>OZ005735.1:268648555-271310680 GCA_963930755.1 Eudasyphora cyanicolor
TGGACTCTAGGTACTATAAAAGCATTACACTGTCCAAATTTCAAGTATGTATATGCACTGGTAGTAAAGTTATAAGCTGTTTACTTTTGGTACAAAATGCGATATTTGCAGAAATACTTGTAAATTAATTTGTAGCTATCGCCAGGAAAAAAGTCTATTAATGAATATCTAAACTATTTAAAGCTATTTCGATCAGCACTCTTTTTGCGAAAGATATGCTTATATGGTAAATTGTGAAAAGATAAAATATTGTGTACTGGTAGCCATGTTATTCTTACATCCAGATATGGTACACAATGGTCCATTTGTGTGAGAGGTACCAAAAGGGGCGTCCCAATAACGGCCACTTTTCTCTGGACTCTAGGTACTATAAAAGCATTACACTGTCCAAATTTCAAGTATGTATATGCACTGGTAGTAAAGTTATAAGCTGTTTACTTTTGGTACAAAATGGTCCATTTGTCTGAGAGGTACCAAAAGGGGCGTCCCAATAATGGCCACTTTCTCTGGACTCTAGCTACTATAAAAACATTACACTGTACAAAATTTCAAGTATTTGTATGTACTGCACGGAGAAAAAAATTGGAAACAAAATATGTTTGGGAGCAAAATTTAAATAAAATATTCTTTGGTGCAAATAATTCATTTTTACACAGCGGAGAAAATATTCGAATTACTCTTTTATCAATATTATTTTTTTCGGATTTTGCTGCAGATTGTCTTAAAAAACGGGAAAATATTTGAGTTGATTAAAGAATTTGTTTTCTGACTTATAGGAAAACAGTGAATCTTCCCAAATATAATATGTGTCCAGAATATATACTACAAAACCGATTTTTTCTTAGGGTGGTAATAAAATTATTAGCTATTAACTTTTGGTTCAAAACTGTCCGTTTGTGTGGGAGGTACCAAAAGGGGAGTGACAACTTCGTCCATTTTTCTCGAGGTAATAGTGACTAATAAACTAATACTTTCTGTAGAATATCAGAGGATTCAAATAAGAAGTATAGAAGTTATTAAATAATCAATATTTCACTAAATGTTAACCCTTTGTGGGGGAGGTACTAAAAGGAGTGGACCAATATGGTCCATCTTCGAACTTAACCGGATATAGAAGAAAATATTACCACATACTAAATTTGAAATCAAGCGGTTACTCCTTTCGAGAGTTATCGTGCGCACCAGCCAGCAGACAGACAGACACACAGACGGACGGACGGACATTGCTCATTCGACTTAAATGATCCAAAACGGATATCCGCCGAACATACTTAGGGTCTTAGGTCACTCCTTGGATGTGTTACACCTTTGGCTCGTAGCAAATGATATATACCCTCCCCTCTAAGGTGAGGGGATAAAAAGAATGGCATTCAATATAAACTATACTGAAAAGAAGAGCCAAAAGAGCCATCTCATGTCGAATAAACAGAGTAAAATGCATGACAACCTCTACCAGTCACATACGAGTTGAATTGGTGAATATAAGCCGCACTTGGAGGTGTAAACTTTTACGCTTTAAACAGCATCACTCAAAGCTCACTGTGCGAGGTATAAATCCCACTGATAAGAGTATAAATCCCACTGACTGGAGCAGATATACATACGTATCTAGGTATAAGAGCTACATAGTCAGCAGAGCACAGCGTCTTATATTTTCTAATTCATCTTATTACCATATGTTTAGCAAAGATAAATTCTGAGATGCTTTACTTAGGTGGAGTATTCTTTGTTTTTAGTTTTTTTTAGTGAGTTAAAGGGTATCTTTTCGCATTTTTGTTTTCGATTCTGACATTATAAAAATGCTGCTCTCTGACAGGGCAACATCTTTTTTTAGAAAAGACAACACCATAAGTATCTGATAAATTATACGCCCCTTATCCCAAGATCTCTATGCAACGAATATAATAAAATTCACATCTTTGATGCCTTATGTCCACCGTTTATTATTTTCATTCCAAAGGTTAGGATTTTTTTTTTTGTAAAATTTTAGATTTAAGATTAGCAAGGTATTAAAAATTTAAATAAATTTTCTTTACCTATTTCAAGACATATCCATATTTTGTTCATGCCAAATGTTGGGAAATATTTAATAAGATATTTTATAAAAATAATGTTAAAGAATATTTTATATTCTAATTTTGTTTTTGAAAGTTGCGGATTTTAAACTAACATGTGTATAAAAATGTCAGAAATTACCCACATCTTTCCAAAAAAATCTCTTCAAAATTCTCTGAGATACATATATACATATGTATATATAAGTGTCAGGTCGAAAACACAACTCTTTAAAAATGTAGTTCACATTTTATTATAAATAAAATAATAACAAATTGAAAAGTCCATTTTGTAGCAGATCATTACGAAAATATTTTTGCATGTTTTCCCATTTTTTTAAAAAACCTTAAAATGATCGCCTAGGTCAAAGTATCAAAGTTATATAGCTCTGAAATCGTGCAAGCCAATTTATTTGTTAACTAATTTGAACACTACACGTGAGAGAATTTAGACGTTAAGTGATCATCGTATTTATGGCTCATGTCACAGATTTTAGTGAAACTTAGTATAACGGTTACATTAATTTGCCGCAATAACCCAAATTATTTGATAATGTGAAAGCATTTTCATGTTACTCGTAAGTGATCACAATATTTTTGGCTGATGTCGCTGATTTCAGTAAAACTAGAAATCCCACGTTATTTTTAAAAAATATAAAAAAACAGGAAGATTTTAAAATTTTCAAAATTGCATATTTTGAGAAATACTGCGTTTAGAGTTATCAACAAGGAACATTTTTAAAAATGTTAGTAAATATTTGCACTCTGCAGGAAAAATTGGAAACAAATTTAACAAGATATAAATTTTTAATTTTTTTACACAATATTGAAATAAATTTTTTAAAAAAAATTTTTACTTTTCAATTTTATTTTTTGTATTTTAGGTCAAATTGTCCTCTAATATATACATATATGTGAAACTTGGTATAACGGTTATATTAAGTATCGTCAATAACCCACCGTATTTATTTGAAATTATATAAAAGCACTTCCATGTTACTCGTAAGTGATCAACATATTTTTGGCTGATGTCACTGATTTTAGTAAAACTAGAAAACCCACATTATTTTCAAAAATTATAAAAGCAGAAATTTTCAATATTGCAAATTTAGAGAAATATTGGGTTTATTAAAAAATATATATCTTTTTATACGTTAAAGATATCAACAAGGAACATTTTTCTTAATGTTAGTAAATATATCCACTCTTCAGGAAAAATTGGAAACAATTTAAAGAAGATACGAGTATACTATTTTATTTTTTTAATATTAAAATAATTTTTTTTTTAAATCCCTTTTCATTTTTAAATTTTATTATACCCTCACGTTAGTGTGACGAGGGTATATATCATTTGCTACGGAAAAAAGTGTAACACGTCGAAGCAGTGACCTAAGACCCCAAGTATGTTCGGAGGAAATCCGTTTTGGGTCATTTTAAGTCGAATGAGCAATGTCCGTCCGTCTGTCTGTCTGTCTGTCTGTCTGCTGGCTGGTGCGCACGATAACTCTCGAAAGGAGTAACCGATTGACCTTAAATTTGGTATGTGGTAATATTTTATTCTATCTCCGGCTAAGTTCGGAGATGGGCCATATTGGTCCACTCCTTCTAGTACCTCCCCCACAAAGGGTTAAAATGTTGTGAAATATTGATTCTTTAATAACTGCTATACTACTTATTCGAATCTTTTGAAATTCCACACATAGTATTAGCTTATTAGTCGCTATCAACTCGAGAAAAATGGGCGAAGTAGCCACGTCCCTTTTGGTACCTCCCACACAAATGCACCATTTTGCACCAAAAGTTAACAGCCTTAAAACATTAATAACATTGTATAAAAATACTTGAAATTTTGTACAGTATTATGCTTTTATATTGCCTACAGTCCAGGGGAAAATGGGTGTTGTTGCCACGCCCGTTTTGGTACTCCCACACAAAGGTACCTTTTTGCGCCAAAAGTTAACAGCTTATAACATTAAAACCAGTGTATAAAAATACTTGAAATTTTGTACCAGTGCACATAAATGCTTATAATTCGGCACAGTGCAATGAATTTAAAGTATCTAATGTTCAGCGAAAAAAAGGTGTATTTGATAAACCCCTTCTGGTACCTCCCACACAAATTGACAGAATAATTCGAGTAATATTCAATATTACATTACTCACAAAGTGAGGGTATACCTTAGTCGGTTTATCCGACTGAAACTTTCTTACTTGTTTTTTTTTGTATTTTAGGTCAAATTGCCCTCTAAAATATGTATAGCTCAAGTTCCAAGATGGCCTTTTTTGTCTATCTCGCGATATAATTATGTGGTATAACCCACATCTTTTCGTTGCTACTCAAATATAATTAAAGTACGTTTTTCACGTTGCAATCGGGCATATTGAGCATTTTTGAAAATATTAGACAAGCAGAACTTGAACAATCTTTAAGAAAAAAATTTGGCCTAAAATACCAAAAAAATCTTTTTTTTTTTCAAAAAATTAATTTTAATATATTTTTTTTACAAAGAATATATATATATACCCTCGTATCACTAAAGTGAGGGTATAATGAAGGAAAAATATTCAAATCCGGAATTTTCTAATAACTTTTCTAATAACTTATAGCCTGACAAAAATTGGGAAAGTTCTCTTACTATTCTGACTCGTTCCAAATAAAATAGGTCCTTTGGATGAGTATTTTTTTACTGTAAACAAAGGGTAAACCCAAAACCCCGACTTTCTGTTTTTAATAAACTTTGTGTCCCAAATCGGTTTTGTCAGCGATTAATACTGCCCTCCTAAGAAAGAAAGTCACATCTCCATATTAATAGTTTTAAGATATTTAGCGTTTACGTTATTTAATTCGCTCCTTTTAAATTAAAGAAGATTATGTGGGCTACAAATGCCGGGAATATCACTTTCACATGTAAAAATAGTTTGATTTTTTTTTCCAAAAAATCGATTTTTGATGTCGCGAAAAAATATAAAAAATAGAATAGAAAAATTTTTGAAAGTCAGCATCCTAACGGAGAAAGCAATGCCTATTTGAAAACAATCTATGGATAAATGTAGAAATTATAGCCCTTTTGGTAAAAGTAAGATAATTTCAACAAAATCATGATCTCATAACCCCACTACAGTGAACAAGGGTATATATCAGTTGCTACGGGTCAGAAGTGTAACACGTCGTAGGAGCGACCTAGGAGACCCCAAAAACAATTATGCGGAAGAGCGCTTTGGACCATTTTAAGCCATTTGAGCATTGTTTGTCCCTCAGTCGGTTACTTTTGATAGGAGTAACCGATTGACTTTAAATTTGATATGAGTTCAAATTTTTTTTGCTATCTCAGGCTAAGGTATTATATTGACCCTGTTAGTCCACCCCTTCCAGTACCTCCCACACAAAGGGAATATTTTGTAAAATATAGATACCCCATCGAGTACCTCCCACACAAAGGGAATATTTTGTAAAATATTGATACCCCATCGAGTACCTCCCACACAAAGGGAATATTTTGTAAAATATTGATTTTTTTAATAACTACTCGTATATGACTTACCACAATTTTTCGGACATAGTATTATTTGGGCGAAGTTGACACGTCCCTTTTGGTACCTCCCATACAAACGGACCATTTTGCACAAAAATCTAAAGGCTTATAACTTTTATGCCAGACACTGGAAATACTTGGACTTTTGCACAGTTTATAGTGCCTTCAAACCCCAGAAAAATTAGCGTTATTACCACGCCCCTTTTGGTACCTCCCTCACAAATGGACCATATTGCACAAAAAGTTAACGGCTTATAACTTAGATTCTTGTGCGTACAAACACTTGAAATTTTGTTCAGCGTAATGCTGTTATAATACCTATTGTAAAAAGAGCGTTACTGGCACAACCCTTTTGGTACCTCCCAAACAAAGTGGACGAAATAAAAAATATGAAAAATGATTTTTTTGAGTTTCCCTTATTATCCATAAACCTAAACCTATCCATAATTTTTTTTCTAATATGCATTTCTTTCTTCGTTAGGATGCTAAATGGAACAAAAAATGTTTTCTGATTTTTTTGTATGTTTTACTTTTTTTTCGTGGCAGCACAAAACCATTCTTAAAAAAAATATTTGTTTTTAATTATTTTAACGACTTTTACTAAACCTCTGTCTCTACGTAAAGACATATTTTCCAACTATTATAGCCCTAATAATATGGTCCTAATGCTAAAGGTACATTCCATGAAAATTGGAATTTTAGAAAAAATCTATATCAAAAAAGAATTTCTTGTTCCCGTTTCATAAAATAGTATGCCTCAATCTACACAAAAAGAATGTTTTAGGTCTCGCGCACAAAAAAATCTTTGTTGCATATCATTCATTATTTAACGATCCAAATGTCCCTGCTATACATATGTCGAACTTTTTATAACCTTTTCCAACAATTAACTATAGTCGTGTTATATCAATACTCAATAATATCAATACTAATACAATAAACCTCTGCATCAGGACATTCATTTCTTCGTCTACAGTAGTGTACACTACTTCACTGCACACTGATGCATTGTATTTTTTACACGATTGACACTACCATATAATGATCGAAAAAAAACAACAAACACTTCACACTGTTTGACGTTTACAATCTAGTCGTGTACTCTGCTCGTTCGTTTGTTGTATTCTTTATACTCGTTTCAATTCGTCAAACGATGAGTATAATGAAGCGAGTACACTGCTGTTTTCTATTTCTTCGGCATGTACACTAGTGTATTTACCTCTCAAAATCAATAAATTTCCGTCGCTCTTTGTTGTTGCGTTTCTCTTTGTAATGACAAAGCAGTGCAGCTGTGCAGTGTACACTGAAATCGAGTATTTTTGTTTTCGTGTACAGTGCTTGAATGAGTGTTCTTCTCTAATGGTTTGTTACTTATTTGTTTTGAAACCTGTTTGGTGGTGACTGTTCTCTTCACTCATTCATTTGTTTTGTCAAAATAGAATGTATGGCAGAAAGTATTTGATAAACAACTGAATGTCTTGAAAGACCATTCAAGACATTCATTGCAGAGGTTTATAATATAATCAATACTCGTGTAATATCATATAGATTTATTGAGATATCCGGTAATTCCAAAAAACCGCAGATATAACAGTATAGAAATGGATAGGTACTATTTTACGTATATTTTTATTTTTTGAAGAAAATGTATTACTCATACTCACATTTGTCGCAATTATTTAGGGTGAGGCCAAAATATTGTCACTCATTATGCCTATTTTAATAGTAACAGAAAAGCTTTAAAATAATAAATTTTCAATTGACTATTCAAAATACCTTCCTTCACTTAAAAGGAACTCTCGAACTTCAGCGCCACAGCGATAAAATCATAAAATAATAGCAACTACAGATCAAACCCGCATGTGGAATCATAAAAATTAAAATTGATTTATTTTAATACTTATTATTAAAACAATTTTAACAAATTTGTTTTAATAATACTTTTTTGGTTAGATGTATTGTTTTTATAATTCTGCTAAAGAACATATATCTTCTTTCACTTAAAATCAACTCTTTGATCTTCAGCTCAACGCCACAGTGAGAACATCATAAAATAATATCAATTGCAGATCAAACCCTCATAGCGAATCATAAAAATATTTTTTTTCTTATTTATTATTAAAAACTTTCAGCAAGTTCCATTAAAAAAAATGTTTTGGTTAGAAATATTGTTTTTATAATACTTCTAAAAAACGACCCAACTTTTAAAAATTAGGCACTTAAAGAAGTCGATGTTAGAAAAATAAACGCTTGGCATTAACTATTGCCATTTCTATTCGCACAGTTGGTTTATTAAACAAATCTTTAAATAATTCCAAAATAATTGCCAATATTGAAGAAATAACCATGAGTCTCATTTTTCGTTATGTTCCCATCATTATTCAATGTTAAATGTTTTCTGGATTTTTTAACTTTCTTTTGAAACTTTTAGTTTTCAAAATGTTTCTTAAGATCCCTCAATTCGACAAAATCATTATTATTATCTTATACATTTGTTTTTTTCTTTTCACATTAATTACCAAAAAAAAAAACAAAATCTCAAAATTTACCAAATCAAAATTCGACGGCTTTACCCGCAACCTCCAATCAAAAACCATAACAAAAAATCTAAACAAACAATTAAAACAATTTGAAAATTGGACTAATCTCAAACTCAATTCGATTCGTTGCGAAATTCCCGTACATCCCCCCACAATTTGAACGAAAATTCATTGATAATAATTGAAATCAAATGCTGCCTTTAATTTGATTGATTTGAACCTAATCCCCCCAAATATTGTTTTAAAACAAAATTTGATATTTTTTTTTGAAAAAAAAAACAAACCCCAATACCAATAAAAATGAATTGAATTGAATCAATGAATAGAATACGCCACTGTGGGCTATATGGCAAAACGAATTCAAATGCGAAAACAAAGATTTATGACGATCCAAAAGATGGCTGAGCAAAAAAAGCAGCAACAACTAGATGGGGTGCAACCGCCTCCCAATCCAAATCCGAATACGGTGGTGGATCATGGCGGACATGGGCATGGCCATGGCCATCACAGCCATGGTCATCCTCATGTACCCAAACAAACAGTGAGTAACCGCCCAATTGGCTTTCAAAATATCCAACAAAATGTTGGTGGTCGCGGTTGCTCGATAGTGGGACCCTTGTTCCAGGAGGTGAGATTCAAAGTGCACGATCCCAAGGCTCATTCCAAGGGTGGAACCCTCGAGAATACCGTCAACGGTGGACGTGGTGGCCCGCCCGTTGGACCACACGGTCCAGGACCCCAGGGCCCGCCAGGTGGACCGCCAGCTGGTGGCGGAGGTGGAGGAGGACCCCCGCCCGAAGGTGGTGACGCTGAGGCCGCCGTACCAGCTCACTTGCTACACCCGGGCAAGGTAAAAAAAGTAATTTTATGTCTACACTTGTTCACCCCCCTAAGATCAGAGATTTAACTAATCAATTTCTATACCTTTGCTCTTCTATTTGCTTGTTTGTATACTTTGTGTTTGTTATATTTTGTTTTGTTTTGTGTAAATGAATTTTTTTCCTTTGACTTAACTACTCAAATCTAGGACATTAATAAGCTCTTGGGCATAACACCATCGGACATTGACAAGTACTCACGAATTGTGTTTCCGGTGTGTTTCGTGTGCTTTAATCTCATGTACTGGATTATCTATCTCCATGTCAGCGATGTGGTGGCCGATGATTTGGTCTTGTTGGGCGAAGAGAAGTAAATAGCTCTGCGGCGAAGACGAAGGCGACGACGAAGACTACTACGAGCAGACAGCAGAGAGAGCGCCAGAGATCGCCAAGAATACGCAGCAGTATCATACTACGAAAGCCATCATCACTACCACTCGCCCAAGTCTCAGACTCTCCTCTCTTTAAATACACACAGAAAGAGAGGGAGAGAGCGTGAGAGATAGAATAAAGTAAAAAGCAAGAAATTGCTTCATGTGACAAGGGTAACCTTAGAGTATAACCGAAACAAAAAATAACAACCAATAACAACAACCACAACAACGGCTCATTACCAGCAACCAAAGCAACAACAACAACAGCAACAACAAAGAAACCGAAGAGATACACGCATTAGTTGTAGTTAAATGAAATTTAATACATATTAAATATAATTTTAGTAAGCAAAAGAACAAAACAAAACAAAAAATAGCTATAATTTATTGTTAATGTAAAGAGAAAATCCCCTGAAGAAGATGAAGAAGAAAAAACTAAAAAAATTACCAAAAAATCTAAAAAATCTAAAAAACGAAGAAACCTATACCTACATACATATATATATATACAATATATAAACAAAAAATGTTAATTACCATAACTAAAGAAAGTAAAATCAACAACAACAACACAGACAACAAACAAACCGGATATAAGGCCATAACCGGTTAAACGGTTGCAGTTAAACAAAACAAACACACACACACACTCTCTCTAACACAAATCAAAATTATATACTGACATCAAGTATAATTGTTTATGAAGACCTCCCCAGAACCCCCAAAACTTCCCCCTACCCCCACCCAACCCCCCATAAACCCTTATGTATAAGCAACAACAACAAATTAAGACTTAAATTAAAATCTCACAATGACCGATGAAGAAGAAAACTAACGTTAAAAAAGCGTTCGATTTAAAGAGAACAAAAAGAGAAACGTAAAATGACAAACCAACCGATGCCCCTTCTCAATTTCAGATGTCACTTTTTATTCTCAAAACTTTCTTCTAAACTCTATCTGTCTCTCTGCCCCCTATATAAATGAATCTATCTCCTTCACCCTCTCTCTCTCTTTCTCTTTCTAATTATATCAGGCTTCCCTTTTTAGATATATAAAAGAAAAATAATAAAATGAGACAGCATTAACATTGTTATTATAATATAATTACGATTATGAGAAATCGCACTGATCACATTCTTAATTCGTAAATCAGATTCAGTCTCACTTCCACACAAACACACACACAAACTACCCCCACAAAGGCACCATTCCCTTTTTTTGTAAGAAAAATACAAACGAATTCGTTGTCTTCCTTAAGATGTCACATGTTTTCACACACCTCATGCCAGTAAGAGTGCAGAACCAATGGGGAAGAGTATTATGAACTAGTAGTACTCGAATCCTTAAAGTCAATTAATTACATAAAAAATAAATGTTTTCAACTCGAAATAACAATAAAATCACAAGGGGATGAACCACAAATTTGCTGTTTGTCAAATTTTTCCTGAGAATGAGAAATAATAAATAGAATTCCATGGTTTTTGGCAACATTTCTTAAAAAAAAATAAAAACAGTAACTGGAAATGTCAACTTTACGAAAATATTACGAATTTATTTTAAAAATGTCAAGATAAATGCTACAACTTATCTGTACTTATATGTATACTATCCGATATAGTGGCACATAACCTTTGAATCGACAAAGCTACAGAAAACACATTTTCCAAAAATAAATACGCATATTTGTCAAAAAAGATCTAAAAAGATATTATGAATTAACCACTTTTTAAAATCGTTGAAGATAAATGCTTCATTTATCCATATTAAATAGTTTTCATTATGTACTTGGCTGCGTATGATTTATATTAATTGATAGGTAGTTCGTTATAATTCCACATAACTTTTGAAGCGGTAAAGCTATAAAAAGACCTAGTGTACCATGATTCAGCAGCTTATAGTCCTTTTATACAATTAGTTCTTTTAATAATACTCGAGGGAATATAAGGGCAGCAACACTTTTTTCTCGTTTATTAGAAATTAAAAAAAAAATCATAAATGTGTTACATTTTCTCTACGAAAACTTGCCTTAAAGTGTAACCAGATGATTTAACGTGTCCTACTTATAAAGCCCATTTAGATACTAACCCATCTCCAACCCTCATAAAGAAAAACTTGCATAAAACTGAACTTATTCGTTTATGTAAAACTTGTTTTCTTCAAAATATGGAATATTTTGAATTAATAAAATTTAAAAAAAAACTTCTCATAAATCCGCTAATATTTACTTATTAGGTGGAGTTTTATATTCCGTAAATAGTTGTGTATGATTTATATTAACTAATGTATGTAATAACTGGTAGAGATGCGGACGAGTGTCAAAAGTATCACGACTTAGTAGACTACAGTTCTACAAATTATTTCAATATCCCACAAAGGAGTATTGGAACAATAATGGTATTTTCTAATTAGGATAATGCCAAAGCAGTTCGACCAACTCAAAAAATTACTCCTTTAAATTTTCACAAAATTTATCACAATATATCTAATAGTATGCGGGAATTTTTTGACGTTATTAATTTTTCAAAATTCATTGTATTTCTTGTGATACAGATCTCCAAAGTCACCTATCTCAGAGATTTTTCTCAAAATTACTATTTGTTAAATTGGCTATATCTTCTTAACCGCTTTACGTATTTTGAAGATATTAATAACAATGAAGAAGCTCTGCTACTCCTCTTCAATATCTTTCATTGAGTCAATATTCAAATTTTTGTTGTAAATTTTTATATAGAATTTTAGATTCGTCTTATGGACTGTGTAACATAAAAACGGCTTGATCGATTGAAGTTATTTTTACACATTATATTTACATTATCAATGTGAGTATAAGTAACTGTATCTGAATCCGATAGGTGGGGCTGTAGTCATGTAATTATCCAATTGCTCATTTATGGAAAATGTATAATTTTCCACATTTTTATGCAGCAAAAATGTTTCATAAATATATGGAAAATAATTAGTAAGATATTATTTGGAATCAATAGTAATTTGTGAAAAATTCTATAATTTTCCTAGTTAAATATAATTTTATATTCCGTACATAATTACGTATGATTTATTTTAAATAATATCTGCAACGATTATATTTCTTATAACTTGAGAACTGTTTAAGATTCAGAGGAAAGCCAAAAGTATCACTATTTAGTAGACTACAGAGAACTAAATATAAAATTTCCTTTTTTGAAATAAATACACAAGGAAATTTAAGAAAGGGTATACAAGGTAAATTTTATTGGTTAATATATCTTGATAGGTATTGAAATTGCTTATTAAGCCCATTTAGATACTATTCTATCTCATTAATTTCTAAAGATAAAATACCTAATATTCCACATCTTTAAATTCTTTGTAAGGTAATATTTTAAATCAATAGCAATTTGTGAAAAAGCAAAAATGTTTCCTAGTTAATTTTAACTTTATATTCCGTACATAGTTGCGTATGATTTATATTAATTAATATCTGTAACTGTTATATTTCTTATATCTTGAGAACCGAGAAAAATTCAGAGGAAATCCAAAATCATCACGATTTAGTAGACTTCAAACTTCAATTATTACAATATCCCACAAAGGAGTATTAGAACAATAATTGCATTTTCTCATTAACATAAATTGTAAATAAAACTGACTTTTTTAAATAAATTTACTGGAAAATTTAAGAATGGCTGCATGCCTGTACATTCTCGTATGTATTCAAATTGCTTGTCTATCTCATAGTTGCGTATGATTTATATTATTTCATATCTGCAACGGTTAATTTCTTATAACTTGAGAACTGATAAAGATTTAGAGGAAATCCAAAAGCATCGGAATTTAGTTAACATCTGACCTTTAAATTATTTCAATATCCCACAATGGAGTATTAGAACAATTAAATAAATAAATCTCATAAATCCCCCGATAGCTCTTAATTATAAATCCTCCAATATTTCTTATAAATGCTCCAATATTTATTAAATTGAGATATATATTACGTACTTGGTTGCGTATGATTTATATTAATTAATAACTACAACGATTGTATTCTTTATAACTTGAGCACTGAGAAAGATTCAAAGGAAATCCAAAAGCATCACGATTTATTAGACTACAGTCCTTCAAATTATTACAATATCCCATAAAGCAGTACGAGTATTATAACAATACATAATTGAATTTTATCATTAACAAAATTGTAAATACAATGTACTGTTTTGAAATAAATTCACCAGGAAAATTAAGAATGGATGCACGTGTCACTGCCCGGCTTTCACACATGCAAGATCCCAACATTTCGGGTCCGACATATTACCAGACTTGACTCATCTCAGAGAATATGACTGGAAGATACTGAGAAAATTCGTGTCTAGTACCGGTTTTCTGTAACTCGTGAGGTATAAAAAGATCATAAATAAGGAGCGCACAACAGGCCGAACCACTAGCTTCAGTGTATGTCCATGGACATGAGACGTTTAAACGTGTCCTCTCTTCAACCTAACCTACATTTTTCTGTACATACACGTATGTATTCAAATTGCTAGTCTATCTCGATCTATCATAAACATCTGTTTCTTCAACATCTTTATGCTGCAAATTAATAGGATAAAACTTTGAATTGATAGCAATTTTTGATAAGTGCTACAATTCTTACCATTTAAACACAATTTAATATTACGAATTCGTATGATTGATATTAATTAATAGTTGAAATGATAATATTTTCTATAACTTGAGAACTGGTAAAGATGCAGAGAAAAACCAAAAGTATCATGTTTCAGTAGACTGCAAAATAAATGATTTCAATACCTCAGAAATTAACTACATCAGAGCCAAAATTGCATTTTCTCATTAACTTAAATGTTTTTGAAAAAGAAAGTTTACTTTTTCGAAATCAAATAACTAAGAAATCGAAGAATGACTACATGTGTCAGTATATCATTACATCGTATGCAAATTGTCCTTTCAGAGACTGAAATATCTCAGTCCTGCATAAAGAAAAAAAGCATTAAAACTCAATTTATCTGTTAAATTGATATTTCCATCAAAGATAATTGCAATTTCCCATATTAAACAAAGTTTTATAATCCGTACACAGTTGCGTATGATTTATATTAGTTATTAGGTACATCGACAATACTGTCTATAACTTAAGAATGATGCAGTAACAATTCAGTAGATTACAGTTTTTTCAAACAACAAATTATTTTAATATCTCACAAAGGCATATTAGAACAATTATGTAAATTTTTTGAAAAATAAAGTTAACATTTTTGAAGTAAATTAACTAGGAAATTAAAGAATTACTGTATATGTTAACATACAAATGAAATGTATACAATTTATCCATTGTGATACTAATCTATATCAGTTCCTTCAAAAAGGGAAAAAATAAATATAACTCTTATTTCTTCGTTAGTGCTATGTTTCCTTAAAAGGGAATAAATTGAATTAATACAATTTTAAAATTCTCTATAATGCTGCAATTTTTCATATTAAAAAAGAGTTTATATCCCGTACATATTTGCGTATGATTTATGTAAATTAATGGGCAGAATTACAATATTCTCTATAATTTGAGAACTGGTAGACGGAACATCCCTTTCAAAAAAATGAGATAAAAACTATTTTTCTGTAATTTTCTCATATTAAATAGAATTGTGAATGCCGTACATAGTTGCGTATGATTTATATCAATTAATATACATATACTACCATTATATTCCTGCATAACTTGAGAACTGCAGAAGAAAACCAAATCCGCCACAATTCATCGGATTATCGTATTATGAAAGAATATTATCTAATAATCCTATTTTTCATGAATGAGAATATCTTTCAAAGCCCTACTCCACATTTTTATGGTACACTTTTATGGACTTTTATGCTTTCAAATTTCAATAAACTATTTTTCAGTGGAATACTAGTTTTTGGAAGATTTGCAGAAATAAATATATTATTTATTTTAGTAAGTTTTATTATCCAAGAGACCCAAATTATAAAAACGCTACATGGATTTTTGTAGTCCACTTTTAGGATATTTAAAGCCTTAAATTTATAATAAGACAATTTTTAATGAATAGCTCTTAATCCAAAAAGGTGCAGAGCCAGGTCTCTTACACACTTTGGTAAATTATAGTATTCAAAAAGTTAATTTTGTTCCTTGCTTGTTATATCTAAAGCACTGAACATGTTTTTACGGCATACCTTTAGGGAATTTAATGCCCAAAGGCTTTGGTGTAACACTTTTGGTGAATTTTACTCTCTCAAATTATAACCAAATACTTACGAAAGAAAAACTTGTTTCCCAAAGATGTGACGAAATAAATTCGTTATTTATTTTGATGCTAGTTCTGCTATCCAAATATGAATAATAAAAACGCTACACTTATTTTTGTGGTAAATTTTTCGGGTCTGTAATATTTAAATAAATTAATTCTTAACAAAAATCTCTAAATACAAGCATGTGCAGTGTCCAGTTTATAACTTGATTTGTGGTATACTTTTAGGCACTTTACTGCTTCAAATTATAATAAAGCACTACTCCATATTTTTGTGGTACACTTTTATGGACTTTCATGCTTTCAAATTTCAACAAACTATTTTCCAGAAGAAAGCTCCTTTCTCAAAGATTGGCAGAAATAAATTTTTGTATTTATTTAAGCTAGCGATATTATCCTAAAATTCCACATTTAAAAAACTCTACATAAATGTTGGTGGTACACTTTTAGGGCCTTTAAGGCTTTCAGTTTATGAAAAGACAATTTTCAAAGCTCTTTATCAAAAGAGGTGCAAGGATACATTTTTTATACACTTTGATAAATTATAATAGACCAAGAAATACGAATTACTGCAGCAAAATCCCTTGTGATTTTATAGTTATTTCATGGTTCATGGACTCTGTCGAATTTTGCGCAAAACACCTTCACCGCCACAATACAACACCAAAAGCTAGCACCGACTCATTTTTCCCGCAAAAAAAATGAATTTAGCACAATTTTCCAAATTTCCACAGATTGGCACCAGCAAAAAAGAAACATTTTTATTTTCATCGTTTTTTTTCAAACTATTTCGTTTCCCACTCTCTATAGAAAATATTAATGGAATAGCGCAAAAAGTCTAATAAAACACAACGTTTTCGTTTTATAGGTTTTCAAAATGTTATTCGATATTTGTTTTTCGTTTAAATTAAGCGCTTCCAAAATGAATTGCCAAATTTATATTTTAGGCATTTGAACATACCTTAAACAAAAAAAAAACCATTAAAAATAAAATAACATTAAACCAAACAAAAAACAATAAAAATAAAATAAAAACTAAATAACGAATATTAAATCATAGTCATATTTTTATACTACAATTAATCCATGAAGACGATGACGAAGATGATGATAATGATGATGACGACGATTACGTTATCATTGGGACACTGGACTTAATGGGGCATCGGGGGTCACTTCAAATTCATTTATTTTTGCACTTAAAAAACGGGAAAAAAGAAGAAAAAATTTTACATATTTTTTGCACCAGATTGATAAATTGTTGTATTATTTTAAAACCAATGAAAATAAAATGAAAATTTGAAAACTCAAAAACCAAAAAAAAAAAAATACCAACAACTAAACCACACACAGAGAAAACAAAAAAATGAACAAAAAAATAATTAATTACATTTTAAGCACTTATAAGTTATAATTTTTTATGAATGAGCAAAACAAAAATAAATTTAGAAACAAGAAAAAAACCCAGAACAAAACGAAATTTAGGCTAAACATTAAAAGAAGCAGAGAAAGAAGAAGAAAAAATAAAATTACAAAAAAAACTCAAACCAAACAATATAAAATTAAGAGAAAAAAATACTGCCTAAACATAAAACAAACAAAAAATCTTATTGAAAAGATAAACCAACTAAACATCTAAAAGAATAAATCGGGAAACTTTTTTAATGTAAATATTCGAAAACTAAAAACCAAAAGAAAAAAATATAACAAAAAGATGTACAGATTTAAAAACCAAAACAAAAAAACACATAGAAAAAATGCGTTTAGTTTTTTAAGTAAAACAAATACATATTGTAAATATTATATAGTGAACCAAAAAGAAAAACCGAAATTTAAGACGAAGACAAAAACGATGTTGAAGACGAAGAACACAAATATTATTATTATTATGATTATGAAATTATAATTATTATTATTATTATATACATAAGTATACATAATGTGTATTTATAGATATATATGTTTGTATTATGTTTTAAGGTAAACCAAAGAACAAACAAAACCAAAACCAAACCAAGTGAAAGTAGGAATAAAACTTCGCAATCATACTAAACAAAGAATGAAAAAAAAACACAAAATACAGAACGAATCGACACTATTAATTATTTATAAATAAATTAATAGTTTGTTGTTTTGTACTACAATAAATAACTCTTAGTATACACTTTATTAAGTACTATACCAAATACATACATACATTACAAAACATACATACCAACATAAATGCGTACATATATGATTTACGACGACCACAGAAATATCTTCAAATAACCATAATATGTTTATGAAACAACCACACACTCACACAGATAGACACCGACACAAAGAAACATACAGCTATACATTAATTAATTTGGTTTACAAAAATTAAAGCTCCAAAAGTTAAACTATTGCACTTAATTCGAAGACTTCAAAACAAACTGCTGAAAAGGTCATTACCAAGGAATCACTTTGTAAGTACTTTAAAAGTTGTTATTTGGCATGTTTTTTTTTTCGTCTAAAGAATTTTCGAAAATAAATTAATTATTTCTGTCTATGACATGTATTCAAAATTAAGAACTTTTAAAGTCTGTAAAACCATGTGATAAAAAGTCATTACCAAGACATCTACTTTTAAGAACTTTAACATTTTATAAGTACTTTCAAATCAGTTTTTTGAACAGATTCTTCTCTTCTACAGAATTTTAATCATTTCTGGTAATAAAATGGCCTCACAATGCAAACTCTTCAAAGTCTGTAAAACAATTGACTGAGAAGTCATTACCAAGACATTACTTTATAAGCACTTCCTCATCAGTTTTTCTAAGCTAAAGAATTTTCCAAAAAAAAAAAAACGGAATTAAATAAATTCTGGCAATACAAATTTATCATAATTTTGGTTCCTAGCAACCTTTTAAACAATATGATGATAAGTCATTACCAAGGCATCACTTTATAGGTACTTCCAAATCAGTTTTTTGAAAAAATTGTTGCTTAAACATTTTTTTAATAATTTTAATCATTTCTGGCCCTAAACAGCAATCAAAATATAGACCCATCAAAGTCTGCAAAGCTATATAATAAGAAGTCATTACAAAGACATTATTTAATAAGTACTTTCCCATCAGTTATTTAAATATAGTCTTCTTTTCTAAAGAATTTTAATAATTTCTGGCTATAACATGAAGTCAAAATGTAGACCATTAAAAATCGATAAAATAACATAATGAGACGACATTACTTTACCCAGCAAAAACTTGGTAAGTACATGTCATTACCAATTGCATTACCAGGTAATGACATATCATTACCCTCTGCATTACATGTAGTCAACAAATAATGACTTACTTATATTGACATAAATATGTACTTATTTGTAAGTTATTTTAAGTCGAGTATTGTAAAATATACGACAACGCCAATTTTTATTGAAGAAACATTGATTTGATTTAGAAACTTAGTAACATTTCCAGTAAAAAACATCTCGTCATATTTAATTATATATCGTCCCCTCAATAAAAGAATATTGTATAATTTTTTGTAGTTTCGAGAAAATCACATTTTAAGTTTTTGTGAAATTGGACTTCTTCGAAGATAAATATGTACATTTTAGAAGAGAATCGATGTTTTCAATTTCTTGTCATTTTAATATGTGGTGAAATAATCAGGCTACTACAGGCAAGTTACTAAATTTGTAAATCAAATTAACGTTTCTTTAATCAAAATTGGTTTTATTAGCCATATATATTAATATGATATTTATAATGAATATGAATGTTACTATATTTCTTATCAAATCAACTTTTCTTTAATAAAAACTGTTCTTGTCGCATATTTTACAATACCCAGCTTAAATTAACTTACAAATACAATATAAGTAAGTCATCATTTTTTGACTTTACATGTAGTCAAAAAATAATGACTTACTTACAGATGGTAATGACATGTCTTACATGATAATGCAATGTACAATGACATGTACTTACCATTTTTTTGATGGGAATATTCCGAGTAAAAAAAATGTCGTATTTAATTATATATGATATGTAAATGGTTATGAAAATCATTACTGGTAAGGTGTTATTCAACCCCTTACTAAAATGACAATAATAACTACTTATATGGTGGATCTTCGTAAGCGTAGGAGTAAGTAGTTATTTGTTAGCTCTTCGTATGCTTGGATGGAAGTACTTACCTCCAATATCATGCCCATGTAAAAATAATCTGAAGGGTGGCTAAATGGTAAGTCATTATTTCTTTTGAATTTCACTTACCCGCCGGGTTACCTGGTAATGAGAGTTTTTGCTGGGTATAAGCACTTCCGCTTCAGTTTTTCTCATCTAAAGAATTTTCCAAAAACAAAAAAAATAAATTATTTCTGGCAATAAAAATCAATCAAACTGTTGGTTCCTTAAAGCCTTCTTAACAATATGATGATAACTCATTGCCAGGCCATCACATTATAAGTATGTACTTACAAAATAGTTGTTTTAAAGGACTCTTATTTTGCAAAGAATTTTAACAATTTCTGGCTATGACAACAAGTCAACATTTAGACCATTTAAAGTTTACAAAATAATATAACGAGAAGTCATTACCATGACATTACTTTATAAGCACTTCCGCTTCAGTTTTTCTCATCTAAAGAATTTTCCATAAATATAGAAATTAAATAATTTCTGGCAATAAAAGTTTATCATAACTTTGATTTCTAGCAACCTTTTAATGATATATAATAAGTCATTACCAAGGCATCAGTTTATAAGTACTTCCAAATCAGTTGTTTGAACAAATTTGTACCTTCAAAAAAATGTTAATAATTCTATCACTTCTTGCAATAACAACAATCAATAATATACCCTTAAAAGTCTGCAAAGGAATATTATGAAAAGTCATTACCAAGACATTAATTAATAAGTAGTTCCACATCTGTAGTTCCAACAAGAAGTCTAAATGTAGTCCTTTTAAATTCTTACAACGAGAAGTTATTACCAAAACAGTATTTTTTATGTACTTCCACATTTGCTATTTGACCTGATTTTGACCATTTAAAGTAATTGTCTTAAATAGAACGAGTAATAGTGTATATCGATTTTCGAAAGTAAATACACTAAAATAAATGTCTGGTAGTTAAAATTAAAACAATTTTGGATCTTTAAAGCCTTCTTAGTATTATGATGAGAGGTCATTACCACGGCATTACTTTATAAGTACTTCCACATTTGTAGTTTGACCTGATTTTTTTCTCTTTTAAAGAAATTTCCGAAAAACAAAAACATTTAATTATTGCTGGCTATTAAAACGAATAAAAATTTAGGTTCTTCGACGACTTTAAAACTTAACGATAAAAAGTCATTACAAAGGAATCACTTTATAATTACTTCCAAAATTTGTGTTTGATTTGATTTTTCCCATCTAAAGATTTTCCAAAAATAAAGAAATTAAAGAATTTCTTGCAATAAATATGATTCATAATTTTAGATCCTTAAAGCCTTCTATGCAATATGATGATAAGTCATTACCAATACATCACTTTGTAAGTACTTCAAAATCTGTTGTTCCAACAGATTCTTCTCTTCTAAAGAATTTTAACTAATGCTAATAATTCTTGACAATAAAAATCCATCAAATGTAGGCCCTTTAAAGTCTGCAATGCAATATGATGAGAAGTCATTACCAATAAATATTTTCACATCAGTTGTTTGACTGGATTTTAATTTTTTAAATACATTTCCCAAAATAAAAGAATAAAATAATTGTTGTCTACCAAAAACTAATAAAACTGTGCGTCCTTCAAAGACTTCAAAACAAAATGATGAAAAGTCAGTACCAATGAATAGCTTTATAAGCACATTCAAATTTGTTGTTTGACTTGGATCGTTTTCTTTTAAAGAAATTTCAAAAAATAAAAAAAATATAAGTAATTTCTGGCAATGACAAATAATCAAAATGTGTATCAGCAAAACAATATGAGGATAAGTCATTACCGAGACCTTACTTTAAAAGTACTTCCACATCAGTTGTCGTACCAGATTTTTCTCTTTTAAATAAATTTTCGAAAATAAAAAGGTTAAATAATTTCCGGTTGTAAAAGCAAATAAAAATGCTGGTCCTTCACAGACTTGAAGTGTTTGACTTGAAATAATGAACTACATTACCAAGGAATCACTGTATAAGTACTTTTAAAACTTGTGGATTGATCTGATTTTTCTCATCTACAGAATTTTCCGAAAATTAAGAAATTTAATAATTTTTGGGAATGAAAATTAATCAAAATTTCGCTCCTTCAAAGACCGCTACACATTATGATGAGGAATGACTTTTTCCAACTTTTACTCTTAAACAAATTTCAAGTCATCAAGGCCTTTAAAAGCCAGCATAACATTATATTGATAAGGCGTTACCAAGACATCACCTTATAATCACTTCCAAATTTGTTGTTTGTTGTAATTCTTCTTCTAAAGATTTTTTCGGAAGTAAAGAAATAAAATAATTTCTCTTAATAACAAAAAAGTCAGTATAAATGAGACATATTAATATAAGATTCTTCGAAGCATTCGAAGGTAAATTATTAAAAGTCATTACTTTGTAAGTACTTTGAAATCATATCTTTGACATATGTTTCCATTTCAAAATTGGTCTGAAAATAAAAAAAATAATGTCATAAAGAGGCATCAAAACATATGAATAAAATTCGTTACCAAGCCATTACTTTGTAAGAAACTTTGATAAAGGATTTAAATAATTTATACTTATAGCAACAACAAGAAATGTCAAAGAATACCAAAGGAATCAAAATTCTCTCCTCCAAAGCAAAATTAAGAGAAATCATTACCAACCATTTCTTTGTAAGGACTTCTATTGATATATCTCAAATGATTTTTCTCCTCTAAAGAATTTTCCGATAAAAAAAAATAACTTCTGGAAGACATCATATGTTAGATTCTTCAAAGACTTCTATTAACAAGTCACTACCAAGGCATTACTTTGTAATTACTTCCAAATCTATGCTTTGATCTAATGTTTCCCTTCGAACATAAAAACGAAATAATTTCTGTCAGTAAATCAGAATTTGGATACTTGAAGGAGTTCAAAAAATAGTAATTAAAAATGAAGTAATTTATAGTTTGGCTCGAGGCATTATATAAAACGAGTATTATATAAAAAAAAATGTTAATTTTGTGGTTTTAAATAGTTTGCATTTTTATTGCTTCCAATATTTCCAGCAAAGATTTAGTTAAAATCATTACTATGCCATATCCTTGCAAGTACTTCAAAACTTAAAGATTTTGCACCAAAATGGCATAATCTTTAAAATAGGTACATTTCATATTCCAAAAGAAAGACAATTTGCTTAATATTAAAATTGTTTTTAATTTAGATTAAAATTTAATTATTTTAAAGACTAGAATGTCGTAGATTCAATAAAATTAAAAAACTATGATATTTTATTTCTCAGAGTAGCATAGACTTAAAACCATCATCAAGCCCAATTCTTCTAAAGCAAATTTTTTCAAATTAAAAATTTTCAAATGTTTCTTCAACAAAAAAAAAACAAGTGCAATAGTTTTTCCACTTTACAAAGGCATTAGTTTAAAACAAAAGACAAAGTCTTCAACAGTTCCTCGAAATAAAGAAGAGAAAGACTTAACTCTCTCTCTCTCTCTTTCTCTCATATTTAAGTATGACTAAGTTGTAAATATGAAAATATCACAAAAGCAAAAAAAGCCGTTCAGATAGTCACGTCACACAAAGAAAAACACACTGATTTTTAAGCCTAAAAAACACCCAAAAGAATAAATAAAGATCTCAGTAGTGAAATTAAAAATATAAAAAATCCTTCCCAAGGAGTTATGAGGAAATTTTTGAAAATAAAACACTAAAGACACACAAACAGACACAAAACACTTTTTCTAGAATTTAGGCCCACAAAAAACATATTCCCCTTCCTTCCCCGCCACCAAAGACTCTAAAAACACATTTCACATAATATTCAAAAAAAGCGAGAAAATTTCTATTGAGAACATTTGTGAAAATTTGAGATCATATTCTAAATAATTTAATCTTTAAATGTAAGTTTATCGATTTTCAGTAAATGCTTTCAAATGAAATTTTTCGCCCCACTCCACCACTACTACTCCCCCAAAAACCAGAGACGTACAGCCGCCCCAATCTCTTTCGAACACTCACACCTAGACCTAGCAAGCTAGCTGTTATCCTAATCTACATACATACATACATATATTTCAAATTTTGAATTTAAACGATCATTTCAAATGTCACCACATCATATATTCTAAAAATCCAAAAGAAAAAAAAACACAAAACCAAACCAAATGAGAAATTACTTTATCAAAGTGTCTATTCCACACATTGAATGAAAAAAAAAACTGAAAAAATACGCTAAAGAAAAATTACCAAAAGGACTAAAATACAAAAAATAAAACCAAAAAGAACTCTCTTTAGGCAAAATGAAAAAAAAAACTCAAACCCTAAAACTAAACCTAACACAAAACAAGGAAAAGCAATATAATATCTTAAAAACAAAACTTCTAAACAATTTTATACTATCAAAAAGATGAAAAAGAAACAAATAAACTGAAAAAGAAATCCCTACTATCCGTTAGTCCCAATGGGTTCAAAGGGCTTAGAATCCTTTTCTTGGTATTTAAGAAAGTCTGCTAAGGAAATGTTTTATGAAATTGTTTAAACTTGTCATTAATATTTGCCCCAATAAAACGCAGTCAAAATTATGTCATCGATAAGTTAAATAAAAGTTTTAATAAAATTAAAAAATAACAAACAAAATTTTTTTAATTTTTAAACATTGATGTCGTTGACATTGATTTGTTGCCCAAGGTAATATAATATTAAATTAGGTACATTTTATACTTGAATAAAATGTTCTTAATGTACTTACTTTAATCTCAACATCACAAAGGGTTTCTCTGCTACGCTTCCGGGGGAGATCGTTGTCATAATGAACTATATCGAATTCAAAGAAGATACATTTCTTTGAATAATTAAATTCGAAAAGTCTTGGAAGCATACATGATCACGAAATTGACTCAATTATGCCAGAAATAGCTCTCAATTTAATGATTTAGAAACATTAGATAGAATAATAAGTCGATACCATGATATCAATTTGTAAGCAATTCTAAGTTTGTAGTTATAAATAATTTTTCTCAAATAGAGAAATGAAATAATTTCAATTAATAACAAGAAAAATCTTTATATCCTTTAAAGTCTGTAAAACTTTGTAAGTACTTTGAAACATTTTTTAACTATTTTTTATCTTCTAAAGAAGATACATAAAATTCGTACTCATAGCCAGGAAAATTTAATTAATTTTAACGAAATTGACTTAATTTTATTTGTGAAATGTCCTTGTTTTAATGGTTGGGATGTTTTTGCCAAAAATCAAAAAAAACATAATTAAGATTTTTTAGTTTAGATTCATAATTTATTAACAATAAAAACACTGACAAAAATGTAATTAATTTCAACGTTTTCCTCTCAAAGTCGTCCTAATACTCAAAATAAAGACAATTTATACAGGGTGGCGCAGAATGAGCTATATGGTTTAAATGGTTTATAACTTTTTATTTATGCCATTATTATAATTTTATTTTTTAAATACAGTATATTATTGCGGAATTTTTTGCAATTAGCTTTGAAAAATGATATCCTGTAAGTTATGTCCATTTTTTGCTTCGCACATATGTGCTCTTTTTAGCATATTTTCGATAACTTTTCACAAAATTTCGGAAAATTTCAATTATTTTTGTACGTTGTTCGTTTCATAACTAATTCCCCAAGCCTCCTTCACAAAATGCGGAAAAAAAACAAAGAAAGAATGATAATTAAAAAAGTTATAAAGAATTCAAACCATATAGCTCATTCCACCCTGTACTTAATATTGAGGAAAAAATATTGAAACCACTAAAATACAAAATCATTAAAATTTAGTTTGGTTCGATCCAGTTTAATGATTCGTTAAAAATACACTGACAAAAAGTTGCTTAATTTCGAAGGTCAAACGCATCCTAATTTTTAAAATAAGGACAATTCGTACTTAATATTACGAAAATTTACTTAATTTTAAGTATGAAATATCCTCGTTTTTAAGATTAGAATGACTTTCATAAAAAACTTCACTAAATTAAGTTTTTTTTTCAGTGTGGTTCAATAATTCATTAATAATACTCTGAGAAAAATATTTAGGACATTGTCTTCATTTTAAGTATGAACTCTTCTTATTTTAAATACTAGGTCATTTTTGACACAAAATCATAAAAATTTTGCAGTTTAGTCCAATACTTAAATAGCAATTACTTAATTCAAATGTTTTGTCCCAAAGTCATCCTAATCTTTAAACAAAGACAATTTATATTTAAAGTCAGGAAAAACTATTTTATATTAAGGAAATTGTCTTAAGTATAAAATCATACCAATTAAAATTATGATTTTTGAGTGTAGATCAATAACTCATTAATAATAAATACACTATTAAAAAACATTTAATTTAAAGGTTTTGCTCCAGAGTCGTTCTAACATTGCAAATAAGGACACTATATGCTAAATATTAGGGAAATATTCTTAATTTTAAGTATGGAATGGTGTTGTTAGAAAGAGTAAGAGGATCCTGATGCAAAATCATAAAAATAAGATTATGTTTTCTTTCACAGTGTAGATCAATAATTTATAAATAATAATTACTCTGGCAAAAAGTACTTAATTTTCACGTTTTGCTTCATAGCCATCCCAATAATCACAAATAAAACAATTTGTACTTAATATTAAGGATGCTGTCTTCTCATTGTTTTAATATTTAGGACGTCCTTGACTCAAAATCATTAGAATTATGTTTTATCACTGTAGTTCATTAATTCATAATTAATACTCTGACAAAAATAATTTATTTATTTAAAAAGCTTTGCTTCAGTTTCATTCTATTAGTATAACGACAATTTATACTTACAGTCAAGCAAATTTACTTAATACTAAGCAAATTGTCTTAATTTTAAGTATGACATGTCTTTGTTTTACAGTTAAGAAAGTCTTTGACACAAAATCATACAAATTAAAATTAAGTTTTTTCTTCAGTGTACATTAATAATTCATAAATAATTAATTAATAAACTGGCGAAAATACTTAATTCCCAAAGGTTTTTAAAATAAAGATATTTTCTATTTAATATTTAAAAAAAAATAATTTTAGGTAAGAAATTGTTTTGTTTTAAAGTTTAGGACGTCTTTGACTCAAAATCATTTAAAATCAATTATGTTTAGTTCAATGAATATGCTGACCAAAAATACTTAATTCAAAAGATGTTCTCAAAAGTCAATCAAATCTTCTAAATAAGGTCAATTCATAATTAATATTAAGGACATTTTCTTAATTTTAAGTATGAAATGTCATTGTTTTAAAGATTAAGAAGTCTTTGATACAAAATTATTAGAATTAAGATGTTGTTAAGCGTTCAAAAATTCATTAAATAAAAGGGTAAAAAATACTAAATGTCGAAGCTCTTGCCAAATTCACTATAATCTTTAAAATAAGGACAAATCATACTTAGTAGAAAACGCCGAGTGCAGGGCATGCAGGGAAAACATCAAAACGATGGAACATTTTCTGTGTCACTGTCCAGCTTTCAGATACTGAGAATATTCAACAACAGGCCGAACCACTGGCTTTAGTGTATGTCCATGGACATGAGACGTGTAAATGTTTCCTCTATTTAACCTAACCTAAACTAGTAATAAATAAATTGTCTTAAATTTTAATATGAAATGTACTTATTTACATCTCATATTAACTACATTAGTATTATCTTTTTTCTGTGTATTTCATTAATAACACACTGACAAAAAAATTACATTTAGGTCAGGATGCCAGCTCACATAGACCAATGTAGGTCCCTAGTAATAACAAATACTTACTCTCAATGGTTTTGCTCCAAAGCCATCCTAATCTGCAAAATAAGGACTACTTAGAACGAGAACAATTTACTTAATGTTGAGGAAATTGTCTTAATTTTAAGTATACAATTTTATTGTTTTGAGACTAGGACATCTTTGGAACAAAATAATTAATTTAAGGTTTTAAACAGTAATTGAGTAATTATTTTTCATTCAAAAACATACGGTATCAATATGGTAAACAATTATTCAGATTAAAATTTTTCCCCTAAAGCATGTTAAAATGAGAAATACACTGAAAAAGTTTTGTCATAGAGTTTAAGATTGTCGCCAAAGACGATTAGGGAATCGTCAAATATAGACAATTTAGTTAATATTAATATTTTCTTAAATATAAAATCATCATGTACTTGATTTTAAACATTATGGACGTCTTTGGCGCCAATCTTTACAGTTATGACAAAAAAATGTCTTGTCAAGATCAAGTGTCATACATCAAGGCACATTTAACTTTTTTTCTGAAAATGTCTATTCATAACAAGTGATGATATATGATTTGAACATTTCTTCCAAGGCATATTCAGAACTAAATCAAAGCTTATTTTCAAAAAATTAAACACTTTAGCAACAGTAAAATACCAAGAAAATGGATCTTAGACTTAAACGGAAATGGAAATACAACTCACACGCGCTCCCCACATCCGGACACACATGAACACCAACACAAACAACACCCCTTTCCCCCCAAAAAAAAAAACAAATATATATTTAAATATAGGTCTTAAGGCTGTTAGTTTAACAGCTCGAAGCCTTTAAAACTCGAATGTGTTTACACGACAAATTAAAATAACTTATAGGGAAAAATGGATAAACAAATTCTATATAGTTGTGGTTTTTAATTTTTAAACTGGTACTTGCCAATAACAGAAAAAAGAAGAAATAGATGAATAGCAGAAAACAAAGAGAAAAAACTAAAAAAAATTCACACAGAGAAAGAATCCCCATTTGTACGTAGTTGAAGAGTTAAACCAAAAAACCAAAACCGAACGTGGAAGACGAGGGCAACCTTAAGAGAGTTAAATGAATTAAATAAAAAATCATATAATTTAAAAACAAAACACACACAGACACGCAAACAGAGTTAAGGGTTAAATGTTATAAACAAAAAGAGAAATATTTAATAATAAACAAAAAAGAGTAATAATAAAATGGAACAACTACCAAAAACAAACAAGTGATAAATTAAATAAAAAAATAAAAATAATCTTAACAAACATTTTAGTTAAACCAAACCGAGAATAGCAAGAGCAAAACAGAATGAGAAAAAACTGTTACACAGAAATAAAATTCTAAAAAAACCAAAACATCTAGTATCCACAAAAATCAAAACTAAGGAAGAGAGAATTAATTTATATACCAAAATTAATTAAGACGAACAACAAAAACAACAACACAATTTGATAAAATGCAAAAAACAAACAACAAAATGCTCAACGGTTTCGGAGCGTATTTCTAGCATTATACTTACGTACTTCAATGAGACGTAAAACCAAAGCTTTTATTTTATTTTTTTTATGTTTTAAACAAAAAAGGACTACCAAAAAAAATAAATTAAAATCCAAAAAAGCAACAAATAGTTTAATTGTTGACACACACACAGCCACAGACATTTACAAAACGTATTTTGCGGGAAAATCCTCTACGACAAGTTTTAGCCGATTTTTTACTAACCCTCCCAATAAAAGGAAAGTTAAACATGTTCTCCCACAGACCCTTTTTAGAATGTTTACATAGTTAGTTCTAAACAGCTCCAAATTTTGTCACTTTGTCTCACGTCACTATTTACTCAATCATTAACATTCCACATGCCCTTCCCCCTCTCTCTCTCATTTCTAATTTAGATTAAGGAGAAGTTTAAACCAATCACGTTTAAAATATGCATATGGATTTTTAAGAAAACAATCGGAATTAGAATGTCTTATCTGTCAAAAGAAATTGACCAATTGCAATAGATTACTGACGAATTTTGTGGCAAATTTACAGAAACGATTTCAACTCATAATAAATTGCAGATAAAAATTAAACTACACCGAAAAATTACAGAAAATGTCGTTGATTTGGCGCCAAAAACAAAAAATATTAGCATAGGAACATTCTATACTTAAGCTAAAAAAACTTAACTTAATATCAATTATTTTATGTTAAACTTAAGCACAAAATGGACTTATTTCAAGGCTTTATTGTCTTTGAAACCAAATCAAAGCCAAGGTTTACAGTGTATTAAACCATTGAATAGTGTCAGGAAAAGTTCTAATTAATTATTCATTTTGGTCAATGAATTTCGTAATAAAATTTTC
This sequence comes from Eudasyphora cyanicolor, assembly GCA_963930755.1. Classification (NCBI taxonomy): domain Eukaryota; kingdom Metazoa; phylum Arthropoda; class Insecta; order Diptera; family Muscidae; genus Eudasyphora; species Eudasyphora cyanicolor. The sequence continues at coordinate 268,678,453 of OZ005735.1, forward strand.
AGATTAACACATCAATCAACTTATTTAATTAAAGCGAATTGCTCACTTTAACTACTTCATTTAATAACAATACAATTTTGTTTACAGTTTCAAAATCAAACAATTTTTTAATTGACTACACACACTTCGTAGTTGAATCCAGCTTTTCATTTTTGTCTGTGTATAAAAGCAGTTTGGGACATTCCATTACCCTTGAATAGATCTCCTTGAAATTATCCTCTTTATTGTTACTCAACATAGTTATCAACAAAACAAGTATACAGAAAAAATATTCAATTAAAAAAGGATTGTTATTTTCGTTATACGAGTATTCAATTAAATAATAATACACTGAGAAAGATACTAAATGTTAAAGGTTTTGCTCCAAATTCATACTAATTTTCAAAATATGGACACTTTATACAATAAAACAAAAGGAATTTTCGTTAAATGTCGAAATGTCATTGTTTTAAAGATGTCATTATTTTAAAGATTAGGACGCCAATGATTATCTTATATTGTGATATAGCAATAAAGGCCTCGATATAATAGCATTTATTTATATTGACCAAAACTTCAAGGTCCCCAAACAGGTTTTTTGCCATTTCGAAAGTACTCCTAATTGTTTTAAATTTTAGGGCGCCAATTGAATATTGGATGAATATACATACAATCAAATAATCCCCAGAGAATTCAGAAGTCTTAGATAATATGTTCGGAATTTTTAGATGTTTTTCGGGACTCCTAATGACTCTGTATTTCTTTGCATGTATTATGCATAAATGTAGATTCAGGCATATTAAAAAGTCTTCAGGTATTCAAAAAAAGTCATTTAAAAAAATACTTCCGAGTATCAGAAATATTTGGACTAATTCTGTAATCAGGGAGAAATGCATGAAGAATTAATATGAATATATTTTCTTAACCAGAGAGCTGATTAAAAATTCAAAATTCTTTAGGAATAATATTTCAGGGGTTATGGAAATGTCTTTAAAGTCCGATAAAATTTAATATCGAAAAGTATTTAGAGATATCGAGCAGCAGTTATTTTGAAAAAAACACTGTTTCTGATACACATCTCCGGGAAACTCTTGAAAGAATGCTTCACATCTCCGGGAAACTCCGATAGGCTCCTAACTTTTTATATCTTTGTATGTCTTAGGAATAAATTTAAGTTCAGATATTTAGAAAAGTCTGTTGGATTTCAGAAATGCTTTTGCAATCACAGAAGGGAGAATGCAATGAACAGAATCATTGAATCAGGATTTTAAAAGTTTCAAATATTCCCGACAACTTTTTAATTTTGGATGTGTTATTGAGACGGTATGTTCCGATATTTCGAAAAGGCTATAGCTACTCAAAGGAAACTTCTGAGTGCTCTGAAAGACTTCAGTTAATTAAGACAAAACGACTTCAGGGGTTTCTAGAGATTTTAAGCTTCAGAAATATAATTGGCATTATCAGAACACGTCAGCGAATAGAGAGTATCTCAAGAATATATTTTATGTTATCATAATTCCCATAAACATTTCTGAAAGAAAAATAGTCCAGGGTTTTCCAAAATTCTTACAAACAAAAATGAAGGGTCAATGAATATCTTCTCATAACCACTCATACTCGTATACGAGTAGAGTACATAAGACCGCAGAAAAATTTTGCTGGTTTTTTGACAAGTTTTTTTCTTCTTAAAAATAACTTAATTAATTCCCGGAGAACTCCGGAGATTTCGATCATGCTTTCCGAATTTTGAGAAGTTTTCAAGGAATCCCGATTTTCCGAATTTCTTTTGAATGTTTAGTTTTATGTCTTCAGGTATTACAGAAACTTCAGAGTGTCCGAGTAAACTACCAGCTGTATTTCTGATATTCTCTTGTGATGTTTGGACGAAAATTATTTCACCGTTTTAAAAAAACAATCCTACACATATACATATTCCTCAAGGACCAGGAAATATCTCCTCTTAATCAGAGAACTGTAGTAATTAGGCTAAAGTAATAAAAGGTGTTTTAGAAAAATCATGTAGGTAGAATACTTCAGGATTTTCGAAAAACGTACAGCAAAAATTTTACATTTTGGAATTTCGAAAAATTTTCATAGACATTGAACATCAGTTATGGACTGGATTTAAATTCAGTCATAAAAAACTTCAGAGTGTCCAAGAAAACTACCAGTTGTATTTCTGAGTTTTCTGTAGTAATGTTTGGAGGAAAAAGATTTCGCGGTTTCAAAAAATCCTGCAAATATGCATCAAGCAAAGAAATATCTTCTCTTAATCAGAGAGCTGTAGTATTTAAAGCTGATGTAATAAAAGGAGTTCTCAAAAATCCTTTAGGTAAAATACTTCAAGGTTTCCGAAAAAAGGAACCAAAAAATTTCTGTTTTTTGGAAATTCCAAAAATGTTTCAAAGACATCGAGCATCAGTTATATTGAGAAGAAAGACATCAAGATTTCTGAAGAGTTTTCAGGGTTTCTACTTTAAGGATTCGAAGGATGCTTCAAAATAATTTCGAAATTATAGAAGCTTTCTGGGACTGCTGAGACTGAATTTGCATGCATGTCTTACGAATAAATGTATGTTTTGAATTTAAAGGGTGTCCCAAGAAGAGCGCAATTTTTTAATTACTGATGCAGCAATTGAATTGTTTCTCTGGCTGTATGACATGTGGCGCCGTCTTGTTGGAACCACATGCCCTCCACATTCATTTCTTCAATTCTAGGCAAGAAAAAACTGGTTATCATTTCACGATACCGAACACCATTGACTGTTTGCGCTTGACCTGCCTCAAAGGTCCAATGATTCCTCCAGCCCAAAAACCACACCACACAGTGACACGTTGAGGATGCATTTGCTTCTCGTGAATCACTCGAGGATTTTCCGCACCCCAAATGCGACAATTCTGCCTATTGACGAAGCCATCAAGATGAAAATGGGCCTCGTCACTGAAGATGATTTTATCGGCAAAATCAGCATTTTCATGTTGTCTCTCCAATACCCAATTAACGAACTCCCTTCGCTGTCCTTCTCCATTTTTACTAACCTCGTACCTTCTACTAACAAACAATAACAATTATTCAAATGTCAAACAATGACACTTCGAATGTTGCGAGATTTAAAAATTGCGTTCTTCTTGGGACACCCTAGAAAAGCCTTTAAGAAGTCAAAAAAAAAAACTCATGGGAAACAGCCAATTGTGACGTACTCAGTGAAATTCAGAAAGTTTTTATCGCACAAATGTAAGTACAGATATTTCGAAAATGCTTAAAGTATACCGAATATGCTTCAGAGGGCAATTGGAGAAGCCTTCAGGGCCTCACGATGAATCTGTATTTATTTGTATGTATATCTTATGAAAAAAATAAGTTCAGTTTGAGAGAACTACAAGACGAATAGGCATAACATAATTCCCACAAACATACCCGAAGGAACAAGGGATACCTTTAAGGCATTGGAGCTTCGAAAAACAATTCGATAATACTTCAAATATTACGTAAAGATTTTAAATCTTAAATTCAAATTTTCCCAGGATACGCCGGATATTTCGACGATATTGAATGGATAAATCTAATGGTGATTTCGATTCTGAAAAAATGTTGCCCCTTCGACGCGAAATTCTGCAAAATATTTGCCATTTTTAGGTTGGAACTGATGCAGTCCTTCGAATTAAATTTAGCACATATTTCAAAATTCCAAATTGTGGTATAAAAGTCAAATTTTCGGGGAAAGAGCAATGAAAATGTTGCACTTTTCTGCAGAAACGAAATCTACATAAGCTCAAATATTTCAAAACGTCTTTAAGAATTCAAAAGAGGTTTCAGCGTGTCCGTGAGAACGACAGAGACACCTTGAAAACTAAGAGGGAAATTGAGTAATATTTTCAAGCCCCAACTGAGCAACATATTCAAATTTATTAAAATCTGGGGTAATTATATATCTTTAGTGATGATATCTTCCAAAAACCGTAATCAAATTAATATAACAAAAAATACGTATGGTTGTATGCATATTATGTATTTACATACTTTGATGAATGTATATATTTACTGAGGTTGTTATATACAGACCCAATTATGTATTCTACTGTTATAAAGGGTTTTGTTTACTTGATTTTGTTATTTTCGTATTATGTTAGCACCAAAAAACAATATATACTTTAACTCAATTGTTATATTATGTAGGAAAACTATTCCAAACATTTGTCTTCTCTTAGACTAAAAATCATTTAAATTTAAATAAATTTAATTTTATCATTTTTAAAAAAGAATTTTATTTGTTATCCGTCCATAAAACAAATATCAACAACTTACAGCAAAAAGTTCCTAGATTTAACTTAATTAAAACAATCAAATTTATCTTTTCAAAATTTCCCATCGATTCTCAAATATGGACAAGGCTATTTTTAATGAACAATTATTAGTTTATTTATTTTTTTTAACAAAAAATTTAAGTCTCATCAAATATGTTTTATATATTAAAAAATTCCAGTTTTCTTTAGAAATATGAGTAAAATTTCCACATTTTGACATACAAGACAACACAATTCGCAAATATTTTTAAACTCGATTCCATTGCACCGTCTCTAACATAAAGCCCCTTCCACCTCAACCACCCCTCAAAAATGAGATTAGAAAGAAAAAAGTGAAAGTTTTATAGGAAAAATGCATAAAATACTTTTAACCACTATATAGAATAATTGTTGATTTAAATAAAATATATGAAAACCCAAACTTCCCTTACTGCCTACGAAAATAGGCACTGAAAAATGTATGCCTAATTTTAAAGATTTTGCTCCCAGGATGTGCTAATCTATGAAACAAAGACATTTTGTTCTTAAAATTAAGACAATTTCCCTAATATTAAGTAATTATTAGTAATTCTTAATATGAATGGTCGTAATCTATAAACAAAGGACTCCTCACACTTAATATGAAGTCAATTTCCTTAATAAAAAGTAAAATTTCCTCATTCTAAGTATAAAGAGTTCTAATTTGTAAAACAGGACCATTCATATTTAAAATTAAACATATTTCCTTGGCATTGAGTGAATTTTTCTAACTATATACTCGTATATTAATTGTCCTAATATATAAGACACTTTTCTAAATATTAGGTACATTTTACATTTTTAAGTATGAATAGTATTTTTCTTTAAAACAATGACACATTTTCCTTTATATTAAGTATATTTTCCTAATTATAAATATAAAAATAAAAAAATATTTAAACAAGGTCATTTTATACTTAATGTTAACACAATTTTCTTAATATTAATTGAATTTCCATAGTTATAACAATTAATAGTCCTCATCATTAAAACGAGGACATTTCATACTTAATATTACGAAATTTTCCCGAACATTAAGTATTTTCCAATTTCTATGTATGAATAGCCCAAATCTTTAAATCAGAACATTTTATACTTAATATGAAGACAATATCCTTAATATTAAGTTAAATTTCCTAATTATATGTATGAATAGACATAATCATAAAATAAGTACAGTTCATACTTGATATGAAAACAATTTCCTTAATATTATTTTTATTATTATTTTTCCTAATTCTAAATATGAATAGACAGAATCATTACAACAATAACATTTCATACTTAAATTGAAGACAAATTTCTTAAAGCAAGAACATTTAATATTAAGTAAATTTTCTTAATTCTAAATATGAATTGTCTTAATTGTTAGAAATTACATTTAAAACTTAGTATGAAGACAATCTCCTTAATATTAATTAAATTTTTCTAATTCAAAGTATCAATTATCAGTCTCCTTAATATTATGTTATTTTACCCAATTGTAAGTATGAAGAGTCATACTATTAAAACAAGTACAATTCATTCATAATACGATGATAGTTTCCTTAGTATTAAGTAAATTGTCTAAATTTGAGTAGTCTTAATCTATAAATTAAGGACATTTCATGCTTAAAGTTAAGACAATTTCCTTAATATTAAGTAAAATTTGCTTGTTCTAAGAACGAATGGTCCTAATCTTTAAAAGAAGTGAATTTCATACTTAAAATTAGGATCATTTTCATAGAATTAAGAAAATATTCCTTATTGTAAGTATTTGCTTATCCCTATTTTAATGATAAGCACGTCCTTAATATTAAGTAAATTTTCTCAATTCTATACTTGAATAGTCCTAATATTTAAAACAAGGACATTCATACTTAAAATTAACACAATTTCCTTAAGAAACAAATTTTCTAAGTATTAATTGTTCTAATCTTTAAAACCAGGTCATTCATACATAATATTAATACAATTTCCTTAATATTAAGTAAATTTTCCTAATTCTAAGTATGAATAATCCCAATCTTTAATGAATGGACATTTCATATTTAAATTTTAAGTAATTTCCTTAATATTAAGTATATTTTCCATATTCCAAAGTATTGCCTTATCCTTATTTTAAAGATTGGTACGTCTATAGAGCCAAATCATTAAAATTTGGTACAGTCATTTTCAGTGCACACACACACACACACTCAATCACTAAACCACAACCCCTTCTCCAAACCACTCACCTCACCATAAAAAAGAGTATTTATATAGCGCAATATATAATAACAAAATATAAATAAATAAATAATAACAAAACAAAATTGAAATGTTAATACGTTCATTAAAAAACACTTCCCTCTTCCCTGAACAACAACAAAAACAACCCAGAAAGAGAGAAAGCCACTCGCAAAGAAAGAAAGAAAATAGAAAAAACTAAAACCAAAAACACAAAAAAGAAAACAAAAATTAATATGTACGTATTTGTAGGATGTAATACAAAACAAAAATGATCATTTTGTTGATCATTAATATTTGACTGTGTTAATTTTCATTATATATAAAGAAAATAAAAAGAAAATGCAAAAAAAACTAAATAAAACGAAGTTGATGAAATATTATTATTAAATAATAATAAAACAAACCAAACAAAAAACAAGCATTCTAAAGCAAACCAATAAATATTACCAAATAAAATGAGTAATAATTTAAAAATAATTATGAAATGAAAAGAAAAAAACCAATTCTAGTAAAGACGTATGTCACCAAACCAAAAACTAAATAAAATAAATAATAATAAACAAATACAAACGTTACACACCCACACAGACACAAACACATAACAAAAAACCAAACAAGAACAACAACAACAACAAACAATATTATTAAGTTATTTACCAAAAAAAATACAAACAAATAATTCAACAACTAAACAAACATCAACAGTACGAAATGATAAAAAATAATAAGAAAATGAAAATAATTCAAAACCAAACCAAAAAAAACAAAACAAATAAACAAAAACTTATTACAAAATTGATTACAAAGTCAAAGTGAAATGAATAAAAAATGCAAAATTGTATAAAAATTATAAATGTTATATTGTTTTATTCCACCGCCGCCACAATTGGAAGTGTATTATAATCATCAAGGGTAAGTGACAAAAAATCCTTTATATACAAATATAAATACAGTGGGGTACACCATCCAGGAAACAATAGTTTATAATAAGTGTCTACTTTGATATTAACATAATAACGGGTTTTCCAACAAGAGATGTTATTTTGAATCACCCGGTATTTCGTTAGCTGTCACTTTTAAAGCTTTTATTCATTGACATTTGACAAGTAGAATATACGCCATTACTAAAAATGGAACGATACACGATCATCGAACGATACAAAACGATCAAAAAACGATCGAACAAAAAAAACGATATGAACGATACAAAATCATCTTGACTGATGAAATGGCCCATTTCCACCTCGGTGGCTACGTCAACAAGCAAAATTGTCGCATCTGGGGCTCGGAAAACCCAAGAGTTATTGTTGAGAAGCCTCTCCATCCTCAACGTGTGACTGTTTGGTGCGGTTTATGGTCCGGCGGGGTCATTGGACCTTACTTTTTGGAAAATGAGATTGGAACAACAGTTACGGTGAATGGATTGCGCTATCGAGAGATGATTAATGATTTTTTATGGTCGGAGTTGGATGGTATTGATCTGGACAACGTTTACTTTCAACAAGACGGCGCTACGTCACACAAGCAACGAAACCATTGCTCTGTTACGGGAAAAGTTTCCGGACCGTGTTATCTCTCGAAGAGGTGATCACAATTGGCCACAGAGATCTTGTGATTTAATACTTTGCGACTTCTTCCTTTGGGGCCACGTGAAAGAATTGGCCCACTTTGAGCCCATGTAGCTCCGTATGTATAGTATTAAAGGCTCCAATTTAAAATTTACTTTCTCCAATACCTCTTCTATAAGTATGCCTAGTTTTGTCGCAATCGGTTGCCTAATTACGAAACGGAAGAATTATATAGTTATGTATTCCCTCCACCAATTATCCTAATGGGTTCAGGAAAGCTTTAAAGAATTCTTAATTAAGTAGCCACCATCTTCTTCCAATATCATTTTTCATCTCATCAGCGGTTTTGAATATATTCAACAAAATCCCTTTTATGAGAAAATTTTAATTAAAATCTCTTAAAATAATCGAAAAATTCACAATTATTATATTTATGCCCCCACTTTAGTGTAACAAGGGTATTGCTGACACAAAGAGTGGCCTAAGACCCCAAGTATGTTCGGCGGAAATCCGTTTTGGCCCCCATGTAAAGAACCTCCCCGATTTGACTTCTTAACGCCTTAGAATTCACAAATTTCAACTGATCGAGATAAAAACACTGTGTGTACACCATAATGTATTCTCGATGAAAACAACTTACGCAGCATATTTGTGACCCGCTAAATAAAATATCATTAACCGTTCTTTCCTAGGCCATCGCATTTTCGAGATATTTATCCACAAAGTTTGGTGGGTACAGAAAGAGGTTAGTAAATTCAGACTCAAGTTTAGCATATAAGACTTCGGAATAGATGTTCCATGCCAAAGAACAAAATATGTAAAGGGAACACTGCAAGGAGTATTTCTCCCAACACCTTGCCCGTGAAAATCCCTCTCCAAAACCAATGATAGTCGTAGAAATCGACGATTTTTTTTATGATGTATTCGAGGGGTAGCGTCATATCACCCAATGTCATATCGCCCAAAACCATGTACGTCATAGCGCCCAAAAAGCGACATATATACAAATGTGATATCGCCCAAACAATGTCATAAAGCCCAAAGTTATTTTGGTCATATGACATTCCAATAAAATTAAATGTTGCAAAGCATAGAATTACAAAAGAACTGTAATAATAAAATTCATCATGTAGCGGTGACACATACTGATTTGGCTCACCAAAGACGGCTACTCGTACCAAATTGCACGTGCATGACCGGCCTTCGGACGGGATTAAAGATTTTCTCCTCTGGGGTATGACAAAAGATGGCTACGCGGACCAAACACGGTGCGCGTGGCCGGCCTTCGGCCGGGGTTAAATATTTTCTCCTCTGGGGTATGTCCAAAGACGGCTACGCGAACTAAAGGGCCTTGCAAAGATGCCTTGACATACCCCAGAGGAGATAATCTTTAATCCCGGCCGATGGCCGTCCACACAAATACTACGCCTATCGCAGATCATCTTGGTTCGCGTAGCCGCCTTTTTGCATTCCGACGATTCGAAAGTTGTACATTTAAAAATAAATGTCTTTGTATACTTTGGGCGTTATGACATAACTTGTATTTGGGCAAAAAAAAATTTAAAATTACCTACTATTCAAAATTACATTTCGCCCAATGTCGATGTCATATTGCCCAAAAGGAAAAGGACAAACTTTTGTTATTACAAATTTTTTGGCCAAAATTTAGCAAAACTAAAAATGTAAATATCTCGTTAAATAAGCCCCGTAGAAGGGAAAGGACAAAATTTTGTTATCAATATTTTTTGGCCAAAATTTAGCAAAACTTAAAATGTAAATATCTCGTTAAATAAGCCCCGTAGAAGGAAAAGGACAAAATTTTGTTATCACTAATTTTTAGGCCAAAATTTTTAATTTCCTTAGCAAAACTTAAAATGTAAATATATCCATAAATAAGCCCCGTAGAAGGAAAAGGATAAAATTTTGTTATCACAAATTTTTTGACCAAAATTTAGCAAAACTTAAAATGTAAATATATCCATAAATAAGCCCCGTAGAAGGGAAAGGACAAAATTTTGTTATCAATATTTTTTTGGCCACAATTTAGCAAAACTTAAAATGTAAATATCTCGTTAAATAAGCCCCGTAGAAGGAAAAGGACAAAATTTTGTTATCACTAATTTTTTGGCCAAAATTTTGAATTTCCTAAGCAAAACTTAAAATGTAAATAGCTCGTTAAATAAGCCCCGTAGAAGGGAAAGGACAAAATTTTGTTATCACTATTTTTTTGGCCAAAATTTAGCAAAATTTAAATTGTAAATATCTCGTGAAATAAGCCCCGTAGAAGGAAAAGGACAAAATTTTGTTAATACTATTTTTTTGGCCAAAATTTTGAATTTCCTTAGCAAAATTTAAAATGTAAATATCTCGTTAAATAAGCCCCGTAGAAGGAAAAGGACAAAATTTTGTTAATACAAATTTTTTGGCCAAAATTTAGCAAAACTTAAAATGTAAATATCTCGTTAAATAAGCCCCGTAGAAGGAAAAGGACAACATTTTGTTATCACTAATTTTTTGACCAAAATTTTGAATTTCCTTAGCAAAGCTTAAAATGTAAATATCTCGTTAAATAAGTCCCGTAGAAGGGAAAGGACAAAATTTTGTTATCAATATTTTTTTGGCCACAATTTAGCAAAACTTAAAATGTAAATATCTCGTTAAATAAGCCCCGTAGAAGGAAAAGGACAAAATTTTGTTAATACTAATTTTTTGGCCAAATTTTAGCAAAACTTATAATGTGAAAGTTCTACAAGAGAAATCACAACATCACCCACTTCAACGATGACGACCCTTGGCACACGGAAAAGGACAAGAATAGGACAATGGAATGTGAGAACACTTAGTGACCCTACAAGGTTGGCCCAGCTAGAGGCTCAAATGGAAAAATTCAAAATAGAGATATTGGGTATAAGTCAGATGCGTTGGCGTGGAAGTGGAGAATTTACAACATCTACTGGAAACGTAGTTCTGTACAGCGGGAAAGAAGACAGACGCGAAAGTGGCGTAGCCATCGTGGTATCAAAGAACACAAAGAAAGCGATCAACTCATGGGAACCTATCAACGATCGCATAATAGTAGTTCGGTTTTGTAGTCAAATAAAGAAAATTGTAACCATTATCCAATGTTACGCCCCCACTGAAGATGCCGATGAAAATATCAAGGATGCCTTTTACGAACAACTAACTGCAACTATAAACAAAGTTTCTTTGCGCGATGTTTTAATCCTATCTGGGGACTATAATGCCAAAATTGGCTCCAATAACACGAATGCGAGTAGTATAATGGAAACACATGGCATGGGAACTAGGAATGACAACGGATAACGGTTCGTTGGACTATGCCAGGCTTTTAATTTCGTTATCGGCGGTTTAATATTCCCCCACAAAGACATACATAAATATACGTGGACATCTCCAGATGGCAACACAAAAAACCAAATAGATCACATTTGCATCCGGCAACGATGGAGAACTTCACTGATGGATATACGTACCAAACGCGGCGCAGAAATAGATTCAGACCATGAACTCATAGTAGCCTCCATAAAACTAAAATTGAGTAGAAACTACAACCAACGTTGTGGTCGGAAAACACTAAAGCGGTTTGCTCTGAACAAGCTTAGTGACGAAAGAAAACGTAATGAAGTATCAACCGTAATGAGAGATAGACTGATGGCCAACAACAACACATGGGAAGAAACATGTGCTCAACTAAACAATATAGCGGAGGAAACCATAGGATATGTAGACAATGATACCAGGAAAGTATGGATATCAGATAACACCTGGAGCTTTATTCGACAGAGGAACAATCTGAAACTACAGCTCCTCACAGACAGCAGATTAAAAGTACAATATAGTGCTATAGCTAAAGCAGTAAAAAGATCGGCTCGTACAGACAAAAGAATCTACTTCGATTCACTGGCCAGCGAAGCTGAAACTGCCGCTGGAACAAACAATATGCGCCAATTATACAATATTATTGGGCGACTATCCAAGCAAAATTTTAATCACAGTAAAGCCGTGAAAGATGATAATGGACAACTATTAACTGCGGTAGAAGAACAAACCAGAAGATGGAAGAACCATTTTGAAAGAATCAGCAACATCGAAGATGACAATGACGAAAATCCTGCCCCCGCGGATCAACCATCGACACTGCTCGGAAACATTAATATAGACCCCCCTTGTATGGAAGAGGTTATAACTGCTATAGTCTCGCTGAAGAGAAACAAATCACCAGGAGATGACGGTATACCAGCTGAAATTTTACAAGTTAGTCCTACCACGTCCGCCGAAATCGTACATCCGTTTCTGGTGAAAGCTTGGCAAAACTAAGAGTTCCCCAACAGTTGGGCGAAAGGAACAATCATAAAACTTCCCAAAAAAAGGCGATTTAAGCGAGTGTAATAATTGGAGAGGTATAACACTTCTAAATACCATATATAAACTAATGGCACTTATCATAAATACTAGGCTACAATCTGTCGAGCAATCGTTACGCGATGAACAAGCTGGATTTCGACCGCACCGGAGCTGCGTGGACCAGGTCAATACACTCCGCATTATAATTTAACAATCCGGTGAGTGACGCTCTCCTCTTTACCTAGTATTTGTAGATTTTCAAAAGGCATTCGATACTATCAAGCGCAGCGCAATATGGACATCACTATGCAGAGCAAACTACAAGAGCTAGTTACTCTTTCAAAAGCCGTTGGCCTAGAAATAAATATCAAGAAAACCAAAGCGATGCGTATCCATAGTAACAACAGCAATTCATTTAAAGTAAATGACCAAGAAATCCAATATGTGGACACTTTCTGCTATCTTGGGTGTATGATGTCTGTGACTGGCGGTATCGAAGAAGATGTACACTATAAATTAGGCAAAGCCAGGTCCGCATTTGGAAGATTGCAGCATATATGGCGTTCACCGCAAATATCTCTCCAAACCAAGGATACGCATTTTCAACGCCTGTGTAAAATCACCGTTACTATATGGAAGTGAAACATGGCTCACAACGGCCACAGTATTGAAGAAGATCCAGTCACAAATAAATAAATTTCTACGTACTATATGTCACATTTTTTGGCCGAATACAATTTCAAACACTGAATTGTGGAACAAAACTAGCGAGATTCCAATGAGAGTCCAAATAAGAAGAAGGAAATGGAAGTGGATTGGACATACGCTCCGAAAATAGAACGAAAGTATATGTAGAAAGGCACTAGAATGGAACCCGCAAGGCTGCAGACGACGCGGACGACCAAAGAGCACATGGCGTCGAACAACCCTAATGGAAATACGGAAACTTAAGAAGTCATGGGATGAAATCAAGACTTTTTGTTATGATAGAAATATGTGGAATAATCTTGTAGAAGCCCTATGTTCCCTAGAGGAATGAATAAAGGAAAAAAAATGTAAATATCTCGTTAAATACGCCCCGTAGAAGGAAAAGGACAAAATTTTGTTATCACTAATTTTTTGACCAAAATTTTGAATTTCCTTAGCAAAGCTTAAAATGTAAATATCTCGTTAAATAAGTCTCGTAGAAGGGAAAGGACAAAATTTTGTTATCAATATTTTTTTGGCCACAATTTAGCAAAACTTAAAATGTAAATATCTCGTTAAATAAGCCCCGTAGAAGGAAAAGGACAAAATTTTGTTATCACTATTTTTTTGGCCAAAATTTTGAATTTCCTTAGCAAAACTTAAAATGTAAATAGCTCGTTAAATAAGCCCCGTAGAAGGGAAAGGACAAAATTTTGTTACCACTATTTTTTTGGCCAAAATTTAAATTGTAAATATCTCGTTAAATAAGCCCCGTAGAAGGAAAAGGACAAAATTTTGTTATCACTAATTTTTTGGCCAAAATTTAGCAAAACTTAAAATGTAAATATCTCGTTAAATAAGCCCCGTAGAAGGAAAAGGACAAAATTTTTTGATCACTAATTTTTTGGCCAAAATTTAGCAAAACTTAAAATGTAAATATCTCGTTAAATAAGCCCCGTAGAAGGAAAAGGACAAAATTTTGTTAATACTAATTTTTTGGCCAAAATTTAGCAAAACTTAAAATGTAAATATCTCATTAAATAAGCCCCGTAGAAGAAAAAGGACAAAATTTTGTTAATACTATTTTTTTGGCCAAAATTTTGAATTTCCTTAGCAAAACTTAGAATGTAAATATCTCGTTAAATAAGCCCCGTAGAAGCAAAAGGACAAAATTTTGTTATCACTAATTTTTTGGCCAAAATTTTGAATTTCCTTAGCAAAACTTAAAATGTAAATATCTCGTTAAATAAGCCCCGTAGAAGGAAAAGGAGAGAATTTTGTTATCACTAATTTGTTGGCCAAAATGTAGCAAAACTTAAAATGTAAATATCTCGTTAAATAAGCCCCGTAGAAGGAAAAGGACAAAATTTGGTATCACTAATTTGTTGGCAAAAATTTTGAATTTCCTTAGCAAAACTTAAAATGTAAATATCTCGTTAAATAAGCCCCGTAGAAGGAAAAGGACAACATTTTGTTATCACTAATTTTTTGGCCAAAATTTCCTTAGCAAAACTTAAAATGTTAATATCTCGTTAAATAAGCCCCGTAGAAGGAAAAGGACAAAATTTTGTTATCACAAATTTTTTGGCCAAAATTTTGAATTTCCTTACCAAAACTTAAAATGTAAATATCTCGTTAAATAAGCCCCGTAGAAGGAAAAGGACAACATTTTGTTATCACTAATTTTTTGGCCAAAATTTTGAATTTCCTTAGCAAAACTTAAAATGTAAATATCTCGTTAAATAAGCCCCGTAGAAGGAAAAGGACAAAATTTTGTTATCACAAATTTTTTGGCCAAAATTTTGAATTTCCTTAGCAAAACTTAAAATGTAAATATCTCGTTAAATAAGCCCCGTAGAAGGAAAAGGACAAAATTTTGTTATCACAAATTTTTTGGCCAAAATTTAGCAAAACTTAAAATGTAAATATCTCGTTAAATAAGCCCCGTAGAAGGAAAAGGACAAAATTTTGTTATCACGAATTTTTTGGCCAAAATTTTGAATTTCCTTAGCAAAACTTAAAATGTAAATATCTCGTTAAATAAGCCCCGTAGAAGGAAAATGACAAAATTTTGTTATCACAAATTTTTTGGCCAAAATTTTGAATTTCCTTAGCAAAACTTAAAATGTAAATATCTCGTTAAATAAGCCCCGTAGAAGGAAAAGGACAACATTTTGTTATCACTAATTTTTTGGCCAAAATTTTGAATTTCCTTAGCAAAACTTAAAATGTAAATATCTCGTTAAATAAGCCCCGTAGAAGGAAAAGGACAAAATTTTGTTATCACAAATTTTTTGGCCAAAATTTTGAATTTCCTTAGCAAAACTTAAAATGTAAATATCTCGTTAAATAAGCCCCGTAGAAGGAAAAGGACAAAATTTTGTTATCACTAATTTTTGGGCCAAAATTTTTAATTTCCTTAGCAAACTTAAAATGTAAATATCTCGTTAAATAAGCCCCGTAGAAGGAAAAGGAAAAAATTTTGTTATCACAAATTTTTTGGCCAAAATTTTGAATTTCCTTAGCAAAATTTAAAATGTAAATATCTCGTTAAATAAGCCCCGTAGAAGGAAAAGGACAAAATTTTGTTATCACTAATTTTTTGGCCAAAATTTTTAATTTCCTTAGCAAACTTAAAATGTAAATATCTCGTTAAATAAGCCCCGTAGAAGGAAAAGGACAAAATTTTGTTATCACAAATTTTTTGGCCAAAATTTTAAATTTCCTTAGCAAAACTTAAAATGTTAATATCTCGTTAAATAAGCCCCGTAGAAGGAAAAGGACAAAATTTTGTTATCACAAATTTTTTGGCCAAAATTTTGAATTTCCTTAGCAAAACTTAAAATGTAAATATCTCGTTAAATAAGCCCCGTAGAAGGAAAAGGACAAAATTTTGTTATCACTAATTTTTGGGCCAAAATTTTTAATTTCCTTAGCAAACTTAAAATGTAAATATCTCGTTAAATAAGCCCCGTAGAAGGAAAAGGAAAAAATTTTGTTATCACAAATTTTTTGGCCAAAATTTTGAATTTCCTTAGCAAAATTTAAAATGTAAATATCTCGTTAAATAAGCCCTGTAGAAGGAAAAGGACAAAATTTTGTTATCACTAATTTTTTGGCCAAAATTTTTAATTTCCTTAGCAAACTTAAAATGTAAATATCTCGTTAAATAAGCCCCGTAGAAGGAAAAGGACAAAATTTTGTTATCACAAATTTTTTGGCCAAAATTTTGAATTTCCTTAGCAAAACTTAAAATGTAAATATCTCGTTAAATAAGCCCCGTAGAAGGAAAAGGACAAAATTTTGTTATCACTAATTTTTTGGCCAAAATTTTTAATTTCCTTAGCAAACTTAAAATGTAAATATCTCGTTAAATAAGCCCCGTAGAAGGAAAAGGACAAAATTTTGTTATCACTAATTTTTTGGCCAAAATTTTGAATTTCCTTAGCAAAACTTAAAATGTTAATATCTCGTTAAATAAGCCCCGTAGAAGGAAAATGACAAAATGTTGTTATCACTAATTTTTTGGCCAAAATTTTGAATTTCCTTAGCAAAACTTAAAATGTTAATATCTTGTTAAATAAGCCCCGTAGAAGGAAAGGGACAAAATTTTGTTATCAATAATTTTTTGGCCAAAATTTTAAATTTCCTTAGCAAAACTTAAAATGTTAATATCTCGTTAAATAAGCCCCGTAGAAGGAAAAGGACAAAATTTTGTTATCACAAATTTTTTGGCCAAAATTTTGAATTTCCTTAGCAAAACTTAAAATGTAAATATCTCGTTAAATAAGCCCCGTAGAAGGAAAAGGACAAAATTTTGTTATCACGAATTTTTTGGCCAAAATTTTGAATTTCCTTAGCAAAATTTAAAATGTAAATATCTCGTTAAATAAGCCCCGTAGAAGGAAAAGGACAAAATTTTGTTATCACAAATTTTTTGGCCAAAATTTTGAATTTCCTTAGCAAAATTTAAAATGTAAATATCTCGTTAAATAAGCCCCGTAGAAGGAAAAGGACAAAATTTTGTTATCACAAATTTTTTGGCCAAAATTTTGAATTTCCTTAGCAAAACTTAAAATGTAAATATCTCGTTAAATAAGCCCCGTAGAAGGAAAAGGACAAAATTTTGTTATCACAAATTTTTTGGCCAAAATTTTGAATTTCCTTAGCAAAACTTAAAATGTAAATATCTCGTTAAATAAGCCCCGTAGAAGGAAAAGGACAAAATTTTGTTATCACAAATTTTTTGGCCAAAATTTTAAATTTCCTTAGCAAAACTTAAAATGTTAATATCTCGTTAAATAAGCCCCGTAGAAGGAAAAGGACAAAATTTTGTTATCACAAATTTTTTGGCCAAAATTTTAAATTTCCTTAGCAAAACTTAAAATGTTAATATCTCGTTAAATAAGCCCCGTAGAAGGAAAAGGACAAAATTTTGTTATCACAAATTTTTTGGCCAACATTTTGAATTTCCTTAGCAAAACTTAAAATGTAAATATCTCGTTAAATAAGCCCCGTAGAAGGAAAAGGACAAAATTTAGCAAAACTTAAAATGTAAATATCTCGTTAAATAAGCCCCGTAGAAGGAAAAGGACAAAATTTTGTTATCACAAATTTTTTGGCCAAAATTTTGTTATCACAAATTTTTTGGCCAAAATTTTGAATTTCCTTAGCAAAACTTAAAATGTTAATATCTCGTTAAATAAGCCCCGTAGAAGGAAAAGGACAAAATTTTGTTTTCACAAATTTTTTGGCCAAAATTTTGAATTTCCTTAGCAAAACTTAAAATGTAAATATCTCATTAAATAAGCCCCGTAGAAGGAAAAGGACAAAATTTTGTTATCACAAATTTTTTTTCCAAAATTTAGCAAAACTTAAAATGTAAATATCTCGTTAAATAAGCCCCGTAGAAGGAAAAGGACAAAATTTTGTTATCACAAATTTTTTGGCCAAAATTTTGAATTTCCTTAGCAAAACTTAAAATGTAAATATCTCGTTAAATAAGCCCCGTAGAAGGAAAAGGACAAAATTTTGTTATCACAAATTTTTTGGCCAAAATTTTGAATTTCCTTACCAAAACTTAAAATATAATATCTCGTTAAATAAGCCCCGTAGAAGGAAAAGGACAAAATTTAGCAAAACTTAAAATGTAAATATCTCGTTAAATAAGCCCCGTAGAAGGAAAAGGACAATTTGTTATCACAAATTTTTTGGCCAAAATTTTGAATTTCCTTAGCAAAACTTAAAATGTTAATATCTCGTTAAATAAGCCCCGTAGAAGGAAAAGGACAAAATTTTGTTATCACAAATTTTTTGGCCAAAATTTAGTAAAACTTAAAATGTAAATATCTCGTTAAATAAGCCCCGTAGAAGGAAAAGGACAAAATTTTGTTATCACAAATTTTTTGGCCAAAATTTAGTAAAACTTAAAATGTAAATATCTCGTTAAATAAGCCCCGTAGAAGGAAAAGGACAAAATTTTGTTATCACAAATTTTTTGGCCAAAATTTTGAATTTCCTTAGCAAAACTTAAAATGTAAATATCTCGTTAAATAAGCCCCGTAGAAGGAAAAGGACAAAATTTAGCAAAACTTAAAATGTAAATATCTCGTTAAATAAGCCCCGTAGAAGGAAAAGGACAATTTGTTATCACAAATTTTTTGGCCAAAATTTTGAATTTCCTTAGCAAAACTTAAAATGTTAATATCTCGTTAAATAAGCCCCGTAGAAGGAAAAGGACAAAATTTTGTTATCACAAATTTTTTGGCCAAAATTTAGTAAAACTTAAAATGTAAATATCTCGTTAAATAAGCCCCGTAGAAGGAAAAGGACAAAATTTTGTTATCACAAATTTTTTGGCCAAAATTTTGAATTTCCTTAGCAAAACTTAAAATGTAAATATCTCGTTAAATAAGCCCCGTAAAGGAAAAGGACAAAATTTTGTTATCACAAATTTTTTGGCCAAAATTTAGCAAAACTTAAAATGTAAATATCTCGTTAAATAAGCCCCGTAGAAGGAAAAGGACAAAATTTTGTTATCACGAATTTTTTGGCCAAAATTTTGAATTTCCTTAGCAAAACTTAAAATGTAAATATCTCGTTAAATAAGCCCCGTAGAAGGAAAAGGACAAAATTTTGTTATCACAAATTTTTTGGCCAAAATTTTGAATTTCCTTAGCAAAACTTAAAATGTGAATATCTCGTTAAATAAGCCCCGTAGAAGGAACAGGACAAAATTTTGTTATCACTAATTTTTGGGCCAAAATTTTTAATTTCCTTAGCAAACTTAAAATGTAAATATCTCGTTAAATAAGCCCCGTAGAAGGAAAAGGACAAAATTTTGTTATCACAAATTTTTTGGCCAAAATTTTGAATTTCCTTAGCAAAATTTAAAATGTAAATATCTCGTTAAATAAGCCCCGTAGAAGGAAAAGGACAAAATTTTGTTATCACTAATTTTTTGGCCAAAATTTTGAATTTCCTTAGCAAAACTTAAAATGTAAATATCTCGTTAAATAAGCCCCGTAGAAGGAAAAGGACAAAATTTTGTTATCACTAATTTTTTGGCCAAAATTTTTAATTTCCTTAGCAAACTTAAAATGTAAATATCTCGTTAAATAAGCCCCGTAGAAGGAAAAGGACAAAATTTTGTTATCACTAATTTTTTGGCCAAAATTTTGAATTTCCTTAGCAAAACTTAAAATGTTAATATCTCGTTAAATAAGCCCCGTAGAAGGAAAATGACAAAATGTTGTTATCACTAATTTTTTGGCCAAAATTTTGAATTTCCTTAGCAAAACTTAAAATGTTAATATCTCGTTAAATAAGCCCCGTAGAAGGAAAGGGACAAAATTTTGTTATCACTAATTTTTTGGCCAAAGTTTTAAATTTCCTTAGCAAAACTTAAAATGTTAATATCTCGTTAAATAAGCCCCGTAGAAGGAAAAGGACAAAATTTTGTTATCACAAATTTTTTGGCCAAAATTTTAAATTTCCTTAGCAAAACTTAAAATGTTAATATCTCGTTAAATAAGCCCCGTAGAAGGAAAAGGACAAAATTTTGTTATCACAAATTTTTTGGCCAAAATTTTAAATTTCCTTAGCAAAACTTAAAATGTTAATATCTCGTTAAATAAGCCCCGTAGAAGGAAAAGGACAAAATTTTGTTATCACAAATTTTTTGGCCAAAATTTAGCAAAACTTAAAATGTAAATATCTCGTTAAATAAGCCCCGTAGAAGGAAAAGGACAAAATTTTGTTATCACGAATTTTTTGGCCAAAATTTTGAATTTCCTTAGCAAAACTTAAAATGTAAATATCTCGTTAAATAAGCCCCGTAGAAGGAAAAGGACAAAATTTTGTTATCACAAATTTTTTGGCCAAAATTTTGAATTTCCTTAGCAAAACTTAAAATGTAAATATCTCGTTAAATAAGCCCCGTAGAAGGAAAAGGACAACATTTTGTTATCACTAATTTTTTGGCCAAAATTTTAAATTTCCTTAGCAAAACTTAAAATGTTAATATCTCGTTAAATAAGCCCCGTAGAAGGAAAAGGACAAAATTTTGTTATCACAAATTTTTTGGCCAAAATTTTGAATTTCTTTAGCAAAACTTAAAATGTAAATATCTCGTTAAATAAGCCCCGTAGAAGGAAAAGGACAACATTTTGTTATCACTAATTTTTTGGCCAAAATTTTGAATTTCCTTAGCAAAACTTAAAATGTAAATATCTCGTTAAATAAGCCCCGTAGAAGGAAAAGGACAAAATTTTGTTATCACAAATTTTTTGGCCAAAATTTTGAATTTCCTTAGCAAAACTTAAAATGTAAATATCTCGTTAAATAAGCCCCGTAGAAGGAAAAGGACAAAATTTTGTTATCACAAATTTTTTGGCCAAAATTTAGCAAAACTTAAAATGTAAATATCTCGTTAAATAAGCCCCGTAGAAGGAAAAGGACAAAATTTTGTTATCACGAATTTTTTGGCCAAAATTTTGAATTTCCTTAGCAAAACTTAAAATGTAAATATCTCGTTAAATAAGCCCCGTAGAAGGAAAAGGACAAAATTTTGTTATCACAAATTTTTTGGCCAAAATTTTGAATTTCCTTAGCAAAACTTAAAATGTAAATATCTCGTTAAATAAGCCCCGTAGAAGGAAAAGGACAACATTTTGTTATCACTAATTTTTTGGCCAAAATTTTGAATTTCCTTAGCAAAACTTAAAATGTAAATATCTCGTTAAATAAGCCCCGTAGAAGGAAAAGGACAAAATTTTGTTATCACAAATTTTTTGGCCAAAATTTTGAATTTCCTTAGCAAAACTTAAAATGTAAATATCTCGTTAAATAAGCCCCGTAGAAGGAAAAGGACAAAATTTTGTTATCACTAATTTTTGGGCCAAAATTTTTAATTTCCTTAGCAAACTTAAAATGTAAATATCTCGTTAAATAAGCCCCGTAGAAGGAAAAGGAAAAAATTTTGTTATCACAAATTTTTTGGCCAAAATTTTGAATTTCCTTAGCAAAATTTAAAATGTAAATATCTCGTTAAATAAGCCCCGTAGAAGGAAAAGGACAAAATTTTGTTATCACTAATTTTTTGGCCAAAATTTTTAATTTCCTTAGCAAACTTAAAATGTAAATATCTCGTTAAATAAGCCCCGTAGAAGGAAAAGGACAAAATTTTGTTATCACAAATTTTTTGGCCAAAATTTTGAATTTCCTTAGCAAAACTTAAAATGTAAATATCTCGTTAAATAAGCCCCGTAGAAGGAAAAGGACAACATTTTGTTATCACTAATTTTTTGGCCAAAATTTTGAATTTCCTTAGCAAAACTTAAAATGTAAATATCTCGTTAAATAAGCCCCGTAGAAGGAAAAGGACAAAATTTTGTTATCACAAATTTTTTGGCCAAAATTTTGAATTTCCTTAGCAAAACTTAAAATGTAAATATCTCGTTAAATAAGCCCCGTAGAAGGAAAAGGACAAAATTTTGTTATCACAAATTTTTTGGCCAAAATTTTGAATTTCCTTAGCAAAACTTAAAATGTAAATATCTCGTTAAATAAGCCCCGTAGAAGGAAAAGGACAACATTTTGTTATCACTAATTTTTTGGCCAAAATTTTGAATTTCCTTAGCAAAACTTAAAATGTAAATATCTCGTTAAATAAGCCCCGTAGAAGGAAAAGGACAAAATTTTGTTATCACAAATTTTTTGGCCAAAATTTTGAATTTCCTTAGCAAAACTTAAAATGTAAATATCTCGTTAAATAAGCCCCGTAGAAGGAAAAGGACAAAATTTTGTTATCACAAATTTTTTGGCCAAAATTTTGAATTTCCTTAGCAAAACTTAAAATGTAAATATCTCGTTAAATAAGCCCCGTAGAAGGAAAAGGACAACATTTTGTTATCACTAATTTTTTGGCCAAAATTTTGAATTTCCTTAGCAAAACTTAAAATGTAAATATCTCGTTAAATAAGCCCCGTAGAAGGAAAAGGACAAAATTTTGTTATCACAAATTTTTTGGCCAAAATTTTGAATTTCCTTAGCAAAACTTAAAATGTAAATATCTCGTTAAATAAGCCCCGTAGAAGGAAAAGGACAAAATTTTGTTATCACAAATTTTTTGGCCAAAATTTTGAATTTCCTTAGCAAAACTTAAAATGTAAATATCTCGTTAAATAAGCCCCGTAGAAGGAAAAGGACAACATTTTGTTATCACTAATTTTTTGGCCAAAATTTTGAATTTCCTTAGCAAAACTTAAAATGTAAATATCTCGTTAAATAAGCCCCGTAGAAGGAAAAGGACAAAATTTTGTTATCACAAATTTTTTGGCCAAAATTTTGAATTTCCTTAGCAAAACTTAAAATGTAAATATCTCGTTAAATGAGCCCCGTAGAAGGAAAAGGACAAAATTTTGTTATCACTAATTTTTTGGCCAAAATTTTTAATTTCCTTAGCAAACTTAAAATGTAAATATCTCGTTAAATAAGCCCCGTAGAAGGAAAAGGACAAAATTTTGTTATCACAAATTTTTTGGCCAAAATTTTGAATTTCCTTAGCAAAACTTAAAATGTAAATATCTCGTTAAATAAGCCCCGTAGAAGGAAAAGGACAAAATTTTGTTATCACAAATTTTTTGGCCAAAATTTAGTAAAACTTAAAATGTAAATATCTCGTTAAATAAGCCCCGTAGAAGGAAAAGGACAAAATTTTGTTATCACAAATTTTTTGGCCAAAATTTTGAATTTCCTTAGCAAAACTTAAAATGTAAATATCTCGTTAAATAAGCCCCGTAGAAGGAAAAGGACAAAATTTTGTTATCACAAATTTTTTGGCCAAAATTTTGAATTTCCTTAGCAAAACTTAAAATATAATATCTCGTTAAATAAGCCCCGTAGAAGGAAAAGGACAAAATTTAGCAAAACTTAAAATGTAAATATCTCGTTAAATAAGCCCCGTAGAAGGAAAAGGACAATTTGTTATCACAAATTTTTTGGCCAAAATTTTGAATTTCCTTAGCAAAACTTAAAATGTTAATATCTCGTTAAATAAGCCCCGTAGAAGGAAAAGGACAAAATTTTGTTATCACAAATTTTTTGGCCAAAATTTAGTAAAACTTAAAATGTAAATATCTCGTTAAATAAGCCCCGTAGAAGGAAAAGGACAAAATTTTGATATCACAAATTTTTTGGCCAAAATTTAGTAAAACTTAAAATGTAAATATCTCGTTAAATAAGCCCCGTAGAAGGAAAAGGACAAAATTTTGTTATCACAAATTTTTTGGCCAAAATTTTGAATTTCCTTAGCAAAACTTAAAATGTAAATATCTCGTTAAATAAGCCCCGTAGAAGGAAAAGGACAAAATTTAGCAAAACTTAAAATGTAAATATCTCGTTAAATAAGCCCCGTAGAAGGAAAAGGACAATTTGTTATCACAAATTTTTTGGCCAAAATTTTGAATTTCCTTAGCAAAACTTAAAATGTTAATATCTCGTTAAATAAGCCCCGTAGAAGGAAAAGGACAAAATTTTGTTATCACAAATTTTTTGGCCAAAATTTAGTAAAACTTAAAATGTAAATATCTCGTTAAATAAGCCCCGTAGAAGGAAAAGGACAAAATTTTGTTATCACAAATTTTTTGGCCAAAATTTTGAATTTCCTTAGCAAAACTTAAAATGTAAATATCTCGTTAAATAAGCCCCGTAAAGGAAAAGGACAAAATTTTGTTATCACAAATTTTTTGGCCAAAATTTAGCAAAACTTAAAATGTAAATATCTCGTTAAATAAGCCCCGTAGAAGGAAAAGGACAAAATTTTGTTATCACGAATTTTTTGGCCAAAATTTTGAATTTCCTTAGCAAAACTTAAAATGTAAATATCTCGTTAAATAAGCCCCGTAGAAGGAAAAGGACAAAATTTTGTTATCACAAATTTTTTGGCCAAAATTTTGAATTTCCTTAGCAAAACTTAAAATGTGAATATCTCGTTAAATAAGCCCCGTAGAAGGAACAGGACAGAATTTTGTTATCACTAATTTTTGGGCCAAAATTTTTAATTTCCTTAGCAAACTTAAAATGTAAATATCTCGTTAAATAAGCCCCGTAGAAGGAAAAGGACAAAATTTTGTTATCACAAATTTTTTGGCCAAAATTTTGAATTTCCTTAGCAAAACTTAAAATGTAAATATCTCGTTAAATAAGCCCCGTAGAAGGAAAAGGACAAAATTTTGTTATCACTAATTTTTTGGCCAAAATTTTGAATTTCCTTAGCAAAACTTAAAATGTTAATATTTCGTTAAATAAGCCCCGTAGAAGGAAAGGGACAAAATTTTGTTATCACTAATTTTTTGGCCAAAGTTTTAAATTTCCTTAGCAAAACTTAAAATGTTAATATCTCGTTAAATAAGCCCCGTAGAAGGAAAAGGACAAAATTTTGTTATCACAAATTTTTTGGCCAAAATTTTAAATTTCCTTAGCAAAACTTAAAATGTTAATATCTCGTTAAATAAGCCCCGTAGAAGGAAAAGGACAAAATTTTGTTATCACAAATTTTTTGGCCAAAATTTTAAATTTCCTTAGCAAAACTTAAAATGTTAATATCTCGTTAAATAAGCCCCGTAGAAGGAAAAGGACAAAATTTTGTTATCACAAATTTTTTGGCCAAAATTTAGCAAAACTTAAAATGTAAATATCTCGTTAAATAAGCCCCGTAGAAGGAAAAGGACAAAATTTTGTTATCACGAATTTTTTGGCCAAAATTTTGAATTTCCTTAGCAAAACTTAAAATGTAAATATCTCGTTAAATAAGCCCCGTAGAAGGAAAAGGACAAAATTTTGTTATCACAAATTTTTTGGCCAAAATTTTGAATTTCCTTAGCAAAACTTAAAATGTAAATATCTCGTTAAATAAGCCCCGTAGAAGGAAAAGGACAACATTTTGTTATCACTAATTTTTTGGCCAAAATTTTAAATTTCCTTAGCAAAACTTAAAATGTTAATATCTCGTTAAATAAGCCCCGTAGAAGGAAAAGGACAAAATTTTGTTATCACAAATTTTTTGGCCAAAATTTTGAATTTCCTTAGCAAAACTTAAAATGTAAATATCTCGTTAAATAAGCCCCGTAGAAGGAAAAGGACAACATTTTGTTATCACTAATTTTTTGGCCAAAATTTTGAATTTCCTTAGCAAAACTTAAAATGTAAATATCTCGTTAAATAAGCCCCGTAGAAGGAAAAGGACAAAATTTTGTTATCACAAATTTTTTGGCCAAAATTTTGAATTTCCTTAGCAAAACTTAAAATGTAAATATCTCGTTAAATAAGCCCCGTAGAAGGAAAAGGACAAAATTTTGTTATCACAAATTTTTTGGCCAAAATTTAGCAAAACTTAAAATGTAAATATCTCGTTAAATAAGCCCCGTAGAAGGAAAAGGACAAAATTTTGTTATCACGAATTTTTTGGCCAAAATTTTGAATTTCCTTAGCAAAACTTAAAATGTAAATATCTCGTTAAATAAGCCCCGTAGAAGGAAAAGGACAAAATTTTGTTATCACAAATTTTTTGGCCAAAATTTTGAATTTCCTTAGCAAAACTTAAAATGTAAATATCTCGTTAAATAAGCCCCGTAGAAGGAAAAGGACAACATTTTGTTATCACTAATTTTTTGGCCAAAATTTTGAATTTCCTTAGCAAAACTTAAAATGTAAATATCTCGTTAAATAAGCCCCGTAGAAGGAAAAGGACAAAATTTTGTTATCACAAATTTTTTGGCCAAAATTTTGAATTTCCTTAGCAAAACTTAAAATGTAAATATCTCGTTAAATAAGCCCCGTAGAAGGAAAAGGACAAAATTTTGTTATCACTAATTTTTGGGCCAAAATTTTTAATTTCCTTAGCAAACTTAAAATGTAAATATCTCGTTAAATAAGCCCCGTAGAAGGAAAAGGAAAAAATTTTGTTATCACAAATTTTTTGGCCAAAATTTTGAATTTCCTTAGCAAAATTTAAAATGTAAATATCTCGTTAAATAAGCCCCGTAGAAGGAAAAGGACAAAATTTTGTTATCACTAATTTTTTGGCCAAAATTTTTAATTTCCTTAGCAAACTTAAAATGTAAATATCTCGTTAAATAAGCCCCGTAGAAGGAAAAGGACAAAATTTTGTTATCACAAATTTTTTGGCCAAAATTTTGAATTTCCTTAGCAAAACTTAAAATGTAAATATCTCGTTAAATAAGCCCCGTAGAAGGAAAAGGACAACATTTTGTTATCACTAATTTTTTGGCCAAAATTTTAAATTTCCTTAGCAAAACTTAAAATGTTAATATCTCGTTAAATAAGCCCCGTAGAAGGAAAAGGACAAAATTTTGTTATCACAAATTTTTTGGCCAAAATTTTGAATTTCCTTAGCAAAACTTAAAATGTTAATATCTCGTTAAATAAGCCCCGTAGAAGGAAAAGGACAACATTTTGTTATCACTAATTTTTTGGCCAAAATTTTGAATTTCCTTAGCAAAACTTAAAATGTAAATATCTCGTTAAATAAGCCCCGTAGAAGGAAAAGGACAAAATTTTGTTATCACAAATTTTTTGGCCAAAATTTTGAATTTCCTTAGCAAAACTTAAAATGTAAATATCTCGTTAAATAAGCCCCGTAGAAGGAAAAGGACAACATTTTGTTATCACTAATTTTTTGGCCAAAATTTTGAATTTCCTTAGCAAAACTTAAAATGTAAATATCTCGTTAAATAAGCCCCGTAGAAGGAAAAGGACAAAATTTTGTTATCACAAATTTTTTTGGCCAAAATTTTGAATTTCCTTAGCAAAACTTAAAATGTAAATATCTCGTTAAATAAGCCCCGTAGAAGGAAAAGGACAAAATTTTGTTATCACAAATTTTTTGGCCAAAATTTAGCAAAACTTAAAATGTAAATATCTCGTTAAATAAGCCCCGTAGAAGGAAAGGGACAAAATTTTGTTATCACGAATTTTTTGGCCAAAATTTTGAATTTCCTTAGCAAAACTTAAAATGTAAATATCTCGTTAAATAAGCCCCGTAGAAGGAAAAGGACAAAATTTTGTTATCACAAATTTTTTGGCCAAAATTTTGAATTTCCTTAGCAAAACTTAAAATGTAAATATCTCGTTAAATAAGCCCCGTAGAAGGAAAAGGACAACATTTTGTTATCACTAATTTTTTGGCCAAAATTTTGAATTTCCTTAGCAAAACTTAAAATGTAAATATCTCGTTAAATAAGCCCCGTAGAAGGAAAAGGACAAAATTTTGTTATCACAAATTTTTTGGCCAAAATTTTGAATTTCCTTAGCAAAACTTAAAATGTAAATATCTCGTTAAATAAGCCCCGTAGAAGGAAAAGGACAAAATTTTGTTATCAATAATTTTTTGGCCAAAATTTTTAATTTCCTTAGCAAACTTAAAATGTAAATATCTCGTTAAATAAGCCCCGTAGAAGGAAAAGGACAAAATTTTGTTATCACAAATTTTTTGGCCAAAATTTTGAATTTCCTTAGCAAAACTTAAAATGTAAATATCTCGTTAAATAAGCCCCGTAGAAGGAAAAGGACAAAATTTTGTTATCACAAATTTTTTGGCCAAAATTTAGTAAAACTTAAAATGTAAATATCTCGTTAAATAAGCCCCGTAGAAGGAAAAGGACAAAATTTTGTTATCACAAATTTTTTGGCCAAAATTTTGAATTTCCTTAGCAAAACTTAAAATGTAAATATCTCGTTAAATAAGCCCCGTAGAAGGAAAAGGACAAAATTTTGTTATCACAAATTTTTTGGCCAAAATTTTGAATTTCCTTAGCAAAACTTAAAATATAATATCTCGTTAAATAAGCCCCGTAGAAGGAAAAGGACAAAATTTAGCAAAACTTAAAATGTAAATATCTCGTTAAATAAGCCCCGTAGAAGGAAAAGGACAATTTGTTATCACAAATTTTTTGGCCAAAATTTTGAATTTCCTTAGCAAAACTTAAAATGTTAATATCTCGTTAAATAAGCCCCGTAGAAGGAAAAGGACAAAATTTTGTTATCACAAATTTTTTGGCCAAAATTTAGTAAAACTTAAAATGTAAATATCTCGTTAAATAAGCCCCGTAGAAGGAAAAGGACAAAATTTTGTTATCACAAATTTTTTGGCCAAAATTTAGTAAAACTTAAAATGTAAATATCTCGTTAAATAAGCCCCGTAGAAGGAAAAGGACAAAATTTTGTTATCACAAATTTTTTGGCCAAAATTTTGAATTTCCTTAGCAAAACTTAAAATGTAAATATCTCGTTAAATAAGCCCCGTAGAAGGAAAAGGACAAAATTTAGCAAAACTTAAAATGTAAATATCTCGTTAAATAAGCCCCGTAGAAGGAAAAGGACAATTTGTTATCACAAATTTTTTGGCCAAAATTTTGAATTTCCTTAGCAAAACTTAAAATGTTAATATCTCGTTAAATAAGCCCCGTAGAAGGAAAAGGACAAAATTTTGTTATCACAAATTTTTTGGCCAAAATTTAGTAAAACTTAAAATGTAAATATCTCGTTAAATAAGCCCCGTAGAAGGAAAAGGACAAAATTTTGTTATCACAAATTTTTTGGCCAAAATTTTGAATTTCCTTAGCAAAACTTAAAATGTAAATATCTCGTTAAATAAGCCCCGTAAAGGAAAAGGACAAAATTTTGTTATCACAAATTTTTTGGCCAAAATTTAGCAAAACTTAAAATGTAAATATCTCGTTAAATAAGCCCCGTAGAAGGAAAAGGACAAAATTTTGTTATCACGAATTTTTTGGCCAAAATTTTGAATTTCCTTAGCAAAACTTAAAATGTAAATATCTCGTTAAATAAGCCCCGTAGAAGGAAAAGGACAAAATTTTGTTACCACAAATTTTTTGGCCAAAATTTTGAATTTCCTTAGCAAAACTTAAAATGTGAATATCTCGTTAAATAAGCCCCGTAGAAGGAAAAGGACAAAATTTTGTTATCACAAATTTTTTGGCCAAAATTTTGAATTTCCTTAGCAAAACTTAAAATGTAAATATCTCGTTAAATAAGCCCCGTAGAAGGAAAAGGACAAAATTTAGCAAAACTTAAAATGTAAATATCTCGTTAAATAAGCCCCGTAGAAGGAAAAGGACAATTTGTTATCACAAATTTTTTGGCCAAAATTTTGAATTTCCTTAGCAAAACTTAAAATGTTAATATCTCGTTAAATAAGCCCCGTAGAAGGAAAAGGACAAAATTTTGTTATCACAAATTTTTTGGCCAAAATTTAGTAAAACTTAAAATGTAAATATCTCGTTAAATAAGCCCCGTAGAAGGAAAAGGACAAAATTTTGTTATCACAAATTTTTTGGCCAAAATTTTGAATTTCCTTAGCAAAACTTAAAATGTAAATATCTCGTTAAATAAGCCCCGTAGAAGGAAAAGGACAAAATTTAGCAAAACTTAAAATGTAAATATCTCGTTAAATAAGCCCCGTAGAAGGAAAAGGACAATTTGTTATCACAAATTTTTTGGCCAAAATTTTGAATTTCCTTAGCAAAACTTAAAATGTTAATATCTCGTTAAATAAGCCCCGTAGAAGGAAAAGGACAAAATTTTGTTATCACAAATTTTTTGGCCAAAATTTAGTAAAACTTAAAATGTAAATATCTCGTTAAATAAGCCCCGTAGAAGGAAAAGGACAAAATTTTGTTATCACAAATTTTTTGGCCAAAATTTTGAATTTCCTTAGCAAAACTTAAAATGTAAATATCTCGTTAAATAAGCCCCGTAAAGGAAAAGGACAAAATTTTGTTATCACAAATTTTTTGGCCAAAATTTAGCAAAACTTAAAATGTAAATATCTCGTTAAATAAGCCCCGTAGAAGGAAAAGGACAAAATTTTGTTATCACGAATTTTTTGGCCAAAATTTTGAATTTCCTTAGCAAAACTTAAAATGTAAATATCTCGTTAAATAAGCCCCGTAGAAGGAAAAGGACAAAATTTTGTTATCACAAATTTTTTGGCCAAAATTTTGAATTTCCTTAGCAAAACTTAAAATGTGAATATCTCGTTAAATAAGCCCCGTAGAAGGAACAGGACAAAATTTTGTTATCACTAATTTTTGGGCCAAAATTTTTAATTTCCTTAGCAAACTTAAAATGTAAATATCTCGTTAAATAAGCCCCGTAGAAGGAAAAGGACAAAATTTTGTTATCACAAATTTTTTGGCCAAAATTTTGAATTTCCTTAGCAAAATTTAAAATGTAAATATCTCGTTAAATAAGCCCCGTAGAAGGAAAAGGACAAAATTTTGTTATCACTAATTTTTTGGCCAAAATTGTGAATTTCCTTAGCAAAACTTAAAATGTAAATATCTCGTTAAATAAGCCCCGTAGAAGGAAAAGGACAAAATTTTGTTATCACTAATTTTTTGGCCAAAATTTTTAATTTCCTTAGCAAACTTAAAATGTAAATATCTCGTTAAATAAGCCCCGTAGAAGGAAAAGGACAAAATTTTGTTATCACAAATTTTTTGGCCAAAATTTTGAATTTCCTTAGCAAAACTTAAAATGTTAATATCTCGTTAAATAAGCCCCGTAGAAGGAAAATGACAAAATGTTGTTATCACTAATTTTTTGGCCAAAGTTTTAAATTTCCTTAGCAAAACTTAAAATGTTAATATCTCGTTAAATAAGCCCCGTAGAAGGAAAAGGACAAAATTTTGTTATCACAAATTTTTTGGCCAAAATTTTAAATTTCCTTAGCAAAACTTAAAATGTTAATATCTCGTTAAATAAGCCCCGTAGAAGGAAAAGGACAAAATTTTGTTATCACAAATTTTTTGGCCAAAATTTTAAATTTCCTTAGCAAAACTTAAAATGTTAATATCTCGTTAAATAAGCCCCGTAGAAGGAAAAGGACAAAATTTTGTTATCACAAATTTTTTGGCCAAAATTTAGCAAAACTTAAAATGTAAATATCTCGTTAAATAAGCCCCGTAGAAGGAAAGGGACAAAATTTTGTTATCACGAATTTTTTGGCCAAAATTTTGAATTTCCTTAGCAAAACTTAAAATGTAAATATCTCGTTAAATAAGCCCCGTAGAAGGAAAAGGACAAAATTTTGTTATCACAAATTTTTTGGCCAAAATTTTGAATTTCCTTAGCAAAACTTAAAATGTAAATATCTCGTTAAATAAGCCCCGTAGAAGGAAAAGGACAACATTTTGTTATCACTAATTTTTTGGCCAAAATTTTGAATTTCCTTAGCAAAACTTAAAATGTAAATATCTCGTTAAATAAGCCCCGTAGAAGGAAAAGGACAAAATTTTGTTATCACAAATTTTTTGGCCAAAATTTTGAATTTCCTTAGCAAAACTTAAAATGTAAATATCTCGTTAAATAAGCCCCGTAGAAGGAAAAGGACAAAATTTTGTTATCAATAATTTTTTGGCCAAAATTTTTAATTTTCTTAGCAAACTTAAAATGTAAATATCTCGTTAAATAAGCCCCGTAGAAGGAAAAGGACAAAATTTTGTTATCACAAATTTTTTGGCCAAAATTTTGAATTTCCTTAGCAAAACTTAAAATGTAAATATCTCGTTAAATAAGCCCCGTAGAAGGAAAAGGACAAAATTTTGTTATCACAAATTTTTTGGCCAAAATTTAGTAAAACTTAAAATGTAAATATCTCGTTAAATAAGCCCCGTAGAAGGAAAAGGACAAAATTTTGTTATCACAAATTTTTTGGCCAAAATTTTGAATTTCCTTAGCAAAACTTAAAATGTAAATATCTCGTTAAATAAGCCCCGTAGAAGGAAAAGGACAAAATTTTGTTATTACAAATTTTTTGGCCAAAATTTTGAATTTCCTTAGCAAAACTTAAAATATAATATCTCGTTAAATAAGCCCCGTAGAAGGAAAAGGACAAAATTTAGCAAAACTTAAAATGTAAATATCTCGTTAAATAAGCCCCGTAGAAGGAAAAGGACAATTTGTTATCACAAATTTTTTGGCCAAAATTTTGAATTTCCTTAGCAAAACTTAAAATGTTAATATCTCGTTAAATAAGCCCCGTAGAAGGAAAAGGACAAAATTTTGTTATCACAAATTTTTTGGCCAAAATTTAGTAAAACTTAAAATGTAAATATCTCGTTAAATAAGCCCCGTAGAAGGAAAAGGACAAAATTTTGTTATCACAAATTTTTTGGCCAAAATTTAGTAAAACTTAAAATGTAAATATCTCGTTAAATAAGCCCCGTAGAAGGAAAAGGACAAAATTTTGTTATCACAAATTTTTTGGCCAAAATTTTGAATTTCCTTAGCAAAACTTAAAATGTAAATATCTCGTTAAATAAGCCCCGTAGAAGGAAAAGGACAAAATTTAGCAAAACTTAAAATGTAAATATCTCGTTAAATAAGCCCCGTAGAAGGAAAAGGACAATTTGTTATCACAAATTTTTTGGCCAAAATTTTGAATTTCCTTAGCAAAACTTAAAATGTTAATATCTCGTTAAATAAGCCCCGTAGAAGGAAAAGGACAAAATTTTGTTATCACAAATTTTTTGGCCAAAATTTAGTAAAACTTAAAATGTAAATATCTCGTTAAATAAGCCCCGTAGAAGGAAAAGGACAAAATTTTGTTATCACAAATTTTTTGGCCAAAATTTTGAATTTCCTTAGCAAAACTTAAAATGTAAATATCTCGTTAAATAAGCCCCGTAAAGGAAAAGGACAAAATTTTGTTATCACAAATTTTTTGGCCAAAATTTAGCAAAACTTAAAATGTAAATATCTCGTTAAATAAGCCCCGTAGAAGGAAAAGGACAAAATTTTGTTATCACGAATTTTTTGGCCAAAATTTTGAATTTCCTTAGCAAAACTTAAAATGTAAATATCTCGTTAAATAAGCCCCGTAGAAGGAAAAGGACAAAATTTTGTTATCACAAATTTTTTGGCCAAAATTTTGAATTTCCTTAGCAAAACTTAAAATGTGAATATCTCGTTAAATAAGCCCCGTAGAAGGAACAGGACAAAATTTTGTTATCACTAATTTTTGGGCCAAAATTTTTAATTTCCTTAGCAAACTTAAAATGTAAATATCTCGTTAAATAAGCCCCGTAGAAGGAAAAGGACAAAATTTTGTTATCACAAATTTTTTGGCCAAAATTTTGAATTTCCTTAGCAAAATTTAAAATGTAAATATCTCGTTAAATAAGCCCCGTAGAAGGAAAAGGACAAAATTTTGTTATCACTAATTTTTTGGCCAAAATTTTGAATTTCCTTAGCAAAACTTAAAATGTAAATATCTCGTTAAATAAGCCCCGTAGAAGGAAAAGGACAAAATTTTGTTATCACTAATTTTTTGGCCAAAATTTTTAATTTCCTTAGCAAACTTAAAATGTAAATATCTCGTTAAATAAGCCCCGTAGAAGGAAAAGGACAAAATTTTGTTATCACAAATTTTTTGGCCAAAATTTTGAATTTCCTTAGCAAAACTTAAAATGTTAATATCTCGTTAAATAAGCCCCGTAGAAGGAAAATGACAAAATGTTGTTATCACTAATTTTTTGGCCAAAATTTTGAATTTCCTTAGCAAAACTTAAAATGTAAATATCTCGTTAAATAAGCCCCGTAGAAGGAAAGGGACAAAATTTTGTTATCACTAATTTTTTGGCCAAAGTTTTAAATTTCCTTAGCA
The DNA here is from genome assembly GCA_963930755.1 of Eudasyphora cyanicolor. Taxonomy (NCBI): domain Eukaryota; kingdom Metazoa; phylum Arthropoda; class Insecta; order Diptera; family Muscidae; genus Eudasyphora; species Eudasyphora cyanicolor. Next base: position 268,712,794 of record OZ005735.1, read on the forward strand.
AAACTTAAAATGTTAATATCTCGTTAAATAAGCCCCGTAGAAGGAAAAGGACAAAATTTTGTTATCACAAATTTTTTGGCCAAAATTTTAAATTTCCTTAGCAAAACTTAAAATGTTAATATCTCGTTAAATAAGCCCCGTAGAAGGAAAAGGACAAAATTTTGTTATCACAAATTTTTTGGCCAAAATTTTAAATTTCCTTAGCAAAACTTAAAATGTTAATATCTCGTTAAATAAGCCCCGTAGAAGGAAAAGGACAAAATTTTGTTATCACAAATTTTTTGGCCAAAATTTAGCAAAACTTAAAATGTAAATATCTCGTTAAATAAGCCCCGTAGAAGGAAAAGGACAAAATTTTGTTATCACGAATTTTTTGGCCAAAATTTTGAATTTCCTTAGCAAAACTTAAAATGTAAATATCTCGTTAAATAAGCCCCGTAGAAGGAAAAGGACAAAATTTTGTTATCACAAATTTTTTGGCCAAAATTTTGAATTTCCTTAGCAAAACTTAAAATGTAAATATCTCGTTAAATAAGCCCCGTAGAAGGAAAAGGACAACATTTTGTTATCACTAATTTTTTGGCCAAAATTTTAAATTTCCTTAGCAAAACTTAAAATGTTAATATCTCGTTAAATAAGCCCCGTAGAAGGAAAAGGACAAAATTTTGTTATCACAAATTTTTTGGCCAAAATTTTGAATTTCCTTAGCAAAACTTAAAATGTAAATATCTCGTTAAATAAGCCCCGTAGAAGGAAAAGGACAACATTTTGTTATCACTAATTTTTTGGCCAAAATTTTGAATTTCCTTAGCAAAACTTAAAATGTAAATATCTCGTTAAATAAGCCCCGTAGAAGGAAAAGGACAAAATTTTGTTATCACAAATTTTTTGGCCAAAATTTTGAATTTCCTTAGCAAAACTTAAAATGTAAATATCTCGTTAAATAAGCCCCGTAGAAGGAAAAGGACAAAATTTTGTTATCACAAATTTTTTGGCCAAAATTTAGCAAAACTTAAAATGTAAATATCTCGTTAAATAAGCCCCGTAGAAGGAAAAGGACAAAATTTTGTTAATACGAATTTTTTGGCCAAAATTTTGAATTTCCTTAGCAAAACTTAAAATGTAAATATCTCGTTAAATAAGCCCCGTAGAAGGAAAAGGACAAAATTTTGTTATCACAAATTTTTTGGCCAAAATTTTGAATTTCCTTAGCAAAACTTAAAATGTAAATATCTCGTTAAATAAGCCCCGTAGAAGGAAAAGGACAACATTTTGTTATCACTAATTTTTTGGCCAAAATTTTGAATTTCCTTAGCAAAACTTAAAATGTAAATATCTCGTTAAATAAGCCCCGTAGAAGGAAAAGGACAAAATTTTGTTATCACAAATTTTTTGGCCAAAATTTTGAATTTCCTTAGCAAAACTTAAAATGTAAATATCTCGTTAAATAAGCCCCGTAGAAGGAAAAGGACAAAATTTTGTTATCACTAATTTTTGGGCCAAAATTTTTAATTTCCTTAGCAAACTTAAAATGTAAATATCTCGTTAAATAAGCCCCGTAGAAGGAAAAGGAAAAAATTTTGTTATCACAAATTTTTTGGCCAAAATTTTGAATTTCCTTAGCAAAATTTAAAATGTAAATATCTCGTTAAATAAGCCCCGTAGAAGGAAAAGGACAAAATTTTGTTATCACTAATTTTTTGGCCAAAATTTTTAATTTCCTTAGCAAACTTAAAATGTAAATATCTCGTTAAATAAGCCCCGTAGAAGGAAAAGGACAAAATTTTGTTATCACAAATTTTTTGGCCAAAATTTTGAATTTCCTTAGCAAAACTTAAAATGTAAATATCTCGTTAAATAAGCCCCGTAGAAGGAAAAGGACAACATTTTGTTATCACTAATTTTTTGGCCAAAATTTTAAATTTCCTTAGCAAAACTTAAAATGTTAATATCTCGTTAAATAAGCCCCGTAGAAGGAAAAGGACAAAATTTTGTTATTACAAATTTTTTGGCCAAAATTTTGAATTTCCTTAGCAAAACTTAAAATGTAAATATCTCGTTAAATAAGCCCCGTAGAAGGAAAAGGACAACATTTTGTTATCACTAATTTTTTGGCCAAAATTTTGAATTTCCTTAGCAAAACTTAAAATGTAAATATCTCGTTAAATAAGCCCCGTAGAAGGAAAAGGACAAAATTTTGTTATCACAAATTTTTTGGCCAAAATTTTGAATTTCCTTAGCAAAACTTAAAATGTAAATATCTCGTTAAATAAGCCCCGTAGAAGGAAAAGGACAAAATTTTGTTATCACAAATTTTTTGGCCAAAATTTAGCAAAACTTAAAATGTAAATATCTCGTTAAATAAGCCCCGTAGAAGGAAAAGGACAAAATTTTGTTATCACGAATTTTTTGGCCAAAATTTTGAATTTCCTTAGCAAAACTTAAAATGTAAATATCTCGTTAAATAAGCCCCGTAGAAGGAAAAGGACAAAATTTTGTTATCACAAATTTTTTGGCCAAAATTTTGAATTTCCTTAGCAAAACTTAAAATGTAAATATCTCGTTAAATAAGCCCCGTAGAAGGAAAAGGACAACATTTTGTTATCACTAATTTTTTGGCCAAAATTTTGAATTTCCTTAGCAAAACTTAAAATGTAAATATCTCGTTAAATAAGCCCCGTAGAAGGAAAAGGACAAAATTTTGTTATCACAAATTTTTTGGCCAAAATTTTGAATTTCCTTAGCAAAACTTAAAATGTAAATATCTCGTTAAATAAGCCCCGTAGAAGGAAAAGGACAAAATTTTGTTATCACTAATTTTTGGGCCAAAATTTTTAATTTCCTTAGCAAACTTAAAATGTAAATATCTCGTTAAATAAGCCCCGTAGAAGGAAAAGGAAAAAATTTTGTTATCACAAATTTTTTGGCCAAAATTTTGAATTTCCTTAGCAAAACTTAAAATGTAAATATCTCGTTAAATAAGCCCCGTAGAAGGAAAAGGAAAAAATTTTGTTATCACAAATTTTTTGGCCAAAATTTTGAATTTCCTTAGCAAAATTTAAAATGTAAATATCTCGTTAAATAAGCCCCGTAGAAGGAAAAGGACAAAATTTTGTTATCACTAATTTTTTGGCCAAAATTTTTAATTTCCTTAGCAAACTTAAAATGTAAATATCTCGTTAAATAAGCCCCGTAGAAGGAAAAGGACAAAATTTTGTTATCACAAATTTTTTGGCCAAAATTTTGAATTTCCTTAGCAAAACTTAAAATGTAAATATCTCGTTAAATAAGCCCCGTAGAAGGAAAAGGACAAAATTTTGTTATCACAAATTTTTTGGCCAAAATTTAGTAAAACTTAAAATGTAAATATCTCGTTAAATAAGCCCCGTAGAAGGAAAAGGACAAAATTTTGTTATCACAAATTTTTTGGCCAAAATTTTGAATTTCCTTAGTAAAACTTAAAATGTAAATATCTCGTTAAATAAGCCCCGTAGAAGGAAAAGGACAAAATTTTGTTATCACAAATTTTTTGGCCAAAATTTTAAATTTCCTTAGCAAAACTTAAAATGTTAATATCTCGTTAAATAAGCCCCGTAGAAGGAAAAGGACAAAATTTTGTTATCACAAATTTTTTGGCCAAAATTTTAAATTTCCTTAGCAAAACTTAAAATGTTAATATCTCGTTAAATAAGCCCCGTAGAAGGAAAAGGACAAAATTTTGTTATCACAAATTTTTTGGCCAAAATTTTGAATTTCCTTAGCAAAACTTAAAATGTAAATATCTCGTTAAATAAGCCCCGTAGAAGGAAAGGGACAAAATTTAGCAAAACTTAAAATGTAAATATCTCGTTAAATAAGCCCCGTAGAAGGAAAAGGACAAAATTTTGTTATCACAAATTTTTTGGCCAAAATTTTGAATTTCCTTAGCAAAACTTAAAATGTTAATATCTCGTTAAATAAGCCCCGTAGAAGGAAAAGGACAAAATTTTGTTATCACAAATTTTTTGGCCAAAATTTTGAATTTCCTTAGCAAAACTTAAAATGTAAATATCTCGTTAAATAAGCCCCGTAGAAGGAAAAGGACAAAATTTTGTTATCACAAATTTTTTGGCCAAAATTTAGTAAAACTTAAAATGTAAATATCTCGTTAAATAAGCCCCGTAGAAGGAAAAGGACAAAATTTTGTTATCACAAATTTTTTGGCCAAAATTTTGAATTTCCTTAGTAAAACTTAAAATGTAAATATCTCGTTAAATAAGCCCCGTAGAAGGAAAAGGACAACATTTTGTTATCACAAATTTTTTGGCCAAAATTTTGAATTTCCTTAGCAAAACTTAAAATGTAAATATCTCGTTAAATAAGCCCCGTAGAAGGAAAAGGACAAAATTTTGTTATCACAAATTTTTTGGCCAAAATTTTGAATTTCCTTAGCAAAACTTAAAATGTAAATATCTCGTTAAATAAGCCCCGTAGAAGGAAAAGGACAACATTTTGTTATCACTAATTTTTTGGCCAAAATTTTAAATTTCCTTAGCAAAACTTAAAATGTAAATATCTCGTTAAATAAGCCCCGTAGAAGGAAAAGGACAAAATTTTGTTATCACAAATTTTTTGGCCAAAATTTTGAATTTCCTTAGCAAAACTTAAAATGTAAATATCTCGTTAAATAAGCCCCGTAGAAGGAAAAGGACAAAATTTTGTTATCACAAATTTTTTGGCCAAAATTTAGCAAAACTTAAAATGTAAATATCTCGTTAAATAAGCCCCGTAGAAGGAAAAGGACAAAATTTTGTTATCACGAATTTTTTGGCCAAAATTTTGAATTTCCTTAGCAAAACTTAAAATGTAAATATCTCGTTAAATAAGCCCCGTAGAAGGAAAAGGACAAAATTTTGTTATCACAAATTTTTTGGCCAAAATTTTGAATTTCCTTAGCAAAACTTAAAATGTAAATATCTCGTTAAATAAGCCCCGTAGAAGGAAAAGGAAAAAATTTTGTTATCACAAATTTTTTGGCCAAAATTTTGAATTTCCTTAGCAAAATTTAAAATGTAAATATCTCGTTAAATAAGCCCCGTAGAAGGAAAAGGACAAAATTTTGTTATCACTAATTTTTTGGCCAAAATTTTTAATTTCCTTAGCAAACTTAAAATGTAAATATCTCGTTAAATAAGCCCCGTAGAAGGAAAAGGACAAAATTTTGTTATCACAAATTTTTTGGCCAAAATTTTGAATTTCCTTAGCAAAACTTAAAATGTAAATATCTCGTTAAATAAGCCCCGTAGAAGGAAAAGGACAAAATTTTGTTATCACTTTTTGGCCAAAATTTTTAATTTCCTTAGCAAACTTAAAATGTAAATATCTCGTTAAATAAGCCCCGTAGAAGGAAAAGGACAAAATTTTGTTATCACTAATTTTTTGGCCAAAATTTTGAATTTCCTTAGCAAAACTTAAAATGTTAATATCTCGTTAAATAAGCCCCGTAGAAGGAAAATGACAAAATGTTGTTATCACTAATTTTTTGGCCAAAATTTTGAATTTCCTTAGCAAAACTTAAAATGTTAATATCTCGTTAAATAAGCCCCGTAGAAGGAAAGGGACAAAATTTTGTTATCACTAATTTTTTGGCCAAAATTTTAAATTTCCTTAGCAAAACTTAAAATGTTAATATCTCGTTAAATAAGCCCCGTAGAAGGAAAAGGACAAAATTTTGTTATCACAAATTTTTTGGCCAAAATTTTGAATTTCCTTAGCAAAACTTAAAATGTAAATATCTCGTTAAATAAGCCCCGTAGAAGGAAAAGGACAAAATTTTGTTATCACAAATTTTTTGGCCAAAATTTTGAATTTCCTTAGCAAAACTTAAAATGTAAATATCTCGTTAAATAAGCCCCGTAGAAGGAAAAGGACAACATTTTGTTATCACAAATTTTTTGGCCAAAATTTTAAATTTCCTTAGCAAAACTTAAAATGTTAATATCTCGTTAAATAAGCCCCGTAGAAGGAAAAGGACAAAATTTTGTTATCACAAATTTTTTGGCCAAAATTTTAAATTTCCTTAGCAAAACTTAAAATGTTAATATCTCGTTAAATAAGCCCCGTAGAAGGAAAAGGACAAAATTTTGTTATCACAAATTTTTTGGCCAACATTTTGAATTTCCTTAGCAAAACTTAAAATGTAAATATCTCGTTAAATAAGCCCCGTAGAAGGAAAAGGACAAAATTTAGCAAAACTTAAAATGTAAATATCTCGTTAAATAAGCCCCGTAGAAGGAAAAGGACAAAATTTTGTTATCACAAATTTTTTGGCCAAAATTTTGAATTTCCTTAGCAAAACTTAAAATGTTAATATCTCGTTAAATAAGCCCCGTAGAAGGAAAAGGACAAAATTTAGTTTTCACAAATTTTTTGGCCAAAATTTTGAATTTCCTTAGCAAAACTTAAAATGTAAATATCTCATTAAATAAGCCCCGTAGAAGGAAAAGGACAAAATTTTGTTATCACAAATTTTTTTTCCAAAATTTAGCAAAACTTAAAATGTAAATATCTCGTTAAATAAGCCCCGTAGAAGGAAAAGGACAAAATTTTGTTATCACAAATTTTTTGGCCAAAATTTTGAATTTCCTTAGCAAAACTTAAAATGTAAATATCTCGTTAAATAAGCCCCGTAGAAGGAAAAGGACAAAATTTTGTTATCACAAATTTTTTGGCCAAAATTTTGAATTTCCTTAGCAAAACTTAAAATATAATATCTCGTTAAATAAGCCCCGTAGAAGGAAAAGGACAAAATTTAGCAAAACTTAAAATGTAAATATCTCGTTAAATAAGCCCCGTAGAAGGAAAAGGACAATTTGTTATCACAAATTTTTTGTCCAAAATTTTGAATTTCCTTAGCAAAACTTAAAATGTTAATATCTCGTTAAATAAGCCCCGTAGAAGGAAAAGGACAAAATTTTGTTATCACAAGTAAAACTTAAAATGTAAATATCTCGTTAAATAAGCCCCGTAGAAGGAAAAGGACAAAATTTTGTTATCACAAATTTTTTGGCCAAAATTTAGTAAAACTTAAAATGTAAATATCTCGTTAAATAAGCCCCGTAGAAGGAAAAGAACAAAATTTTGTTATCACAAATTTTTTGGCCAAAATTTTGAATTTCCTTAGCAAAACTTAAAATGTAAATATCTCGTTAAATAAGCCCCGTAGAAGGAAAAGGACAAAATTTAGCAAAACTTAAAATGTAAATATCTCGTTAAATAAGCCCCGTAGAAGGAAAAGGACAATTTGTTATCACAAATTTTTTGGCCAAAATTTTGAATTTCCTTAGCAAAACTTAAAATGTTAATATCTCGTTAAATAAGCCCCGTAGAAGGAAAAGGACAAAATTTTGTTATCACAAATTTTTTGGCCAAAATTTAGTAAAACTTAAAATGTAAATATCTCGTTAAATAAGCCCCGTAGAAGGAAAAGGACAAAATTTTGTTATCACAAATTTTTTGGCCAAAATTTTGAATTTCCTTAGCAAAACTTAAAATGTAAATATCTCGTTAAATAAGCCCCGTAAAGGAAAAGGACAAAATTTTGTTATCACAAATTTTTTGGCCAAAATTTAGCAAAACTTAAAATGTAAATATCTCGTTAAATAAGCCCCGTAGAAGGAAAAGGACAAAATTTTGTTATCACAAATTTTTTGGCCAAAATTTTGAATTTCCTTAGCAAAACTTAAAATGTGAATATCTCGTTAAATAAGCCCCGTAGAAGGAACAGGACAAAATTTTGTTATCACTAATTTTTGGGCCAAAATTTTTAATTTCCTTAGCAAACTTAAAATGTAAATATCTCGTTAAATAAGCCCCGTAGAAGGAAAAGGACAAAATTTTGAATTTCCTTAGCAAAATTTAAAATGTAAATATCTCGTTAAATAAGCCCCGTAGAAGGAAAAGGACAAAATTTTGTTATCACTAATTTTTTGGCCAAAATTTTGAATTTCCTTAGCAAAACTTAAAATGTAAATATCTCGTTAAATAAGCCCCGTAGAAGGAAAAGGACGAAATTTTGTTATCACTAATTTTTTGGCCAAAATTTTTAATTTCCTTAGCAAACTTAAAATGTAAATATCTCGTTAAATAAGCCCCGTAGAAGGAAAAGGACAAAATTTTGTTATCACTAATTGTTTGGCCAAAATTTTGAATTTCCTTAGCAAAACTTAAAATGTTAATATCTCGTTAAATAAGCCCCGTAGAAGGAAAATGACAAAATGTTTTTATTACTAATTTTTTGGCCAAAATTTTGAATTTCCTTAGCAAAACTTAAAATGTTAATATCTCGTTAAATAAGCCCCGTAGAAGGAAAGGGACAAAATTTTGTTATCACTAATTTTTTGGCCAAAGTTTTAAATTTCCTTAGCAAAACTTAAAATGTTAATATCTCGTTAAATAAGCCCCGTAGAAGGAAAAGGACAAAATTTTGTTATCACAAATTTTTTGGCCAAAATTTTAAATTTCCTTAGCAAAACTTAAAATGTTAATATCTCGTTAAATAAGCCCCGTAGAAGGAAAAGGACAAAATCTTGTTATCACAAATTTTTTGGCCAAAATTTTGAATTTCCTTAGCAAAACTTAAAATGTAAATATCTCGTTAAATAAGCCCCGTAGAAGGAAAAGGACAACATTTTGTTATCACTAATTTTTTGGCCAAAATTTTGAATTTCCTTAGCAAAACTTAAAATGTAAATATCTCGTTAAATAAGCCCCGTAGAAGGAAAAGGACAAAATTTTGTTATCACAAATTTTTTGGCCAAAATTTTGAATTTCCTTAGCAAAACTTAAAATGTAAATATCTCGTTAAATAAGCCCCGTAGAAGGAAAAGGACAAAATTTTGTTATCACAAATTTTTTGGCCAAAATTTAGCAAAACTTAAAATGTAAATATCTCGTTAAATAAGCCCCGTAGAAGGAAAAGGACAAAATTTTGTTATCACGAATTTTTTGGCCAAAATTTTGAATTTCCTTAGCAAAACTTAAAATGTAAATATCTCGTTAAATAAGCCCCGTAGAAGGAAAAGGACAAAATTTTGTTATCACAAATTTTTTGGCCAAAATTTTGAATTTCCTTAGCAAAACTTAAAATGTAAATATCTCGTTAAATAAGCCCCGTAGAAGGAAAAGGACAACATTTTGTTATCACTAATTTTTTGGCCAAAATTTTGAATTTCCTTAGCAAAACTTAAAATGTAAATATCTCGTTAAATAAGCCCCGTAGAAGGAAAAGGACAAAATTTTGTTATCACAAATTTTTTGGCCAAAATTTTGAATTTCCTTAGCAAAACTTAAAATGTAAATATCTCGTTAAATAAGCCCCGTAGAAGGAAAAGGACAAAATTTTGTTATCAATAATTTTTTGGCCAAAATTTTTAATTTCCTTAGCAAACTTAAAATGTAAATATCTCGTTAAATAAGCCCCGTAGAAGGAAAAGGACAAAATTTTGTTATCACAAATTTTTTGGCCAAAATTTTGAATTTCCTTAGCAAAACTTAAAATGTAAATATCTCGTTAAATAAGCCCCGTAGAAGGAAAAGGACAAAATTTTGTTATCACAAATTTTTTGGCCAAAATTTTGAATTTCCTTAGCAAAACTTAAAATATAATATCTCGTTAAATAAGCCCCGTAGAAGGAAAAGGACAAAATTTAGCAAAACTTAAAATGTAAATATCTCGTTAAATAAGCCCCGTAGAAGGAAAAGGACAATTTGTTATCACAAATTTTTTGGCCAAAATTTTGAATTTCCTTAGCAAAACTTAAAATGTTAATATCTCGTTAAATAAGCCCCGTAGAAGGAAAAGGACAAAATTTTGTTATCACAAATTTTTTGGCCAAAATTTAGTAAAACTTAAAATGTAAATATCTCGTTAAATAAGCCCCGTAGAAGGAAAAGGACAAAATTTTGTTATCACAAATTTTTTGGCCAAAGTTTAGTAAAACTTAAAATGTAAATATCTCGTTAAATAAGCCCCGTAGAAGGAAAAGGACAAAATTTTGTTATCACAAATTTTTTGGCCAAAATTTTGAATTTCCTTAGCAAAACTTAAAATGTAAATATCTCGTTAAATAAGCCCCGTAGAAGGAAAAGGACAAAATTTAGCAAAACTTAAAATGTAAATATCTCGTTAAATAAGCCCCGTAGAAGGAAAAGGACAATTTGTTATCACAAATTTTTTGGCCAAAATTTTGAATTTCCTTAGCAAAACTTAAAATGTTAATATCTCGTTAAATAAGCCCCGTAGAAGGAAAAGGACAAAATTTTGTTATCACAAATTTTTTGGCCAAAATTTAGTAAAACTTAAAATGTAAATATCTCGTTAAATAAGCCCCGTAGAAGGAAAAGGACAAAATTTTGTTATCACAAATTTTTTGGCCAAAATTTTGAATTTCCTTAGCAAAACTTAAAATGTAAATATCTCGTTAAATAAGCCCCGTAAAGGAAAAGGACAAAATTTTGTTATCACAAATTTTTTGGCCAAAATTTAGCAAAACTTAAAATGTAAATATCTCGTTAAATAAGCCCCGTAGAAGGAAAAGGACAAAATTTTGTTATCACGAATTTTTTGGCCAAAATTTTGAATTTCCTTAGCAAAACTTAAAATGTAAATATCTCGTTAAATAAGCCCCGTAGAAGGAAAAGGACAAAATTTTGTTATCACAAATTTTTTGGCCAAAATTTTGAATTTCCTTAGCAAAACTTAAAATGTGAATATCTCGTTAAATAAGCCCCGTAGAAGGAACAGGACAAAATTTTGTTATCACTAATTTTTGGGCCAAAATTTTTAATTTCCTTAGCAAACTTAAAATGTAAATATCTCGTTAAATAAGCCCCGTAGAAGGAAAAGGACAAAATTTTGTTATCACAAATTTTTTGGCCAAAATTTTGAATGTCCTTAGCAAAATTTAAAATGTAAATATCTCGTTAAATAAGCCCCGTAGAAGGAAAAGGACAAAATTTTGTTATCACTAATTTTTTGGCCAAAATTTTGAATTTCCTTAGCAAAACTTAAAATGTAAATATCTCGTTAAATAAGCCCCGTAGAAGGAAAAGGACAAAATTTTGTTATCACTAATTTTTTGGCCAAAATTTTTAATTTCCTTAGCAAACTTAAAATGTAAATATCTCGTTAAATAAGCCCCGTAGAAGGAAAAGGACAAAATTTTGTTATCACAAATTTTTTGGCCAAAATTTTGAATTTCCTTAGCAAAACTTAAAATGTTAATATCTCGTTAAATAAGCCCCGTAGAAGGAAAATGACAAAATGTTGTTATCACTAATTTTTTGGCCAAAATTTTGAATTTCCTTAGCAAAACTTAAAATGTAAATATCTCGTTAAATAAGCCCCGTAGAAGGAAAGGGACAAAATTTTGTTATCACTAATTTTTTGGCCAAAGTTTTAAATTTCCTTAGCAAAACTTAAAATGTTAATATCTCGTTAAATAAGCCCCGTAGAAGGAAAAGGACAAAATTTTGTTATCACAAATTTTTTGGCCAAAATTTTAAATTTCCTTAGCAAAACTTAAAATGTTAATATCTCGTTAAATAAGCCCCGTAGAAGGAAAAGGACAAAATTTTGTTATCACAAATTTTTTGGCCAAAATTTTAAATTTCCTTAGCAAAACTTAAAATGTTAATATCTCGTTAAATAAGCCCCGTAGAAGGAAAAGGACAAAATTTTGTTATCACAAATTTTTTGGCCAAAATTTAGCAAAACTTAAAATGTAAATATCTCGTTAAATAAGCCCCGTAGAAGGAAAAGGACAAAATTTTGTTATCACGAATTTTTTGGCCAAAATTTTGAATTTCCTTAGCAAAACTTAAAATGTAAATATCTCGTTAAATAAGCCCCGTAGAAGGAAAAGGACAAAATTTTGTTATCACAAATTTTTTGGCCAAAATTTTGAATTTCCTTAGCAAAACTTAAAATGTAAATATCTCGTTAAATAAGCCCCGTAGAAGGAAAAGGACAACATTTTGTTATCACTAATTTTTTGGCCAAAATTTTAAATTTCCTTAGCAAAACTTAAAATGTTAATATCTCGTTAAATAAGCCCCGTAGAAGGAAAAGGACAAAATTTTGTTATCACAAATATTTTGGCCAAAATTTTGAATTTCCTTAGCAAAACTTAAAATGTAAATATCTCGTTAAATAAGCCCCGTAGAAGGAAAAGGACAACATTTTGTTATCACTAATTTTTTGGCCAAAATTTTGAATTTCCTTAGCAAAACTTAAAATGTAAATATCTCGTTAAATAAGCCCCGTAGAAGGAAAAGGACAAAATTTTGTTATCACAAATTTTTTGGCCAAAATTTTGAATTTCCTTAGCAAAACTTAAAATGTAAATATCTCGTTAAATAAGCCCCGTAGAAGGAAAAGGACAAAATTTTGTTATCACAAATTTTTTGGCCAAAATTTAGCAAAACTTAAAATGTAAATATCTCGTTAAATAAGCCCCGTAGAAGGAAAAGGACAAAATTTTGTTATCACGAATTTTTTGGCCAAAATTTTGAATTTCCTTAGCAAAACTTAAAATGTAAATATCTCGTTAAATAAGCCCCGTAGAAGGAAAAGGACAAAATTTTGTTATCACAAATTTTTTGGCCAAAATTTTGAATTTCCTTAGCAAAACTTAAAATGTAAATATCTCGTTAAATAAGCCCCGTAGAAGGAAAAGGACAACATTTTGTTATCACTAATTTTTTGGCCAAAATTTTGAATTTCCTTAGCAAAACTTAAAATGTAAATATCTCGTTAAATAAGCCCCGTAGAAGGAAAAGGACAAAATTTTGTTATCACAAATTTTTTGGCCAAAATTTTGAATTTCCTTAGCAAAACTTAAAATGTAAATATCTCGTTAAATAAGCCCCGTAGAAGGAAAAGGACAAAATTTTGTTATCACTAATTTTTGGGCCAAAATTTTTAATTTCCTTAGCAAACTTAAAATGTAAATATCTCGTTAAATAAGCCCCGTAGAAGGAAAAGGAAAAAATTTTGTTATCACAAATTTTTTGGCCAAAATTTTGAATTTCCTTAGCTAAATTTAAAATGTAAATATCTCGTTAAATAAGCCCCGTAGAAGGAAAAGGACAAAATTTTGTTATCACTAATTTTTTGGCCAAAATTTTTAATTTCCTTAGCAAACTTAAAATGTAAATATCTCGTTAAATAAGCCCCGTAGAAGGAAAAGGACAAAATTTTGTTATCACAAATTTTTTGGCCAAAATTTTGAATTTCCTTAGCAAAACTTAAAATGTAAATATCTCGTTAAATAAGCCCCGTAGAAGGAAAAGGACAACATTTTGTTATCACTAATTTTTTGGCCAAAATTTTAAATTTCCTTAGCAAAACTTAAAATGTTAATATCTCGTTAAATAAGCCCCGTAGAAGGAAAAGGACAAAATTTTGTTATTACAAATTTTTTGGCCAAAATTTTGAATTTCCTTAGCAAAACTTAAAATGTAAATATCTCGTTAAATAAGCCCCGTAGAAGGAAAAGGACAACATTTTGTTATCACTAATTTTTTGGCCAAAATTTTGAATTTCCTTAGCAAAACTTAAAATGTAAATATCTCGTTAAATAAGCCCCGTAGAAGGAAAAGGACAAAATTTTGTTATCACAAATTTTTTGGCCAAAATTTTGAATTTCCTTAGCAAAACTTAAAATGTAAATATCTCGTTAAATAAGCCCCGTAGAAGGAAAAGGACAAAATTTTGTTATCACAAATTTTTTGGCCAAAATTTAGCAAAACTTAAAATGTAAATATCTCGTTAAATAAGCCCCGTAGAAGGAAAAGGACAAAATTTTGTTATCACGAATTTTTTGGCCAAAATTTTGAATTTCCTTAGCAAAACTTAAAATGTAAATATCTCGTTAAATAAGCCCCGTAGAAGGAAAAGGACAAAATTTTGTTATCACAAATTTTTTGGCCAAAATTTTGAATTTCCTTAGCAAAACTTAAAATGTAAATATCTCGTTAAATAAGCCCCGTAGAAGGAAAAGGACAACATTTTGTTATCACTAATTTTTTGGCCAAAATTTTGAATTTCCTTAGCAAAACTTAAAATGTAAATATCTCGTTAAATAAGCCCCGTAGAAGGAAAAGGACAAAATTTTGTTATCACAAATTTTTTGGCCAAAATTTTGAATTTCCTTAGCAAAACTTAAAATGTAAATATCTCGTTAAATAAGCCCCGTAGAAGGAAAAGGACAAAATTTTGTTATCACTAATTTTTGGGCCAAAATTTTTAATTTCCTTAGCAAACTTAAAATGTAAATATCTCGTTAAATAAGCCCCGTAGAAGGAAAAGGAAAAAATTTTGTTATCACAAATTTTTTGGCCAAAATTTTGAATTTCCTTAGCAAAACTTAAAATGTAAATATCTCGTTAAATAAGCCCCGTAGAAGGAAAAGGACAAAATTTTGTTATCACTAATTTTTTGGCCAAAATTTTTAATTTCCTTAGCAAACTTAAAATGTAAATATCTCGTTAAATAAGCCCCGTAGAAGGAAAAGGACAAAATTTTGTTATCACAAATTTTTTGGCCAAAATTTTGAATTTCCTTAGCAAAACTTAAAATGTAAATATCTCGTTAAATAAGCCCCGTAGAAGGAAAAGGACAAAATTTTGTTATCACAAATTTTTTGGCCAAAATTTAGTAAAACTTAAAATGTAAATATCTCGTTAAATAAGCCCCGTAGAAGGAAAAGGACAAAATTTTGTTATCACAAATTTTTTGGCCAAAATTTAGTAAAACTTAAAATGTAAATATCTCGTTAAATAAGCCCCGTAGAAGGAAAAGGACAAAATTTTGTTATCACAAATTTTTTGGCCAAAATTTTGAATTTCCTTAGTAAAACTTAAAATGTAAATATCTCGTTAAATAAGCCCCGTAGAAGGAAAAGGACAAAATTTTGTTATCACAAATTTTTTGGCCAAAATTTTAAATTTCCTTAGCAAAACTTAAAATGTTAATATCTCGTTAAATAAGCCCCGTAGAAGGAAAAGGACAAAATTTTGTTATCACAAATTTTTTGGCCAAAATTTTAAATTTCCTTAGCAAAACTTAAAATGTTAATATCTCGTTACATAAGCCCCGTAGAAGGAAAAGGACAAAATTTTGTTATCACAAATTTTTTGGCCAAAATTTTGAATTTCCTTAGCAAAACTTAAAATGTAAATATCTCGTTAAATAAGCCCCGTAGAAGGAAAAGGACAAAATTTAGCAAAACTTAAAATGTAAATATCTCGTTAAATAAGCCCCGTAGAAGGAAAAGGACAAAATTTTGTTATCACAAATTTTTTGGCCAAAATTTTGAATTTCCTTAGCAAAACTTAAAATGTTAATATCTCGTTAAATAAGCCCCGTAGAAGGAAAAGGACAAAATTTTGTTATCACAAATTTTTTGGCCAAAATTTTGAATTTCCTTAGCAAAACTTAAAATGTAAATATCTCGTTAAATAAGCCCCGTAGAAGGAAAAGGACAAAATTTTGTTATCACAAATTTTTTGGCCAAAATTTAGTAAAACTTAAAATGTAAATATCTCGTTAAATAAGCCCCGTAGAAGGAAAAGGACAAAATTTTGTTATCACAAATTTTTTGGCCAAAATTTTGAATTTCCTTAGTAAAACTTAAAATGTAAATATCTCGTTAAATAAGCCCCGTAGAAGGAAAAGGACAACATTTTGTTATCACAAATTTTTTGGCCAAAATTTTGAATTTCCTTAGCAAAACTTAAAATGTAAATATCTCGTTAAATAAGCCCCGTAGAAGGAAAAGGACAAAATTTTGTTATCACAAATTTTTTGGCCAAAATTTTGAATTTCCTTAGCAAAACTTAAAATGTAAATATCTCGTTAAATAAGCCCCGTAGAAGGAAAAGGACAACATTTTGTTATCACTAATTTTTTGGCCAAAATTTTAAATTTCCTTAGCAAAACTTAAAATGTAAATATCTCGTTAAATAAGCCCCGTAGAAGGAAAAGGACAAAATTTTGTTATCACAAATTTTTTGGCCAAAATTTTGAATTTCCTTAGCAAAACTTAAAATGTAAATATCTCGTTAAATAAGCCCCGTAGAAGGAAAAGGACAAAATTTTGTTATCACAAATTTTTTGGCCAAAATTTAGCAAAACTTAAAATGTAAATATCTCGTTAAATAAGCCCCGTAGAAGGAAAAGGACAAAATTTTGTTATCACGAATTTTTTGGCCAAAATTTTGAATTTCCTTAGCAAAACTTAAAATGTAAATATCTCGTTAAATAAGCCCCGTAGAAGGAAAAGGACAAAATTTTGTTATCACAAATTTTTTGGCCAAAATTTTGAATTTCCTTAGCAAAACTTAAAATGTAAATATCTCGTTAAATAAGCCCCGTAGAAGGAAAAGGACAAAATTTTGTTATCACTAATTTTTGGGCCAAAATTTTTAATTTCCTTAGCAAACTTAAAATGTAAATATCTCGTTAAATAAGCCCCGTAGAAGGAAAAGGAAAAAATTTTGTTATCACAAATTTTTTGGCCAAAATTTTGAATTTCCTTAGCTAAATTTAAAATGTAAATATCTCGTTAAATAAGCCCCGTAGAAGGAAAAGGACAAAATTTTGTTATCACTAATTTTTTGGCCAAAATTTTTAATTTCCTTAGCAAACTTAAAATGTAAATATCTCGTTAAATAAGCCCCGTAGAAGGAAAAGGACAAAATTTTGTTATCACAAATTTTTTGGCCAAAATTTTGAATTTCCTTAGCAAAACTTAAAATGTAAATATCTCGTTAAATAAGCCCCGTAGAAGGAAAAGGACAACATTTTGTTATCACTAATTTTTTGGCCAAAATTTTAAATTTCCTTAGCAAAACTTAAAATGTTAATATCTCGTTAAATAAGCCCCGTAGAAGGAAAAGGACAAAATTTTGTTATTACAAATTTTTTGGCCAAAATTTTGAATTTCCTTAGCAAAACTTAAAATGTAAATATCTCGTTAAATAAGCCCCGTAGAAGGAAAAGGACAACATTTTGTTATCACTAATTTTTTGGCCAAAATTTTGAATTTCCTTAGCAAAACTTAAAATGTAAATATCTCGTTAAATAAGCCCCGTAGAAGGAAAAGGACAAAATTTTGTTATCACAAATTTTTTGGCCAAAATGTAATGTAATGTAATGTGTAAATGTAAATATCTCGTTAAATAAGCCCCGTAGAAGGAAAAGGACAAAATTTTGTTATCACAAATTTTTTGGCCAAAATTTTTAATTTCCTTAGCAAAACTTAAAATGTAAATATCTCGTTAAATAAGCCCCGTAGAAGGAAAAGGACAAAATTTTGTTATCACAAATTTTTTTTCCAAAATTTAGCAAAACTTAAAATGTAAATATCTCGTTAAATAAGCCCCGTAGAAGGAAAAGGACAAAATTTTGTTATCACAAATTTTTTGGCCAAAATTTTGAATTTCCTTAGCAAAACTTAAAATGTAAATATCTCGTTAAATAAGCCCCGTAGAAGGAAAAGGACAAAATTTTGTTATCACAAATTTTTTGGCCAAAATTTAGCAAAACTTAAAATGTTAATATCTCGTTAAATAAGCCCCGTAGAAGGAAAAGGACAAAATTTTGTTATCACAAATTTTTTGGCCAAAATGTGGAATTTCCTTAGCAAAACTTAAAATGTAAATATCTCGTTAAATAAGCCCCGTAGAAGGAAAAGGACAAAATTTTGTTATCACAAATTTTTTGGCCAAAATTTTGAATTTCCTTAGCAAAACTTAAAATGTAAATATCTCGTTAAATAAGCCCCGTAGAAGGAAAAGGACAAAATTTAGCAAAACTTAAAATGTAAATATCTCGTTAAATAAGCCCCGTAGAAGGAAAAGGACAAAATTTTGTTATCACAAATTTTTTGGCCAAAATTTTGAATTTCCTTAGCAAAACTTAAAATGTTAATATCTCGTTAAATAAGCCCCGTAGAAGGAAAAGGACAAAATTTTGTTATCACTAATTTTTTGGCCAAAATTTTAAATTTCCTTAGCAAAACTTAAAATGTTAATATCTCGTTAAATAAGCCGTAGAAGGAAAAGGACAAAATTTTGTTATCACAACTTTTTTGGCCAACATTTTGAATTTCCTTAGCAAAACTTAAAATGTAAATATCTCGTTAAATAAGCCCCGTAGAAGGAAAAGGACAAAATTTTGTTATCACTAATTTTTTGGCCAAAATTTTTAATTTCCTTAGCAAACTTAAAATGTAAATATCTCGTTAAATAAGCCCCGTAGAAGGAAAAGGACAAAATTTTGTTATCACTAATTTTTTGGCCAAAATTTTAAATTTCCTTAGCAAAACTTAAAATGTTAATATCTCGTTAAATAAGCCCCGTAGAAGGAAAATGACAAAATTTTGTTATCACTAATTTTTTGGCCAAAATTTTAAATTTCCTTAGCAAAACTTAAAATGTAAATATCTCGTTAAATAAGCCCCGTAGAAGGAAAAGGACAAAATTTTGTTATCACTAATTTTTTGGCCAAAATTTTGAATTTCCTTAGCAAAACTTAAAATGTAAATATCTCGTTAAATAAGCCCCGTAGAAGGAAAAGGACAAAATTTAGCAAAACTTAAAATGTAAATATCTCGTTAAATAAGCCCCGTAGAAGGAAAAGGACAAAATTTTGTTATCACAAATTTTTTGGCCAAAATTTTGAATTTCCTTAGCAAAAATTAAAATGTTAATATCTCGTTAAATAAGCCCCGTAGAAGGAAAAGGACAAAATTTTGTTATCACTAATTTTTTGGCCAAAATTTTAAATTTCCTTAGCAAAACGTAAAATGTTAATATCTCGTTAAATAAGCCGTAGAAGGAAAAGGACAAAATTTTGTTATCACAAATTTTTTGGCCAAAATTTTGAATTTCCTTAGCAAAACTTAAAATGTAAATATCTCGTTAAATAAGCCCCGTAGAAGGAAAAGGACAAAATTTTGTTATCACTAATTTTTTGGCCAAAATTTTTAATTTCCTTAGCAAACTTAAAATGTAAATATCTCGTTAAATAAGCCCCGTAGAAGGAAAAGGACAAAATTTTGTTATCACTAATTTTTTGGCCAAAATTTTAAATTTCCTTAGCAAAACTTAAAATGTTAATATCTCGTTAAATAAGCCCCGTAGAAGGAAAGGGACAAAATTTTGTTATCACTAATTTTTTGGCCAAAATTTTAAATTTCCTTAGCAAAACTTAAAATGTTAATATCTCGTTAAATAAGCCGTAGAAGGAAAAGGACAAAATTTTGTTATCCTTAGCAAAACTTAAAATGTAAATATCTCGTTAAATAAGCCCCGTAGAAGGAAAAGGACAAAATTTAGCAAAACTTAAAATGTAAATATCTCGTTAAATAAGCCCCGTAGAAGGAAAAGGACAAAATTTTGTTATCACAAATTTTTTGGCCAAAATTTTGAATTTCCTTAGCAAAACTTAAAATGTTAATATCTCGTTAAATAAGCCCCGTAGAAGGAAAAGGACAAAATTTTGTTATCACTAATATTTTGGCCAAAATTTTAAATTTCCTTAGCAAAACTTAAAATGTTAATATCTCGTTAAATAAGCCGTAGAAGGAAAAGGACAAAATTTTGTTATCACAAATTTTTTGGCCAAAATTTTGAATTTCCTTAGCAAAACTTAAAATGTAAATATCTCGTTAAATAAGCCCCGTAGAAGGAAAAGGACAAAATTTTGTTATCACTAATTTTTTGGCCAAAATTTTAAATTTCCTTAGCAAAACTTAAAATGTTAATATCTCGTTAAATAAGCCCCGTAGAAGGAAAAGGACAAAATTTTGTTATCACAAATTTTTTGGCCAAAATTTTGAATTTCCTTAGCAAAACTTAAAATGTTAATATCTCGTTAAATAAGCCCCGTAGAAGGAAAAGGACAAAATTTTGTTATCACTAATTTTTTGGCCAAAATTTTAAATTTCCTTAGCAAAACTTAAAATGTTAATATCTCGTTAAATAAGCCGTAGAAGGAAAAGGACAAAATTTTGTTATCACTAATTTTTTGGCCAAAATTTTAAATTTCCTTAGCAAAACTTAAAATGTTAATATCTCGTTAAATAAGCCCCGTAGAAGGAAAATGACAAAATTTTGTTATCACTAATTTTTTGGCCAAAATTTTGAATTTCCTTAGCAAAACTTAAAATGTTAATATCTCGTTAAATAAGCCCCGTAGAAGGAAAGGGACAAAATTTTGTTATCACTAATTTTTTGGCCAAAATTTTGAATTTCCTTAGCAAAACTTAAAATGTTAATATCTCGTTAAATAAGCCCCGTAGAAGGAAAAGGACAAAATTTTGTTAACACAAATTTTTTGGCCAAAATTTTGAATTTCCTTAGCAAAACTTAAAATGTAAATATCTCGTTAAATAAGCCCCGTAGAAGGAAAAGGACAAAATTTTGTTATCACGAGTTTTTTGGCCAAAATTTTGAATTTCCTTAGCAAAACTTAAAATGTAAATATCTCGTTAAATAAGCCCCGTAGAAGGAAAAGGACAAAATTTTGTTATCACAAATTTTTTGGCCAAAATTTTGAATTTCCTTAGCAAAATTTAAAATGTAAATATCTCGTTAAATAAGCCCCGTAGAAGGAAAAGGACAAAATTTTGTTATTACAAATTTTTTGGCCAAAATTTTTAATTTCCTTAGCAAAACTTAAAATGTAAATATCTCGTTAAATAAGCCCCGTAGAAGGAAAAGGACAAAATTTTGTTATCACAAATTTTTTTTCCAAAATTTAGCAAAACTTAAAATGTAAATATCTCGTTAAATAAGCCCCGTAGAAGGAAAAGGACAAAATTTTGTTATCACAAATTTTTTGGCCAAAATTTTGAATTTCCTTAGCAAAACTTAAAATGTAAATATCTCGTTAAATAAGCCCCGTAGAAGGAAAAGGACAAAATTTTGTTATCACAAATTTTTTGGCCAAAATTTAGCAAAACTTAAAATGTTAATATCTCGTTAAATAAGCCCCGTAGAAGGAAAAGGACAAAATTTTGTTATCACAAATTTTTTGGCCAAAATTTGGAATTTCCTTAGCAAAACTTAAAATGTAAATATCTCGTTAAATAAGCCCCGTAGAAGGAAAAGGACAAAATTTTGTTATCACAAATTTTTTGGCCAAAATTTTGAATTTCCTTAGCAAAACTTAAAATGTAAATATCTCGTTAAATAAGCCCCGTAGAAGGAAAAGGACAAAATTTAGCAAAACTTAAAATGTAAATATCTCGTTAAATAAGCCCCGTAGAAGGAAAAGGACAAAATTTTGTTATCACAAATTTTTTGGCCAAAATTTTGAATTTCCTTAGCAAAACTTAAAATGTTAATATCTCGTTAAATAAGCCCCGTAGAAGGAAAAGGACAAAATTTTGTTATCACTAATTTTTTGGCCAAAATTTTAAATTTCCTTAGCAAAACTTAAAATGTTAATATCTCGTTAAATAAGCCGTAGAAGGAAAAGGACAAAATTTTGTTATCACAAATTTTTTGGCCAAAATTTTGAATTTCCTTAGCAAAACTTAAAATGTAAATATCTCGTTAAATAAGCCCCGTAGAAGGAAAAGGACAAAATTTTGTTATCACTAATTTTTTGGCCAAAATTTTTAATTTCCTTAGCAAACTTAAAATGTAAATATCTCGTTAAATAAGCCCCGTAGAAGGAAAAGGACAAAATTTTGTTATCACTAATTTTTTGGCCAAAATTTTAAATTTCCTTAGCAAAACTTAAAATGTTAATATCTCGTTAAATAAGCCCCGTAGAAGGAAAATGACAAAATTTTGTTATCACTAATTTTTTGGCCAAAATTTTAAATTTCCTTAGCAAAACTTAAAATGTAAATATCTCGTTAAATAAGCCCCGTAGAAGGAAAAGGACAAAATTTTGTTATCACTAATTTTTTGGCCAAAATTTTGAATTTCCTTAGCAAAACTTAAAATGTAAATATCTCGTTAAATAAGCCCCGTAGAAGGAAAAGGACAAAATTTAGCAAAACTTAAAATGTAAATATCTCGTTAAATAAGCCCCGTAGAAGGAAAAGGACAAAATTTTGTTATCACAAATTTTTTGGCCAAAATTTTGAATTTCCTTAGCAAAACTTAAAATGTTAATATCTCGTTAAATAAGCCCCGTAGAAGGAAAAGGACAAAATTTTGTTATCACTAATTTTTTGGCCAAAATTTTAAATTTCCTTAGCAAAACGTAAAATGTTAATATCTCGTTAAATAAGCCGTAGAAGGAAAAGGACAAAATTTTGTTATCACAAATTTTTTGGCCAAAATTTTGAATTTCCTTAGCAAAACTTAAAATGTAAATATCTCGTTAAATAAGCCCCGTAGAAGGAAAAGGACAAAATTTTGTTATCACTAATTTTTTGGCCAAAATTTTTAATTTCCTTAGCAAACTTAAAATGTAAATATCTCGTTAAATAAGCCCCGTAGAAGGAAAAGGACAAAATTTTGTTATCACTAATTTTTTGGCCAAAATTTTAAATTTCCTTAGCAAAACTTAAAATGTTAATATCTCGTTAAATAAGCCCCGTAGAAGGAAAGGGACAAAATTTTGTTATCACTAATTTTTTGGCCAAAATTTTAAATTTCCTTAGCAAAACTTAAAATGTTAATATCTCGTTAAATAAGCCGTAGAAGGAAAAGGACAAAATTTTGTTATCCTTAGCAAAACTTAAAATGTAAATATCTCGTTAAATAAGCCCCGTAGAAGGAAAAGGACAAAATTTAGCAAAACTTAAAATGTAAATATCTCGTTAAATAAGCCCCGTAGAAGGAAAAGGACAAAATTTTGTTATCACAAATTTTTTGGCCAAAATTTTGAATTTCCTTAGCAAAACTTAAAATGTTAATATCTCGTTAAATAAGCCCCGTAGAAGGAAAAGGACAAAATTTTGTTATCACTAATATTTTGGCCAAAATTTTAAATTTCCTTAGCAAAACTTAAAATGTTAATATCTCGTTAAATAAGCCGTAGAAGGAAAAGGACAAAATTTTGTTATCACTAATTTTTTGGCCAAAATTTTAAATTTCCTTAGCAAAACTTAAAATGTTAATATCTCGTTAAATAAGCCGTAGAAGGAAAAGGACAAAATTTTGTTATCACAAATTTTTTGGCCAAAATTTTGAATTTCCTTAGCAAAACTTAAAATGTAAATATCTCGTTAAATAAGCCCCGTAGAAGGAAAAGGACAAAATTTTGTTATCACTAATTTTTTGGCCAAAATTTTTAATTTCCTTAGCAAACTTAAAATGTAAATATCTCGTTAAATAAGCCCCGTAGAAGGAAAAGGACAAAATTTTGTTATCACTAATTTTTTGGCCAAAATTTTAAATTTCCTTAGCAAAACTTAAAATGTTAATATCTCGTTAAATAAGCCCCGTAGAAGGAAAGGGACAAAATTTTGTTATCACTAATTTTTTGGCCAAAATTTTAAATTTCCTTAGCAAAACTTAAAATGTTAATATCTCGTTAAATAAGCCGTAGAAGGAAAAGGACAAAATTTTGTTATCACAAATTTTTTGGCCAAAATTTTGAATTTCCTTAGCAAAACTTAAAATGTAAATATCTCGTTATATAAGCCCCGTAGAAGGAAAAGGACAAAATTTTGTTATCACAAATTTTTTGGCCAAAATTTTCAATTTCCTTAGCAAAACTTAAAATGTAAATATCTCGTTAAATAAGCCCCGTAGAAGGAAAAGGACAAAATTTTGTTATCACAAATTTTTTGGCCAAAATTTTAAATTTCCTTAGCAAAACTTAAAATGTTAATATCTCGTTAAATAAGCCCCGTAGAAGGAAAAGGACAAAATTTTGTTATCACAAATTTTTTGGCCAAAATTTTAAATTTGCTTAGCAAAACTTAAAATGTTAATATCTCGTCAAATAAGCCCCGTAGAAGGAAAAGGACAAAATTTTGTTATCACAAATTTTTTGGCCAAAATTTTGAATTTCCTTAGCAAAACTTAAAATGTTAATATCTCGTTAAATAAGCCCCGTAGAAGGAGAAGGACAAAATTTTGTTATCACAAATTTTTTGGCCAAAATTTTCAATTTCCTTAGCAAAACTTAAAATGTAAATATCTCGTTAAATAAGCCCCGTAGAAGGAAAAGGACAAAATTTTGTTATCACAAATTTTTTGGCCAAAATTTAGCAAAACTTAAAATGTAAATATCTCGTTAAATAAGCCCCGTAGAAGGAAAAGGACAAAATTTTGTTATCACAAATTTTTTGGCCAAAATTTTGAATTTCCTTAGCAAAACTTAAAATGTAAATATCTCGTTAAATAAGCCCCGTAGAAGGAAAATGACAAAATTTTGTTATCACTAATTTTTTGGCCAAAATTTTGAATTTCCTTAGCAAAACTTAAAATGTTAATATCTCGTTAAATAAGCCCCGTAGAAGGAAAGGGACAAAATTTTGTTATCACTAATTTTTTGGCCAAAATTTAGCAAAACTTAAAATGTAAATATCTCGTTAAATAAGCCCCGTAGAAGGAAAAGGACAAAATTTTGTTATCACAAATTTTTTGGCCAAAATTTAGCAAAACTTAAAATGTAAATATCTCGTTAAATAAGCCCCGTAGAAGGAAAAGGACAAAATTTTGTTATCACAAATTTTTTGGCCAAAATTTTGAATTTCCTTAGCAAAACTTAAAATGTAAATATCTCGTTAAATAAGCCCCGTAGAAGGAAAAGGACAAAATTTAGCAAAACTTAAAATGTAAATATCTCGTTAAATAAGCCCCGTAGAAGGAAAAGGACAAAATTTTGTTATCACAATTTTTTTGGCCAAAATTTAGCAAAACTTAAAATGTAAATATCTCGTTAAATAAGCCCCGTAGAAGAAAAAGGACAAAATTTTGTTATCACAAATTTTTTGGCCAAAATTTTGAATTTCCTTAGCAAAACTTAAAATGTAAGTATCTCGTTATATAAGCCCCGTAGAAGGAAAAGGACAAAATTTTGTTATCACAAATTTTTTGGCCAAAATTTTGAATTTCCTTAGCAAAACTTAAAATGTAAATATCTCGTTAAATAAGCCCCGTAGAAGGAAAAGGACAAAATTTTGTTATCATAAATTTTTTGGCCAAAATTTTGAATTTCCTTAGCAAAACTTAAAATGTAAATATCTCGTTAAATAAGCCCCGTAGAAGGAAAAGGACCAAATTTAGCAAAACTTAAAATGTAAATATCTCGTTAAATAAGCCCCGTAGAAGGAAAATGACAAAATTTTGTTATCACTAATTTTTTGGCCAAAATTTTGAATTTCCTTAGCAAAACTTAAAATGTAAATATCTCGTTAAATAAGCCCCGTAGAAGGAAAAGGACAAAATTTTGTTATCACAAATTTTTTGGCCAAAATTTAGCAAAACTTAAAATGTAAATATCTCGTTAAATAAGCCCCGTAGAAGGAAAAGGACAAAATTTTGTTATTACAAATTTTTTGGCCAAAATTTTGAATTTCCTTAGCAAAACTTAAAATGTAAATATCTCGTTATATAAGCCCCGTAGAAGGAAAAGGACAAAATTTTGTTATCACAAATTTTTTGGCCAAAATTTTGAATTTCCTTAGCAAAACTTAAAATGTAAATATCTCGTTATATAAGCCCCGTAGAAGGAAAATGACAAAATTTTGTTATCACTAATTTTTTGGCCAAAATTTTGAATTTCCTTAGCAAAACTTAAAATGTAAATATCTCGTTAAATAAGCCCCGTAGAAGGAAAAGGACAAAATTTAGCAAAACTTAAAATGTAAATATCTCGTTAAATAAGCCCCGTAGAAGGAAAAGGACAAAATTTTGTTATCACAATTTTTTTGGCCAAAATTTAGCAAAACCTAAAATGTAAATATCTCGTTAAATAAGCCCCGTAGAAGAAAAAGGACAAAATTTTGTTATCACAAATTTTTTGGCCAAAATTTTGAATTTCCTTAGCAAAACTTAAAATGTAAATATCTCGTTATATAAGCCCCGTAGAAGGAAAAGGACAAAATTTTGTTATCACAAATTTTTTGGCCAAAATTTTGAATTTCCTTAGCAAAACTTAAAATGTAAATATCTCGTTAAATAAGCCCCGTAGAAGGAAAAGGACAAAATTTTGTTATCACAAATTTTTTGGCCAAAATTTTAAATTTCCTTAGCAAAACTTAAAATGTTAATATCTCGTTAAATAAGCCCCGTAGAAGGAAAAGGACAAAATTTTGTTATCACAAATTTTTTGGCCAAAATTTTAAATTTGCTTAGCAAAACTTAAAATGTTAATATCTCGTTAAATAAGCCCCGTAGAAGGAAAAGGACAAAATTTTGTTATCACAAATTTTTTGGCCAAAATTTTGAATTTCCTTAGCAAAACTTAAAATGTTAATATCTCGTTAAATAAGCCCCGTAGAAGGAAAAGGACAAAATTTTGTTATCACAAATTTTTTGGCCAAAATTTTCAATTTCCTTAGCAAAACTTAAAATGTAAATATCTCGTTAAATAAGCCCCGTAGAAGGAAAAGGACAAAATTTTGTTATCACAAATTTTTTGGCCAAAATTTAGCAAAACTTAAAATGTAAATATCTCGTTAAATAATCCCCGTAGAAGGAAAAGGACAAAATTTTGTTATCACTAATTTTTTGGCCAAAATTTTAAATTTCCTTAGCAAAACTTAAAATGTTAATATCTCGTTAAATAAGCCCCGTAGAAGGAAAAGGACAAAATTTTGTTATCACAAATTTTTTGGCCAAAATTTTAAATTTGCTTAGCAAAACTTAAAATGTTAATATCTCGTTAAATAAGCCCCGTAGAAGGAAAAGGACAAAATTTTGTTATCACAAATTTTTTGGCCAAAATTTTGAATTTCCTTAGCAAAACTTAAAATGTTAATATCTCGTTAAATAAGCCCCGTAGAAGGAAAAGGACAAAATTTTGTTATCACAAATTTTTTGGCCAAAATTTTCAATTTCCTTAGCAAAACTTAAAATGTAAATATCTCGTTAAATAAGCCCCGTAGAAGGAAAAGGACAAAATTTTGTTATCACAAATTTTTTGGCCAAAATTTAGCAAAACTTAAAATGTAAATATCTCGTTAAATAATCCCCGTAGAAGGAAAAGGACAAAATATTGTTATCACTAATTTTTTGGCCAAAATTTTAAATTTCCTTAGCAAAACTTAAAATGTTAATATCTCGTTAAATAAGCCCCGTAGAAGGAAAATGACAAAATTTTGTTATCACTAATTTTTTGGCCAAAATTTTGAATTTCCTTAGCAAAACTTAAAATGTTAATATCTCGTTAAATAAGCCCCGTAGAAGGAAAGGGACAAAATTTTGTTATCACTAATTTTTTGGCCAAAATTTTAAATTTCCTTAGCAAAACTTAAAATGTTAATATCTCGTTAAATAAGCCCCGTAGAAGGAAAAGGACAAAATTTTGTTATCACAAATTTTTTGGCCAAAATTTTGAATTTCCTTAGCAAAACTTAAAATGTAAATATCTCGTTAAATAAGCCCCGTAGAAGGAAAAGGACAAAATTTTGTTATCACTAATTTTTTTTCCAAAATTTAGCAAAACTTAAAATGTAAATATCTCGTTAAATAAGCCCCGTAGAAGGAAAAGGACAAAATTTTGTTATCACAAATTTTTTGGCCAAAATTTTAAATTTCCTTAGCAAAACTTAAAATGTAAATATCTCGTTAAATAAGCCCCGTAGAAGGAAAAGGACAAAATTTTGTTATCACAAATTTTTTGGCCAAAATTTTGAATTTCCTTTTAAATAAGCCCCGTAGAAGGAAAAGGACAAAATTTTGTTATCACAAATTTTTTGGCCAAAATTTTGAATTTCCTTAGCAAAACTTAAAATGTTAATATCTCGTTAAATAAGCCCCGTAGAAGGAAAAGGACAAAATTTTGTTATCACAAATTTTTTGGCCAAAATTTTGAATTTCCTTAGCAAAACTTAAAATGTTAATATCTCGTTAAATAAGCCCCGTAGAAGGAAAAGGACAAAATTTTGTTATCACAAATTTTTTGGCCAAAATTTTCAATTTCCTTAGCAAAACTTAAAATGTAAATATCTCGTTAAATAAGCCCCGTAGAAGGAAAAGGACAAAATTTTGTTATCACAAATTTTTTGGCCAAAATTTAGCAAAACTTAGAATGTAAATATCTCGTTAAATAAGCCCCGTAGAAGGAAAGGGACAAAATTTTGTTATCACTAATTTTTTGGCCAAAATTTTGAATTTCCTTAGCAAAACTTAAAATGTTAATATCTCGTTAAATAAGCCCCGTAGAAGGAAAGGGACAAAATTTTGTTATCACTAATTTTTTGGCCAAAATTTTAAATTTCCTTAGCAAAACTTAAAATGTTAATATCTCGTTAAATAAGCCCCGTAGAAGGAAAAGGACAAAATTTTGTTATCACAAATTTGTTGGCCAAAATTTTGAATTTCCTTAGCAAAACTTAAAATGTAAATATCTCGTTAAATAAGCCCCGTAGAAGGAAAAGGACAAAATTTTGTTATCACTAATTTTTTTTCCAAAATTTAGCAAAACTTAAAATGTAAATATCTCGTTAAATAAGCCCCGTAGAAGGAAAAGGACAAAATTTTGTTATCACAAATTTTTTGGCCAAAATTTTAAATTTCCTTAGCAAAACTTAAAATGTAAATATCTCGTTAAATAAGCCCCGTAGAAGGAAAAGGACAAAATTTTGTTATCACAAATTTTTTGGCCAAAATTTTAAATTTCCTTAGCAAAACTTAAAATGTTAATATCTCGTTAAATAAGCCCCGTAGAAGGAAAAGGACAAAATTTTGTTATCACAAATTTTTTGGCCAAAATTTTGAATTTCCTTAGCAAAACTTAAAATGTAAATATCTCGTTAAATAAGCCCCGTAGAAGGAAAAGGACAAAATTTAGCAAAACTTAAAATGTACATATCTCGTTAAATAAGCCCCGTAGAAGGAAAAGGACAAAATTTTGTTATCACAAATTTTTTGGCCAAAATTTAGCAAAACTTAAAATGTAAATATCTCGTTAAATAAGCCCCGTAGAAGGAAAAGGACAAAATTTTGTTATCACGAATTTTTTGGCCAAAATTTTGAATTTCCTTAGCAAAACTTAAAATGTAAATATCTCGTTATATAAGCCCCGTAGAACGAAAAGGACAAAATTTTGTTATTACAAATTTTTTGGCCAAAATTTGGAATTTCCTTAGCAAAGCTTAAAATGTAAATATCTCGTTAAATAAGCCCCATAGAAGGAAAAGGACAAAATTTTGTTATCACAAATTTTTTGGCCAAAATTTTAAATTTCCTTAGCAAAACTTAAAATGTTAATATCTCGTTAAATAAGCCCCGTAGAAGGAAAAGGACAAAATTTTGTTATCACAAATTTTTTGGCCAAAATTTTAAATTTCCTTAGCAAAACTTAAAATGTTAATATCTCGTTAAATAAGCCCCGTAGAAGGAAAAGGACAAAATTTTGTTATCACAAATTTTTTGGCCAAAATTTTGAATTTCCTTAGCAAAACTTAAAATGTTAATATCTCGTTAAATAAGCCCCGTAGAAGGAAAAGGACAAAATTTTGTTATCACAAATTTTTTGGCCAAAATTTTGAATTTCCTTAGCAAAACTTAAAATGTAAATATCTCGTTAAATAAGCCCCGTAGAAGGAAAAGGACAAAATTTTGTTATCACAAATTTTTTGGCCAAAATTTAGCAAAACTTAAAATGTAAATACCTCGTTAAATAAGCCCCGTAGAAGGAAAAGGACAACATTTTGTTATCACGAATTTTTTGGCCAAAATTTTGAATTTCCTTAGCAAAACTTAAAATGTAAATATCTCGTTAAATAAGCCCCGTAGAAGGAAAAGGACAAAATTTTGTTATCACAAATTTTTTGGCCAAAATTTTGAATTTCCTTAGCAAAACTTAAAATGTAAATATCTCGTTAAATAAGCCCCGTAGAAGGAAAAGGACAACATTTTGTTTTCACTAATTTTTTGGCCAAAATTTTGAATTTCCTTAGCAAAACTTAAAATGTAAATATCTCGTTAAATAAGCCCCGTAGAAGGAAAAGGACAACATTTTGTTATCACAAATTTTTTGGCCAAAATTTTGAATTTCCTTAGCAAAACTTAAAATGTAAATATCTCGTTAAATAAGCCCCGTAGAAGGAAAAGGACAAAATTTTGTTAATTTCCTTAGCAAACTTAAAATGTAAATATCTCGTTAAATAAGCCCCGTAGAAGGAAAAGGACAAAATTTTGTAATCACAAATTTTTTGGCCAAAATTTTGAATTTCCTTAGCAAAACTTAAAATGTAAATATCTCGTTAAATAAGCCCCGTAGAAGGAAAAGGACAAAATTTTGTTATCACAAATTTTTTGGCCAAAATTTTGAATTTCCTTAGCAAAACTTAAAATGTAAATATCTCGTTAAATAAGCCCCGTAGAAGGAAAAGGACATAATTTTGTTATCACAAATTTTTTGGCCAAAATTTTGAATTTCCCTAGCAAAACTTAAAATGTAAATATCTCGTTAAATAAGCCCCGTAGAAGGAAAAGGACATAATTTTGTTATCACAAATTTTTTGGCCAAAATTTTGAATTTCCCTAGCAAAACTTAAAATGTAAATATCTCGTTAAATAAGCCCCGTAGAAGGAAAAGGACAAAATTTTGTTATCACTAATTTTTTGGCCAAAATTTTAAATTTCCTTAGCAAAACTTAAAATGTTAATATCTCGTTAAATAAGCCCCGTAGAAGGAAAAGGACAAAATTTTGTTATCACTAATTTTTTGGCCAAAATTTTAAATTTCCTTAGCAAAACTTAAAATGTAAATATCTCGTTAAATAAGCCCCGTAGAAGGAAAGGGACAAAATTTTGTTATCACTAATTTTTTGGCCAAAATTTTGAATTTCCTTAGCAAAACTTAAAATGTTAATATCTCGTTAAATAAGCCCCGTAGAAGGAAAGGGACAAAATTTTGTTATCACTAATTTTTTGGCCAAAATTTTAAATTTCCTTAGCAAAACTTAAAATGTTAATATCTCGTTAAATAAGCCCCGTAGAAGGAAAAGGACAAAATTTTGTTATCACAAATTTGTTGGCCAAAATTTTGAATTTCCTTAGCAAAACTTAAAATGTAAATATCTCGTTAAATAAGCCCCGTAGAAGGAAAAGGACAAAATTTTGTTATCACTAATTTTTTTTCCAAAATTTAGCAAAACTTAAAATGTAAATACCTCGTTAAATAAGCCCCGTAGAAGGAAAAGGACAAAATTTTGTTATCACAAATTTTTTGGCCAAAATTTTAAATTTCCTTAGCAAAACTTAAAATGTAAATATCTCGTTAAATAAGCCCCGTAGAAGGAAAAGGACAAAATTTTGTTATCACAAATTTTTTGGCCAAAATTTTAAATTT
The DNA here is from genome assembly GCA_963930755.1 of Eudasyphora cyanicolor. NCBI lineage: Eukaryota > Metazoa > Arthropoda > Insecta > Diptera > Muscidae > Eudasyphora > Eudasyphora cyanicolor. The sequence goes on from OZ005735.1 coordinate 268,744,280, forward strand.
CCTTAGCAAAACTTAAAATGTTAATATCTCGTTAAATAAGCCCCGTAGAAGGAAAAGGACAAAATTTTGTTATCACAAATTTTTTGGCCAAAATTTTGAATTTCCTTAGCAAAACTTAAAATGTAAATATCTCGTTAAATAAGCCCCGTAGAAGGAAAAGGACAAAATTTAGCAAAACTTAAAATGTACATATCTCGTTAAATAAGCCCCGTAGAAGGAAAAGGACAAAATTTTGTTATCACAAATTTTTTGGCCAAAATTTAGCAAAACTTAAAATGTAAATATCTCGTTAAATAAGCCCCGTAGAAGGAAAAGGACAAAATTTTGTTATCACGAATTTTTTGGCCAAAATTTTGAATTTCCTTAGCAAAACTTAAAATGTAAATATCTCGTTATATAAGCCCCGTAGAAGGAAAAGGACAAAATTTTGTTATTACAAATTTTTTGGCCAAAATTTGGAATTTCCTTAGCAAAACTTAAAATGTAAATATCTCGTTAAATAAGCCCCATAGAAGGAAAAGGACAAAATTTTGTTATCACAAATTTTTTGGCCAAAATTTTAAATTTCCTTAGCAAAACTTAAAATGTTAATATCTCGTTAAATAAGCCCCGTAGAAGGAAAAGGACAAAATTTTGTTATCACAAATTTTTTGGCCAAAATTTTAAATTTCCTTAGCAAAACTTAAAATGTTAATATCTCGTTAAATAAGCCCCGTAGAAGGAAAAGGACAAAATTTTGTTATTACAAATTTTTTGGCCAAAATTTTGAATTTCCTTAGCAAAACTTAAAATGTTAATATCTCGTTAAATAAGCCCCGTAGAAGGAAAAGGACAAAATTTTGTTATCACAAATTTTTTGGCCAAAATTTTGAATTTCCTTAGCAAAACTTAAAATGTAAATATCTCGTTAAATAAGCCCCGTAGAAGGAAAAGGACAAAATTTTGTTATCACAAATTTTTTGGCCAAAATTTAGCAAAACTTAAAATGTAAATACCTCGTTAAATAAGCCCCGTAGAAGGAAAAGGACAACATTTTGTTATCACGAATTTTTTGGCCAAAATTTTGAATTTCCTTAGCAAAACTTAAAATGTAAATATCTCGTTAAATAAGCCCCGTAGAAGGAAAAGGACAAAATTTTGTTATCACAAATTTTTTGGCCAAAATTTTGAATTTCCTTAGCAAAACTTAAAATGTAAATATCTCGTTAAATAAGCCCCGTAGAAGGAAAAGGACAACATTTTGTTTTCACTAATTTTTTGGCCAAAATTTTGATTTTCCTTAGCAAAACTTAAAATGTAAATATCTCGTTAAATAAGCCCCGTAGAAGGAAAAGGACAAAATTTTGTTATCACAAATTTTTTGGCCAAAATTTAGCAAAACTTAAAATGTAAATACCTCGTTAAATAAGCCCCGTAGAAGGAAAAGGACAACATTTTGTTATCACGAATTTTTTGGCCAAAATTTTGAATTTCCTTAGCAAAACTTAAAATGTAAATATCTCGTTAAATAAGCCCCGTAGAAGGAAAAGGACAAAATTTTGTTATCACAATTTTTTTGGCCAAAATTTTGAATTTCCTTAGCAAAACTTAAAATGTAAATATCTCGTTAAATAAGCCCCGTAGAAGGAAAAGGACAAAATTTTGTTATCACAAATTTTTTGGCCAAAATTTTAAATTTCCTTAGCAAAACTTAAAATGTTAATATCTCGTTAAATAAGCCCCGTAGAAGGAAAAGGACAAAATTTTGTTATCACAAATTTTTTGGCCAAAATTTTGAATTTCCTTAGCAAAACTTAAAATGTAAATATCTCGTTAAATAAGCCCCGTAGAAGGAAAAGGACATAATTTTGTTATCACAAATTTTTTGGCCAAAATTTTGAATTTCCCTAGCAAAACTTAAAATGTAAATATCTCGTTAAATAAGCCCCGTAGAAGGAAAAGGACAAAATTTTGTTATCACAAATTTTTTGGCCAAAATTTTAAATTTCCTTAGCAAAACTTAAAATGTTAATATCTCGTTAAATAAGCCCCGTAGAAGGAAAAGGACAAAATTTTGTTATCACTAATTTTTTGGCCAAAATTTTAAATTTCCTTAGCAAAACTTAAAATGTTAATATCTCGTTAAATAAGCCCCGTAGAAGGAAAAGGACAAAATTTTGTTATCACAAATTTTTTGGCCAAAATTTAGCAAAACTTAAAATGTAAATACCTCGTTAAATAAGCCCCGTAGAAGGAAAAGGACAACATTTTGTTATCACGAATTTTTTGGCCAAAATTTTGAATTTCCTTAGCAAAACTTAAAATGTAAATATCTCGTTAAATAAGCCCCGTAGAAGGAAAAGGACAAAATTTTGTTATCACAAATTTTTTGGCCAAAATTTTGAATTTCCTTAGCAAAACTTAAAATGTAAATATCTCGATAAATAAGCCCCGTAGAAGGAAAAGGACAACATTTTGTTTTCACTAATTTTTTGGCCAAAATTTTGAATTTCCTTAGCAAAACTTAAAATGTAAATATCTCGTTAAATAAGCCCCGTAGAGGGAAAAGGACAACATTTTGTTATCACAAATTTTTTGGCCAAAATTTTGAATTTCCTTAGCAAAACTTAAAATGTAAATATCTCGTTAAATAAGCCCCGTAGAAGGAAAAGGACAAAATTTTGTTAATTTCCTTAGCAAACTTAAAATGTAAATATCTCGTTAAATAAGCCCCGTAGAAGGAAAAGGACAAAATTTTGTAATCACAAATTTTTTGGCCAAAATTTTGAATTTCCTTAGCAAAATTTAAAATGTAAATATCTCGTTAAATAAGCCCCGTAGAAGGAAAAGGACAAAATTTTGTTATCACAAATTTTTTGGCCAAAATTTTGAATTTCCTTAGCAAAACTTAAAATGTAAATATCTCGTTAAATAAGCCCCGTAGAAGGAAAAGGACATAATTTTGTTATCACAAATTTTTTGGCCAAAATTTTGAATTTCCTTAGCAAAACTTAAAATGTAAATATCTCGTTAAATAAGCCCCGTAGAAGGAAAAGGACAAAATTTTGTTATCACAATTTTTTTGGCCAAAATTTTGAATTTCCTTAGCAAAACTTAAAATGTAAATATCTCGTTAAATAAGCCCCGTAGAAGGAAAAGGACAAAATTTTGTTATCACAAATTTTTTGGCCAAAATTTTAAATTTCCTTAGCAAAACTTAAAATGTTAATATCTCGTTAAATAAGCCCCGTAGAAGGAAAAGGACAAAATTTTGTTATCACTAATTTTTTGGCCAAAATTTTAAATTTCCTTAGCAAAACTTAAAATGTTAATATCTCGTTAAATAAGCCCCGTAGAAGGAAAAGGACAAAATTTTGTTATCACAAATTTTTTGGCCAAAATTTTGAATTTCCTTAGCAAAACTTAAAATGTAAATATCTCGTTAAATAAGCCCCGTAGAAGGAAAAGGACAAAATTTTGTTATCACAAATTTTTTGGCCAAAATTTTAAATTTCCTTAGCAAAACTTAAAATGTTAATATCTCGTTAAATAAGCCCCGTAGAAGGAAAAAGACAAAATTTTGTTATCACTAATTTTTTGGCCAAAATTTTAAATTTCCTTAGCAAAACTTAAAATGTTAATATCTCGTTAAATAAGCCCCGTAGAAGGAAAAGGACAAAATTTTGTTATCACAAATTTTTTGGCCAAAATTTTAAATTTCCTTAGCAAAACTTAAAATGTTAATATCTCGTTAAATAAGCCCCGTAGAAGGAAAAGGACAAAATTTTGTTATCACAATTTTTTTGGCCAAAATTTTAAATTTCCTTAGCAAAACTTAAAATGTAAATATCTCGTTAAATAAGCCCCGTAGAAGGAAAAGGACAAAATTTTGTTATCACAAATTTTTTGGCCAAAATTTTGAATTTCCTTAACAAAACTTAAAATGTAAATATCTCGTTAAATAAGCCCCGTAGAAGGAAAAGGACAAAATTTTGTTATCACTAATTTTTTGGCCAAAATTTAGCAAAACTTAAAATGTAAATATCTCGTTAAATAAGCCCCGTAGAAGGAAAAGGACAAAATTTTGTTATCACGAATTTTTTGGCCAAAATTTTGAATTTCCTTAGCAAAACTTAAAATGTAAATATCTCGTTAAATAAGCCCCGTAGAAGGAAAAGGACAAAATTTTGAATTTCCTTAGCAAAACTTAAAATGTAAATATCTCGTTAAATAAGCCCCGTAGAAGGAAAAGGACAAAATTTTGTTATCACTAATTTTTTGGCCAAAATTTAGCAAAACTTAAAATGTAAATATCTCGTTAAATAAGCCCCGTAGAAGGAAAAGGACAACATTTTGTTATCACAAATTTTTTGGCCAAAATTTTGAATTTCCTTAGCAAAACTTAAAATGTAAATATCTCGTTAAATAAGCCCCGTAGAAGGAAAAGGACAAAATTTTGTTATCACTAATTTTTTGGCCAAAATTTAGCAAAACTTAAAATGTAAATATCTCGTTAAATAAGCCCCGTAGAAGGAAAAGGACATAATTTTGTTATCACAAATTTTTTGGCCAAAATTTTGAATTTCCTTAGCAAAATTTAAAATGTAAATATCTCGTTAAATAAGCCCCGTAGAAGGAAAAGGACAAAATTTTGTTATCACTAATTTTTTGGCCAAAATTTTGAATTTCCTTAGCAAAACTTAAAATGTAAATATCTCGTTAAATAAGCCCCGTAGAAGGAAAAGGACAAAATTTTGTTATCACAAATTTTTTGGCCAAAATTTTGAATTTCCTTAGCAAAACTTAAAATGTAAATATCTCGTTAAATAAGCCCCGTAGAAGGAAAAGGACAAAATTTTGTTATCACAATTTTTTTGGCCAAAATTTTGAATTTCCTTAGCAAAACTTAAAATGTAAATATCTCGTTAAATAAGCCCCGTAGAAGGAAAAGGACAACATTTTGTTTTCACTAATTTTTTGGCCAAAATTTTGAATTTCCTTAGCAAAACTTAAAATGTAAATATCTCGTTAAATAAGCCCCGTAGAAGGAAAAGGACAACATTTTGTTATCACAAATTTTTTGGCCAAAATTTTGAATTTCCTTAGCAAAATTTAAAATGTAAATATCTCGTTAAATAAGCCCCGTAGAAGGAAAAGGACAAAATTTTGTTATCACAAATTTTTTGGCCAAAATTTTGAATTTCCTTAGCAAAACTTAAAATGTAAATATCTCGTTAAATAGGCCCCGTAGAAGGAAAAGGACATAACTTTGTTATCACAAATTTTTTGGCCAAAATTTTGAATTTCCTTAGCAAAACTTAAAATGTAAATATCTCGTTAAATAAGCCCCGTAGAAGGAAAAGGACAAAATTTTGTTATCACTAATTTTTTGGCCAAAATTTTGAATTTCCTTAGCAAAACTTAAAATGTAAATATCTCGTTAAATAAGCCCCGTAGAAGGAAAAGGACAAAATTTTGTTATCACAATTTTTTTGGCCAAAATTTTGAATTTCCTTAGCAAAACTTAAAATGTAAATATCTCGTTAAATAAGCCCCGTAGAAGGAAAAGGACAAAATTTTGTTATCACAATTTTTTTGGCCAAAATTTTAAATTTCCTTAGCAAAACTTAAAATGTTAATATCTCGTTAAATAAGCCCCGTAGAAGGAAAAGGACAAAATTTTGTTATCACTAATTTTTTGGCCAAAATTTTAAATTTCCTTAGCAAAACTTAAAATGTTAATATCTCGTTAAATAAGCCCCGTAGAAGGAAAAGGACAAAATTTTGTTATCACAAATTTTTTGGCCAAAATTTTGAATTTCCTTAGCTAAACTTAAAATGTAAATATATCGTTAAATAAGCCCCGTAAAAGGAAAAGGACAAAATTTTGTTATCACAAATTTTTTGGCCAAAATTTTAAATTTCCTTATTTCGTTAAATAAGCCCCGTAGAAGGAAAAGGACAAAATTTTGTTATCACAATTTTTTTGGCCAAAATTTTGAATTTCCTTAGCAAAACTTAAAATGTAAATATCTCGTTAAATAAGCCCCGTAGAAGGAAAAGGACAAAATTTTGTTTTCACTAATTTTTTGGCCAAAATTTTGAATTTCCTTAGCAAAACTTAAAATGTAAATATCTCGTTAAATAAGCCCCGTAGAAGGAAAAGGACAACATTTTGTTATCACAAATTTTTTGGCCAAAATTTTGAATTTCCTTAGCAAAACTTAAAATGTAGATATCTCGTTAAATAAGCCCCGTAGAAGGAAAAGGACAAAATTTTGTTAATTTTCTTAGCAAACTTAAAATGTAAATATCTCGTTAAATAAGCCCCGTAGAAGGAAAAGGACAAAATTTTGTTATCACAAATTTTTTGGCCAAAATTTTGAATTTCCTTAGCAAAACTTAAAATGTAAATATCTCGTTAAATAAGCCCCGTAGAAGGAAAAGGACATAACTTTGTTATCACAAATTTTTTGGCCAAAATTTTGAATTTCCTTAGCAAAACTTAAAATGTAAATATCTCGTTAAATAAGCCCCGTAGAAGGAAAAGGACAAAATTTTGTTATCACTAATTTTTTGGCCAAAATTTTGAATTTCCTTAGCAAAACTTAAAATGTAAATATCTCGTTAAATAAGCCCCGTAGAAGGAAAAGGACAAAATTTTGTTATCACAATTTTTTTGGCCAAAATTTTGAATTTCCTTAGCAAAACTTAAAATGTAAATATCTCGTTAAATAAGCCCCTTAGAAGGAAAAGGACAAAATTTTGTTATCACAAATTTTTTGGCCAAAATTTTAAATTTCCTTAGCAAAACTTAAAATGTTAATATCTCGTTAAATAAGCCCCGTAGAAGGAAAAGGACAAAATTTTGTTATCACTAATTTTTTGGCCAAAATTTTAAATTTCCTTAGCAAAACTTAAAATGTTAATATCTCGTTAAATAAGCCCCGTAGAAGGAAAAGGACAAAATTTTGTTATCACAAATTTTTTGGCCAAAATTTTGAATTTCCTTAGCTAAACTTAAAATGTAAATATCTCGTTAAATAAGCCCCGTAAAAGGAAAAGGACAAAATTTTGTTATCACAAATTTTTTGGCCAAAATTTTAAATTTCCTTAGCAAAACTTAAAATGTTAATATCTCGTTAAATAAGCCCCGTAGAAGGAAAAGGACAAAATTTTGTTATCACTAATTTTTTGGCCAAAATTTTAAATTTCCTTAGCAAAACTTAAAATGTTAATATCTCGTTAAATAAGCCCCGTAGAAGGAAAAGGACAAAATTTTGTTATCACAAATTTTTTTGCCAAAATTTTAAATTTCCTTAGCAAAACTTAAAATGTTAATATCTCGTTAAATAAGCCCCGTAGAAGGAAAAGGACAAAATTTTGTTATCACAATTTTTTTGGCCAAAATTTTAAATTTCCTTAGCAAAACTTAAAATGTAAATATCTCGTTAAATAAGCCCCGTAGAAGGAAAAATTTTGAATTTCCTTAGCAAAACTTAAAATGTAAATATCTCGTTAAATAAGCCCCGTAGAAGGAAAAGGACAAAATTTTGTTATCACAAATTTTTTGGCCAAAATTTAGCAAAACTTAAAATGTAAATATCTCGTTAAATAAGCCCCGTAGAAGGAAAAGGACAAAATTTTGTTATCACGAATTTTTTGGCCAAAATTTTGAATTTCCTTAGCAAAACTTAAAATGTAAATATCTCGTTAAATAAGCCCCGTAGAAGGAAAAGGACAAAATTTTGTTATCACAAATTTTTTGGCCAAAATTTTGAATTTCCTTAGCAAAACTTAAAATGTAAATATCTCGTTAAATAAGCCCCGTAGAAGGAAAAGGACAACATTTTGTTTTCACTAATTTTTTGGCCAAAATTTTGAATTTCCTTAGCAAAACTTAAAATGTAAATATCTCGTTAAATAAGCCCCGTAGAAGGAAAAGGACAACATTTTGTTATCACAAATTTTTTGGCCAAAATTTTGAATTTCCTTAGCAAAACTTAAAATGTAAATATCTCGTTAAATAAGCCCCGTAGAAGGAAAAGGACATAATTTTGTTATCACAAATTTTTTGGCCAAAATTTTGAATTTCCTTAGCAAAACTTAAAATGTAAATATCTCGTTAAATAAGCCCCGTAGAAGGAAAAGGACAAAATTTTGTTATCACAAATTTTTTGGCCAACATTTAGCAAAACTTAAAATGTAAATATCTCGTTAAATAAGCCCCGTAGAAGGAAAAGGACAAAATTTTGTTATCACGAATTTTTTGGCCAAAATATTGAATTTCCTTAGCAAAACTTAAAATGTAAATATCTCGTTAAATAAGCGCCGTAGAAGGAAAAGGACAAAATTTTGTTATCACAATTTTTTTGGCCAAAATTTTAAATTTCCTTAGCAAAACTTAAAATGTAAATATCTCGTTAAATAAGCCCCGTAGAAGGAAAAATTTTGAATTTCCTTAGCAAAACTTAAAATGTAAATATCTCGTTAAATAAGCCCCGTAGAAGGAAAAGGACAAAATTTTGTTATCACAAATTTTTTGGCCAAAATTTAGCAAAACTTAAAATGTAAATATCTCGTTAAATAAGCCCCGTAGAAGGAAAAGGACAAAATTTTGTTATCACGAATTTTTTGGCCAAAATTTTGAATTTCCTTAGCAAAACTTAAAATGTAAATATCTCGTTAAATAAGCCCCGTAGAAGGAAAAGGACAAAATTTTGTTATCACAAATTTTTTGGCCAAAATTTTGAATTTCCTTAGCAAAACTTAAAATGTAAATATCTCGTTAAATAAGCCCCGTAGAAGGAAAAGGACAACATTTTGTTTTCACTAATTTTTTGGCCAAAATTTTGAATTTCCTTAGCAAAACTTAAAATGTAAATATCTCGTTAAATAAGCCCCGTAGAAGGAAAAGGACAAAATTTTGTTATCACTAATTTTTTGGCCAAAATTTTGAATTTCCTTAGCAAATCTTAAAATGTAAATATCTCGTTAAATAAGCCCCGTAGAAGGAAAAGGACAAAATTTTGTTATCACTAATTTTTGGCCAAAATTTAGCAAAACTTAAAATGTAAATATCTCGTTAAATAAGCCCCGTAGAAGGAAAAGGACAAAATTTTGTTATCACTGATTGTTTGGCCAAAATTTTGAATTTCCTTAGCAAAACTTAAAATGTAAATATCTCGTTAAATAAGCCCCGTAGAAGGAAAAGGACAAAATTTTGTTATCACTTATTTTTTGGCCAAAATTTAGCAAAACTTAAAATGTAAATATCTCGTTAAATAAGCCCCGTAGAAGGAAAAGGACAAAATTTTGTTATCACTAATTTTTTGGCCAAAATTTTGAATTTTCTTAGCAAAACTTAAAATGTAAATATCTCGTTAAATAAGCCCCGTAGAAGGAAAAGGACAAAATTTTGTTATCACTTATTTTTTGGTCAAAATTTTGAATTTCCTTAGCAAAACTTAAAATGTAAATATCTCGTTAAATAAGCCCCGTAGAAGGAAAAGGACAAAATTTTGTTATCACTTATTTTTTGGCCAAAATTTAGCAAAACTTAAAATGTAAATATCTCGTTAAATAAGCCCCGTAGAAGGAAAAGGACAAAATTTTGTTATCACTAATTTTTTGGCCAAAATTTAGCAAAACTTAAAATGTAAATATCTCGTTAAATAAGCCCCGTAGAAGGAAAAGGACAAAATTTTGTTATCACTAATTTTTTGGCCAAAATTTTGAATTTCCTTAGCAAAACTTAAAATGTAAATATCTCGTTAAATAAGCCCCGTAGAAGGAAAAGGACAAAATTTTGTTATCACTAATTGTTTGGCCAAAATTTTGAATTTCCTTAGCAAAACTTAAAATGTAAATATCTCGTTAAATAAGCCCCGTAGAAGGAAAAGGACAACATTTTGTTATCACTAATTTTTTGGCCAAGATTTAGCAAAACTTAAAATGTAAATATCTCGTTAAATAAGCCCCGTAGAAGGAAAAGGACAAAATTTTGTTATCACTTATTTTTTGCCAAAATTTAGCAAAACTTAAAATGTAAATATCTCGTTAAATAAGCCCCGTAGAAGGAAAAGGACAAAATTTTGTTATCACTAATTTTTTGGCCAAAATTTTGATTTTCCTTAGCAAAACTTAAAATGTAAATATCTCGTTAAATAAGCCCCGTAGAAGGAAAAGGACAAAATTTTGTTATCACTAATTGTTTGGCCAAAATTTTGAATTTCCTTAGCAAAACTTAAAATGTAAATATCTCGTTAAATAAGCCCCGTAGAAGGAAAAGGACAACATTTTGTTATCACTAATTTTTTGGCCAAGATTTAGCAAAACTTAAAATGTAAATATCTCGTTAAATAAGCCCCGTAGAAGGAAAAGGACAAAATTTTGTTATCACTTATTTTTTGGCCAAAATTTAGCAAAACTTAAAATGTAAATATCTCGTTAAATAAGCCCCGTAGAAGGAAAAGGACAAAATTTTGTTATCACTAATTTTTTGGCCAAAATTTTGAATTTCCTTAGCAAATCTTAAAATGTAAATATCTCGTTAAATAAGCCCCGTAGAAGGAAAAGGACAAAATTTTGTTATCACTTATTTTTTGGTCAAAATTTAGCAAAACTTAATATGAAAATATCTCGTTAAATAAGCCCCGTAGAAGGAAAAGGACCAAATTTTGTTATCACTAATTTTTTGGCCAAAATTTTGAATTTCCTTAGCAAAACTTAAAATGTTAATATCTCGTTAAATAAGCCCCGTAGAAGGAAAAGGACAAAATTTTGTTATCACTTATTTTTTGGCCAAAATTTAGCAAAACTTAAAATGTAAATATCTCGTTAAATAAGCCCCGTAGAAGGAAAAGGACAAAATTTTGTTATCACTAATTTTTTGGCCAAAATTTTGAATTTCCTTAGCAAAATTTAAAATGTAAATATCTCGTTAAATAAGCCCCGTAGAAGGAAAAGGACAACATTTTGTTATCACTTATTTTTGGCCAAAATTTAGCAAAACTTAAAATGTAAATATCTCGTTAAATAAGCCCCGTAGAAGGAAAAGGACAAAATTTTGTTATCACTAATTTTTTGGCCAAAACTTAGCAAAACTTAAAATGTAAATATCTCGTTAAATAAGCCCCGTAGAAGGAAAAGGACAAAATTTTGTTATCACTAATTGTTTGGCCAAAATTTTGAATTTCCTTAGCAAAACTTAAAATGTAAATATCTCGTTAAATAAGCCCCGTAGAAGGAAAAGGACAAAATTTTGTTATCACTTATTTTTTGGCCAAAATTTAGCAAAACTTAAAATGTAAATATCTCGTTAAATAAGCCCCGTAGAAGGAAAAGGACAAATTTTTGTAATCACTAATTTTTTGGCCAAAATTTTGAATTTCCTTAGCAAAACTTAAAATGTAAATATCTCGTTAAATAAGCCCCGTAGAAGGAAAAGGACAAAATTTTGTTATCACTTATTTTTTGGTCAAAATTTAGCAAAACTTAATATGTAAATATCTCGTTAAATAAGCCCCGTAGAAGGAAAAGGACAAAATTTTGTTATCACTAATTTTTTGGCCAAAATTTTGAATTTCCTTAGCAAAACTTAAAATGTAAATATCTCGTTAAATAAGCCCCGTAGAAGGAAAAGGACAAAATTTTGTTATCACTAATTTTTTGGCCAAAATTTTGAATTTCCTTAGCAAAACTTAAAATGTAAATATCTCGTTAAATAAGCCCCGTAGAAGGAAAAGGACAAAATTTTGTTATCACTAATTTGTTGGCCAAAATTTTGAATTTCCTTAGCAAAACTTAAAATGTAAATATCTCGTTAAATAAGCCCCGTAGAAGGAAAAGGACAAAATTTTGTTATCACTAATTTTTTGGCCAAAATTTTGAATTTCCTTAGCAAAACTTAAAATGTAAATATCTCGTTAAATAAGCCCCGTAGAAGGAAAAGGACAAAATTTTGTTATCACTAATATTTTGGCCAAAATTTTGAATTTCCTTAGCAAAACTTAAAATGTAAATATCTCGTTAAATAAGCCCCGTAGAAGGAAAAGGACAAAATTTTGTTATCACTAATTTTTTGGCCAAAATTTAGCAAAACTTAAAATGTAAATATCTCGTTAAATAAGCCCCGTAGAAGGAAAAGGACAAAATTTTGTTATCACTAATATTTTGGCCAAAATTTTGAATTTCCTTAGCAAAACTTAAAATGTAAATATCTCGTTAAATAAGCCCCGTAGAAGGAAAAGGACAACATTTTGTTATCACTAATTTTTTGGCCAAGATTTAGCAAAACTTAAAATGTAAATATCTCGTTAAATAAGCCCCGTAGAAGGAAAAGGACAAAATTTTGTTATCACTAATTTTTTGGCCAAAATTTTGAATTTCCTTAGCAAAACTTAAAATGTAAATATCTCGTTAAATAAGCCCCGTAGAAGGAAAAGGACAAAATTTTGTTATCACTTATTTTTTGGCCAAAATTTAGCAAAACTTAAAATGTAAATATCTCGTTAAATAAGCCCCGTAGAAGGAAAAGGACAAAATTTTGTTATCACTAATTTTTTGGCCAAAATTTTGAATTTCCTTAGCAAAACTTAAAATGTAAATATCTCGTTAAATAAGCCCCGTAGAAGGAAAAGGACAAAATTTTGTTATCACTAATTTTTTGGCCAAGATTTAGCAAAACTTAAAATGTAAATATCTCGTTAAATAAGCCCCGTAGAAGGAAAAGGACAAAATTTTGTTATCACTAATTTTTTGGCCAAAATTTTGAATTTCCTTAGCAAAACTTAAAATGTAAATATCTCGTTAAATAAGCCCCGTAGAAGGAAAAGGACAAAATTTTGTTATCACTTATTTTTTGGCCAAAATTTAGCAAAACTTAAAATGTAAATATCTCGTTAAATAAGCCCCGTAGAAGGAAAAGGACAAAATTTTGTTATCACTAATTTTTTGGCCAAAATTTTGAATTTCCTTAGCAAAACTTAAAATGTAAATATCTCGTTAAATAAGCCCCGTAGAAGGAAAAGGACAAAATTTTGTTATCACTAATTTTTTGGCCAAAATTTTGAATTTCCTTAGCAAAACTTAAAATGTAAATATCTCGTTAAATAAGCCCCGTAGAAGTAAAAGGACAACATTTTGTTATCACTAATTTTTTAGCCAAAATTTTGAATTTCCTTAGCAAAATTTAAAATGTAAATATCTCGTTAAATAAGCCCCGTAGAAGTAAAAGGACAAAATTTTGTTATCACTTATTTTTGGCCAAAATTTAGCAAAACTTAAAATGTAAATATCTCGTTAAATAAGCCCCGTAGAAGGAAAAGGACAAAATTTTGTTATCACTAATTTTTTGGCCAAAATTTAGCAAAACTTAAAATGTAAATATCTCGTTAAATAAGCCCCGTAGAAGGAAAAGGACAAAATTTTGTTATCACTAATTGTTTGGCCAAAATTTTGAATTTCCTTAGCAAAACTTAAAATGTAAATATCTCGTTAAATAAGCCCCGTAGAAGGAAAAGGACAAAATTTTGTTATCACTAATTGTTTGGCCAAAATTTTGAATTTCCTTAGCAAAACTTAAAATGTAAATATCTCGTTAAATAAGCCCCGTAGAAGGAAAAGGACAACATTTTGTTATCACTAATTTTTTGGCCAAGATTTAGCAAAACTTAAAATGTAAATATCTCGTTAAATAAGCCCCGTAGAAGGAAAAGGACAAAATTTTGTTATCACTTATTTTTTGGCCAAGATTTAGCAAAACTTAAAATGTAAATATCTCGTTAAATAAGCCCCGTAGAAGGAAAAGGACAAAATTTTGTTATCACTAATTTTTTGGCCAAAATTTTGAATTTCCTTAGCAAAACTTAAAATGTAAATATCTCGTTAAATAAGCCCCGTAGAAGGAAAAGGACAAAATTTTGTTATCACTTATTTTTGGCCAAAATTTAGCAAAACTTAAAATGTAAATATCTCGTTAAATAAGCCCCGTAGAAGGAAAAGGACAAAATTTTGTTATCACAAATTTTTTGGCTAAAACTTAGCAAAACTTAAAATGTAAATATCTCGTTAAATAAGCCCCGTAGAAGGAAAAGGACAAAATTTTGTTATCACTAATTGTTTGGCCAAAATTTTGAATTTCCTTAGCAAAACTTAAAATGTAAATATCTCGTTAAATAAGCCCCGTAGAAGAAAAAGGACAAAATTTTGTTATCACTTATTTTTTGGCCAAAATTTAGCAAAACTTAAAATGTAAATATCTCGTTAAATAAGCCCCGTAGAAGGAAAAGGACAAAATTTTGTTATCACTAATTTTTTGGCCAAAATTTTGAATTTCCTTAGCAAAACTTAAAATGTAAATATCTCGTTAAATAAGCCCCGTAGAAGGAAAAGGACAAAATTTTGTTATCACTAATTTTTTGGCCAAAATTTTGAATTTCCTTAGCAAAACTTAAAATGTAAATATCTCGTTAAATAAGCCCCGTAGAAGGAAAAGGACAAAATTTTGTTATCACTAATTTTTTGGCCAAAATTTTGAATTTCCTTAGCAAAACTTAAAATGTAAATATCTCGTTAAATAAGCCCCGTAGAAGGAAAAGGACAAAATTTTGTTATCACTAATTTTTTGGCCAAAATTTTGAATTTCCTTAGCAAAACTTAAAATGTAAATATCTCGTTAAATAAGCCCCGTAGAAGGAAAAGGACAAAATTTTGTTATCACTAATTTTTTGGCCAAAATTTTGAATTTCCTTAGCAAAACTTAAAATGTAAATATCTCGTTAAATAAGCCCCGTAGAAGGAAAAGGACAAAATTTTGTTATCACTAATTTTTTGGCCAAAATTTTGAATTTCCTTAGCAAAACTTAAAATGTAAATATCTCGTTAAATAAGCCCTGTAGAAGGAAAAGGACAAAATTTTGTTATCACTAATTTTTTGGCCAAAATTTTGAATTTCCTTAGCAAAACTTAAAATGTAAATATCTCGTTAAATAAGCCCCGTAGAAGGAAAAGGACAAAATTTTGTTATCACTAATTTTTTGGCCAAAATTTAGCAAAACTTAAAATGTAAATATCTCGTTAAATAAGCCCCGTAGAAGGAAAAGGACAAAATTTTGTTATCACTTATTTTTTGGCCAAAATTTTGAATTTCCTTAGCAAAACTTAAAATGTAAATATCTCGTTAAATAAGCCCCGTAGAAGGAAAAGGACAACATTTTGTTATCACTAATTTTTTGGCCAAGATTTAGCAAAACTTAAAATGTAAATATCTCGTTAAATAAGCCCCGTAGAAGGAAAAGGACAAAATTTTGTTATCACTAATTTTTTGGCCAAAATTTTGAATTTCCTTAGCAAAACTTAAAATGTAAATATCTCGTTAAATAAGCCCCGTAGAAGGAAAAGGACAAAATTTTGTTATCACTAATTTTTTGGCCAAAATTTTGAATTTCCTTAGCAAAACTTAAAATGTAAATATCTCGTTAAATAAGCCCCGTAGAAGGAAAAGGACAAAATTTTGTTATCACTAATTTTTTGGCCAAAATTTTGAATTTCCTTAGCAAAACTTAAAATGTAAATATCTCGTTAAATAAGCCCCGTAGAAGTAAAAGGACAACATTTTGTTATCACTAATTTTTTGGCCAAAATTTTGAATTTCCTTAGCAAAATTTAAAATGTAAATATCTCGTTAAATAAGCCCCGTAGAAGGAAAAGGACAAAATTTTGTTATCACTTATTTTTTGGCCAAAATTTAGCAAAACTTAAAATGTAAATATCTCGTTAAATAAGCCCCGTAGAAGGAAAAGGACAAAATTTTGTTATCACTAATTTTTTGGCCAAAATTTTGAATTTCCTTAGCAAAACTTAAAATGTAAATATCTCGTTAAATAAGCCCCGTAGAAGGAAAAGGACAAAATTTTGTTATCACTAATTTTTTGGCCAAAATTTTGAATTTCCTTAGCAAAACTTAAAATGTAAATATCTCGTTAAATAAGCCCCGTAGAAGTAAAAGGACAACATTTTGTTATCACTAATTTTTTGGCCAAAATTTTGAATTTCCTTAGCAAAATTTAAAATGTAAATATCTCGTTAAATAAGCCCCGTAGAAGGAAAAGGACAAAATTTTGTTATCACTTATTTTTTGGCCAAAATTTAGCAAAACTTAAAATGTAAATATCTCGTTAAATAAGCCCCGTAGAAGGAAAAGGACAAAATTTTGTTATCACTAATTTTTTGGCCAAAATTTTGAATTTCCTTAGCAAAACTTAAAATGTAAATATCTCGTTAAATAAGCCCCGTAGAAGGAAAAGGACAAAATTTTGTTATCACTAATTTTTTGGCCAAAATTTTGAATTTCCTTAGCAAAACTTAAAATGTAAATATCTCGTTAAATAAGCCCCGTAGAAGTAAAAGGACAACATTTTGTTATCACTAATTTTTTGGCCAAAATTTTGAATTTCCTTAGCAAAACTTAAAATGTAAATATCTCGTTAAATAAGCCCCGTAGAAGGAAAAGGACAAAATTTTGTTATCACTTATTTTTTGGCCAAAATTTAGCAAAACTTAAAATGTAAATATCTCGTTAAATAAGCCCCGTAGAAGGAAAAGGACAAAATTTTGTTATCACTAATTTTTTGGCCAAAATTTTGAATTTCCTTAGCAAAACTTAAAATGTAAATATCTCGTTAAATAAGCCCCGTAGAAGGAAAAGGACAAAATTTTGTTATCACTAATTTTTTGGCCAAAATTTTGAATTTCCTTAGCAAAACTTA
Source organism: Eudasyphora cyanicolor (assembly GCA_963930755.1). Classification (NCBI taxonomy): domain Eukaryota; kingdom Metazoa; phylum Arthropoda; class Insecta; order Diptera; family Muscidae; genus Eudasyphora; species Eudasyphora cyanicolor. Next base: position 268,761,028 of record OZ005735.1, read on the forward strand.
AAATGTAAATATCTCGTTAAATAAGCCCCGTGGAAGTAAAAGGACAACATTTTGTTATCACTAATTTTTTGGCCAAAATTTTGAATTTCCTTAGCAAAACTTAAAATGTAAATATCTCGTTAAATAAGCCCCGTAGAAGGAAAAGGACAAAATTTTGTTATCACTTATTTTTTGGCCAAAATTTAGCAAAACTTAAAATGTAAATATCTCGTTAAATAAGCCCCGTAGAAGGAAAAGGACAAAATTTTGTTATCACTAATTTTTTGGCCAAAATTTTGAATTTCCTTAGCAAAACTTAAAATGTAAATATCTCGTTAAATAAGCCCCGTAGAAGGAAAAGGACAAAATTTTGTTATCACTAATTTTTTGGCCAAAATTTTGAATTTCCTTAGCAAAACTTAAAATGTAAATATCTCGTTAAATAAGCCCCGTAGAAGTAAAAGGACAACATTTTGTTATCACTAATTTTTTGGCCAAAATTTTGAATTTCCTTAGCAAAATTTAAAATGTAAATATCTCGTTAAATAAGCCCCGTAGAAGGAAAAGGACAAAATTTTGTTATCACTTATTTTTGGCCAAAATTTAGCAAAACTTAAAATGTAAATATCTCGTTAAATAAGCCCCGTAGAAGGAAAAGGACAAAATTTTGTTATCACTAATTTTTTGGCCAAAATTTAGCAAAACTTAAAATGTAAATATCTCGTTAAATAAGCCCCGTAGAAGGAAAAGGACAAAATTTTGTTATCACTAATTGTTTGGCCAAAATTTTGAATTTCCTTAGCAAAACTTAAAATGTAAATATCTCGTTAAATAAGCCCCGTAGAAGGAAAAGGACAAAATTTTGTTATCACTTATTTTTTGGTCAAAATTTAGCAAAACTTAATATGTAAATATCTCGTTAAATAAGCCCCGTAGAAAGAAAAGGACAAAATTTTGTTATCACTAATTTTTTGGCCAAAATTTTGAATTTCCTTAGCAAAACTTAAAATGTAAATATCTCGTTAAATAAGCCCCGTAGAAGGAAAAGGACAAAATTTTGTTATCACTTATTTTTTGGCCAAAATTTAGCAAAACTTAAAATGTAAATATCTCGTTAAATAAGCCCCGTAGAAGGAAAAGGACAAAATTTTGTTATCACTAATTTTTTGACCAAAATTTTGAATTTCCTTAGCAAAATTTAAAATGTAAATATCTCGTTAAATAAGCCCCGTAGAAGGAAAAGGACAAAATTTTGTTATCACTTATTTTTGGCCAAAATTTAGCAAAACTTAAAATGTAAATATCTCGTTAAATAAGCCCCGTAGAAGGAAAAGGACAAAATTTTGTTATCACTAATTTTTTGGCCAAAATTTAGCAAAACTTAAAATGTAAATATCTCGTTAAATAAGCCCCGTAGAAGGAAAAGGACAAAATTTTGTTATCACTAATTGTTTGGCCAAAATTTTGAATTTCCTTAGCAAAACTTAAAATGTAAATATCTCGTTAAATAAGCCCCGTAGAAGGAAAAGGACAAAATTTTGTTATCACTATTTGTTTGGCCAAAATTTTGAATTTCCTTAGCAAAACTTAAAATGTAAATATCTCGTTAAATAAGCCCCGTAGAAGGAAAAGGACAAAATTTTGTTATCACTAATTGTTTGGCCAAAATTTTGAATTTCCTTAGCAAAACTTAAAATGTAAATATCTCGTTAAATAAGCCCCGTAGAAGGAAAAGGACAACATTTTGTTATCACTAATTTTTTGGCCAAGATTTAGCAAAACTTAAAATGTAAATATCTCGTTAAATAAGCCCCGTAGAAGGAAAAGGACAAAATTTTGTTATCACTTATTTTTTGGCCAAGATTTAGCAAAACTTAAAATGTAAATATCTCGTTAAATAAGCCCCGTAGAAGGAAAAGGACAAAATTTTGTTATCACTAATTTTTTGGCCAAAATTTTGAATTTCCTTAGCAAAACTTAAAATGTAAATATCTCGTTAAGTAAGCCCCGTAGAAGGAAAAGGACAAAATTTTGTTATCACTTATTTTTTGGCCAAAATTTAGCAAAACTTAAGATGTAAATATCTCGTTAAATAAGCCCCGTAGAAGGAAAAGGACAAAATTTTGTTATCACTAATTGTTTGGCCAAAATTTTGAATTTCCTTAGCAAAACTTAAAATGTAAATATCTCGTTAAATAAGCCCCGTAGAAGGAAAAGGACAAAATTTTGTTATCACTAATTTTTTGGCCAAAATTTTGAATTTCCTTAGCAAAATTTAAAATGTAAATATCTCGTTAAATAAGCCCCGTAGAAGGAAAAGGACAAAATTTTGTTATCACTTATTTTTGGCCAAAATTTAGCAAAACTTAAAATGTAAATATCTCGTTAAATAAGCCCCGTAGAAGGAAAAGGACAAAATTTTGTTATCACTTATTTTTTGGCCAAAATTTAGCAAAACTTAAAATGTAAATATCTCGTTAAATAAGCCCCGTAGAAGGAAAAGGACAAAATTTTGTTATCACTAATTTTTTGGCCAAAATTTTGAATTTCCTTAGCAAAATTTAAAATGTAAATATCTCGTTAAATAAGCCCCGTAGAAGGAAAAGGACAAAATTTTGTTATCACTTATTTTTTGGCCAAAATTTAGCAAAACTTAAAATGTAAATATCTCGTTAAATAAGCCCCGTAGAAGGAAAAGGACAACATTTTGTTATCACTAATTTTTTGGCCAAAATTTTGAATTTCCTTAGCAAAACTTAAAATGTAAATATCTCGTTAAATAAGCCCCGTAGAAGGAAAAGGACAAAATTTTGTTATCACTAATTGTTTGGCCAAAATTTTGAATTTCCTTAGCAAAACTTAAAATGTAAATATCTCGTTAAATAAGCCCCGTAGAAGGAAAAGGACAACATTTTGTTATCACTAATTTTTTGGCCAAGATTTAGCAAAACTTAAAATTTAAATATCTCGTTAAATAAGCCCCGTAGAAGGAAAAGGACAAAATTTTGTTATCACTTATTTTTTGGCCAAAATTTAGCAAAACTTAAAATGTAAATATCTCGTTAAATAAGCCCCGTAGAAGGAAAAGGACAAAATTTTGTTATCACTAATTTTTTGGCCAAAATTTTGAATTTCCTTAGCAAAACTTATAATGTAAATATCTCGTTAAATAAGCCCCGTAGAAGGAAAAGGACAAAATTTTGTTATCACTTATTTTTTGGTCAAAATTTAGCAAAACTTAATATGTAAATATCTCGTTAAATAAGCCCCGTAGAAGGAAAAGGACAAAATTTTGTTATCACTAATTTTTTGGCCAAAATTTAGCAAAACTTAAAATGTAAATATCTCGTTAAATAAGCCCCGTAGAAGGAAAAGGACAAAATTTTGTTATCACTAATTTTTTGGCCAAAATTTTGAATTTCCTTAGCAAAACTTAAAATGTAAATATCTCGATAAATAAGCCCCGTAGAAGGAAAAGGACAAAATTTTGTTATCACTAATTTTTTTGCCAAAATTTAGCAAAACTTAAAATGTAAATATATCGTTAAATAAGACCCGTAGAAGGCAAAGGACAAAGGACTAATTTTTTGGCCAAAATTTAGCAAAACTTAAAATGTAAATATCTCGTTAAATAAGCCCCGTAGAAGGAAAAGGACAACATTTTGTTATCACTAATTTGTTAGCCAAAATTTTGAATTTCCTTAGCAAAACTTAAAATGTAAATATCTCGTTAAATAAGCCCCGTAGAAGGAAAAGGAAAAAATTTTTTTATCACTGATTTTTTGGCCAAAATTTAGCAAAACTTAAAATGTAAATATCTCGTTAAATAAGCCCCGTAGAAGGAAAAGGACAAAATGTTGTTATCACTAATTTTTTGGCCAAAATTTAGCAAAACTTAAAATGTAAATATCTCGTTAAATAAGCCCCGTAGAAGGAAAAGGACAACATTTTGTTATCACTAATTTTTTGGCCAAAATTTTGAATTTCCTTAGCAAAACTTAAAATGTTAATATCTCTGTAAATAAGCCCCGTAGAAGGAAAAGGACAAAATTTTGTTATCACTAATTTTTTGGCCAAAATTTTGAATTTCCTTAGCAAAATTTAAAATGTAAATATCTCGTTAAATAAGCCCCGTAGAAGGAAAAGGACAAAATTTTGTTATCACTTATTTTTGGCCAAAATTTAGCAAAACTTAAAATGTAAATATCTCGTTAAATAAGCCCCGTAGAAGGAAAAGGACAAAATTTTGTTATCACTAATTTTTTGGCCAAAATTTAGCAAAACTTAAAATGTAAATATCTCGTTAAATAAGCCCCGTAGAAGGAAAAGGACAAAATTTTGTTATCACTAATTGTTTGGCCAAAATTTTGAATTTCCTTAGCAAAACTTAAAATGTAAATATCTCGTTAAATAAGCCCCGTAGAAGGAAAAGGACAAAATTTTGTTATCACTAATTTTTTGGCCAAATTTTGGCAAAACTTAAAATGTAAATATCTCGTTAAATAAGCCCCGTAGAAGGAAAAGGACAACATTTTGTTATCACTAATTTTTTGGCCAACATTTAGCAAAACTTAAAATGTAAATATCTCGTTAAATAAGCCCCGTAGAAGGAAAAGGACAAAATTTTGTTATCACTTATTTTTTGGCCAAAATTTAGCAAAACTTAAAATGTAAATATCTCGTTAAATAAGCCCCGTAGAAGGAAAAGGACAAAATTTTGTTATCACTAATTTTTTGGCCAAAATTTTGAATTTCCTTAGCAAAACTTAAAATGTAAATATCTCGTTAAATAAGCCCCGTAGAAGGAAAAGGACAAAATTTTGTTATCACTTATTTTTTGGTCAAAATTTAGCAAAACTTAATATGTAAATATCTCGTTAAATAAGCCCCGTAGAAGGAAAAGGACAAAATTTTGTTATCACTAATTTTTTGGCCAAAATTTTGAATTTCCTTAGCAAAACTTAAAATGTAAATATCTCGTTAAATAAGCCCCGTAGAAGGAAAAGGACAAAATTTTGTTATCACTTATTTTTTGGCCAAAATTTAGCAAAACTTAAAATGTAAATATCTCGTTAAATAAGCCCCGTAGAAGGAAAAGGACAAAATTTTGTTATCACTAATTTTTTGGCCAAAATTTTGAATTTCCTTAGCAAAACTTAAAATGTAAATATCTCGATAAATAAGCCCCGTAGAAGGAAAAGGACAAAATTTTGTTATCACTAATTTTTTGGCCAACATTTAGCAAAACTTAAAATGTAAATATCTCGTTAAATAAGCCCCGTAGAAGGAAAAGGACAAAATTTTGTTATCACTTATTTTTTGGCCAAAATTTAGCAAAACTTAAAATGTAAATATCTCGTTAAATAAGCCCCGTAGAAGGAAAAGGACAAAATTTTGTTATCACTAATTTTTTGGCCAAATTTTGGCAAAACTTAAAATGTAAATATCTCGTTAAATAAGCCCCGTAGAAGGAAAAGGACAACATTTTGTTATCACTAATTTTTTGGCCAACATTTAGCAAAACTTAAAATGTAAATATCTCGTTAAATAAGCCCCGTAGAAGGAAAAGGACAAAATTTTGTTATCACTTATTTTTTGGCCAAAATTTAGCAAAACTTAAAATGTAAATATCTCGTTAAATAAGCCCCGTAGAAGGAAAAGGACAAAATTTTGTTATCACTAATTTTTTGGCCAAAATTTTGAATTTCCTTAGCAAAACTTAAAATGTAAATATCTCGTTAAATAAGCCCCGTAGAAGGAAAAGGACAAAATTTTGTTATCACTTATTTTTTGGTCAAAATTTAGCAAAACTTAATATGTAAATATCTCGTTAAATAAGCCCCGTAGAAGGAAAAGGACAAAATTTTGTTATCACTAATTTTTTGGCCAAAATTTTGAATTTCCTTAGCAAAACTTAAAATGTAAATATCTCGTTAAATAAGCCCCGTAGAAGGAAAAGGACAAAATTTTGTTATCACTTATTTTTTGGCCAAAATTTAGCAAAACTTAAAATGTAAATATCTCGTTAAATAAGCCCCGTAGAAGGAAAAGGACAAAATTTTGTTATCACTAATTTTTTGGCCAAAATTTTGAATTTCCTTAGCAAAACTTAAAATGTAAATATCTCGATAAATAAGCCCCGTAGAAGGAAAAGGACAAAATTTTGTTATCACTAATTTTTTGGCCAAAATTTAGCAAAACTTAAAATGTAAATATCTCGTTAAATAAGCCCCGTAGAAGGAAAAGGACAAAATTTTGTTATCACTTATTTTTTGGCCAAAATTTTGAATTTCCTTAGCAAAACTTAAAATGTAAATATCTCGTTAAATAAGCCCCGTAGAAGGAAAAGGACAACATTTTGTTATCACTAATTTTTTGGCCAAGATTTAGCAAAACTTAAAATGTAAATATATCGTTAAATAAGCCCCGTAGAAGGAAAAGGACAAAATTTTGTTATCACTTATTTTTTGGCCAAAATTTAGCAAAACTTAAAATGTAAATATCTCGTTAAATAAGCCCCGTAGAAGGAAAAGGACAAAATTTTGTTATCACTAATTTTTTGGCCAAAATTTTGAATTTCCTTAGCAAAACTTAAAATGTAAATATCTCGTTAAATAAGCCCCGTAGAAGGAAAAGGACAACATTTTGTTATCACTTATTTTTTGGTCAAAATTTAGCAAAACTTAATATGTAAATATCTCGTTAAATAAGCCCCGTAGAAGGAAAAGGACAAAATTTTGTTATCACTAATTTTTTGGCCAAAATTTTGAATTTCCTTAGCAAAACTTAAAATGTAAATATCTCGTTAAATAAGCCCCGTAGAAGGAAAAGGACAAAATTTTGTTATCACTTATTTTTTGGTCAAAATTTAGCAAAACTTAATATGTAAATATCTCGTTAAATAAGCCCCGTAGAAGGAAAAGGACAAAATTTTGTTATCACTAATTTTTTGGCCAAAATTTTGAATTTCCTTAGCAAAACTTAAAATGTAAATATCTCGTTAAATAAGCCCCGTAGAAGGAAAAGGACAAAATTTTGTTATCACTTATTTTTTGGCCAAAATTTAGCAAAACTTAAAATGTAAATATCTCGTTAAATAAGCCCCGTAGAAGGAAAAGGACAAAATTTTGTTATCACTAATTTTTTGGCCAAAATTTTGAATTTCCTTAGCAAAACTTAAAATGTAAATATCTCGATAAATAAGCCCCGTAGAAGGAAAAGGACAAAATTTTGTTATCACTAATTTTTTGGCCAAAATTTAGCAAAACTTAAAATGTAAATATCTCGTTAAATAAGCCCCGTAGAAGGAAAAGGACAAAATTTTGTTATCACTTATTTTTTGGCCAAAATTTTGAATTTCCTTAGCAAAACTTAAAATGTAAATATCTCGTTAAATAAGCCCCGTAGAAGGAAAAGGACAACATTTTGTTATCACTAATTTTTTGGCCAAGATTTAGCAAAACTTAAAATGTAAATATATCGTTAAATAAGCCCCGTAGAAGGAAAAGGACAAAATTTTGTTATCACTTATTTTTTGGCCAAAATTTAGCAAAACTTAAAATGTAAATATCTCGTTAAATAAGCCCCGTAGAAGGAAAAGGACAAAATTTTGTTATCACTAATTTTTTGGCCAAAATTTTGAATTTCCTTAGCAAAACTTAAAATGTAAATATCTCGTTAAATAAGCCCCGTAGAAGGAAAAGGACAACATTTTGTTATCACTTATTTTTTGGTCAAAATTTAGCAAAACTTAATATGTAAATATCTCGTTAAATAAGCCCCGTAGAAGGAAAAGGACAAAATTTTGTTATCACTAATTTTTTGGCCAAAATTTTGAATTTCCTTAGCAAAACTTAAAATGTAAATATCTCGTTAAATAAGCCCCGTAGAAGGCAAAGGACAACATTTTGTTATCACTTATTTTTTGGGCAAAATTTAGCAAAACTTAAAATGTAAATATCTCGTTAAATAAGCCCCGCAGAAGGAAAAGGACAAAATTTTGTTATCACTAATTTTTTGGCCAAAATTTTGAATTTCCTTAGCAAAACTTAAAATGTAAATATCTCGTTAAATAAGCCCCGTAGAAGGAAAAGGACAAAATTTTGTTATCACTAATTGTTTGGCCAAAATTTTGAATTTCCTTAGCAAAACTTAAAATGTAAATATCTCGTTAAATAAGCCCCGTAGAAGGAAAAGGACAAAATTTTGTTATCACTTATTTTTTGGTCAAAATTTAGCAAAACTTAATATGTAAATATCTCGTTAAATAAGCCCCGTAGAAGGAAAAGGACAAAATTTTGTTATCACTAATTTTTTGGCCAAAATTTTGAATTTCCTTAGCAAAACTTAAAATGTAAATATCTCGTTAAATAAGCCCCGTAGAAGGAAAAGGACAAAATTTTGTTATCACTTATTTTTTGGCCAAAATTTAGCAAAACTTAAAATGTAAATATCTCGTTAAATAAGCCCCGTAGAAGGAAAAGGACAAAATTTTGTTATCACTAATTTTTTGGCCAAAATTTCCTTAGCAAAATTTAAAATGTAAATATCTCGTTAAATAAGCCCCGTAGAAGGAAAAGGACAAAATTTTGTTATCACTTATTTTTGGCCAAAATTTAGCAAAACTTAAAATGTAAATATCTCGTTAAATAAGCCCCGTAGAAGGAAAAGGACAAAATTTTGTTATCACTAATTTTTTGGCCAAAATTTAGCAAAACTTAAAATGTAAATATCTCGTTAAATAAGCCCCGTAGAAGGAAAAGGACAAAATTTTGTTATCACTAATTGTTTTTCCAAAATTTTGAATTTCCTTAGCAAAACTTAAAATGTAAATATCTCGTTAAATAAGCCCCGTAGAAGGAAAAGGACAAAATTTTGTTATCACTTATTTTTTGGCCAAAATTTAGCAAAACTTAAAATGTAAATATCTCGTTAAATAAGCCCCGTAGAAGGAAAAGGACAAAATTTTGTTATCACTAATTTTTTGGCCAAAATTTTGAATTTCCTTAGCAAAACTTAAAATGTAAATATCTCGTTAAATAAGCCCCGTAGAAGGAAAAGGACAAAATTTTGTTATCACTAATTGTTTGGCCAAAATTTTGAATTTCCTTAGCAAAACTTAAAATGTAAATATCTCGTTAAATAAGCCCCGTAGAAGGAAAAGGACAAAATTTTGTTATCACTTATTTTTTGGCCAAAATTTAGCAAAACTTAAAATGGAAATATCTCGTTAAATAAGCCCCGTAGAAGGAAAGGGACAAAATTTTGTTATCACTAATTTTTTGGCCAAAATTTTGAATTTCCTTAGCAAAACTTAAAATGTAAATATCTCGTTAAATAAGCCCCGTAGAAGGAAAAGGACAAAATTTTGTTATCACTTATTTTTTGACCAAAATTTAGCAAAACCTAAAATGTAAATATCTCGTTAAATAAGCCCCGTAGAAGGAAAATGACAAAATTTTGTTATCACTAATTTGTAAGCCAAAATGTTGAATTTCCTTAGCAAAACTTAAAATGTAAATATCTCGTTAAATAAGCCCCGTAGAAGGAAAAGGACAAAATTTTGTTATCACTTATTTTTTGGCCAAAATTTAGCAAAACTTAAAATGTAAATATCTCGTTAATCAAGCCCCGTAGAAGGAAAAGGACAAAATTTTGTTATCACTAATTTTTTGGCCAAAATTTTGAATTTCCTTAGCAAAACTTAAAATGTTAATATCTCTGTAAATAAGCCCCGTAGAAGGAAAAGGACAAAATTTTGTTATCACTAATTTTTTGGCCAAAATTCAGCAAAACTTAAAATGTAAATATCTCGTTAAATAAGCCCCGTAGAAGGAAAAGGACAACATTTTTTTATCACTAATTTTTTGGCCAAGATTTAGCAAAACTTAAAATGTAAATATCTCGTTAAATAAGCCCCGTAGAAGGAAAAGGACAAAATTTTGTTATCACTTATTTTTTGGCCAAAATTTAGCAAAACTTAAAATGTAAATATCTCGTTAAATAAGCCCCGTAGAAGGAAAAGGACAAAATTTTGTTATCACTAATTTTTTGGCCAAAATTTTGAATTTCCTTAGCAAAACTTAAAATGTAAATATCTCGATAAATAAGCCCCGTAGAAGGAAAAGGACAAAATTTTGTTATCACTAATTTTTTGGCCAAAATTTAGCAAAACTTAAAATGTAAATATCTCGTTAAATAAGCCCCGTAGAAGGAAAAGGACAAAATTTTGTTATCACTTATTTTTTGGCCAAAATTTTGAATTTCCTTAGCAAAACTTAAAATGTAAATATCTCGTTAAATAAGCCCCGTAGAAGGAAAAGGACAACATTTTGTTATCACTAATTTTTTGGCCAAGATTTAGCAAAACTTAAAATGTAAATATCTCGTTAAATAAGCCCCGTAGAACGAAAAGGACAAAATTTTGTTATCACTTATTTTTTGGCCAAAATTTAGCAAAACTTAAAATGTAAATATCTCGTTAAATAAGCCCCGTAGAAGGAAAAGGACAAAATTTTGTTATCACTAATTTTTTGGCCAAAATTTTGAATTTCCTTAGCAAAACTTAAAATGTAAATATCTCGTTAAATAAGCCCCGTAGAAGGAAAAGGACAAAATTTTGTTATCACTTATTTTTTGGCCAAAATTTAGCAAAACTTAAAATGTAAATATCTCGTTAAATAAGCCCCGTAGAAGGAAAAGGACAAAATTTTGTTATCACTAATTTTTTGGCCAAAATTTTGAATTTCCTTAGCAAAACTTAAAATGTAAATATCTCGTTAAATAAGCCCCGTAGAAGGAAAAGGACAAAATTTTGTTGTCACTAATTTTTTGGCCAAAATTTTGAATTTCCTTAGCAAAACTTAAAATGTAAATATCTCGTTAAATAAGCCCCGTAGAAGGAAAAGGACAAAATTTTGTTATCACTTATTTTTTGGCCAAAATTTAGCAAAACTTAAAATGTAAATATCTCGTTAAATAAGCCCCGTAGAAGGAAAAGGACAAAATTTTGTTATCACTAATTTTTTGGCCAAAATTTTGAATTTCCTTAGCAAAACTTAAAATGTAAATATCTCGTTAAATAAGCCCCGTAGAAGGAAAAGGACAACATTTTGTTATCACTTATTTTTTGGGCAAAATTTAGCAAAACTTAAAATGTAAATATCTCGTTAAATAAGCCCCGTAGAAGGAAAAGGACAAAATTTTGTTATCACTAATTTTTTGGCCAAAATTTTGAATTTCCTTAGCAAAACTTAAAATGTAAATATCTCGTTAAATAAGCCCCGTAGAAGGAAAAGGACAAAATTTTGTTATCACTAATTGTTTGGCCAAAATTTTGAATTTCCTTAGCATAACTTAAAATGTAAATATCTCGTTAAATAAGCCCCGTAGAAGGAAAAGGACAAAATTTTGTTATCACTTATTTTTTGGTCAAAATTTAGCAAAACTTAATATGTAAATATCTCGTTAAATAAGCCCCGTAGAAGGAAAAGGACAAAATTTTGTTATCACTAATTTTTTGGCCAAAATTTTGAATTTCCTTAGCAAAACTTAAAATGTAAATATCTCGTTAAATAAGCCCCGTAGAAGGAAAAGGACAAAATTTTGTTATCACTTATTTTTTGGCCAAAATTTAGCAAAACTTAAAATGTAAATATCTCGTTAAATAAGCCCCGTAGAAGGAAAAGGACAAAATTTTGTTATCACTAATTTTTGGGCCAAAATTTTGAATTTCCTTAGCAAAATTTAAAATGTAAATATCTCGTTAAATAAGCCCCGTAGAAGGAAAAGGACAAAATTTTGTTATCACTTATTTTTGGCCAAAATTTAGCAAAACTTAAAATGTAAATATCTCGTTAAATAAGCCCCGTAGAAGGAAAAGGACAAAATTTTGTTATCACTAATTTTTTGGCCAAAATTTAGCAAAACTTAAAATGTAAATATCTCGTTAAATAAGCCCCGTAGAAGGAAAAGGACAAAATTTTGTTATCACTAATTGTTTGGCCAAAATTTTGAATTTCCTTAGCAAAACTTAAAATGTAAATATCTCGATAAATAAGCCCCGTAGAAGGAAAAGGACAAAATTTTGTTATCACTTATTTTTTGGCCAAAATTTAGCAAAACTTAAAATGTAAATATCTCGTTAAATAAGCCCCGTAGAAGGAAAAGGACAAAATTTTGTTATCACTAATTTTTTGGCCAAAATTTTGAATTTCCTTAGCAAAACTTAAAATGTAAATATCTCGTTAAATAAGCCCCGTAGAAGGAAAAGGACAAAATTTTGTTATCACTAATTGTTTGGCCAAAATTTTGAATTTCCTTAGCAAAACTTAAAATGTAAATATCTCGTTAAATAAGCCCCGTAGAAGGAAAAGGACAAAATTTTGTTATCACTTATTTTTTGGCCAAAATTTAGCAAAACTTAAAATGGAAATATCTCGTTAAATAAGCCCCGTAGAAGGAAAGGGACAAAATTTTGTTATCACTAATTTTTTGGCCAAAATTTTGAATTTCCTTAGCAAAACTTAAAATGTAAATATCTCGTTAAATAAGCCCCGTAGAAGGAAAAGGACAAAATTTTGTTATCACTTATTTTTTGACCAAAATTTAGCAAAACCTAAAATGTAAATATCTCGTTAAATAAGCCCCGTAGAAGGAAAATGACAAAATTTTGTTATCACTAATTTGTAAGCCAAAATGTTGAATTTCCTTAGCAAAACTTAAAATGTAAATATCTCGTTAAATAAGCCCCGTAGAAGGAAAAGGACAAAATTTTGTTATCACTAATTTTTTGGCCAAAATTTAGCAAAACTTAAAATGTAAATATCTCGTTAAATAAGCCCCGTAGAAGGAAAAGGACAACATTTTGTTATCACTAATTTTTTGGCCAAAATTTTGAATTTCCTTAGCAAAACTTAAAATGTTAATATCTCTGTAAATAAGCCCCGTAGAAGGAAAAGGACAAAATTTTGTTATCACTAATTTTTTGGCCAAAATTCAGCAAAACTTAAAATGTAAATATCTCGTTAAATAAGCCCCGTAGAAGGAAAAGGACAACATTTTGTTATCACTAATTTTTTGGCCAAAATTTAGCAAAACTTAAAATGTAAATATCTCGTTAAATAAGCCCCGTAGAAGGAAAAGGACAAAATTTTGTTATCACTAATTTTTTGGCCAAATTTTGGCAAAACTTAAAATGTAAATATCTCGTTAAATGAGCCCCGTAGAAGGAAAAGGACAAAATTTTGTTATCACTAATTTGTTGGCCAAAATTTTGAATTTCCATAGCAAAACTTAAAATGTAAATATCTCGTTAAATAAGCCCCGTAGAAGGAAAATGACAAAATTTTGTTATCACTAATTTGTAAGCCAAAATGTTGAATTTCCTTAGCAAAACTTAAAATGTAAATATCTCGTTAAATAAGCCCCGTAGAAGGAAAAGGACAAAATTTTGTTATCACTAATTTTTTGGCCAAAATTTAGCAAAACTTAAAATGTAAATATCTCGTTAAATAAGCCCCGTAGAAGGAAAAGGACAACATTTTGTTATCACTAATTTTTTGGCCAAAATTTTGAATTTCCTTAGCAAAACTTAAAATGTTAATATCTCTGTAAATAAGCCCCGTAGAAGGAAAAGGACAAAATTTTGTTATCACTAATTTGTAAGCCAAAATGTTGAATTTCCTTAGCAAAACTTAAAATGTAAATATCTCGTTAAATAAGCCCCGTAGAAGGAAAAGGACAAAATTTTGTTATCACTAATTTTTTGGCCAAAATTTAGCAAAACTTAAAATGTAAATATCTCGTTAAATAAGCCCCGTAGAAGGAAAAGGACAACATTTTGTTATCACTAATTTTTTGGCCAAAATTTTGAATTTCCTTAGCAAAACTTAAAATGTTAATATCTCTGTAAATAAGCCCCGTAGAAGGAAAAGGACAAAATTTTGTTATCACTAATTTTTTGGCCAAAATTCAGCAAAACTTAAAATGTAAATATCTCGTTAAATAAGCCCCGTAGAAGGAAAAGGACAACATTTTGTTATCACTAATTTTTAGGCCAAAATTTTGAATTTCCTTAGCAAAATTTAAAATGTAAATATCTCGTTAAATAAGCCCCGCAGAAGGAAAAGGACAAAATTTTGTTATCACCAATTTTTTGGCCAAAATTTAGCAAAACTTAAAATGTAAATATCTCGTTAAATGAGCCCCGTAGAAGGAAAAGGACAAAATTTTGTTATCACTAATTTTTTGGCCAAAATTTAGCAAAACTTAAAATGTAAATATCTCGTTAAATAAGCCCCGTAGAAGGAAAAGGACTAATTTTTTGGCCAAAATTTAGCAAAACTTAAAATGTAAATATCTCGTTAAATAAGCCCCGTAGAAGGAAAAGGACAACATTTTGTTATCACTAATTTGTTAGCCAAAATTTTGAATTTCCTTAGCAAAACTTAAAATGTAAATATCTCGTTAAATAAGCCCCGTAGAAGGAAAAGGAAAAAATTTTTTTATCACTAATTTTTTGGCCAAAATTTAGCAAAACTTAAAATGTAAATATCTCGTTAAATAAGCCCCGTAGAAGGAAAAGGACAAAATTTTGTTATCACTAATTTTTTGGCCAAATTTTGGCAAAACTTAAAATGTAAATATCTCGTTAAATGAGCCCCGTAGAAGGAAAAGGACAAAATTTTGTTATCACTAATTTGTTGGCCAAAATTTTGAATTTCCATAGCAAAACTTAAAATGTAAATATCTCGTTAAATAAGCCCCGTAGAAGGAAAATGACAAAATTTTGTTATCACTAATTTGTAAGCCAAAATGTTGAATTTCCTTAGCAAAACTTAAAATGTAAATATCTCGTTAAATAAGCCCCGTAGAAGGAAAAGGACAAAATTTTGTTATCACTAATTTTTTGGCCAAAATTTAGCAAAACTTAAAATGTAAATATCTCGTTAAATAAGCCCCGTAGAAGGAAAAGGACAACATTTTGTTATCACTAATTTTTTGGCCAAAATTTTGAATTTCCTTAGCAAAACTTAAAATGTTAATATCTCTGTAAATAAGCCCCGTAGAAGGAAAAGGACAAAATTTTGTTATCACTAATTTGTAAGCCAAAATGTTGAATTTCCTTAGCAAAACTTAAAATGTAAATATCTCGTTAAATAAGCCCCGTAGAAGGAAAAGGACAAAATTTTGTTATCACTAATTTTTTGGCCAAAATTTAGCAAAACTTAAAATGTAAATATCTCGTTAAATAAGCCCCGTAGAAGGAAAAGGACAACATTTTGTTATCACTAATTTTTTGGCCAAAATTTTGAATTTCCTTAGCAAAACTTAAAATGTTAATATCTCTGTAAATAAGCCCCGTAGAAGGAAAAGGACAAAATTTTGTTATCACTAATTTTTTGGCCAAAATTCAGCAAAACTTAAAATGTAAATATCTCGTTAAATAAGCCCCGTAAAAGGAAAAGGACAACATTTTGTTATCACTAATTTTTTGGCCAAAATTTTGAATTTCCTTAGCAAAATTTAAAATGTAAATATCTCGTTAACTAAGCCCCGCAGAAGGAAAAGGACAAAATTTTGTTATCACCAATTTTTTGGCCAAAATTTAGCAAAACTTAAAATGTAAATATCTCGTTAAATGAGCCCCGTAGAAGGAAAAGGACAAAATTTTGTTATCACTAATTTTTTGGCCAAAATTTTGAATTTCCTTAGCAAAACTTAAAATGTAAATATCTCGTTAAATTAGCCCCGTAGAAGGAAAATGACAAAATTTTGTTATCACTAATTTTTTAGCCAAAATTTTGAATTTCCTTAGCAAAACTTAAAATGTAAATATCTCGTTAAATAAGCCCCGTAGAAGGAAAAGGACACAATTTTGTTATCACTAATTTTTTGGCCAAAATTTAGCAAAACTTAAAATGTAAATATCTCGTTAAATAAGCCCCGTAGAAGGAAAAGGACAAAATTTTGTTATCACTAATTTTTTGGCCAAAATTGTGAATTTCCTTAGCAAAACTTAAAAATCTCTTAGCAAAATCTCGTTAAATAAGCCCCGTAGAAGGAAAAGGACAAAATTTTGTTATCACTAATTTTTTGGCCTAAATTTTGAATTTCCTTAGCAAAACTTAAAATGTAAATATCTCGTTAAATAAGCCCCGTAGAAGGAAAAGGCAAAAATTTTGTTATCACTAATTTTTTGGCCAAAATTTAGCAAAACTTACAATGTAAATATCTCGTTAAATGAGCCCCGTAGAAGGAAAAGGACAAACTTTTGTTATCACTAATTTGTTAGCCAAAATTTTGAATTTCCTTAGCAAAACTTAAAATGTAAATATCTCGTTAAATAAGCCCCGTAGAAGGAAAAGGACAAAATTTTGTTATCTCTAATTTTTTGGCCAAAATTTTGAATTTCCTTAGTAACACTTAAAATGTAAATATCTCGTTAAATAAGCCCCGTAGAAGGAAAAGGACAACATTTTGTTATCACTAATTTGTAAGCCAAAATGTTGAATTTCCTTAGCAAAACTTAAAATGTAAATATCTCGTTAAATAAGCCCCGTAGAAGGAAAAGGACAAAATTTTGTTATCACTAATTTTTTGGCCAAAATTTAGCAAAACTTAAAATGTAAATATCTCGTTAAATAAGCCCCGTAGAAGGAAAAGGACAACATTTTGTTATCACTAATTTTTTGGCCAAAATTTTGAATTTCCTTAGCAAAACTTAAAATGTTAATATCTCTGTAAATAAGCCCCGTAGAAGGAAAAGGACAAAATTTTGTTATCACTAATTTTTTGGCCAAAATTCAGCAAAACTTAAAATGTAAATATCTCGTTAAATAAGCCCCGTAGAAGGAAAAGGACAACATTTTGTTATCACTAATTTTTTGGCCAAAATTTTGAATTTCCTTAGCAAAATTTAAAATGTAAATATCTCGTTAAATAAGCCCCGCAGAAGGAAAAGGACAAAATTTTGTTATCACCAATTTTTTGGCCAAAATTTAGCAAAACTTAAAATGTAAATATCTCGTTAAATGAGCCCCGTAGAAGGAAAAGGACAAAATTTTGTTATCACTAATTTTTTGGCCAAAATTTTGAATTTCCTTAGCAAAACTTAAAATGTAAATATCTCGTTAAATTAGCCCCGTAGAAGGAAAATGACAAAATTTTGTTATCACTAATTTTTTAGCCAAAATTTTGAATTTCCTTAGCAAAACTTAAAATGTAAATATCTCGTTAAATAAGCCCCGTAGAAGGAAAAGGACAAAATTTTGTTATCACTAATTTTTTGGCCAAAATTTAGCAAAACTTAAAATGTAAATATCTCGTTAAATAAGCCCCGTAGAAGGAAAAGGACAAAATTTTGTTATCACTAATTTTTTGGCCAAAATTTTGAATTTCCTTAGCAAAACTTAAAAATCTCTTAGCAAAATCTCGTTAAATAAGCCCCGTAGAAGGAAAAGGACAAAATTTTGTTATCACTAATTTTTTGGCCTAAATTTTGAATTTCCTTAGCAAAACTTAAAATGTAAATATCTCGTTAAATAAGCCCCGTAGAAGGAAAAGGAAAAAATTTTGTTATCACTAATTTTTTGGCCAAAATTTAGCAAAACTTACAATGTAAATATCTCGTTAAATGAGCCCCGTAGAAGGAAAAGGACAAACTTTTGTTATCACTAATTTGTTAGCCAAAATTTTGAATTTCCTTAGCAAAACTTAAAATGTAAATATCTCGTTAAATAAGCCCCGTAGAAGGAAAAGGACAAAATTTTGTTATCTCTAATTTTTTGGCCAAAATTTTGAATTTCCTTAGTAACACTTAAAATGTAAATATCTCGTTAAATAAGCCCCGTAGAAGGAAAAGGACAAAATTTTGTTATCACTAATTTTTTGGCCAAAATTTTGAATTTCCTTAGCAAAACTTAAAATGTAAATATCTCGTTAAATAAGCCCCGTAGAAGGAAAAGGACAAAATTTTGTTATCACTAATTTTTTGGCCAAATTTTGGCAAAACTTACAATGTAAATATCTCGTTAAATAAGCCCCGTAGAAAGAAAAGGACAACATTTTGTTATCACTAATTTGTTAGCCAAAATTTTGAATTTCCTTAGCAAAACTTAAAATGTAAATATCTCGTTAAATAAGCCCCGTAGAAGGAAAAGGAAAAAATTTTTTTATCACTAATTTTTTGGCCAAAATTTAGCAAAACTTAAAATGTAAATATCTCGGTAAATAAGCCCCGTAGAAGGAAAAGGACAAAATTTTGTTATCACTAATTTTTTGGCCAAATTTTGGCAAAACTTAAAATGTAAATATCTCGTTAAATGAGCCCCATAGAAGGAAAAGGACAAAATTTTGTTATCACTAATTTGTTGGCCAAAATTTTGAATTTCCATAGCAAAACTTAAAATGTAAATATCTCGTTAAATAAGCCCCGTAGAAGGAAAATGACAAAATTTTGTTATCACTAATTTGTAAGCCAAAATGTTGAATTTCCTTAGCAAAACTTAAAATGTAAATATCTCGTTAAATAAGCCCCGTAGAAGGAAAAGGACAAAATTTTGTTATCAATAATTTTTTGGCCAAAATTTAGCAAAACTTAAAATGTAAATATCTCGTTAAATAAGCCCCGTAGAAGGAAAAGGACAACATTTTGTTATCACTAATTTTTTGGCCAAAATTTTGAATTTCCTTAGCAAACTTAAAATGTTAATATCTCTGTAAATAAGCCCCGTAGAAGGAAAAGGACAAAATTTTGTTATCACTAATTTTTTGGCCAAAATTCAGCAAAACTTAAAATGTAAATATCTCGTTAAATAAGCCCCGTAGAAGGAAAAGGACAACATTTTGTTATCACTAATTTTTTGGCCAAAATTTTGAATTTCCTTAGCAAAATTTAAAATGTAAATATCTCGTTAAATAAGCCCCGCAGAAGGAAAAGGACAAAATTTTGTTATCACCAATTTTTGGCCAAAATTTAGCAAAACTTAAAATGTAAATATCTCGTTAAATGAGCCCCGTAGAAGGAAAA
Organism: Eudasyphora cyanicolor; assembly: GCA_963930755.1. Lineage (NCBI taxonomy): Eukaryota > Metazoa > Arthropoda > Insecta > Diptera > Muscidae > Eudasyphora > Eudasyphora cyanicolor. The sequence continues at coordinate 268,780,037 of OZ005735.1, forward strand.
GGACAAAATTTTGTTATCACTAATTTTTTGGCCAAAATTTTGAATTTCCTTAGCAAAACTTAAAATGTAAATATCTCGTTAAATTAGCCCCGTAGAAGGAAAATGACAAAATTTTGTTATCACTAATTTTTTAGCCAAAATTTTGAATTTCCTTAGCAAAACTTAAAATGTAAATATCTCGTTGAATAAGCCCCGTAGAAGGAAAAGGACAAAATTTTGTTATCACTAATTTTTTGGCCAAAATTTAGCAAAACTTAAAATGTAAATATCTCGTTAAATAAGCCCCGTAGAAGGAAAAGGACAAAATTTTGTTATCACTAATTTTTTGGCCAAAATTTTGAATTTCCTTAGCAAAACTTAAAAATCTCTTAGCAAAATCTCGTTAAATAAGCCCCGTAGAAGGAAAAGGACAAAATTTTGTTATCACTAATTTGTTGGCCAAAATTTTTAATTTCCTTAGCCAAACTTAAAATGTAAATATCTCGTTAAATAAGCCCCGTAGAAGGAAAAGGACAAAATTTTGTTATCACTAATTTTTTGGCCAAAATTTTGAATTTCCTTAGCAAAACTTAAAATGTAAATATCTCGTTAAATAAGCCCCGTAGAAGGAAAAGGAAAACATTTTGTTATCACTAATTTTTTGGCCAAAATTTAGCAAAACTTACAATGTAAATATCTCGTTAAATGAGCCCCGTAGAAGGAAAAGGACAAACTTTTGTTATCACTAATTTGTTAGCCAAAATTTTGAATTTCCTTAGCAAAACTTAAAATGTAAATATCTCGTTAAATAAGCCCCGTAGAAGGAAAAGGACAAAATTTTGTTATCTCTAATTTTTTGGCCAAAATTTTGAATTTCCTTAGTAACACTTAAAATGTAAATATCTCGTTAAATAAGCCCCGTAGAAGGAAAAGGACAAAATTTTGTTATCACTAATTTTTTGGCCAAAATTTTGAATTTCCTTAGCAAAACTTAAAATGTAAATATCTCGTTAAATAAGCCCCGTAGAAGGAAAAGGACAAAATTTTGTTATCACTAATTTTTTGGCCAAAATTTTGAATTTCCTTAGCAAAACTTAAAATGTAAATATCTCGTTAAATAAGCCCCGTAGAAGGAAAAGGACAAAATTTTGTTATCACTAATTTTTTGGCCAAAATTTATCAAAACTTAAAATGTAAATATCTGGTTAAATAAGCCCCGTAGAAGGAAAAGGACAAAATTTTGTTATCACTAATTTGTTAGCCAAAATTTTGAATTTCCTTAGCAAAACTCAAAATGTAAATATCTCGTTAAATAAGCCCCGTAGAAGGAAAAGGACAAAATTTTTTTATCACTAATTTTTTGGCCAAAATTTAGCAAAACTTAAAATGTAAATATCTCGTTAAATAAGCCCCGTGGAAGGAAAAGGACAAAATTTTGTTATCACTAATTTTTTGGCCAAATTTTGGCAAAACTTAAAATGTAAATATCTCGTTAAATGAGCCCCGTAGAAGGAAAAGGACAAAATTTTGTTATCACTAATTTGTTGGCCAAAATTTGGAATTTCCTTAGCAAAATGTAAATATCTCGTTAAATAAGCCCCGTAGAAGGAAAAGGACAAAATTTTGTTATCACTAATTTTTTGGCCAAAATTTAGCAAAACTTAAAATGTAAATATCTCGTTAAATAAGCCCCGTAGAAGGAAAAGGACAAAATTTTGTTATCACTAATTTTTTGGCCAAAATTTTGAATTTCCTTAGCAAAACTTAAAATGTAAATATCTCGTTAAATAAGCCCCGTAGAAGGAAAAGGACAAAATTTTGTTATCACTAATTTTTTGGCCAAAATTTAGCAAAACTTAAAATGTAAATATCTCGTTAAATGAGCCCCGTAGAAGGAAAAGGACAAAATTTTGTTATCACTAATTTGTTAGCCAAAATTTTGAATTTCCTTAGCAAAACTTAAAATGTAAATATCTCTGTAAATAAGCCCCGTAGAAGGAAAAGGACAAAATTTTGTTATCACTAATTTTTTGGCCAAAATTCAGCAAAACTTAAAATGTAAATATCTCGTTAAATAAGCCCCGTAGAAGGAAAAGGACAACATTTTGTTATCACTAATTTTTTGGCCAAAATTTTGAATTTCCTTAGCAAAATTTAAAATGTAAATATCTCGTTAAATAAGCCCCGCAGAAGGAAAAGGACAAAATTTTGTTATCACTAATTTTTTGGCCAAAATTTAGCAAAACTTAAAATGTAAATATCTCGTTAAATGAGCCCCGTAGAAGGAAAAGGACAAAATTTTGTTATCACTAATTTTTTGGCCAAAATTTTGAATTTCCTTAGCAAAATTTAAAATGTAAATATCTCGTTAAATTAGCCCCGTAGAAGGAAAAGGACAAAATTTTGTTATCACTAATTTTTTGGCCAAAATTTAGCAAAACTTAAAATGTAAATATCTCGTTAAATAAGCCCCGTAGAAGGAAAAGGACAAAATTTTGTTATCACTAATTTTTTGGCCAAAATTTTGAATTTCCTTAGCAAAACTTAAAATGTAAATATCTCGTTAAATAAGCCCCGTAGAAGGAAAAGGACAAAATTTTGTTATCACTAATTTTTTGGCCAAAATTTAGCAAAACTTAAAATGTAAATATCTCGTTAAATAAGCCCCGTAGAAGGAAAAGGACAAAATTTTGTTATCACTAATTTTTTGGCCAAAATTTTGAATTTCCTTAGCAAAACTTAAAATGTAAATATCTCGTTAAATAAGCCCCGTAGAAGGAAAAGGACAAAATTTTGTTATCACTAATTTTTTGGCCAAAATTTAGCAAAACTTAAAATGTAAATATCTCGTTAAATAAGCCCCGTAGAAGGAAAAGGACAAAATTTTGTTATCACTAATTTTTTGGCCAAAATTTTGAATTTCCTTAGCAAAACTTAAAAATCTCTTAGCAAAATCTCGTTAAATAAGCCCCGTAGAAGGAAAAGGACAAAATTTTGTTATCACTAATTTGTTGGCCAAAATTTAGCAAAACTTACAATGTAAATATCTCGTTAAATGAGCCCCGTAGAAGGAAAAGGACAAACTTTTGTTATCTCTAATTTTTTGGCCAAAATTTTGAATTTCCTTAGTAACACTTAAAATGTAAATATCTCGTTAAATAAGCCCCGTAGAAGGAAAAGGACAAAATTTTGTTATCACTAATTTTTTGGCCAAAATTTTGAATTTCCTTAGCAAAACTTAAAATGTAAATATCTCGTTAAATAAGCCCCGTAGAAGGAAAAGGACAAAATTTTGTTATCTCTAATTTTTTGGCCAAAATTTTGAATTTCCTTAGTAACACTTAAAATGTAAATATCTCGTTAAATAAGCCCCGTAGAAGGAAAAGGACAAAATTTTGTTATCACTAATTTTTTGGCCAAAATTTTGAATTTCCTTAGCAAAACTTAAAATGTAAATATCTCGTTAAATAAGCCCCGTAAAAGGAAAAGGACAAAATTTCGTTATCACTAATTTTTTGGCCAAATTTTGGCAAAACTTACAATGTAAATATCTCGTTAAATAAGCCCCGTAGAAGGAAAAGGACAACATTTTGTTATCACTAATTTGTTAGCCAAAATTTTGAATTTCCTTAGCAAAACTTAAAATGTAAATATCTCGTTAAATAAGCCCCGTAGAAGGAAAAGGAAAACATTTTTTTATCACTAATTTTTTGGCCAAAATTTAGCAAAACTTAAAATGTAAATATCTCGTTAAATAAGCCCCGTAGAAGGAAAAGGACAAAATTTTGTTATCACTAATTTTTTGGCCAAATTTTGGCAAAACTTAAAATGTAAATATCTCGTTAAATGAGCCCCGTAGAAGGAAAAGGACAAAATTTTGTTATCACTAATTTGTTGGCCAAAATTTTGAATTTCCATAGCAAAACTTAAAATGTAAATATCTCGTTAAATAAGCCCCGTAGAAGGAAAATGACAAAATTTTGTTATCACTAATTTGTAAGCCAAAATGTTGAATTTCCTTAGCAAAACTTAAAATGTAAATATCTCGTTAAATAAGCCCCGTAGAAGGAAAAGGACAAAATTTTGTTATCAATAATTTTTTGGCCAAAATTTAGCAAAACTTAAAATGTAAATATCTCGTTAAATAAGCCCCGTAGAAGGAAAAGGACAACATTTTGTTATCACTAATTTTTTGGCCAAAATTTTGAATTTCCGTAGCAAACTTAAAATGTTAATATCTCTGTAAATAAGCCCCGTAGAAGGAAAAGGACAAAATTTTGTTATCACTAATTTTTTGGCCAAAATTCAGCAAAACTTAAAATGTAAATATCTCGTTAAATAAGCCCCGTAGAAGGAAAAGGACAACATTTTGTTATCACTAATTTTTTGGCCAAAATTTAAAATGTAAATATCTCGTTAAATAAGCCCCGTAGAAGGAAAAGGACAAAATTTTGTTATCACTAATTTTTTGGCCAAAATTTTGAATTTCCTTAGCAAAACTTAAAATGTAAATATCTCGTTAAATTAGAGCCCCGTAGAAGGAAAATGACAAAATTTTGTTATCACTAATTTTTTAGCCAAAATTTTGAATTTCCTTAGCAAAACTTAAAATGTAAATATCTCGTTAAATAAGCCCCGTAGAAGGAAAAGGACAAAATTTTGTTATCACTAATTTTTTGGCCAAAATTTAGCAAAACTTACAATGTAAATATCTCGTTAAATGAGCCCCGTAGAAGGAAAAGGACAAACTTTTGTTATCACTAATTTGTTAGCCAAAATTTTGAATTTCCTTAGCAAAACTTAGAATGTAAATATCTCGTTAAATAAGCCCCGTAGAAGGAAAAGGACAAAATTTTGTTATCTCTAATTTTTTGGCCAAAATTTTGAATTTCCTTAGTAACACTTAAAATGTAAATATCTCGTTAAATAAGCCCCGTAGAAGGAAAAGGACAAAATTTTGTTATCACCAATTTTTTGGCCAAAATTTTGAATTTCCTTAGCAAAACTTAAAATGTAAATATCTCGTTAAATAAGCCCCGTAGAAGGAAAAGGACAAAATTTTGTTATCACTAATTTTTTGGCCAAATTTTGGCAAAACTTACAATGTAAATATCTCGTTAAATGAGCCCCGTAGAAGGAAAAGGACAAAATTTTGTTATCACTAATTTGTTAGCCAAAATTTTGAATTTCCTTAGCAAAATTTAAAATGTAAATATCTCGTTAAATAAGCCCCGTAGAAGGAAAAGGACAAAATTTTGTTATCACTAATTTTTTGGCCAAAATTTTGAATTTCCTTAGCAAAACTTAAAATGTAAATATCTCGTTAAATAAGCCCCGTAGAAGGAAAAGGACAAAATTTTGTTATCACTAATTTTTTGGCCAAAATTTTGAATTTCCTTAGCAAAACTTAAAATGTAAATATCTCGTTAAATAAGCCCCGTAGAAGGAAAAGGACAAAATTTTGTTATCACTAATTTTTTGGCCAAAATTTTGAATTTCCTTAGCAAAACTTAAAATGTAAATATCTCGTTAAATAAGCCCCGTAGAAGGAAAAGGACAAAATTTTGTTATCACTAATTTTTTGGCCAAAATTTTGAATTTCCTTAGCAAAACTTAAAATGTAAATATCTCGTTAAATAAGCCCCGTAGAAGGAAAAGGACAAAATTTTGTTATCACTAATTTTTTGGCCAAAATTTAGAATTTCGTTAGCAAAACTCAAAATGTAAATATCTCGTTAAATAAGCCCCGTAGAAGGAAAAGGACAAAATTTTTTTATCACTAATTTTTTGGCCAAAATTTAGCAAAACTTAAAATGTAAATATCTCGTTAAATAAGCCCCGTGGAAGGAAAAGGACAAAATTTTGTTATCACTAATTTTTTGGCCAAATTTTGGCAAAACTTAAAATGTAAATATCTCGTTAAATGAGCCCCGTAGAAGGAAAAGGACAAAATTTTGTTATCACTAATTTGTTGGCCAAAATTTTGAATTTCCTTAGCAAAATGTAAATATCTCGTTAAATAAGCCCCGTAGAAGGAAAAGGACAAAATTTTGTTATCACTAATTTTTTGGCCAAAATTTTGAATTTCCTTAGCAAAACTTAAAATGTAAATATCTCGTTAAATAAGCCCCGTAGAAGGAAAAGGACAAAATTTTGTTATCACTAATTTTTTGGCCAAAATTTAGCAAAACTTAAAATGTAAATATCTCGTTAAATAAGCCCCGTAGAAGGAAAAGGACAAAATTTTGTTATCACTAATTTTTTGGCCAAAATTTTGAATTTCCTTAGCAAAACTTAAAATGTAAATATCTCGTTAAATAAGCCCCGTAGAAGGAAAAGGACAAAATTTTGTTATCACTAATTTTTTGGCCAAAATTTTGAATTTCCTTAGCAAAACTTAAAATGTAAATATCTCGTTAAATAAGCCCCGTAGAAGGAAAAGGACAAAATTTTGTTATCACTAATTTGTTGGCCAAAATTTTGAATTTCCTTAGCAAAACTTAAAATGTAAATATCTCGTTAAATAAGCCCCGTAGAAGGAAAAGGACAAAATTTTGTTATCACTAATTTTTTGGCCAAAATTTTGAATTTCCTTAGCAAAACTTAAAATGTAAATATCTCGTTAAATAAGCCCCGTAGAAGGAAAAGGACAAAATTTTGTTATCAGTAATTTTTTGGCCAAAATTTATCAAAACTTAAAATGTAAATATCTGGTTAAATAAGCCCCGTAGAAGGAAAAGGACAAAATTTTGTTATCACTAATTTGTTAGCCAAAATTTAGCAAAACTTAAAATGTAAATATCTCGTTAAATAAGCCCCGTGGAAGGAAAAGGACAAAATTTTGTTATCACTAATTTTTTGGCCAAATTTTGGCAAAACTTAAAATGTAAATATCTCGTTAAATGAGCCCCGTAGAAGGAAAAGGACAAAATTTTGTTATCACTAATTTGTTGGCCAAAATTTTGAATTTCCTTAGCAAAATGTAAATATCTCGTTAAATAAGCCCCGTAGAAGGAAAAGGACAAAATTTTGTTATCACTAATTTTTTGGCCAAAATTAAGCAAAACTTAAAATGTAAATATCTCGTTAAATAAGCCCCGTAGAAGGAAAAGGACAAAATTTTGTTATCACTAATTTTTTGGCCAAAATTTTGAATTTCCTTAGCAAAACTTAAAATGTAAATATCTCGTTAAATAAGCCCCGTAGAAGGAAAAGGACAAAATTTTGTTATCACTAATTTTTTGGCCAAAATTTAGCAAAACTTAAAATGTAAATATCTCGTTAAATAAGCCCCGTAGAAGGAAAAGGACAAAATTTTGTTATCACTAATTTTTTGGCCAAAATTTTGAATTTCCTTAGCAAAACTTAAAATGTAAATATCTCGTTAAATAAGCCCCGTAGAAGGAAAAGGACAAAATTTGGTTATCACTAATTTTTTGGCCAAATTTTGGCAAAACTTACAATGTAAATATCTCGTTAAATGAGCCCCGTAGAAGGAAAAGGACAAAATTTTGTTATCACTAATTTGTTAGCCAAAATTTTGAATTTCCTTAGCAAAACTTAAAATGTATATATCTCGTTAAATAAGCCCCGTAGAAGGAAAAGGACAAAATTTTGTTATCACTAATTTTTTGGCCAAAATTTAGCAAAACTTACAATGTAAATATCTCGTTAAATGAGCCCCGTAGAAGGAAAAGGACAAAATTTAGTTTGTTAGCCAAAATTTTGAATTTCCTTAGCAAAACTTAAAATGTAAATATCTCGTTAAATAAGCCCCGTAGAAGGAAAAGGACAAAATTTTGTTATCACTTATTTTTTGGCCAAAATTTAGCAAAACCTAAAATGTAAATATCTCGGTAAATAAGCCCCGTAGAAGAAAAAGGACAAAATTTTTTTATCACTAATTTTTTGGCCAAAATTTAACAAAACTTAAAATGTAAATATCTCGTTAAATAAGCCCCGTAGAAGGAAAAGGACAAAATTTTGTTATCACTAATTTTTTGGCCAAAATTTTGAATTTCCTTAGCAAAACTTAAAATGTAAATATCTTGTTAAATAAGCCCCGTAGAAGGAAAAGGACAAAATTTTGTTATCACTAATTTTTTGGCCAAAATTTAGCAAAACTTAAAATGTAAATATCTCGTTAAATAAGCCCCGTAGAAGGAAAAGGACAAAATGTTGTTATCACTAATTTGTTGGCCAAAATTTTGAATTTCCTTAGCAAAATGTAAATATCTCGTTAAATAAGCCCCGTAGAAGGAAAAGGACAAAATTTTGTTATCACTAATTTTTTGGCCAAAATTTAGCAAAACTTAAAATGTAAATATCTCGTTAAATAAGCCCCGTAGAAGGAAAAGGACAAAATTTTGTTATCACTAATTTTTTGGCCAAAATTTTGAATTTCCTTAGCAAAACTTAAAATGTAAATATCTCGTTAAATAAGCCCCGTAGAAGGAAAAAGACAAAATTTTGAATTTCCTTAGCAAAACTTAAAATTTAAATATCTCGTTAAATAAGCCCCGTAGAAGGAAAAGGACAAAATTTTGTTATCACTAATTTTTTGGCCAAAATTTTGAATTTCCTTAGCAAAACTTAAAATGTAAATATCTCGTTAAATAAGCCCCGTAGAAGGAAAAGGACAAAATTTTGTTATCACTAATTTTTTGGCCAAAATTTTGAATTTCCTTAGCAAAACTTAAAATGTAAATATCTCGTTAAATAAGCCCCGTAGAAGGAAAAGGACAAAATTTTGTTATCAGTAATTTTTTGGCCAAAATTTATCAAAACTTAAAATGTAAATATCTGGTTAAATAAGCCCCGTAGAAGGAAAAGGACAAAATTTTGTTATCACTAATTTGTTAGCCAAAATTTTGAATTTCCTTAGCAAAACTCAAAATGTAAATATCTCGTTAAATAAGCCCCGTAGAAGGAAAAGGACAAAATTTTTTTATCACTAATTTTTTGGCCAAAATTTAGCAAAACTTAAAATGTAAATATCTCGTTAAATAAGCCCCGTGGAAGGAAAAGGACAAAATTTTGTTATCACTAATTTTTTGGCCAAATTTTGGCAAAACTTAAAATGTAAATATCTCGTTAAATGAGCCCCGTAGAAGGAAAAGGACAAAATTTTGTTATCACTAATTTGTTGGCCAAAATTTTGAATTTCCTTAGCAAAATGTAAATATCTCGTTAAATAAGCCCCGTAGAAGGAAAAGGACAAAATTTTGTTATCACTAATTTTTTGGCCAAAATTAAGCAAAACTTAAAATGTAAATATCTCGTTAAATAAGCCCCGTAGAAGGAAAAGGACAAAATTTTGTTATCACTAATTTTTTGGCCAAAATTTTGAATTTCCTTAGCAAAACTTAAAATGTAAATATCTCGTTAAATAAGCCCCGTAGAAGGAAAAGGACAAAATTTTGTTATCACTAATTTTTTGGCCAAAATTTAGCAAAACTTAAAATGTAAATATCTCGTTAAATAAGCCCCGTAGAAGGAAAAGGACAAAATTTTGTTATCACTAATTTTTTGGCCAAAATTTTGAATTTCCTTAGCAAAACTTAAAATGTAAATATCTCGTTAAATAAGCCCCGTAGAAGGAAAAGGACAAAATTTGGTTATCACTAATTTTTTGGCCAAATTTTGGCAAAACTTACAATGTAAATATCTCGTTAAATGAGCCCCGTAGAAGGAAAAGGACAAAATTTTGTTATCACTAATTTGTTAGCCAAAATTTTGAATTTCCTTAGCAAAACTTAAAATGTAAATATCTCGTTAAATAAGCCCCGTAGAAGGAAAAGGACAAAATTTTGTTATCACTAATTTTTTGGCCAAAATTTAGCAAAACTTACAATGTAAATATCTCGTTAAATGAGCCCCGTAGAAGGAAAAGGACAAAATTTAGTTTGTTAGCCAAAATTTTGAATTTCCTTAGCAAAACTTAAAATGTAAATATCTCGTTAAATAAGCCCCGTAGAAGGAAAAGGACAAAATTTTGTTATCACTTATTTTTTGGCCAAAATTTAGCAAAACCTAAAATGTAAATATCTCGGTAAATAAGCCCCGTAGAAGAAAAAGGACAAAATTTTGTTATCACTAATTTTTTGGCCAAAATTTAACAAAACTTAAAATGTAAATATCTCGTTAAATAAGCCCCGTAGAAGGAAAAGGACAAAATTTTGTTATCACTAATTTTTTGGCCAAAATTTTGAATTTCCTTAGCAAAACTTAAAATGTAAATATCTTGTTAAATAAGCCCCGTAGAAGGAAAAGGACAAAATTTTGTTATCACTAATTTTTTGGCCAAAATTTAGCAAAACTTAAAATGTAAATATCTCCTTAAATAAGCCCCGTAGAAGGAAAAGGACAAAATTTTGTTATCACTAATTTTTTGGCCAAATTTTGGCAAAACTTAAAATGTAAATATCTCGTTAAATGAGCCCCGTAGAAGGAAAAGGACAAAATTTTGTTATCACTAATTTGTTGGCCAAAATTTTGAATTTCCTTAGCAAAATGTAAATATCTCGTTAAATAAGCCCCGTAGAAGGAAAAGGACAAAATTTTGTTATCACTAATTTTTTGGCCAAAATTTAGCAAAACTTAAAATGTAAATATCTCGTTAAATAAGCCCCGTAGAAGGAAAAGGACAAAATTTTGTTATCACTAATTTTTTGGCCAAAATTTTGAATTTCCTTAGCAAAACTTAAAATGTAAATATCTCGTTAAATAAGCCCCGTAGAAGGAAAAAGACAAAATTTTGAATTTCCTTAGCAAAACTTAAAATTTAAATATCTCGTTAAATAAGCCCCGTAGAAGGAAAAGGACAAAATTTTGTTATCACTAATTTTTTGGCCAAAATTTTGAATTTCCTTAGCAAAACTTAAAATGTAAATATCTCGTCAAATAAGCCCCGTAGAAGGAAAAGGACAAAATTTTGTTATCACTAATTTTTTGGCCAAAATTTTGAATTTCCTTAGCAAAACTTAAAATGTAAATATCTCGTTAAATAAGCCCCGTAGAAGGAAAAGGACAAAATTTTGTTATCACTAATTTTTTGACCAAAACTTAGCAAAACTTAAAATGTAAATATCTCGTTAAATAAGCCCCGTAGAAGGAAAAGGACAAAATTTTGTTATCACTTATTTTTTGGCCAAAATTTTGAATTTCCTTAGCAAAACTTAAAATGTAAATATCTCGTTAAATAAGCCCCGTAGAAGGAAAAGGACAAAATTTTGTTATCACTTATTTTTTGGCCAAAATTTAGCAAAACTTAAAATGTAAATATCTCGTTAAATAAGCCCCGTAGAAGGAAAAGGACAAAATTTTGTTATCACTAATTTTTTGGCCAAAATTTTGAATTTCCTTAGCAAAACTTAAAATGTAAATATCTCTTTAAATAAGCCCCGTAGAAGGAAAAGGACAAAATTTTGTTATCACTTATTTTTTGGTCAAAATTTAGCAAAACTTAATATGTAAATATCTCGTTAAATAAGCCCCGTAGAAGGAAAAGGACAAAATTTTGTTATCACTAATTTTTTGGCCAAAATTTTGAATATCCTTAGCAAAATTTAAAATGTAAATATCTCGTTAAATAAGCCCCGTAGAAGGAAAAGGACAAAATTTTGTTATCACTAATTTTTTGGCCAAAATTTTGAATTTCCTTAGCAAAACTTAAAATGTAAATATCTCGTTAAATAAGCCCCGTAGAAGGAAAAGGACAAAATTTTGTTATCACTAATTTTTTGGCCAAAATTTTGAATTTCCTTAGCAAAACTTAAAATGTAAATATCTCGTTAAATAAGCCCCGTAGAAGGAAAAGGACAAAATTTTGTTATCACTAATTTTTTGGCCAAAATTTTGAATTTCCTTAGCAAAATTTAAAATGTAAATATCTCGTTAAATAAGCCCCGTAGAAGGAAAAGGACAAAATTTTGTTATCACTTATTTTTGGCCAAAATTTAGCAAAACTTAAAATGTAAATATCTCGTTAAATAAGCCCCGTAGAAGGAAAAGGACAAAATTTTGTTATCACTAATTTTTTGGCCAAAATTTTGAATTTCCTTAGCAAAATTTAAAATGTAAATATCTCGTTAAATAAGCCCCGTAGAAGGAAAAGGACAAAATTTTGTTATCACTTATTTTTGGCCAAAATTTAGCAAAACTTAAAATGTAAATATCTCGTTAAATAAGCCCCGTAGAAGGAAAAGGACAAAATTTTGTTATCACTAATTTTTTGGCCAAAATTTAGCAAAACTTAATATGTAAATATCTCGTTAAATAAGTCCCGTAGAAGGAAAAGTACAAAATTTTGTTATCACTAATTTTTTGGCCACAATTTTGAATTTCCTTAGCAAAACTTAAAATGTAAATATCTCGTTAAATAAGCCCCGTAGAAGGAAAAGGACAAAATTTTGTTATCACTAATTTTTTGGCCAAAATTTTGAATTTCCTTAGCAAAATTTAAAATGTAAATATCTCGTTAAATAAGCCCCGTAGAAGGAAAAGGACAAAATTTTGTTATCACTTATTTTTGGCCAAAATTTAGCAAAACTTAAAATGTAAATATCTCGTTAAATAAGCCCCGTAGAAGGAAAAGGACAAAATTTTGTTATCACTAATTTTTTGGCCAAAATTTAGCAAAACTTAAAATGTAAATATCTCGTTAAATAAGCCCCGTAGAAGGAAAAGGACAAAATTTTGTTATCACTAATTGTTTGGCCAAAATTTTGAATTTCCTTAGCAAAACTTAAAATGTAAATATCTCGTTAAATAAGCCCCGTAGAAGGAAAAGGACAAAATTTTGTTATCACTAATTGTTTGGCCAAAATTTTGAATTTCCTTAGCAAAACTTAAAATGTAAATATCTCGTTAAATAAGCCCCGTAGAAGGAAAAGGACAAAATTTTGTTATCACTTATTTTTGGCCAAAATTTAGAAAAAACTTAAAATGTAAATATCTCGTTAAGTAAGCCCCGTAGAAGGAAAAGGACAAAATTTAGTTATCACTTATTTTTTAGCCAAAATTTAGCAAAACTTAAAATGTAAATATCTCGTTAAATAAGCCCCGTAGAAGGAAAAGGACAAAATTTTGTTATCACTAATTGTTTGGCCAAAATTTTGAATTTCCTTAGCAAAACTTAAAATGTAAATATCTCGTTAAATAAGCCCCGTAGAAGGAAAAGGACAAAATTTTGTTATCACTAATTTTTTGGCCAAAATTTTGAATTTCCTTAGCAAAATTTAAAATGTAAATATCTCGTTAAATAAGCCCCGTAGAAGGAAAAGGACAAAATTTTGTTATCACTTATTTTTGGCCAAAATTTAGCAAAACTTAAAATGTAAATATCTTGTTAAATAAGCCCCGTAGAAGGAAAAGGACAAAATTTTGTTATCACTTATTTTTTGGCCAAAATTTAGCAAAACTTAAAATGTAAATATCTCGTTAAATAAGCCCCGTAGAAGGAAAAGGACAAAATTTTGTTATCACTAATTGTTTGGCCAAAATTTTGAATTTCCTTAGCAAAACTTAAAATGTAAATATCTCGTTAAATAAGCCCCGTAGAAGGAAAAGGACAACATTTTGTTATCACTAATTTTTTGGCCAAGATTTAGCAAAACTTAAAATGTAAATATCTCGTTAAATAAGCCCCGTAGAAGGTAAAGGACAAAATTTTGTTATCACTTATTTTTTGGCCAAAATTTAGCAAAACTTAAAATGTAAATATCTCGTTAAATAAGCCCCGTAGAAGAAAAAGGACAAAATTTTGTTATCACTAATTTTTTGGCCAAAATTTTGAATTTCCTTAGCAAAACTTAAAATGTAAATATCTCGTTAAATAAGCCCCGTAGAAGGAAAAGGACAAAATTTTGTTATCACAAATTTTTTGGCCAAAATTTTGAATTTCCTTAGCAAAACTTAAAAATTTAAATATCTCGTTAAATAAGCCCCGTAGAAGGAAAAGGACAACATTTTGTTATCACTAATTTTTTGGCCAAGATTTAGCAAAACTTAAAATGTAAATATCTCGTTAAATAAGCCCCGTAGAAGGAAAAGGACAAAATTTTGTTATCACTTATTTTTTGGCCAAAATTTAGCAAAACTTAAAATGTAAATATCTCGTTAAATAAGCCCCGTAGAAGGAAAAGGACAAAATTTTGTTATCACTAATTTTTTGGCCAAAATTTTGAATTTCCTTAGCAAAACTTAAAATGTAAATATCTCGTTAAATAAGCCCCGTAGAAGGAAAAGGACAAAATTTTGTTATCACTTATTTTTTGGTCAAAATTTAGCAAAACTTAATATGTAAATATCTCGTTAAATAAGCCCCGTAGAAGGAAAAGGACAAAATTTTGTTATCACTAATTTTTTGGCCAAAATTTTGAATTTCCTTAGCAAAACTTAAAATGTAAATATCTCGTTAAATAAGTCCCGTAGAAGGAAAAGGACAAAATTTTGTTATCACTTATTTTTTGGCCAAAATTTAGCAAAACTTAAAATGTAAATATCTCGTTAAATAAGCCCCGTAGAAGGAAAAGGACAAAATTTTGTTATCACTAATTGTTTGGCCAAAATTTTGAATTTCCTTAGCAAAACTTAAAATGTAAATATCTCGTTAAATAAGCCCCGTAGAAGGAAAAGGACAAAATTTTGTTATCACTAATTTTTTGGCCAAAATTTTGAATTTCCTTAGCAAAATTTAAAATGTAAATATCTCGTTAAATAAGCCCCGTAGAAGGAAAAGGACAAAATTTTGTTATCACTTATTTTTGGCCAAAATTTAGCAAAACCTAAAATGTAAATATCTCGTTAAATAAGCCCCGTAGAAGGAAAAGGACAAAATTTTGTTATCACTAATTTTTTGGCCAAAATTTTGAAATTCCTTAGCAAAACCTAAAATGTAAATATCTCGTTAAATAAGCCCCGTAGAAGGAAAAGGACAACATTTTGTTATCACTAATTTTTTGGCCAAAATTTAGCAAAACTTAAAATGTAAATATCTTATTAAATAAGCCCCGTAGAAGGAAAAGGACAACATTTTGTTATCACTAATTTTTTGGCCAAATTTTGGCAAAACTTAAAATGTAAATATCTCGTTAAATAAGCCCCGTAGAAGGAAAAGGACAAAATTTTGTTATCACTAATTTTTTGGCCAAAATTTGGAATTTCCTTAGCAAAACTTAAAATGTAAATATATCATTAAGTAAGCCCCGTAGAAGGAAACGGACAAAATTTTGTTATCACTAATTTTTTGGCCAAAATTTAGCAAAACTTAAAATGTAAATATCTCGTTAAATAAGCCCCGTAGAAGGAAAAGGACAAAATTTTGTTATCACTAATTTTTTGGCCAAATTTTGGCAAAACTTAAAATGTAAATATCTCGTTAATTAAGCCCCCTAGAAGGAAAAGGAAAAATTGTTATCACTAATTTTTTGGCCAAAATTTTGAATTTCCTTAGCAAAACTTAAAATGTAAATATCTCGTTAAATAAGCCCCGTAGAAGGAAAAGGACAAAATTTTGTTATCACTAATTTTTTGGCCAAATTTTGGCAAAACTTAAAATGTAAATATCTCGTTAAATAAGCCCCGTAGAAGGAAAAGGAAAAATTGTTATCACTAATTTTTTGGCCAAAATTTTGTATTTCCTTAGCAAAACTTAAAATGTAAATATCTCGTTAAATAAGCCCCGTAGAAGGAAAAGGACAAAATTTTGTTATCACTAATTTTTTGGCCAAAATTTTGAATTTCCATAGCAAAACTTAAAATGTAAATATCTCGTTAAATAAGCCCCGTAGAAGGAAAAGGACAAAATTTTGTTATCACTAATTTTTTGGCCAAAATTTTGAATTTCCTTAGCAAAACTTAAAATGTAAATATCTCGTTAAATAAGCCCCGTAGAAGGAAAAGGACAAAATTTTGAATTTCCTTAGCAAAACTTAAAATGTAAATATCTCGTTAAATAAGCCCCGTAGAAGGAAAAGGACAAAATTTTGTTATCACTAATTTGTTGGCCAAAATTTAGCAAAACTTAAAATGTAAATATCTCGTTAATTAAGCCCCGTAGAAAGAAAAGGACAAAATTTTGTTATCACTAATTTTTTGGCCAACATTTTGAATTTCCTTAGCAAAACTTAAAATGTAAATATCTCGTTAAATAAGCCCTGTAGAAGGAAAAGGACAAAATTTTGTTATCACTAATTTTTTGGCCAAAATTTAGCAAAACTTAAAATGTAAATATCTCGTTTAATAAGCCCCGTAGAAGGAAAAGGGCAAAATTTTGTTATCACTAATTTTTTGGCCAAAATTTTGAATTTCCTTAGCAAAACTTAAAATGTAAATATCTCGTTAAATAAGCCCTGTAGAAGGAAAAGGACAAAATTTTGTTATCACTAATTTTTTGGCCAAAATTTAGCAAAACTTAAAATGTAAATATCTCGTTAAATAAGCCCCGTAGAAGGAAAAGGACAAAATTTTGTTATCACTAATTTTTTGGCCAAATTTTAGCAAAACTTAAAATGTAAATATCTCGTTAAATAAGCCGCCTAGAAGGAAAAGGAAAAATTGTTATCACTAATTTTTTGGCCAAAATTTTGAATTTCTTTAGCAAAACTTAAAATGTAAATATCTCGTTAAATAAGCCCCGTAGAAGGAAAAGGGCAAAATTTTGTTATCACTAATTTTTTGGCCAAAATTTAGCAAAACTTAAAATGTAAATATCTCGTTAAATAAGCCACGTAGAAGGAAAAGGACAAAATTTTGTCATCACTAATTTTTTGGCCAAAATTTTGAATTTCCTTAGCAAAACTTAAAATGTAAATATCTCGTTAAATAAGCCCCGTAGAAGGAAACGGACAAAATTTGGTTATCACTAATTTTTTGGCCAAAATTTAGCAAAACTTGAAATGTAAATATCTCGTTAAATAAGCCCCGTAGAAGGAAAAAGGCAAAATTTTGTTATCACTAATTTTTTGGCCAAATTTTGGCAAAACTTAAAATGTAAATATCTCGTTAAATAAGCCCCGTAGAAGGAAAAGGACAAAATTTTGTTATCACTAATTTGTTGGCCAAATTTTGGCAAAACTTAAAATGTAAATATCTCGTTAAATAAGCCCCGTAGAAGGAAACGGACAAAATTTTGTTATCACTAATTTTTTGGCCAAAATTTAGCAAAACTTAAAATGTAAATATCTCGTTAAATAAGCCCCGTAGAAGGAAAAAGGCAAAATTTTGTTATCACTAATTTTTTGGCCAAATTTTGGCAAAACTTAAAATGTAAATATCTCGTTAAATAAGCCCCGTAGAAGGAAAAGGACAAAATTTTGTTATCACTAATTTGTTGGCCAAATTTTGGCAAAACTTAAAATGTAAATATCTCGTTAAATAAGCCCCGTAGAAGGAAACGGACAAAATTTTGTTATCACTAATTTTTTGGCCAAAATTTAGCAAAACTTAAAATGTAAATATCTCGTTAAATAAGCCCCGTAGAAGGAAAAGGACAAAATTTTGTTATCACTAATTTTTTGGCCAAAATTTTGAATTTCCTTAGCAAAACTTAAAATGTAAATATCTCGTTAAATAAGCCCCGTAGAAGGAAAAGGACAAAATTTTGAATTTCCTTAGCAAAACTTAAAATGTAAATATCTCGTTAAATAAGCCCCGTAGAAGGAAAAGGACAAAATTTTGTTATCACTAATTTGTTGGCCAAAATTTAGCAAAACTTAAAATGTAAATATCTCGTTAATTAAGCCCCGTAGAAGGAAAAGGACAAAATTTTGTTATCACTAATTTTTTGGCCAAAATTTTGAATTTCCTTAGCAAAACTTAAAATGTAAATATCTCGTTAAATAAGCCCCGTAGAAGGAAAAGGACAAAATAATGTTATCACAAATTTTTTGGCCAAAATTTTGAATTTCCTTAGCAAAACTTAAAATGTAAATATCTCGTTAAATAAGCCCCGTAGAAGGAAAAGGACAAAATAATGTTATTACTAATTTTTTGGCCAAAATTTTGAATTTCCTTAGCAAAACTTAAAATGTAAATATCTCGTTAAATAAGCCCCGTAGAAGGAAAAGGACAAAATTTTGTTATCACTAATTTTTTGGCCAAAATTTAGCAAAACTTAAAATGTAAATATCTCGTTAAATAAGCCACGTAGAAGGAAAAGGACAAAATTTTGTTATCACTAATTTTTTGGCCAAAATTTTGAATTTCCTTAGCAATACTTAAAATGTAAATATCTCGTTAACTAAGCCCCGTAGAAGGAAACGGACAAAATTTTGTTATCACTAATTTTTTGGCCAAAATTTAGCAAAACTTAAAATGTAAATATCTCGTTAAATAAGCCCCGTAGAAGGAAAAGGACAACATTTTGTTATCACTAATTTTTTGGCCAAATTTTGGCAAAACTTAAAATGTAAATATCTCGTTAAATAAGCCCCGTAGAAGGAAAATGACAAAATTTTGTTATCACTAATTTTTTGGCCAAAATTTTTAATTTCCTTAGCAAAACTTAAAATGTAAATATATCGTTAATTAAGCCCCGTAGAAGGAAAAGGACAAAATTTTGTTATCACTAATTTTTTGGCCAAATTTTAGCAAAACTTAAAATGTAAATATCTTGTTAAATAAGCCCCCTAGAAGGAAAAGGAAAAATTGTTATCACTAATTTTTTGGCCAAAATTTTGAATTTCTTTAGCAAAACTTAAAATGTAAATATCTCGTTAAATAAGCCCCGTAGAAGGAAAAGGGCAACATTTTGTTATCACTAAATTTTTGGCCAAAATTTTGAATTTCCTTACCAAAACTTAAAATGTAAATTTTGTTATCACAAATTTTTTGGCCAAATTTTGGCAAAACTTAAAATGTAAATATCTCGTTAAATAAGCCCCGTAGAAGGAAAAGGAAAAATTGTTATCACCAATTTTTTGGCCAAAATTTTGTATTTCCTTAGCAAAACTTAAAATGTAAATATCTCGTTAAATAAGCCCCGTAGAAGGAAAAGGACAAAATTTTGTTATCACTAATTTTTTGGCCAAAATTTTGAATTTCCATAGCAAAACTTAAAATGTAAATATCTCGTTAAATAAGCCCCGTAGAAGGAAAAGGAAAAATTGTTATCACTAATTTTTTGGCCAAAATTTTGTATTTCCTTAGCAAAACGTAAAATGTAAATATCTCGTTAAATAAGCCCCGTAGAAGGAAAAGGACAAAATTTTGTTATCTCTAATTTTTTGGCCAAAATTTTGAATTTCCATAGCAAAACTTAAAATGTAAATATCTCGTTAAATAAGCCCCGTAGAAGGAAAAGGACAAAATTTTGTTATCACTAATTTTTTGGCCAAAATTTTGAATTTCCATAGCAAAACTTAAAATGTAAATATCTCGTTAAATAAGCCCCGTAGAAGGAAAAGGACAAAATTTTGTTATCACTAATTTTTTGGCCAAAATTTTGAATTTCCTTTGCAAAACTTAAAATGTAAATATCTCGTTAAATAAGCCCCGTAGAAGGAAAAGGACAAAATAATGTTATCACAAATTTTTTGGCCAAAATTTTGAATTTCCTTAGCAAAACTTAAAATGTAAATATCTCGTTAAATAAGCCCCGTAGAAGGAAAAGGACAAAATAATGTTATTACTAATTTTTTGGCCAAAATTTTGAATTTCCTTAGCAAAACTTAAAATGTAAATATCTCGTTAAATAAGCCCCGTAGAAGGAAAAGGACAAAATTTTGTTATCACTAATTTTTTGGCCAAAATTTAGCAAAACTTAAAATGTAAATATCTCGTTAAATAAGCCACGTAGAAGGAAAAGGACAAAATTTTGTTATCACTAATTTTTTGGCCAAAATTTTGAATTTCCTTAGCAAAACTTAAAATGTAAATATCTCGTTAAATAAGCCCCGTAGAAGGAAACGGACAAAATTTTGTTATCACTAATTTTTTGGCCAAAATTTAGCAAAACTTAAAATGTAAATATCTCGTTAAATAAGCCCCGTAGAAGGAAAAGGACAACATTTTGTTATCACTAATTTTTTGGCCAAATTTTGGCAAAACTTAAAATGTAAATATCTCGTTAAATAAGCCCCGTAGAAGGAAAAGGACAAAATTTTGTTATCACTAATTTTTTGGCCAAAATTTTGAATTTCCTTAGCAAAACTTAAAATGTAAATATCTCGTTAAATAAGCCCCGTAGAAGGAAACGGACAAAATTTTGTTATCACTAATTTTTTGGCCAAAATTTAGCAAAATTTAAAATGTAAATATCTCGTTAAATAAGCCCCGTAGAAGGAAAAGGACAAAATTTTGTTATCACTAAATTTTTGGCCAAAATTTTGAATTTCCTTACCAAAACTTAAAATGGAAATTTTGTTATCACTAATTTTTTGGCCAAATTTTTGCAAAACTTAAAATGTAAATATCTCGTTAAATAAGCCCCGTAGCAGGAAAAGGAAAAATTGTTATCACTAATTTTTTGGCCAAAATTTTGTATTTCCTTAGCAAAACTTAAAATGTAAATATCTCGTTAAATAAGCCTCGTAGAAGGAAAAGGACAAAATTATGTTATCACTAATTTTTTGGCCAAAATTTTGAATTTCCATAGCAAAACTTAAAATGTAAATATCTCGTTAAATAAGCCCCGTAGAAGGAAAAGGACAAAATTTTGTTATCACTAATTTTTTGGCCAAAATTTTGAATTTCCTTAGCAAAACTTAAAATGTAAATATCTCGTTAAATAAGCCCCGTAGAAGGAAAAGGACAAAATTTTGTTATCACTAATTTGTTGGCCAAAATTTAGCAAAACTTAAAATGTAAATATCTCGTTAATTAAGCCCCGTAGAAGGAAAAGGACAAAATTTTGTTATCACTAATTTTTTGGCCAAAATTTTGAATTTCCTTAGCAAAACTTAAAATGTAAATATCTCGTTAAATAAGCCCTGTAGAAGGAAAAGGACAAAATTTTGTTATCACTAATTTTTTGGCCAAAATTTAGCAAAACTTAAAATGTAAATATCTCGTTAAATAAGCCCCGTAGAAGGAAAAGGACAAAATTTTGTTATCACTAATTTTTTGGCCAAATTTTAGCAAAACTTAAAATGTAAATATCTCGTTAAATAAGCCCCCTAGAAGGAAAAGGAAAAATTGTTATCACTAATTTTTTGGCCAAAATTTTGAATTTCTTTAGCAAAACTTAAAATGTAAATATCTCGTTAATTAAGCCCCGTAGAAGGAAAAGGACAAAATTTTGTTATCACTAATTTTTTGGCCAAAATTTTGAATTTCCTTAGCAAAACTTAAAATGTAAATATCTCGTTAAATAAGCCCTGTAGAAGGAAAAGGACAAAATTTTGTTATCACTAATTTTTTGGCCAAAATTTAGCAAAACTTAAAATGTAAATATCTCGTTAAATAAGCCACGTAGAAGGAAAAGGACAAAATTTTGTCATCACTAATTTTTTGGCCAAAATTTTGAATTTCCTTAGCAAAACTTAAAATGTAAATATCTCGTTAAATAAGCCCCGTAGAAGGAAACGGACAAAATTTTGTTATCACTAATTTTTTGGCCAAATTTTGGCAAAACTTAAAATGTAAATATCTCGTTAAATAAGCCCCGTAGAAGGAAAAGGACAAAATTTTGTTATCACTAATTTTTTGGCCAAATTTTGGCAACACTTAAAATGTAAATATCTCGTTAAATAAGCCCCGTAGAAGGAAAAGGACAAAATAATGTTATCACTAATTTTTTGGCCAAAATTTAGCAAAACTTAAAATGTAAATATCTCGTTAAATAAGCCCCGTAGAAGGAAAAGGACAACATTTTGTTATCACTAATTTTTTGGCCAAATTTTGGCAAAACTTAAAATGTAAATATCTCGTTAAATAAGCCCCGTAGAAGGAAAAGGACAAAATTTTGTTATCACTAATTTTTTGGCCAAAATTTAGCAAAATTTAAAATGTAAATATCTCGTTAAATAAGCCCCGTAGAAGGAAAAGGACAAAATTTTGTTATCACTAAATTTTTGGCCAAAATTTTGAATTTCCTTACCAAAACTTAAAATGGAAATTTTGTTATCACTAATTTTTTGGCCAAATTTTTGCAAAACTTAAAATGTAAATATCTCGTTAAATAAGCCCCGTAGAAGGAAAAGGACAACATTTTGTTATCACTAATTTTTTGGCCAAAATTTAGCAAAACTTAAAATGTAAATATCTCGTTAAATAAGCCCCGTAGAAGGAAACGGACAAAATTTTGTTATCACTAATTTTTTGGCCAAAATTTAGCAAAATTTAAAATGTAAATATCTCGTTAAATAAGCCCCGTAGAAGGAAAAGGACAAAATTTTGTTATCACTAAATTTTTGGCCAAAATTTTGAATTTCCTTACCAAAACTTAAAATGGAAATTTTGTTATCACTAATTTTTTGGCCAAATTTTTGCAAAACTTAAAATGTAAATATCTCGTTAAATAAGCCCCGTGGAAGGAAAAGGAAAAATTGTTATCACTAATTTTTTGGCCAAAATTTTGAATTTCCTTAGCAAAACTTAAAATGTAAATATCTCGTTAAATAAGCCCCGTAGAAGGAAAAGGACAAAATTTTGTTATCACTAATTTGTTGGCCAAAATTTAGCAAAACTTAAAATGTAAATATCTCGTTAATTAAGCCCCGTAGAAGGAAAAGGACAAAATTTTGTTATCACTAATTTTTTGGCCAAAATTTTGAATTTCCTTAGCAAAACTTAAAATGTAAATATCTCGTTAAATAAGCCCTGTAGAAGGAAAAGGACAAAATTTTGTTATCACTAATTTTTTGGCCAAAATTTAGCAAAACTTAAAATGTAAATATCTCGTTAAATAAGCCACGTAGAAGGAAAAGGACAAAATTTTGTCATCACTAATTTTTTGGCCAAAATTTTGAATTTCCTTAGCAAAACTTAAAATGTAAATATCTCGTTAAATAAGCCCCGTAGAAGGAAACGGACAAAATTTTGTTATCACAAATTTTTTGGCCAAATTTTGGCAAAACTTAAAATGTAAATATCTCGTTAAATAAGCCCCGTAGAAGGAAAAGGACAAAATTTTGTTATCACTAATTTTTTGGCCAAATTTTGGCAAAACTTAAAATGTAAATATCTCGTTAAATAAGCCCCGTAGAAGGAAAAGGACAAAATAATGTTATCACTAATTTTTTGGCCAAAATTTTGAATTTCCTTAGCAAAACTTAAAATGTAAATATCTCGTTAAATAAGCCCCGTAGTAGGAAAAGGACAAAATAATGTTATTACTAATTTTTTGGCCAAAATTTTGAATTTCCTTAGCAAAACTTAAAATGTAAATATCTCGTTAAATAAGCCCCGTAGAAGGAAAAGGACAAAATTTTGTTATCACTAATTTTTTGGCCAAAATTTAGCAAAACTTAAAATGTAAATATCTCGTTAAATAAGCCACGTAGAAGGAAAAGGACAAAATTTTGTTATCACTAATTTTTTGGCCAAAATTTTGAATTTCCTTAGCAAAACTTAAAATGTAAATATCTCGTTAAATAAGCCCCGTAGAAGGAAACGGACAAAATTTTGTTATCACTAATTTTTTGGCCAAAATTTTGAATTTCCTTAGCAAAACTTAAAATGTAAATATCTCGTTAAATAAGCCCCGTAGAAGGAAACGGACAAAATTTTGTTATCACTAATTTTTTGACCATAATTTAGCAAAACTTAAAATGTAAATATCTCGTTAAATAAGCCCCGTAGAAGGAAACGGACAAAATTTTGTTATCACTAATTTTTTGGCCAAAATTTTGAATTTCCTTAGCAAAACTTAAAATGTAAATATCTCGTTAAATAAGCCCCGTAGAAGGAAAAGGACAAAATTTTGTTCCTTAGCAAAACTTAAAATGTAAATATCTCGTTAAATAAGCCCCGTAGAAGGAAAAGGACAAAATTTTGTTCCTTAGCAAAACTTAAAATGTAAATATCTCGTTAAATAAGCCCCGTAGAAGGAAAAGGACAAAATTTTGTTATCACTAATTTTTTGGCCAAAATTTTGAATTTCCTTAGCAAAACTTAAAATGTAAATATCTCGTTAAATAAGCCCCGTAGAAGGAAAAGGACAAAATTTTGTTATCACTAATTTTTTGGCCAAAATTTTGAATTTCCTTAGCAAAACTTAAAATGTAAATATCTCGTTAAATAAGCCCCGTAGAAGGAAAAGGACAAAATTTTGTTATCACTAATTTTTTGGCCAAAATTTTTAATTTCCTTAGCAAAACTTAAAATGTAAATATCTCGTTAAATAAGCCCCGTAGAAGGAAAAGGACAAAATTTTGTTATCACTAATTTTTTGGCCAAAATTTAGCAAAACTTAAAATGTAAATATCTCGTTAAATAAGCCCCGTAGAAGGAAAAGGACAAAATTTTGTTATCACTAATTTTTTGGCCAAATTTTGGCAAAACTTAAAATGTAAATATCCCGTAGAAGGAAAAGGGCAAAATTTTGTTATCACTAATTTTTTGGCCAAAATTTTGAATTTCCTTAGCAAAACTTAAAATGTAAATATCTCGTTAAATAAGCCCCGTAGAAGGAAAAGGACAAAATTTTGTTATCACTAATTTTTTGGCCAAAATTTAGCAAAACTTAAAATGTAAATATCTCGTTAAATAAGCCCCGTAGAAGGAAAAGGACAAAATTATGTTATCACTAATTTTTTGGCCAAAATTTAGCAAAACTTAAAATGTAAATATCTCGTTAAATAAGCCCCGTAGAAGGAAAAGGACAAAATTTTGTTATCACTAATTTTTGGCCAAAATTTTGAATTTCCTTAGCAAAACTTAAAATGTAAATATCTCGTTAAATAAGCCCCGTAGAAGGAAAAGGACAAAATTTTGTTATCACTAATTTTTTGGCCAAAATTTTGAATTTCCTTTACAAAACTTAAAATGTAAATATCTCGTTAAATAAGCCCCGTAGAAGGAAAAGGACAAAATTTTGTTATCACTAATTTTTTGGCCAAAATTTAGCAAAACCTAAAATGTAAATAAATATCTCGTTAAATAAGCCCCGAAGAAGGAAAAGGACAAAATTTTGTTATCACTAATTTTTTGGCCAAAATTTAGCAAAACTTAAAATGTAAATATCTCGTTAAATAAGCCCCGTAGAAGGAAAAGGACACAATTTTGTTATCACTAATCTTTGGACAAAATTTTGAATTTCCTTAGCAAAACTTAAAATGTAAATATCTCGTTAAATAAGCCCCGTAGAAGGAAAAGGACAAAATTTTGCTATCACTAATTTTTTGGCCAAAATTTGGCAAAACCTAAAATCTAAATATCTCGTTAAATAAGCCCCGTAGAAGGAAAAGGGCAAAATTTTGTTATCACTAATTTTTGGCCAAAATTTTGAATTTCCTTAGCAAAACTTAAAATGTAAATATCTCGTTAAATAAGCCCCGTAGAAGGAAAAGGACAAAATTTTGTTATCACTAATTTTTTGGCCATAATTTAGCAAAACTTAAAATGTAAATATCTCGTTAAATAAGCCCCGTAGAAGGAAACGGACAAAATTTTGTTATCACTAATTTTTTGGCCAAAATTTAGCAAAACTTAAAATGTAAATATCTCGTTAAATAAGCCACGTAGAAGGAAAAGGACGAAATTTTGTTATCACTAATTTTTTGGCCAAAATTTTGAATTTCCTTAGCAAAACTTAAAATGTTAAATCTCGTTAAATAAGCCCCGTAGAAGGAAAAGGACAAAATTTTGTATCACTAATTTTTTGGCCAAAATTTAGCAAAACTTAAAATGTAAATATCTCGTTAAATAAGCCACGTAGAAGGAAACGGACAAAATTTTGTTATCACTAATTTTTTGGCCAAAATTTTGAATTTCCTTAGCAAAACTTAAAATGTAAATATCTCGTTAAATAAGCCCCGTAGAAGCAAACGGACAAAATTTTGTTATCACTAATTTTTTGGCCAAAATTTTGAATTTCCTTAGCAAAACTTAAAATGTTAAATCTCGTTAAATAAGCCCCGTAGAAGGAAAAGGACAAAATTTTGTATCACTAATTTTTTGGCCAAAATTTAGCAAAACTTAAAATGTAAATATCTCGTTAAATAAGCCACGTAGAAGGAAAAGGACGAAATTTTGTTATCACTAATTTTTTGGCCAAAATTTTGAATTTCCTTAGCAAAACTTAAAATGTTAAATCTCGTTAAATAAGCCCCGTAGAAGGAAAAGGACAAAATTTTGTATCACTAATTTTTTGGCCATAATTTAGCAAAACTTAAAATGTAAATATCTCGTTAAATAAGCCCCGTAGAAGGAAACGGACAAAATTTTGTTATCACTAATTTTTTGGCCATAATTTAGCAAAACTTAAAATGTAAATATCTCGTTAAATAAGCCCCGTAGAAGGAAACGGACAAAATTTTGTTATCACTAATTTTTTGGCCAAAATTTTGAATTTCCTTAGCAAAACTTAAAATGTAAATATCTCGTTAAATAAGCCACGTAGAAGGAAAAGGACGAAATTTTGTTATCACTAATTTTTTGGCCAAAATTTTGAATTTCCTTAGCAAAACTTAAAATGTTAAATCTCGTTAAATAAGCCCCGTAGAAGGAAAAGGACAAAATTTTGTATCACTAATTTTTTGGCCAAAATTTAGCAAAACTTAAAATGTAAATATCTCGTTAAATAAGCCACGTAGAAGGAAAAGGACGAAATTTTGTTATCACTAATTTTTTGGCCAAAATTTTGAATTTCCTTAGCAAAACTTAAAATGTTAAATCTCGTTAAATAAGCCCCGTAGAAGGAAAAGGACAAAATTTTGTATCACTAATTTTTTGGCCATAATTTAGCAAAACTTAAAATGTAAATATCTCGTTAAATAAGCCCCGTAGAAGGAAACGGACAAAATTTTGTTATCACTAATTTTTTGGCCATAATTTAGCAAAACTTAAAATGTAAATATCTCGTTAAATAAGCCCCGTAGAAGGAAACGGACAAAATTTTGTTATCACTAATTTTTTGGGCAAAATTTTGAATTTCCTTAGCAAAACTTAAAATGTAAATATCTCGTTAAATAAGCCCCGTAGAAGGAAAAGGACAAAATTTTGTTCCTTAGCAAAACTTAAAATGTAAATATCTCGTTAAATAAGCCCCGTAGAAGGAAAAGGACAAAATTTTGTTCCTTAGCAAAACTTAAAATGTAAATATCTCGTTAAATAAGCCCCGTAGAAGGAAAAGGACAAAATTTTGTTATCACTAATTTTTTGGCCAAAATTTTGAATTTCCTTAGCAAAACTTAAAATGTAAATATCTCGTTAAATAAGCCCCGTAGAAGGAAAAGGACAAAATTTTGTTATCACTAATTTTTTGGCCAAAATTTTGAATTTCCTTAGCAAAACTTAAAATGTAAATATCTCGTTAAATAAGCCCCGTAGAAGGAAAAGGACAAAATTTTGTTATCACTAATTTTTTGGCCAACATTTTTAATTTCCTTAGCAAAACTTAAAATGTAAATATCTCGTTAAATAAGCCCCGTAGAAGGAAAAGGACAAAATTTTGTTATCACTAATTTTTTGGCCAAAATTTAGCAAAACTTAAAATGTAAATATCTCGTTAAATAAGCCCCGTAGAAGGAAAAGGACAAAATTTTGTTATCACTAATTTTTTGGCCAAATTTTGGCAAAACTTAAAATGTAAATATCCCGTAGAAGGAAAAGGGCAAAATTTTGTTATCACTAATTTTTTGGCCAAAATTTTGAATTTCCTTAGCAAAACTTAAAATGTAAATATCTCGTTAAATAAGCCCCGTAGAAGGAAAAGGACAAAATTTTATTATCACTAATTTTTTGGCCAAAATTTAGCAAAACTTAAAATGTAAATATCTCGTTAAATAAGCCCCGTAGAAGGAAAAGGACAAAATTATGTTATCACTAATTTTTGGCCAAAATTTTGAATTTCCTTAGCAAAACTTAAAATGTAAATATCTCGTTAAATAAGCCCCGTAGAAGGAAAAGGACAAAATTTTGTTATCACTAATTTTTTGGCCAAAATTTTGAATTTCCTTAACAAAACTTAAAATGTAAATATCTCGTTAAATAAGCCCCGTAGAAGGAAAAGGACAAAATTTTGTTATCACTAATTTTTTGGCCAAAATTTAGCAAAACCTAAAATGTAAATAAATATCTCGTTAAATAAGCCCCGTAGAAGGAAAAGGACAAAATTTTGTTATCACTAATTTTTTGGCCAAAATTTAGCAAAACTTAAAATGTAAATATCTCGTTAAATAAGCCCCGTAGAAGGAAAAGGACAAAATTTTGTTATCACTAATTTTTGGACAAAATTTTGAATTTCCTTAGCAAAACTTAAAATGTAAATATCTCGTTAAATAAGCCCCGTAGAAGGAAAAGGACAAAATTTTGTATCACTAATTTTTTGGCCAAAATTTAGCAAAACTTAAAATGTAAATATCTCGTTAAATAAGCCACGTAGAAGGAAAAGGACAAAATTTTGCTATCACTAATTTTTTGGCCAAAATTTGGCAAAACCTAAAATGTAAATATCTCGTTAAATAAGCCCCGTAGAAGGAAAAGGGCAACATTTTGTTATCACTAATTTTTGGCCAAAATTTTGAATTTCCTTAGCAAAACTTAAATTGTAAATATCTCGTTAAATAAGCCCCGTAGAAGGAAAAGGACAAAATTTTGTTATCACTAATTTTTTGGCCAAAATTTTGAATTTCCTTAACAAAACTTAAAATGTAAATATCTCGTTAAATAAGCCCCGTAGAAGGAAAAGGACAAAATTTTGTTATCACTAATTTTTTGGCCAAAATTTAGCAAAACCTAAAATGTAAATAAATATCTCGTTAAATAAGCCCCGTAGAAGGAAAAGGACAAAATTTTGTTATCACTAATTTTTTGGCCAAAATTTAGCAAAACTTAAAATGTAAATATCTCGTTAAATAAGCCCCGTAGAAGGAAAAGGACAAAATTTTGTTATGACTAATTTTTGGCCAAAATTTTGAATTTCCTTAGCAAAACTTAAAATGTAAATATCTCGTTAAATAAGCCCCGTAGAAGGAAAAGGACAAAATTTTGTTATCACTAATTTTTTGGCCAAAATTTAGCAAAACTTAAAATGTGAATATCTCGTTAAATAAGCCCCGTAGAAGGAAAAGGGCAAAATTTTGTTATCACTAATTTTTTGGCCAAAATTTTGAATTTCCTTAGCCAAACTTAAAATGTGAATATCTCGTTAAATAAGCCCCGTAGAAGGAAAAGGACAAAATTTTGTTATCACTAATTTTTTGGCCAAAATTTTGAATTTCCTTAGCCAAACTTAAAATGTGAATATCTCGTTAAATAAGCCCCGTAGAAGGAAAAGGGCAAAATTTTGTTATCACTAATTTTTTGGCCAAAATTTAGCAAAACTTAAAATGTAAATATCTCGTTAAATAAGCCCCGTAGAAGGAAAAGGACAAAATTTTGTTATCACTAATTTTTTGGCCAAAATTTTGAATTTCCTTAGCAAAACTTTAAATGTAAATAACTCGTTAAATAAGCCCCGTAGAAGGAAAAGGACAAAAATTTGTTATCACTAATTTTTTGGCCAAAATTTAGCAAAACCTAAAATGTAAATATCTCGTTAAATAAACCCCGTAGAAGGAAAAGGACAAAATTTTGTTATCACTAATTTTTTGGCCAAAATTTAGCAAAACTTAAAATGTAAATATCTCGTTAAATAAGCCCCGTAGAAGGAAAAGGACAAAATTTTGTTATCACTAATTTTAACAAAACTTAAAAATTTAGCAAAACTTAAAATGTAAATATCTTGTTAAATAAGCCCCGTAGAAGGAAAAGGACAAAATTTTGTTATCACGAATTTTTTGGCCAAAATTTTGAATTTCCTTAGCAAAACTTAAAATGTAAATATCTTGTTAAATAAGCCCCGTAGAAGGAAAAGGAAAAAATTTTTTTATCACTAATTTTTTGGTCAAAATTCAGCAAAACTTAAAATGTAAATATCTCGTTAAATAAGCCCCGTAGAAGGAAAAAGACAAAATTTTGTTATCACTAATTTTTTGGCCAAAATTTAGCAAAACTTAAAATGTAAATATCTCGTTAAATAAGCCCCGTAGAAGGAAAAAGACAAAATTTTGTTATCACTAATTTTTTGGTCAAATTTTGGCAAAACTTAAAATGTAAATATCTCGTTAAATAAGCCCCGTAGAAGGAAAAGGACAAAATAATGTTATCACTAATTTTTTGGCCAAAATTTTGAATTTCCTTAGCAAAACTTAAAATGTAAATATCTCGTTAAATAAGCCCCGTAGTAGGAAAAGGACAAAATAATGTTATTACTAATTTTTTGGCCAAAATTTTGAATTTCCTTAGCAAAACTTAAAATGTAAATATCTCGTTAAATAAGCCCCGTATAAGGAAAAGGACAAAATTTTGTCATCACTAATTTTTTGGCCAAAATTTAGCAAAACTTAAAATGTAAATATCTCGTTAAATAAGCCACGTAGAAGGAAAAGGACAAAATTTTGTTATCACTAATTTTTTGGCCAAAATTTTGAATTTCCTTAGCAAAACTTAAAATGTAAATATCTCGTTAAATAAGCCCCGTAGAAGGAAACGGACAAAATTTTGTTATCACTAATTTTTTGGCCAAAATTTAGCAAAACTTAAAATGTAAATATCTCGTTAAATAAGCCCCGTAGAAGGAAAAGGACAAAATTTTGTTATCACTAATTTGTTGGCCAAATTTTGGCAAAACTTAAAATGTAAATATCTCGTTAAATAAGCCCCGTAGAAGGAAAAGGACCAAATTTTGTTATCACTAATTTTTTGGCCAAAATTTTGAATTTCCTTAGCAAAACTTAAAATGTAAATATCTCGTTAAATAAGCCCCGTAGAAGGAAAAGGACAAAATTTTGTTATCACTAATTTTTTGGCCAAAATTTTGAATTTCCTTAGCAAAACTTAAAATGTAAATATCTCGTTAAATAAGCCCCGTAGAAGGAAAAGGACAAAATTTTGAATTTCCTTAGCAAAACTTAAAATGTAAATATCTCGTTAAATAAGCCCCGTAGTAGGAAAAGGACAAAATTTTGTTATCACTAATTTTTTGGCCAAAATTTAGCAAAACTTAAAATGTAAATATCTCGTTAAATAAGCCCCGTAGAAGGAAAAAGACAAAATTTTGTTATCACTAATTTTTTGGCCAAATTTTGGCAAAACTTAAAATGTAAATATCTCGTTAAATAAGCCCCGTAGAAGGAAAAGGACAAAATAATGTTATCACTAATTTTTTGGCCAAAATTTTGAATTTCCTTAGCAAAACTTAAAATGTAAATATCTCGTTAAATAAGCCCCGTAGTAGGAAAAGGACAAAATGATGTTATTACTAATTTTTTGGCCAAAATTTTGAATTTCCTTAGCAAAACTTAAAATGTAAATATCTCGTTAAATAAGCCCCGTAGAAGGAAAAAGACAAAATTTTGTTATCACTAATTTTTTGGCCAAATTTTGGCAAAACTTAAAATGTAAATATCTCGTTAAATAAGCCCCGTAGAAGGAAAAGGACAAAATAATGTTATCACTAATTTTTTGGCCAAAATTTTGAATTTCCTTAGCAAAACTTAAAATGTAAATATCTCGTTAAATAAGCCCCGTAGTAGGAAAAGGACAAAATGATGTTATTACTAATTTTTTGGCCAAAATTTTGAATTTCCTTAGCAAAACTTAAAATGTAAATATCTCGTTAAATAAGCCCCGTAGTAGGAAAAGGACAAAATGATGTTATTACTAATTTTTTGGCCA
Source organism: Eudasyphora cyanicolor (assembly GCA_963930755.1). Taxonomy (NCBI): domain Eukaryota; kingdom Metazoa; phylum Arthropoda; class Insecta; order Diptera; family Muscidae; genus Eudasyphora; species Eudasyphora cyanicolor. The sequence continues at coordinate 268,811,837 of OZ005735.1, forward strand.
AAATTTTGAATTTCCTTAGCAAAACTTAAAATGTAAATATCTCGTTAAATAAGCCCCGTAGAAGGAAAAGGACAAAATTATGTTATCACTAATTTTTTGGCCAAAATTTAGCAAAACTTAAAATGTAAATATCTCGTTAAATAAGCCCCGTAGAAGGAAAAGGACAAAATTTTGTTATCACTAATTTTTGGCCAAAATTTTGAATTTCCTTAGCAAAACTTAAAAGGTAAATATCTCGTTAAATAAGCCCCGTAGAAGGAAAAGGACAAAATTTTGTTATCACTAATTTTTTGGCCAAAATTTTGAATTTCCTTAACAAAACTTAAAATGTAAATATCTCGTTAAATAAGCCCCGTAGAAGGAAAAGGACAAAATTTTGTTATCACTAATTTTTTGGCCAAAATTTAGCAAAACTTAAAATGTAAATATCTCGTTAAATAAGCCCCGTAGTAGGAAAAGGACAAAATAATGTTATTACTAATTTTTTGGCCAAAATTTTGAATTTCCTTAGCAAAACTTAAAATGTAAATATCTCGTTAAATAAGCCCCGTAGAAGGAAAAGGACAAAATTTTGTTATCACTAATTTTTTGGCCAAAATTTAGCAAAACCTAAAATGTAAATAAATATCTCGTTAAATAAGCCCCGTAGAAGGAAAAGGACAAAATTTTGTTATCACTAATTTTTTGGCCAAAATTTAGCAAAACTTAAAATGTAAATATCTCGTTAAATAAGCCCCGTAGAAGGAAAAGGACAAAATTTTGTTATCACTAATTTTTGGACAAAATTTTGAATTTCCTTAGCAAAACTTAAAATGTAAATATCTCGTTAAATAAGCCCCGTAGAAGGAAAAGGACAAAATTTTGTATCACTAATTTTTTTGCCAAAATTTTAGCAAAACTTAAAATGTAAATATCTCGTTAAACAAGCCCCGTAGAAGGAAAAGGACAAAATTTTGTTATCACTAATTTTTTGGCCAAAATTTAGTAAAACTTAAAATGTAAATATCTCGTTAAATAAGCCCCTTAGAAGGAAAAGGACAAATTTTTTGTTATCACGAATTTTTTGGCCAAAATTTAGCAAAACTTAAAATGTAAATATCTCGTTAAATAAGCCCCGTAGAAGGAAAAGGACAAAATTTTGTTATCACTAATTTTTTGGCCAAAATTTAGCAAAAATTAAAATGTAAATATCTCGTTAAATAAGCCCCGTAGAAGGAAAAGTACAAAATTTTGTTATCACTAATTTTTTGACCAAAATTTTGAATTTCCTTAGCAAATCTTAAAATGTAAATATCTTGTTAAATAAGCCCCGTAGAAGGAAAAGGACAAAATTTTGTTATCACTAATTTTTTGGCCAAAATTTAGCAAAACTTAAAATGTAAATATCTCGTTAAATAAGCCCCGTAGAAGGAAAAGGACAAAATTTTGTTATCACTAATTTTTTGGCCAAAATTTAGCAAAACTTAAAATGTAAATATCTCGGTAAATAAGCCCCGTAGAAGGAAAAGGACAAAATTTTGTTATCACTAATTTTTTGGCCAAAATTTTGAATTTCCTTAGCAAATCTTAAAATGTAAATATCTCGTTAAATAAGCCCCGCAGAAGGAAAAGGACAAAATTTTGTTATCACGAATTTTTTGGCCAAAATTTTGAATTTCCTTAGCAAAACTTAAAATGTAAATATCTTGTTAAATAAGCCCCGTAGAAGGAAAAGGAAAAATTTTTTTTATCACTAACTTTTTGGTCAAAATTCAGCAAAACTTAAAATGTAAATATCTCGTTAAATAAGCCCCGTAGAAGGAAAAAGACAAAATTTTTTTATCACTAATTTTTTGGCCAAAATTTAGCAAAACATAAAATGTAAATATCTTGTTAAATAAGCCCCGTAGGAGGAAAAGGACAAAATTTTGTTATCACGAATTTTTTGGCCAAAATTTTGAATTTCCTTAGCAAAACTTAAAATGTAAATATCTTGTTAAATAAGCCCCGTAGAAGGAAAAGGACAAAATTTTGTTATCACTAATTTTTTGGCCAAAATTTAGCAAAACATAAAATGTAAATATCTTGTTAAATAAGCCCCGTAGGAGGAAAAGGACAAAATTTTGTTATCACTAATTTTTTGGCCAAAATTTAGCAAAACTTAAAATGTAAATATCTCGTTAAATAAGCCCCGTAGAAGGAAAAGGACAAAATTTTGTTATCACGAATTTTTTGGCCAAAATTTTGAATTTCCTTAGCAAAACTTAAAATGTAAATATCTTGTTAAATAAGCCCCGTAGAAGGAAAAGGACAAAATTTTGTTATCACTAATTTTTTGGCCAAAATTTAGCAAAACTTAAAATGTAAATATCTCGTTAAATAAGCCCCGTAGAAGGAAAAGGACAAAATTTTGTTATCACTAATTTTTTGGCCAAAATTTAGCAAAACTTAAAATGTAAATATCTCGTTAAATAAGCCCCGTAGAAGGAAAAGGACAAAATTTTGTTATCACTAATTTTTTGGCCAAAATTTAGCAAAACTTAAAATGTAAATATCTCGTTAAATAAGCCCCGTAGAAGGAAAAGGACAAAATTTTGTTATCACTAATTTTTGGACAAAATTTTGAATTTCCTTAGCAAAACTTAAAATGTAAATATCTCGTTAAATAAGCCCCGTAGAAGGAAAAGGACAAAATTTTGTATCACTAATTTTTTGGCCAAAATTTAGCAAAACTTAAAATGTAAATATCTCGTTAAATAAGCCCCGTAGAAGGAAAAGGACAAAATTTTGTTATCACTAATTTTTTGGCCAAAATTTTGAATTTCCTTAGCAAAACTTAAAATGTAAATATCTCGTTAAATAAGCCCCGTAGAAGGAAAAGGACAAAATTTTGTTATCACTAATTTTTTGGCCAAAATTTGGCAAAACCTAAAATGTAAATATCTCGTTAAATAAGCCCCGTAGAAGGAAAAGCACAAAATTTTGTTATCACTAATTTTTTGGCCAAAATTTAGCAAAACTTAAAATGTAAATATCTCGTTAAATAAGCCCCGTAGAAGGAAAAGGACAAAATTTTGTTATCACTAATTTTTTGGCCAAAATTTTGAATTTCCTTAGCAAAACTTAACCCATTTTCTACCACTACCCGATTACGTTGAGATAACTTCACGAAATTTGGAATGTAGGCTATTGAGGAAATCCTGATTAATAAATCGAACGAATTACGTGCCTAGGTTTTATAGATTCCGAGATATAGGGTGTTGCGAAAACGCATCAATGGTCGATTAAGTACATGTTCATGAGAAATAAAAAACTGGTAAAAACATTTTTTTTTGCTTTTATTTACTTTTTAAGTTATTATTTATAACTTAGATAAATCAGTTTTAGTGCTATATTTTATTCCTTGGATGTATGCTATTCATCGAAACACTTGGGGTGAAGTGCTGCGTTACATTTTTTGCACTGGTACACTGTTTGTGAATGGCATTTCACACATCTTTTCCGTGTGGCATTTGGAGGTTTCCATATGAGGTGGTCTGGTACACTCAATCTTAGCATTTTATTTGGTGTTTCTCGAAAGGATTCATCTTCAGATGTTGAATATTCTTTTTTCTCCTCGTATACCAATAAACCCCTAGCTATCTCACTTCTGAACTCCAGCTGTGGCATAAATCTGGAATTTTCAGATTTTGCAACTAGGCAATGAATTTTCCACGCGTTAACAATTGTTGAATTAATACAATTAATCCATACTGGCCACCACCATTTTTTGCCTCTCATAGCGATGCGATAGTTGGCGACTCCATTATCATGTAAATCGACACCGCTCATATGCTGGTTGTACTGGGTAATCAATTTTGGCTGTGGAATGGAAATCCTTTTTTTCTCCTTTGATGAATATCGGGAAACTGTCGATTCTGGCTCTGCACCAACAAAATTTTAAATAATGGTCACTTCATTATTGTCTTGCCAACGAGCAACAAACAGTTTGTTTTTAGTGTCAAAAATATAGTCATATTCGTGTTTTAGCAGTTTTGACGTATTTTTCTTAGAGCCCTTGGCAGCAGCCAAATACAGGTCCGCTCCTTTCAATCTATTTGATCTTGCTGTCCCGATAGCTCGAAATCTCTTTTCGTTTAGCAAACAAAATAAATAATATGACGAAAAGAAGTTGTCAAAATGAACGGCATGGTGATCTGGCTCAGGAACAGATCGCAACAATTCTAGGATGACTGAAGCTCCCAGTCCGACTTGTTTGTTGTAGGGTGTTGCTATACCAGCATATGGAATAGATTCAAATAGGTAACCGTTATCGGAGCACATGCACCACAATTTGAACCCAAATCGAATGGGTTTACCTCTTATGAACATCTTGCAATTATGCCTTCCAAAGTACTGGACCATTTCCTCGTCTATTGATAGATTAGTACAGAATATTCCGAACTGTTTATATTTCACATTCAGCAAAGTAATCAGGGGTCGAACTTTTGCAAAACGATCAGTTGTGTCAATACTAGTATTATCAGCCAAATGTAAGTTTTTCTTGATGGTTGTAAATTTGTTGCGTGACATAGCTTGCTGAACGATAGGTACTCCTAAATCCGGTTTGGATGACCAGTACATTCCCACCTGTGGAATTGTGTGGTATCCTGACAGAATTAGAATTCCAATGAAACGACAAATTTGTTGCTTGGTCACTTCCACCAAGTTATTATTTTGAGAAGCGTATGTATTGGTGTTGTGAACTACCAATTCCATTACTTCCTCATCAAAATATTGAAAGAATAAATCTAAGGGAGACTTCCCACCTGGAATATGCAAATAACGTTTTGAAACCTCTTTTTTCATTACATTGAACTATAAACTTACACATTTCTTCGACGATTCGAATTAGTAAGGGCCTCACGCCATTTTCATCAGGTGCATCAAATTTGAAATCATTACGTTTGGTTTTTTTCCATTTGGGTTCTCCAAAACTCTTCAGAGTCGAATATTGATTTTCTTCAGCTGATAACTCAGGTTCCGATGAACCTGTGGGCGGCGCCGCGAAGTCATCGTTGATGGATTCATACTGAACCTCGATTTCTCCAGCAATTTCCAAATTTGGGTCATTGTCCGCAATAAGATCGTTATCGTCAATACATTCTTCATCACTTATATTATCGACTTTAGCTGGAGGAACATAAACGACACGTGTATTTTCGTTAAAAATAATTTCATTTTCTTCGTCAGAAGATTCATCTATTATCCTCTGAAGATCTTTTTGGGACAAAAACTGTCTTCTGGCCATTATGCACGATTGGAAATAAATTTTCCACAGTTTTATTAATATTTTATTATAATTATAATTATCGATATTATGAAAACTCTTTATCACGAGATGACTCCAACACAATTTTCGACAGAACACGTGCACTACTAACAGCAAATTGATCATTGACTGATGGCAACGCATGTTTAACGAGTAACATATAATTGACCACTGATGCGTTTTCGCATCACCAGTTTTCACGAGCCCGGTATTCATTTATTAGTCAACTCTATTGCTCGAGCTCATTATTATCGTTTTGTATGATCTTTCGACTAGACATTTTGAAGTATTGAAACTGTTTTTGTAAATATTCTTTTTTTCAGCAGCCATTTGAAAAAAGTTATATTTTTAGACTACTTTTGCAGCTGCGGCATCAATATTTACAGTTATGCAGATTTTTTTTTGTTGGACCTGTTTTAAATGCTAAGGTTCTAAATAAAGTATATATACTTTCAAAACATAGAATAACTGTATATTCATTTAGATGGGATATGCGTAAAGTTACTGATGCGAAAACGCAACGGTGGTAGAAAATGGGTTAAAATGTAAATATCTCGTTAAATAAGCCCCGTAGAAGGAAAAGGACAAAATTTTGTTATCACTAATTTTTTGGCCCAAAATTTAGCAAAACCTAAAATGTAAATATCTCGTGAAATAAGCCCCGTAGAAGGAAAAGGACAAAATTTTGTTATCACTAATTTTAACAAAACTTAAAAATTTAGCAAAACTTAAAATGTAAATATCTCGTTAAATAAGCCCCGTAGAAGGAAAAGGACAAAATTTTGTTATACTAATTTTTTGGCCAAAATTTTGAATTTCCTTAGCAAAACTTAAAATGTAAATATCTCGTTAAATAAGCCCCGTAGAAGGAAAAGGACAAAATAATGTTATCACTAATTTTTTGGCCAAAATTTTGAATTTCCTTAGCAACACTTAAAATGTAAATATCTCGTTAAATAAGCCCCGTAGAAGGAAAAGGACAAAATTTTGTTAATACTAATTTTTTGGCCAAAATCGTGAATTTCCTTAGCAAAACTTAAAATGTAAATATCTCGTTAAATAAGCCCCGTAGAAGGAAAAGGACAAAATTTTGTTATCACTCTATTTTTGGCCAAATTTTAGCAAAACTTGAAATGTAAATATCTCGTTAAACAAGCCCCGTAGAAGGAAAAGGACAAAATTTTGTTATCACTAATTTTTTGGCCAAAATTTTAGCAAAACTTAAAATGTTAATATCTCGTTAAACAAGCCCCGTAGAAGGAAAAGGACAAAATTTTGTTATCACTAATTTTTTGGCCAAAATTTAGCAAAACTTAAAATGTAAATATCTCGTTAAATAAGCCCCGTAGAAGGAAAAGGACAAAATTTTGTTATCACTAATTTTTTGGCCAAAATTTAGCAAAACTTAAAATGTAAATATCTCGTTAAATAAGCCCCGTAGAAGGAAAAGGACAAAATTTTGTTATCACTAATTTTTTGGCCAAAATTTAGCAAATCTTAAAATGTAAATATCTTGTTAAATAAGCCCCGTAGAAGGAAAAGGACAAAATTTTGTTATCACGAATTTTTTGGCCAAAATTTTGAATTTCCTTAGCAAAACTTAAAATGTAAATATCTTGTTAAATAAGCCCCGTAGAAGGAAAAGGACAAAATTTTGTTATCACTAATTTTTTGGCCAAAATTTAGCAAAACTTAAAATGTAAATATCTCGTTAAATAAGCCCCGTAGAAGGAAAAGGACAAAATTTTGTTATCACTAATTTTTTGGCCAAAATTTAGCAAAACTTAAAATGTAAATATCTCGTTAAATAAGCCCCGTAGAAGGAAAAGGACAAAATTTTGTTATCACTAATTTTTTGGCCAAAATTTTGAATTTCCTTAGCAAATCTTAAAATGTAAATATCTCGTTAAATAAGCCCCGAAGAAGGAAAAGGACAACATTTTGTTATCACGAATTTTTTGGCCAAAATTTTGAATTTCCTTAGCAAAACTTAAAATGTAAATATCTTGTTAAATAAGCCCCGTAGAAGGAAAAGGAAAACATTTTTTTATCACTAATTTTTTGGTCAAAATTCAGCAAAACTTAAAATGTAAATATCTCGTTAAATAAGCCCCGTAGAAGAAAAAAGACAAAAATTTTTTATCACTAATTTTTTTATCCAAAATTTAGCAAAACTTAAAATGTAAATATCTCGTTAAATAAGCCCCGTAGAAGGAAAAGGACAAAATTTTGTTATCACTAATTTTTTGGCCAAAATTTAGCAAAACTTAAAATGTAAATATCTTGTTAAATAAGCCCCGTAGAATGAAAAGGACAAAATTTTGTTATCACTAATTTTTTGGCCAAAATTTAGCAAAACTTAAAATGTAAATATCTCGTTAAATAAGCCCCGTAGAAGGAAAAGGACAACATTTTGTTATCACTAATTTTTTGGCCAAAATTTAGTAAAACTTAAAATGTAAATATCTCGTTAAATAAGCCCCGTAGAAGGAAAAGGACAAAATTTTGTTATCACAAATTTTTTGGCCAAAATTTTGAATTTCCTTAGCAAAACTTAAAATGTAAATATCTTGTTACATAAGCCCCGTAGAAGGAAAAGGACAAAATTTTGTTATCACAAATTTTTTGGCCAAAATTTTGAATTTCCTTAGCAAAACTTAAAATGTAAATATCTCGTTAAATAAGCCCCGTAGAAGGAAAAGGACAAAATTTTTTTATCACTAATTTTTTGGCCAAAATTTACCAAAACTTAAAATGTAAATATCTCGTTAAATAAGCCCCGTAGAAGGAAAAGGACAAAATTTTGTTATCACGAATTTTTTGGCCAAAATTTTGAATTTCCTTAGCAAAACTTAAAATGTAAATATCTCGTTAAATAAGCCCCGTAGAAGGAAAAGGACAAAATTTTGTTATCACTAATTTTTTGGCCAAAATTTAGCAAAACTTAAAATGTAAATATCTCGTTAAATAAGCCCCGTAGAAGGAAAAGGACAAAATTTTGTTATCACTAATTTTTTGGCCAAAATTTAGTAAAACTTAAAATGTAAATATCTCGTTAAATAAGCCCCGTAGAAGGAAAAGGACAAAATTTTGTTATCACAAATTTTTTGGCCAAAATTTTGAATTTCCTTAGCAAAACTTAAAATGTAAATATCTCGTTAAATAAGCCCCGTAGAAGGTAAAGGACAAAATTTTGTTATCACTAATTTTTTGGCCAAAATTTAGCAAAACTTAAAATGTAAATATCTCGTTAAATAAGCCCCGTAGAAGGAAAAGGACAAAATTTTGTTATCACTAATTTTTTGGCCAAAATTTAGTAAAACTTAAAATGTAAATATCTCGTTAAATAAGCCCCGTAGAAGGAAAAGGACAAAATTTTGTTATCACAAATTTTTTGGCCAAAATTTTGAATTTCCTTAGCAAAACTTAAAATGTAAATATCTTGTTAAATAAGCCCCGTAGAAGGAAAAGGACAAAATTTTGTTATCACAAATTTTTTGGCCAAAATTTTGAATTTCCTTAGCAAAATTTAAAATGTAAATATCTCGTTAAATAAGCCCCGTAGAAGGAAAAGGACAAAATTTTTTTATCACTAATTTTTTGGCCAAAATTTACCAAAACTTAAAATGTAAATATCTCGTTAAATAAGCCCCGTAGAAGGAAAAGGACAAAATTTTGTTATCACTAATTTTTTGGCCAAAATTTAGTAAAACTTAAAATGTAAATATCTCGTTAAATAAGCCCCGTAGAAGGAAAAGGACAAAATTTTGTTATCACAAATTTTGTGGCCAAAATTTTGAATTTCCTTAGCAAAACTTAAAATGTAAATATCTCGTTAAATAAGCCCCGTAGAAGGAAAAGGACAAAATTTTGTTATCACAAATTTTTTGGCCAAAATTTTGAATTTCCTTAGCAAAACTTAAAATGTAAATATCTCGTTAAATAAGCCCCGTAGAAGGAAAAGGACAAAATTTTGTTATCACTAATTTTTTGGCCAAAATTTAGCAAAACTTAAAATGTAAATATCTCGTTAAATAAGCCCCGTAGAAGGAAAAGGACAAAATTTTGTTATCACTAATTTTTTGGCCAAAATTTTGAATTTCCTTAGCAAAACTTAAAATGTAAATATCTCGTTAAATAAGCCCCGTAGAAGGAAAAGGACAAAATTTTGTTATCACTAATTTTTTGGCCAAAATTTGGCAAAACCTAAAATGTAAATATCTCGTTAAATAAGCCCCGTAGAAGGAAAAGCACAAAATTTTGTTATCACTAATTTTTTGGCCAAAATTTAGCAAAACTTAAAATGTAAATATCTCGTTAAATAAGCCCCGTAGAAGGAAAAGGACAAAATTTTGTTATCACTAATTTTTTGGCCAAAATTTTGAATTTCCTTAGCAAAACTTAAAATGTAAATATCTCGTTAAATAAGCCCCGTAGAAGGAAAAGGACAAAATTTTGTTATCACTAATTTTTTGGCCCAAAATTTAGCAAAACCTAAAATGTAAATATCTCGTGAAATAAGCCCCGTAGAAGGAAAAGGACAAAATTTTGTTATCACTAATTTTAACAAAACTTAAAAATTTAGCAAAACTTAAAATGTAAATATCTCGTTAAATAAGCCCCGTAGAAGGAAAAGGACAAAATTTTGTTATACTAATTTTTTGGCCAAAATTTTGAATTTCCTTAGCAAAACTTAAAATGTAAATATCTCGTTAAATAAGCCCCGTAGAAGGAAAAGGACAAAATAATGTTATCACTAATTTTTTGGCCAAAATTTTGAATTTCCTTAGCAACACTTAAAATGTAAATATCTCGTTAAATAAGCCCCGTAGAAGGAAAAGGACAAAATTTTGTTAATACTAATTTTTTGGCCAAAATCGTGAATTTCCTTAGCAAAACTTAAAATGTAAATATCTCGTTAAATAAGCCCCGTAGAAGGAAAAGGACAAAATTTTGTTATCACTCTATTTTTGGCCAAATTTTAGCAAAACTTGAAATGTAAATATCTCGTTAAACAAGCCCCGTAGAAGGAAAAGGACAAAATTTTGTTATCACTAATTTTTTGGCCAAAATTTTAGCAAAACTTAAAATGTTAATATCTTGTTAAACAAGCTCCGTAGAAGGAAAAGGACAAAATTTTGTTATCACTAATTTTTTGGCCAAAATTTAGCAAAACTTAAAATGTAAATATCTCGTTAAATAAGCCCCGTAGAAGGAAAAGGACAAAATTTTGTTATCACTAATTTTTTGGCCAAAATTTAGCAAATCTTAAAATGTAAATATCTTGTTAAATAAGCCCCGTAGAAGGAAAAGGACAAAATTTTGTTATCACGAATTTTTTGGCCAAAATTTTGAATTTCCTTAGCAAAACTTAAAATGTAAATATCTTGTTAAATAAGCCCCGTAGAAGGAAAAGGACAAAATTTTGTTATCACTAATTTTTTGGCCAAAATTTAGCAAAACTTAAAATGTAAATATCTCGTTAAATAAGCCCCGTAGAAGGAAAAGGACAAAATTTTGTTATCACTAATTTTTTGGCCAAAATTTAGCAAAACTTAAAATGTAAATATCTCGTTAAATAAGCCCCGTAGAAGGAAAAGGACAAAATTTTGTTATCACGAATTTTTTGGCCAAAATTTTGAATTTCCTTAGCAAAACTTAAAATGTAAATATCTTGTTAAATAAGCCCCGTAGAAGGAAAAGGAAAACATTTTTTTATCACTAATTTTTTGGTCAAAATTCAGCAAAACTTAAAATGTAAATATCTCGTTAAATAAGCCCCGTAGAAGAAAAAAGACAAAAATTTTTTATCACTAATTTTTTTATCCAAAATTTAGCAAAACTTAAAATGTAAATATCTCGTTAAATAAGCCCCGTAGAAGGAAAAGGACAAAATTTTGTTATCACTAATTTTTTGGCCAAAATTTAGCAAAACTTAAAATGTAAATATCTTGTTAAATAAGCCCCGTAGAATGAAAAGGACAAAATTTTGTTATCACTAATTTTTTGGCCAAAATTTAGCAAAACTTAAAATGTAAATATCTCGTTAAATAAGCCCCGTAGAAGGAAAAGGACAACATTTTGTTATCACTAATTTTTTGGCCAAAATTTAGTAAAACTTAAAATGTAAATATCTCGTTAAATAAGCCCCGTAGAAGGAAAAGGACAAAATTTTGTTATCACAAATTTTTTGGCCAAAATTTTGAATTTCCTTAGCAAAACTTAAAATGTAAATATCTTGTTACATAAGCCCCGTAGAAGGAAAAGGACAAAATTTTGTTATCACAAATTTTTTGGCCAAAATTTTGAATTTCCTTAGCAAAACTTAAAATGTAAATATCTCGTTAAATAAGCCCCGTAGAAGGAAAAGGACAAAATTTTTTTATCACTAATTTTTTGGCCAAAATTTACCAAAACTTAAAATGTAAATATCTCGTTAAATAAGCCCCGTAGAAGGAAAAGGACAAAATTTTGTTATCACGAATTTTTTGGCCAAAATTTTGAATTTCCTTAGCAAAACTTAAAATGTAAATATCTCGTTAAATAAGCCCCGTAGAAGGAAAAGGACAAAATTTTGTTATCACTAATTTTTTGGCCAAAATTTAGCAAAACTTAAAATGTAAATATCTCGTTAAATAAGCCCCGTAGAAGGAAAAGGACAAAATTTTGTTATCACTAATTTTTTGGCCAAAATTTAGTAAAACTTAAAATGTAAATATCTCGTTAAATAAGCCCCGTAGAAGGAAAAGGACAAAATTTTGTTATCACAAATTTTTTGGCCAAAATTTTGAATTTCCTTAGCAAAACTTAAAATGTAAATATCTCGTTAAATAAGCCCCGTAGAAGGTAAAGGACAAAATTTTGTTATCACTAATTTTTTGGCCAAAATTTAGCAAAACTTAAAATGTAAATATCTCGTTAAATAAGCCCCGTAGAAGGAAAAGGACAAAATTTTGTTATCACTAATTTTTTGGCCAAAATTTAGTAAAACTTAAAATGTAAATATCTCGTTAAATAAGCCCCGTAGAAGGAAAAGGACAAAATTTTGTTATCACAAATTTTTTGGCCAAAATTTTGAATTTCCTTAGCAAAACTTAAAATGTAAATATCTTGTTAAATAAGCCCCGTAGAAGGAAAAGGACAAAATTTTGTTATCACAAATTTTTTGGCCAAAATTTTGAATTTCCTTAGCAAAATTTAAAATGTAAATATCTCGTTAAATAAGCCCCGTAGAAGGAAAAGGACAAAATTTTTTTATCACTAATTTTTTGGCCAAAATTTACCAAAACTTAAAATGTAAATATCTCGTTAAATAAGCCCCGTAGAAGGAAAAGGACAAAATTTTGTTATCACTAATTTTTTGGCCAAAATTTAGTAAAACTTAAAATGTAAATATCTCGTTAAATAAGCCCCGTAGAAGGAAAAGGACAAAATTTTGTTATCACAAATTTTGTGGCCAAAATTTTGAATTTCCTTAGCAAAACTTAAAATGTAAATATCTCGTTAAATAAGCCCCGTAGAAGGAAAAGGACAAAATTTTGTTATCACAAATTTTTTGGCCAAAATTTTGAATTTCCTTAGCAAAACTTAAAATGTAAATATCTCGTTAAATAAGCCCCGTAGAAGGAAAAGGACAAAATTTTGTTATCACTAATTTTTTGGCCAAAATTTAGCAAAACTTAAAATGTAAATATCTCGTTAAATAAGCCCCGTAGAAGGAAAAGGGCAAAATTTTGTTATCACTAATTTTTTGGCCAAAATTTAGTAAAACTTAAAATGTAAATATCTCGTTAAATAAGCCCCGTAGAAGGAAAAGGACAAAATTTTGTTATCACAAATTTTTTGGCCAAAATTTTGAATTTCCTTAGCAAAACTTAAAATGTAAATATCTTGTTACATAAGCCCCGTAGAAGGAAAAGGACAAAATTTTGTTATCACAAATTTTTTGGCCAAAATTTTGAATTTCCTTAGCAAAACTTAAAATGTAAATATCTCGTTAAATAAGCCCCGTAGAAGGAAAAGGACAAAATTTTTTTATCACTAATTTTTTGGCCAAAATTTACCAAAACTTAAAATGTAAATATCTCGTTAAATAAGCCCCGTAGAAGGAAAAGGACAAAATTTTGTTATCACTAATTTTTTGGCCAAAATTTTGAATTTCCTTAGCAAAACTTAAAATGTAAATATCTCGTTAAATAAGCCCCGTAGAAGGAAAAGGACAAAATTTTGTTATCACTAATTTTTTGGCCAAAATTTAGCAAAACTTAAAATGTAAATATCTCGTTAAATAAGCCCCGTAGAAGGAAAAGGACAAAATTTTGTTATCACTAATTTTTTGGCAAAAATTTAGTAAAACTTAAAATGTAAATATCTCGTTAAATAAGCCCCGTAGAAGGAAAAGGACAAAATTTTGTTATCACAAATTTTTTGGCCAAAATTTTGAATTTCCTTAGCAAAACTTAAAATGTAAATATCTTGTTACATAAGCCCCGTAGAAGGAAAAGGACAAAATTTTGTTATCACTAATTTTTTGGCCAAAATTTTGAATTTCCTTAGCAAAACTTAAAATGTAAATATTTCGTTAAATAAGCCCCGTAGAAGGAAAAGGACAAAATTTTTTTATCACTAATTTTTTGGCCAAAATTTACCAAAACTTAAAATGTAAATTTCTCGTTAAATAAGCCCCGTAGAAGGAAAAGGACAAAATTTTGTTATCACGAATTTTTTGGCCAAAATTTTGAATTTCCTTAGCAAAACTTAAAATGTAAATATCTCGTTAAATAAGCCCCGTAGAAGGAAAAGGACAAAATTTTGTTATCACTAATTTTTTGGCCAAAATTTTGAATTTCCTTAGCAAAACTTAAAATGTAAATATCTCGTTAAATAAGCCCCGTAGAAGGAAAAGGACAAAATTTTGTTATCACTCATTTTTTGGCCAAAATTTTGATTTTCCTTAGCAAAACTTAAAATGTAAATATCTCGTTAAATAAGCCCCGTAGAAGGAAAAGTACAAAATTTTGTTATCACTCATTTTTTGGCCAAAATTTTGAATTTCCTTACCAAAACTTAAAATGTAAATATCTCGTTAAATAAGCCCCGTAGAAGGAAAAGGACACAATTTTGTTATCACAAATTTTTTGGCCAAAATTTTGAATTTCCTTAGCAAAACTTAAAATGTAAATATCTCGTTAAATAAGCCCCGTAGAAGGAAAAGGACAAAATTTTGTTATCACAAATTTTTTGGCCAAAATTTTGAATTTCCTTAGCAAAACTTAAAATGTAAATATCTCGTTAAATAAGCCCCGTAGAAGGAAAACGACAAAATTTTGTTATCACTAATTTTTTGGCCAAAATTTAGCAAAACTTAAAATGTAAATATCTCGTTAAATAAGCCCCGTAGAAGGAAAAGGACAAAATTTTGTTATCACTAATTTTTTGGCCAAAATTTAGTAAAACTTAAAATGTAAATATCTCGTTAAATAAGCCCCGTAGAAGGAAAAGGACAAAATTTTGTTATCACAAATTTTTTGGCCAAAATTTTGAATTTCCTTAGCAAAACTTAAAATGTAAATATCTTGTTAAATAAGCCCCGTAGAAGGAAAAGGACAAAATTTTGTTATCACAAATTTTTTGTCCAAAATTTTGAATTTCCTTAGCAAAACTTAAAATGTAAATATCTCGTTAAATAAGCCCCGTAGAAGGAAAAGGACAACATTTTTTTATCACTAATTTTTTGGCCAAAATTTACCAAAAGTTAAAATGTAAATATCTCGTTAAATAAGCCCCGTAGAAGGAAAAGGACAAAATTTTGTTATCACGAATTTTTTGGCCAAAATTTTGAATTTCCTTAGCAAAACTTAAAATGTAAATATCTCGTTAAATAAGCCCCGTAGAAGGAAAAGGACAAAGTTTTGTTATCACTAATTTTTTGGCCAAAATTTAGCAAAATTTAAAATGTAAATATCTCGTTAAATAAGCCCCGTAGAAGGAAAAGGACAAAATTTTGTTATCACTAATTTTTTGGCCAAAATTTAGTAAAACTTAAAATGTAAATATCTCGTTAAATAAGCCCCGTAGAAGGAAAAGGACAAAATTTTGTTATCACAAATTTTTTGGCCAAAATTTTGAATTCCTTAGCAAAACTTAAAATGTAAATATCTCGTTAAATAAGCCCCGTAGAAGGAAAAGGACAAAATTTTGTTATCACTAATTTTTTGGCCAAAATTTAGCAAAACTTAAAATGTAAATATCTCGTTAAATAAGCCCCGTAGAAGGAAAAGGACAAAATTTTGTTATCACTAATTTTTTGGCCAAAATTTAGTAAAACTTAAAATGTAAATATCTCGTTAAATAAGCCCCGTAGAAGGAAAAGGACAAAATTTTGTTATCACAAATTTTTTGGCCAAAATTTTGAATTTCCTTAGCAAAACTTAAAATGTAAATATCTCGTTAAATAAGCCCCGTAGAAGGAAAAGGACAAAATTTTGTTATCACTAATTTTTTGGCCAAAATTTAGCAAAACTTAAAATGTAAATATCTCGTTAAATAAGCCCCGTAGAAGGAAAAGGACAAAATTTTGTTATCACTAATTTTTTGGCCAAAATTTAGCAAAATTTAAAATGTAAATATCTCGTTAAATAAGCCCCGTAGAAGGAAAAGGACAAAATTTTGTTATCACTAATTTTTTGGCCAAAATTTAGTAAAACTTAAAATGTAAATATCTCGTTAAATAAGCCCCGTAGAAGGAAAAGGACAAAATTTTGTTATCACAAATTTTTTGGCCAAAATTTTGAATTTCCTTAGCAAAATTTAAAATGTAAATATCTCGTTAAATAAGCCCCGTAGAAGGAAAAGGACAAAATTTTGTTATCACTAATTTTTTGGCCAAAATTTAGCAAAATTTAAAATGTAAATATCTCGTTAAATAAGCCCCGTAGAAGGAAAAGGACAAAATTTTGTTATCACTAATTTTTTGGCCAAAATTTAGTAAAACTTAAAATGTAAATATCTCGTTAAATAAGCCCCGTAGAAGGAAAAGGACAAAATTTTGTTATCACAAATTTTTTGGCCAAAATTTTGAATTTCCTTAGCAAAACTTAAAATGTAAATATCTCGTTAAATAAGCCCCGTAGAAGGAAAAGGACAAAATTTTGTTATCACTAATTTTTTGGCCAAAATTTAGCAAAACTTAAAATGTAAATATCTCGTTAAATAAGCCCCGTAGAAGGAAAAGGACAAAATTTTGTTATCACAAATTTTTTGGCCAAAATTTTGAATTTCCTTAGCAAAACTTAAAATGTAAATATCTTGTTACATAAGCCCCGTAGAAGGAAAAGGACAAAATTTTGTTATCACAAATTTTTTGGCCAAAATTTTGATTTCCTTAGCAAAACTTAAAATGTAAATATCTTGTTAAATAAGCCCCGTAGAAGGAAAAGGACAAAATTTTGTTATCACAAATTTTGAATTTCCTTAGCAAAACTTAAAATGTAAATATCTCGTTAAATAAGCCCCGTAGAAGGAAAAGGACAAAATTTTGTTATCACTAATTTTTTGGCCAAAATTTAGCAAAACTTAAAATGTAAATATCTCGTTAAATAAACCCCGTAGAAGGAAAAGGACAAAATTTTGTTATCACTAATTTTTTGGCCAAAATTTAGTAAAACTTAAAATGTAAATATCTCGTTAAATAAGCCCCGTAGAAGGAAAAGGACAAAATTTTGTTATCACAAATTTTTTGGCCAAAATTTTGAATTTCCTTAGCAAAACTTAAAATGTAAATATCTCGTTAAATAAGCCCCGTAGAAGGAAAAGGACAAAATTTTGTTATCACAAATTTTTTGGCCAAAATTTTGAATTTCCTTAGCAAAACTTAAAATGTAAATATCTCGTTAAATAAGCCCCGTAGAAGGAAAAGGACAAAATTTTGTTATCACAAATTTTTGGCCAAAATTTTGAATTTCCATAGCAAAACTTAAAATGTAAATATCTCGTTAAATAAGCCCCGTAGAAGGAAAAGGACAAAATTTTGTTATCACTCATTTTTTGGCCAAAATTTTGAATTTCCTTAGCAAAACTTAAAATGTAAATATCTCGTTAAATAAGCCCCGTAGAAGGAAAAGTACAAAATTTTGTTATCACTCATTTTTTGGCCAAAATTTTGAATTTCCTTAGCAAAACTTAAAATGTAAATATCTCGTTAAATAAGCCCCGTAGAAGGAAAAGGACAAAATTTTGTTATCACAAATTTTTTGGCCAAAATTTTGAATTTCCTTAGCAAAACTTAAAATGTAAATATCTCGTTAAATAAGCCCCGTAGAAGGAAAAGTACAAAATTTTGTTATCACTCATTTTTTGGCCAAAATTTTGAATTTCCTTAGCAAAACTTAAAATGTAAATATCTCGTTAAATAAGCCCCGTAGAAGGAAAAGGACAAAATTTTGTTATCACGAATTTTTTGGCCAAAATTTTGAATTTCCTTAGCAAAACTTAAAATATAAATATCTCGTTAAATAAGCCCCGTAGAAGGAAAAGGACAAAATTTTGTTATCACTAATTTTTTGGCCAAAATTTAGCAAAACTTAAAATGTAAATATCTCGTTAAATAAGCCCCGTAGAAGGAAAAGGACAAAATTTTGTTATCACTAATTTTTTGGCCAAAATTTAGTAAAACTTAAAATGTAAATATCTCGTTAAATAAGCCCCGTAGAAGGAAAAGGACAAAATTTTGTTATCACAAATTTTTTGGCCAAAATTTTGAATTTCCTTAGCAAAACTTAAAATGTAAATATCTCGTTAAATAAGCCCCGTAGAAGGAAAAGGACAAAATTTTGTTATCGCTAATTTATTGGCCAAAATTTAGCAAAACTTAAAATGTAAATATCTCGTTAAATAAGCCCCGTAGAAGGAAAAGGACAAAATTTTGTTATCACTAATTTTTTGGCCAAAATTTAGTAAAACTTAAAATGTAAATATCTCGTTAAATAAGCCCCGTAGAAGGAAAAGGACAAAATTTTGTTATCACAAATTTTTTGGCCAAAATTTTGAATTTCCTTAGCAAAACTTAAAATGTAAATATCTTGTTAAATAAGCCCCGTAGAAGGAAAAGGACAAAATTTTGTTATCACAAATTTTTTGGCCAAAATTTTGAATTTCCTTAGCAAAACTTAAAATGTAAATATCTCGTTAAATAAGCCCCGTAGAAGGAAAAGGACAAAATTTTGTTATCACTAATTTTTTGGCCAAAATTTAGCAAAACTTAAAATGTAAATATCTCGTTAAATAAGCCCCGTAGAAGGAAAAGGACTAAATTTTGTTATCACTAATTTTTTGGCCAAAATTTAGTAAAACTTAAAATGTAAATATCTCGTTAAATAAGCCCCGTAGAAGGAAAAGGACAAAATTTTGTTATCACAAATTTTTTGGCCAAAATTTTGAATTTCCTTAGCAAAACTTAAAATGTAAATATCTCGTTAAATAAGCCCCGTAGAAGGAAAAGGACAAAATTTTGTTATCACAAATTTTTTGGCCAAAATTTTGAATTTCCTTAGCAAAACTTAAAATGTAAATATCTCGTTAAATAAGCCCCGTAGAAGGAAAAGGACAAAATTTTGTTATCACAAATTTTTTGGCCAAAATTTTGAATTTCCTTAGCAAAACTTAAAATGTAAATATCTCGTTAAATAAGCCCCGTAGAAGGAAAACGACAAAATTTTGTTATCACTCATTTTTTGGTCAAAATTTTGAATTTCCTTAGCAAAACTTAAAATGTAAATATCTCGTTAAATAAGCCCCGTCGAAGGAAAAGTACAAAATTTTGTTATCACTCATTTTTTGGCCAAAATTTTGAATTTCCTTAGCAAAACTTAAAATGTAAATATCTCGTTAAATAAGCCCCGTAGAAGGAAAAGGACAAAATTTTGTTATCACAAATTTTTTGGCCAAAATTTTGAATTTCCTTAGCAAAACTTAAAATGTAAATATCTCGTTAAATAAGCCCCGTAGAAGGAAAAGGACAAAATTTTGTTATCACAAATTTTTTGGCCAAAATTTTGAATTTCCTTAGCAAAACTTAAAATGTAAATATCTCGTTAAATAAGCCCCGTAGAAGGAAAACGACAAAATTTTGTTATCACTAATTTTTTGGCCAAAATTTAGCAAAACTTAAAATGTAAATATCTCGTTAAATAAGCCCCGTAGAAGGAAAAGGACAAAATTTTGTTATCACTAATTTTTTGGCCAAAATTTAGCAAAACTTAAAATGTAAATATCTCGTTAAATAAGCCCCGTAGAAGGAAAAGGACAAAATTTTGTTATCACTAATTTTTTGGCCAAAATTTAGTAAAACTTAAAATGTAAATATCTCGTTAAATAAGCCCCGTAGAAGGAAAAGGACAAAATTTTGTTATCACAAATTTTTTGGCCAAAATTTTGAATTTCCTTAGCAAAACTTAAAATGTAAATATCTCGTTAAATAAGCCCCGTAGAAGGAAAAGGACAAAATTTTGTTATCACTCATTTTTTGGCCAAAATTTTGAATTTCCTTAGCAAAACTTAAAATGTAAATATCTCGTTAAATAAGCCCCGTAGAAGGAAAAGTACAAAATTTTGTTATCACTCATTTTTTGGCCAAAATTTTGAATTTCCTTAGCAAAACTTAAAATGTAAATATCTCGTTAAATAAGCCCCGTAGAAGGAAAAGGACAAAATTTTGTTATCACAAATTTTTTGGCCAAAATTTTGAATTTCCTTAGCAAAACTTAAAATGTAAATATCTCGTTAAATAAGCCCCGTAGAAGGAAAAGTACAAAATTTTGTTATCACTCATTTTTTGGCCAAAATTTTGAATTTCCTTAGCAAAACTTAAAATGTAAATATCTCGTTAAATAAGCCCCGTAGAAGGAAAAGGACAAAATTTTGTTATCACAAATTTTTTGGCCAAAATTTTGAATTTCCTTAGCAAAACTTAAAATGTAAATATCTCGTTAAATAAGCCCCGTAGAAGGAAAAGGACAAAATTTTGTTATCACAAATTTTTTGGCCAAAATTTTGAATTTCCTTAGCAAAACTTAAAATGTAAATATCTCGTTAAATAAGCCCCGTAGAAGGAAAACGACAAAATTTTGTTATCACTAATTTTTTGGCCAAAATTTAGCAAAACTTAAAATGTAAATATCTCGTTAAATAAGCCCCGTAGAAGGAAAAGGACAAAATTTTGTTATCACTAATTTTTTGGCCAAAATTTAGCAAAACTTAAAATGTAAATATCTCGTTAAATAAGCCCCGTAGAAGGAAAAGGACAAAATTTTGTTATCACTAATTTTTTGGCCAAAATTTAGCAAAACTTAAAATGTAAATATCTCGTTAAATAAGCCCCGTAGAAGGAAAAGGACAAAATTTTGTTATCACTAATTTTTTGGCCAAAATTTAGTAAAACTTAAAATGTAAATATCTCGTTAAATAAGCCCCGTAGAAGGAAAAGGACAAAATTTTGTTATCACAAATTTTTTGGCCAAAATTTTGAATTTCCTTAGCAAAACTTAAAATGTAAATATCTTGTTAAATAAGCCCCGTAGAAGGAAAAGGACAAAATTTTGTTATCACAAATTTTTTGGCCAAAATTTTGAATTTCCTTAGCAAAACTTAAAATGTAAATATCTCGTTAAATAAGCCCCGTAGAAGGAAAAGGACAAAATTTTGTTATCACTAATTTTTTGGCCAAAATTTAGCAAAACTTAAAATGTAAATATCTCGTTAAATAAGCCCCGTAGAAGGAAAAGGACAAAATTTTGTTATCACTAATTTTTTGGCCAAAATTTAGTAAAACTTAAAATGTAAATATCTCGTTAAATAAGCCCCGTAGAAGGAAAAGGACAAAATTTTGTTATCACAAATTTTTTGGCCAAAATTTTGAATTTCCTTAGCAAAACTTAAAATGTAAATATCTCGTTAAATAAGCCCCGTAGAAGGAAAAGGACAAACTTTTGTTATCACAAATTTTTTGGCCAAAATTTTGAATTTCCTTAGCAAAACTTAAAATGTAAATATCTCGTTAAATAAGCCCCGTAGAAGGAAAAGTACAAAATTTTGTTATCACTCATTTTTTGGCCAAAATTTTGAATTTCCTTAGCAAAACTTAAAATGTAAATATCTCGTTAAATAAGCCCCGTAGAAGGAAAAGGACAACATTTTGTTATCACAAATTTTTTGGCCAAAATTTTGAATTTCCTTAGCAAAACTTAAAATGTAAATATCTCGTTAAATAAGCCCCGTAGAAGGAAAAGTACAAAATTTTGTTATCACTCATTTTTTGGCCAAAATTTTGAATTTCCTTAGCAAAACTTAAAATGTAAATATCTCGTTAAATAAGCCCCGTAGAAGGAAAAGGACAAAATTTTGTTATCACGAATTTTTTGGCCAAAATTTTGAATTTCCTTAGCAAAACTTAAAATGTAAATATCTCGTTAAATAAGCCCCGTAGAAGGAAAAGGACAAAATTTTGTTATCACTAATTTTTTGGCCAAAATTTAGCAAAACTTAAAATGTAAATATCTCGTTAAATAAGCCCCGTAGAAGGAAAAGGACAAAATTTTGTTATCACTAATTTTTTGGCCAAAATTTAGTAAAACTTAAAATGTAAATATCTCGTTAAATAAGCCCCGTAGAAGGAAAAGGACAAAATTTTGTTATCACAAATTTTTTGGCCAAAATTTTGAATTTCCTTAGCAAAACTTAAAATGTAAATATCTCGTTAAATAAGCCCCGTAGAAGGAAAAGGACAAAATTTTGTTATCACTAATTTATTGGCCAAAATTTAGCAAAACTTAAAATGTAAATATCTCGTTAAATAAGCCCCGTAGAAGGAAAAGGACAAAATTTTGTTATCACTAATTTTTTGGCCAAAATTTAGTAAAACTTAAAATGTAAATATCTCGTTAAATAAGCCCCGTAGAAGGAAAAGGACAAAATTTTGTTATCACAAATTTTTTGGCCAAAATTTTGAATTTCCTTAGCAAAACTTAAAATGTAAATATCTCGTTAAATAAGCCCCGTAGAAGGAAAAGGACAAAATTTTGTTATCACAAATTTTTTGGCCAAAATTTTGAATTTCCTTAGCAAAACTTAAAATGTAAATATCTCGTTAAATAAGCCCCGTAGAAGGAAAAGGACAAAATTTTGTTATCACAAATTTTTTGGCCAAAATTTTGAATTTCCTTAGCAAAACTTAAAATGTAAATATCTCGTTAAATAAGCCCCGTAGAAGGAAAACGACAAAATTTTGTTATCACTAATTTTTTGGCCAAAATTTAGCAAAACTTAAAATGTAAATATCTCGTTAAATAAGCCCCGTAGAAGGAAAAGGACAAAATTTTGTTATCACTAATTTTTTGGCCAAAATTTAGCAAAACTTAAAATGTAAATATCTCGTTAAATAAGCCCCGTAGAAGGAAAAGGACAAAATTTTGTTATCACTAATTTTTTGGCCAAAATTTAGCAAAACTTAAAATGTAAATATCTCGTTAAATAAGCCCCGTAGAAGGAAAAGGACAAAATTTTGTTATCACTAATTTTTTGGCCAAAATTTAGTAAAACTTAAAATGTAAATATCTCGTTAAATAAGCCCCGTAGAAGGAAAAGGACAAAATTTTGTTATCACAAATTTTTTGGCCAAAATTTTGAATTTCCTTAGCAAAACTTAAAATGTAAATATCTTGTTAAATAAGCCCCGTAGAAGGAAAAGGACAAAATTTTGTTATCACAAATTTTTTGGCCAAAATTTTGAATTTCCTTAGCAAAACTTAAAATGTAAATATCTCGTTAAATAAGCCCCGTAGAAGGAAAAGGACAAAATTTTGTTATCACTAATTTTTTGGCCAAAATTTAGCAAAACTTAAAATGTAAATATCTCGTTAAATAAGCCCCGTAGAAGGAAAAGGACAAAATTTTGTTATCACTAATTTTTTGGCCAAAATTTAGTAAAACTTAAAATGTAAATATCTCGTTAAATAAGCCCCGTAGAAGGAAAAGGACAAAATTTTGTTATCACAAATTTTTTGGCCAAAATTTTGAATTTCCTTAGCAAAACTTAAAATGTAAATATCTCGTTAAATAAGCCCCGTAGAAGGAAAAGGACAAAATTTTGTTATCACTCATTTTTTGGCCAAAATTTTGAATTTCCTTAGCAAAACTTAAAATGTAAATATCTCGTTAAATAAGCCCCGTAGAAGGAAAAGTACAAAATTTTGTTATCACTCATTTTTTGGCCAAAATTTTGAATTTCCTTAGCAAAACTTAAAATGTAAATATCTCGTTAAATAAGCCCCGTAGAAGGAAAAGGACAAAATTTTGTTATCACAAATTTTTTGGCCAAAATTTTGAATTTCCTTAGCAAAACTTAAAATGTAAATATCTCGTTAAATAAGCCCCGTAGAAGGAAAAGTACAAAATTTTGTTATCACTCATTTTTTGGCCAAAATTTTGAATTTCCTTAGCAAAACTTAAAATGTAAATATCTCGTTAAATAAGCCCCGTAGAAGGAAAAGGACAAAATTTTGTTATCACAAATTTTTTGGCCAAAATTTTGAATTTCCTTAGCAAAACTTAAAATGTAAATATCTCGTTAAATAAGCCCCGTAGAAGGAAAAGGACAAAATTTTGTTATCACAAATTTTTTGGCCAAAATTTTGAATTTCCTTAGCAAAACTTAAAATGTAAATATCTCGTTAAATAAGCCCCGTAGAAGGAAAACGACAAAATTTTGTTATCACTAATTTTTTGGCCAAAATTTAGCAAAACTTAAAATGTAAATATCTCGTTAAATAAGCCCCGTAGAAGGAAAAGGACAAAATTTTGTTATCACTAATGTTTTGGCCAAAATTTAGCAAAACTTAAAATGTAAATATCTCGTTAAATAAGCCCCGTAGAAGGAAAAGGACAAAATTTTGTTATCACTAATTTTTTGGCCAAAATTTAGCAAAACTTAAAATGTAAATATCTCGTTAAATAAGCCCCGTAGAAGGAAAAGGACAAAATTTTGTTATCACTAATTTTTTGGCCAAAATTTAGTAAAACTTAAAATGTAAATATCTCGTTAAATAAGCCCCGTAGAAGGAAAAGGACAAAATTTTGTTATCACAAATTTTTTGGCCAAAATTTTGAATTTCCTTAGCAAAACTTAAAATGTAAATATCTTGTTAAATAAGCCCCGTAGAAGGAAAAGGACAAAATTTTGTTATCACAAATTTTTTGGCCAAAATTTTGAATTTCCTTAGCAAAACTTAAAATGTAAATATCTCGTTAAATAAGCCCCGTAGAAGGAAAAGGACAAAATTTTGTTATCACTAATTTTTTGGCCAAAATTTAGCAAAACTTAAAATGTAAATATCTCGTTAAATAAGCCCCGTAGAAGGAAAAGGACAAAATTTTGTTATCACTAATTTTTTGGCCAAAATTTAGTAAAACTTAAAATGTAAATATCTCGTTAAATAAGCCCCGTAGAAGGAAAAGGACAAAATTTTGTTATCACAAATTTTTTGGCCAAAATTTTGAATTTCCTTAGCAAAACTTAAAATGTAAATATCTCGTTAAATAAGCCCCGTAGAAGGAAAAGGACAAAATTTTGTTATCACAAATTTTTTGGCCAAAATTTTGAATTTCCTTAGCAAAACTTAAAATGTAAATATCTCGTTAAATAAGCCCCGTAGAAGGAAAAGTACAAAATTTTGTTATCACTCATTTTTTGGCCAAAATTTTGAATTTCCTTAGCAAAACTTAAAATGTAAATATCTCGTTAAATAAGCCCCGTAGAAGGAAAAGGACAAAATTTTGTTATCACGAATTTTTTGGCCAAAATTTTGAATTTCCTTAGCAAAACTTAAAATGTAAATATCTCGTTAAATAAGCCCCGTAGAAGGAAAAGGACAAAATTTTGTTATCACTAATTTTTTGGCCAAAATTTAGCAAAACTTAAAATGTAAATATCTCGTTAAATAAGCCCCGTAGAAGGAAAAGGACAAAATTTTGTTATCACTAATTTTTTGGCCAAAATTTAGTAAAACTTAAAATGTAAATATCTCGTTAAATAAGCCCCGTAGAAGGAAAAGGACAAAATTTTGTTATCACAAATTTTTTGGCCAAAATTTTGAATTTCCTTAGCAAAACTTAAAATGTAAATATCTCGTTAAATAAGCCCCGTAGAAGGAAAAGGACAAAATTTTGTTATCACTAATTTATTGGCCAAAATTTAGCAAAACTTAAAATGTAAATATCTCGTTAAATAAGCCCCGTAGAAGGAAAAGGACAAAATTTTGTTATCACTAATTTTTTGGCCAAAATTTAGTAAAACTTAAAATGTAAATATCTCGTTAAATAAGCCCCGTAGAAGGAAAATGACAAAATTTTGTTATCACAAATTTTTTGGCCAAAATTTTGAATTTCCTTAGCAAAACTTAAAATGTAAATATCTTGTTAAATAAGCCCCGTAGAAGGAAAAGGACAAAATTTTGTTATCACAAATTTTTTGGCCAAAATTTTGAATTTCCTTAGCAAAACTTAAAATGTAAATATCTCGTTAAATAAGCCCCGTAGAAGGAAAAGGACAAAATTTTGTTATCACTAATTTTTTGGCCAAAATTTAGCAAAACTTAAAATGTAAATATCTCGTTAAATAAGCCCCGTAGAAGGAAAAGGACAAAATTTTGTTATCACTAATTTTTTGGCCAAAATTTAGCAAAACTTAAAATGTAAATATCTCGTTAAATAAGCCCCGTAGAAGGAAAAGGACAAAATTTTGTTATCACAAATTTTTTGGCCAAAATTTTGAATTTCCTTAGCAAAACTTAAAATGTAAATATCTCGTTAAATAAGCCCCGTAGAAGGAAAAGGACAAAATTTTGTTATCACTCATTTTTTGGCCAAAATTTTGAATTTCCTTAGCAAAACTTAAAATGTAAATATCTCGTTAAATAAGCCCCGTAGAAGGAAAAGTACAAAATTTTGTTATCACTCATTTTTTGGCCAAAATTTTGAATTTCCTTAGCAAAACTTAAAATGTAAATATCTCGTTAAATAAGCCCCGTAGAAGGAAAAGGACAAAATTTTGTTATCACAAATTTTTTGGCCAAAATTTTGAATTTCCTTAGCAAAACTTAAAATGTAAATATCTCGTTAAATAAGCCCCGTAGAAGGAAAAGGACAAAATTTTGTTATCACAAATTTTTTGGCCAAAATTTTTAATTTCCTTAGCAAAATTTAAAAAGTAAATATCTCGTTAAATAAGCCCCGTAGAAGGAAAACGACAAAATTTTGTTATCACAAATTTTTTGGCCAAAATTTTGAATTTCCTTAGCAAAACTTAAAATGTAAATATCTTGTTAAATAAGCCCCGTAGAAGGAAAAGGACAAAATTTTGTTATCACAAATTTTTTGGCCAAAATTTTTAATTTCCTTAGCAAAACTTAAAATGTAAATATCTCGTTAAATAAGCCCCGTAGAAGGAAAAGGACAAAATTTTTTTATCACTAATTTTTTGGCCAAAATTTACCAAAACTTAAAATGTAAATATCTCGTTAAATAAGCCCCGTAGAAGGAAAAGGACAAAATTTTGTTATCACGAATTTTTTGGCCAAAATTTTGAATTTCCTTAGCAAAACTTAAAATGTAAATATCTCGTTAAATAAGCCCCGTAGAAGGAAAAGGACAAAATTTTGTTATCACTAATTTTTTGGCCAAAATTTAGCAAAACTTAAAATGTAAATATCTCGTTAAATAAGCCCCGTAGAAGGAAAAGGACAAAATTTTGTTATCACAAATTTTTTGGCCAAAATTTTGAATTTCCTTAGCAAAACTTAAAATGTAAATATCTCGTTAAATAAGCCCCGTAGAAGGAAAAGGACAAAATTTTGTTATCACTATTTTTTTGGCCAAAATTTAGCAAAACTTAAAATGTAAATATCTCGTTAAATAAGCCCCGTAGAAGGAAAAGGACAAAATTTTGTTATCACAAATTTTTTGGCCAAAATTTTGAATTTCCTTAGCAAAACTTAAAATGTAAATATCTTGTTAAATAAGCCCCGTAGAAGGAAAAGGACAAAATTTTGTTATCACTAATTTTTTGGCCAAAATTTAGCAAAACTTAAAATGTAAATATCTCGTTAAATAAGCCCCGTAGAAGGAAAAGTACAAAATTTTGTTATCACTCATTTTTTGGCCAAAATTTTGAATTTCCTTAGCAAAACTTAAAATGTAAATATCTCGTTAAATAAGCCCCGTAGAAGGAAAAGGACAAAATTTTGTTATCACAAATTTTTTGGCCAAAATTTTGAATTTCCTTAGCAAAATTTAAAATGTAAATATCTCGTTAAATAAGCCCCGTAGAAGGAAAAGGACAAAATTTTGTTATCACAAATTTGTTGGCCAAAATTTTGAATTTCCTTAGCAAAACTTAAAATGTAAATATCTCGTTAAATAAGCCCCGTAGAAGGAAAAGGACAAAATTTTGTTATCACTAATTTTTTGGCCAAAATTTAGCAAAACTTAAAATGTAAATATCTCGTTAAATAAGCCCCGTAGAAGGAAAAGGACAAAATTTTGTTATCACGAATTTTTTGGCCAAAATTTTGAATTTCCTTAGCAAAACTTAAAATGTAAATATCTCGTTAAATAAGCCCCGTAGAAGAAAAGGACAAAATTTTGTTATCACAAATTTTTTGGCCAAAATTTTGAATTTCCTTAGCAAAACTTAAAATGTAAATATCTCGTTAAATAAGCCCCGTAGAAGGAAAAGGACAAAATTTTTTTATCACTAATTTTTTGGCCAAAATGTACCAAAACTTAAAATGTAAATATCTCGTTAAATAAGCCCCGTAGAAGGAAAAGGACAAAATTTTGTTATCACGAATTTTTTGGCCAAAATTTTGAATTTCCTTAGCAAAACTTAAAATGTAAATATCTCGTTAAATAAGCCCCGTAGAAGGAAAAGGACAAAATTTTGTTATCACTAATTTTTTGGCCAAAATTTAGCAAAACTTAAAATGTAAATATCTCGTTAAATAAGCCCCGTAGAAGGAAAAGGACAAAATTTTGTTATCACTAATTTTTTGGCCAAAATTTAGTAAAACTTAAAATGTAAATATCTCGTTAAATAAGCCCCGTAGAAGGAAAAGGACAAAATTTTGTTATCACAAATTTTTTGGCCAAAATTTTGAATTTCCTTAGCAAAACTTAAAATGTAAATATCTCGTTAAATAAGCCCCGTAGAAGGTAAAGGACAAAATTTTGTTATCACTAATTTTTTGGCCAAAATTTAGCAAAACTTAAAATGTAAATATCTCGTTAAATAAGCCCCGTAGAAGGAAAAGGACAAAATTTTGTTATCACTAATTTTTTGGCCAAAATTTAGTAAAACTTAAAATGTAAATATCTCGTTAAATAAGCCCCGTAGAAGGAAAAGGACAAAATTTTGTTATCACAAATTTTTTGGCCAAAATTTTGAATTTCCTTAGCAAAACTTAAAATGTAAATATCTTGTTAAATAAGCCCCGTGAAGGAAAAGGACAAAATTTTGTTATCACAAATTTTTTGGCCAAAATTTTGAATTTCCTTAGCAAAACTTAAAATGTAAATATCTCGTTAAATAAGCCCCGTAGAAGGAAAAGGACAAAATTTTTTTATCACTAATTTTTTGGCCAAAATTTACCAAAACTTAAAATGTAAATATCTCGTTAAATAAGCCCCGTAGAAGGAAAAGGACAAAATTTTGTTATCACGAATTTTTTGGCCAAAATTTTGAATTTCCTTAGCAAAACTTAAAATGTAAATATCTCGTTAAATAAGCCCCGTAGAAGGAAAAGGACAAAATTTTGTTATCACTAATTTTTTGGCCAAAATTTAGCAAAACTTAAAATGTAAATATCTCGTTAAATAAGCCCCGTAGAAGGAAAAGGACAAAATTTTGTTATCACAAATTTTTTGCCCAAAATTTAGTAAAACTTAAAATGTAAATATCTCGTTAAATAAGCCCCGTAGAAGGAAAAGGACAAAATTTTGTTATCACAAATTTTTTGGCCAAAATTTTGAATTTCATTAGCAAAACTTAAAATGTAAATATCTCGTTAAATAAGCCCCGTAGAAGGAAAAGGACAAAATTTTGTTATCACAAATTTTTTGGCCAAAATTTTGAATTTCCTTAGCAAAACTTAAAATGTAAATATCTCGTTAAATAAGCCCCGTAGAAGGAAAAGGACAAAATTTTGTTATCACAAATTTTTTGGCCAAAATTTAGTAAAACTTAAAATGTAAATATCTCGTTAAATAAGCCCCGTAGAAGGAAAAGGACAAAATTTTGTTATCACAAATTTTTTGGCCAAAATTTTGAATTTCATTAGCAAAACTTAAAATGTAAATATCTCGTTAAATAAGCCCCGTAGAAGGAAAAGGACAAAATTTTGTTATCACAAATTTTTTGGCCAAAATTTTGAATTTCCTTAGCAAAACTTAAAATGTAAATATATCGTTAAATAAGCCCCGTAGAAGGAAAAGGACAAAATTTTGTTATGACTCATTTTTTGGCCAAAATTTTGAATTTCCTTAGCAAAACTTAAAATGTAAATATCTCGTTAAATAAGCCCCGTAGAAGGAAAAGGACAAAATTTTGTTATCACAAATTTTTTGGCCAAAATTTTGAATTTCCTTAGCAAAACTTAAAATGTAAATATCTCGTTAAATAAGCCCCGTAGAAGGAAAAGGACAAAATTTTGTTATCACAAATTTTTTGGCCAAAATTTAGTAAAACTTAAAATGTAAATATCTCGTTAAATAAGCCCCGTAGAAGGAAAAGGACAAAATTTTGTTATCACAAATTTTTTGGCCAAAATTTTGAATTTCATTAGCAAAACTTAAAATGTAAATATCTCGTTAAATAAGCCCCGTAGAAGGAAAAGGACAAAATTTTGTTATCACAAATTTTTTGGCCAAAATTTTGAATTTCCTTAGCAAAACTTAAAATGTAAATATATCGTTAAATAAGCCCCGTAGAAGGAAAAGGACAAAATTTTGTTATGACTCATTTTTTGGCCAAAATTTTGAATTTCCTTAGCAAAACTTAAAATGTAAATATCTCGTTAAATAAGCCCCGTAGAAGGAAAAGGACAAAATTTTGTTATCACAAATTTTTTTGGCCAAAATTTTGAATTTCCTTAGCAAAACTTAAAATGTAAATATCTCGTTAAATAAGCCCCGTAGAAGGAAAACGACAAAATTTTGTTATCACTAATTTTTTGGCCAAAATTTAGCAAAACTTAAAATGTAAATATCTCGTTAAATAAGCCCCGTAGAAGGAAAAGGACAAAATTTTGTTATCACTAATTTTTTGGCCAAAATTTAGTAAAACTTAAAATGTAAATATCTCGTTAAATAAGCCCCGTAGAAGGAAAAGGACAAAATTTTGTTATCACAAATTTTTTGGCCAAAATTTTGAATTTCCTTAGCAAAACTTAAAATGTAAATATCTTGTTAAATAAGCCCCGTAGAAGGAAAAGGACAAAATTTTGTTATCACAAATTTTTTGGCCAACATTTTGAATTTCCTTAGCAAAACTTAAAATGTAAATATCTCGTTAAATAAGCCCCGTAGAAGGAAAAGGACAAAATTTTTTTATCACTAATTTTTTGGCCAAAATTTAGTAAAACTTAAAATGTAAATATCTCGTTAAATAAGCCCCGTAGAAGGAAAAGGACAAAATTTTGTTATCACAAATTTTTTGGCCAAAATTTTGAATTTCCTTAGCAAAACTTAAAATGTAAATATCTCGTTAAATAAGCCCCGTAGAAGGAAAAGGACAAAATTTTGTTATCACTAATTTTTTGGCCAAAATTTAGCAAAACTTAAAATGTAAATATCTCGTTAAATAAGCCCCGTAGAAGGAAAAGGACAAAATTTTGTTATCACAAATTTTTTGGCCAAAATTTTGAATTTCCTTAGCAAAACTTAAAATGTAAATATCTTGTTAAATAAGCCCCGTAGAAGGAAAAGGACAAAATTTTGTTATCACAAATTTTTTGGCCAAAATTTTGAATTTCCTTAGCAAAACTTAAAATGTAAATATCTCGTTAAATAAGCCCCGTAGAAGGAAAAGGACAAAATTTTTTTATCACTAATTTTTTGGCCAAAATTTACCAAAACTTAAAATGTAAATATCTCGTTAAATAAGCCCCGTAGAAGGAAAAGGACAAAATTTTGTTATCACGAATTTTTTGGCCAAAATTTTGAATTTCCTTAGCAAAACTTAAAATGTAAATATCTCGTTAAATAAGCCCCGTAGAAGGAAAAGGACAAAATTTTGTTATCACTAATTTTTTGGCCAAAATTTAGCAAAACTTAAAATGTAAATATCTCGTTAAATAAGCCCCGTAGAAGGAAAAGGACAAAATTTTGTTATCACTAATTTTTTGGCCAAAATTTAGTAAAACTTAAAATGTAAATATCTCGTTAAATAAGCCCCGTAGAATGAAAAGGACAAAATTTTGTTATCACAAATTTTTTGGCCAAAATTTTGAATTTCCTTAGCAAAACTTAAAATGTAAATATCTCATTAAATAAGCCCCGTAGAAGGAAAAGGACAAAATTTTGTTATCACTAATTTTTTGGCCAAAATTTAGCAAAACTTAAAATGTAAATATCTCGTTAAATAAGCCCCGTAGAAGGAAAAGGACAAAATTTTGTTATCACAAATTTTTTGGCCAAAATATTGAATTTCCTTAGCAAATCTTAAAATGTAAATATCTCGTTAAATAAGCCCCGTAGAAGGAAAAGGACAACATTTTGTTATCACGAATTTTTTGGCCAAAATTTTGAATTTCCTTAGCAAAACTTAAAATGTAAATATCTCGTTAAATAAGCCCCGTAGAAGGAAAAGGACAAAATTTTGTTATCACGAATTTTTTGGCCAAAATTTTGAATTTCCTTAGCAAAACTTAAAATGTAAATATCTCGTTAAATAAGCCCCGTAGAAGGAAAAAGACAAAATTTTGTTATCACGAATTTTTTGGCCAAAATTTTGAATTTCCTTAGCAAAACTTAATATGTAAATAACTCGTTAAATAAGCCCCGTAGAAGGAAAAGGACAAAATTTTGTTATCACGAATTTTTGGCCAAAATTTTGAATTTCCTTAGCAAAACTTAAAATGTAAATATCTCGTTAAATAAGCCCCGTAGAAGGAAAAAGCCCCGTAGAAGGAAAAGGAAATAAGCCCCGTAGAGGAAAAGCAAAACTTAAAATGTAAATATCTCGTTAAATAAGCCCCGTAGAAGGAAAAGGACAAAATTTTGTTATCACGAATTTTTTGGCCAAAATTTTGAATTTCCTTAGCAAAACTTAAAATGTAAATATCTCGTTAAATAAGCCCCGTAGAAGGAAAAGGACAAAATTTTGTTATCACGAATTTTTAGGCCAAAATTTTGAATTTCCTTAGCAAAACTTAAAATGTAAATATCTCGTTAAATAAGCCCCGTAGAAGGAAAAGGACAAAATTTTGTTATCACTAATTTTTTGGCCAAAATTTAGCAAAACTTAAAATGTAAATATCTTGTTAAATAAGCCCCGTAGAAGGAAAAGGACAAAATTTTGTTATCACAAATTTTTTGGCCAAAATTTTGAATTTCCTTAGCAAAACTTAAAATGTAAATATCTCGTTAAATAAGCCCCGTAGAAGGAAAAGGACAAAATTTTGTTATCACTAATTTTTTGGCCAAAATTTAGCAAAACTTAAAATGTAAATATCTCGTTAAATAAGCCCCGTAGAATGAAAAGGACAAAATTTTGTTATCACAAATTTTTTGGCCAAAATTTTGAATTTCCTTAGCAAAACTTAAAATGTAAATATCTCGTTAAATAAGCCCCGTAGAAGGAAAAGGACAAAATTTTGTTATCACTAATTTTTTGGCCAAAATTTAGCAAAACTTAAAATGTAAATATCTCGTTAAATAAGCCCCGTAGAAGGAAAAGGACAAAATTTTGTTATCACGAATTTTTTGGCCAAAATTTTGAATTTCCTTAGCAAAACTTAAAATGTAAATATCTCGTTAAATAAGCCCCGTAGAAGGAAAAGGACAAAATTTTGTTATCACGAATTTTTTGGCCAAAATTTTGAATTTCCTTAGCAAAACTTAAAATGTAAATATCTCGTTAAATAAGCCCCGTAGAAGGAAAAGGACAAAATTTTGTTATCACTAATTTTTTGGCCAAAATTTAGCAAAACTTAAAATGTAAATATCTCGTTAAATAAGCCCCGTAGAAGGAAAAGGACAAAATTTTGTTATCACAAATTTTTTGGCCAAAATTTTGAATTTCCTTAGCAAAACTTAAAATGTAAATATCTCGTTAAATAAGCCCCGTAGAATGAAAAGGACAAAATTTTGTTATCACAAATTTTTTGGCCAAAATTTTGAATTTCCTTAGCAAAACTTAAAATGTAAATATCTCGTTAAATAAGCCCCGTAGAAGGAAAAGGTCAAAATTTTGTTATCACTAATTTTTTGGCCAAAATTTAGCAAAACTTAAAATGTAAATATCTCGTTAAATAAGCCCCGTAGAAGGAAAAGGACAAAATTTTGTTATCACGAATTTTTTGGCCAAAATTTTGAATTTCCTTAGCAAAACTTAAAATGTAAATATCTCGTTAAATAAGCCCCGTAGAAGGAAAAGGACAAAATTTTGTTATCACTAATTTTTTGGCCAAAATTTAGCAAAACTTAAAATGTAAATATCTCGTTAAATAAGCCCCGTAGAAGGAAAAGGACAAAATTTTGTTATCACGAATTTTTTGGCCAAAATTTTGAATTTCCTTAGCAAAACTTAAAATGTAAATATCTCGTTAAATAAGCCCCGTAGAAGGAAAAAGACAAAATTTTGTTATCACGAATTTTTTGACCAAAATTTTGAATTTCCTTAGCAAAACTTAAAATGTAAATATCTCGTTAAATAAGCCCCGTAGAAGGAAAAGGACAAAATTTTGTTATCACTAATTTTTTGGCCAAAATTTAGCAAACCTTAAAATGTAAATATCTCGTTAAATAAGCCCCGTAGAAGGAAAAGGACAAAATTTTGTTATCACTAATTTTTTGGCCAAAATTTAGTAAAACTTAAAATGTAAATATCTCGTTAAATAAGCCCCGTAGAAGGAAAAGGACAAAATTTTGTTATCACAAATTTTTTGGCCAAAATTTTGAATTTCCTTAGCAAAACTTAAAATGTAAATATCTCGTTAAATAAGCCCCGTAGAAGGAAAAGGACAAAATTTTGTTATCACGAATTTTTTGGCCAAAATTTTGAATTTCCTTAGCAAAACTTAAAATGTAAATATCTCGTTAAATAAGCCCCGTAGAAGAAAAGGACAAAATTTTGTTATCACAAATTTGTTGGCCAAAATTTTGAATTTCCTTAGCAAAACTTAAAATGTAAATATCTTGTTAAATAAGCCCCGTAGAAGGAAAAGGACAAAATTTTGTTTTCACAAATTTTTTGGCCAAAATTTTGAATTTCCTTAGCAAAACTTAAAATGTAAATATCTCGTTAAATAAGCCCCGTAGAAGGAAAAGGACAAACTTTTTTTATCACTAATTTTTTGGCCAAAATTTACCAAAACTTAAAATGTAAATATCTCGTTAAATAAGCCCCGTAGAAGGAAAAGGACAAAATTTTGTTATCACGAATTTTTTTGGCCAAAATTTTGAATTTCCTTAGCAAAACTTAAAATGTAAATATCTCGTTAAATAAGCCCCGTAGAAGGAAAAGGACAAAATTTTGTTATCACTAATTTTTTGGCCAAAATTTAGCAAAACTTAAAATGTAAATATCTCGTTAAATAAGCCCCGTAGAAGGAAAAGGACAAAATTTTGTTATCACTAATTTTTTGGCCAAAATTTAGTAAAACTTAAAATGTAAATATCTCGTTAAATAAGCCCCGTAGAATGAAAAGGACAAAATTTTGTTATCACAAATTTTTTGGCCAAAATTTTGAATTTCCTTAGCAAAACTTAAAATGTAAATATCTCGTTAAATAAGCCCCGTAGAAGGAAAAGGACAAAATTTTGTTATCACTAATTTTTTGGCCAAAATTTAGCAAAACTTAAAATGTAAATATCTCGTTAAATAAGCCCCGTAGAAGGAAAAGGACAAAATTTTGTTATCACTAATTTTTTGGCCAAAATTTAGCAAAACTTAAAATGTAAATATCTCGTTAAATAAGCCCCGTAGAAGGAAAAGGACAAAATTTTGTTATCACAAATTTTTTGGCCAAAATTTTGAATTTCCTTAGCAAATCTTAAAATGTAAATATCTCGTTAAATAAGCCCCGTAGAAGGAAAAGGACAAAATTTTGTTATCACGAATTTTTTGGCCAAAATTTTGAATTTCCTTAGCAAAACTTAAAATGTAAATATCTCGTTAAATAAGCCCCGTAGAAGGAAAAGGACAAAATTTTGTTATCACGAATTTTTTGGCCAAAATTTTGAATTTCCTTAGCAAAACTTAAAATGTAAATATCTCGTTAAATAAGCCCCGTAGAAGGAAAAGGACAAAATTTTGTTATCTCGATTTTTTTGGCCAAAATTTTGAATTTCCTTAGCAAAACTTAAAATGTAAATATCTCGTTAAATAAGCCCCGTAGAAGGAAAAGGACAAAATTTTGTTATCACTAATTTTTTGGCCAAAATTTAGCAAAACTTAAAATGTAAATATCTCGTTAAATAAGCCCCGTAGAAGGAAAAGGACAAAATTTTGTTATCACTAATTTTTTGGCCAAAATTTAGTAAAACTTAAAATGTAAATATCTCGTTAAATAAGCCCCGTAGAAGGAAAAGGACAAAATTTTGTTATCACAAATTTTTTGGCCAAAATTTTGAATTTCCTTAGCAAAACTTAAAATGTAAATATCTCGTTAAATAAGCCCCGTAGAAGGAAAAGGACAAAATTTTGTTATCACTAATTTTTTGGCCAAAATTTAGCAAAACTTAAAATGTAAATATCTCGTTAAATAAGCCCCGTAGAAGGAAAAGGACAAAATTTTGTTATCACTAATTTTTTTGCCAAAATTTAGTAAAACTTAAAATGTAAATATCTCGTTAAATAAGCCCCGTAGAAGGAAAAGGACAAAATTTTGTTATCACAAATTTTTTGGCCAAAATTTTGAATTTCCTTAGCAAAACTTAAAATGTAAATATCTTGTTAAATAAGCCCCGTAGAAGGAAAAGGACAAAATTTTGTTATCACAAATTTTTTGGCCAAAATTTTGAATTTCCTTAGCAAAACTTAAAATGTAAATATCTCGTTAAATAAGCCCCGTAGAAGGAAAAGGACAAACTTTTTTTATCACTAATTTTTTGGCCAAAATTTACCAAAACTTAAAATGTAAATATCTCGTTAAATAAGCCCCGTAGAAGGAAAAGGACAAAATTTTGTTATCACGAATTTTTTGGCCAAAATTTTGAATTTCCTTAGCAAAACTTAAAATGTAAATATCTCGTTAAATAAGCCCCGTAGAAGGAAAAGGACAAAATTTGGTTATCACTAATTTTTTGGCCAAAATTTAGTAAAACTTAAAATGTAAATATCTCGTTAAATAAGCCCCGTAGAAAGAAAAGGACAAAATTTTGTTATCACAAATATTTTGGCCAAAATTTTGAATTTCCTTAGCAAATCTTAAAATGTAAATATCTTGTTAAATAAGCCCCGTAGAAGGAAAAGGACAAAATTTTGTTATCACTAATTTTTTGGTCAAAATTTAGCAAAACTTAAAATGTAAATATCTCGTTAAATAAGCCCCGTAGAAGAAAAAAGACAAAATTTTTGTATCACTAATTTTTTGGCCAAAATTTAGCAAAACTTAAAATGTAAATATCTCGTTAAATAAGCCCCGTAGAAGGAAAAGAACAAAATTTTGTTATCACTAATTTTTTGGCCAAAATTTAGCAAAACTTAAAATGTAAATATCTCGTTAAATAAGCCCCGTAGAAAGAAAAGGACAAAATTTTGTTATCACAAATTTTTTGGCCAAAATTTTGAATTTCCTTAGCAAATCTTAAAATGTAAATATCTGGTTAAATAAGCCCCGTAGAAGGAAAAGGACAAAATTTTGTTATCACTAATTTTTTGGCCAAAATTTAGCAAAACTTAAAATGTAAATATCTCGTTAAATAAGCCCCGTAGAAGGAAAAGGACAAAATTTTGTTATCACTAATTTTTTGGCCAAAATTTAGCAAAACTTAAAATGTAAATATCTCGTTAAATAAGCCCCGTAGAAGGAAAAGGACAAAATTTTGTTATCACTAATTTTTTGGCCAAAATTTAGCAAAACTTAAAATGTAAATATCTCGTTAAATAAGCCCCGTAGAAGGAAAAGGACAAAATTTTGTTATCACTAATTTTTTGGCCAAAATTTAGCAAAACTTAAAATGTAAATATCTCGTTAAATAAGCCCCGTAGAAGGAAAAGGACAAAATTTTGTTATCACTAATTTGTTGGCCAAAATTTAGCAAAACTTAAAATGTAAATATCTCGTTAAATAAGCCCCGTAGAAGGAAAAGGACAAAATTTTGTTATCACTAATTTTTTGGCCAAAATTTAGCAAAACTTAAAATGTAAATATCTCGTTAAATAAGCCCCGTAGAAGGAAAAGGACAAAATTTTGTTATCACTAATTTGTTGGCCAAAATTTAGCAAAACTTAAAATGTAAATATCTCGTTAAATAAGCCCCGTAGAAGGAAAAGGACAAAATTTTGTTATCACGAATTTTTTGTCCAAAATTTTGAATTTCCTTAGCAAAACTTAAAATGTAAATATCTTGTTAAATAAGCCCCGTAGAAGGAAAAGGACAAAATTTTGTTATCACTAATTTTTTGGCCAAAATTTAGCAAAACTTAAAATGTAAATATCTCGTTAAATAAGCCCCGTAGAAGGAAAAGGACAAAATTTTGTTATCACTAATTTGTTGGCCAAAATTTAGCAAAACTTAAAATGTAAATATCTCGTTAAATAAGCCCCGTAGAAGGAAAAGGACAAAATTTTGTTATCACAAATTTTTTGGCCAAAATTTTGAATTTCCTTAGCAAATCTTAAAATGTATATATCTCGTTAAATAAGCCCCGTAGAAGGAAAAGGACAAAATTTTGTTATCACGAATTTTTTGTCCAAAATTTAGCAAAACTTAAAATGTAAATATCTCGTTAAATAAGCCCCGTAGAAGGAAAAGGACAAAATTTTGTTATCACTAATTTTTTGGCCAAAATTTAGCAAAACTTAAAATGTAAATATCTCGTTAAATAAGCCCCGTAGAAGGAAAAGGACAAAATTTTGTTATCACTAATTTTTTGGCCAAAATTTAGCAAAACTTAAAATGTAAATATCTCGTTAAATAAGCCCCGTAGAAGGAAAAGGACAAAATTTTGTTATCACTAATTTTTTGGCCAAAATTTAGCAAAACTTAAAATGTAAATATCTCGTTAAATAAGCCCCGTAGAAGGAAAAGGACAAAATTTTGTTATCACTAATTTGTTGGCCAAAATTTAGCAAAACTTAAAATGTAAATATCTCGTTAAATAAGCCCCGTAGAAGGAAAAGGACAAAATTTTGTTATCACTAATTTTTTGGCCAAAATTTAGCAAAACTTAAAATGTAAATATCTCGTTAAATAAGCCCCGTAGAAGGAAAAGGACAAAATTTTGTTATCACTAATTTGTTGGCCAAAATTTAGCAAAACTTAAAATGTAAATATCTCGTTAAATAAGCCCCGTAGAAGGAAAAGGACAAAATTTTGTTATCACGAATTTTTTGTCCAAAATTTTGAATTTCCTTAGCAAAACTTAAAATGTAAATATCTTGTTAAATAAGCCCCGTAGAAGGAAAAGGACAAAATTTTGTTATCACTAATTTTTTGGCCAAAATTTAGCAAAACTTAAAATGTAAATATCTCGTTAAATAAGCCCCGTAGAAGGAAAAGGACAAAATTTTGTTATCACTAATTTGTTGGCCAAAATTTAGCAAAACTTAAAATGTAAATATCTCGTTAAATAAGCCCCGTAGAAGGAAAAGGACAAAATTTTGTTATCACAAATTTTTTGGCCAAAATTTTGAATTTCCTTAGCAAATCTTAAAATGTATATATCTCGTTAAATAAGCCCCGTAGAAGGAAAAGGACAAAATTTTGTTATCACGAATTTTTTGTCCAAAATTTTGAATTTCCTTAGCAAAACTTAAAATGTAAATATCTCGTTAAATAAGCCCCGTAGAAGGAAAAGGACAAAATTTTGTTAATACTAATTTTTTGGCCAAAATTTAGCAAAACTTAAAATGTAAATATCTCGTTAAATAAGCCCCGTAGAAGGAAAAGGACAAAATTTTGTTATCACAAATTTTTTGGCCAAAATTTTGAATTTCCTTAGCAAATCTTAAAATGTAAATATCTCGTTAAATAAGCCCCGTAGAAGGAAAAGGACAAAATTTTGTTATCACGAATTTTTTGGCCAATATTTTGGATTTCCTTAGCAAATCTTAGAATGTAAATATCTCGTTAAAAAAGCCCCGTAGAAGGAAAAGGACAAAATTTTGTTATCACTAATTTTTTGGCCAATATTTTGGATTTCCTTAGCAAATCTTAAAATGTAAATATCTCGTTAAATAAGCCCCGTAGAAGGAAAAGGACAAAATTTTGTTATCACGAATTTTTTGGCCAAAATTTTAGCAAAACTTAAAATGTAAATATCTCGTTAAACAAGCCCCGTAGAAGGAAAAGGACAAAATTTTGTTATCACAAATTTTTTGGCCAATATTTTGGATTTCCTTAGCAAAACTTAAAATGTAAATATCTTGTTAAATAAGCCCCGTAGAAGGAAAAGGACAAAATTTTGTTATCACTAATTTTTTGGCCAAAATTTAGCAAAACTTAAAATGTAAATATCTCGTTAAATAAGCCCCGTAGAAGGAAAAGGACAAAATTTTGTTATCACTAATTTGTTGGCCAAAATTTAGCAAAACTTAAAATGTAAATATCTCGTTAAATAAGCCCCGTAGAAGGAAAAGGACAAAATTTTGTTATCACTAATTTTTTGGCCAATATTTTGGATTTCCTTAGCAAATCTTAAAATGTAAATATCTCGTTAAATAAGCCCCGTAGAAGGAAAAGGACAAAATTTTGTTATCACGAATTTTTTGGCCAAAATTTTAACAAAACTTAAAATGTAAATATCTCGTTAAACAAGCCCCGTAGAAGGAAAAGGACAAAATTTTGTTATCACAAATTTTTTGGCCAAAATTTTGAATTTCCTTAGCAAAACTTAAAATGTAAATATCTCGTTAAATAAGCCCCGTAGAAGGAAAAGGACAAAATTTTGTTATCACTAATTTTTTGGCCAATATTTTGGATTTCCTTAGCAAATCTTAAAATGTAAATATCTCGTTAAATAAGCCCCGTAGAAGGAAAAGGACAAAATTTTGTTATCACGAATTTTTTGGCCAAAATTTTAGCAAAACTTAAAATGTAAATATCTCGTTAAATAAGCCCCGTAGAAGGAAAAGGACAAAATTTTGTTATCACGAATTTTTTGGCCAAAATTTTAGCAAAACTTAAAATGTAAATATCTCGTTAAACAAGCCCCGTAGAAGGAAAAGGACAAAATTTTGTTAATACTAATTTTTTGGCCAAAATCTTGAATTTCCTTAGCAAAACTTAAAATGTAAATATCTCGTTAAATAAGCCCCGTAGAAGGAAAAGGACAAAATTTTGTTATCACTAATTTTTTGGCCAATATTTTGGATTTCCTTAGCAAATCTTAAAATGTAAATATCTCGTTAAATAAGCCCCGTAGAAGGAAAAGGACAAAATTTTGTTATCACGAATTTTTTGGCCAAAATTTTAGCAAAACTTAAAATGTAAATATCTCGTTAAACAAGCCCCGTAGAAGGAAAAGGACAAAATTTTGTTATCACTAATTTTTTGGCCAAAATTTAGCAAAACTTAAAATGTAAATATCTCGTTAAATAAGCCCCGTAGAAGGAAAAGGACAAAATTTTGTTATCACAAATTTTTTGGCCAAAATTTTGAATTTCCTTAGCAAATCTTAAAATGTAAATACCTCGTTAAATAAGCCCCGTAGAAGGAAAAGGACAAAATTTTATTATCACGAATTTTTTGGCCAAAATTTTGAATTTCCTTAGCAAAACTTAAAATGTAAATATCTTGTTATATAAGCCCCGTAGAAGGAAAAGGACAAAATGTTGTTATCACTAATTTTTTGGCCAAAATTTTAGCAAAACTTAAAATGTAAATATCTCGTTAAATAAGCCCCGTAGAAGGAAAAGGACAAAATTTTGTTATCACTAATTTTTTGGCCAAAATTTAGCAAAACTTAAAATGTAAATATCTCGTTAAATAAGCTCCGTAGAAGGAAAACGACAAAATTTTGTTATCACTAATTTTTTGGCCAAAATTTTGGATTTCCTTAGCAAATCTTAAAATGTAAATATCTCGTTAAATAAGCCCCGTAGAAGGAAAAGGACAAAATTTTGTTATCACTAATTT
Source organism: Eudasyphora cyanicolor (assembly GCA_963930755.1). Classification (NCBI taxonomy): domain Eukaryota; kingdom Metazoa; phylum Arthropoda; class Insecta; order Diptera; family Muscidae; genus Eudasyphora; species Eudasyphora cyanicolor. The sequence goes on from OZ005735.1 coordinate 268,853,694, forward strand.
TTTGGCCAAAATCTTGAATTTCCTTAGCAAAACTTAAAATGTAAATATCTCGTTAAATAAGCCCCGTAGAAGGAAAAGGACAAAATTTTGTTATCACGAATTTTTTGGCCAAAATTTTGAATTTCCTTAGCAAAACTTAAAATGTAAATATCTTGTTAAATAAGCCCCGTAGAAGGAAAAGGACAAAATTTTGTTATCACTAATTTTTTGGCCAAAATTTAGCAAAACTTAAAATGTAAATATCTCGTTAAATAAGCCCCGTAGAAGGAAAAGTACAAAATTTTGTTATCACTAATTTTTTGGTCAAGATTTAGCAAAACTTAAAATGTAAATATCTCGTTAAATAAGCCCCGTAGAAGGAAAAAGACAAAAATTTTTTATCACTAATTTTGTGGCCAAAATTTTGAATTTCCTTAGCAAAACTTAAAATGTAAATATCTCGTTAAATAAGCCCCGTAGAAGGAAAAGGACAAAATTTTGTTATCACTAATTTTTTGGCCAAAATTTTAGCAAAACTTAAAATGTAAATATCTCGTTAAATAAGCCCCGTAGAAGGAAAAAGACAAAAATTTTTTATCACTAATTTTGTGGCCAAAATTTTGAATTTCCTTAGCAAATCTTAAAATGTAAATATCTCGTTAAATAAGCCCCGTAGAAGGAAAAGGACAAAATTTTGTTATCACGAATTTTTTGGCCAAAATTTTGAATTTCCTTAGCAAAACTTAAAATGTAAATATCTCGTTAAATAAGCCCCGTAGAAGGAAAAGGACAAAATTTTGTTATCACGAATTTTTTGGCCAAAATTTTGAATTTCCTTAGCAAAACTTAAAATGTAAATATCTCGTTAAATAAGCCCCGTAGAAGGAAAAGGACAAAATTTTGTTATCACGATTTTTTTGGCCAAAATTTTGAATTTCCTTAGCAAAACTTAAAATGTAAATATCTTGTTAAATAAGCCCCGTAGAAGGAAAAAGACAAAATTTTGTTATCACGAATTTTTTGGCCAAAATTTTGAATTTCCTTAGCAAAACTTAAAATGTAAATATCTCGTTAAATAAGCCCCGTAGAAGGAAAAGGACAAAATTTTGTTATCACTAATTTTTTGGCCAAAATTTAGCAAAACTTAAAATGTAAATATCTCGTTAAATAAGCCCCGTAGAAGGAAAAGGACAAAATTTTGTTATCACTAATTTTTTGGCCAAAATTTAGTAAAAATTTTGTTATCACTAATTTTTTGGCCAAAATTTAGCAAAACTTAAAATGTAAATATCTCGTTAAATAAGCCCCGTAGAAGGAAAAGGACAAAATTTTGTTATCACAAATTTTTTGGCCAAAATTTTGAATTTCCTTAGCAAAACTTAAAATGTAAATATCTCGTTAAATAAGCCCCGTAGAAGGAAAAGGACAAAATTTTGTTATCACTAATTTTTTGGCCAAAATTTAGCAAAACTTAAAATGTAAATATCTCGTTAAATAAGCCCCGTAGAAGGAAAAGGACAAAATTTTGTTATCACTAATTTTTTTGCCAAAATTTAGTAAAACTTAAAATGTAAATATCTCGTTAAATAAGCCCCGTAGAAGGAAAAGGACAAAATTTTGTTATCACAAATTTTTTGGCCAAAATTTTGAATTTCCTTAGCAAAACTTAAAATGTAAATATCTTGTTAAATAAGCCCCGTAGAAGGAAAAGGACAAAATTTTGTTATCACAAATTTTTTGGCCAAAATTTTGAATTTCCTTAGCAAAACTTAAAATGTAAATATCTCGTTAAATAAGCCCCGTAGAAGGAAAAGGACAAACTTTTTTTATCACTAATTTTTTGGCCAAAATTTACCAAAACTTAAAATGTAAATATCTCGTTAAATAAGCCCCGTAGAAGGAAAAGGACAAAATTTTGTTATCACGAATTTTTTGGCCAAAATTTTGAATTTCCTTAGCAAAACTTAAAATGTAAATATCTCGTTAAATAAGCCCCGTAGAAGGAAAAGGACAAAATTTTGTTATCACTAATTTTTTGGCCAAAATTTAGCAAAACTTAAAATGTAAATATCTCGTTAAATAAGCCCCGTAGAAGGAAAAGGACAAAATTTTGTTATCACTAATTTTTTGGCCAAAATTTAGTAAAACTTAAAATGTAAATATCTCGTTAAATAAGCCCCGTAGAATGAAAAGGACAAAATTTTGTTATCACAAATTTTTTGGCCAAAATTTTGAATTTCCTTAGCAAAACTTAAAATGTAAATATCTCGTTAAATAAGCCCCGTAGAAGGAAAAGGACAAAATTTTGTTATCACTAATTTTTTGGCCAAAATTTAGCAAAACTTAAAATGTAAATATCTCGTTAAATAAGCCCCGTAGAAGAAAAAGGACAAAATTTTGTTATCACAAATTTTTTGGCCAAAATTTTGAATTTCCTTAGCAAATCTTAAAATGTAAATATCTCGTTAAATAAGCCCCGTAGAAGGAAAAGGACAAAATTTTGTTATCACGAATTTTTTGGCCAAAATTTTGAATTTCCTTAGCAAAACTTAAAATGTAAATATCTCGTTAAATAAGCCCCGTAGAAGGAAAAGGACAAAATTTTGTTATCACGAATTTTTTGGCCAAAATTTTGAATTTCCTTAGCAAAACTTAAAATGTAAATATCTCGTTAAATAAGCCCCGTAGAAGGAAAAAGACAAAATTTTGTTATCACGAATTTTTTGGCCAAAATTTTGAATTTCCTTAGCAAAACTTAAAATGTAAATATCTCGTTAAATAAGCCCCGTAGAAGAAAAAGGACAACATTTTGTTATCACAAATTTTTTGGCCAAAATTTTGAATTTCCTTAGCAAAACTTAAAATGTAAATATCTCGTTAAATAAGCCCCGTAGAAGGAAAAGGACAAAATTTTGTTATCACGAATTTTTTGGCCAAAATTTTGAATTTCCTTAGCAAAACTTAAAATGTAAATATCTCGTTAAATAAGCCCCGTAGAAGAAAAAAGACAAAATTTTGTTATCACTAATTTTTTGGCCAAAATTTAGTAAAACTTAAAATGTAAATATCTCGTTAAATAAGCCCCGTAGAATGAAAAGGACAAAATTTTGTTATCACAAATTTTTTGGCCAAAATTTTGAATTTCCTTAGCAAAACTTAAAATGTAAATATCTCGTTAAATAAGCCCCGTAGAAGGAAAAGGACAAAATTTTGTTATCACTAATTTTTTGGCCAAAATTTAGCAAAACTTAAAATGTAAATATCTCGTTAAATAAGCCCCGTAGAAGAAAAAGGACAAAATTTTGTTATCACAAATTTTTTGGCCAAAATTTTGAATTTCCTTAGCAAATCTTAAAATGTAAATATCTCGTTAAATAAGCCCCGTAGAAGGAAAAGGACAAAATTTTGTTATCACGAATTTTTTGGCCAAAATTTTGAATTTCCTTAGCAAAACTTAAAATGTAAATATCTCGTTAAATAAGCCCCGTAGAAGGAAAAGGACAAAATTTTGTTATCACGAATTTTTTGGCCAAAATTTTGAATTTCCTTAGCAAAACTTAAAATGTAAATATCTCGTTAAATAAGCCCCGTAGAAGGAAAAAGACAAAATTTTGTTATCACGAATTTTTTGGCCAAAATTTTGAATTTCCTTAGCAAAACTTAAAATGTAAATATCTCGTTAAATAAGCCCCGTAGAAGAAAAAGGACAACATTTTGTTATCACAAATTTTTTGGCCAAAATTTTGAATTTCCTTAGCAAAACTTAAAATGTAAATATCTCGTTAAATAAGCCCCGTAGAAGGAAAAGGACAAAATTTTGTTATCACGAATTTTTTGGCCAAAATTTTGAATTTCCTTAGCAAAACTTAAAATGTAAATATCTCGTTAAATAAGCCCCGTAGAAGGAAAAGGACAAAATTTTGTTATCACGAATTTTTGGCCAAAATTTTGAATTTCCTTAGCAAAACTTAAAATGTAAATATCTCGTTAAATAAGCCCCGTAGAAGGAAAAGGACAAAATTTTGTTATCACTAATTTTTTGGTCAAAATTTAGCAAAACTTAAAATGTAAATATCTCGTTAAATAAGCCCCGTAGAAGAAAAAAGACAAAATTTTTGTATCACTAATTTTTTGGCCAAAATTTAGCAAAACTTAAAATGTAAATATCTCGTTAAATAAGCCCCGTAGAAGGAAAAGGACAAAATTTTGTTATCACTAATTTTTTGGCCAAAATTTAGCAAAACTTAAAATGTAAATATCTCGTTAAATAAGCCCCGTAGAAAGAAAAGGACAAAATTTTGTTATCACAAATTTTTTGGCCAAAATTTTGAATTTCCTTAGCAAATCTTAAAATGTAAATATCTGGTTAAATAAGCCCCGTAGAAGGAAAAGGACAAAATTTTGTTATCACTAATTTTTTGGCCAAAATTTAGCAAAACTTAAAATGTAAATATCTCGTTAAATAAGCCCCGTAGAAGGAAAAGGACAAAATTTTGTTATCACTAATTTGTTGGCCAAAATTTAGCAAAACTTAAAATGTAAATATCTCGTTAAATAAGCCCCGTAGAAGGAAAAGGACAAAATTTTGTTATCACGAATTTTTTGTCCAAAATTTTGAATTTCCTTAGCAAAACTTAAAATGTAAATATCTTGTTAAATAAGCCCCGTAGAAGGAAAAGGACAAAATTTTGTTATCACTAATTTTTTGGCCAAAATTTAGCAAAACTTAAAATGTAAATATCTCGTTAAATAAGCCCCGTAGAAGGAAAAGGACAAAATTTTGTTATCACAAATTTTTTGGCCATAATTTTGAATTTCCTTAGCAAATCTTAAAATGTATATATCTCGTTAAATAAGCCCCGTAGAAGGAAAAGGACAAAATTTTGTTATCACGAATTTTTTGGCCAATATTTTGGATTTCCTTAGCAAATCTTAAAATGTAAATATCTCGTTAAATAAGCCCCGTAGAAGGAAAAGGACAAAATTTTGTTATCACGAATTTTTTGTCCAAAATTTTGAATTTCCTTAGCAAATCTTAAAATGTAAATATCTCGTTAAATAAGCCCCGTAGAAGGAAAAGGACAAAATTTTGTTATCACAAATTTTTTGGCCAAAATTTTGAATTTCCTTAGCAAATCTTAAAATGTATATATCTCGTTAAATAAGCCCCGTAGAAGGAAAAGGACAAAATTTTGTTATCACGAATTTTTTGGCCAATATTTTGGATTTCCTTAGCAAATCTTAAAATGTAAATATCTCGTTAAATAAGCCCCGTAGAAGGAAAAGGACAAAATTTTGTTATCACGAATTTTTTGTCCAAAATTTTGAATTTCCTTAGCAAAACTTAAAATGTAAATATCTCGTTAAATAAGCCCCGTAGAAGGAAAAGGACAAAATTTTGTTATCACTAATTTTTTGGCCAAAATTTTAGCAAAACTTAAAATGTAAATATCTCGTTAAATAAGCCCCGTAGAAGGAAAAGGACAAAATTTTGTTATCACTAATTTTTTGGCCAAAATTTAGCAAAACTTAAAATGTAAATATCTCGTTAAATAAGCCCCGTAGAAGGAAAAGGACAAAATTTTGTTATCACTAATTTTTTGGCCAAAATTTAGTAAAAATTTTGTTATCACTAATTTTTTGGCCAAAATTTAGTAAAACTTAAAATGTAAATATCTCGTTAAATAAGCCCCGTAGAAGGAAAAGGACAAAATTTTGTTACCACAAATTTTTTGGCCAAAATTTTGAATTTCCTTAGCAAAACTTAAAATGTAAATATCTCGTTAAATAAGCCCCGTAGAAGGAAAAGGACAAAATTTTGTTATCACTAATTTTTTGGCCAAAATTTAGCAAAACTTAAAATGTAAATATCTCGTTAAATAAGCCCCGTAGAAGGAAAAGGACAAAATTTTGTTATCACTAATTTTTTTGCCAAAATTTAGTAAAACTTAAAATGTAAATATCTCGTTAAATAAGCCCCGTAGAAGGAAAAGGACAAAATTTTGTTATCACAAATTTTTTGGCCAAAATTTTGAATTTCCTTAGCAAAACTTAAAATGTAAATATCTTGTTAAATAAGCCCCGTAGAAGGAAAAGGACAAAATTTTGTTATCACAAATTTTTTGGCCAAAATTTTGAATTTCCTTAGCAAAACTTAAAATGTAAATATCTCGTTAAATAAGCCCCGTAGAAGGAAAAGGACAAACTTTTTTTATCACTAATTTTTTGGCCAAAATTTACCAAAACTTAAAATGTAAATATCTCGTTAAATAAGCCCCGTAGAAGGAAAAGGACAAAATTTTGTTATCACGAATTTTTTGGTCAAAATTTTGAATTTCCTTAGCAAAACTTAAAATGTAAATATCTCGTTAAATAAGCCCCGTAGAAGGAAAAGGACAAAATTTTGTTATCACTAATTTTTTGGCCAAAATTTAGCAAAACTTAAAATGTAAATATCTCGTTAAATAAGCCCCGTAGAAGAAAAAGGACAAAATTTTGTTATCACAAATTTTTTGGCCAAAATTTTGAATTTCCTTAGCAAATCTTAAAATGTAAATATCTCGTTAAATAAGCCCCGTAGAAGGAAAAGGACAAAATTTTGTTATCACGAATTTTTTGGCCAAAATTTTGAATTTCCTTAGCAAAACTTAAAATGTAAATATCTCGTTAAATAAGCCCCGTAGAATGAAAAGGACAAAATTTTGTTATCACGAATTTTTTGGCCAAAATTTTGAATTTCCTTAGCAAAACTTAAAATGTAAATATCTCGTTAAATAAGCCCCGTAGAAGGAAAAAGACAAAATTTTGTTATCACGAATTTTTTGGCCAAAATTTTGAATTTCCTTAGCAAAACTTAAAATGTAAATATCTCGTTAAATAAGCCCCGTAGAAGAAAAAGGACAACATTTTGTTATCACAAATTTTTTGGCCAAAATTTTGAATTTCCTTAGCAAAACTTAAAATGTAAATATCTCGTTACATAAGCCCCGTAGAAGGAAAAGGACAAAATTTTGTTATCACGAATTTTTTGGCCAAAATTTTGAATTTCCTTAGCAAAACTTAAAATGTAAATATCTCGTTAAATAAGCCCCGTAGAAGGAAAAGGACAAAATTTTGTTATCACGAATTTTTTGGCCAAAATTTTGAATTTCCTTAGCAAAACTTAAAATGTAAATATCTCGTTAAATAAGCCCCGTAGAAGGAAAAGGACAAAATTTTGTTATCACAAATTTTTTGGCCAAAATTTTAGCAAAACTTAAAATGTAAATATCTCGTTAAACAAGCCCCGTAGAAGGAAAAGGACAAAATTTTGTTATCACTAATCTCGTTAAATAAGCCCCGTAGAAGGAAAAGGACAAAATTTTGTTATCACTAATTTTTTGGCCAAAATTTAGCAAAACTTAAAATGTAAATATCTCGTTAAATAAGCCCCGGAGAAGGAAAAGGACAAAATTTTGTTATCACTAATCTCGTTAAATAAGCCCCGTAGAAGGAAAAGGACAAAATTTTGTTATCACTAATTTTTTGGCCAAAATTTTAGCAAAACTTAAAATGTAAATATCTCGTTAAACAAGCCCCGTAGAAGGAAAAGGACAAAATTTTGTTATCACTAATCTCGTTAAATAAGCCCCGTAGAAGGAAAAGGACAAAATTTTGTTATCACTAATTTTTTGGCCAAAATCTTGAATTTCCTTAGCAAAACTTAAAATGTAAATATCTCGTTAAATAAGCCCCGTAGAAGGAAAAGGACAAAATTTTGTTATCACGAATTTTTTGGCCAAAATTTTTGAATTTCCTTAGCAAAACTTAAAATGTAAATATCTTGTTAAATAAGCCCCGTAGAAGGAAAAGGAAAAAATTTTGTTATCACTAATTTTTTTGCCAAAATTTAGCAAAACTTAAAATGTAAATATCTCGTTAAATAAGCCCCGTAGAAGGAAAAGGACAAAATTTTGTTATCACTAATTTTTTGGTCAAGATTTAGCAAAACTTAAAATGTAAATATCTCGTTAAATAAGCCCCGTAGAAGGAAAAAGACAAAATTTTTTTATCACTAATTTTTTGGCCAAAATTTTGAATTTCCTTAGCAAAACTTAAAATGTAAATATCTCGTTAAATAAGCCCCGTAGAAGGAAAAGGACAAAATTTTGTTATCACAAATTTTTTGGCCAAAATTTAGAAAAACTTAAAATGTAAATATCTCGTTAAATAAGCCCCGTAGGAGGAAAGGGACAAAATTTTGTTATAACTAATTTTTTGGCCAAAATTTTGAATTTCCTTAGCAAAACTTAAAATGTAAATATCTCGTTAAATAAGCCCCGTAGAAGGAAAAGGACAAAATTTTGTTATCACTAATTTTTTGGCCAAAATTTAGCAAAACTTAAAATGTAAATATCTCGTTAAATAAGCCCCGTAGAAGGAAAAGGACAAAATTTTGTTATCACTAATTTTTTGGTCAAGATTTAGCAAAACTTAAAATGTAAATATCTCGTTAAATAAGCCCCGTAGAAGGAAAAAGACAAAATTTTTTTATCACTAATTTTTTGGCCAAAATTTTGAATTTCCTTAGCAAAACTTAAAATGTAAATATCTCGTTAAATAAGCCCCGTAGAAGGAAAAGGACAAAATTTTGTTATCACTAATTTTTTGGCCAAAATTTAGAAAAACTTAAAATGTAAATATCTCGTTAAATAAGCCCCGTAGAAGGAAAAGGACAAAATTTTGTTATCACTAATTTTTTGGCCAAAATTTAGAAAAACTTAAAATGTAAATATCTCGTTAAATAAGCCCCGTAGGAGGAAAGGGACAAAATTTTGTTATAACTAATTTTTTGGCCAAAATTTTGAATTTCCTTAGCAAAACTTAAAATGTAAATATCTCGTTAAATAAGCCCCGTAGAAGGAAAAGGACAAAATTTTGTTATCACTAATTTTTTGGCCAAAATTTTAGCAAAACTTAAAATGTAAATATCTCGTTAAATAAGCCCCGTAGAAGGAAAAGGACAAAATTTTGTTATCACTAATTTTTTGGCCAAAATTTAGCAAAACTTAAAATGTAAATATCTCGTTAAATAAGCCCCGTAGAAGGAAAAGTACAAAATTTTGTTATCACTGATTTTTTGGCCAAAATTTTGAATTTCCTTAGCAAAACTTAAAATGTAAATATCTCGTTAAATAAGCCCCGTAGAAGGAAAAGGACAAAATTTTGTTATCACTAATTTTTTGGCCAAAATTTACCAAAACTTAAAATGTAAATATCACGTTAAATAAGCCCCGTAGAAGGAAAAGGACAAAATTTTGTTATCACGAATTTTTTGGCCAAAATTTTGAATTTCCTTAGCAAAACTTAAAATGTAAATATCTCGTTAAATAAGCCCCGTAGAAGGAAAAAGACAAAATTTTGTTATCACGAATTTTTTGGCCAAAATTTTGAATTTCCTTAGCAAAACTTAAAATGTAAATATCTCGTTAAATAAGCCCCGTAGAAGAAAAAGGACAACATTTTGTTATCACAAATTTTTTGGCCAAAATTTTGAATTTCCTTAGCAAAACTTAAAATGTAAATATCTCGTTACATAAGCCCCGTAGAAGGAAAAGGACAAAATTTTGTTATCACGAATTTTTTGGCCAAAATTTTGAATTTCCTTAGCAAAACTTAAAATGTAAATATCTCGTTAAATAAGCCCCGTAGAAGGAAAAGGACAAAATTTTGTTATCACGAATTTTTTGGCCAAAATTTTGAATTTCCTTAGCAAAACTTAAAATGTAAATATCTCGTTAAATAAGCCCCGTAGAAGGAAAAAGACAAAATTTTGTTATCACGAATTTTTTGGCCAAAATTTTGAATTTCCTTAGCAAAACTTAAAATGTAAATATCTCGTTAAATAAGCCCCGTAGAAGAAAAAGGACAACATTTTGTTATCACTAATTTTTTGGCCAAAATTTTGAATTTCCTTAGCAAAACTTAAAATGTAAATATCTCGTTAAATAAGCCCCGTAGAAGGAAAAGGACAAAATTTTGTTATCACAAATTTTTTGGCCAAAATTTTGAATTTCCTTAGCAAAACTTAAAATGTAAATATCTCGTTAAATAAGCCCCGTAGAAGGAAAAGGACAAAATTTTGTTATCACAAATTTTTTGGCCAAAATTTTGAATTTCCTTAGCAAAACTTAAAATGTAAATATCTCGTTAAATAAGCCCCGTAGAAGGAAAAGGACAAAATTTTGTTATCACAAATTTTTTGGCCAAAATTTTGAATTTCCTTAGCAAAACTTAAAATGTAAATATCTCGTTAAATAAGCCCCGTAGAAGGAAAAGGACAAAATTTTGTTATCACTAATTTTTTGGCCAAAATTTTGAATTTCCTTAGCAAAACTTAAAATGTAAATATCTCGTTAAATAAGCCCCGTAGAAGGAAAAGGACAAAATTTTGTTATCACTAATTTTTTGGCCAATATTTTGGATTTCCTTAGCAAATCTTAAAATGTAAATATCTCGTTAAATAAGCCCCGTAGAAGGAAAAGGACAAAATTTTGTTATCACTAATTTTTTGGCCAAAATCTTGAATTTCCTTAGCAAAACTTAAAATGTAAATATCTCGTTAAATAAGCCCCGTAGAAGGAAAAGGACAAAATTTTGTTATCACGAATTTTTTGGCCAAAATTTTTGAATTTCCTTAGCAAAACTTAAAATGTAAATATCTTGTTAAATAAGCCCCGTAGAAGGAAAAGGACAAAATTTTGTTATCACTAATTTTTTGGCCAAAATTTAGCAAAACTTAAAATGTAAATATCTCGTTAAATAAGCCCCGTAGAAGGAAAAGGACAAAATTTTGTTATCACTAATTTTTTGGTCAAGATTTAGCAAAACTTAAAATGTAAATATCTCGTTAAATAAGCCCCGTAGAAGGAAAAAGACAAAATTTTTTTATCACTAATTTTTTGGCCAAAATTTTGAATTTCCTTAGCAAAACTTAAAATGTAAATATCTCGTTAAATAAGCCCCGTAGAAGGAAAAGGACAAAATTTTGTTATCACAAATTTTTTGGCCAAAATTTAGAAAAACTTAAAATGTAAATATCTCGTTAAATAAGCCCCGTAGGAGGAAAGGGACAAAATTTTGTTATAACTAATTTTTTGGCCAAAATTTTGAATTTCCTTAGCAAAACTTAAAATGTAAATATCTCGTTAAATAAGCCCCGTAGAAGGAAAAGGACAAAATTTTGTTATCATTAATTTTTTGGCCAAAATTTAGCAAAACTTAAAATGTAAATATCTCGTTAAATAAGCCCCGTAGAAGGAAAAGGACAAAATTTTGTTATCACTAATTTTTTGGTCAAGATTTAGCAAAACTTAAAATGTAAATATCTCGTTAAATAAGCCCCGTAGAAGGAAAAAGACAAAATTTTTTTATCACTAATTTTTTGGCCAAAATTTTGAATTTCCTTAGCAAAACTTAAAATGTAAATATCTCGTTAAATAAGCCCCGTAGAAGGAAAAGGACAAAATTTTGTTATCACTAATTTTTTGGCCAAAATTTAGAAAAACTTAAAATGTAAATATCTCGTTAAATAAGCCCGTAGAAGGAAAAGGACAAAATTTTGTTATCACTAATTTTTTGGCCAAAATTTAGAAAAACTTAAAATGTAAATATCTCGTTAAATAAGCCCCGTAGGAGGAAAGGGACAAAATTTTGTTATAACTAATTTTTTGGCCAAAATTTTGAATTTCCTTAGCAAAACTTAAAATGTAAATATCTCGTTAAATAAGCCCCGTAGAAGGAAAAGGACAAAATTTTGTTATCACTAATTTTTTGGCCAAAATTTTAGCAAAACTTAAAATGTAAATATCTCGTTAAATAAGCCCCGTAGAAGGAAAAGGACAAAATTTTGTTATCACTAATTTTTTGGCCAAAATTTAGCAAAACTTAAAATGTAAATATCTCGTTAAATAAGCCCCGTAGAAGGAAAAGTACAAAATTTTGTTATCACTGATTTTTTGGCCAAAATTTTGAATTTCCTTAGCAAAACTTAAAATGTAAATATCTCGTTAAATAAGCCCCGTAGAAGGAAAAGGACAAAATTTTGTTATCACTAATTTTTTGGCCAAAATTTACCAAAACTTAAAATGTAAATATCACGTTAAATAAGCCCCGTAGAAGGAAAAGGACAAAATTTTGTTATCACGAATTTTTTGGCCAAAATTTTGAATTTCCTTAGCAAAACTTAAAATGTAAATATCTCGTTAAATAAGCCCCGTAGAAGGAAAAGGACAAAATTTTGTTATCACTAATTTTTTGGCCAAAATTTAGCAAAACTTAAAATGTAAATATCTCGTTAAATAAGCCCCGTAGAAGGAAAAGGACAAAATTTTGTTATCACTAATTTTTTGGCCAAAATTTAGCAAAACTTAAAATGTAAATATCTCGTTAAATAAGCCCCGTAGAAGGAAAAGGACAAAATTTTGTTATCACAAATTTTTTGGCCAAAATTTTGAATTTCCTTAGCAAAACTTAAAATGTAAATATCTCGTTAAATAAGCCCCGTAGAAGGAAAAGGACAAAATTTTGTTATCACAAATTTTTTGGCCAAAATTTTGAATTTCCTTAGCAAAACTTAAAATGTAAATATCTCGTTAAATAAGCCCCGTAGAAGGAAAAGGACAAAATTTTGTTATCACTAATTTTTTGGCCAAAATTTAGCAAAACTTAAAATGTAAATATCTCGTTAAATAAGCCCCGTAGAAGGAAAAGGACAAAATTTTGTTATCACTAATTTTTTGGTCAAGATTTAGCAAAACTTAAAATGTAAATATCTCGTTAAATAAGCCCCGTAGAAGGAAAAAGACAAAATTTTTTTATCACTAATTTTTTGGCCAAAATTTTGAATTTCCTTAGCAAAACTTAAAATGTAAATATCTCGTTAAATAAGCCCCGTAGAAGGAAAAGGACAAAATTTTGTTATCACTAATTTTTTGGCCAAAATTTAGCAAAACTTAAAATGTAAATATCTCGTTAAATAAGCCCCGTAGAAGGAAAAGGACAAAATTTTGTTATCACTAATTTTTTGGTCAAGATTTAGCAAAACTTAAAATGTAAATATCTCGTTAAATAAGCCCCGTAGAAGGAAAAAGACAAAATTTTTTTATCACTAATTTTTTGGCCAAAATTTTGAATTTCCTTAGCAAAACTTAAAATGTAAATATCTCGTTAAATAAGCCCCGTAGAAGGAAAAGGACAAAATTTTGTTATCACTAATTTTTTGGCCAAAATTTAGCAAAACTTAAAATGTAAATATCTCGTTAAATAAGCCCCGTAGAAGGAAAAGGACAAAATTTTGTTATCACTAATTTTTTGGTCAAGATTTAGCAAAACTTAAAATGTAAATATCTCGTTAAATAAGCCCCGTAGAAGGAAAAAGACAAAATTTTTTTATCACTAATTTTTTGGCCAAAATTTTGAATTTCATTAGCAAAACTTAAAATGTAAATATCTCGTTAAATAAGCCCCGTAGAAGGAAAAGGACAAACTTTTGTTATCACTAACTTTTTGGCCAAAATTTAGAAAAACTTAAAATGTAAATATCTCGTTAAATAAGCCCCGTAGAAGGAAAAGGACAAAATTTTGTTATCACTAATTTTTTGGCCAAAATTTAGAAAAACTTAAAATGTAAATATCTCGTTAAATAAGCCCCGTAGGAGGAAAGGGACAAAATTTTGTTATAACTAATTTTTTGGCCAAAATTTTGAATTTCCTTAGCAAAACTTAAAATGTAAATATCTCGTTAAATAAGCCCCGTAGAAGGAAAAGGACAAAATTTTGTTATCACTAATTTTTTGGCCAAAATTTTAGCAAAACTTAAAATGTAAATATCTCGTTAAATAAGCCCCGTAGAAGGAAAAGGACAAAATTTTGTTATCACTAATTTTTTGGCCAAAATTTAGCAAAACTTAAAATGTAAATATCTCGTTAAATAAGCCCCGTAGAAGGAAAAGTACAAAATTTTGTTATCACTGATTTTTTGGCCAAAATTTTGAATTTCCTTAGCAAAACTTAAAATGTAAATATCTCGTTAAATAAGCCCCGTAGAAGGAAAAGGACAAAATTTTGTTATCACTAATTTTTTGGCCAAAATTTACCAAAACTTAAAATGTAAATATCACGTTAAATAAGCCCCGTAGAAGGAAAAGGACAAAATTTTGTTATCACGAATTTTTTGGCCAAAATTTTGAATTTCCTTAGCAAAACTTAAAATGTAAATATCTCGTTAAATAAGCCCCGTAGAAGGAAAAGGACAAAATTTTGTTATCACTAATTTTTTGGCCAAAATTTAGCAAAACTTAAAATGTAAATATCTCGTTAAATAAGCCCCGTAGAAGGAAAAGGACAAAATTTTGTTATCACTAATTTTTTGGCCAAAATTTAGCAAAACTTAAAATGTAACTATCTCGTTAAATAAGCCCCGTAGAAGGAAAAGGACAAAATTTTGTTATCACAAATTTTTTGGCCAAAATTTTGAATTTCCTTAGCAAAACTTAAAATGTAAATATCTCGTTAAATAAGCCCCGTAGAAGGAAAAGGACAAAATTTTGTTATCACAAATTTTTTGGCCAAAATTTTGAATTTCCTTAGCAAAACTTAAAATGTAAATATCTCGTTAAATAAGCCCCGTAGAAGGAAAAGGACAAAATTTTGTTATCACTAATTTTTTGGCCAAAATTTAGCAAAACTTAAAATGTAAATATCTCGTTAAATAAGCCCCGTAGAAGGAAAAGGACAAAATTTTGTTATCACGAATTTTTTGGCCAAAATTTTGAATTTCCTTAGCAAAACTTAAAATGTAAATATCTTGTTAAATAAGCCCCGTAGAAGGAAAAGGACAAAATTTTGTTATCACTAATTTTTTGGCCAAAATTTAGCAAAACTTAAAATGTAAATATCTCGTTAAATGAGCCCCGTAGAAGGAAAAGGACAAAATTTTGTCATCACTAATTTGTTGGCCAAAATTTTGAATTTCCATAGCAAAACTTAAAATGTAAATATCTCGTTAAATAAGCCCCGTAGAAGGAAAAGGACAAAATTTTGTTATCACTAATTTTTTGGCCAAAATTTTGAATTTCCTTAGCAAAACTTAAAATGTAAATATCTCGTTAAATAAGCCCCGTAGAAGGAAAAGGACAAAATTTTGTTATCACTAATTTTTTGGCCAAAATTTTGAATTTCCTTAGCAAAACTTAAAATGTAAATATCTCGTTAAATAAGCCCCGTAGAAGGAAAAGGACAAAATTTTGTTATCACTAATTTTTTGGCCAAAATCTAGCAAAACTTAAAATGTAAATATCTCGTTAAATAAGCCCCGTAGAAGGAAAAGGACAAAATTTTGTTATCACTAATTTTTTGGCCAAAATTTTGAATTTCCTTAGCAAAACTTAAAATGTAAATATCTCGTTAAATAAGCCCCGTAGAAGGAAAAGGACAAAATTTTGTTATCACTAATTTTTTGGCCAAAATTTTGAATTTCCTTAGCAAAACTTAAAATGTAAATATCTCGTTAAATAAGCCCCGTAGAAGGAAAAGGACAAAATTTTGTTATCACTAATTTTTTGGCCAAAATCTAGCAAAACTTAAAATGTAAATATCTCGTTAAATAAGCCCCGTAGAAGGAAAAGGACAAAATTTTGTTATCACTAATTTTTTGGCCAAAATTTTGAATTTTCTTAGCAAAACTTAAAATGTAAATATCTGTTAAATAAGCCCCGTAGAAGGAAAAGGACAAAATTTTGTTATCACTAATTTTTTGGCCAAAATTTTTAAAAACTTAAAATGTAAATATCTCGTTAAATAAGCCCCGTAGAAGGAAAAGGACATAATTTTGTTATCACTAATTTTTTGGCCAAAATTTTGAATTTCCTTAGCAAAACTTAAAATGTAAATATCTCGTTAAATAAGCCCCGTAGAAGGAAAAGGACAAAATTTTGTTATCACTAATTTTTTGGCCAAAATTTTGAATTTCCTTAGCAAAACTTAAAATGTAAATATCTCGTTAAATAAGCCCCGTAGAAGGAAAAGGTTAAGATTTTGTTATCACTAATTTTTTGGCCAAAATTTTGAATTTCCTTAGCAAAACTTAAAATGTAAATATCTCGTTAAATGAGCCCCGTAGAAGGAAAAGGACAAAATTTTGTTATCACTAATTTTTTGGCCAAAATTTTGAATTTCCTTAGCAAAACTTAAAATGTAAATATCTCGTTAAATAAGCCCCGTAGAAGGAAAAGGACAAAATTTTGTTATCACTAATTTTTTGGCCAAATTTTGGCAAAACTTAAAATGTAAATATCTCGTTAAATAAGCCCCGTAGAAGGAAAAGGACAAAATTTGTGATAACAAAATTTTGAATTTCCTTAGCAAAACTTAAAATGTAAATATCTCGTTAAATAAGCCCCGTAGAAGGAAAAGGACAAAATTTTGTTATCACTAATTTTTTGGCCAAATTTTGGCAAAACTTAAAATGTAAATATCTCGTTAAATAAGCCCCGTAGAAGGAAAAGGACAAAATTTTGTTATCACTAATTTTTTGGCCAAAATTTTGAATTTCCTTAGCAAAACTTAAAATGTAAATATCTCGTTAAATAAGCCCCGTAGAAGGAAAAGGACAAAATTTTGTTATCACTAATTTGTTGGCCAAAATTTTGAATTTCCATAGCAAAACTTAAAATGTAAATATCTCGTTAAATAAGCCCCGTAGAAGGAAAAGGACAAAATTTTGTTATCACTAATTTTTTGGCCAAAATTTTGAATTTCCTTAGCAAAACTTAAAATGTAAATATCTCGTTAAATAAGCCCCGTAGAAGGAAAAGGTTAAGATTTTGTTATCACTAATTTTTTGGCCAAAATTTTGAATTTCCTTAGCAAAACTTAAAATGTAAATATCTCGTTAAATGAGCCCCGTAGAAGGAAAAGGACAAAATTTTGTTATCACTAATTTTTTGGCCAAAATTTTGAATTTCCTTAGCAAAACTTAAAATGTAAATATCTCGTTAAATAAGCCCCGTAGAAGGAAAAGGACAAAATTTTGTTATCACTAATTTTTTGGCCAAATTTTGGCAAAACTTAAAATGTAAATATCTCGTTAAATAAGCCCCGTAGAAGGAAAAGGACAAAATTTGTGATAACAAAATTTTGAATTTCCTTAGCAAAACTTAAAATGTAAATATCTCGTTAAATAAGCCCCGTAGAAGGAAAAGGACAAAATTTTGTTATCACTAATTTTTTGGCCAAATTTTGGCAAAACTTAAAATGTAAATATCTCGTTAAATAAGCCCCGTAGAAGGAAAAGGACAAAATTTTGTTATCACTAATTTTTTGGCCAAAATTTTGAATTTCCTTAGCAAAACTTAAAATGTAAATATCTCGTTAAATGAGCCCCGTAGAAGGAAAAGGACAAAATTTTGTTATCACTAATTTTTTGGCCAAAATTTTGAATTTCCATAGCAAAACTTAAAATGTAAATATCTCGTTAAATAAGCCCCGTAGAAGGAAAAGGACAAAATTTTGTTATCACTAATTTTTTGGCCAAAATTTAGCAAAACTTAAAATGTAAATATCTCGTTAAATGAGCCCCGTAGAAGGAAAAGGACAAAATTTTGTCATCACTAATTTGTTGGCCAAAATTTTGAATTTCCATAGCAAAACTTAAAATGTAAATATCTTGTTAAATGAGCCCCGTAGAAGGAAAAGGTTAAGATTTTGTTATCACTAATTTTTTGGCCAAAATTTTGAATTTCCTTAGCAAAACTTAAAATGTAAATATCTCGTTAAATGAGCCCCGTAGAAGGAAAAGGACAAAATTTTGTTATCACTAATTTTTTGGCCAAAATTTAGCAAAACTTAAAATGTAAATATCTCGTTAAATGAGCCCCGTAGAAGGAAAAGGACAAAATTTTGTCATCACTAATTTGTTGGCCAAAATTTTGAATTTCCATAGCAAAACTTAAAATGTAAATATCTCGTTAAATGAGCCCCGTAGAAGGAAAAGGACAAAATTTTGTTATCACTAATTTTTTGGCCAAAATTATGAATTTCCATAGCAAAACTTAAAATGTAAATATCTCGTTAAATAAGCCCCGTAGAAGGAAAAGGACAAAATTTTGTTATCACTAATTTTTTGGCCAAAATTTAGCAAAACTTAAAATGTAAATATCTCGTTAAATGAGCCCCGTAGAAGGAAAAGGACACAATTTTGTCATCACTAATTTGTTGGCCAAAATTTTGAATTTCCATAGCAAAACTTAAAATGTAAATATCTCGTTAAATAAGCCCCGTAGAAGGAAAAGGACAAAATTTTGTTATCACTAATTTGTTGGCCAAAATTTTGAATTTCCATAGCAAAACTTAAAATGTAAATATCTCGTTAAATAAGCCCCGTAGAAGGAAAAGGACAAAATTTTGTTATCACTAATTTTTTGGCCAAAATTTTGAATTTCCTTAGCAAAACTTAAAATGTAAATATCTCGTTAAATAAGCCCCGTAGAAGGAAAAGGTTAAGATTTTGTTATCACTAATTTTTTGGCCAAAATTTTGAATTTCCTTAGCAAAACTTAAAATGTAAATATCTCGTTAAATAAGCCCCGTAGAAGGAAAAGGACAAAATTTTGTTATCACAAATTTTTTGGCCAAAATTTTGAATTTCCTTAGCAAAACTTAAAATGTAAATATCTCGTTAAATAAGCCCCGTAGAAGGAAAAGGACAAAATTTTGTTATTACTAATTTTTTGGCCAAAATTTTGAATTTCCTTAGCAAAACTTAATATGTAAATATCTCGTTAAATAAGCCCCGTAGAAGGAAAAGGTTAAGATTTTGTTATCACTAATTTTTTGGCCAAAATTTTGAATTTCCATAGCAAAACTTAAAATGTAAATATCTTGTTAAATGAGCCCCGTAGAAGGAAAAGGTTAAGATTTTGTTATCACTAATTTTTTGGCCAAAATTTTGAATTTCCTTAGCAAAACTTAAAATGTAAATATCTCGTTAAATGAGCCCCGTAGAAGGAAAAGGACAAAATTTTGTTATCACTAATTTTTTGGCCAAAATTTTGAATTTCCTTAGCAAAACTTAAAATGTAAATATCTCGTTAAATAAGCCCCGTAGAAGGAAAAGGACAAAATTTTGTTATCACTAATTTTTTGGCCAAATTTTGGCAAAACTTAAAATGTAAATATCTCATTAAATAAGCCCCGTAGAAGGAAAAGGACAAAATTTTGTTATCACTAATTTTTTGGCCAAAATTTTGAATTTCCTTAGCAAAACTTAAAATGTAAATATCTCGTTAAATGAGCCCCGTAGAAGGAAAAGGACAAAATTTTGTTATCACTAATTTTTTGGCCAAAATTTTGAATTTCCATAGCAAAACTTAAAATGTAAATATCTCGTTAAATAAGCCCCGTAGAAGGAAAAGGACAAAATTTTGTTATCACTAATTTTTTGGCCACAATTTAGCAAAACTTAAAATGTAAATATCTCGTTAAATGAGCCCCGTAGAAGGAAAAGGACAACATTTTGTCATCACTAATTTGTTGGCCAAAATTTTGAATTTCCATAGCAAAACTTAAAATGTAAATATCTTGTTAAATGAGCCCCGTAGAAGGAAAAGGTTAAGATTTTGTTATCACTAATTTTTTGGCCAAAATTTTGAATTTCCTTAGCAAAACTTAAAATGTAAATATCTCGTTAAATAAGCCCCGTAGAAGGAAAAGGACAAAATTTTGTTATCACTAATTTTTTGGCCAAAATTTAGCAAAACTTAAAATGTAAATATCTCGTTAAATGAGCCCCGTAGAAGGAAAAGGACAAAATTTTGTCATCACTAATTTGTTGGCCAAAATTTTGAATTTCCATAGCAAAACTTAAAATGTAAATATCTCGTTAAATGAGCCCCGTAGAAGGAAAAGGTTAAGATTTTGTTATCACTAATTTTTTGGCCAAAATTTTGAATTTCCTTAGCAAAACTTAAAATGTAAATATCTCGTTAAATGAGCCCCGTAGAAGGAAAAGGACAAAATTTTGTTATCACAAATTTTTTGGCCAAAATTTTGAATTTCCATAGCAAAACTTAAAATGTAAATATCTCGTTAAATAAGCCCCGTAGAAGGAAAAGGACAAAATTTTGTTATCACTAATTTTTTGGCCAAAATTTTGAATTTCCTTAGCAAAACTTAAAATGTAAATATCTCGTTAAATGAGCCCCGTAGAAGGAAAAGGACAAAATTTTGTTATCACTAATTTTTTGGCCAAAATTTTGAATTTCCTTAGCAAAACTTAAAATGTAAATATCTCGTTAAATAAGCCCCGTAGAAGGAAAAGGACAAAATTTTGTTATCACTAATTTTTTGGCCAAAATTTAGCAAAACTTAAAATGTAAATATCTCGTTAAATGAGCCCCGTAGAAGGAAAAGGACAAAATTTTGTCATCACTAATTTGTTGGCCAAAATTTTTAATTTCCATAGCAAAACTTAAAATGTAAATATCTCGTTAAATGAGCCCCGTAGAAGGAAAAGGTTAAGATTTTGTTATCACTAATTTTTTGGCCAAAATTTTGAATTTCCTTAGCAAAACTTAAAATGTAAATATCTCGTTAAATGAGCCCCGTAGAAGGAAAAGGACAAAATTTTGTTATCACTAATTTTTTGGCCAAAATTTTGAATTTCCATAGCAAAACTTAAAATGTAAATATCTCGTTAAATAAGCCCCGTAGAAGGAAAAGGACAAAATTTTGTTATCACTAATTTTTTGGCCAAAATTTAGCAAAACTTAAGATGTAAATATCTCGTTAAATGAGCCCCGTAGAAGGAAAAGGACACAATTTTGTCATCACTAATTTGTTGGCCAAAATTTTGAATTTCCATAGCAAAACTTAAAATGTAAATATCTCGTTAAATAAGCCCCGTAGAAGGAAAAGGACGAAATTTTGTTATCACTAATTTTTTGGCCAAAATTTTGAATTTCCTTAGCAAAACTTAAAATGTAAATATCTCGTTAAATAAGCCCCGTAGAAGGAAAAGGACAAAATTTTGTTATCATTAATTTTTTGGTCAACATTTTGAATTTCCTTAGCAAAACTTAAAATGTAAATATCTCGTTAAATAAGCCCCGTAGAAGGAAAAGGACAAAATTTTGTTATCACTAATTGTTTGGCCAAAATCTAGCAAAACTTAAAATGTAAATATCTCGTTAAATAAGCCCCGTAGAAGGAAAAGGACAAAATTTTGTTATCACTAATTTTTTGGCCAAAATTTTGAATTTCCTTAGCAAAACTTAAAATGTAAATATCTCGTTAAATAAGCCCCGTAGAAGGAAAAGGACAAAATTTTGTTATCACTAATTTTTTGGCCAAAATTTTGAATTTTCTTAGCAAAACTTAAAATGTAAATATCTGTTAAATAAGCCCCGTAGAAGGAAAAGGACAAAATTTTGTTATCACTAATTTTTTGGCCAAAATTTTTAAAAACTTAAAATGTAAATATCTCGTTAAATAAGCCCCGTAGAAGGAAAAGGACAAAATTTTGTTATCACTAATTTTTTGGCCAAAATTTTGAATTTCCTTAGCAAAACTTAAAATGTAAATATCTCGTTAAATGAGCCCCGTAGAAGGAAAAGGACAAAATTTTGTCATCACTAATTTGTTGGCCAAAATTTTGAATTTCCATAGCAAAACTTAAAATGTAAATATCTCGTTAAATAAGCCCCGTAGAAGGAAAAGGTTAAGATTTTGTTATCACTAATTTTTTGGCCAAAATTTTGAATTTCCTTAGCAAAACTTAAAATGTAAATATCTCGTTAAATGAGCCCCGTAGAAGGAAAAGGACAAAATTTTGTTATCACTAATTTTTTGGCCAAAATTTTTAATTTCCTTAGCAAAACTTAAAATGTAAATATCTCGTTAAATAAGCCCCGTAGAAGGAAAAGGACAAAATTTTGTTATCACTAATTTTTTGGCCAAAATTTAGCAAAACTTAAGATGTAAATATCTCGTTAAATGAGCCCCGTAGAAGGAAAAGGACACAATTTTGTCATCACTAATTTGTTGGCCAAAATTTTGAATTTCCATAGCAAAACTTAAAATGTAAATATCTCGTTAAATAAGCCCCGTAGAAGGAAAAGGACAAAATTTTGTTATCACTAATTTTTTGGCCAAAATTTTGAATTTCCTTAGCAAAACTTAAAATGTAAATATCTCGTTAAATAAGCCCCGTAGAAGGAAAAGGACAAAATTTTGTTATCACTAATTTTTTGGTCAACATTTTGAATTTCCTTAGCAAAACTTAAAATGTAAATATCTCGTTAAATAAGCCCCGTAGAAGGAAAAGGACAAAATTTTGTTATCACTAATTTTTTGGCCAAAATCTAGCAAAACTTAAAATGTAAATATCTCGTTAAATAAGCCCCGTAGAAGGAAAAGGACAAAATTTTGTTATCACTAATTTTTTGGCCAAAATTTTGAATTTCCTTAGCAAAACTTAAAATGTAAATATCTCGTTAAATAAGCCCCGTAGAAGGAAAAGGACAAAATTTTGTTATCACTAATTTTTTGGCCAAAATTTTGAATTTTCTTAGCAAAACTTAAAATGTAAATATCTGTTAAATAAGCCCCGTAGAAGGAAAAGGACAAAATTTTGTTATCACTAATTTTTTGGCCAAAATTTTTAAAAACTTAAAATGTAAATATCTCGTTAAATAAGCCCCGTAGAAGGAAAAGGACAAAATTTTGTTATCACTAATTTTTTGGCCAAAATTTTGAATTTCCTTAGCAAAACTTAAAATGTAAATATCTCGTTAAATAAGCCCCGTAGAAGGAAAAGGACAAAATTTTGTTATCACTAATTTTTTGGCCAAAATTTTGAATTTCCTTAGCAAAACTTAAAATGTAAATATCTCGTTAAATAAGCCCCGTAGAAGGAAAAGGTTAAGATTTTGTTATCACTAATTTTTTGGCCAAAATTTTGAATTTCCTTAGCAAAACTTAAAATGTAAATATCTCGTTAAATGAGCCCCGTAGAAGGAAAAGGACAAAATTTTGTTATCACTAATTTTTTGGCCAAAATTTTTAATTTCCTTAGCAAAACTTAAAATGTAAATATCTCGTTAAATAAGCCCCGTAGAAGGAAAAGGACAAAATTTTGTTATCACTATTTTTTTGGCCAAAATTTAGCAAAACTAAAAATGTAAATATCTCGTTAAATAAGCCCCGTAGAAGGAAAAGGACAAAATTTTGTTATCACTAATTTTTTGGCCAAAATTTTGAATTTCCTTAGCAAAACTTAAAATGTAAATATCTCGTTAAATAAGCCCCGTAGAAGGAAAAGGACAAAATTTTGTTATCACTAATTTTTTGGCCAAATTTTGGCAAAACTTAAAATGTAAATATCTCGTTAAATAAGCCCCGTAGAAGGAAAAGGACAAAATTTTGTTATCACTAATTTTTTGGCCAAAATTTTGAATTTCCTTAGCAAATAAGCCCCGTAGAAGGAAAAGGACAACATTTTGTTATCACTAACTTGTTGGCCAAAATTTTGAATTTCCTTAGCAAAACTTAAAATGTAAACATCTCGTTAAATAAGCCCCGTAGAAGGAAAAGGACAAAATTTTGTTATCACTAATTTTTTGGCCAAAATTTAGCAAAACTTAAAATGTAAATATCTCGTTAAATAAGCCCCGTAGAAGGAAAAGGACAAAATTTTGTTATCACTAATTTTTTGGCCAAAATATTGAATTTCCTTAGCAAAACTTAAAATGTAAATATCTCGTTAAATAAGCCCCGTAGAAGGAAAAGGACAAAATTTTGTTATCACTAATTTTTTGGCCAAATTTTGGCAAAATTTAAAATGTAAATATCTCGTTAAATAAGCCCCGTAGAAGGAAAAGGACAAAATTTTGTTATCACTAACTTTTTGGCCAAAATTTTGAATTTCCTTAGCAAAACTTAAAATGTAAACATCTCGTTAAATAAGCCCCGTAGAAGGAAAAGGACAAAATTTTGTTATCACTAATTTTTTGGCCAAAATTTAGCAAAACTTAAAATGTAAATATCTCGTTTAATAAGCCCCGTAGAAGGAAAAGGACAAAATTTTGTTATCACTAATTTTTTGGCCAAAATATTGAATTTCCTTAGCAAAACTTAAAATGTAAATATCTCGTTAAATAAGCCCCGTAGAAGAAAAAGGACAAAATTTTGTTATCACTAATTTTTTGGCCAAATTTTGGCAAAACTTAAAATGTAAATGTCTCGTTAAATAAGCCCCGTAGAAGGAAAAGGACAAAATTTTGTTATCACTAATTTTTTGGCCAAAATTTTGAATTTCCTTAGCAAAACTTAAAATGTAAACATCTCGTTAAATAAGCCCCGTAGAAGGAAAAGGACAAAATTTTGTTATCACTATTTTTTTGGCCAAAATTTTGAATTTCCTTAGCAAAACTTAAAATGTAAATATCTCGTTAAATGAGCCCCGTAGAAGGAAAAGGACAAAATTTTGTTATCACTAATTTTTTGGCCAAAATTTTGAATTTCCTTAGCAAAACTTAAAATGTAAATATCTCGTTAAATAAGCCCCGTAGAAGGAAAAGGACAAAATTTTGTTATCACTAATTTTTTGGCCAAAATTTAGCAAAACTAAAAATGTAAATATCTCGTTAAATAAGCCCCGTAGAAGGAAAAGGACAAAATTTTGTTATCACTAACTTTTTGGCCAAAATTTTGAATTTCCTTAGCAAAACTTAAAATGTAAACATCTCGTTAAATAAGCCCCGTAGAAGGAAAAGGACAAAATTTTGTTATCACTATTTTTTTGGCCAAATTTTGGCAAAACTTAAAATGTAAATATCTCGTTAAATAAGCCCCGTAGAAGGAAAAGGACAAAATTTTGTTATCACTAACTTTTTGGCCAAAATTTTGAATTTCCTTAGCAAAACTTAAAATGTAAACATCTCGTTAAATAAGCCCCGTAGAAGGAAAAGGACAAAATTTTGTTATCACTAATTTTTTGGCCAAAATTTAGCAAAACTTAAAATGTAAATATCTCGTTAAATAAGCCCCGTAGAAGGAAAAGGACAAAATTTTGTTATCACTAATTTTTTGGCCAACACTTTGAATTTCCTTAGCAAAACTTAAAATGTAAACATCTCGTTAAATAAGCCCCGTAGAAGGAAAAGGACAAAATTTTGTTATCACTAATTTTTTGGCCAAATTTTGGCAAAACTTAAAATGTAAATATCTCGTTAAATAAGCCCCGTAGAAGGAAAAGGACAAAATTTTGTTATCACTAACTTTTTGGCCAAAATTTTGAATTTCCTTAGCAAAACTTAAAATGTAAACATCTCGTTAAATAAGCCCCGTAGAAGGAAAAGGACAAAATTTTGTTATCACTAATTTTTTGGCCAAATTTTGGCAAAACTTAAAATGTAAATATCTCGTTAAATAAGCCCCGTAGAAGGAAAAGGACAAAATTTTGTTATCACTAATTTTTTGGCCAAAATTTAGCAAAACTTAAAATGTAAATATCTCGTTAAATAAGCCCCGTAGAAGGAAAAGGACAAAATTTTGTTATCACTAATTTTTTGGCCAAAATATTGAATTTCCTTAGCAAAACTTAAAATGTAAATATCTCGTTAAATAAGCCCCGTAGAAGGAAAAGGACAAAATTTTGTTATCACTAATTTTTTGGCCAAATTTTGGCAAAACTTAAAATGTAAATATCTCGTTAAATAAGCCCCGTAGAAGGAAAAGGACAAAATTTTGTTATCACTAATTTTTTGGCCAAAATTTTGAATTTCCTTAGCAAATAAGCCCCGTAGAAGGAAAAGGACAACATTTTGTTATCACTAACTTGTTGGCCAAAATTTTGAATTTCCTTAGCAAAACTTAAAATGTAAACATCTCGTTAAATAAGCCCCGTAGAAGGAAAAGGACAAAATTTTGTTATCACTAATTTTTTGGCCAAAATTTAGCAAAACTTAAAATGTAAATATCTCGTTAAATAAGCCCCGTAGAAGGAAAAGGACAAAATTTTGTTATCACTAATTTTTTGGCCAAAATATTGAATTTCCTTAGCAAAACTTAAAATGTAAATATCTCGTTAAATAAGCCCCGTAGAAGGAAAAGGACAAAATTTTGTTATCACTAATTTTTTGGCCAAATTTTGGCAAAATTTAAAATGTAAATATCTCGTTAAATAAGCCCCGTAGAAGGAAAAGGACAAAATTTTGTTATCACTAACTTTTTGGCCAAAATTTTGAATTTCCTTAGCAAAACTTAAAATGTAAACATCTCGTTAAATAAGCCCCGTAGAAGGAAAAGGACAAAATTTTGTTATCACTAATTTTTTGGCCAAAATTTAGCAAAACTTAAAATGTAAATATCTCGTTTAATAAGCCCCGTAGAAGGAAAAGGACAAAATTTTGTTATCACTAATTTTTTGGCCAAAATATTGAATTTCCTTAGCAAAACTTAAAATGTAAATATCTCGTTAAATAAGCCCCGTAGAAGAAAAAGGACAAAATTTTGTTATCACTAATTTTTTGGCCAAATTTTGGCAAAACTTAAAATGTAAATATCTCGTTAAATAAGCCCCGTAGAAGGAAAATGACAAAATTTTGTTATCACTAATTTTTTGGCCAAAATTTTGAATTTCCTTAGCAAAACTTAAAATGTAAACATCTCGTTAAATAAGCCCCGTAGAAGGAAAAGGACAAAATTTTGTTATCACTATTTTTTTGGCCAAAATTTTGAATTTCCTTAGCAAAACTTAAAATGTAAATATCTCGTTAAATGAGCCCCGTAGAAGGAAAAGGACAAAATTTTGTTATCACTAATTTTTTGGCCAAAATTTTGAATTTCCTTAGCAAAACTTAAAATGTAAATATCTCGTTAAATAAGCCCCGTAGAAGGAAAAGGACAAAATTTTGTTATCACTAATTTTTTGGCCAAAATTTAGCAAAACTAAAAATGTAAATATCTCGTTAAATAAGCCCCGTAGAAGGAAAAGGACAAAATTTTGTTATCACTAACTTTTTGGCCAAAATTTTGAATTTCCTTAGCAAAACTTAAAATGTAAACATCTCGTTAAATAAGCCCCGTAGAAGGAAAAGGACAAAATTTTGTTATCACTATTTTTTTGGCCAAATTTTGGCAAAACTTAAAATGTAAATATCTCGTTAAATAAGCCCCGTAGAAGGAAAAGGACAAAATTTTGTTATCACTAACTTTTTGGCCAAAATTTTGAATTTCCTTAGCAAAACTTAAAATGTAAACATCTCGTTAAATAAGCCCCGTAGAAGGAAAAGGACAAAATTTTGTTATCACTAATTTTTTGGCCAAAATTTAGCAAAACTTAAAATGTAAATATCTCGTTAAATAAGCCCCGTAGAAGGAAAAGGACAAAATTTTGTTATCACTAATTTTTTGGCCAACATTTTGAATTTCCTTAGCAAAACTTAAAATGTAAACATCTCGTTAAATAAGCCCCGTAGAAAGAAAAGGACAAAATTTTGTTATCACTAATTTTTTGGCCAAATTTTGGCAAAACTTAAAATGTAAATATCTCGTTAAATAAGCCCCGTAGAAGGAAAAGGACAAAATTTTGTTATCACTAACTTTTTGGCCAAAATTTTGAATTTCCTTAGCAAAACTTAAAAT
Source organism: Eudasyphora cyanicolor (assembly GCA_963930755.1). Classification (NCBI taxonomy): domain Eukaryota; kingdom Metazoa; phylum Arthropoda; class Insecta; order Diptera; family Muscidae; genus Eudasyphora; species Eudasyphora cyanicolor. The sequence continues at coordinate 268,881,354 of OZ005735.1, forward strand.
GTAAACATCTCGTTAAATAAGCCCCGTAGAAGGAAAAGGACAAAATTTTGTTATCACTAATTTTTTGGCCAAATTTTGGCAAAACTTAAAATGTAAATATCTCGTTAAATAAGCCCCGTAGAAGGAAAAGGACAAAATTTTGTTATCACTAATTTTTTGGCCAAAATTTAGCAAAACTTAAAATGTAAATATCTCGTTAAATAAGCCCCGTAGAAGGAAAAGGACAAAATTTTGTTATCACTAATTTTTTGGCCAAAATATTGAATTTCCTTAGCAAAACTTAAAATGTAAACATCTCGTTAAATAAGCCCCGTAGAAGGAAAAGGACAAAATTTTGTTATCACTAATTTTTTGGCCAAAATTTTGAATTTCCTTAGCAAAACTTAAAATGTAAACATCTCGTTAAATAAGCCCCGTAGAAGGAAAAGGACAACATTTTGTTATCACTAATTTTTTGGCCAAATTTTGGCAAAACTTAAAATGTAAATATCTCGTTAAATAAGCCCCGTAGAAGGAAAAGGACAAAATTTTGTTATCACTAACTTTTTGGCCAAAATTTTGAATTTCCTTAGCAAAACTTAAAATGTAAACATCTCGTTAAATAAGCCCCGTAGAAGGAAAAGGACAAAATTTTGTTATCACTAATTTTTTGGCCAAAATTCAGCAAAACTTAAAATGTAAATATCTCGTTAAATAAGCCCCGTAGAAGGAAAAGGACAAAATTTTGTTATCACTAATTTTTTGGCCAAAATATTGAATTTCCCTAGCAAAACTTAAAATGTAAATATCTCGTTAAATAAGCCCCGTAGAAGGAAAAGGACAAAATTTTGTTATCACTAATTTTTTGGCCAAATTTTGGCAAAACTTAAAATGTAAATATCTCGTTAAATAAGCCCCGTAGAAGGAAAAGGACAAAATTTTGTTATCACTAACTTTTTGGCCAAAATTTTGAATTTCCTTAGCAAAACTTAAAATGTAAACATCTCGTTAAATAAGCCCCGTAGAAGGAAAAGGACAAAATTTTGTTATCACTAATTTTTTGGCCAAAATTTAGCAAAACTTAAAATGTAAATATCTCGTTAAATAAGCCCCGTAGAAGGAAAATGACAAAATTTTGTCCTTTTGGCAAAACTTAAAATGTAAATATCTCGTTAAATAAGCCCCGTAGAAGGAAAAGGACAAAATTTTGTTATCACTAATTTTTTGGCCAAAATTTTGAATTTCCTTAGCAAAACTTAAAATGTAAACATCTCGTTAAATAAGCCCCGTAGAAGGAAAAGGACTACATTTTGTTATCACTAATTTTTTGGCCAAATTTTGGCAAAACTTAAAATGTAAATATCTCGTTAAATAAGCCCCGTAGAAGGAAAAGGACAAAATTTTGTTATCACTAACTTTTTGGCCAAAATTTTGAATTTCCTTAGCAAAACTTAAAATGTAAACATCTCGTTAAATAAGCCCCGTAGAAGGAAAAGGACAAAATTTTGTTATCACTAATTTTTTGGCCAAATTTTGGCAAAACTTAAAATGTAAATATCTCGTTAAATAAGCCCCGTAGAAGGAAAAGGACAAAATTTTGTTATCACTAACTTTTTGGCCAAAATTTTGAATTTCCTTAGCAAAACTTAAAATGTAAACATCTCGTTAAATAAGCCCCGTAGAAGGAAAAGGACAAAATTTTGTTATCACTAATTTTTTGGCCAAATTTTGGCAAAACTTAAAATGTAAATATCTCGTTAAATAAGCCCCGTAGAAGGAAAAGGACAAAATTTTGTTATCACTAATTTTTTGGCCAAAATATTGAATTTCCTTAGCAAAACTTAAAATGTAAATATCTCGTTAAATAAGCCCCGTAGAAGGAAAAGGACAAAATTTTGTTATCACTAATTTTTTGGCCAAATTTTGGCAAAACTTAAAATGTAAATATCTCGTTAAATAAGCCCCGTAGAAGGAAAAGGACAAAATTTTGTTATCACTAATTTTTTGGCCAAAATTTTGAATTTCCTTAGCAAAACTTAAAATGTAAACATCTCGTTAAATAAGCCCCGTAGAAGGAAAAGGACAAAATTTTGTTATCACTATTTTTTTGGCCAAAATTTTGAATTTCCTTAGCAAAACTTAAAATGTAAATATCTCGTTAAATGAGCCCCGTAGAAGGAAAAGGACAAAATTTTGTTATCACTAATTTTTTGGCCAAAATATTGAATTTCCTTAGCAAAACTTAAAATGTAAATATCTCGTTAAATAAGCCCCGTAGAAGGAAAAGGACAAAATTTTGTTATCACAAATTTTTTGGTCAAATTTTTGGCAAAACTTAAAATGTAAATATCTCGTTAAATAAGCCCCGTAGAAGGAAAAGGACAAAATTTTGTTATCACTAATTTTTTGGCCAAAATTTTGAATTTCCTTAGCAAAACTTAAAATGTAAACATCTCGTTAAATAAGCCCCGTAGAAGGAAAAGGACAAAATTTTGTTATCACAAATTTTTTGGCCAAATTTTGGCAAAACTTAAAATGTAAATATCTCGTTAAATAAGCCCCGTAGAAGGAAAAGGACAAAATTTTGTTATCACTAACTTTTTGGCCAAAATTTTGAATTTCCTTAGCAAAACTTAAAATGTAAACATCTCGTTAAATAAGCCCCGTAGGAGGAAAAGGACAAAATTTTGTTATCACTAATTTTTTGGCCAAAATTTAGCAAAACTTAAAATGTAAATATCTCGTTAAATAAGCCCCGTAGAAGGAAAAGGACAAAATTTTGTTATCACTAATTTTTTGGCCAAAATTTAGCAAAACTTAAAATGTAAATATCTCGTTAAATAAGCCCCGTAGAAGGAAAAGGACAAAATTTTGTTATCACTAATTTTTTGGCCAAAATATTGAATTTCCTTAGCAAAACTTAAAATGTAAACATCTCGTTAAATAAGCCCCGTAGAAGGAAAAGGACAAAATTTTGTTATCACTAATTTTTTGGCCAAAATTTTGAATTTCCTTAGCAAAACTTAAAATGTAAACATCTCGTTAAATAAGCCCCGTAGAAGGAAAAGGACAACATTTTGTTATCACTAATTTTTTGGCCAAATTTTGGCAAAACTTAAAATGTAAATATCTCGTTAAATAAGCCCCGTAGAAGGAAAAGGACAAAATTTTGTTATCACTAACTTTTTGGCCAAAATTTTGAATTTCCTTAGCAAAACTTAAAATGTAAACATCTCGTTAAATAAGCCCCGTAGAAGGAAAAGGACAAAATTTTGTTATCACTAATTTTTTGGCCAAAATTCAGCAAAACTTAAAATGTAAATATCTCGTTAAATAAGCCCCGTAGAAGGAAAAGGACAAAATTTTGTTATCACTAATTTTTTGGCCAAAATATTGAATTTCCCTAGCAAAACTTAAAATGTAAACATCTCGTTAAATAAGCCCCGTAGAAGGAAAAGGACAAAATTTTGTTATCACTAATTTTTTGGCCAAAATTTAGCAAAACTTAAAATGTAAATATCTCGTTAAATAAGCCCCGTAGAAGGAAAAGGACAAAATTTTGTTATCACTAATTTTTTGGCCAACATTTTGAATTTCCTTAGCAAAACTTAAAATGTAAACATCTCGTTAAATAAGCCCCGTAGAAGGAAAAGGACAAAATTTTGTTATCACTAATTTTTTGGCCAAATTTTGGCAAAACTTAAAATGTAAATATCTCGTTAAATAAGCCCCGTAGAAGGAAAAGGACAAAATTTTGTTATCACTAACTTTTTGGCCAAAATTTTGAATTTCCTTAGCAAAACTTAAAATGTAAACATCTCGTTAAATAAGCCCCGTAGAAGGAAAAGAACAAAATTTTGTTATCACTAATTTTTTGGCCAAATTTTGGCAAAACTTAAAATGTAAATATCTCGTTAAATAAGCCCCGTAGAAGGAAAAGGACAAAATTTTGTTATCACTAATTTTTTGGCCAAAATATTGAATTTCCTTAGCAAAACTTAAAATGTAAATATCTCGTTAAATAAGCCCCGTAGAAGGAAAAGGACAAAATTTTGTTATCACTAATTTTTTGGTCAAATTTTTGGCAAAACTTAAAATGTAAATATCTCGTTAAATAAGCCCCGTAGAAGGAAAAGGACAAAATTTTGTTATCACTAATTTTTTGGCCAAAATTTTGAATTTCCTTAGCAAAACTTAAAATGTAAACATCTCGTTAAATAAGCCCCGTAGAAGGAAAAGGACAAAATTTTGTTATCACAAATTTTTTGGCCAAATTTTGGCAAAACTTAAAATGTAAATATCTCGTTAAATAAGCCCCGTAGAAGGAAAAGGACAAAATTTTGTTATCACTAACTTTTTGGCCAAAATTTTGAATTTCCTTAGCAAAACTTAAAATGTAAACATCTCGTTAAATAAGCCCCGTAGGAGGAAAAGGACAAAATTTTGTTATCACTAATTTTTTGGCCAAAATTTAGCAAAACTTAAAATGTAAATATCTCGTTAAATAAGCCCCGTAGAAGGAAAAGGACAAAATTTTGTTATCACTAATTTTTTGGCCAAAATTTAGCAAAACTTAAAATGTAAATATCTCGTTAAATAAGCCCCGTAGAAGGAAAAGGACAAAATTTTGTTATCACTAATTTTTTGGCCAAAATATTGAATTTCCTTAGCAAAACTTAAAATGTAAACATCTCGTTAAATAAGCCCCGTAGAAGGAAAAGGACAAAATTTTGTTATCACTAATTTTTTGGCCAAAATTTTGAATTTCCTTAGCAAAACTTAAAATGTAAACATCTCGTTAAATAAGCCCCGTAGAAGGAAAAGGACAACATTTTGTTATCACTAATTTTTTGGCCAAATTTTGGCAAAACTTAAAATGTAAATATCTCGTTAAATAAGCCCCGTAGAAGGAAAAGGACAAAATTTTGTTATCACTAACTTTTTGGCCAAAATTTTGAATTTCCTTAGCAAAACTTAAAATGTAAACATCTCGTTAAATAAGCCCCGTAGAAGGAAAAGGACAAAATTTTGTTATCACTAATTTTTTGGCCAAAATTCAGCAAAACTTAAAATGTAAATATCTCGTTAAATAAGCCCCGTAGAAGGAAAAGGACAAAATTTTGTTATCACTAATTTTTTGGCCAAAATATTGAATTTCCCTAGCAAAACTTAAAATGTAAATATCTCGTTAAATAAGCCCCGTAGAAGGAAAAGGACAAAATTTTGTTATCACTAATTTTTTGGCCAAATTTTGGCAAAACTTAAAATGTAAATATCTCGTTAAATAAGCCCCGTAGAAGGAAAAGGACAAAATTTTGTTATCACTAACTTTTTGGCCAAAATTTTGAATTTCCTTAGCAAAACTTAAAATGTAAACATCTCGTTAAATAAGCCCCGTAGAAGGAAAAGGACAACATTTTGTTATCACTAATTTTTTGGCCAAAATTTAGCAAAACTTAAAATGTAAATATCTCGTTAAATAAGCCCCGTAGAAGGAAAAGGACAAAATTTTGTTATCACTAATTTTTTGGCCAACATTTTGAATTTCCTTAGCAAAACTTAAAATGTAAACATCTCGTTAAATAAGCCCCGTAGAAGGAAAAGGACAAAATTTTGTTATCACTAATTTTTTGGCCAAATTTTGGCAAAACTTAAAATGTAAATATCTCGTTAAATAAGCCCCGTAGAAGGAAAAGGACAAAATTTTGTTATCACTAACTTTTTGGCCAAAATTTTGAATTTCCTTAGCAAAACTTAAAATGTAAACATCTCGTTAAATAAGCCCCGTAGAAGGAAAAGGACAAAATTTTGTTATCACTAATTTTTTGGCCAAATTTTGGCAAAACTTAAAATGTAAATATCTCGTTAAATAAGCCCCGTAGAAGGAAAAGGACAAAATTTTGTTATCACTAATTTTTTGGCCAAAATATTGAATTTCCTTAGCAAAACTTAAAATGTAAATATCTCGTTAAATAAGCCCCGTAGAAGGAAAAGGACAAAATTTTGTTATCACTAATTTTTTGGTCAAATTTTTGACAAAACTTAAAATGTAAATATCTCGTTAAATAAGCCCCGTAGAAGGAAAAGGACAAAATTTTGTTATCACTAATTTTTTGGCCAAAATTTTGAATTTCCTTAGCAAAACTTAAAATGTAAACATCTCGTTAAATAAGCCCCGTAGAAGGAAAAGGACAAAATTTTGTTATCACAAATTTTTTGGCCAAATTTTGGCAAAACTTAAAATGTAAATATCTCGTTAAATAAGCCCCGTAGAAGGAAAAGGACAAAATTTTGTTATCACTAACTTTTTGGCCAAAATTTTGAATTTCCTTAGCAAAACTTAAAATGTAAACATCTCGTTAAATAAGCCCCGTAGGAGGAAAAGGACAAAATTTTGTTATCACTAATTTTTTGGCCAAAATTTAGCAAAACTTAAAATGTAAATATCTCGTTAAATAAGCCCCGTAGAAGGAAAAGGACAAAATTTTGTTATCACTAATTTTTTGGCCAAAATTTAGCAAAACTTAAAATGTAAATATCTCGTTAAATAAGCCCCGTAGAAGGAAAAGGACAAAATTTTGTTATCACTAATTTTTTGGCCAAAATATTGAATTTCCTTAGCAAAACTTAAAATGTAAACATCTCGTTAAATAAGCCCCGTAGAAGGAAAAGGACAAAATTTTGTTATCACTAATTTTTTGGCCAAAATTTTGAATTTCCTTAGCAAAACTTAAAATGTAAACATCTCGTTAAATAAGCCCCGTAGAAGGAAAAGGACAACATTTTGTTATCACTAATTTTTTGGCCAAATTTTGGCAAAACTTAAAATGTAAATATCTCGTTAAATAAGCCCCGTAGAAGGAAAAGGACAAAATTTTGTTATCACTAACTTTTTGGCCAAAATTTTGAATTTCCTTAGCAAAACTTAAAATGTAAACATCTCGTTAAATAAGCCCCGTAGAAGGAAAAGGACAAAATTTTGTTATCACTAATTTTTTGGCCAAAATTCAGCAAAACTTAAAATGTAAATATCTCGTTAAATAAGCCCCGTAGAAGGAAAAGGACAAAATTTTGTTATCACTAATTTTTTGGCCAAAATATTGAATTTCCCTAGCAAAACTTAAAATGTAAATATCTCGTTAAATAAGCCCCGTAGAAGGAAAAGGACAAAATTTTGTTATCACTAATTTTTTGGCCAAATTTTGGCAAAACTTAAAATGTAAATATCTCGTTAAATAAGCCCCGTAGAAGGAAAAGGACAAAATTTTGTTATCACTAACTTTTTGGCCAAAATTTTGAATTTCCTTAGCAAAACTTAAAATGTAAACATCTCGTTAAATAAGCCCCGTAGAAGGAAAAGGACAAAATTTTGTTATCACTAATTTTTTGGCCAAATTTTGGCAAAACTTAAAATGTAAATATCTCGTTAAATAAGCCCCGTAGAAGGAAAAGGACAAAATTTTGTTATCACTAACTTTTTGGAAAAAATTTTGAATTTCCTTAGCAAAACTTAAAATGTAAACATCTCGTTAAATAAGCCCCGTAGAAGGAAAAGGACAAAATTTTGTTATCACTAATTTTTTGGCCAAAATTTAGCAAAACTTAAAATGTAAATATCTCGTTAAATAAGCCCCGTAGAAGGAAAATGACAAAATTTTGTCCTTTTGGCAAAACTTAAAATGTAAATATCTCGTTAAATAAGCCCCGTAGAAGGAAAAGGACAAAATTTTGTTATCACTAATTTTTTGGCCAAAATTTTGAATTTCCTTAGCAAAACTTAAAATGTAAACATCTCGTTAAATAAGCCCCGTAGAAGGAAAAGGACAAAATTTTGTTATCACTAATTTTTTGGCCAAAATTCAGCAAAACTTAAAATGTAAATATCTCGTTAAATAAGCCCCGTAGAAGGAAAAGGACAAAATTTTGTTATCACTAATTTTTTGGCCAAAATATTGAATTTCCCTAGCAAAACTTAAAATGTAAATATCTCGTTAAATAAGCCCCGTAGAAGGAAAAGGACAAAATTTTGTTATCACTAATTTTTTGGCCAAATTTTGGCAAAACTTAAAATGTAAATATCTCGTTAAATAAGCCCCGTAGAAGGAAAAGGACAAAATTTTGTTATCACTAACTTTTTGGCCAAAATTTTGAATTTCCTTAGCAAAACTTAAAATGTAAACATCTCGTTAAATAAGCCCCGTAGAAGGAAAAGGACAAAATTTTGTTATCACTAATTTTTTGGCCAAATTTTGGCAAAACTTAAAATGTAAATATCTCGTTAAATAAGCCCCGTAGAAGGAAAAGGACAAAATTTTGTTATCACTAACTTTTTGGCCAAAATTTTGAATTTCCTTAGCAAAACTTAAAATGTAAACATCTCGTTAAATAAGCCCCGTAGAAGGAAAAGGACAAAATTTTGTTATCACTAATTTTTTGGCCAAAATTTAGCAAAACTTAAAATGTAAATATCTCGTTAAATAAGCCCCGTAGAAGGAAAACGACAAAATTTTGTCCTTTTGGCAAAACTTAAAATGTAAATATCTCGTTAAATAAGCCCCGTAGAAGGAAAAGGACAAAATTTTGTTATCACTAATTTTTTGGCCAAAATTTTGAATTTCCTTAGCAAAACTTAAAATGTAAACATCTCGTTAAATAAGCCCCGTAGAAGGAAGAGGACAACATTTTGTTATCACTAATTTTTTGGCCAAATTTTGGCAAAACTTAAAATGTAAATATCTCGTTAAATAAGCCCCGTAGAAGGAAAAGGACAAAATTTTGTTATCACTAACTTTTTGGCCAAAATTTTGAATTTCCTTAGCAAAACTTAAAATGTAAACATCTCGTTAAATAAGCCCCGTAGAAGGAAAAGGACAAAATTTTGTTATCACTAATTTTTTGGCCAAAATTTAGCAAAACTTAAAATGTAAATATCTCGTTAAATAAGCCCCGTAGAAGGAAAACGACAAAATTTTGTCCTTTTGGCAAAACTTAAAATGTAAATATCTCGTTAAATAAGCCCCGTAGAAGGAAAAGGACAAAATTTTGTTATCACTAATTTTTTGGCCAAAATTTTGAATTTCCTTAGCAAAACTTAAAATGTAAACATCTCGTTAAATAAGCCCCGTAGAAGGAAAAGGACAAAATTTTGTTATCACTAATTTTTTGGCCAAATTTTGGCAAAACTTAAAATGTAAATATCTCGTTAAATAAGCCCCGTAGAAGGAAAAGGACAAAATTTTGTTATCACTAACTTTTTGGCCAAAATTTTGAATTTCCTTAGCAAAACTTAAAATGTAAACATCTCGTTAAATAAGCCCCGTAGAAGGAAAAGGACAAAATTTTGTTATCACTAATTTTTTGGCCAAATTTTGGCAAAACTTAAAATGTAAATATCTCGTTAAATAAGCCCCGTAGAAGGAAAAGGACAAAATTTTGTTATCACTAATTTTTTGGCCAAAATATTGAATTTCCTTAGCAAAACTTAAAATGTAAATATCTCGTTAAATAAGCCCCGTAGAAGGAAAAGGACAAAATTTTGTTATCACTAATTTTTTGGCCAAATTTTGGCAAAACTTAAAATGTAAATATCTCGTTAAATAAGCCCCGTAGAAGGAAAAGGACAAAATTTTGTTATCACTAATTTTTTGGCCAAAATTTTGAATTTCCTTAGCAAAGGAGGAGGCTTTGGTTAATGTAGTCGAATATATTTGTGGAGGAATTGATGATGGATGCAAGGGAGTGGCTGGATTATTTTTTGACTTTTCTAAGGCCTTTGATCTAGTTCAACATGAGATCTTAGTAAGAAAGTTAAGAGTAATTGGATTTTCAAGCATGGCTCAAGCATTATTTAAGGATTACCTTCATAATAGAATGCAATACGTTCAAGTTGGACAATCGAAAAGTAATATGTTGCCAGTTAGCCATGGGGTTCCTCAAGGCAGTGTTTTGGGCCCGTTGCTGTTCAAAATTTATATAAACGACTTGAAAAATATTAAATTCTATGGCAAATTGATTTTATTTGCTGACGATATCTGTTTTTTGTATAAGTACAATCATGAGAAAGTTCTTAAAACGCAAATGGAATACGATGCTGCAATATTAACGGAATATGCACGATTAAACAAATTAGTACTGAATTGTGGGAAGACTAAGTTTATAAGGTTCAAGCCCTACCATAATACAAATGATGGTGAAATGATAGTAAATATAAATGGCACGTCAATTCCTGAATCAGAGAGCGTAAAATATTTGGGTATACGATTGAGCCGTAATTTGTTATGGGACCTTCATATTTCGGATGTCAAAGCTAAGATTTCATCTGCTATAGGAATTCTTTATAAATTTAAAAACAAATTTAGCAGTGACATAAAAATGATGATATACCAATCTCTCGTGCATTCTCATTTGACATACCTACCCATCATATATGGATGTAGAAGAAACAACTCTCTTAGTTCTTTGCAATCAGCACAAAACAAGGCTTTAAAAATTGTATATAACTTACCTATGCGTTACCACTCACTTGATATATATAAATACAAAGCAACCCATGTTTTACCAGTTCTGGGTCTATATGAACAACAAATTTTGACGTATATGTTTAAGACTATACGAGGATATGGTTCTGAAACGATGCTATTTAATCGGAATATCACAAGAACGGGAAGAAATACAAGGCAAGCTGATAACATTGAAGTTTTAAGATGCCGATTAGAATTAACCAAACAGCGTATTGGCTATGCTGGGCCAATAGAATTTAACAAATTACCTTCTTATTTAAAAAATATTACTATTATTTCAACTTTCAAGCACGAACTAAAACACTATCTTTTGCAAAATATAGAAACACTTCTAATATGAAAAAATTTTTTTCTAAATATTGTTACCTCATTATAATAAGTTATTCATGAAATATAAATATGATATTTATTAAGCATTATAATATAGTTGCCAATTAGCCTCTAAAAAGCCTACCAGGCGCTGAGGCGTTATATTCAAAATTGTATAAACGATATTGCAAATAAATATAAATAAAAAAAAAAAAAAAAAAAAAAAAAACTTAAAATGTAAACATCTCGTTAAATAAGCCCCGTAGAAGGAAAAGGACAAAATTTTGTTATCACTATTTTTTTGGCCAAAATTTTGAATTTCCTTAGCAAAACTTAAAATGTAAATATCTCGTTAAATGAGCCCCGTAGAAGGAAAAGGACAAAATTTTGTTATCACTAATTTTTTGGCCAAAATTTTGAATTTCCTTAGCAAAACTTAAAATGTAAATATCTCGTTAAATAAGCCCCGTAGAAGGAAAAGGACAAAATTTTGTTATCACTAATTTTTTGGCCAAAATTTAGCAAAACTAAAAATGTAAATATCTCGTTAAATAAGCCCCGTAGAAGGAAAAGGACAAAATTTTGTTATCACTAATTTTTTGGCCAAAATTTTGAATTTCCTTAGCAAAACTTAAAATGTAAACATCTCGTTAAATAAGCCCCGTAGAAGGAAAAGGACAAAATTTTGTTATCACTATTTTTTTGGCCAAATTTTGGCAAAACTTAAAATGTAAATATCTCGTTAAATAAGCCCCGTAGAAGGAAAAGGACAAAATTTTGTTATCACTAACTTTTTGGCCAAAATTTTGAATTTCCTTAGCAAAACTTAAAATGTAAACATCTCGTTAAATAAGCCCCGTAGAAGGAAAAGGACAAAATTTTGTTATCACTAATTTTTTGGCCAAAATTTAGCAAAACTTAAAATGTAAATATCTCGTTAAATAAGCCCCGTAGAAGGAAAAGGACAAAATTTTGTTATCACTAATTTTTTGGCCAACATTTTGAATTTCCTTAGCAAAACTTAAAATGTAAACATCTCGTTAAATAAGCCCCGTAGAAGGAAAAGGACAAAATTTTGTTATCACTAATTTTTTGGCCAAATTTTGGCAAAACTTAAAATGTAAATATCTCGTTAAATAAGCCCCGTAGAAGGAAAAGGACAAAATTTTGTTATCACTAACTTTTTGGCCAAAATTTTGAATTTCCTTAGCAAAACTTAAAATGTAAACATCTCGTTAAATAAGCCCCGTAGAAGGAAAAGGACAAAATTTTGTTATCACTAATTTTTTGGCCAAATTTTGGCAAAACTTAAAATGTAAATATCTCGTTAAATAAGCCCCGTAGAAGGAAAAGGACAAAATTTTGTTATCACTAATTTTTTGGCCAAAATATTGAATTTCCTTAGCAAAACTTAAAATGTAAATATCTCGTTAAATAAGCCCCGTAGAAGGAAAAGGACAAAATTTTGTTATCACTAATTTTTTGGTCAAATTTTTGGCAAAACTTAAAATGTAAATATCTCGTTAAATAAGCCCCGTAGAAGGAAAAGGACAAAATTTTGTTATCACTAATTTTTTGGCCAAAATTTTGAATTTCCTTAGCAAAACTTAAAATGTAAACATCTCGTTAAATAAGCCCCGTAGAAGGAAAAGGACAAAATTTTGTTATCACAAATTTTTTGGCCAAATTTTGGCAAAACTTAAAATGTAAATATCTCGTTAAATAAGCCCCGTAGAAGGAAAAGGACAAAATTTTGTTATCACTAACTTTTTGGCCAAAATTTTGAATTTCCTTAGCAAAACTTAAAATGTAAACATCTCGTTAAATAAGCCCCGTAGGAGGAAAAGGACAAAATGTTGTTATCACTAATTTTTTGGCCAAAATTTAGCAAAACTTAAAATGTAAATATCTCGTTAAATAAGCCCCGTAGAAGGAAAAGGACAAAATTTTGTTATCACTAATTTTTTGGCCAAAATTTAGCAAAACTTAAAATGTAAATATCTCGTTAAATAAGCCCCGTAGAAGGAAAAGGACAAAATTTTGTTATCACTAATTTTTTGGCCAAAATATTGAATTTCCTTAGCAAAACTTAAAATGTAAACATCTCGTTAAATAAGCCCCGTAGAAGGAAAAGGACAAAATTTTGTTATCACTAATTTTTTGGCCAAAATTTTGAATTTCCTTAGCAAAACTTAAAATGTAAACATCTCGTTAAATAAGCCCCGTAGAAGGAAAAGGACAACATTTTGTTATCACTAATTTTTTGGCCAAATTTTGGCAAAACTAAAAATGTAAATATCTCGTTAAATAAGCCCCGTAGAAGGAAAAGGACAAAATTTTGTTATCACTAACTTTTTGGCCAAAATTTTGAATTTCCTTAGCAAAACTTAAAATGTAAACATCTCGTTAAATAAGCCCCGTAGAAGGAAAAGGACAAAATTTTGTTATCACTAATTTTTTGGCCAAAATTCAGCAAAACTTAAAATGTAAATATCTCGTTAAATAAGCCCCGTAGAAGGAAAAGGACAAAATTTTGTTATCACTAATTTTTTGGCCAAAATATTGAATTTCCCTAGCAAAACTTAAAATGTAAATATCTCGTTAAATAAGCCCCGTAGAAGGAAAAGGACAAAATTTTGTTATCACTAATTTTTTGGCCAAATTTTGGCAAAACTTAAAATGTAAATATCTCGTTAAATAAGCCCCGTAGAAGGAAAAGGACAAAATTTTGTTATCACTAACTTTTTGGCCAAAATTTTGAATTTCCTTAGCAAAACTTAAAATGTAAACATCTCGTTAAATAAGCCCCGTAGAAGGAAAAGGAAAAAATTTTGTTATCACTAATTTTTTGGCCAAATTTTGGCAAAACTTAAAATGTAAATATCTCGTTAAATAAGCCCCGTAGAAGGAAAAGGACAAAATTTTGTTATCACTAACTTTTTGGCCAAAATTTTGAATTTCCTTAGCAAAACTTAAAATGTAAACATCTCGTTAAATAAGCCCCGTAGAAGGAAAAGGACAAAATTTTGTTATCACTAATTTTTTGGCCAAAATTTAGCAAAACTTAAAATGTAAATATCTCGTTAAATAAGCCCCGTAGAAGGAAAATGGCAAAATTTTGTCCTTTTGGCAAAACTTAAAATGTAAATATCTCGTTAAATAAGCCCCGTAGAAGGAAAAGGACAAAATTTTGTTATCACTAATTTTTTGGCCAAAATTTTGAATTTCCTTAGCAAAACTTAAAATGTAAACATCTCGTTAAATAAGCCCCGTAGAAGGAAAAGGACAAAATTTTGTTATCACTAATTTTTTGGCCAAATTTTGGCAAAACTTAAAATGTAAATATCTCGTTAAATAAGCCCCGTAGAAGGAAAAGGACAAAATTTTGTTATCACTAACTTTTTGGCCAAAATTTTGAATTTCCTTAGCAAAACTTAAAATGTAAACATCTCGTTAAATAAGCCCCGTAGAAGGAAAAGGACAAAATTTTGTTATCACTAATTTTTTGGCCAAATTTTGGCAAAACTTAAAATGTAAATATCTCGTTAAATAAGCCCCGTAGAAGGAAAAGGACAAAATTTTGTTATCACTAATTTTTTGGCCAAAATATTGAATTTCCTTAGCAAAACTTAAAATGTAAATATCTCGTTAAATAAGCCCCGTAGAAGGAAAAGGACAAAATTTTGTTATCACTAATTTTTTGGCCAAATTTTGGCAAAACTTAAAATGTAAATATCTCGTTAAATAAGCCCCGTAGAAGGAAAAGGACAAAATTTTGTTATCACTAATTTTTTGGCCAAAATTTTGAATTTCCTTAGCAAAACTTAAAATGTAAACATCTCGTTAAATAAGCCCCGTAGAAGGAAAAGGACAAAATTTTGTTATCACTAATTTTTTGGCCAAATTTTGGCAAAACTTAAAATGTAAATATCTCGTTAAATAAGTCCCGTAGAAGGAAAAGGACAAAATTTTGTTATCACTAACTTTTTGGCCAAAATTTTGAATTTCCTTAGCAAAACTTAAAATGTAAACATCTCGTTAAATAAGCCCCGTAGAAGGAAAAGGACAAAATTTTGTTATCACTAATTTTTTGGCCAAAATTTAGCAAAACTTAAAATGTAAATATCTCGTTAAATAAGCCCCGTAGAAGGAAAATGACAAAATTTTGTTATCACTAATTTTTTGGCCAAAATTTAGCAAAACTTAAAATGTAAATATCTCGTTAAATAAGCCCCGTAGAAGGAAAAGGACAAAATTTTGTTATCACTAATTTTTTGGCCAAAATATTGAATTTCCTTAGCAAAACTTAAAATGTAAACATCTCGTTAAATAAGCCCCGTAGAAGGAAAAGGACAAAATTTTGTTATCACTAATTTTTTGGCCAAATTTTGGCAAAACTTAAAATGTAAATATCTCGTTAAATAAGCCCCGTAGAAGGAAAAGGACAAAATTTTGTTATCACTAATTTTTTGGCCAAATTTTGGCAAAACTTAAAATGTAAATATCTCGTTAAATAAGCCCCGTAGAAGGAAAAGGACAAAATTTTGTTATCACTAATTTTTTGGCCAAAATTTTGAATTTCCTTAGCAAAACTTAAAATGTAAACATCTCGTTAAATAAGCCCCGTAGAAGGAAAAGGACAAAATTTTGTTATCACTAATTTTTTGGCCAAATTTTGGCAAAACTTAAAATGTAAATATCTCGTTAAATAAGCCCCGTAGAAGGAAAAGGACAAAATTTTGTTATCACTAATTTTTTGGCCAAAATTTTGAATTTCCTTAGCAAAACTTAAAATGTAAACATCTCGTTAAATAAGCCCCGTAGAAGGAAAAGGACAAAATTTTGTTATCACTAATTTTTTGGCCAAATTTTGGCAAAACTTAAAATGTAAATATCTCGTTAAATAAGCCCCGTAGAAGGAAAAGGACAAAATTTTGTTATCACTAACTTTTTGGCCAAAATTTTGAATTTCCTTAGCAAAACTTAAAATGTAAACATCTCGTTAAATAAGCCCCGTAGAAGGAAAAGGACAAAATTTTGTTATCACTAATTTTTTGGCCAAAATTTAGCAAAACTTAAAATGTAAATATCTCGTTAAATAAGCCCCGTAGAAGGAAAAGGACAAAATTTTGTTATCACTAATTTTTTGGCAAAAATATTGAATTTCCTTAGCAAAACTTAAAATGTAAATATCTCGTTAAATAAGCCCCGTAGAAGGAAAAGGACAAAATTTTGTTATCACTAATTTTTTGGCCAAAATTTAGCAAAACTTAAAATGTAAATATCTCGTTAAATGAGCCCCGTAGAAGGAAAAGGACAAAATTTTGTCATCACTAATTTGTTGGCCAAAATTTTGAATTTCCATAGCAAAACTTAAAATGTAAATATCTCGTTAAATAAGCCCCGTAGAAGGAAAAGGACAAAATTTTGTTATCACTAATTTTTTGGCCAAATTTTGGCAAAACTTAAAATGTAAATATCTCGTTAAATAAGCCCCGTAGAAGGAAAAGGACAAAATTTTGTTATCACTAACTTTTTGGCCAAAATTTTGAATTTCCTTAGCAAAACTTAAAATGTAAACATCTCGTTAAATAAGCCCCGTAGAAGGAAAAGGACAAAATTTTGTTATCACTAATTTTTTGGCCAAAATTTAGCAAAACTTAAAATGTAAATATCTCGTTAAATAAGCCCCGTAGAAGGAAAAGGACAAAATTTTGTTATCACTAATTTTTTGGCCAAAATATTGAATTTCCTTAGCAAAACTTAAAATGTAAATATCTCGTTAAATAAGCCCCGTAGAAGGAAAAGGACAAAATTTTGTTATCACTAATTTTTTGGCCAAAATTTAGCAAAACTTAAAATGTAAATATCTCGTTAAATGAGCCCCGTAGAAGGAAAAGGACAAAATTTTGTCATCACTAATTTGTTGGCCAAAATTTTGAATTTCCATAGCAAAACTTAAAATGTAAATATCTCGTTAAATAAGCCCCGTAGAAGGAAAAGGACAAAATTTTGTTATCACTAATTTTTTGGCCAAAATTTTGAATTTCCTTAGCAAAACTTAAAATGTAAATATCTCGTTAAATAAGCCCCGTAGAAGGAAAAGGACAAAATTTTGTTATCACTAATTTTTTGGCCAAAATTTTGAATTTCCTTAGCAAAACTTAAAATGTAAATATCTCGTTAAATAAGCCCCGTAGAAGGAAAAGGACAAAATTTTGTTATCACTAATTTTTTGGCCAAAATTTTGAATTTTCTTAGCAAAACTTAAAATGTAAATATCTGTTAAATAAGCCCCGTAGAAGGAAAAGGACAAAATTTTGTTATCACTAATTTTTTGGCCAAAATTTTTAAAAACTTAAAATGTAAATATCTCGTTAAATAAGCCCCGTAGAAGGAAAAGGACAAAATTTTGTTATCACTAATTTTTTGGCCAAAATTTTGAATTTCCTTAGCAAAACTTAAAATGTAAATATCTCGTTAAATAAGCCCCGTAGAAGGAAAAGGACAAAATTTTGTTATCACTAATTTTTTGGCCAAAATTTTGAATTTCCTTAGCAAAACTTAAAATGTAAATATCTCGTTAAATAAGCCCCGTAGAAGGAAAAGGTTAAGATTTTGTTATCACTAATTTTTTGGCCAAAATTTTGAATTTCCTTAGCAAAACTTAAAATGTAAATATCTCGTTAAATGAGCCCCGTAGAAGGAAAAGGACAAAATTTTGTTATCACTAATTTTTTGGCCAACATTTAGCAAAACTTAAAATGTAAATATCTCGTTAAATAAGCCCCGTAGAAGGAAAAGGACAAAATTTTGTTATCACTAATTTTTTGGCCAAATTTTGGCAAAACTTAAAATGTAAATATCTCGTTAAATAAGCCCCGTAGAAGGAAAAGGACAAAATTTTGTTATCACAAATTTTTTGGCCAAAATTTTGAATTTCCTTAGCAAAACTTAAAATGTAAACATCTCGTTAAATAAGCCCCGTAGAAGGAAAAGGACAAAATTTTGTTATCACTAATTTTTTGGCCAAATTTTGGCAAAACTTAAAATGTAAATATCTCGTTAAATAAGCCCCGTAGAAGGAAAAGGACAAAATTTTGTTATCACTAACTTTTTGGCCAAAATTTTGAATTTCCTTAGCAAAACTTAAAATGTAAACATCTCGTTAAATAAGCCCCGTAGAAGGAAAAGGACAAAATTTTGTTATCACTAATTTTTTGGCCAAAATTTAGCAAAACTTAAAATGTAAATATCTCGTTAAATAAGCCCCGTAGAAGGAAAAGGACAAAATTTTGTTATCACTAATTTTTTGGCCAAAATATTGAATTTCCTTAGCAAAACTTAAAATGTAAATATCTCGTTAAATAAGCCCCGTAGAAGGAAAAGGACAAAATTTTGTTATCACTAATTTTTTGGCCAAATTTTGGCAAAACTTAAAATGTAAATATCTCGTTAAATAAGCCCCGTAGAAGGAAAAGGACAAAATTTTGTTATCACTAATTTTTTGGCCAAAATTTTGAATTTCCTTAGCAAAACTTAAAATGTAAACATCTCGTTAAATAAGCCCCGTAGAAGGAAAAGGACAAAATTTTGTTATCACTAATTTTTTGGCCAAATTTTGGCAAAACTTAAAATGTAAATATCTCGTTAAATAAGCCCCGTAGAAGGAAAAGGACAAAATTTTGTTATCACTAACTTTTTGGCCAAAATTTTGAATTTCCTTAGCAAAACTTAAAATGTAAACATCTCGTTAAATAAGCCCCGTAGAAGGAAAAGGACAAAATTTTGTTATCACTAATTTTTTGGCCAAAATTTAGCAAAACTTAAAATGTAAATATCTCGTTAAATAAGCCCCGTAGAAGGAAAAGGACAAAATTTTGTTATCACTAATTTTTTGGCCAAAATATTGAATTTCCTTAGCAAAACTTAAAATGTAAATATCTCGTTAAATAAGCCCTGTAGAAGGAAAAGGACAAAATTTTGTTATCACTAATTTTTTGGCCAAATTTTGGCAAAACTTAAAATGTAAATATCTCGTTAAATAAGCCCCGTAGAAGGAAAAGGACAAAATTTTGTTATCACTAATTTTTTGGCCAAAATTTTGAATTTCCTTAGCAAAACTTAAAATGTAAATATCTCGTTAAATAAGCCCCGTAGAAGGAAAAGGACAAAATTTTGTTATCACTAATTTTTTGGCCAAAATTTAGCAAAACTTAAAATGTAAATATCTCGTTAAATAAGCCCCGTAGAAGGAAAAGGACAACATTTTGTTATCACTAATTTTTTGGCCAAAATTTTGAATTTCCTTAGCAAAACTTAAAATGTAAATATCTCGTTAAATAAGCTCCGTAGAAGGAAAAGGACAAAATTTTGTTATCACTAATTTTTTGGCCAAAATTTAGCAAAACTTAAAATGTAAATATCTCGTTAAATAAGCCCCGTAGAAGGAAAAGGACAAAATTTTGTTATCACTAATTTTTTGGCCAAAATTTTGAATTTCCTTAGCAAAACTTAAAATGTAAATATCTCGTTAAATAAGCCCCGTAGAAGGAAAAGGACAAAATTTTGTTATCACTAATTTGTTAGCCAAAATTTTGAATTTCCTTAGCAAAACTTAAAATGTAAATATCTCGTTAAATAAGCCCCGTAGAAGGAAAAGGACAAAATTTTGTTATCACTAATTTTTTGGCCAAAATTTTTAATTTCCTTAGCAAAACTTAAAATGTAAATATCTCGTTAAATAAGCCCCGTAGAAGGAAAAGGACAAAATTTTGTTATCACTAATTTTTTTGCCAAAATTTTGAATTTCCTTAGCAAAACTTAAAATGTAAATATCTCGTTAAATAAGCCCCGTAGAAGGAAAAGGACAAAATTTTGTTATCACTAATTTTTTGGCCAAAATATTGAATTTCCTTAGCAAAACTTAAAATGTAAATATCTCGTTAAATAAGCCCCGTAGAAGGCCAAAATTTTGAATTTCCTTAGCAAAACTTAAAATGTAAACATCTCGTTAAATAAGCCCCGTAGAAGGAAAAGGACAAAATTTTGTTATCACTAATTTTTTGGCCAAAATTTTGAATTTCCTTAGCAAAACTTAAAATGTAAATATCTCGTTAAATAAGCCCCGTAGAAGGAAAAGGACAAAATTTTGTTATCACTAATTTTTTGCCAACATTTTGAATTTCCTTAGCAAAACTTAAAATGTAAATATCTCGTTAAATAAGCCCCGTAGAAGGAAAAGGACAAAATTTTGTTATCACTAATTTTTTGGCCAAAATATTGAATTTCCTTAGCAAAACTTAAAATGTAAATATCTCGTTAAATAAGCCCCGTAGAAGGCCAAAATTTTGAATTTCCTTAGCAAAACTTAAAATGTAAACATCTCGTTAAATAAGCCCCGTAGAAGGAAAAGGACAAAATTTTGTTATCACTAATTTTTTGGCCAAAATTTTGAATTTCCTTAGCAAAACTTAAAATGTAAATATCTCGTTAAATAAGCCCCGTAGAAGGAAAAGGACAACATTTTTTTATCACTAATTTTTTTGCCAACATTTTGAATTTCCTTAGCAAAACTTAAAATGTAAATATCTCGTTAAATAAGCCCCGTAGAAGGAAATGGACAAAATTTTGTTATCACTAATTTTTTGGCCAAATTTTGGCAAAACTTAAAATGTAAATATCTCGTTAAATAAGCCCCGTAGAAGGAAAAGGACAAAATTTTGTTATCACTAATTTTTTGGCCAAAATTTTGAATTTCCTTAGCAAAACTTAAAATGTAAACATCTCGTTAAATAAGCCCCGTAGAAGGAAAAGGACAAAATTTTGTTATCACTAATTTTTTGGCCAAATTTTGGCAAAACTTAAAATGTAAATATCTCGTTAAATAAGCCCCGTAGAAGGAAAAGGACAAAATTTTGTTATCACTAACTTTTTGGCCAAAATTTTGAATTTCCTTAGGAAAACTTAAAATGTAAACATCTCGTTAAATAAGCCCCGTAGAAGGAAAAGGACAAAATTTTGTTATCACTAATTTTTTGGCCAAAATTTAGCAAAACTTAAAATGTAAATATCTCGTTAAATAAGCCCCGTAGAAGGAAAAGGACAAAATTTTGTTATCACTAATTTTTTGGCCAAATTTTGGCAAAACTTAAAATGTAAATATCTCGTTAAATAAGCCCCGTAGAAGGAAAAGGACAAAATTTTGTTATCACTAATTTTTTGGCCAAAATTTTGAATTTCCTTAGCAAAACTTAAAATGTAAATATCTCGTTAAATAAGCCCCGTAGAAGGAAAAGGACAAAATTTTGTTATCACTAATTTTTTGGCCAAAATTTAGCAAAACTTAAAATGTAAATATCTCGTTAAATAAGCCCCGTAGAAGGAAAAGGACAACATTTTGTTATCACTAATTTTTTGGCCAAAATTTTGAATTTCCTTAGCAAAACTTAAAATGTAAACATCTCGTTAAATAAGCCCCGTAGAAGGAAAAGGACAAAATTTTGTTATCACTAATTTTTTGGCCAAATTTTGGCAAAACTTAAAATGTAAATATCTCGTTAAATAAGCCCCGTAGAAGGAAAAGGACAAAATTTTTTTATCACTAACTTTTTGGCCAAAATTTTGAATTTCCTTAGCAAAACTTAAAATGTAAACATCTCGTTAAATAAGCCCCGTAGAAGGAAAAGGACAAAATTTTGTTATCACTAATTTTTTGGCCAAAATTTAGCAAAACTTAAAATGTAAATATCTCGTTAAATAAGCCCCGTAGAAGGAAAAGGACAAAATTTTGTTATCACTAATTTTTTGGCCAAATTTTGGCAAAACTTAAAATGTAAATATCTCGTTAAATAAGCCCCGTAGAAGGAAAAGGACAAAATTTTGTTATCACTAATTTTTTGGCCAAAATTTTGAATTTCCTTAGCAAAACTTAAAATGTAAACATCTCGTTAAATAAGCCCCGTAGAAGGAAAAGGACAAAATTTTGTTATCACTAATTTTTTGGCCAAAATTTAGCAAAACTTAAAATGTAAATATCTCGTTAAATAAGCCCCGTAGAAGGAAAAGGACAAAATTTTGTTATCACTAATTTTTTGGCCAAATTTTGGCAAAACTTAAAATGTAAATATCTCGTTAAATAAGCCCCGTAGAAGGAAAAGGACAAAATTTTGTTATCACTAATTTTTTGGCCAAAATTTTGAATTTCCTTAGCAAAACTTTAAATGTAAACATCTCGTTAAATAAGCCCCGTAGAAGGAAAAGGACAAAATTTTGTTATCACTAATTTTTTGGCCAAAATTTAGCAAAATTTAAAATGTAAATATCTCGTTAAATAAGCCCCGTAGAAGGAAAAGGACAAAATTTTGTTATCACTAATTTTTTGGCCAAATTTTGGCAAAACTTAAAATGTAAATATCTCGTTAAATAAGCCCCGTAGAAGGAAAAGGACAAAATTTTGTTATCACTAATTTTTTGGCCAAAAGTTTGAATTTCCTTAGCAAAACTTAAAATGTAAACATCTCGTTAAATAAGCCCCGTAGAAGGAAAAGGACAAAATTTTGTTATCACTAATTTTTTGTATAAAAAAATTTAGCAAAACTTAAAATGTAAATATCTCGTTAAATAAGCCCCGTAGAAGGAAAAGGACAAAATTTTGTTATCACTAATTTTTTGGCCAAATTTTGGCAAAACTTAAAATGTAAATATCTCGTTAAATAAGCCCCGTAGAAGGAAAAGGACAAAATTTTGTTATCACTAATTTTTTGGCCAAAATTTTGAATTTCCTTAGCAAAACTTAAAATGTAAATATCTCGTTAAATAAGCCCCGTAGAAGGAAAAGGACAAAATTTTGTTATCACTAATTTTTTGGCCAAAATTTAGCAAAACTTAAAATGTAAATATCTCGTTAAAAAAGCCCCGTAGAAGGAAAAGGACAACATTTTGTTATCACTAATTTTTTGGCCAAAATTTTGAATTTCCTTAGCAAAACTTAAAATGTAAATATCTCGTTAAATAAGCTCCGTAGAAGGAAAAGGACAAAATTTTGTTATCACTAATTTTTTGGCCAACATTTAGCAAAACTTAAAATGTAAATATCTCGTTAAATAAGCCCCGTAGAAGGAAAAGGACAAAATTTTGTTATCACTAATTTTTTGGCCAAAATTTTGAATTTCCTTAGCAAAACTTAAAATGTAAATATCTCGTTAAATAAGCCCCGTAGAAGGAAAAGGACAAAATTTTGTTATCACTAATTTGTTAGCCAAAATTTTGAATTTCCTTAGCAAAACTTAAAATGTAAATATCTCGTTAAATAAGCCCCGTAGAAGGAAAAGGACAAAATTTTGTTATCACTAATTTTTTGGCCAAAATTTTGAATTTCCTTAGCAAAACTTAAAATGTAAATATCTCGTTAAATAAGCCCCGTAGAATGAAAAGGACAAAATTTTGTTATCACTAATTTTTTTGCCAAAATTTTGAATTTCCTTAGCAAAACTTAAAATGTAAATATCTCGTTAAATAAGCCCCGTAGAAGGAAAAGGACAAAATTTTGTTATCACTAATTTTTTGGCCAAAATATTGAATTTCCTTAGCAAAACTTAAAATGTAAATATCTCGTTAAATAAGCCCCGTAGAAGGCCAAAATTTTGAATTTCCTTAGCAAAACTTAAAATGTAAACATCTCGTTAAATAAGCCCCGTAGAAGGAAAAGGACAAAATTTTGTTATCACTAATTTTTTGGCCAAAATTTTGAATTTCCTTAGCAAAACTTAAAATGTAAATATCTCGTTAAATAAGCCCCGTAGAAGGAAAAGGACAAAATTTTGTTATCACTAATTTTTTTGCCAACATTTTGAATTTCCTTAGCAAAACTTAAAATGTAAATATCTCGTTAAATAAGCCCCGTAGAAGGAAAAGGACAAAATTTTGTTATCACTAATTTTTTGGCCAAAATATTGAATTTCCTTAGCAAAACTTAAAATGTAAATATCTCGTTAAATAAGCCCCGTAGAAGGCCAAAATTTTGAATTTCCTTAGCAAAACTTAAAATGTAAACATCTCGTTAAATAAGCCCCGTAGAAGGAAAAGGACAAAATTTTGTTATCACTAATTTTTTTGCCAACATTTTGAATTTCCTTAGCAAAACTTAAAATGTAAATATCTCGTTAAATAAGCCCCGTAGAAGGAAATGGACAAAATTTTGTTATCACTAATTTTTTGGCCAAATTTTGGCAAAACTTAAAATGTAAATATCTCGTTAAATAAGCCCCGTAGAAGGAAAAGGACAAAATTTTGTTATCACTAATTTTTTGGCCAAAATTTTGAATTTCCTTAGCAAAACTTAAAATGTAAACATCTCGTTAAATAAGCCCCGTAGAAGGAAAAGGACAAAATTTTGTTATCACTAATTTTTTGGCCAAATTTTGGCAAAACTTAAAATGTAAATATCTCGTTAAATAAGCCCCGTAGAAGGAAAAGGACAAAATTTTGTTATCACTAACTTTTTGGCCAAAATTTTGAATTTCCTTAGCAAAACTTAAAATGTAAACATCTCGTTAACTAAGCCCCGTAGAAGGAAAAGGACAAAATTTTGTTATCACTAATTTTTTGGCCAAAATTTAGCAAAACTTAAAATGTAAATATCTCGTTAAATAAGCCCCGTAGAAGGAAAAGGACAAAATTTTGTTATCACTAATTTTTTGGCCAAATTTTGGCAAAACTTAAAATGTAAATATCTCGTTAAATAAGCCCCGTAGAAGGAAAAGGACAAAATTTTGTTATCACTAACTTTTTGGCCAAAATTTTGAATTTCCTTAGCAAAACTTAAAATGTAAACATCTCGTTAAATAAGCCCCGTAGAAGGAAAAGGACAAAATTTTGTTATCACTAATTTTTTGGCCAAAATTTAGCAAAACTTAAAATGTAAATATCTCGTTAAATAAGCCCCGTAGAAGGAAAAGGACAAAATTTTGTTATCACTAATTTTTTGGCCAAAATATTGAATTTCCTTAGCAAAACTTAAAATGTAAATATCTCGTTAAATAAGCCCCGTAGAAGGAAAAGGACAAAATTTTGTTATCACTAATTTTTTGGCCAAAATTTAGCAAAACTTAAAATGTAAATATCTCGTTAAATGAGCCCCGTAGAAGGAAAAGGACAAAATTTTGTCATCACTAATTTGTTGGCCAAAATTTTGAATTTCCATAGCAAAACTTAAAATGTAAATATCTCGTTAAATAAGCCCCGTAGAAGGAAAAGGACAAAATTTTGTTATCACTAATTTTTTGGCCAAATTTTGGCAAAACTTAAAATGTAAATATCTCGTTAAATAAGCCCCGTAGAAGGAAAAGGACAAAATTTTGTTATCACTAACTTTTTGGCCAAAATTTTGAATTTCCTTAGCAAAACTTAAAATGTAAACATCTCGTTAAATAAGCCCCGTAGAAGGAAAAGGACAAAATTTTGTTATCACTAATTTTTTGGCCAAAATTTAGCAAAACTTAAAATGTAAATATCTCGTTAAATAAGCCCCGTAGAAGGAAAAGGACAAAATTTTGTTATCACTAATTTTTTGGCCAAAATATTGAATTTCCTTAGCAAAACTTAAAATGTAAATATCTCGTTAAATAAGCCCCGTAGAAGGAAAAGGACAAAATTTTGTTATCACTAATTTTTTGGCCAAAATTTAGCAAAACTTAAAATGTAAATTTCTCGTTAAATGAGCCCCGTAGAAGGAAAAGGACAAAATTTTGTCATCACTAATTTGTTGGCCAAAATTTTGAATTTCCATAGCAAAACTTAAAATGTAAATATCTCGTTAAATAAGCCCCGTAGAAGGAAAAGGACAAAATTTTGTTATCACTAATTTTTTGGCCAAAATTTTGAATTTCCTTAGCAAAACTTAAAATGTAAATATCTCGTTAAATAAGCCCCGTAGAAGGAAAAGGACAAAATTTTGTTATCACTAATTTTTTGGCCAAAATTTTGAATTTCCTTAGCAAAACTTAAAATGTAAATATCTCGTTAAATAAGCCCCGTAGAAGGAAAAGGACAAAATTTTGTTATCACTAATTTTTTGGCCAAAATTTTGAATTTTCTTAGCAAAACTTAAAATGTAAATATCTGTTAAATAAGCCCCGTAGAAGGAAAAGGACAAAATTTTGTTATCACTAATTTTTTGGCCAAAATTTTTAAAAACTTAAAATGTAAATATCTCGTTAAATAAGCCCCGTAGAAGGAAAAGGACAAAATTTTGTTATCACTAATTTTTTGGCCAAAATTTTGAATTTCCTTAGCAAAACTTAAAATGTAAATATCTCGTTAAATAAGCCCCGTAGAAGGAAAAGGACAAAATTTTGTTATCACTAATTTTTTGGCCAAAATTTTGAATTTCCTTAGCAAAACTTAAAATGTAAATATCTCGTTAAATAAGCCCCGTAGAAGGAAAAGGTTAAGATTTTGTTATCACTAATTTTTTGGCCAAAATTTTGAATTTCCTTAGCAAAACTTAAAATGTAAATATCTCGTTAAATGAGCCCCGTAGAAGGAAAAGGACAAAATTTTGTTATCACTAATTTTTTGGCCAACATTTAGCAAAACTTAAAATGTAAATATCTCGTTAAATAAGCCCCGTAGAAGGAAAAGGACAAAATTTTGTTATCACTAATTTTTTGGCCAAATTTTGGCAAAACTTAAAATGTAAATATCTCGTTAAATAAGCCCCGTAGAAGGAAAAGGACAAAATTTTGTTATCACAAATTTTTTGGCCAAAATTTTGAATTTCCTTAGCAAAACTTAAAATGTAAACATCTCGTTAAATAAGCCCCGTAGAAGGAAAAGGACAAAATTTTGTTATCACTAATTTTTTGGCCAAATTTTGGCAAAACTTAAAATGTAAATATCTCGTTAAATAAGCCCCGTAGAAGGAAAAGGACAAAATTTTGTTATCACTAACTTTTTGGCCAAAATTTTGAATTTCCTTAGCAAAACTTAAAATGTAAACATCTCGTTAAATAAGCCCCGTAGAAGGAAAAGGACAAAATTTTGTTATCACTAATTTTTTGGCCAAAATTTAGCAAAACTTAAAATGTAAATATCTCGTTAAATAAGCCCCGTAGAAGGAAAAGGACAAAATTTTGTTATCACTAATTTTTTGGCCAAAATATTGAATTTCCTTAGCAAAACTTAAAATGTAAATATCTCGTTAAATAAGCCCCGTAGAAGGAAAAGGACAAAATTTTGTTATCACTAATTTTTTGGCCAAATTTTGGCAAAACTTAAAATGTAAATATCTCGTTAAATAAGCCCCGTAGAAGGAAAAGGACAAAATTTTGTTATCACTAATTTTTTGGCCAAAATTTTGAATTTCCTTAGCAAAACTTAAAATGTAAACATCTCGTTAAATAAGCCCCGTAGAAGGAAAAGGACAAAATTTTGTTATCACTAATTTGTTGGCCAAATTTTGGCAAAACTTAAAATGTAAATATCTCGTTAAATAAGCCCCGTAGAAGGAAAAGGACAAAATTTTGTTATCACTAACTTTTTGGCCAAAATTTTGAATTTCCTTAGCAAAACTTAAAATGTAAACATCTCGTTAAATAAGCCCCGTAGAAGGAAAAGGACAAAATTTTGTTATCACTAATTTTTTGGCCAAAATTTAGCAAAACTTAAAATGTAAATATCTCGTTAAATAAGCCCCGTAGAAGGAAAAGGACAAAATTTTGTTATCACTAATTTTTTGGCCAAAATATTGAATTTCCTTAGCAAAACTTAAAATGTAAATATCTCGTTAAATAAGCCCCGTAGAAGGAAAAGGACAAAATTTTGTTATCACTAATTTTTTGGCCAAATTTTGGCAAAACTTAAAATGTAAATATCTCGTTAAATAAGCCCCGTAGAAGGAAAAGGACAAAATTTTGTTATCACTAATTTTTTGGCCAAAATTTTGAATTTCCTTAGCAAAACTTAAAATGTAAATATCTCGTTAAATAAGCCCCGTAGAAGGAAAAGGACAAAATTTTGTTATCACTAATTTTTTGGCCAAAATTTAGCAAAACTTAAAATGTAAATATCTCGTTAAAAAAGCCCCGTAGAAGGAAAAGGACAACATTTTGTTATCACTAATTTTTTGGCCAAAATTTTGAATTTCCTTACCAAACTTAAAATGTAAATATCTCGTTAAATAAGCTCCGTAGAAGGAAAAGGACAAAATTTTGTTATCACTAATTTTTTGGCCAAAATTTAGCAAAACTTAAAATGTAAATATCTCGTTAAATAAGCCCCGTAGAAGGAAAAGGACAAAATTTTGTTATCACTAATTTTTTGGCCAAAATTTTGAATTTCCTTAGCAAAACTTAAAATGTAAATATCTCGTTAAATAAGCCCCGTAGAAGGAAAAGGACAAAATTTTGTTATCACTAATTTGTTAGCCAAAATTTTGAATTTCCTTAGCAAAACTTAAAATGTAAATATCTCGTTAAATAAGCCCCGTAGAAGGAAAAGGACACAATTTTGTTATCACTAATTTTTTGGCCAAAATTTTGAATTTCCTTAGCAAAACTTAAAATGTAAATATCTCGTTAAATAAGCCCCGTAGAAGGAAAAGGACAAAATTTTGTTATCACTAATTTTTTTGCCAAAATTTTGAATTTCCTTAGCAAAACTTAAAATGTAAATATCTCGTTAAATAAGCCCCGTAGAAGGAAAAGGACAAAATTTTGTTATCACTAATTTTTTGGCCAAAATATTGAATTTCCTTAGCAAAACTTAAAATGTAAATATCTCGTTAAATAAGCCCCGTAGAAGGCCAAAATTTTGAATTTCCTTAGCAAAACTTAAAATGTAAACATCTCGTTAAATAAGCCCCGTAGAAGGAAAAGGACAAAATTTTGTTATCACTAATTTTTTGGCCAAAATTTTGAATTTCCTTAGCAAAACTTAAAATGTAAATATCTCGTTAAATAAGCCCCGTAGAAGGAAAAGGACAAAATTTTGTTATCACTAATTTTTTTGCCAACATTTTGAATTTCCTTAGCAAAACTTAAAATGTAAATATCTCGTTAAATAAGCCCCGTAGAAGGAAAAGGACAAAATTTTGTTATCACTAATTTTTTGGCCAAAATATTGAATTTCCTTAGCAAAACTTAAAATGTAAATATCTCGTTAAATAAGCCCCGTAGAAGGCCAAAATTTTGAATTTCCTTAGCAAAGCTTAAAATGTAAACATCTCGTTAAATAAGCCCCGTAGAAGGAAAAGGACAAAATTTTGTTATCACTAATTTTTTGGCCAAAATTTTGAATTTCCTTAGCAAAACTTAAAATGTAAATATCTCGTTAAATAAGCCCCGTAGAAGGAAAAGGACAAAATTTTGTTATCACTAATTTTTTGGCCAAAATTTTGAATTTCCTTAGCAAAACTTAAAATGTAAACATCTCGTTAAATAAGCCCCGTAGAAGGAAAAGGACAAAATTTTGTTATCACTAATTTTTTGGCCAAAATTTTGAATTTCCTTAGCAAAACTTAAAATGTAAATATCTCGTTAAATAAGCCCCGTAGAAGGAAATGGACAAAATTTTGTTATCACTAATTTTTTGGCCAAATTTTGGCAAAACTTAAAATGTAAATATCTCGTTAAATAAGCCCCGTAGAAGGAAAAGGACAAAATTTTGTTATCACTAATTTTTTGGCCAAAATTTTGAATTTCCTTAGCAAAACTTAAAATGTAAACATCTCGTTAAATAAGCCCCGTAGAAGGAAAAGGACAAAATTTTGTTATCACTAATTTTTTGGCCAAATTTTGGCAAAACTTAAAATGTAAATATCTCGTTAAATAAGCCCCGTAGAAGGAAAAGGACAAAATTTTGTTATCACTAACTTTTTGGCCAAAATTTTGAATTTCCTTAGCAAAACTTAAAATGTAAACATCTCGTTAAATAAGCCCCGTAGAAGGAAAAGGACAAAATTTTGTTATCACTAATTTTTTGGCCAAAATTTAGCAAAACTTAAAATGTAAATATCTCGTTAAATAAGCCCCGTAGAAGGAAAAGGACAAAATTTTGTTATCACTAATTTTTTGGCCAAATTTTGGCAAAACTTAAAATGTAAATATCTCGTTAAATAAGCCCCGTAGAAGGAAAAGGACAAAATTTTGTTATCACTAATTTTTTGGCCAAAATTTTGAATTTCCTTAGCAAAACTTAAAATGTAAATATCTCGTTAAATAAGCCCCGTAGAAGGAAAAGGACAAAATTTTGTTATCACTAATTTTTTGGCCAAAATTTAGCAAAACTTAAAATGTAAATATCTCGTTAAATAAGCCCCGTAGAAGGAAAAGGACAACATTTTGTTATCACTAATTTTTGGCCAAAATTTTGAATTTCCTTAGCAAAACTTAAAATGTAAACATCTCGTTAAATAAGCCCCGTAGAAGGAAAAGGACAAAATTTTGTTATCACTAATTTTTTGGCCAAATTTTGGCAAAACTTAAAATGTAAATATCTCGTTAAATAAGCCCCGTAGAAGGAAAAGGACAAAATTTTTTTATCACTAACTTTTTGGCCAAAATTTTGAATTTCCTTAGCAAAACTTAAAATGTAAACATCTCGTTAAATAAGCCCCGTAGAAGGAAAAGGACAAAATTTTGTTATCACTAATTTTTTGGCCAAAATTTAGCAAAACTTAAAATGTAAATATCTCGTTAAATAAGCCCCGTAGAAGGAAAAGGACAAAATTTTGTTATCACTAATTTTTTGGCCAAATTTTGGCAAAACTTAAAATGTAAATATCTCGTTAAATAAGCCCCGTAGAAGGAAAAGGACAAAATTTTGTTATCACTAATTTTTTGGCCAAAATTTTGAATTTCCTTAGCAAAACTTAAAATGTAAACATCTCGTTAAATAAGCCCCGTAGAAGGAAAAGGACAAAATTTTGTTATCACTAATTTTTTGGCCAAAATTTAGCAAAACTTAAAATGTAAATATCTCGTTAAATAAGCCCCGTAGAAGGAAACGGACAAAATTTTGTTATCACTAATTTTTTGGCCAAATTTTGGCAAAACTTAAAATGTAAATATCTCGTTAAATAAGCCCCGTAGAAGGAAAAGGACAAAATTTTGTTATCACTAATTTTTTGGCCAAAATTTTGAATTTCCTTAGCAAAACTTAAAATGTAAACATCTCGTTAAATAAGCCCCGTAGAAGGAAAAGGACAAAATTTTGTTATCACTAATTTTTTGGCCAAAATTTAGCAAAACTTAAAATGTAAATATCTCGTTAAATAAGCCCCGTAGAAGGAAAAGGACAAAATTTTGTTATCACTAATTTTTTGGCCAAATTTTGGCAAAACTTAAAATGTAAATATCTCGTTAAATAAGCCCCGTAGAAGGAAAAGGACAAAATTTTGTTATCACTAATTTTTGGGCCAAAAGTTTGAATTTCCTTAGCAAAACTTAAAATGTAAACATCTCGTTAAATAAGCCCCGTAGAAGGAAAAGGACAAAATTTTGTTATCACTAATTTTTTGGCCAAAATTTAGCAAAACTTAAAATGTAAATATCTCGTTAAATAAGCCCCGTAGAAGGAAAAGGACAAAATTTTGTTATCACTAATTTTTTGGCCAAATTTTGGCAAAACTTAAAATGTAAATATCTCGTTAAATAAGCCCCGTAGAAGGAAAAGGACAAAATTTTGTTATCACTAATTTTTTGGCCAAAATTTTGAATTTCCTTAGCAAAACTTAAAATGTAAATATCTCGTTAAATAAGCCCCGTAGAAGGAAAAGGACAAAATTTTGTTATCACTAATTTTTTGGCCAAAATTTAGCAAAACTTAAAATGTAAATAGCTCGTTAAAAAAGCCCCGTAGAAGGAAAAGGACAACATTTTGTTATCACTAATTTTTTGGCCAAAATTTTGAATTTCCTTAGCAAAACTTAAAATGTAAATATCTCGTTAAATAAGCTCCGTAGAAGGAAAAGGACAAAATTTTGTTATCACTAATTTTTTGGCCAACATTTAGCAAAACTTAAAATGTATATATCTCGTTAAATAAGCCCCGTAGAAGGAAAAGGACAAAATTTTGTTATCACTAATTTTTTGGCCAAAATTTTGAATTTCCTTAGCAAAACTTAAAATGTAAATATCTCGTTAAATAAGCCCCGTAGAAGGAAAAGGACAAAATTTTGTTATCACTAATTTGTTAGCCAAAATTTTGAATTTCCTTAGCAAAACATAAAATGTAAATATCTCGTTAAATAAGCCCCGTAGAAGGAAAAGGACAAAATTTTGTTATCACTAATTTTTTGGCCAAAATTTTGAATTTCCTTAGCAAAACTTAAAATGTAAATATCTCGTTAAATAAGCCCCGTAGAAGGAAAAGGACAAAATTTTGTTATCACTAATTTTTTTTGCCAAAATTTTGAATTTCCTTAGCAAAACTTAAAATGTAAATATCTCGTTAAATAAGCCCCGTAGAAGGAAAAGGACAAAATTTTGTTATCACTAATTTTTTGGCCAAAATATTGAATTTCCTTAGCAAAACTTAAAATGTAAATATCTCGTTAAATAAGCCCCGTATAAGGCCAAAATTTTGAATTTCCTTAGCAAAACTTAAAATGTAAACATCTCGTTAAATAAGCCCCGTAGAAGGAAAAGGACAAAATTTTGTTATCACTAATTTTTTGGCCAAAATTTTGAATTTCCTTAGCAAAACTTAAAATGTAAATATCTCGTTAAATAAGCCCCGTAGAAGGAAAAGGACAAAATTTTGTTATCACTAATTTTTTGGCCAAATTTTGGCAAAACTTAAAATGTAAATATCTCGTTAAATAAGCCCCGTAGAAGGAAAAGGACAAAATTTTGTTATCACTAATTTTTTGGCCAAAATTTTGAATTCCCTTAGCAAAACTTAAAATGTAAACATCTCGTTAAATAAGCCCCGTAGAAGGAAAAGGACAAAATTTTGTTATCACTAATTTTTTGGCCAAAATTTAGCAAAACTTAAAATGTAAATATCTCGTTAAATAAGCCCCGTAGAAGGAAAAGGACAAAATTTTGTTATCACTAATTTTTTGGCCAAATTTTGGCAAAACTTAAAATGTAAATATCTCGTTAAATAAGCCCCGTAGAAGGAAAAGGACAAAATTTTGTTATCACTAATTTTTTGGCCAAAATTTTGAATTTCCTTAGCAAAACTTAAAATGTAAACATCTCGTTAAATAAGCCCCGTAGAAGGAAAAGGACAAAATTTTGTTATCACTAATTTTTTGGCCAAAATTTAGCAAAACTTAAAATGTAAATATCTCGTTAAATAAGCCCCGTAGAAGGAAAAGGACAAAATTTTGTTATCACTAATTTTTTGGCCAAATTTTGGCAAAACTTAAAATGTAAATATCTCGTTAAATAAGCCCCGTAGAAGGAAAAGGACAAAATTTTGTTATCACTAATTTTTGGGCCAAAAGTTTGAATTTCCTTAGCAAAACTTAAAATGTAAACATCTCGTTAAATAAGCCCCGTAGAAGGAAAAGGACAAAATTTTGTTATCACTAATTTTTTGGCCAAAATTTAGCAAAACTTAAAATGTAAATATCTCGTTAAATAAGCCCCGTAGAAGGAAAAGGACAAAATTTTGTTATCACTTATTTTTTGGCCAAATTTTGGCAAAACTTAAAATGTAAATATCTCGTTAAATAAGCCCCGTAGAAGGAAAAGGACAAAATTTTGTTATCACTAATTTTTTGGCCAAAATTTTGAATTTCCTTAGCAAAACTTAAAATGTAAATATCTCGTTAAATAAGCCCCGTAGAAGGAAAAGGACAAAATTTTGTTATCACTAATTTTTTGGCCAAAATTTAGCAAAACTTAAAATGTAAATAGCTCGTTAAAAAAGCCCCGTAGAAGGAAAAGGACAACATTTTGTTATCACTAATTTTTTGGCCAAAATTTTGAATTTCCTTAGCAAAACTTAAAATGTAAATATCTCGTTAAATAAGCTCCGTAGAAGGAAAAGGACAAAATTTTGTTATCACTAATTTTTTGGCCAACATTTAGCAAAACTTAAAATGTAAATATCTCGTTAAATAAGCCCCGTAGAAGGAAAAGGACAAAATTTTGTTATCACTAATTTTTTGGCCAAAATTTTGAATTTCCTTAGCAAAACTTAAAATGTAAATATCTCGTTAAATAAGCCCCGTAGAAGGAAAAGGACAAAATTTTGTTATCACTAATTTGTTAGCCAAAATTTTGAATTTCCTTAGCAAAACATAAAATGTAAATATCTCGTTAAATAAGCCCCGTAGAAGGAAAAGGACAAAATTTTGTTATCACTAATTTTTTGGCCAAAATTTTGAATTTCCTTAGCAAAACTTAAAATGTAAATATCTCGTTAAATAAGCCCCGTAGAAGGAAAAGGACAAAATTTTGTTATCACTAATTTTTTTTGCCAAAATTTTGAATTTCCTTAGCAAAACTTAAAATGTAAATATCTCGTTAAATAAGCCCGTAGAAGGAAAAGGACAAAATTTTGTTATCACTAATTTTTTGGCCAAAATATTGAATTTCCTTAGCAAAACTTAAAATGTAAATATCTCGTTAAATAAGCCCCGTAGAAGGCCAAAATTTTGAATTTCCTTAGCAAAACTTAAAATGTAAACATCTCGTTAAATAAGCCCCGTAGAAGGAAAAGGACAAAATTTTGTTATCACTAATTTTTTGGCCAAAATTTTGAATTTCCTTAGCAAAACTTAAAATGTAAATATCTCGTTAAATAAGCCCCGTAGAAGGAAAAGGACAAAATTTTGTTATCACTAATTTTTTTGCCAACATTTTGAATTTCCTTAGCAAAACTTAAAATGTAAATATCTCGTTAAATAAGCCCCGTAGAAAGAAAAGGACAAAATTTTGTTATCACTAATTTTTTGGCCAAAATATTGAATTTCCTTAGCAAAACTTAAAATGTAAATATCTCGTTAAATAAGCCCCGTAGAAGGCCAAAATTTTGAATTTCCTTAGCAAAACTTAAAATGTAAACATCTCGTTAAATAAGCCCCGTAGAAGGAAAAGGACAAAATTTTGATATCACTAATTTTTTTGCCAACATTTTGAATTTCCTTAGCAAAACTTAAAATGTAAATATCTCGTTAAATAAGCCCCGTAGAAGGAAAAGGACAAAATTTTGTTATCACTAATTTTTTGGCCAAAATTTAGCAAAACTTAAAATGTAAATATCTCGTTAAATAAGCCCCGTAGAAGGAAAAGGACAACATTTTGTTATCACTAATTTTTTGGCCAAAATTTTGAATTTCCTTAGCAAAACTTAAAATGTAAACATCTCGTTAAATAAGCCTCGTAGAAGGAAAAGGACAAAATATTGTTATCACTAATTTTTTGGCCAAATTTTGGCAAAACTTAAAATGTAAATATCTCGTTAAATAAGCCCCGTAGAAGGAAAAGGACAAAATTTTGTTATCACTAACTTTTTGGCCAAAATTTTGAATTTCCTTAGCAAAACTTAAAATGTAAACATCTCGTTAAATAAGCCCCGTAGAAGGAAAAGGACAAAATTTTGTTATCACTAATTTTTTGGCCAAAATTTAGCAAAACTTAAAATGTAAATATCTCGTTAAATAAGCCCCGTAGAAGGAAAAGGACAAAATTTTGTTATCACTAATTTTTTGGCCAAATTTTGGCAAAACTTAAAATGTAAATATCTCGTTAAATAAGCCCCGTAGAAGGAAAAGGACAAAATTTTGTTATCACTAATTTTTTGGCCAAAATTTTGAATTTCCTTAGCAAAACTTAAAATGTAAACATCTCGTTAAATAAGCCCCGTAGAAGGAAAAGGACAAAATTTTGTTATCACTAATTTTTTGGCCAAAATTTAGCAAAACTTAAAATGTAAATATCTCGTTAAATAAGCCCCGTAGAAGGAAAAGGACAAAATTTTGTTATCACTAATTTTTTGGCCAAATTTTGGCAAAACTTAAAATGTAAATATCTCGTTAAATAAGCCCCGTAGAAGGAAAAGGACAAAATTTTGTTATCACTAATTTTTTGGCCAAAATTTTGAATTTCCTTAGCAAAACTTAAAATGTAAACATCTCGTTAAATAAGCCCCGTAGAAGGAAAAGGACAAAATTTTGTTATCACTAATTTTTTGGCCAAAATTTAGCAAAACTTAAAATGTAAATATCTCGTTAAATAAGCCCCGTAGAAGGAAAAGGACAAAATTTTGTTATCACTAATTTTTTGGCCAAATTTTGGCAAAACTTAAAATGTAAATATCTCGTTAAATAAGCCCCGTAGAAGGAAAAGGACAAAATTTTGTTATCACTAATTTTTTGGCCAAAATTTTGAATTTCCTTAGCAAAACTTAAAATGTAAACATCTCGTTAAATAAGCCCCGTAGAAGGAAAAGGACAAAATTTTGTTATCACTAATTTTTTGGCCAAAATTTAGCAAAACTTAAAATGTAAATATCTCGTTAAATAAGCCCCGTAGAAGGAAAAGGACAAAATTTTGTTATCACTAATTTTTTGGCCAAAATTTTGAATTTCCTTAGCAAAACTTAAAATGTAAACATCTCGTTAAATAAGCCCCGTAGAAGGAAAAGGACAAAATTTTGTTATCACTAATTTTTTGGCCAAAATTTAGCAAAACTTAAAATGTAAATATCTCGTTAAATAAGCCCCGTAGAAGGAAAAGGACAAAATTTTGTTATCACTAATTTTTTGGCCAAATTTTGGCAAAACTTAAAATGTAAATATCTCGTTAAATAAGCCCCGTAGAAGGAAAAGGACAAAATTTTGTTATCACTAATTTTTTGGCCAAAATTTTGAATTTCCTTAGCAAAACTTAAAATGTAAATATCTCGTTAAATAAGCCCCGTAGAAGGAAAAGGACAAAATTTTGTTATCACTAATTTTTTTTGCCAAAATTTTGAATTTCCTTAGCAAAACTTAAAATGTAAATATCTCGTTAAATAAGCCCCGTAGAAGGAAAAGGACAAAATTTTGTGATCACTAATTTTTTGGCCAAAATATTGAATTTCCTTAGCAAAACTTAAAATGTAAATATCTCGTTAAATAAGCCCCGTAGAAGGCCAAAATTTTGAATTTCCTTAGCAAAACTTAAAATGTAAACATCTCGTTAAATAAGCCCCGTAGAAGGAAAAGGACAAAATTTTGTTATCACTAATTTTTTGGCCAAAATTTTGAATTTCCTTAGCAAAACTTAAAATGTAAATATCTCGTTAAATAAGCCCCGTAGAAGGAAAAGGACAAAATTTTGTTATCACTAATTTTTTTGCCAACATTTTGAATTTCCTTAGCAAAAGTTAAAATGTAAATATCTCGTTAAATAAGCCCCGTAGAAGGAAAAGGACAAAATTTTGTTATCACTAATTTTTTGGCCAAAATATTGAATTTCCTTAGCAAAACTTAAAATGTAAATATCTCGTTAAATAAGCCCCGTAGAAGGCCAAAATTTTGAATTTCCTTAGCAAAACTTAAAATGTAAACATCTCGTTAAATAAGCCCCGTAGAAGGAAAAGGACAAGATTTTGTTATCACTAATTTTTTGGCCAAAATTTTGAATTTCCTTAGCAAAACTTAAAATGTAAATATCTCGTTAAATAAGCCCCGTAGAAGGAAAAGGACAAAATTTTGTTATCACTAATTTTTTTGCCAACATTTTGAATTTCCTTAGCAAAACTTAAAATGTAAATATCTCGTTAAATAAGCCCCGTAGAAGGAAAAGGACAAAATTTTGTTATCACTAATTTTTTGGCCAAATTTTGGCAAAACTTAAAATGTAAATATCTCGTTAAATAAGCCCCGTAGAAGGAAAAGGACAAAATTTTGTTATCACTAATCTTTTGGCCAAAATTTTGAATTTCCTTAGCAAAACTTAAAATGTAAACATCTCGTTAAATAAGCCCCGTAGAAGGAAAAGGACAAAATTTTGTTATCACTAATTTTTTGGCCAAATTTTGGCAAAACTTAAAATGTAAATATCTCGTTAAATAAGCCCCGTAGAAGGAAAAGGACAAAATTTTGTTATCACTAACTTTTTGGCCAAAATTTTGAATTTCCTTAGCAAAACTTAAAATGTAAACATCTCGTTAAATAAGCCCCGTAGAAGGAAAAGGACAAAATTTTGTTATCACTAATTTTTTGTCCAAAATTTAGCAAAACTTAAAATGTAAATATCTCGTTAAATAAGCCCCGTAGAAGGAAAAGGACAAAATTTTGTTATCACTAATTTTTTGGCCAAATTTTGGCAAAACTTAAAATGTAAATATCTCGTTAAATAAGCCCCGTAGAAGGAAAAGGACAAAATTTTGTTATCACTAATTTTTTGGCCAAAATTTTGAATTTCCTTAGCAAAACTTAAAATGTAAATATCTCGTTAAATAAGCCCCGTAGAAGGAAAAGGACAAAATTTTGTTATCACTAATTTTTTGGCCAAAATTTAGCAAAACTTAAAATGTAAATATCTCGTTAAATAAGCCCCGTAGAAGGAAAAGGACAACATTTTGTTATCACTAATTTTTTAGCCAAAATTTTGAATTTCCTTAGCAAAACTTAAAATGTAAATATCTCGTTAAATAAGCCCCGTAGAAGGAAAAGGACAAAATTTTGTTATCACTAATTTTTTGGCCAAATTTTGGCAAAACTTAAAATGTAAATATCTCGTTAAATAAGCCCCGTAGAAGGAAAAGGACAAAATTTTGTTATCACTAACTTTTTGGCCAAAATTTTGAATTTCCTTAGCAAAACTTAAAATGTAAACATCTCGTTAAATAAGCCCCGTAGAAGGAAAAGGACAAAATTTTGTTATCACTAATTTTTTGGCCAAAATTTAGCAAAACTTAAAATGTAAATATCTCGTTAAATAAGCCCCGTAGAAGGAAAAGGACAAAATTTTGTTATCACTAATTTTTTGGCCAAATTTTGGCAAAACTTAAAATGTAAATATCTCGTTAAATAAGCCCCGTAGAAGGAAAAGGACAAAATTTTGTTATCACTAATTTTTTGGCCAAAATTTTGAATTTCCTTAGCAAAACTTAAAATGTAAACATCTCGTTAAATAAGCCCCGTAGAAGGAAAAGGACAAAATTTTGTTATCACTAATTTTTTGGCCAAATTTTGGCAAAACTTAAAATGTAAATATCTCGTTAAATAAGCCCCGTAGAAGGAAAAGGACAAAATTTTGTTATCACTAATTTTTTGGCCAAATTTTGGCAAAACTTAAAATGTAAATATCTCGTTAAATAAGCCCCGTAGAAGGAAAAGGACAAAATTTTGTTATCACTAATTTTTTGGCCAAAATTTAGCAAAACTTAAAATGTAAATATCTCGTTAAATAAGCCCCGTAGAAGGAAAAGGACAACATTTTGTTATCACTAATTTTTTGGCCAAAATTTTGAATTTCCTTAGCAAAACTTAAAATGTAAATATCTCGTTAAATAAGCCCCGTAGAAGGAAAAGGACAAAATTTTGTTATCACTAATTTTTTGGCCAAAATTTAGCAAAACTTAAAATGTAAATATCTCGTTAAATAAGCCGCGTAGAAGGAAAAGGACAAAATTTTGTTATCACTAATTTTTTGGCCAAAATTTTGAATTTCCTTAGCAAAACTTAAAATGTAAATATCTCGTTAAATAAGCCCCGTAGAAGGAAAAGGACAAAATTTTGTTATCAATAATTTTTTTGCCAAAATTTTGAATTTCCTTAGCAAAACTTAAAATGTAAATATCTAGTTAAATAAGCCCCGTAGAAGGAAAAGGACAAAATTTTGTTATCACTAATTTTTTGGCCAACATTTTGAATTTCCTTAGCAAAACTTAAAATGTAAATATCTCGTTAAATAAGCCCCGTAGAAGGAAAAGGACAAAATTTTGTTATCACTAATTTTTTTGCCAAAATTTTGAATATCCTTAGCAAAACTTAAAATGTAAATATCTCGTTAAATAAGCCCCGTAGAAGGAAAAGGACAAAATTTTGTTATCACTAATTTTTTGGCCAAAATATTGAATTTCCTTAGCAAAACTTAAAATGTAAATATCTCGTTAAATAAGCCCCGTAGAAGGAAAAGGACAAAATTTTGTTATGACTAATTTTTTGGCCAAATTTTGGCAAAACTTAAAATGTAAATATCTCGTTAAATAAGCCCCGTAGAAGGAAAAGGACAAAATTTTGTTATCACAAATTTTTTGGCCAAAATTTTGAATTTCCTTAGCAAAACTTAAAATGTAAATATCTCGTTAAATAAGCCCCGTAGAAGGAAAAGGACAAAATTTTGTTATCACTAATTTTTTTTGCCAAAATTTTGAATTTCCTTAGCAAAACTTAAAATGTAAACATCTCGTTAAATAAGCCCCGTAGAAGGAAAAGGACAAAATTTTGTTATCACTAATTTTTTGGCCAAAATTTTGAATTTCCTTAGCAAAACTTAAAATGTAAATATCTCGTTAAATAAGCCCCGTAGAAGGAAAAGGACAAAATTTTGTTATCACTAATTTTTTTGCCAAAATTTTGAATTTCCTTAGCAAAACTTAAAATGTAAATATCTCGTTAAATAAGCCCCGTAGAAGGAAAAGGACAAAATTTTGTTTTCACTAATTTTTTGGCCAAATTTTGGCAAAACTTAAAATGTAAATATCTCGTTAAATAAGCCCCGTAGAAGGAAAAGGACAAAATTTTGTTATCACTAACTTTTTGGCCAAAATTTTGAATTTCCTTAGCAAAACTTAAAATGTAAACATCTCGTTAAATAAGCCCCGTAGAAGGAAAAGGACAAAATTTTGTTATCACAAATTTTTTGGCCAAAATTTAGCAAAACTTAAAATGTAAATATCTCGTTAAATAAGCCCCGTAGAAGGAAAAGGACAAAATTTTGTTATCACTAATTTTTTGGCCAAAATTTAGCAAAACTTAAAATGTAAATATCTCGTTAAATAAGCCCCGTAGAAGGAAAAGGACAAAATTTTGTTATCACTAATTTTTTGGCCAAATTTTGGCAAAACTTAAAATGTAAATATCTCGTTAAATAAGCCCCGTAGAAGGAAAAGGACAAAATTTTGTTATCACTAATTTTTTGGCCAAAATTTTGAATTTCCTTAGCAAAACTTAAAATGTAAACATCTCGTTAAATAAGCCCCGTAGAAGGAAAAGGACAAAATTTTGTTATCACTAATTTTTTGGCCAAATTTTGGCAAAACTTAAAATGTAAATATCTCGTTAAATAAGCCCCGTAGAAGGAAAAGGACAAAATTTTGTTATCACTAATTTTTTGGCCAAATTTTGGCAAAACTTAAAATGTAAATATCTCGTTAAATAAGCCCCGTAGAAGGAAAAGGACAAAATTTTGTTATCACTAATTTTTTGGCCAAAATTTAGCAAAACTTAAAATGTAAATATCTCGTTAAATAAGCCCCGTAGAAGGAAAAGGACAACATTTTGTTATCACTAATTTTTTGGCCAAAATTTTGAATTTCCTTAGCAAAACTTAAAATGTAAATATCTCGTTAAATAAGCCCCGTAGAAGGAAAAGGACAAAATTTTGTTATCACTAATTTTTTGGCCAAAATTTAGCAAAACTTAAAATGTAAATATCTCGTTAAATAAGCCGCGTAGAAGGAAAAGGACAAAATTTTGTTATCACTAATTTTTTGGCCAAAATTTTGAATTTCCTTAGCAAAACTTAAAATGTAAATATCTCGTTAAATAAGCCCCGTAGAAGGAAAAGGACAAAATTTTGTTATCAATAATTTTTTTGCCAAAATTTTGAATTTCCTTAGCAAAACTTAAAATGTAAATATCTAGTTAAATAAGCCCCGTAGAAGGAAAAGGACAAAATTTTGTTATCACTAATTTTTTGGCCAACATTTTGAATTTCCTTAGCAAAACTTAAAATGTAAATATCTCGTTAAATAAGCCCCGTAGAAGGAAAAGGACAAAATTTTGTTATCACTAATTTTTTTGCCAAAATTTTGAATATCCTTAGCAAAACTTAAAATGTAAATATCTCGTTAAATAAGCCCCGTAGAAGGAAAAGGACAAAATTTTGTTATCACTAATTTTTTGGCCAAAATATTGAATTTCCTTAGCAAAACTTAAAATGTAAATATCTCGTTAAATAAGCCCCGTAGAAGGAAAAGGACAAAATTTTGTTATGACTAATTTTTTGGCCAAATTTTGGCAAAACTTAAAATGTAAATATCTCGTTAAATAAGCCCCGTAGAAGGAAAAGGACAAAATTTTGTTATCACAAATTTTTTGGCCAAAATTTTGAATTTCCTTAGCAAAACTTAAAATGTAAATATCTCGTTAAATAAGCCCCGTAGAAGGAAAAGGACAAAATTTTGTTATCACTAATTTTTTTTGCCAAAATTTTGAATTTCCTTAGCAAAACTTAAAATGTAAACATCTCGTTAAATAAGCCCCGTAGAAGGAAAAGGACAAAATTTTGTTATCACTAATTTTTTGGCCAAAATTTTGAATTTCCTTAGCAAAACTTAAAATGTAAATATCTCGTTAAATAAGCCCCGTAGAAGGAAAAGGACAAAATTTTGTTATCACTAATTTTTTTGCCAAAATTTTGAATTTCCTTAGCAAAACTTAAAATGTAAATATCTCGTTAAATAAGCCCCGTAGAAGGAAAAGGACAAAATTTTGTTTTCACTAATTTTTTGGCCAAATTTTGGCAAAACTTAAAATGTAAATATCTCGTTAAATAAGCCCCGTAGAAGGAAAAGGACAAAATTTTGTTATCACTAACTTTTTGGCCAAAATTTTGAATTTCCTTAGCAAAACTTAAAATGTAAACATCTCGTTAAATAAGCCCCGTAGAAGGAAAAGGACAAAATTTTGTTATCACAAATTTTTTGGCCAAAATTTAGCAAAACTTAAAATGTAAATATCTCGTTAAATGAGCCCCGTAGAAGGAAAAGGACAAAATTTTGTCATCACTAATTTGTTGGCCAAAATTTTGAATTTCCATAGCAAAACTTAAAATGTAAATATCTCGTTAAATAAGCCCCGTAGAAGGAAAAGGACAAAATTTTGTTATCACTAATTTTTTGGCCAAAATTTTGAATTTCCTTAGCAAAACTTAAAATGTAAATATCTCGTTAAATAAGCCCCGTAGAAGGAAAAGGACAAAATTTTGTTATCACTAATTTTTTGGCCAAAATTTTGAATTTCCTTAGCAAAACTTAAAATGTAAATATCTCGTTAAATAAGCCCCGTAGAAGGAAAAGGACAAAATTTTGTTATCACTAATTTTTTGGCCAAAATTTTGAATTTCCTTAGCAAAACTTAAAATGTAAATATCTCGTTAAATAAGCCCCGTAGAAGGAAAAGGACAAAATTTTGTTATCACTAATTTTTTGGCCAAAATCTAGCAAAACTTAAAATGTAAATATCTCGTTAAATAAGCCCCGTAGAAGGAAAAGGACAAAATTTTGTTATCACTAATTTTTTGGCCAAAATTTTGAATTTCCTTAGCAAAACTTAAAATGTAAATATCTCGTTAAATAAGCCCCGTAGAAGGAAAAGGACAAAATTTTGTTATCACTAATTTTTTGGCCAAAATCTAGCAAAACTTAAAATGTAAATATCTCGTTAAATAAGCCCCGTAGAAGGAAAAGGACAAAATTTTGTTATCACTAATTTTTTGGCCAAAATTTTGAATTTCCTTAGCAAAACTTAAAATGTAAATATCTCGTTAAATAAGCCCCGTAGAAGGAAAAGGACAAAATTTTGTTATCACTAATTTTTTGGCCAAAATTTTGAATTTTCTTAGCAAAACTTAAAATGTAAATATCTGTTAAATAAGCCCCGTAGAAGGAAAAGGACAAAATTTTGTTATCACTAATTTTTTGGCCAAAATTTTTAAAAACTTAAAATGTAAATATCTCGTTAAATAAGCCCCGTAGAAGGAAAAGGACACAATTTTGTTATCACTAATTTTTTG
Organism: Eudasyphora cyanicolor; assembly: GCA_963930755.1. Lineage (NCBI taxonomy): Eukaryota > Metazoa > Arthropoda > Insecta > Diptera > Muscidae > Eudasyphora > Eudasyphora cyanicolor. The sequence continues at coordinate 268,925,131 of OZ005735.1, forward strand.
GCCAAAATTTTGAATTTCCTTAGCAAAACTTAAAATGTAAATATCTCGTTAAATAAGCCCCGTAGAAGGAAAAGGACAAAATTTTGTTATCACTAATTTTTTGGCCAAAATTTTGAATTTCCTTAGCAAAACTTAAAATGTAAATATCTCGTTAAATAAGCCCCGTAGAAGGAAAAGGTTAAGATTTTGTTATCACTAATTTTTTGGCCAAAATTTTGAATTTCCTTAGCAAAACTTAAAATGTAAATATCTCGTTAAATGAGCCCCGTAGAAGGAAAAGGACAAAATTTTGTTATCACTAATTTTTTGGCCAAATTTTGGCAAAACTTAAAATGTAAATATCTCGTTAAATAAGCCCCGTAGAAGGAAAAGGACAAAATTTTGTTATCACTAACTTTTTGGCCAAAATTTTGAATTTCCTTAGCAAAACTTAAAATGTAAACATCTCGTTAAATAAGCCCCGTAGAAGGAAAAGGACAAAATTTTGTTATCACTAATTTTTTGGCCAAATTTTGGCAAAACTTAAAATGTAAATATCTCGTTAAATAAGCCCCGTAGAAGGAAAAGGACAAAATTTTGTTATCACTAACTTTTTGGCCAAAATTTTGAATTTCCTTAGCAAAACTTAAAATGTAAACATCTCGTTAAATAAGCCCCGTAGAAGGAAAAGGTCAAAATTTTGTTATCACTAATTTTTTGGCCAAATTTTGGCAAAACTTAAAATGTAAATATCTCGTTAAATAAGCCCCGTAGAAGGAAAAGGACAAAATTTTGTTATCACTAATTTTTTGGCCAAAATATTGAATTTCCTTAGCAAAACTTAAAATGTAAATATCTCGTTAAATAAGCCCCGTAGAAGGAAAAGGACAAAATTTTGTTATCACTAATTTTTTGGCCAAATTTTGGCAAAACTTAAAATGTAAATATCTCGTTAAATAAGCCCCGTAGAAGGAAAAGGACAAAATTTTGTTATCACTAATTTTTTGGCCAAAATTTTGAATTTCCTTAGCAAAACTTAAAATGTAAACATCTCGTTAAATAAGCCCCGTAGAAGGAAAAGGACAAAATTTTGTTATCACTAATTTTTTGGCCAAATTTTGGCAAAACTTAAAATGTAAATATCTCGTTAAATAAGCCCCGTAGAAGGAAAAGGACAAAATTTTGTTATCACTAACTTTTTGGCCAAAATTTTGAATTTCCTTAGCAAAATTTAAAATGTAAACATCTCGTTAAATAAGCCCCGTAGAAGGAAAAGGACAAAATTTTGTTATCACTAATGTTGGCCAAAATTTTGAATTTCCTTAGCAAAACATAAAATGTAAATATCTCGTTAAATAAGCCCCGTAGAAGGAAAAGGTTAAGATTTTGTTATCACTAATTTTTTGGCCAAAATTTTGAATTTCCTTAGCAAAACTTAAAATGTAAATATCTCGTTAAATAAGCCCCGTAGAAGGAAAAGGACAAAATTTTGTTATCACTAATTTTTTGGCCAAAATTTTGAATTTCCTTAGCAAAACTTAAAATGTAAACATCTCGTTAAATAAGCCCCGTAGAAGGAAAAGGACAAAATTTTGTTATCACTAATTTTTTGGCCAAATTTTGGCAAAACTTAAAATGTAAATATCTCGTTAAATAAGCCCCGTAGAAGGAAAAGGACAAAATTTTGTTATCACTAACTTTTTGGCCAAAATTTTGAATTTCCTTAGCAAAATTTAAAATGTAAACATCTCGTTAAATAAGCCCCGTAGAAGGAAAAGGTTAAGATTTTGTTATCACTAATTTTTTGGCCAAAATTTTGAATTTCCTTAGCAAAACTTAAAATGTAAATATCTCGTTACATGAGCCCCGTAGAAGGAAAAGGACAAAATTTTGTTATCACTAATTTTTTGGCCAAAATTTAGCAAAACTTAAAATGTAAATATCTCGTTAAATAAGCCCCGTAGAAGGAAAAGGACAAAATTTTGTTATCACTAATTTTTTGGCCAAAATTTTGAATTTCCTTAGCAAAACTTAAAATGTAAATATCTCGTTAAATAAGCCCCGTAGAAGGAAAAGGACAAAATTTTGTTATCACTAATTTTTTGGCCAAATTTTGGCAAAACTTAAAATGTAAATATCTCGTTAAATAAGCCCCGTAGAAGGAAAAGGACCAAATTTTGTTATCACAAATTTGTTGGCCAAAATTTTGAATTTCCTTAGCAAAACTTAAAATGTAAACATCTCGTTAAATAAGCCACGTAGGAGGAAAAAGACAAAATTTTGTTATCACTAATTTTTTGGCCAAAATTTGGCAAAACTTAAAATGTAAATATCTCGTTAAATAAGCCCCGTAGAAGGAAAAGGACAAAATTTTGTTATCACTAATTTTTTGGCCAACATTTTGAATTTCCTTAGCAAAACTTAAAATGTAAACATCTCGTTAAATAAGCCCCGTAGAAGGAAAAGGACAAAATTTTGTTATCACTAATTTTTTGGCCAAAATTTAGCAAAACTTAAAATGTAAATATCTCGTTAAATAAGCCCCGTAGAAGGAAAAGGACAAAATTTTGTTATCACTAATTTTTTGGCCAAAATTTTGAATTTCCTTAGCAAAACTTAAAATGTAAATATCTCGTTAAATAAGCCCCGTAGAAGGAAAAGGTTAAGATTTTGTTATCACTAATTTTTTGGCCAAAATTTTGAATTTCCTTAGCAAAACTTAAAATGTAAATATCTCGTTAAATAAGCCCCGTAGAAGGAAAAGGACAAAATTTTGTTATCACTAATTTTTTGGCCAAAATTTAGCAAAACTTAAAATGTAAATATCTCGTTAAATAAGCCCCGTAGAAGGAAAAGGACAAAATTTTGTTATCACTAATTTTTTGGCCAAAATTTTGAATTTCCTTAGCAAAACTTAAAATGTAAACATCTCGTTAAATAAGCCCCGTAGAAGGAAAAGGACAAAATTTTGTTATCACTAATTTTTTGGCCAAATTTTGGCAAAACTTAAAATGTAAATATCTCGTTAAATAAGCCCCGTAGAAGGAAAAGGACAAAATTTTGTTATCACTAATTTTTTGGCCAAAATTTTGAATTTCCTTAGCAAAACTTAAAATGTAAACATCTCGTTAAATAAGCCCCGTAGAAGGAAAAGGACAAAATTTTGTTATCACTAATTTTTTGGCCAAATTTTGGCAAAACTTAAAATGTAAATATCTCGTTAAATAAGCCCCGTAGAAGGAAAAGGACAAAATTTTGTTATCACTAACTTTTTGGCCAAAATTTTGAATTTCCTTAGCAAAACTTAAAATGTAAACATCTCGTTAAATAAGCCCCGTAGAAGGAAAAGGACAAAATTTTGTTATCACTAATTTTTTGGCCAAAATTTAGCAAAACTTAAAATGTAAATATCTCGTTAAATAAGCCCCGTAGAAGGAAAAGGACAAAATTTTGTTATCACTAATTTTTTGGCCAAAATATTGAATTTCCTTAGCAAAACTTAAAATGTAAATATCTCGTTAAATAAGCCCCGTAGAAGGAAAAGGACAAAATTTTGTTATCACTAATTTTTTGGCCAAATTTTGGCAAAACATAAAATGTAAATATCTCGTTAAATAAGCCCCGTAGAAGGAAAAGGACAAAATTTTGTTATCACTAATTTTTTGGCCAAAATTTTGAATTTCCTTAGCAAAACTTAAAATGTAAATATCTCGTTAAATAAGCCCCGTAGAAGGAAAAGGACAAAATTTTGTTATCACTAATTTTTTGGCCAAAATTTAGCAAAACTTAAAATGTAAATATCTCGTTAAATAAGCCCCGTAGAAGGAAAAGGACAACATTTTGTTATCACTAATTTTTTGGCCAAAATTTTGAATTTCCTTAGCAAAACTTAAAATGTAAATATCTCGTTAAATAAGCCCCGTAGAAGGAAAAGGACAAAATTTTCTTATCACTAATTTTTAGCCAAAATTTTGAATTTCCTTAGCAAAACTTAAAATGTAAATATCTCGTTAAATAAGCCCCGTAGAAGGAAAAGGACAAAATTTTGTTATCACTAATTGTTTGGCAAAAATTTTGAATTTCCTTAGCAAAACTTAAAATGTAAATATCTCGTTAAATAAGCCCCGTAGAAGGAAAAGGACAAAATTTTGTTATCACTAATTTTTTTGCCAAAATTTTGAATTTCCTTAGCAAAACTTAAAATGTAAATATCTCGTTAAATAAGCCCCGTAGAAGGAAAAGGACAAAATTTTGTTATCACTAATTGTTTGGCCAAAATCTAGCAAAACTTAAAATGTAAATATCTCGTTAAATAAACCCCGTAGAAGGAAAAGGACAAAATTTTGTTATCACTAATTTTTTGGCCAAAATTTTGAATTTCCTTAGCAAAACTTAAAATGTAAATATCTCGTTAAATAAGCCCCGTAGAAGGAAAAGGACAAAATTTTGTTATCACTAATTTTTTGGCCAAAATTTTGAATTTCCTTAGCAAAACTTAAAATGTAAATATCTCATTAAATAAGCCCCGTAGAAGGAAAAGGACAAAAATTTGTTATCACTAATTTTTGGCCAAATTTTGGCAAAACTTAAAATGTAAATATCTCGTTAAATAAGCCCCGTAGAAGGAAAAGGACAAAATTTTGTTATCACTAATTTTTTTGGCCAAAATTTTGAATTTCCTTAGCAAAACTTAAAATGTAAATATCTCGTTAAATAAGCCTCGTAGAAGGAAATGGACAAAATTTTGTTATCACTAATTTTTTGGCCAAAATTTTGAATTTCCTTAGCAAAACTTAAAATGTAAATATCTCGTTAAATAAGCCCCGTAGAAGGAAAAGGACAAAATTTTGTTATCACTAATTTTTTGGCCAAAATTTAGCAAAACTTAAAATGTAAATATCTCGTTAAATAAGCCCCGTAGAAGGAAAAGGACAACATTTTGTTATCACTAATTTTTTGGCCAAAATTTTGAATTTCCTTAGCAAAACTTAAAATGTAAATATCTCGTTGAATAAGCCCCGTAGAAGGAAAAGGACAAAATTTTGTTATCACTAATTTTTTGGCCAAAATTTTGAATTTCCTTAGCAAAACTTAAAATGTAAATATCTCGTTAAATAAGCCCCGTAGAAGGAAATGGACAAAATTTTGTTATCACTAATTTTTTGGCCAAAATTTTGAATTTCCTTAGCAAAACTTAAAATGTAAACATCTCGTTAAATAAGCCCCGTAGAAGGAAAAGGACAAAATTTTGTTATCACTAATTATTTGGCCAAAATTTAGCAAAACTTAAAATGTAAATATCTCGTTAAATAATCCCGTAGAAGGAAAAGGACAACATTTTGTTATCACTAATTTTTGGCCAAAATTTTGAATTTCCTTAGCAAAACTTAAAATGTAATTATCTCGTTAAATAAGCCCCGTAGAAGGAAAAGGACAAAATTTTGTTATCACTAATTTTTTGGCCAAAATTTAGCAAAACTTAAAATGTAAATATCTCGTTAAATAAGCCCCGTAGAAGGAAAAGGACAAAATTTTGTTATCACTAATGTTGGCCAAAATTTTGAATTTCCTTAGCAAAACTTAAAATGTAAATATCTCGTTAAATAAGCCCCGTAGAAGGAAAAGGACAAAATTTTGTTATCACTAATTTTTTGGCCAAAATTTAGCAAAACTTAAAATGTAAATATCTCGTTAAATAAGCCCCGTAGAAGGAAAAGGACAAAATTTTGTTATCACTAATGTTGGCCAAAATTTTGAATTTCCTTAGCAAAACTTAAAATGTAAATATCTCGTTAAATAAGCCCCGTAGAAGGAAAAGGACAAAATTTTGTTATCACTAATTTTTTGGCCAAAATTTAGCAAAACTTAAAATGTAAATATCTCGTTAAATAAGCCCCGTAGAAGGAAAAGGACAAAATTTTGTTATCACTAATTTTTTGGCCAAAATATTGAATTTCCTTAGCAAAACTTAAAATGTAAATATCTCGTTAATTAAGCCCCGTAGAAGGAAAAGGACAAAATTTTGTTATCACTAATTTTTTGGCCAAATTTTGGCAAAACATAAAATGTAAATATCTCGTTAAATAAGCCCCGTAGAAGGAAAAGGACAAAATTTTGTTATCACTAATTTTTTGGCCAAAATTTTGAATTTCCTTAGCAAAACTTAAAATGTAAATATCTCGTTAAATAAGCCCCGTAGAAGGAAAAGGACAAAATTTTGTTATCACTAATTTTTTGGCCAAAATTTAGCAAAACTTAAAATGTAAATATCTCGTTAAATAAGCCCCGTCGAAGGAAAAGGACAACATTTTGTTATCACTAATTTTTTGGCCAAAATTTTGAATTTCCTTAGCAAAACTTAAAATGTAAATATCTCGTTAAATAAGCCCCGTAGAAGGAAAAGGACAAAATTTTCTTATCACTAATTTTTAGCCAAAATTTTGAATTTCCTTAGCAAAACTTAAAATGTAAATATCTCGTTAAATAAGCCCCGTAGAAGGAAAAGGACAAAATTTTGTTATCACTAATTGTTTGGCCAAAATTTTGAATTTCCTTAGCAAAACTTAAAATGTAAATATCTCGTTAAATAAGCCCCGTAGAAGGAAAAGGACAAAATTTTGTTATCACTAATTTTTTTGCCAAAATTTTGAATTTCCTTAGCAAAACTTAAAATGTAAATATCTCGTTAAATAAGCCCCGTAGAAGGAAAAGGACAAAATTTTGTTATCACTAATTTTTTGGCCAAAATCTAGCAAAACTTAAAATGTAAATATCTCGTTAAATAAACCCCGTAGAAGGAAAAGGACAAAATTTTGTTATCACTAATTTTGTGGCCAAAATTTTGAATTTCCTTAGCAAAACTTAAAATGTAAATATCTCGTTAAATAAGCCCCGTAGAAGGAAAAGGACAAAATTTTGTTATCACTAATTTTTTGGCCAAATTTTGGCAAAACTTAAAATGTAAATATCTCGTTAAATAAGCCCCGTAGAAGGAAGAGGACAAAATTTTGTTATCACTAATTTTTGGCCAAAATTTAAAATGTAAATATCTCGTTAAATAAGCCTCGTAGAAAAAGAAAAGGACAAAATTTTGTTATCACTAATTTTTTGGCCAAAATTTTGAATTTCCTTAGCAAAACTTAAAATGTAAACATCTCGTTAAATAAGCCCCGTAGAAGGAAAAGGACAAAATTTTGTTATCACTAATTTTTTGGCCAAAATTTAGCAAAACTTAAAATGTAAATATCTCGTTAAATAAGCCCCGTAGAAGGAAAAGGACAAAATTTTGTTATCACTAATTTTTTGGCCAAAATATTGAATTTCCTTAGCAAAACTTAAAATGTAAATATCTCATTAAATAAGCCCCGTAGAAGGAAAAGGACAAAAATTTGTTATCACTAATTTTTTGGCCAAAATTTTGAATTTCCTTAGCAAAACTTAAAATGTAAATATCTCGTTAAATAAGCCCCGTAGAAGGAAAAGGACAAAATTTTGTTATCACTAATTTTTTGGCCAAAATTTAGCAAAACTTAAAATGTAAATATCTCGTTAAATAAGCCCCGTAGAAGGAAAAGGACAACATTTTGTTATCACTAATTTTTTGGCCAAAATTTTGAATTTCCTTAGCAAAACTTAAAATGTAAATATCTCGTTGAATAAGCCCCGTAGAAGGAAAAGGACAAAATTTTGTTATCACTAATTTTTTGGCCAAAATTTTGAATTTCCTTAGCAAAACTTAAAATGTAAATATCTCGTTAAATAAGCCCCGTAGAAGGAAATGGACAAAATTTTGTTATCACTAATTTTTTGGCCAAAATTTAGCAAAACTTAAAATGTAAATATCTCGTTAAATAAGCCCCGTAGAAGGAAAAGGACAAAATTTTGTTATCACTAATTATTTGGCCAAAATTTAGCAAAACTTAAAATGTAAATATCTCGTTAAATAATCCCGTAGAAGGAAAAGGACAACATTTTGTTATCACTAATTTTTTGGCCAAAATTTTGAATTTCCTTAGCAAAACTTAAAATGTAAATATCTCGTTAAATAAGCCCCGTAGAAGGAAAAGGACAAAATTTTGTTATCACTAATTTTTTGGCCAAAATTTAGCAAAACTTAAAATGTAAATATCTCGTTAAATAAGCCCCGTAGAAGGAAAAGGACAAAATTTTGTTATCACTAATGTTGGCCAAAATTTTGAATTTCCTTAGCAAAACATAAAATGTAAATATCTCGTTAAATAAGCCCCGTAGAAGGAAAAGGACAAAATTTTGTTATCACTAATTTTTTGGCCAAAATTTTGAATTTCCTTACCAAAACTTAAAATGTAAATATCTCGTTAAATAAGCCCCGTAGAAGGAAAAGGACAAAATTTTGTTATCACTAATTTTTTGGCCAAAATTTAGCAAAACTTAAAATGTAAATATCTCGTTAAATAAGCCCCGTAGAAGGAAAAGGATAACATTTTGTTATCACTAATTTTTTGGCCAAAATTTTGAATTTCCTTAGCAAAACTTAAAATGTAAATATCTCGTTGAATAAGCCCCGTAGAAGGAAAAGGACAAAATTTTGTTATCACTAATTTTTTGGCCAAAATTTTGAATTTCCTTAGCAAAACTTAAAATGTAAATATCTCGTTAAATAAGCCCCGTAGAAGGAAATGGACAAAATTTTGTTATCACTAATTTTTTGGCCAAAATTTTGAATTTCCTTAGCAAAACTTAAAATGTAAACATCTCGTTAAATAAGCCCCGTAGAAGGAAAAGGACAAAATTTTGTTATCACTAATTGTTTGGCCAAAATTTTGAATTTCCTTAGCAAAACTTAAAATGTAAATATCTCGTTAAATAAGCCCCGTAGAAGGAAAAGGACAAAATTTTGTTATCACTAATTTTTTTGCCAAAATTTTGAATTTCCTTAGCAAAACTTAAAATGTAAATATCTCGTTAAATAAGCCCCGTAGAAGGAAAAGGACAAAATTTTGTTATCACTAATTTTTTGGCCAAAATCTAGCAAAACTTAAAATGTAAATATCTCGTTAAATAAACCCCGTAGAAGGAAAAGGACAAAATTTTGTTATCACTAATTTTGTGGCCAAAATTTTGAATTTCGTTAGCAAAACTTAAAATGTAAATATCTCGTTAAATAAGCCCCGTAGAAGGAAAAGGACAAAATTTTGTTATCACTAATTTTTTGGCCAAATTTTGGCAAAACTTAAAATGTAAATATCTCGTTAAATAAGCCCCGTAGAAGGAAGAGGACAAAATTTTGTTATCACTAATTTTTGGCCAAAATTTAAAATGTAAATATCTCGTTAAATAAGCCTCGTAGAAAAAGAAAAGGACAAAATTTTGTTATCACTAATTTTTTGGCCAAAATTTTGAATTTCCTTAGCAAAACTTAAAATGTAAACATCTCGTTAAATAAGCCCCGTAGAAGGAAAAGGACAAAATTTTGTTATCACTAATTTTTTGGCCAAAATTTAGCAAAACTTAAAATGTAAATATCTCGTTAAATAAGCCCCGTAGAAGGAAAAGGACAAAATTTTGTTATCACTAATTTTTTGGCCAAAATTTTGAATTTCCTTAGCAAAACTTAAAATGTAAATATCTCGTTAAATAAGCCCCGTAGAAGGAAATGGACAAAATTTTGTTATCACTAATTTTTTGGCCAAAATTTTGAATTTCCTTAGCAAAACTTAAAATGTAAATATCTCGTTAAATAAGCCCCGTAGAAGGAAAAGGACAAAATTTTGTTATCACTAATTTTTTGGCCAAAATTTAGCAAAACTTAAAATGTAAATATCTCGTTAAATAAGCCCCGTAGAAGGAAAAGGACAACATTTTGTTATCACTAATTTTTTGGCCAAAATTTTGAATTTCCTTAGCAAAACTTAAAATGTAAATATCTCGTTGAATAAGCCCCGTAGAAGGAAAAGGACAAAATTTTGTTATCACTAATTTTTTGGCCAAAATTTTGAATTTCCTTAGCAAAACTTAAAATGTAAATATCTCGTTAAATAAGCCCCGTAGAAGGAAATGGACAAAATTTTGTTATCACTAATTTTTTGGCCAAAATTTAGCAAAACTTAAAATGTAAATATCTCGTTAAATAAGCCCCGTAGAAGGAAAAGGACAAAATTTTGTTATCACTAATTATTTGGCCAAAATTTAGCAAAACTTAAAATGTAAATATCTCGTTAAATAATCCCGTAGAAGGAAAAGGACAACATTTTGTTATCACTAATTTTTTGGCCAAAATTTTGAATTTCCTTAGCAAAACTTAAAATGTAAATATCTCGTTAAATAAGCCCCGTAGAAGGAAAAGGACAAAATTTTGTTATCACTAATTTTTTGGCCAAAATTTAGCAAAACTTAAAATGTAAATATCTCGTTAAATAAGCCCCGTAGAAGGAAAAGGACAAAATTTTGTTATCACTAATGTTGGCCAAAATTTTGAATTTCCTTAGCAAAACATAAAATGTAAATATCTCGTTAAATAAGCCCCGTAGAAGGAAAAGGACAAAATTTTGTTATCACTAATTTTTTGGCCAAAATTTTGAATTTCCTTACCAAAACTTAAAATGTAAATATCTCGTTAAATAAGCCCCGTAGAAGGAAAAGGACAAAATTTTGTTATCACTAATTTTTTGGCCAAAATTTAGCAAAACTTAAAATGTAAATATCTCGTTAAATAAGCCCCGTAGAAGGAAAAGGATAACATTTTGTTATCACTAATTTTTTGGCCAAAATTTTGAATTTCCTTAGCAAAACTTAAAATGTAAATATCTCGTTGAATAAGCCCCGTAGAAGGAAAAGGACAAAATTTTGTTATCACTAATTTTTTGGCCAAAATTTTGAATTTCCTTAGCAAAACTTAAAATGTAAATATCTCGTTAAATAAGCCCCGTAGAAGGAAATGGACAAAATTTTGTTATCACTAATTTTTTGGCCAAAATTTTGAATTTCCTTAGCAAAACTTAAAATGTAAACATCTCGTTAAATAAGCCCCGTAGAAGGAAAAGGACAAAATTTTGTTATCACTAATTGTTTGGCCAAAATTTTGAATTTCCTTAGCAAAACTTAAAATGTAAATATCTCGTTAAATAAGCCCCGTAGAAGGAAAAGGACAAAATTTTGTTATCACTAATTTTTTTGCCAAAATTTTGAATTTCCTTAGCAAAACTTAAAATGTAAATATCTCGTTAAATAAGCCCCGTAGAAGGAAAAGGACAAAATTTTGTTATCACTAATTTTTTGGCCAAAATCTAGCAAAACTTAAAATGTAAATATCTCGTTAAATAAACCCCGTAGAAGGAAAAGGACAAAATTTTGTTATCACTAATTTTGTGGCCAAAATTTTGAATTTCCTTAGCAAAACTTAAAATGTAAATATCTCGTTAAATAAGCCCCGTAGAAGGAAAAGGACAAAATTTTGTTATCACTAATTTTTTGGCCAAATTTTGGCAAAACTTAAAATGTAAATATCTCGTTAAATAAGCCCCGTAGAAGGAAGAGGACAAAATTTTGTTATCACTAATTTTTGGCCAAAATTTAAAATGTAAATATCTCGTTAAATAAGCCTCGTAGAAAAAGAAAAGGACAAAATTTTGTTATCACTAATTTTTTGGCCAAAATTTTGAATTTCCTTAGCAAAACTTAAAATGTAAACATCTCGTTAAATAAGCCCCGTAGAAGGAAAAGGACAAAATTTTGTTATCACTAATTTTTTGGCCAAAATTTAGCAAAACTTAAAATGTAAATATCTCGTTAAATAAGCCCCGTAGAAGGAAAAGGACAAAATTTTGTTATCACTAATTTTTTGGCCAAAATTTTGAATTTCCTTAGCAAAACTTAAAATGTAAATATCTCGTTAAATAAGCCCCGTAGAAGGAAATGGACAAAATTTTGTTATCACTAATTTTTTGGCCAAAATTTTGAATTTCCTTAGCAAAACTTAAAATGTAAATATCTCGTTAAATAAGCCCCGTAGAAGGAAAAGGACAAAATTTTGTTATCACTAATTTTTTGGCCAAAATTTAGCAAAACTTAAAATGTAAATATCTCGTTAAATAAGCCCCGTAGAAGGAAAAGGACAACATTTTGTTATCACTAATTTTTTGGCCAAAATTTTGAATTTCCTTAGCAAAACTTAAAATGTAAATATCTCGTTGAATAAGCCCCGTAGAAGGAAAAGGACAAAATTTTGTTATCACTAATTTTTTGGCCAAAATTTTGAATTTCCTTAGCAAAACTTAAAATGTAAATATCTCGTTAAATAAGCCCCGTAGAAGGAAATGGACAAAATTTTGTTATCACTAATTTTTTGGCCAAAATTTAGCAAAACTTAAAATGTAAATATCTCGTTAAATAAGCCCCGTAGAAGGAAAAGGACAAAATTTTGTTATCACTAATTATTTGGCCAAAATTTAGCAAAACTTAAAATGTAAATATCTCGTTAAATAATCCCGTAGAAGGAAAAGGACAACATTTTGTTATCACTAATTTTTTGGCCAAAATTTTGAATTTCCTTAGCAAAACTTAAAATGTAAATATCTCGTTAAATAAGCCCCGTAGAAGGAAAAGGACAAAATTTTGTTATCACTAATTTTTTGGCCAAAATTTAGCAAAACTTAAAATGTAAATATCTCGTTAAATAAGCCCCGTAGAAGGAAAAGGACAAAATTTTGTTATCACTAATGTTGGCCAAAATTTTGAATTTCCTTAGCAAAACATAAAATGTAAATATCTCGTTAAATAAGCCCCGTAGAAGGAAAAGGACAAAATTTTGTTATCACTAATTTTTTGGCCAAAATTTTGAATTTCCTTACCAAAACTTAAAATGTAAATATCTCGTTAAATAAGCCCCGTAGAAGGAAAAGGACAAAATTTTGTTATCACTAATTTTTTGGCCAAAATTTAGCAAAACTTAAAATGTAAATATCTCGTTAAATAAGCCCCGTAGAAGGAAAAGGATAACATTTTGTTATCACTAATTTTTTGGCCAAAATTTTGAATTTCCTTAGCAAAACTTAAAATGTAAATATCTCGTTGAATAAGCCCCGTAGAAGGAAAAGGACAAAATTTTGTTATCACTAATTTTTTGGCCAAAATTTTGAATTTCCTTAGCAAAACTTAAAATGTAAATATCTCGTTAAATAAGCCCCGTAGAAGGAAATGGACAAAATTTTGTTATCACTAATTTTTTGGCCAAAATTTTGAATTTCCTTAGCAAAACTTAAAATGTAAACATCTCGTTAAATAAGCCCCGTAGAAGGAAAAGGACAAAATTTTGTTATCACTAATTATTTGGCCAAAATTTAGCAAAACTTAAAATGTAAATATCTCGTTAAATAATCCCGTAGAAGGAAAAGGACAACATTTTGTTATCACTAATTTTTTGGCCAAAATTTTGAATTTCCTTAGCAAAACTTAAAATGTAAATATCTCGTTAAATAAGCCCCGTAGAAGGAAAAGGGCAAAATTTTGTTATCACTAATTTTTTGGCCAAAATTTAGCAAAACTTAAAATGTAAATATCTCGTTAAATAAGCCCCGTAGAAGGAAAAGGACAAAATTTTGTTATCACTAATGTTGGCCAAAATTTTGAATTTCCTTAGCAAAACATAAAATGTAAATATCTCGTTAAATAAGCCCCGTAGAAGGAAAAGGACAAAATTTTGTTATCACTAATTTTTTGGCCAAAATTTTGAATTTCCTTACCAAAACTTAAAATGTAAATATCTCGTTAAATAAGCCCCGTAGAAGGAAAAGGACAAAATTTTGTTATCACTAATTTTTTGGCCAAAATTTAGCAAAACTTAAAATGTAAATATCTCGTTAAATAAGCCCCGTAGAAGGAAAAGGACAAAATTTTGTTATCACTAATTTTTTGGCCAAAATTTAGCAAAACTTAAAATGTAAATATCTCGTTAAATAAGCCCCGTAGAAGGAAAAGGACAAAATTTTGTTATCACTAATTTTTTGGCCAAAATTTTGAATTTCCTTAGCAAAACTTAAAATGTAAATATCTGTTAAATAAGCCTCGTAGAAGGAAACGGACAAAATTTTGTTATCACTAATTTTTTGGCCAAAATTTAGCAAAACTTAAAATGTAAATATCTCGTTAAATAAGAACCGTAGAAAGAAAAGGACAAGATTTTGTTATCACTAATTTTTTGGCCAAAATTTTGAATTTCCTTAGCAAAACTTAAAATGTAACTATCTCGTTAAATAAGCCCCGTAGAAGGAAATGGACAAAATTTTGTTATCACTAATTTTTTGGCCAAAATTTTGAATTTCCTTAGCAAAACTTAAAATGTAAACATCTCGTTAAATAAGCCCCGTAGAAGGAAAAGGACAAAATTTTGTTATCACTAATTTGTTAGATAAAATTTTGAATTTCCTTAGCAAAACTTAAAATGTAAATATCTCGTTAAATAAGCCCCGTAGAAGGAAAAGGACAAAATTTTGTTATCACTAATTTTTTGGCCAAAATTTTGAATTTCCTTAGCAAAACTTAAAATGTAAACATCTCGTTAAATAAGCCCCCTAGAAGGAAAAGGACAAAATTTTGTTATCACTAATTTTTTGGCCAAAATTTAGCAAAACTTAAAATGTAAATATCTCGTTAAATAAGCCCCGTAGAAGAAAAAGGACAACATTTTGTTATCACTAATTTTTTGGCCAAAATTTTGAATTTCCTTAGCAAAACTTAAAATGTAAATATCTCGTTAAATAAGCCCCGTAGAAGGAAAAGGGCAAAATTTTGTTATCACTAGTTTTTTGGCCAAAATTTAGCAAAACTTAAAATGTAAATATCTCGTTAAATAAGCCCCCTAGAAGGAAAAGGACAAAATTTTGTTATCACTAATGTTGGCCAAAATTTTGAATTTCCCCGTAGAAGGAAAAGGACAAAATTTTGTTATCACTAATTTTTTGGCCAAAATTTTGAATTTCCTTAACAAAACTTAAAATGTAAATATCTCGTTAAATAAGCCCGTAGAAGGAAAAGGACAAAATTTTGTTATCACTAATTTTTTGGCCAAAATTTTGAATTTCCTTAGTAAAACTTAAAATGTAAATATCTCGTTAAATAAGCCCCGTAGAACGAAAAGGACAAAATTTTGTTATCACTAAGTTTTTGGCCAAAATTTAGCAAAACTTAAAATGTAAATATCTCGTTAAATAAGCCCCGTAGAAGGAAAAGGACAAAATTTTGTTATCACTAATTTTTTGGCCAAAATTTAGCAAAACTTAAAATGTAAATATCTCGTTAAATAAGCCCCGTAGAAGGAAAAGGACAAAATTTTGTTATCACTAATTTTTTGGCCAAAATTTTGAATTTCCTTAGCAAAACTTAAAATGTAAATATCTCGTTAAATAAGCCCCGTAGAAGAAAAAGGACAAAATTTTGTTATCACTAATTTTTTGGCCAAAATTTTGAATTTCCTTAGTAAAACTTAAAATGTAAATATCTCGTTAAATAAGCCCCGTAGAAGGAAAAGGACAAAATTTTGTTATCACTAATTTTTTGGCCAAAATTTTGAATTTCCTTAGCAAAACTTAAAATGTAAATATCTCGTCAAATAAGCCCCGTAGAAGGAAATGGACAAAATTTTGTTATCACTAATTTTTTGGCCAAAATTTTGAATTTCCTTAGCAAAACTTAAAATGTAAACATCTCGTTAAATAAGCCCCGTAGAAGGAAAAGGACAAAATTTTGTTATCACTAATGTTGGCCAAAATTTTGAATTTCCTTAGCAAAACATAAAATGTAAATATCTCGTTAAATAAGCCCCGTAGAAGGAAAAGGACAAAATTTTGTTATCACTAATTTTTTGGCCAAAATTTAGCAAAACTTAAAATGTAAATATCTCGTTAAATAAGCCCCGTAGAAGGAAAAGGACAACATTTTGTTATCACTAATTTTTTGGCCAAAATTTTGAATTTCCTTAGCAAAACTTAAAATGTAAATATCTCGTTAAATAAGCCCCGTAGAAGGAAATGGACAAAATTTTGTTATCACTAATTTTTTGGCCAAAATTTTGAATTTCCTTAGCAAAACTTAAAATGTAAACATCTCGTTAAATAAGCCCCGTAGAAGGAAAAGGACAAAATTTTGTTATCACTAATGTTGGCCAAAATTTTGAATTTCCTTAGCAAAACATAAAATGTAAATATCTCGTTAAATAAGCCCCGTAGAAGGAAAAGGACAAAATTTTGTTATCACTAATTTTTTGGCCAAAATTTAGCAAAACTTAAAATGTAAATATCTCGTTAAATAAGCCCCGTAGAAGGAAAAGGACAAAATTTTGTTATCACTAATTTTTTGGCCAAAATTTTGAATTTCCTTAGCAAAACTTAAAATGTAAATATCTCGTTAAATAAGCCCCGTAGAAGGAAATGGACAAAATTTTGTTATCACTAATTTTTTGGCCAAAATTTTGAATTTCCTTAGCAAAACTTAAAATGTAAACATCTCGTTAAATAAGCCCCGTAGAAGGAAAAGGACAAAATTTTGTTATCACTAATGTTGGCCAAAATTTTGAATTTCCTTAGCAAAACATAAAATGTAAATATCTCGTTAAATAAGCCCCGTAGAAGGAAAAGGAAAAAATTTTGTTATCACTAATTTTTTGGCCAAAATTTAGCAGAACTTAAAATGTAAATATCTCGTTAAATAAGCCCCGTAGAAGGAAAAGGACAAAATTTTGTTATCACTAATTTTTTGGCCAAAATTTAGCAAAACTTAAAATGTAAACATCTCGTTAAATAAGCCCCGTAGAAGGAAAAGGACAAAATTTTGTTATCACTAATGTTGGCCAAAATTTTGAATTTCCTTAGCAAAACATAAAATGTAAATATCTCGTTAAATAAGCCCCGTAGAAGGAAAAGGACAAAATTTTGTTATCACTAATTTTTTGGCCAAAATTTAGCAAAACTTAAAATGTAAATATCTCGTTAAATAAGCCCCGTAGAAGGAAAAGGACAAAATTTTGTTATCACTAATTTTTTGGCCAAAATTTTGAATTTCCTTAGCAAAACTTAAAATGTAAATATCTCGTTAAATAAGCCCCGTAGAAGGAAATGGACAAAATTTTGTTATCACTAATTTTTTGGCCAAAATTTTGAATTTCCTTAGCAAAACTTAAAATGTAAACATCTCGTTAAATAAGCCCCGTAGAAGGAAAAGGACAAAATTTTGTTATCACTAATGTTGGCCAAAATTTTGAATTTCCTTAGCAAAACATAAAATGTAAATATCTCGTTAAATAAGCCCCGTAGAAGGAAAAGGACAAAATTTTGTTATCACTAATTTTTTGGCCAAAATTTAGCAAAACTTAAAATGTAAATATCTCGTTAAATAAGCCCCGTAGAAGGAAAAGGACAAAATTTTGTTATCACTAATTTTTTGGCCAAAATTTTGAATTTCCTTAGCAAAACTTAAAATGTAAATATCTCGTTAAATAAGCCCCGTAGAAGGAAATGGACAAAATTTTGTTATCACTAATTTTTTGGCCAAAATTTTGAATTTCCTTAGCAAAACTTAAAATGTAAACATCTCGTTAAATAAGCCCCGTAGAAGGAAAAGGACAAAATTTTGTTATCACTAATGTTGGCCAAAATTTTGAATTTCCTTAGCAAAACATAAAATGTAAATATCTCGTTAAATAAGCCCCGTAGAAGGAAAAGGACAAAATTTTGTTATCACTAATTTTTTGGCCAAAATTTAGCAAAACTTAAAATGTAAATATCTCGTTAAATAAGCCCCGTAGAAGGAAAAGGACAAAATTTTGTTATCACTAATTTTTTGGCCAAAATTTAGCAAAACTTAAAATGTAAATATCTCGTTAAATAAGCCCCGTAGAAGGAAAAGGACAAAATTTTGTTATCACTAATTTTTTGGCCAAAATTTAGCAAAACTTAAAATGTAAATATCTCGTTAAATAAGCCCCGTAGAAGGAAAAGGACAAAATTTTGTTATCACTAATTTTTTGGCCAAAATTTAGCAAAACTTAAAATGTAAATATCTCGTTAAATAAGCCCCGTAGAAGGAAAAGGACAAAATTTTGTTATCACTAATTTTTTGGCCAAAATTTAGCAGAACTTAAAATGTAAATATCTCGTTAAATAAGCCCCGTAGAAGGAAAAGGACAAAATTTTGTTATCACTAATGTTGGCCAAAATTTTGAATTTCCTTAGCAAAACATAAAATGTAAATATCTCGTTAAATAAGCCCCGTAGAAGGAAAAGGACAAAATTTTGTTATCACTAATTTTTTGGCCAAAATTTTGAATTTCCTTAGCAAAACTTAAAATGTAAATATCTCGTTAAATAAGCCCCGTAGAAGGAAAAGGACAAAATTTTGTTATCACTAATTTTTTGGCCAAAATTTTGAATTTCCTTAGCAAAACTTAAAATGTAAATATCTCGTTAAATAAGCCCCGTAGAAGGAAATGGACAAAATTTTGTTATCACTAATTTTTTGGCCAAAATTTTGAATTTCCTTAGCAAAATTTAAAATGTAAACATCTCGTTAAATAAGCCCCGTAGAAGGAAAAGGACAAAATTTTGTTATCACTAATTTTTTGGCCAAAATTTAGCAAAACTTAAAATGTAAATATCTCGTTAAATAAGCCCCGTAGAAGGAAAAGGACAAAATTTTGTTATCACTAATTTTTTGGCCAAAATTTAGCAAAACTTAAAATGTAAATATCTCGTTAAATAAGCCCCGTAGAAGGAAAAGGACAAAATTTTGTTATCACTAATGTTGGCCAAAATTTTGAATTTCCTTAGCAAAACATAAAATGTAAATATCTCGTTAAATAAGCCCCGTAGAAGGAAAAGGACAAAATTTTGTTATCACTAATTTTTTGGCCAAAATTTTGAATTTCCTTAGCAAAACTTAAAATGTAAATATCTCGTTAAATAAGCCCCGTAGAAGGAAAAGGACAACATTTTGTTATCACTAATTTTTTGGCCAAAATTTAGCAAAACTTAAAATGTAAATATCTCGTTAAATAAGCCCCGTAGAAGGAAAAGGACAAAATTTTGTTATCACTAATGTTGGCCAAAATTTTGAATTTCCTTAGCAAAACATAAAATGTAAATATCTCGTTAAATAAGCCCCGTAGAAGGAAAAGGACAAAATTTTGTTATCACTAATTTTTTGGCCAAAATTTTGAATTTCCTTAGCAAAACTTAAAATGTAAATATCTCGTTAAATAAGCCCCGTAGAAGGAAAAGGACAAAATTTTGTTATCACTAATTTTTTGGCCAAAATTTTGAATTTCCTTAGTAAAACTTAAAATGTAAATATCTCGTTAAATAAGCCCCGTAGAAGGAAAAGGACAAAATTTTGTTATCACTAATTTTTTGGCCAAAATTTAGCAAAACTTAAAATGTAAATATCTCGTTAAATAAGCCCCGTAGAAGGAAAAGGACAAAATTTTGTTATCACTAATTTTTTGGCCAAAATTTAGCAAAACTTAAAATGTAAATATCTCGTTAAATAAGCCCCGTAGAAGGAAAAGGACAAAATTTTGTTATCACTAATTTTTTGGCCAAAATTTTGAATTTCCTTAGCAAAACTTAAAATGTAAATATCTGTTAAATAAGCCCCGTAGAACGAAAAGGACAAAATTTTGTTATCACTAATTTTTTGGCCAAAATTTAGCAAAACTTAAAATGTAAATATCTCGTTAAATAAGCCCCGTAGAAGGAAAAGGACAAAATTTTGTTATCACTAATTTTTTGGCCAAAATTTTGAATTTCCTTAGCAAAACTTAAAATGTAAATATCTCGTTAAATAAGCCCCGTAGAAGGAAAAGGACAAAATTTTGTTATCACTAATTTGTTAGCCAAAATTTTGAATTTCCTTAGCAAAACTTAAAATGTAAATATCTCGTTAAATAAGCCCCGTAGAAGGAAAAGGACAAAATGTTGTTATCACTAATTGTTTGGCCAAAATTTTGAATTTCCTTAGCAAAACTTAAAATGTAAATATCTCGTTAAATAAGCCCCGTAGAAGGAAAAGGACAAAATTTTGTTATCACTAATTTTTTTGCCAAAATTTTGAATTTCCCTAGCAAAACTTAAAATGTAAATATCTCGTTAAATAAGCCCCGTAGAAGGAAAAGGACAAAATTTTGTTATCACTAATTTTTTGGCCAAAATCTAGCAAAACTTAAAATGTAAATATCTCGTTAAATAAGCCCCGTAGAAGGAAAAGGACAAAATTTTGTTATCACTAATTTTTTGGCCAAAATTTTGAATTTCCTTAGCAAAACTTAAAATGTAAATATCTCGTTAAATAAGCCCCGTAGAAGGAAAAGGACAAAATTTTGTTATCACTAATTTTTTGGCCAAAATCTAGCAAAACTTAAAATGTAAATATCTCGTTAAATAAGCCCCGTAGAAGGAAAAGGACAACATTTTGTTATCACTAATTTTTTGGCCAAAATTTTTAAAAACTTAAAATGTAAATATCTCGTTAAATAAGCCCCGTAGAAGGAAAAGGACAAAATTTTGTTATCACTAATTTTTTGGCCAAAATTTTGAATTTCCTTAGCAAAACTTAAAATGTAAATATCTCGTTAAATGAGCCCCGTAGAAGGAAAAGGACAAAATTTTGTTATCACTAATTTTTTGGCCAAAATTTTGAATTTCCTTATCAAAACTTAAAATGTAAATATCTCGTTAAATAAGCCCCGTAGAAGGAAAAGGACAACATTTTGTTATCACTAATTTTTTGGCCAAAAATTTTAAAAACTTAAAATGTAAATATCTCGTTAAATAAGCCCCGTAGAAGGAAAAGGACAAAATTTTGTTATCACTAATTTTTTGGCCAAAATTTAGCAAAACTTAAAATGTAAATATCTCGTTAAATAAGCCCCGTAGAAGGAAAAGGACAAAATTTTGTTATCACTAATGTTGGCCAAAATTTTGAATTTCCTTAGCAAAACATAAAATGTAAATATCTCGTTAAATAAGCCCCGTAGAAGGAAAAGGACAAAATTTTGTTATCACTAATTTTTTGGCCAAAATTTTGAATTTCCTTACCAAAACTTAAAATGTAAATATCTCGTTAAATAAGTCCCGTAGAAGGAAAAGGACAAAATTTTGTTATCACTAATTTTTTGGCCAAAATTTTGAATTTCCTTAGCAAAACTTAAAATGTAAATATCTCGTTAAATAAGCCCCGTAGAAGGAAAAGGACAAAATTTTGTTATCACTAATTTTTTGGGCAAAATTTAGTAAAACTTAAAATGTAAATATCTCGTTAAATAAGCCCCGTAGAAGGAAAAGGACAAAATTTTGTTATCACTAATGTTGGCCAAAATTTTGAATTTCCTTAGCAAAACATAAAATGTAAATATCTCGTTAAATAAGCCCCGTAGAAGGAAAAGGACAAAATTTTGTTATCACTAATTTTTTGGCCAAAATTTTGAATTTCCTTACCAAAACTTAAAATGTAAATATCTCGTTAAATAAGCCCCGTAGAAGGAAAAGGACAAAATTTTGTTATCACTAATTTTTTGGCCAAAATTTAGCAAAACTTAAAATGTAAATATCTCGTTAAATAAGCCCCGTAGAAGGAAAAGGACAAAATTTTGTTATCACTAATTTTTTGGCCAAAATTTAGCAAAACTTAAAATGTAAATATCTCGTTAAATAAGCCCCGTAGAAGGAAAAGGACAAAATTTTGTTATCACTAATGTTGGCCAAAATTTTGAATTTCCTTAGCAAAACATAAAATGTAAATATCTCGTTAAATAAGCCCCGTAGAAGGAAAAGGACAAAATTTTGTTATCACTAATTTTTTGGCCAAAATTTTGAATTTCCTTACCAAAACTTAAAATGTAAATATCTCGTTAAATAAGCCCCGTAGAAGGAAAAGGACAAAATTTTGTTATCACTAATTTTTTGGCCAAAATTTAGCAAAACTTAAAATGTAAATATCTCGTTAAATAAGCCCCGTAGAAGGAAAAGGACAAAATTTTGTTATCACTAATTTTTTGGCCAAAATTTTGAATTTCCTTAGCAAAACTTAAAATGTAAATATCTCGTTAAATAAGCCCCGTAGAAGGAAATGAACAAAATTTTGTTATCACTAATTTTTTGGCCAAAATTTTGAATTTCCTTAGCAAAACTTAAAATGTAAATATCTGTTAAATAAGCCCCGTAGAAGGAAAAGGACAAAATTTTGTTATCACTAATTTTTTGGCCAAAATTTAGCAAAACTTAAAATGTAAATATCTCGTTAAATAAGCCCCGTAGAAGGAAATGGACAAAATTTTGTTATCACTAATTTTTTGGCCAAAATTTTAAATTTCCTTAGCAAAACTTAAAATGTAAATATCTCGTTAAATAAGCCCCGTAGAAGGAAAAGGACAAAATTTTGTTATCACTAATTTTTTGGCCAAAATTTTGAATTTCCTTAGCAAAACTTAAAATGTAAATATCTGTTAAATAAGCCCCGTAGAAGGAAAAGGACAAAATTTTGTTATCACTAATTTTTTGGCCAAAATTTAGCAAAACTTAAAATGTAAATATCTCGTTAAATAAGCCCCGTAGAAGGAAATGGACAAAATTTTGTTATCACTAATTTTTTGGCCAAAATTTGAATTTCCTTTGCAAAACTTAAAATGTAAACATCTCGTTAAATAAGCCCCGTAGAAGGAAAAGGACAAAATTTTGTTATCACTAATTATTTGGCCAAAATTTAGCAAAACTTAAAATGTAAATATCTCATTAAATAAGCCCCGTAGAAGGAAAAGGACCACATTTTGTTATCACTAATTTTTTGGCCAAAATTTTGAATTTCCTTAGCAAAACTTAAAATGTAAATATCTCGTTAAATAAGCCCCGTAGAAGGAAAAGGACAAAATTTTGTTATCACTAATTTTTTGGCCAAAATTTAGCAAAACTTAAAATGTAAATATCTCGTTAAATAAGCCCCGTAGAAGGAAAAGGACAAAATTTTGTTATCACTAATGTTGGCCAAAATTTTGAATTTCCTTAGCAAAACATAAAATGTAAATATCTCGTTAAATAAGCCCCGTAGAAGGAAAAGGACAAAATTTTGTTATCACTAATTTTTTGGCCAAAATTTAGCAAAACTTAAAATGTAAATATCTCGTTAAATAAGCCCCGTAGAAGGAAAAGGACAAAATTTTGTTATCACTAATTTTTTGGCCAAAATTTTGAATTTCCTTAGCAAAACTTAAAATGTAAATATCTCGTTAAATAAGCCCCGTAGAAGGAAATGAACAAAATTTTGTTATCACTAATTTTTTGGCCAAAATTTTGAATTTCCTTAGCAAAACTTAAAATGTAAACATCTCGTTAAATAAGCCCCGTAGAAGGAAAAGGACAAAATTTTGTTATCACTAATTTGTTAGCCAAAATTTTGAATTTCCTTAGCAAAACTTAAAATGTAAATATCTCGTTAAATAAGCCCCGTAGAAGGAAAAGGACAAAATTTTGTTATCACTAATTTTTTGGCCAAAATTTTGAATTTCCTTAGCAAAACTTAAAATGTAAACATCTCGTTAAATAAGCCCCCTAGAAGGAAAAGGACAAAATTTTGTTATCACTAATTTTTTGGCCAAAATTTAGCAAAACTTAAAATGTAAATATCTCGTTAAATAAGCCCCGTAGAAGGAAAAGGACAACATTTTGTTATCACTAATTTTTTGGCCAAAATTTTGAATTTCCTTAGCAAAACTTAAAATGTAAATATCTCGTTAAATAAGCCCCGTAGAAGGAAAAGGACAAAATTTTGTTATCACTAATTTTTTGGCCAAAATTTAGCAAAACTTAAAATGTAAATATCTCGTTAAATAAGCCCCGTAGAAGGAAAAGGACAAAATTTTGTTATCACTAATGTTGGCCAAAATTTTGAATTTCCCCGTAGAAGGAAAAGGACAAAATTTTGTTATCACTAATTTTTTGGCCAAAATTTTGAATTTCCTTAGTAAAACTTAAAATGTAAATATCTCGTTAAATAAGCCCCGTAGAACGAAAAGGACAAAATTTTGTTATCACTAATTTTTTGGCCAAAATTTTGAATTTCCTTAGTAAAACTTAAAATGTAAATATCTCGTTAAATTAGCCCCGTAGAACGAAAAGGACAAAATTTTGTTATCACTAATGTTGGCCAAAATTTTGAATTTCCCCGTAGATGGAAAAGGACAAAATTTTGTTATCACTAATTTTTTGGCCAAAATTTTGAATTTCCTTAGTAAAACTTAAAATGTAAATATCTCGTTAAATAAGCCCCGTAGAACGAAAAGGACAAAATTTTGTTATCACTAATTTGTTGGCCAAAATTTTGAATTTCCTTAGCAAAACTTAAAATGTAAATATCTCGTTAAATAAGCCCCGTAGAAGGAAAAGGACAAAATTTTGTTATCACTAATTTTTTGGCCAAAATTTTGAATTTCCTTAGTAAAACTTAAAATGTAAATATCTCGTTAAATAAGCCCCGTAGAACGAAAAGGACAAAATTTTGTTATCACTAATTTTTTGGCCAAAATTTTGAATTTCCTTAGTAAAACTTAAAATGTAAATATCTCGTTAAATAAGCCCCGTAGAACGAAAAGGACAAAATTTTGTTATCACTAATTTTTTGGCCAAAATTTAGCAAAAATTGAAAATGTAAATATCTCGTTAAATAAGCCCCGTAGAAGGAAAAGGACAAAATTTTGTTATCACTAATTTTTTGGCCAAAATTTAGCAAAACTTAAAATGTAAATATCTCGTTAAATAAGCCCCGTAGAAGGAAAAGGACAACATTTTGTTATCACTAATTTTTTGGCCAAAATTTTGAATTTCCTTAGCAAAACTTAAAATGTAAATATCTCGTTGAATAAGCCCCGTAGAAGGAAAAGGACAAAATTTTGTTATCACTAATTTTTTGGCCAAAATTTTGAATTTCCTTAGCAAAACTTAAAATGTAAATATCTCGTTAAATAAGCCCCGTAGAAGGAAATGGACAACATTTTGTTATCACTAATTTTTTGGCCAACATTTTGAATTTCCTTTGCAAAACTTAAAATGTAAACATCTCGTTAAATAAGCCCCGTAGAAGGAAAAGGACAAAATTTTGTCACTAATTATTTGGCCAAAATTTAGCAAAACTTAAAATGTAAATATCTCGTTAAATAAGCCCCGTAGAAGGAAAAGGACCACATTTTGTTATCACTAATTTTTTGGCCAAAATTTTGAATTTCCTTAGCAAAACTTAAAATGTAAATATCTCGTTAAATAAGCCCCGTAGAAGGAAAAGGACAAAATTTTGTTATCACTAATTTTTTGGCCAAAATTTAGCAAAACTTAAAATGTAAATATCTCGTTAAATAAGCCCCGTAGAAGGAAAAGGACAAAATTTTGTTATCACTAATGTTGGCCAAAATTTTGAATTTCCTTAGCAAAACATAAAATGTAAATATCTCGTTAAATAAGCCCCGTAGAAGGAAAAGGACAAAATTTTGTTATCACTAATTTTTTGGCCAAAATTTTGAATTTCCTTACCAAAACTTAAAATGTAAATATCTCGTTAAATAAGCCCCGTAGAAGGAAAAGGACAAAATTTTGTTATCACTAATTTTTTGGCCAAAATTTAGCAAAACTTAAAATGTAAATATCTCGTTAAATAAGCCCCGTAGAAGGAAAAGGACAAAATTTTGTTATCACTAATTTTTTGGCCAAAATTTTGAATTTCCTTAGCAAAACTTAAAATGTAAATATCTCGTTAAATAAGCCCCGTAGAAGGAAAAGGACAAAATTTTGTTATCACTAATTTTTTGGCCAAAATTTAGCAAAACTTAAAATGTAAATATCTCGTTAAATAAGCCCCGTAGAAGGAAAAGGACAAAATTTTGTTATCACTAATGTTGGCCAAAATTTTGAATTTCCTTAGCAAAACATAAAATGTAAATATCTCGTTAAATAAGCCCCGTAGAAGGAAAAGGACAAAATTTTGTTATCACTAACATTTAGCAAAACTTAAAATGTAAATATCTCGTTAAATAAGCCCCGTAGAAGGAAAAGGACAAAATTTTGTTATCACTAATTTTTTGGCCAAATTTTGGCAAAACTTAAAATGTAAATATCTCGTTAAATAAGCCCCGTAGAAGGAAAAGGACAAAATTTTGTTATCACAAATTTTTTGGCCAAAATTTTGAATTTCCTTAGCAAAACTTAAAATGTAAACATCTCGTTAAATAAGCCCCGTAGAAGGAAAAGGACAAAATTTTGTTATCACTAATTTTTTGGCCAAATTTTGGCAAAACTTAAAATGTAAATATCTCGTTAAATAAGCCCCGTAGAAGGAAAAGGACAAAATTTTGTTATCACTAACTTTTTGGCCAAAATTTTGAATTTCCTTAGCAAAACTTAAAATGTAAACATCTCGTTAAATAAGCCCCGTAGAAGGAAAAGGACAAAATTTTGTTATCACTAATTTTTTGGCCAAAATTTAGCAAAACTTAAAATGTAAATATCTCGTTAAATAAGCCCCGTAGAAGGAAAAGGACAAAATTTTGTTATCACTAATTTTTTGGCCAAAATATTGAATTTCCTTAGCAAAACTTAAAATGTAAATATCTCGTTAAATAAGCCCCGTAGAAGGAAAAGGACAAAATTTTGTTATCACTAATTTTTTGGCCAAATTTTGGCAAAACTTAAAATGTAAATATCTCGTTAAATAAGCCCCGTAGAAGGAAAAGGACAAAATTTTGTTATCACTAATTTTTTGGCCAAAATTTTGAATTTCCTTAGCAAAACTTAAAATGTAAACATCTCGTTAAATAAGCCCCGTAGAAGGAAAAGGACAAAATTTTGTTATCACTAATTTTTTGGCCAAATTTTGGCAAAACTTAAAATGTAAATATCTCGTTAAATAAGCCCCGTAGAAGGAAAAGGACAAAATTTTGTTATCACTAACTTTTTGGCCAAAATTTTGAATTTCCTTAGCAAAACTTAAAATGTAAACATCTCGTTAAATAAGCCCCGTAGAAGGAAAAGGACAAAATTTTGTTATCACTAATTTTTTGGCCAAAATTTAGCAAAACTTAAAATGTAAATATCTCGTTAAATAAGCCCCGTAGAAGGAAAAGGACAAAATTTTGTTATCACTAATTTTTTGGCCAAAATATTGAATTTCCTTAGCAAAACTTAAAATGTAAATATCTCGTTAAATAAGCCCTGTAGAAGGAAAAGGACAAAATTTTGTTATCACTAATTTTTTGGCCAAATTTTGGCAAAACTTAAAATGTAAATATCTCGTTAAATAAGCCCCGTAGAAGGAAAAGGACAAAATTTTGTTATCACTAATTTTTTGGCCAAAATTTTGAATTTCCTTAGCAAAACTTAAAATGTAAATATCTCGTTAAATAAGCCCCGTAGAAGGAAAAGGACAAAATTTTGTTATCACTAATTTTTTGGCCAAAATTTAGCAAAACTTAAAATGTAAATATCTCGTTAAATAAGCCCCGTAGAAGGAAAAGGACAACATTTTGTTATCACTAATTTTTTGGCCAAAATTTTGAATTTCCTTAGCAAAACTTAAAATGTAAATATCTCGTTAAATAAGCTCCGTAGAAGGAAAAGGACAAAATTTTGTTATCACTAATTTTTTGGCCAAAATTTAGCAAAACTTAAAATGTAAATATCTCGTTAAATAAGCCCCGTAGAAGGAAAAGGACAAAATTTTGTTATCACTAATTTTTTGGCCAAAATTTTGAATTTCCTTAGCAAAACTTAAAATGTAAATATCTCGTTAAATAAGCCCCGTAGAAGGAAAAGGACAAAATTTTGTTATCACTAATTTGTTAGCCAAAATTTTGAATTTCCTTAGCAAAACTTAAAATGTAAATATCTCGTTAAATAAGCCCCGTAGAAGGAAAAGGACAAAATTTTGTTATCACTAATTTTTTGGCCAAAATTTTGAATTTCCTTAGCAAAACTTAAAATGTAAATATCTCGTTAAATAAGCCCCGTAGAAGGAAAAGGACAAAATTTTGTTATCACTAATTTTTTTGCCAAAATTTTGAATTTCCTTAGCAAAACTTAAAATGTAAATATCTCGTTAAATAAGCCCCGTAGAAGGAAAAGGACAAAATTTTGTTATCACTAATTTTTTGGCCAAAATATTGAATTTCCTTAGCAAAACTTAAAATGTAAATATCTCGTTAAATAAGCCCCGTAGAAGGCCAACATTTTGAATTTCCTTAGCAAAACTTAAAATGTAAACATCTCGTTAAATAAGCCCCGTAGAAGGAAAAGGACAAAATTTTGTTATCACTAATTTTTTGGCCAAAATTTTGAATTTCCTTAGCAAAACTTAAAATGTAAATATCTCGTTAAATAAGCCCCGTAGAAGGAAAAGGACAAAATTTTGTTATCACTAATTTTTTGCCAACATTTTGAATTTCCTTAGCAAAACTTAAAATGTAAATATCTCGTTAAATAAGCCCCGTAGAAGGAAAAGGACAAAATTTTGTTATCACTAATTTTTTGGCCAAAATATTGAATTTCCTTAGCAAAACTTAAAATGTAAATATCTCGTTAAATAAGCCCCGTAGAAGGCCAAAATTTTGAATTTCCTTAGCAAAACTTAAAATGTAAACATCTCGTTAAATAAGCCCCGTAGAAGGAAAAGGACAAAATTTTGTTATCACTAATTTTTTGGCCAAAATTTTGAATTTCCTTAGCAAAACTTAAAATGTAAATATCTCGTTAAATAAGCCCCGTAGAAGGAAAAGGACAAAATTTTGTTATCACTAATTTTTTTGCCAACATTTTGAATTTCCTTAGCAAAACTTAAAATGTAAATATCTCGTTAAATAAGCCCCGTAGAAGGAAATGGACAAAATTTTGTTATCACTAATTTTTTGGCCAAATTTTGGCAAAACTTAAAATGTAAATATCTCGTTAAATAAGCCCCGTAGAAGGAAAAGGACAAAATTTTGTTATCACTAATTTTTTGGCCAAAATTTTGAATTTCCTTAGCAAAACTTAAAATGTAAACATCTCGTTAAATAAGCCCCGTAGAAGGAAAAGGACAAAATTTTGTTATCACTAATTTTTTGGCCAAATTTTGGCAAAACTTAAAATGTAAATATCTCGTTAAATAAGCCCCGTAGAAGGAAAAGGACAAAATTTTGTTATCACTAACTTTTTGGCCAAAATTTTGAATTTCCTTAGGAAAACTTAAAATGTAAACATCTCGTTAAATAAGCCCCGTAGAAGGAAAAGGACAAAATTTTGTTATCACTAATTTTTTGGCCAAAATTTAGCAAAACTTAAAATGTAAATATCTCGTTAAATAAGCCCCGTAGAAGGAAAAGGACAAAATTTTGTTATCACTAATTTTTTGGCCAAATTTTGGCAAAACTTAAAATGTAAATATCTCGTTAAATAAGCCCCGTAGAAGGAAAAGGACAAAATTTTGTTATCACTAATTTTTTGGCCAAAATTTTGAATTTCCTTAGCAAAACTTAAAATGTAAATATCTCGTTAAATAAGCCCCGTAGAAGGAAAAGGACAAAATTTTGTTATCACTAATTTTTTGGCCAAAATTTAGCAAAACTTAAAATGTAAATATCTCGTTAAATAAGCCCCGTAGAAGGAAAAGGACAACATTTTGTTATCACTAATTTTTTGGCCAAAATTTTGAATTTCCTTAGCAAAACTTAAAATGTAAACATCTCGTTAAATAAGCCCCGTAGAAGGAAAAGGACAAAATTTTGTTATCACTAATTTTTTGGCCAAATTTTGGCAAAACTTAAAATGTAAATATCTCGTTAAATAAGCCCCGTAGAAGGAAAAGGACAAAATTTTTTTATCACTAACTTTTTGGCCAAAATTTTGAATTTCCTTAGCAAAACTTAAAATGTAAACATCTCGTTAAATAAGCCCCGTAGAAGGAAAAGGACAAAATTTTGTTATCACTAATTTTTTGGCCAAAATTTAGCAAAACTTAAAATGTAAATATCTCGTTAAATAAGCCCCGTAGAAGGAAAAGGACAAAATTTTGTTATCACTAATTTTTTGGCCAAATTTTGGCAAAACTTAAAATGTAAATATCTCGTTAAATAAGCCCCGTAGAAGGAAAAGGACAAAATTTTGTTATCACTAATTTTTTGGCCAAAATTTTGAATTTCCTTAGCAAAACTTAAAATGTAAACATCTCGTTAAATAAGCCCCGTAGAAGGAAAAGGACAAAATTTTGTTATCACTAATTTTTTGGCCAAAATTTAGCAAAACTTAAAATGTAAATATCTCGTTAAATAAGCCCCGTAGAAGGAAAAGGACAAAATTTTGTTATCACTAATTTTTTGGCCAAATTTTGGCAAAACTTAAAATGTAAATATCTCGTTAAATAAGCCCCGTAGAAGGAAAAGGACAAAATTTTGTTATCACTAATTTTTTGGCCAAAATTTTGAATTTCCTTAGCAAAACTTTAAATGTAAACATCTCGTTAAATAAGCCCCGTAGAAGGAAAAGGACAAAATTTTGTTATCACTAATTTTTTGGCCAAAATTTAGCAAAATTTAAAATGTAAATATCTCGTTAAATAAGCCCCGTAGAAGGAAAAGGACAAAATTTTGTTATCACTAATTTTTTGGCCAAATTTTGGCAAAACTTAAAATGTAAATATCTCGTTAAATAAGCCCCGTAGAAGGAAAAGGACAAAATTTTGTTATCACTAATTTTTTGGCCAAAAGTTTGAATTTCCTTAGCAAAACTTAAAATGTAAACATCTCGTTAAATAAGCCCCGTAGAAGGAAAAGGACAAAATTTTGTTATCACTAATTTTTTGTATAAAAAAATTTAGCAAAACTTAAAATGTAAATATCTCGTTAAATAAGCCCCGTAGAAGGAAAAGGACAAAATTTTGTTATCACTAATTTTTTGGCCAAATTTTGGCAAAACTTAAAATGTAAATATCTCGTTAAATAAGCCCCGTAGAAGGAAAAGGACAAAATTTTGTTATCACTAATTTTTTGGCCAAAATTTTGAATTTCCTTAGCAAAACTTAAAATGTAAATATCTCGTTAAATAAGCCCCGTAGAAGGAAAAGGACAAAATTTTGTTATCACTAATTTTTTGGCCAAAATTTAGCAAAACTTAAAATGTAAATATCTCGTTAAAAAAGCCCCGTAGAAGGAAAAGGACAACATTTTGTTATCACTAATTTTTTGGCCAAAATTTTGAATTTCCTTAGCAAAACTTAAAATGTAAATATCTCGTTAAATAAGCTCCGTAGAAGGAAAAGGACAAAATTTTGTTATCACTAATTTTTTGGCCAACATTTAGCAAAACTTAAAATGTAAATATCTCGTTAAATAAGCCCCGTAGAAGGAAAAGGACAAAATTTTGTTATCACTAATTTTTTGGCCAAAATTTTGAATTTCCTTAGCAAAACTTAAAATGTAAATATCTCGTTAAATAAGCCCCGTAGAAGGAAAAGGACAAAATTTTGTTATCACTAATTTGTTAGCCAAAATTTTGAATTTCCTTAGCAAAACTTAAAATGTAAATATCTCGTTAAATAAGCCCCGTAGAAGGAAAAGGACAAAATTTTGTTATCACTAATTTTTTGGCCAAAATTTTGAATTTCCTTAGCAAAACTTAAAATGTAAATATCTCGTTAAATAAGCCCCGTAGAAGGAAAAGGACAAAATTTTGTTATCACTAATTTTTTTGCCAAAATTTTGAATTTCCTTAGCAAAACTTAAAATGTAAATATCTCGTTAAATAAGCCCCGTAGAAGGAAAAGGACAAAATTTTGTTATCACTAATTTTTTGGCCAAAATATTGAATTTCCTTAGCAAAACTTAAAATGTAAATATCTCGTTAAATAAGCCCCGTAGAAGGCCAAAATTTTGAATTTCCTTAGCAAAACTTAAAATGTAAACATCTCGTTAAATAAGCCCCGTAGAAGGAAAAGGACAAAATTTTGTTATCACTAATTTTTTGGCCAAAATTTTGAATTTCCTTAGCAAAACTTAAAATGTAAATATCTCGTTAAATAAGCCCCGTAGAAGGAAAAGGACAAAATTTTGTTATCACTAATTTTTTTGCCAACATTTTGAATTTCCTTAGCAAAACTTAAAATGTAAATATCTCGTTAAATAAGCCCCGTAGAAGGAAAAGGACAAAATTTTGTTATCACTAATTTTTTGGCCAAAATATTGAATTTCCTTAGCAAAACTTAAAATGTAAATATCTCGTTAAATAAGCCCCGTAGAAGGCCAAAATTTTGAATTTCCTTAGCAAAACTTAAAATGTAAACATCTCGTTAAATAAGCCCCGTAGAAGGAAAAGGACAAAATTTTGTTATCACTAATTTTTTTGCCAACATTTTGAATTTCCTTAGCAAAACTTAAAATGTAAATATCTCGTTAAATAAGCCCCGTAGAAGGAAATGGACAAAATTTTGTTATCACTAATTTTTTGGCCAAATTTTGGCAAAACTTAAAATGTAAATATCTCGTTAAATAAGCCCCGTAGAAGGAAAAGGACAAAATTTTGTTATCACTAATTTTTTGGCCAAAATTTTGAATTTCCTTAGCAAAACTTAAAATGTAAACATCTCGTTAAATAAGCCCCGTAGAAGGAAAAGGACAAAATTTTGTTATCACTAATTTTTTGGCCAAATTTTGGCAAAACTTAAAATGTAAATATCTCGTTAAATAAGCCCCGTAGAAGGAAAAGGACAAAATTTTGTTATCACTAACTTTTTGGCCAAAATTTTGAATTTCCTTAGCAAAACTTAAAATGTAAACATCTCGTTAACTAAGCCCCGTAGAAGGAAAAGGACAAAATTTTGTTATCACTAATTTTTTGGCCAAAATTTAGCAAAACTTAAAATGTAAATATCTCGTTAAATAAGCCCCGTAGAAGGAAAAGGACAAAATTTTGTTATCACTAATTTTTTGGCCAAATTTTGGCAAAACTTAAAATGTAAATATCTCGTTAAATAAGCCCCGTAGAAGGAAAAGGACAAAATTTTGTTATCACTAACTTTTTGGCCAAAATTTTGAATTTCCTTAGCAAAACTTAAAATGTAAACATCTCGTTAAATAAGCCCCGTAGAAGGAAAAGGACAAAATTTTGTTATCACTAATTTTTTGGCCAAAATTTAGCAAAACTTAAAATGTAAATATCTCGTTAAATAAGCCCCGTAGAAGGAAAAGGACAAAATTTTGTTATCACTAATTTTTTGGCCAAAATATTGAATTTCCTTAGCAAAACTTAAAATGTAAATATCTCGTTAAATAAGCCCCGTAGAAGGAAAAGGACAAAATTTTGTTATCACTAATTTTTTGGCCAAAATTTAGCAAAACTTAAAATGTAAATATCTCGTTAAATGAGCCCCGTAGAAGGAAAAGGACAAAATTTTGTCATCACTAATTTGTTGGCCAAAATTTTGAATTTCCATAGCAAAACTTAAAATGTAAATATCTCGTTAAATAAGCCCCGTAGAAGGAAAAGGACAAAATTTTGTTATCACTAATTTTTTGGCCAAATTTTGGCAAAACTTAAAATGTAAATATCTCGTTAAATAAGCCCCGTAGAAGGAAAAGGACAAAATTTTGTTATCACTAACTTTTTGGCCAAAATTTTGAATTTCCTTAGCAAAACTTAAAATGTAAACATCTCGTTAAATAAGCCCCGTAGAAGGAAAAGGACAAAATTTTGTTATCACTAATTTTTTGGCCAAAATTTAGCAAAACTTAAAATGTAAATATCTCGTTAAATAAGCCCCGTAGAAGGAAAAGGACAAAATTTTGTTATCACTAATTTTTTGGCCAAAATATTGAATTTCCTTAGCAAAACTTAAAATGTAAATATCTCGTTAAATAAGCCCCGTAGAAGGAAAAGGACAAAATTTTGTTATCACTAATTTTTTGGCCAAAATTTAGCAAAACTTAAAATGTAAATTTCTCGTTAAATGAGCCCCGTAGAAGGAAAAGGACAAAATTTTGTCATCACTAATTTGTTGGCCAAAATTTTGAATTTCCATAGCAAAACTTAAAATGTAAATATCTCGTTAAATAAGCCCCGTAGAAGGAAAAGGACAAAATTTTGTTATCACTAATTTTTTGGCCAAAATTTTGAATTTCCTTAGCAAAACTTAAAATGTAAATATCTCGTTAAATAAGCCCCGTAGAAGGAAAAGGACAAAATTTTGTTATCACTAATTTTTTGGCCAAAATTTTGAATTTCCTTAGCAAAACTTAAAATGTAAATATCTCGTTAAATAAGCCCCGTAGAAGGAAAAGGACAAAATTTTGTTATCACTAATTTTTTGGCCAAAATTTTGAATTTTCTTAGCAAAACTTAAAATGTAAATATCTGTTAAATAAGCCCCGTAGAAGGAAAAGGACAAAATTTTGTTATCACTAATTTTTTGGCCAAAATTTTTAAAAACTTAAAATGTAAATATCTCGTTAAATAAGCCCCGTAGAAGGAAAAGGACAAAATTTTGTTATCACTAATTTTTTGGCCAAAATTTTGAATTTCCTTAGCAAAACTTAAAATGTAAATATCTCGTTAAATAAGCCCCGTAGAAGGAAAAGGACAAAATTTTGTTATCACTAATTTTTTGGCCAAAATTTTGAATTTCCTTAGCAAAACTTAAAATGTAAATATCTCGTTAAATAAGCCCCGTAGAAGGAAAAGGTTAAGATTTTGTTATCACTAATTTTTTGGCCAAAATTTTGAATTTCCTTAGCAAAACTTAAAATGTAAATATCTCGTTAAATGAGCCCCGTAGAAGGAAAAGGACAAAATTTTGTTATCACTAATTTTTTGGCCAACATTTAGCAAAACTTAAAATGTAAATATCTCGTTAAATAAGCCCCGTAGAAGGAAAAGGACAAAATTTTGTTATCACTAATTTTTTGGCCAAATTTTGGCAAAACTTAAAATGTAAATATCTCGTTAAATAAGCCCCGTAGAAGGAAAAGGACAAAATTTTGTTATCACAAATTTTTTGGCCAAAATTTTGAATTTCCTTAGCAAAACTTAAAATGTAAACATCTCGTTAAATAAGCCCCGTAGAAGGAAAAGGACAAAATTTTGTTATCACTAATTTTTTGGCCAAATTTTGGCAAAACTTAAAATGTAAATATCTCGTTAAATAAGCCCCGTAGAAGGAAAAGGACAAAATTTTGTTATCACTAACTTTTTGGCCAAAATTTTGAATTTCCTTAGCAAAACTTAAAATGTAAACATCTCGTTAAATAAGCCCCGTAGAAGGAAAAGGACAAAATTTTGTTATCACTAATTTTTTGGCCAAAATTTAGCAAAACTTAAAATGTAAATATCTCGTTAAATAAGCCCCGTAGAAGGAAAAGGACAAAATTTTGTTATCACTAATTTTTTGGCCAAAATATTGAATTTCCTTAGCAAAACTTAAAATGTAAATATCTCGTTAAATAAGCCCCGTAGAAGGAAAAGGACAAAATTTTGTTATCACTAATTTTTTGGCCAAATTTTGGCAAAACTTAAAATGTAAATATCTCGTTAAATAAGCCCCGTAGAAGGAAAAGGACAAAATTTTGTTATCACTAATTTTTTGGCCAAAATTTTGAATTTCCTTAGCAAAACTTAAAATGTAAACATCTCGTTAAATAAGCCCCGTAGAAGGAAAAGGACAAAATTTTGTTATCACTAATTTTTTGGCCAAATTTTGGCAAAACTTAAAATGTAAATATCTCGTTAAATAAGCCCCGTAGAAGGAAAAGGACAAAATTTTGTTATCACTAACTTTTTGGCCAAAATTTTGAATTTCCTTAGCAAAACTTAAAATGTAAACATCTCGTTAAATAAGCCCCGTAGAAGGAAAAGGACAAAATTTTGTTATCACTAATTTTTTGGCCAAAATTTAGCAAAACTTAAAATGTAAATATCTCGTTAAATAAGCCCCGTAGAAGGAAAAGGACAAAATTTTGTTATCACTAATTTTTTGGCCAAAATATTGAATTTCCTTAGCAAAACTTAAAATGTAAATATCTCGTTAAATAAGCCCCGTAGAAGGAAAAGGACAAAATTTTGTTATCACTAATTTTTTGGCCAAATTTTGGCAAAACTTAAAATGTAAATATCTCGTTAAATAAGCCCCGTAGAAGGAAAAGGACAAAATTTTGTTATCACTAATTTTTTGGCCAAAATTTTGAATTTCCTTAGCAAAACTTAAAATGTAAATATCTCGTTAAATAAGCCCCGTAGAAGGAAAAGGACAAAATTTTGTTATCACTAATTTTTTGGCCAAAATTTAGCAAAACTTAAAATGTAAATATCTCGTTAAAAAAGCCCCGTAGAAGGAAAAGGACAACATTTTGTTATCACTAATTTTTTGGCCAAAATTTTGAATTTCCTTACCAAACTTAAAATGTAAATATCTCGTTAAATAAGCTCCGTAGAAGGAAAAGGACAAAATTTTGTTATCACTAATTTTTTGGCCAAAATTTAGCAAAACTTAAAATGTAAATATCTCGTTAAATAAGCCCCGTAGAAGGAAAAGGACAAAATTTTGTTATCACTAATTTTTTGGCCAAAATTTTGAATTTCCTTAGCAAAACTTAAAATGTAAATATCTCGTTAAATAAGCCCCGTAGAAGGAAAAGGACAAAATTTTGTTATCACTAATTTGTTAGCCAAAATTTTGAATTTCCTTAGCAAAACTTAAAATGTAAATATCTCGTTAAATAAGCCCCGTAGAAGGAAAAGGACACAATTTTGTTATCACTAATTTTTTGGCCAAAATTTTGAATTTCCTTAGCAAAACTTAAAATGTAAATATCTCGTTAAATAAGCCCCGTAGAAGGAAAAGGACAAAATTTTGTTATCACTAATTTTTTTGCCAAAATTTTGAATTTCCTTAGCAAAACTTAAAATGTAAATATCTCGTTAAATAAGCCCCGTAGAAGGAAAAGGACAAAATTTTGTTATCACTAATTTTTTGGCCAAAATATTGAATTTCCTTAGCAAAACTTAAAATGTAAATATCTCGTTAAATAAGCCCCGTAGAAGGCCAAAATTTTGAATTTCCTTAGCAAAACTTAAAATGTAAACATCTCGTTAAATAAGCCCCGTAGAAGGAAAAGGACAAAATTTTGTTATCACTAATTTTTTGGCCAAAATTTTGAATTTCCTTAGCAAAACTTAAAATGTAAATATCTCGTTAAATAAGCCCCGTAGAAGGAAAAGGACAAAATTTTGTTATCACTAATTTTTTTGCCAACATTTTGAATTTCCTTAGCAAAACTTAAAATGTAAATATCTCGTTAAATAAGCCCCGTAGAAGGAAAAGGACAAAATTTTGTTATCACTAATTTTTTGGCCAAAATATTGAATTTCCTTAGCAAAACTTAAAATGTAAATATCTCGTTAAATAAGCCCCGTAGAAGGCCAAAATTTTGAATTTCCTTAGCAAAACTTAAAATGTAAACATCTCGTTAAATAAGCCCCGTAGAAGGAAAAGGACAAAATTTTGTTATCACTAATTTTTTGGCCAAAATTTTGAATTTCCTTAGCAAAACTTAAAATGTAAATATCTCGTTAAATAAGCCCCGTAGAAGGAAAAGGACAAAATTTTGTTATCACTAATTTTTTGGCCAAAATTTTGAATTTCCTTAGCAAAACTTAAAATGTAAACATCTCGTTAAATAAGCCCCGTAGAAGGAAAAGGACAAAATTTTGTTATCACTAATTTTTTGGCCAAAATTTTGAATTTCCTTAGCAAAACTTAAAATGTAAATATCTCGTTAAATAAGCCCCGTAGAAGGAAATGGACAAAATTTTGTTATCACTAATTTTTTGGCCAAATTTTGGCAAAACTTAAAATGTAAATATCTCGTTAAATAAGCCCCGTAGAAGGAAAAGGACAAAATTTTGTTATCACTAATTTTTTGGCCAAAATTTTGAATTTCCTTAGCAAAACTTAAAATGTAAACATCTCGTTAAATAAGCCCCGTAGAAGGAAAAGGACAAAATTTTGTTATCACTAATTTTTTGGCCAAATTTTGGCAAAACTTAAAATGTAAATATCTCGTTAAATAAGCCCCGTAGAAGGAAAAGGACAAAATTTTGTTATCACTAACTTTTTGGCCAAAATTTTGAATTTCCTTAGCAAAACTTAAAATGTAAACATCTCGTTAAATAAGCCCCGTAGAAGGAAAAGGACAAAATTTTGTTATCACTAATTTTTTGGCCAAAATTTAGCAAAACTTAAAATGTAAATATCTCGTTAAATAAGCCCCGTAGAAGGAAAAGGACAAAATTTTGTTATCACTAATTTTTTGGCCAAATTTTGGCAAAACTTAAAATGTAAATATCTCGTTAAATAAGCCCCGTAGAAGGAAAAGGACAAAATTTTGTTATCACTAATTTTTTGGCCAAAATTTTGAATTTCCTTAGCAAAACTTAAAATGTAAATATCTCGTTAAATAAGCCCCGTAGAAGGAAAAGGACAAAATTTTGTTATCACTAATTTTTTGGCCAAAATTTAGCAAAACTTAAAATGTAAATATCTCGTTAAATAAGCCCCGTAGAAGGAAAAGGACAACATTTTGTTATCACTAATTTTTGGCCAAAATTTTGAATTTCCTTAGCAAAACTTAAAATGTAAACATCTCGTTAAATAAGCCCCGTAGAAGGAAAAGGACAAAATTTTGTTATCACTAATTTTTTGGCCAAATTTTGGCAAAACTTAAAATGTAAATATCTCGTTAAATAAGCCCCGTAGAAGGAAAAGGACAAAATTTTTTTATCACTAACTTTTTGGCCAAAATTTTGAATTTCCTTAGCAAAACTTAAAATGTAAACATCTCGTTAAATAAGCCCCGTAGAAGGAAAAGGACAAAATTTTGTTATCACTAATTTTTTGGCCAAAATTTAGCAAAACTTAAAATGTAAATATCTCGTTAAATAAGCCCCGTAGAAGGAAAAGGACAAAATTTTGTTATCACTAATTTTTTGGCCAAATTTTGGCAAAACTTAAAATGTAAATATCTCGTTAAATAAGCCCCGTAGAAGGAAAAGGACAAAATTTTGTTATCACTAATTTTTTGGCCAAAATTTTGAATTTCCTTAGCAAAACTTAAAATGTAAACATCTCGTTAAATAAGCCCCGTAGAAGGAAAAGGACAAAATTTTGTTATCACTAATTTTTTGGCCAAAATTTAGCAAAACTTAAAATGTAAATATCTCGTTAAATAAGCCCCGTAGAAGGAAACGGACAAAATTTTGTTATCACTAATTTTTTGGCCAAATTTTGGCAAAACTTAAAATGTAAATATCTCGTTAAATAAGCCCCGTAGAAGGAAAAGGACAAAATTTTGTTATCACTAATTTTTTGGCCAAAATTTTGAATTTCCTTAGCAAAACTTAAAATGTAAACATCTCGTTAAATAAGCCCCGTAGAAGGAAAAGGACAAAATTTTGTTATCACTAATTTTTTGGCCAAAATTTAGCAAAACTTAAAATGTAAATATCTCGTTAAATAAGCCCCGTAGAAGGAAAAGGACAAAATTTTGTTATCACTAATTTTTTGGCCAAATTTTGGCAAAACTTAAAATGTAAATATCTCGTTAAATAAGCCCCGTAGAAGGAAAAGGACAAAATTTTGTTATCACTAATTTTT
The DNA here is from genome assembly GCA_963930755.1 of Eudasyphora cyanicolor. Taxonomy (NCBI): domain Eukaryota; kingdom Metazoa; phylum Arthropoda; class Insecta; order Diptera; family Muscidae; genus Eudasyphora; species Eudasyphora cyanicolor. Next base: position 268,964,773 of record OZ005735.1, read on the forward strand.
GGGCCAAAAGTTTGAATTTCCTTAGCAAAACTTAAAATGTAAACATCTCGTTAAATAAGCCCCGTAGAAGGAAAAGGACAAAATTTTGTTATCACTAATTTTTTGGCCAAAATTTAGCAAAACTTAAAATGTAAATATCTCGTTAAATAAGCCCCGTAGAAGGAAAAGGACAAAATTTTGTTATCACTAATTTTTTGGCCAAATTTTGGCAAAACTTAAAATGTAAATATCTCGTTAAATAAGCCCCGTAGAAGGAAAAGGACAAAATTTTGTTATCACTAATTTTTTGGCCAAAATTTTGAATTTCCTTAGCAAAACTTAAAATGTAAATATCTCGTTAAATAAGCCCCGTAGAAGGAAAAGGACAAAATTTTGTTATCACTAATTTTTTGGCCAAAATTTAGCAAAACTTAAAATGTAAATAGCTCGTTAAAAAAGCCCCGTAGAAGGAAAAGGACAACATTTTGTTATCACTAATTTTTTGGCCAAAATTTTGAATTTCCTTAGCAAAACTTAAAATGTAAATATCTCGTTAAATAAGCTCCGTAGAAGGAAAAGGACAAAATTTTGTTATCACTAATTTTTTGGCCAACATTTAGCAAAACTTAAAATGTAAATATCTCGTTAAATAAGCCCCGTAGAAGGAAAAGGACAAAATTTTGTTATCACTAATTTTTTGGCCAAAATTTTGAATTTCCTTAGCAAAACTTAAAATGTAAATATCTCGTTAAATAAGCCCCGTAGAAGGAAAAGGACAAAATTTTGTTATCACTAATTTGTTAGCCAAAATTTTGAATTTCCTTAGCAAAACATAAAATGTAAATATCTCGTTAAATAAGCCCCGTAGAAGGAAAAGGACAAAATTTTGTTATCACTAATTTTTTGGCCAAAATTTTGAATTTCCTTAGCAAAACTTAAAATGTAAATATCTCGTTAAATAAGCCCCGTAGAAGGAAAAGGACAAAATTTTGTTATCACTAATTTTTTTTGCCAAAATTTTGAATTTCCTTAGCAAAACTTAAAATGTAAATATCTCGTTAAATAAGCCCCGTAGAAGGAAAAGGACAAAATTTTGTTATCACTAATTTTTTGGCCAAAATATTGAATTTCCTTAGCAAAACTTAAAATGTAAATATCTCGTTAAATAAGCCCCGTATAAGGCCAAAATTTTGAATTTCCTTAGCAAAACTTAAAATGTAAACATCTCGTTAAATAAGCCCCGTAGAAGGAAAAGGACAAAATTTTGTTATCACTAATTTTTTGGCCAAAATTTTGAATTTCCTTAGCAAAACTTAAAATGTAAATATCTCGTTAAATAAGCCCCGTAGAAGGAAAAGGACAAAATTTTGTTATCACTAATTTTTTGGCCAAATTTTGGCAAAACTTAAAATGTAAATATCTCGTTAAATAAGCCCCGTAGAAGGAAAAGGACAAAATTTTGTTATCACTAATTTTTTGGCCAAAATTTTGAATTTCCTTAGCAAAACTTAAAATGTAAACATCTCGTTAAATAAGCCCCGTAGAAGGAAAAGGACAAAATTTTGTTATCACTAATTTTTTGGCCAAAATTTAGCAAAACTTAAAATGTAAATATCTCGTTAAATAAGCCCCGTAGAAGGAAAAGGACAAAATTTTGTTATCACTAATTTTTTGGCCAAATTTTGGCAAAACTTAAAATGTAAATATCTCGTTAAATAAGCCCCGTAGAAGGAAAAGGACAAAATTTTGTTATCACTAATTTTTTGGCCAAAATTTTGAATTTCCTTAGCAAAACTTAAAATGTAAACATCTCGTTAAATAAGCCCCGTAGAAGGAAAAGGACAAAATTTTGTTATCACTAATTTTTTGGCCAAAATTTAGCAAAACTTAAAATGTAAATATCTCGTTAAATAAGCCCCGTAGAAGGAAAAGGACAAAATTTTGTTATCACTAATTTTTTGGCCAAATTTTGGCAAAACTTAAAATGTAAATATCTCGTTAAATAAGCCCCGTAGAAGGAAAAGGACAAAATTTTGTTATCACTAATTTTTGGGCCAAAAGTTTGAATTTCCTTAGCAAAACTTAAAATGTAAACATCTCGTTAAATAAGCCCCGTAGAAGGAAAAGGACAAAATTTTGTTATCACTAATTTTTTGGCCAAAATTTAGCAAAACTTAAAATGTAAATATCTCGTTAAATAAGCCCCGTAGAAGGAAAAGGACAAAATTTTGTTATCACTTATTTTTTGGCCAAATTTTGGCAAAACTTAAAATGTAAATATCTCGTTAAATAAGCCCCGTAGAAGGAAAAGGACAAAATTTTGTTATCACTAATTTTTTGGCCAAAATTTTGAATTTCCTTAGCAAAACTTAAAATGTAAATATCTCGTTAAATAAGCCCCGTAGAAGGAAAAGGACAAAATTTTGTTATCACTAATTTTTTGGCCAAAATTTAGCAAAACTTAAAATGTAAATAGCTCGTTAAAAAAGCCCCGTAGAAGGAAAAGGACAACATTTTGTTATCACTAATTTTTTGGCCAAAATTTTGAATTTCCTTAGCAAAACTTAAAATGTAAATATCTCGTTAAATAAGCTCCGTAGAAGGAAAAGGACAAAATTTTGTTATCACTAATTTTTTGGCCAACATTTAGCAAAACTTAAAATGTAAATATCTCGTTAAATAAGCCCCGTAGAAGGAAAAGGACAAAATTTTGTTATCACTAATTTTTTGGCCAAAATTTTGAATTTCCTTAGCAAAACTTAAAATGTAAATATCTCGTTAAATAAGCCCCGTAGAAGGAAAAGGACAAAATTTTGTTATCACTAATTTGTTAGCCAAAATTTTGAATTTCCTTAGCAAAACATAAAATGTAAATATCTCGTTAAATAAGCCCCGTAGAAGGAAAAGGACAAAATTTTGTTATCACTAATTTTTTGGCCAAAATTTTGAATTTCCTTAGCAAAACTTAAAATGTAAATATCTCGTTAAATAAGCCCCGTAGAAGGAAAAGGACAAAATTTTGTTATCACTAATTTTTTTTGCCAAAATTTTGAATTTCCTTAGCAAAACTTAAAATGTAAATATCTCGTTAAATAAGCCCGTAGAAGGAAAAGGACAAAATTTTGTTATCACTAATTTTTTGGCCAAAATATTGAATTTCCTTAGCAAAACTTAAAATGTAAATATCTCGTTAAATAAGCCCCGTAGAAGGCCAAAATTTTGAATTTCCTTAGCAAAACTTAAAATGTAAACATCTCGTTAAATAAGCCCCGTAGAAGGAAAAGGACAAAATTTTGTTATCACTAATTTTTTGGCCAAAATTTTGAATTTCCTTAGCAAAACTTAAAATGTAAATATCTCGTTAAATAAGCCCCGTAGAAGGAAAAGGACAAAATTTTGTTATCACTAATTTTTTTGCCAACATTTTGAATTTCCTTAGCAAAACTTAAAATGTAAATATCTCGTTAAATAAGCCCCGTAGAAGGAAAAGGACAAAATTTTGTTATCACTAATTTTTTGGCCAAAATATTGAATTTCCTTAGCAAAACTTAAAATGTAAATATCTCGTTAAATAAGCCCCGTAGAAGGCCAAAATTTTGAATTTCCTTAGCAAAACTTAAAATGTAAACATCTCGTTAAATAAGCCCCGTAGAAGGAAAAGGACAAAATTTTGATATCACTAATTTTTTTGCCAACATTTTGAATTTCCTTAGCAAAACTTAAAATGTAAATATCTCGTTAAATAAGCCCCGTAGAAGGAAAAGGACAAAATTTTGTTATCACTAATTTTTTGGCCAAAATTTAGCAAAACTTAAAATGTAAATATCTCGTTAAATAAGCCCCGTAGAAGGAAAAGGACAACATTTTGTTATCACTAATTTTTTGGCCAAAATTTTGAATTTCCTTAGCAAAACTTAAAATGTAAACATCTCGTTAAATAAGCCTCGTAGAAGGAAAAGGACAAAATATTGTTATCACTAATTTTTTGGCCAAATTTTGGCAAAACTTAAAATGTAAATATCTCGTTAAATAAGCCCCGTAGAAGGAAAAGGACAAAATTTTGTTATCACTAACTTTTTGGCCAAAATTTTGAATTTCCTTAGCAAAACTTAAAATGTAAACATCTCGTTAAATAAGCCCCGTAGAAGGAAAAGGACAAAATTTTGTTATCACTAATTTTTTGGCCAAAATTTAGCAAAACTTAAAATGTAAATATCTCGTTAAATAAGCCCCGTAGAAGGAAAAGGACAAAATTTTGTTATCACTAATTTTTTGGCCAAATTTTGGCAAAACTTAAAATGTAAATATCTCGTTAAATAAGCCCCGTAGAAGGAAAAGGACAAAATTTTGTTATCACTAATTTTTTGGCCAAAATTTTGAATTTCCTTAGCAAAACTTAAAATGTAAACATCTCGTTAAATAAGCCCCGTAGAAGGAAAAGGACAAAATTTTGTTATCACTAATTTTTTGGCCAAAATTTAGCAAAACTTAAAATGTAAATATCTCGTTAAATAAGCCCCGTAGAAGGAAAAGGACAAAATTTTGTTATCACTAATTTTTTGGCCAAATTTTGGCAAAACTTAAAATGTAAATATCTCGTTAAATAAGCCCCGTAGAAGGAAAAGGACAAAATTTTGTTATCACTAATTTTTTGGCCAAAATTTTGAATTTCCTTAGCAAAACTTAAAATGTAAACATCTCGTTAAATAAGCCCCGTAGAAGGAAAAGGACAAAATTTTGTTATCACTAATTTTTTGGCCAAAATTTAGCAAAACTTAAAATGTAAATATCTCGTTAAATAAGCCCCGTAGAAGGAAAAGGACAAAATTTTGTTATCACTAATTTTTTGGCCAAATTTTGGCAAAACTTAAAATGTAAATATCTCGTTAAATAAGCCCCGTAGAAGGAAAAGGACAAAATTTTGTTATCACTAATTTTTTGGCCAAAATTTTGAATTTCCTTAGCAAAACTTAAAATGTAAACATCTCGTTAAATAAGCCCCGTAGAAGGAAAAGGACAAAATTTTGTTATCACTAATTTTTTGGCCAAAATTTAGCAAAACTTAAAATGTAAATATCTCGTTAAATAAGCCCCGTAGAAGGAAAAGGACAAAATTTTGTTATCACTAATTTTTTGGCCAAATTTTGGCAAAACTTAAAATGTAAATATCTCGTTAAATAAGCCCCGTAGAAGGAAAAGGACAAAATTTTGTTATCACTAATTTTTTGGCCAAAATTTTGAATTTCCTTAGCAAAACTTAAAATGTAAACATCTCGTTAAATAAGCCCCGTAGAAGGAAAAGGACAAAATTTTGTTATCACTAATTTTTTGGCCAAAATTTAGCAAAACTTAAAATGTAAATATCTCGTTAAATAAGCCCCGTAGAAGGAAAAGGACAAAATTTTGTTATCACTAATTTTTTGGCCAAATTTTGGCAAAACTTAAAATGTAAATATCTCGTTAAATAAGCCCCGTAGAAGGAAAAGGACAAAATTTTGTTATCACTAATTTTTTGGCCAAAATTTTGAATTTCCTTAGCAAAACTTAAAATGTAAATATCTCGTTAAATAAGCCCCGTAGAAGGAAAAGGACAAAATTTTGTTATCACTAATTTTTTTTGCCAAAATTTTGAATTTCCTTAGCAAAACTTAAAATGTAAATATCTCGTTAAATAAGCCCCGTAGAAGGAAAAGGACAAAATTTTGTGATCACTAATTTTTTGGCCAAAATATTGAATTTCCTTAGCAAAACTTAAAATGTAAATATCTCGTTAAATAAGCCCCGTAGAAGGCCAAAATTTTGAATTTCCTTAGCAAAACTTAAAATGTAAACATCTCGTTAAATAAGCCCCGTAGAAGGAAAAGGACAAAATTTTGTTATCACTAATTTTTTGGCCAAAATTTTGAATTTCCTTAGCAAAACTTAAAATGTAAATATCTCGTTAAATAAGCCCCGTAGAAGGAAAAGGACAAAATTTTGTTATCACTAATTTTTTTGCCAACATTTTGAATTTCCTTAGCAAAAGTTAAAATGTAAATATCTCGTTAAATAAGCCCCGTAGAAGGAAAAGGACAAAATTTTGTTATCACTAATTTTTTGGCCAAAATATTGAATTTCCTTAGCAAAACTTAAAATGTAAATATCTCGTTAAATAAGCCCCGTAGAAGGCCAAAATTTTGAATTTCCTTAGCAAAACTTAAAATGTAAACATCTCGTTAAATAAGCCCCGTAGAAGGAAAAGGACAAGATTTTGTTATCACTAATTTTTTGGCCAAAATTTTGAATTTCCTTAGCAAAACTTAAAATGTAAATATCTCGTTAAATAAGCCCCGTAGAAGGAAAAGGACAAAATTTTGTTATCACTAATTTTTTTGCCAACATTTTGAATTTCCTTAGCAAAACTTAAAATGTAAATATCTCGTTAAATAAGCCCCGTAGAAGGAAAAGGACAAAATTTTGTTATCACTAATTTTTTGGCCAAATTTTGGCAAAACTTAAAATGTAAATATCTCGTTAAATAAGCCCCGTAGAAGGAAAAGGACAAAATTTTGTTATCACTAATCTTTTGGCCAAAATTTTGAATTTCCTTAGCAAAACTTAAAATGTAAACATCTCGTTAAATAAGCCCCGTAGAAGGAAAAGGACAAAATTTTGTTATCACTAATTTTTTGGCCAAATTTTGGCAAAACTTAAAATGTAAATATCTCGTTAAATAAGCCCCGTAGAAGGAAAAGGACAAAATTTTGTTATCACTAACTTTTTGGCCAAAATTTTGAATTTCCTTAGCAAAACTTAAAATGTAAACATCTCGTTAAATAAGCCCCGTAGAAGGAAAAGGACAAAATTTTGTTATCACTAATTTTTTGTCCAAAATTTAGCAAAACTTAAAATGTAAATATCTCGTTAAATAAGCCCCGTAGAAGGAAAAGGACAAAATTTTGTTATCACTAATTTTTTGGCCAAATTTTGGCAAAACTTAAAATGTAAATATCTCGTTAAATAAGCCCCGTAGAAGGAAAAGGACAAAATTTTGTTATCACTAATTTTTTGGCCAAAATTTTGAATTTCCTTAGCAAAACTTAAAATGTAAATATCTCGTTAAATAAGCCCCGTAGAAGGAAAAGGACAAAATTTTGTTATCACTAATTTTTTGGCCAAAATTTAGCAAAACTTAAAATGTAAATATCTCGTTAAATAAGCCCCGTAGAAGGAAAAGGACAACATTTTGTTATCACTAATTTTTTAGCCAAAATTTTGAATTTCCTTAGAAAAACTTAAAATGTAAATATCTCGTTAAATAAGCCCCGTAGAAGGAAAAGGACAAAATTTTGTTATCACTAATTTTTTGGCCAAATTTTGGCAAAACTTAAAATGTAAATATCTCGTTAAATAAGCCCCGTAGAAGGAAAAGGACAAAATTTTGTTATCACTAACTTTTTGGCCAAAATTTTGAATTTCCTTAGCAAAACTTAAAATGTAAACATCTCGTTAAATAAGCCCCGTAGAAGGAAAAGGACAAAATTTTGTTATCACTAATTTTTTGGCCAAAATTTAGCAAAACTTAAAATGTAAATATCTCGTTAAATAAGCCCCGTAGAAGGAAAAGGACAAAATTTTGTTATCACTAATTTTTTGGCCAAATTTTGGCAAAACTTAAAATGTAAATATCTCGTTAAATAAGCCCCGTAGAAGGAAAAGGACAAAATTTTGTTATCACTAATTTTTTGGCCAAAATTTTGAATTTCCTTAGCAAAACTTAAAATGTAAACATCTCGTTAAATAAGCCCCGTAGAAGGAAAAGGACAAAATTTTGTTATCACTAATTTTTTGGCCAAATTTTGGCAAAACTTAAAATGTAAATATCTCGTTAAATAAGCCCCGTAGAAGGAAAAGGACAAAATTTTGTTATCACTAATTTTTTGGCCAAATTTTGGCAAAACTTAAAATGTAAATATCTCGTTAAATAAGCCCCGTAGAAGGAAAAGGACAAAATTTTGTTATCACTAATTTTTTGGCCAAAATTTTGAATTTCCTTAGCAAAACTTAAAATGTAAATATCTCGTTAAATAAGCCCCGTAGAAGGAAAAGGACAAAATTTTGTTATCACTAATTTTTTGGCCAAAATTTAGCAAAACTTAAAATGTAAATATCTCGTTAAATAAGCCCCGTAGAAGGAAAAGGACAACATTTTGTTATCACTAATTTTTTGGCCAAAATTTTGAATTTCCTTAGCAAAACTTAAAATGTAAATATCTCGTTAAATAAGCCCCGTAGAAGGAAAAGGACAAAATTTTGTTATCACTAATTTTTTGGCCAAAATTTAGCAAAACTTAAAATGTAAATATCTCGTTAAATAAGCCGCGTAGAAGGAAAAGGACAAAATTTTGTTATCACTAATTTTTTGGCCAAAATTTTGAATTTCCTTAGCAAAACTTAAAATGTAAATATCTCGTTAAATAAGCCCCGTAGAAGGAAAAGGACAAAATTTTGTTATCAATAATTTTTTTGCCAAAATTTTGAATTTCCTTAGCAAAACTTAAAATGTAAATATCTAGTTAAATAAGCCCCGTAGAAGGAAAAGGACAAAATTTTGTTATCACTAATTTTTTGGCCAACATTTTGAATTTCCTTAGCAAAACTTAAAATGTAAATATCTCGTTAAATAAGCCCCGTAGAAGGAAAAGGACAAAATTTTGTTATCACTAATTTTTTTGCCAAAATTTTGAATATCCTTAGCAAAACTTAAAATGTAAATATCTCGTTAAATAAGCCCCGTAGAAGGAAAAGGACAAAATTTTGTTATCACTAATTTTTTGGCCAAAATATTGAATTTCCTTAGCAAAACTTAAAATGTAAATATCTCGTTAAATAAGCCCCGTAGAAGGAAAAGGACAAAATTTTGTTATGACTAATTTTTTGGCCAAATTTTGGCAAAACTTAAAATGTAAATATCTCGTTAAATAAGCCCCGTAGAAGGAAAAGGACAAAATTTTGTTATCACAAATTTTTTGGCCAAAATTTTGAATTTCCTTAGCAAAACTTAAAATGTAAATATCTCGTTAAATAAGCCCCGTAGAAGGAAAAGGACAAAATTTTGTTATCACTAATTTTTTTTGCCAAAATTTTGAATTTCCTTAGCAAAACTTAAAATGTAAACATCTCGTTAAATAAGCCCCGTAGAAGGAAAAGGACAAAATTTTGTTATCACTAATTTTTTGGCCAAAATTTTGAATTTCCTTAGCAAAACTTAAAATGTAAATATCTCGTTAAATAAGCCCCGTAGAAGGAAAAGGACAAAATTTTGTTATCACTAATTTTTTTGCCAAAATTTTGAATTTCCTTAGCAAAACTTAAAATGTAAATATCTCGTTAAATAAGCCCCGTAGAAGGAAAAGGACAAAATTTTGTTTTCACTAATTTTTTGGCCAAATTTTGGCAAAACTTAAAATGTAAATATCTCGTTAAATAAGCCCCGTAGAAGGAAAAGGACAAAATTTTGTTATCACTAACTTTTTGGCCAAAATTTTGAATTTCCTTAGCAAAACTTAAAATGTAAACATCTCGTTAAATAAGCCCCGTAGAAGGAAAAGGACAAAATTTTGTTATCACAAATTTTTTGGCCAAAATTTAGCAAAACTTAAAATGTAAATATCTCGTTAAATGAGCCCCGTAGAAGGAAAAGGACAAAATTTTGTCATCACTAATTTGTTGGCCAAAATTTTGAATTTCCATAGCAAAACTTAAAATGTAAATATCTCGTTAAATAAGCCCCGTAGAAGGAAAAGGACAAAATTTTGTTATCACTAATTTTTTGGCCAAAATTTTGAATTTCCTTAGCAAAACTTAAAATGTAAATATCTCGTTAAATAAGCCCCGTAGAAGGAAAAGGACAAAATTTTGTTATCACTAATTTTTTGGCCAAAATTTTGAATTTCCTTAGCAAAACTTAAAATGTAAATATCTCGTTAAATAAGCCCCGTAGAAGGAAAAGGACAAAATTTTGTTATCACTAATTTTTTGGCCAAAATTTTGAATTTCCTTAGCAAAACTTAAAATGTAAATATCTCGTTAAATAAGCCCCGTAGAAGGAAAAGGACAAAATTTTGTTATCACTAATTTTTTGGCCAAAATCTAGCAAAACTTAAAATGTAAATATCTCGTTAAATAAGCCCCGTAGAAGGAAAAGGACAAAATTTTGTTATCACTAATTTTTTGGCCAAAATTTTGAATTTCCTTAGCAAAACTTAAAATGTAAATATCTCGTTAAATAAGCCCCGTAGAAGGAAAAGGACAAAATTTTGTTATCACTAATTTTTTGGCCAAAATCTAGCAAAACTTAAAATGTAAATATCTCGTTAAATAAGCCCCGTAGAAGGAAAAGGACAAAATTTTGTTATCACTAATTTTTTGGCCAAAATTTTGAATTTCCTTAGCAAAACTTAAAATGTAAATATCTCGTTAAATAAGCCCCGTAGAAGGAAAAGGACAAAATTTTGTTATCACTAATTTTTTGGCCAAAATTTTGAATTTTCTTAGCAAAACTTAAAATGTAAATATCTGTTAAATAAGCCCCGTAGAAGGAAAAGGACAAAATTTTGTTATCACTAATTTTTTGGCCAAAATTTTTAAAAACTTAAAATGTAAATATCTCGTTAAATAAGCCCCGTAGAAGGAAAAGGACACAATTTTGTTATCACTAATTTTTTGGCCAAAATTTTGAATTTCCTTAGCAAAACTTAAAATGTAAATATCTCGTTAAATAAGCCCCGTAGAAGGAAAAGGACAAAATTTTGTTATCACTAATTTTTTGGCCAAAATTTTGAATTTCCTTAGCAAAACTTAAAATGTAAATATCTCGTTAAATAAGCCCCGTAGAAGGAAAAGGTTAAGATTTTGTTATCACTAATTTTTTGGCCAAAATTTTGAATTTCCTTAGCAAAACTTAAAATGTAAATATCTCGTTAAATGAGCCCCGTAGAAGGAAAAGGACAAAATTTTGTTATCACTAATTTTTTGGCCAAATTTTGGCAAAACTTAAAATGTAAATATCTCGTTAAATAAGCCCCGTAGAAGGAAAAGGACAAAATTTTGTTATCACTAACTTTTTGGCCAAAATTTTGAATTTCCTTAGCAAAACTTAAAATGTAAACATCTCGTTAAATAAGCCCCGTAGAAGGAAAAGGACAAAATTTTGTTATCACTAATTTTTTGGCCAAATTTTGGCAAAACTTAAAATGTAAATATCTCGTTAAATAAGCCCCGTAGAAGGAAAAGGACAAAATTTTGTTATCACTAACTTTTTGGCCAAAATTTTGAATTTCCTTAGCAAAACTTAAAATGTAAACATCTCGTTAAATAAGCCCCGTAGAAGGAAAAGGTCAAAATTTTGTTATCACTAATTTTTTGGCCAAATTTTGGCAAAACTTAAAATGTAAATATCTCGTTAAATAAGCCCCGTAGAAGGAAAAGGACAAAATTTTGTTATCACTAATTTTTTGGCCAAAATATTGAATTTCCTTAGCAAAACTTAAAATGTAAATATCTCGTTAAATAAGCCCCGTAGAAGGAAAAGGACAAAATTTTGTTATCACTAATTTTTTGGCCAAATTTTGGCAAAACTTAAAATGTAAATATCTCGTTAAATAAGCCCCGTAGAAGGAAAAGGACAAAATTTTGTTATCACTAATTTTTTGGCCAAAATTTTGAATTTCCTTAGCAAAACTTAAAATGTAAACATCTCGTTAAATAAGCCCCGTAGAAGGAAAAGGACAAAATTTTGTTATCACTAATTTTTTGGCCAAATTTTGGCAAAACTTAAAATGTAAATATCTCGTTAAATAAGCCCCGTAGAAGGAAAAGGACAAAATTTTGTTATCACTAACTTTTTGGCCAAAATTTTGAATTTCCTTAGCAAAATTTAAAATGTAAACATCTCGTTAAATAAGCCCCGTAGAAGGAAAAGGACAAAATTTTGTTATCACTAATGTTGGCCAAAATTTTGAATTTCCTTAGCAAAACATAAAATGTAAATATCTCGTTAAATAAGCCCCGTAGAAGGAAAAGGTTAAGATTTTGTTATCACTAATTTTTTGGCCAAAATTTTGAATTTCCTTAGCAAAACTTAAAATGTAAATATCTCGTTAAATAAGCCCCGTAGAAGGAAAAGGACAAAATTTTGTTATCACTAATTTTTTGGCCAAAATTTTGAATTTCCTTAGCAAAACTTAAAATGTAAACATCTCGTTAAATAAGCCCCGTAGAAGGAAAAGGACAAAATTTTGTTATCACTAATTTTTTGGCCAAATTTTGGCAAAACTTAAAATGTAAATATCTCGTTAAATAAGCCCCGTAGAAGGAAAAGGACAAAATTTTGTTATCACTAACTTTTTGGCCAAAATTTTGAATTTCCTTAGCAAAATTTAAAATGTAAACATCTCGTTAAATAAGCCCCGTAGAAGGAAAAGGTTAAGATTTTGTTATCACTAATTTTTTGGCCAAAATTTTGAATTTCCTTAGCAAAACTTAAAATGTAAATATCTCGTTACATGAGCCCCGTAGAAGGAAAAGGACAAAATTTTGTTATCACTAATTTTTTGGCCAAAATTTAGCAAAACTTAAAATGTAAATATCTCGTTAAATAAGCCCCGTAGAAGGAAAAGGACAAAATTTTGTTATCACTAATTTTTTGGCCAAAATTTTGAATTTCCTTAGCAAAACTTAAAATGTAAATATCTCGTTAAATAAGCCCCGTAGAAGGAAAAGGACAAAATTTTGTTATCACTAATTTTTTGGCCAAATTTTGGCAAAACTTAAAATGTAAATATCTCGTTAAATAAGCCCCGTAGAAGGAAAAGGACCAAATTTTGTTATCACAAATTTGTTGGCCAAAATTTTGAATTTCCTTAGCAAAACTTAAAATGTAAACATCTCGTTAAATAAGCCACGTAGGAGGAAAAAGACAAAATTTTGTTATCACTAATTTTTTGGCCAAATTTTGGCAAAACTTAAAATGTAAATATCTCGTTAAATAAGCCCCGTAGAAGGAAAAGGACAAAATTTTGTTATCACTAATTTTTTGGCCAACATTTTGAATTTCCTTAGCAAAACTTAAAATGTAAACATCTCGTTAAATAAGCCCCGTAGAAGGAAAAGGACAAAATTTTGTTATCACTAATTTTTTGGCCAAAATTTAGCAAAACTTAAAATGTAAATATCTCGTTAAATAAGCCCCGTAGAAGGAAAAGGACAAAATTTTGTTATCACTAATTTTTTGGCCAAAATTTTGAATTTCCTTAGCAAAACTTAAAATGTAAATATCTCGTTAAATAAGCCCCGTAGAAGGAAAAGGTTAAGATTTTGTTATCACTAATTTTTTGGCCAAAATTTTGAATTTCCTTAGCAAAACTTAAAATGTAAATATCTCGTTAAATAAGCCCCGTAGAAGGAAAAGGACAAAATTTTGTTATCACTAATTTTTTGGCCAAAATTTAGCAAAACTTAAAATGTAAATATCTCGTTAAATAAGCCCCGTAGAAGGAAAAGGACAAAATTTTGTTATCACTAATTTTTTGGCCAAAATTTTGAATTTCCTTAGCAAAACTTAAAATGTAAACATCTCGTTAAATAAGCCCCGTAGAAGGAAAAGGACAAAATTTTGTTATCACTAATTTTTTGGCCAAATTTTGGCAAAACTTAAAATGTAAATATCTCGTTAAATAAGCCCCGTAGAAGGAAAAGGACAAAATTTTGTTATCACTAATTTTTTGGCCAAAATTTTGAATTTCCTTAGCAAAACTTAAAATGTAAACATCTCGTTAAATAAGCCCCGTAGAAGGAAAAGGACAAAATTTTGTTATCACTAATTTTTTGGCCAAATTTTGGCAAAACTTAAAATGTAAATATCTCGTTAAATAAGCCCCGTAGAAGGAAAAGGACAAAATTTTGTTATCACTAACTTTTTGGCCAAAATTTTGAATTTCCTTAGCAAAACTTAAAATGTAAACATCTCGTTAAATAAGCCCCGTAGAAGGAAAAGGACAAAATTTTGTTATCACTAATTTTTTGGCCAAAATTTAGCAAAACTTAAAATGTAAATATCTCGTTAAATAAGCCCCGTAGAAGGAAAAGGACAAAATTTTGTTATCACTAATTTTTTGGCCAAAATATTGAATTTCCTTAGCAAAACTTAAAATGTAAATATCTCGTTAAATAAGCCCCGTAGAAGGAAAAGGACAAAATTTTGTTATCACTAATTTTTTGGCCAAATTTTGGCAAAACATAAAATGTAAATATCTCGTTAAATAAGCCCCGTAGAAGGAAAAGGACAAAATTTTGTTATCACTAATTTTTTGGCCAAAATTTTGAATTTCCTTAGCAAAACTTAAAATGTAAATATCTCGTTAAATAAGCCCCGTAGAAGGAAAAGGACAAAATTTTGTTATCACTAATTTTTTGGCCAAAATTTAGCAAAACTTAAAATGTAAATATCTCGTTAAATAAGCCCCGTAGAAGGAAAAGGACAACATTTTGTTATCACTAATTTTTTGGCCAAAATTTTGAATTTCCTTAGCAAAACTTAAAATGTAAATATCTCGTTAAATAAGCCCCGTAGAAGGAAAAGGACAAAATTTTCTTATCACTAATTTTTAGCCAAAATTTTGAATTTCCTTAGCAAAACTTAAAATGTAAATATCTCGTTAAATAAGCCCCGTAGAAGGAAAAGGACAAAATTTTGTTATCACTAATTGTTTGGCAAAAATTTTGAATTTCCTTAGCAAAACTTAAAATGTAAATATCTCGTTAAATAAGCCCCGTAGAAGGAAAAGGACAAAATTTTGTTATCACTAATTTTTTTGCCAAAATTTTGAATTTCCTTAGCAAAACTTAAAATGTAAATATCTCGTTAAATAAGCCCCGTAGAAGGAAAAGGACAAAATTTTGTTATCACTAATTTTTTGGCCAAAATCTAGCAAAACTTAAAATGTAAATATCTCGTTAAATAAACCCCGTAGAAGGAAAAGGACAAAATTTTGTTATCACTAATTTTTTGGCCAAAATTTTGAATTTCCTTAGCAAAACTTAAAATGTAAATATCTCGTTAAATAAGCCCCGTAGAAGGAAAAGGACAAAATTTTGTTATCACTAATTTTTTGGCCAAAATTTTGAATTTCCTTAGCAAAACTTAAAATGTAAATATCTCATTAAATAAGCCCCGTAGAAGGAAAAGGACAAAAATTTGTTATCACTAATTTTTGGCCAAATTTTGGCAAAACTTAAAATGTAAATATCTCGTTAAATAAGCCCCGTAGAAGGAAAAGGACAAAATTTTGTTATCACTAATTTTTTTGGCCAAAATTTTGAATTTCCTTAGCAAAACTTAAAATGTAAATATCTCGTTAAATAAGCCTCGTAGAAGGAAATGGACAAAATTTTGTTATCACTAATTTTTTGGCCAAAATTTTGAATTTCCTTAGCAAAACTTAAAATGTAAATATCTCGTTAAATAAGCCCCGTAGAAGGAAAAGGACAAAATTTTGTTATCACTAATTTTTTGGCCAAAATTTAGCAAAACTTAAAATGTAAATATCTCGTTAAATAAGCCCCGTAGAAGGAAAAGGACAACATTTTGTTATCACTAATTTTTTGGCCAAAATTTTGAATTTCCTTAGCAAAACTTAAAATGTAAATATCTCGTTGAATAAGCCCCGTAGAAGGAAAAGGACAAAATTTTGTTATCACTAATTTTTTGGCCAAAATTTTGAATTTCCTTAGCAAAACTTAAAATGTAAATATCTCGTTAAATAAGCCCCGTAGAAGGAAATGGACAAAATTTTGTTATCACTAATTTTTTGGCCAAAATTTTGAATTTCCTTAGCAAAACTTAAAATGTAAACATCTCGTTAAATAAGCCCCGTAGAAGGAAAAGGACAAAATTTTGTTATCACTAATTATTTGGCCAAAATTTAGCAAAACTTAAAATGTAAATATCTCGTTAAATAATCCCGTAGAAGGAAAAGGACAACATTTTGTTATCACTAATTTTTGGCCAAAATTTTGAATTTCCTTAGCAAAACTTAAAATGTAAATATCTCGTTAAATAAGCCCCGTAGAAGGAAAAGGACAAAATTTTGTTATCACTAATTTTTTGGCCAAAATTTAGCAAAACTTAAAATGTAAATATCTCGTTAAATAAGCCCCGTAGAAGGAAAAGGACAAAATTTTGTTATCACTAATGTTGGCCAAAATTTTGAATTTCCTTAGCAAAACTTAAAATGTAAATATCTCGTTAAATAAGCCCCGTAGAAGGAAAAGGACAAAATTTTGTTATCACTAATTTTTTGGCCAAAATTTAGCAAAACTTAAAATGTAAATATCTCGTTAAATAAGCCCCGTAGAAGGAAAAGGACAAAATTTTGTTATCACTAATGTTGGCCAAAATTTTGAATTTCCTTAGCAAAACTTAAAATGTAAATATCTCGTTAAATAAGCCCCGTAGAAGGAAAAGGACAAAATTTTGTTATCACTAATTTTTTGGCCAAAATTTAGCAAAACTTAAAATGTAAATATCTCGTTAAATAAGCCCCGTAGAAGGAAAAGGACAAAATTTTGTTATCACTAATTTTTTGGCCAAAATATTGAATTTCCTTAGCAAAACTTAAAATGTAAATATCTCGTTAATTAAGCCCCGTAGAAGGAAAAGGACAAAATTTTGTTATCACTAATTTTTTGGCCAAATTTTGGCAAAACATAAAATGTAAATATCTCGTTAAATAAGCCCCGTAGAAGGAAAAGGACAAAATTTTGTTATCACTAATTTTTTGGCCAAAATTTTGAATTTCCTTAGCAAAACTTAAAATGTAAATATCTCGTTAAATAAGCCCCGTAGAAGGAAAAGGACAAAATTTTGTTATCACTAATTTTTTGGCCAAAATTTAGCAAAACTTAAAATGTAAATATCTCGTTAAATAAGCCCCGTAGAAGGAAAAGGACAACATTTTGTTATCACTAATTTTTTGGCCAAAATTTTGAATTTCCTTAGCAAAACTTAAAATGTAAATATCTCGTTAAATAAGCCCCGTAGAAGGAAAAGGACAAAATTTTCTTATCACTAATTTTTAGCCAAAATTTTGAATTTCCTTAGCAAAACTTAAAATGTAAATATCTCGTTAAATAAGCCCCGTAGAAGGAAAAGGACAAAATTTTGTTATCACTAATTGTTTGGCCAAAATTTTGAATTTCCTTAGCAAAACTTAAAATGTAAATATCTCGTTAAATAAGCCCCGTAGAAGGAAAAGGACAAAATTTTGTTATCACTAATTTTTTTGCCAAAATTTTGAATTTCCTTAGCAAAACTTAAAATGTAAATATCTCGTTAAATAAGCCCCGTAGAAGGAAAAGGACAAAATTTTGTTATCACTAATTTTTTGGCCAAAATCTAGCAAAACTTAAAATGTAAATATCTCGTTAAATAAACCCCGTAGAAGGAAAAGGACAAAATTTTGTTATCACTAATTTTTTGGCCAAAATTTTGAATTTCCTTAGCAAAACTTAAAATGTAAATATCTCGTTAAATAAGCCCCGTAGAAGGAAAAGGACAAAATTTTGTTATCACTAATTTTTTGGCCAAATTTTGGCAAAACTTAAAATGTAAATATCTCGTTAAATAAGCCCCGTAGAAGGAAGAGGACAAAATTTTGTTATCACTAATTTTTGGCCAAAATTTAAAATGTAAATATCTCGTTAAATAAGCCTCGTAGAAAAAGAAAAGGACAAAATTTTGTTATCACTAATTTTTTGGCCAAAATTTTGAATTTCCTTAGCAAAACTTAAAATGTAAACATCTCGTTAAATAAGCCCCGTAGAAGGAAAAGGACAAAATTTTGTTATCACTAATTTTTTGGCCAAAATTTAGCAAAACTTAAAATGTAAATATCTCGTTAAATAAGCCCCGTAGAAGGAAAAGGACAAAATTTTGTTATCACTAATTTTTTGGCCAAAATATTGAATTTCCTTAGCAAAACTTAAAATGTAAATATCTCATTAAATAAGCCCCGTAGAAGGAAAAGGACAAAAATTTGTTATCACTAATTTTTGGCCAAATTTTGGCAAAACTTAAAATGTAAATATCTCGTTAAATAAGCCCCGTAGAAGGAAAAGGACAAAATTTTGTTATCACTAATTTTTTGGCCAAAATTTTGAATTTCCTTAGCAAAACTTAAAATGTAAATATCTCGTTAAATAAGCCCCGTAGAAGGAAATGGACAAAATTTTGTTATCACTAATTTTTTGGCCAAAATTTTGAATTTCCTTAGCAAAACTTAAAATGTAAATATCTCGTTAAATAAGCCCCGTAGAAGGAAAAGGACAAAATTTTGTTATCACTAATTTTTTGGCCAAAATTTAGCAAAACTTAAAATGTAAATATCTCGTTAAATAAGCCCCGTAGAAGGAAAAGGACAACATTTTGTTATCACTAATTTTTTGGCCAAAATTTTGAATTTCCTTAGCAAAACTTAAAATGTAAATATCTCGTTGAATAAGCCCCGTAGAAGGAAAAGGACAAAATTTTGTTATCACTAATTTTTTGGCCAAAATTTTGAATTTCCTTAGCAAAACTTAAAATGTAAATATCTCGTTAAATAAGCCCCGTAGAAGGAAATGGACAAAATTTTGTTATCACTAATTTTTTGGCCAAAATTTAGCAAAACTTAAAATGTAAATATCTCGTTAAATAAGCCCCGTAGAAGGAAAAGGACAAAATTTTGTTATCACTAATTATTTGGCCAAAATTTAGCAAAACTTAAAATGTAAATATCTCGTTAAATAATCCCGTAGAAGGAAAAGGACAACATTTTGTTATCACTAATTTTTTGGCCAAAATTTTGAATTTCCTTAGCAAAACTTAAAATGTAAATATCTCGTTAAATAAGCCCCGTAGAAGGAAAAGGACAAAATTTTGTTATCACTAATTTTTTGGCCAAAATTTAGCAAAACTTAAAATGTAAATATCTCGTTAAATAAGCCCCGTAGAAGGAAAAGGACAAAATTTTGTTATCACTAATGTTGGCCAAAATTTTGAATTTCCTTAGCAAAACATAAAATGTAAATATCTCGTTAAATAAGCCCCGTAGAAGGAAAAGGACAAAATTTTGTTATCACTAATTTTTTGGCCAAAATTTTGAATTTCCTTACCAAAACTTAAAATGTAAATATCTCGTTAAATAAGCCCCGTAGAAGGAAAAGGACAAAATTTTGTTATCACTAATTTTTTGGCCAAAATTTAGCAAAACTTAAAATGTAAATATCTCGTTAAATAAGCCCCGTAGAAGGAAAAGGATAACATTTTGTTATCACTAATTTTTTGGCCAAAATTTTGAATTTCCTTAGCAAAACTTAAAATGTAAATATCTCGTTGAATAAGCCCCGTAGAAGGAAAAGGACAAAATTTTGTTATCACTAATTTTTTGGCCAAAATTTTGAATTTCCTTAGCAAAACTTAAAATGTAAATATCTCGTTAAATAAGCCCCGTAGAAGGAAATGGACAAAATTTTGTTATCACTAATTTTTTGGCCAAAATTTTGAATTTCCTTAGCAAAACTTAAAATGTAAACATCTCGTTAAATAAGCCCCGTAGAAGGAAAAGGACAAAATTTTGTTATCACTAATTATTTGGCCAAAATTTAGCAAAACTTAAAATGTAAATATCTCGTTAAATAATCCCGTAGAAGGAAAAGGACAACATTTTGTTATCACTAATTTTTTGGCCAAAATTTTGAATTTCCTTAGCAAAACTTAAAATGTAAATATCTCGTTAAATAAGCCCCGTAGAAGGAAAAGGGCAAAATTTTGTTATCACTAATTTTTTGGCCAAAATTTAGCAAAACTTAAAATGTAAATATCTCGTTAAATAAGCCCCGTAGAAGGAAAAGGACAAAATTTTGTTATCACTAATGTTGGCCAAAATTTTGAATTTCCTTAGCAAAACATAAAATGTAAATATCTCGTTAAATAAGCCCCGTAGAAGGAAAAGGACAAAATTTTGTTATCACTAATTTTTTGGCCAAAATTTTGAATTTCCTTACCAAAACTTAAAATGTAAATATCTCGTTAAATAAGCCCCGTAGAAGGAAAAGGACAAAATTTTGTTATCACTAATTTTTTGGCCAAAATTTAGCAAAACTTAAAATGTAAATATCTCGTTAAATAAGCCCCGTAGAAGGAAAAGGACAAAATTTTGTTATCACTAATTTTTTGGCCAAAATTTAGCAAAACTTAAAATGTAAATATCTCGTTAAATAAGCCCCGTAGAAGGAAAAGGACAAAATTTTGTTATCACTAATTTTTTGGCCAAAATTTTGAATTTCCTTAGCAAAACTTAAAATGTAAATATCTGTTAAATAAGCCTCGTAGAAGGAAACGGACAAAATTTTGTTATCACTAATTTTTTGGCCAAAATTTAGCAAAACTTAAAATGTAAATATCTCGTTAAATAAGAACCGTAGAAAGAAAAGGACAAGATTTTGTTATCACTAATTTTTTGGCCAAAATTTTGAATTTCCTTAGCAAAACTTAAAATGTAACTATCTCGTTAAATAAGCCCCGTAGAAGGAAATGGACAAAATTTTGTTATCACTAATTTTTTGGCCAAAATTTTGAATTTCCTTAGCAAAACTTAAAATGTAAACATCTCGTTAAATAAGCCCCGTAGAAGGAAAAGGACAAAATTTTGTTATCACTAATTTGTTAGATAAAATTTTGAATTTCCTTAGCAAAACTTAAAATGTAAATATCTCGTTAAATAAGCCCCGTAGAAGGAAAAGGACAAAATTTTGTTATCACTAATTTTTTGGCCAAAATTTTGAATTTCCTTAGCAAAACTTAAAATGTAAACATCTCGTTAAATAAGCCCCCTAGAAGGAAAAGGACAAAATTTTGTTATCACTAATTTTTTGGCCAAAATTTAGCAAAACTTAAAATGTAAATATCTCGTTAAATAAGCCCCGTAGAAGAAAAAGGACAACATTTTGTTATCACTAATTTTTTGGCCAAAATTTTGAATTTCCTTAGCAAAACTTAAAATGTAAATATCTCGTTAAATAAGCCCCGTAGAAGGAAAAGGGCAAAATTTTGTTATCACTAGTTTTTTGGCCAAAATTTAGCAAAACTTAAAATGTAAATATCTCGTTAAATAAGCCCCCTAGAAGGAAAAGGACAAAATTTTGTTATCACTAATGTTGGCCAAAATTTTGAATTTCCCCGTAGAAGGAAAAGGACAAAATTTTGTTATCACTAATTTTTTGGCCAAAATTTTGAATTTCCTTAACAAAACTTAAAATGTAAATATCTCGTTAAATAAGCCCGTAGAAGGAAAAGGACAAAATTTTGTTATCACTAATTTTTTGGCCAAAATTTTGAATTTCCTTAGTAAAACTTAAAATGTAAATATCTCGTTAAATAAGCCCCGTAGAACGAAAAGGACAAAATTTTGTTATCACTAAGTTTTTGGCCAAAATTTAGCAAAACTTAAAATGTAAATATCTCGTTAAATAAGCCCCGTAGAAGGAAAAGGACAAAATTTTGTTATCACTAATTTTTTGGCCAAAATTTAGCAAAACTTAAAATGTAAATATCTCGTTAAATAAGCCCCGTAGAAGGAAAAGGACAAAATTTTGTTATCACTAATTTTTTGGCCAAAATTTTGAATTTCCTTAGCAAAACTTAAAATGTAAATATCTCGTTAAATAAGCCCCGTAGAAGAAAAAGGACAAAATTTTGTTATCACTAATTTTTTGGCCAAAATTTTGAATTTCCTTAGTAAAACTTAAAATGTAAATATCTCGTTAAATAAGCCCCGTAGAAGGAAAAGGACAAAATTTTGTTATCACTAATTTTTTGGCCAAAATTTTGAATTTCCTTAGCAAAACTTAAAATGTAAATATCTCGTCAAATAAGCCCCGTAGAAGGAAATGGACAAAATTTTGTTATCACTAATTTTTTGGCCAAAATTTTGAATTTCCTTAGCAAAACTTAAAATGTAAACATCTCGTTAAATAAGCCCCGTAGAAGGAAAAGGACAAAATTTTGTTATCACTAATGTTGGCCAAAATTTTGAATTTCCTTAGCAAAACATAAAATGTAAATATCTCGTTAAATAAGCCCCGTAGAAGGAAAAGGACAAAATTTTGTTATCACTAATTTTTTGGCCAAAATTTAGCAAAACTTAAAATGTAAATATCTCGTTAAATAAGCCCCGTAGAAGGAAAAGGACAACATTTTGTTATCACTAATTTTTTGGCCAAAATTTTGAATTTCCTTAGCAAAACTTAAAATGTAAATATCTCGTTAAATAAGCCCCGTAGAAGGAAATGGACAAAATTTTGTTATCACTAATTTTTTGGCCAAAATTTTGAATTTCCTTAGCAAAACTTAAAATGTAAACATCTCGTTAAATAAGCCCCGTAGAAGGAAAAGGACAAAATTTTGTTATCACTAATGTTGGCCAAAATTTTGAATTTCCTTAGCAAAACATAAAATGTAAATATCTCGTTAAATAAGCCCCGTAGAAGGAAAAGGACAAAATTTTGTTATCACTAATTTTTTGGCCAAAATTTAGCAAAACTTAAAATGTAAATATCTCGTTAAATAAGCCCCGTAGAAGGAAAAGGACAAAATTTTGTTATCACTAATTTTTTGGCCAAAATTTTGAATTTCCTTAGCAAAACTTAAAATGTAAATATCTCGTTAAATAAGCCCCGTAGAAGGAAATGGACAAAATTTTGTTATCACTAATTTTTTGGCCAAAATTTTGAATTTCCTTAGCAAAACTTAAAATGTAAACATCTCGTTAAATAAGCCCCGTAGAAGGAAAAGGACAAAATTTTGTTATCACTAATGTTGGCCAAAATTTTGAATTTCCTTAGCAAAACATAAAATGTAAATATCTCGTTAAATAAGCCCCGTAGAAGGAAAAGGAAAAAATTTTGTTATCACTAATTTTTTGGCCAAAATTTAGCAGAACTTAAAATGTAAATATCTCGTTAAATAAGCCCCGTAGAAGGAAAAGGACAAAATTTTGTTATCACTAATTTTTTGGCCAAAATTTAGCAAAACTTAAAATGTAAACATCTCGTTAAATAAGCCCCGTAGAAGGAAAAGGACAAAATTTTGTTATCACTAATGTTGGCCAAAATTTTGAATTTCCTTAGCAAAACATAAAATGTAAATATCTCGTTAAATAAGCCCCGTAGAAGGAAAAGGACAAAATTTTGTTATCACTAATTTTTTGGCCAAAATTTAGCAAAACTTAAAATGTAAATATCTCGTTAAATAAGCCCCGTAGAAGGAAAAGGACAAAATTTTGTTATCACTAATTTTTTGGCCAAAATTTTGAATTTCCTTAGCAAAACTTAAAATGTAAATATCTCGTTAAATAAGCCCCGTAGAAGGAAATGGACAAAATTTTGTTATCACTAATTTTTTGGCCAAAATTTTGAATTTCCTTAGCAAAACTTAAAATGTAAACATCTCGTTAAATAAGCCCCGTAGAAGGAAAAGGACAAAATTTTGTTATCACTAATGTTGGCCAAAATTTTGAATTTCCTTAGCAAAACATAAAATGTAAATATCTCGTTAAATAAGCCCCGTAGAAGGAAAAGGACAAAATTTTGTTATCACTAATTTTTTGGCCAAAATTTAGCAAAACTTAAAATGTAAATATCTCGTTAAATAAGCCCCGTAGAAGGAAAAGGACAAAATTTTGTTATCACTAATTTTTTGGCCAAAATTTTGAATTTCCTTAGCAAAACTTAAAATGTAAATATCTCGTTAAATAAGCCCCGTAGAAGGAAATGGACAAAATTTTGTTATCACTAATTTTTTGGCCAAAATTTTGAATTTCCTTAGCAAAACTTAAAATGTAAACATCTCGTTAAATAAGCCCCGTAGAAGGAAAAGGACAAAATTTTGTTATCACTAATGTTGGCCAAAATTTTGAATTTCCTTAGCAAAACATAAAATGTAAATATCTCGTTAAATAAGCCCCGTAGAAGGAAAAGGACAAAATTTTGTTATCACTAATTTTTTGGCCAAAATTTAGCAAAACTTAAAATGTAAATATCTCGTTAAATAAGCCCCGTAGAAGGAAAAGGACAAAATTTTGTTATCACTAATTTTTTGGCCAAAATTTAGCAAAACTTAAAATGTAAATATCTCGTTAAATAAGCCCCGTAGAAGGAAAAGGACAAAATTTTGTTATCACTAATTTTTTGGCCAAAATTTAGCAAAACTTAAAATGTAAATATCTCGTTAAATAAGCCCCGTAGAAGGAAAAGGACAAAATTTTGTTATCACTAATTTTTTGGCCAAAATTTAGCAAAACTTAAAATGTAAATATCTCGTTAAATAAGCCCCGTAGAAGGAAAAGGACAAAATTTTGTTATCACTAATTTTTTGGCCAAAATTTAGCAGAACTTAAAATGTAAATATCTCGTTAAATAAGCCCCGTAGAAGGAAAAGGACAAAATTTTGTTATCACTAATGTTGGCCAAAATTTTGAATTTCCTTAGCAAAACATAAAATGTAAATATCTCGTTAAATAAGCCCCGTAGAAGGAAAAGGACAAAATTTTGTTATCACTAATTTTTTGGCCAAAATTTTGAATTTCCTTAGCAAAACTTAAAATGTAAATATCTCGTTAAATAAGCCCCGTAGAAGGAAAAGGACAAAATTTTGTTATCACTAATTTTTTGGCCAAAATTTTGAATTTCCTTAGCAAAACTTAAAATGTAAATATCTCGTTAAATAAGCCCCGTAGAAGGAAATGGACAAAATTTTGTTATCACTAATTTTTTGGCCAAAATTTTGAATTTCCTTAGCAAAATTTAAAATGTAAACATCTCGTTAAATAAGCCCCGTAGAAGGAAAAGGACAAAATTTTGTTATCACTAATTTTTTGGCCAAAATTTAGCAAAACTTAAAATGTAAATATCTCGTTAAATAAGCCCCGTAGAAGGAAAAGGACAAAATTTTGTTATCACTAATTTTTTGGCCAAAATTTAGCAAAACTTAAAATGTAAATATCTCGTTAAATAAGCCCCGTAGAAGGAAAAGGACAAAATTTTGTTATCACTAATGTTGGCCAAAATTTTGAATTTCCTTAGCAAAACATAAAATGTAAATATCTCGTTAAATAAGCCCCGTAGAAGGAAAAGGACAAAATTTTGTTATCACTAATTTTTTGGCCAAAATTTTGAATTTCCTTAGCAAAACTTAAAATGTAAATATCTCGTTAAATAAGCCCCGTAGAAGGAAAAGGACAACATTTTGTTATCACTAATTTTTTGGCCAAAATTTAGCAAAACTTAAAATGTAAATATCTCGTTAAATAAGCCCCGTAGAAGGAAAAGGACAAAATTTTGTTATCACTAATGTTGGCCAAAATTTTGAATTTCCTTAGCAAAACATAAAATGTAAATATCTCGTTAAATAAGCCCCGTAGAAGGAAAAGGACAAAATTTTGTTATCACTAATTTTTTGGCCAAAATTTTGAATTTCCTTAGCAAAACTTAAAATGTAAATATCTCGTTAAATAAGCCCCGTAGAAGGAAAAGGACAAAATTTTGTTATCACTAATTTTTTGGCCAAAATTTTGAATTTCCTTAGTAAAACTTAAAATGTAAATATCTCGTTAAATAAGCCCCGTAGAAGGAAAAGGACAAAATTTTGTTATCACTAATTTTTTGGCCAAAATTTAGCAAAACTTAAAATGTAAATATCTCGTTAAATAAGCCCCGTAGAAGGAAAAGGACAAAATTTTGTTATCACTAATTTTTTGGCCAAAATTTAGCAAAACTTAAAATGTAAATATCTCGTTAAATAAGCCCCGTAGAAGGAAAAGGACAAAATTTTGTTATCACTAATTTTTTGGCCAAAATTTTGAATTTCCTTAGCAAAACTTAAAATGTAAATATCTGTTAAATAAGCCCCGTAGAACGAAAAGGACAAAATTTTGTTATCACTAATTTTTTGGCCAAAATTTAGCAAAACTTAAAATGTAAATATCTCGTTAAATAAGCCCCGTAGAAGGAAAAGGACAAAATTTTGTTATCACTAATTTTTTGGCCAAAATTTTGAATTTCCTTAGCAAAACTTAAAATGTAAATATCTCGTTAAATAAGCCCCGTAGAAGGAAAAGGACAAAATTTTGTTATCACTAATTTGTTAGCCAAAATTTTGAATTTCCTTAGCAAAACTTAAAATGTAAATATCTCGTTAAATAAGCCCCGTAGAAGGAAAAGGACAAAATGTTGTTATCACTAATTGTTTGGCCAAAATTTTGAATTTCCTTAGCAAAACTTAAAATGTAAATATCTCGTTAAATAAGCCCCGTAGAAGGAAAAGGACAAAATTTTGTTATCACTAATTTTTTTGCCAAAATTTTGAATTTCCCTAGCAAAACTTAAAATGTAAATATCTCGTTAAATAAGCCCCGTAGAAGGAAAAGGACAAAATTTTGTTATCACTAATTTTTTGGCCAAAATCTAGCAAAACTTAAAATGTAAATATCTCGTTAAATAAGCCCCGTAGAAGGAAAAGGACAAAATTTTGTTATCACTAATTTTTTGGCCAAAATTTTGAATTTCCTTAGCAAAACTTAAAATGTAAATATCTCGTTAAATAAGCCCCGTAGAAGGAAAAGGACAAAATTTTGTTATCACTAATTTTTTGGCCAAAATCTAGCAAAACTTAAAATGTAAATATCTCGTTAAATAAGCCCCGTAGAAGGAAAAGGACAACATTTTGTTATCACTAATTTTTTGGCCAAAATTTTTAAAAACTTAAAATGTAAATATCTCGTTAAATAAGCCCCGTAGAAGGAAAAGGACAAAATTTTGTTATCACTAATTTTTTGGCCAAAATTTTGAATTTCCTTAGCAAAACTTAAAATGTAAATATCTCGTTAAATGAGCCCCGTAGAAGGAAAAGGACAAAATTTTGTTATCACTAATTTTTTGGCCAAAATTTTGAATTTCCTTATCAAAACTTAAAATGTAAATATCTCGTTAAATAAGCCCCGTAGAAGGAAAAGGACAACATTTTGTTATCACTAATTTTTTGGCCAAAAATTTTAAAAACTTAAAATGTAAATATCTCGTTAAATAAGCCCCGTAGAAGGAAAAGGACAAAATTTTGTTATCACTAATTTTTTGGCCAAAATTTAGCAAAACTTAAAATGTAAATATCTCGTTAAATAAGCCCCGTAGAAGGAAAAGGACAAAATTTTGTTATCACTAATGTTGGCCAAAATTTTGAATTTCCTTAGCAAAACATAAAATGTAAATATCTCGTTAAATAAGCCCCGTAGAAGGAAAAGGACAAAATTTTGTTATCACTAATTTTTTGGCCAAAATTTTGAATTTCCTTACCAAAACTTAAAATGTAAATATCTCGTTAAATAAGCCCCGTAGAAGGAAAAGGACAAAATTTTGTTATCACTAATTTTTTGGCCAAAATTTAGCAAAACTTAAAATGTAAATATCTCGTTAAATAAGCCCCGTAGAAGGAAAAGGACAAAATTTTGTTATCACTAATTTTTTGGCCAAAATTTTGAATTTCCTTAGCAAAACTTAAAATGTAAATATCTCGTTAAATAAGCCCCGTAGAAGGAAAAGGACAAAATTTTGTTATCACTAATTTTTTGGGCAAAATTTAGTAAAACTTAAAATGTAAATATCTCGTTAAATAAGCCCCGTAGAAGGAAAAGGACAAAATTTTGTTATCACTAATGTTGGCCAAAATTTTGAATTTCCTTAGCAAAACATAAAATGTAAATATCTCGTTAAATAAGCCCCGTAGAAGGAAAAGGACAAAATTTTGTTATCACTAATTTTTTGGCCAAAATTTTGAATTTCCTTACCAAAACTTAAAATGTAAATATCTCGTTAAATAAGCCCCGTAGAAGGAAAAGGACAAAATTTTGTTATCACTAATTTTTTGGCCAAAATTTAGCAAAACTTCAAATGTAAATATCTCGTTAAATAAGCCCCGTAGAAGGAAAAGGACAAAATTTTGTTATCACTAATTTTTTGGCCAAAATTTAGCAAAACTTAAAATGTAAATATCTCGTTAAATAAGCCCCGTAGAAGGAAAAGGACAAAATTTTGTTATCACTAATGTTGGCCAAAATTTTGAATTTCCTTAGCAAAACATAAAATGTAAATATCTCGTTAAATAAGCCCCGTAGAAGGAAAAGGACAAAATTTTGTTATCACTAATTTTTTGGCCAAAATTTTGAATTTCCTTACCAAAACTTAAAATGTAAATATCTCGTTAAATAAGCCCCGTAGAAGGAAAAGGACAAAATTTTGTTATCACTAATTTTTTGGCCAAAATTTAGCAAAACTTAAAATGTAAATATCTCGTTAAATAAGCCCCGTAGAAGGAAAAGGACAAAATTTTGTTATCACTAATTTTTTGGCCAAAATTTTGAATTTCCTTAGCAAAACTTAAAATGTAAATATCTCGTTAAATAAGCCCCGTAGAAGGAAATGAACAAAATTTTGTTATCACTAATTTTTTGGCCAAAATTTTGAATTTCCTTAGCAAAACTTAAAATGTAAATATCTGTTAAATAAGCCCCGTAGAAGGAAAAGGACAAAATTTTGTTATCACTAATTTTTTGGCCAAAATTTAGCAAAACTTAAAATGTAAATATCTCGTTAAATAAGCCCCGTAGAAGGAAATGGACAAAATTTTGTTATCACTAATTTTTTGGCCAAAATTTTAAATTTCCTTAGCAAAACTTAAAATGTAAATATCTCGTTAAATAAGCCCCGTAGAAGGAAAAGGACAAAATTTTGTTATCACTAATTTTTTGGCCAAAATTTTGAATTTCCTTAGCAAAACTTAAAATGTAAATATCTGTTAAATAAGCCCCGTAGAAGGAAAAGGACAAAATTTTGTTATCACTAATTTTTTGGCCAAAATTTAGCAAAACTTAAAATGTAAATATCTCGTTAAATAAGCCCCGTAGAAGGAAATGGACAAAATTTTGTTATCACTAATTTTTTGGCCAAAATTTGAATTTCCTTTGCAAAACTTAAAATGTAAACATCTCGTTAAATAAGCCCCGTAGAAGGAAAAGGACAAAATTTTGTTATCACTAATTATTTGGCCAAAATTTAGCAAAACTTAAAATGTAAATATCTCATTAAATAAGCCCCGTAGAAGGAAAAGGACCACATTTTGTTATCACTAATTTTTTGGCCAAAATTTTGAATTTCCTTAGCAAAACTTAAAATGTAAATATCTCGTTAAATAAGCCCCGTAGAAGGAAAAGGACAAAATTTTGTTATCACTAATTTTTTGGCCAAAATTTAGCAAAACTTAAAATGTAAATATCTCGTTAAATAAGCCCCGTAGAAGGAAAAGGACAAAATTTTGTTATCACTAATGTTGGCCAAAATTTTGAATTTCCTTAGCAAAACATAAAATGTAAATATCTCGTTAAATAAGCCCCGTAGAAGGAAAAGGACAAAATTTTGTTATCACTAATTTTTTGGCCAAAATTTAGCAAAACTTAAAATGTAAATATCTCGTTAAATAAGCCCCGTAGAAGGAAAAGGACAAAATTTTGTTATCACTAATTTTTTGGCCAAAATTTTGAATTTCCTTAGCAAAACTTAAAATGTAAATATCTCGTTAAATAAGCCCCGTAGAAGGAAATGAACAAAATTTTGTTATCACTAATTTTTTGGCCAAAATTTTGAATTTCCTTAGCAAAACTTAAAATGTAAACATCTCGTTAAATAAGCCCCGTAGAAGGAAAAGGACAAAATTTTGTTATCACTAATTTGTTAGCCAAAATTTTGAATTTCCTTAGCAAAACTTAAAATGTAAATATCTCGTTAAATAAGCCCCGTAGAAGGAAAAGGACAAAATTTTGTTATCACTAATTTTTTGGCCAAAATTTTGAATTTCCTTAGCAAAACTTAAAATGTAAACATCTCGTTAAATAAGCCCCCTAGAAGGAAAAGGACAAAATTTTGTTATCACTAATTTTTTGGCCAAAATTTAGCAAAACTTAAAATGTAAATATCTCGTTAAATAAGCCCCGTAGAAGGAAAAGGACAACATTTTGTTATCACTAATTTTTTGGCCAAAATTTTGAATTTCCTTAGCAAAACTTAAAATGTAAATATCTCGTTAAATAAGCCCCGTAGAAGGAAAAGGACAAAATTTTGTTATCACTAATTTTTTGGCCAAAATTTAGCAAAACTTAAAATGTAAATATCTCGTTAAATAAGCCCCGTAGAAGGAAAAGGACAAAATTTTGTTATCACTAATGTTGGCCAAAATTTTGAATTTCCCCGTAGAAGGAAAAGGACAAAATTTTGTTATCACTAATTTTTTGGCCAAAATTTTGAATTTCCTTAGTAAAACTTAAAATGTAAATATCTCGTTAAATAAGCCCCGTAGAACGAAAAGGACAAAATTTTGTTATCACTAATTTTTTGGCCAAAATTTTGAATTTCCTTAGTAAAACTTAAAATGTAAATATCTCGTTAAATTAGCCCCGTAGAACGAAAAGGACAAAATTTTGTTATCACTAATGTTGGCCAAAATTTTGAATTTCCCCGTAGAAGGAAAAGGACAAAATTTTGTTATCACTAATTTTTTGGCCAAAATTTTGAATTTCCTTAGTAAAACTTAAAATGTAAATATCTCGTTAAATAAGCCCCGTAGAACGAAAAGGACAAAATTTTGTTATCACTAATTTGTTGGCCAAAATTTTGAATTTCCTTAGCAAAACTTAAAATGTAAATATCTCGTTAAATAAGCCCCGTAGAAGGAAAAGGACAAAATTTTGTTATCACTAATTTTTTGGCCAAAATTTTGAATTTCCTTAGTAAAACTTAAAATGTAAATATCTCGTTAAATAAGCCCCGTAGAACGAAAAGGACAAAATTTTGTTATCACTAATTTTTTGGCCAAAATTTAGCAAAAATTGAAAATGTAAATATCTCGTTAAATAAGCCCCGTAGAAGGAAAAGGACAAAATTTTGTTATCACTAATTTTTTGGCCAAAATTTAGCAAAACTTAAAATGTAAATATCTCGTTAAATAAGCCCCGTAGAAGGAAAAGGACAACATTTTGTTATCACTAATTTTTTGGCCAAAATTTTGAATTTCCTTAGCAAAACTTAAAATGTAAATATCTCGTTGAATAAGCCCCGTAGAAGGAAAAGGACAAAATTTTGTTATCACTAATTTTTTGGCCAAAATTTTGAATTTCCTTAGCAAAACTTAAAATGTAAATATCTCGTTAAATAAGCCCCGTAGAAGGAAATGGACAACATTTTGTTATCACTAATTTTTTGGCCAACATTTTGAATTTCCTTTGCAAAACTTAAAATGTAAACATCTCGTTAAATAAGCCCCGTAGAAGGAAAAGGACAAAATTTTGTCACTAATTATTTGGCCAAAATTTAGCAAAACTTAAAATGTAAATATCTCGTTAAATAAGCCCCGTAGAAGGAAAAGGACCACATTTTGTTATCACTAATTTTTTGGCCAAAATTTTGAAATTCCTTAGCAAAACTTAAAATGTAAATATCTCGTTAAATAAGCCCCGTAGAAGGAAAAGGACAAAATTTTGTTATCACTAATTTTTTGGCCAAAATTTAGCAAAACTTAAAATGTAAATATCTCGTTAAATAAGCCCCGTAGAAGGAAAAGGACAAAATTTTGTTATCACTAATGTTGGCCAAAATTTTGAATTTCCTTAGCAAAACATAAAATGTAAATATCTCGTTAAATAAGCCCCGTAGAAGGAAAAGGACAAAATTTTGTTATCACTAATTTTTTGGCCAAAATTTTGAATTTCCTTACCAAAACTTAAAATGTAAATATCTCGTTAAATAAGCCCCGTAGAAGGAAAAGGACAAAATTTTGTTATCACTAATTTTTTGGCCAAAATTTAGCAAAACTTAAAATGTAAATATCTCGTTAAATAAGCCCCGTAGAAGGAAAAGGACAAAATTTTGTTATCACTAATTTTTTGGCCAAAATTTTGAATTTCCTTAGCAAAACTTAAAATGTAAATATCTCGTTAAATAAGCCCCGTAGAAGGAAAAGGACAAAATTTTGTTATCACTAATTTTTTGGCCAAAATTTAGCAAAACTTAAAATGTAAATATCTCGTTAAATAAGCCCCGTAGAAGGAAAAGGACAAAATTTTGTTATCACTAATGTTGGCCAAAATTTTGAATTTCCTTAGCAAAACATAAAATGTAAATATCTCGTTAAATAAGCCCCGTAGAAGGAAAAGGACAAAATTTTGTTATCACTAATTTTTTGGCCAAAATTTTGAATTTCCTTACCAAAACTTAAAATGTAAATATCTCGTTAAATAAGCCCCGTAGAAGGAAAAGGACAAAATTTTGTTATCACTAATTTTTTGGCCAAAATTTAGCAAAACTTAAAATGTAAATATCTCGTTAAATAAGCCCCGTAGAAGGAAAAGGACAAAATTTTGTTATCACTAATTTTTTGGCCAAAATTTTGAATTTCCTTAGCAAAACTTAAAATGTAAATATCTCGTTAAATAAGCCCCGTAGAAGGAAAAGGACAAAATTTTGTTATCACTAATTTTTTGGCCAAAATTTAGCAAAACTTAAAATGTAAATATCTCGTTAAATAAGCCCCGTAGAAGGAAAAGGACAAAATTTTGTTATCACTAATGTTGGCCAAAATTTTGAATTTCCTTAGCAAAACATAAAATGTAAATATCTCGTTAAATAAGCCCCGTAGAAGGAAAAGGACAAAATTTTGTTATCACTAATTTTTTGGCCAAAATTTTGAATTTCCTTACCAAAACTTAAAATGTAAATATCTCGTTAAATAAGCCCCGTAGAAGGAAAAGGACAAAATTTTGTTATCACTAATTTTTTGGCCAAAATTTAGCAAAACTTAAAATGTAAATATCTCGTTAAATAAGCCCCGTAGAAGGAAAAGGACAAAATTTTGTTATCACTAATTTTTTGGCCAAAATTTTGAATTTCCTTAGCAAAACTTAAAATGTAAATATCTCGTTAAATAAGCCCCGTAGAAGGAAAAGGACAAAATTTTGTTATCACTAATTTTTTGGCCAAAATTTAGTAAAACTTAAAATGTAAATATCTCGTTAAATAAGCCCCGTAGAAGGAAAAGGACAAAATTTTGTTATCACTAATGTTGGCCAAAATTTTGAATTTCCTTAGCAAAACATAAAATGTAAATATCTCGTTAAATAAGCCCCGTAGAAGGAAAAGGACAAAATTTTGTTATCACTAATTTTTTGGCCAAAATTTTGAATTTCCTTACCAAAACTTAAAATGTAAATATCTCGTTAAATAAGCCCCGTAGAAGGAAAAGGACAAAATTTTGTTATCACTAATTTTTTGGCCAAAATTTAGCAAAACTTAAAATGTAAATATCTCGTTAAATAAGCCCCGTAGAAGGAAAAGGACAAAATTTTGTTATCACTAATTTTTTGGCCAAAATTTAGCAAAACTTAAAATGTAAATATCTCGTTAAATAAGTCCCGTAGAAGGAAAAGGACAAAATTTTGTTATCACTAATTTTTTGGCCAAAATTTTGAATTTCCTTAGCAAAACTTAAAATGTAAATATCTGTTAAATAAGCCCCGTAGAAGGAAAAGGACAAAATTTTGTTATCACTAATTTTTTGGCCAAAATTTAGCAAAACTTAAAATGTAAATATCTCGTTAAATAAGCCCCGTAGAAGGAAATGGACAAAATTTTGTTATCACTAATTTTTTGGCCAAAATTTGAATTTCCTTTGCAAAACTTAAAATGTAAACATCTCGTTAAATAAGCCCCGTAGAAGGAAAAGGACAAAATTTTGTTATCACTAATTATTTGGCCAAAATTTAGCAAAACTTAAAATGTAAATATCTCGTTAAATAAGCCCCGTAGAAGGAAAAGGACCACATTTTGTTATCACTAATTTTTTGGCCAAAATTTTGAATTTCCTTAGCAAAACTTAAAATGTAAATATCTCGTTAAATAAGCCCCGTAGAAGGAAAAGGACAAAATTTTGTTATCACTAATTTTTTGGCCAAAATTTAGCAAAACTTAAAATGTAAATATCTCGTTAAATAAGCCCCGTAGAAGGAAAAGGACAAAATTTTGTTATCACTAATGTTGGCCAAAATTTTGAATTTCCTTAGCAAAACATAAAATGTAAATATCTCGTTAAATAAGCCCCGTAGAAGGAAAAGGACAAAATTTTGTTATCACTAATTTTTTGGCCAAAATTTTGAATTTCCTTACCAAAACTTAAAATGTAAATATCTCGTTAAATAAGCCCCGTAGAAGGAAAAGGACAAAATTTTGTTATCACTAATTTTTTGGCCAAAATTTAGCAAAACTTAAAATGTAAATATCTCGTTAAATAAGCCCCGTAGAAGGAAAAGGACAAAATTTTGTTATCACTAATTTTTTGGCCAAAATTTTGAATTTCCTTAGCAAAACTTAAAATGTAAATATCTCGTTAAATAAGCCCCGTAGAAGGAAATGAACAAAATTTTGTTATCACTAATTTTTTGGCCAAAATTTTGAATTTCCTTAGCAAAACTTAAAATGTAAACATCTCGTTAAATAAGCCCCGTAGAAGGAAAAGGACAAAATTTTGTTATCACTAATTTGTTAGCCAAAATTTTGAATTTCCTTAGCAAAACTTAAAATGTAAATATCTCGTTAAATAAGCCCCGTAGAAGGAAAAGGACAAAATTTTGTTATCACTAATTTTTTGGCCAAAATTTTGAATTTCCTTAGCAAAACTTAAAATGTAAACATCTCGTTAAATAAGCCCCCTAGAAGGAAAAGGACAAAATTTTGTTATCACTAATTTTTTGGCCAAAATTTAGCAAAACTTAAAATGTAAATATCTCGTTAAATAAGCCCCGTAGAAGGAAAAGGACAACATTTTGTTATCACTAATTTTTTGGCCAAAATTTTGAATTTCCTTAGCAAAACTTAAAATGTAAATATCTCGTTAAATAAGCCCCGTAGAAGGAAAAGGACAAAATTTTGTTATCACTAATTTTTTGGCCAAAATTTAGCAAAACTTAAAATGTAAATATCTCGTTAAATAAGCCCCGTAGAAGGAAAAGGACAAAATTTTGTTATCACTAATGTTGGCCAAAATTTTGAATTTCCCCGTAGAAGGAAAAGGACAAAATTTTGTTATCACTAATTTTTTGGCCAAAATTTTGAATTTCCTTAGTAAAACTTAAAATGTAAATATCTCGTTAAATAAGCCCCGTAGAACGAAAAGGACAAAATTTTGTTATCACTAATTTTTTGGCCAAAATTTTGAATTTCCTTAGTAAAACTTAAAATGTAAATATCTCGTTAAATAAGCCCCGTAGAAGGAAAAGGACAAAAATTTGTTATCACTAATTTTTTGGCCAAAATTTTGAATTTCCCCGTAGAAGGAAAAGGACAAAATTTTGTTATCACTAATTTTTTGGCCAAAATTTTGAATTTCCTTAGTAAAACTTAAAATGTAAATATCTCGTTAAATAAGCCCCGTAGAACGAAAAGGACAAAATTTTGTTATCACTAATTTGTTGGCCAAAATTTTGAATTTCCTTAGCAAAACTTAAAATGTAAATATCTCGTTAAATAAGCCCCGTAGAAGGAAAAGGACAAAATTTTGTTATCACTAATTTTTTGGCCAAAATTTTGAATTTCCTTAGTAAAACTTAAAATGTAAATATCTCGTTAAATAAGCCCCGTAGAAGGAAAAGGACAAAATTTTGTTATCACTAATTTTTTGGCCAAAATTTAGCAAAACTTAAAATGTAAATATCTCGTTAAAGAAGCCCCGTAGAAGGAAAAGGACAAAATTTTGTTATCACTAATTTTTTGGCCAAAATTTTGAATTTCCTTAGCAAAACTTAAAATGTAAATATCTCGTTAAATAAGCCCCGTAGAAGGAAAAGGACAAAATTTTGTTATCACTAATTTTTTGGCCAAAATTTTGAATTTCCTTAGTAAAACTTAAAATGTAAATATCTCGTTAAATAAGCCCCGTAGAAGGAAAAGGACAAAATTTTGTTATCACTAATTTTTTGGCCAAAATTTAGCAAAACTTAAAATGTAAATATCTCGTTAAAGAAGCCCCGTAGAAGGAAAAGGACAAAATTTTGTTATCACTAATTTTTTGGCCAAAATTTTGAATTTCCTTAGCAAAACTTAAAATGTAAATATCTCGTTAAATAAGCCCCGTAGAAGGAAAAGGACAAAATTTTGTTATCACTAATTTTTTGGCCAAAATTTTGAATTTCCTTAGTAAAACTTAAAATGTAAATATCTCGTTAAATAAGCCCCGTAGAAGGAAAAGGACAAAATTTTGTTATCACTAATTTTTTGGCCAAAATTTTGAATTTCCTTAGCAAAACTTAAAATGTAAATATCTCGTTAAATAAGCCCCGTAGAAGGAAATGGACAAAATTTTGTTATCACTAATTTTTTGGCCAAAATTTTGAATTTCCTTAGCAAAACTTAAAATGTAAACATCTCGTTAAATAAGCCCCGTAGAAGGAAAAGGACAAAATTTTGTTATCACTAATTTGTTAGCCAAAATTTTGAATTTCCTTAGCAAAACTTAAAATGTAAATATCTCGTTAAATAAGCCCCGTAGAAGGAAAAGGACAAAATTTTGTTATCACTAATTTTTTGGCCAAAATTTTGAATTTCCTTAGCAAAACTTAAAATGTAAATATCTCGTTAAATAAGCCCCGTAGAAGGAAAAGGACAAAATTTTGTTATCACTAATTTTTTGGCCAAAATTTTGAATTTCCTTAGCAAAACTTAAAATGTAAATATCTCGTTAAATAAGCCCCGTAGAAGGAAAAGGACAAAATATTGTTATCACTAATTTTTTGGCCAAAATTTAGCAAAACTTAAAATGTAAATATCTCGTTAAATAAGCCCCGTAGAAGGAAAAGGACAAAATTTTGTTATCACTAATGTTGGCCAAAATTTTGAATTTCCTTAGCAAAACATAAAATGTAAATATCTCGTTAAATAAGCCCCGTAGAAGGAAAAGGACAAAATTTTGTTATCACTAATTTTTTGGCCAAAATTTTGAATTTCCTAAATTTAAAATGTAAATATCTCGTTAAATAAGCCCCGTAGAAGGAAATGGACAAAATTTTGTTATCACTAATTTTTTGGCCAATTTTAAGCCCCCTAGAAGGAAAAGGACAAAATTTTGTTATCACTAATTTTTTGGCCAAAATTTAGCAAAACTTAAAATGTAAATATCTCGTTAAATAAGCCCTGTAGAAGGAAAAGGACAACATTTTGTTATCACTAATTTTTTGGCCAAAATTTTGAATTTCCTTAGCAAAACTTAAAATGTAAATATCTCGTTAAATAAGCCCCGTAGAAGGAAAAGGACAAAATTTTGTTATCACTAATTTTTTGGCCAAAATTTAGCAAAACTTAAAATGTAAATATCTCGTTAAATAAGCCCCGTAGAAGGAAAAGGACAAAATTTTGTTATCACTAATGTTGGCCAAAATTTTGAATTTCCCCGTAGAAGGAAAAGGACAAAATTTTGTTATCACTAATTTTTTGGCCAAAATTTTGAATTTCCTTAGTAAAACTTAAAATGTAAATATCTCGTTAAATAAGCCCCGTAGAACGAAAAGGACAAAATTTTGTTATCACTAATTTTTTGGCCAAAATTTTGAATTTCCTTAGTAAAACTTAAAATGTAAATATCTCGTTAAATAAGCCCCGTAGAACGAAAAGGACAAAATTTTGTTATCACTAATGTTGGCCAAAATTTTGAATTTCCCCGTAGAAGGAAAAGGACAAAATTTTGTTATCACTAATTTTTTGGCCAAAATTTTGAATTTCCTTAGTAAAACTTAAAATGTAAATATCTCGTTAAATAAGCCCCGTAGAACGAAAAGGACAAAATTTTGTTATCACTATTTTTTTGGCCAAAATTTAGCAAAAATTAAAAATGTAAATATCTCGTTAAATAAGCCCCGTAGAAGGAAAAGGACAAAATTTTGTTATCACTAATTTTTTGGCCAAAATTTAGCAAAACTTAAAATGTAAATATCTCGTTAAATAAGCCCGTAGAAGGAAAAGGACAAAATTTTGTTATCACTAATTTTTTGGCCAAAATTTTGAATTTCCTTAGCAAAACTTAAAATGTAAATATCTCGTTAAATAAGCCCCGTAGAAGGAAAAGGACAAAATTTTGTTATCACTAATATTTTGGCCAAAATTTTGAATTTCCTTAGTAAAACTTAAAATGTAAATATCTCGTTAAATAAGCCCCGTAGAAGGAAATGGACAAAATTTTGTTATCACTAATTTTTTGGCCAAAATTTTGAATTTCCTTAGCAAAACTTAAAATGTAAACATCTCGTTAAATAAGCCCCGTAGAAGGAAAAGGACAAAATTTTGTTATCACTAATTTGTTAGCCAAAATTTTGAATTTCCTTAGCAAAACTTAAAATGTAAATATCTCGTTAAATAAGCCCCGTAGAAGGAAAAGGACAAAATTTTGTTATCACTAATTTTTTGGCCAAAATTTTGAATTTCCTTAGCAAAACTTAAAATGTAAATATCTCGTTAAATAAGCCCCGTAGAAGGAAATGGACAACATTTTGTTATCACTAATTTTTTGGCCAAAATTTTGAATTTCCTTAGCAAAACTTAAAATGTAAATATCTCGTTAAATAAGCGCCGTAGAAGGAAAAGGACAAAATTTTGTTATCACTAATTTTTTGGCCAAAATTTAGCAAAACTTAAAATGTAAATATCTCGTTAAATAAGCCCCGTAGAAGGAAAAGGGCAAAATTTTGAATTTCCTTAGCAAAACATAAAATGTAAATATCTCGTTAAATAAGCCCCGTAGAAGGAAAAGGACAAAATTTTGTTATCACTAATTTTTTGGCCAAAATTTTGAATTTCCTTAGCAAAACTTAAAATGTAAATATCTCGTTAAATAAGCCCCGTAGAAGGAAAAGGACAAAATTTTGTTATCACTAATTTTTTGGCCAAAATTTAGCAAAACTTAAAATGTAAATATCTCGTTAAATAAGCCCCGTAGAAGGAAAAGGACAAAATTTTGTTATCACTAATTTTTTGGCCAAAATTTAGCAAAACTTAAAATGTAAATATCTCGTTAAATAAGCCCCGTAGAAGGAAAAGGACAACATTTTGTTATCACTAATTTTTTGGCCAAAATTTAGCAAAACTTAAAATGAAAATATCTCGTTAAATAAGCCCCGTAGAAGGAAAAGGACAAAATTTTGTTATCACTAATGTTGGCAAAAATTTTGAATTTCCTTAGCAAAACATAAAATGTAAATATCTCGTTAAATAAGCCCCGTAGAAGGAAAAGGACAAAATTTTGTTATCACTAATTTTTTGGCCAA
Source organism: Eudasyphora cyanicolor (assembly GCA_963930755.1). NCBI lineage: Eukaryota > Metazoa > Arthropoda > Insecta > Diptera > Muscidae > Eudasyphora > Eudasyphora cyanicolor. The sequence continues at coordinate 269,004,225 of OZ005735.1, forward strand.
AATTTTGAATTTCCTTAGCAAAACTTAAAATGTAAATATCTCGTTAAATAAGCCCCGTAGAAGGAAAAGGACAAAATTTTGTTATCACTAATTTTTTGGCCAAAATTTTGAATTTCCTTAGTAAAACTTAAAATGTAAATATCTCGTTAAATAAGCCCCGTAGAAGGAAAAGGACAAAATTTTGTTATCACTAATTTTTTGGCCAAAATTTTGAATTTCCTTAGCAAAACATAAAATGTAAATATCTCGTTAAATAAGCCCCGTAGAAGGAAATGGACAAAATTTTGTTATCACTAATTTTTTGGCCAAAATTTTGAATTTCCTTAGCAAAACTTAAAATGTAAACATCTCGTTAAATAAGCCCCGTAGAAGGAAAAGGACAAAATTTTGTTATCACTAATTTGTTAGCCAAAATTTTGAATTTCCTTAGCAAAACTTAAAATGTAAATATCTCGTTAAATAAGCCCCGTAGAAGGAAAAGGACAAAATTTTGTTATCACTAATTTTTTGGCCAAAATTTTGAATTTCCTTAGCAAAACTTAAAATGTAAATATCTCGTTAAATAAGCCCCGTAGAAGGAAATGGACAAAATTTTGTTATCACTAATTTTTTGGCCAAAATTTTGAATTTCCTTAGCAAAACTTAAAATGTAAATATCTCGTTAAATAAGCCCCGTAGAAGGAAAAGGACAAAATTTTGTTATCACTAATTTTTTGGCCAAAATTTAGCAAAACTTAAAATGTAAATATCTCGTTAAATAAGCCCCGTAGAAGGAAAAGGACAAAATTTTGTTATCACTAATGTTGGCCAAAATTTTGAATTTCCTTAGCAAAACATAAAATGTAAATATCTCGTTAAATAAGCCCCGTAGAAGGAAAAGGACAAAATTTTGTTATCACTAATTTTTTGGCCAAAATTTTGAATTTCCTTAGCAAAACTTAAAATGTAAATATCTCGTTAAATAAGCCCCGTAGAAGGAAAAGGACCAAATTTTGTTATCACTAATTTTTTGGCCAAAATTTAGCAAAACTTAAAATGTAAATATCTCGTTAAATAAGCCCCGTAGAAGGAAAAGGACAAAATTTTGTTATCACAAATTTTTTGGCCAAAATTTAGCAAAACTTAAAATTTAAATATCTCGTTAAATAAGCCCCGTAGAAGGAAAAGGACAAAATTTTGTTATCACTAATTTTTTGGCCAAAATTTTGAATTTCCTTAGCAAAACTTAAAATGTAAATATCTGTTAAATAAGCCCCGTAGAAGGAAAAGGACAAAATTTTGTTATCACTAATTTTTTGGCCAAATTTAGCAAAACTTAAAATGTAAATATCTCGTTAAATAAGCCCCGTAGAAGGAAAAGGACAAAATTTTGTTATCACTAATTTTTTGGCCAAAATTTTGAATTTCCTTAGCAAAACTTAAAATGTAAATATCTCGTTAAATAAGCCCCGTAGAAGGAAATGGACAAAATTTTGTTATCACTAATTTTTTGGCCAACATTTTGAATTTCCTTAGCAAAACTTAAAATGTAAACATCTCGTTAATAAGCCCCGTAGAAGGAAAAGGACAAAATTTTGTTATCACTAATTTGTTAGCCAAAATTTTGAATTTCCTTAGCAAAACTTAAAATGTAAATATCTCGTTAAATAAGCCCCGTAGAAGGAAATGGACAAAATTTTGTTATCACTAATTTTTTGGCCAACATTTTGAATTTCCTTAGCAAAACTTAAAATGTAAACATCTCGTTAAATAAGCCCCGTAGAAGGAAAAGGACAAAATTTTGTTATCACTAATTTTTTGGCCAAATTTTGGCAAAACTTAAAATGTAAATATCTCGTTAAATAAGCCCCGTAGAAGGAAAAGGACAAAATTTTGTTATCACTAATTTTTTGGCCAAAATTTTGAATTTCCTTAGCAAAACTTAAAATGTAAATATCTCGTTAAATAAGCCCCGTAGAAGGAAATGGACAAAATTTTGTTATCACTAATTTTTTGGCCAAAATTTTGAATTTCCTTAGCAAAACTTAAAATGTAAACATCTCGTTAAATAAGCCCCGTAGAAGGAAAAGGACAAAATTTTGTTATCACTAATTTTTTGGCCAAAATTTAGCAAAACTTAAAATGTAAATATCTCGTTAAATAAGCCCCGTAGAAGGAAAAGGACAACATTTTGTTATCACTAATTTTTTGGCCAAAATTTTGAATTTCCTTAGCAAAACTTAAAATGTAAATATCTCGTTAAATAAGCCCCGTAGAAGGAAAAGGACAAAATTTTGTTATCACTAATTTTTTGCCCAAAATTTAGCAAAACTTAAAATGTAAATATCTCGTTAAATAAGCCCCGTAGAAGGAAAAGGACAAAATTTTGTTATCACTAATGTTGGCCAAAATTTTGAATTTCCTTAGCAAAACATAAAATGTAAATATCTCGTTAAATAAGCCCCGTAGAAGGAAAAGGACAAAATTTTGTTATCACTAATTTTTTGGCCAAAATTTTGAATTTCCTTAGCAAAACTTAAAATGTAAATATCTCGTTAAATAAGCCCCGTAGAAGGAAAAGGACAAAATTTTGTTATCACTAATTTGTTAGCCAAAATTTAGCAAAACTTAAAATGTAAATATCTCGTTAAATAAGCCCCGTAGAAGGAAAAGGACAACATTTTGTTATCACTAATTTTTTGGCCAAATTTTGGCAAAACTTAAAATGTAAATATCTCGTTAAATAAGCCCCGTAGAAGGAAAAGGACAAAATTTTGTTATCACTAATTTTTGGCCAAAATTTTGAATTTCCTTAGCAAAACTTAAAATGTAAATATCTCGTTAAATAAGCCCCGTAGAAGGAAATGGACAAAATTTTGTTATCACTAATTTTTTGGCCAAAATTTTGAATTTCCTTAGCAAAACTTAAAATGTAAACATCTCGTTAAATAAGCCCCGTAGAAGGAAAAGGACAAAATTTTGTTATCACTAATTTTTTGGCCAAAATTTAGCAAAACTTAAAATGTAAATATCTCGTTAAATAAGCCCCGTAGAAGGAAAAGGACAACATTTTGTTATCACTAATTTTTTGGCCAAAATTTTGAATTTCCTTAGCAAAACTTAAAATGTAAATATCTCGTTAAATAAGCCCCGTAGAAGGAAAAGGACAAAATTTTGTTATCACTAATTTTTTGCCCAAAATTTAGCAAAACTTAAAATGTAAATATCTCGTTAAATAAGCCCCGTAGAAGGAAAAGGACAAAATTTTGTTATCACTAATGTTGGCCAAAATTTTGAATTTCCTTAGCAAAACATAAAATGTAAATATCTCGTTAAATAAGCCCCGTAGAAGGAAAAGGACAAAATTTTGTTATCACTAATTTTTTGGCCAAAATTTTGAATTTCCTTAGCAAAACTTAAAATGTAAATATCTCGTTAAATAAGCCCCGCAGAAGGAAAAGGACAAAATTTTGTTATCACTAATTTTTTGGCCAAAATTTTGAATTTCCTTAGTAAAACTTAAAATGTAAATATCTCGTTAAATAAGCCCCGTAGAAGGAAAAGGACAAAATTTTGTTATCACTAATTTTTTGGCCAAAATTTAGCAAAACTTAAAATGTAAATATCTCGTTAAATAAGCCCCGTAGAAGGAAAAGGACAAAATTTTGTTATCACTAATTTTTTGGCCAAAATTTAGCAAAACTTAAAATGTAAATATCTCGTTAAATAAGCCCCGTAGAAGGAAAAGGACAAAATTTTGTTATCACTAATTTTTTGGCCAAAATTTTGAATTTCCTTAGCAAAACTTAAAATGTAAATATCTCGTTAAATAAGCCCCGTAGAAGGAAAAGGACAAAATTTTGTTATCACTAATTTGTTAGCCAAAATTTTGAATTTCCTTAGCAAAACTTAAAATGTAAATATCTCGTTAAATAAGCCCCTTAGAAGGAAAAGGACAAAATTTTGTTATCACTAATTTTTTGGCCAAAATTTTGAATTTCCTTAGCCAAACTTAAAATGTAAATATCTCGTTAAATAAGCCCCGTAGAAGGAAAAGGACAAAATTTTGTTATCAATAATTTTTTGGCCAAATTTTGGCAAAACTTAAAATGTAAATATCTCGTTAAATGAGCCCCGTAGAAGGAAAAGGACAAAATTTTGTTATCACTAATTTGTTGGCCAAAATATTGAATTTCCTTAACAAAACTTAAAATGTAAATATCTCGTTAAATAAGCCCCGTAGAAGGCAAAGGACAAAATTTTGTTATCACTAATTTTTTGGCCAAAATTTTGAATTTCCTTAGCAAAACTTAAAATGTAAATATCTCGTTAAATAAGCCCCGTAGAAGGAAATGGACAAAATTTTGTTATCACTAATTTTTTGGCCAAAATTTTGAATTTCCTTAGCAAAACTTAAAATGTAAATATCTCGTTAAATAAGCCCCGTAGAAGGAAAAGGACAAAATTTTGTTATCACTAATTTTTTGGCCAAAATTTAGAAAAACTTAAAATGTAAATATCTCGTTAAATAAGCCCCGTAGAAGGAAAAAGACAAAATTTTGTTATCACTAATTTTTTGACCAAAATTTAGCAAAACTTAAAATGTAAATATCTCGTTAAATAAGCCCCGTAGAAGGAAAAGGACAAAATTTTGTTATCACTAATTTGTTAGCCAAAATTTTGAATTTCCTTAGCAAAACTTAAAATGTAAATATCTCGTTAAATAAGCCCCGTAGAAGAAATAGGACAAGATTTTGTTATCACTAATTTTTTGGCCAAAATTTTGAATTTCTTAGCCAAACTTAAAATGTAAATATCTCGTTAAATAAGCCCCGTAGAAGGAATAGGACAAGATTTTGTTATCACTAATTTTTTGGCCAAAATTTTGAATTTCCTTAGCAAAACTTAAAATGTAAATATCTCGTTAAATAAGCCCCGTAGAAGGAAAAGGACAAAATTTTGTTATCACTAATTTTTTGGCCAAAATTTAGAAAAACTTAAAATGTAAATATCTCGTTAAATAAGCCCCGTAGAAGGAAAAAGACAAAATTTTGTTATCACTAATTTTTTGGCCAAAATTTAGAAAAACTTAAAATGTAAATATCTCGTTAAATAAGCCCCGTAGAAGGAAAAGGACAAAATTTTGTTATCACTAATTTTTTGGCCAAAATTTTGAATTTCTTAGCCAAACTTAAAATGTAAATACCTCGTTAAATAAGCCCCGTAGAAGGAATAGGACAAGATTTTGTTATCACAAATTTTTTGGCCAAAATTTTGAATTTCCTTAGTAAAACTTAAAATGTAAATATCTCGTTAAATAAGCCCCGTAGAAGGAAAAGGACAAAATTTTGTTATCACTAATTTTTTGGCCAAAATTTAGAAAAACTTAAAATGTAAATATCTCGTTAAATAAGCCCCGTAGAAGGAAAAAGACAAAATTTTGTTATCACTAATTTTTTGGCCAAAATTTAGAAAAATTTAAAATGTAAATATCTCGTTAAATAAGCCCCGTAGAAGGAAAAGGACAAAATTTTGTTATCACTAATTTTTTGGCCAAAATTTTGAATTTCTTAGCCAAACTTAAAATGTAAATATCTCGTTAAATAAGCCCCGTAGAAGGAATAGGAGAAGATTTTGTTATCACTAATTTTTTGGCCAAAATTTTGAATTTCCTTAGCAAAACATAAAATGTAAATATCTCGTTAAATAAGCCCCGTAGAAGGAAAAGGACAAAATTTTGTTATCACTAATTTTTTGGCCAAAATTTTGAATTTCCTTAGCAAAACTTAAAATGTAAATATCTCGTTAAATAAGCCCCGTAGAAGGAAAAGGACAAAATTTTGTTATCACTAATTTGTTAGCCAAAATTTTGAATTTCCTTAGCAAAACTTAAAATGTAAATATCTCGTTAAATAAGCCCCGTAGAAGGAAAAGGACAAAATTTTGTTATCACTAATTTTTTGGCCAAATTTTGGCAAAACTTAAAATGTAAATATCTCGTTAAATAAGCCCCGTAGAAGGAAAAGGACAAAATTTTGTTATCACTAATTTTTTGGCCAAAATTTTGAATTTCCTTAGCAAAACTTAAAATGTAAATATCTCGTTAAATAAGCCCCGTAGAAATGGACAAAATTTTGTTATCACTAATTTTTTGGCCAAAATTTTGAATTTCCTTAGCAAAACTTAAAATGTAAATATCTCGTTAAATAAGCCCCGTAGAAGGAAAAGGACAAAATTTTGTTATCACTAATTTTTTGGCCAAAATTTAGCAAAACTTAAAATGTAAATATCTCGTTAAATAAGCCCCGTAGAAGGAAAAGGACAAAATTTTGTTATCACTAATTTTTTGGCCAAAATTTAGAAAAACTTAAAATGTAAATATCTCGTTAAATAAGCCCCGTAGAAGGAAAAAGACAAAATTTTGTTATCACTAATTTTTTGGCCAAAATTTAGCAAAACTTAAAATGTAAATATCTCGTTAAATAAGCCCCGTAGAAGGAAAAGGACAAAATTTTGTTATCACTAATTTGTTAGCCAAAATTTTGAATTTCCTTAGCAAAACTTAAAATGTAAATATCTCGTTAAATAAGCCCCGTAGAAGGAATAGGACAAGATTTTGTTATCACTAATTTTTTGGCCAAAATTTTGAATTTCTTAGCCAAACTTAAAATGTAAATATCTCGTTAAATAAGCCCCGTAGAAGGAATAGGACAAGATTTTGTTATCACTAATTTTTTGGCCAAAATTTTGAATTTCCTTAGCAAAACTTAAAATGTAAATATCTCGTTAAATAAGCCCCGTAGAAGGAAAAGGACAAAATTTTGTTATCACTAATTTTTTGGCCAAAATTTAGAAAAACTTAAAATGTAAATATCTCGTTAAATAAGCCCCGTAGAAGGAAAAAGACAAAATTTTGTTATCACTAATTTTTTGGCCAAAATTTAGAAAAACTTAAAATGTAAATATCTCGTTAAATAAGCCCCGTAGAAGGAAAAGGACAAAATTTTGTTATCACTAATTTTTTGGCCAAAATTTTGAATTTCTTAGCCAAACTTAAAATGTAAATATCTCGTTAAATAAGCCCCGTAGAAGGAATAGGACAAGATTTTGTTATCACTAATTTTTTGGCCAAAATTTTGAATTTCCTTAGTAAAACTTAAAATGTAAATATCTCGTTAAATAAGCCCCGTAGAAGGAAAAGGACAAAATTTTGTTATCACTAATTTTTTGGCCAAAATTTAGAAAAACTTAAAATGTAAATATCTCGTTAAATAAGCCCCGTAGAAGGAAAAAGACAAAATTTTGTTATCACTAATTTTTTGGCCAAAATTTAGAAAAACTTAAAATGTAAATATCTCGTTAAATAAGCCCCGTAGAAGGAAAAGGACAAAATTTTGTTATCACTAATTTTTTGGCCAAAATTTTGAATTTCTTAGCCAAACTTAAAATGTAAATATCTCGTTAAATAAGCCCCGTAGAAGGAATAGGAGAAGATTTTGTTATCACTAATTTTTTGGCCAAAATTTTGAATTTCCTTAGCAAAACATAAAATGTAAATATCTCGTTAAATAAGCCCCGTAGAAGGAAAAGGACAAAATTTTGTTATCACTAATTTTTTGGCCAAAATTTTGAATTTCCTTAGCAAAACTTAAAATGTAAATATCTCGTTAAATAAGCCCCGTAGAAGGAAAAGGACAAAATTTTGTTATCACTAATTTGTTAGCCAAAATTTTGAATTTCCTTAGCAAAACTTAAAATGTAAATATCTCGTTAAATAAGCCCCGTAGAAGGAAAAGGACAAAATTTTGTTATCACTAATTTTTTGGCCAAATTTTGGCAAAACTTAAAATGTAAATATCTCGTTAAATAAGCCCCGTAGAAGGAAAAGGACAAAATTTTGTTATCACTAATTTTTTGGCCAAAATTTTGAATTTCCTTAGCAAAACTTAAAATGTAAATATCTCGTTAAATAAGCCCCGTAGAAATGGACAAAATTTTGTTATCACTAATTTTTTGGCCAAAATTTTGAATTTCCTTAGCAAAACTTAAAATGTAAATATCTCGTTAAATAAGCCCCGTAGAAGGAAAAGGACAAAATTTTGTTATCACTAATTTTTTGGCCAAAATTTAGCAAAACTTAAAATGTAAATATCTCGTTAAATAAGCCCCGTAGAAGGAAAAGGACAAAATTTTGTTATCACTAATTTTTTGGCCAAAATTTAGAAAAACTTAAAATGTAAATATCTCGTTAAATAAGCCCCGTAGAAGGAAAAAGACAAAATTTTGTTATCACTAATTTTTTGGCCAAAATTTAGCAAAACTTAAAATGTAAATATCTCGTTAAATAAGCCCCGTAGAAGGAAAAGGACAAAATTTTGTTATCACTAATTTGTTAGCCAAAATTTTGAATTTCCTTAGCAAAACTTAAAATGTAAATATCTCGTTAAATAAGCCCCGTAGAAGGAATAGGACAAGATTTTGTTATCACTAATTTTTTGGCCAAAATTTTGAATTTCTTAGCCAAACTTAAAATATAAATATCTCGTTAAATAAGCCCCGTAGAAGGAATAGGACAAGATTTTGTTATCACTAATTTTTTGGCCAAAATTTTGAATTTCCTTAGCAAAACTTAAAATGTAAATATCTCGTTAAATAAGCCCCGTAGAAGGAAAAGGACAAAATTTTGTTATCACTAATTTTTTGGCCAAAATTTAGAAAAACTTAAAATGTAAATATCTCGTTAAATAAGCCCCGTAGAAGGAATAGGACAAGATTTTGTTATCACTAATTTTTTGGCCAAAATTTTGAATTTCTTAGCCAAACTTAAAATGTAAATATCTCGTTAAATAAGCCCCGTAGAAGGAATAGGACAAGATTTTGTTATCACTAATTTTTTGGCCAAAATTTTGAATTTCCTTAGTAAAACTTAAAATGTAAATATCTCGTTAAATAAGTCCCGTAGAAGGAAAAGGACAAAATTTTGTTATCACTAATTTTTTGGCCAAAATTTAGAAAAACTTAAAATGTAAATATCTCGTTAAATAAGCCCCGTAGAAGGAAAAAGACAAAATTTTGTTATCACTAATTTTTTGGCCAAAATTTAGAAAAACTTAAAATGTAAATATCTCGTTAAATAAGCCCCGTAGAAGGAAAAGGACAAAATTTTGTTATCACTAATTTTTTGGCCAAAATTTTGAATTTCTTAGCCAAACTTAAAATGTAAATATCTCGTTAAATAAGCCCCGTAGAAGGAATAGGACAAGATTTTGTTATCACTAATTTTTTGGCCAAAATTTTGAATTTCCTTAGCAAAACTTAAAATGTAAATATCTCGTTAAATGAGTCCCGAGAAGGAAAAGGACAAAATTTTGTTATCACTAATTTGTTAGCCAAAATTTTGAATTTCCTTAGCAAAACTTAAAATGTAAATATCTCGTTAAATGAGCCCCGTAGAAGGAAAAGGACAAAATTTTGTTATCACTAATTTGTTGGCCAAAATATTGAATTTCCTTAGCAAAACTTAAAATGTAAATATCTCGTTAAATAAGCCCCGTAGAAGGAAAAGGACAAAATTTTGTTAGCACTAATTTTTTGGCCAAAATTTTGAATATCCTTAGCCAAACCTAAAATGTAAATATCCCGTTAAATAAGCCCCGTAGAAGGAAAAGGACAAAATTTTGTTATCACTAATTTTTTGGCCAAAATTTTGAATTTCCTTAGCAAAACTTAAAATGTAAATATCTCGTTAAATAAGCCCCGTAGAAGGAAAAGGACAAAATTTTGTTATCACTAATTTTTTGGCCAAAATTTAGCAAAACTTACAATGTAAATATCTCGTTAAATGAGCCCCGTAGAAGGAAAAGGACAAAATTTTGTTATCACTAATTTGTTAGCCAAAATTTTGAATATCCTTAGCCAAACTTAAAATGTAAATATCCCGTTAAATAAGCCCCGTAGAAGGAAAAGGACAAAATTTTGTTATCACTAATTTTTTAAACAAAATTTTGAATTTCCTTAGCAAAACTTAAAATGGAAATATCTCGTTAAATAAGCCCCGTAGAAGGAAAAGGACAACATTTTGTTATCTCTAATTTTTTGGCCAAATTTTGGCAAAACTTACAATGTAAATATCTCGTTAAATGAGCCCCGTAGAAGGAAAAGGACAAAATTTTGTTATCACTAATTTGTTAGCCAAAATTTTGAATTTCCTTAGCAAAACTTAAAATGTAAATATCTCGTTAAATAAGCCCCGTAGAAGGAAAAGGACAAAATCTTGTTATCACTAATTTTTTGGCCGAAATTTAGCAAAACTTAAAATGTAAATATCTCGTTAAATAAGCCCCGTAGAAGGAAAAGGACAAAATTTTGTTATCACTAATTTTTTGGCCAAAATTTAGCAAAACTTAAAATGTAAATATCTCGTTAAATGAGCCCCGTAGAAGGAAAAGGACAAAATTTTGTCATCACTAATTTGTTGGACAAAATTTTGAATTTCCATAGCAAAACTTAAAATGTAAATATCTCGTTAAATAAGCCCCGTAGAAGGAAAAGGACAAAATTTTGTTATCACTAATTTTTTGGCCAAAATTTTGAATTTCCTTAGCAAAACTTAAAATGTAAATATCTCGTTAAATAAGCCCCGTAGAAGGAAAAGGACAAAATTTTGTTATCACTAATTTTTTGGCCAAAATTTTGAATTTTCTTAGCAAAACTTAAAATGTAAATATCTCGTTAAATAAGCCCCTTAGAAGGAAAAGGACAAAATTTTGTTATCACTAATTTGTTGGCCAAAATTTTGAATTTCCTTAGCCAAACTTAAAATGTGAATATCTCGTTAAATAAGCCCCGTAGAAGGAAAAGGACAAAATTTTGTTATCACTAATTTTTTGGACAAAATTTTGAATTTTCTTAGCAAAACTTAAAATGTAAATATCTCGTTAAATAAGCCCCGTAGAAGGAAAAGGACAAAATTTTGTTATCACTAATTTTTTGGCCAAAATTTAGCAAAACTTAAAATGTAAATATCTCGTTAAATAAGCCCCGTAGAAGGAAAAGGACAAAATTTTGTTATCACTAATTTTTTGGCCAAAATTTAGCAAAACTATAAATGTAAATATCTCGTTAAATAAGCCCCGTAGAAGGAAAAGGACAAAATTTTGTTATCACTAATTTTTTGGCCAAATTTTGGCAAAACTTAAAATGTAAATATCTCGTTAAATGAGCCCCGTAGAAGGAAAAGGACAAAATTTTGTTATCACTAATTTGTTGGCCAAAATATTCAATTTCCTTAGCAAAACTTAAAATGTAAATATCTCGTTAAATAAGCCCCGTAGAAGGAAAAGGACAAAAATTTGTTATCACTAATTTTTTGGCCAAAATTTAGCAAAACTTAAAATGTAAATATCTCGTTAAATAAGCCCCGTAGAAGGAAAAGGACAAAATTTTGTTATCACTAATTTTGTGGCCAAAATTTTGAATTTCCTTAGCAAAACTTTAAATGTAAATATCTCGTTAAATAAGCCCCTTAGAAGGAAAAGGACAAAATTTTGTTATCACTAATTTTTTGGCCAAAATTTTGAATTTCCTTAGCAAAACTTAAAATGTAAATATCTCGTTAAATAAGCCCCGTAGAAGGAAAAGGACAAAATTTTGTTATCACTAATTTTTTAAACAAAATTTTGAATTTCCTTAGCTAAACTTAAAATGTAAATATCTCGTTAAATAAGCCCCGTAGAAGGAAAAGGACAAAATTTTGTTATCACTAATTTTTTGGCCAAAATTTTGAATTTCCTTAGCAAAACTTAAAATGTAAATATCTCGTTAAAAAAGCCCCGTAGAAGGAAAAGGACAAAATTTTGTCATCACTAATTTGTTGGCCAAAATTTTGAATTTCCATATCAAAACTTAAAATGTAAATATCTCGTTAAATAAGCCCCGTAGAAGGAAAAGAACAAAATTTTGTTATCTCTAATTTTTTGGCCAAATTTTGGCAAAACTTACAATGTAAATATCTCGTTAAATGAGCCCCGTAGAAGGAAAAGGACAAAATTTTGTTATCACTAATTTGTTGGCCAAAATTTAGCAAAACTTAAAATGTAAATATCTCGTTAAATAAGCCCCGTAGAAGGAAAAGGACAACATTTTGTTATCACTAATTTTTAAACAAAATTTTGAATTTCCTTAGCAAAACTTAAAATGTGAATATCTCGTTAAATAAGCCCCGTAGAAGGAAAAGGACAACATTTTGTTATCACTAATTTTTTGGCCAAAATTTTGAATTTTCTTAGCAAAACTTAAAATGTAAATATCTCGTTAAATAAGCCCCGTAGAAGGAAAAGGACAAAATTTTGTTATCACTAATTTTTTGGCCAAAATTTAGCAAAACTTAAAATGTAAATATCTCGTTAAATAAGCCCCGTAGAAGGAAAAGGACAACATTTTGTTATCACTAATTTTTAAACAAAATTTTGAATTTCCTTAGCAAAACTTAAAATGTAAATATCTCGTTAAATAAGCCCCGTAGAAGGAAAAGGACAAAATTTTGTTATCTCTAATTTTTTGGCCAAATTTTGGCAAAACTTACAATGTAAATATCTCGTTAAATGAGCCCCGTAGAAGGAAAAGGACAAAATTTTGTTATCACTAATTTGTTAGCCAAAATTTTGAATTTCCTTAGCAAAACTTAAAATGTGAATATCTCGTTAAATAAGCCCCGTAGAAGGAAAAGGACAAAATTTTGTTATCACTAATTTTTTGGCCAAAATTTTGAATTTTCTTAGCAAAACTTAAAATGTAAATATCTCGTTAAATAAGCCCCGTAGAAGGAAAAGGACAAAATTTTGTTATCACTAATTTTTTGGCCAAAATTTAGCAAAACTTAAAATGTAAATATCTCGTTAAATAAGCCCCGTAGAAGGAAAAGGACAAAATTTTGTTATCACTAAATTTTTGGCCAAAATTTAGCAAAACTTAAAATGTAAATATCTCGTTAAATAAGCCCCGTAGAAGGAAAAGGACAAAATTTTGTTATCACTAATTTTTTGGCCAAAATTTTGAATTTCCTTAGCAAAACTTAAAATGTAAATATCTCGTTAAATAAGCCCCGTAGAAGAAAAAGGACAAAATTTTGTTATCACTAATTTTTTGGCCAAAATTTTGAATTTTCTTAGCAAAACTTAAAATGTAAATATCTCGTTAAATGAGCCCCGTAGAAGGAAAAGGACAAAATTTTGTTATCACTAATTTTTTGGCCAAAATTTTGAATTTCCTTAGCAAAACTTAAAATGTAAATATCTCGTTAAATAAGCCCCGTAGAAGGAAAAGGACAAAATTTTGAATTTCCTTAGCAAAACTTAAAATGTAAATATCTCGTTAAATAAGCCCCGTAGAAGGAAAAGGACAAAATTTTGTTATCACTAATTTTTTAAACAAAATTTTGAATTTCCTTAGCAAAACTTAAAATGTAAATATCTCGTTAAATAAGCCCCGTAGAAGGAAAAGGACAAAATTTTGTTATCACTAATTTTTTAAACAAAATTTTGAATTTCCTTAGCAAAACTTAAAATGTAAATATCTCGTTAAATAAGCCCCGTAGAAGGAAAAGGACAAAATTTTGTTATCACTAATTTTTTAAACAAAATTTTGAATTTCCTTAGCAAAACTTAAAATGTGAATATCTCGTTAAATAAGCCCCGTAGAAGGAAAAGGACAAAATTTTGTTATCACTAATTTTTTGGCCAAAATTTAGCAAAACTTAAAATGTAAATATCTCGTTAAATAAGCCCCGTAGAAGGAAAAGGACAAAATTTTGTTATCACTAATTTGTTGGCCAAAATATTGAATTTCCTTAGCAAAACTTAAAATGTAAATATCTCGTTAAATAAGCCCCGTAGAAGGAAAAGGACAAAAATTTGTTATCACTAATTTTTTGGCCAAAATTTTGAATTTCCTTAGCAAAACTTAAAATGTAAATATCTCGTTAAATAAGCCCCGAAGAAGGAAAAGGACAAAATTTTGTTATCACTAATTTTTTGGCCAAAATTTTGAATTTTCTTAGCAAAACTTAAAATGTAAATATCTCGTTAAATAAGCCCCGTAGAAGGAAAAGGACAAAATTTTGTTATCACTAATTTTTTGGCCAAAATTTAGCAAAACTTAAAATGTAAATATCTCGTTAAATAAGCCCCGTAGAAGGAAAAGGACAAAATTTTGTTATCACTAATTTTTTGGCCAAAATTTAGCAAAACTTAAAATGTAAATATCTCGTTAAATAAGCCCCGTAGAAGGAAAAGGACAAAATTTTGTTATCACTAATTTTTTGGCCAAATTTTGGCAAAACTTAAAATGTAAATATCTCGTTAAATGAGCCCCGTAGAAGGAAAAGGACAAAATTTTGTTATCACTAATTTGTTGGCCAAAATATTGAATTTCCTTAGCAAAACTTAGAATGTAAATATCTCGTTAAATAAGCCCCGTAGAAGGAAAAGGACAAAAATTTGTTATCACTAATTTTTTGGCCAAAATTTTGAATTTCCTTAGCAAAACTTAAAATGTAAATATCTCGTTAAATAAGCCCCTTAGAAGGAAAAGGACAAAATTTTGTTATCACTAATTTTTTGGCCAAAATTTTGAATTTCCTCAGCAAAACTTAAAATGTAAATATCTCGTTAAATAAGCCCCGTAGAAGGAAAAGGACAAAATTTTGTTATCACTAATTTTTTGGCCAAAATTTAGCAAAACTTAAAATGTAAATATCTCGTTAAATAAGCCCCGTAGAAGGAAAAGGACAAAATTTTGTTATCACTAATTTTTTGGCCAAAATTTAGCAAAACTTAAAATGTAAATATCTCGTTAAATAAGCCCCGTAGAAGGAAAAGGACAAAATTTTGTTATCACTAATTTTTTGGCCAAAATTTAGCAAAACTTAAAATGTAAATATCTCGTTAAATAAGCCCCGTAGAAGGAAAAGGACAAAATTTTGTTATCACTAATTTGTTGGCCAAAATATTGAATTTCCTTAGCAAAACTTAAAATGTAAATATCTCGTTAAATAAGCCCCGTAGAAGGAAAAGGACAAAAATTTGTTATCACTAATTTTTTGGCCAAAATTTTGAATTTCCTTAGCAAAACTTAAAATGTAAATATCTCGTTAAATAAGCCCCGTAGAAGGAAAAGGACAAAATTTTGTTATCACTAATTTTTTGGCCAAAATTTTGAATTTTCTTAGCAAAACTTAAAATGTAAATATCTCGTTAAATAAGCCCCGTAGAAGGAAAAGGACAAAATTTTGTTATCACTAATTTTTTGGCCAACATTTAGCAAAACTTAAAATGTAAATATCTCGTTAAATAAGCCACGGAGAAGGAAAAGGACAACATTTTGTTATCACTAATTTTTTGGCCAAAATTTAGCAAAACTTAAAATGTAAATATCTCGTTAAATAAGCCCCGTAGAAGGAAAAGGACAAAATTTTGTTATCACTAATTTTTTGGCCAAATTTTGGCAAAACTTAAAATGTAAATATCTCGTTAAATGAGCCCCGTAGAAAGAAAAGGACAAAATTTTGTTATCACTAATTTTTTGGCCAAAATTTTGAATTTCCTTAGTAAAACTTAAAATGTAAATATCTCGTTAAATAAGCCCCGTAGAAGGAAAAGGACAAAATTTTGTTATCACTAATTTTTTGGCCAAAATTTTGAATTTCCTTAGCAAAACTTAAAATGTAAATATCTCGTTAAATAAGCCCCGTAGAAGGAAAAGGACAAAATTTTGTTATCACTAATTTTTTGGCCAAAATTTAGCAAAACTTAAAATGTAAATATCTCGTTAAATAAGCCCCGTAGAAGGAAAAGGACAAAATTTTGTTATAACTAATTTTTTGGCCAAAATTTAGCAAAACTTAAAATGTAAATATCTCGTTAAATAAGCCCCGTAGAAGGAAAAGGACAAAATTTTGTTATCACTAATGTTGGCAAAAATTTTGAATTTCCTTAGCAAAACATAAAATGTAAATATCTCGTTAAATAAGCCCCGTAGAAGGAAAAGGACAAAATTTTGTTATCACTAATTTTTTGGCCAAAATTTTGAATTTCCTTAGCAAAACTTAAAATGTAAATATCTCGTTAAATAAGCCCCGTAGAA
This sequence comes from Eudasyphora cyanicolor, assembly GCA_963930755.1. Classification (NCBI taxonomy): domain Eukaryota; kingdom Metazoa; phylum Arthropoda; class Insecta; order Diptera; family Muscidae; genus Eudasyphora; species Eudasyphora cyanicolor. Next base: position 269,020,344 of record OZ005735.1, read on the forward strand.
GGAAAAGGACAAAATTTTGTTATCACTAATTTTTTGGCCAAAATTTAGCAAAACTTAAAATGTAAATATCTCGTTAAATAAGCCCCGTAGAAGGAAAAGGACAAAATTTTGTTATCACTAATTTTTTGGCCAAAATTTAGCAAAACTTAAAATGTAAATATATCGTTAAATAAGCCCCGTAGAAGGAAAAGGACAAAATTTTGTTATCACTAATTTTTTGGCCAAATTTTGGCAAAACTTAAAATGTAAATATCTCGTTAAATGAGCCCCGTAGAAGGAAAAGGACAAAATTTTTTTATCACTAATTTTTTGGCCAAAATTTTGAATTTCCTCAGCAAAACTTAAAATGTAAATATCTCGTTAAATGAGCCCCGTAGAAGGAAAAGGACAAAATTTTGTTATCACTAATTTTTTGGACAAAATTTTGAATTTTCTTAGCAAAACTTAAAATGTAAATATCTCGTTAAATAAGCCCCGTAGAAGGAAAAGGACAAAATTTTGTTATCACTAATTTTTTGGCCAAAATTTAGCAAAACTTAAAATGTAAATATCTCGTTAAATAAGCCCCGTAGAAGGAAAAGGACAAAATTTTGTTATCACTAATTTTTTGGCCAAAATTTAGCAAAACTATAAATGTAAATATCTCGTTAAATAAGCCCCGTAGAAGGAAAAGGACAAAATTTTGTTATCACTAATTTTTTGGCCAAATTTTGGCAAAACTTAAAATGTAAATATCTCGTTAAATGAGCCCCGTAGAAGGAAAAGGACAAAATTTTGTTATCACTAATTTGTTGGCCAAAATATTGAATTTCCTTAGCAAAACTTAAAATGTAAATATCTCGTTAAATAAGCCCCGTAGAAGGAAAAGGACAAAAATTTGTTATCACTAATTTTTTGGCCAAAATTTAGCAAAACTTAAAATGTAAATATCTCGTTAAATAAGCCCCGTAGAAGGAAAAGGACAAAATTTTGTTATCACTAATTTTTTGGCCAAATTTTGGCAAAACCTAAAATGTAAATATCTCCTTAAATGAGCCCCGTAGAAGGAAAAGGACAAAATTTTGTTATCACTAATTTTTTGGCCAAAATTTTGAATTTCCTTAGCAAAACTTAAAATGTAAATATCTCGTTAAATAAGCCCCGTAGAAGGAAAAGGACAAAATTTTGTTATCACTAATTTTTTGGCCAAAATTTTGAATTTCCTTAGCAAAACTTAAAATGTAAATATCTCGTTAAATAAGCCCCTTAGAAGGAAAAGGACAAAATTTTGTTATCACTAATTTTTTGGCCAAAATTTTGAATTTCCTTAGCAAAACTTAAAATGTAAATATCTCGTTAAATAAGCCCCGTAGAAGGAAAAGGACAAAATTTTGTTATCACTAATGTTGGCCAAAATTTTGAATTTCCTTAGCAAAACATAAAATGTAAATATCTCGTTAAATAAGCCCCGTAGAAGGAAAAGGACAAAATTTTGTTATCACTAATTTTTTGGCCAAAATTTTGAATTTCCTTAGCAAAACTTAAAATGTAAATATCTCGTTAAATAAGCCCCGTAGAAGGAAAAGGACAAAATTTTGTTATCACTAATTTTTTGGCCAAAATTTAGCAAAACTTAAAATGTAAATATCTCGTTAAATAAGCCCCGTAGAAGGAAAAGGACAAAATTTTGTTATCACTAATTTTTTGGCCAAAATTTAGCAAAACTTAAAATGTAAATATCTCGTTAAATAAGCCCCGTAGAAGGAAAAGGACAACATTTTGTTATCACTAATTTTTTGGCCAAAATTTAGCAAAACTTAAAATGTAAATATCTCGTTAAATAAGCCCCGTAGAAGGAAAAGGACAAAATTTTGTTATCACTAATGTTGGCAAAAATTTTGAATTTCCTTAGCAAAACATAAAATGTAAATATCTCGTTAAATAAGCCCCGTAGAAGGAAAAGGACAAAATTTTGTTATCACTAATTTTTTGGCCAAAATTTTGAATTTCCTTAGCAAAACTTAAAATGTAAATATCTCGTTAAATAAGCCCCGTAGAAGGAAAAGGACAAAATTTTGTTATCACTAATTTTTTGGCCAAAATTTTGAATTTCCTTAGTAAAACTTAAAATGTAAATATCTCGTTAAATAAGCCCCGTAGAAGGAAAAGGACAAAATTTTGTTATCACTAATTTTTTGGCCAAAATTTTGAATTTCCTTAGCAAAACTTAAAATGTAAATATCTCGTTAAATAAGCCCCGTAGAAGGAAATGGACAAAATTTTGTTATCACTAATTTTTTGGCCAAAATTTTGAATTTCCTTAGCAAAACTTAAAATGTAAACATCTCGTTAAATAAGCCCCGTAGAAGGAAAAGGACAAAATTTTGTTATCACTAATTTGTTAGCCAAAATTTTGAATTTCCTTAGCAAAACTTAAAATGTAAATATCTCGTTAAATAAGCCCCGTAGAAGGAAAAGGACAAAATTTTGTTATCACTAATTTTTTGGCCAAATTTTGGCAAAACTTAAAATGTAAATATCTCGTTAAATAAGCCCCGTAGAAGGAAAAGGACAAAATTTTGTTATCACTAATTTTTTGGCCAAAATTTTGAATTTCCTTAGCAAAACTTAAAATGTAAATATCTCGTTAAATAAGCCCCGTAGAAGGAAATGGACAAAATTTTGTTATCACTAATTTTTTGGTCAAAATTTTGAATTTCCTTAGCAAAACTTAAAATGTAAACATCTCGTTAAATAAGCCCCGTAGAAGGAAAAGGACAAAATTTTGTTATCACTAATTTTTTGGCCAAAATTTTGAATTTCCTTAGCAAAACTTAAAATGTAAATATCTCGTTAAATAAGCCCCGTAGAAGGAAAAGGACAAAATTTTGTTATCACTAATTTTTTGGCCAAAATTTTGAATTTCCTTAGCAAAACTTAAAATGTAAATATCTCGTTAAATAAGCCCCGTAGAAGGAAAAGTACAAAATTTTGTTATCACTAATTTTTTGGCCAAAATTTAGCAAAACTTAAAATGTAAATATCTCGTTAAATAAGCCCCGTAGAAGGAAAAGGACAAAATTTTGTTATCACTAATTTTTTGGCCAAAATTTTGAATTTCCTTAGCAAAACTTAAAATGTAAATATCTCGTTAAATAAGCCCCGTAGAAGGAAAAGTACAAAATTTTGTTATCACTAATTTTTTGGCCAAAATTTAGCAAAACTTAAAATGTAAATATCTCGTTAAATAAGCCCCGTAGAAGGAAAAGGACAAAATTTTGTTATCACTAATTTTTTGGCCAAAATTTAGCAAAACTTAAAATGTAAATATCTCGTTAAATAAGCCCCGTAGAAGGAAAAGGACAAAATTTTGTAATCACTAATTTTTTGGCCAAAATTTTGAATTTCCTTAGCAAAACTTAAAATGTAAATATCTGTTAAATAAGCCCCGTAGAAGGAAAAGGACAAAATTTTGTTATCACTAATTTTTTGGCCAAAATTTAGCAAAACTTAAAATGTAAATATCTCGTTAAATAAGCCCCGTAGAAGGAAAAGGACAAAATTTTGTTATCACTAATTTTTTGGCCAAAATTTTGAATTTCCTTAGCAAAACTTAAAATGTAAATATCTCGTTAAATAAGCCCCGTAGAAGGAAATGGACAAAATTTTGTTATCACTAATTTTTTGGCCAAAATTTTGAATTTCCTTAGCAAAACTTAAAATGTAAACATCTCGTTAAATAAGCCCCGTAGAAGGAAAAGGACAAAATTTTGTTATCACTAATTTGTTAGCCAAAATTTTGAATTTCCTTAGCAAAACTTAAAATGTAAATATCTCGTTAAATAAGCCCCGTAGAAGGAAAAGGACAAAATTTTGTTATCACTAATTTTTTGGCCAAATTTTGGCAAAACTTAAAATGTAAATATCTCGTTAAATAAGCCCCGTAGAAGGAAAAGGACAAAATTTTGTTATCACTAATTTTTTGGCCAAAATTTTGAATTTCCTTAGCAAAACTTAAAATGTAAATATCTCGTTAAATAAGCCCCGTAGAAGGAAATGGACAAAATTTTGTTATCACTAATTTTTTGGCCAAAATTTTGAATTTCCTTAGCAAAACTTAAAATGTAAACATCTCGTTAAATAAGCCCCGTAGAAGGAAAAGGACAAAATTTTGTTATCACTAATTTTTTGGCCAAAATTTAGCAAAACTTAAAATGTAAATATCTCGTTAAATAAGCCCCGTAGAAGGAAAAGGACAAAATTTTGTTATCACTAATTTTTTGGCCAAAATTTTGAATTTCCTTAGTAAAACTTAAAATGTAAATATCTCGTTAAATAAGCCCCGTAGAAGGAAAAGGACAAAATTTTGTTATCACTAATTTTTTGGCCAAAATTTAGCAAAACTTAAAATGTAAATATCTCGTTAAATAAGCCCCGTAGAAGGAAAAGGACAAAATTTTGTTATCACTAATTTTTTGGCCAAAATTTTGAATTTCCTTAGCAAAACTTAAAATGTAAATATCTCGTTAAATAAGCCCCGTAGAAGGAAAAGGACAAAATTTTGTTATCACTAATTTTTTGGCCAAAATTTTGAATTTCCTTAGTAAAACTTAAAATGTAAATATCTCGTTAAATAAGCCCCGTAGAAGGAAAAGGACAAAATTTTGTTATCACTAATTTTTTGGCCAAAATTTAGCAAAACTTAAAATGTAAATATCTCGTTAAATAAGCCCCGTAGAAGGAAAAGGACAAAATTTTGTTATCACTAATTTTTTGGCCAAAATTTTGAATTTCCTTAGCAAAACTTAAAATGTAAATATCTCGTTAAATAAGCCCCGTAGAAGGAAAAGGACAAAATTTTGTTATCACTAATTTTTTGGCCAAAATTTAGCAAAACTTAAAATGTAAATATCTCGTTAAATAAGCCCCGTAGAAGGAAAAGGACAAAATTTTGTTATCACTAATGTTGGCCAAAATTTTGAATTTCCTTAGCAAAACTTAAAATGTAAATATCTCGTTAAATAAGCCCCGTAGAAGGAAAAGGACAAAATTTTGTTATCACTAATTTTTTGGCCAAAATTTTGAATTTCCTTAGCAAAACTTAAAATGTAAATATCTCGTTAAATAAGCCCCGTAGAAGGAAAAGGACAAAATTTTGTTATCACTAATTTTTTGGCCAAAATTTTGAATTTCCTTAGTAAAACTTAAAATGTAAATATCTCGTTAAATAAGCCCCGTAGAAGGAAAAGGACAAAATTTTGTTATCACTAATTTTTTGGCCAAAATTTAGCAAAACTTAAAATGTAAATATCTCGTTAAATAAGCCCCGTAGAAGGAAAAGGGCAAAATTTTGTTATCACTAATTTTTTGGCCAAAATTTTGAATTTCCTTAGCAAAACTTAAAATGTAAATATCTCGTTAAATAAGCCCCGTAGAAGGAAAAGGACAAAATTTTGTTATCACTAATTTTTTGGCCAAAATTTAGCAAAACTTAAAATGTAAAAATCTCGTTAAATAAGCCCCGTAGAAGGAAAAGGACAAAATTTTGTTATCACTAATTTTTTGGCCAAAATTTTGAATTTCCTTAGCAAAACTTAAAATGTAAATATCTCGTTAAATAAGCCCCGTAGAAGGAAAAGGACAAAATTTTGTTATCACTAATTTGTTAGCCAAAATTTTGAATTTCCTTAGCAAAACTTAAAATGTAAATATCTCGTTAAATAAGCCCCTTAGAAGGAAAAGGACAAAATTTTGTTATCACTAATTTTTTGGCCAAAATTTTGAATTTCCTTAGCCAAACTTAAAATGTAAATATCTCGTTAAATAAGCCCCGTAGAAGGAATAGGACAAGATTTTGTAATCACTAATTTTTTGGCCAAAATTTTGAATTTTCTTAGCAAAACTTAAAATGTAAATATCTCGTTAAATAAGCCCCGTAGAAGGAAAAGGACAAAATTTTGTTATCACTAATTTTTTGGCCAAAATTTAGCAAAACTTAAAATGTAAATATCTCGTTAAATAAGCCCCGTAAATATCTCGTTAAATGAGCCCCGTAGAAAGAAAAGGACAAAATTTTTGTTATCACTAATTTGTTGGCCAAAATTTTGAATTTCCTTAGCCAAACTTAAAATGTGAATATCTCGTTAAATAAGCCCCGTAGAAGGAAAAGGACAAAATTTTTTTATCACTAATTTTTTGGCCAAAATTTTGAATTTTCTTAGCAAAACTTAAAATGTAAATATCTCGTTAAATAAGCCCCGTAGAAGGAAAAGGACAAAATTTTGTTATCACTAATTTTTTGGCCAAATTTTGGCAAAACTTAAAATGTAAATATCTCGTTAAATGAGCCCCGTAGAAGGAAAAGGACAAAATTTTGTTATCACTAATTTGTTGGCCAAAATATTGAATTTCCTTAGCAAAACTTAAAATGTAAATATCTCGTTAAATAAGCCCCGTAGAAGGAAAAGGACAAAATTTTGTTATCACTAATTTTTTCGCCAAAATTTTGAATTTCCTTAGCAAAACTTAAAATGTAAATATCTCGTTAAATAAGCCCCGTAGAAGGAAAAGGACAAAATTTTGTTAGCACTAATTTTTTGGCCAAAATTTTGAATATCCTTAGCCAAACCTAAAATGTAAATATCCCGTTAAATAAGCCCCGTAGAAGGAAAAGGACAAAATTTTGTTATCACTAATTGTTTTGGCCAAAATTTTGAATTTCCTTAGCAAAACTTAAAATGTAAATATCTCGTTAAATAAGCCCCGTAGAAGGAAAAGGACAAAATTTTGTTATCACTAATTTTTTGGCCAAAATTTAGCAAAACTTAAAATGTAAATATCTCGTTAAATAAGCCCCGTAGAAGGAAAAGGACAAAATTTTGTTATCACTAATTTTTTGGCCAAAATTTAGCAAAACTTACAATGTAAATATCGCGTTAAATGAGCCCCGTAGAAGGAAAAGGACAAAATTTTGTTATCACTAATTTGTTAGCCAAAATTTTGAATATCCTTAGCCAAACTTAAAATGTAAATATCCCGTTAAATAAGCCCCGTAGAAGGAAAAGGACAAAATTTTGTTATCACTAATTTTTTAAACAAAATTTTGAATTTCCTTAGCAAAACTTAAAATGGAAATATCTCGTTAAATAAGCCCCGTAGAAGGAAAAGGACAAAATTTTGTTATCTCTAATTTTTTGGCCAAATTTTGGCAAAACTTACAATGTAAATATCTCGTTAAATGAGCCCCGTAGAAGGAAAAGGACAAAATTTTGTTATCACTAATTTGTTACCCAAAATTTTGAATTTCCTTAGCAAAACTTAAAATGTAAATATCTCGTTAAATAAGCCCCGTAGAAGGAAAAGGACAAAATTTTGTTATCACTAATTTTTTGGCCGAAATTTAGCAAAACTTAAAATGTAAATATCTCGTTAAATAAGCCCCGTAGAAGGAAAAGGACAAAATTTTGTTATCACTAATTTTTTGGCCAATATTTAGCAAAACTTAAAATGTAAATATCTCGTTAAATGAGCCCCGTAGAAGGAAAAGGACAAAATTTTGTCATCACTAATTTGTTGGACAAAATTTTGAATTTCCATAGCAAAACTTAAAATGTAAATATCTCGTTAAATAAGCCCCGTAGAAGGAAAAGGACAAAATTTTGTTATCACTAATTTTTTGGCCAAAATTTTGAATTTCCTTAGCAAAACTTAAAATGTAAATATCTCGTTAAATAAGCCCCGTAGAAGGAAAAGGACAAAATTTTGTTATCACTAATTTTTTGGCCAAAATTTTGAATTTTCTTAGCAAAACTTAAAATGTAAATATCTCGTTAAATAAGCCCCGTAGAAGGAAAAGGACAACATTTTGTTATCACTAATTTGTTGGCCAAAATTTTGAATTTCCTTAGCCAAACTTAAAATGTGAATATCTCGTTAAATAAGCCCCGTAGAAGGAAAAGGACAAAATTTTGTTATAACTAATTTTTTGGACAAAATTTTGAATTTTCTTAGCAAAACTTAAAATGTAAATATCTCGTTAAATAAGCCCCGTAGAAGGAAAAGGACAAAATTTTGTTATCACTAATTTTTTGACCAAAATTTAGCAAAACTTAAAATGTAAATATCTCGTTAAATAAGCCCCGTAGAAGGAAAAGGACAAAATTTTGTTATCACTAATTTTTTGGCCAAAATTTAGCAAAACTATAAATGTAAATATCTCGTTAAATAAGCCCCGTAGAAGGAAAAGGACAAAATTTTATCACTAATTTTTTGGCCAAATTTTGGCAAAACCTAAAATGTAAATATCTCCTTAAATGAGCCCCGTAGAAGGAAAAGGACAAAATTTTGTTATCACTAATTTTTTAAACAAAATTTTGAATTTCCTTAGCAAAACTTAAAATGTAAATATCTCGTTAAATAAGCCCCGTAGAAGGAAAAGGACAAAAATTTGTTATCACTAATTTTTTGGCCAAAATTTAGCAAAACTTAAAATGTAAATATCTCGTTAAATAAGCCCCGTAGAAGGAAAAGGACAAAATTTTGTTATCACTAATTTTTTGGCCAAATTTTGGCAAAACCTAAAATGTAAATATCTCCTTAAATGAGCCCCGTAGAAGGAAAAGGACAAAATTTTGTTATCACTAATTTTTTGGCCAAAATTTTGAATTTCCTTAGCAAAACTTAAAATGTAAATATCTCGTTAAATAAGCCCCGTAGAAGGAAAAGGACAAAATTTTGTTATCACTAATTTTTTGGCCAAAATTTTGAATTTCCTTAGCAAAACTTAAAATGTAAATATCTCGTTAAATAAGCCCCGTAGAAGGAAAAGGACAAAATTTTGTTATCACTAATTTTTTAAACAAAATTTTGAATTTCCTTAGCTAAACTTAAAATGTAAATATCTCGTTAAATAAGCCCCGTAGAAGGAAAAGGACAAAATTTTGTTATCACTAATTTTTTGGCCAAAATTTTGAATTTCCTTAGCAAAACTTAAAATGTAAATATCTCGTTAAATAAGCCCCGTAGAAGGAAAAGGACAAAATTTTGTTATCACTAATTTGTTGGCCAAAATTTTGAATTTCCTTAGCAAAACATAAAATGTAAATATCTCGTTAAATAAGCCCCGTAGAAGGAAAAGGACAAAATTTTGTTATCACTAATTTTTTGGCCAAAATTTTGAATTTCCTTAGCAAAACTTAAAATGTAAATATCTCGTTAAATAAGCCCCGTAGAAGGAAAAGGACAAAATTTTGTTATCACTAATTTGTTGGCCAAAATATTGAATTTCCTTAGCAAAACTTAAAATGTAAATATCTCGTTAAATAAGCCCCGTAGAAGGAAAAGGACAAAATTTTGTTATCACTAATTTTTTCGCCAAAATTTTGAATTTCCTTAGCAAAACTTAAAATGTAAATATCTCGTTAAATAAGCCCCGTAGAAGGAAAAGGACAAAATTTTGTTAGCACTAATTTTTTGGCCAAAATTTTGAATATCCTTAGCCAAACCTAAAATGTAAATATCCCGTTAAATAAGCCCCGTAGAAGGAAAAGGACAAAATTTTGTTATCACTAATTGTTTTGGCCAAAATTTTGAATTTCCTTAGCAAAACTTAAAATGTAAATATCTCGTTAAATAAGCCCCGTAGAAGGAAAAGGACAAAATTTTGTTATCACTAATTTTTTGGCCAAAATTTAGCAAAACTTAAAATGTAAATATCTCGTTAAATAAGCCCCGTAGAAGGAAAAGGACAAAATTTTGTTATCACTAATTTTTTGGCCAAAATTTAGCAAAACTTACAATGTAAATATCGCGTTAAATGAGCCCCGTAGAAGGAAAAGGACAAAATTTTGTTATCACTAATTTGTTAGCCAAAATTTTGAATATCCTTAGCCAAACTTAAAATGTAAATATCCCGTTAAATAAGCCCCGTAGAAGGAAAAGGACAAAATTTTGTTATCACTAATTTTTTAAACAAAATTTTGAATTTCCTTAGCAAAACTTAAAATGGAAATATCTCGTTAAATAAGCCCCGTAGAAGGAAAAGGACAAAATTTTGTTATCTCTAATTTTTTGGCCAAATTTTGGCAAAACTTACAATGTAAATATCTCGTTAAATGAGCCCCGTAGAAGGAAAAGGACAAAATTTTGTTATCACTAATTTGTTACCCAAAATTTTGAATTTCCTTAGCAAAACTTAAAATGTAAATATCTCGTTAAATAAGCCCCGTAGAAGGAAAAGGACAAAATTTTGTTATCACTAATTTTTTGGCCGAAATTTAGCAAAACTTAAAATGTAAATATCTCGTTAAATAAGCCCCGTAGAAGGAAAAGGACAAAATTTTGTTATCACTAATTTTTTGGCCAATATTTAGCAAAACTTAAAATGTAAATATCTCGTTAAATGAGCCCCGTAGAAGGAAAAGGACAAAATTTTGTCATCACTAATTTGTTGGACAAAATTTTGAATTTCCATAGCAAAACTTAAAATGTAAATATCTCGTTAAATAAGCCCCGTAGAAGGAAAAGGACAAAATTTTGTTATCACTAATTTTTTGGCCAAAATTTTGAATTTCCTTAGCAAAACTTAAAATGTAAATATCTCGTTAAATAAGCCCCGTAGAAGGAAAAGGACAACATTTTGTTATCACTAATTTTTTAAACAAAATTTTGAATTTCCTTAGCCAAACTTAAAATGTGAATATCTCGTTAAATAAGCCCCGTAGAAGGAAAAGGACAAAATTTTGTTATAACTAATTTTTTGGACAAAATTTTGAATTTTCTTAGCAAAACTTAAAATGTAAATATCTCGTTAAATAAGCCCCGTAGAAGGAAAAGGACAAAATTTTGTTATCACTAATTTTTTGACCAAAATTTAGCAAAACTTAAAATGTAAATATCTCGTTAAATAAGCCCCGTAGAAGGAAAAGGACAAAATTTTGTTATCACTAATTTTTTGGCCAAAATTTAGCAAAACTATAAATGTAAATATCTCGTTAAATAAGCCCCGTAGAAGGAAAAGGACAAAATTTTATCACTAATTTTTTGGCCAAATTTTGGCAAAACCTAAAATGTAAATATCTCCTTAAATGAGCCCCGTAGAAGGAAAAGGACAAAATTTTGTTATCACTAATTTTTTAAACAAAATTTTGAATTTCCTTAGCAAAACTTAAAATGTAAATATCTCGTTAAATAAGCCCCGTAGAAGGAAAAGGACAAAAATTTGTTATCACTAATTTTTTGGCCAAAATTTAGCAAAACTTAAAATGTAAATATCTCGTTAAATAAGCCCCGTAGAAGGAAAAGGACAAAATTTTGTTATCACTAATTTTTTGGCCAAATTTTGGCAAAACCTAAAATGTAAATATCTCCTTAAATGAGCCCCGTAGAAGGAAAAGGACAAAATTTTGTTATCACTAATTTTTTGGCCAAAATTTTGAATTTCCTTAGCAAAACTTAAAATGTAAATATCTCGTTAAATAAGCCCCGTAGAAGGAAAAGGACAAAATTTTGTTATCACTAATTTTTTGGCCAAAATTTTGAATTTCCTTAGCAAAACTTAAAATGTAAATATCTCGTTAAATAAGCCCCGTAGAAGGAAAAGGACAAAATTTTGTTATCACTAATTTTTTAAACAAAATTTTGAATTTCCTTAGCTAAACTTAAAATGTAAATATCTCGTTAAATAAGCCCCGTAGAAGGAAAAGGACAAAATTTTGTTATCACTAATTTTTTGGCCAAAATTTTGAATTTCCTTAGCAAAACTTAAAATGTAAATATCTCGTTAAATAAGCCCCGTAGAAGGAAAAGGACAAAATTTTGTTATCACTAATTTGTTGGCCAAAATTTTGAATTTCCTTAGCAAAACATAAAATGTAAATATCTCGTTAAATAAGCCCCGTAGAAGGAAAAGGACAAAATTTTGTTATCACTAATTTTTTGGCCAAAATTTTGAATTTCCTTAGCAAAACTTAAAATGTAAATATCTCGTTAAATAAGCCCCGTAGAAGGAAAAGGACAAAATTTTGTTATCACTAATTTGTTGGCCAAAATATTGAATTTCCTTAGCAAAACTTAAAATGTAAATATCTCGTTAAATAAGCCCCGTAGAAGGAAAAGGACAAAATTTTGTTATCACTAATTTTTTCGCCAAAATTTTGAATTTCCTTAGCAAAACTTAAAATGTAAATATCTCGTTAAATAAGCCCCGTAGAAGGAAAAGGACAAAATTTTGTTAGCACTAATTTTTTGGCCAAAATTTTGAATATCCTTAGCCAAACCTAAAATGTAAATATCCCGTTAAATAAGCCCCGTAGAAGGAAAAGGACAAAATTTTGTTATCACTAATTGTTTTGGCCAAAATTTTGAATTTCCTTAGCAAAACTTAAAATGTAAATATCTTGTTAAATAAGCCCCGTAGAAGGAAAAGGACAAAATTTTGTTATCACTAATTTTTTGGCCAAAATTTAGCAAAACTTAAAATGTAAATATCTCGTTAAATAAGCCCCGTAGAAGGAAAAGGACAAAATTTTGTTATCACTAATTTTTTGGCCAAAATTTTGAATATCCTTAGCCAAACTTAAAATGTAAATATCCCGTTAAATAAGCCCCGTAGAAGGAAAAGGACAAAATTTTGTTATCACTAATTTTTTGGCCAAAATTTTGAATTTCCTTAGCAAAACTTAAAATGTAAATATCTCGTTAAATAAGTCCCGTAGAAGGAAAAGGACAAAATTTTGTTATCACTAATTTTTTGGCCAAAATTTAGCAAAACTTAAAATGTAAATATCTCGTTAAATAAGCCCCGTAGAAGGAAAAGGACAACATTTTGTTATAACTAATTTTTAAACAAAATTTTGAATTTCCTTAGCAAAACTTAAAATGTAAATATCTCGTTAAATAAGCCCCGTAGAAGGAAAAGGACAAAATTTTGTTATCTCTAATTTTTTGGCCAAATTTTGGAAAAACTTACAATGTAAATATCTCGTTAAATGAGCCCCGTAGAAGGAAAAGGACAAAATTTTGATATCACTAATTTGTTAGCCAAAATTTTGAATTTCCTTAGCAAAACTTAAAATGTGAATATCTCGTTAAATGAGCCCCGTAGAAGGAAAAGGACAAAATTTTGATATCACTAATTTGTTAGCCAAAATTTTGAATTTACTTAGCAAAACTTAAAATGTAAATATCTCGTTAAATAAGCCCCGTAGAAGGAAAAGGACAAAATTTTGTTATCACTAATTTTTTGGCCAAAATTTAGCAAATCTTAAAATGTAAATATCTCGTTAAATAAGCCCCGTAGAAGGAAAAGGACAAAATTTTGTTATCACTAATTTTTTGGCCAAAATTTAGCAAAACTTAAAATGTAAATATCTCGTTAAATAAGCCCCGTAGAAGGAAAAGGACAAAATTTTGTTATCACTAATTTTTTGGCCAAAATTTTGAATTTCCTTAGCAAAACTTAAAATGTAAATATCTCGTTAAATAAGCCCCGTAGAAGAAAAAGGACAAAATTTTGTTATCACTAATTTTTTGGCCAAAATTTTGAATTTTCTTAGCAAAACTTAAAATGTAAATATCTCGTTAAATGAGCCCCGTAGAAGGAAAAGGACAAAATAGAAGGAAAAGGACAAAATTTTGTTATCACTAATTTTTTGGCCAAAATTTAGCAAAACTATAAATGTAAATATCTCGTTAAATAAGCCCCGTAGAAGGAAAAGGACAAAATTTTGTTATCACTAATTTGTTGGCCAAAATATTGAATTTCCTTAGCAAAACTTAAAATGTAAATATCTCGTTAAATAAGCCCCGTAGAAGGAAAAGGACAAAAATTTGTTATCACTAATTTTTTGGCCACAATTTAGCAAAACTTAAAATGTAAATATCTCGTTAAATAAGCCCCGTAGAAGGAAAAGGACAAAATTTTGTTATCACTAATTTTTTGGCCAAATTTTGGCAAAACCTAAAATGTAAATATCTCCTTAAATGAGCCCCGTAGAAGGAAAAGGACAAAATTTTGTTATCACTAATTTTTTGGCCAAAATTTTGAATTTCCTTAGCAAAACTTAAAATGTAAATATCTCGTTAAATAAGCCCCGTAGAAGGAAAAGGACAAAATTTTGTTATCACTAATTTTTTGGCCAAAATTTTGAATTTCCTTAGCAAAACTTAAAATGTAAATATCTCGTTAAATAAGCCCCTTAGAGGGAAAAGGACAAAATTTTGTTATCACTAATTTTTTGGCCAAAATTTTGAATTTCCTTAGCAAAACTTAAAATGTAAATATCTCGTTAAATAAGCCCCGTAGAAGGAAAAGGACAAAATTTTGTTATCACTAATTTTTTGGCCAAAATTTTGAATTTCCTTAGCAAAACTTAAAATGTAAATATCTCGTTAAATAAGCCCCGTAGAAGGAAAAGGACAAAATTTTGTTATCACTAATTTTTTGGCCAAAATTTTGAATTTCCTTAGCAAAACTTAAAATGTAAATATCTCGTTAAATAAGCCCCGTAGAAGGAAAAGGACAAAATTTTGTCATCACTAATTTGTTGGCCAAAATTTTGAATTTCCATATCAAAACTTAAAATGTAAATATCTCGTTAAATAAGCCCCGTAGAAGGAAAAGAACAAAATTTTGTTATCACTAATTTGTTGGCCAAAATTTTGAATTTCCTTAGCAAAACATAAAATGTAAATATCTCGTTAAATAAGCCCCGTAGAAGGAAAAGGACAAAATTTTGTTATCACTAATTTCCTTAGCCAAACTTAAAATGTGAATATCTCGTTAAATAAGCCCCGTAGAAGGAAAAGGACAAAATTTTGTTATCAGGATATTATATTAGCCAAACTTAAAATGTAAATATCCCGTTAAATAAGCCCCGTAGAAGGAAAAGGACAAAATTTTGTTATCACTAATTTTTTGGCCAAAATTTTGAATTTCCTTAGCAAAACTTAAAATGTAAATATCTCGTTAAATAAGCCCCGTAGAAGGAAAAGGACAAAATTTTGTCATCACTAATTTGTTGGCCAAAATTTTGAATTTCCATATCAAAACTTAAAATGTAAATATCTCGTTAAATAAGCCCCGTAGAAGGAAAAGGACAACATTTTGTTATCACTAATTTTTAAACAAAATTTTGAATTTCCTTAGCAAAACTTAAAATGTAAATATCTCGTTAAATAAGCCCCGTAGAAGGAAAAGGACAAAATTTTGTTATCTCTAATTTTTTGGCCAAATTTTGGCAAAACTTACAATGTAAATATCTCGTTAAATGAGCCCCGTAGAAGGAAAAGGACAAAATTTTGTTATCACTAATTTGTTAGCCAAAATTTTGAATTTCCTTAGCAAAACTTAAAATGTGAATATCTCGTTAAATAAGCCCCGTAGAAGGAAAAGGACAAAATTTTGTTATCACTAATTTTTTGGCCAAAATTTTGAATTTTCTTAGCAAAACTTAAAATGTAAATATCTCGTTAAATAAGCCCCGTAGAAGGAAAAGGACAAAATTTTGTTATCACTAATTTTTTGGCCAAAATTTAGCAAAACTTAAAATGTAAATATCTCGTTAAATAAGCCCCGTAGAAGGAAAAGGACAAAATTTTGTTATCACTAATTTTTTGGCCAAAATTTAGCAAAACTTAAAATGTAAATATCTCGTTAAATAAGCCCCGTAGAAGGAAAAGGACAAAATTTTGTTATCACTAATTTTTTGGCCAAAATTTTGAATTTCCTTAGCAAAACTTAAAATGTAAATATCTCGTTAAATAAGCCCCGTAGAAGAAAAAGGACAAAATTTTGTTATCACTAATTTTTCGGCCAAAATTTTGAATTTTCTTAGCAAAACTTAAAATGTAAATATCTCGTTAAATGAGCCCCGTAGAAGGAAAAGGACAGAATAGAAGGAAAAGGACAAAATTTTGTTATCACTAATTTTTTGGCCAAAATTTAGCAAAACTATAAATGTAAATATCTCGTTAAATAAGCCCCGTAGAAGGAAAAGGACAAAATTTTGTTATCACTAATTTGTTGGCCAAAATATTGAATTTCCTTAGCAAAACTTAAAATGTAAATATCTCGTTAAATAAGCCCCGTAGAAGGAAAAGGACAAAATTTTGTTATCACTAATTTTTTGGCCAACTTTTGGCAAAACCTAAAATGTAAATATCTCCTTAAATGAGCCCCGTAGAAGGAAAAGGACAAAATTTTGTTATCACTAATTTTTTGGCCAAAATTTTGAATTTCCTTAGCAAAACTTAAAATGTAAATATCTCGTTAAATAAGCCCCGTAGAAGGAAAAGGACAAAATTTTGTTATCACTAATTTTTTGGCCAAAATTTTGAATTTCCTTAGCAAAACTTAAAATGTAAATATCTCGTTAAATAAGCCCCGTAGAAGGAAAAGGACAAAAATTTGTTATCACTAATTTTTTGGCCAAAATTTAGCAAAACTTAAAATGTAAATATCTCGTTAAATAAGCCCCGTAGAAGGAAAAGGACAAAATTTTGTTATTACTAATTTTTTGGCCAAAATTTAGCAAAACTTAAAATGTAAATATCTCGTTAAATAAGCCCCGTAGAAGGAAAAGGACAAAATTTTGTTATCACTAATTTTTTGGCCAAAATTTTGAATTTCCTTAGCAAAACTTAAAATGTAAATATCTCGTTAAATAAGCCCCGTAGAAGAAAAAGGACAAAATTTTGTTATCACTAATTTTTCGGCCAAAATTTTGAATTTTCTTAGCAAAACTTAAAATGTAAATATCTCGTTAAATGAGCCCCGTAGAAGGAAAAGGACAGAATAGAAGGAAAAGGACAAAATTTTGTTATCACTAATTTTTTGGCCAAAATTTAGCAAAACTATAAATGTAAATATCTCGTTAAATAATCCCCGTAGAAGGAAAAGGACAAAATTTTGTTATCACTAATTTGTTGGCCAAAATATTGAATTTCCTTAGCAAAACTTAAAATGTAAATATCTCGTTAAATAAGCCCCGTAGAAGGAAAAGGACAAAATTTTGTTATCACTAATTTTTTGGCCAAATTTTGGCAAAACCTAAAATGTAAATATCTCCTTAAATGAGCCCCGTAGAAGGAAAAGGACAAAAGTTTGTTATCACTAATTTTTTGGCCAAAATTTTGAATTTCCTTAGCAAAACTTAAAATGTAAATATCTCGTTAAATAAGCCCCGTAGAAGGAAAAGGACAAAAATTTGTTATCACTAATATTTTGGCCAAAATTTAGCAAAACTTAAAATGTAAATATCTCGTTAAATAAGCCCCGTAGAAGGAAAAGGACAAAATTTTGTTATCACTAATTTTTTGGCCAAAATTTTGAATTTCCTTAGCAAAACCTAAAATGTAAATATCTCCTTAAATGAGCCCCGTAGAAGGAAAAGGACAAAATTTTGTTATCACTAATTTTTTGGCCAAAATTTTGAATTTCCTTAGCAAAACTTAAAATGTAAATATCTCGTTAAATAAGCCCCGTAGAAGGAAAAGGACAAAAATTTGTTATCACTAATATTTTGGCCAAAATTTAGCAAAACTTAAAATGTAAATATCTCGTTAAATAAGCCCCGTAGAAGGAAAAGGACAAAATTTTGTTATCACTAATTTTTTGGCCAAAATTTTGAATTTCCTTAGCAAAACCTAAAATGTAAATATCTCCTTAAATGAGCCCCGTAGAAGGAAAAGGACAAAATTTTGTTATCACTAATTTTTTGGCCAAAATTTTGAATTTCCTTAGCAAAACTTAAAATGTAAATATCTCGTTAAATAAGCCCCTTAGAAGGAAAAGGACAAAATTTTGTTATCACAAATTTTTTGGCCAAAATTTTGAATTTCCTTAGCAAAACTTAAAATGTAAATATCTCGTTAAATAAGCCCCGTAGAAGGAAAAGGACAAAATTTTGTTATCACTAATTTTTTGGCCAAAATTTTGAATTTCCTTAGCAAAACTTAAAATGTAAATATCTCGTTAAATAAGCCCCGTAGAAGGAAAAGGACAAAATTTTGTTATCACTAATTTTTTGGCCAAAATTTTGAATTTCCTTAGCAAAACTTAAAATGTAAATATCTCGTTAAATAAGCCCCGTAGAAGGAAAAGGACAAAATTTTGTCATCACTAATTTGTTGGCCAAAATTTTGAATTTCCATATCAAAACTTAAAATGTAAATATCTCGTTAAATAAGCCCCGTAGAAGGAAAAGAACAAAATTTTGTTATCACTAATTTGTTGGCCAAAATTTTGAATTTCCTTAGCAAAACATAAAATGTAAATATCTCGTTAAATAAGCCCCGTAGAAGGAAAAGGACAAAATTTTGTTATCACTAATTTCCTTAGCCAAACTTAAAATGTGAATATCTCGTTAAATAAGCCCCGTAGAAGGAAAAGGACAAAATTTTGTTATCAGGATATTATATTGAACATCCTTAGCCAAACTTAAAATGTAAATATCCCGTTAAATAAGCCCCGTAGAAGGAAAAGGACAAAATTTTGTTATCACTAATTTTTTGGCCAAAATTTTGAATTTCCTTAGCAAAACTTAAAATGTAAATATCTCGTTAAATAAGTCCCGTAGAAGGAAAAGGACAAAATTTTGTTATCACTAATTTTTTGGCCAAAATTTAGCAAAACTTAAAATGTAAATATCTCGTTAAATAAGCCCCGTAGAAGGAAAAGGACAAAATTTTGTTATCTCTAATTTTTTGGCCAAATTTTGGCAAAACTTACAATGTAAATATCTCGTTAAATAAGCCCCGTAGAAGGAAAAGGACAAAATTTTGTTATCTCTAATTTTTTGGCCAAATTTTGGCAAAACTTACAATGTAAATATCTCGTTAAATGAGCCCCGTAGAAGGAAAAGGACAAAATTTTGTTATCACTAATTTGTTAGCCAAAATTTTGAATTTCCTTAGCAAAACTTAAAATGTGAATATCTCGTTAAATAAGCCCCGTAGAAGGAAAAGGACAAAATTTTGTTATCACTAATTTTTTGACCAAAATTTAGCAAAACTTAAAATGTAAATATCTCGTTAAATAAGCCCCGTAGAAGGAAAAGGACAAAATTTTGTTATCACTAATTTTTTGGCCAAAATTTAGCAAAACTTAAAATGTAAATATCTCGTTAAATAAGCTCCGTAGAAGGAAAAGGACAAAATTTTGTTATCTCTAATTTTTTGGCCAAATTTTGGCAAGACTTACAATGTAAATATCTCGTTAAATGAGCCCCGTAGAAGGAAAAGGACAAAATTTTGTTATCACTAATTTTTTGGCCAAAATTTAGCAAAACTTAAAATGTAAATATCTCGTTAAATAAGCCCCGTAGAAGGAAAAGGACAAAATTTTGTTATCACTAATTTTTTGGCCAAAATTTAGCAAAACTTAAAATGTAAATATCTCGTTAAATAAGCCCCGTAGAAGGAAAAGGACAAAATTTTGTTATCACTAATTTTTTGGCCAAAATTTAGCAAAACTTAAAATGTAAATATCTCGTTAAATAAGCCCCGTAGAAGGAAAAGGACAAAATTTTGTTATCACTAATTTTTTGGCCAAAATTTTGAATTTCCTTAGCAAAACTTAAAATGTAAATATCTCGTTAAATAAGCCCCGTAGAAGAAAAAGGACAAAATTTTGTTATCACTAATTTTTTGGCCAAAATTTTGAATTTTCTTAGCAAAACTTAAAATGTAAATATCTCGTTAAATGAGCCCCGTAGAAGGAAAAGGACAAAATTTTGTTATCACTAATTTTTTGGCCAAAATTTTGAATTTCCTTAGCAAAACTTAAAATGTAAATATCTCGTTAAATAAGCCCCGTAGAAGGAAAAGGACAAAATTTTGTTATCACTAATTTTTTGGCCAAAATTTTGAATTTCCTTAGCAAAACTTAAAATGTAAACATCTCGTTAAATAAGCCCCGTAGAAGGAAAAGGACAAAATTTTGTTATCACTAATTTTTTAAACAAAATTTTGAATTTCCTTTGCAAAACTTAAAATGTAAATATCTCGTTAAATAAGCCCCGTAGAAGGAAAAGGACAAAATTTTGTTATCACTAATTTTTTAAACAAAATTTTGAATTTCCTTAGCAAAACTTAAAATGTAAATATCTCGATAAATAAGCCCCGTAGAAGGAAAAGGACAAAATTTTGTTATCACTAATTTTTTAAACAAAAATTTGAATTTCCTTAGCAAAACTTAAAATGTGAATATCTCGTTAAATAAGCCCCGTAGAAGGAAAAGGACAAAATTTTGTTATCACTAATTTTTTGGCCAAAATTTTGAATTTTCTTAGCAAAACTTAAAATTTAAATATCTCGTTAAATAAGCCCCGTAGAAGGAAAAGGACAAAATTTTGTTATCACTAATTTTTTGGCCAAAATTTAGCAAAACTTAAAATGTAAATATCTCGTTAAATAAGCCCCGTAGAAGGAAAAGGACAAAATTTTGTTATCACTAATTTTTTGGCCAAAATTTAGCAAAACTTAAAATGTAAATATCTCGTTAAATAAGCCCCGTAGAAGGAAAAGGACAAAATTTTGTTATCACTAATTTTTTGGCCAAATTTTGGCAAAACTTAAAATGTAAATATCTCGTTAAATGAGCCCCGTAGAAGGAAAAGGACAAAATTTTGTTATCACTAATTTGTTGGCCAAAATATTGAATTTCCTTCGCAAAACTTAAAATGTAAATATCTCGTTAAATAAGCCCCGTAGAAGGAAGAGGACAAAATTTTGTTATCACTAATTTTTTGGCCAAAATTTAGCAAAACTTAAAATGTAAATATCTCGTTAAATAAGCCCCGTAGATGGAAAAGGACAAAATTTTGTTATCACTAATTTTTTGGCCAAAATTTAGCAAAACTTAAAATGTAAATATCTCGTTAAATAAGCCCCGTAGAAGGAAAAGGACAAAATTTTGTTATCACTAATTTGTTGGCCAAAATATTGAATTTCCTTAGCAAAACTTAAAATGTAAATATCTCGTTAAATAAGCCTCTTAGAAGGAAAAGGACAAAATTTTGTTATCACTAATTTTTTGGCCAAAATTTTGAATTTCCTCAGCAAAACTTAAAATGTAAATATCTCGTTAAATAAGCCCCGTAGAAGGAAAAGGACAAAATTTTGTTATCACTAATTTTTTGGCCAAAATTTAGCAAAACTTAAAATGTAAATATCTCGTTAAATAAGCCCCGTAGAAGGAAAAGGACAAAATTTTGTTATCACTAATATTTTGGCCAAAATTTAGCAAAACTTAAAATGTAAATATCTCGTTAAATAAGCCCCGTAGAAGGAAAAGGACAAAATTTTGTTATCACTAATTTTTTGGCCAAAATTTAGCAAAACTTAAAATGTAAATATCTCGTTAAATAAGCCCCGTAGAAGGAAAAGGACAAAATTTTGTTATCACTAATTTGTTGGCCAAAATATTGAATTTCCTTAGCAAAACTTAAAATGTAAATATCTCGTTAAATAAGCCCCGTAGAAGGAAAAGGACAAAAATTTGTTATCACTAATTTTTTGGCCAAAATTTTGAATTTCCTTAGCAAAACTTAAAATGTAAATATCTCGTTAAATAAGCCCCGTAGAAGGAAAAGGACAAAATTTTGTTATCACTAATTTTTTGGCCAAAATTTTGAATTTTCTTAGCAAAACTTAAAATGTAAATATCTCGTTAAATAAGCCCCGTAGAAGGAAAAGGACAAAATTTTGTTATCACTAATTTTTTGGCCAAAATTTAGCAAAACTTAAAATGTAAATATCTCGTTAAATAAGCCCCGTAGAAGGAAAAGGACAAAATTTTGCTATCACTAATTTTTTGGCCAAAATTTAGCAAAACTTAAAATGTAAATATCTCGTTAAATAAGCCCCGTAGAAGGAAAAGGACAAAATTTTGTTATCACTAATTTTTTGGCCAAATTTTGGCAAAACTTAAAATGTAAATATCTCGTTAAATGAGCCCCGTAGAAGGAAAAGGACAAAATTTTGTTATCACTAATTTTTTGGCCAAAATTTAGCAAAACTTAAAATGTAAATATCTCGTTAAATAAGCCCCGTAGAAGGAAAAGGACAAAATTTTGTTATCACTAATTTTTTGGCCAAAATTTTGAATTTCCTTAGCCAAACTTAAAATGTGAATATCTCGTTAAATAAGCCCCGTAGAAGGAAAAGGACAAAATTTTGTTATCACTAATTTTTTGGCCAAAATTTTGAATTTTCTTAGCAAAACTTAAAATGTAAATATCTCGTTAAATGAGCCCCGTAGAAGGAAAAGGACAAAATTTTGTTATCACTAATTTTTTGGCCAAAATTTTGAATTTCCTTAGCCAAACTTAAAATGTGAATATCTCGTTAAATAAGCCCCGTAGAAGGAAAAGGACAACATTTTGTTATCACTAATTTTTTGGCTAAATTTGGGCAAAACTTAAAATGTAAATATCTCGTTAAATGAGCCCCGTAGAAGAAAAAGGACAAAATTTTGTTATCACTAATTTTTTGGCCAAAATTTTGAATTTCCGTAGCAAAATTTAAAATGTAAATATCTCGTTAAATAAGCCCCGTAGAAGGAAAAGGACAAAATTTTGTTATCACTAATTTGTTGGCCAAAATTTTGAATTTCCTTAGCAAAACTTAAAATGTAAATATCTCGTTAAATAAGCCCCTTAGAAGGAAAAGGAAAAAATTTTGTTATCACTAATTTTTTGGCCAAAATTTAGCAAAACTTAAAATGTAAATATCTCGTTAAATAAGCCCCGTAGAAGGAAAAGGACAAAATTTTGTTATCACTAATTTGTTGGCCAAAATTTTGAATTTCCTTAGCCAAACTTAAAATGTGAATATCTCGTTAAATAAGCCCCGTAGAAGGAAAAGGACAAAATTTTGTTATCACTAATTTTTTGGCCAAATTTTGGCAAAACTTAAAATGTAAATATCTCGTTAAATGAGCCCCGTAGAAGAAAAAGGACAAAATTTTGTTATCAATAATTTTTTGGCCAAAATTTTGAATTTCCTTAGCAAAATTTAAAATGTAAATATCTCGTTAAATAAGCCCCGTAGAAGGAAAAGGACAAAATTTTGTTATCACTAATTTGTTGGCCAAAATTTTGAATTTCCTTAGCAAAACTTAAAATGTAAATATCTCGTTAAATAAGCCCCTTAGAAGGAAAAGGACAAAATTTTGTTATCACTAATTTTTTGGCCAAAATTTAGCAAAACTTAAAATGTATATATCTCGTTAAATAAGCCCCGTAGAAGGAAAAGGACAAAATTTTGTTATCACTAATTTGTTGGCCAAAATTTTGAATTTCCTTAGCCAAACTTAAAATGTGAATATCTCGTTAAATAAGCCCCGTAGAAGGAAAAGGACAAAATTTTGTTATCACTAATTTTTTGGCCAAAATTTTGAATTTTCTTAGCAAAAATTAAAATGTAAATATCTCGTTAAATGAGCCCCGTAGAAGGAAAAGGACAAAATTTTGTTATCACTAATTTTTTGGCCAAAATTTTGAATTTCATTAGCCAAACTTAAAATGTGAATATCTCGTTAAATAAGCCCCGTAGAAGGAAAAGGACAAAATTTTGTTATCACTAATTTTTTGGCCAAATTTTGGCAAAACTTAAAATGTAAATATCTCGTTAAATGAGCCCCGTAGAAGGAAAAGGACAAAATTTTGTTATCACTAATTTGTTGGCCAAAATATTGAATTTCCTTAGCAAAACTTAAAATGTAAATATCTCGTTAAATAAGCCCCGTAGAAGGAAGAGGACAAAATTTTGTTATCACTAATTTTTTGGCCAAAATTTAGCAAAACTTAAAATGTAAATATCTCGTTAAATAAGCCCCGTAGATGGAAAAGGACAAAATTTTGTTATCACTAATTTTTTGGCCAAAATTTAGCAAAACTTAAAATGTAAATATCTCGTTAAATAAGCCCCGTAGAAGGAAAAGGACAAAATTTTGTTATCACTAATTTGTTGGCCAAAATATTGAATTTCCTTAGCAAAACTTAAAATGTAAATATCTCGTTAAATAAGCCTCTTAGAAGGAAAAGGACAAAATTTTGTTATCACTAATTTTTTGGCCAAAATTTTGAATTTCCTCAGCAAAACTTAAAATGTAAATATCTCGTTAAATAAGCCCCGTAGAAGGAAAAGGACAAAATTTTGTTATCACAAATTTTTTGGCCAAAATTTAGCAAAACTTAAAATGTAAATATCTCGTTAAATAAGCCCCGTAGAAGGAAAAGGACAAAATTTTGTTATCACTAATTTTTTGGCCAAAATTTAGCAAAACTTAAAATGTAAATATCTCGTTAAATAAGCCCCGTAGAAGGAAAAGGACAAAATTTTGTTATCACTAATTTTTTGGCCAAAATTTAGCAAAACTTAAAATGTAAATATCTCGTTAAATAAGCCCCGTAGAAGGAAAAGGACAAAATTTTGTTATCACTAATTTGTTGGCCAAAATATTGAATTTCCTTAGCAAAACTTAAAATGTAAATATCTCGTTAAATAAGCCCCGTAGAAGGAAAAGGACAAAAATTTGTTATCACTAATTTTTTGGCCAAAATTTTGAATTTCCTTAGCAAAACTTAAAATGTAAATATCTCGTTAAATAAGCCCCGTAGAAGGAAAAGGACAAAATTTTGTTATCACTAATTTTTTGGCCAAAATTTTGAATTTTCTTAGCAAAACTTAAAATGTAAATATCTCGTTAAATAAGCCCCGTAGAAGGAAAAGGACAAAATTTTGTTATCACTAATTTTTTGGCCAAAATTTAGCAAAACTTAAAATGTAAATATCTCGTTAAATAAGCCCCGTAGAAGGAAAAGGACAAAATTTTGTTATCACTAATTTTTTGGCCAAAATTTAGCAAAACTTAAAATGTAAATATCTCGTTAAATAAGCCCCGTAGAAGGAAAAGGACAAAATTTTGTTATCACTAATTTTTTGGCCAAATTTTGGCAAAACTTAAAATGTAAATATCTCGTTAAATGAGCCCCGTAGAAGGAAAAGGACAAAATTTTGTTATCACTAATTTTTTGGCCAAAATTTAGCAAAACTTAAAATGTAAATATCTCGTTAAATAAGCCCCGTAGAAGGAAAAGGACAAAATTTTGTTATCACTAATTTTTTGGCCAAAATTTTGAATTTCCTTAGCCAAACTTAAAATGTGAATATCTCGTTAAATAAGCCCCGTAGAAGGAAAAGGACAAAATTTTGTTATCACTAATTTTTTGGCCAAAATTTTGAATTTTCTTAGCAAAACTTAAAATGTAAATATCTCGTTAAATGAGCCCCGTAGAAGGAAAAGGACAAAATTTTGTTATCACTAATTTTTTGGCCAAAATTTTGAATTTCCTTAGCCAAACTTAAAATGTGAATATCTCGTTAAATAAGCCCCGTAGAAGGAAAAGGACAAAATTTTGTTATCACTAATTTTTTGGCTAAATTTGGGCAAAACTTAAAATGTAAATATCTCGTTAAATGAGCCCCGTAGAAGAAAAAGGACAAAATTTTGTTATCACTAATTTTTTGGCCAAAATTTTGAATTTCCTTAGCAAAATTTAAAATGTAAATATCTCGTTAAATAAGCCCCGTAGAAGGAAAAGGACAAAATTTTGTTATCACTAATTTGTTGGCCAAAATTTTGAATTTCCTTAGCAAAACTTAAAATGTAAATATCTCGTTAAATAAGCCCCTTAGAAGGAAAAGGAAAAAATTTTGTTATCACTAATTTTTTGGCCAAAATTTAGCAAAACTTAAAATGTAAATATCTCGTTAAATAAGCCCCGTAGAAGGAAAAGGACAAAATTTTGTTATCACTAATTTGTTGGCCAAAATTTTGAATTTCCTTAGCCAAACTTAAAATGTGAATATCTCGTTAAATAAGCCCCGTAGAAGGAAAAGGACAAAATTTTGTTATCACTAATTTTTTGGCCAAATTTTGGCAAAACTTAAAATGTAAATATCTCGTTAAATGAGCCCCGTAGAAGAAAAAGGACAAAATTTTGTTATCAATAATTTTTTGGCCAAAATTTTGAATTTCCTTAGCAAAATTTAAAATGTAAATATCTCGTTAAATAAGCCCCGTAGAAGGAAAAGGACAAAATTTTGTTATCACTAATTTGTTGGCCAAAATTTTGAATTTCCTTAGCAAAACTTAAAATGTAAATATCTCGTTAAATAAGCCCCTTAGAAGGAAAAGGACAAAATTTTGTTATCACTAATTTTTTGGCCAAAATTTAGCAAAACTTAAAATGTAAATATCTCGTTAAATAAGCCCCGTAGAAGGAAAAGGACAACATTTTGTTATCACTAATTTGTTGGCCAAAATTTTGAATTTCCTTAGCCAAACTTAAAATGTGAATATCTCGTTAAATAAGCCCCGTAGAAGGAAAAGGACAAAATTTTGTTATCACTAATTTTTTGGCCAAAATTTTGAATTTTCTTAGCAAAAATTAAAATGTAAATATCTCGTTAAATGAGCCCCGTAGAAGGAAAAGGACAAAATTTTGTTATCACTAATTTTTTGGCCAAAATTTTGAATTTCATTAGCCAAACTTAAAATGTGAATATCTCGTTAAATAAGCCCCGTAGAAGGAAAAGGACAAAATTTTGTTATCACTAATTTTTTGGCCAAATTTTGGCAAAACTTAAAATGTAAATATCTCGTTAAATGAGCCCCGTAGAAGAAAAAGGACAAAATTTTGTTATCACTAATTTTTTGGCCAAAATTTTGAATTTCCTTAGCAAAACTTAAAATGTAAATATCTCGTTAAATAAGCCCGTAGAAGGAAAAGGACAAAATTTTGTTATCACTAATTTTTTGGCCAAAATTTAGCAAAACTTAAAATGTAAATATCTCGTTAAATAAGCCCCGTAGAAGGAAAAGGACAAAATTTTGTTATCACTAATTTTTTGGCCAAATTTTGGCAAAACTTAAAATGTAAATATCTCGTTAAATGAGCCCCGTAGAAGGAAAAGGACAAAATTTTGTTATCACTAATTTTTTGGCCAAAATTTTGAATTTCCTTAGCAAAACTTAAAATGTAAATATCTCGTTAAATAAGCCCCGTAGAAGGAAAAGGACAAAATTTTGTTATCACTAATTTTTTGGCCAAAATTTAGCAAAACTTAAAATGTAAATATCTCGTTAAATAAGCCCCGTAGAAGGAAAAGGACAAAATTTTGTTATCACTAATTTTTTGGCCAAATTTTGGCAAAACTTAAAATGTAAATATCTCGTTAAATGAGCCCCGTAGAAGGAAAAGGACAAAATTTTGTTATCACTAATTTTTTGGCCAAAATTTTGAATTTCCTTAGCAAAATTTAAAATGTAAATATCTCGTTAAATAAGCCCCGTAGAAGGAAAAGGACAAAATTTTGTTATCACTAATTTTTTGGCCAAAATTTTGAATTTCCTTAGCAAAACTTAAAATGTAAATATCTCGTTAAATAAGCCCCGTAGATGGAAAAGGACAAAATTTTGTTATCACTAATTTTTTGGCCAAATTTTGCCAAAACTTAAAATGTAAATATCTCGTTAAATAAGCCCCGTAGAAGGAAAAGGACAAAATTTTGTTATCACTAATTTTTTGGCCAAAATTTAGCAAAACTTAAAATGTAAATATCTCGTTAAATAAGCCCCGTAGAAGGAAAAGGACAAAATTTTGTTAATACTAATTTTTTGGCCAAAATTTTGAATTTCCTTAGCAAAACTTAAAATGTAAATATCTCGTTAAATAAGCCCCGTAGATGGAAAGGGACAAAATTTTGTTATCACTAATTTTTTGGCCAAAATTTAGCAAAACTTAAAATGTAAATATCTCGTTAAATAAGCCCCGTAGAAGGAAAAAGACAAAATTTTGTTTATACTAATTTTTTGGCCAAAATTTTGAATTTCCTTAGCAAAACTTAAAATGTAAATATCTCGTTAAATAAGCCCCGTAGAAGGAAAAGGACAAAATTTTGTTATCACTAATTTTTTGGCCAAAATTTTGAATTTTCTTAGCAAAACTTAAAATGTAAATATCTCGTTAAATAAGCCCCGTAGAAGGAAAAGGACAAAATTTTGTTATCACTAATTTTTTGGCCAAAATTTAGCAAAACTTAAAATGTAAATATCTCGTTAAATAAGCCCCGTAGAAGGAAAAGGACAAAATTTTGTTATCACTAATTTTTTGGCCAAAATTTTGAATTTCCTTAGCCAAACTTAAAATGTGAATATCTCGTTAAATAAGCCCCGTAGAAGGAAAAGGACAAAATTTTGTTATCACTAATTTTTTGGCCAAAATTTAGCAAAACTTAAAATGTAAATATCTCGTTAAATAAGCCCCGTAGAAGGAAAAGGACAAAATTTTGTTATCACTAATTTTTTGGCCAAAATTTTGAATTTCCTTAGCAAAACTTAAAATGTAAATATCTCGTTAAATAAGCCCCGTAGAAGGAAAAGGACAAAATTTTGTTATCACTAATTTTTTGGCCAAATTTTGGCAAAACTTAAAATGTAAATATCTCGTTAAATAAGCCCCGTAGAAGGAAAAGGACAAAATTTTGTTATCAATAATTTTTTTGCCAAAATTTAGCAAAACTTAAAAAGTAAATATCTCGTTAAATAAGCCCCGTAGAAGGAAAAGGACAAAATTGTTAATGTGTTTGTTAATGCGCCCGTCGAAACGAATGATCGTCACCACTCATCACTCGGATACCATAGAAACAGTGTATTTTGTCAAATTTCCAATATCTTTTTCCATCTGAAATGGCAATAAATGAAGAAAATTTTAAAGAATTATTTGAAAAATATTCATCAATTTTGCCTGATAGTTCTTTTGAAGTGTGGATTAGTGAAGTGAAACATTGGAGAAGAAGAATTGAAGCGGAGAATGTCAGAAATTCCTTGGAAGCTCTTGATATATGTAATATAGATGCATTTCCAAACGTTCACAAAATATTGACAGTGATGGCGGTGTTACCTGTTACTACAGCGACAAACGAACGCTCTTTTTCAACATTGCGTCGGCTTGGGGTCAACCATGACTGAAAATCGTTTAAATGGATTGGCTTCCCTGAATATTCAACGAGACATTCCAGTAGATGTTAACGCAGTATCAGACTAATTTTTTATTTCGGCTCGTCGTGTCAATTTATTAAAACATTAATACAATTAATATATGATTTAAATTAATACATTCTTAATGAAAATATTACCTACCTGATTTTTTAATGTTAATCACTATAAATATATACATATGCATTAAAAATGTCAACCACTGATTGTTTATCAAAAAATTGGGTACCATATGTGAAAATCCACCCCCCCCCACAAAATACTGCGCACGGCCCTGAAATAAAATATACCAATATTTTTAAATGATTTACTTCAGTTTTTATTATTCGTAAAACAGAGGTTGTTGTTCATATATGATATAAGTATGTACTCATATGACAATAATTTTTTAGAGTGCTAACACAAAGTAGTTGGGTTTTATTTTGCATTCTCAATACAAGTCATGTCTTGATGCGAATAACTCGTTACATATCAAATTGTTTTTTTTTTCTTCTATTATTAGCTTTCTTCTTCACCATCTTAAGGACTAGAAAAACATTTAACAAATTATTACTAAAAAAAATATTGGTACAATTAGTATATAAAATAATTAATTTAAACAATATATGTATGTGATAGTAGCATCACTTAAAGGCTCTTGTCCGAAAGATCTGATTTCAAAGTTATAACACAGATACATAGGTCGTAGGAGATCAACCTACTAGCAGAGAAGAATATATTTGTGGATATCGTACTCAAAGAGCCAATAACATTTTTATTATAAGCATATTCCATCTCTGCTTTTAGATTATTATCCTTTGACCCTATTCGTAATATCTTATTAAAATTTTATAAAACGTTTATGGATTGAAAATTCAATTTTATAAAAATTTCATAGATTTTATGCATTATGAATATGGTTTAACCTTTGTAAAAAATAGGCTTTGAATTATGGACCTTCATTGAAATCATTGCAACAATACATAAAACTAAATAGATAAGTATTTAATAGGTTATCTTCTAAATTGTCCTAGATTAGCATAGATATATAACAAATTACGGGTGATTGATAGATTAGAGTAGATTTCGATTTAGAGGTTTTTCATTTTTGTATTTTTTTGTTTTCGTGATTACAATAAATACAAAACATCACTATAGGCAAATAATTTATCAATTTATAGGCATTACGGGTTAACATAGATGTAATATATATTTATGTATTACTGATTATACAGAGCTAAATGATGTACGTACTTACTTATGATAAAAATATGTAGTTTACATAAATACGAGTATATATGCGTGGTATGTATGTATAATTAAATAATAATATAAATAATTTTTATATAGTATACATTTAATAAATAGTTGTATGGTACAAATGTATGTTTCTTTTGTAGGATGAGGAAGGAGTCTGTATTCTTCTATATAATTGGCAACTAATTGTTTGTAAATGAGTAGTAGTATGATAATACCAGTTCTATGATGTTGTTTAAGAAATAGTAGTATGGTAATAGCAGTTCCAGGTTGGTTCTAAAGAAATATTAGTAA
The DNA here is from genome assembly GCA_963930755.1 of Eudasyphora cyanicolor. Taxonomy (NCBI): domain Eukaryota; kingdom Metazoa; phylum Arthropoda; class Insecta; order Diptera; family Muscidae; genus Eudasyphora; species Eudasyphora cyanicolor. Next base: position 269,050,915 of record OZ005735.1, read on the forward strand.
GATACCAGTACTATACATTGTTACACGCTGAAAAAAATCGCTTCTGTAGTATATTGACTCAAACATAATCTGCTTGAAATATACATATGTTTAGGGTATGCTCCAAATATATAATATTTGACACACACAAATTGTATATGTTTGGGAGGATATTGTTCTAAACAAAAATATGTTTTATATATTTAAGTATTTTGGCAATGTACCGATTCCTTAATTTAAAGACAAGTTTTCTATTTTTCAGAAGTTGAAAGCAAAATTTTGTTTATACATTTTTTGTTTGCAAAATTCAGTTAACACTTAAGTCGCATAATCTTTCGTAACTATAAATTGCATTGATGGATTGACAGAAAGTGATGAATTGGAATACTTATAAATTAATATTTATTGATGTAAAACAAAACCCGGTGTTTTGGTAGTGCATTGCTGCTAAAGAAATTTTTAACTACAAAGTTCATCACGAAATCTAAAAAAATTAACTAAAATTCGAAAAATTCAGCAAAGATTTAAAAAAAAATTTAAATAAAATATATTTGGTAAACGTCTTAAACAATGACTTTGTTTGTGGGTAAACACATATTTTATTTGTGAAAGTCAGTGCGCAAATATATATCGTTCTAATATATACATATATGCGTTCCAAACATAATTTCATGATTTTCAAATAAAATTTATTTGCTAACAAATATATAATATTCAAAAAATTCGTTCCCAAATATATTTTTCTTCAATTCAAACATATCGAAAATAACGATTTTCCTCCGTGTATGCAAATGTAGTTGTGGTGACAAAATTATGCGTTTTTTCTGTGTGGGTTTACGTTTAAATTAAGTTTTCTTCTATGGTCCGAATCTATGGCAATAATAAAAGTATTCCCCAAGAGCGGAATCAGTATTCGTATAAGTATATTACACTCTGATTTTTATGATACAACTGAAATTTTTCCAAACAATTTACAGCAGATGAAATCTCACTATTTTTTTTAAATTTGCGGAATCAAATGTTTAGAGTTTGTTTAGTAAATAAACTTATTTCTCAGTGTTGATACAGCAAAAGGAAAGAAACATACGGTTAATTTGGTCCTTCTTTACTTATGAGTCCGAAAATACTCTGAAGAATATTTGTATTTGATAGGAGTGAAATCCTCAAAACAAAGCTATTTAACAAAATGATTTCAATCTTCGAATGCTTGCTAGGGATTACGCATAAAAAATTCCAATTTTTGTGGTAACGTCTGGAAATGTTAGCTAAATTTACATCAGTGGTAAGCTAAAGTTTTCAAGAAGGGCTGAATCATATTTGAATTTATTTTAATATACAATAATATATGTGTGTGTGCGTCAGCAGGACACAAATTCTTCCAAGCTTTACCCATTGTTGCTAACATTTTAGCACTCCAATTTTCAGTGTGAGTGTCGACTAGTCATCTAAACAGATAAGAACGCAGTCAAGTAACCGACCAATGTATATCCTTACCTTCTGAAAAATGCATGTATTATGGAATTTGGAAAAATGTTTCCATTTCTTTACTATGCTGCAGTTGAAGTGAATTTGGAAGCCACTGAGATAAGGCAATCAATCCAGTAAACCAACTTACCCGCTATCATTTAAAAGTGCTGAGTCGATCTCTTTTTGGGATATTCGCCCAAATTGGAATATCTCAAAAAAATATTAACATAAATCTTTAAAAAACTCTTTCAATGTCTGAGAAAAAAATTGTGAATGGCACTTGTGAAAATTACCGTAAAAACTACTACAGGTCATCATTCAAGATTATTGCAAATAAATAAAAGTTTCAACGATATCACAGAATCAATAATAATAAGTAATAATTACGGGTGATTCATCGTGAGGTTTGATTTTCAATATTTTTTTTAACGGATCACTCGTGACTCATATCAAACCTCTTTGTCATTTTCATTTCATTCAGCATCGTTTGACAAGTCATCATGGAAAGACTAGCACCACGACAGCGTCTCCAAATTGTTCCAAATGAAAATCCGGTGTTTTATCGTGAAATTTTGTTCAGTGGTGAAGCACATTTCTGGCTCAATGAATACGATAATAAACAAAAATTGTCATATATGGGCTGATGAGCAACCCGAAAAGTACCAAGAGCTACCATTACATCTATTAAACACAACGGTATGGTGTGGTTTTTGGGCAGGTGGAATTAATGGTCCATATTTTTTCAAAAATGGGAAAATCGCCGTCAATGGTAGCCGTAATCGGACCATGTTAATGGCTATGTGCTGGTTTCAACAAGACGGCGCTACGAGCCACACAGCGCGTGAAACAATGACCTTGTTGTGAAATCATTTTAGTGAGCAATTAATATCACGTTTTTGCTACGGTCACCTAGATTGTGTGATATCACACCTTTGGACTATTGTCTCTGGGGAGATGTAACGTCTGAGGTCTTCAGATTGCAAAAGGGCCACATCGGTCAATGTTTTGATATAGCTCCCCTATAGAGGTCGCTCCAAAATACGGGTTTTGAGCCATAGATGCCAGGTTTTTATAGCAATTTTGCTGAAACTTTGTAGTTTGTATTCTATTTTGACTAGAATTCATAACAGTAAAAATTTTGCAAATCGGTTCATATTTTGTTATAGTCAGACTATAGATGCGCTCCAAAATACCATAGTAAGGGGTATACTAACTTTGTTATTCCGTTTGCAACACCTTGAAATATTGATTTGCGACCCCATAAAGTATATTATATATTCATGATAGTCGTGATATTCTAAGACGATTTAGCCATGTCCGTCTGTCTGTTGAAATCACGCTACAGTCCGTAATAATAGAGCTAGGTTGATCAAATTTGGTAGAAATACTTCTTATAGTTACAGGTCCTTTGGGATTGTAAATGGGCCATATCGGTCAATGTTTTGATATAGTTCCCCTATAGAGGTCGCTCCAAAATTTTGAGCCATAGATACTAGGTTTTTATAGCAATTTTGCTGAAACTTTGTAGTTTCTATTCTATTTTGACTAGAACTCATAACAGTAAAAATTTTGCAAATCGGTTCATATTTTGTTGTTGTCGTTACCCTATAGAGGTCGCTCCAAACTAGGCTTATTTAAATCATAAATACCACATTTTCTAAGCATTTTAAGCGAATCTTTGCAGTTTATGTTTCATTTAGACAAGAAGTCATCACAGCAAACAAAATTTTAAATCAATTTATATTTTGTTATAGTCCACCTATAGATGTCGCTTCCAAAAAGGCTAGTTAAGCCATAAACACCACATTTTCTAAGCAATATAGCTGAATCTTTGCAGTTTGTATTCTATTTCTATTTAGGCAAGAAAATTTAGTTAGTTTATATTTTGTTGTAGTCCCCGAGTATAGTTAGCCCTCAAATATGCTTATTAAAGTCATAAATACCACATTTTTCAGATGAAGAGTTTGGCTAAAAATTGCAGCGTGCTTTTTTTCAATGTTTGCTTCAACCAAAAGGATGATTCGAAGATTTGCTCCATATCCAAAGATTTTTCCAGTCATAGAATTGAATGCAATCCATGGTGGAGGGTATATAAAATTCGGCATTGCCGAACTTAACGTTTTTTGTTGTGTTTTATTTTACATTATATAGCAAACCTCACGATGAATCATAAATACAGAATTTTGTAATCAATTTACCTGAAAAAAAAATATTGGAATAAAAATTATCCCAGTCAGTTAACATTTTATTTGTCCCCATATAGAGGACACTATACCATATGTTGGATATTAACTCCACTAACTTTATGACGAAATTGCAACATACTTTCAACAATTGCTGAAATATCACATTTTTAACTACCCACCAAAAAAGGACATCCAAAAAAGTGGTGAAGATGTGCTCCAGAAATACTTCCATATTGGATCTTCACCGATAAATTTAACATGGCCTTGTCGCGCCATTTAATTCATTATTTGGGAGTACATTCGCACCAGTACTTTTTCAATTCAATTTTAAAAAATCTATTTTTAATAACAAAATGTTAATATTTTATATTTTTTATAAATTGTAAATATGTAGTGAGTTATTAAAAAGTGATTCTTTAGGAAGTACTTCCATATATTTTTGCTGGGTAATGTCACGCCCACCAACCCGATCCCTTCTTAATATTTTTTCAAAAAATTAAAATAAGTTAAAAATCAAATTTCGTTCCCCAAATTTTGTATTTTTCATAAAAAAACATAAACATTTAATCTTCGGTAATTTTTCATGAGGAACATATATTGAATTTTGAATTTTCCACGATTTCTAAGACTTTCGATGTATGAACATTTTTTATGCCGGTTCCTAAGCGTAAGGCGACGAGTTGGATTGTACAGTATGTCAAGAAAAATAATTGACCTATGTTTTTTCAGACATGTAAAATGTTTAAAAAAAATTTGGTTTCAAAATCAATGCGGAAGTGAATAAATTTTTCTTATCCCTGCGAAAATAGTGATGTGGGTCTAGGGTCGGGTGGTTTCTTTGAAAATAAATATTCAAAGTGCAATCTGCTTTTATACCAATTAAGCTCTTGTGAAAACTTCTAGGGCGAGAGAGATGTACGTTCATGTAGTGTGTATAATATAAAATAAAAAACAATTATTTTATTTCTTTTATAAGTTATAAACAATTGACAGTTATTGTGGTTTTTGTATCAATATATAAGTATGCGTTTGTACGAGTATATATATGTAAGTATGTATGAGTATGAGTGAACGAACAAACAGAGGATTATTATTAGTTTAATTAAATACAATATTTTTTTAATAATACGTACATATAAAACGAACAAAATTACTTCATTTTAAAGATTGCACTCCAAAAATATTATAATCTTGAAACCTAAGACATTTTATTCTTAAATATATGACAATTGTTTTAATACTAAGTAAATGTGTCCTCATTTTTAAAGATTAAGACCTCCTTGGAGCAATATCCTTAAAATTAAGTATTTTTTTTCAGTGTAATAACGGGTTTCTTTATTTCCATTTGCATTTTCTTTTCTTTTGTTAAGCAGCAGCACATCTAGTGATGAAGTACATTATGGGTCTGAGTCTATGTGTTGGATAGTTATTTATTATTATTATATTTTTGTATTTTGCATTGAAGATTCGTTTGTTTTTTTTTCATCATATTTACACTAAATGTAATAATAAATTTGAATAAATTGTTTTGGTTTTTTTTAGTTCGGTTGTTTTCTGTGAATTCCCTAATAAAGTATTTTCTTGTTGTTTGTTTTTTTAAGATAATTTCTGTCTCATTGTATAAATATATATATGTATGTATGTTTGTATATATGTATGTATGACTATGGATTTGGAATGAGGATTAGGTATGGAAAATATTTATTTATTTGTATTCATTAACATATATTTTTTTTTATAGAAAACATAAATTAAGATAAAGAAACGTTTTTAAAATAAAAATTATACATTATCTGGTAAAAGGAATTTTTAATGGCAATTTTATTTCTCAGATCTATTTAAGATTTTCCAATTTCTAATGAACTTTGTAACAACTTGTCTTTCATTTATTTTTCCTCGGTAACTAACCTGAATAAAATATCATTCTTAAAGATTTTACTGCAGAGACGCTGTAATCATTAAAAAATGTCATTTCGTACTTAAAATTAAGACAATGTAAATCATATTAAGTAAATTTTTATTATTCTATGTATGAATTGTCCTATATTCTTCTTAAAATTTTTACTGCACAGACAGACGTCCAATTATTTAAAACAAAGACATTTCATAGATAAAATTAAGCCAATTATATTATTAATATTATGAAAATGTTCCTAATTCTAAATATGAATCGTCCTTTTTTTTAAGATTGGGACGTCTAATCAGACAGATGTCCAACATTATCTGGAAGCTCCAAAAAGCTGGATAATAAGCACCGAAATTAACAACTCGTAGGCGAGCACGCGACCTACTCACCCACTGGACCGATCAATTCGTCCAAATATTTTTCTGGTTTTCTTTTTAATTAATATCTTCTCTCACATTTTTTATGACAATAGCTGATTCCACGTCATTATACAATTTGTGCGAAGCCCTTTAAAATACAGGTGCAGTTTGTTCTGTTTGGTCTTTGGCTTATGGCGCTTTCGATTTTGAAAAAATGTTGATCCGTCGACGCGAAATTCTGAAAAATATTTGCCCTTTTTTGTTGTTATTGATGTAGTCCCTCGAATTAAACTTAGCTCCAATTTCAAAATTCAAAAATGTGTTAAAAAATTCCAGTTTTCGGGCAACGAAAATGTTGCACTTTTTTGCAGAAACGAAATTAGCATTAGTTGTGTTATTAGCTGCTTCATAAGTAGTAGCCTAAGCTTACGAAAATTAATCTGTGATATAAATAAAGCTTTTAATTTTTTGTAGAACGTTAAATGAGATAATAGGACCAGCTGTAAATAGCGTCGAGTTCTAATATTTTGCCAGTGGTCCTTATTCTTATATTATTCTTATAGCTTCATATTGGCTATTCATAAAGGATACATTTTTGGTGGGCACATTGTGTAAAGAGAAAGGAACACTATGTGTCCCTTTCGTTGTGAAATTTTAGCATTAATTTTGTGGTACATAACGTCCCTAAATCCTAATTAATAGTGTATGAAAATAAAATCCTCTTCACAAAGATATGCATTAACATACTACTTCTTTATTTTAAACAAAAAATTAATATTCCAAAAATTTACTGATATCGAAAATTGGACCTTCTAAATGTGCCAAACAAGCTGAAGTTGTCTGCAACTGTAATAAGTATTTTACCAAAATACATACGGACGGACATTACTAAATTCTCTTCGGATTTTCGACTTTTAAGAATATTTAACTTTATGAGGCCCCTGATCAATTCTTCGAAGTGTTACCCGCATCCTATGGTAGTTTCAACGATTGGAACATAAGAAGTACTCGAATAATTAGAAAAATACCAGTACTAGGAGTAAATAAAATTTAAGGAAAGGAAAAACCTATAAGTATACTGGGAATGCTTTTGAGATAATACGGGTCAAAAATTCGATACCTCCATTCTAAAACATGCTAAGTCGATTTAGCATGTTTTTAGGGAGATTGCATTTTTAATTTCTTAATATTCCTAATAATATTCAGTCAAAACTTGGTGTTTATCCGTCAATCCAATCAAAAGTTATTCGTATAACAGTACAGGTCATTCGATTTACATCATAAAGGAATTCCACACAAATTTACAAAATTCATCAAACTTTGATCGCCTCTCCTGAAAAACTACCTTTTCGCACTTAGCATAGTTTAGAATAGAGGTATCGAATTGTGGGCCGCCTCAGTTAGCATTAGACTGTAAAATGGCCCAAATATAATAATATATCCAATTATGTCATTCTGATTTTGTATTAAAAAAACACCCGACAATACTCGGATATCGAATATATATATATTGTATTTGAACAATCACAACGAGGGCGGAATGAAGATGGGCCCCATGAAAATACCCCCCAATAAATGTATAAATATGATGGGCCCCAAAAAATTACATGTGGTACAACAAGAACTTTTTTGGGGACTAATTTTATATTTTGACTGCTTTTGAGGTTCATTTTCATCTATGAAACGGGAGCATCTACGCGTAAAAGCTTTATTCCGCGTAGCCAACTTTGGATCATGTCCATAGGAGAAAGTCTTAAATGTACTCTTTCATATTTTTTATTTAACGGTATTTAAGTTCAAAGTCGGGATATAGGTATACAGGAGTTATATGAAAATCTAAGCATATTTTTTCAAGAAAATTATATCTTCTTTATTTTACCAGCAATCAATCAAATCAGCAGTGTTCTTTTTTGTTTCAAAAAACTGTTGTATTCTAAAACATTTAAAAATCGGTTCATAAATACGGATTATATAGCCCATTGATGAAGATGCGGGATATAAGTATATAGTGGCTATATACGGGTTTTCCAACAAGATGTGTTATTTTGAATCACCCGGTATTTCGGTAGCTGTCACTTTTGAAGCTTTTATTCTTTGACATTTGACAAGTAGAAACAACGCCATTACTAACCAGTAAGGAAAGGCAGAAAGTCGGGCGGGGCCGACTATATAATACCCTACACCTCCCTAACAATGCGATAAGGGTCATTGCCATAATAATTTGGAATAATTGGTAAATGGGTAGAAACATATTATCTAATTCTGAAACGATAATCGCAAAATTAAGCAATATTCGTTCCTAAATTGAGAAACATCTTTCTGGAAAATTTTAATGATCGGAAGTAAAATACAACTTCTATAGCGGTTTGATACCAAATCAGGAGGAACAATCAATATAAATCTGAACCGATCTTCCCTGAATACTCATTCATGTAAAAAGACCTCCTTCTGTCGAATTTCGTACTGATCGCATATAAAATACAGTCTCTACAGCGCCTACATGTCAAATCGGGGGTAACGTATATATGGGGGCTATATCTAAATCTGAACCGATTTCTTCCAAATGTAACAGTGTTCATTCATATAATAAGAAACCTCTTTCTGCCGAATTTCATACTGATCGGATATAAAATAACATTTTTACAGCGCTTACAAGTCAAATCGGGGGTAACGTATATATGGGGGCTATATCTAAATCTGAACCGATTTTCTCCGAATTTAGCAGTATTCCTTCATGTAATAAGAAACCTCTTTCTGCCAAATTTTGCACTGATCGGATATAAAATACAGTTTTTACAGCGCTTACATGTCAAATCGGGGGTAACATATATATGGGGGCTATATCTGAATCTGAACCGATTTTCTCCGAATTTAGCAGTATTCCTTCATGTAATAAGAAACCTCTCTTTGCCGAATTTCGCACTGATCGGATATAAAATAACATTTTTACAGCGCTTATATGTCAAATCGGGGGTAATGTATATATGGGGGCTATATCTAAATCTGAACCGATTTCTTCCAAATTTAACAGAGTTCGTTCATGTAATAAGAAACCTTTTCCTGCCGAATTTCATACTGATCGGATATAAAATAAAGTTTTCACAGCGCTTACATGTCAAATCGGGGCTAACATATATATGGGGGCTATATCTAAATCTGAACCGATTTTAACCAAATTCAATAGGGATCGTCCTTGGGCCAAAAAAAAGATATGTGTAAAGTTTCGTCGAGATCGGACCATAATTGCGACCTGTACTTTGATTACAAGAATACATGCACAGACGGACAGACAGACAGACGGACAGACAGACAGACGGACAGACAGACAGACAGACGGACATAGCTAAATCGACTCAGAAAGTGATTCTAAGTCGATCGGTATAATAAACGATGGGTCTATTTCTTCTCCTTTTGGGTGTTACAAACAAATGCACAAAGTTATAATACCCTGTACCACAGTGTGGTGTAGGGTATAAAAATGGAACGATACACGATCATCGAAAGATACAAAATCATCTTGACTGATGAGGCCCATTTCCACCTTGGTGGCTACGTCAACAAGCAAAATTGTCGCATCTGGGGCTCGGAAAACCCAAGAGTTATTGTTGAGAAGCCTCTCCATCCTCAACGTGTGACTGTTTGGTGCGGTTTATGGTCCGGCGGGGTCATTGGACCTTACGAAAATGAGGTTGGATCAAAAGTTAGTGAATGGATTGCGCTATAGAGAGATGATTAATGATTTTTCATGGTCGGAGTTGGATGGTATTGTTCTGGGCAACGTCTACTTTCAACAAGACGACGCTACGTGCCACACAAGCAACGAAACCATTGCTCTGTTACGGGAAAAGTTTCCGGACCGTGTTTTCTCTCGAAGAGGTGATCACAATTGGCCACCGAGATCTTGTGATTTAACACCTTGCGACTTCTTCCTTCGGGGCCACGTGAAATATAAGGTCTACGCCAACAGCCCAGCGTCGATTCAAGACCTCAAAGATAGAATTCATGAGGCTATCGAGGACATAGGTCAGCCACTTTGCGATTTGGTTATGTGAAAATTTCATGAAAAGGATTATTAACGGCATACCTTCCTCTTTATTATGAAATAAACATCCGATCATTTATCTCAAAAAATTGCATTTTTCTTTCAATACCAAAATAACACGTCTTGTTGGAAAACCCTTTATAAATCCGAACAGATTTTCTTCAAATTTACAAATAGTTCTTGGTTTAAGATACGGTTACATCTTCATTTTTATAAAGATATGTTCACAAATGTGTATATTTGTATTCGTTCGTTTTGAAGAAACCTTCAATCTGTAAATCTGATAAAAAAAAAGCGCGATTTCTATAGCCCTCAGACTCAAAATATGGATGTAAAACCAGTAAGGAAAGGCTAAAGTCGGGCGGGGCCGTCTATATAATACCCTACATCACTTTCGTAATATTGAATAAAACTGAAATATAAATTTTGTAATTTATGTATAAATTGATTACATAAATTTACTTTTGGGACATTTTATATATTACAACGTTCGATTTTTTTCCAACGTTCATCCATGGACCATGAAACTCTACCATACTAAATTTCAAAACTCTTGGATGTAAAATACAGGACTAAAGAGCCAAATCCGACGAAACATATATATGGGAACCGATATATATGAACCGATCTTCTGCAAATATATATGGGAGCTATAGCTAAATCTTAACCGATTTTCTTCAAATGCAATGTTGGTTCATGGATCAAGAAACTCTAGCATTCTAAATTTCAAAACGATTGGATGTAAATTGCAGCTGCTATAGGACTAAAGGGCCAAATCCGGCGAAAGATATATATGGGAGCTATATCTAAATCTGAATCTATTTCATCCAAATAGGGGTTCTTTCCAGTTGCGAAAGACTGCAAACTGCATAATTTCAGAACGATCGGAGTGAAATTGCGACCTGTAGTCGACGAAAAACTTAAGATGAACAGACGGACGGACAGACATGGTTAAATCGACTCAGCTAGTGATTCTGAGACGATCGGCATACTTTAAGGTGGGTCTAGCTATATTATTTTCAGGTGTTAAATAACATTTCTGTTTCGGGTTTCGTAGTGGTTTTCTGCAAAATCGATGTATGTTACATATAAAGCTTTTTTGTGAGTAGCTATATCATGTTAAGCTTAACGCTTGTTTTTTCTCTCAATTGTATCGCTTGATGAGTGTACTTGAGTGTAGTACCTAATTATTTAATCGATTAGTATAAAGTTAATATAAGAATTTTGGCCATATTGGCTTGTTTATATTACTATAATTAAATAAATGAAATGAAATAAAAGTGGACCGATTAGCCGAGCACTTCGGTGGGGGCGCGACTCGTTAAAAATTAACAGCAAGTCGGTGCGCCGGCACGGCTTGCTGCTCTGCTCCACGCAACCGCTAAGAAATGAAAATGCTAACTTTTATAATATACTTCAAGTCGCTATCGTTAGAGCCCTCCAGCATTTAAATGTGAATAAATCTTTTGTTTCTCGTACCATTGCTCGTTACCGTGATACTGGCGATATCGTAACCGTGATATCGCGTCCAAAAAGTGGACGAAAAAAACTGTAACACCACCAGAACTGATCCGAAAAGTGAAGGCCAGATTTGATCGAAATCCACGCCGCAGTGGTAGAAAAATTGCTCGTGAGCTGAACATATCGCGAGAACGGATACAACGCATATTAAAAAATAAAAAATGAGCTTGGACTAAAGCCATTGAAGTTCCAAAAAGTGCAAGAGCTCACCGATGCACAAAAAAAAGTTAGACTGGAAAGAGCCAAGGAGTTGCTTCGCTTGCACGAAAGTGGCCAGTTACCGAATTTGGTTTTCTCCGATGAGAAGCCATTCCAAATTGAGCAGTTTGTGAACAAACAAAATGATCGGGTTTACTTGCCAAAGAGGTCAGCTGAAAATTTACACCTTCGGTTGGCCGAATATGCCGAATATTATCGGGAAAATGTCCTAAAGACAGTATTGAAGCCCTGGGCAGACAAACATTTCGGCCGCAGACCATGGACATTCCAACAGGACTCAGCACCATCGCACTCAGCACGCGTCAACCAAGAATGGCTTAAAAAGGAGGTTCCTCGGTTCATTTCTACCGCACAATGGCCACCAAGATCTCCGGATCTCAATCCGTTGGACTTTTGCGCCTGGGGCATTTTAGAGAGTAAGGTTCGCACTAAAAAATACCAAAGTATCGATCATCTCAAGACGGCGCTTCGCCGGGAATGGGCCAAAATACCGCAGAGCCACTTTCGTGCAGCGTGTGATGGCTTTGTCGGCCGTTTGAAGGCCATAATTCGTGCCAAAGGTGGCCAATTCGAACAAATCTAAACTGTTTCTAAAATTGTATGTTATTTCCGACATTTTTGCTTTTGAACAATAAATTTAAAAAAAAAATTAAAAAAAATATAGCGCTTTGCTTTGTTGCATTACATATCAGCCACCCTGTAGGAGAATTCAATTTGGGACATTTCGTCGTGTTCGCAGGGCTTTAAGGGAGCTGCAGCCTAAACGTTTGAAAACCCATGCTCTAGACTATAAATTGTTTAACCGGTATGACAGAAATTTATTAATTTGCATTTTATTTTGTCAAATACCGCTCGTATTATCTGTTCACGTTTTAATAAGAGGACAGTCGGTCCGTTCTACCTGGTATTTTTTCCATGTTGACTGTATTTTGTATAGCCCGGATATAACGAACTTCGTCTATAACGAACTAACCATAACTAAGCATACTCTCGTACTACCGCATCTCTGGAAATCCTTGCTCAGCAGGACAAACACAATTGACGAAAAATGCTCTGTGGCATAAGTGTTCCCTATATAACCTTTAACCTAACTTAACACTTCAGCAAATGCATATTTCATACTATCACAATAAAAACTATTTGATTTCCTGTCACATATCTCGATATTACATATCAGCTCCATTTTAATTTATTACAGCGACATTTTTTGGATTTTGATAAAACTTATTTTATTCGAAAAATTTTCCAACTCCACAAAAAACCCTTCTTTTTCGGTTGGTTGGTAAATTAACTGTATCTACTTCTACTCTCCCTTAACAACCTGATGGAAATGCTGCAGTGTTGTTTGCTGGGTATTGCCGCATTGGACCGTTGTGTACAATCAAAAGTTTCCATTTTGGAAAGGATTGAGCCTTAAGACCTATATTTTTGGGTAATTTACTTTCAGATTCTTAAAGAAAAGTCTTTGGAAATAAATTTCACGAGAAATTTGCAAATTGAGAAATAAACTTTTTTTAAAAACATTAGAATTTTTAGTAATAGTGTTTAATTTTTTCCATTTACTAATTTTGCAAGTTTTGTACCAAATAGATAGTTTTCACCTAGACTGGGTGTTTTATCCGAAATTATTCTTCTTAATAGATTCCTTTTTCTTTTGGACTCTTCGAAAAACTTAACGTTTATTTTGAGCATTGTCTATTTAAACAAAATTGAATAATACTTTTTATATTAGTGTTTAATTCCGAAATTGAGGCAATTTTGAGTATTTTCGTTTCGGGTTCCATGTGTGTTTCCGCAAACTGTGTGTGTATTTCTCTTATGATAAGCCAATGTATGCGAGTATGTCCGACGGGGATGAACAATTACTTGGATGATGGATGATCTCTTAAAGTGAAGTGCTTGTGTTCCAGGATTGCATTGTTATATTTTTTCGCTGAATATTCATTTGTGTGTGGGTGTTTGTTTTATATTTATCTTTTTTTCCATTTATATACTCGTATATTTATAAGTATTTGTATTTAAATATATAGAACTTAGTGCTAATGTCGTCCCTAGACGTATGTGTAAGCTTTTAAGCATTGGATTCCTTTAGGTTTTGTAGTCGTGCCAGTTGATTGGAATCTAATTCTTCGGGTATACTGGCACGGCCGCCTACAACTTGTTTGGGGGCATCGACATCAGCCTGATCGTGCGCTGATTCATCCACGCTCTGAGGACCGCCTCCACCTCCGCCGCCGGCACTGGCGAAGGCATCATCGAAATTTGCATCAAAATTTGCTTCAAAATTAGCCTCAAAGCCGGTGGCCGGTTCACTGGATGCGGCCGCATTTGCTTTCTCATTGAAGGGATCCTCAGCCTCCTCCAGGGGCTGGACATCGGATGAATCTTGCTCCTGATCGGATGAGGGTAGATCCTCTGGATTGGGTGTAGGCGAGGTTAGTGTTATAGTTACACTTTCAGCCTCTGGGGCTTCTTCATCGTTACCTTCAATTATTTTATTGTTATCCGTTTGTCGGGTGGCCTGGTTTCCTGGTTTCTTCGTCTTGTCCTCACTGCCACTGCCACCACCACCACTACTGATCGGCTGCTGTTTGTTTGGCTCTGCGGCCGTGTCATCGGCTTCCTCCTCGCTGTCGCTGTCACCTCTCTCTTCTATTGGAGGGAAAGATTTATCGGATCCGTCTTCAACCATAGGGGTTGCAGCGGTAACAATAATTTGTGCCATACCTAGATTTAAAGTATTCCCTTTGTCCTTTGACACCGCCTTGGCGCCCAACGCGGGTGCCGTGAATGAGGGTGGCGGTTGTGATGGCGGTGGATTACCATCGTCCTCGATATCGTCCTGCAAAAAGAAATACAATCAATATCATTAGATGTATACAAAAATAACTTATAAATATTTCTTATAATTTTGTAAACTTAATGGTGGTAACTGTAATAAATTACGCCATCTATATGTGACATTCAAGATTATGACATTAAGTTGATGGCAAATATGTCAAAGCTTGGATGTAACAAACTCTAAGTCTCACGCCATCTATATATCGATACCTACATTTCAAAATATGTTAAGTCGAAACAGTAGTGTACTATTTAGTTAAAAACTTTTGATACGGTTAGAATATTTACAATTTAAAAAGCAATGCGCCCTAAATCATACATAGTCGACATAGCATACTTTGGAATAAAGGTATTGATATGAATCTGACGATTACAACATCATGTTCGTGGCACCATCAATAAATTTTAAATTGTCCAATAATAATAATATTATTAAAATTAAATCCGATTATTAAATAATAATATTATTAAAATTGAATCCGATTAAAAATATTGAAACATTTAAATATTCAAAATTCTCGCTAAGAGAAAAATTATAATAATTTCAATTATAATCGCAGTACGTAATGTAATTGTTATGGAAAGCAATAATTATATTATTACGGTGATATGGTTGTCGTGACTATGTTATGATAATTTCCACCGTAATCATGATTATCGTAATAATACTTATATAATTCTTGTTTTCTATAACCATTACATTATGCTCATGGAAAATTCATTTGTTTATTTTCACATATAGATGGCGTTATGAATGAAATTAAAAAATCATGGCGAATGAAAAACATTTGTATATTATCACATATATGTAGATGGCGCTGTCAAAATAAATTAAACAGTCTTTGCTAATGAAACATATTTTTTCACATAAAGAAGGCGTTGCCTATGAAATTAAAATGCAAAATATTTAAAGTTTTCCGAAAAATTACCTCGTCTCCTTGCTCTTGTATGAGCACTAATGTAAGCATTAAATTAAAAAGGAAAATGTTCTTCAATTATTTTGTTTAAACAATAGGCTTAAGTGTCTAGTAGTTATAAAATTGGTTTAATAATATATATATATGTATATATGTCTATAGCAGTGTTGGGGAAATAAAAAATGGAGTAACACTTTTACACTATATTCTAGCACTAAACTACTTAGTATTATAAATTTGGTATTTTTTAAAATAAGGGTGAACGATAAAAAACTATACTTGTGTGATTAAGTACGAGTATACATTTCGATTTGCAGTATCATGCATTTGCTATAAGAGAAAAAGGATTTAAGAACAAATTACAACATAGTGGTGGTTTTGTATTAAATATTTTTTAAATGTTGAGTGACCAAATATTAATGACTGTTTTTCTAATTATTATATTTCATAAGCTATCTGTGTTACCAAAGCCATCGAGCTGTACACACGAAGTTGTGAGGGGAAAATTTGGTGGCTGCGCCGTCTTACTAGGGTTGTGCAATTCATGAACCAAGTAGATCTTTTTAGTATGACCTTCACGAACTAATCTATATGTTCCACATGATGATTACGTTCATATTTATTTGTCTTGTCAGCCTAATTGGACTAGTTAACGATTTCGACTCTACATCTCACGGCGAGCGTTCATCAATTGGCGGCCACTACTTGACGCACAAGGCGCTATTCCTTAGTCTACGCTAACAAGCCAACCACATTGGACGAGAGATGCTATTTATAATAAGGCCGCACGAGCTATCAAAAATTAAACCGACAGGTTGATGTACTGTCAGATAAAGCCAAATTAATGCCCGTATCAATTTGCTATCTCACACCGATTTTGTTTAATTTAAATATATTTTCCCATCGTTCCTATTCGGAAGATTAATTAACATTATTTTGGTAAGATTGAAAACAACTACTCTAAAAAACACCCTGTATTTATATTAATGCGAAGTCACATATTAGTAATTCCATCTGAAGCGTTCATACAAATTTTGCCGCTTCTCTTGGATTTTGATAAAAAAATGTCCAGATATGTAAATATTTTGAAGGTCGCAGAATAAGAGTCCGTTCTTTTTTAAATTGAGTTATTGCCTTATGGAAATTTTAGTATTATTTTTTTGAATCATCTAACGTTGGACTGAGTTGAAAATTTGTTTTTTGTTTGTAATGGTTAACTAACAGATTGGGATTTAAAAAAAAAATAATACGATTTTTTAAAAATATTGTCGTTCAATTTCAAATAAAAATTAAAACTATATTTTAAGAAAAAAACTCCTACACAAATCTTTTTCAAAATTTAAAAAAATCCGGATTCTTTCCTGCACCCTTCAAAGTATATGTACTTATATATCTGGAAAGTTTCATCAAAATCTGACGTGCACCATTTTTTCGTGCGCAGTCCATAATAAGGCTAAGGCGCCAACCTGTCTGTCAGGTGGATGGACATAGTTTAAAAGTCTTAAAATATCCAGAAACCATTTGAAATTTTAAATTTTAATCGGCTATAAAAAAAAGTATTGATAATTTTTTTTCAAATTTCTGTTTTTTTTGGAAGGTTGAACTTTGTCATTTAATAATGGAACACGATATCATTCATATGACTACCAAGACTGGCTCGGCAATACCTCACCCGATCAACCCAATTTTTAGTACATTTTCGATTGTTTCGGGTCGAATCTTTTCAATGGCAACTTCGATTTAATGTTTCAACGCTTCAATTGTCACTGGATGCTTTGCGTAGCATTTATTCTTAATGGCTCGCCACAGAAAATAATCCAAATGGCTTAAATCACAAAGTTAAAGTAATCGGTATTTCAAATTTAAAATTTTAAATGGCCCACCCTTTATATGGGGGATTTCATTTCAAGTGAGTGAATTTTTAAAACCGATATTTTCTGATCGTGCACCAAGTTTAATTCTGTTGGATAGTAGTTACGTATAAAATTGTAACCAGATCGATTAAGGACTGTCTGAGTTCGGGGTGTGAAATTTTGGTCAAATGGCCCTTTTTCCCATCCATATAGATATTTCTTTCAATCTTTACAAAATAATACAAATTTGCAAAAAAATGTTTGCGAATTTCCTTTTGTCAAATTTAAACTTGTCCCTGCATTTTGTCATAAACTACACTACACCACACTGTGGTACAGGGTATTATTCATGGGCGTGGTGATAACGCCTATTTTTCACAGGGCTACAGGCACTATAAAAACATTACATTGTATAAATTTTCAAGTATATTTATACACTGGTATTAATGTTATAAGCTGTTAACTTTTGGTGAAAAATGGGGCATTTGTGTGGGAGGTACAAAAAGGGGCGTGGTGATAACGCCCATTTTTCACAGGGCTATAGGCACTATGAAAGCATTATATTGTACAAAATTTCAAATGTTTTATGCACTGGTATTAGTGTTATAAGCTTTTAACCTTTTGTACCCTTTGTGTGGGAGGTACCAGAAGGGGCGTGGCAATAACGCCCAATTTTCACGTAATTGAAGGTACGATAACATCATTACATTGTACAAAATTTCAAGTATTTTTATGCACTGGTATTAGTGCTTTTAAATTTGTGTTCCTATTGGTCCCTTTGTGTGGGAGGTACCAAAAGGGGCGTGACATTTTCGCCCATTTTTGTTCAGCTTATAGATACGGTGAAATAGTTATAGATACGGTGAAATAATTACTATGTATGAAATCATCATCGGTTTCCCATGAGGAGTATAGAAGTTATAAGAGTTTTAACATGTCACAAAATTTTAACCCTTTGTGGGGGAGGTACTACAAGGAGGGGTCCGACATGGGCCACTTCAAAACATTAAGTAGATTTGAGGAAATTAATGCCAGATACGAATTTGTAAGTCATTCGGTCACTCCTTTTCAGAGATATGGTTCGCATAATCCAGTCAAAAGGACAGACAGACGGACATTAATTAAGTCATATCTTTTGAACCCATTAGGCACCCATTCTGAAAATTTTGTATTTTATGGGTAAATATGGGGGTTATATTCAGAAGTAAAATAAAAAACTGTTAAATACTTTTTTCAGGATAATCAAGGATTAAGGACATTTTCGTTCTTTTGGTATCCTTAATGCACATTTAGTTATCCTTTTGTACATTATACTTAGAAAGAACGTTAATATCTTTAAAATGGTAATTATTTCATTTAAATCTGACCTTTCGTTCCAAAGTTATGTCGACTTGAACATATGTTAATTTTCAAAAAAAAAAATGTAGGTGCCCCACTTTGGCACCCTCTAAAATCTAAACCGCTATAAATTTTGCGGTTTTAATCTTGCAGTATGCGCGTGCAAAATTTGAGCAATATCGGAGTTCATAAAAATTCAGAGTGGGTCGATTTTCTTTGGAATTACCCGATAGTTAAACAGTTCCAACCACAAAGCTCTTAAGGAAAATGAACTAAGCTTTCTTTTGATCAAAACAAAAATGTCAAAACAAGTTTTTATTTCGCAAAAAATCACAAATCATATTTTTGCGAATATTTATTTTCTCAAAAAGATTGTTAAAAAAACACTTTGGGCAACATTTTCTAAATGGATGGGGAAAAAGGAGCGTTTGACCAAAATGTCAAACACCTTCCAACTCCGGCAGTCCTTAACCGATCTCGTTGAAATTTTGTATCACAACTACATCTTATCAGAAGACTTCGCTTTTCAAAATTAATTCATTGACATGAAATCTCCCAAATCTTTCCAAACTATTCGATTTATTTTTATATGAAAGTGTTCATTTCAAGTGTTATTGTTTAAATGTTCTGTATTCATGCATTGTACATTAGTATTAAATTATTTTGTAAAATTATAGAAATCAAAATCGGGATCCACCGAAATCGGGTCACTGAATATATATGGCGAAAAATAATATTTATATAATGACTAGGTCACGCTTGCAGACGATGCTCGGACCTTTCCCATACGTAGAATAATGTCTACATGCTCCTAGATTAACTATAGATAATTAGTTCATGTTTAAGTTATAAAGGGTCCGCCAAATAACTTTTTTTTTAAAATGCTATAAAAAAACTACTGAATATTTTCTCAAATTTCTTTTTTTATTTGAAAGTACAATCCTTCCGGTTAATAATGGAAAATAATTTCATTCAAATGGCTACCTCGGCTGGCCATGCAGTAGCCTACATGATCGGTCCAATTTTTAAGCACATTATCGATTGTGTGCAGCTGTATTTCACCAATGGCTTCACGAATATTGTCCTTTAAAGCGTCAATTGTCTCTGGCTTGTCGGCGTAACACTTATCTTCGAGGGCACCCCACAAATAATAGTCCAACGGTGTCAAATCGCAGCTCCGAGGTGGGCAAACGACATCAGCTCTGCGGCTGATAATGCGATCTTCAAAAACAGGGCCCAAAACATCGAGTGTAGCTTCGGCAGTGTGGCACGTAGCGCCGTCCTGTTGAAACCAAATGTTGCCAATATCCTCCTCTTCAATTTTTGTGAACAAAAATTCGTTCAACATGGCCCGATAACGATCGATATTGACTGTAACGGCCACTCCTTGCTCATTTTCGAAGAAAAATGGCCCAATTATGCCTCTGGACCAAAATCCGCACCAAACAGTGACTCGTTTTGGGTGTATCGGCTTCTCAATGTATGCGTGCGGGTTTTATGTGCCCCAAATGCGACAATTTTGCTTGTTTACATACCCTCCAAGATCGAAATGAGCTTCATCTGAAAAGTTGATTTTTTTTTGGCAAAATCGGCATCTTCTTCTTCGGCATATTTCCCAGCGTTGTTCAAGCGTATACACAACCATATTCGTTCAGCGGAAGGACTAATTATCTGTCAAATCACACATGAGCTAAGTGTTGCCATTCACGAAATAAGCACTAGTTGAAAAAAAACGTTAGATTGCGGACCCTTTATATAACACTTCTAAATAATTTTATTACGATGCCATTTATTGGGTCCAATTTTGGCAATTTACGCTAACTTATGAATATGAATAATTTCAGGCGTAAACGGAAAATTAGTCATACTCGACCCTTGACGATTAGCTACCGAACCCTAACATGGGTATGAACCTTAGTTTTGGCAAGACGAACATCTTGTACGAACATAACTTCAATCGGTTCAGCCATTTTGGAGATCATTGGCGACTAAAAAGTACACGGAAGACTTTTATTACTGATGCAGCAACTGAATTATTTCTCTGGCTGTATGACATGTGGCGCCGTCTTGTTGGAACCACATGCCCTCCACATTCATTTCTTCAATTCTAGGCAAGAAAAAACTGGTTATCATTTCACGATACCGAACACCATTGACTGTTTGCGCTTGACCTGCCTCAAAGGTCCAATGATTCCTCCAGCCCAAAAACCACACCACACAGTGACACGTTGAGGATGCATTTGCTTCTCGTGAATCACTCGAGGATTTTCCGCACCCCAAATGCGACAATTCTGCCTATTGACGAAGCCATCAAGATGAAAATGGGCCTCGTCACTGAAGATGATTTTATCGGCAAAATCAGCATTTTCATGTTGTCTCTCCAATACCCAATTAACGAACTCCCTTCGCTGTCCTTCTCCATTTTTACTAACCTCGTACCTTCTACTAACAAACAATAACAATTATTCAAATTTAAAAATTGCGTTCTTCTTGGGACACCCTTTACAATGATTTAGATTTATAATACATCAGGTAATCACCCATTTAGAAGAAAAAAATTAATGTTTCATACTTTTCATGTTATTACACAAAATTAGAACTTTTCCTAAAAATATTTATATTTAGCAAAAATAGTGGGTTCCACAATTTGATTCCAAAAATATTTAGATATTCTTATTCACTTTCATCCTGTACATGGTGTAATGTTTAATATAATAAACTTTCTAGGGTCAGTAACGAAACAAAAATTCTGCGATATACATTTTAAAAACAATTATTTATTAAAATATTAGAAAAAAATAAATTAATAGGAATGAGATAAAAAAGAGAGCAAAGAAATAACAACATCTAAAATGCAACAAAAAAACTAAAATTACCCTTTTTCGCAGTGCTTTTTTTCGGTGCTTAAAACGAAAGGATTAGACAGTCAAAAAAATATACACTCAAAGCGGTAGGCATTGCAAAAACTAAAGGTATTGCAATTGAAAAATACAAAAAAAACGAAATCGAAATCAAAAAACACACGAGGTAAAAACAATGTAAACATTTTCGGTTATTAACGGAAACGGAAGAGACACATAGTATAAAACACGACACGAAAAGTTGTCGTCATCGACGACGTACGAGTAGTATTGTCGTTGGCCTTAACTGCTGCAAAGAAATCAAAACAAATACAGAGGAGCACACAGGACACACACACACACACACACAAAAACGGGAATCTTCACACTTATACTCAACACACTGAAACATTGAAAGGATTTACAAAAACGTCGGGGGGAGAGAGAATTATTTTTGGCAAATGGGCAAAATTTAAAATTTTGAAAGTACAGTGAATAAAAGGTTTGTTTTAAAAATTATTAAAGAGATAATTTCAGGAATTAGGGAAGAAAAGAAAAATAAAACAGAAAATGGAAGTGGAAATATCAGATTTCAGATTTCATTGTAGATTAGATTAGATTTCTTGCGACTGTTACACCAACACGCTCACACACACACGCAGGCACAGATGAAAGAGGCACATCGTGTACAGTGTGTTGTTGTTGCTGTTGTTGGAGGTTTCAAGGAAAGATTTTATATAATTTTATCTTGCGGTTTCTTGTTTTACCTCTAAAGATATACAGAAGCAGGAGGATTACAAAAGATTATGATTTTCTTGGTATAATAATAAGAATGATGGGGAAATAGTTGTTAATACATATGAGGAAGAAGAAAAAGTTAACCCAAAAGAAAAACCAACTTAAAAGAAATTCAAGAAATGATTTTGGTTGGCATTGTTTGAAAAAGTAATGGAAAACAAATCGAAAAAAACTCAAAAAATAAACTATATGGTTAGAGAAGAAGTCTAAAGGTATAGTGAGAGATAGAGACATGAAAAATACACAAATCCTCTAACAAGACAATAACCAAAGGACAATTACCTGGTGGAGGCATACTGGGAGCAGCACCATTGGGTATATAGCCGCTATCGTCATCTGCAAAGGCAATGAAAAGGGGTTAATCGCAAATTCTTAATTAAATTTCAATTCCAATCTTATCCTACCTGCAGTGTCTTGGGAACCAAACATATCCTCGGTCAACTCGTGGGCATACTCTGGGGGCAATGCTGGTGCAGGTGGGAGTGCAAAACTAGGTGGTGCTGTGGGTGGTGGAGAATCCTCGCCGCCCTCCGATAAAGGTTCACCATTTTCATCACACTCCTCCACCACGAGTGAGGGGAAATTACCAAATTTACCCTCCAATTCACCTTCCCACCAGCCATCGTCCACACCATGCGCTGTCTTGGTGACAATCTTTATAATCTGACCTTCTTCGAATGTCAACTCATCCTCTGCCGTGGCATCGTAGTCGTACAGAGCGATGCAGTACATAAAATCGGATTTCTTCTTCTGTGGGGCCATTATAACAGACACTTGATCGGGTGATTGCATCGAATCCACGGTCTGATCTTCATTATCAACTGTGTAATCGACAGATGAGAAAGATATCTGAGAACGTAACTGATTGGCGGCACTACCATTGGCCGCGGTATCCTGTTCGATGTCCAAATAGTTATGTGGTACATAACCCTCCTCGCCGCGATAGTTTCGTGCCCGCAGCCAACCATCGCCATCACCTTCACCAATAACCTCCAGTTGTTCATTTTCAACAATGGTCAATTCATCGGGATTTTGAGCCTATACGGGGGGTGGGAAGAAACAATCAATTAGTCAGAAATATCTCAGTAAAATAAATAATGATTTAATCAGTGGGCTCCTTTTGGCGAAGCAATAAAACCAGCATTGCTGGAACTTTGCATGGCTTAGATGTAATAGGGTAAACGAGGGGGAGCGAAAATGTGTTTAGAGCTGAAACTTTACATGAATTGAACTGGTAATTTGTAAACGCCGATCGTTTCTCATCAGATTTAATGTTTATCCTGGACCCTTCCGTTGAACCTACCCGACCCGATAATTACAATAAAGGAAGTCGCCAAGTGTCGTAATTTTCTCCGACAGTTAGATTGTCAATAAACATCTGAATGCTACATCCCTAAATTCACAGTGTCAGTTCTGATAGCACTTTTTCTGATCGGCGAATACGCCAGAAGGTTGGAAATTGAGTCTATGGAGATGAGAAGGAAGTGGAGAGCATTGATCATCTGCTTTCTTACTGTCCCGCATTGCGTAAACGACATCTGGATACACTATGGTCGGCCTCTAGAGATAGCGATGCGCAGACACAGGTGGTGTTCTATTGATTCCCCCTCGTTTCCGCAGATTCTGCAAAAGCCATTTCGCAAGACCTTTAATCTGCATGCGTCCTATAAAGGCATGCCAGACACAATAAGTGAGACGTCCGGCCTCGATAACGGCAGCAGGGCTTTGGTGCATTTCGACTTTAGGCAGGGCCACAGCACCCAGGAATATAAGCAGTTCCTGACATATGACCAGATATGACATCCCATCTCGATTATGACAACAGGGCGTTGTTGTGTTTAGAGTTTAGACAGGGTCACATCAACTTGGAATGTATGTGTACAGGTCTGTGGCCCAGCTCCCACATCATAGGGATTTTGACCTGCGCCCATCTTGTTAGAGATATGCGGCTGTTGAGGACTCTCCATGATTTTAGGAATATAAAATCCAGGAATTTAATGCCAGCGTATCTATGCCTCGAAGTTAATCTGCACTGCAGTTTGGAATGTTGCTGTGACCCAGCTCCCAAATCAGAGGGATTTTGGACTGCTCGCCCATGTCGTTAAAATACCAGCGGCAGGAATACAGAATCTAGGGATTTAATTTTGGCGTGCCTATCGAAAAATATCCGAGTACCTATTCTAATCTTTACTAGAACGTTACATCTCAGCCATTCTGAAACGAAATGTTGGGTATTATGGAGGAAAAGAGCCTTGTTAGAGATCTGCGGCTGTTGAGGACTGTCCATGATTTCAGGAATATAGAATCCAGGGATTTAATGCCAACGTATATATGCCTCGAAGTTAATCTGCACTGCAGTTTGGAATGTTCCTGTGGCCCAGCTCGCAAAGCAGAGGGATTTTGAACTGCTCGCCCATGTCGTTAAAAGACCAGCGGCAAGAATACAGAATCTAGGGATTTAATTTGGGGTGCCTATCGAAAAATATCCGAGTACCTATTCTAATCTTTATTAGAACGTTACATCTCAGCCATCCTGAAATGAAATGTTGGCTATTATGGAGGAAAAGAGCCTTGTTAGAGATCTGCGGCTGTTGAGGACTGTCCATGATTTCAGGAATATAGAATCCAGGGATTTAATGACAGCGTATCAATGCCTCGAAGTTAATCTGCACTGCAGTTTGGAATGTTCCTGTGGCCCAGCTCCCAAATCAGAGAGATTTCTAATTGCTCTTGTTAGAGACCTGTGGCAGTTGAGGACTGTTTATGATATCAGGAATACAGAATCCAGGGATTTAATGCCGGCGTATCTATGCCTTGCAACTTAATTTGCACTGCAGTTTGGAATGTTACTGTGGCCCAGCTCCCAAATCAGAGGGATTTTGAACTGCTCGCCCATGTTGTTAAAAGACCTGCGGCAGAAATGTAGGGATTCTCTAGGGATTTAATTTTATCGTGCCTATCGAAATCGTTACATCTATGCCATTCTGAAATGAATAAACCATATAGTTCGCAAGCAAATAATTCTATGTTCAAATCGCAGTTGCTACATTTCCTTTTTAAATTCAAACTGACATGCATTTATTGCTACCCATAAATCATAATTTCATGGCATCCACAGGTAAGCGAAAAATAACCCCAAAGGAATCTGCGCTTATTAAATAGGTTATTAAACAAAACGGGTATGCATCACTCCCTTACCATTCTACTAACAATATAGTGTTTCTTGATCAATCTGATATATATATAGTGGTTAAATCTGATACTTACAGTATAACTGTACAAAGCAGTACACTTGAAGATGGCCTCTTTGGGTTCAGGAACAATTGGTTCTTCCGCTTCCTCCTCTTCGTCATCGCCACCCCAATTAACTTCGGTTGGATCTTCCCAGCCGGTACTAGTGGTCATTGCGGCCATTGCAGGCATCGCTGTTTGTGGTTCTGGAATATGCTCCTCGGTTTCTGCAAACATAAGGAAAAAAGTAAGTAAGTTATTATACGCGTATAAAAAAAATAATTTAGTTCACAATTTTAATTCACGATGTTGATAGCAAGGCATGGGCGTTAGAAGGGAGCAAACTGAATCATTCTGATGTACATATAAGCATAACTCTTGATATACACAACAATCTAGGAATGTGCAAAAGAAGTGTTCAAGACTAAGCAGAATCACTAAGAAAGCGGAATCATTTATTTCTTATTATGTATGAGTATCAGGTTGGATTAAGCGGAATGACTCATATATTAGCTTGATATAGCTAGGAATTGACGCTAGTAGGGCTAAAGATCTAAACGAGCAAACGGAACAACTGAGGCAGGGCAATTCCACCTTCAGGTAGGGTATAGGAACGAAAGGGGAAAGCAGAATCTTCCAGCTAGAAATGGACACTAGGAGGGTCCAAGCCGAATCATTTAGATAGGAAATATTGAGCTAGGTATGGACGCTAAAAGGTAAGAGATTCACAAATGGGAGAAAGAGGAATAACTAATATATGATATATCCAACAAGGAATGTATGCTATGAAATAATTTCTAAAGGCAACATGCGGTAATCAGGAGAGAGCATTCGGATATTTCCCAATAGCAATCTGAATCTACACATGTGGCCAAGTGTATCCCTTTAGCAAGAAATGTCTAGCAACGCACTGGATGTAGGAGGGAATTACTAAGAGAATGCGCAATTCCACAAAAAAATGGAGAACAAGATGGATATGTATGATATATGCTACGAGTTATACATATGTGTGTACAAATATATCTGAGCCGAATTCATCTACATAGTAGCTTATTTTTAGCAAATACTTGAACACTAGGAGCAAGCAAACATGGTACAGCCAGCAGGACAAAAATGCTAGGAGGAGTGGACGCTATAAACGGATTTCTAAGTCGTATATAATCGTATATAGCTCGGAATGAATTCTGAGAGGACAATTATACCTAGGAATTGATGGTAGGAACAGTAAGAATCTACAAGTTTGATCAAGTTGTATATCTCATGAAAATTGAGTTTACAACAAAAATCAACTTGAAGCAGCGGGTATTTCTAGCTAAGAATGGTCATAGAAAAAGAAGCATGCAGGGACCGTCTGGCACGATGTACGAGTATAGAAAGGGAGCAGATGAATCATGTGTGTTTAGGTTAGGTTTATGTAAAGTATTTCCATTTTGGATTTAAACTCTAGTAGGGATTTACAACTAGGTGAAATAATAAGCAGAAACGCTATTGAGTATATTCCTAGATTGCTTTTGGACACTTCAATAAAACTAATAACTGAACAAGTAGAATTTCTTAGGTACGGGATATTCAGCGAGTTGTGAACATAGGAAAGATCTTCTACGGATGGTACATTCAGCTGGCATGAACCCCCAGGGTGATAGGGATCTACAAATGGGAACAAGAGGAATCCTTTGGACAGAACTGGCATTGAAGTTATTAGCTATTAAATTTGTTCACGATTTGACCATTTTATGTGGGAGGTACAAGAAGCTATATATTTACTTATATACTATAAAAACATTACTCTGCACAAAATTGTAAGTAGTTGTGCTGGTATTACAGTTATAAGCTGTTAACTTTTTGTACAAAATGGCCTCTTTGTGTGAGAGGTACCAAACGGAGAAGGACAGAGAAACGGACGGGCTTTATTTTTCACCTAGAAATTTAAAACTAGTGGAGAATTACAAAAAAGGGCAAGACAAATCCTTCAATCAGATTTTTATAGAAGTTATACAGTAGCATCTAAATAGTCGGAATGAGCACAAATCCTTAGACAGGACATTTCCAGAAATATGTTAGAATTTAGAAATGATCTAAGCGTTAGGTACTTGGAGGAAATAATTAGTGTAAAACAAGAGGAATCCTCCACTAGAGAGATAGGCTGTACTAAATCCTGTAGACAGGTCTTCTGCTGATCTCAAAATGAGAAAAAGCGAAATTCCGCAGGAAAGATGTTTCCAGCGAGTGTTGTCCGATATTAAATGTAATTTAATATTTCTTCCATTCACACTACATTTTCAACGTATCGTCGGCTTAATGCTATTTTGTTCCAGGAGAAAAACGCAATTTGTTGTTTGAGTAAAAACGGGACTGAAGAGTTACACACGTTTTCTTCCATAGGATTCCCAACAGTGTTTGTATGATTTTCATGTATTTCTATGCCATTACATTCAAAATTAAGCAAGTTATAACAATTTTTGTACATGGCATTTTGGTCCATATCCAATTATTGTCTTAATATTTTTTTCGTATTTGTATTACATGGACCACAAATAGAGTCGGTGTGGAAGGAAAGTAATTTCCATATTGTGTTCGAAAGAACGTAAATTAGTGAGTAAAAAATATAAGGCGATAGAAAAATGGAGACATAGAGCAAAAATATCAAAAAGATACCAATATCTCGAAAACTAGACGAGATAGGAAACAAATTATTGCAGATTCTGAAAGAGCATGCTTGACACAAAAATGGCGTATGCACCAAAATAGCATTAAGCGGACGGTATGTAGCAAGCCTCTAGGACGGGCACCCTAACTGGAGAGCCTCGACTTCCTACGTAGTCTTTTCTCTACTGGAGAGGAGCCTTTGAAAATGGAAACAGTGGAATTAAATTAAATAGACTTCTATGTGAGAATCTTATTTAAACTTGTCTGCCGAGTTTCAATGGAGACGCAGATCCTCTAGGACCTACAACGACAACAGATCCAAGGTAGTCAGTAAGTCAGTCACTGTCCGCTGCAACAAATCCCACCAACACTCTAGAGAAAATTACGATAACTACGATGTGTATTTAAGAAATAGAAAGACGAGAGTATAGGAAATTATGTTTGAAGACTGAATACATTTAAAACGCGAACTATTTCGCGGAATAAATTCTGCGGGGTCATCCTCACAACCTCATATTTTAAAGTTCTACTCGTATACATACAGCCTATCCGAATTATTCAATACAAACGAGTATTCAAACAAGATGCTAGTCAATCGTGCGCTCTATTCAACATTCTATAGGAAAAGGTCATGTACAATGACATGTTGATATGATCCTTCATTAAAAGGAGATAATCAGGGAAATCCAATTGATTATACTCAAAGGTTTAGCACTTTCCATTCAAAAACAAAACACCAGAACTCACCCTCATCACTATCACTAAATGTTCTGTCTCGCGTAAGTTGAGGTTCTTCCTTAGAGCCCGAAGCAGGAGCGGCAGCACCACCGGCTGCTTCTTCTTTGTCACTGTCATAAAATGAATCAGAGCTGGGATTTTCCTGTAAGACAATAAGATATTTAGCCATAAAAGACAAGTAAGTGTGATTCCTTCAACTCAATAACTCACCCCTTGTCCTGAAGCATCGGTGCGCATTGAAATTGAGCTCGCCGAACGAGTGAGTTCTTGCGCACCCATTATTTCGGCTTCCTGCACCCATTCGTCGACATTAATGCCACCCTCGCGCAAACTCTGCAGACAAGCTTCCGCCTTTGCTTTCTCAGTTTCGGATCTTCGAATTTGATCGCGGAACTCTTCAATCTTAGTATCAAGATCAGGACCATTGGGATCATTTGGATCACTGCGTTGCCCCGAATCACGCAGGGCAACACATACGGCCAATTTTTTAGCATTCTCCCGTATCGAAAGATTCTCTTTAACCACCCGACCAGCAAGATTTTTAGCCTCTTTTGTCAAAGTTTCGGCAGCTGATTCATGTTCGGTAGTCACCTTACGTACGGGATCATTGTCACAGGGTTCAAAATCATATTGTATATGTTGCTTAAGTACAGGGTAGAACAAGTAACAGCACTGCAAATTATACTCCCGTGTCAATTGCTGGGCCTGATCACGAATTTTCCCAAATGAATTTTGTGTAGCCGAACAGGTTAACAATTCGGTGCGACCCATTAGGGTCAGGTACTCAGCCACACGTTCGAACACATAATTCTCCATTGTGGTCATAGTTGTTTGCAAGTCAACCGTAAAATATCGATTCTGATGAGCATTGGCGGCAGCCAAACTGAGTATGTAATCATTGCGAGCTCCGGTGGACTTTTCCTCCAACAATTCCTTGCGCGAGGTTACCCGGGCACTGTTCTTCTGCAGCGAAGTTATCGACTGGAAAAAGGAACCTTTTTTCTTCTTCAATTTCTCCTCAATATCGCGTGCCTTGTCGCGCACATCGTGGGCGCAATGCTCTTCGTCAAAGTATTGCTTTTTGGTCTTATCCAAGTCGCCCACGCTCATGTGCAACTCCTTCTGTACATTGACAATGTACGAGAGCGATTTTTTGGAAATACCCAATTTGTAGTCCCTCAAGACTTTGGCCTCGTCGGCAATTTGCTGTTGAAAAACTTCGATGGCTGCGAGGCGTGCACGAGCCAACTTTTCATTCTCTTCCAGAACCGTACGCCAAACACTCCACATATTCCTGTGACGGGGAGAATGTTTCGAAAAAAGAAATTAATTTATCAATTCATGAAATCACTTTATTATGGGGTGTGTGTTTGCGAACGAGCCGAGTGTCTGTTCCCGTTTTTTTGTAGCTGATAGTTTTTGGATTTTTAAACAGTGTGTGTGTCTGCTATCCACCCCTAATATCATAAATACAGCACAGATAAGATTTTGTTCACTTGAAGAACATGAAGAAATGTTGTTAGATTCCAGTGACCTAAATCCTATATATGTACTACATTATGTCATCCATTCCATGGGCATATTAATTAAAAGTTTATTTTCTTTGTTCGATTTTTGAACGAAGACTGTATACAAATAAATATGAAAAGTCTGGAAGAACAAGGATAGTCGCAATCTTAACTCCGGGAGTGATTCTAGATAAAATGACATCATAAAAAACTAACCTTTCCCTTTTTATTCCCTCTCTTTAGTGATACGAGGGTATATATAATTTGCTACGGGCCAAAAGTGTAACACATCGAAGGAGAGATCTAAGACCCTAAGTATGTTCGGCGCAGGGCTGTGGAGTCGAGCCAAAACTACTCGACTCCGACTCCGAACCCCGGAGTCGAATTTTAAAATCATTCGACTCCAGCTCCGACTCCGGCAGTTAAATAACATACATTTCTGAAATTATATTTCTACTAAGACGTGAGTTCATGTTATTGAAAATAAGACATAGCTTTGTTAAAGAAAGCAAAAAAGGAGGTATTCCTCCTAAAATTGTATTATTTATTTATCGACGCTTGACCTGCTAGATGCAACTAATCAATCACTGCATCTGTTTTAATATATCGCAACTTTTGGAAATTATGTTCGCTTCAGGCAACCATTTTATTCGTTAGTTATTATACCCTACACCACACTATGGTACAGGAGGTTATAAATTTGTTTTTTTTACAGATATGTAAAATATGCTACAGCTAGACACACCTTAAAATATACGTTCTACTCGGAGTCACTAGCTGTCCGTCTGTCCATCTTAAGTTGTTTGTTAAGTATTTGTACCATATTTAAATGTAACAGTATTCAAATTTGGCAATAAGGACTCTTCCACACTAGGGAGGAAACCTATTGGAATTGGTGAAAATCGGTTCAGATCGATATTGCCCTCAGATATAAATGTTCTTCTAGATTTGGTCTTGTAACGCTATGGAAGCTGTATTTCACATTTTTTTAATATAGTATGGTGCATATTGTCGAATTTTAACAAATTCTGTTCAGATTCAGATTTATAATGTAATTATCTCATATTTTTATTTACAATATCTGAGCTTATTCTGCTCTAACAAGATGTTGTACCGTATCATATAGTCGGTCTTTCCTTACTTGTTTTGTACTCGCTTAGGAATAGTGTATGGTCTTGCAAAAATGCTTATTTTGTTAGCTAAATATATTCAGAGCTTTTCTAAAACTGTTTTACTTAAAAACTCAAAAGTTTGGTTAACTTTATAGATATTAAATATTTGGTTAAAAGCTTCGAATATTTTATTCTTCTTCTTTACCAAAATAGTTTTCCCAAAATTTTTTGAGTGCAAAAGTTCTATCACATAATTGTTACATTTTGCACAATACATCTCGGAGTCGGAGTCGACCATAATTTTTCGACTCCGGACTCCGACTCCACAGCCCTGGTTCGGCGGATATTCGTTTTGGGTCATTTTAAGTCGAATGATCAACGTCTCTCCGTCTGTCTTTCTGTCTGCTGGCTGGTGTGCACGATAACTCTCGACCGATTTAACCCATTGACTTCAAATTTGGTATGCGGTAATATTTTTCTCTATCTCCGGCTAAATTCGATGTTGGGCCTTATTGGTCCACTAATTCTAGTACCTTCCCCACAAAGGGTTAACATTTAGTGAAATGTTGATTCTATAATAATTTATCTCGATACCTCCATTCTAAAACATGCTAAGTCACTTAGCATGTTTTTAGGGAGATTGAATTTTTAATTTCTAAATATTCCGAATTATATTCAGTCAAAATTTGGTGTTTATCCGTCAACCCAATCAAAAATTATTCTAAAAACACAAATTTAAAAAAATCATCAAACTTAGATCGCCTCTCCTGAAAAACTACCTTTTTGCACTTAGCATAGTTTAGAATGGAGGTATCGATATATTACTTACTCTAGGAAAAGGAAATGGAATAAGCGGCCGTAGCTGAGAGTGTACTCGAAGACG
Source organism: Eudasyphora cyanicolor (assembly GCA_963930755.1). Lineage (NCBI taxonomy): Eukaryota > Metazoa > Arthropoda > Insecta > Diptera > Muscidae > Eudasyphora > Eudasyphora cyanicolor. The sequence goes on from OZ005735.1 coordinate 269,083,299, forward strand.
GTGGAGAGTCGATTCGGCGCCGTTCGCAACAACTCGGACTGACGTATGGAACGACTTGGCGCATTTTACGTCGAGATCTTAAATTGAAAGCATACAAAATACAGCTTGTGCAAGAACTGAAGCCGCCCGACCTTCCCAAGCGACATCGCTTCGCTCTATGGGCCTTTGAAAAGTTCCAGGAAGATCCGACGTTTTCGAGCCAAATTTTGTTCAGCGATGAGGCCCATTTCTGGCTCAATGGGTATGTAAACAAGCAAAATTTGCCGCATTTGGGACGAAGAGCAACCTGAAGAGATTCAAGAGCTGCCACTTCATCCAGAAAAAAACAACGGTTTGGTGTGGGTTGTGGGCCGGTGGAATCATCGGTCCATATTTCTTCAAAAATAATGCCGGTGAGTACGTAACTGTCAATGGCGACCGTTATCGTGCCATGATAACCGACTATTTGATGCCTGAAATTGAAGCTTGTGATCTCGGCGACATTTGGTTTCAACAAGACTTCCCACACATCGCAGCAATCAATGGATTTATTGAGAGAATACTAATTTCACGTTTTGGGCCGGTCGATTGGCCACCAAGATCGTGTGATATCACACCGTTAGACTTTTTCCTGTGGGGATATGTAAAGTCTAAAGTTTATGCGGACAACCCCGCTTCGATTCAGGCCTTGGAGCAAAATATCACGCGTGTCATTCGCCAGTTACCAGTCGAAATGCTCGAACGAGTCATCGAAAATTGGACTCAACGGATGGACCATCTGAGACGTAGCCGCGGCCAACGTTTGATAGACATAATCTTCAAAAACTAAATGCCAAAGAATGTTCTTTCAAATGATAATAAACATTCCCCATTCAATTTGAATTTTCTGTTTTTTTTTTAAAGTAGGGAACCTCGAAATGGATCACGCTATACAATAGGTAATTAGTTACATGAATGGGAAAAATGACCGTTCGACCAAAATGTCAAAATTCATCACCTTCCAACTCCGACTGGCCTTAACCGATCTGTTTGAAATTTTCGTCATAACTACTAGGGTGACCTTAAAAAGTCTATATTGTATTTTTGTCAACGGGAACCCCCCCAAAATGATAAGTCTTTGGAGATTTTACGATAGTCAAAGTTTGAGCACGATTGCAGTATGTTAACTCGTGCCGCTGTGGGCTCAAATATTATACTCGTATGAACTTGGGTGACCGTAAAAAATCGATATTGTATTTTTGTCAACGGAAACTCCCACAAAATGATAAGTCTTTGCAGATTTTACGATATATATTTATTCCTTTACTCCTACAAGCAGCATAGGACCAAGCATTATCTAATTTTGTTTTAAATATATTTTGTATTGACTCAATATAACTTCGAACTACGTCTTTCTTGGTTCATTCCCACAACACACCCGTAGCTGTAAAAATAAACGTGTACAAGTAGCAGTTTGCTTTCAAAAACTTACCATCTCTCCTCCATGCCTTCCATTTTGATATCCGGTATATTGGGTATCTTTTTATTCAAATAGTGCGAGGATATCTTCAGCAAGGCTTCACTGTACGACTTCTCCACGGCGGACCGCTTAATGGTGAATTGTCGTATGTCCTCCAGCAAATCGCACTCATGTTGATTCTTCAGCTGCAACTTGGCCACTTGTTCCGTGTGCAAATTCTTCAGGAATTTCACATAGTTACCCTAATTAGGCAGGTACCATGAAAGGATAGATGGATGCAGGCGAACGAACAATGGTGGCCACGCCACGCAGATGAGACAGATTGGAATAGAATTAAAAAAAAACAAAATAAATATCAGGATATGACAAGTAACAGATATGGAGGCACATAATTGGTCTATGGATGGCAGATGATGATGATGATAGTGCATGCGAATGTGTGTGTGTATGAAGGATATGTACGTGAGTATGCGGTTCCTACACACCTACACACATATACTAGTTGGTGTGTATTCATATGCATATTTATGGATGAATGAGTTTAGGCGACAAATTGTTAGGTAGGTAGACAAACTAGAAGAAGAAGAACAACAACAAAAGAAGAAAAAGAACGAACAACACAACAATAACAAAGCCACTCCACTTACAACACAAATGGTGGCGGTGGTAGTGGTGGTCAAATCATATGTATACAGAGAGAGAGAGTATAGAGGGGGTAGGGATATACTACATATGCTTACCTTACGCGGTGGGGGCTGCATTTTTATTATTAATGTGTGTTTATTTTTATTTGTATCCTAATATTTTGTCCAATTTATGGATTGATTATTTTTTTCAGTTTCTTTTTGTTTTGTTCTTTCAATATTTCTGGTTTCTTATTTTTACCATTTATACGTTGTTTAATGTATGTCTGTGAGAGTATGTGTTTATGTATATCTATGTCTTAATGGGGGCGTAGTATATCCTTAAAAAGTCCTCGAGCTGACGTTTTGACAGTATGTGAGTATGTGTGTGTGTTTTTTGTTTTTTGTATGAGTGTTAGTGCATTAAAGCGTTAAGCATTTAGCGTTTTTGTTTTATTTTCTGATTTGCTTTTTTTTGATTCAACACAAGCAAGGATACATTTTTCGTTTTATCTAGAAATACAAAAATAGAAGTTGATAGAATGAATGGATTAACAAACGATAGGAGAAAAAAACAAACAAAACTATGAATAGCTTAATAATAATAATAATGTTAGGTTCGGCCGGAGCGAAAATTTCATACTCTCCACCAATACTTAAAGAAGTAGATAGTTAGGTAGATTGAAACGCTATCATCAAGAGATTAATAAATTAAATCAAATTTAATAATTGTCTATGAAAATATTTTTCAATAACTTAAGGTGTGTACTAAAAGAAAATTGACCATATTATCTATGCATATGTAGACGCGACTGACACACCATCGCATGCAAAAAGAATCGACAGATAAATAGTTATACAAATGGCCAAACATTTAATTAAGATCTGCTGTAATCTGCGGATAGGTATATAAGACAACACTATGTAATGTTTGTACCCTACACCACTCTGTGATCCAGGGTATTATAAGTTTGTGTATTTGTTTGTAATACCAAAAAGGAGAAGAGAAAGACCCATCGTTTAGTATACCAGTCGACTTTGAATCACTTCTTGAGTCCGTCTGTCTGTAGAGCTTACATAGAGCTCTTTTTTACCCCTGATAAAAAACATTTGGTTTGTAGCGGCCTGTTTACATTTTATTGTATTATTTCTCTTTATTAGTATTATTCTTAAATTCATTCCAATTTCTTTCATTTGGTATTTAAGTTATTTTACAAAAATACGACTTTATACAAACATATTCTGCTGGAAACATACATCGTCGCTTGGATGACCAACCGACGTAATTTTTCAGAAATTGAGTTAAGGCCGCCATTCGATTTGTCTAGTCGAAGTACAACGTGTGTGTAAATTTTGTGCATATATATTAGGCCGGGTCGATTTGTGGGGAGGCAAAAAAAGTCGTCATTGCTCAGTGAAAATCGTATTCTAGGGATCAAAATAAGAAACTTTGCCGAAGGAACCATACCTCTAAAACGAATTCTGATGTCCCTAATATATATATTACCGTTTTCTCAAAAAAACGTAACTGACACAATGCGAAAAAAAATTGTCACCAAGAGACGTAAGTGCAATATGTCGCTTAATATTTCGTTTTTCCGAAATGTTTGTTCATTATTGCAAAATGTTATGGAGTACTTGCTGGACCCAGCCCACTCGTTGCCCATTTTTGGATTGCGTTCGAAACGGGATCACGGTCCAGTCCCAATCATCAGATAACGACAGTAGGAATCTCGATCCATTCGTAGGTAGGAACAGTAGGAATCACTAAGAAAATAATAACTCCAAATTGGCTTATTTGCGCGGGGCCACGCCTCCTCAATAAATAACTAATATAGCCTATGTCACCCGCTAGGATAATCTAAAGAATACAGTATTTATCCCTTTTCCGTTATGTGCCTCTAAATGCCATTAAACCACAACTGTACACCATTTAATCGTTTTTGCATCACAGTGCCACTATAAGTATGTATTAAGAGAAAAACATACTGTATATTCCAAAAGCTAAATTCGCACCCTTAGCCCTACTCTACCATATTTAACCCTTTTTGACATATCGTACCATATTTTACCATTTTTGCACTACGGTACCATATTGACCCTTTTTGCGCCACTGTGCCATATTTAACACATTTTTGAACCACTGCACAAATTTTATTTTTTTCCCCACTGTACCATATTTAACACTTTTTGCCCCACTGTGCCATATCCAAAATTGTTTTGTCCTAGCTTAAAATGTACACAGCAGCATTTCTTTGACTATGGAAGATCCCTATTGAAAATGGGTCACACAGGTCCAAATTTTGTTACACCAAAAAAATAAGGTTTTTTTCGATTTGAGAGGTACAGGGTATTAAACAAAGATATTCACCCATAGTTTATTACACCGATCGGCATAGAATTACTTTTTGAGTTGATTTTTAGGTATTTTGTACTCCTATAGCTTAAAATGTACACAGAAGCATTTCTTTGACTCTCAGCAAAAAATAAAAGAAGTACTTCCAAAAGAATAACATTATAAGTACTTCCAAATCATAAGTGTGAACATTTTTTCGGCATTAAATGAAGTTCTTCTAAATAACTAACCAAAATGTAATTTCGGAATATAAATTATTAACCCAAGAATGCATAATTTCAAAAAGATTGGATGTAAAATCAATCTTCTGAAGTGATAAAAGTACAGATCGGAAGGAACATATATATGAGGGCTATGAAATATATGTAAAATACTTCTATAGTGCTAAAGAGGAGAACTATATATTTATATGGCGGCTATATTAGAATTAGTGAATGGTTCTGGACTTCGACTTTTTCATCAACCAAATTTCGTTTCAGTCGACTAGGTCGATTCATCGGACCTAAAAGTCGACTTTTTCATAGTCGATTAAAATAACATAAAGAAATTTCAAAGTATGCTGATTTTCTTCGAAATATGTTAAATTGTTGAATTGTAGTATATTTAATTGCTATAAAAACTGAATTTATTAATAACACTTTATACTTTCCAAAAATGTTGATATATCGTCACCAGAAATGCCCACTCTCAAACAATGAAAATTTGTTTTTCGTCCAAAAATCACGATTTTATTGAAGAAAAAAAGACGAAACATCAAGTGCTCGTTTTTTGATAAAGCACAAAAGACGTAATCCACATTGTATTAAACAGAACTTACAGTATTCATCTATTTAACCTTTGATGTTGTTCTCTTGTTGCTATTTTGATATTTGTCAATCGTGTTTGACAGCTATTTTATATGCAAAATTTTATATGGGGTCCACTTTTTTTATCAAATTTCGCAGTGTTCATGATTCTATAAACTAATCTACGCCAAATTTAATAATGATCTGAAGTAAAACACGAAAACAAATTTTTCCAACCTTGCTAGTGACCATTTGTGCAAAATATAGTAAATTTTTAGTCAAATGACTTCTATGGAGCTTAGATGCTAAATCGGAAGGAACACATTCATGCGAGTATGTGGGGCTATATGTAACCGATTTGAACCGATTTTGTTCACACAGATATTAACTGTTAAAATAATATACTCTTTACCAAATTTCATGAATATCGAAAGGAAATTATATCTTCTATAGAGGGTATAAGCTAAATCGAAGGTACATTCATACATATTTAGATATCTGGTTCTAAACTAATATTCAAATAGTTGAGAGATTTTTGATCGTTCGCCGTAGACGAAAGAAAATAAGTTACAGAAACAGGCCCTATATATAAATACGGATTGTCTTTCAATTTCAATACGAATTGTCTTGTCCCAAAATAAAGATACGTTCAAAATTTCTTTGAGATCGGACTATATTTGTGACCTGCACTTTGATTACAAGAACGCATGCACAGACTGACATAGCTAAATCGGGTCAGAAAGTGATTCTAAGTCGATCGGTATAATAAATGATGGTTCTATATATCTCTTCTCATTTTGGGTGTTAGAAACAAATGCATAAAATTATAATAATTTGTACCACAGTGTGGTGTAGGTTTTAAATAAATAATTTTAAAAGAAATTATGGTAATTAAATATACCATACCATACATACTGTACCACACTGTTGTACTTTACTACTAGCCAGCTACACCATACAGATTACAAACATCTTCAAATGTCCTAAACATACATACAAATATATGATCGTTGATCTCTTTGGCCAATAGTATATTATTAAAACATTCGCTTCCCTATATCAACATTTGTATTCCTTTAAAATAAGAGATCTCTGGAACCAAAGATGTTAATAAAAACGACATACATTCATCAAATAAATACAACACCAAAAAAGCAAATCTTACAGTGCTTTAAAAGGAGTTGTGCAAAAGTGGTGACAAATAAGTACTTCCCCGGCGCGACAACCCCTTGTTAAATTCATTGGTGAAAGTCCAAATTAGAACAACTTCCGGATCATAAGTTGGGGATTTTTATTGCTTCTTTGGATGCTCTTTTTTTGCTGGGCTATGGAAGATCCCTATTGAAAATGGGTCCAACACAGGTCCAAATTTTGTTACACCAACATATAAAGGTTATTTTCGATTTGAGAGGTACAGAGCATTATGACTATGTGCATTTGATTTTAACGCCTAAAAACAAAGATATAGACCCATAGTTTATTAGACCGATTGGCATAGAATTACTTGATTTAGCCATGTCCGTCTGCCCATGTATTCTTGTGATCCAAGAGCAGGTCGCAAATATGAAAGTAACTGTAGGATAATTTGTACAGGGGCATTTCTTGGACTAGGGACAGTCCCTATTGAAAATGGCGCATATCGGTCCATATTTTTATATAGCCCCCATATAAATGTCAACATCGATGTCACATCTTGAAAGTCGGGAATACACATGTTTTATTTGATCTGGCTGAAATTTAAGAACTTATTGGATCTAATCGTCACTAGTCAAAATGGGCCATATTGGTCACATCTTGACACTCTACAAAACACATTTTTCTATTGATCTGAATTTATGCTTTAAATTGAACCTAATCGACCCTAGTAAAAATGGGACAAATCCGTCCATGTTTTGTTATATGCCCCATATAAAGGTCCACTCTGTTGTCACTTCTTGACGCTGTAGCGAACACATAGAATTTATACTTTATATTGGTGTTATTAGTCCCTAGTAAAATTTTGTGACACATTGGACCCTGTTTTGATATAGGCCCCATATTAAACTCGCTGTGATGTCACTTCTTCAATGCCCAGAAAGCAAATTTTTTAATTGATTTGGCAACAATTTTAAAATTTTTTACTTTCTATTGGACCTAATCGTTCCCCGTTAAAATGAGGCGCATCAGTCCATGTTTTGGTATAGAACCCATTTAAACTTCCGCTCTGACTGTTCTTTTCTGATGTATATCGAGTCCCTAATGTCTGATGTATATCCCTGTCCAAGGTAGCAAATATTTATTGACACAGACGTTTTATTATGGTCAAGGTACATAGGTACATAGGTCCATGTTTTGATATGTCAACATATAAGGGGTTACTTCCGATTTGAGTTACTCTTGTCCTACATATTTACATATTTTTATACTATTGCAGCGAAAGTTTTGCATGTCTGACTATGGTTCCAGTATGCGTGATGGAAAAAAAGTCTATGTAGGACAAGATGACGTTGCCCCACCCATACGACCCCATTAATAATTTAATTATTATTGATAACCATAGCACTAATCGCTTTGAAATTAGTCGTGTGTGTATTAGAGGGGCCCAAAAAAACTTCCGTCATAGGACCAGTGCACGGTGTGTCATTTGAGTAATCTAGTTTGGCTTATTACACTACGCATCAAAAAAAAATAATTTGTGTCCGTGACCTTTTTTTGTACATTGGGGCATACTATTTTATGAAACCAAATGTTTATTTTTTTCTAAACTTCCAATTTTCGTGTAACGCGCCTTTAGTATTTGTACCATTTTTTTGGAGTATGTATAAGCTTGATAAGGCTGGAATACCATTTAAATTAAAGGATATTATGAGGTTTAGAAATAATTAGAAAAATTAGATTTTTTCTCAAAAAAAAATCATTTTTTGCTGGTACAAAAAAAATAGGAAAAATCGCAAAAATGCGTTTGTTCCATTTTTTGAAAGCTTGCATCCCAACAAAGAAAACAGTGCCAATTTGCAAAAAGTTTATGGATAAATTAATAAATAATAACCCGTATTGTAAAAAAAATTTCATATTTATTATTTTCTTTATATTAATAAGATTATTAATTATTTTAATAATATTATACTATAAAAACACTGAACTTCACAAAATTTTAAGTATTTGTAGTGACCGGAATCAAAGTTATAAGCCGGTAACTTTTTGTGCAAAATGCTCCATTTGTATGGGAGGTAACAAAAGAGGAGTGGCAGTAACGCCCATTTTTACGGGACTATAGGTTCTAAAAAACATTACACTTCACAAAATGTCAAGTATTTGTATGGACTGGAATCAAATTTATAAGCCGGTAACTTTTTGTGCAAAATGGTCCATTTGTATGGGAGGTACCAAAAGGGGCGTGGCAACATCGCCCATTTTTCTCAAGATGATAGCGACCATGAAACTAATACTATGTTTGGAATTGTGAAAGATTCTGAGTATTAGTATAGAAATAAGGAGATAATCAATATTTCACTAAATTTGACCCTTCGTGGAGAGGTACTCAAGGGAGTGGGCCAACTTAGTCCACCTTGGCCTGAGATAGACAAAAATATTGACACATACCAAATTTTAAGTCAATCGGTTAATCCTGTCGAAAGTCATCGTGGGCACCAACCAGACAGACAGACGGGCAGGTTGAACTTTGTTAATGACTTAAAATGGCCCAAAACGGATTTCCGCAAAATACGCTTGGGGTCTCTTAGGTCACTCCGTTGATATGTTTTTTGGCCTGCAGTATTTGGTATATTCCCTTGTTCACAATAGTGGGGGTATAAAAATATGATTATGTTGAAATTTTCTTATTACTACCAAAAGTGCTATAATTTCTACATTAATCCATACTGCATTAATCTATTTTTTATGGTTTTTCGTGCCAAGAAAAAACTTTTTTTTAAAATAATTTTAACGATAATAATTAACAACATAATAATAATATTTAACGACAGTTAATAAACTTGTGTTTCCACGTGAAAGTGTCATGGTTCAAATACTAAAAGCACCTCCAAGAAAATAATTTTAAAGAACAAATTACGATACAATTTTTTTATAGTTTTTTCATGTTTAGGGCACCATACTACTCCAGAAAATGTAATTAAAGAGACTATATGTTATTTTATTCACAGAACTTATCATAAATCCAATCCTTTTTGAATTTCTAACATCAATTTCTGCTAAAAAAAATATCAAATTAAAATAAATCTTGCACTAAAATTTTAAGATTTTGCTGTTGTTTTTGACTTTAACAATATCTCACATAAATGTACCGTTATATTTAAAATATAGCATTATTAATTTTCGGGACAGTTGGTTTTGTTTTCCGACTTTTGTCCACCTAGATTGCCAAAATAACACACTGTGCAGTACCAAGGTCACCCGAACGGCCCTACTCTTGAAATTGTGATATTTTGTTTGTCGTTGCATCATAAAATATGTACAGCAAGTAATTTATATCGCCTAAAATTATTCCTAGTGCAACTATCTATGCCAGACTATTGTACAAATAATAGGCTTTGTGCATTTGTATGTAATACCTAAAACTAGACGCGATAGAATCAACATTTATTTAACTATTGAATCATTTATGCAAATATTTTACGCTGAAATATAGATAATTCAAAGAGATTGCACTACTCCGACTTGGAAGTATTATGTGCACTGGTGTTAGAGTTATGAAATATTAAATTTGGATTTGATTTGACTACTTTGTGTGGGAGGTTTAGATTTTGGACCATATTTTTGGAAGTACATATTTGATAGATAAAGCCGGGAAATTTTATTTATTTTTCAAAAAAAGTTTTTTGCTGCCACAAAAAAGCAAAAAAAATTGAAACAAATTGCAAAAAAAAAATTTTATTACAATTTTTTCTAACTAGCATCGAAGAAAACAATGCCTATTTTGTAGAAAATCTATGGATAAATGCAGAAATTATAGCACTTTTGGTAGAAATAAGAGAATTTCAACATAAACCGGTTTTTATACACCCACTATTGTGAACAAGGGTATGTAACAGATGCTGCGGGTCGATAAAGTGACCTAAGAAACCCCAAGAATATTTGGCGGGAAATCCGTTTTGAGTCATTTTAAGTCATTTAAGCAATGTCCGTCTGACTGTCTGGTTGGTGCGTACAATACCTTTCGACAGGTTTAGCCGGCTGACTTAAACTTTGGTATGTGTCAATGTTTTTTCCGATCTCAGACTAAGGTTGATCCACTCCGTCGAGTACCTCCCCGAGAAGGGTCAATATTTGGTGAAATATTGATCTCATAATTTCTTTCTACTTTTTGAAATCTTTCACAATTCCACACATACGAGTAGTATTAGTTTCTTGGTCGCTATCATGTTGAGAAAAATGGGCGTTGTTGCCACGCCCTTTTGGTACCTCCCATACAAATGAACTAGTTTGCACAAAAGTTCACGGCTTATAACTTTGAGTCCCGTCTATACAAATACTTGAAATGTTGTGCAGTGAAAAATTGGTCCCTTTTAATACCTCCCATACCATTTTGACCATTTTAACTTCGATTCCTGCACATACAAACACTTGAAAGTTTGTACAATGTAATGCTTTTACAGTACCCACAGTATATAAAACAATTAAGAAAGTTTCAGTCGGGTAAACCGACTAAGGTATACATACATACCATCACTTTGTGAGTACTGTAATATGAAATATTACACGAATTAATCTGTAAATTTGTATGGGAGGACCAGAGTTGGTTTAACAAATACTCCTATATTTCGCTGAACAGTAGATACTTCAAATATATTGCACTATACCGAATTGTAAGCGTTTATGAGCATTGGTTTTCTCTGGATTGTAGGTACTTTTAAACCATTACACTATAAAAAATGTCACGTCTTTATATGCAAAGGTATTCAAGTTGTAAGCTTTTAATTTCTCGTGGAAAATATTACATTTGTGTGGGAGGTACCAAAGGCGTGCCAATTACGCCCAGTTCTCACTGGACTATAGGTACTATAAAAGCATTACACTGTACAAAATTTCTAATATTTGCATGAAGTGATATTATTGTTATAAGCAGTTTACTTTTGGTGCAAAATGCTCCATTTGTGTGGGAGGTACCAAAAGGGACTCGGCAATTTCGCAAATTTTTCTCGGGGTGATAGTGACTAATAAAATAATACTATATGTGGAATATCAGAAAAATCGAATAAGTAGTATAGAAGTTATTTAAGAATCAATATTTCACTAAATTACCCTTTGTGTGGGAGGTACCAGAAGGAGTGGACCAATATGGCCCATCTTCGAATTTAGCCGGAGATAGAAAAAACGAGTAAGAAAGTTTCAGTCGGGTAAACCGACTAAGGTATACCCTCACTTTGTGAGTAATGTAATATTAAATGAATAATTCTGTCAATTTGTGTGGGAGGTACCAGAAGGTTTTGAACAAATACACCTATTTTTCGCTGAATAGTAGATACTTTAAATACATTGCCTTATACGCGTTTATTTGCACTGGTACATTAATGTTATGAGATATTAAATTTTGGGATGATTTGGCTATTTTGTGTGGGAGGTACAAAAAGGGCGTGGTAATAACAACCATTTGTTACAGGGCTATAGGCACTTCAAAATCGTTACACTGTGCAAAATGTTGTTGCATTTTCGTGCATTGGTACTCATGCTGTGAGCTCTTAACTTTTTGTGCAAAATGGTACCTTTGTGTGGGAGGTACAATAAGGGGCGTTGCAATAGCGTCCATTTTTCACAGGGCTATAGACACTATAAAAGCATTACACTGTACAAAATTTCAAGTATTTTTAAACACTGGAATTAATGTTATAAGCTGTTAACTTTTGGTGCAAAATGGTGCATTTGTGTGGGAGGTACCAAAAGGGGCGTGGCGACTTCGCACATTTTTCTCGAGGTGATAGCGACTAATAAAATAATACAATGTGTGAAATTTCAGAAGATTCTTATAAGTAGTATAGATGTTATTAAAGAATCAATATTTCACTAAAAGTTAACCCTTTGTGTGGGAGGTACCAGAAGGAGTGGACCAATATGGCCCATCTTCGAACTTACCCGGAGATAGAAAATAACATTACCGTATACCAAATTTGAAGTCAATCGATTACTCCTTTCGCGAGTTATCGTGCGCACCAGCCAGCAGACAGACAGACGAACGGACATTGCTCATTCGACTTAAAATTACCCAAAACGGATATCCGTCGAACATACTTAGGGTCTTAGGTCACTCCTTCGATGTGTTACACCTTTGGTTCGTAGCAAATGATATATACCCTCCTCCTTAAGGTGAGGGGATAAAAATGGGCGTTATTGCCACGGCAAAAACAAAAAATATGAGAAATGTTTTTTTTAATATTTATACATTTTTTCAAAAAGGCATTGTTTTTTCTTTGGGTAGCTAGCTTTCAAAAACCGGGTTTTTATATTTTTCTCTATTGTATTCTATCATAAAGTATATATATTCATGATCGTCGTGGAATTCTAAGACGATTTAGCCATGTCCGTCTGTCTGTCTGTCTGTTGAAATCACGCTACAGTAATAATAGAGCTAGGTTGATCAAAATCGGTAGAAATACTTCTATGGGGCACATAGGTCAATGTTTTGATATAGCTCCCCTATAGAGGTCGCTCCAAAATAAAGTTTTTGAGCCATTTTGCTGTAACTTTGTAGTTTGTATTCTATTTTGACTAGAATTCATAACAGTAAAAATTTTGCAAATCGGTTCATATTTAGTTATAGTCACCCTATAGAGGTCGCTCCAAAATAGGCTTATTTAAATCATAAATACCACATTTTCTAAGCATTTTAAGCGAGTCGTTGCAGTTTGTGTTTCATTTAGACAAGAATTCATCACAGCAAAAATTTTTTAAATCAGTTCTTTTATGTTATAGTCCACATATAGATGTCGCTCCCAAAAAAGCTTGTTTAAGCCATAAACACCACATTTTCTATGCAATTTAGCTGAACATTTGCAGTTTGTATTCTATTTTGGCAAGTAAATTTAGTCAGTTTATATTTTGTTTTAGTCCCCGTGTAGAGGTAGTCCCCAAAATACCAAATTTTTCAGATGAGGAGAGCTAGAAATTGCAGCGTTCTTTTTTTCAATGTTTGCTTCAACCAAAAGGATGGTTCGAAGATTTGCCCCATATCCAAAGATTTTTCCAGTAATTAAATTGAATGCAATCCATGATGGATGGTATATAAGATTCGACATGGCCGAACTTAACGTTTTTTACTTGTTTTGAATTAGACTTACCCGCCAGGTTGCATAGTAATGAGAATTTTTTTGGTAAAATCTTTATTTTAAATTCTATCACTACGAAAATTGATAGATGTAGTTCTCAAGAATCTAAAACGAAACACTGCGAATTTTAAATTCAGTTAAGATCCGCATGTTGCATCCAAATTTAACGGATAACTGATTTTTTAACCAAATACAAACATTGTCTTATTTCAAGAAAATCGGTCCAGATTTAGATATACTACTAGTATACCCCCATAACTGATTTAAAATGGAAGCGCTATTAAATAAAATTTTTCGACAGATCAGTATCATTAGAAAAACAACATTGATAAAACATGACAATGTGTCTTCTTATTCTGCTATAATTAGTTGGTGTAGTGTATCATAAAGTCGGCTCCACCCAAATTGTGCCCTTCCTTCTGGTTTTACTTTAATGTTATTACATGTTTTATAAAAAAAAAACTGAGAATTGTTAGATTTTTAAAATTATAACATTTTCACTTTTTGCCTTTAACTAAAAATGTCCGATGTGGGCCTACATTAGGCGATATTTTTGGAAAATAAACCACTTTTACTTATTTTTAAGGTTCACTTTTTTGCTGAGATTTTTTTGCAAAAGTTCATACATATATATGTATGTATATTAATTTTATTTTTAGTTGCATTTTCATTTGTCACTTTTTTCTTTCCGAATTTCAAGGTTCACAATTGCATCTTCTGTTCACAATTTTCACTAAAATAATTTTTTGTTAAATTTAATTAAATTTTTTTAAAGGAATACATGCTATTTTGTACTAAAATTAAAATTTTCACCATTTCCACGTGTCTTAAAAAGGCTGTTAATTCCTATAGAAAATTTTCTTTAGGATTAAAGACGAGGAGAAGGAAGGACATATTAATCGATTTTGCCCAGTTACAAACCCAAAGTCAAAGATGGACGGACAGACAACATTGGACCGTTGACAAATTTATCCAAAAATCTATATACTCGTTTAGGGACTTTCTGAATTGTCCCAATGTGTTACAAAAGTTTTGACAAAACACAAATACTTTCTTCTAAGCCTTGCCAATGGTGGAGGGTGTTATTGGGAAAGCAGAGGCCGAGCATAAAAAGGATATTCCCGTTGCATATAAATATGTATAGAAGATATATGCGTTTGTGTCTGTGTACATTGCTGATTGTTCGTGTGTGTGTGCATTTGTGTCTTATGTACACTTATGTAATGTTTGTATATATTGAGAAAAACGAGCACAAACACACAACATTTTTTTCCTTTTTTTTCTTCACATACACCAAGGATTTGAATTTATGCGATGAAAAGTTGAGTTTTTCACAAAAAACAAGAATCAAAATTTAATTTGATGATAGACTCAATCAGAGAAAGGAGGACATTTGCAAAACCAATTTTCACTTCACGAATGCCAAAGGCTTGGCAAAAAGTTATTAGCTACAGCAGAGGAGCAGAGCGGAGGCGGAGGCCATTAAGCAGTTTTGTGGAATTTCTACACATTAGTTGAAGAGAAGGGCAAAGGGCGAAGGAGGGTGGTGGGTGGCTTTGGAAATGGTGTATAGGAGATTGTTAGATTAATAGTTAGTTAATAAAATTGCAAATTGTTCTGCTAACACTTTTCTTAGTTGTAGTTTCCTTTTTGGCCATTGATTTTTCCTCACATAGAGAGAGTACCGTTTGCCCGCACCGAAATTGTAGAAAATTTTAATTTAACTTTTCGCTTTTCGTTTCTTACGTATCGATTTGGACGACGTCGTCGTCGTCGATGGGAAGAAAATATATGCTTTTTTCTATCGGTCTAGGTTTTCTTCTAGCTTTTATGTTGTTCTGGCTCTTCGTCGTGTGTTGGATGTGAACATTTTTAAGTTTGAAACTGGAATAACCACCAAAACGGTTGAGACCCCACGAACTGCCAAATGCCAAAATGCGTGAGTGTAACTTTCCAGTCTATGTCTTGGCTCGTCTCTTTACCGCTATGTGATGAAGGACTAATGGACTAGCGGGTGGTTTGCCAGAGGGTTGTTTGAGGTTAACGTAAATGTTTTCATTCATAAACATAACAGCTCCTTTCGAATGGGAAAGCGTCAGTGTTGTATTCGTTGCAACTGCGCACTGTTAACATCCCCGAAAACCGAAATCATTAAAGACCAAAAAACGACTGACTCTTTCCAGTCGAAATCCAGAACATACCGTTATTTTCGAAAATGCATTTTCGGCTTTCGTTTTAAATGCACTCGACCACTCGACAACTACTGCGGGTTTTTTAGCCCCGTCACGAATAGTTGTTGCGTCCGCCGATAAGATTATTAAAAAAGCTCTTAATGTTTAATGGCAAATACCATGTACATATTTCTCACTCGCGTTCAAATACTTCACTAAAATAAAATTTTTATTCGTTTGATGTTTCGCATTCAATGTGTGTGTTGTCTGATAGTCGATATGTTTTTTATCAGTACGACGACGACTACAACTACGACAAGTGAAGTGAAAAAGACCTTCGCTGACGTCGTCTCCACTCAATAAAGCGATGGCAACCGTACGAGTGAGAACGAGTACAATGATCGAGTGGAATGACATTAGAAAGATAAAATAATAATTTCAGTCCAATAATCCGACTGAAGTATACCCTCACTTTGTGAGAATTGTCATTAGGAATTTGATAGTTTGTGAGGTACCAAAAGGGCAGTGAGAAATTGTATTAAGAAGCATTTAGAGGAGCAATGGTCGTAATTTTTTCTTGGCGGGTCCATACTTCGAGCTAGAGAACATCTACATATATAGAACATTTTTCATACTATTCTGCTGTCTAATGCAATTTACAAAATACGAATGAAGTAAAAACAAATAAGAAAGTTCAGTCGAGTAAACCGACTTGAATCCCCTCACCTTGAGTCCCAAAAAATATTCGTAAATGTTATTCGTAAATAACGGTCACTTTTCTCTGGACTCCGGATACTTTAAAAGCATTACACCGTACAAAATGTCAAGTATTTATATTCACTGGTATTAAAGTCAAAATCTGTTAACCTTTGGTACAAAATGGTAAATTTGTGTGGGAGGCACCAAAAGGGGGCGTGCCAATAACGCCCACTTTTCTCTGGACTGTAGCCACTATAAAATCATTACACTGTACAATAAGCAGTTCGTTTTTGGTGCAAAATGGTAAATTTGTGTGGGAAGTAGCAAAAAGGGAGCGGCCACTTCGACCGCTGACGTGTTAGCGACTATCAAACTAATACTATGTGTGCAATTTCAGAACATTCGAGTAAGTAGTATAGAAGTTATTAAAGAATCAATATTTCACTAAAAGTTAACCCTTTGTGGGGGAGGTACTAGAAGGTGTGGACCAATATGGCCCATCTTCGAACTTAGCCGGAGATAGAGAAAAATATTACCGCATACCAAATTTGAAGTCAATCGGTTACTCCTTTCGAGAGTTATCGTACGCACCAGCCAGCAGATAGACGCACAGACAGACAGACAGACAGACGGATGGACGGACATTGCTCAAATGACTTAAAATGACTCAAAACGGATTCCCGCCGAACATACTTAGGGTCTTAGGTCACTCTTTCGATGTGTTACACTTTTGGCTCGTAGCGAAATATATATACCCTCCTCTCTAAGGTGAGGGAATAACAAGTAAAAAAGTACAGTCGGTTAAACCGACTTATAAATCCCATCACCTTGAGTCCCAAAAAAATATTCGTAAATTAATTTTGTTTGTTTTAATTAAATTATTATCAATTTAAATTGCATTTAATAACTTCAAAATATGTACTGGTTTATATTTGGTACAAAATGGTCCATTTGTGTGGAAGGTATCAAAAGAGGCGTGCCAATAAAGGTCACTTTTCTCTGGACGCTAGATACTACAGGGTTTTCCAACAAGAGGTGTTATTTTGAATCACCCGGAACTTCGGTAGCTGTCCCCTTTGAAGCTTTTATTCTTTGACATTTGACAAGTAGAAACCAAGCCATTACTAAAAATGGAACGATACACGATTCAACAACGCATTGAAATTATTAAAATTCACTACAAAAATGGTGAAAATCTGAAATGGTGAAATCCGGAATTCCATCGAAAAATCATCTTGACTGATGACGCCCATTTCCACCTCGGTGGCTACGTCAACAAGCAAAATTGTCGCATCTGGGGCTCGGAAAACACAAGAGTTATTGTTGAGAAGCCTCTCCATCCTCAACGTGTGACTGTTTGGTGCGGTTTATGGTCCGGCGGGGTCATTGGACCTTACTTTTTCGGGAATGAAGTTGGATCAACAGTTACGGTGAATGGATTGCGCTATCGAGAGATGATTAATGATTTTTTATGGCCGTAGTTGGATGGTATTGATCTGGACAACGTTTACTTTCAACAAGACGGCGCTACGTGCCACACAAGCAACGAAACCATTGCTCTGTTACGGGAAAAGTTTCCGGACCGTGTATCCCTCGAAGAGGTGATCACAATTGGCCACGTGAAAGATAAGGTCTACGCCAACAGCCCAGCGTCGATTCAAGACCTCAAAGATATAATTCGTGAGGCTATCGAGGACATAGGGCAGCCACTTTGCGATTTGGTTATGGAAAATTTATCGAAAAGGATATGGTCGTGGTCGTGGTGGCCATTTGGCTGATGTTGTTCATCATTATTAACGGCATACCTTCCTCTTTATTATGAAATAAACATCCGATCATTTATCTCAAAAAATTGAATTTTTCTTTGAATGCCAAAATAACACCTCTTGTTGGAAAACCCTTTATAAAAACATTACACCGTACAAAATTGCAAGTATTTATATTCACTGGTGTTGAAGTTAAAGTCTGTTAACTGTTGGTACAAAATGGTCCATTTGTGTGGGAGGTACCATAAGGGGCGTGCCAATAAAACCCACTTATCTGTGGACTCTAGGTACTATGAAAGCATTACACGGTACAAAATTTCAAGTATTTATATGCACTGGTATTAAAGTTATAAGCTAGTAACTTTTGGTGTAACGCCCACTTTTCTCTGGACTCTAGGTACTATAAAAGCATTACACTGTACAAAATTTCAAGTATTTGTATAAACTGATATTAAACGCATAAGCAGTTAACTTTTGGGGCAAAATGGTCCATTTGTGTGGGAGGAACCAAAAAGGGAGTGACCACTTCGCCCATTTTTCTTGACGTGTTAGCGACTAACAAACTAATACTATGTGTGGAATTTCAGAAGATTCGAGTAAGTAGTATAGAAGGTATTAAAGAATCAACATTTCACTAAAAGTTAACCCTTTGTGGGGGAGGTACTAGAAGGAGTGGACCAATACGTCCCATCTTCGAACTTAGCCGGAGATAGAGAAAAATATTACCGCATACCAAATTAAAAGTTAATCGGTTACTCCTTTCGAGAGTTATCGTGCGCACAAGCCAGCAGACGGACAGACAGACGGAAGGACATTGCTCATTCGACTTAAAATGACCCAAAACGGATATCCGCCGAACATACTTAGGGTCTTAGGTCACTCCTTCGATGTGTTACACTTTTGGCTCGTAGCAAATGATGAACAGTATCACTACGTCGTAGTGATATATATCCCCCATACGACGGTCCATTTCGCCGTCTTCCAGTAATTCGGATAAGCCTAACGTAACCACACAAAAGGAGGTCTCTACTCTGGGTCCTTCGATTGTGGGCGGTAAAGTTGACCCAATAACACAGTTCAAGTCAACCAAATCATCCGTTAAGGATGAGGCTTTAACCAAAAAGACTCTACAGACACGGAAAAATCAATTGGCCATAAAGAAGGGTAAGAACCCACCGTCTTATTCTAATATAGCTAAACAAAATTTTCGAGACGATCTATGCTACGCCATAGTTGATAGCAGTAGTGCATCTGGCAGAATCCCCGAAGACCAAAAGAGTAACTTCGAAGATTTGGTCTATACGAGGGTAGCGGAATACGTCCTCGAATCTAAGGATGAACCACCAATCGAAGTAATGAGTTGCAAGTTTGAGAGGGGTGTTTTGATGCTAAGGCTGGCATCACAACGCTGCGCTGGTGTTGGGACGGCGCAAAGCTGAAATTGGTAAGGAAAAGCGACATTCCTGAACTCATAAAAACGACCCTATATGTTAAGGGATGTCCCAGTAAGTTCTCATCACAGTACATACTCGACATCATTGGCAAACAGAATTCAAAAACTTTCCGTGAGAAAGTGGGAAGTCTTCTATAGGAAGGATGATACCGAGGGTACTCTCCTCGTGTTAGGCATAGACCCAGAATCCAAGAACAATCTTGTCATGGCGAAGGGCATGGCGTACTTCTTGATCTGGACAGTCTTTTTCAAAATTGGAAAGGTCCCGATTGGCAGGACAAATGAATCGAAGAGACAAGCACTGGATTTGAACGGATGGAGACAAGTGAGACACTGCCAAAAACTGATGTGGAAGTAGTCAATAACACCACCAGTTCATTAATAGTACCGCCACTTTTGCAGGAAGTTCCCAGCAAAGGTGGTGATCAAAATAAAAAGAGCCACAAAACGATTCAAACCAATGAGGGAGCGACAAAAAATAACACCGCCTCCTAAAATTGTCGACTGGAAGATGGTGTAATAGGTAGTGAACGAAAGGAGGAGAATGACCCACTACCAAATAATGAGGGGGTGCCACCAGATAGGATAGACACCCAAAATAAACTTTTACTGGAAGGACAATGATTGAGGTCATCCAGATAAACCTCCACCGGACCGAGACAGCATCCAACGCTCTGATGGACATCATAAATAAAGGCAGGGTTCATATTGCTTTGATCCAGGAACCATGGACAACTAGCAACAAGGTTACTGGATTAAACCATGTGAACTATAACCTTTCTACGTTAACACAGGTACTCGTCCAAGGACTTGTATTCTGTGCCATAAAAACTTATGTTTTATTTTCTCTCCAGAGTTGTCAACATCGGACGCAACGGTGCTGAGGCAAGGTAATGGAAATATGTACCTGGCGTCAATATATCTGCATTCGATGCGCCGACATTGCCACCTAAGTCGGAATTACAACGTCTGGTGAGGGAATCCAAACACACAAGTAATGAGTTATTAGCTGGATGTGACGCCAACTCCCATCATATCGCTTGGGGTAGTACTAACACCAATAAAAGGGGACACGCCCTTATCGAATTTTTGAATACAAATGACCTCATAACTCTTAACATAGGAAACACTGCAACCTTTGTTAACAAAATTAGGGAAGAAGTATTAGATATAACGATATGTTCAGAAAATCTTATTTATGAGATTCATGAGTGGAGGGTTTCGGATGAACACTCCTATTCAGACCACCGTTATATAAGGTTTAAAATTGCACGGCCACCGCCAAACCCCATAAGTTTCCGTAATAAGGCTAAGACCGACTGGACTAAATTCGGAAATCTACTTAGAAATCGATTGGGGCAGCCTACACGCGATTATCTATGTGCAGAAGTCATTGATATCAATGTTAAGAAGATTAAAGAGGCTCTTGTAAAATCATTCGAAGATAGTTGCCCACTTCGAGAAAGGAAATCTGCCTTTGAGAAACCCTGGATGACAGGACAAATTCGCTCGATTGGCAAAGATGTCCGCAGACTTTACAATAGAGCTCGACGTAAAAAACAATCAGTATATTGGGACGACTACCACAGAAGACTCAAATAATACAATAAAATCATTAGATCGGCGAAACGTAACTCCTGGAGGCTTTTCTGTGAACAGGTAGACAGCGTTAACAGCATGTCTAAAATGAAAAAGTTCCTCTCAAAAACTCATGTCCAAAGGCTCTTGATGAAAACTCATTTTCCGACTGGTAATGCTGGACCAACAGAGGAACAGTTACAGAATGAAAATGTATTGCATCAAGTACCTATTACGGATATAACAGATGGTATGGTTAAAGAAGCGATAAAAAGTTTCTCTCCCTTTAAGGCTGCGGGACCGCATGGAATATTTCCAGCTCTTCTGCAGAATGAGGTGGATCTGGTATCAACTCATCAGGCTGGAGTGTTCACTGCATGCCTAACCCATTCGTATACCCCAAAAAACTGGCAGGAATCAAGGGTGGTCTTCATACCAAAGCCTGACAAGGCGAGTTATACGATCCCAAAGGCTTATCGACCCATTAGCCTTACTTCTTTCCTGTTAAAAACAATGGAGCGAATAATTGATAACATGGTCAAAGGTAAAATAGCGGATGACAGGCTAAAATTCAAACAACACGCCTATGTCAAAGGAAGATCAGTGGAAACAGCTCTGCATGAGGTAGTGCACCACATAGAAGAGTCCTTCAGTAAAGAAATGTATACACTTGCTGTTTGCATAGACATTGAGAGCGCATTTAACAATGTACAGACCGATACACTTATCCAGTCCTTAGACGAGTTTCAGGTTGACCGGGCGCTGAAAAACTGGATCAACAATATGCTAAGGAATAGGTGGATTATTTGTGGGTCATATGACGTAAAAATTAGAGACAAGGTAAATTGTGGTATACCTCAGGGGGGCATTTTATCGCCTCTTCTATGGGTTACGACGATACACAGTCTCCTAAAAGCCCTCACCAATGAAGGACTTAAACCAGTCTGTTATGCAGACGACGTTGTAATACTTCTAAGGGGCTTTCATCCAAATCTATTATGCAGAAGAGCTGAAGAGGCACTTAACATAGTATATAACTGGGCACAACCAAGGGGATTAAATGTTAACCCAGACAAAACAGAAATATGTATATTTACAAGGAAAACGAAGATCCCACGTTTTACCCCGCCTCGATTCCTGAATAAGACAATTGCTATAACTAAAAAGTAAAATACTTGGGAGTAATCTTGGATCAGAAACTGTACTGGAAAGATCATCTTGAAGAAAGAGTTACAAAGGCACACAGATGTGGTCGTTGTGCAGAAGGGCTATAGGTTTAAAATGGGGCCTACGTCGAAATATGACTCACTGGCTTTACATGAGCGTGATTAGACCAATAATCACCCACGCCTCTGTAGTGTGGTGGACATCAATGGACAAGAAGTGCAACGTAATACCTTTGCAAAAAATGCAACGTATGTGCTGTCTACTGCACATCCAACCAATAGACATCCGTACAAGTCTACAAGACGTCTACAAGTGATGGGTGAATGGATAAATCGAGACCACAAGTCGTACCATCAGAAGATTTTAGAATATCTAGTTGGTCACATTCAAACGCCAGAAATCTCGGACTGCATTCCTGAAGTGCGGCTTACAGCTACCTGTGATACGTTTGTGCCAGACAGACGCTCCTGGGAAAATGGAACTTTGGCCCATGTGCCAGTGGGAACCAGCTGCTACACGGATGGGTCCAAGCGAGGAGGAAGGACGGGTCTGGGACTTTTTATTGATGAACCAGAAGTCGAACTTCACTTCCGCCTCCCTGACCATAACACGGTATTTCAAGCAGAAGTTCGAGCAATCACGGAGTGTGTGAACTGGCTCAGTAACACGACAAAGCCTAAATATGCCAACATCTTCACAGACAGCCAAATGGCGATTAAAGCAATAACATCGAAAGGGTCAAATCCAGAACTGTGTTGGACTGTAAAATAACGATAAATGATTACTCAGCCCATGGTCAATTGCGTATTTGCTGGGTACCAGGACACAACGGAGTGATTGGAAATGAACGGACAAACGACTTGGCTTCAAAGGGCAGATAACTTCGAGTAATAAACTTGGAAAATTGGAAACCTTTAATTCAAATGATAAACAACAAACAACGAAGACGGAAGACAGGCAACGTACAGATGACCGTGTGAAAAACAGGCAAATTCGAGATTAATTCCACAGACTTCCTACGATTGGTCTTGAGATTTATTGATTGTCATCGCAAAAGCCAATCGTACAGGGAACTGAATCCGCTTGAATTGGAATAAAAGATCAGTTGGAATAATCGGAATTCGTGGGATAAGGACTTTCTCTTGAATTTTCCCTTGATGATCGTCGCCTGAATCACATTGTCCATCAGTTTCATAATGGACAACCGCGAACTATGCACAATTTCGGATGATTCAGATTCCTCAACATGATTATGATCGATTCCACCTTCAGCTGTAAATTATGCGGCGGAGCTCCTGGCACATCAAGCGACGTCGATTTTACTTTGAATAATAAAATTCATGCTATCGACGTCCTTATTCTTCGCTGCTAATATTGCCCGTTCACTAATCTAATCGAGATTTTGAAACACTTTTGTGATGAGTTCCTCCTTCGACGATGTGAACTCGTAAAAATTTGCCGGGATCAATATCAATCCAGTGGAAACATCAACAGTAATTTGCCATTGCCAAGCGCCAACAGTTGTTTCGAGAATTCAAGAGCCGATGAGTCGTTCTGCAACGCGACTCTCATGTTCGTGGTCAATTTCAACTTCTTGACATGCCGCCACAAAGATCACGATTTCAGGCATGCATTAATTTCATCGGCAGTAGATTTCGGGATGACGGGAAGCGTTTGACGAAAATCTCCGGGCAGCAATATCATAGACTCACCAAATTGTCTCAAATCACGTCGTAAATCCTTCATCGTTCGGTCTACTGCCTCCAGAGCTCGTTTATGCGCTATCGTGCATTCATCCCAAATTATGATTTTGCAATGCCCGCAATCCAATAAGATAACCTTACCTCTTATACTCAATCTTATTATCTGAAAAAATGTTCGAATTGATAAATATCGCGTTGAATTTTAATTGATCGTAATGCTTGTACCGTTTGCCGATGTGATACGCGAAATCAGTGTAACAATACGCAAAACTCGAATGAATTGCAGCAAGAAAAATAGCACATACTCGTACATATGTTTAATAGAAAACTTTTTTGTTTAATAGAAAATTAATAAAAAAAATTTGGATTGAAAAAGAGAGCAGTAGATAGGAACAGTAGGAATCTCGCAAGAAATAGCATTTTTCGATTTTCCCAATTTTCCGACTTTTCCGGAGGGTTTTCCCAAAATTTTCTTTCGTAACAACCTTCCCCTGGCAAATACGAACAACTGAAAAAAAAATTGAGCCAAATCGGTCCAGCCGTTCTCAATTGATGAATTACTATACATTTTTCACACCATTTTTATATATATAGAAGATTAAGAGCCAGTGGCATTACTAAAGGCCAATGATCCCAGATTAAAGATAGTTGACTAACGGTCATTGATGACGAATTTACAAATATTTCAATAAAAATGAAATTTGGACGAAATTGAGCGGAAAAAATAAATTTTCTAGAAAAACAATTTCAACGAAAATTTAAAAAATATACAATCAGAATTTTGATAAAAAAAATATAAAAAGCAATTTTGATAAGATTTTCTAAAAAAAATAAATTCGATGAAGTTTTCTATTAAAACGCAATTGTAAAGCAATTTTCAATAAAAATTCTGTTTGGAAAAAATTATCTATAGTACATATTCTGATTTCTATGCAATTTTCTATAAAATTTTGATTTTGATTAAATAATATTCTACAAAAAAATCAATTTTGATGGTATTTCCTATAAAACGTAATTTCAATAATAGTTTCTATGAGCAATGCAATTTTTAAGATTTTTTTAAAAAAAATAATTTCCCTGAAATTGTCAATAAAAACCTAATTTTGATGAAATTTCTATAAAAATTCAATTTTGATGGAATTACGTATAGAACGCAATTTCGATTAATGGTTTTTATAAATATGCAACTTGAAGAAGGTATAGAAATGGAAAGTCGATGAAATTATCTAAATATAAAAACACAGCATCGATGAAATTTGATTTCCATGACATTTTCTTTAAAATTGCAATATCAATGAAATTTTCTATTAAATTTTGATTAATTTTTTTGATAAAGTTTGCTACTATTTTCGATTCCGATGAAATTTTTATGAAATGTGTTGTTGTTGGTATGTGCTTTTGTTAATCAGTCAGAATTAATTCGGTTGAAGACCATATGTTTCAGTTTCTTTCTGCCTATTGCAAAAATGTAATAGAAACAAAAACAAAAATTTGTAGAGAGTTTAAATTGTTTGGTAGAATTGACTGCAGTGTCGAAAGACACCACTCTAATCTTCGTAACTCAATAGATTATTGCTATGTCTTTAACTTAAATCAGCTGAAATACTTATGGAAGTATTAAATTGAATTTAACAAGAACTACAAACTAAACCCGTATTTTGCCGAACTAAGTCAAAATACTAAAACTCTCATACCAATACATTTTTGTTTAGGTTCGCTTCACGAGCCACGAAAACAAACGTAGTTTTGTTATGTACAAAAAAACACAATGTCGATGAAATTTTTAACAAAAATGTAATCTCGATGAAATTTTCTATAGAAACACAATTTTGAGGCAATGCAAAAGCAATTTCAACAACAAAAATTAAATTCGTTGAAATTTTCTAGAAAAATGGAATTAATGCTATTTCGACAAAATTTAGTTGAAGAATGCAATAGACGAAATTTATTTAAAGAATGCATTTTTTTTAACAAAATATACCAGAAAAATTAAATTTCTACGAGTTATTCGTAGAAAGTTTCTAGACAAAAACAATTCAATTTTGACGAAAATTTCTAGAAAATTTAATTGTTGGAATTTTGATGTAATTTACTAGAAAAATGCAATTTCTAAGAAATTTTCTAGGAAAAAACAATTTCCACAGAAAAAATGAAATTTTCTAGAAAAATAGAATTAATGCTATTTCGACAAAATTTAGTTGAAAAATGCAAGTTTGACGAAATTTACTTATTTACTTACCAAAATTTAGTTGAAAAATGCAAGTTTGACGAAATTTACTTATTTACTTACCATTATTCAACAAAATTTAACAGAAAAATTTAATTTCTTCGAATTTTTTTAGGAAAATGCTGTAAAATTCACTTGTGAACAAATTTTATGGAAAAATTCAATTTGAAGAAATTTTCTAGAAAAAGATCAATTTTGTAGAAATTTATTGATGAAATTTTCTACAAAAATGAAATTTAGAAAAATGTTTGGAAAAATTCTTAATATTTTATATTGTACATAATTTATTTTTATCGTTTGATTGCTAGGGACCCTAATTCTTTATACCTTTATTTTATGCAATGTTCATATAGCTGGGGAGCCATTTAAATATTACTCTTGTTTATTAATTTTTACAATATTTTGAATTTAGTTATTTTTATACATAGTATTAATCCCACAGTACATGCATAATTGGCCTATTGGAATTTCTATGTATTGATATTAAATACATAAAATAAAATTCTATTTCTACGATATTTTCTAGAAAAATGCTATTTCGACACAATTTTTTTGAAACAAAAACTAATTTCCATGAATTTTTTTCCAAAAAAAAAAATAAATAGAATTTAAAATTTTGCTTACTTTTAATAATGAGTACATAGAAATAACTAACTTTGATTAAAATTTTTCAATTCCATACAATTCGACAATAGTTACTGGAGGTTAGGTTTATCTTTAGGACAGCGACCAGAGATGCTAAAATTAGACGTAAAACAAATCATTTTTATGAAACATTTTTATTGGACACTGGAAGGTCAATGACTACCCTTTTTGGTATAAAAATGAATGAAACTAAAAACAGCTCAATTACATAGTTAACAAAATGTAGCTAATTAAAAAACTAATAGTAAATAGATATTTAATGATAATTGCGTTATTGTATTACAGTAGCAGTAGCTTATATGGTTTTATAAATACATTCAAAGAATTTCCATCTTTGGATTTTAAACCATACGGTTCAGTGGATTCATCAAAAAATGCTTCGATTTTCGAATCTAATTTGATTTGAGACACCATCTGTGGACGCAAGACAATAACAAAAGTGTTATCCCCATCCTCCGTCTGCACTCTGGCCACATGAACACCATGTGAAGATTCAATATTCAACACTCGCAATATAAGACCATTTCTCAAGCCAAAGTTTTTGTCATGCTTTAAGAATCTGGCATCAGTTTTTGCTTTGCCCATAGAACGCTGATAGATTTCCATTAAACCACCTGGTAGACATCGTCTTGATGACTTTCTTGGAGACTTTCGAATAGAAGCATTTCTCATGGAATTCTCTTTTTCTATGAGTTCGATCATTAAATCTAATTCAGAGGGTCGCTTGCGAGGTGAAGGTGTACCGGAGGGTGTATTTATAACTTGTGAAGGTTTCGGAGAACTACACACAAATGATCGTTCTGCGGAAAGGCTATTAAAGGGTTCGTCTTCGGATGAGGGAGCCCAAGACGAATTCAAGTCGTTGTTCGCAACTTGAGATTTTTGTGATCTTGTCCTTCTTTTTCCAATTGCTTTAGAATTTCGTTTTCTTGGTGTGGCTTTCTTTTTTGTAGGCGAGTTGATTTTTGTTATACTTATATCCAAAGGTCTATACCGAGCCATTATTTCCTTTCGGGATCGTTTCACAGTGCCACCTAATATTGATGACGTATTTCTTCTTCTTCCAGATATATCTTCCCCTACATCTTCTTCACCAGAAGAAATGGACGATTCATCAGATGATAATTTTGTTCTTAAACGTGGTGTTAGGCTATTTATACTGGCAGACTCGGTGGAACAGGGCATAGACAACCGAAATTCTTCACTTGGTTGCGTCAACGGCTCCTCTTTAATCATGATTGGCCGCGGCATCAAATCATCATCGGTATCCTCTTCTGGTGGTGTAGGCATAATTTCTCCATTTTTAATCCATTTGGAAACTTTTCTGGTCGGTTGTTGGCGGCGACTGTTATTGACATTGGCAGGTGACTTGAACAGATTTTTTTGAACAAGTTTCAGAGGAATTTCAAATGATCTTCTCAATTGCACA
This sequence comes from Eudasyphora cyanicolor, assembly GCA_963930755.1. Lineage (NCBI taxonomy): Eukaryota > Metazoa > Arthropoda > Insecta > Diptera > Muscidae > Eudasyphora > Eudasyphora cyanicolor. The sequence goes on from OZ005735.1 coordinate 269,111,597, forward strand.
TAGGGATATCTTGGGGTGGACAGATTTTCATCATCGCTAAAGTTTTCTATGCATTCTTCAGCCGAGCTGCTACTAGTACTAGTGGTATTCATCCGGAGGGATTTGTGTAGGAGTCTTGGATTAGGCGTTCTTTTGCGCTTTTTCTTTGGCTTTTCGCGCGGTATATTATATTCTCGGAATATATTTTTACAAACAGCTCTCATCTTGAAGTATTATTTAACTGCTTATTAGAAAACTCGTGTTTATTAATTATATTTATGAGAGTATGTCCAAGATTATTCCCACAAATTATCAGAAATATCTTATTATTGACAAACTTGATTACAGCTGTTCTGTAGCCAAAATGCAGCCATAATTTCTGTCAGCGAGCTGTCATGTGGCTAAAAATGCTGTCATGTTGCCAAAATACTTTTAGTGGAAACGTATCGTACGCCTGCGGGCCCCATAAGCATACCCAACGTATGTGAAACGTCGTGAGCCAGGTGTTACCGTTGCGCGACGTGATACTTTTGCGCCCCTTTTCTTTTGTGATACTAGGCGTGTTTTCGTTACACCATAAGTGCTTAATTTGTATGGGGAGCTAAGCACTTTTAAGCACTATTAGTTCCCGATGAAGTTTGATGCTTGTGTTCCTGTCTTAATCGAGTATGATGTTGCCAGATTGGGCACCCTATATTTAGCACTATGGCATCCCATTTTTGGAGAGATGTTATCAATTATTGTGAATTAACGGGAAGAAGAAGAACAAAAATGGGAAATTATTTTAATATTTGCAAAAACAGTGTAAACAATTGACAATAGAATAGTAAATATATGTTTTATAAATACTTTTCACGAAGTTTTTGTCTGTTTCGCACTGTTCTTTCTCCGCAACTCATGACGCCATTGCTACCAGATAGTGAAAATTCGCCACTTATTGCTTATGTGTCAGTTAGTGGAAGTCAGTTGTTTTCGTTGCGAAGTGCTAAACTAAAATTGCTAGCTTGTAACGAAAACATGCCTACTCTTTTTGCAAATATTAAAATAATTTTCCATTTTTGTTCTTCTTCTTCCCGTTAATTCACAATAATTGGCAACAATCTCTCCAAAAATGGGATGCAAACTGCGAAGTATAGGGTGCCCAATCTGACAACACCATACTCGATTAAGACAGGAACACAGGCACCAAACTTCATCTGGAACTAAAAATGCTTAAAATAGCTTAGGTCCAAATTAAGGACATATGGTGTAACGAAAACACGCCTATTACAACGAATAATGCCTAGAGCCACAACAAATGTTCCACAATAAATTAATTTCGAAGAAATTTTCTATAATAATTCAATTTTGAGGAATTTCCTATAAAACACAATTTTGATGAAATCATCTATAAAAAACAATTTCGAAATAGTCTTTTTTAAATTTGGTACAAAAATTTTATATCGATTACAATTTATATGCAATTTTCTATAAAAATGCTATTTTGATGTCATTTCTTATAGGCATGCATTTCAATGATATATTCTATAAAAATGCAATTTTGAGGAAATTTTCCATAAAAAAGTGTTTTCAAAGAAATTTTCTATAACTATTAAATTTTGAGGTATATCACATAAAACGCAATTTTCAAAAAAAAACTGGTCAACATTATGTATACAAGTGTAATTTTGATGAAATTTTTTATATAAATGTTATTTGATGAAATTTTGTATAAAAATGGTACTGTTATGAAATTTTCTATAAGCATTTAATTCAGTTTAGATTTACTATAAAAATTCAATTTCAATGAAATGTTCTATTACTTCAACCACCTTATAAGAAAAAATTACTTTTAACTGAAAATTATTCGTTAAATTTAACTGGAATATTTTCACCAGTTATGTGCTTTTACCGGGGGAATAATATGAATTGTAAAAAAAAATAAATAAAAATATTTGAAAAAATTCTATCGAAAATGTCAGCTGGGTAAGCCGAACATGGGAACATCATGTTTTCGAATGAATCTGTCATTTGGTGCGTGGGGGGGGGGCTATTTTGCACATAACTTCAAAGACATTGCACTATACCGTATTTTAAGTGGTTATTGGCCAAATCATACCAAAATTCTTTTGTGGAAGTTGGCAAAATGGGTTGGCAATAACGCGCATTTTTCACTGCACTATAGTAGTAAGATTTCAACGATTTGTGTGTACTATTACGCATGTTTTCGTTACAAGATAGATTTTTAGTTTATCAATTTGCAACGAAAACAACTGACTCCCACTTACTGGCCCAGAAGCACTAAGTGACGGATTTCCACTATCTGGTAGCAATGGTGTCATGTGTTGCGAAGAAAGAGCAGTGCGAAACAGAAAAAAATCGTGAAATGTATTTATAAAACATCAATTTACTATTCTAGGTTCAAAAGTTTACACTTTTTTTGCAAATATTAAAATAATTTTCCATTTTCATTCTTCTTCTTCCCGTTACTTCACAATAATTGACAACAATCTCTCCAAAAATGAAAAATAGGATGCCCAATCTGACAACACCATACTCGATTAAGACACGAACACAAGCTTCATCGGGAACTAATAATGCTTAAATGTGCTTAGCTCCCCATACAAACTAAGCACCAATGGTGTAACGAAAACACGCCTAATGTGAAAGCGCCTAATCGATTATGGTTGATTATGTTTTCCGATTCTTTCTATTTTTCGGGTTTGCTTTGAGCTATTAAAATTCCATTTAGCTTTATTTACTATCGCTTCGTATTATTTTAGGCAATAAAACCAGGAAAACACTTCCTACATTAGGCATGTTTTCGTTACAAGCTAGCTATTTTAGTTCAGCACTTTGCAACGAAAACAACTGACTTCCACTAATTGGCGCATAAGCAGTAAGTGCTGAATTTTCACTATCTGGTAACAGTGGTGTCACAAGTTGTGAAGAAAGAACAGTGCGAAAGAGACAAAAAATTCGTGAAATGTATTTTTAAAAGATAAATTTACTATTCTATGGTCAACTGTTTACACTCTTTTTGCAAATATTGATATAATTTTCCATTTTTGTTCTTCTGGCAACGATTAAGACAGGAACACAAGCACCAAACTTTATCGGGAACTAATAATGCTTAAAACTGCTTAGCTCCCCATACAAATTAAGCACCTATGGTGTAACGAAAACTCGCCTATTTAATAGCAGAACCATTTCAAGCATTGGACATAAGGCCGGGTTAGGCATACGTAACCGTAATTTATCTTTACCGTTGCCGTAACGTTGCCCGTTTGAGCGATTAGCCAACGATGAGATAACGAGTCATATCATGATACAATAATTGTAAAGGTAGTCTCATAAGCCCAACAACAAAAAGTCCGGTACAACCCTGCGTATTTTTGCCATTTTGGTTGTCAAATTGAACTGACAGATAGACGTCAGTGACAGAGTGAGCACAACAACAACAATTCAACAACAAACTCGGAATTTTGTTTGTTAAATAACAAAAGTTAGTGAAGAAAAATAAAAATCTCATAAAATCTCGATTTTGATTTTTGTTATGGTACTGGCCAAGGTACTGGCTAAGGTACCTCATCGAAGAGAAGACGTAAAAAGTGCAGTAGTTTGAGATGTGATGTGGCAGTTGCAGTAGCAGCTAAATTCTTCGCCAAGAATTTGGAATCTTGGGCTACAGCAATGCAAAAACCACAAAGGCAACGAAAAGGAATTGTTTGCAAGAAAACAACGAGTACTAAAGACAACGGTTCTCCTCCCCCTTATCGAGTGTAAATAGAGAAACGACGGCCACAGGAGAAACCCTGCAAACCATTCAACAGCCTAAGCAACGTGACGGGGACATTATTTTTCGGACTTGCCCTTCCGTGAATACAGAACGCATACAAGTAACTACTCGGTTTGCTTGTTCCAGTTGGATTTTCAAATCCTCGACTTCCATTTGAAGTTTTCTAATTAATTTTTTGTTCCCTGACGCTTGTCTCTGCATTTCCGAATAAATTGTAATGTGTCTAGGCGGAGTTTAAATTTTTATGTACAAAATGGTTTTAAATTACGATTTTGAAAACTTACTCTGTCTGTGTCTCATTGTCTACGAGTTCTACAGTGTATTCAAAATCGATGCATCTAGAGGTAGTGTTAAATAGTATACATATACAATAAAATAATTTTAATGAACGAGCAACTGTGGTCAATATTAATATTTATTAGAAAATTAAAGCCGTAATTGATATTTAATAACGAATGTACAATATGTGCCGCCATAGAGTGATGAAGGAAGTATTTAATTTTATAATCTTACTCTGTTTCTGTTCGCATATCTGTGTATTCCAAGGGATTTTCAGGAAGAATACTAGAAAAAGATTTGTAAATAAAAATTTAAAAAATTTATTTATACTGATATGTTTCTTACTAACCCAAAGGACATATCCATCTCGTCATTAAAATTAATGTCGGAGCTATCGATGGAAAACTGACACTAAATTAGAAAAAGGACATAAATATTCATTGCTTCCAATACTGGAGTTACTTACTCTAGAGGTGGCGTTTGACACAGATCAGACACAACAAATGGTATTGCATTAGTCAATAGCACGCTCTTTTTTGCTCCTCTTACAATATCCGAGGGCAAAAAATGATCGTCGCAGATGAACTGACCGCTTTCTAATGCAATACCACTAGCCTGACACCACTTCCATCGGAGCTCTCCATCTTTCGGTATTTTGAAAAACGACATGGTCATCACGTTTGTCACAAATGCGACACTTGCGCATTTTTTCTTATTAGAAAAGTATTAATTTTTTAAAATAAAAACAAACACACAATATAATTTTAAAACAACAATAATTTTTTATTGTTTTCTCCACTTTATATTATATTTTTTCACTCAGTCTTATTTTTTTTACTTCCTATTACTTTTTTCCATTTCAATTTAAACTCATACGTTTCCTTTTTTCGCTCTCCACTGCTGTCAAAAAATGTAAACAAACACTTGGAATGTAAACAGTGAGATTGACAACCAAAATGCTGTCAAACACGCCAAAATAAAAAAATTGTAATCAGCTGTTAGCTTGAGACTACCTTTACAATTATTGTATCATGGAGTCATATGTTCTGACAACAACAACACATAAGTAAACAAAAAAGCTGCGATTTCTTTTTGTTTAGGTTTATTAAAAATTAAGAATGAAGAATGTTTATGAATTTGTGTTTGTCAAATATTGCTTAATCCTATGATTCCAAGTTTAAAATTGTAGATATTTGGGTCAGGGTTGTTCCATACAAAAAACAACAATACGAAATATTATTTTAGAATGCAGTGAATTTTTGTGGCGCTTGCTTTCGCCGAATTATTTAAGTGAACAAAGTACACAGCAGTACAAACACATTGCCAATGATTTTCAACTAATGTGGGATATGCCGAATTGTGTGGGAATCTGCGATGCTAACTATACATTCATATCAGTTAATGTTGGAAGTTATGGCAGCCAACACGATGGGGGTACGTCCATTAAACTTCAATTTATTTATAATCTATTTTAATACAAACGATTTCCATTTCTTAATTTAAATTAAATACAGCTATATTCCAGTACTCTCCGTTTGGCCAATAAGTTATTTTAGGTACTGTACCTGCACCTCCTAGTAAACCATCATCGTCAGCATCCTCTGAAGCCTTTCCTCATTTTTTTATTAGCGATGCGGCGCTAATAAAATTCCCTGAGGAATATCCTTGGTCTAAGTCAACAACTTTAGACGAGATCAGAGACAACATCCAACGCGAAATTGCCAACGTTCCGGTCGAAATGTGTCCAAGAGTGGTGGAAAATTGGGTCCAAAGAATAGATCGCTTTTGACGGGCTCGTGGTGGTCATATGACCGAAATTGAATTTCATTCTTAAAATGTAACATTTGCACTACACCTGGAATAAATTTGTACTCTATATCTTAAATATTCTGTTTTATTAATATATAAATTTCGTATGTCCTTAATGGAAAACGCTTTACTTATGTCTCTTTCCATTGAAGAGGGACTCAGCCAAATCCAATCCAGTCTCTATCTATTTTGTAGAGACGCTTATATTGCTGTCAAATTAACCCACAATGAAGAAGATTGGCGCAATGATTGTCTCGTACTGTCGTCAAAAGAATCCTGAAGAGGATTATAAATATTAATTTTTAATGGAGTCAGCCGCGATCTTCATAAAACTCACCAGTAACGCCCAGCTCCTTGCCAATTTGCTTCCAAGCTTCTCGCTTTTTTCAGATATCATATATGCTGGATTATATTTATTGTATAAATGCTCGTGCGACTGCACCAATGAAAATATTCTTCTTGCATGTTTATTTGCACTTTTAAACAACAAATAATTAATAAATTATTTTCTTTACTTTTCTCGGTGAACATACAATTACAATTGTAAACAACATGTTATCAGCTGTTGTCAAATTGTACGTAAACGGAACGTCCTATTCTGATTTCAACAGATTCAGCCGTCCGTTTCGTTTCCGTTGGCTAATCGTTTACACTGATTTCCATATGACAGATTGAATCAGCTGATTCGTTACACTACGGGGGCATTACGGTTAAGTTTGCCTAACTGGGCCTATAAACATAGTTAAGGTTACCTTACGATACGATTGTGCCACTAAGCCCAGCATGACTTTGTGTGTGGTCTGGCATCCCTCGGAGCCTTTGTTTACACAATCAACAGCTGATGCAAAAAAATGAATTGGGCCTAGCTTTTTAGAGCATGTATTGAGTCGAGTTTCACTTTTACAGGTGTTAACAATAAATACGCACAAAGGGAAAAATTCCAAAGAAATACTACGACAACCGTTTAATATTTGACAAAATTATTTGGACAAAATGCAATCGAGTAGATTATTAAAATCGCACTGGAGCAAATTTTACCAAATACAAGTTGTCAGGAACCAGGCAATCAACAGTAAATTGAGAATAAGTCCTGTGCTGCTATTACCCCAAGAAACTTTCACTTTCGACCGACAGCAAAATCAACCATCGCGTCATCATCAACACAGATGGGGGGGGACAACTTCAGCTGTCAAGCCATCGCCTCCAAAATATGACTGGAATCGAGCTGTCAGCGAAGCGGAACGTATTGTAGGATATCCAACATCCTTTTTGAGTTTACGATGGCTTCTCAGCGATGAAATAGCTAATGTGGCATTGTATCTGCGCAAATTGGTTGGTGGCAGCCATCCTCTGCTAAAGACGGCCAAGTAAGTCGGACAAGCAACTTCTCGCATTGTGTGTATGTGTGTGAGCAATGTGTAGTTATTTGGTTGCGACATTATGTGTGAATGGAATTTTAATGTGCCATTTAGATGTTGTTTACATATTTTTTATGTAATGCATGTGTGCATCTATTATCTGTATTTGAAATTGAGTCTATATTTAAATGTTGGACCACATTTTTAGGGCTTGGCTCAGATTAATCGCATAATGTAAGTAACAGCCATGGGTCAAGTGTAACTTCTGAAACAGTTGCACTGTAACTTTTTATATTGTATGACCATTGGACCTTAGATATACTTTGTTATTTAATACATTTTCGAATGAGAAATATAACAAGATAACCATGCTGTCTGTAATTGAGAAAAAAACTAAATATTTCTTTTTTTTTTTTGAAGAGGTCTTCTGTATAATGGCAAGAATACAATGCAAGCCTGGGGCTTAATTGTGCTGTTGATATCTAAAGCGGCGGGACATGCCCCATCAGTACCAGATATGGAACAAGATAAAAGTGCTGGTGTGCTACATAGTCAACGAGGTTTGGTCGAAGTCACAGAAATGATACGTATTTCTCATCTAATACACAACGTAAGTATCTAGACAACAAAATCGCATACAATTTCTGTAGCTTTTCCCTTCTTTATAGAGCATGGTTAACCTTCAAAGATCCACGAAAGCTAGCCAAGATGCTGCTACATATGAAGACATGACTTTTGGCAATAAGATTGGTTTATTGATAGGCGATTATCTACTCTCTCATTCGAGCTCGGAATTGGCCAATTTAAGAAATCAAGTTGTGGTGGCTATGATCTCGTCAACAGTTAGAGATTTTGCAGAATCAGAATTTATTGGTGAAAGAGATGAACAAAATAATCCATTGCCTTCGAAACCTGGCACCAAACATGTACAGACCAACAACACAGCCAGTACATCCGATATTGATTTCAGTCCAGACGATGTTCTAAAGCCCATGGATATAGCCAAATGTATGGGGGATCCGGAAAAGGAATGGGAAGCTCGTAATATGCTAAGTGTTGGCAGTTTGCTGGGCAAATCTTGTTTGGCGTCATTGCAGTTGGCCGAACAAAGTGAAGAGATGCAAAATAAAGCCTATCTTTTTGGCAAACATTTGTCTTTGGCCTGGCAGGCTTGTTTGGATGCGGAACCATTTCAATTGGCCACCCTACCTTATGGTGAGTTGAAAGCAAATACACAACACTGTAAATCGTAAACTAATTTCTTTATTTTCTCAATCCTCTTTAGACACATCCTTCAGTTTAGTTAGTGCTCCAGTACTTTTCCATTTGGAATATGATCCTAAACTTTATGACGAAGAAATTGAAAAGGGCAAAGTTTGTGTAGACAGTGTGGATTATGTCAAAATACATCAGGCTATCTTACAAGGACCCGGCTTGGAAAAAACAAAACAACTGCAGAGGAAACACACCACGGCCGCTCTGAAAGTACTCGAAAGTTTTCCAAATAATGACGCCAGAACGGCTTTGGAAAATATTATTCTTGCTATGCAAGACTTGTAACCAACCGATTAGTAACATCTTAATTTTTATTACTGTAATTTTAGATAAGTCTGACAAAAGAAACAATAATCTATTATAAGACATAATTTAACAAACATCTGTTACACATATAAACAATTTTTGTAAAAGGCCTTGGGTAGCAAAATACATACATATTTATTTATTTTTTTTATCATTTCTATAATTAAGGCTAACTTCTAATAAACACAAATATTTATATATAAAAATTTACTACACCATCAATGCTTCGTGATTTTTAGTAATACCAAATGCTTACACCGTTCGTATTGGAAATATTGGGGGAAATCTGTTTCTACATATTCAAACTTCCATGGCTTGTGCATAGTTTGTTTAAGAAAATATTCAAACATGGGAGCCACCGCATCCATTTCGGAGAAAGTAAAGACGTAGCGTTTTTCCAAGGCCACAAATATTTCCTTTTTCCTACCACTTATTGTTTCCCGTTGGAAAATTGCATCGATTACACGGATAAAAGCATTGGTTAAGTCATCAGAATAGATTACATCCGCCGCCACAACAATGTCACTCTCGTCAATGGCCTTCAATAGTTCCGGGGCATTTTTTTCTTGCATAAAGTCGTACTCCATAACATATATTTTGCTGGTATCACACAATTTGCTGTTCAGTTTCACATTGCCTCTAATCAAATCCAAAATGCCACCTATATCTACATCGGTGCACACAACTTTTCTCACATACAATGCAGCTGCGAGACTGGTCAAACCAACTCCTGCTCCCAACTCCAACAACTGCCTATCTTTGAAATCCTGACGCTTGTGGAAGATGTAATCAGCTAGCAATAAAGCGCCTCGCCAAACTTGTAAGCCCACCAACTTGATTTCGGTGGCTTCGGAATGTTGCAGTTCTATAACACCACAATGTTGTCTATCACATTTTCTTTTTACTATCAGATCACCATCTTTATCCAAAGGCGTTTCGGGATAGGTGAATTCAAACTTGGATGTGATCTTTCCGTCTTTCCCTTTGATGGTTTTGAAATTAGTTTCTTTGTAAATTTCGGAGGTTACAGTATACATATTGAACTTGAACTTGGGCAGCGTTGTTTTATGTAATGAGTAGGATGTTGATTTTGTTTATAAAACATATTTTTGCCATATATTTTCAAAGTCGCAGGCCTCTTTGTTTATAAATAGCCTGCCGCCCAGGGCATGGCGCTATATGAAAGGTTGTGTATATAGAACAGCTGATATAGTATTTTGTCGATGAAGTCTATCGCTCAAATAAGGTGAGTACTGTGTTATATTCCAACAAGAAAATTTCGCAACACAAAATTTGTTGTTTTATTTGCAATGACCACATTTACACGAGGATATTTTTAGATTGTCAAGATTCACACTCGGCAACTTTTTCCAAGGAAGTGCCAAGTTTGTAGGAGAAGGAGGCAGAGAGCTCTTTCCGCCTGCCTCTCTCTCCCACAAACTTTGACACTTGCTTGAAAAAAGTTGCCGAGTGTGAATCTGGATATTCCCTGCGAATTCCCTTTTAAACATACCTTTGGCTTTACACAAAATAATTTTGTTTCAGCTATTCTTTGTGAACTGTTGTTGTTTCGCGTTAAAGGTGGGTACTATGTTTTTTCAGCTTGAAAAAATTCCACAAAATGTTATTTCAAGTTGAAAAATGGAACGCTTTTCGTTGTTTCGCGTTAAAGGTGGGTACTATGTTTTTTCAGCTTGAAAAAATTCCACAAAATGTTATTTCAAGTTGAAAAATGGAACGCTTTTTTACAAAGTAGTATTGCATTTTTGAAAGTGTGTGTCGAAATGTCACTTTTATATGAATGTGTGTGTGTATAAGCATGTGCATTTTTTCCTTTTTGCTTTTCTTGAAACAAACACGATTTTAAATTCTAATCAATAAAAAAAAATTACATGAAGTAATGCCGACTTATAAAATAGTTAATTTAAATTGCAGAAAGGAAATATTGTTGAAGATCATTGTGCTGTTAAGGTGGGTACTATGTTTTTTCAGCTTGAAAAAATTCCACAAAATGTTATTTCAAGTTGAAAAATGGAACGTTTTTTTTCTAAGGTTGCATTGCATTTTTGAAGTGTGTGTGTCGATATGTCACTTTTATATGTATGTGTCTGTGTATAAGCATGTGCATTTTTTCCTTTTTGCTTTTCTTGAAAACAAACACGAGTTTAAATTAGAATCACAAAATTGAGAATCAATGATCAATTAAATGGAATAATTCCGACTTAGAAAATAGTTAATTTAAATTGCAGAATGGAAATATGGTTGAAGATCATTGTGCTAATGTTATAATTAAATAAATTATTTATTTTGTGTTGATACGATGGCGATGCTTGTGAGGCATCAGAAGCCAGGGTAATACAATGTTACAAATAACAAAATAATTTCCTACTGTTGTACGAATATAAATAAATAAAATGATGTTTTGATGAGCCGAAAAATATGTTTTATTATTATTTTTTAAGGATTAACATTATATTTGTGGACATATATAAATTATACTTCTATCCATAAACGGATTTTCTTCTTCCAACTCCTATGGCTGGCAAGAACTCACTATGTTCTTTATAACCATTTAAATATGAGATCACAGGCACTGCCCAATTCCATTGTCCTACTGCTTCGGTAGCGTTTGCCGTCCACAAAGTTTTTCCACGCTTTTCGTCACGATTGTTCTAAACATACAAACGTAAATGTACATATGTAATTACAAGACAAATTCCACATTATTACATATAGTTACATGTCCTTCCAGTGTTTTGCACATTTGCTTTGCTATCCAATCGGAATGTCACTCTTCTCGTTTATTCCATGTACATAATTATTTACCGTCCTTTGCATTAGTTTTCTTTATTTCAGATAATTTAATTTAGTATTCTTTATTAGGAAATTTTATTGCTAATATTTACAACAGTTTCTCGCGGACAAATATGAATGTAAATAAATAGGAGTACAATGCTGGCGGCTTCAATTTGTTGCGGCGTTCATTTGTGGTACTGTGTTTATTTCAACGTGAGAAATTGACATTTTGCGCCGCTGCAAATTAATTGAACGCCGCAACAAATTGAAGCCGCCAGCATTGTACTCCTATTTATTTATATTTATATTTGTCCGCGAGAACTTCAACTGTTGTAAATATTATCAATAAAATTTCCTAATAAAGAATACTAAATTAAATTATTTGAAACAATGAAGACTAATGAAAAGCTTTGGAACGGATAATAATTATGTGTATATGGAATAAACGAGAAGAGCGACATTCCGATTGGATAGCAAAGCAAAAAATGTGCAAAACACTGGACGGACATGTAACTATATGTAATAATGTGAAATTTGTCTTGTAATTATGTACATTTACGTTTGTATGTTTAGAACAATCGTGACGAAAAGCCTGGAAAAATATTGTGGACGTCTATCGCTGCCGAACCAGTAAGACATTGGAATTGGGTAGTGCCTGTGATCATGTTTTTAAATGGTTATAAAGAACATAGTGAGTTCTTGCCAACCATAGAAGTTGGAAGAAGAAATTCCGTTTATGGATGGAAGTATAATTTGTATAAGTCAACAAATATAATGAAAATCCTTAAAAATAATAATAAAACATCTTTTTCGGTTCATCAAAACATCATTTAATTTATTTATATTCGTACAACAGTAGGAAATTATTTTGTTATTAGCAACATTGTATTACGCTGGCTTCTGATGATTAGCACAATTATCTTCAAAAATATTTCCTTTCTGCAATTTAAATGAAATAGTTTTCTAAGTCGGCATTATTTCATTTAATTATTTGTTGATTGTTTATAATTTAAACTCGTGTTTGTTTTCAAGAAAAGCAAAAAGGAAAAAATGCACATGCTTACACACACACATTCATATAAAAGTGACATTTCGACACACACACACTTCAAAAATGTAATGCGACCTTAGTAAAAAAGCGTTCCATTTTTCAACTTGAAATAACATTTTGTGGAATTTTTTCAAGCTGAAAAAACATAGTACCCACCTTAAAGGTGGGTACTATGTTTTTTCACCTTGAAAAAATTTCGCAAAACATTATTTCAAGTTGAAAAATGGAACGCTTTTTACTGAAGTCTCACAATATTATTTCGAAATGTCACTTTTATGTGTATTTATTTATGTTTGTGTTTTACGTTGTTTTTCATTGTGCAAAAATTCATGAAAACAAAAAAGAAATTTAAAGTGAAATCAATAAATTAATATAAATTTGGATAACTCTCAAGTATCTCCCCTACCCGATGAAATGAAGTGTACTTCGTCTGCAAAATTGGCTTTAGTGAATAAAAGCAGAGAGAAGATGACTTGGAGGGAACACCAAATGCCCAGGAATTGAGTTTTGGCTCCAACATTGAGGATTCAACGTCCATTCATACAAATACTACGCCACAAGTGATTGCGGAGGACAAAGAGAAAGGGCAAGAGAAGTCGTCGCATAGGCATCATCAAAACACAAGAAACATTCAAAAGAACGTCGAAAATCTCACGATAGAGAAAAGGATAAAGATCGACATCGACAAACACCAAAACACCTCGTCATCACACAACAAATCAGCGAGTGAAAAGGATCTATAAAAATCATCTTCCTCACATTGCTATTCAAAACATAATAAACATTCCTCGTCTTCCGAGAAGCGTCATTCATCTAGTTCGCATATGGATCACTCATTGTCGTCGTCAAATAAGTCATCAACAAAACGTAATGAACATAAGGACGACCATCAAGAGGCTAAACCTAAACCACATCGACGTAAATCTACAGATTCGAATGACGACGATGGAGACAAGGGAGAAGGTGGTGGCGATAAATCAAATTCTCAAACCACTAAATCCAGTACATCAAAACCGAAAACGTAAATAAGTTTTCAACAATAGACAGAGTATAAGGGAGCGGCATGAGCCACAATAACTTTGTGACACTAATCGCCCCCTAAAATAAAGGCGGAGTTCCATAACCACTCCCTACGCGACAATGCTTTTCAGCATCTGTTATAAAAAAAATGTTGATGAATCTTTGTAACATGCGCTATTGTGATCTTTGTACGCAAATGTATTCACTATTTTCCAAATACTGTTATGTGTAGTAAGTCATCATACTAAAAATATTGAGTAAAAATATTTTTATTGAGCGTTGAACGACGATGATTCCGCTATACGACGATGATGCCGCATTTCCCGTAGGAAGTTTCCTATGGAACACTCTGTCTTTAGGAGCAAAAAACATATCATATTTTCCATACGAACGTGTCTAGCACCACCTTTATTTTACTCAAATGTCAACTATCTCCCCCGTTATAGAACCTCAAAAGGATTACAGGAGACCTCCTATGAAGGAAACCTTTGCGGAAAGATTGAATTTCCTGAATGACACCATGGATTTGTGCGGCCGGGCATTACTATTAGAGTTTATGTTCATCTCGTAGATCTCTCGAAATTAGAAAAGTAATATTAAAAGGAATGTGATTTATTCTTAAATTTTATTTTATAATAAATAATGCTTAACAAATATGTAATATTAAAGTAGATTAAATTTAAAAAAAATTCAAATATAACATACACAATCATAGCATAGGGTGGATAAATGAAGAGATGATTCGTTACGAATATAGTAAATAATGTGGATATATTTTGTTATTATATGAACAAATAAAAAACAATATAAATATGAACTAATTTTTTATAATAAATATTTTCTTATTTACAGAAACTTTGGATGGGGTTTTTATCTCTAATTAAAAATTGAGCAATACTTGCTATTTAATTTAGCTAAACGTTAATGTATATTTAAAATTACTATAAAAAAACAAACGCTTCTGAAGTAGAGATTGCAGTCTACCACCATTACAATATTCATTTTGTATTAGCATATGATTAACTTCAGCCTAGGCGGAATAATAACGTACAACATTATCATGTATTCCCAAAACCGCATGAGCCCATACTTCGTTGAGGGCTTGTTTTCTGAAAGTTAAAGAAAAATGATATAATAAGTTATTGAATGACATTGAAACTTTGTTGGCTAAAAGAGCAATATAGTGAAGTAACAAGCAAGTATGCTCAGACGAAATACATTTCTCGACAAAGTGGTCAGGTCAGTTAGACAAACCGACAACGTTCATCTACAATAATTTCGGTATGATTTATTTTAAGAGATTTTTTTAAAGCCTATGTTATTTAAGAATGCTTTATCTTATTAATTGCGCTCAAGTTAAAATGTCATACAGCTCCAAATTCTGAATATATCGCTCATTTAGTGCATGAAAGTCACAACTCAAAATTGGAAATTCCGCATATGGCGATTTGTGTAGCCTATAGAAAATTAACCTGACAATCGAATGGGATAAAATATCCCATAGATCCAAAATATCCACCAATTATCATTACGTTTTGAAGTGCAGGACATTTTTGTGTGGCCACCTAGAAATTTATAATTTTAAATTGTGACGTTCTTGCTCTAAATGAGCGATATTTTTTCTCTAATATATGGCTAGGTTCTTTCTTTTAAGGCTATTTTTCCACCATCGATGGAAATATACTGTCTAATATACAGGTATATTTCGATAAAATCGCTTCCAAGTGCCACCTATCTTCCATTTTCTTCATGATATTGATAAAACCTAGTCGATGGAATGTGAAAATTGACGTTATTCGCCGTCTTGATAGTGAGAAATGCGAAAAACTTCATGAATTGGTAAAATTAGGAGGAAGTAATTTGAGAGCGATTTTATCGAAATCGCTTTCATCACATACCAGATAATGACGAATTGCCTTGGTGTTTAGAATGAATATGTCGCTCAGTTACTTCAAGACTGTTATAACTCAAAATTAAAAATTTTTGAGGTTGCCTTACAGAAATGCGAATTTTGTAAATATCCATTAATTAATCTCAACGAAATTTAGTTTATAAGTAAACAATCATATATTGGATTATTTCACCTTTTTTAAACTTCCTATTTTATCTTATTTATCTTTTTATACGGACTTAAAGTTACACATCTCGACAATTTTCAATTTTGAGTTACGACAGTCTTGAAGTAGGTGAGCGATGTGTGTATGTACAATCTTATTGCTTCGATAGCTTTTGTAGAGTTATTCTAACAGTCTCTTGTGTGAGATGTTGATTAGGTCGTTGTCGAGCTTTATGCTTTAATAACGCTTATGATTGCTTACCCCGAGCAATAAATAACTTGATAGTAGCATAATACGCAGTATTTAATAATAATACATAAATGTCGGCTATCACGGCGTATTATAATTACACATCTACGAAACGTGAATACTGTGTAAGTAATATTTTCTTTACATGAATTTTTTATGATCCACCAAAAAACTTTCACTTACACTTTTTTTCTATAACTGTTATGTGTTTTCGTTTGTTCTGTATGCCTGACAATGAATGCTGCCCTAAGTTCCCCAAGATATAATATTAATGTAGATAAATAAATATTATATATTACAGTAGCAATAGTGAACGATTTAACACATTTTCTATGCCTCTAAATTTTGTTCCAAATTCACTTGAAGTCGAAGAGAAATCACTCGTTTTATCCTTTACTTTAATTCCGTCCCGGTGTTCGATTTAATTAAGTGATATTTGTGTACTATTAATACAACTTACTCAAAAGAACTTCCAGCCACTGGTTTAATGCTCTTCTTAATGGCAGCCATCCAAACGATTCAGGCACTGTCCTGTAATGACAGTCTCTTGGAAGCCTGGTGCATTTCCGCTGTGTGTTCGTTATCTTTTTTTATATCATCGTCGCCGTTAAGAAACAATTGCAATGAACGATTACTGAGTTTCTCACGACCGAATTGGGAGCGGCAACGTTTCTTAGTGAGCCATAAGACCTGCAAAAAAAATGTCACAAATTAACTGAATCACTTCTCACCCTGGTGTAAAGACATTTACTTAGCTGTCTGCTGTTGCATGACATTGTCAAGAGCTCTCTTGTGTAAAGGTAATGATCGTGGCCTTTCAGTCGTCTTAAGAAATAGCGATTCCTGTCTTTTTATTATATCCGATGCTGCAACGGCAGACAGGTGGTTCAAACACTTTCTCGATGACCTTTCCAAAATGGTTTTTGGTGTTGCTGGCGTATCTAACAATCTCAGAGCACGCACCTTACGATATGGTCGCGAAGTTGACATCGTTTTTGGTGTCTTATCACTGTAATTTTTTTCACTGGGTGCTGTGCTTCGTTTTGATATTAGGCTGGGACTGCCACTTGTTTCATCGTCGTCATCACGACTGGGCGAAGCAAATCACAACTTTCAGGGCAAAATCGTTGTACAGGCGGGAGGCGATGAAGAAGGTGGACACATTTCGATCTCCAGTTGCTCAATTGAAGTTCCACCACTACTGCTTTGTTGTCGCGAACGAAATGCCATTTTTGCTGGAAAAATGGCTTGCTGTGGTGTCGTGCCACTTGTTATTTATTAGAAAATCACATGAAAAATCACATTAGAAAATCACATGAAAAAAGTATAAGTAATATTTACCTACATCAAACTGTTGAATCTCTCGCGGCCCAAAAAAATAATAGTAACAATGTTACAAAACGACGAAAAACTGGTGTGCGAGTCGGGCGACGACGATTTTCTTCTTCTATACGAAACGTATACACTGTCGCTGGCGACGGTGACTGTGTGCAATCGCTCAATTTATACGGCGCAAAATGTCAATTTCTCACGTTGAAATAAACACAGTACCACAAATGAAAAATTTTCACTAATTTTTTCACAACTTTGGTTTTTGTATGGGATTTCACCGTGAAACGGGAACATAGTACCGTGCTTAAGGCAGCAAAGTGCGAATGAAAAACACAAAACGGATTGCCCGTACAAGAAACTACTTTCCCCATTGTCCAGATTCACACTCGGCAACTTTTCCAAGCAAGTGTCAAAGTTTGTAGGAGAGAGCTCTTTCCGCCCGCCTCTCTCTCCATCAAACTTTGACACTTGCTTGGAAAAAGTTGCCGAGTGTGAATCTGAACATTATCTTCCGTATGCCTCTATGTCCAGATTCACACCCGGCAACTTTTTCCACGCAAGTGTCAAAGTTTGACAGCGAGAGACGCCGAATTACCGGGTGTGTTGAGGTGTCTATGTTCGTCCCAATTTACACGAGGCAATCTTATCAGCGGTTTAATGGTGTTTGTAGGGGAGGCAGTTGGAAAGGGAGGGAAAAAACTCTCGTACTCGATTGAACGTTTTGTTTTTTATTCGCACTTTGAAACAACAACAATACACACAGGAATAGCCGTGGAAACCGTATAAAAATCGTCTTTGCACAGAATGATACAATCTTGCGAAATTTTCTCTTAATACTCACCCTAAGCCTTTAGGAATTCTCTCGTTTTTTAACTTTTTTTGCATTCACAATACTTAGTCCTAGATCACACGAGGCAATTTCTTCCAAGCGGAAAGTGCTCTCTGTATCTTTCCTACAAACGTTGACACTTGCTTGAAATAAAATTGCCTTGTGTGAATCAGACTTTAT
This sequence comes from Eudasyphora cyanicolor, assembly GCA_963930755.1. Taxonomy (NCBI): domain Eukaryota; kingdom Metazoa; phylum Arthropoda; class Insecta; order Diptera; family Muscidae; genus Eudasyphora; species Eudasyphora cyanicolor. The sequence goes on from OZ005735.1 coordinate 269,129,895, forward strand.
AAACATTTTTACAAATCGCACATAAAATATTAATGTTTAGCTTTGGTTTCATTAAAATATAAAAAATTAGAAACTAAAATCTAAACACAATAAATTAATTTTAATTGTATGTCCGGAACTAAGATTTTGAAATCGTCAAATCATATTCGTTATCGATTTGTGTTTTACTTTCTGCAGTTTTAATCGACTCCTATTTCCAATATTTTTAAAATCCAATGAAAAAATAAAAATATTGAGAACCGTAACTCGAAAACAGATATCGCCGAATAATTATTTAATTTTTTTAAATATACTTTTCTTATCTCACGAATGACCTTAACCTTTTTGATTTTCAGTGGTAGTTGAACTTTATCATGTAAATTATTGCAACTTTTGTCTTATTTTACATATTTTGATTAACAGCAAAAATTTTCAGCAAACTGCAAATTTTTCAGCAGTGCTTTTGCTAATGCAAAACTGCAAACTTTTTGCTATTACAGCAGAAAATGTGCTGTATTAGCAGAAAAAATGGTTGCTAAAAATTAGCAGACGTTGTTTGTTATTAACAGCAAACAAATTTTTTTGGGTGTAGCGTTAGTCGTCCAAAAAGTTTTTCCAGGTATTCGTCACGATTGTTCTAAACATACAAACGTAAATTTACATATGTAGTTACAAGACAAATTCCACATTATTACACTATTACATATAGTTACATGTCCAGTGTTTTGCACACTTTTTGCTTTGCTATCTAATCGGAATGTCGTTCTTCTCGTTTATTCCATATACATAATTATTTTCCATTCCAAAGCTTTGCATTAGTTTTCTTTATTTCAGATAATTTAATTTAGCATTCTTTATTGGGAAATTTTATTGGTAACTAGCTGGACCCGGTCCACTTCGTTGCTCCATATTTCCAATCCCGTCCATTTTTGAACCACTGACGTAGACTGCCAGCAGAATTGCAGTGGAACAAACACACAAACAAACGATTTGCCACGACCACATTTTCCCCGCCCACTATTTGCAATTTTTTTTTCCAAAACCATCTCAGACCAAATAGCTTTCAAACAAAAGAAAAAATTTTAAAATCGGTCCAATGGTTTAAACGTCTATAAAACACATACATACATACATACAAACATTTTTCCATTTTTAGATATTTACAACAGTTGAATTTCTCGCGGACAAATATGAATATAAATAAATAGGAGTACAATGCTGGCGGCTTCAAATTGTTGCGACGTTCAATTAATTTGTGGCGGCGCAAAATGTCAATTTCTACGTTGAAAAAACATAGTACCACAAATGAAAAAATGTCACTCATATTTTCACAACTTTGTTTTTTGTATGGGATTTCAGCGTGAAACCGGAACATAGTACCGTGCTTTAGTCCAGATTCACACTTGCAATTTTTTCTGCTGAATTGCAGTGTTTGTGGTAAGGGGGGAGAAAAAAATCTTCCATACTCGCAATTTTTTTGCAATGCGTTTTCTTTCGCTGTACAGTTTTTCGACATTTCCACACTGCTTTTCATTTAATATTCGTTGTTTTGTGCTCGGTTCAACATATCGTCGGCTCAATGCTATTTTGTTCCATAAGCCATTTTGTATGATCGGAGAAAAACGCAATTTATTGTTTGAGTAAAAACGGGACTGAAGAGTTACACACTTTTTATTTCATAGGGTTCCCAACAGTGTTTGTATGATTCTCATGCATTTTTATGCCATTACATCCAAAAATAAGCAAGTTATAACAATTTTTGTACTTGGCATTTTGGTCCATATCCACTTTTATTTTAATATTTTTTCGTATTTGTATTACATGGACCACAAAAAGGGTCGGTATGGAAGGACACTAATTTACATATTGTGATCGAAAGAACGTAAAATACTGAGTGAAAAATATAGGGCGATAGAAAATTTGAGACATAGAACAAAAATATCGAAATTATTTCCCGTTATTCAGAGTAAAACAAATTTACCCTACCAATATCTCGAAAACTAGGCGAGATAGGAAAAAAATGATTGCAGATTCTGAAAGAGCATGCTTGGAACCCATATAAAATTTAATGAGTTTTACTGAACGGTGAAAATAAAAAATTGTGGAAACAGAATACATTGTCTGAACGCAAATGCAATTTCAAAAGAGAATTGCAGAAAAAATTGCATGTGTGAATCTGGACTTTGTTGTTGTTGTTTCAAAGTGCGAATGTAAGGGTATCTCCTAAATACCAGTGAATGCGTCCTGCGTCTGTCGAACTGATTTCAAATGTATGAATATGTACTACAGCTACCCAAATACGCAAACGGATACGCCGGATAATTTCAAAAAATCCGAATTTGACAGTGCGCATACAACTACAATGAAAGAAAACAAAACAACAACAGAAAACATAAACACAAACAGATGTTAAGCAGCATTTCATTATACCCTCACTTTAGTGTGACGAGGGTATATATCATTTGCTACGGAAAAAAGTGTAACACGTCGAAGGAGTGACCTAAGACCCCAAGTATGTTCGGAGGAAATCCGTTTTGGGTCATTTTAAGTCGAATGAGCAATGTCCGTCCGTCTGTCTGTCTGCTGGCTGGTGCGCACGATAACTCTCGAAAGGAGTAACCGATTGACCTCAAATTTGGTATGTGGTAATATTTTTTTCTATCTCCGGCTAAGTTCGAAGATGGGCCATATTGGTCCACTCCTTCTAGTACCTACCCCACAAAGGGTTAAAATGTTGTGAAATATTGATTCTTTAATAACTGCTATACTACTTATTCGAATCTTTTGAAATTCCACACATATTATTAGCTTATTAGTCGCTATCAACTCGAGAAAAATGGGCGAAGTCGCCACGTCCCTTTTGGTACCTCCCACACAAATGCATCATTTTGCACCAAAAGTTAACAGCTTATAACATTAATAACAGTGTATAAAAATACTTGAAATTTTGTACAGTATTATGCTTTTATATTGCCTACAGTCCAGGGAAAAATGGGTGTTGTTGCCTCGCCCCTTTTGGTACCTCCCACACAAAGGTACCTTTTTGCACCAAAAGTTAACAGCTTATAGCATTAAAACCAGTGTATAAAAATACTTGACATTTTGTACAAGTTAACAGCTTATAACATTAATAACAGTGCATAAAAATACTTGAAATTTTGTACAGTATTATGCTTTTATATTGCCTACAGTCCAGGGAAAAATGGGTGTTGTTGCCACGCCCCTTTTGGTACCTCCCACACAAAGGTACCTTTTTGCACCAAAAGTTAACAGCTTATAACATTAATAACAGTGTATAAAAATACTTGAAATTTTGTACAGTGTAATGTTTTATAGTGTCTATAGCCCTGTGAAAAATGGGCGTTATTGCCACGGCCTTTTTGTACCTCCCACACAAAATGCCCAAATCATACCACAATTTAATGACTCATAACGATTATACCAGTGCACATAAATGCTTATAAGTCGGCACAGTGTAATGAATTTAAAGTATCTAATGTTCAGCGAAAAAAAGGTGTATTTGATAAACCCCTTCTGGTACCTCCCACACAAATTGACAGAATAATTCGAGTAATATTCAATATTACATTACTCACAAAGTGAGGGTATACCTTAGTCGGTTTACCCGACGTGAAACTTTCTTACTTGTTTTTTTTTTATTTTGGAAAAGTGCATGAAGAAAAATATTAAATGTTAAATTTGCTGGCAATACTGAATACAAACCGGTAGGCATTTAGTATTTTACTATTATAATTTATATTAAAATTTGCTTTTCATTTGCTTTTTCTCTGGAGTTGTCAACACCAAGTAAATACCAAAACTTTAAAATATTTACCAGCACTTTTGTCTCAATGTTTATTCATTCAACAGAAACTTGGGGAACCTATTCATGCTGCTTGGACGCAAGGAATCCATTTTCAAGAAGAAAATTAAACACATTTTGACTCCAGTCGAATCGAACCCAAGAAAATCGTTAGTCCAGGTGTCTGTTCTTCCTACAATGAAGGATGTGACACGAGCTTGTTCCCAACAGTTTTTATTTCAATAGATTAACGATGCTGCAAAGCATTGAATTCCATGTTCAACGAGTATATTTGGAAATATGAATTGAAACTGGCCAATAAACAATTCTCTAAATTGAAACATGATTATACGATATAGCATGATTTTATAGCGACACTATCATGGGAAATAAAACACGATTTAGTCCCAACATGGCAAGTGGCCACCAAAAACCGACATCTTTGATAGATGTGTTAGTGTTTGCAAAGTCAGGGGAGAATTACATGTCTTTACACCTAGCACCAAGAGTAAAGAGTTGAGGAAACATGATTTGACTTCGATGGACAAAACCAACATTCTTAGATACTCCACGATCACTAATATTTCGTACTACCCTAATGAAAAACAGCATCTTGCATAACTAATACAAATAACTCCATTGCAGTTCGGGTTATACTAAATTTCTATTCCCTCTTCTTTGTGGTTTGCCCAGAATATATGTAAATCATCAATAAAATCGATATTGCTCTGAATTAAATGTAGCAAAACACAATTTTTCTGAAATGAGGATGAAAAGTCAGCTGTTTTTTGTTTACCGCGTATTTCGGTACAGCGCGCGTTAAAAATTATCCGTAGTGAGTCGTGTCATGCTGTCATGTTATTTTTGTTAAGTATTGTTTGGCATTTCATCATGGAAAGACTTACTTGCTACCCTCTAAGAAAAACGGCACGTAAGCGTACCGCAGACGAAGTCCTTTACTCATATAAGACTACGAAAACGTACCGGTTTTGCGATACGCAAACGAGTCGTAAACGTAAATGTTGGAGTAAGAGAATTAGACAAAAAAAAGTAGTCATTTGAATGTATTGGTACTACGCCAAGGCGTGCTAAAAGCGGCACTTTTACGTAACACTAAAGTGGTGCGTTTACGTAACACTAAAGTGGTGCGTTTATGTAACACTAAAGTGGTGCGTTTACGAAACACTAAAGTGGTGCGTATTCGTATCGCAAAAGCTTGCCGTTTCCGAACAGAATGTGTGTATTTGAAATAAAAGATGCTCTTGTGTACGGAAGAATAAATATTGTAGCATATTCTCAAAAATTATAAATTACACATAATAGGCGTGTTTTCGTTACACCATAAGTGCTTAATTTGTATGGGGAGCTAAGCACTTTTAAGCACTATTAGTTCCCGATGAAGTTTGGTGCTTGTGTTCATGTCTTAATCGAGTATGATGTTGCCAGATTGGTCACCCTATATTTAGCAATATGGCATCCCATTTTTGGAGAGATTTTATCAATTATTGTGAATTAACGGGAAGAAGAAGAACAAAAATGGGAAATTATTTTAATATTTGCAAAAGAGTGTAAACAATTGAACATAGAATAGTAAATATATGTTTTATAAATACTATTCACGAATTTTTTGTCTGTTTCGCACTGTTCTTTCTTCGCAACTCATGACACCATTGCTACCAGATAGTGAAAATCCGCCACTTATTGCTTATGTGCCAGTTAGTGGAAGTCAGTTGTTTTCGTTGCAAAGTGCTAAACTAAAAGTGCTAGCTTGTAACGAAAACATGCCTAATATATTTGGTAATTATTAATACAAAAAATTGTTATTATTCTTCAACTCATCAATCTCTTTACGCATGCACTTTTGTTCTCTACGTAAATATTTTAATTCTTTTAATGTTTCTTTCAGTAAAGTGTTATTTTGAACTAAAAGATCATAACCAGACACTTTGGGCTTAATTGGTGATTGAGTGTCAGAATTTTCTGAGTGTGAAGATGCTTTTGACATAATTTTGTGGCATGATGTACCACTTCTTTCATTACTATTACTTTGTAGTGCTGTAAGACAATCTTCCCTGGTGCTGCTCATATTGTTTTGATAATAAAACTTTTTTGCAGCAATGGTTTTTTGTGTGCTAGTAAATGGTTCGTTTTTTTTGTTAACTGTTATACAATAAAATAATTTTCCTCTTCGTTGTCTCCGAACTGAAGTAGATCGGAATATTCTGGAATTAAAAAGAAATTTGTTTTAGTTAAATGGCGCACTGTGATAAAAGACTTATATTACGAGTTTGCATTTCCTCTTCACTAGCGGTGCCCATGATCTGAAATAAATAATACGGGTGTTATAAATGTTGTAATGGTATATAAACACAAATTTCTTTTAGTTTTAATTTAACCACTTTGTTTTGAATTTCATTAATCTCGAATGTTTTTAAATGTTCAGAAAGAATCTCTGCATTGCATGAAAATATTGAAAAATTAGACGACGGCACAGGATACTCAAAAAAGTTGTTTAAATGTAACACTAATTGTCCTTTTACAATATCGTTATTATATATTTGCACGACTTTAAACACTTCATTATTAACAATGCAGTAGTTGTTTGGGTACATTGGAGATAGATTAAAAAGTTCGGTGTACATTCGTTCAGCTTTTGCCTCTTGAAAGCAATATTTTTCCTTAAGTCTGTTCTGGATTTGTTGAATAGGAAAAGATGACTTTCTAACCATCTTTTTCATCGTTTGCATGAAATTTTCAAACTTAAACGCACTGTATCCGTCTAAGTGCCCGAATTCCTTCACATCATCAGCTAAATGCAACAAACTGTGTACGTTGTAAGACATATTTTCCATTCCATATAACTCAGAAAATTGATGCACAAATTCCGTGAAGAGCGCGGAGGCACAGTTATTATTGGTGTAACAGTCTTCTGGATGGCTTAGAATACGAACGGCACATACCAATAACAAAAAGTGAGCATAGTAAATTTCATTCAAATTATCTTTCAACACCAATACACCTAAGAAATGATTGAAAGTTTTATGCATTTCGGATTGGAGATAAAAATAAAATATATTTACATACCAGTGTAGCATAGAAACATTCTAAATTCTGTGGCTTTCCAATGATCCATTTCTTGTAAAGTTCTTTGCTTACTTTGAAAATCGGATGGCAGACACTTTCGGATACAGCGCAAATTATTATTAATAGCTTCAATTGATTCTTTTTTCAAAGAAAATTTCTGCTTCCTTTTCTTGACCAGGCACTGAAGAATTTGCTTTGTTACGCCCAATAATACGCAATGCATATAGTCTATGGGAAAATTTGTTACACAACCGATGTTCAAGGTTTCTAATGCAACGTCGAGACGATTATGATGATCACTATGCCGTTTTTCTTTAAAATCCTGGTCCGTTCTGAGACTATTATCTATGCCCGGGAAACATACCTTATGTTGGTAATAGACACCTCTGATGGTACACTTTGTACAGCTATAGTACCCAGAATGTGTTTTCACGCCTGAATAAAGTGTATTTTGATAATATTTTATGTTTAAAAACAATTTTATTTTGTGTCACTTACCTAAAATGAATGATCTTGCAGGTGAATCGCAAATGAACGATCTGATTTCAACTCGGACATTCTTGCCTTTATATATTATGGCGTTGTCCAACATCAACTTTAAGCAGTGTGTCTTTTATATTATTTATTGCAAGAAACTGTTCCACTTTTCTTTTTAACCCAAGATGCAAATATTGTCCATTACCAATAGCCAAAATATTTCCGGATTTAGGGTCTTCGCTTGGTGTTTTTTTTTTAAGTTTTAATACTCTGCGGTATATTGGGATGATATTTTTTAAGAATTTTCAACAAGCCATTCCCAGCTGCTTCTGATATTCTATATTCTACGCACCAAGAAGCAACATCGAAACACAAACTTGGTTCGTGTGGTTTATCGCTGGCATCAGCCGTAATTTCGGATCCAAATTCACTTTCACTGATATTAAATTGTAATTCTTCTGCTTCAATATCTGTTGTAATATCTGTCGTCATGTCTATTTCATGATCATCCTCATTTCTCATCAACTTTCTTTTTCTTTGATGCACATCCACTATTTTTCCAAACACCTTCAATTTCCCGGCGCACTTCGTAATATCCTCTTTTGTCCATTTCGAATTTATAAAAATATAAAAAATATTTATACTAACACAGTTTTAGTTACAGCAAGTTTTATTTTTGATAATATATAGAACCACAACCGAACGGCAAAGAAAATGAAAAACAAATGCAAAACACGTTTTGTCAAAATTGTTTACCACATCGCACCTATAAGCAAAAAATTGTTCGACAAGTTGACATATGTTTGTATGCAAGTATTAGTGAAATGGCGGTACGTATACGTTTCGTTTCCGTTACGCGCAATGCGTTACGTTTGTTTTTCTTAGAGGGATATTGTTATAACTAAATAAATTATTTATTTTGTGTTGATAAGATGGCGATGCTTGTGAGGTATCAGAAGCCAGGGTAATACAATGTTACAAATAATAAAGTAATTTCCTACTGTTGTACGAATATAAATAAATAAAATGATGTTTTGATGAACCGAAAAATATGTTTTATTATTATTTTTAAGGATTTACATTATATTTGTGGACATATATAAATTATACTTCCATCCATAAACGGATTTTCTTCTTCCAACTCCTATGGCTGGCAAGAACTCACTATGTTCTTTATAACCATTTAACAAGTAAGAAAGTTTCAGTCGGGTAAACCGACTAAGGTATACCCTCACTTTGTGAGTAATGTAATATTGAATTATTCTGTCAGTTTGTATGGGAGGTACCAGAACGGGTTTAACAAATACACATATTTTTCGCTGAACTGTAGATACTTTAAATACATTGCACTGTGCCGAGTTTTAAGCGTTTATATGCACTGGTATATTAACGCTATGATATATTAAATTGTGGTATTATTTGGCCATTTTGTGTGCGAGGTACGAAAAGGGGCGTGGTGATAACGCCCATTTTTCACAGGGCTATAGGTACAATAATAGCATTACACTGTACACAATTTCAAGTATTTTTATGCACTGGTATTTATGTTATAATCTGTTAACTTTTGGTGCAAAATGGTACCTTTGTGTGAGAGGTACAAAAAGGGACGTGGCAATATCGCTCATTTTACACTGGATTGTAGGCACTATAAAAGTATTACACTGTACACAATTTGAAGTTTTTTGGTACAATGGTATTAATGTTATAGGCTGTTAACTTTTGGTGCAAAATGGTGCATTTGAGTGGGAGGTACCAAAATGGGCGTGGCAACTTCGCCTATTTTTTCGAGTTGATAGCAACTAATAAATTAATACTATGTGTGGAATTTCAGAAGATTCGAGTAAATATTGTAGCAGTTATTCACCCTTATCGGGAATAAAATTCCACACGGAATTTGTTCCCTTTTCAATGAAGGAATTTTATTCCCGATAAGGGTGAACAAAGAATCAATATTTCACAACATTTTAACCATTTATGGGAGAGGTACAAGAAGGAGTGGACCAATATGGCCCATCCTCGAACTTAGCCGGAGATAGAAAAAAATTTTAGTCAATCGGCTAAATTTTTTGAAGTCAATCGGCTACTTCTTTCGAGAGTTGTCGTGCGCACCAGCCAGCAGACAGACAGACGTACGGACTGACATTTCTCATTCGACTTAAAATGACCCAAAACGAATATCCGCCGAACATACTTAGGGTCTTAGATCACTCCTTCGATGTGTTACACTTTTGGCCGTAGCAAATGATATATACCCTCGTATCACTAAAGTGAGGGTATAAAAACGACATCACAGGCACTGCCCAATACCATTGTCCTACTGCTTCGGTAGCGTTTGCCGTCCACAAAGTTTTTCCAGGCTTTTCGTCACGATGTTTCGCAGGCCATATCCGCATATGTCAGCCACTGTGCCCAAGTAGATGCCTCCTTACCTAACAAAAAAAGAAAACGACACTAATTATAATTCCCAAAACCAATTTCATTGAAAATAAGAAAAGACATGTTTCCCTTACCTGTTTTGTCCGTCCATGACTTTTCTTGTCAAAATCAATGTGGTTCCGGCAGCTGGTCGCAAGATATGCTTGAACATATGTTGCGGCGTTGCCAACCAACACCATAAATCAAATTGGAAAACGTCGCTAAGTCGTATTTACACTGGCTGAATGTTCAGCAGATTATCGGCGTTTTGTAGGAGAGAGGGGCAGTCGGCAAGAGGGAGGAAAAAAACTCTCTCTGAATGTTTTGAGTTCTTCCTGCAAGTTAAAAAGAGAATTTGATGATAAGCTGCTGAAAAAACTTGCCTAGTGTAAATTCGGACTAAAGCTGAGTATAGACGATTGCCAGATCGGCAAACGTTATCAACCCTGTTAAAGAGCTGCAAATATACGGGCAATGACAGATTGTTAGGCAAAGGTGAATTGACAGTTCAGACGATTGCACGAAAACATTACAATTTCATATATTTACAATATATTTTGTAAATATTTATATGCAGGATTGCCAATAAAAACACATTATAGACAGTGTTGCAAATAAAATGTTTTTCTGGCAATGGCGCCGTTGTCACATGCATAAACTTCCCACATATCCCTTTCCGACCTATAGCCGATCCAAGTGGTAGATTTATCTGAATTTTTGAATTCTGTTATTTCTGTGTACATAGAACATTTCATGATTTTAAGTTTTGTCAGTAAGACCCTTTATCCTTATTTTTCAGGATACGCACAATTGTTGCAGTCCGGTTTAATTTTCAAATAATAAATCGATCTTTTTGAAAAAAATTTATTATTTTTTTTATTTTTCAGTGTTGTATTTTACGAAACAATTTTGTTTTTTACTAAGACATAAATATACTTGACATTTTGAACAATATGTACGCGTTCTTATTTACATCTGGCTGATGACAAATCATGCTCAATAGGTCATTGTTTGTATCTTTTGTCTTGGCATGGTTGTTGGGGTGGACGATATATTTCGGCAACATACTGGGGTTCTTCATCTTCATCTCAATCTTCAGATTCAGATTCATATTCAATATTTTTCTTTTTATCTATAGCTACTAGTTGTTTAGCTAATGCTATTTTAAAACTTAACAAGTCATGAATATTTTTCTAAAGTTTGGAATTCCACATACGTTTTCTCTTTTTTTCCAGGGTTTCACGTGTTCAACTCTGCCACACCCACAAGCTAAAGATGCAAGAACTACCGACTTTGAATCCTTCCACTGCACCAAGACAATGTTGTCTTTACTATGACAAAATTCCTCCAAATCACCGATTCTCAAGTGTTTCTCATTCGTGCAATGGAAGTTTTGTATTCTATTCCTCATTATTGTTCCATTAGTATAGATTCAACAGAGCGTGTAGTAGTGGTGTTGTTGTCAAATAACGGTCAAAAACAGAGACTGTTAAAACTTCATTTTTCAATACCACTCCTCTAGGTTTATTTTGGAGGCTTTGTCTAACAGGGCATCGACCAGTATCATTTGTTCGTCTATTGTGTAATTAGTGTTGCATTTTCTTGGAATATTTCTGCAAGCAAATCAACGCCTACAAAGGGTAATTTCTAAGTTGCCTCCACACACATCACATCACACATCCACATCATCACTACTAAAATCATCCAACTCCGAATTTAAAGTTCAGCGAAGTTATCGTCGTCAGTTAGTCCACCTGAGAAGAAGAACAAAAACAAGTTAACATATTTTTATAATATAGTCCTAACACGCACAATTGTAGCACTTCAAACAAATTTGATGTAAAAATATCAAAAATCACAAAATAATCACGAAGTTACAATTTACATACAATATTTAATATTTTTTCTTACTGAAAACACTTTTTCATAAATAATTCCACAATTTAAACAATTTTAAATTATATGAAAACTTACCCTTTAGACTCATTTTGACAACAGCGCAAAGTACACAACTGAAACTAAAAAATTAATATAAAATAACAAAAACACATGAAAAAACTTCGCAATGGTCAACAAAGACAGATCATACACAATTATGTTTTGTCGGTCTTATCGTATAGCGTCATATATTAAAGAAAGTATAGAGACTTATGGTGTTTTCTTTTGTGCCAAAAAATGCTAAATTTTTTATGCCTTTCGCCCCAAAAATGCCTTTTCGTCTTCGATTGTAAAATAAATGCTCCACTGTGAAAGGGTTTCGTTTTCTTTTGTGAAAAATGTCGCACTTGCACGGGGCAAAAATGCAACATTTCAGCCCTGTATTTAATCGAAGCGGTGGACGCTGCCCTACAAAACAGATGCTTTTTCGCCGTTGAGCGAATAGCCTTTATAACACTAGGTCACAAATAACAAAATTTTCTCTGTTATTTGTTTCTAGCATACTTTTTCTCATTGATTTTGACCTACTAAACACGAAAATGAGTTTTAAAAATTTTTCTGTCGATTGGTTTTCGAGATACAAATTTTTGAACTTTTTTTTTAAATTTTTGGAGGTACACTTACAATTTTGAGCATATCTTTCGTCTTCTTTGACGTATTTGATCCTACTACTACTCAAATTAAAGCAAATTGAGCCGTCTACAACTCATTCTCAGAAAATTTTCAAATCGGGTGAGTAGTTTTGATGTTGGCGGCTTAAAAAGGTTAAAAAACTGCGTTTTTTTAGTAAAAATGTGGCAGAAAAATTCATATAAAACTTCATATAAAATATAAAACGCGATGCTAACAGCGATTTTGGTTTTTTTACGTATAGCTGGCATTTTTCCAAAGAAAATAAGCACTTACTTAACAAAATCTGACAACAAATGGCGGACTTATAAATTTTTTGGTAAAAGACCGAAATTCCGCTATTTCACGATATTTTGATTTTCATTATTTGCACAGCTTACCTACCCAACGCAAACGAATAAATACATTTGAACTTAATTTAAAATAAACAAATTAGTCTTAGTATATTATTTTTTAATTTATTTAGAGCACTACATACTCAATGTATGGCACAATTAGAAATGGATGTGCCAGGTTAGCTAAACTAACGAAATTAACCAAATCAACGCCCAAAAAAAATTAGTAGAAACAAAGATATAACTGTACATTTTATGCCATGTGGAAAAACAGCTGACTTCTTCTTTGTTTTTTGTATTCGCTGCAATTGGTCTCACGTATTAGGGTCCAAATGTAGTCACCCATCATAGCCGTGTCATAGATGCCCTGATAGCGTCGTTCCATAGCCTTCAATTCCTGATGAAAGCGCTCGCCGTGTTCGTCGCTCACGTCTCCTAAATTCTCAGGGAAAAAATCCAAATGAGAATGCAGAAAGTGTATTTTAAGTGACATGTGCACTCCTACCCAAAAATGAAAAAAAAACAAGAATTAAAACGCTATTTAAATTAACATTTGTTTCAAAAAAAACCTACCCATTGCTTCATAGTTCTTTACCAGATCCTCAACTATGTCCTTATAATTATCGCTTTTGTTGTTTCCTAAAAAGTTTTCCACAACAAGCCTGAAGGAATTCCATGCTGCGGCTTCGATGGGTGATAACAGCTTCGGGAATGTTTCATCTTTCAACATTTTTTTTATCTCGGGTCCTGCGAAGACTCCTTCTTTAATTTTTGCCAGCGAAAGGTAAGGGAAAATTGACCGTAAATAGGCAAAAGCTTCACCTTCTTTGTCCAATTTTTTGGCAAAATTTTTTATCAAACTCAATTTTATGTGCAGCGGCGGAAGTATTATATTTTCACGGTTCTCTATTAGTGGTTTGCGCTGAACATTCGCTTCTCCAACTACAGGTTTCGTTCGTTCCGGCCATTTTTTTTGAATATAATGCTGATCATCAGCGCGGCTATTCCAAAGGCACAGAAAACAGCAATGTCGCGTATAGCCTCCTTGGAGTCCACACAGAATGGCCACAACTTTGAGGTCGGCGCATATTTTCCAATTATATTTGCTATACTCTATGCATTTCAGCAAAATGTTCATAGTTTCATAGTTCTCCTTTGAATGAACCGCATGATGGAAGAGATGGCTTTTCATTCCCATTATGTAAGAGAACTGCCTTCAAGCTCTCTTTGTTGCTGTCAATAAACAACCTCCATTCATTGGGGTTGTGAATTTGGTGAAGCTCTTGGAACAAGTCGGAAATGTCGCTGCAAAAACATATTTCGTCTTTCTTTGTATAAAATTTTGCATACTGCTGGTGACGCTTCCTGTACGCTGTTACTTTCACTTCTGAATCCGCAAATCCACACTGTACCATCCGAGACGCAAAAAGTTCGGATTTCTCCTTAGTGAGACCAAAATCGCGCACCCAATCGTTTAGTTCGGCCTGTGACAGTAATTTTCGCTTTCTGCACGCCCCAAATTCGCTTGCACTTGACTCGGACTCGATCTGACGATTCTGCTTTTTGAAGAGATGCACCAGGGCACACTGGATATGGTACATCATTCGAATGTGGTACTGGAAGTGCAAACGATCCCACTTGAGCGTAGTTCCATTTTAAAAATCTCCCTACCCCACTGTTTGTGGTGAGGCAAAAATAACAGTCTGTGGAATGGCATAGCGGCTTTTTCCACATCATTGGTGTATCGAATTTCATATGGCGCCTAAAATTAAAATAAATTACTATATTTGCTTTGCTTAATGTGTTTAAATAAAAATTCTTACCTTCCGCCAGCTGCCCAGTTGGTTAGGATTATATAGCAAAGATCACATAGCGACTTAGGTGTCCATGGTTCTGTGATATTTGGTGAAATACCAAAATAATTCAAATAGTGCAATTGCTTTGCTGGAGTAAACGTGTGTGCGTGATTATTCTTTATAAACTCGCCACAAACATTGCAAAAATTGTCTGGATTGTTCAAACACTCGAACACACGTAGTCTTTTACTCATTGTCTTACTTGTTGGGTAGGTATTATATGCACTTAAATTCAATTTGTTTCACTTTTTACTCGTACTACTCGCGTTCGTAGACACTTGTTGAATGACAAAAAACGATAAATGAACACCTATAAATACTAAGTATGTTACAATATTTTACTGACAGTTACTTATGAATGGGCGCATCTTTTAAGGGTGGCTATATACCTGATTCAGCAAGTGTGCGTTTCAAATTGTGGAAAAGTTTCCAAATAATGACCACTCACAAATGTGGGGGGAATTTCTGTAAAAAATCCGATACAGGTAGCCATCGGGAAAACACACATCAATAAAAAAGTGTAATTCCCTTTTTTCCCTTTAATTGACTGTGAACGGAGTAGCAGTCATAAAGGAACACGAAGAGCGTCCACGCACATTCAGAAGCGTATATTACTCTGCAACCACAATCATAAAAATTAAATAAATATTTGTGTATTACTTACTTTTTTTTAATTCTGAGAATCATAAAAATTACGTAAACGTTTTTTCCAAACAATTTTGTACATGTAAAGTGGGTTTGCCAAAATTCGCATCGTAAAATGCACCTATGTTTCTATGTTCTGCATTTTCATTATACCATTTTCGACGAAACGTCCCTACGGTATTGTAAATAGGTATTTTACAATTATGAAATATTTGTGTTATTAATATTAATTTAAAAATTTTATCAAAACTGCAAAGTGCTGTGACATTTGAAAAAAATTTCCAAAAAAAAAATTGCTGATTTCACTAAATTTTTGAAATTTTACGTCCCTTGCCAGAACAGAAGACATTAACCCAGGGTGGTGAAATTTTGAACAGAAGTAACTTATGTATAGGAGCAACTGTTCCGTTCTATTCCAAAAGGATTATAAAAAACTTGCTTTTTCGATCCCTCCTAGTAGGTTAGCTGTGCAAATAATGAAAATCAAAATATCGTGAAATAGCGGAATTTCGGTCTTATACCAAAAAAATTATAAGTCCGCCATTTGTTGTCAGATTTTGTTAAGTAAGTGCTTATTTTCTTTGGAAAAATGCCAGCTATATGTAAAAAAACCAAAATCGCTGTTAGCATCGCGTTTTATATTTTATATGAATTTTTATATGAATTTTTCTGCCACATTTTTATTAAAAAAACGCAGTTTTTTAACCTTTTTAAGCCGCCAACATCAAAACTACTCACCCGATTTGAAAATTTTCTGAGAATGAGTTGTAGACGGCTCAATTTGCTTTAATTTGGGTAGTAGTAGGATCAAATACGTCAAAGAAGACGAAAGATATGCTCAAAATTGTAAGTGTACCTCCAAAAATTTAAAAAAAAAGTTAAAAAATTTGTATCTCGAAAACCAATAGACAGAAAAATTTTTAAAACTCATTTTCGTGTTCAGTAGGTCAAAATCAATGAGAAAAACTATGCTAGAACCAAATAACAAAACGACTGTTGGCTAGTGTAATGAAGTTTGGTCAGATGCTTTATTTAGGCGGCGCCGTGGAGTATTCTTTGTTTTTAGTCTACTTTTAGTGAGATAAAAGGCTAGTTTTTTGCATTTTTGTTATCGATTCTGACCATAAAAAATGCAGCAGTACAAGAGGGTGTAGGCGACATTATTAAAATGCTGCTCTCTGACAGGGCAACATCTTTTTTTTAGAAAAGAAAACACCATTAAACTTACCCGCACAATTGTGCGTACACGGTCGGAAAGGGATATAACAATCTGCAAATTATCTCGCAATGACTTTTCTGCTAACGTTGCAAAACAAAAATTGTGTGTTTACACGGTTGTAAATTCACAGGGTTGCATTTTTCCGCCATTTTTCGGGCAATGTTGTCTGATCAGCAAATCGTGTGTACTTACCTTTAGCACATATAACAATCTGCAAATTATCTCGCAATGACTTTTCTGCTAACGTTGCAAAACAAAAATTGTATGTTCACACGGTTGTAAATTCACAGGGTTGCATTTTTCGGGCAATGTTGTCCGATCTGCAAATCGTGTGTACTTAACTTAACTACAGGGTATATCATGAAAAATTTTGAACATGATAGGGTTGCCATACATTAATAATGGGGAAAATTCATTCATATACAAATAACCGCCAAAATAGTATTGGGATATTGTTGTTGCGATAGTTGTGGGAAGATCTGGCGGAAAAGCTCAATGACAAGGGCGCGGAAATGAGCATAGTTGAGTGAGGGAGAGAGTTGTTGACAGGAGAGATATAAAAGGAGGTAGTAGAGAGAATTAAAGCACAGTGTGTGAATAAGTAAAGGGCAGTACGGGTGAATCAAAAAGTGAACAGCGAAAAAAAAAGTTACAGCATATTGTAAGTGAAAAGTTTTATTGCAAAGGTATCTGATTACAAAAATATATGTTCACAGAATCAGTGGGAAAGCGTTGAAAAGCCGAGTTTCTCCTCAAGCCGAGTAAAAAATTCTTGGGAATTCAAAAGAAAAAAGTGAGTGTTGTTTTTTTTTGTAGGATGTTTATTGAGAAGTGTAACTTACAAAAGAAAAATATTTAAACATTAAATTTAGAGAGTTAACTACTTGGCGAAAATCTTCGAGGGTTTTCCATTATTACATCCGAGGAGTAAAGGCACATACCTAAGGATATATGAGAAGTATTAGCGGCATAGAAATAAAAAGAAAAAAAACAGCATAAGTTATACTCACCGGATCCAAGGTAGGCCAAATTCTCGTTAAATCCCCTGATAAAAGTGTTGTGTCACCCGCCAAAACGACCCTTATAGAAGCCAAATACCGTGTGGCTTAAGCACACAAACTAAATTCATATCATTGCGGCCAACAAATCACTACGAAAGGATGAAAAACAAAAAAATCTAGCTAGAGAGAAAAAAGAAACAAATACTAATAAGAAATATATAAAACCTGAAAAGGAACAAAATACAAACAAAAACCTGAAAAGGAACAAAATACAAACTAAAACCTGAAAAGAAAAATATACAAATAAGAAGAAACAAATGTCCTGAAAAGAGAAAATAAATAGTTTTAAGTAGAGAAATTTGTGTAAGGGCTAAAATACTAAAGGAGTGATTGGTTGGATACTTCCAAAAGAGTACAAATTGCGAGGAAAAGTTGTTTAAATTAAAGGCTGCGAAGTGGCGGTGATACTTTTCTCTGATAAGTGAGCTCATTTAGGCAGGGTTAGGTATTGATTCGAGATAGGCGCGAAAACAGCTAAGCGTCCTTTATATCCAGCCCCAATTTGTAGACTAGAAGGAAGCAAGTTGAGTAAAGCCAACTGGAAGAGACAGAAAATTAGTATTTTGGTTCAATTAGAATAATCTTTGTTGTTAAGTGTGAATTGTCTACCATAGGATTAAGGATTTATAATACTTATTTTCTTTTTATTCATTATTGTTAAATAGTTTTTTTTACTGAAAAGGGACGAGAAAAATATAATTAGAATAGTGAGAAAAGACCATATAGTTAGTCCACCAAATCTTCCTGATAATAATATTGTGCGTTTTTGTGTAATTTTTGTTTATTATTGTTTCAAATTTGTGTTCGGTCACTGGACTAGAGATAGCGGGATGGAACCTTCCCTGAAGTGCTTCTGAGCTGCCGAGACGCCATCTCTAGTGCCGTGAAGTGTTCCGTAACAACGATTGTCCTAAACATACAAACGTAAATGTACATACATACGACAAATTCCACATTATTACATATAGTTACATGTCCTTCTAGTGTTTTGCACTTTTTTGCTTTGCTATCCAATCGGAATGTCGCTCTTCTCGTTTATTCAATATACATAATTATTTTCAGTTCCAAAGCTTTGCATTAGTTTTCTTTCAGATAATTCAATTTTGTATTCTTTATTAGGAAATTTTATCGCTAAGATTGACAACAATTGAATTTCTCGCGGACAAACATGAATATAAATAAATAGGAGTACAATGCTGGCGGCATTCAATTTGTTGTGGCGTTCAATTAATTTGTAGCGGCGCAAAATGTCAATTTCTCACGTTGAAAAAACATAGTACCACAAATGAAAAAATTTCACTCATTTTTTCACAACTTTGATTTTTGTATGGGATTTCAGCGTGAAACCGGAACATAGTACCGTGCTTATGATGAATTTCAGTGTAAATGCAAAACAATTTTGTTGTTGCCACAGGAATGCAAATAATCAGCCGATAAATTTTAAAATATGAACACTCCATTCGAAAACATTATTGACAGACACAGTTTACCAATGACAATTAAATACTATAGACGTCGCATGGTATTTACAGACGTCATCCGCCAGATGGCGTTCGAGTAGCCTCTCTCTTTTTCTCTTACAGACTACTCAAATTCCTCTCCCAATTATTCTCTCAATTATCTAGCTCTCAAAATCAAAACATGCAGACTTTTTGTGTGCTCTCAGATAATTTCTGTTTGTAAGCTGTTTTGTTGTGAATGAATAGAAACAGCTGCATAGTGAAATTAATGTTGAAAGAAAAGAGGTGGTAAGTTGCATTTTTAAACAATTTAATCGTTAATAAGCACTAATTAATTATTTTTTTAGGGATAAGGCGCGATATTAATGGCCAAAGGAGGCAGTGTGAAGAAGGACTAACTGGATTTTGTGGGCATTTTTCGCAGCAACAGGCCAGAACCTTCCTCATCACATCCTTCTCAATCAAAATCGTTATGTTTTTATTGCATGGGAATGGAAAAATCGCTCAACATCAGTTTGCATCTGCAGCAGGGGGATCCTCTCGTCTCGTCTCCTCCGATCCACATCATATTGTTTCACATCAACTGTGGGAATTTATGTGATGATGTCGATGTTGAGAATGTGAATCCGGATGCGGATGATTTGCTCCCACAGCTTTTGTTAGGAGTTATCAAAATGATGTTGAAATGAAAATCACATGAAAAGAATTCATTAACACAAACATTTAGGGAAGACACTTAAGTATCAACAACACTAACAACAATAACAATTATTGGGCTTTTTAATATAATTAAGATCCTATTGTGTTAACTGTATTCACATTTCCAGGGTACAGTGTTAACCACAAGAATGGTACGACATCTCAAAGGGAGAAGGAACATTTGGGATGGTTTTGTGAAAATGTATGTCTGATTAAACCATTATTTTTTGTAGAGAAAAATTAAACTGTTGAATACCAAGAATTATTATGAGGAGAAATTGTGGTATAGTTTCGAAATCTTCGAAAAACTAGTGTAACTTGGAGAAACGTGGTAACAATAGTAGTGGGAATATTTGACATGATTTTTCTCTAAATCATTCTCCAGGAAACTTTCTTTAAGATGAATATAATTATATTAAATAAGTTTTAATCCCTTCACCGTAAAGAGGAGTATATATCATTAGCTACGAGCCAAATGTGTAACACATCGAAGGAGTGACGTATGACCCCAAGTATGTTTGGTGGAAATTTGATTTGGGCCATTTTAAGTAATTTGAGCAATGTCCGTCCGTCTGTCTGTGTGTCTCTCTGCTGGCTGGTGCGCACGATAACTATCGATTGGATTAACCTATTGCGTTCAAATTTGGTATGCAGTAATATTTTTTTACTATCTCCGGCTAAGTTCGAAGATGGACCATATTGGTCCACTTCTTCTAGTACCTCCCCCACAAAGGGTTAACTTTTAGTGAAATATTGATTCTTTAATACCTTCCATAATACTTACTCGAATCTTATGAAATTCCACGCATAGTATTAGAATTTATGATTAATTTTATATAACGGGTTTTCCAATAGGGATGATATGATTTTGAAGTGACGTATTGGCCATTCGTAATATGTCATGATATGTCATTTGTTTTTTATTGTATTCAGTAGTGTTTACAAGAACAACGTTTACAAATTATTCAGTTTTATTATCAAAATAATCGATCTCCAATTGCAACATTTCGTGCCCTAAGTCCACTTTCCAGTCGACCTAGGACCCTGACACCCATGAGCAATATTTTAGTTAAGAGCTATCTTTTTGCCATTGACCGATTCCCGATCCTACGGTACGTTAATGAGCTAGAGCATCATTTGAAAATGATGCTAAGTCCATTTTTTTTTTAATTTGAAAAAAAAAAAACACTTTCCAGTCGACCTACGACCTTAACACCCATGAGCAATATTTTAGCTCTCGTTAGAGGTATCTTTTTGCCATTGACCGATTGTGGCTACGTGCCACACAGCAAATGAAACAAGTGTTGCGAGAAAAGTTTGGATAATCGATTATTTCAAAAATTGTTATATTGAATGGCCTCCAAGAAGTTGTGATTTAACACTATTTAAAATTTAAATGTATTTGGATTAAAATTGATAAAATGAAATTTTAATCGAAAATTGTGAAAGCCTTGTTTCCATATTTTCTTGTCTTGAAAATACATATTAACACAAATTCTACATTCCCTTTTGCATTCACGATGAAATATTTCGTAAAAAATACGTTTAAAATTTACATTGCTTAATGTTTTCGAAACTGCGAATTTATTTATTATTAATAGTAAAGAATAAGTTAAATTTTTTAATGTTATAGAAACTGAAAATATATTTATTTACAATAATAAAACATAAACCAAAAATGAGATTATACGTGTCAATTTAATTTGATTTTATCGTTATAATTAATCATCATTAGATGTATGTTGACAAGTAAACAAGTAACTTAATAAGTAAAACATTTAAAGTTTTTCTTATAATAAGTTGTAACTAGATGTTGGAAACTGACTTAATAATTTCTCGGTATGTTCAGATACAACACCAGCTTCGAAAATGTAGTCAGGTTTGCTGTTGTAGAAGGCATCCAAGATCAAATAATTTGTGAATATTATGCCAATATAATATTGTAGAATTTGCTAAATTTCAAAGAGCTTCGAAAATGTAGTTAGGTTTGCAGTTGTAGAAGGCATCCAAGATCAAATAATTTGTGAATATTAGGCCAATATAATATTGTAGAACTTGCTAAATTTCCAATAATTTTGCATGCAATACATCTAATGAAATAATAAAAAAGGTTAATGTTTTAAAAATTATTGTTCGTTTAGTGATAATATTTAGGCAGAACTGCACACGTCCTTGAAATATTTCTGTTTTTACTTTCAAAATGAGGTTACCAAATCCATGTGTAATAATGAAAGTTTTTGACATTATACATTCCAATCTCAATGCTGTTACACAGATTCTGCGCAAAGTTCTAATGTACCTAGTTGGATAAAAAGACGGGAAATGTACATTACTTTTCTGAAAAGGCTTTTATTATGTTTGCAATATAAATAAAAAATACTCGTTTTATATTCGCATCATCAATCCAGTATCTAGTTGTATAGGTACATCTTTATCTCCACAAATATAATTCAATTTACGAATATAATTGAATTTATACATATAACAGTTTCAAAAACTCGTCTTATATTTGCATCATCAATCTGGCTTAAAAAAGACAAGGACACATTATATTATGCATTATAAAATCATTCGTTACCTGCAAAAATTAATATTTGCAATCACCAATACTG
Organism: Eudasyphora cyanicolor; assembly: GCA_963930755.1. NCBI lineage: Eukaryota > Metazoa > Arthropoda > Insecta > Diptera > Muscidae > Eudasyphora > Eudasyphora cyanicolor. The sequence continues at coordinate 269,152,107 of OZ005735.1, forward strand.
CACCCTAGAAAGAAGGAAAACATAACTATATTATGCTTAATTTTTATAAAAGGTCGTTACCTCCAAAATTAGTATTTGAAATTTAAAAAAAAAGTAATTAGCGATTGTTACAAATATAAAATTTCAAATATTCTTTTATATTCGCTTCATCTTGTCCCTAGTTAGATAAAAAGATAAGAAAGAAGTGATTATGCTAAATATTAATGAAAGCTCATTACCTCAAGAAATGATGTTGGCAATATTTTAAAATGTTAATTGTGGATTGTTATAAATATAAAAGTTCCACATACTTTATATTGGCATCTCAAATCGTGAACCTAGTTAGGCACCCCTTTACTACCATTTCCGAATTTTACTATTTCCATTGTTTTGAATTCTCTATTATTATAAATGTTTCAGTTATTGTTTTATCTAGTTAGATACAAAGATAGGTACACATTTAATTCTGTTTCATTTTAATTTGAAGTTACTCGCTACCTCTAAAATATAATGTTGACAAATATTTTAAACCTTGTATTCTTGATTGTTATAAATACAAAGTTCGCATCATCAATATTGTATACTTGTATTTTACCTCCAAAATTTCAATATTGGCAATATTGAATTGTAATTATAAAATATTCCAATATACATTAATATTCGCATCATCATCATCCTTCAATCGTGTACATGTTTGATACCCTTTTACTAATTGCAATATTTTGAATTTTCTTTTGTTATAATATCGTTTAATATTCTCATCAGCAATCTGGTATCTAATTAGATAAAAAGCAAGAAACAATTAAATTCTTCTTAATTTTTTTTAAACCACTCGTTACCTTAAAAAATAATGTTGGCAAACAATTTAAAACCTTCATCGCTTTAAAGATATAAAAGTTGCAAAGACTCATTTGATATTCGGATCATCAAACTTGTATGCTTGAATTTTACAAAGTCGCTCGTTACATTTGAAAAGATTGAGTTCAAGATGTTTATAAATATAAAATTTCCAAATATTCTTTTATATTCGCACCATCAATCTTGTACATACTTAAATGTTCTTTTATAATAGCATCATCATTCTGCTGTCCAGCTAGATAACAAGATAAGAATAAAATTATTGTGCCTGAATTTTAAAAGAGATAAGGAACACATTATTAGAGATAAGAAACAAATTATGCTTGCATTTTACGAAACCGTTCGTTACCTCAAATATAAAGGCTATATCTTATGAAGTTTAAACTGTCGATTGTTATAAATAAAGTTTCAAAGAATCCTTTTATATTTGCATCATCGATCTTACACCTAATTAGATACAAAATACAAGAAAAATTATTATGTTTTAATTTAACGAAACCGTTCGTTACCTCCTAAAAAATTGATAATTGCAATATTTTGATATTGAATTTACGATTGTTAGATTATAAAAGTTTCAAATATTCTTTTATATTTTCATCCATCAATCTTGTACCTATTTAGATAAAAGTGAAACAAAATTTTATAAAATAAAGGTTCATGTTACAGATTCTGTTCGGAATTACCTTGATTACGTGTAGGTTTTTGCTTTAGCTTCCACTGATTCCGTTTGAATTTGTGCATTCAGAAAAAATCAAAAACACCTTTTGTGTATTAAAAATAGCAATACAATACTATTTGTGGCACATATGCTTAATGACATTTGTTTTTGGTGAACAAACCCGAAATTTTGCGAACCAAATTGTACAATTGATAAAATTATATCAAATTGGAAATTGAAAGTAGTTTCATTCTGGAATAAAAATTCGTTTTACATTTTCAGTAGCTGCAAATTCTGGTTTCGTTCTAATTCCAAACGGAATTTACTTCTGTGACAAGGCCCAAAGGTATATAAACAAATTATGCAAAACGTTCTTTACCTCCAAATAGTGTATGCGTGCAATATTTTTAAAAAATATCGATTCAAAGAATATAATAGATTCACAGAATCACTTTTTATTTCAGCATCATCGAACTTGCACCTAATTAGAAAAATACAAGGAAAAAATTAAATTATGCTTAATTTCGCTTGAAAGCTCTCGTTACCTCTAAAAAATGCTGCCAAAACATTTAAAACCTTGTATTTATGATATTTATAAATATAAAAGTTTAAAAAATTCTTTTATATTCTAACCCTACATGTAAATCAGTAGAATCCACAACACCACGCCGAAAACAAATCGATTGTATTGTAGGAAAGTATTGCAAAGGATTCCAATTAGGATTTCAATTCTTGGAATTTAACCATTATCTTCACACCATTTTGACTCATCCACAATTTTTCTTTTCAAAATTTCTGAATATAAAGGAAAAATTATTTTTTATCTGTTATTTGTGGAAAGAGTGCATTGAAGAACAATACCATACCAAATATGATGGAACAATTAACACATATCAAAGGGAATAGTAATCCAGAAATACAGATTACGGTCACGAATTAAATTTCGCTCGGAATTTGTTCCTTGTTCCCTACATTTCGGTCACCAATTCGTTCGCACGATGCGTTAGTGTGCACAATTTTTCGAAAAATAGTAATTTCGATATACACTTGCAGGTGCGAACTAAAAAATCAATCATTGAAGTTCGGGATACCAAACATGTAGTTGTTAGAAATAATGTTCGCGATAAGGGCGAATTTAAATGTTGCTAGATAAAAGAGATATCAAAGAGCCGATTGTAAAATAAATCTATAAATACTTTTCATGTAATATATACCTTGAAAAGGCTTCGAAACAAACAAATAAACTGTATTTGTGAAAGTGACTTCAACCGTGTTGGAGTTAATTTTGAGGTTGGTAATTTTAAAAAGATAAGCAAGTTGTTGTGCGATCTTGACCTTATTGACGCAGATTCTGTGATGATGAAAGTTTCTTCTATACAGACACATTTTTGTAAAAAAAAAGAATGTGAAGTGAAAGTGAATGTACATAGGAAATATAAGCTTATAGGTACTTACTTTGGGCTTGGCATTAAGGCGCTTCAACTTCAAAGATTTACTGCGCTGTTTAGTTTCAGCTAGGGACAACTCCCTAGACATCCATGTAGTGTTTTTGAAAATTAGAACCCTTAGCAAATACTCCAAATGTTGAAGTTTGTGGTGCTTGCATTCATCATCTAGAAGCCAGTTATGTCTTTCATTCAATTTTTGTACAATCGCATTTAGTACATTTTGTTTGAGGCCCTCTTTATGTGCGAACATTTCAAATGCTTTTGTAAATAATGAGATTACAAAATGGCATAAGAAAAACACATTGTCCGATGGATTTACAAGACATAAGCGATCTTCCTTGTAGCTTTTACACTGTATGAAATATTCAGAGGGATTCGTGGCATCGCCGTTTGTCTTTGTCATAGAAGCCTTGCATTTCTCGCATTTAGATTTTTGCACAATCGATTTAAATATTGTAAAGCCAGTTACGTACCGCTCGGCTTGTAGGGTATGCTGCTCTGAGTTTGTATGGAAAGCTACACTATTTAACGCGGAGAGTATTTCCTGCAAATCTTCGGTCCTATTAATTTTTGGGCCAGGAGGAATCTTCGATGTAAGTTCCTGCTTCCAATCCAAAAATGTGGCCTCATCTGCGTTACAATTTTTTACCCTACTACCGCGTGCGCTACTGAGTACTTTCATTGAGTCTATCCTTGCAATTTTGTATCGTACTTCTCTTACGTTGTGTCCCAGTGATCTCAATTTGGCAAACGTGTTTTCTAGGGCATCTTGGGACAATTTTCCAACCAGAATATACTCCACATCCGGACACTCGTCAAATACGTTTTGCGATAATTGTATAATACCCAAAAGTGTTTGTTTCAATCCACGGATACACCTAACAGATCCACAGATGGGTTTTATACTTTCAACGAATTTGATGGCGTCCTTTAATCTGTCAATTTTTTGAGAGCATCCCCTTTTTACTGGTAGGTTATTTGGATTTCCGGAGTGCAAGTTTTTTACATTTAGCTCATCAAATAAATTGTTTGCAGCCTCGATGAATTTCTGGGTTGGACGTGTCGTTTTCGGAAGAGTGCCATTTTCTATATGAGTTTGTAGTGGCCTATATGTGGACATGGTATTTCACTACCTTATTTGTGGATTATTTAAGACGTAGTTAAGAAGTACGAACTTTGTCAACCATGTAAACTATTCATTCTTGTTCTTCCTCTCTTTTTGCGCAGTCATCGCATTGCATCTAAGATCTCACTATTTCATCATCATTTCATGTATATTATTAGAATTAGTTAAATAAAGTGTTTATTATATTAAACATTATATAGCCGGTTTATTCATTCATTAAACTAACCACGAACGGCTATAGTGGTGACCCCGACGTGATAGTAATAGACACATGAGATGAACGAAGACACAGGCACCGAGAAGACAAGCACATCCGTGGGAGCAGGCCAGGCTCCGGACACTGCTGGACAAGGAGTGGCGACTTCCCCGATGTACGGACATTTTGTAAGCAGAGTTTCAGTGAAAGTACCGCCGTTTTGGTATGATCACCCTGAAATCTGGTTCGCACAAGTAGAGGCTCAGTTCGCCGTTTCAGGCATTGTGACTGACGAAACGAAATACAGCACCGTCATAGCAGCGATTGAATCACAGGTGTTGGTGCAGATTTCGGACGCTGTCCTCAAGCCGCCTGCAACAGGAAAATACGAATTTTTGAAAAAATGCATCATCGAACGCTTCTGTGAAAGCGAACAGAAGAAAATACAGAAATTGCTGTCCGACATGCACCTTGGCGACAGGCGACCTACACAATTATTGAACGAGCTCCGTAGTCTTGCGAAGGATAGGGTAAGTGATAACTTCCTGGCATCATTGTGGCTTCAACGACTACCACAGAATGTTCGTGCCATTCTCCAAGCCTCCAACGCGGAGCTGTCCGAATTGGCAAAACTGGCGGATAAGATTTTGGAGGTGAGTGATTATCGACAACTTGCCGCTGTGTCCACATCTACGACACCGAACGAAGCCACCTTATTGCAAAGAATTGCGGGTTTGGAAGAACGTTTGGAGAAATTAGGCCGCTCTCGTTCATCGAATCGTAAGAAGAGCCAACGTAGTGCTACACCATCTTCGGAGAAATTTTGTTGGTACCACTGGAAGTTCGGCGAGGCCGCTACAAAGTGCCGCCAGCCTTGCGAATTCCATTCAAAGCCAAAAAACTAGTTACCGTGGCTGGTGCATTGTCCAGCGCACCACGCCAAATTACAGTTGCACGTCTTACATTGCTGGACAACGATACAAAGGTGAAGTTCTTGATCGATACGGGGGCTAACGTTTCCGTTTTGCCACCGCGTTCATGTGACAGAAACGTCACATCGAATTCAGTAACATTATTTGCAGCTAATGGCACCATATGGTGAACGTCGTCTTAAGTTATCTCTTTCATTAAGGAGAGTCTTCGAATGGAATTTTCTCGTGGCAGATGTTTCAACAGCCATAATAGGTTCTGATTTTCTCAAGCACTTCGATTTACTTGTGGATATTAAGCAGAATCGTCTCGTCGATCGCAGGACTTTGCTGCACGCTAAGGGTGACACAGTATATTCATGTGCACCCGTCATATCAACATTCAATGCCGACAACATATTTTCACGACTGCTATTTGAGTATAAAGACATCACCGTGTTAAGCAGCAACCGAGATCGAGAGTCATTGCAGACGGACGTTACACACCACATCGTTACTGGTGGACCAGCGGTGTCTGCCCGACCACGAAGGCTGCCACCTGAGAAATTCGCTGCTGCCAAAAAAGAGTTTGAGTTTTTGGTGGAGCAAGGTATTTGCAAGCCATCCAAAAGTAATTGGGCAAGCCCCCTACATATGGTAAAAAAGACGAACGGGGAGTGGCGGCCGTGCGGTGATTACCGTGCGCTTAATGCGCAAACTTTACCAGATCGCTACCCTATTCCATTTTTGCATGATTGTACTCACATGCTCCATGGCAAGTGTATATTTTCTGTGCTAGATTTGCAAAAGGCGTACCATCAAATACCCATAGAACCCTCCGACATACCCAAGACGGCGATAACAACACCCTTTGGGTTGTTCGAGTTCAACTATATGACATTTGGATTGCGGAATGCGGCACAAACTTTTCAGCGCCACATCAATTCTGTTTTGCACGGCATCGATTTTACATTCGCTTACATCGATGACATTCTCATTGCATCATCTAGTGCGGACGAGCACGAGAAACACCTGAGAATTGTTTTCGATCGGCTACGTAAATCTGGTTTGGCAGTAAACGGCAGCAAATGTGTTTTGGGCAAGTCCGAAGTTAAATTTTTGGGACACACTATAACTCCGAACGGCATTAAACCACTAGAAGAGAAAGTGACAGCAATACGTGATTATCCCAAACCTAAAGTGGCGAAAGAACTTAAGCGGTTTCTGGGGATGATTAATTTTTACCGCTCCTTTCTCAGGAATGCAACGCGCAATCAAGGAAAATTGCAGGCTCTCATTTCGGGCAACGTCAAAAACGACACGACGCCAGTTGTTTGGGACGATGAAGCCACAAACGCATTTGAGGCCTGTAAGGAGGAATTAGCAAACGCCACCATGCTTTGTCACCTGTCGCTCAACGCAAAATTTTCTTTGTATACAGATGCCTCTAGTGAAGCTGTTGGCGCAGTTTTACACCAGACTGTAGATGGTAAGGTCCAACCATTGGGATTTTATTCCAAGAAGTTAACAGCCGCACAAGCGAAGTACAGTACATACGATCGGGAGCTGTTGGCCATTTATCAGTCAATAGACCATTTCCGGCACTTGTTGGAGGGCAGACAATTCACGATATTGGCGACAAGACACCACCAAGGAGAGCGCGCCAACTGGACTTTATTAGTCAGTTTACGACCGACATACGACACTTGCGGGGAGATGACAATGGCGTTGCCGATTTTTTGTCCCGAATAAGTTCGATAGACAGCCCGGATTTTGAGGCCTTGGCGAGAGAGCAAGGTCGCGATTCGGAATTGGAGCAAATTATAGAAACCAATAGTTCAACGCTAAAACTGAAAAAGGTTGCTGTTCCGAATTCGACCGAGACGCTGTATTGCGATACCACTAACGACAAAATTCGACCATTCGTACCACGAACTTTTCGTCGTCAGGTAATTGCGAAACTACATGACCTGTCCCACCCTGGACGAAAGGGAACGCAACGAATAGTTGGAGAAAGGTATGTATGGCCTGGTATGATGAAGGATATAGCATGTTTCGTCAGAGAATGCATACCGTGTCAGCGAAGCAAAATTTGTAGACACACGAAAACACCTATAGGAAATTATGAGCCAGTCGAGGCCCGTTTTGATCATATCAACGTGGATATTATTGGACCACTTCCAGTCTCCAAGAACCAACGGTATTGCCTCACGATCATTGACAGATTCTCGCGATTTCCAGTGGCCGTACCAATTGCTGATATAACTGCAGAGACTGTTGCTAGCGCTCTGATCGAGGGATGGATATCTTTGTTCGGCGTACCTCTTCGTATATCCACCGACTTGGGACGACAATTTATATCATCCGTTTTTTCCGAATTGACAAATATTTTGGGAGTGCAGCATCTGAAGACCACTGCTTATCATCCGCAAGCCAATGGCATGATCGAGCGATTCCACCGCACGTTGCCATCAAGTGCTACAACACAGACGACTGGACGGCAGCGTTGCCATTGGTTATGCTTGGCCTACGCACTACTGTGAAAGAGGACATAAATACGAGCCCAGCGGAGATGTTGTTTGGTTCCCAACTACGAATTCCTGGGGAATTTGTGCATGCGGGTAAAGTCAAAGCTAGCGAATCCGACTTCATTAAAAACCTTCGTAGGCAGATGTCATCGTTGCGTCAGTATTCAACTTCACATCATGGCAAACCTAATGTGCACATCGATCGCAATTTGCAAAACTGTAAGTTTGTTTTTATACGCATTGATAGAGTTCGAACTCCTTTGGAAGCGCCATACGAGGGCCCCTTCGAGATATTGAAGAGGGGTGATAAATTTTGTAAAATCAAATTGGGACAACGGAATGTGAATGTATCTAATGACCGTCTCAAACCAGCATTTATCGATTTTAACGACACAACTCTAGCTGCTTCTAGGAACCCGGCCACTGAGGAAACGACATCTCTTGAAAGTCCTAGTATGTCGAATGGTCAGCCGTTTTTTCAACACGAACCCCAACCAACACCAGAGACCCGACTAACGAGAACTGGCCGGCACGTTCGATTTCCGGCAAGGTATCTCTAGAGGGGGAGCCCTGTAGCGGCCTATATGTGGACATGGTATTTCACTACCTTATTTGTGGATTATTTAAGACGTAGTTAAGAAGTACGAACTTTGTCAACCATGTAAACTATTCATTCTTGTTCTTCCTCTCTTTTTGCGCAGTCATCGCATTGCATCTAAGATCTCAATATTTCATCATCATTTCATGTATATTATTAGAATTAGTTAAATAAAGTGTTTATTATATTAAACATTATATAGCCGGTTTATTCATTCATTAAACTAACCACGAACGGCTATAAGTTTATATTGCAGCTGCCATAGTGTGGCTTAACACCTGTACCGCCCTTGTCACGTTCATCTTGTCGAATGGTTCTAAATAAACATGCCTTTCTGTTAATTTAGGACATAATTTGATGTTTCTGCTTTTTTTGTCGCTCTCAAAAACATGTACAATAGGTTTGGCGTCAATTTTTCACCAGCTATGACGTATCCTTGGGAAAACAAATTGTTACGCAACGACTTTATTAAGTGCGGGTAATCAAATAGGCAGACAATTTGTTTTCCCTTAAGGTGGGTACTATGTTTTTTTCGGCACGAAAATATTTCGCAAAATGTTATTTCGAGTTGAAAAAATGGAACGCTTTTTTACAAAGTCGCATTCCAATTTGGAAGTGTGTTTGTCAAAGTGTCACTTTTATATGTATGTATGTGTGTATATGCATGTGCATTTTTTCTTTTTGCTAACATTCTAGAAAACAAACAAAAGATAAAATTCGAATCAATAAACAATTGCAATAATGCCGACTTAGAAAATAGTTAATTTAAATGTCAGAATGAAAATATTCTTGGAGATCATTGTGCTAATGTTATACATAAATTATTTATTTTGTGTTGTTGCGGTGGCGATGTTTGTGAGACATGAAAAGTCAGGGTAGTACAATGTTATAAATAACAAAATAATTTCCTACTGTTGTACGAATATAAATAAATAAAATGATGTTTTGATTAATCGAAAAATATGTTTTATTATTATATTTAAGCATTTACATTATATTTGTTGACATATATAAATTATACTTCCATCCATAAACGGAATATCTTCTTCCAACTTCTATGGCTGGTAAGAATTAACTATGTATGTTCTTTACAACCAATTCCAAATCGAGATCACAGGCACTGTCCAATTCCATTGTCCTACTGCTTTAGTAGTGTTAGCCGTCCATAATGTTTCTCCTGGCTTTTGCACACAATTGTTCTAAACATACAAACATAAATGTACATATCTAATTACAAGTCAAATTCCACATTATTACATTTAGTTACATGTCCTTCCAGTGTTTTGCACATTTTATTTGCTTTTGTACTGCAATCCAATTGGAATTTCGTTCTTCTGGTTTATTCCATAAACATAATTATTTTTCCTACCACATCTTTGCATTCTTTTTCTTTATTTCGGAAGATAATTTAATTTATTATTCTTTATTAGGAAATTTTATTTCTAATATTTACAACATTTGAGTTTCTTGCGGACAAAAATAAATATAAACAAATGGGAGTGTGACGGTGGCGGCATTAAATTTGTTACGGCGTCAATTTGTAACGGCGTTCAATTTGTGGTGGCGCAAAATGTTACTTTTTCGCGTTGAAATAAACAGAGTACCACAAACGAAAAAATTTCGCAGTTTTTTTCGCGACTTTGTTTTTATATGGGATTTCAACGCGAAAAATGAACATAGTACCACGCTTTATGTACAAAAGATGGATTTTCACAGCTTGTCCCAAGCTTGTAGAACAAATCGATGTTTCCTTGCCCTTGATCGCAAATTAGCCCATTGACATTGAGTCCAATTTCTGTCAAAGCATCGATATTTTCTTTGACAAAATCATGAAGTTGATTATGGGTTGCGGCTTTCGACATAGCATAAAAACTTACGACATATTTCCACTCGCTGCAAGTGCCCTTTGCCATGAACACCAGAACTTTTTTCGCCTGTTGGGGAAATCGTCTTCCTTTTCCATGGTCTTCAAACCCGTCAATCAAATCTTCAGATTTGCTGAACTCCAGCTCTTTTCTTAACTCCATTTCATCGAAGAGCAATACGCACTGCCTCTCCCGCTTCGAGAAGGTCGATACAATTTTATCCAGATTTCCAAATAGCAATGGATCTATTCCAATCTGGGCTTTTGAAATTGGCCGCCATCTTAATAGACTGCTGGGATGTGGCATGTGGAGTTGAAGGTCGTCACGCATAAAATGGTAGCATTTTTGGGAAGTTAAGTAAATACTTTGGGACAAGTTTTTCTCCTCCGTCGTAAATTGCTTTCTTTTTGCGCTGCAGAACATTTTTGATAATAAGAAGGCTTTTTTGTCCCCATTGTCATCTGGCAAAACTTGGCGCATATTTATATTGGCAATCTTTTGTTCTAAGTTGAGGATTCTTTTCTGCAGGAAGCATTCATTTTCTTTAAAATTTTCGAATTTTGAATTTCAACATCCTTCTTACTTAATTGGTTTCTTAGGCTGTCTATTGTTTTGTCCTGTATTTTTCCATTATTGTGGCAAGAGCAGTAACATGTACTTTCAAAAACAATTCTAGGCTTCTTTGCTGAAGCGAGATGGCTTTGCCCATATGTCCGTTTTGCCGGTGCAAAAGTCCTCAAACAGAAATTATGGACAATTTAATGAATTAGAAGTTAGGATCCAATCCACTCTCGGAATACAGAACTGGGGTGTATATTATTTATTTTATTGTTATTGCTTTTTGTTATTTATTCCCTTTGTTCCAATGTGGACCATAGGGTCATAATAAATAACTGCCATTCGGATCATCCGTTTCGTATCGTATATTATTCTACCTCGTCCTATGTTAGAGGATATAATGAAAAAAAGTCTTTATTTTCGAATCTACAATGACCCTATAATCATCAAATTGATAATCAAACATAAACAAATTAATTGCGAACGGCATTTTTTTGCAACAAATTTGTTTTAGCCTGAGATTTCATTTCCACCACTAAAGTGACAAACAGGTGGACATGGCTAAATCGACTTAAAAAGTGATTCTATACCGATCGGTATAATAAACAAAGGTCTATTCACTTTGTTTTTTTAGGCATTACAAACAAATTCACAAGGTCGCTAAAAATTTGTCAGAATGTGTATTTTGATGCAGTGTACAAAAATCCAATAAAAACCTGTATTTCCATTTCTCTTGTTACACACATATAACATAAAGTTTGGCAACGCACGTTATAAAAAATGGAAGCAACTGAAATCGAGTATTCATCTTCAGAATTCTAAAATAATTTATTTGCGGAAAAAATTTTTATCGTTTTTTATTAAAAGCAGTAAGTGAACCCTTTGTGACTCCCGCTACATTTTTATAATATCATATAAATAAACGCAATTGTATTTATTTTAACAAAACGATTTTTAATAACATTTATTAAAACACATTATATATTTGTAAATGAATTTATGAATGAATACATGTTTATAAATGAAATTTATGGGTTATCTACATCAACATTACCAATAAAGTAATGATATAAGTACCTAAAAATTGTTTTTTTTTTTAAGTTAAGAGATCAGAATGCTTTTGTATAAAAAATAATTAAATTATTTTCTTATTTTGCAGATTTTTTTTCTTGGCGAACTTCACAACTTATTTTGAGTAAAATCGATAAAGGACGTATATATCGTTAACCAAATTTAGAAATATTTATGTAGACTTTTATTTTAAGAATATAATATATATTTATGTATATATGCAAACTAAAAATTGTTATTTTTACATATTACATAATTTAATTGACGAACATAACTACTGAGTTAAATATAGCTAAATAAAACTAAAAAAACATATAGAGAAACTTTTTTAAATGTTTTTAATTAAATTAGACATTTCAATAATTTTACAGAAATTGTACTTGGAATTATAAAATTTTCATGTCATACTTTTCAAAGTCCAAATGCCTTTAATTTTCGCCATGATATTTTCATATCATAGCATTTTAAACTATATTGTTTTAGAAAGGATGGTATTATCGTTCATAAATGAACTGGTCCGATTGTCGGACAAGAATCCTGGATATACGAGTTTTCTATCTCTTGAAGGAGCTTTTGGTCAAGTGGTTGAAAATCACGTGAGCGTAATTCAAAGTAGCCTATAATAATTTCTAGAGCCCGACCGAATGTTTGGCTTCGGCTAGGGCCAAAAAAATTGAATTATATGACTTTTTAAAGAAAATTATGTTATGGAAAACTTCATAGAAATGTACATAAGTGAACAATACTACAAAAATAATTTGAGAAAGGACACCAAAGGAAGAAAGACAAAGAAAAACATGACTCAGTTCCTCACCTAAAAGCTCTCCAACTAGTGGAAGCATTCTAGTAAAAGTAGTACGAATAGATAATAATGAGCAGAAAAAAACCCAAGTGTGCTAGAGAGTAGTTGCTTGTGCTGCTGGGCAGCTGTATTCAAATTAAGGAAATGCAGAAAAAATACGTTCTTTGTCATTATAACATTAAAGTTTTTAATTTATGTGCTATGTAAATAAATACGTAAGCAGTAGACATAAACTGATGAAAAACACAATTTTTTGGTGCAAAGTAAACAATTCTTTAACAAATATAAAAAATTCGGTTACGGCTTCGGCCGAAGGTTGTAAATTTAGCCGAAGTTCGGCTACGGCTTCGGCCTTAAAATCCGACTTCGGTCGGGCTCTAATAATTTCACACAATGTTTCAAGAAAATTGGTAAACCCGTATAAGCATCAACCTTTTGCAATAATGCCTGGTACTGACTTCACCTGAAAATCTGTTGAACTCTACATAAAATTAGCAAATATGACATTTTTAATTTTCTTTTGAAAAGTGTTAATTTTTTCGTCAGAGCGTTAGGCTGTCCGTTTCTATAAGCATGAAAATTAATTTTATTAAATTCAAAAACATCTTATTAAATATGCCGAAAATTGCATCAAAATGTTCGCCTTTTCATAACAAAAAAGCGAGTAAGGAAGGGCTTAAGTCGGACGTAGCCGACTATATGATTATAAATGCGGGGCTCAACCTAAGTCTTGTCCGCTTTTACTCAAATTTGATTAAAAGGAATCAGTTAGTGATTCTGAGTTGAATTTTGCCAAATTTCTCACGTCATACTTAAAACAAAATTTTTAAAAAAAGAAACTAATTATTTTTGTGATAGTAATAAAAGAAATTCCTTGCGGATGAAATTCTTTTGCACTACTGGTCATTTTTGAAGAGTTTTCCTTATTTCTGATGAAATTGTTTAACTTTGAACTTTCATGAAAAGACAAAAAAGCCTTGATCGATATTAAAACTTCTGACCAATACAAATTTTGATACGGTCTGGAAGTATATGTCCTTTATTGCAAGGATCACAAGTAGTAACAAAACGCAAAAATTATTTTTTTGGATTACGAATTGAGGCTAAAATCACTGCGACCAAAATTTCGCACAAAATGATGTTCATATGTGTAGAAACAGAAGATAAAGTTTGGAATTTTCTCTTAGTTTTTCGTCTTTAACTATTAAAAATGTTCAGCTCTTAAACGACTACTACAGATTTGAATACTTTTTTAATTAGTTTTTCAAAAACTTCGAAATTTTTTTTTATAGATTAGAAAAATTTACAGAGAATGACTCGTTATCTTTTATTTAAATTAGGTAATGCACAAATCGGTTCATTTGTGCTGGTGCAATTTTACGAATGTTATTTCTTTTTTTAGTCTCAAATTTGGAAAAAAATTTAAACAATTATAGCGAGCTCTTAACTTAGCACTTACTTTTAATTAAATTTTTAGGCAACAGTTAATAATCAATCGAATTAATTCTCAGCTCCATTCTAAACATGCTAAGTCGACTTAGCATAGTTTTAGGGAGATTGCATTTTTAATTTCTAAATACATATTCCAAATGAATATATCATATATTATATATTTAATGGTGTGTATTTTGTAAATCAAAATTTTCAATATATTTGTAATCCATACCTGGAACAGCGCTTAACCATAATCTCATTTCCGGTTTAAAATGCATCTCACAAATCCTTGTATTTGTATTAATTTGCCTCATTTGCAGGCCCAAAATTTGGCAAAATAACTTTGTTATTTTTTCTCGATCTGGGCCCAATGGGAACTCGTACAACTGCTTGAAGCTTTTGCATCCCATAACACACTTTTGCGACATTTCACAATATTTTTTAAATTAAAATGGTGAAACAAATAAAATTCAGAAAATAGTGACCGTTATAGCTCAACTGGTTTTTTCGAATGAAGAAAAATTTTCAAACCTGAGCCATTCTACATACACACAATTTTCATTTGTTTTTATGAAGCTGGCAATACCATAGGCGACATATAGCATAGAGTTACCATGTTTTTTCTAAGCATTCCTTCATATTGTCAAAAACATCCCCTATAATACAATGACAAAACATTTTATTATAAATAATTACGCTAGGGTTATTTTTGTTTGAAAAAAAAGTATGATTTTAACAAGTATATTATTATGAAATTATGTATTTATATTGCGTAGTGTTTTGTTTCATTAAACCCTTATCACATTGTTTAATATAATTTTGTTAAAATAAGTACAGTTTATTATTTGTTTGTCATTGAAAGCCCCTAAAATCCCCAAATCTGCTTCATAAGTAGGTGTTGTCCATGTTTTTGCCAATTTGTAGTTTGTAGGAAATTTTTGATCCTCATCTTTCTCCCACTTAACGTAATGCATTGCATCTGTATATCTGAAATGATAAGTCTGAAAAATAATTTCAAAAAAATTTCTGATCTTGTATTTAATTTTCTATAAACTAAAATAAAAAACACATAAATTATTCACTAATATCGAACCGTTGTCGTAGTCATCTGTTATTTTCTATAAAAGTTGTTATGATATTTGCCAACATTGACGCTATCTATTTAAATGGTTTTTGTTTATTATAACACTTTTCGAATGATGAACTTATTTATCTTTTGGGAAATGTCCTAAATATTCACAGTACAAGCTGGTCTACTGATTATAAAAATCGCCTAGGGTAATATACCGGCACCCCCACAAAAAACTTTTAAAAATTGTTCCCAAAAAAAAATCCATCAACATAAACAAACCCTAAATCTTGAGGGAAATCCCTATCATGGCAACTCTGATATTTCTTGAGAGAAAAAATATTATCTTTTCTCTCTTTGCAGAGTAAATAAAAGTATCTATCCTCTCTTTGCAGAACGCTCTCTCTACAGATTAGCCAGGCAAAAGCGCCATCTTCAATGTGCAGACAAACTACGAGAACTGTCAAACTCCATGGGACGTCTATAGTATTTAATTGTCATTGAGTTTACCAGGCGCTATGATTTAGGACATAACCTTAGAGCTGTGACATCGATTATCGCTTTGATGTTAGTGGTACTTAGGGCGTATACCGAAAATATGCGCGCACTACCACAATACGCTTTGGCGAATTAATCACCCTTATCGGAAATAAAATTTCACACGGAATTTGTTCCCTGTTCCCTAAAGCACGGTACTATGTTCCGGTTTCACGCTGAAATCCCATACAAAAATCAAAGTTGTGAAAAAATGAGTGAAATTTTTTCATTTGTGGTACTATGTTTTTTCAACGTGAGAAATTGACTTTTTGCGCCGCTACAAATTAATTGAACGCCGCAACAAATTGAATGCCACCAGCATTGTACTCCTATTTATTTATATTCATGTTTGTCCTCGAGAAATTCAATTGTTGTCAATCTTAGCGATAAAATTTCCTAATAAAGAATACAAAATTAAATTATCTGAAAGAAAACTAATGCAAAGCTTTGGAACAGAAAATAATTATGTATATTGAATAAACGAGAAGAGCGACATTCTGATTGGATAGCAAAGCAATAAAGTGCAAAACACTGGAAGGACATGTAACTATATGTAATAATGTTGAATTTGTCTTATAATTACGTATGTACATTTACGTTTGTATGTTTAGAACAATCGTGACGAAAAGCCTGGAAAAACTTTGTGGACGGCAAACGCTACCGAAGCAGTAGGTCAATGGAATTGGGCAGTGCCTGTGATCTCGTTTTTAAATGGTTTTAAAGAACATAGTGAGTTCTTGCCAGCCATAGGAGTTTCAAGAAGAAAATCCGTTTATGGATAGAAGTATAATTTATATATGTCCACAAATAGAATGTAAATCCTTAAAAATAATAATAAAACATTTATTTTGGTTCATCAAAACATCATTTTATTTATTTATACTCGTACAACAGTAGGAAATTATTTTGTTATTTGTAACATTGTATTACCCTGGCTTCTGATGCCTCACAAGCATCGCCATCGTATCAACACAAAATAAATAATTTATTTAATTATAACATTAGCACAATGATCTTCACCCATATTTCCATTCTGCAATATAAATTAACTATTTTCTAAGTCGGCATTATTCCATTTAATTGCTTATTGATTCTAATTTAAACTCGTGTTTGTTTTCAAGAAAAGCAAAAAGGTAAAAATGCACATGCTTATACACAGACACATACATATAAAAGTGACATTTCGACACACACACTTCAAAAATGCAATGCCACCTTAGTAAAAAAGCGTTCCATTTTTCAACTTGAAATAACATTTTGTGGAATTTTTTCAAGGTGAAAAAACATAGTATCCACCTTAAATTGTACATTGAAAAGTGAACAAATTCCGCGTGGAATTTTATTCCCGATAACAAAACATATTTGGGTAATTTAAACTAAAATATGCATTTCTAATTTTAGTTTTATTATTATTCAGTTGACATTAACTCTAGTAGGATCGGTTACGTTGTTGTTTTATAAATATTGTAAGCCTTGAAAATGACCGACAAAGTCGGTCAAAATATCGGGTAAATATCAATTTTTTATAATAAAACAATAAATTTATAATTCATTTGTTTTATTTATGACCTCAAGCCAACAAAAATATCATTATTCAGAACATTTAGTAACATGTTCTTTTGTTTTTACCAGTTTCTGGCATTGTATGGAAAGGGATATCAAGTATTTTCTTTCTCTCTCGCCAGTACGCCCTGTCTATTTTGAAATTATTCGGCGTGTAGATTTTTCATATTTTTAAAATTATGTTTGACAGACGCCGTACGCTTTCACACGCATTTAAGAGGCTGCCTGACTTCTCAAAATCTATTTGACAGCAATTCGACATATATAAATCGACATATTTTCGAGTTCGGACTAACGCTGCAAAATAATTTTTTGCTTATTTTCTAACAATTTAATATCTTTCTTTAGTAATTTATTACACATAAAAAGGTGAGTGGTATCCTCCGAACTACCGAAACCCATAACCAAAGAAAAGTGTGTGGTAAATGGCTCAAAAACTGAAGTCGACAGCAGCAAAATGTGTGCGGTGTGGTTTGGATGAAATGAACGCCTTCTATGGTGAATGTTTGATAATTGAAAGGCCCAGCAATGACTGTTCAAGTACTTCCGCATAAATGTATAGGCTGGCAAGTAATGAAGCTCTCACCACGTTTCTTGTGAAAATTTTGTGAATTTCATAAAAAATTTCTAATTGTGATTGAAATAATTAAAAAAAATGCAACAAGTACAAAATTTACAAGTATGACTTTTATGGCCACATTTTGACGTTTCCCATTTGTCGTCGTCTGACACTGTGAGAACGCATATTTATACACAACAGTGCCAGAGAGAGAGAGAGAGCGGGTAATGCAAATGTCAGACTGAAGCAGAGAGAGCATTACTTTTATTCGCCACAGTTGAAGTTTTAGCAAGAAGAAAACGTAGAAAAAATCGTTAACCAATAAAACGCAGCAGAAAATATTCTTAATTTTTTACGCCGTTTATTAAACAAAAACAAATACATTTGTCCGCAAATGAAAATGTAATTGAAATTATAATTAAATTGGCCAATCTACCGAATCTTAAAATATCAAAAGGTATGTGTGTGAAAATCAGTGATAATTTCTGTGCGTGTGCAGTGTTGTGGTGGTGTACCACTAGTTACGACGGGGCAATGAAGGAACAAAAACTCCCCTCAATACAGAAAAAATCTATGGGTATTGTTGAGTAGTGAAATGTTGTGGGCACTACTATAGCAGTGAAGTGATTTCTGGGCTCCATCTTTTTTTGTGTGGCACTCCACATTGATGTTTTACACTGTCCTGCTATGTTTTTTGTGTGGTCAATGTGATGCATTACACATTTTGCCCTCATCTTCTGTCTACATCCGCAGTTCAGTTCAGCGTCACGCAACAATTACAGTGTTTTTCTTTTTCTATTTTTTATAATAAAAAGTGCGGCTGCCACAACTACAACGTCGAAGACGTAAACGAAAAAAAACAAAAAAGCTCACGGTTGAACATCCATCACCATCAACATGTTTTGGGATAAGAACGATTCGCCCTCACAGAATATTGAGGCTCTACTGGAAAAGGAGGTAAGTAATAAGAGGGTTAGGGTGGAGTAGTGGATGTACAATAATCTACAATATTGTTTGTTCTAAATGACAACACGTTCTAATACTTGACTCTATTTTTATTCCGTATGTTTTTATGTGGTGGTGCCCCCAAACAACGTATCTTACTACTGATTGCAGAATGTCACAGTTGAGGAGTTTTTGGATGAGGACGACATCATACAGGAATGCAAAACTCAAAAGAAAAGCATTGTAAACTAGTAAGTATTTTTGAGAAATTCATGTAGGGCGACGTTTGGCCTTTTTTGTTGCCATAATAGCCTCAGACAGCAGGTGTGTAATGTTGTTTATGTTTGTAAGAGATTTAGAAGTTGTAGACACAAATACCCGCCGACTGGCGAATCTGATAGTTTCAATGGGAAATGTCCGTAATTGTTTCCACTTCGTTTACAAAATTCTTAATTAAGAATTTGCGATAGCTTATTAATGTTAGTAGTCGCTAGAATGTTAAAAAAAAGAATATAAATAACTTAGTAGACGGCATGACGCATCCAAAGTAACTAAAATCTTAAATGTACTGCATTTGAGAAAAATTAAACCACACAAGTAACATTGCTTAATCATTGACTTAAGTGTAGTGAAGAAGAAGATTGCATTTAATTGTTAAAGTCTTGCATAATATTTCGTTACCAAACTTTCAACTATTGTCTTTCAACATGGATGGTCGGGTGTAATCCTTAGGATATTCCAGGTGGGAGATCTAGATAGCTCAAAATCTTCTACTGTTTCAAATTGTGTCTATTTTTCTTAAGGTACACTATTACTATATGTGACAACTCCAACCGTAATCAGGCTAAATAAATCATTCATAATTAACCCATTGTGACTGAGGTACTAGAAGGAGTTTACCAATATGACCCATCTTTCATTTGCGAATGTTTTGATCCACAATTAATATTAATATCGGTTAATGACTTCTTTAAGCTAAAAAAACCTCATTTTGAGAGCGATTCAAAAATTCACCATAATTAAATTACACAAACAAGTGAGAAAATGTCAGTCGGGTAAACCGACTAAGGTATTCCCTTACTTGCGAGTAATGTAATATATATGGTATTTAAGAAAGGAAATGCCAGAACGTTGAAAAAAATCTATAGTCATTCGAAATGTTGTCAAAAATATAAAAAAATTTGGACAATATTTCTGCAGAATTTGTGGAATGAATGTTGTGTTTGAATGAATCTGCCAAATTGTGTTTGGGTACCAGAAGTGGTACTAACCCCCAATAACACAAAACAAAAGAACCGAGCGTTAGAGCTAACGAAAGTTAAATTGTATGGAATTTGACAGCTATAACCGGTAGTTAGCACTTAAACCTAGTTTATTTATTTATTGTTAATTGTCCTAAGTGTATTGTTTTTCCTAAGTGTATGTTTTTTTGTGATTCCGATGACTTAAGGCCATTCTCGATTTTTCCTGTGTTATCGAAAATATGTTAACACATTACGAAGGAACGAATTCTGTGACATACCAGTGCGACCATTTTTCCTGTGTTATCGAAAATATGTGAACACATTACGAAGGAACGAATTCTGTGACATACTAGGGCGACCATTTTTAATGGTAAAGTTGCATTTCGACAAGGTCCTGTAGGGTTGCTTCTTCATAGGGGTAGGGTTGCTAAATACAGCGTAATTGTATCTTTAGACTTAACAAAGGCGTCTAATTCGATTTCTTGCGGTATCATGATTAGGAAACTTCTCAATAACTACTTGTGAACCGATTTAGTCGTCTTTGTGTGATCGATCATAGTTTGTATGTTTGAATGGGAGACGTGTTGGGTATGTACTTTCGTTAACATCTGGTTTACGGCAAGTTTAGGGTTTAGGGCCTCTTCTTTTTCTACTATATGTTAATGACCTATCAGTGTATGTATGTGAACCAATGTGTAATCTGTTTTTATTTGCGGATAATGTTTTTCTTATCTATAGTGACCATCGTGACTCCTACGACATTTTGGAAAGCAGTATAAATCTTTGTCTTACTTCGAAGTATTAGGCAATTATTTTTGGTGTGTTCCTTACGCTTTTGCAGATGACATTCAGTTGCTGTTTAAAGGCCACCATCATTTTGCGGGGACTCTTCAGTCTAAAATTGATCTTGTTTTCGAAACATTAAGTGTTTGGATGTTGCATAATAAGCTTTGCATAAATCCGTTAAAAACCAAGGCACTATATTTTTCTTCCGTTTGCTACAATAATATTCAGTTAATATATAATAACACTCGAATTGAATTTGTCCGTCGCATGGAATGCCTCGGAGTTCAGTTAGATGATAAGCTTTGTTTTGAACACCACATTAATATGGTAGTTTCGAGGGTGAATCTGACCCTAAAAAACCTGTATGGTACAGATTTATCTCTGCCACTTTTTGTTAGGGAGCGGCTTGTGCATGCCCTGGTTATGCCAACTGTTTTGTATTGTTTGGAGGTATACTCTGGGACTACACAGAGAAACATAAGTCTGATACATCTGACTATAAACAGAGCTGTGCGTTATGTGTACCGATTAAATCGACGAGTTCATATAACCCCTTATGTTGAAAAATTTCTAGGGTGTAGTTTCTCCACTTTTTTGAATTCCCGGTTATTAATTTTCTTCTACAAGCTGATTAGGAATCAGTGTCCGAGTTTCCTGGTAAGATCATTTGAGTTTTGTCACTCAACTAGAAGAAATCAGATATTAATACCTAGGGTATTTCACCTTTTGGATGACGCATTTCTTGTAAGAGTAGCACGATTATACAATGCTTTACCTGCTGAATTAAAAAACTTTAGTTTATCATTTACATCTTACTCTAATCGGCTTCTTCAACATCTTCAATAAATTTCTTATAAATTCTGTCTCTATTTTGATTATTTCCATATATGAGTAGTTATTTAATTATCCTAAATACTTTTCCGTATACCCAATCTGTACTCACATTATGTATTCCTTATTAATTATTTCTTATTATTTTACTTAGGTTTAAACAAATCATATACCACTGAGTAGTTTTTTACCCTTGGTTAAAAAGCTTAGTTAAATGCATATTGTAATTAATGTTTAATTGGCCAGACGGCTTTGAATTACAAGTTTGTACGAAATAAATGAATGAATGAATTGAATATTTTTCGGGCCAATAATAAATTTTCATTTGAGATGCATATAGGCTTTTTCCATAGATTATACGCCACTAACCTATCTACCGACATGGGTTAAAACCGGACTTGCACGGTTGGAGGTTGTATCTGGTACAATTGAACGTGTTTCTTTGAAATCAAAGCAAACATTTAATGCAATAGCTTGATTTGTATATGTTGAGAACTTTTTGGGCCTTTCTTTTGAACATTTTGTTGGCTATAGAAATCTGTTTCTGTTTTATAAAGTGGGTAAGAGTGGTATTCCTGTTTTTTTTGTCAAATTTTTTATATATTCCCTCTTCTCGAAGTACCCAGATTATTATTCCCACTCTAATAATGCATTTCGTTTGAAAATGTTTAGCTATTTTTTACCATTATTGACTTAATTATTTTTAAATATATTTCTCATTGTTTAAATATTGCGATATATAATTTTTTTCTATTATTTTTATTTTACATCATTAATGTGCATATTTGCGTTGAACTATGTTTGTTCAGATCCCGACTCATATTTTAGTTACATATGGCTGTTATGGCTGGGGAGACAATGGTATATGTATGTTTAGTATGTAAATTTTTGTTTAGTTTTAAGTTTCTATTTAGGAATATATTACAATGTATTACAACGTATTACATTATTTTGGTCTAATAGGCTAAGGTATTACGGAATTAAATAAAAACTACACGTGTTGTTCCTATTCCAAAGGTCAAGGGTTCATACAATATTGATGGCATGAGACCAATAAGTATTTTACGTTGTCTTTCTAAGGTTGCTGAGCATGTTATATATTTCGTTGAGGTTTGCAAAATGTTTAATACAGACAGAATTTCGGATATGCGTAATGTTTGCATCGGAGTTCCCCTGGGGTCTGTTTTGGGTCTCTTCTTTTCATTTTATACCTTAATGATATACAGGGTCTCCCATATTCGACGGACCCATCTGGCAACGCCATAACTTTTGACAGAGATGTCAGATCGCTTAATGACATACCGCGTTTGAAGCGTCAGTCCAAGCAGATTTTTACCATGGAACAATACACGCCACGCGAAATAGTTGAAATTTACATTCAACAGAAGAAGTCAATTGTGAAAACTCAACGTGCTTTTAAAATATTAAAAAATGTGAGAAGTGTGCCTTCTAAGAACACCATTAAGCGTTTATACGAAAAATTTTCGACTGGTGAGGCTCTTTCTAATCCGAAGAGGCCAAATAAAAGTCGACCAAGGCGATCGGCCGAGAATATCGCTGCCGTACGAGCCAGTGTTGAGAGGTCCCCAAGAACATCCCAAAACGCCGTTCTCAGCAGTTGGGCATGGCTCGGTCCACTTTACAACGGATTATTCGCGTTGATTTGCATTTGTTCCCGTACAAAATTCAATTGACGCAAAGATTGTTGCCTGCGGACAAGCCTCGTCGATTGGAATGGGCCCAAAAAAAACATGGGTCCGTCGAATATGGGCAACCCTGTAGTAGATTGTATTAATTTTGATATATGCATTCCATACATATACGCTGATGACATACATCTTTTCTTCCGAGGCACCACTAAAGTACAATTGGAAAATAATATTGATTCCACTACCATCAATGTATCGTAAGACTAAATCAATATTGTTCGGTCATTTACGTCGAGTAGATCACACTCTTAATGTGTGTATAAATGACAGTGCAGTTGAGTTCGTTGTTGAGATGAAACGTTTAGGAGATAATTTTTTTAAAGGCTTGATTTTTCCAGCCATATTGACTCGCTATTTTCAAAAGTTATTTCGACCTTGCGTAAATTGTATTATATATACTTATCTGTATTTTCCTCATTTTATAAGAAGCAGACTCGCTTTTGCCTTATTGATGTCAGTAATATGTTATTGCATTGAAGTTGTATCAGACACAACGGATGAGAACTTAAGTGGAATTGAGAAGCTCTTCAACATGGTAGTTGGTTTTGTATATTCCTTAAATAGGCGTGGTCACATTTCGGAACATGCTATTACATTTTTGGGTGTCCCGTTTAAATTACTTACTTTACGTACTGGATCACCTGTTTCTCTAATTTATTTTTATACCCTACACCACACTGTGGTACAGGGTATTATAAGTTTGTTTCACGGCAGATGTTTGTAACACCTGAAAATAACACAGCTAGACCCACCTTAAAGTATACCGATCGACTCAGAATCACTAGCTGAGTCCGTCCGTCCGTCTGTCCATGTAAAGTTGTTCGTAGACTACAGGTCGCAATTTCACTCCGATCGTTCTGAAATTTTGCAGTTTAGAGTATTTCGCAGGTGTTAAGATCGCTATTATATTTCGTCCGATTTGGCTCTTTAGTCCTATAGAAGCTGTATTTTACATCAAATCCTTTTGAAATTTAGAATGGTAGAGTTTCTTGATCCATGAACCAACATTGTCGAATTTGAAGAAAATCGGTTAAGATTTAGCTATAGCTCCCATATATATGTTTCGTCCGATTTTGCTCTTTAGACCTGTAGAAGCTGTATTTTACATCCAATCCTTTTGAAATTTAGAATGGTAGAGTTTCTTGATCCATGAACCAACACTACCGAATTTGAAGAAAATCGGTTAAGATTTAGCTATAGCTCCCATATATATGTTTCGTCCGATTTTGCTCTTTAGACCTGTAGAAGCTGTATTTTACATCCAATCCTTTTGAAATTTAGAATGGTAGAGTTTCTTGATCCATGAACCAACACTACCGAATTTGAAGAAAATCGGTTAAGATTTAGCTATAGCTCCCATATATATGTTTCGTCCGATTTGGCCCTTTAGTCATATAAAAGCTGTATTTTACATCCAATCGTTTTGAAATTTAGAATGGTAGAGTTTCTTGATCCATGAACCAACATTGCCGAATTTGAAGAAAATCGGGTAAGATTTAGCTATAGCTCCCATATATATGTTTTGTCCGATTTTTCTCTTTAGTCCTGAAGAAGCTGTATTTTACACCCAATCATTTTGAAATTTAGAATGGTAGAGTTTCTTGATCCCTGAACCAACACTACCGAATTTGAAGAAAATCGGTTAAGATTTAGCTATAGCTCCCATATATATGTTTCGTCCGATTTGGCCCTTTAGTTCTATAGAAGCTGTATTTTACATCCAATCGTTTTGAAATTTAGAATGGTAGAGTTTCCTGATTCATGAACCAACATTGTTGAATTTGAAGAAAATCGGTAAAGATTTAGCTATAGCTCCCATATATATGTTTCATCCGATTTGGCTCTTTAGATCCAATCGTTTTTATACCCTACACCACACTGTGGTACAAGGTGTTATTTAAGTATAAAATGTCCCAAAAGTAAATTTATGTAAAAAATTTATACATGAATTACAAAATTTATATATCAGAGTTATTCAATATTTCGAGAGTGGTGTAGGGTATTATATAGTCGGCACCGCCCGACTTTAGCCTTTCCTTACTGGTTTCTAGATCGACTCGTAACCACCAGATCCTTCTACCTCGTTTTTCACATTCTATCTTTGATCGATCGTATCTTGTCCGTGTTGCACGAATCTGGAAAAAACTTCCTGTTCACTTGCGTGTTTTATTATTCCCTAAACATGTGTTCGAGGGGAAGTTTTTGGAGTTTGCTTTACATCAATTATAACTTGTTTACTTGTTTTAATGTGAGTTTTTAGTTAATTCCCTTTCTGGCTGGGGGCCCTCCATTGCATTTGTGTTTTATAGGATTTTTTATATAAATGTTATTAAATTAAAAATTAAAAATAGGTTTAAGTAAAATCTTAATATGTATTTTTTTAATGTTAATGTTTTAATGTCTTAAGTTATATTTTTATATTGTAAAACTTATGAAACGCAGTTGCCTTCGGAAATGATGTCAAATTGGCTTGTACATTGCAACGTATGAATAAAATAAAAAAATGAAATAAATAAAGAAAACATGCAATGCAAAAATATATAAAATGTCCGCTGAAAATTAATTTTCATTGTGAACATTTTTAGTATATTGGCGCTGCTATTTTTCTGACCATCGATATATGTCACGCTATTTAAAATATTTATCTGTCTATAGTAGACAACGATAATAGCACTTTTTGTGGTTGTGGTTTTATAAATAATGTAGCCAAACCGGAAGATATAAAACTAGAAGACTGATTTTAAAAAAGATATTTATATTAAAATTTCTCATTTGTCGCAACGATTTAATAAATCAATAATAACGGACACTGAAATAAGGAGAAATTTACACAGGTCAAAATCTTAACGACTTCGTTTTTCCTGAAATTAAATGTCCTATAGATGCGTTTTTACCTAACTAGCTAGAGATATGTTAATTTGATGAAATCTACATACACACATATATTTTTTCTAAAAATTTCCGACTTAGTATGTACAAATTATTTTACCTAAAACCATTATGTTACCTAGAAAAGAAGTCGAATTTTTCATTAAAAATTTTGGTATTTTTTAAGAAATAAAGTCGTAAAATTGTAAGCTGCAAAAAGTTTCCAATTTGTCAATTCTATCTTAAAATACGACAGATTTGAAAATCTATGGTTAAATGGAAATATGAAGGGTCCGAATATTTAATATCGACCTATGTAGTTTATTTTTGGCAAAAAGGTTTATAAGCAATAGGTAAAATAAGATTTCGCTTTCATTTTTTTTTTCTAAAAATTCTATGGGCATTTTAATTTTTGAAAAAATTAAAAAAATGCGTTTTTGTGTTTAACGAAATTTGTAATTGCTCTCGAACGGCTGAACATTGTTGGATGGGCATGACCATTGTTGGATGGGCATGACCAAAGACAAATATAATATAAGAAGACATTCCTTCAGGCCGAAACGTCATAATCTATCAGTTACGAACGAATAGGAATGAATTGTAACACGCGAAAAAACAGTATTCCGCGAACATTGATTGAACTTTTTTCGCACTTATCGATTAATATTAATTTTTTAATTGTGACAGTTACAAAAAATTCGGGAAAACCGGTCTTAAAATCCGCGAAAAACCTCACTCGTTGGAATCAAATTCCTATGCGTTCGTAACTGACAATTACTCGCTACAGGAAGGAATGTCTTCTTAAATTATATTGTTTTTGGGCATGACCATAAATGTTTAAAAAAAAAATTTAAAAAAAGTCATAGCGAGATCTTATTTTAACTATTTGTAACTGCTTATAAACATTTTAGCCAAAAATAAACTACATAGGTCGATATTAAATATTCTGACCCAAAGCAATTTTTGGAACACCTCACGAATTAAAATTTTACAAGTTAAAGATTCCCTGAAAACTAAAATCCTCGCATTGGGCAAAGTAAAATTACGGATATGGGTTGCAATTTTTAGTCAGTATCTATAAAATATAAAATTTTGATTCAATTTGATTATATTAAATTGCATTTAATAAATTTAAAGTATGCACTGGTATTACAGTTATAAGCTGTTAACAATTGGTGGTAAATGGTACATTTGGGTGGAAGGCTTGTCAAAGTCGCAAATTTTTCACTGGACTCAATACACTGTACAACATTTCAAATATTCCCAGTCAGAAATTTATGACGGTACCACAAAAAAAGCGTTTTTAAAGCGCTGTTTTCGAACGCTTTCACAGCGGTTGCTTAAAATGATTGATTAACATGAGAACAATGTGTGTCATTAAATGGTAAAATTGTTCTGTATGGTGCCATAGGGAAGGTATTCATTTTTCGTATAATAAAGATGTGTTAAGTGGGAACTTTTTAACTTGAAAAATCAAATTTCTGATAATTCGTCCTCAGCAAATATTTTTTTTTAAAAGTGTCTATACATTGTTTGATGAGTAATAACACACGATTGTCCCAGCGACTTTTGAAATCCGTACTTAATAGCATGCTTGTTTTATTTGTTAACTCACATATACGATGAAGCACCATCCTATAGCACTGTGAAAAACTGGTTTAATGAATTCAATCGTGGCCGACGCTCGCTCAAGGACGAAGGTCGTGAAAGTCGTTCAAAAGCGGCCGTTGTGCCAGAGAACATTGATGCCGTGCGTGAACTGATAATGCAAGATCGTCATGTGACATACCATGAGATAATCCTTGGGCATTTCTTCCACCAGCATACATTCGATATTGCATGAACACCTTGCCGTAAAAAAGGTTTGTTCTCGTTGGGTGCCGCACAATTTGACAATCGCTCAAAAAAAGGCTCGTGTCGATTGGTGCAAAGAAATTTTGAAAAAATACGATCTCGGTGCTTCAAAAGTCGTTTATAAGATCGTCATAGGTGACGAATCGTGGATCTATGCGTATGATCCCGAAACAAAACAGCAATCGACCGTTTGGGTCTTCGAAGAGGAGCCAAATCCAACGAAAGTTGTTCGTGGAAGAAGCACTTCGAAGCAAACGGTCGCCTGTTTCTTCGGCAAAACTGGTAATGTGGCGACTGTTCCGCTTGAGCAACGTAGGACGGTCAATTCTGAGTGGTACACCACAATTTGTTTGCCTGAAGTCTTCGGAGAAATTCGAAAAACGAACAAGACAAGACGAATCATTGTGCACCATGACAATGCGAGCTCTCACACATCGGCCCAAAACAAGCGCCTTTTTGACCGGCCAAAACGTCGAATTGATGGGTCATCTGTCGTAAGCCCTGATTTGACACCCAATGACTTCTTCTTATACACTCACATCAAGAAAAAACTGTTTGGCCAACGTTTTTCGACGCCTGAAGCAGCTGTTGAAGCCTTCAAAAACCATGTTTTGGAGGTGAATTTTCAACACACTGTAACCAAAACAATTCGCGCCAAACTTTTCAATGGAAATACTAGATGGCGCCAGGCAACACTTAGTGTTGCCTACGCCAGAAATATATATAGCAACCCTCGTATTTTATTGAGTTTGCTTTTCGTATTCAGTCACTCATGAAAAGGAAAATGTCAATCTGTCCCTTGAATTTTTATTTCGTGCAAATTTTTCTACTTTTTATTATTTCATCATAGTAACCGAGGCTATTAGGCCTTATACAGTACTAGGTACTAGGAGTGGACCAATATGGTCTATCGTGCGCAACATCCAGCAGACACACAGACGGAGAGACGGACATTGCTCAAATGACTTGAAATGACCGTTATCGAGTTTCCACAAAATCATCCTTGGGGTCCTAGGTCACTCCTTCGATGTGTTACACTATTGTAACATCGAATTCATGTGGAACTTCTTCTTTACTAAGGCGAGGAGATAAAACTTATCGGATAAACAACACATTAGAAATAGTTTACGGTAATTTTATACTCGATATTTTTTAATTAAAAAAATCGGTCATGGTTATACTAAAATCTGTGAAACAAAATTTTCTAATATAGGAAATGTTACAAAAAAATGTCTCCATAGAAATTTTAATATTGACCATTTTTTAATCTATTGCTCAAAGTCCAGCAAATAATGTCGCTTTTATTTTATTAGATTTTTTCATTTTGTTATCTCATGATTGACTAATAGATTTCGAGATTTGACCATTCTATTTTATTGTTTTTTAAAATGATCAGGTAATCTTGTGGAAGTATGATATTATTTAAATCTTACCATCGCCACGTCTGATAACCGATAACCAAACCCAAAACATTTGTTTTCCAATATCAACACACTAACACTGGTGCAACGATTACATCAAAAATGAGAAATAAAAATGTTAGCTACGTGACCTTTACAATAAATATACACAAATATAATTTTAGAACTTTTTAGTTAAGATATAAATATTCATTGCTGGAAGTATTAAGTCATACAACTGGATATACAGATTTGAATAGATAACATCGCACATCTAGTATAACAACTATTTTAAATATAATACATTTAAGAGCTAAATGCACTCTATTTATGTAAATAATATAACATAATCTGTACAGTGCGCCCAAAAGCAAATCTAGGTGTAGGCAATAGTAATGTAAATTATGTATATTAAACTAGCGATTCTCGCCTTCTCTTACATTCGGTGTAACTGTGTCATGCAACACGATTTTAACAATCGGCCTTTCGTAAGATGGCGGTTCCTAAAATTAGCCGACATGATATATAGATGGCGGTGGTAGTTAGAAAAAAATTACTTTCTTGAAAAGTGGCAACCTTCTAAAACATATGTTTTAAGTTTCAAGGCGTCACGTTGTTTATTTTTTTTCAGAACTCAAAGGTTAACGATCTCAGTGAATTTGAAAACATGAACAAAATAGGTCACCGATAATACAATATGTACTTGCATTTGAAAGGTACCAGTCCAAGCAATATTAAAACCGAGCTAGATTCTACTTTGGGTGGTCTGCTCCTTCTTTTACAACTATAAAATATTGGGAGGCAAAGTTTAATCGGGCCGTATGAGCTGCTCAGAAGAACATCGTAGTGGTCGACCAATTGAGGTTTCCCCGACAGAAATGGCCAAAAATTCCACAAAATGGTATTGGATGACCGTCGGTTGAAGGTTCGTGAGCTAGCTGAAGTCATAGGTGCTATACATCACATATTGATGGGAAATTTGCGATGGTCAAATTAATGAATTAAAGTTCGAATTGCCCTCGTACATAAGGGCTCTGCACTTTGTAGGAATGTGTTATTATACTTATAAATATATTGACAAATATTTGCAGTACTACACGTGTTAAGAAATAATTGCTGCTTATCTAGAAAATGTGAAGATTGGTTCCAGATAAAGATATATTCTATCGATAAGAGAGTTGCCTTTAAAGTTAGTTTCTATGGAAATAGTCAAATCAAACGAACAATGCTTGTGATCTTGAGGAAAATCGTAATTCTAACGCATTTATAAATCAATTATAAGAGATATTGAAATAAGGAGAATTTTTTGTAGAAGAGGATATTGTACTTTAAATTCTTTGAACTTAAATATCCACCATTGACCGAATTTTATTTGATCAGTAAGAAATATGTTAGATTGATGACAAATAAAACATAATGCCTCCTATTCGATTTTTTCCCATCGCGCCATCTTTTTAATGAAAGAGTTAGCAGAAGAAGGAAAAGTAGGATTACCTTACCTTACATAAAACTATTATTCATTATTCTCAAATTGAGGATATAAGGTTTGGTTAGGTTAAGGACGCGCGGCTCACAACCATTGCAGGCGTGCACCACTTCCCTCGGAGACCATTTGGTCCATTGTGTTCGTCTTGAGAAGATGAGTAAAAGAAGCGGGAGAGGTCAAAGAAGATGAAGGAGGTGATGATTATAGATAAGAGAGAGGAGAGGTTTAGATGAGTTGATGTCAAACCATCCATCTCAAGCAACCTATGAAGCCCATGATTCTATCAATATCGTGGGATGATAGACATTCAAGATTTTGAATCGTGTAATCCCCTAGGTAGCAATGTCTTCGTCTTAATAGAGTAGGACATTGGCAGAGAAGGTGTTCGATTGTCTCCAGTTCCTCCTCATCCTCACAGAGTCGACAGTAGTCGGCAGAATCACTCTGCCACCTTGATGTTAAAGATCTAACATTGCAGTGGCCAGTCAGCGTGCCTATCATTAAACGATTGTCCCTCTTTGTGAGGTTAAGAAGATCTTGGGTCCTAGATTGATTGATGCAGTCAGATCTGCTCGACCATTTCTGGTTTGCCAGGTCTTTGTAGAAACACTGTATTTACTGAAGAATTCGCAAAGGGGGGATATAGTGTTGTTCTCCGCGATATCACAGTGTCCGGGGACCCAGCACAGTCTAATTATGTCCGCCAATTGCTGTAGTTCCAAACGGAAATCATTAAATACCTTTGACATAATAGTGGTTGACTTCAGTGCCTTTAGAGCAGCCTGACTGTCAACATAGACTGATATGTGATCATCTTGCCCGAGTTTTCGTCGATTTATCAAGATGTGGGATTGCAGTATAGCAAAGATCTATGCCTGGAAAACGCTGCAGGTGTCGGCTAACCTGTAGGACGTATTTATGCTAAAAGATTCGATGAAAATGCCTGCCCATGTGCCTACATCCATCTTTGAACCGTCAGTGTATATTGCATGTCCCTCCGAAAGAAGGTTGCCGCATGACTAGTCTATTCTGGGGAGATCAATATGTCAAGATTTGAGAAGAATTTCTGAACTGGTGACAAATAGTCTGTCGCTCCTGCCAGAGCCCTTAGATCAGACATTCTTGATGGCTCAATGAGAATGGCCGAGTGTCCCCAATCCGCGTTACGCCACACACGAGCTTCTCGGAGTCTGAGAGCGTATTTTGTAGCACTGCACTTAACAATAAGACCCATATAAATAATGATGCCGCTTTTTGTATTTTCTCTAACTTTTTAAGCTGACATTTAACTTCTGTCGCCTTCCACCGTACCACTGAACCATAGGTACTTGGCTTGAGCCACCAGCTCGTACCTATGGAGTTTCTGCACGAGTATAGTGAGTTCAATTCCTCTTTGACTCTTTCCTCTGTGTTTCTTATTCATCTCAATTTCCGGTCAAGTATGACACCATTTAGCCTCAGAGGACAGGTTCAGCTCCACTCCGTCCAGAATAGGTGTGGTGAAATATGGTATCTTATTCTCTCTGGTGAATAGTACAAGCTCGGTCTTCATGGGGTTGATGCCCTCCCCATTTGCCGTTGCCCATCTAGATGGCTTCCTAAGAGCCTCCAACCATGATGACAAAATCATCTGCGTAGGCGACAACTTTCACTCTTTCTTCCTCGAATGATCTGAGTATTCCATTTAGTACCAAGAGCCACAGGAGAGGTGCCAGTACCCCTCCTTGAGGAGTTCCTCTGCTTACCATCTTCCTAATGGAGCCCTCTGCAAGTGACCAGTATAGGGGGAATGTCCACATCCCCTAAGGAATTATGTATCGATTCCAACATCACATTATTGAAGGTTCCTTCTATGCCTAGGAAAGTAGCCAAAGTGTATTGGTTTTTTTCCTAGATTACCCTCAATATAACCCACCACGTCATGAAGATCACTGCCAACAGAGCAACCCTTGATGCACGCATGTTGACTACTGCTGATTAAAGATCGGTGTAATCGGTCCCTGATATAGATGTCAATCAGTCTCCCCAAAATTTTCAGTAAAAACGATGAAAGACTGATAGGTCTGTTGTATTGAAGATTATTACAGTGAGTAGTAGGACTGATATTTAGAACTCTTGTTTTCTTATCTTCAATCGCCTCAAAATTGTTTTATTTTCCCTTATTTTCTTTTATTATTTCATTCAATTATTATGCTTGTATTTTATGTCTAATGTTTTTTTGTTAATAATTTGAGTTGTTGTTTTGCATATATATATTTTTTTTTCACAGTGAGTAGTTTTTCCTATTGTTGATTTCAGCATAACTGCTTATAAATACTGTGAAAGTTAGGAGGAATTTAGTTACGCTTTTTTTAAAACTCTTGTTTTTTGTATTATTTTATAATTAAGTCTATTGATACATTATAGATATTTAAGATTTTCGAGTAGAATATTTATTGTCGTATTTTGTAATCATATATGGCCTTATAGGCTCGGTTACTCCGATGAAAACAAATAAATTAAAAAAATATTACTTTATTTTATTCGTTTATTCGACTGAAGCCTTCTTACATGTTTTATAATATTTTTGGTTAGAAAAATCAGATCATGTTTATCTATGAAAAGTAAAAAAATTAAAAGTTATGGATATAAAAATTACTAGCTACTGCCTCCATTTATTTACCAGCAATTTTTCGTGTTTTTTCTCTTATTCTTCAGCTTCACTCGCCCAGAAGTCATTAAACGTATGATTGAATTAGTAACAACAGAACCTCCAGAGGATTTACCTATGGCCCAACGTTTTCGTCATGCCAATGTTGCTTGTGAAATTTTATTGCTGTAAGTTGCAAACATAACTATACAATTAATTAATGGACGTGATAATTAACTATATCTGTTTATTTTTGCAGCGGTCTGCCGTCCTTAGATGAGAAACTGATCTCCGATGAAGAGATATTAAAATTGCTATATTCATATCTGGAAAATGAACCACCGTTAAATCCCTTGCTAGCATCGTTTTTTAGCAAGACATTTAGCATGCTCTTTACCAAAAAGTCTGATCAAGATTGGTTTTTGTATCAACAACTGTGCCTAAAACTTTTGGAGTATTTAAAAACGCAAAATAATTTTTTGGATTTGATATGCAAGCATTTCAGTACGCCCGTCATACCCGATCTAATAATGGAGATGATGCGCAACGTTGAAGGTGGCCAATTGAGAAGGAGCTTGTACGAGGTGAGTTGTTAAATAACAATTTAGCACATTCCTGATACATTTAATATTATATAAGGAACATTGTGGAAAGTAACCTTTATTTTTATATCGTAATTATAAATATTTTGACCCCTCTGAACAATCTCCTTTTAATATGTTTAGAACTTCTCGCTTTATTATTTATAATTTGTGTTCCTTTTTTCTGTTTCCAGTGGTTAAATGAGGAAAGACTGGTTGAAAAACTTATTGACATTATTGGTGATCCCGAACAAAGTGAAAAGCATGCAAATGTTGCTGAATTTCTCTGTGATCTTATACAACAGGGACGCACCATGCGTCAAACTGATCAAGAAAATGATAGTTTTGAGCCGATTTTTGAAGGCTCCAATCCTATATTGAAAAATATCGAAAGTGCACCCACTTTATTTGCCTTGTTTAATGTGATCCTGCAACCAAATGCTCTCGAAAGTGCTATTGTATCCGGCATAACGGTTGTACTTAAAATAATCAAACCGGTTATGGTGATGTAAGTAAAAAAGACGATATATTATAACAATAAGAAAGATAATACATTTTCTCACTCCACTTTCTTAGAGATGAACGTATTTCGGACCGTTTGAAATTTTTACAAGACCGTGAAAAGGAGATACATAATGAGTTATTATCGACTGTGATTCGTGTTATTGAACCTCAACTTAAACACTTCAATGAACTACTTAGGAACCCGCCAAAAGTATGCCAATTATCTGAAAGAATACTTTTTGTTATATACGTTTACTTTTCTTATTACTTTAGAAAGCCGATATTGTCATATCGGCCGCTGTACTATCGCCGCCTTTCGGTATGACACGCTTGCAAATTTGCCGTCTTTTTACAGTATTACTGCAAACTAATAATGAAGAAATTTCCAAAGCGTAAGTTCCGCAGATCCCACTATAAAATACTAATGTTTAAATATTGATTTTTGTCGTTGTTTTCTTAGTATCTGCGAAACAGATTTCTTTGATAGTCTGCTTTCTTTATTTAAACAATACTGCTGGAATAACTTCTTACACAGCGAAGTGGAAAAGTGTCTTCATACTGTATTCTACAGTTCTCTAGCAAATACCACTAATAACAATTCCACGCACGTGATCAATGGCTCACAGAATAAACAAATGAATTTTCTCGATAATGTCATCGATAACATTTTCCCTGGCCTGGAAGCCAGTGGTCAGGCGGCAAAAGGTTCTGAAGAAGGCAACAAATCAAATGATGATACTGCTGAGCAGTCAGATATTAGTAAAGAGACAAATGAGGCAGATGTAACAAAAGTACCGGCTGAGATCCTTCCGTCCGCCATTCAGACTCATGTGAGTTTTCTGTTCGTTTTTGTTTTGCAATTCCAGTATCAGTAACAGACAATATTTTCTTTCAGCTTATTGTTAATTGTAACTTGGTTTCGAGGCTTATAGAGTGTTGGACAATTAATCGGGATATTGAGTAAGTTGTGCGATCTTTGTTTATTTGATGGGATTTTATAAATAAAATCCAAAATGTTTTCTTTTTGCTTAGATCTGCTGAGAAAGGACGTCGTTTGGGTTATATGGGACATTTGATAAAAATCTTCAAACATATTACAAACTGTATATCAGAATCGGAACATATCGGTGCCTTAATTGATAGTAATCTTAAAGACGACGCTGAGCGTGAGCTATGGCAATCCATAGTGAATAGCACAGATGGGGAACTGACACAAGCCTTGAAAACCCAAAGTAAACTATTGGCAAATTGTGAAGCCTGCGATTATGATATATCTTTGGATTTCCTAACCGATAATGATTTTTCGGGTGCTTTGTAAGTATAGTATATATAAGAATCGATTGCACTAGCATTTTTTACCCAGACCTAATAATGCATTTTTCTGAGGAAGTTTGGTCCCCTAAACAAGGCAGTCCCGCGCACCTTTCATATTGACAAATTCCTAACGAAAATCAATCCCCCATAATTTATGTAGAAATAATTTCGTATTTAAGTTTAACTTTGCGAAGACTACAGTCAACTTCAAAAGAATTATTGTGATCCATAAATACTTCTTTCTACATTAGATCTCAACCAATGACATCATTATTTTACTTTTTTGAAGATATGCTTATAAATAAGAAAGTCATCAACAAGTAAGGACATTTCAGTCGGTGAACCGAGTAAGGTATAACCTCACATTGTGAGTAATGTAAGATGGTAATTCGGGTGACAGAATGTTTAAA
Organism: Eudasyphora cyanicolor; assembly: GCA_963930755.1. Taxonomy (NCBI): domain Eukaryota; kingdom Metazoa; phylum Arthropoda; class Insecta; order Diptera; family Muscidae; genus Eudasyphora; species Eudasyphora cyanicolor. The sequence goes on from OZ005735.1 coordinate 269,188,425, forward strand.
AAAAATTTCCGTTCTTTGTCAGTCTATAGTCATTGAAAATGTTGTCTTAAATACGAAATATGAAAACATTTAGATGATCACTGCAGAAGTTGTGGGAATGTTGTGTTTGGTCGAATGAGATAGAAAAAAATATTATCACATACAAAATTTGAAGTCAATCCAAAACTTCTTTCGTGCCCACCGAATTGCTAATCCCCTGAATATGCTAAGGGGTTAGGTAACATTTATTTAGGGTACAAAAAATTAACCAAAATCATTTTCACATTTAAATTTTTTTAACATGTCTAAATTTGACTGGGTTTTCCCGAACTTTTTTGAAGTATATGTTTGTACATTTTTTTTCGGTAATATCTATGGCAAACAAAGCTAGCTGGCAAAACTTGAGAAATTATGAAACCTGTTGAAAGGGGACTCAAAGAGAGGAATATTTTGCTTAAAGACACAAAGTAAATTTGATTGCCATTTTTAGGGGTAAGGTGATGAGAAGCTTTGACGGCTGTTTTGAGAGATATATTTCACAAGATTTTGCTTTATTTCGTTTCTTGAGTTGAAGGATGTATTCCACATCCACATTGTTCATATATTTAACCCATTCGCGTGAAATTCTAGAAAATATTTGGACCTTTTGGATAGAAATGATTTTCTAATGAATTTCCAAAATGTGTTAGAAAAGTGTAGTTTTCGAGAAAAGGGAAAAAATGTTTCACTTTTTATAGCCTACACCACACTGTGGTACAGGGTATTATAACTTTGTGCATTTGTTTAAAACACGCAAAAGGAGAAGAAATAGTCCCATCGTTTATTATGGTCCGATCTCCACTAAACTAAGCACATATCTTTCTATTAAATTAAAATGGGTTGAGATTTACATATAGCTCCCATATATATGTACCTCCGATTTGGCATATACATATGCACTGTATAAACAAGATTTTTTAACCGAAAAATTTACAGAGAGAAGTCTCTTAGAGACCATACAAAATTTGAAGAAAATCGTTTTAGAATTAGATATAGCCCCCATATGTATGTATTACATAATTAAACACTCCAAATTTGGGGAAAATCGGTTCAGAGATAGATATAGCCCCCGTATATATGTATGTTACCCCCGATTTGACTTGTCAGCGCTAAAGAAACTGTATTTTGTATCCCATCAGTACGGAGGTTTTATATTACATAAATGAACACTGTCTAATTTGGAGAAAATCGGTTCAGATTTAGATGTCGCCCCCATATATATGTTACTCCCAATTTGACATGCCAGCGCTGTATGTATTTTATATGCGATAAGTGCAAAATTCGGCAGAAAGAGGTTTCTTATTTCATAATTTAACACTGCCAAATTTGGGGAATATCGGCTCAGATTTAGATGTAGCCCCCATATATATATATGTTCCTTTCGATTTGGTATCTAAGCTCTATATAAGTTGTACTTAACTTCCGAAATTTGACAGAAAAAATGTTTCTTAATTTAGGAACGAATACTGCTTAATCGGTAAGATTTAGATATAGCCACAATAACTTTTGCCTATTTAGTATTTAAGCGCTATTTATATTTTACGTCCGATCTACGAGGGTTGCTATATATATTTCTGGCCTAGGCATATTTCTTGCCTGGCGCCATCTGACATTTCCAGTTTGACATAAACGTACTCAGAACGTTTTGACGTACGCCCATCATTTGTGTTGTTTACAGTGACTTGAAAAAATCAATTTGGCAAAAAAATTGAATTAACTCGTGAACATTTTCGTGCGATCATTTTTCACAACTTTCGACGTGGATTTTCACGACAAGAGTGCATCGATGAACTTAAATCTTTGTATGGCGATGAAGCACCATCCTATAGCACTGTGAAAAACTGGTTTAATGAATTCAATCGTGGCCGACGCTCGCTCAAGACGAAGGTCGTGAAGGTCATCCAAAAACGGCCGTTGTGCCAGAGAACATTGATGCCGTGCGTGAACTGATAATGCAAGATCGTCATGTGACATACCGTGAGATAGAGGCATCCTTGGGCATTTCTTCCACCAGCATACATTAGATATTGCATGAACACCTTGCCGTAAAAAAGGTTTGTTCTTTTTGGATCCCGCACAGTTTGACAATCGCTCAAAAAAAAGGCTCGTGTCGATTGGTGCAAAGAAATTTTGAAAAAATACGATCGCGGTGCTTCGAAAAACGTTTATAAGATCGTCACAGGTGACGAATCTTGGATCTATGCGCATGAGCCCGAAACAAAACAGCAATCGATCGTGTGGGTCTTCGAAGACGAGTCAAATCCAACGAAAGTTGTTCGTGGAAGAAGCACTTCGAAGCAAATGGTCGCCTGTTTCTTCGGCAAAACTGGTCATGTGGCGACTGTTCCGCTTGAGCAACAGTCGCCACAATTCTGAGTGGTACACCACAATTTGTTTGCCTGAAGTCTTCGGAGAAATTCGAAAAACGAACAAGAAATCATTGTGCACCATGACAATGCGAGCTCTCACACATCGGCTCAAACCAGCGCCTTTTTGACCGGCCAAAACGTCGAATTGATGAGTCATCCGCCGTACAGCCCTGTCTTGGCACCCAATGACTTCTTTTTATTCCCGCACATCAAGAAAAAAATGCGTGGTCAACGTTTTTCTACTGTTGAAGCATTCAAAAACCATGTTTTGGAGGTGAATTTTCAACACACTGTAACCAAAACGCTCAAATGACAAAACGGTCTGAGTGAAGTTATGCTAAAAAATGTCAAACTTTCCAATGGAAATGTCAGATGGCGCCTAGGCCAGAAATATATATAGCTTTTGTTTAGAACTTTTGCTAGAATAGAAACAGGGCCTTACCAACTGAAAGTACTACATCAAAAAATGCATTAGTAGTTCTGGGTTATAGTTTTCTTTTTCAATTTTGTTTGCATATATCCTATATACATTGTCCTTTTCTCTTTTCCCCTCCCTTACATTTTAGCAATACCCTGTGCGCTATCACGGATTCCATGGACACAGTAAGTAGTCTTGAAACAGTGTGTGTTGTAATCTAGTGTTGTTGGCGGTTTCTTTTTGCCAAAAATCACCCAAAAGGCCGTTGTTGTTAAATTCCAGCCAGCTTACCAATCAGTGATTGACTACTAATGCTTCCCAATGTTTCGTTATGTTTCTCTCAAAAAAAAATGCTAACTTTGTTTGACTCTTCTTCTTTAAGAGGTCCCTTCTTCTAATGTTGTTTAAAAACTATCCATCTCTACTCCCTGTGTTTTGGTTGAAATTGTTTTTTGTGTTTAAATCTTTTGAACTTCTAAGAGCATATGAAAACTTTCTCTATCTCTTTGACCACAAAAAAACATGAATTTTCATTGCGCAAACAATGCCCGATTAACGAAATGAAATACTGAAAAGCAGGACTTTCTTTTTACACTTGATTACAATACCCAACATGATTCTGATGACGATGATGGCGACGACGACGGCAATAGTGATGACAATAACGAGAACAGCAACGACGAAGACCAACGCAACAACCATCAAGTCAAAAATGCTCTCAATTTGTTTCAGTTCGGTCGCAGCAATGACGATGACGAAGATGACGACGAAGAGAATGCCGCAGCTGGTGATGTGCTTTCCTTTGACGCCAATCCGTTATCTAAGTTGAAATCGTTCACAGTGACAAGTAATCCCTGGGACACTAACGATGACTTTGATGTCTTCAAGTCCGCGACAAGTTCAATGACCTGGGCACCTGAGAGTACGGGCGGCGACAATTTTGCCGATTTTGATGCTCACTTCAGTTCCTTTACTAACGATATGGGTGAAAGTTTAAGAAAAGCGACACCTGGTAATGATAATATAGGTGATTTTACTGCACCATCCCGGCCGGAGGATAATTGTCCAAATTTTCCAAATGCAACGACAACAAACGCATCAGCAACAACTTCCGAGGAATATGACAACAATGCTAATGTGGAAAAATTGTCCTGGCCTGGCGAGCTCTCAGCATTCCATTCAAGACAAACGTTTATAGATGATTACGAAGATGATGAAGGCATGTGGACAAAACCCTTAGGAGGATCAGCTGCCAGCGCCACAGAGCAAGTGCCAGAGGCTGGAAAAACAAGTAGCGACGACGATAACAAATCTGCGTTCACAAATGGTCCCACCAAAAGTGCGGAAGGAGAAAGCAGTGAAACAGATAAAGTGGAGGAGAAGGAGGAGGCTACAACAAAACAATTGTAAGATATGTCATTTTAATTATCATTGATTGGAAGCCAAAATGCAGAGAAATATGGTCTACTATTGCTGAGTAATCGGTAGCTTAATAGATCATCAAATTAGTTTTGTATCATATTATCTTTTGTGCCAGTGAATTACATTTTGTAATTTTAAAATGTTTTTATTCTGACTTAAGTTTTTACATATTTACAAGGCTTGACAGTTTACCAAGTTAAAGTCTGAAACATTTACACTCTTCAAATAGTCTATTAATTTAATGGTCATTTTATTATTTTTTATGGTACCTCAATTACTTTCTTATTATATGTATTCAAATAAAATAACTGTTGTTTTTAAATGTATGTATTAAATGCAACGTCTGGAAATCAAATTATCGAAAACGTGACTTTACGTATATATTTATCTCTTTGAAAAACACACATTATTGTTTCATTTGTCATTCCTGACCTGAGAATATCTGTAAATTGTGTAGAATAGCACAAAAGTGGGGTCCACAAAGGATTCTGCGATTCCTGTTCGCCACATTGCCATCAATTCGTGGTTAGTATGAATTGAGGCGGCTACACTTTTGAGACGTGTCAGAAGTCGCGGCAGTTTCTCTACTTCTGATGCCGCCGTTGGAGGTTTCTGTGGGAGCAGTTGTTCCAAACGAATTTGAAACAAAATCGTATAAATGAGGTTACAAATATCGTCAAAATTACATTTTGAAATTGTCACGGGAAGGATATGTTTCACAGACAGTTACATGTGTCTTGTCTCCTCACACAAACATAAGAATTCACCCGGTTGTTGTTTTTATGGCGGCTTCTGGCCGGTCTTTGTGTTCCCCCACTGCCACGGATTTCTTTGTAAGAGTTAATTTAATTCAATTAAATTTTTCGTATCTTGAATTGAGCTTTGTCATGGATTACGCTGAATGATGAAAAATTAAAAAATAATAAGTAGGATTTTGATTGATAATGGTGTATTACACAAAACCACACCTTCTTTCAAATTGTTGTCGGTCAATACCAACATTTACCATGCTATGGGTGAAATTCAAAATGACATAACATGAAATACAGCCTCATATACATCAAATATCAGCCATTTTGGTCCATAAGTAAGCAATTTCTTAATAACTTGACTACAGCGCCACCTATCGGATCCAGATACAGATACGCATACCCACATTGATAATATAGGGTGATCTAAGTAGAGATACTTTTTTCAAAAGCCTTTTTTTGACAGATCACGTGTGAGTCGTGTCATTGGCATTTCATCATGGAAAGACTTACGCCTGAACAACGTTTACAAATTATTCAGTTTTATTATCCAAATAATCGTTCGCCAATTGCGCTAAGTCCTTTTTTTAAATTCCAAAAAAAAAACACTTTCCCACCCATGAGCAATATTTTAGCTCTCGTTAAGAGCTATATTTTTGCCATTGACCGATTCCCGATCGGACGTACCGGAATCATCGGTCCATATTTCATTTCATTTATTTCGTACAAACTTGTAATTCAAAGCCGTCTGGCCAATTAAACATTAATTACAATATGCATTTAACTATGCTTTTTAACCAAGGGTAAAAAACTACTCTGTGGTATATGATTTGTTTAAACCTAAGTAAAATAATAAGGAATAAATAATATGAGTACAGATTGGGTATACGGAAAAGTATTTAGGATAATTAAATAACTACTCATATATGGAAATAATCAAAATAGAACGAAATTTATAAGAAATTTATTGAAGATGTTGAAGAAGCCGATTAGAGTAAGATGTAATTGATAAACTAAAGTTTTTTAATTCAGCAGGTAAAGCATTGTATAATCGTGCTACTCTTACAAGAAATTCATCATCCAAAAGGTGAAATGCCCTAGGTATTAATAACTGATTTCTTCTAGTTGAGTGACAAAACTCAAGTGATCTCACCAGGAAACTCGGACACTGATTCCTAATCAGCTTGTAGAAGAAAATTAATAACCGGGAATTCAAAAAAGTGGAGAAACTACACCCTAGAAATTTTTCAACATAAGGGGTTATATGAACTCGTCGATTTAATCGGTACACATAACGCACAGCTCTGTTTATAGTCAGATGTATCAGACTCATGTTTCTCTGTGTAGTCCCAGAGTATACCTCCAAACAATACAAAACAGTTGGCATAACCAGGGCATGCACAAGCCGCTCCCTAACAAAAAGTGGCAGAGATAAATCTGTATCATACAGGTTTTTTAAGGTCAGATTCACCATCGAAACTACCATATTAATGTGGTGTTCAAAACAAAGCTTAACTGAACTCCGAGGCATTCCATGCGACGGACAAATTCAATTGGAGTGTTATTATATATTAACTGAATATTATTGTAGCAAACGGAAGAAAAATATAGTGCCGGTGAGAACGTAACCGTCAATGGCGATCGTGCCATGATAATCGACTATTTGATGCCTGAAATTGAAGCTCGTGATCTCGGCGACATTTGGTAACGTTTTGGGCCGGTCGATTGGCCACCAAGATCGTGTGATATCACACCGTTAGGATTTTTCCTGTGGGGATATGTAGAGTCTAAAGTTTATGCGGACAAACCCGCTTCGGTTCAGGCCTTGGAGCAAGACATCACGCGTCTCATTCGCCAGTTACCAGTCGAAATGCTCGAACGAGTCATTTGGACTCAACGGATGGACCATCTGAGACGTAGCCGCGGCCAACATTTGATAGACATAATCTTCAAAAAAATAAATGCCAAAGTATATTCTTTCAAATGATAATAAACATTCCCCATTCAAGTTGAATTTTCTGTGTTTTTTTCTTTAAAAAAGTAGGGAACCTCGGAATGTATCACCCTAAATTTGGCGTTATTTGCGAATCGAATTCGCGTGTTGTTAGAAAATAGTTGTACGTTTATTCGTGAATAATATATGAACAGATTTATTTTCGTTTAGATTCATCCTCCATTTGTTAAACCAATTTAATATTGCTGTTAGTATTGATTGAAGGGTATTTGTTGCTTCTATTTCATTTTTTGCAGTGGTGAGAACAGCAGTGTCATCGGTGAATGTTGCAATTGTTGCATTAGTGGGACTAGGAATATCTCCTGTTTATAAAAGGTACAAAAGGATACAAAATTGGTCCAAGAACACTCCATTGGGGTACGTACACCTGCTTTTGTAGTCTTCAGTTTTGAATATTCATTTTCTATTTTCACGCGAAAGTGCCTATGGCTGAGATATGATTCCATTATTTCATAGAAGTTTGTCGGAAGATCATTATATAGTTTGAATAATAATCCTTGGTGCCATACTTTATCAAATGCTTGACCTACATCAAGAAATAGTGGCGAGCAATTTTATGTGTTCTCGATAGCGTTTTCAGCTACATCTACAATTCGATGAACTTGCTGTATTGTTGAGTGTTGACCTCTATTTTGTCTAATTTTAAATGGATAATATCAGTTTCCAATGTTACTCAAATGTAAAATCTAGATTTTAAATGGAAATCTCACTTTTCCATTTTTTGTAAATTTTTTTGAAATATGGTTAATCTAATAACTTTTACATTACTTATTCGAATCTTTTGTAATTCCACACATACATATATGGTCTTCCAATAAGAGGTTTCATTTTGATATGTAAAAAACTAGAATTTTTTAATGGAAATATCGTCAGCCTGTCCGTCTGGTTGGGGCGCACGATAACTTTCAACAGAATAAACCGATTGTCTTCAAATTTGGTATGTATCAATATTTTAGGCTATGGTCAAAGATGAACTATGTTGGTGCACTCCTTTGAGTACCTCTCCCACGAAGGGTCAACATTTAGTGAAATATTGATTATCTCATAACTTCTGTACTACTACTACTTTAAAATCTTTTTTCTTGGTCGCTAAACTCTTAAGAAAAATGAGCGAAGTTGCCACGCCCCTTTTGGAAACTCCCAAAAGGACCATTTTGCACAAAAAGTTAACGGCTCATAACTCTCACTCCAGTCCGTAATGCTTTTATAGTACCTACAGTCCCGTTAAAAATGGGCGTTATTGTCGTGCAATAAAAAAATATGAAAAATCAATTTTTTTTTGAAAAAAAAAATCTATTTGTTTTAACGACAGTTACTAATCTTCCTTTTCTACCTGAAAGAGATTTTTTCTAGCCCCCATAATGTTCTTTAATTTAAATGGTATCGCTGCTTTATTGAGCTTATACTGCAAAAAATATGGTTCAAATACTAACGGAACCATTTCCATGAATATTATAATTTTAGAAAACATTTTTTAAAAAAAAAATCGTTTTAGTTTCATAAAATAGTATGCCTCAGTCTACAAAAAATTAATTCGAACACAATTTATTTGTAATTGCTGAAGCAAACATCTAAATATCTTCATCATATTCTGCATTTCAGACAACTTTTGCTATGACTATTGATTGACAAAGAATGAGAAAATGTTTAAAACGTCCTGGCCAAAAACAATATAATTTAAGAAGACATTCCTTCCTGTAGCGAGTAATTGTCAGTTACGAACGAATAGGAATATGATTCCAACGAGTGAGGCTTTTCGCGGATTTTCATACCGTTTTTCCCGATTTTTTTGTAATTGTCACAATTAAAAAATTAATATTAATCGATAAGTGGAAAAAAAGTTCAATCAATGTTCGCGGAATACTGTTTTTTTCGCGTGTTACAATTCATTCCTATTCGTTCGTAACTGATAGATTTTGACATTTCGGCCTGAAGGAATGTTTTCTTATATTCTATTTGTCTTTGGTCCTGGCCGCTCCCATACAAAATATCCATATCCATATTACATTACTCACAAAGTGAGGTTTACTCGACTGATTTTTTCCCCTTTTTTTTCAATATTTAGGCCTAATTTCATTGTTCATTTTGGTCCAATTTTTGATTTGGGCGATTTTTCATGCCGCCATCTATTATGTACTCTTGAAATAAACAATGCTTTTGGCTTCCTACAAAACAACTTTCATTACTTTCCAATAATTTTCCTTGTTTTCAAAACTGTTTTGAATTTGAAATGCTTCTATTTTTTTTGGATGCTTCTTAACATAAACATGAATTGATGATGGGCCTGTTGTTTAATCTCTGTATAAAGTATTTTGTAAATTTCTATGTTTAGGAATAATTCCGAAATTGGAGAGCCAAGCCAAGAAGACAACACAATCACAACCACTACCACCACCACCACAGCGAATGAAGAAACTACTCAAGAAAAGGAGCAGAATATCATTAATGATGAACAAGAATTAACAAATAAGCACAAATCAATCACAAGAGAGGCAGACAACAATACTGATCTTAATATGGATAATAAATCGTCAATAACGAACGAGGAGGCTGCTGCTGCGGCTACTGCTATAACTACAACAGATGATTCTACAACGTAAAAAGTGTTGAGGCATTTTAATGAGATTTTGAACATAAAGAAATTTAAAAAATGAGAAAGAAACAAAAAACTACACACACACACACACAATACAAATGTCACTATGTCGCACATGCATACTATGTCGAACCTATACATCCTTTCTCTTCCTCAGTCGCTATCTTCAATTCACTTCGATTTTCCAACCCAGATAATAAATTTATATATGTATGTGAATTTGTTGGCTATTACAACGTCTTCACATATGTATATGTTTAGGGAATAACTAATTATGGCATTCATAATGTTGTTGTTGTTGATATCTATTAAGAATTTCTCAAAATCCCGAAGAAGAAGACGAAGACAAAGACAAAGTTGAGGTTGAAGAGACATGCTTGTTCGTTCGTTCACATGTTTTGTAGTTAGACTTATGTTAAATAATTTTCCAAGTACGAAGATGCGTTCATTTGTCCTCCTTCCCCCCCAACTCCCCAAAGGCAGGAAAACGCGGGATTCGTGCTTGCGCGAATCGTGTCACTGCAATTAGAAAGATGCAACAATAATTACATAAATAGCATTATATAATTATAACTATATTCAATTAGGCTCGTAGTACATTAAACAAATTGTGTATTAATTGCCCGCCCAAAGCGTATTTAATTGAAAATATATAAAAGTTAGGAAAGCGACTTGTATCACATATTACTACGTACGTACATACATACATATATACTATATATTACATATATTTTATTAATTTCGAAACACGTTAAGTCCTCGCTCGTATTGCCAATTGTGTTTAATTAGATATGTTATAGAATTTTTTTTATTTAGATTGTTTTTTTCTTTGTATACTCCTTTTCTCAATGATGATATTGTTGATTTTACATTTACATTTAGTTTGTCATACATACACATAAGTACATACTACAAAAACAAACAAATAATATATATATATTTTTTATAGTTACGTCTCATACGCTTAAAGCGAAGTATGTGCTGCTCACTTAAAATTACAAATCACTAAATTTAATATTATAAATTGTTTAAATAAAAAGAAGAGAAACTCCGAAAAAGCTGTAAAAAAACGAAGTAAATACCAAATTATAATATTTTTTATTTTTATTTTAAACACCAACACACACATCATGTACATGAAAATCAATTTGTTTTAAAATCTAAATTTAAACACCAAAATACAAAAAACAACACAGATAAAAGAATCGTAATGGAATTTAAACCAAACAAATCAGCATTTTTTACACTCACCAAGTGTTCGTCCAAAAAAAGAGGAAAATATAACAAAAAAAAAAGAAATCCAGAAAAACTATTATTCTTATTATTATTATAAAAATAAAAACTTTTACGAGTTTGTTAAGCAAAAAAGAAAGAGAAAAAAAACTTATTTTTTAATTTAATTAAATTTAAATTCAATGTAATCCCCGCCTTACTACTTAAATGTGTCTAATTAAAAGTTTAACGTAACGAACTTCACCACAAAACAAACAAACAAAAAAATAAACAATATATATGTAGTATATGACAAAGAAAATACCCAAAATAAAATCACACACATTCACACAGACATTCATACGTATATATTAAAGTTCATACAGTGAGTTAAAATGAAACTGGGATATCCACAAATATGTTACGTCCTCGGAAACGAAAAACGGACCAATAAACCAAAAAATACAAAATTGACATGTCTTTAGCGTCCTACTGCCAAAAAATGGCGAATTTATTAAAGAATTGCAAAAGGGCTTAACAAAATGTTTCCCGTTTTTCATAGTTAAAATGTCCATTTCACACAATTTGCAAAATCTAGTTAAACAGGGTGGCGCAGAATGAGCTATATGTTTTAAATGGTTATTAATTTTTTTATTTATGCGATTATTATATTTTTTTTTAAATACAGTATATTATTGGGGAATTTTTTGCAAATAGCTTTGAAAAATGATATCCTGTAAGTGATGTCAATTTTTTGCTTCGCACATACGTGCTCCCTTTAGCATATTTTCCATAAATTTTCGCAAAAATTCAATTATTTTGTACGTTGTTCGATTCATAATTAATTCCCCAAGTCTCCTTCAAAAAATGCTGAAAAAAAACAAAGAAAGAATAATAGTTAAAAAATAAAAGTTATAAAGAATTCAAACCATATAGCTCATTCTGCGCCACCCTGTATATCTGTTTGTTTGAAAACTATTTTTTTCTCACGACAATTTTTTTTGATTTTATTCAGGTTTTTGCTTTTCTTGTAAAATTTTAAAAGTTTTCAAAAGCAATAGAGTATTTTCCCATTGTAATTGAGAAAATTTCTTTCGAAAATGTGATTTTTCGGCTAAATTTTATTTGAAATTGAGATTTCCAAATGAAATTGACTAAATTACATTTGAAATTGAGATTTCCCATTTGAAATTGGAGATATATTACATTAAGTTGAGATTTTACTCTTGGAATTGACTAAATTACATTTGAAATTGAGATTCATTTTAATTTTTTCTCTCGACAACTTATTTTATTTTGGATTTTGCTTCTCCTGTGAAATTTTCAAAAATTATAATTGGCCCTTTTTCATTTCTGATTGCGGTATGAACCGCTTCTCAATATTCCTTAAACTTATAAAAGCAGGAAACTGTAATTTTACTGTAAATGAAATAGTTTTGTATAAAAAAAATAGATATACATAAATATGTATCCATTGCTCTAAAACGGAGAAACGGAATAAAGCTTCAGAAAGATATCGGTTTCAGGGTACGCTCCACCATTTCCAAAAGTAATTGAGCATTTTCGCATTGTAATTAAGAAAATTTCTTTCAAAAATGATATTTTACATTTGAAATTGTCTATTTTTCTTTAATTGAGATTTATCATTTGAAATTGGATATATTTTATTTGAATTTGAGATTTTACATTTTGAATTGACCAAATTACATTTTAAATTGAGATTTTACAATTGAAATTGGAGTGTAGTGGTTAATTTTACGCATACTCTGGAAAAGAAAGATGCTCAAAATAATTTGATCAGAGAAGCGATGCGTGCGATTCTGCTATGTATTGCTTGTGATGTGTAATTCTCCATGTCATAGGAAAGCCTTTCATGTCATACTACTTAGGTAAAGGTAAATTTAACTTTTATCAATTTAAATTGGAGATATCCCAACACCTTTTAAAACACCTGAAGAAACGCTTCCTGGAATTTTTTTGAGATTTTTCCGATCACTGGTTCTGACGATATCGATATTTAAAAAATCGTTCACAAATCACTCTGTGTATCGGATTTTTGGTCATAACTTCTTCTGTTATGTTATGGTCCGATATGAAAAATCTTTTCTTTTTTGAAATGATTGAATTTTTTTCGAAATTTTACAAAAAAAATATTAAACATATTTTTGTATGCCTTTTTAAGCTTTGAAATTTAAATTTCATTTTTAAACTGTTTGTTCTCTTTGAGTTTTGGATGAAAGTGGGCAAGACAAGACAACTTCTGGAGGTATTCATCCTCATCCCCTTACCCTTGAAAATTTCCCTACAAAAATAATGATTTATCAAAATAATACCCTATTATGGCAATCCAACGTTTTTTTTTTTTGAAATATATTGTATTTATTGGTTATTTTTGAACAATTGAAAATAAACAAACTTTTCAAGATCAAACAAAACTCAATGCATAACCAATAAATAGGATATATTAAAAAACCGTTAGATTACCATAAAAGTTTATTTTGGGACCTATAGTGATCTTTTTGTCGAATACATCACCCAATAAATCCATCGTCTTCTATTACTTTTGATATATGTATCATTATTTGTGTAGGGAAATTATGAGGGATAAGGGTATGTTCCAAAGACTTCCAGCCACAAGCACAGCGGCTATTTTTTAAAACTTTTAAAAAATAATTAAAATATTTTAGGCCCACTTTCACTCATATGTTACAGAATTAGTACAAGTTTAAAATATAAAAAATTCGTGAAAATCTGGGAGTACAAACAGTTTAAAAAATGAAATATAAATTTCAAAACTTAAGTCACACACATTTTGTGTTAATTTTTAATATTCTTTTTTATGTTTTATAATGAAAAGTACTAAATAATACAAACATTTAAAAAAATATATTTTTCAAATCGGGCCATAACTGAAAAAGTTATGATTAAAAACCCGACTTACAGAGGGAAAAATTAAAACGGAAATTCCCATTTATCGTGGAATTCTCAATATCGTCATCTGAAATACAAAATCAAGTAACATCAAAAAAATCAAAATTAATTTTATGATTGATTATAGTCTGGCTAAACTACACATTCCTACAAAATTTTGGAGTTCAATATCAAAAATTTACCATTTTATGAGGTTATTCAAAATGACGTTACAGCAAACAAGGTCATTAAAAAAGCGGAAAGATTCATAAAATTGTATTTTATTTAATTCAGAATGTACACCACAACTAATTGCGCTAGATTTGTTATTTAGTTTCGCCTTAATAGTCTGAAATCCCTTAATTTGGGCAAAAGCTTAAAATTACTTTATTTTGTTTTTTGCTTCTCCTGAAAAATCATGAACATGTGGGTTACGTTATTTTGGATTTCAGGTGACGATATATTATATTGGAGTACATCTACACCAATTGCAAGACTATTTCATTGAGAATATTTCATTTGAAATTCAGATTTTATATTTAAAATTGTCAAATTTTCGTTTGAAATTGAGATTTTACACTTGAAATTTGCAACATTAAATTTGAAATTAATATATTTCTCTTGGAATTGGCTAAATTTTATTTGAAATTGTTTAAACTTTAATTGAAATTAAAATTTTCAAATTTAAAAATTGCCAAAATTTCAATTAAAATTTAGTTTTTCCATTTGAAATTTGCTAAATTTTATTGGAAGTATATTTGCAATTTAAATTGAGAAACTTATACTACCTTAGCATACGTAATAAGGCATGAAAAGCTGGATCATTACATCCCATATCGTAGCTGACTCGGCGATATATCTTCGCTATGATTCATTTGGAGTATTCGGGGTTTCATGTGATGTGCAAATAAAAGAAACACATGATCCAATTTCATGTGTAAAATCTCATTTTCAAATAAAATGTTCTTAATTACAATGTGAAACTTCTGAATTCTTTTGTTAAAAATCACGCGACTACTTTTTAACTATTTCCAATGTATATTTTTCTTATAACTAAGAATTCTATTAGTTTTTTTTTTATCGAAAAAAATCTCCATATTAAATGCCCCAGTTGTTTCTTTAAGGTTGGACTTGAAAACGTTAAAATAACATTCGAGCTCTATTATTCCTTCAATAAAATTACTATACATATTTATCGGGGACCTTACATCTAAAATTTTTCCCATTTCCTTTAAGAGCTTTGTCTTTTGTGGGATGGGACTTGTTTATCTATAAAAATAAAGATAAACATCTAAGAAATAGAGGTTGAACCACATATTTTAGCACAACTCGAGAACCATTTATACTAATTGGTTCAGAAAAGCTTTAAATAGCCCTATATTAAGTAGCCTCCATCTTCTTCAAATATCATTTTTTCGTCCCATCAGCGGATGATAGTATACATATAATAATGAAAATATATTTTACTATAATGAAATTAATCACTCTAATGGCAACAGATTTTTAACTCTAATGAGAACATTTTTTTCCGTAAAAATATTTATATGGATACCAAAAATTCTAAGATAAATTTTTCATTTCGCATTAAAATTAACAATATTCGAAAATTTTCCCAGAGTGACACATTGGCCAAACAAATTGGCGATCTTAATTTTGGGAATAGGGAAGAAATTCAGTTTGTAATTGGAATATACTAAATCTTTGATAAGGGGGAATATACTCAGATGAAGTTTATGTAGTGACATAATGAAGAATAATTAAAAAAATAATTATCCATTTTAAACCACTCAAGATAAAATGCTGAAAAATATAGTTTGCTCACAATGTCAAATCACTGAAGATTATTAAAACACCAACAGTTTCCAACTCATTTTTCATTTTGATCTGAAATCTGTAGCTTTTTGGGGTCTTTCCTGCTTTTACGTTTTGCTGCAATTCTTTTCAATTTTTAAATTTGAAGAATATTGAGAAAATTTGTAATATTTGCAGGCATCCATCCCACTTTGATTTTGCCCACTGTACATATACATACATACATATTATGTTTAAACAGTTGAAACCAGTTTAAAAAAAAAACGAGAAGAGTTAAAATGGAACTTTTTTTAAAGTACAAAATTACATTCACATTTAAAACATTAAACACATAAAGTAAAAAGTAACTCACAATACGTTGTAAGATCTTAAACAATTAAATAATAACAGATGAAAGAACAAGACTTTTCTAAAGAAGACAAACAAACTAAAATATAAACTTGTCCCCTGTTCCCCGCCCCCGTCCTTCGTTCCTCATTCATTCTAGTTTTGTTTTTAGACTAAAGAAAGAAAAACATTTCAAATGTGCTAAAATTTTGTAATTTATTTTTTTTTAATTTGTGACAATGTAAATTAAATCAAGTGTTTTGAATACAACAAACTACCACTACATGTGTACATATCTCTGATGGATGTATGTATTTCTTTGCTTCCACATAATGTATTCTTTATGTTACAATCTGGTAAACAAAATGCAACAGCGCGGGTTTTTAGTTGTGTTTCTTCAGTAGAAAAAACCAAGAAAATTTCAAAACCAACAACCTGGAGCCAAATCGCGGAAATCGATGTCAATTACTTAACGATTGAAATGTGATTTTAATTCCATTTCTGTTGAATATAAGTAGGCTCGTTTCATAAATTCTATTGGAGCTTATCTACACCACATTCAACAGTGATTGAGAACAATTCACTTGAAGTTGAGATTTTACATTTGAAATTGGCTAATTTGAAATGGAATTTAGATAATACGAAATCAAAAATCTCAATTTCAAATGAAATGTAGCCAAATTCAATGGAAAATCTCAAATTCAAATTAAATTTGCCAATTTCAAATGTAAAATTTAAATTTCAAAGCTCAACTTCACAGTGAGAAAACCATAAAATAACATCAACAACAGATCAACCCCGCATAGGGAAACATCAAAGTAAAATTTTAATGTTAAATTAAATTTTGTCAATTTCGATTGTTAAATCTCAATTTTAATTTAAAATTTCGTCAATTTCAATTGGAAAATCTCGTTTTGAAAAGAAATTTTGCCAATTTCAAGTGTAAATTACTAATTTCAAATGCAATTTCGGAAATTACAATAAGAAACTTCTCAATTACTGTTGAAAATGGTGTAGGTGTCAATGATATTAAAACCCGAATACTGTATAGATCTAAACAACCAACCAGAGAAAATACAAATCTTGAAGAATTTCATTTTGCAAAAAATAACATTGAAAATTAGTGATTTTACCATTCTATGATATTCGTCTTTTTTAAATTTTAAAATTTTGAAATAGCCTTCTGATCTAAAAACCCATGTTGCAATGTTGCCAGTTTGTATACATATGTACCTAGAAAGTGTTCAAGAATAATCTTAAAAATAATGATAAATATTGAAAATCTAAAAAACGTGTTAATTCGTATAGTTATTTTTTTTTCTCCAATCCTACTCTCCAATTTTCCCTCTATAAAAGAACCTTTTCCCCTTTCAGTTTTGTAAAATCTTTTTTATGTTATAATTTTTGCGCATAAAAAAATCAAATGACAGCTTTAATTATTATAAACAAAAAGAAAGAAAAATAAAAAGCAACACAATATTTCTACGATCTTCTTCTATAGTAGGACAAAACAAACAAAAAAAAAACAAAAGATATAAAGTATATACAAATATAGAAAAAACTATCATTTGTGATTAATTCTGAGAAAAGTTTTATTTCGCTCGTATACATACATATATAAATATATATTTATATTATCATCGTACAATAAAAACAAGCAAACATCAACGAATCCTTCTTCACACTGTTTCCATATTCATAGAGAACTGTGATAATTTATAAATTATAAAAAAAGAAAATTTGTAGTAGCAGTCGCAATGCCCGCAACAGAAAAACAACAGTATTTTCGCTCAAAAGTTGAATACAAAAAACCAACATTTTTTTTGTGGGGGAATTCGGTTAATCGTCTTTGTTTGGTACTTGAGGCAATTTATAGGCCCTGTGCCTGAAGAACCTTTTTTAATGTTTAATTACACATAGGTTAGAGCTCAAAGTGTTACCAATTAAAAATGCTGTAATTTTGTAATTTTTTTTAGAAATCTTCAGTTTATTGTAAAAGCATTTAAGATTTTAAGAAAAAAAGGTTATTGTCTTTTAGCTTGGATATTAACATCACCAGTGCGGCCTGATGATATTTTCTCCCATTTTCGGCGAAGAGCAAGTTTTAGGGGCTTGACCTTATCATATTTGTTAGTTGATACTAAGGCCTTTAGAAGAGATGGCCCACATACATGCCCTTAAAATGCCCTTGAGTAGAGAAAACTTAAAAAGTTCAAATAGCTATGAGCAAAATTTATGTGCACTTTTGCTGCTCCTGTGGAATGAAATAACACTATGCATTTTATACAAAGAATTTTACTAATATTTGTTAGTGTTCTGAACTCGAAAAATATATTTTTTTGCCGGGCGCTCCTTTTTTCGAAAGACAACTTTTTTGGATCTTTTTCAAATGAGCCAATTATCTTCGTTATTCGAAAAAAAAATTATAATTTTGTGATTTTTTTCTAGCCAACAGAAATAATTACAAGATACGAATATTAACGATACCTTCCAAGAAAATAATAATTGTTGTTGAATACAGTTGACCAATTTTATGTTTTTTGACTGTCAAGGAATCGATAACACTATGCAACAAAACATTTTTTTTTTGTGTCCTAGACATAAAAATTATTTTTGTGTATAGATTGTGGCACACTGTTATATAAAATCAAAACCGAAAATTTTTTTATGGATTAAAAATACTATTATCGTCGAAAGTACCCTTAGTATTTGCACTATAATTTTTGGACTATATGCCCGATCAGGTCTACTTATACGTTAAATTGAAGCTATTCATGTGGGCTACCAATGCTGGAAATATCTTTTTCACTTAGAAACAGTGGTTTGGTAACTGTCATTAAACATATTGGAAAAAGTAGATTTTTTCAAAAAAAAAAAAAATATAAATAAAAAAAAATATTTTATTTTATTTTTTAAAAGTTAGCATCCTAGCTATGAAAATAATGCCTATTTGAAAAAAATCTATGTATAAATGTAGAAATTATAGCCCTTTTGGTAGAGGTAAGAGAATTTAATTGTTTTTTTAATTTCTGTTTAAATAGCGATTTTATTTATTACTTTTATTTATATTATGTACATTTGAGTTTATTTACATGACCAAGATTCATTAGAAGTAATTGTGAGTTCTTTGCTGACGTTTGTAACGCCGGTAACGCCGCTCGATGAACTTCATTTCTTGGTGAAACCTTTCCCCATGTTCGTCGCTTACGTCGCCAAGATTCTCGGTGAAAAAGTTTAAATGAGAATGCAAGAAATGAATTTTGAGGGACATATTTACACATGTTGGAATACATAAAACGAAGAATAAGTTAGAAGAATACATGTACATGTGTTATATACATAAATATAGAAAAATATATTTCTTACCAATTTTTTCATAATTTTTTAACAAATCATTAATCATTGTTTCATATTGCGGGCTTTTATTGGATCCAAAGAAATTTGAAACCACAAGCTTAAACGACCTCCTTGCTGCAATTTCATCCGACGTCAAATAGGATTCGAAATTTACATTTTTCATCAGTTTCATTACTTTAGGCCCATCAAAAACGCCTTCTTCGATTTTTTGAAAAGAAAGACTTTTGAATAAACTTTTTAAATATGAGAGCCATCTTTCTTTAAGGCTTTTACAAACTTTTTAAAGAGCACCAGCTTAATATGAAGTGTTTGCAAAATAATGTTTTCTTTTTGGACGAGAGGTGTGTATTTTATGTTGTTTTCACCCAATGTAATGTGTATTCTTGTTGGCCATTTCTTTCTTCTGTAATGATCTTCGCGAGCACGGCTATCCCAGAGGCACAAAAACAGCAATCTTTTGTATATCGGCCTTGCATTCCACATAACATCCCAACTACTTTTAAATTGCAACAAATTTTCCAGTCATGTTATTCATATTTTATGTATTTTATCAATTTAGCCATTGTTTCGTATGATTCCTTAGTGTTGACAGCATGAGCAATGGGAATCGACGGTTTCTGATTTTCGTTGTGCAAAAGTACTGTTTTCAAACGTTCTTTACTGCTGTCAACAAATAACCGCCATTCCTTTGGATTGTATGTTTGATTAAGTTCCTCGAACAATGCGGGAATGTCCTTGCAAAAGCATATGTTATCCACAGTTGTATAAAATTTTTTGTAAGGTATATCACGGACTCTATAATATGATATGTTGACATCTGGGGCCAAAATATTGTACTGTTTCATTCGAGATGCAAGTAGTTCTGCCTTATCTTTGGTCAGTTCCAAATCTCTCACTAGATCAATGAGTTGAAACTGAGTTAAAAGCGATAACTTCTGACTCAAACTTGAATCGCTCAGAGTTGAGTACTCAGTTGAACTTGATGATGTTTCCGTAATTAGGCTGTTAGCTATACTTTGACACTTGGGAATTGGTATTGTTTCCGAATGTGCAACTGGCAAAGTGACAGATTTTACTTCAGCGTAATTCCAGCGAATGCTCCTTCCTACTCCAATCTGTTGACTTATACAAAAATAGCAGTCCGTATCGTGAATGAATGGTTATCTCCAAATCATTGGCATTCAAAATTGCACCTGATGTCTAAAATTAAAACGTTTTATTCCACAAAACATTGTAATATATTAATTGTAAAGTACTTACCGCATGCTTCCACCACTCCATCGAGTAAGATTTACATGGCACGAATTACACAAAATACTAGGTGTCCACGGTTCGTTCATATTTTTAACTCGTATACCAAAATATTGCTCATATATTTCTTCTATTATTTTACTAAACGCACGTCGATTTTTTTAATTACATATTTTCCGCAGATATAGCAGAAATTGTCGAGATCATTTACACATTGAAAAGTTCTTTGCCTTTTACTCATACTTCGAAATATAACTTTATAATATTTTTCAGTAAATCGACTTATCTCTTTAAGGCGCCGAATTACAATAATTTATTAATAAGAAATTTCATTAATAAGTTCCGGGTTTAAGGTACATAAGTTGCAGTACCTGTAGCTGACATATAGTTTGCTTTGAACGTAGAAACCCAATATTTTCAAGACTGCCGCGTACTACTTTGTATTGCGTACATATGTTACTACCTGTAAATACGACTGGGATGTCCATGCCCCTAAAAGGTGTAACTGAATGGAAACCTCATAAATAAAAAACCACAAATATTGTTGAATGACCCTCTATCTGAGCAGATCTCATCCAATATATCTCTCACATTGCATATAATGTTTTATGGAGGGATACGAACGGCCATAAAACCTCACCCTCTCTATAATTTTATAATGTCTGACATCAATCCTCATAAAATAAAATGCAAGTGCAATGTCTCTTATATAACTATCTAACATATGGTGAATTCAATATAAGCAAAAACATAATTTAAAAACGGAAAAATATGAAACAAGATTTTTTTTGGAATTTCCCTAACACTTACAAAATGGCTTATAACTTTTACATCTATCAAATAGACAGTGTTTGCTTCGTTAGCATGCTAGCTTTTTAAAAATGTGATAAAATTTTTTCGACTTTTTTTCTATTTTGTATGATTTTTTTTGTACCACGAAAAAGTGTTTTTCAAAAAAAAACATTTTTTTCTCATATTTTTAACGACTGTTACTAAACCAAAGATTCTATGTGAAAGTGACATTTGCACCATATGTAGCCCTCATAATTCCCTTTAATTTAACGTATAACACGGCTAAATCAGACTTATACTTGATGAATTATGGTCCAAATACTAAATGTATCGGGTCCGTCAATAAGAGCGCTACAAACGTTTTTTTTAAATAAAACAAAAACGCTTTTGGATATCAATGAAATTCTTTATTCCTGTAAAAGTACGTTTGATGCCATTATGCATGGAACTCGACATGGCCACCACGGGCACGCTTGCAGAAGTCCAGACGCTGAACCCAATTTTCGACGGTTTTCAAGCATAAATCGTCCGATACTGCTGCAATTTCACGTTCGATATTCGTACGAAGTTCATCAATCGTCGCTGGCTTGTTGGCATAGACCATAGACTTGACATAGCCCCACAGGAAATAGTCTAACGGCGTCAAATCGCACGACCGAGGCGGCCAATCGACTGGACCATTTCGTGAGATAACACGTTCTCCAAACTTGGTTTCCAATAAATTGATTGTGACATTCGCTGTGTGGCTTGTGGCGCCGTCCTGTTGGAACCACATGTCCTCCAAGTCCATATCAACCAATTGGGGACAAAAATATTCGGTTATCATTGAACGGTAACGATTCCCATTCACAGTAACGTGCCGGCCTTGATCATCACGGAAGAAGTACGGCCCAATGACGAAGCCGGCCCATAAACCGCACCAAACCGTAATTTTTTTAGGGATGCAATGATGACTCATGGAGTACGTGTGGATTGCTGTCTGACTAATAACGCATATTTTGTTTATTGACGAAGCCATTCAGCCAGAAATGAGCCTCATCGCTGAAGAGGATTTTTCGATTTTTCGCGCTCTTAACGTTGAGGCCACTGACTCCGAATTTCGGTAGTAAATTTTAATAATTTCGACTCGTCGTTGGCTCGTATATCTTTCCATCATGAAATGGCAAACCTTACTGAAGAGAAATGTCAAAAGAGCGGCAAAAACTATGGCGTCGTTTGCTGTCCCTGTCGGTCTACTTTTGTAGCGTCCCTGTTGAAAAACCCTTTACTTTTCATGAAAGTTGGAATTAAAAAAAAAAAACTACCGTAAAATTTTTTTTTAATATTTTTTTCGTGTTTGTGACACCAAAATACACCAGAAACTGTTATCCACATAGTGTATTTGTTAGTGTCTGAACTCGAAAAAAATATTTTTTTTTGCCGGACGCTCCTTCTTTCGAAAGACAAATTTTTCGGATTTTCATCGTTACTCGAAAAAAAAAAATGTTTTTTTTTGATTTTTTTCTATCCACAGAATTGATTACATGATCCGAATATTAACGATACCTTTCAAAAAAAATAATAATTGTTACTGAATACAGTTGACCTGATTTTACGTAGTATGCCTCAATCTACACAAGAGGTTTTTGGGTCCCAGACACAATTTTTGTTGTTGCATAGTGTAACTTATATACTATTACACTTCTATTATTATGATCATCTTCGCTACCATCTCGAGAAAAATGGGCGAAGGTGTAACGACCCTTTAGATACCTATCTTCCGTATTTTAAGTTTGAATTACTTGGAAGTTAAATATCAATTAAATTTAATAAATATTAAAGGTGGAGATGTCACGCCCTCTCCATATTTGAAGTTCAATTTTGCTAGTTGAGAAATAAAAAGATAAAGGTTAGGTTTGTCTATATCCGACCATTCAGCAAAGCAATAAAAACTATTAAAACCCTTAAAGACGATTGCATTACAAGTACCGCTGCAACGACGATTAACCAATCTATCATCCCTGCCAATTTATCTTGGAGAGCTCAAACCAAAAGCGGCAATTTTATTGGGTCAGTACAAACTGGTCATATGTTATTGTAATGTAACTTCAACGACTCCTTAAAAACGAACCGCATTAAGCACCCACAGCACAATACCCCCTAAAGGTTCAGCAACGAGACTTCTTTCAGTGTATCCTCCAAACCAAAAACAACCAACCAACCCGCCCAGAGAATAAACGAAACAACAACCAAACAAACCAAGAAGAAAATTAATTTTGGAAATTCCTAAAAGAAATTTGCAATAGTTACTACATGTTCAAAGAGTAAAAATAAAATAAACAAATACTAAAAAAAAAAAATTTAAAAAAATGAAAAAAAAAATCACGAATGAATGACAAAAACAGAAATAATTCACAAAGAAAAGACAAAAAAAAACAAAAAATCACACAGAAGATAATGAATATTAAGCAATACTTGGTAGTGCAATGGAACGAATAATATTGCATTTTTTAAGTATATGAATATGGCCATTAAGTAAGAAACAGTAACTGAAACTGAAACCGAAACCCAAAACAAACAACTGTGTAAACGTATTATTTATTTAATGTTAAATACAAATAATATCGAATAAAACAGCATTACATAAGTATACATACATACATATTACTACTATATACATACATACGAACACATATGACGCAAAATGGTTTCTCCACATTCCTCATCCCTCTAAGGAATGGCGAAAGAGCAAACAAATTAAGAAATATAAAATTAAAAACGATAACTCTTCCCCCGGCGTGCTGAGGTCACTTTGTATACATCGAAGGACCATTATTTTCTTGTAAAAAATGCATTCGAATTTTTAATGTTTTGCAAAAAGATTGATCGATTTACATATTTCATTTGGTTTCACAGAGTGATATGATTCCTTTCTATCCTTAAAATATAATTACATACATACATACATACGTATATGATCTGTTTTTTGTGAAAATTAATTGTTTACGATATATTATGACCTCTAATCGAGGATCAATGACCTTCAGTCTTCAAACCATGCTTATTGATATCAAAACCTAAATTAGCAAGCTTTAACAAAAGTTCAGTAGCCTTTAATCCAGTCACAATGACCCTTATTTTGGGGTACAATGGACCTTGACATGGACCGGTAATATTTAGCTTGGGTGCCATTGGTGATGTCAAGGATCGCTGATATGTCAGTGATATAGGTCATACTCATTAACCAAGGGTCAGTTCAATATTTGGTAGATTGTGGTGACCTTTAATATGGGATCAATGACTTCGAATCGCAGACTGATGGCTTGTAATCTGCAATCAATGGTATTTAATTCGGGGTAACTGACCTCTGGCAGGAGTTAAGGCCATTCAATGCGTATAATCTAATAATAATCTCTAATCGTTGTTATTACTAATCCATGACATTCAAAATCTAGGTTAGAGAGCTTCAATATCTTTCATTTCGGGGTCCTTAACCTTTTACTTTTCTTTTTCTTGAATCCCGGGTCAGTAGTCAATGACATTGAAGGGTGCAGGGTGGATTTTATTAGGTTACAGTGACCTTTCATGTGGGACCTCTTATCGAAGCTCCATCCTTATTTTTGGGTGAGCTATTTCCATTCGTATGCCTGGCCAGACCCCTATACGTTTTCATGCATTTGCATGGCAAAAAGAGTACCGTAACTTTGAATTTCTAAGTATGTTCGTATATTATTTTGGTCTTTAGACTAAATGTAAAACAATTTTTATTTTTTTGTGGAATGCATGAAAAACAAGTATAATCAACTTCAGAATGTTGTTGGCACACAGGATTAGTGCATTTGGTGCAGTAAAACGTGTCTTCCTACGCATCTTTTCGTCTTGCGTGAAACAAATTCTGCAATCTTTTCTGGAACTCAGTGTACTAGGGCCGCTTTGTTGGTTAGGCAGCATGTTTCTGGGAATATTCAACAACCCAAAATGTGTATAATAATAATTTATTTCATACAATTGGTCTGGCCAGGCATATGTGTTTGTTCGAGGGGGGACGTTTGAAACGATATTTTTGAATTTTTTTTACAGATAGAAAGCCAACAGTATTTTAGGGTATTAGTACAAGTACAGTATTTTAGTATTTATATTCTTGAATCCCGGGTCAGTAGTCAATGACATTGAAGGGTGCAGGGTGGATTTTATTAGGTTACAGTGACCTTTCATGTGGGACCTCTTATCGAAGCTCCATCCTTATTTTTGGGTGAGCTATTTCCATTCGTATGCCTGGCCAGACCCCTATACGTTTTCATGCATTTGTATGGCAAAAAGAGTACCGTAACTTTGAATTTCTAAGTATGTTCGTATATTATTTTGGTCTTTAGACTAAATGTAAAACAATTTTTATTTTTTTGTGGAATGCATGAAAAACAAGTATAATCAACTTCAGAATGTTGTTGGCACACAGGATTAGTGCATTTGGTGCAGTAAAACGTGTCTTCCTACGCATCTTTTCGTCTTGCGTGAAACAAATTCTGCAATCTTTTCTGGAACTCAGTGTACTAGGGCCGCTTTGTTGGTTAGGCAGCATGTTTCTGGGAATATTCAACAACCCAAAATGTGTATAATAATAATTTATTTCATACAATTGGTCTGGCCAGGCATATGTGTTTGTTCGAGGGGGGACGTTTGAAACGATATTTTTGAATTTTTTTTACAGATAGAAAGCCAACAGTATTTTAGGGTATTAGTACAAGTACAGTATATTAGTATTTATATACAGGTATCTACCTAAACTATAAGTATGTTTAATAAACGCTCAAAAATGAAATATACCGGGCCAGAACCATGTGTTTGTCCAAGGGTTAATCCAGGATCGGTGACATATAATAACGGATATCTGTGCGTTGATAAGAACTAATGGCTTTTAAACCCTTTTCAATGGTCTTTAATGCAGGTTTGCTGATCACCAAACTGGAGTCAATGACATTTTTTGCTGCCTTCGATATAATGACATATACTAATAGTGTTTTCTTTTGTGCCAAAAAAATGCTAAATTTTTTCCGCCTTTCGCCCCAAAATGCCTTTTTTTTTCGTTTGTAAAAAAATGCTGCACTGTGATAGGTTTTCGCGTTCTTTTGTAAAAAATGTCGCACTTGCACGGTGATAAAACATTTCAGCACAGTATTTAATCGAAGGGGTGGACGCTGCCCTACAAAACAGATATTTTCCAACGTCGAGCGAATAGCCTAAATACATGCGTGTGTACGTGCGTGCTTTTTTCTAATGAAGTTTTGACAGATGCTTTATTTAGGCGGCTCCGTGGAGTACTCTTTTTTTTAAGAGTTGGTCGAGATTAATACAAGGCAATTTTTTTCCAAGAAGGAAAACTCTCTCTACTAAAAACGTTGACACTTGCTTGGAAAAAATTGCCTCGTGTGTAGCACGACTTAATTGTCACAGTTTGTTGGAGAGAGAGGCAGGCAGAAAGAGTTCTCAGTTTTGGAAAAAGTTGCAGAGTGTGAATCTGGACTTGGCAATTGTTTTTTGCATTTTGGTTTTCGATTCTGACCATAAAAAATGCAGCAGTACGAGAGGGTGTGGGCGACATTATTAAAATGCTGCTCTCTTTTTAGAAAAGAAAACGCCATAAGTTGTCAATTATTTTTACCCCGTTTCACTGACATTCGGCAGGGGCCAAGAAATTCAATTCTATATTTGGTAAAATACATTAGGTAAGAAACAATGACATTCAATGCGGAGTCACTCTCCTCACTCCAGAGAGATTAATTACATTTAATTCCCTGTCGATGACCTTCAATCCAGCGTCACTGACCTTTGGCACCGGCCAGTGACATTTAATTAAGAACCTCTTAGCTTTGACAAGGTCTAATGTTTTTAACAGTGTCTTTAAAGACATTGTATTAAAAAGTAGATGACTCAATTCGTATTTCTTCTACATAAGAGTGTATAACCCAACCGACCTTATACTATGGAGGATATGACTCAATTTGTATTCTACTAAGGTTTAGATAACCCAATTGGGCATCTACTATTGTCTAGACGACCCAATTGGTCTTCTACTAAGGAGTAAATAACCCACTAAGGAGTAGACGACCCAATTGGTCTTCTACTAAGGAGTAGATAACCAATTGGTCTTTTACTAAGGATTAGATAAACAAATTGGGCTTTTACTAAGGAGTAGATAAACAATTGGTCTTCTACTAAGGATTATATAAACCAAATGGCCTTCTTCTAAAGAGTAGATGACTCAGTTCGTATTCTTCTATGGATTAGATAACATAATTTCTCTTCTTCAAATGAGTAGATAACCCAACTGATCTCTTATAGAGTAGATCACTCAATTTGAATTCTACTAAGGAGTAGATAGCCTAATTGGCCTTTTACTAAGGATTAGATAAGCCAATTGCTCTTCTACTAAGGATTAGACAAACCAATTGGCCTTCTACTAAAGAGTAAATGACTCAATTCGTATTCTGCTATGGACTAGAGAACATAATTTCTCTTCTACAAAGGAGTAAATAACCCAACTGATCTTCTCCTATGGAGTAGATCACTCAATTTTAATTGTACTAAGGAGTAGATAATCCAATTGATCTTCTACTAAGATGAAGGTAACCTAATTGGCCTTTTACTAAGGTTTAGATAAACCAATTGGGCTTTTACTAAGGAGTAGATAACCAATTGGTCTTCTACTATGGATTAAATACACTAATTGGCCTATCTATTCGTATTCTGCCATGGACTAGATAACATAATTTCTCTTCTAAAAAGGAGTAGATAACCCAACTGATCTTCTCCTATGGAGTAGATAACTCAATTTGAACTCTACTAAGGAGTAGATAATCCAATTGGTCTTCTACTAAAGCTAGATAACCCAATTGGTCTTCTACTACGGAGTAGATGATTCAGTTAGTCATCTACTAAGGAGTAGATAACCTAATTGGTCTTTTGCTAAGGACTAGATAACCCAATTGGTCTTATGCTATGGATTATATAACTAAATTGGAATTCTACTAAGGAGTAAGTAACCCAATTGGTCTACAACTAAGAGTTGGTCATCTACTATGAAGTAGATAGCCCAATCGGTCTTCTACTAATGTGTAGAAGACCGCATTCTGCTAGGTCTAGATAACACAGATGATGAACCAATTAGTCGACTTCTATAGAGTATGTATATATCTCAATTGGTCGGATACTATAGAGTACATGATCCAATTGGTCGTCTACTATAGACTATATATAACTCAATTTGTCGTCTACCGTAGAGTATATGACCTTTTATCCATTGTAGATGACATTTGACAGAGTCATTGACCTATTTGGACAATATCCATATCAATATTGAATCGGGATCGATAGCGTGCAGTCTGCTTAATTATGGTCCACAATGACCTCTAATTTGGGGTCAGTGGCCTTCAATTCGGGTTAGATTACTTTTAATTCGGTGTCATATATTATTTTATTTTAATCCATGTGACCTCTCAGCGGCCTTCATTTCCGATCTATCAATATCGTTTATTAGAAATCAGTGACTTTTTATCCGGGACCAACGAACTTTTGTGGATGTGAAAGACAATTTAATCCGAGGTGAGGGATCTCAGAGGACAGTGGCTTTAATTCGGGATTAATAATGGTTTTTAATCAACAAGCTTCAAACCAAGTTTACTGACCTCTTGCAGGAACAACGGTCTTCATCGGGCTTAATAACCCTTATCAGGTATCAATAACGTTTAATTTGTGTTCATCGGCCACCAATTAAAATACATTTATTCTTAAATTAGTGGTGAACGATGCATTTAATCTCATTTAGGTGTTACAGACTTGGAATCAGGGGTTAATAGTATTAAATAAGGATCAATGACATCTGGCAGGTCATGGTCAATGATCTTTGTCTAAGGTTTGTGAACTCTAATGAGGATCAATGATCTTGCCATTAGTTAAATAAATAAATAAAATATATATATTTTTTTGGTACTGAATTTTTCATATTATTATATTTTGATGTATTTTTTTGTTAAATGATTGGTGTCATTTTTTAAATATAACAATTAAATATCATAAATAAGAGAATATATGTATGTTAACTGGTATACAAATATTATGTGATCATTTGAAATTTCATATAATATTGTATGTCTTCCTTCTATCATTTCTCTCACTCTCTTATTAATTAAAAGAATGATCTATTAGCGAAATTTTCAAAAATGAAAACCGAAATTAAGAATTAAATTAAAAAAAAAAGTAATATAAAATGTGTCTTGTATCGCGTAAGAAGTCATAGAACAAATTTTGTATTTGTATATAATTAAAATTCAAATTAGACATAAAACACACATACAAACATACCACAAACATATTTCATTATAGGAAAGCTTTAAAAACAAAAACAAATACACAACCAGAGAATTTGGTATTTATAGAGTAAATCATTCATACATACATAAATAAATAACTAATTACTTATATACGTAATGTAAGAAGTTTAAGAAAATCATCACCATTTAAAAACATAAATACAAACATCACATTTTCAACAAAAAAAAAAAACAAAACACACTTCCAATTGTAATTTCGTCCATTTATTATTTTTTTTTGCCTTTATTTAGTGCAATTGTTTTTAATAGAGAGATATAGATTTATTTATTTGGAATACTTCTGGGACTTTTAAAGGTAAGTTATTTTTGATACTCTATGCAATAGTAATTTTGGCCAAGGGATGTGAATAATATTTTCTGTGGATTATTTTGCCGTTTTGAACTAAATATTTGAAATGGTATTAAATGGATAATTTTTAATGTGCATAATCTTGTAATCAAAGTGTCGCAATGATGGTCCTATGATTACGAATTTTGGCAAGAGCATATTTGTTTGCCTCAAGAACAACGGTTCAGACATGCTCATAATAATAGACATAATCTTAAACTCCTCTTCTGAAATGTAGGCAACATTTTTCTCATTAACAGTTCAATGTGGTCTGAAAAGCAGATGACCCAATTTGTCTTCTTCTAAAGCGTACATTACCCAATAGGTGTTTTATTAAGGGGTAGATGACCTTATCGGTCTTCTATTACGATGTAGATGACCCAATAGTTCTTCTATTAAGGTGTAGGTGGCCAAATTGGTCTTCTACTGAGAAGTAGACGACCCAATTGTTCCTTTACTAAGGAGTAGATGACGCAATTGTTCTTTTACTAAGAAGTAGACGAAGAAATTGGTCGTCTACTAAGGAATAGATGACCCAATTGGTCTTTTACCACGGAGTAGATGAACCAATTGGTCTTCCACTAAGGAGTATATAAACCAATCGGTCATCTACTAAGGAGTAGGTAACCAAATTGTCTTAGACTAAGGAATAAATGGACCAATTGGTCTTATACTAAAGCTAAGTACACACGATTGCCATATCGGACAATATCGTAAGAAAAATGACGGAAAAATGCAACCCTGTGTACGTATAACCGTGTGAACATACAATTTTTGTCTTGCAACATTGGTAGAAAAGTCATTGTGAGATAATTTGCAGATTCTTGTGGTGATTTCGTTTGTACAAAAAAATGTAAAATTTTTTCTACATTTTACACTGAAACCGCATTTTTATGTTTGTTTGTAAAAATGGCGCAGCCGTATGAACGGGTTTTGATTTCGTTTGTAATATCGAATTTTCCGCACTCAGCCTAGTCCACGGTGTGGAGTGTTGCACCGTCAAAAAGCAAACTTCAGAACCAAACCTAATTGAAAGCGTACATTCTTAATGCACTATCAAATGGTTGCGCCATAATGTAGGTATGGGTTTTACTCACCGCACGATTTTTGTTCGACAGTGGGTGCAGGGGGAATTTTTAAAATGTCGCAACATGATGTGATATTATTTTTCAGAAACGAAATCACCATTAGATGTGCGAAGTTTATGCATGTGACAACGGCGCCATTGTCAGAAAAACATTTTATTGGCAACACTGTCTATAAAATATTTTTATTGGCAGTCCTGCATATAAATATTCACAATATTGTAAATATATGAACTTGTAAGGGTTTCTTGCAATCGTCTGAACTGTCAATTCACCTTTGCCTGACAATCTGTCATTGTCGGTACATTTGCAGCACTTTAACAGGGTTGGCAATCGACTAATTGGTCTCCCATGAAGATGTAGATGACATAATTGGTCTTCTACTAAGGAGAAGATGTCCGAATTATTCATCTACTAAGGAGTAGTTGACCCAGTTGGTCTTCTACTAAGGAGTAGGTGACTAATTGGTCTTCTACTGAGGAGTAGATGACCCAATTGTTCTTTTACTAAGAAGTAGATGACAAAATTGTTCTTCTACTAAGGATTAGATGACACTATTGGTCTTCCAATAAGGAGTATATGACTCAATTGGTCTTCTACTAAATAGTAGTTAACTCTATTGAACTTCTACTAAGGATTAGGTGACACTATTGGTCTTCCAATAAGGAGTAGATGACTCAATTGGTCTTCTTCTAAGGAGAATAGTTTTATTAATGCGTAGGTGACCAAATTGGTCTTCTAGTACTAGGAATTGGATGACCCAATTGGCCTTCTACTAAGGATAATATGTCCAAATTGGTCTTCTACTGAGGAGTAGATGACCCAATTGTTTTTTTTACTAAGGAGTAGATGACCAAAGTGTTCTTCTACTAAGGATTAGATGACCCAATTGGTCTTCCAAGAAGGAGTAGGTAACCCTATTGAACTTCTAATTCGGATTAGATGACACTATTGGTCTTCCAATAAGGAGTAGATGACTCAATTAGTCTTCTACTAAGGAGTAGTTAACCCTATTGAACATCTACTAAGGATTAGATGACACTATTGGTCTTCCAATAAGAAGTAGATGACCACATTGGTTTTCGACTAAGAAGTAGGTGACCCAATTGACCTTCTACTAAGGATAATATGTCCAAATTGTCTTAGTAGACTAAGAAGTAGGTGACCCAATTGGTATTCTACTAAGGAGTAGATGACCCAATTGGTCTTACACTAGAGTAGATGGCCCAATTGGTCTTCTACTAAAGAGTAGATGACCCAATTGGTCTTACACTAAGGATTAGATGACCCTATTGGTCTTCCAATAAGGAGTATATGACTCAATTGGTCTTCTACTAAGAAGTAGATGACCCAATTGGTCTTCCACTAAGTAGTAAATGACCCAATTGGTCTTCTATTAAGAAGTATATGACATAATTGGCCTTCTACTAAGGATAAAATGTCCGAATTGGTTTTCTACTAAGGAGTAGATGACCCAATAGTTTTATTAGGGAGTAGGTGACCAAATTGGTCTTCTACTAAGGAATTGATGCCCGAATTATTCTTCTAGTAAGGGGTGGGTGACCCAATCGGTCTTCTAGTAGGAATTAGATTTCCCAATTGTCCTTCTACTAAGGATAATATGTCCAAATTGGTTTTCTACTAAAAAGTAGGTAATTAAATTGGTCTTACAATAAGGAGTAAACGGCCCAATTGATCTACTATTCAGATGTAGATGTCATAATTGGCCTTCTACTAAGGTTAAGATGTCCGAATTGGTGTTCTATCGAGGAGTAGATACCCAATTGGTCTCCCATTAAGAAGTAGATGACATCATTGGTCTTCTTCTAAGGAGAAGATGTCCGAATTGTTCATCTACAAAGGAGTAGATGACCCAGTTGGTATTCTACTAAGGAGTAGGTGACTAAATTGGTCTTCTACTGAGGAGCAGATGACCCAATTGTTCTTTTAATGCGGAGTAGATGAACAAATTGTTCTTCTACTAAGGATTATATGACCCAATTGGTCTTCCCATAAGGAGTATATGACTGAATTGGTATTCTACTAAGGAGTAGATGACCCAATTGGTCGTCCACTATGTAGTAAAAGGGCCCAATTGGTCTTCTATTAAGAAGTAGATGACATAGTTAGCTTTCTACTAAGGATAAGATGTCCGAATTGGTTTTCTACTAAGGAATTGATGCCCGAATTGTTCTTCTAGTAAGTGGTGGGTGACCCAATCGGTCTTTTAGTAGGAAATAGATGTCCCAATTGTCCTTCTACTAAGGATAATATGTCCAAATTGGTCTTCTACTAAAAAGTAGGTAATCAAAATGGTCTTTCAATAAGGAGTAGATGGCCCAATTGATCTCCTATTCATATGTAGATGTGATAACTGGCCTTCTACCAAGGTTAAGATGTCCGAATTGGTCTTCTATCGAGGAGTAGATGGCCCCATTTGGTCTTCTACTAAGTACGAGTAGATTACTCCATTGGTCTTCTACTAAGGAGTAGATGACCGAGAAGTATATGTATGCATAATTGACCTCTACTAAGGAGTAGATGACCCAATTGGCCTTCTACTAACGACTATATATCCAAATTGACCTTCTACTTAGGAGTAGATGGCCTAATTGGTCTTCTATTATTGAGTAGGTGACCTAAAAAGAGGTGGATGACACAATTGGACATCTAATAAAATGTATATTCTCAAGTGGTCGAAAACTACTGCGTAGTCGTCTAGTATAGTGAAGACTACTGAATTGGTTCTCTACTATATGTAGTGTAGATAATGCTATTGGTTTTCTACTATAGTGTAGATGAAAATTTTTTCCTCATTACACGTCAATGTGGCTTTACCATTTATTAAAAAAATCTGGCAAGAATGTGTTCTGAAAAATTGCAATAATACGTTAAATAAGCGGCCTAGGCTGAAAGGAAAATAGTTTGTGATAATTTTTTTTGATAAACATTTTTAAACTATAGTTTGGATATCGTTAAAAACTATATCTCAAATTTTAGTTGAGAATGTTTACCTTAAATCTATGGAAGGTAGTATTTTGTATTTTATTTCAGGACCTAATATTTCATCAAAGATAAATAAAGGGTTTTCCAATAAGAGTGATACGATTTCTTTGGAAAAAAAACATACTTATTGTTAAGGAAATTCAAAACTTTTTTATTTAATGTGAAGTACAATCGATACAATTAAGTTCTAAATAAAACGTCCTTCAAATTGCCTCCACGACTTCTTCTGCAGGAACGAATTCGATGAACCTAATTTTCGAGCACTTTTTCCACTAAATCAAGTCGTATGTCATGAATGGCACGTTCAATATTGACTTGTAAAGCTTGAAGAGAGTCTGGTTTATTTCGAAAAACCAATGACTTCAAATAACCCCACAAGACATGGTCTAATGGTGTTAAATCACAACTTCTTGGAGGCCGTGCTGTGTGGCACGTAGCCACAATCGATCAATGGCAAAAAGATAGCTCTTAGCGAGAGCTAAAATACTAGGACGACTGGAAAGTGTTTTTTTTTAATTTTTTAAAAACATGGACTTAGCATCACTTTCAAATGTGAACGGAAAGTTTATTTTTGCTCTATATCCTTAACGGTACGTCGGATCGGGAATCGGTCAATGGAAAAGAGATAGCTCTTAACGAGAGCTAAAATATGTCAAGGTTGTAGGTCGACTGGAAAGTGCGCGAAAAGTTGCAATTGGAGATCGATTATTTTGATAATAAAACTGAATAATTTGTAAACGTTGTTCTTGCGTATATCTTTCCATGCTGAAATTATAAACACTACTGAATACAATGAAAAACAAATGACAGTTCATGACATATTACAAATGGCCGAAACGTCACTTCAAAATCATATCATCCCTATGGGAAAATCCCTTATATAAAAAATTGTTTATTTTTGTTTTTTTCGACTTCAGAAAGCCAACAAAATGTATTCACATCACTTGGATAAAATGACTTTTGGTGCTAGTGCACTTTCTTAATATTAAAATATTATGTATCCTTATTTCAATTTAATTTATTTTATCTTAGCTCGAAATCGATGTCATTTCATTATTGATACAAGGTTTTGGTTTTTCATTGCGTAAACCAAGTATTTCATTGACCTTACATCGATTTTCAAAAAAAAAAACAACAAATAGCCCTTCCAAGCCTAAATTCTTAGTTTGGTTCATTTATTTAAAGCTCTCCTTTTTTAACGACAGGTTGTATGTAATTTTTAAATGGCGCAATTAGTATTTATTTAGAATTTTAGTGATTTAAGACATATACAACTTTCGTTAAAACAAAAACACAAAAATTTTAGTAAGAATTAAGGTATATATGAAAATGAGAAATTTACCTTATTGGGAACAACAACGATTGTAATAACTAAATATTAATTGTGTAGTTGTGGTATACAAAAAAAAACAAACAAAATCACAAAAAATTCGAAACTTTGTTAAGAACTAAGATACAAAAATAAACATTTAACTAAACTTGAAAAAAAAAAACAAATCGAAACCAAAATGGCTATATCTTAAGCATTAAGTTTAAAACAAAACATAGTTCCGCCCCTCCCACTAACACTATATATACATACATATACTATACTATATATTTGTAACTCTCTCTTATCTTAATGAAATATATACTTATTACAAAACAAAAAGATACAATTAATAATAACAATAAGAATTAAAACCCAAGTGTGCTTCAATAATTCCAAAAAACCATAAAAAGAAGAAAAACAAAATCATAAGAATTTAAATTGATTGTCCATTAAAAGATACATATATACATACATACATATGTATGAATAAATTAAATATACACACACACACACACTCACATACAACTATGTATGTATGTAAGTATTACAACCACTTACAACAATATCCATTTATGTGGCTGACGACAGTTGTTTTATTTGTTTATTATTTGTTAGTGTTGATAAGAAACAAAATATTATTCAAATTAAAACAAAACAAAAGAAAACAATATTGGTGTCTATTTATTCTTAAAATAAATTCTAAATAAAACCAAAAAAACCCAAATTTTTTACAGTTAACTAAATATGACTAATGATGAATGACAAAAAAAGCCATAAAATGAGGTGTATTAAGAGATAAATTATAATAAAAAAACTACTTTACGTACAACAGATATAGAAACGTCAAATCAGAAAGCAAATCAGTCAAAGCGGAAACGGAAACACCTACATATTAATAAATATTAATAAAGTGCAGCATACGTATGTATACGTTAAGTACTGGTACAAGTATGTATGTATGTTTGAATTTAGCATAGGTATATTTGCAACCGAAATCAATGTATTAATATGTTAGCTGTAAGCGATTTAAAAATGAAATTTGTATGGGTTAAGTTTAGTATGTGAGAAAATAAAAAGACAAAAATAAAATGAAGAAACAGCGTTTTTATTGTGGAACTGCTATTTTAAATCTATGGAAAGACATATTTCGTATTTGTTCCTTTAAACTAATACGAGTATTTCATGAAAGAGAAAAAAAAATGTTTATTCTTCGCCTAAGTACACCATACTGAACGTATCTTTAGCCAAATAGGGGCAAAATCTACACCGAGCGAAAAACAAATCACATAAGTGCATAACACTATGCAACAAAAACATTTTTTTTGTATCCGAGACCTAAAAACTTTTTTTTTGTAAATTTTTTTTCTCGCAAAGTTTTTTTTTAAATTTCTTTTTCTAATATTCAAATTTTCATGGAAGTTATCTATAGTACATAGTTGGACCATATTTTTTGAAGTAACCGGTTTTCCAATAGGGATGATATGATTTTGAAGTGACGTTTGGGCCATTTGTAATATGTCATGATCGGTCATTTGTTTTTCATTGTATTCAGTAGTGTTTACAATTTTATCACGGAGAGATATACGCAAGACCAACGTTTACAAATTCGTATTCAGTTTTATTATCAAAGTCTATTTTAAATAAAAAAGAACCTTTCCAGTCGACCTACGACCTTGACCACCATGAGCAATATTTTAGCTCTCGGTAAGAGCTGTCTTTTTGCCATTAAGCGATTCCCGATCTGACGTACCGTTAAGGAGCTAGAGCAAAAATAAACTTTCCGACCACATTTGAAAATTATGCTGTCAATTTTTTTAAATCCATAAAATAACACTTTCCAGTCGACCAACGACCTTGACACCTTTTTGCCATTGACCGATTGTGCCTACGTGCCACACAGCAAAAGTTTAGAGATTCGATTATTTCAAGAAATTGTGATATTGAATGGTCTCCAAGAAGTTGTGATTTAACACCATTAGACTATTTCTTGTGGGGTTATTTATTTAAGTCATTGGTTTTTCGAAATAAGCCAGACTGTCTTCAAGCTTTACATGTCAATATTGAACGTGCCATTCATGGCATACGACTTGATTTAGTGGAAAAAGTGCTCGAATATTGGGTTCATCGAATTCTTTCCTGCAGAAGAAGTCGTGGAGGCCATTTGAATGACGTTTTATTTAGAACTTAATTGTATCGATTGTACTTCACATTAAATAAAAAACTTTTGAATTTCCTTAACAATAAATGTGTTTTTTTTCAAAGAAATCATATCACTCTTATTGGAAAACCCTGTACATTGTAGTGCTTTAATAGTGCCTAACTTCTAAAGTGCTTATTCGAATATTTTAAAATTCCACACATAATGTATTACTTAATTAGTTGCTATCACCTTGAGACAAATGGGTGAAGTTGCCAAGCCTCTTTTGGTACCTCCCACACAAATGGGCATGTTTTGAAATTACGTACATTGTAATGCTTTTATAGTACCTACAGTCCAGATAAAAACGGGCGTCATTGACACGCCCCTTTTGGTACCTCCCACACAAATAGATCATTTTGTACCAAAAGTTAACAGCTTATGGCCATAAAAATTTAATGAAGGTTTGAAGAACGCTTTAACACTGCTAAAGCGTTTCTCAAACCTTCTTTAACTTTTTATGAATAAGGCCCTATAACTTTAATACCAGTGCTTTTTTAGTACCTACAGTTCAGTGAAAAATGGGCGTCAATGGTACGCCCCTATTGGTACCTCCCACACAAATGAATTAAATTAATGCAATTTGAATTGATAATAATTTAATTAAAACAAAAAAAAAAATAAATAATTTTACGAATATTTTTTGGGACTGATGGTTAGGGGATTTGTCGAAAGTCGCTTTACCCGTCTGAACATTCTTACTTGTTTAATAGGCAGTGGTACAACGATACCACTGCAGTCTTTCTTGTGCGCCATATACACACTTTTAGACAAAAAATGTTGGATGCATCCATTGCAAATATAAAATGCCTTTGTTTTTTTGTTTAACTGACTTCTCAGTAATCTGCAAGAATAAAAATGATAGAAGAATATTAATTCACATAAAAATTATATATTTTATATTAAATATAAATACTAACCTCGACATATTTTTTATCCAAATGAAGTGGGTATTATTTTCATTTTGAAGGAGTAATAAATTTGCATGAGCTCTCTGCTCCTTCTTCGTCAAATAGTAGGGACCCACCACTTCACGACCATCGAATCCAAAAACGTTTACACTAACACCAGCATTGTTTTCTTCAAACTTGTTGATCTCATTTAATGCTAGTGGGAATTTTAATCCCTTGAAGTTTAGTTGAACACCATTTTCAAACGCAATTTCATCTGCGGAGATATCAACATAATATGAGGATGTTAAACAGTGATTTATTGATTTTTTAACACCTAATGCTGCTATTAAACTCCATTTAAAAGAATAATTATCATTGTTTTGGATGTTTATACACGCTCTTTTTAGCGCTAATGGCCGGGGCGTTTTTATATATTTCGATCCCTTTGTTAAAGCGACTTTATTTATGTTGATTTGTAGTTTCAATATTTTTTGCAAAGCCCTGCCAGAATCCTTTTCCTCTAATTCTGACATTTTGTTCTTAATGATGTCTGAATGAATGTCAAATTGGCCGCCCAAGTCACAGGCTAATGTTACTAATGTCATTTTTGACATATGTGTGAAAATGCTGGTTTCAGTTTTAGCTTCATTGTTCTTCCCCGCTGATGTTGATAGACCATTACCACTTATTCTGGTTACTTCCTCAAGTACAGGTTTGACATATTCTGCAATAAGTTCTATATTAAACTTTATGGTTTTATGTTTGTCCAATTTTATTTGTAACAGTTTTAACAATGGGTGTTTGGCCTCAGCTAAAAACTCTTCAGGAAATAACATATGCTTTAAATTTAAATATTCGTATGTAACAATACGATTGTTAAAAGAAGTTTTTAATACGTTTATACCAGGGCCGAGTTTTTTATTTGAATTAACCCGGTGTTCATTTGTGCAATCATGTGCGTATTTTATTGCTACCGTCACATTGCAATCTTCGCAAAAGGAGGTTTGGGAGACTTCATCGTCTCTATTTTCACTTTCCTCACTTTGATGGATTGGTTGGGGCACTTCTTTTGAATAATTAATGGTATTTTGGGTATTTTTCGTTTGAAGCATTTGCTGCTGCTGTTGGTGGTATTGCTGATGATGTTGTTGGCGGTATTGCTGATGCTGTTGTTGTTGTAGACTCGATCGGTGTGGGGGTTGCAATCCTTGGTCGGAATCCAAAATGCTGCCTGGTCGCTCCGGTGCAGAGAACCGATTGCTGGGGAAGCGCTGCTGATGTTGTTGATGGTGGTGATGTTCTTGGATATATTGCTGATGTTGTTGTTGTTGCTGGTGATATTGCTGTATTTGATTATTTAATAGTACATTATGTTGATTTAGTTGGTGTTGTAGTTGTTGTAGTTGGTGTGGCTCTAGTAACCGTTGATGTTGTTGCGGACTATTTGTGGGCAAGGAATTTTGGTGAATCGGTTCTTGTATTTTTGAAGAAGGGTGATGGTTAACAGTTTGCTGCTGAATACAATTATTTGTATTTTGGTAAGTAGATCTCTCTTTTGGTAAGTAGACGCTCGTTGAACTATGTACAATTTTGATGTGAGTGGTCATGGCGAAGGAATTACCTACGAGTGTGGCGCACTTAGGACAATGCTTCTGAGAATGTCTTTCATCTATATCACTTATACTATAGCTTTAATTTCTAAAACAATTAGAAAATTCCTCGTAGTAATCAACACAAAAAAATATTATTTCGATATCTCAAAAAAAAAATATTTTTAGTTGAAATGAAGTACTTTAATTGAATAGCGATGTTAAACGCTCTGATGGTTAACACAAACTAAAATGTATAATAAAATAAACACTTTACAGTTTTCAAACATATGTATGTGTGTCTTTCAATAAATTTGTTGGAAAATGGTTTCTTGTGTGTGAGTGAAAAACTCATCTCTTTTACTCTCACCATGTCTTGAGCTCACTTTCTTAAAGGGATTTTTTTAACTCAAACAAAACAATCGGAGAATCACATTCGTTTTTTGATATCACTCACACTTTTAGAATGATTTCTCTACAAACCACTTTTTAACCTTAACTATTATTAATTCTATACAATACTTATTATAATAAAATTAATGCAAACCTTTTTTTGTTTCTAACAAACTATACTAATGAATCCGAAGTGCACGTTTGATTCTCAAAAACGATAATACTAAAAAATCTTTAGACCTTTGAAATTTGTAATTTACCTGCTTTGCCAAAACTTCCACAGGCGCTGTCTGATCGATCTTCAAATAATAAAACACTCAAGTATGTCTTTTCTCGGAATGCATTTCCTTCCTCATACCAAGCAAACAATTTTTGGTTCCCAAATTCTAGAAACCGTTCTAAATATTATCAACGATATCTAAGCAATCTCAGCCCTCCCGCAGAGCCGTCCAAATACCGTTGTCGCTCACGTACATATTTCTATGTCTGTCCTCGGATTGTACTCCAATCCTCAAACCACAGGTAAACACTTTTCCGTAGCCGAATTCTAGAAGTCGTTTCTAAAATACTAAAACAGCAGAAATAGTTATCTGCTGTTCGAAATATCCAGCATTTATAATATAATTTCACTCGCACAAAACGGCATACACAATATTTTTACCCTCCCATTTCTCTGCACATTAAACATCGTCTACAACAATGCACTCGACCACGGAATTTTATGATATTTAGCTTCCCATTGTTTTCTAAATACCAATATATGAGCTCTTCTAACTGCGAACACAAATATCATCAGCTATGGTGCATAACGTTGTCACTTCTAATTAGATCTTGGACGGAGAATTTTATTATTATGGTGGTGCATATATTGTCGTTTCTAAATATTACCAGCGACGGTGCGCATAACGTTGTCACGTTTGTACATCTAATTAGATCGTGGACGGCAAATTTTATTATATTTGGGTCTTACTTACATTTCACTAAGTGTCCTATAAGGAAAAGGACAACATTTTGTTATCACTTATATTTTTAGGAAAATTTTGAGAGAAAAGGAAAATACTCGTAGTACATGAATGCAGGTGGATTTTGTTATCGCGTATGTGTCAGTTTATGCTTCAAAAATTTTACTATTTCTGAGTAAGATTTACTTAATATTTCTTCTTGATTTTTCTGCACTAAATTATTTATTCCATGAAATTACTGTAATGTTAGCTGTCATATACATATATCGTCATCTTATTAGTTTATATGAACTTAACGTACAAAGAACAGAAATATAATGCCCCGTATATCGGCAGATTGTTGTAACCCCATGGGTTTAAAGGATACAAAATGTAACCAATCAAATTTGTTCGCAAAATGTATACAAATATAAATACAAATGCAAAAATATGTGCAAGTGCAGGCAAAAAATTGTCAAGAAAACGAAGTCACTCTCAGAAGATGCCACCATTTCAAAAGGCCTTATGAAAGTTATTGATAATAGTAACAACAAGAAAATTAGATATGCATGTGTAAATGCGCTACCCAGGGATTGGAGCGTAGAACGGATTAGGAAACAACTTCCTCCATTTCAACGTATGCCTTAAAAAATGCAAGAAAGTTTGTCGAAGGAAATGAAGTTTGTAGAGGA
The DNA here is from genome assembly GCA_963930755.1 of Eudasyphora cyanicolor. Classification (NCBI taxonomy): domain Eukaryota; kingdom Metazoa; phylum Arthropoda; class Insecta; order Diptera; family Muscidae; genus Eudasyphora; species Eudasyphora cyanicolor. The sequence continues at coordinate 269,230,474 of OZ005735.1, forward strand.
GAAAATGCAACGAACAGTGAGAACTGTGCAAATGAAATCATTGAAAAATTTTATTGTAACGATGAGTACAGCCGGTTACTTCCCGGAGGGAATGAGTATAAATCAATAAAGGTTCTAATATGTTTGTATATACATAGAGATGGGTAAAAATGAAACAAGTGTGTCAACATTTTTTGGAAGGTCAAGATTTTTTTGAAATTTGTTATTAATCTGGTTGAGAATTTGAAAAAAATAAAACAATTTGAACCTTTTAGCAAAATTTGGATTTTTTCGCGAGTTATGACCTATTACATTTTTCAGAGTGTGTTTAGAAAACTGCAATTTTCTCTGGAAATATTGAACGGATTCGACTGAAATTTTTGCAGTTAGGTCCGAAACACTTCCTAAAATCTAAATATATCATTAACTTTAATTACCAACTGACCATATGAAAAAAATTGCAAAATATGTTTTGCATATGCGAATAATTTCGCTTTCTGGAGCAGTAATTTGAAATATTTTATATTTAGAATGCGTCCTATATTGACGTCCACCAGAATCAGAAAAAACATTTTGGTAGTTCGCGCTTTGTAAAAATTTACAGCAAATTTACGGACACTACGTTTTTGAAAATATTTTTGGTTCATTATTACAGGACCTCAAGGACCTTACCAATTTTGTCCAAATTTACACAATAGCTGAATCCATTAGTTCTGAGTCCAAAAACGCATTAATTTTTTTTCGGCGGATCAAGTTCTCAGCATTGCGAGCTTCCAAACTGTGGATATATAATTTGCAGTATCTCCGTCAATTCCTAACCAATCTGTACGACAAAAGAGACGTGAGAAAAGTCGCTTTCATATCATGTTTCCTAATATATGTTTTCTTAACCCATTAAGAGCCAATTATATGACCAATGTTTCCCATAAGAACATAAAATATTACTATTTTATCGTAACCCATACAAAATTTTATTATTTGGTAATGAAATAATACATAATTCACTTTAGAATTTTTTACATAATTTTAGTTTCAATGTATGACAAAAGTTTTAGAGGCAATATGCTAAATCTTATAGTGGTTTTAGAGGTTTATACCTTGAAATAAAGCTTAAGGTGTTGTCTGTATTAATAGAATCGCCAATTTATACAGGGTTGCCCATATTCGACGGACCCACGGACTCGTTGGGCCCATTCCAATCGACGAGGCTTGTCCGCAGGCAACAATCTTTGCGTCAATTGAATTTTGTACGGGAACAAATGCAAATCAACGCGAATAATCCGTTGTAAAGTGGACCGAGCCATGCCCAACTGCTGAGAACGGCGTTTTTGGGATGTTCTTGGGGACCTCTCAACACTGGCTCGTACGGCAGCGATATTCTCGGCCGATCGCCTTGGTCGACTTTTATTTGGCCTCTTCGGATTAGAAAGAGCCTCACCAGTCGAAAATTTTTCGTATAAACGCTTAATGGTGTTCTTAGAAGGCGCACTTCTCACATTTTTTAATATTTTAAAAGCACGATGACTTGACTTCTTCTGCTGAATGTAAATTTCAACTATTTCAGAGCGCTCGCGTGGCGTGTATTGTTCCATGGTAAAAATCTGCTTGGACTGACGCTTCAAACGCGGTATGTCATTAAGCGATCTGACATCTCTGTCAAAAGTTATGGCGTTGCCAGATGGGTCCGTCGAATATGGGAGACCCTGTACTTCCACCGCACGAACAGTCCAGTCCATAACGCATTTTCCGAAATCATTGCATTTAACACAAAAAGTAAAAAAATTGGCTCTTAATGGGTTAAGAAAACATATATTAGGAAACAAGAAAGTGATTTTCTCATGTCTGTGACAAAAGAGACATGAGTGATTTTCTCATGTCTCTTTTGTCGTTGATTTTGTACAGATTGATTAGGAATTGACGGAGATATTGCAAATTATATATCCACAGTTTAGAATCTCTCGATGCTTAGAATTTGATCCGCCGAAAAAAATTAATGCGTTTTTGGACTCAGAACTAATGGATTCAGCTATTGTGTTTGGACAAAATTGGTAAGGTCCTTGAGGTCATGTAATAATGAACCAAAAATATTTTCAAAAAGGTAATGTCCGTAAATTTGCTGTACATTTCTACAAAGCGCGATCTACCAAAATGTTTTTTTCTGATTCTGGTGGACGTCAATATAGGACGCATTCTAAATATAAAATATTTCAAATTACTGCTCCAGAAAGTGAAATTATTCGCATATGCAAAAAATATTTTGCAATTTTTTTCATATGGTCAGTTGGTAATTAAAGTTAATGATATATTTAGGAAGTGTTTCGGACCTAACTGTAAACATTTCAGTCGAATCCGTTCAATATTTCCAGAGAAAATTTCAGTTTTCTAAATACACTCTGAAAAATGTAATAGGTCATATCTCGAGAAAAAATCCAAATTTTGCTAAACGGTTCAAATTGTTTTATTTTTTTCAAATTCTCAACAAGATTAATAACAAATTTCAAAAAAACTTGACCTTCCAAAAAATGTTGACACACTTGTTTTATTTTTACCCAGATAATAGAATGAATGTATATATTTTTTATATAAGCAGATTGACGGAAAAGGGACCAAGTTCAAAAGAGACTGGTTCTCTTGAACTTGAAGGAGTTGTATGCTGCCTACCGGGAAAATTGTCCTGACATAAAAACATCATTTTCGAAGTTTCCGAATGTGTTTGTTCTATTCATCAAAATGTTTAGATGATGTGTGAAGGTGTTTTCAAAAACGGAAAAAAGTACACCGATTATCATACATGGATTAACCTTGCTACATGTGATGGTCCATCAACAAAATGTTTTTTGGGCGAGTGTTTTCAATGCCCTGGCTTTGGTAGTTTACGCGAAGTTTTACAAGACTATTTTGATAAGCATGATATTGAAACTGTATCATACAACTCATGGACCTCAACCGATAGGTCAAATTTGGAAACGGTAGTAGAACAGGCCGACTAATTTATTGATAACTTCATTGCTCGCTTTCCAAATGTACTTAGGCATTCATTTATAACCAAACAACAAAATACATATTTTAATTATGTAAAAGAAAACATAAGTCACACTGAATTCTTAGTTGTCCTGGACTTTGCCGAAAATTACAGCTTCGTTATTCAAGATGAAATACAGTCATATCATTGGACAAATTCCCAGGCAACAGTACATCCATTTGGGGTGTACTACCGTCTTAATGGCGAAATTTAATTCACCAGCTGTGTGGTAATCAGTGATATAACGCACCATAACTATGTTTCAGTGCGAATTTTTGTACCCTCACTTTAGTGTGACGAGGTTATATACCATTTGCTACGGAAAAAAGTGTAACACATCGAAGGAGTGACCTAAGACCCCAAGTATGTTCGGAGGAAAACCGTTTTGGGTCATTTTAAGTCGAATGAGCAATGTCCGTCCGCCTGTCTGTCTGTCTGATGGCTGGTGCGCACCATAACTCTCGAAAGGAGTAACCGATTGACTTAAAATTTGGTATGTGGTAATATTTTTTTCTATCTCCGGCTAAGTTCGAATATGGGCCATATTGGTCCACTCCTTCTAGTACCTCCCCCACAAAGGGTTAAAATGTTGTGAAAAATTGATTCTTTAATAACTGCTATACTGCATATTCGAATCTTCTGAAATTCCACACATAGTATTAGCTTATTAGTCGCTATCAACTCGAGAAAAATGGGCGAATTTGCCACGTCCCTTTTGGTACCTCCCACACAAATGCACCGTTTTGCACCAAAAGTTAACAGCTTATAACATTAATAACAGTGTATAAAAAAAACTTGAAATTTTGTACAGTATTATGCTTTTATATTGCCTACAGTCAAGGGAAAAATTGGCGTTGTTGCCACGCCCTTTTTGGTACCTCCCACACAAAGGTACCTTTTTGCACCAAAAGTTAACAGCTTATAACATTAAAACCAGTGTATAAAAATACTTGAAATTTTGTACAGTGTAATATTTTTATAGTGTCTATAGTGTCTGTGAAAAATGGGCGTTATCGCCACGCCATTTTTTGTACCTCCCACACAAAATGCCCAAATCATACCACAATTTAATATCGCATAACGTTTTTACCAGTGCACATAAATGCTTATAATTCGGCACAGTGCAATGAATTTAAAGTATCTAATGATCAGCGAAAAATAGGTGTATTTGATAAACCCCTTCTGGTAGCTCCCACACAAATTGACAGAATAACTCGAGTAATATTCAATATTACATTACTCACAAAGTGAGGGTATACCTTAGTCGGTTTACCCGACTGAAACTTTCTTACTTGTTTTTTGAAAAATTTCATCTAATATTTACGAGACCATGTGGAAACCCCAGGAAAAATATATTATTTTTCAGATAGTTCAGCAGCTCAGTAAAAAAATAAGAAGCATTTGTACTACCTCACACGCCACGAGGGGGATTTTAAGATAAAAGCTGAGTGGAATTTTTTCTGTACATCCCATGGCAAAAATGTTTGTGATGGTCTCGGCGGAACACTTAAAAGACTCGTATCTAAAGCAAGCTTCAAAATTCGGAAAATTTAATAAATACACCATTAAAAATGTACGAGTGGGCAAATGAAAATATTACTAACATGAACTTTCTATATGTCGGAAAAGACAAATACTCGTATGCCTTAGAGGAAGAACAATTTAACAAATTATGTATTGGGTTGAAACCGCTTCCCAAAACACAGTCGATCAATCACGTCGAGCCTATCTGCATCGGGACGGTCAAAACTAAATACTTTTCTTTATCCATTGAATTCAATACTTATACACTACACAAATAATATTATAAAAAATGCATACAATTCGATACATCAATTCTAAAACATGCTAAGTCGACTTAGCATGTTTTTAGGGAGACTGCATTTTTAACTTTTAAATATTGCAAATTATATTCAGTAAAAAGTTGGTGTTTATCCGTCAACCCAATCAAAAGTTATTCGCAAAACAGTACAGGTTATTCGATTTCCGTTACAAAGGAATTTCACACCAATTTAAAAAATTCATCAAACTTTGAACGCCTCTCCTGAAAAACTACCTTTTTGCACTTAGCATAGTTTAGAATGGAGGTATCGAATTATTTTTAATATCGCCAAATGAAATGATGAAACCATTAAAAATACTGGCGAATTTATAAATTAACAAGTATGAATGTTTCAGTCGGGTAAACCGACTAAGGTATACCCTCACTTTGTGAGTAAAGTAATATTGAATATTACTCGAATTATTCTGTCAATTTGTGTGGGAGGTACCAGAAGGGGTTTATCAAATACACCTTTTTTCGCTGAACATTAGATACTTTAAATTCATTGCACTGTGCCGACTTATAAGCATTTATGTGCACTGGTATAAAAGTTATGAGACATTAAATTGTGATATGATTTGGGCATTTTGTGTGGGAGGTACAAAAAGGGGCGTGGCAATAACGCCCATTTTTCACAGGGCTATAGACACTATAAAAACATTACACTGTACAAAATTTCAAGTATTTTTATACATACACTGGTTTAAATGTTATAAGCTGTTAACTTTTGGTGCAAAAAGGTACCTTTGTGTGGGAGGTACCAAAAGGGGCGTGGCAACAACACCCATTTTTCCCTGGACTGTAGGCAATATAAAAGCATAATACTGTACAAAATTTCAAGTATTTTTATACACTGTTATTAATGTTATAAGCTGTTAACTTTTGGTGCAAAATGGTGCATTTGTGTGGGAGGTACCAAAAGGGACGTGGCGACTTCGCCCATTTTTCTCGAGTTGATAGCGACTAATAAGCTAATACTATGTGTGGAATTTCAAAAGATTCGAATTAGTAGTATAGCAGTTATTAAAGAATCAATATTTCACAACATTTTAACCCTTTGTGGGGGAGGTACTAGAAGGAGTGGACCAATATGGCCCATCTTCGAACTTAGCCGGAGATAGAAAAAAATATTACCACATACCAAATTTGAGGTCAATCGGTTACTCCTTTCGAGAGTTATCGTGCGCACCAGCCAGCAGACAGACAGACAGACGGACGGACATTGCTCATTCGACTTAAAATGACCCAAAACGGATTTCCTCCGAACATACTTGGGGTCTTAGGTCACTCCTTCGACGTGTTACACTCCTTTCGAAGGTGAGAGGATAAATATTATTATATACCAGATTTGTAGTCAATCCGTTACTCCTTTCGGGAGTTATCGTGCACTCCAGCCAGACGGACAGACATTGCTCAAACGGATTTCCGCCGAACATACTTGGAGTCTTAGGTCACTCCTTCGATGTGTTACACTTTGTCTCGTAGCAAATGATATATACCCTCCTCTCTAAGGTGAGGGGATAATTAAAAGAATCCAATAGAAATTAAAACCTCCACTATTTTTGGTAATCTAAAATGGAGGAAACATTTCAGGCCATCTTCTGCTTAACCTTTCTCAGCAGAAAATCTGCTGTTGCAGCAAACTTTTTTTGCTATTTGTATGTGAATGGAAGTCACTCTGCAGAATGAGGGGTATACAAATTATGTTTTCTTTCTTCACCCATTAGATTTACCATTATATTTTTTAAAAAAAAATTAAAACATTTTTGATTTTGAAATTTGCATATACAATATTAATGAGTTTTTATTTTTGTAACTTTGTATTTTTATTTAAATATGTATTCCTACAACTAATATCACATTTGAGTTCTTAAAGAGTATATGGCCCGCTTGAGGTAGTTTAGTTTAAGAGTCCTGTATTCTGTTGCTTTCGTCTACATTTCTTTCGAATCTCCTTCAATCCGAGTGACTTGGTTCCATTTTTTCGATGTTGGCCCCCGAAGAATCTCCATGTCTGTTCTCCATATGCTTTTGAAGATCTCGCCGGCGGGCAAAAGTTTTATGACACAAGGTACACTGATACACCTCTCCTCCTGTGGCAGAGCCCGCATTCGATTGCAGATGTAGGCGAATATGTTTATTGAGGTTACTGGGATCTCCAAAGGGTCTGAGGCAATATTTGCATTTAAGTGGCTTGAATCCGGTATGAGTGCGTATGTGTATCTTCAAGCCATACTTGCGGGAATACATTTTGCCACAGTAAATGCAGAGATGTCCCTGCTTCGAGGCCCCCATGTTACTGACAATGGCCTCAATTTGAGCTGCGGCATTGAGAGGGTTCGAGGAAGAGGGCTGCAATAGACTCATATGGGGAAAGGCGGCTGTGGAGAGAGTGGGCAAAAATGACATGTGTGGAACAGAGGTGTGATGTGTGGGCACACTTAGGGCTGTGGCCAAAGAAACGGGTAGTGATGTGGGTGGATGTTGTTGCTGCTGCTGTGACTGGTGGTGGTGGTGATGGTGATGGGAATGAGTAACTGGTGCTGCCAATGATATGGGTTTAAAGGCTGAAAATCTTGGCATTGGTGGTGATGGTTGTGGGGCAGGTGGAGAATAGGATGGAGACACATTGGGGGCTGAGGCGGAGCTTGAGGTGGTGGGTAGAACAGGTGAGTTTCGTGTTGCTGAGGCCTCACTGACCAAAGGTAATGGCAGTAATTGTTGGGTGTAGTGTTTAGCTCTGATGGCATAGTGCAGACGTATCCAGAGAACATCAATATTATGACGACCGCAACCCAAAGCCAAATGGATTTTCAAAGGATTTGGTGTCTCAAAGGTCAAGTGGCACCAGTGGCACATGTAGCGGCTATTGCTTTGAATATTCATGGGCGTTAGAAATGGTATGGCCATCATTAGGGTTAGCTCCTCGCCGAACCAGGCCACAATTTCCTCATCCCGTTGTACGTCACGCACTATCCGCAGCATCACTTGGCCCTTCTTCAACTCGAATAAGGCATTGTAACTGTGTATGTCTTCGGAGAGCTTAATTTTGCGCATTATCGAGGCGCTGATATCCAAATCATTGCCTTGTGGTGTTAGGGAACAATAGGCACGTGTCAGTGATTCCTGGGCCACTTCATTGGCATTTGTTATCAAGGATTGCGTGTCGATTAACACCGATTGAGTGTCTTTGGGTATGAGTTGGGTCACGTGCACGCCTGCTCTAAGGAATTTCGACTTTTTCGCTGGCATTTGTGGGGCTCCGTGTCTCTCGGTGGCCGGTGGTGAAGGTGATACCGAAGATCCTGATCCTGTGGGAGCTGTAGTGGCTGTGGTGGGCAGCAAATGTTCAATGCGGAATATCATACTGGAGCTGCGTTTGTTGACACTAGGTTGTGTGGGAGGACTTTGAGATTCTCGCAAGGAGGAGTTTTGGTTGCTGACTGTGCTATCCACTAAACGTTGTTGTTGCTGAACAATATGTGAGGTTGGCAATACCGGCAGCATATTTTGTTGTTGGAAAACGCTTAGCAAAGTTTCCGTTTGCTTTTCCTTTTGGTTTTTTTGCGATTATAGGTAATGTTGCTCGTTTGACGTCTAACTTGATTCTGAAACTCCAATTGGAAATGTCTTTTACTTTTATATGCGCGTTCAGTGTCTCGCTCGCTCTCTGTGCATCGTACCACGTGTTCGCAATCAGATTTTTTTGGGTTTTGCAAAAACCCTTATCCTGCAGCCTTATTGGCTTGGATGCTCTTCCTGTTCCTGCCGCTGTTGTTGTTCTTGCATGAGGAAAGCGCGTTAGGGGTTTCACCCATTTGCGATTTGCTAAACGATTTGTTACGGCTTGCAGTGTCAAAACACAACAAAACAATCTAAGCTGACAACATGTGCCAACAAGTGTTAAAATTCCCAGCGTTTGCGCGCCACTATAACCACCCGGGCAGTCGTCAACGTAGCCGCAGTCACCGTCGCAGCAGCAGCAAGGATAACAAACCTTGCATACCCCAACATCTCAACGAGATAAACCAAACACACAAGCTATTTTCATTCATTCGAATTGTAAGTTTTGGGGTGGTTGCTGCCGTTATTCGTTCGTCATCGCACAGTGGGTTGATCTGTAAAAAATGTGATTATGAGTATTTATACAAAGTTGATTTAATTGTTCTACAATATTCTAAATATGTTTTGAGAATTATGACACTATGCAAAAAAAAAATTGTCGAAGGGCTGTGCATAACATTTTCTGGTGTAATAAGGTGTCATAAACACGAAAAAATTTTTAAAAAAATCGTTTATGGTAATTTAAAAAAAAAATTCTTTAAGATTCTCATTTTCTTGGAACGTGCTTTTAGTATAAGTATTTGGACAATATTTTTTGAAGCGTATGCTCGATTAAGCCGGGATACACTTTAATTAATGGAAATTATGAGGACTAGAAATGTTGGAAATGACGTTTTCGCGTGGAAACGGAAGTTTAGTATGTTTCGTTAAAATAATTGATTTTGTTTTTTGACATTGGTCGAATTGAGGTCCTTCTTTTTTTAAAAAATCGTTTTTTTTCTGGCACAAAAAAAAAACATAAAAAATAGAAAAAATTCACAAAAAATAATGTTTGTTCCAATGCAAAAAGTTTGACGAACACAATGTGCCAAATGGTCTCCGAGTGAAATGGTGCACGCCAGCAAGGGTTATGTGCCGCGCGGCTTTAACCTAACCTAACCTAAAGCATCCTAAGCTAGCATCCTAACGAGGAAAACAAAGAAAAGAAAATCTATGGATAAATTATAGCACTTTTGGTAGAAATAAGATAATTTCAATATAATTCGGTTTTTATACCCACACAATTGTGAACAAGGGTATATATAAGATGCTGCGGTATAAACGTGTAACACATCGATGAAGTGACCCCAAGAATAATTGACAGAAATACGTTGTGGGTCACAAGTCATTTTAGCAAAGTCCGCCAGACTGTCCGCCTGTCTGTCTGGTTGGTGCGCACGATAACTTCCGACAGGATTAACCGATTGACTTCAAATGTGGTATGTGCCAATTTTTCTTTCTATCTCAGCCTAAAGTCAAATATGGACTATGTTGGTACACTCCTTCGAGTACCTCCCCCACGAAGGGTCAAAATTTAGTGAAATATTGATTATGTCATAACGTTTATACTACTACTCAGAATCTTTCACAATTCCACACATAATATTAGTTTCTTGGTCGCTATCACCATGAGAAAAATGGCCGAACTTGCCACGCCCCTTTTGGTACCTCCCAATAAAGGGACCATTTTGCACAAAAAGTTAACGGCTTATAACTTTGATTCTAGTCCATACAAATAACGGGTTTTCCAAAAGGGATGATATGATTTGATGTGACGTTTCGGCCATTTGTAATATGTCGTGATCTGTCATTTGTTTTTCATTGTATTCAGTAGTGTTTACAATATCATCATGGAGAGATATACGCAAGAATAGCGTTTAAATTATTCAGTTTTATTATCAAAATAATCGTTCTCCAATTGGAACTTTTCTTGCGCTAAGTCCATTTTTTTTAAATCCAAAAAAAAAAACACTTCCCAGTCGACCTACGACCTTAAGAGCTATCTTTTTGCCATTGACCGATTTCCGATTCGACGTACCGTTAAGGAGCTAGACCAAAAATAAACATTCCGTTCACATTTGAAAATGAGTCCATTTTTTTAATATAAAAATTTCGAAATAAACCAGACTGTCTTCAAGCTTTACAAGTCAATATTGAACGTGCCATTCATGACATACGACTTGATTTAGAGGAAAAAGGGCTCGAAAATTGGGTTCATCGAATTCGTTCCTGAAGAAGGAGTGGTTAAGGCCATTTGAATGACGTTTTATTTAGAACTTAATTGTATGGATTGTACTTCACATTAGGTAAAAACCCTTTGAATTTCCTTACCAATAAGTGTGTTTTTTCAAAGAAATCATATCACTCTTATTGGAAAACCCGTTACTTGAAATTTTGTGAAGTGTAATGCTTTTATAGTACCTACAGTCCCGTAAAAAATGGGCGTTATTGCCATGCTCCTTTTGTTAAAAAGTTAACGGGTTATAACTTTGATTCCTGCAAACAAACAAACACTTGACATTTTCTACAGAGTAATGTTTTTATGTATAGTTCCCATAGTAGTAATGGGCGTTATTGTCACGCCCCTTTTGGTACCTCCCAAACAAAATTGCTCAAATAAAAAATATGAAAATTTTTTGTTTATTTTCCCAATTATTTATACATATATAGAATATTTGCAGATAGGAATTTTTTTCTTCGTCAGGATGCTAGCTATTTTTTATGTTCTTCAGGATGCTGGCTATTTTTTATGTTCTTGATGAGAAGAGATAAACCCCTTGTTTATTATACCGATCGACTTCTATTCACTTTCTGAGTCGATTTAGCTATGTCCGTCTGTCTGTAGATGTATTATTGTAATCAAAGTACTGGTCGCAATTACGGTCCGATCTCGACGAAACTTTTCACATATCTTTTTTTTTGGCCCAAGGACGATCCCTATTGAATTTAGTTAAAATCAGTTCAGATTTAGATATAGCCCCCATATATATGTTACCCCCGATTTGACATGTAAGCAGTGTTTCCAGACGAATTTGACCGGAACTCGTCAAAATGGGGGTACAAAAATCAATCAAAGTCAAATCGTCAAAATAAATTTTCGAAATCGTCAAAAAAACGTCAACACAAAAATCGACCACCAATGTACAGCTTTTGAGTTTTTTTATGACGAAGGTTATGTTTCGGAGATAGATTTGTATTAATTGGTACTCTCAAATTTTTGGGGTTCCTCAAAGAGAAATTAAAATGAATTTTGTTGGCGGATCTCACATTCTTGAACGACATTAATAATAAATTTTGGCGGAAACATATCTCATACATATTAATTTTTTACGTTTCAATATATTATATTATTTATTTCTATGAAAGCCATTAGCTTTAACTTATTGGGTGAAGTTTGACAAAATGCATATAACAATTCACTTCAACAGGGTCCAGTGTAGATCCATTGTTTTATACAGCCCCCATACGAAGGTTCCATTAGATTCAACTTATTGACGCGATAGAAATCACTAGTACCAACCGATTACACTGAATTTTGACAATTTAATATTATCTAGAACAACGCAAAGGGAGACTGAAATTTTGTTATTTGTGTTTACTTTTACCCATAATCATTCATACGAGTACTGACCTCATTGGTCAAGATTTTGCTATAGCTCCCACGCGATGTGACTTTATAGCGCGTTAGAAACGATAAATACCAATCGATTGGGCTAAAATTCGGCAATTTGTATTTTATTATACCCAGAACCATTTCAAGGAGCAAGTGACCCCATTGGACCGTATTTCGACAAAACCGATTTGACTTCATAGTCCCAAAGAAAAAAATTCCTTCCATTTTGGTTTAAAAATTATATATGTGATTAATTTTAGCTGGAACGATTCGTTGGAATAATGACCTAGGTTCACGTTTTGACGTAGCCCTTTCTTTACCTAAAAAATTTCACTGTAATTTCCTCTACCAATATTACAACTTAAAAAACTTTTCAGATTTTTCTTGTTATGTTATTGAGTTTGGTCCATAATATTTGAGACATTTTCTAACATTTCTGATTTTTTTTCTAAAAAGGTAAATTTGAGAGAAAATATATCCCGAAGGAGTTACAAAAAGTAGTAAGAACAATTTGTAAAGTTTTCCTTACTTTTTTTTAAATCACAAAAAATAGTCATTTCGGGGCAAAAATCGTCAAATCGTCATGTCCTATTTTCTGCCTCTGAAAATCGTCAAAATGACGATAAATCGTCATTTCTGGCAACACTGCATGTAAGCGCTGTATAAACTGTATTTTATATCCGATAAGTGCGAAATTCGGCAAAAAGAGGTCTTTTTACAGGAATGAGTATTCAGGGAAAATCAGTTCAGATTTATATATAACCTCCATATATATGTTCCTCCTGATTTGGTATCAAAGCGCTATTGAAGTTGTACGTTACTTCCGGTCATTTTCCAGAAAGATATTTCTGAATTTAGGAACGAATATTGCTTAATTCATTCCAAATTATTATCGCAATGACCCTTGTCGCACTGTTAGGGAGGTGTAGGGTATTATATAGTCGGCCCCGCCCGGCTTTCTGCCTTTCCTTACTGGTTTTTCATAGTGTGGTTAATAACCAACTACGATTTATAAGAGGATCAATTGACATTGCACTGCAAAAAAAAAAAAAACAAATAATCGAGGGGACCAAATTGTATGGAATTCTTACGAAATAACGCGTTTTTTTCAAGGTACCTACAGTTTATTGCGAATTATTGAGTTTTTCGAATTATCGGGGTACGAATAAACGGGATTCTACTGTACAAAATACCACTATCCATAGATTAGCAGTAGACTTTACGAGTACTTATTTAAGCAATCGTTTGTAACGATATCTCAATTAGTTTAAAGAAATTTCTGGGCTATTGCGCAAAATTAAGCAAATAAAAGACAATTTGTTAAAATGTGTTTTTTTTATAAAATATAAGCATCCGGTACAATACACTGATCGATTACTTACTGAAACAACTCGAATGAAGTAGATTTTGTCATTATTTGATAAATCATACCATCAGAATGGGGAATTTAAAAAAGGGAACATATGCATTAATCTTTCATGAATGAAAATTATATTTGGACAGTTTTTCCTTTTTACTCAAAAGTGTAAGAATTTTGAAGATCCATTATTACTTCAGATATTTTAGGACCAGATATATTATTGTCGTAATTTTATTACACACAAACTTATTAACTACACATTACGAAGACTAACTATAGAATACATTGTACAACAATGTTACCAAACGTTTAGAAGGAAATATTGCCACATTTTGTTCAATCGAACCCACAGTGCCGCGTTTTCTTCCTCTCTGCGGAATGCTTGTAGCAAGTGCAACATCATGTTTTCATCCGGCCGAGCAGCATCATCAACATCAGAGCGGCAAGTGTACATTTTCCTTAACTCCTGCCTGACCCTCATTGTCATCAAGGATTCGGATACGGATTCGAATTGGATTGAATGTATTTATTACAACAACGAGTGCGTGAGTGAGTGAGTCAGTGAGTGCCGCAATTGTCGTTGTAAGCCTTTTTGGCTTTTGGGTATTTTGGGTGTGTGTGCATTAAAAGGTTTTTAATTGAATATAAACGATCGTGTACGGAACAAATCTATCTTCACCCCTCCTCATCCAATGTAGCAGATCTGCTCATGTCTCTGTGTGTGTGTGTTTGCGGAAAATCATCCCCTTACCGCCGCATATTGTCATTATAATTGACTAATGCCTTAATTATTAGCTATATTTTGTGGTTTAGGGTTGGTCGTGGTTTTGCGTAAAGGCATATTGAAGCGAAGAAGGCCCTGGGCCGGGGGGGCTTGTGTTGTAGAAGGAAGAAAACTGAAAAGATATGTAATTGAAAACCAGTAAGGAAAGCCTAAAGTCGGGCGGGGCCGACTATAAAATACCCTACACCACTCTCGAAATATTGAATAACTCTGATATATAAATTTTGTAATTCATGTATAAATTGTTTACATAAATTTACTTTTGGGACATTTTATACTTAAATAATACCCTGTACCACAGTGTGGTGTAGGGTATAAAAACGATTGGATCTAAAGAGCCAAATCGGATGAAACATATATGTGGGAGCTATAGCTAAATCTTTACCGATTTTCTTCAAATTCGGCAATGTTGGTTCATGAATCAAGAAACTCTACCATTCTAAATTTCAAAACGATTGGATGTAAAATATAGCTTCTATAAACTAAAGGGCCAAATCGGATGAAACATATATATGGGAGCTATAGCTAAATCTTAAACGATTTTCTTCAAATTCGGCAGTGTTGGTTCATGGATCAAGAAACTCCACCATTTTAAATTTCAAAACGATTGGATGTAAAATACAGCTTCTATAGGACTAAAGAGCAAAATCGGACGAAACATATATATGGGAGCTATAGCTAAATCTTAACCGATTTTCTTCAAATTCTGTAGTGTTGGTTCATGGATCAAGAAACTCTACCATTCTAAATTTCAAAGTGATTGGATGTAAAATACAGCTTCTTCAGGACTAAAGAGCAAAATCGGACGAAACATATATTTGGGAGCTATAGCTAAATCTTAACCGATTTTCTTCAAATTAGGCAAAGTTGGTTCATGGATCAAGAAACTCTACCATTCTAAATTTAATTGGATGTAAAATACAGCTTCTATAGGACTAAAGGGCCAAATCGGACGAAAAATATATATGGGAGCTATATCTAAATCTGAACCGATTTCAACCAAATTCAATAGCGATCTTAACAGCTGCGAAATACTATAAACTGCAAAATTTCAGAACGATCGGAGTGAAATTGCGACCTGTAGTCGACGAACAACTTTACATGGACAGACGGACATGCTTAAATCGACTCAGCTAGTGATTCTGAGTCGATCGGTATACTTTAAGGTGGGTCTAGTTGTGTTATTTTCAGGTGTTACAAACATCTGCCGTGAAACAAACTTATAATACCCTGTACCACAGTGTGTTATAATAAATGTTGTAGTGAAGGACAGAGCAGGTTAAGTCAAAAGACTTAAGCAGGATACTTGACTTCAATTGGCAGCGCCTACAACAAATATAAGGTAAATTCAGTACAATGGAGAATTGAGTAAAAAAATCTTTAAAAATAGGATCTCAGAATATTTGTCTAATTCAAATCCCATAATAGTAATAAGTAAGAAAATGTCAATAAATAAATAAATCAACTAACGTTTATTCTTATCTTCAGATTAATATACGTAGTATGGAATTTAATATTTTATTTGACTTGTTAGACTTATTATTTGATTATTGCAAAAGTCCTCTAAAATACCAAATGTAATGATATTGAGATGCAGTAGAGACGGAGAAATTAATTTGTCAGTTTAGTGTGTGGGTGCGCCAGAAAGGGCTTGATAAATAAGTTAATTTTCCACTAACGTACAGGTACTGCAGAATCTTTGCGCTGCACCGAATTTCAAGAATTTCTGTCTGCCTGAAACTAAACTTATGATCTACTACATTTTGGTATGAGTTGGTCCTTTCGTGGAGGTACGAAAAAGGTTTGGTACTGTCAACAGTAAATGGTATACATCCTTCTCTCTCTCCTTAAATATTTTAAGTCCTTGAGGAAAATATATATTCTAGGGACGGACTGACCTCTTAATCGGTATCAGATTGATAGTAGCCTCGGTTAAGATATACGCTCTGCAACTGGATTGGTTTCGGTAGTAGGATTATCGTCTAATAAACTAGTTGTCCAATTACATATTACATCGTGCGACAAATGCGAAGTTTTTCTCCCTCCTAAGAACGAGACTACATAGAAGTGAAACTATAGGTCAACAGTAGATAAACTTCATACTCAGTTTTTATACCCTACACCACACTGTGGTGCAGGGTATTATAAGTTTGTTTCATGGCAGACGTTTGTAACACCTGAAAATAACACAGCTAGACCCACCTTAAAGTATACCGATCGACTCAGAATCACTAGCTGAGTCGATTTAAGCATGTCCGTCTGTCCATGTAAATTTGTTCGTCGACTACAGGTCGCAATTTCACTCCGATCGTTCTGAAATTTTGCAGTTTATAGTATTTCGCAGCTGTTAAGATCGCTATTGAATTTGGTTGAAATCGGTTCAGATTTAGATATAGCTCCCATATATATTTTTCGTCCGATTTGGCCCTTTAGTCCTATAGAAGCTGTATTTTACATCCAATTAAATTTAGAATGGTAGAGTTTCTTGATCCATGAACCAACTTTGCCTAATTTGAAGAAAATCGGTTAAGATTTAGATATAGCTCCCATATATATGTTTCGTCCGATTTGTCCCTTTAGTCCTATAGAAGCTGTATTTTACATCCAATCATTTTGAAATTTAGAATGGTAGAGTTTCTTGATCCATGAACCAACACTACCGAATTTGAAGAAAATCGGTTAAGATTTAGCTATAGCTCCCATATATATGTTTCGTCCGATTTGGCCCTTTAGTTCTATAGAAGCTATATTTTACATCCAATCGTTTTTAAATTTAGAATGGTAGAGTTTCTTGATCCATGAACCAACATTGCCGAATTTGAAGAAAATCGGTAAAGATTTAGCTATAGCTCCCATATATATGTTTCATCCGATTTGGCTCTTTAGATCCAATCGTTTTTATACCCTACACCACACAGGGTATTGTTTAAGTATAAAATGTCCCAAAAGTATATTTATGTAAATAATTTATACATGAATTACAAAATTTATATATCAGAGTTATTCAATATTACGAGAGTGGTGTAGGGTATTATATAGTCGGCCCCGCCCGACTTTAGCCTTTCCTTACTGGTTTATTTCGTGATCGTTTGTCCTTTTATTTCAATTTCAATGATAAAATTTTAGAAATAGTTTTCATTGCGCTTATTACAATGTGCACTGGTGAATGGGCATATCAAATGAACTGAGAGAATTCTTGCTATTCATTAACATTTTTGGCATAGTTTTACAAGGATGATAGGTATTAAACAATGTCCTTTTAAAGTTTTTTCCTTGAAATAGTGGGTATACAAATCTGACAAAAATGTAAAAATGAAAATTTTAACTTTCTATCATTAACGGTTAAGGAATAATATTTATTTAAATTCTACAGTCTGCATAATACATATACTAAGGACACTGATCCAAAGAAGTGTATTTTATTCGTTCCCATGAAAGAGAATATATATAATTGAAAATATAGGCCGCTAGTAGTACTAACTTCCTTATTTCATGATCGTTTGTCCTTTTCACAAGACTCTCAAAACTTTAGGGGTAACAATTTGGATATAATAGTTTTTACACCTATTAAAAAAGCTAATAATGGAGAAAAGTCTCTGTGGTTGAATAGTAGATCTACGTATCTGCGCATTGAACAATATATCAACATCTCAGTGATTGAACAGTCATTAGAATTTAACAATTTTCTGTGTTTGTGCAGTGGACCGAAGTGCCCGTACTTGAAAAGCAGAACGAAGTCTATGTGGTTGAACAGTAGATAAAAGTCTCTGTGGTTGACTAGTGGACATAAACTTCCACTGTAAATAGTGGTCCATAGTTCCTAAACTAGAACAGTAAAGATAATTATTTGTTGTTGAACAGTGACAGAAGTTCCTTAGCGTGAACAATAGACGAAAGTCTCTGAGGTTCTGCATTAAAGTGAAGTCTTTGTGGTTGAACATTAGACCGATGTCTCTGTGGTTGAAAAGTAGATCGAAGTCTCTGTGGTTGAAGAGTGACCGAAATATCTCTAGTTGAATTGTAGACCGAAATATTCGTGGTTGAACTGCAAACCGAAGTTTTTGTGTTTGAAAAGTGAACCGAGGTCCAGTGGATCGAAGAATGTTTTGTGGCTGAACAATAGATCAAAGTATCTGTGCTTGAACAGTAGACCGAAGTATATGTGATTAAAAAGTAGTCAGAAGTTTCTGTGGTTGAAAAGTAGACCGAAGTCTCTGTTGTTGAACTGTGACCGAAGTATCTGTGGTTGCATAGTGGACCGAAGTCTCTGAGCATGGATATTAGACGGCAGTCCCTGAAATTATACAAGCGGTAGAACAGTAGACAAATGTCTCTGTGATTGAACAGTAGTCAGAAGGCTCTGTGGTTGAAAAGTAGACCGAAGTCTCTGTGGTTGAAGAGTGACCAAAGTATCTTTGGTTGAACTGTAGACCGAAGTACTCGTGCTTGAAGAGTGACCAAAGTATCTTTGGTTGTGAACTGTGAAACGAGGTACAGTGCATCTACGACTCTATTCTGTGGTTGAACAATAGAACAAAGTATCTGTGGTTGAACAGTAGACCGAAGTCTCTGTGATTCAACAGTAGTCAGAAGTTTCTGTGGTTCACAGTAGACCGGAGTCTCAATGATTTAACAGTATGTCAAATCATCTGTCTTTGCGTGGCCTTTGGTAGCTCAGTGGTGAGTGCATTAGACTTTGATCCCGAAGGTGCTGGGATCAATTCCCATCCAGGGCACTGGTAAAATTTAACATCAACATTTTATGTTTTCATCATAATTCGAGTTTCTGCAGCTAAAAATAACTCACCATGACGACTATTAACAGAAATGCAGTGCTTCTAGTGGAGAATAGAAACGGTAACACTCGAATTACTTTTTTTTATAAGAATAGTGGAACAAAGTATCTGTAGTTGAACAATAGAACTAAGTCTCTGTGTTTAAACAGTGGATCGAAGTCTCTGTGACTGAACAATGTATCAAAGGTTCTGTAGTTGAACATTAGACTGAAGACTCTGTAGCTGAACAGTAGGACAGAGTATTTGTGGTTGAATAGTGAAGTCCCTAACCGTGGATAATAGATCGCAGTCCCTGTGAATGTATAGTAGACGGAAGTATCTGTGACTGAACTGAACACCGTAGTATTCGTGGTTGAACACCAAACTAAAGTCTCTTTGTTTGAAAAGAGAACCGCGGTTCCGAAGTCTCGTAAGTTGAACAGTAAACCGAAGTCTCAGTGGTTGAACAATATTGCTAAGTCTCTTTGGTTAAACAGTGGATCGAAGTTTCTGTGGCTGAACAATGGTTCAAGAGTAGACCGAAATTTCGGTGAATAAGTGTCTGTGGTTGAATAGTGGACCGAAGTCCCTAACCATAGATAGTAAACTGTAGTCCCTGTGATTAAATAGCAGACAGAAGTCACTGTGGATTAACTGTACACATAAATCTCAGTGGTTGAACAATAGAGATAAGTCTCTGTAGTTAAACAGTGGATCGAATACTTTGTGGATGAACAATAGATCAAACTCTCTATAGTTGAACAGTAGACCAAAGTCTCTGTGGTTGAACAGTAGGACAAAGCATCTGACATCTAACCTAACCATGGATAGTAGACAACAATTCTTATGATTACATAGCAGAATTATCTGTGGTTGAATAATGGTCCAAAATCCCTGAGCTTGAACAGTAGGCAAAAGACTATGTAGTTGAACAGTGGACCGAAGTCTCTGTGTTTGAATGAATAGATAGGTCTCTGTAGTTAAACAGTGGATCAAATACTCTGTGGCGGAACAATAGGCTCTTTGGTTAAACAGCGGATCAAAGTCTCTGTGGCTGCACAATGGTTGAATAGTAGACCGAACTGTCAGTGGTTGAACAATAGTGCTAAGTCTCTGTGGTAAAAAAAAAAAAAAATAGTGGACCGAAGTCCCTAACCATGGATAGTAGACGACAGTCTCTGATATTAAATAGTAGACAGAGGACCCAGTGTTTGAACTGTAGACCGAAATCTCTGTGATTGAATAGTGAACCGGTCTCTGTGTTTGAACAATAGAAATAAGTCTCTATAGTTAAAAAGTGGATCAAATACACTGAGGCTGACCAATAGACCGAAGGCTCTGTGGATGAACAGTAGAACAAAGTATCTATGGTTGAATAGTGGGCCGAAGTCCTTAACCTCGGATAGTAGACGACAATCCGCGTGATTAAAAGTAGAATTATCTTTGGTTGAATAGTGGAGAAAAGTCTCTGTGGTTGAACTCTAGGTTGAAGTCTTTGCAGTTTAATAGGGGACAAGTACCTGTAGTTCGACTGTACACCGACATACCTGAGCTGGAACAGTAGGCGAAAGTCTATATGGCTGAAGTAGTCTGTGGTTCAGCAGTGTACCGAAATCTCTGTGAATTGTTGACTAATGAATCTGAGATTAAAAAGTGAACCGCAATCTCTATATTTGAACAGTAGCCCAAAGTCTATGTTGTTGAGTAATGGACCGAAGACTCTGTGGCTGAGCAAGAGACAAAAGTAGTATATGTGTTTGAACAATGGAGAGTATTCCCAGTGAATGAACAGTGGACAGAAGACTCTGTGGTTGAAAAGTGGAACGAATTATCTGTGGATGAATAGTTTACTTAAGTAAACTATAAATAGCTGACTTACCTCTCTGAGATGGAACAGAAACCGAAGTATATGTGGATGAATAGTGGCGCGAAGTTAATTCAAGCACAAGTAGATCAAAGTCCCTGAGCTTGAACGGTAGACGGAATTCTCGGAGGTTGAACAATATAAGATCTCTGTGTTTGATCAGTAGACAGAAGTCTCTGTAATTAACCGAAGCCTCTCTCGTTGAAGAGTAGACTCAAGTCTATGTGGTTGAACAGTAACCCAAGTCTGGTTGTTTGAAATATGGACCGCAGTCCCTGAGCTTAAATAGTGGACATAGGTCTCAGATGATCAACAGTCTCGGTATTTTAACAGATTTGAAGTGTGGTTAAGTTGTAGATGGAAGACTCTTTGGTTGAACAATAGTCAAAAGTAACTGTGGTTGATCTTTAAACCGAAGTCTGCCGTTGAAAATGGCCTGAAGTCTCTGATTTGGCTAATAGACAAAAGTGTTTGTGGGTGGATAGTGGACAGAAGTCAATAAGCTTGAAAAATAGATCGAGCTGCCCGAGGTTGAACAGTAGACAGAAGTCTCCGCATTTCAAAAGTAGACCGAAGAATGTGTGGTTGAACAATTCACCAAACAGCTACGGTTAGGCAGTAGTCGGTAATATCTGGTGTAGAATAGTGGACCGTAGAGCTTAAACAGCGCCCAGAAGTCAGCGTGGTTGAACAGTAGATATATTGTTTTTTATAGCCTGAAGGTTTATAAAAAATCATCAGAGTCAATGTGCCTGAACGTGTTCTTTTTATTGAACTAGGCTTGCGATCGGGTCGATGGTTCACAGCCAAATGTCGGTAGCAAATATTTGACTTCCTGTACAATAGGATTGATAAATCAATCGGTATCCAACAACGAAGGCACACCAAAGCATTAAATATTATGCATTCCTCTGTAAAATTAATTTAAAAAATAATTGAATCAAATGAAGTATTATTTAATATTTTTTTATATTATAATTATAACTGTATAATTGATTAATTTTCTAGTGATTTTTTGTGTGGTGACGCCGTATAGAATAACCACAAAATTAAAAGATGAATATTAGATTTTTGGTTTGGAGCTTACATATAAAATGTATTACGTATGTATATAGTGGTTCTTAAATATTAAATTAATTAGATATTATTAATTAGTTAAGGATATTGTAATTATGAGGAACTTAAGGATCAAAAGGAAATTATTAATGGAGAGTTCGCAAGTCGATTAAAATTTTATAACTAACTGAACAAATCAAACCAAATTATAAAATGTTTATTTTAAACGAATTGCATGCTGACAACTTTTACATTCTTCAAAGGCCCCCCCGATAATCCACCCCTGTTTGTTTGAGTGAATGCATAGTTTGGGCATTTTCATAACACAATTAATATGTTTAACATCCGATGACTACAAACAATAATAGTCGTAATGAAAAACAAAAAAAAAAGGATCAACAGGACAACGTTTAAACTGTTCTGAGGTTCTTATCAGATTCATTCGCTGTATTTGTGCAAATCCCGAAAAACATGTGTTTCAGGTCACATGGCACACGCTCGGCAATTGAAGAGTCGAGTCAAGGCGAGTGAGTCGCTTGCCAGTCCTTGTCATTTATGCAGCCAATTTCAAAAGGGGTGGTTGGTTGGTGGACGGAATGGCTTTCCCGGCTGCTGCCGCTTCACTGAAAGTCATGGTGTTTGCTTGTTTTTAACCAGGATATCTTTTTTGGGCTCTGGTGCGATGCAGTTGGTGATGTTTTGAGGCGGTTTGGTTTTAAAATCACAGCTGGTTCAGTTTGTTTTCGTTTCTACTCTCAATTTACTCCACTAGGAAGGATGTTCAAGTGCTTTATTAAATAAATGAACTCAATAGAAATGCAAAAATAATAAATGAATTTGTGGACAGTGTAGAATGGAGATAAATAGATATGAGATAAGTGCGAGAGTTTATGCACATGCTCGGCAATTGGAATTTTGACCTGGTTTTTTTTTTTGGTGGAGGAAGATTGTTTTAAACAAAATAAAACCAGTAAGGAAAGACAGAAAGTCGGGCGGGGCCGACTATATAATACCCTACACCAACCTACCAATGCGAGAATGGGCATTGCGATAAGAATTTGGCAGTGTTCATACATGTAATAAGCAAACACTCTCGGCCGATTTTCGTACTGATCGGATTTAAACACGGTTTCTACAGTGCTTACATGTCAAATCGGGTGTAACATATATATTGGGACTATGTTTAAATCTGAACCGATTTTCCATTACATGTATGAACACTGAATTTGGCAGTGTTCATACATGTAATAAGAAAACTCTCTCTGTTAAATTTCGTACTGATCGGATATAAAACAAGATTTCTACAGCGCTTAAATGTTAAATCGGGTGGAACATATATATGGGGGCTATATCTAAATCTGAACCGATTTTCCCCGAATTGCGCAGTGTTTTTTCATGTAATAAGAGAACTTTCTCTGCCGAATTTCGTACAGGTCGGATGTAAAATACGGTTTCTACAGCGCTTTCATGTCAAATCGGGTGAAACATATATATGGGGACTATATCTAAAACTGAACCGATTTCCCCCGAATTTGGCAGTGTTTATTCATGTAATAAGAGAACTCTCTCTGCCAAATGTCGTACTGATCTGATTTAAAATACAGTTCCTACAGCGCTTACATGTCAAATCGGGTGAAACATATATATGGGGGCTATATCTAAATCTGAACGGATTTTCTCCGAATTTGGTAGTGTTCATTCACGTAATAATAAAACTCTCTCTGCCGAATATCATAAAGATCGGATGTAAAATGTGGTTTCTACAGCGCTTACATGTCAAATCGGGTGAAACATATATATGGGGACTATATCCAAATCTGAACCGATTTTAACCAATTTCAATAGGGATCGTCCTTGGGCCAAAAAAGAGCTAAATTTCATCACAAGCGGACCATAAATACGACCTGCATTTTGATTACAAGAATACATGGACAAACATACGGACAGACAGACGGACATGGCTAAATCGACTCAGAAAGTGATTCTGAGTCGATCGGTATAATAAACAATGGGTCTATCTCTTTTCCTTTTAGGTGTTACAAACAAATGCACAAAGTCATAATACCCTGTACCACAGTGTGGTGTAGGGTATAAAAAACAATTATGTTTCAATTAAGTTTTCCAAAATTAAAACTAGCAGATATCTAAGTAGATTGGAGGAAATAAATATCAATATAGAGACTCGCTGAACAAATATCATAACCCATAGGTAGTTATTTATTTTTGTAACATGTAAGATAGTTTCATCGGGTAAACCGACTAAGGTATACCCTCACTTTGTGAGTAGGAGGGACCAGAAGGGGTTTAACAAATACACCTATTTTCGGTAAACATTAGATTCTTTTAATACAGGGTTTTCCAATAAGAGTGATATGATTTCTTTGAAAAAGAAACACACTTATTGTTAAGAAAATTCAAAAGTTTTTTATTCAATGTGAAGTACAATCGATACAATTAATTTCTACATAAAACGTCAATCAAATGGCCTCCACGACTTCTTCTGCAGGAACGAATTCGATGAACCCAATTTTCGAGTACTTTTTCCACTAAATCAAGTCGTATGTCATGAATGGCACGTTCAATATTGACTTGTAAAGCGTGGAGAGTGTCTGTTTTATTTCGAAAGTCCAATAACTTCAAATAACCCCACAAGAAATAGTCTAATGGTGTTAAATCAAAAATTCTTGGAGGCCATTCAAAATCACAATTTCTTGAAATAATCGAATCTCCAAACTTTTCTCGCACCAATTCAATTGTTTCATTTGCTGTGTGGCACGTAGCCACAATCGGTCAATGTCAAAAAGATAGCTCTTAACGAGAGCTAAAATATTGCTCATTGGTGTCTGTTTCGTTGGCAACCGTTGGTCCCAATAGTTTGACTTTTGAGTTTGTGCTCCTGTGAAAATTGTGTTTAAGTACAGATAAGTGTATTTTTCAATAATTACACTACGCAACAAAAAAATTATTTTTTGTGCCCTAGACCTAAAAATTATTTTTTTGTACAGATTGTGGCATACTGTTATATAAAATCAAAACCAAAAATTTTTTTATGGATAATTTTTTATTAAAAATACTATTATCGTCGAAGGTACCCTTAGTATTTGCACTATAATTTTTGGAGTATATGCCCGATCAGGTCGACTTATACGTTAAATTGAAGCTATTAGTGTGGGCTACCACTTTTGGAAATATCTCTTTCACTTAAAGACAGTGGTTTAGTAACAGTCATTAAACAAATTTGAAAAAGTAGATTTTTTCAAAAAAAAAATCCTGGGAAAAAAAAAACATAAAAAATAGAAAAAAATGGAAAAAATATTTTATTCCATTTTTTAAAAAGTTTTCCTAGCGAAGAAAATAATGCATATTTCAAAAATCTATGGATAAATGTAGAAATTATAGCCTTTTTGATAGAGGTAAGAGAATTTCAAAAAAAAAAAATTTTTAAATTTCTGTTTAAATAGCGATTTTGTTTATTACTTATATTTATATTATGTACATTTGAGTTTATTTACATGAACAAGTTTCATTAGAAGTAATTGTGAGTTCTTTGTTGACGTTTGTAGATTTCGGAATCGGTTTCTCTAATGAGGAAACAAATATAATCTCCCATCATTCTTTCATCCCAGTGCCCATGGTAACGCCGCTCGATGGACTTCAATTCTTGGTGAAACCTTTCGCCATGTTCGTCGTCAAGATTCTCGGGGAAAAAGTTTAAATGAGAATGCAAGTAATGAATTTTTAGGGACATATTTACATCTGTTGGAATACATAAAGCGAAAAATAAGTTAGAAGAATACATACATATGTGTTATATACATAAATATAGAAAAATATATTTCTTACCAATTTTTTCATAATTTTTCAACAAATCATTAATCATTGTTTCATATTGCGGGCTTTTATTGGATCCAAAGAAATTTGAAACCACAAGTTTAAACGACCTCCATGCTGCAATTTCTTCCGACGTCAAATATGATTAGAAATTTACATCTTTCATCAGTTTCTTTATCAAAACCGCCTTCTTCGATTTTTTGAAAAGAAAGAATTTAAAAAAAACCAGTAAGGAAAGGCAGAAAGTCGGGTGGGGCCGACTATATAATACCCTACACCTCCCTAATAATGCGATAAGGGTCATTGCGATAATAATTTGGAATAATTGGTAAATGGGTAGGAACATATTATCTAATTCTGAACCGATAATCGCTAAATTAAGTAATATTCGTTCCTAAATTGAGAAACATATTACAACTTCTATAGCGCTTTGATACCAAATCAGGAGGAACATATGTACGGATGTTATATATAAATCTGAACCGATTTTCCCTGAATACTCATTCATGTAAAAAGACATCTTTCTGTCGAATTTCGTACTGATCGGATATAAAATACAATCTCTACAGCGCTTACATGTCGAATCGGGGGTAACATATATATGGGGCTATATCTAAATCTGAACCTATTTTCTCCGAATTTGGCAGTACTTCTTCATGTAGAAGGAAACCTCTTTTTGCCGAAATTCGCACTGATCGGATATAAAATAAAATTTTTACAGCGCTTACATGTGAAATCGGGGGTAACGTTTATATGGGGGCTATATCTAAATCTGAACCGATTTCTTCCAAATTTAACAGTGTTCATTCAAATAATAGGAAACCTCTTTCTGCCGAATTTCATACTGATCGGATGTAAAATAACATTTTTACAGTGCTTACACTTCAAATCGGGGGTAACGTATATATGGGGGCTATATCTAAATCTGAACCGATTTATTCCACATTTAGTCGGGTGCACATTCAAATAATAGGAAACCTCTTTCTGCCGAATTTCATACTGATCGGATATAAAATAACATTTTTACAGCGCTAACACTTCAAATCGGGGTAACGTATATATGGGGGCTATATCTAAATCTGAACCGATTTCTTCCAAATTTAACAGTGTTCATTCATATGATAAGAAACCTCTTTCTGCCGAATTTCAGACTGATCGGATATAAAATAAAGTTTTTAAAGCGCTTACATGTCAAATCTGGGGTAACATATATATGGGGGCTATATCTAAATCTGAACCGATTTCAACCAAATTCAATAGGGATCGTCCTTGGGCCAAATAAAACATATGTGTAAAGTTTCGTCGAGATCGGACCATAATTGCGACCTGTACTTTGATTACAAGAATACATGCACAGACAGACAGACGGACAGACGGACAGACAGACAGACGGACAGACGGACATAGCTAAATCAACTCAGAAAGTAATTCTAAGTCGATCGGTATAATAAACGATGGGTCTATTTCTTCTCCTTTTGGGTGTTACAAACAAATGCACAAAGTTATAATACCCTGTACCACAGTGTGGTGTAGGGTATAAAAATTTAATTATGAGAGTGAATTGTAGGCCGGGTCGATTTGTGGTGAGGCAAAAAAAGTCGCCATTGCTCAGTGAAAATTGATTCTAGGGATCAAAATAAGAAACTTTGCCGAAGGAACCATACCTCTAAAACGAATTCTGATGTCCCGAACTTTTGGGTAGGGGAACATTTTGAAAAATCCCACTTTGACCCATTTAGAGTGCTCCAATCGAGTCCAAATGTATGACCGACCCCCACTAACTTTGGAGGCCCGACCCACCCATGCCAGTGGCACACCCCCTGGAACCCCCTGGGGGTTCCATACATTTGGAATCGATTGGAGCACTCTAAATGGGTCAAAGTGGGATTTTTTCCGGGACATCAGAATTCGTTTTAGAGGTATGGTTCTTTGGCAAAGTTTCTTATTTTGATCCCTAGAATACGATTTGCACTGAGCAATGGGCGATTTTTAAATCGACCCGCCCTAGTGAATTGCCATCTTTCCTTAATTTTTAAAGAGCCCCAGCTTAATATGCAGTGGTAGCAAAATAATGTTTTTTTGGACGAGAGGTGTGTATTTTATGTTGTTTTCACCCAATGTAATGGGTTTTCTTGTTGGCCATTTCTTTCTTCTGTAATGATCTTCGCGAGCGCGGCTATCCCAGAGGCATAACATACCAACTCCTTTTAAATCGCAACAAATTTTCCAGTCATGTTTGTTCATATTTTATGTATTTTATCAATTTAGCCATTGTTTCGTATGATTCCTCACAGTTGACAGCATGAGCAATGGGAATCGACTGTTTCTGATTTCCGTTGTGTAAAAGTACTGTTTTCAAACTTTCTTTACTGCTGTCAACAAATAACCGCCATTCCTTTGAATTGTATGTTTGATTAAGTTCCTCGAACACAGTTGTATAAAATTGTTTGTAAGGTATATCACGGACTCTATAATATGATATGTTAACATCTGGGGCCAAAATATTATACTGTTTCATCCGAGATGCAAGTAGTTCTGCCTTATCTTTGGTCAGTTCCAAATCTCTCACTAGATCAATGAGTTGAAACTGAGTTAAAAGCGATAACTTCTGACTCAAACTTGAATCGCTCAGAGTTGAGTACTCAGTTGAACTTGATGATGTTTCCGTAATTAGGCTGTTAGCTATACTTTGACACTTGGGAATTGGTATTGTTTCCGAATGTGCAACTGACAAAGTGACAGATTTTACTTTAGCGTAATTCCAGCGAATGCTCCTTCTTACTCCAATCTGTTTACTTATACAAAAATAACAGTCCGTATCGTGAATGAATGGTTGTCTCCAAATCGTTGGCATTCAAAATTGCACCTGATGTCTAAAATTAAAACGTTTTATTCCACAAAATATTGTAATACATTAATTGTAAAGTACTTGCCGCATGCTTCCACTACTCCATCGAGTAAGATTTACATGGCACGAATTACACAAAATACTAGGTGTCCATGGTTCGTTCATATTTTTAACTCATATTCCAAAATATTGCACATATATTTCTTCTATTATTTTACTAAACGCACGTCGATTTTTTTTAATTACATATTTTCCGAAGATATTACATTTTTCCGAAATTGTCGGGATCATTTACACATAACATAACTTTGTAATATTTTTCAGAAAATCGACTTATCTATTTAAGGCGCTGAATTACACTAATTTATTAATAAGAAATTTCATTCATAAATTCCGGGTTTAAGGTTCATAAGTTGCAGTACCTGTAGCTGACATATAGTTTGGTTCGAAAGTAGACACCCAATATTTTCAAGACTGCCGCGTACTACTTTGTATTGCGTACATATAATTTTACTATCTGTATATATAACTGGGATGTCAATGCCCCTAAAAGGCGTAACTGAATCATAAATAAAAAACCACAAATATTGTTGAATGACCCTCTATCTGAGCGGATCTCATCCAATATAGCTCTCACATTGCATATCATGTTTTATGGAGGGTTACGAACGCCCATAAAACCTCGTCCTCTCTATAATTTTATAATGTCTGACATCGACCCTCATAAAATTAAATGCAAGTGCAATGTCTCTTATATGTCTCTCTCACATATGGCGAATTCAATATAAGTAAAAACATCATTTAAAAACGTAAAAATATGAAACAAGATTTTTTTGAATTTCCCTAACATTTACAAAATGGCTCATAACTTTTACATCTATTCATGCTGGCTTTTTAAAAATGTGATAAAATAATTTTTTCGATTTTTTTCTATTTTTTATGTTTTTTTTTGTACCAGGAAAAAGTGTTTTTTTTTTTTAAAAAAAGAATCATTTTTTTCTCATATTTTTGACGACTGTTACTAAACGATATTTGCAGCATATGTAGCACTCATAATTCCCTTTAATTTGAGGCATAACACGGCTCAGTCAGGCTTATACTTGATACTATATGTACTTTCCATGAAAGCTGGAATTAAAAAAAAATTACCATAAATTTTTTTTTTAATATTTTATTCGTGTTTGTGACACCTAGTTGCACCAGAAACTGTTATCCACTTACCTTGGACAAAAATTTTGTTGCATAGTGTAATTAGGAGAAGATTTTTTTTTATATACCGTTATTTTTGAGAGTGAGAGCAAGTAGATACTTTTTAATAAGTTTTACACCATTCTTTGCGGGGCCGCACACTGGGAATTTCGCGGAAAAAAGTGAAATTGTCAACACACTCTCAATTCAATATGCAGTGGTATTTTTAAATTTAAGACTAAATATAATTACTTCGATCTGACTGCTGGTTTTTTTTAACCGTTTCATACTCAGTACTTGTGTATTTTATCTGACTTTAAATAAACCTACGAATTTCAAGACGAATATTATTTTACTATGTGATGTAAAGTTTTTCTTTTTATTTTTTATTTAAAGTAGTATATTTCAATATACTAAAATTGAAAAAATAAACTCTGCAGAAACATATTATTTTTTTTTATTTTATTTTTATGAACTTATAACAAAAATCCCTTTTTCCAAACATTTGGATCTGCAATTTTAGCTATACTTGCCTATACATAGTTGGAAATCACCACTAATACATAGTCTCATACATCTCATACATACTACTAAAGGTAAGTACAGACGATTTGCAGATCGGACAACATTGCCAGAAAAATGGCGGAAAAATGCAACCCTGCACGCTGAAAAGAAAATCGCTTCTGTAGTATATTGTCCCAAACATATTCGGCTTGAAGCATATATATGTTTATGGTACACTCTAAATATATAGTATTTGGTACACACAAAAATTATATATTTGGGAAGATGTTGTTCTAAACAAATCCTTGTTTTCACCTTAAAACCTTTTATTTTGGGATTTTAATTCCGAAACAAAAATGTATTTAAATTTATGTATTCCGAAAATATCGAAAATTAACTGTGTTAAGTTTTTCAGTAATTTAATGAAAATTTTTTAGAAATTTTTAATTGAAATCGGATAATTTTTGATAACATTAATTTACTCGAAGGATTGAAAAAAATGCTGACATGAAATACCCATAAATTTAAAATGAGTCCCTTAAAACAGAATGCAATGCTGCTAATGGTGTTTTTGACTGGGAGAAATAATTCGAAACGAAGGAAAAATTAAAAATGAAATTAGAAAAATTCACCAAAGTTTTGAAAATCTTTCTTAAATTATATATATTTGAAGATATTCCTAAACAATGATTTTATTGGTATATAAATACATATTTTATTTGAGAAAATTAGTTTGCAAATATATTTTGTTATAATATATTAATATATGCGTTCCAAGTAAATTTTGTTGATTTTCAAATAAAATTTACTTACTCAGAAATATAAAACATTTAAAAATTTGTATTTTTCTTTCGATTCAAACATATCAAAAAAGGCGATTTTGCCCCGTGTGTGAATTTATAACCGTGTGAACATACAATTTTTGTTTTGCAACGTTAGCAGAAAAGTCATTGCGAGATAATTTGCTGATTGTTATATGTTCGAAGTTTATGGATGTGACAACGGCGCCATTGCCAGAAAATAATTTTATTTGCACCATTGTCTATAATGTATTTTTATTGGCAATCCTGCATATAAATATTTACAAAATATATTGTAAATATATGAAATTGTAATGTTTTCTTGCAATCGTCTGAACTGTCAATTCACCTTTGCTTAACAATCTGACATTGCCCGTATGTTTGCAGCACTTTAACAGGGTTGATAACGTTTGCCGATCTGGCAATCGTCTATACTCAGCTTAATACATTGTCTCATGTCAGTGCCACATCTCAATAAAAGTTATAACGGGTTTTCCAATAGGGATGATATGATTTTGAAGTGACGTTTCGGCCATTTGTAATATGTCATGATCTGTCATTTGTTTTTCATTGAATTCAGTAGTGTTTAAAATTTCATCATGGAGAGATATAGGCAAGAACAACGTTTACAGAGTATTCAGTTTTATTATCAAAATAATCGTTCTCCAACTTTTCGTGTGCTAAGTCCAATTTATTTAAAATCCAAAAAAAACTTTCCAGTCGTCTCATGTACCGTTAAGGAGCAAGAGCAAAAATAAACTTTCCGTTCACATTTGAAAATTATGCTAAGTCCATTTTTTTTAAATCCAAAACACAACTTTCCAGTCGACCTAGGACCTTGAAACCCATACTCAATATTTGATCTCTCGTTAAGAGATATCCTTTTGTCATTGACCGATTGTGGCTACGTGCCACACAGCAAATGAAACAATTGAATTGTTGCGAGAAAAGTTTGGAGATTCGATTATTTCAAGAAATTGTGATATTGAATGGCCTTCAAGAAGTTGTTATTTAAAACCATTAGACTATTTCTTGTGGTGTTATTTGAAGTCATTGGTCTTTCGAAATAAACCAGACTCTCTTCAAGCTTTACAAGTCAATATTGAACGTGGTATTCATGACCTACGACTTGATGTAGTGGAAAAATTGGGTTCATCGAATTCGTTCCTGCAGAAGAAGTCGTGGAGGCCATTTGAATGACGTTTTATTTAGAACTTAATTTGCTGTGTGGCACGTAGCCACAATCGGTCAATGTCAAAAAGATAGCTCTTAACGAGAGCTAAAATATTGCTCATGGGTGTCAAGGTCGTAGGTCGACTAGAAAGTGTTTTTTTTTTATTTTTTTTGTAAAATGGACTTACCATCATTTTCAAATGTGAACGGGATGTTTATTTTTGCTCTAACTCCTTACCGGTACGTCGGATCGGGAATCGGTCAATGGCAAAAAGATAGCTCTTAACGAGAGCTAAAATATTGCTCATGGGTGTCAAGGTCGTAGGTCGTAGGTCGACTGAAAAGTGTTTTTTTTTGGATTTAAAAAAATGGACTTAACATCACTTTCAAATGTGAACGAAAAGTTTATTTTTTCTCTAGCTCCTTAAAGGCACGTCGGATCGGGAATCGGCCAATGGCAAAAAATAGCTCTTAACGAGAGCTAAAATATTGCTCATGGCCGACAAGGTCATAGGTCGACTGGAAAGTGTTTTTTTGGATTTAAAAAAAAAAAATGGACTTAGCACACGAAAAGTGGCAATTGGAGAACGATTATTTTTATAATAAAACTGAATACTGAAACTGTTGCATTTGCTGTGTGGCACGTTGCCTCAATCGGTCAATGGCAAAAGATAGCTCTTAACGAGACCTAAAATATTGCTCATGGGTGTCAAGGTCGTAGGTCGACTGGAAAGTGTTTTTTTTTGGATTTTTTAAAAAATGGACTTACCATCATTTTCAAATGTGAATGGGAAGTTTATTTTTGCTCTAACTCCTTAACGGTATAACGGTAATATTGATT
The DNA here is from genome assembly GCA_963930755.1 of Eudasyphora cyanicolor. Taxonomy (NCBI): domain Eukaryota; kingdom Metazoa; phylum Arthropoda; class Insecta; order Diptera; family Muscidae; genus Eudasyphora; species Eudasyphora cyanicolor. The sequence goes on from OZ005735.1 coordinate 269,263,537, forward strand.
ATCGGTGTCAAGGTCGTAGGTCGACTGGAAAGTGTTTTTTTATTGGATTTAAAAAAAAATTGACTTAGCGCAAGAACAGTTGCAATTGGAGAACGATTATTATACCCTACACCACTCTGTGGTACAGGGTATTATAAGTTTGTTTCACGGCAGATGTTTGTAACACCTAAAAATAACACAGCTAGACCCACCTTAAAGTATACCGATCGACTCAGAATCACTAGCTGAGTCGATTTAAGCATGTCCGTCCGTCCGTCCGTCCGTCCGTCTGTGGATGTAAAGTTGTTCGTCGACTACAGGTCGCAATTTCACTCCGATCGTTCTGAAAATTTGCAGTTTAGAGTATTTCGCAGCTGTTAAGATCGCTATTGAATTTGGTTGAAATCGGTTCAGATTTAGATATAGCTCCCATATATATCTTTCGTCCGATTTGGCCCTTTAGTCCTATAAATGCTGTATTTTACATCCAATCTTTTGAACCAACATTGCCGAATTTGAAGAAAATCGGTTAAGATTTAGCTATAGCTCCCATATATATGTTTCGTCCGATTTGGCCCTTTAGTCCTATAGAAGCTGTATTTTACATGCAATCGTTTTGAAATTTGGAATGGTAGAGTTTCTTGATCTATGAACCAACATTGCCGAATTTGAAGAAAATCGGTTAAGATTTAGCTATAGCTCCCATATATATGTTTCGTCCGATTTTCCTCTTTAGTCCTGTAGAAGCTGTATTTTACATCCAATCATTTTGAAATTTAGAATGGTAGAGTTTCTTGATCCATGAACCAACACTACCGAATTTGAAGAAAATCGGTTAAGATTTAGCTATAGCTCCCATATATATGTTTCGTCCGATTTTCCTCTTTAGTCCTGTAGAAGCTGTATTTTACATCCAATCATTTTGAAATTTAGAATGGTAGAGTTTCTTGATCCATGAACCAACACTACCGAATTTGAAGGAAATCGGTTAAGATTTAGCTATAGCTCCCATATATATGTTTCGTCCGATTTGGCCCTTTAGTCCTATAAAAGCTGTATTTTACATCCAATCGTTTTGAAATTTAGAATGGTAGAGTTTTTGATCCATGAACCAACACTACCGAATTTGAAGAAAATCTGTTAAGATTTAGCTATAGCTCCCATATATATGTTTCGTCCGATTTGGCCCTTTAGTTCTATAGAAGCTATATTTTACATCCAATCGTTTTGAAATTTAGAATGGTAGAGTTTCTTGATTCATGAACCAACATTGCCGAATTTAAGAAAATCGGTAAAGATTTAGCTATAGCTCCCATATATATGTTTCATCCGATTTGGCTCTTTACATCCAATCGTTTTTATACCCTACACCACACTGTGGTTCAGGGTATTATTTAAGTATAAAATGTCCCAAAAGTAAATTTATGTAAACAATTTATACATGAATTACAAAATTTATATATCAGACTTATTAAATATTACGAGAGTGGTGTAGGGTATTATATAGTCGGCACCGCCCGACTTTAGCCTTTCCTTACTGGTTTTTATAATAAAACTGAATAATTTGTAAACGTTGTTCTTGCTTATATCTCTCCATGATGAAATTGTAAACACTACTGTATACAATGGAAAACAAATGACGGATCATGACATATTATAAATGGCCGAAACATCACTACAAAATCATATCATCCCTATTGGAAAACCCGTTACTTCAAAAAAATTTGTATATCTTGCAAGAAAATGGGAATTTTTAAGAAAATTTTTTAAAAAAATAATTTATAATTTATTTCGTGTTTAGCACACTATATTACACCAGAAAATGTTATGCACAACCCTTCGACAAAAATTCAGTTGCATAGTGTAAGGTATGAGTATACATTAGTCTTTTGTTTCCAACTGAACGCATTTTACTTATACGTTTTTATACTTTTCTACTAATATACTCGCACGAGTATGGTGCATCCTTCTTAAGTCTTTCGTAGACTCCTTTCTAGACTTAATGCAAATTTCGATAATCAATCGTTATTGAGCAATTTCAATAGAATATCCGCCATACGACACACAAAGATGATACCACAATTTCTTTATTAGATTTTACCGCAAAAAATGCAAATTTTCATAAAGAAACAACAGTCCGGGACTTTATATGGCCTTGAACATGTGCTGCCATTCACACATCAAGCACTCTATGCCTGTTTGGCATTAGTGGTAAGTTGAGACGGACGGACGGGCATAGACAATTGACGATAGTCAACGACCAAGTGTCACCAGGCTAATTTATCATTTGAATGTGTGCCAGGACACAAGTGCATGCATTCATACACACACACATTGTTCACAGCTCAACTTAAGGATATCTCAATTTATCCTAAATATTCTAACCAATATCGCTGCTCATCGCATTCGCATTCAGTTATCCCATTCCACCCCAGCGAAGAGCGAATTGTCACGATTAATTCATTCCTCCTCTACCGCAAAGGCAGAACAATACCCATGACATTGAATATGAGCCCATAATGCACACTTCCTCCATCTAATCGGCAAACAACGAGGAGGGGAGTTATAATGCGGGCGGTATTTGAGTGCAATGGGTGCGTGCAAAATTACATTTCACTGCGCAAAGCTGACTTCGTCGCACTGCCTGGACTGAAGCGTTATGACATGGAATGGAGGATGATGGACCAACAATTGTTGGTTTCTGGGCGGGTAACTCTGTGTTATTTAGCAAGTGCAAATGTCGCCGATTGCCTTGGCTTTGGTTTTCGTTGGTTGGTCGAAATGGTTGGTCCTCCGGGTGGTGGTGATGGTGATTGTAATGGTAGTGGTGTTGGTGGTGGCAGTGGTAGTTGATGTTGATGATGTCGCAGTTATTCGCTTGATATGATGAGGATAAGGATAAAGACAATGATGATAATGGTGGTGGTGGTTGATGGTCTTGGTCGTATATGTGCGGTTGTAAAAACTTGTATGCATATTGAATTTATAGTTTATGCGATTATTTTTTGGAAACATTAGTTGCGGCGTCAGTTGGCTTCATTCACACTACATTAGCGAATATCCTTATCGGGGGATCCTTGTTTGTGTTGGCTTAAAAGCGGTTGTCATGAATCGGGAGTGAAGGTAAATATGGTCCAAAATCAACAGAGTAACCCTATCTCATAACTAAAGTAGGGATTAGATCTCAGTGATCCGAAAATGTATGAGGGTTGTGTATTATATGTAATTTAGTGGATTAATTTATTATAATTATTATTTTAGTGGAAGTGAATTTTTCTAGAAAATTTCGTGGGATGGAATTTTTCTTGAACATTTCGTCAAAATAGCACTTTTCGGCAAAGTTTTTGTTAAACTTTTTCTACAAAATCCTAGAAAATTTCTTGAAATTATTTAAAATTGGAATTTTTCTAGTAGGTTCCATAATTTCTTCCTTACTTCCGTGAAATAAATATTTTCTAGAATATCATGATTACATTTTTCTACAAAAATTCTTGAAATTAATTATATTTCCTTCAAATATGTATTTTTCTAGAAAATTTCGTTAAAATTGCATTTTCCTGAAATTTTCGCTGATATTGTATTTTTCTGCCAAATTTTGGTAAAATTTAATTTTTCCAAACAATCCTAGAAAATTTTGTTAAAAATTCATTTCTCTGCAAAATTTCTTGAAATTATTTAAAATTTTAATTTTTCGAGAAAATTTCTTCAAATTAGTTTTTTCCTAAACAATTGTGTTGAAAGCCAATTTTTCTAGAAAATTTCGTCAAAATTGAATTTTTTGAAATTTTCGCTGATATTGAATTTTTCTGCAAAATTTTGGTAAAATTTAATTTTTCTAAACAACCCTAGGAAATTTTGTTAAAAATTCATTTCTCTGCAAAATTTCTTCAAATTATTTAAAATTTAAATTTTTCGAGAAAATTTCTTCAAATTTGATTTTTTCTAAAAAATAGTTTTGAATACTAATTTTTCTACAAAATTTCGTTGAAATTGCATTTGTCTTGAAAATTTCGACAAAATTTGATGGAAATTTTTATTCCAATTGCTTTTTTCTAGAAAATTTCGTGAAATAAAATTTTCTGAAAAATTTCGTGAAATAGTATTTTCAACAAAATTTTGTTGAAATTATTATGAAAATATTATCATAACTAAATTTTTCTATAATATTCAACAAATTAGTTATTATTTTTTTTTAGAAAATTCCTTAAAATTTGTATTTTCCTAAAAATGGTGTGTAATTTCTTCCTTTCCAGAAAATTCAATGAAAATTTCATCATGATTAAATTTTTCTGCAAAAATTCTTGAAATTAATTATATTTCCTTCAAATATGTATTTTTATAGAAAATTTCGTAAAATTGCATATCTTGAAATTTTCGCTACAAAATTGTGGTAAAATTAATTTGTTGTAAACAATCCTAGGACATTTTGTTAAAAATTCATTTCTTTGCTAAATTTCTTGAAATTATTTAAAATTTTAATTTTTCGAGAAAATTTCTTCAAATTTGTTTTTTTTCTAAAAAATTGTGTTAAAATCTAATTTTGCTAGAAAATTTCATTGAAATTAAATTTTTCTTGAAAATTTCGTCGAAATTATTATTTTTGTTAAAAAAAATGTTGTTGAAATTAATATTTTCGAGAAAATTTGACAAAAATTGCAATTTCATAGAAAATTTTATCATAATTAAATTATTCTACATAATTTATCAAATTAATTATTGTTTAGAAAATTCCTTCAAATTTGCATTTTTCTAAAAATGGTGTTGAAATCTATATTTTTCTTGAACATTTTGTCGAAATTGTATTTTTTTTGTTAAAAAATTTTTCTTTAAATTAGTATTTTCTAGAAAATTGCAATTTCATAGCAAATTTTTTCATAATTAAATTTTTCTACAAAATTCATCAAATTAATTATTGTTTTTTTTTAGAAAAATCCCTAAAATTTGCATTTTTCTAGAAAATTCCTTCAAATTTGTATTTTTCTATATTTTCTAGAAAATTTCGTTGAAACAGATTTTGTCTTGAAAATGTCGTCAAAATTGATTTTTCCTATAAATTTTTTAAAATTTTTTTTTTATTTTTTCTCTGAAGATTGTTGAAACCTAATTTTTCTTGAAATTGCTTTTTTTCTTGAAATTATTTTTTTCTGGAATACGATATCGATACAATTTCAACGAAATTTTCTAGAAAAATATAATTTTGACATAATTTTTTCAGAAAAAATTCTCTATAAAAGTCTCTTTTTAAATGTAAAAAATCTCCGTTTTATCCATATGAATAATAAAATAAAATTTCGTTTAATTTGCACTTTTTCTTTAAAATTTTCCTTAAATTAAATTTTTCTGGAAAATTTCGTTAATATGTATTTCCTTTTCAGAAAATTTCGATTAAATTGCATTCTTTAGAAATTTTCGTTGGAATAGCCCTTTCTAAAAAATTCTTGGAGTGCGTTTTCTACAAAGTGTTGTTGAAATTAATATTTTGATCCAAATGCATTTCTTTACAAAATTACTTGAAATTATTTCAAATTTGAATTTTTCTAGAAAATTTTTATTTTTCTATAAAATGATGTGGAAAACCAATTTGTCTTGAAAATTTCGTTAAAATTGCATTTTTCTTGAAAAATTTCGTTGAAATTTAATGTTTCCTGAAAATTTCATCGAAATTTCTTGAGTCTTCTTCTTTGTTGAAATTTTTTTTTTTAGATGATGTTTTTTTACATAAAGCAAGTTTGTGAAATTTTCTAGAAAAATTTAATATCGATAAAATTTCAACGAAATTCTTATTAAGAATGTTCAAGAAAAAATATTCTATAAAAATGTATTTTAAGTGTAAAAAAATTTGATATCCACGAAAAATGTCATATATGTATTTAGTTTTTAAAACGTATAATAAAATAAAATTTCGTATAAATTTTTCTGCAAAATTTCCTCAAATTTCATTTTTTTAGAAAATTTCGTTGAAATTGCATTTTTTAGAAACTTTTATTTTATAATAATTCTTGAATTAATAAATTTTTTTAGAAAAATTTCTTCTAATTTGCGTTTTTCTATAAAATCGTGTTGAAATTGCAGTTTTCTTGAACATTTCGCAGAAATTGCAGTTTTCTAAAAATGTTTTTTGTTAAAAATAAAGTACTCAACAAATTATTATTTCAAATTTTAATTTTTCTAGAAGAATCAGTTATATAGTTTGTGAAATTTTCTAGAAAAATGCAATATTGATACAATTTCAACGATTTTTTTTTTGGAAAAGATAAATTTTGAAATAATTTTTAAGAAAACTTATTCTATGAAAATGTATTTTTAAATGTTAAAAAATCTTCATGCCTGCGAGAAAATGTTGTATATTTCGTTTTTAATATGAATAATAAAATCAAATTTCTTATAAATGTTTCTACAAAATTTTGTTAAAATGCATTTTCTTTTAGAAGATTTCGTTAAAATTGCATTTTTTTGAAACTCTCATCATTTTTCTACAATAATTTATGAAATAATTAATTTTTAGAAAAAAATTTAAATTTTTCTGCAAAATTTTCTCAAATTGCATTTTTTTTTAGAAAATTTCATTGAAATTGCATTTTTTAGAATCTTTTATTTTACAATAATTCTTGAATTAATTAATTTTTTTAGAAAAATTTCTTCTAATTTGCGTTTTTCTATAAAATAGTGTTTAAATCTAGTTATTCTAGAAAATTTCGGTTAAATTGCAGTTTTCTTGAAAATTTTGTCGAAATTTCAGTTTTCTGCAAAATGTTGTTGAAATTGCACTTTTCTAAAATTATACAAACATTTTTTTCATACTTGTGTTTTTTTTTCTAAAAAATTATGCTTAAATCTTATTTTTCTACAAAATTTCGTTAAAATTGAATTTTGCTTACAAATTTGGCCGACATAGCATTTTTCTGCTTAATTTTTTTAAGATTGCCTTTTTCTAGAAAAAGCTTTGAATTGCATTTCTCTACAAAATTTCTTCAAACTACATTTTTTCTAGAAGATTTTGTCGAAATTGCAAAGCAATTTTATTAAAAATCTAGAAAAATTTAATCTCGAAGCAATTGAAACCTTGGTTTCTAGAAAATTTCATTGGAATTGCATTTTTCTTGAAACTAAATTTTTTTCTGGAAGATTTTATATATTTTTCTATTTTTTTAAAAAAATGATAATTTCGGTGAAATTTAATTTTTCTGCAAAATTTCGTTAAATTGCATCTATTATTTCTTTGGAATTGCCTTTTTCTAAAAATTTTGTGGAATTGCATATTCTTCAAAATTTTGCGGAAATTAATATTTTCTAGAAAATTGCAACTTAATAGAAAATGTAATTTTCCTACAATAATTCTTGAATTAATTAACTTTTTAAAAAAAATCTTCAAATTTGGGGTTTTTCGATTTCAGAATTATTTTTTAGTAAAATACAATTTTAAAGATATCTTCTAGAAAAAATTAAAATTTAATTTTTAACAAAATTTTCTTGGATAATTTAGAAACTTGAAATTTTAACAACATTTTGCAGGAAACTGCAATTTCGATGAAATCTTCAAGAAAACTGCTATTTCAACGAAATTTTCTAGAAGAATTAGATTTCAACAATATTTTATAGAATAACGATTATTTTTGAGATATTTTTAAAAAAAATAATTAATTTAAGAATTATTATAGTAGAAAAATTAAATTTTCTATAAAAATACAATTTTTATTAAATTTTCTATAAAATTTTTTTTCTAATAAATTTTCTAGAAAATATTATTATCCGCAAAATTTTTTAGAAAATGCAATTCCACGAAATTTTTAAAAAAGAGGCAATTCAAACGAATTTTTATTAAAAATGCAATTTTAACGAAATTTTCTAGAAAAAATGCAATTTAACGGAATTTTATTTTATTATTTATATTAACAACGAAATATATGACATGGTTTTCGTGGGAATGAAGAATTTTTACATTTAAAAATACATTTTTATTGAATTTTTTTCTTTAAAATTATGTCGAAATTATATTTTTCTAAAAAAAATCGTTGAAATTGTATCGATATTGCGTTTTTCTAGAAAATTTCACAAATTTGCTTTATTTTTAAAACAAATCAACAAAATCTTCTAAAAAATTTAATTTCATGAAAAATAAAATTGAAAAAAAATAGGTTTCAATTGAATCGATACTGCACTTTTCTGGAAAATTTCACAAAATTGCAATATTTTAGAAAAATGTCAACAAAGTCTTCTTTTTGCAGAAAACTTTTTCTAAAAAATTTCGTTTAAATTGTATCGATATTGCATTTTTCTATAAAATTCCACAAATTTGCTTTATTTTGGGAGAAAAAAACAACAACTAGAAAATTTCACAAAATTGCTTCATTTTAGAAAAACTGTCAACAAAGTCTTTAAACAAATTTAATTTCGAGAAATTTTTTAGAGAAATGCAAATTTAACAAAATTTTGCAGAAAAATGCAATTTCGATGAAATTTTCAGAAAATGCAATTTCAACGAAATTTTCTAAAAAATTAGATTTCAAGATCATTTTTTTGAAAATACAAATATAAAGAAATCTTCTAGAAAAATTCAAATTTGAAATAATTTCCAGAAGTTTTGTAGAGTTATGTATTTTTAACAAAATTCTCCAGGAGTGTTTTTAGAAAAATTAAATTTTAACAAAAATAATGCAAGTTTGAAGAACTTTAAATAAAGTATACAATTTCAATATAATTTTCTAGAAAATATTAATTTCAACAAAATTTTGTAAAAAAAAAATACAATTCTACGAATACGAGGGAACTAGTTCGTTCATTTAGTTTACTATCTCACTTTAGTTCACCTGCTCACATTGGTTCGCCTGTTCACTTTAGTTCACCAGCTCACTTTAGTTCACCAGCTTATTTTAGTTCACCAGCTCACTTTAGTTCACCATCTCACTTTAGTTCACCAGCTGAACTAGTTCATAAGCCTGTACTTTGTGACATGCCGCGCCATCCTGCTGAAACCAAAGATCGTCCAAGTCTATTTCTTCAATCTCCGCCCACATGTAATGTCCACTGTTAATCCAAATGGCGTTTCCAGCAGCGAGAGTTGTCCACTAGCAAGTCAGTTTTATAAACACACTTGCGTACACAAGACGCGGTGGGCACAACATTTGGGAAAAAATCTTTTCAAGTAACGCACTGTTTGGTCTACACAACGTTGACTTTGGAAATACGTTTGTATTATTTCGAGCGGGGAAACATGTCACTGTCAAAATAACATATCAATACCTCCATTCTAAAACATGCTAAGTCGACTTTGAATTTTTCTGGAAGATGCCTTTATATTCGTATTTCAAAAAAATTATTTTGAAATCTAATTTTTTAGAAAATTTCGTTGAAATTACATTTTTTTCTTGAAAATTTCATCGAAATTGCATTTTTCTGCAAAATTTTGTTAAATTTACATTTCTCTAAAAAATTTCTTGAAATGAAATTTTTTTCGAAGACTGTTGATATTGTTTCTAAAATAAAGAAATTTTCCAGAAAAATGCAATATCGTTAGAGTGTCAAAAATACATTACTCTACAAAACATCTGGAAATTATTTCAAATTTGAATTTTTCTAGAAGATTCCTTTATTCTCGTATTTCAAAAAAATTATGTTGAAATCTAATTTTTTAGAAAATTTCGTTGAAATTAAATTTTTTCTTTAAAATTTCATCGAAATTGCCTTTTTCTGCAAAATTTTGTTAAATTTGCATTTCTCTATAAAATTTCTTGAAATTAAATTTTTTTCGAAGACTTGATATTTTTTCTAAAATAAAGAAATTTTCCAGAAAAATGCAATATCGTTAGAGTGTCAAAAATACATTATTCTACAAAACATCTGGAAATTATTTCAAATTTGAATTTTTCTAGAAGATTCCTTTATATTTGTATTTTCAAAAAAATTATGTTCAAATCTAATTTTTTAAAAAATTTCGTTGAAATTAAATTTTTTCCTTGAAAATTTAATCGAAATTGCATTTTTCTGCAAAATTTTGTTAAATTTACATTTCTCTAAAAAATTTCTTGAAATTAAATTTTTTTCGAAGACTTTGTTGATATTTTTTCTAAAATAAAGAAATTTTGATTCAATTGAAACCTAATTTTTCTAAATTTTATTTTTTATGAAATCAATTTTTTTAGAAGATTTTGTTGATTTTTTTCCAAAATAAAGCACATTTGTGAAATTTTGCTAGAAAAATGCAATATCGATACAATTCAAAGAAATTTTTTAGAAAAATATTACTTTGACACAATTTTCGAAATTGCAGATTTCTGCAAAATGTTGTTAAAATTTCACTTTTCTCAAATTATCCAAGAAAATTTTGTCAAAAATTCAATTTTAATTTTTTCTGAAGATACCTTTAAAATTGTATTTTTCTAAAAATAATGCTGAAATCAAATTTTTCTAAAAACATTCGTTGAAATTGAATTTTTCTTAAAAATCTGGTCGACATGGCATTTTTCTGCTAAAATTTGTTAGAATTGTATTTTTCTAGAAAAATCGTTAAGTTGCATTTCTCTACAAAAATTTCTTGAACTTAAATTTTTTCTAGAAGATTTTGTTGACATTTTTTTCGAAAATAAAGCAATTTTGTAAAAAATTCTAGAAAAATGCAATAACGATGCAACTCAAACCTAATTTTTCTAGAACATTTAGTTGAAATTGCGTTTTTCTTGAAACTAAATTTTTTCTAGAAGATTTTGTTAAAAATCTTCTAGAAAAAATTAATTCAATAATTATTGTAGAAAAATGACATTTTTCATAAAATTTCAATTTTCTAGAAAATATTAATTTCCGCAAAATTTCGAAGAAAATGCAATTCCACGAAATTTTTAGAAAAAGGCAATTCAAAAGAAATAAAAGATGCAAATTAACGAAATTTTGCAGAAAAAATAATACGAAATTTTATTTTATTATTCATTCAATAACGATGTATACGACATTTTTTTGTCGTATATATTTGGGAAAAAATCTTTTCAAGTAACGCACTGTTTGGTCTACACAACGTTGACTTTGGAAATACGTTTGAATTATTTCGAGCTGGAAAATATGTCACTGTCAAAATAACATATCGATACCTCCATTCTAAAACATGCTAATTCAATCAAAAGTTATTCACAAAATAGTATAGGTCGTTCAGTTTGCATTATAAAGGAATTCCACACATATTGAAAAAAAACATCAAACTTTGATCGCCTCTCCTGAAAAACTACCTTTTTGCTCTTAGCATTGTTTAGATTAGAGGTATCGATATGAGAGGTCACCCTTTATATCCTACCTGTCTAAAGTTAGGGTATAAAAATATTGTTAGGAAATCAAATAATGATATATAGTATTTTCTTCACCTTTTCACCAAAAAAGTACTAATTTCGAACATAAATTTGTTCTCTGCTAAAGGGAAACATTTCTCCCTTTTTGTCCAAAAGTGGAAATCAAAAATTCACTATTTAATATGCGATATGTGTTACCATATTTTTAGCAATTAAATTTTTTTTGCATTCCATAAACAGTAGTCTAGTTGCAATTGTCTTATCTTATACAAACTCTATATACTCGTATATGATCTTGAATAATGATATACATATAATCAGTTTTGTTTTACAAACAAAAGTTGTCCAGAAAAGCATAGTTGAAAATTTACTTATCAACTTTACAAATTGCATTTTTATTGTCTGCATTTATCGCCTCTCATCTAATACAAAATCCTATTTCGCCAAAAGTAGATTAATCAATTTATCAATTATCGTTTTACAAATTCCAACAAATGATTCGAGTCAGACAATGAAAATTAATGACATTGTTTAATTTCGAGGCCAAGGACCCTTTTTCAGCTACTTAATCTACTCCACCTCCATCACATCCTTTTTGCAACTCCTGCTGATGTTTCTGGTGATAAGAGTTCGGTATGTGATGTTGCCCGAATCGCAGTTAAAACAACAAAACCTGTCGTTCCACAAGTTCATTTGAAAACGCAAAACAAAAAGTCCTACACCGGCCAAACCATTTATTAACAACCCCAAACGAGTTAATGAATAAACCAGGCAGGCACCCAGTCAGCCAATAATTTTCTATGTTAAGCCCAGTGCAGAGATCTGAGAAAGAAGAATAACAACGACACAAATCTGCCACACCTGCATTGGTTTCCAGGTTGGTTGTGTTGCTGTTGTGTAATGAGGAACAGAACAACCCCCTTCTCACGAACAAATGCTGGAACCCACAGGGACGGACGGACGAACAAAAAACCATAACCACCAAATTCACCACCATTCAAAGAAAAACATCAACCGGGCCTGGACGTAGGACTGGGCTGAGCTGACTGAGCAAGCAAGGGCACAAGCAAAATGCCTGCGCTGCGTTATGGTGTGTTAATGTACAAAAGATGTCATCCAAATCCATCCTTGGAAGAGATGGGTGAATGCTGCTGCGGCTACCTCTGCGAGTGCCTTTACAAGGGTGCTAAACTACGCCGAGCTATTAACTTTTTGCCTCAGCAGCAAGTGCGGCAAGCAGCCTAATGCCAAGCGAGTACTTGCATCTCCATCTCCCTGACGAATTTGTTTCTATGTCAATGAGTCAGTTATACAATGCACAGTGGGAGAAATTTTCTATTATTATACCCTCACTTTAGTGGAGGAAGGTAAATATATATAATGCTAAGTAAAAATGTGACCTAGGACCCTACACCCAGGAAAATAATTGGTTGGGATTCTATTGTAACAATAAAAAAAATAGTACTAGCAACAATAGGTATATTGCCTAAACCGTGTGTCGGTTGTATTTATATATAAATAGTTGAAACAACAATAATAACATGGATACGATCAAATAAAAATGATTGCAACTAAATCGATGGTTGTATCAATTGCATTAAGATTGTTTTTTCATTGATACTCGGTTAGTTGTGGTAACCAATTTTAAACTTTCATTATAGTACCATATGATCGATTTTTGGTTGTGATATCCAATGTTTTATTCTTGACAACAGAAATTGTATCAATAGTCCACAGATTATTATTGCAACTAATAATTGGTTACTACAACGGAAAAAATATTAATAAATTTTTATTTTTGGTTATTCCAATAATTTTCCAAATTTAGAATAATGAAATGTATTTTGGGAAATATAACCCAAAGATTGGTTGTTGTTCTTTTGCTGATACATGACAAACAAAAAATAAAATTACTCGACATAAATAAATCTTCAACATTTTCTTCAAAAATAATCTCGTGTGGATAATAATGTGTGGAATGCAGAATATGTTGTGCAAAATGTTTTACATAAATTAAAAATAAAAGCAATAATCATGAAATTTAAAGCACAGGGTTAATAGATATATGCATAAAAGTTTTGTGTTTTTTTTCGTGTACTAAATTTGTGTCAAATATTTCCACATCTCATAATAGCGATGAATTTGTAATATGGGATTTTTAATTTTGTTATGAATTGTTTGGTTTTTTGTTCAATAAATACAATCAAAATTAATGACAACTGTTTTAATTAATTGTCGGTAGTATATGACCGACAAATTGTCAGAACAACCAATCTTTAAAATAAGTTGGTTGTGGCAACATACAATAATTTTAGCCGCCATTTTCATAGTAGGCACAACAAAATATGATTGTTGTCAACGTGGGAGCAGAAGTATACCACAACCAAAGTATTGGGTGCCAAAATTCAGTTGGCAAATAATTCGGTTGAGGAAACCAAACTGTATTCTGTGTGTAGAAATTTTAATAAGTAATATTATCGTCTAGCTCAGGCTAAGTTCGATGATGGGCCGTATTGGTCTACTTCTTCTTTTCCAGCGATAATAGCTTCGATACCCTTTATAGGAAGAACTGTCTAGCTCCTTATAACTAATTGCTCTCAACCGCAGACTCCACCTACTCACTGTTGGAAAATCTTTTAACGCCGAGTCAATTTTTTTCCAAGTTTGGAAATAGAAAATAATCCGGATTGCTAAATCTGGCGAATATGGTGCTTGATGAAGCAATTCGAACTTTACTTCATTGATTTTTGCCATCGCAATAGTGGATAATTCTTATTCAGCCGCTATAATAAAACGCGTAATCTTTGAAACTAATCTTCAAACTCACGTCGCAAAAACTCTAACTCGGTTTACTATTTCTTCTCATCTTCTGACTCGATTTCAATGATAAAACGCGTAGTAATTGAATCTATTCTTTAACTATTCTTCTTTTTTTATTGATCGTACGTTATCTCGCGCTTTTTCAAAAGACGGTTGCCAGTCCAGTTTTCTGTTGCGTCATGTTCCTGCTACGTCTTGTTCCTGCTACGTCCTATTACGGCAACGTTCTGTTTCCTGCTATGTTTTGGTTCCTGCCTCGTTCCTGTTTTGTTATGTTCCTGGTAATATCCCTTCCTGCAATGATCTGGTGCTGCTACGTTCTGTCCCTGCAATGCTCTGTTCCTGCTACAATCTGTTTCCTGAAATGTTCGGTTCCTGTTATGCTTCGTCCCTGCTATATTATGTTCCTGTCATATCCGTTCCAGTAACGCTCTGGTCCTGCTGTGCTCCTGCTGCTTTTTGTTCCTCCCATGATCGTTTTCTACTAAACCATGTTCCTGCGATGATCTGTTTCCGGAAACTCTCTGTCCCTGCTGTGCTCCAGTCCTGTTATGCTCTGTTCCTAATGCGTTCTATTCTGTAATACATCATTCCTGTAACTCCCAGTTTCCTGTTGTGATCTCTTCCTGTTATACTCTTTTCCTGAAACACTCTGTTCCTGCTTTTCTCTATTCCTCACTCGTTCTTTTCCTGCCATGCTCTGATTCTTCAACTTTCCGATCCTGAAACACTTTGTTCCCGCTGTGCTCTGGTCTTGCCACCCCCTGGTCCTGCTGTATTCTGTTCCTGCTACGCTCTGTTCCTGTTTTCGCCTTGTTATTGCTACGTTCTATTCCATATTTACCATCTATTTACTTTAATTTAGTTCCTGACCCTACCTGTCCCCTTTCTAATTTCTGCTTAAACAAATAATACTGGCTTTATCAACCCTGGAGATTGCTATAAGCATACGCAGGTTCATTCATAACCTTCTGATTACGAGACGCATTTCCGATAGTTTAGGGTCAACTGACCTCAATAAATTTGTCAGCAGGGGAACGCCCCAAGGGGGTGTTCTGTCTCCTCTGCTATGGAATCCATGTACAGTATTCTCCATGTACAATATTCTGATTTCTTTGAAGATGATGGGTGTCAGAGTTGTTGCCTATGCAGATGTCGAGCTGTTAGACGGAAGTTTGAGCAGGCCCTTCAAACAACTATAAGATGGGCTTCCGTAGGGTTTTCCAATAAGAGTGATATGATTTCTTTGAAAAAAAAAAAACACTTATTCTTAAGGAAATTCATAAGTTTTTTATTTAATGTGAAGTACAATCGATACAATTATGTTCTAAATAAAACGTCATTCAAATGGCCTCCACGACTTCTTCTTTCGTTGAACCCAATTTTCGAGTACTTATTCCATTAAATCAAGTCGTATGTCATGAATGGCACGTTCAATATTGACTTGTAAAGCTTGAAGAGAGTCTGGTTTATTTCGAAAGACCAATGACCTCAAATGACCCCACAAGAAAAAGTCTAATGTTGTTAAATCACAACTTTTTGGAGGCCATTCAATATCACAATTTCTTGAAATAATCGAATCTCCAAATTTTTCTCGCAACAATTCAATTGTTTCATTTGCTGTGTGGCACGTAGCCAGGGGTGTCAAGCTGGTAGGTCGAGTGGAAAGTGTTTTTTTTTTGGATATAAAAAAAATGGACTTGCATCATTTTCAAATGTGAACGGAAAGTTTATTTTTGCTCTAGCTTCTTGACGGTACGTCGGATCGGGAATCGGTCAATAAAATAGTGCTCATCGCTGTCAAGGTCGTAGGTCGACTGGAAAGTGTTTTTTTGGATTTTAAAAAATTGGACTTAGCGCACGAAAAGTTGCAATCGGAGAACGATTATTTTGATAATAAAACTGAATAATTTGTAAACGTTGTTTCTGCGTTATCTCTTCATGATGAAATTGAAAACACTACTGAATACAAGAAAGACAAATGACAGATCATGACATATTACAAATGGCCGTCACTTCAAAATGATATCATCCCTATTGGAAAACCCGTTATATGCCTCATTGTTAATCTCAAACGATTTTAATTTTATTTATTAAAAACATTTCAGACAAACTAAAATAATTGCATGAATATTGCAGAATAAGAATGTAAGTTTCCCCCACTGTGCAGCATGCGAATTAGCTGACTGAATGTGTGTGTTTTTGTATTTAACCATGAAGGATTCAATATTAGCCGAAATACCCTGACATGGTCCTTCGCCTTAGGTGGGGTGGTATAGCAGCAGGGCAGCCAGCCAGCCAGTCACACAGCCAGCAAGTGTACTAGCATACTCGTACTCGTACTTGCTGCCACGTATGTACACGTAGTAGAGTCATGTAAATTCATCGAGCCTTCACTAATACCAACATTAGAAACTTGTCTTACGAGTACGAAATGCGAAATACGAAATGTGACTCGTACTTTTGTGCGCGCTTAGTTTAATTTTGCAGCTGACGCATTCTCAGGCGATTTGCCAAAGCTTCTTGTACGAGTATTCGTCGTATTCTTGTAATTGTTGTTGTGCGTCCAGAGTAAAACTGCGAAACGAGAACATGGGGTCGAACATGAAGGTTTGTTTCCTCGGCGTGATTTTGAGAGGAGATGCTGTTTTGTGTGTGTTTTTTTTGGGGTACCAAAAAATCCACTGCACTATACACGTCATGTGCGTAGATGAGATGATTTTGTTGCTCTAATGGAACATTTCAAAATTACAACGTAAACATCAATATTACATTGCCTTGTGTACAGTGGTTTTGCAGAGATAAAATTAAAATGTTTCGAAATTTTGACATTTTGGTTGCAGGAAAGACCTGTTAATTATCGAATGGGTCTTCCAAAACTGTACAAGCTCCAGTCAATTGGAGCATGACTCTTCTATTGAGAGATAGTGCCTTATGGAAAGAAATGACAGGTAGTCACTAGACAGGAACAGTATACATTCCAAAGTAAGGTGGCACCGCTTAAACTCGAAACGCATCAACTCCCTACTGTCGTCACCGAGACAGGACGTCTCACTTATGTCATGTATGTACTACTACAGGGACTTAAAGTCTTAAGAAATCAAATCGTTCATATTTCATTGGTGTGCTGCCAGACATGGCTGATGTTGGCATCCGCCAACTCTTGATTAGTTTTAAAGCAATCGTGTTGGTTCAGCGGGAGGGACCAACAAAATCGAATATTTGTATACCCCCCACCATAGCATAGGCGTATAATCATTGTGATCAGTAGCGCATAAAGTAATATATACATTCTTAATCATCCTAAAATTCTAAAATTAGCCATGTCCGGCAGTCTGTTGCAACCTGTTACATTATACAATAATTGAGCTAGATGTTTGAAATTTTGTAAAAGTACTTCACATATATCTGCAGGTATCTTATGATGGAAAATTGGCAAAATCAGTCTCTCCGATTTGATTCCCAATGCAATGGAGAACACAATTTTGAACTGATCAGGATAAAAATTGGTAACAGAAGTTTATTTATTCCCGAAAACCTGCACACGAACATCGGTCCTCATAGCTCCTCATTTTGATATAGCTACCATACAAAGGATCTCCCGATGCCACTTCTCAGTACCATAGAAAGCAAATATGTCATCTGATGGGGAGAAAAATTGGCAAATTGAGTCTATTTGTACCCAGAATCCATCACGCCAACAACGCTCATCATAGGTCCATGATTTGACATAGCCCACATACAAAGGTCCCGCTTATTTTGCTCAAATCCATTTATCAATAAAAGCGTTTCTATTGCCTCACGTTTTTATATAGCTCCCATAAAAGCGTTACAGTAACAAAAAAATGTTTTGTGTCCGAGACCTAAAAACTTGTTTTTTATACCCTCCACCTTAGGATGGGGGGTATATTCATTTTGTCACTCCGTTTGTAACACCTCTAAATATTGATCTGAGACCCCATAAAGTATATATGTATATTCTTAATCGTCGTAAAATTCTAAGACGATGTAGCCATGTCCGTCTGTCCGTCCGTCTGTTGTATTCACGCAACAGTCCGTAATAATAGAGCTAGGTGGCTGAAATTTGGTATAGATACTTCCCATAGCTGCTGGTAACTTGGGATTGGAAATAGGCGATATCGGTCCATATTTAAATATAGCTCCCATAAATAGCATCTGACTTGTTGTGATTCCTACCATATTTTTTGTGTGTTTTTCGGTGTTATTTTCTTTAGGTTTGAGTTATTTCTTGTTTTTAGTATTTTACTTGTTTTGTATTTGTTTTTTATTACATTTGATTTCGAACCAAAATACATTCTGACTGAATAAATCTTTAGTTCCTTTAGTATTTGACTATATTTTTGAAGCATAAGCCCAGAACAGGAATAAGTAATTATGAAGGATCCAAATGTTGCAAATCAATATTTCACGTACGTTGGGCGCCCAGTAGGTGAGTAGGTAGCGTGCTCGCCTATGAGTTTGGGAGTCTTGGGTTCGATTTCCACCAGCGGCTCTGGTCTGTCGCTGCAAAATCTAGCCACATGGTCTCTGTAACCCGGCTTTTCCCTGAACCGTAAAATTAGAATAAAAATTTACTTTGTATTGCAATTTATATAAATAAATAAATATATCTCACGTAGAAGCAGTGGTTTAGTAGAAGTAATTAAAAAATAAAAAAAAGTAGGTTTAAAATAAATTCTTGGCGCAAAACAAACATAAACCAGTAAGGAAAGGCTAAAGTCGAGCGGTGCCGACTATATAATACCCTACACCACTCTCGTAATATTGAATAACTCTGATATATAAATTTTGTAATTCATGTATAAATTGTTTACATAATTTTAGTTTTAGGACATTTTATACTTAAATAATACCCTGTACCACAGTGTGGTGTAGGGTATAAAAACGATTGGATCTAAAGAGCCAAATCGGACGAAAGATATATATGGGAGCTACATCTAAATCTGAACCGATTTCAACCAAATTCAATAGCGATCTTAACAGCCGTGAAATACTCTAAACTGCAAAATTTCAGAACGATCGGAGTGAAATTGCCGCCTGTAGTCGACGAACAACTTTACATGGACAGACGGACGGACGGACGGACATCGTTAAATCGACTCAGCTAGTGATTCTGAGTCGATCGGTATACTTTAAGGTGGGTCTAGCTGTGTTATTTTCAGGTGTTACAAACATCTGCCGTGAAACAAACTTATAATACCCTGTACCACAGTGTGGTGTAGGGTATAAAAACACTAGTCGACCTACGACCTTGACACCCATGAACTATCTTTTTGCCATCGACCGATTGTGGCTACATGCCACACAGCAAGTGAAACAATTGAATTGTTGCGACAAAAGTTTGGAGATTCGATTACAGGGTGGCTGATATGTAATGCAACAAAGTAAAGCGCTATATTTTTTTAATTTTTTTTTTTAAATTTTATTGTTCAAAAGCAAAAAATGTCGGAAATAACATAAAATTTTAGAAACAGTTTAGATTTGTTCGAATTGGCCACCTTTGGCACGAATTATGGCCTTCAAACGGCCGACAAAGCCATCACACGCTGCACGAAAGGGGCTCTGCGGTATTTTGGCCCATTCCCGGCGAAGCGCCGTCTTGAGATGATCGATACTTTGGTATTTTTTAGTGCGAACCTAACTCTCTAAAATGCCCCAGGCGCAAAAGTCCCAATGGATTGAGATCCGGAGATCTTGGTGGCCATTGTGCGGTAGAAATGAAGCGAGGAACCTCCTTTTTAAGCCATTCTTGGTTGACGCGTGCTGAGTGCGATGGTGCTGAGTTCTGTTGGAATGTCCATGGTCTGCGGCCGAAATGTTTGTCTGCCCAGGGCTTCAATACTGTCTTTAGGACATTTTCCCGATAATATTCGGCATTTATTTTGACCCCATGGTCGATGAATACCAGCGGGGAGCGACCATCGGCCGTTACGGCGGCCCACACCATTACCATCGGCGGCGTCGAATAAATCTGATGTAATCAGATCTAAATAACTATACTTATTTACGGGAGGAATAATTTCACCTAAGACCTTCATCATTACAGTCCACTACGTGCAAAATCCTCCCGCATCTAATATCGGTCGATCCCCACGACAACCAACCGTTCATAATACTCTCTGCAAGAGCATTCTAATTCCCCCCTCTACCCCGAAGCTATTCATGGTGTAAATTTTCAGGTGACCTCTTTGGCAAGTAAACCCGATCATTTTGTTTGTTCACAAACCAAAAAACCAAATTCGGTAACTGGCCACTTTCGTGCAAGCGAAACAACTCCTTGGCTCTTTCCAGTCTAACTTTTTTTGTGCATCGGTGAGCTCTTGCACTTTTTGAAACTTCAATGGATTTAGTCCAAGCTCATTTTTTAATATGTGTTGTATCCGTTCTCGCGATATGTTCAGCTCACGAGCAATTTTTCTACCACTGCGGCGTGGATTTCGATCAAATCTGGCCTTCACTTTTCGGATCATTTCTGGTGTTGTTACCGTTTTTTTCGTCCACTTTTTGGACGCGATGCAACACTGCCAGTATCACGGTAACGAGCATTGGTACGAGAAACAAAATATTTATTCACATTTAAATGCTGGAGGGCTCTAACGATAGCCACTTGTGTTTTTCCACCCAAATATAAAGCAATCACACTATCACACTTGAATTCCACCACGAATAACTTTTTTTTGAATCCAAAGATCAAAATGCTTTTGTAAGCTTGTAAACAATAAAATGAACTGTCACTGAATTAAATCTGTCAGCTATCTGACTAGCGGTTTAGAAATGATAGCAACCTGAAGTTGGTTGTAATACATATCAGCCACCCTGTATTTCAAGAAATTGTGATATTGAATGGCCTCTAAGAAGTGGGGTTATTTGAAGTCATTGGTCTTTTAAATAGTTTATAAAGGAAAATCATTTGCATTTTGTATTAAATATTGTTTTAAATCAGAACGAGGCTGAACACCATCTTGAAATTTGTAGGGTCAGTTTAGGAAAAATGGGGCTACTTGACTATATTTTTCTCAGAATTTTAATTTGGTGTCATTGAAGTGCAGGATGCAAAATGAAGTTGCATATGCAACTGATGCATTTAAAAACGTTAATTTAACCACCATTAATATAAGGGCAATTCCACGGTGTCGAACGTTACCGTTGTACACATTCAAAGTGGTAAAAGGGTCAAAATAAAACATATTTTAGATTAATTTTTTACATAATCTTATAGATCGTTAATAGCACTATCACTGGTGTTTTAGTCTTTTTAAGGCGAAATATTGGTTAGAAAAAAAGGAGCGGTTCGAACGCGACAAAAATGGAAGTAGCTTTCGTAAACATCTTTAAAAACAGGAGATTCTGCGAAATCACAAAGTATATGTTAAAAATGAAAATGTTAAAAAATAATAAAGTTTTTGAACCCTCTTTGTTTGGTAGAAATATCTTTGGTAATTTTTTTTTAGTTTAATTTTGAAGTTGGTTCGTGACATGTCGAACGTGACATTTTTTCCATGGCCTTTTTTAAATAAAACAAGTAAAGACGGATTAAGTTCGGTCATGCCGAATCTTATATACCCTCCACCAGGGGTCGCATATGGTTTCGGGTAAAAATAAACTCATGATACCAAATTTCAGCTCAATTCGTTGAAATTTGAGGTTTTTACGGCGTTACGAAGACAAATCTAGAGGGACCTTTATATACGAGTTATATAAAAACATGGATCTATGACTAGCGTCGTTCGTGTGAAGGATTCCGGGTATAAATAAACACCAGTTACGAATTTTCAGCCCGATCAGTTGACATTTGTGATCTCGATGGGGTTAAGTAGTCACATCGGGGAGATGCTATATATGGGGGCTTTATCAAAAAACGGACCGATAGTGTCTAATTTCAATCCCAAGTTATCTGTAGCTATAATAGCTATCTATACCAAATTTCAGTTATCTATCTCAATTATTGTAGACTGTAGCGTGATTACAACCGACGGATGGGCGGGCGGATGCTTTATGCTTTACACTTACGGTGTCGAACGTGACAAACTTCAAATGGATACACAAAAAAAAACTATATAATTTTTTAAACAGATTTTTTTGGAATGTTGGTATTTTATACAAATTCTATTTGTACCAATAGTTTGATGCACTTTCTTTGAATATTTCTGGTCTACTGATAACTAATGCATCTTTTCGGTGTCGAACGTAACAATAGAATTTGTTGTAGAGAGAAGCCAAAAGTTACCGTTATTCCTCATTCTTTTTGCTTCGACACTTTTATTTAAGATTACATTTGCTCTTAGAAAGATTATTTAAAGGGTGTCCCAAGAAGAGCGCAATTTTTTAATTTTAAATAAAACACAGTTATTTAAGAAAAAATCGTGAATCTTTATTATATCGTAAAGTAGACAGAATGATGTTATGTATGGAACAATATATCGTGCAGATGGCCGCCGCGGCTTTGCTGGCATGCACGCGATCTTTTAATGAAATTTTCAATGACCGTTTTGCATGAATGCTGCGGTATTTCATTAATGCAGCGTCCAATTTCGTCTTTTAAGGCTTGAGTCGTCGTCGGCTTATTCGCGTAAACCATCGACTTCAAAAAACCCCAAAGAAAAAAATCTAATGGTGTTAAATCGCACGATCTAGGCGGCCAATTCTGATCTCCAAAACGCGAAATAACACGACCGGGAAATGACTGATGCAGCAATTGAATTGTTTCTCTGGCTGTATGACATGTGGCGCCGTCTTGTTGGAACCACATGCCCTCCACATTCATTTCTTCAATTCTAGGCAAGAAAAAACTGGTTATCATTTCACGATACCGAACACCATTGACTGTTTGCGCTTGACCTGCCTCATTTTCATAAAAAAAAGGTTCAATGATTCCTCCAGCCCAAAAACCGGTCGATCGACCTGGTCGATGGCGCGTTGTTGTCTTTACATCACTAACAGACCCAGTTTCGGCAAATTTATCCATTAATCTCTTTACAGTTGACTCTTTTGGAGCATTATTGTGACCCCAAACTGATCGCAATTTGCGAACTGTAGCCGCAAAACTTTCACCATTTTGGTAAAACAATTTCACAATGAGAATGCGTTGTTCATTCGTGTAGCGCTCCATTTTTACTAACCTCGTACCTTCTACTAACAAACAATAACAATTATTCAAATGTCAAACAATGACACTTCGAATGTTGCGAGATTTAAAAATTGCGCTCTTCTTGGGACACCCTTTATAATTAGCCTCTTTTTACATAATCCTCTATTTACGAGGATAATTTTAAAGAAATGTGCAATAAAAATGAGTTATTGAACCAAAACTACAATGTTCCACTGCGCAATTGTTATTCCCTACACCACACTGTGGTACAGGGTATTATGACTTTGTGCGTATGTTTGTAACGCCCAAAAAGAGAAGAAAAAGAGCCATAGTTTATTATACCGATCGTCATAGAATCAATTTTTGAGTCGATTTAGTCATGTCCGTCTGTCTGTCCATGTATTCTTCTAATCAAAGTACAGGTCGCAATTATGGTCCGATCTCGACGAAACTTTACACATATCTTTTGTTTGGTCCAAGGACGATCTCTATTGAATTTCCTTTAGAATCGGTTCAGATTAAGATATAGCCCCCATAGACATATATGTTAGCCCCGATTTGACATGTAAGCGCTGTAAAAACTTGATTTTATAACCGATCAGACATGGTTAAATCGACTCAGCTAGTGATTCTGTGAGTCGATCGGTATACTTAAAGATGGGCTGTAATATTTCTAGGTGTTAGAAACATCTGCCACAAAACAAACTTTTTCACTGTGGTGTATGGTAAAAAATATAATTGTTGTGAATTTGTCAATGTTTAAGATGTTTTAATTAAAAAATATTAAAATATTTCCTAAAAAAATTGGATTTTTTTATATGAATGGGAAAAAGGCCGTTTGACCAAAATGTCAAAATTCAACACCCTCCAACTCGGACAGTCCTTAACCGATGTCGTTGGAATTTTGTATCAATGGACTAAGGTTTCGCCCGGATCGGAAGACATAGATTTCAATAGTTCACTCACATCACATTAAATCCCCAAATATAAGTATATAGTTTTTGATAAAATTTTGAAGTCGTAAAATCCTCATATTGCTTATTATTTGATACCACTGTGCTTAGTTCACATCACATCTTTCGCACATTGGAATAATCAATCAGCAATGGTCTGAAACAAACTAAACTGAATTGATTTTGAACTGAAGACGTGAGGTTAACTCACGTGTCCACCATTTGATTGGCAATGTTTAGTGCTAAAGTGTTGCAGTGGGTCGGTCGATCTGCTTCTAGGAAACTTGGAAATTGTTTATAAAAAGGCAAAGCGATGTTACAGCGGTATCTAGTGCAGTTTTCTGTGTGTTCTGCTCTCCATGAAGTCATTATGAAGTTGGTAAGTTGTGGCTGCACCGAAAAGTTTAAAATATTATTTGTTTTTGTTGATCTAAATCTGTGATTCACTTTTGTTAGATTCTTTGTGTATGCCTATGTATAACATGGTGCAATGGGGCGCCAGCTGGTTATCCGAAAATGAGTCCACCAGCCAAACAGTTGCCAAAGCCTGGTGGTGGCGGAGGTAAACCACCTCCTTCAACGTACTTGCCTCCAGGTGGAGGAGGTGGTGGTGGAGGGAAACCACCACCTTCAACATATGGACCTCCTAGAGGAGGAGGTGGTGGTGGTGGAGGAAAACCACCGCCAGCAACATATGTACCTCCTAGAGGAGGCGGTGGTGGAGCAAAACCACCGCCATCACAATATGGACCTCCTAGAGGAGGTGGTGGTGGTGGAGCAAAACCACCACCTTCACAATATGGACCTCCACCTGCAGGAGGCGGAGGTGGGGGAGGTAATGCTTATCTACCTCCTGCCGGGGGTGGTGGTGGAGGAGGAGGCGGAGGAGGTGGTGGTCCTGTTATACCAATCATAAAAATGGAATCGCAAGTCAATACCGATGGATCTTATATGGTAAGAATAGTTCATTAATGATTTTCTATCATGTTCGACAAGATAAAATTTGCATATAAGTTGGTGAAGTGAATAGTGAAAGTGTGTTTTAATTAATGTACTTTGAAAAAATTTCTACTTCAAATTTAAAGAACTGAAAATCTAAACATAAAAAACACAAGCAAAGCGCTACGGAAATATGTGGAATAAAATCAACAACACGCTACACAGTGTGAAGAATTCAAAAAATATGGAAATGATTCCTCCATTTCTTAACCAGACAACTGATTGTGGAAAAACTTGATATGGTTGCAGAATAGGTATTAGAGAATTTCAGTTTCAAATTGTATGCAAAAAATGAGAAACAAATATTTTTTTGAAAATATAACTTCAAATCGACATAACTTTTGTCTTTGTGGATATATGTATTGTATCGAAATTCCTATTTTTTCATCACATAGCATATTTTGTTATCACATCAGAAATGTTGATGTGACAGAAATCGGTAGATATCGATATCTCCATTCTAAACTAAGCTAAGAGCAACAAGTAAAAGCGTTAAGTTCGGCCATGCCGAATCTTATATACCCTCCACCATGGATAGCATGTGACCTCACAAAATAACTCAAACCTAAAGAAAATAACACCGATAAACACAAACAAAATATAGTAGATGAGAACAGTAGGAATCACAACAAGTTAGATGCTATATATGGGAGCTATATCTAAATATGGATCGATATGGCCCATTTGCAATCCCAAACAACCTGCAACTATAAGAAGTATTTGTACCAAATTTGATCAACCTAGCTCTATTATTGCGGACTGTAGCGTGATTACCACAGACGGACGGACAGACGGACATAGCTAAATCGTCTTAGAATTTTATGACGATTAAGAATATATATACTTTATGGGGTCTCAGATCAATATTTAGAGGTGTTACAAACGGAGTGACAAAATGAATATACCCCCTATTCTATGGTGGAGGGTATAAAAAGATAGTTTTTCAGGAGAGGCGATCAAAGTTTGATGAATTTTTAAATTTGTGTGGAATTCCTTAGTAATGGAAATCGAATGACCTGTACAGCTTTGTGAATAACTTTTGATTGGGTTGACGGATAAACGCAAAGTTAATTTGGAATATTTAGAAGTTAATAATGCAATGTCCCTAAAATCATGCTAAGTCTACTTAGCATGTTTTAGAATGGGGGTATCAATATCTGCTGTGATATTATTCTTAACATGTATTAATAACAACTCTTTTTGACAGGACTTTTTGAGGTTCCTCAGAAATAGGGATATGTTATATGTACCTATTTCACTTAAATTTTCATTAACATTTTCTGTCCCAACTTCCCAGTAAAAAAATTTCTGAAAAAGCAATCGAGTGGGGAATCAAGCAGCTTTGTGCCTACTAATTCCCCACTCGCTTTCATAACCGATTCTTTTTATAAAGGGATGATATTTTTTTGGAACTAATTCTGAATTGCTGAAAAAAAGCCTTCTTTTCTCGACATTTTCTTTCGTTTTTATACCCTCCACCATAGAATGGGGGGTATATTCATTTTGTCACTCCGTTTGTAACACCTCTATATGTATATTGATCTGAGGCCCCATAAAGCATATCGAGAGCTTACATTCAAAACCCTCTATCATCAATTTTTGCAAAAATGACATTTTTATGTTAAAATATTCGGTAAAATAAGGCGCATCTATGGTACTAATTTGGAAATAAAAAAACAAAAATTGAGATTTTATGGTCATTTTTGTAATTTCTCTATCTTACACACATATAATTTGGGACTATTTTTTTTGTTTTGTTTTTTTTTTCTTCTTAAAGATGGTTCTTTGCTGAAAAGAGTATGCTAAACCTGAATTTGGTTAAATTTTTTTAGAAAATGGATTCAAAAATGAACCCCAAGAAATAGATAATACTTAAATAAAAAATTAATCATTAATTCATTGTTATTATTATTTATTATTTTTATTATAATAGGTATAATTACATATTAAAAAAATTTGTGGAATCCATAAATAATTTTTTTTTACTATGCAAAACCCTCTATCTTTTTTATACATGAAGAATTTTTGAATAGCAATACCCTCTATGTTCCACAACATGGCTCGTGGTGCAAATATAAAAAAATATTATTAGTAGTTCACGTAGTTAGGTTTAATAAACATTGTTGAACAAACAATTTTAATTTTATTTAAAATTAGGGATATAAACGGTTTTTTGGCTCTACTGAACAATTGTGTTTTTTAAGATAGAGGATATTGAATATAAACTGTCGATATATATTCTTAATCGTCGTAAAATTCTAAGACGATTTAGCCATGTCCGTCTGTCCGTCCGTTCGTCTGTTGTAATCACGCTACAGTCCGTAATAATAGAGCTAGGTTGATCAAATTTGGTAGAAATATTTCTTATAGTTGTAGGTTGTTTGGGATTGCAATTGGGCCATATCGGTCAATGTTTTGATATAGATCCCCTGTAGAGGTCGCTCCAATATACGGTTCATCTCAATAAAATTTATAGAGATCTAGGTCTCAAATATGCTAATTGCATTTTTAGTTTTTTTGGCCCAAGGACGATCCCCATTGAAATCGGTTAAGATTTTGATATAGCCCCCATATTAATGTTTCACCAGATTTGACATGTAAGCTCTGTAGAAACAGTAGTTTATATCCGATCAGTACGAAAATCGGCAGAGAGAGTTTTCTTATTACATGTATGAACACTGCCAAATTCTTATCGCATTGCCCATTTTCGAATTGTTTGGGAGGTGTAGGGTATTATATAGTCGGCCCCGCCCAACTTTCTGTTTTCCTTACTGTTTTTTTTAATAATTTGCTTAAACAAAAAGGATCGTTTCATGTTTTGCTCCATATCCGAATATTTTTCCAGTAATAGAATTGAATACAATCCATGGTGGAGGGTATATAAGATTCGGCATGGTCGAACTTAACGCTTTTACTTGTTATTTCTCTTTATTTTCTATTTTTATTTAGATTTATTTATTTTTTTATTTCGATCCCAAGAGGATTTGAACCCGGGTTATTTGCTTCAAAACAGTGCATGCTAGTTCTCTGCACCACCAACGATCTCGCACTTATCAACCCTAAATTCTACTAAGTATTTAACCCTAGGATGGTCAATGACTCTTGTACCACTAAATGATCAATGTTGTCCAGCCAGACTATAAGAAAAAACTTAGTAAACAATTACTTTAAACGAACTGATTTGTTTTAACGGATCTGTTAAAATGTCTAAAAATATTTTTTATATGAACTATTGGTAATGTAATTACCGTTTCATCTCAACATTTTTATTGGAATCGTAAACAGAAGATAAAGAAAACTTGTTATTAAAATTTATTAAAACACTTCAGGAAAATGCTTGTGATCCAGCCAGACCACAATGGTCACTAATAAGTTGGGTCAATCAGTCAAAGTCAAATTTGGTCTGGCCAGACCAGACCACAATGACCATCTTAGGGTTTAGGGAACCAGATTATCGTTTCTTGTTGGTATTTTTCGAATTAAGCTGTCATTTGAAAGATCTATTTTTAGACTCGCTTACTTTTGCGGAGTTTTTGAATTAGGTTCTCCACTAGCAAATCCAGAAAAAATATAACGCATTATATTCTGCAAGGAAAAAAATACAATGAAGAATTAATGTCTTGGCGCCAGTTCTACGGCTACTTCAATAGAATGCCAGCAATGTTACATTGAATCATGGCAATCGAAACTGGAAGTATTTATCGGCGAGTCAGTTACTAATATAACCAGTAATTTTTTACCGCATTACCACAGATTGTTTTTCTAAAATATCGAATTTTCATCCGCAAAGAATTAATGGAAGTATCCATTGCGATAACAATATTTCTTTAGTTCCATTCATATCACACAAAATCTTTATTACAGGGCGGAAATAGTCAAATCGGCAGTTTCTAATTTTGGCCTATAAAGATCCTCAAATTGACAATAAATCGTAATTTCTGTCAACAGTGGCCGCCATACAAATTTCTTACCGAATCTGCATTTGTATTTAACCTCCACATAAAGGTCTTTGAAATCAGAAATGCAAGGTTTTCCAATATGAGTGATACGATTTCTTTAAAAAAAAACACACTTATTGTTAAGGAAATTCGAAAGTTTTTTATTTAATGTGAAGTACAGGGTTTTCCAACAAGAGGTGTTATTTTGAATCACCCGGTATTTCGGTAGCTGTCACTTTTGAAGCTTTTATTCTTTGGCAAGTACGCCATTACTAAAAATGGAACGATACACGATTCAACAACGCATTGAAATTATTAAAATTCGAAAAATCGAAAATCATCGAAAAATAATCTTGACTGATGAGGCCCATTTCCACCTCGGTGGCTACGTCAACAGCAAAATTGTCGCCCAAGAGTTATTGTATATTGTATAGAAGCCTCTCCATCCTCAACGTGTGACTGTTTGGTGCGGTTCATAGTCCGCCGGGGTCATTGGATCTTACTTTTTCGAAAATGAGGTTGGATCAACAGTTACGGTGAATGGATTGCGCTATCGAAAGACTATTAATGATTTTTTATGGTCGGAGTTGGATGGTATTGATCTGGACAACGTTTACTTTCAACAAGACGGCGCTACGTGCCACACAAGCAACGAATTCATTGCTCTGTTACGGGAAAAGTTTCCGAAACGTGTTATCTCTCGAAGAGGTGATCACAATTGGCCACCGAGATCTTGTGATTTAACACCTTGCGACTTCTTCCTTTGGGGCCACGTGAAAGATAAGGTCTACACCAACAGCCCAGCGTCGATTCAAGACCTCAAAGATAGAATTTGTGAGGCTATCGAGGACATAGGGCAGCGACTTTGCGATTTTGTTATGGAAAATTTCATGAAAAGGATATGGTCCTGTAAGCGTGGACGTTGTGGCCATTTGCCTGATGTTGTTTTTCGTTATTAACGGCATACCTTCCTCTTTATTATGAAATAAACAACCGATCATTTATCTCAAAAAATGGAATTTTTCTTTGAATACCAAAATAACACCTCTTGTTGGAAAACCCTTCACAATCGATACAATTAAATTCTAAATAAAACGGCCTCCACGGCTTCTTCTGCAGGAACGAATTCGATGAACCCAATTTTCGAGCTCTTTTTCCACTAAATCAAGTCGTATGTCAGGAATGGCACGTTCAATATTGACTTGTAAAGCTTGAAGAGAGTCTGGTTTATTTCGAAAGACCAAGACTTCAAATAACCCCATAAGAAATAGTCTAATGATGTTAAATCACAACTTCTTGGAGGCCATTCAATATCACAATTTCTTGAAATAATCGAATCTCCAAACTTTTCTCGCAACAATTCAATTATTTCATTTGCTGTGTGGCACGTAGTCACAATCGGTCAATGGTAAAAAGATAGCTCTTAATGAGAGCTAAAATATTGATCATGGGTGTCAAGGTCGTAGGTCGACTGGAAAGTGTGTTTATACCCTACACCACACTGTGGTACAGGGTATTATAAGTTTGTTTCACGGCAGATGTTTGTAACACCTGAAAATAACACAGCTAGACCCACCTTAAAGTATACCGATCGACTCAGAATCACGAATCGAATTTGAAGAAAATCGTTTAAGATTTGAAGAAAATCGTTTAAGATTTAGCTATAGCTCCCATATATATGTTTCGTCCGATTTGGCCCTTTAGTTCTATAGAAGCTGTATTTTATATCCAATCGTTTTGAAATTTAGAATAAACAATTTATACATGAATTACAAAATTTATATTGCAGAGTTATTCAATATTACGAGAGTGGTGTAAGGTATTATATAGTCGGCCACGGCCGACTTTAGCCTTTCCTCACTGTTTTTTTTTAATTGACTTAGCGCACGAAAAGTTGCAATTGGAGAACGACTATTTTGATAATAAAAGTGAATAATTTGTAAACGTTGTTCTTGCGTATATATCTCCATGATGAAATTGTAAACACTACTGAATACAATGAAAAACAAATGACAGATCATGACATATTACAAATGGCCCAAACGTCACTTCAAAATCATATAATCCCTATTGGAAAACCAGTTATATTGTATCGAAATTCACATTTTTCATCGCACAGCAAATTTTGTTATCACTTCAGAAAAGTTGATGTGAAAGAAATAGGTACATATATATTCTGCTCTCATATTATTCATAAACACATGTGTAACACATAACAGTTCTGAAGACCTTTTTGCGGTATCTATATTTCACTTAAATTTTCATTAATTTTTTTTCTCAAAAATATCGAATCTTCATCCTCAAAGGATGAATGGAAATATCAAGTATTCGTCGCGAGTATATTTATAAAAATAACAATACAAAATGTCGTATGTTTTATTCAGTTACTTTAATATCATAAAGGGTTTTCCAACAAGAGGTGTTATTGTGGTATTCAAAGAAAAATTACACATTTTTTGAGATAAATGATCGGATGTTTATTTCATAATAAAGAGGAAGGTATGCCGTTAATAATGAAAAACAACATCAGCCAAATGGCCACCACGACCACGCTTACAGCAGCATATCCTTTTCATGAAATTTTTCTTAACCAAATCGCAAAGTGGCTGCCCTTTGTCCTCGATAGCCTCACGAATTCAATCTTTGAGGTCATCGACGCTGGGCTGTTGGCGTAGACCATATCTTTCACGTGGCCCCAAAGGAAGAATTCGCAAGGTGTTAAATCACAAGATCTCGGTGGCCAATTGTGATCACCTCTTCGAGAGATAACACGCTACGGAAACTTTTCCTGTAACAGAGCAATGGTTTCGTTGCTTGTGTGCCACGTAGCGCCGTCTTGTTGAATGTAAACGTTGTCCAGATCAATACCATCCAACTCCGACCATAAAAAATCATTAATCATCTCTCGATAGCGCAATCCATTCACCGTAACTGTTGATCCAACCTCATTTTCGAAAAAGTAAGGTCCAATGACCCCGCCGGACCATAAACCGCACCAAACAGTCACACGTTGAGGATGGAGAGGTTTCTCAACAATAACTCTTGGGTTTTCCGAGCCCAAAATGCGACAATTTTGCTTGTTGACGTATGCCACCGAGGTGGAAATGGGCCTCATCAGTCAAGATGATTTTGTATCGATACGATACGAATCGTTTTTGTGTTCGATCGTTTTGTATCGTTCGATGATCGTGTATTGTTCCATTTTTAGTAATGGCGTATTTTTTGCTTGTCAAATGTCAAAGAATAAAAGCTTCAAAATTGACAGCTACCGAAATACCGGGTGTTTCAAAATAACACCTCTTGTTTGGAAAACCCTGTACAACATCTAAATTTTATCCTTTATATATCCTCAAAATTGTGATAAATCGTAATTCATTACTAACTAACTTCTATACAAAGGTCTCACGCGATTTGACGTCTTTGAAATCACAAATACCAATTTTGTAATTTACTTTTTGCATCAAAATTTAACAGTTTATAACTTTGATATCAGTGCATTCTTTAGAATTATTAAATGCAATTGATAATAATTTAATTAAAACAAAAAAAATAAATAAATTTACGAATATTTTGGGAGGGGATTCTTAAGTCGGCTTACACGACTGAACCTTATTACTTGTTTTAAAAAATAATTTGATATGGACATGACTTTTGTCTCAGTTGACACATCCTGATCAGGGTCAGGAAAATATCAATTTTCACATGCAGACAGAAATGTAATGATGCCATAAAATATTTAAAAATTAATATATTAAAATGAAATATTTTGTAGTTTCTAGATCTTGACATCACAAATCGAAAATAATTCGCGAATCAATATGTTTGCAAAATGTGATCTCACAATTTCCCAAATAATTTCGTAAATACCCTTATCACCTATGGGTAGTTCTTTCTCAAGTGTCACAGGTCAAAAATTAGATCTTTCTCAACTTCTCAGAAAACGTTATCCTAGTGTGAGAAAGTTCAGAAAAATTGATTTTTTCCTTTGTGATGGGTTTTTGAAGTTGATTTTAATGCTACAAGTCATAAGAAATTTAAAATATTGGATTTTCCGTGCACTTTTCATATAAAAATATTAATTTTATCTTAAACAATTTATTTCGTTCACTTTTCGGGGAAATAAAAATATAAATTTGCGATATCTCAGAATCGATCTAATTTTTTTCCTTAAATTTTTAACAAAAAATGTGGCTTACTTTTGAAATTTGTAAAAAAATGGTGTAAATTTGAGACGCTTGGCAACAATACCAGTGACTATTTTTGATCCGTTCTTTCTTGGAGAATATTCTCTAGGAAGTTTTGTTTCGGATGAATATAAATATGTTATACTTTTTAAGTAACTACTTCAATAACTCAAAAAAACAATATATACAGTACGATATCCAAAAAAAATAAAAGTAACACATTTTTGGGAATATAACACAATACAGCATTTGTCAGCTCATTGATTTGGGACTCAACTCTGAGAATTGAAAGTAGCGCCAAAAAACACTATGCAACAAATGAACCCTTTTTGAAAAATACGTGGACTTGACAGTATAGGTTCGATACTACTGCCAAAGAGTATACTCGGTTTGGTGAAATTGGTGACCAATTTGTTTAAGGACCTCCAAAGTTTCTAAAATTAGTGGGCCCCTCGAAAAAGGTTCCACCAGATTTTGTCCAACAACTAATTCAGACTTGGTGATACCGCTTAACTATATTTGGCAATAATGTAGCTAAGAATATGCTGAACAAAGTTTCTTAACATTTTATGGGAACAAAAATGTTTTCCCCTAAATTTTTCTTGAAAAAGTGAAGGAAAAAAATATTTTTTTTACTTTTTCATCATAACTTTCAGGGACTCGTAATTTTTCACTAACAATGTTTGGCTAAATTGCAGCCAACGTAAATATGAACAACTTTTGTGAACATATCAATACAATCTGAACGTGTATAGGCACCCTAAATAGCTCAAAAACCACATTGTACCTCAAAAATGATAGTATCTCACTATAATGTAACGAAAATATTTTTTTTTTGGTGTAGAATATGTTCAGCAACATTATAGAAAATATTAAGGCCAAATCACCCATAAAATTAGGAGGGCGGGAATAAAATGTTCTACAAAAATTTTGGTCATAAAATTTTACTATATGTGTCAGAACACACCAAAGCCCAAAACTTAACACAAAAATCAAAAAAAAAAACGGCCATAAGACCAGTCATAAGAACTTCTGCATCATTCGTTTAGTCATGTCGGCACAATTAATAATTTAATGGCCATACGAATTTGTTTGCTTAAGATGGATTTGTTGCACTTTTTCTGTATTTGTGCTCGGCATACCGTACTAAATATCTCTTTCCTGTCTGAAGCAAAGTTATAGATATTAAAAAGGAGAAAAAATGCGGAACAAACCTACCCGAAAAAAGTGCATCCAGTGCCTTCAAATCTTAAATTATTTCCCTTTTTTTATTCCTTCCACTGTGCTTTGGCGGATAATTCTGGCCGCTTACTGATTTAGGGAAATTTATATTTTCTTAAGGAGCGCCCCAATAGGTGAGTTGGTAGCGTGCTTGCCTATGAGTTTGGGGGTTGTGGGTTCGATTCCCACCAGAGGCTCTGGTCTGTCGCTGCAAAATCTAGCCTCATGGTCTTTGTAACCCGGCTTTTCCCTGGACCGTAAAATTAGAATATTAATTTACTTTGTATTGTCATTCATATAAATAAATAAATAAATTCTATATTCTTAAATAATATTGATTTTTTTTTGAAAATCTCTTTTTGCTCCTTAAGTTACTTAGGTTTTACTGATGACATTCATTTCTTTCCAGTACGAATATGAAACCGGTAATGGAATCAATGTGGATGAAATGGGTTATTTAAAAAATGCCGGTGATGGAGACAACGAAGCTCAGGTGGCCGAAGGATCCTTCTCTTTTACCAGTCCCGAAGGGGACTCGTTTACAGTAACCTATATTGCGGACGAAAATGGATTTCAGCCACAGGGTGATCATTTACCCACGCCACCGCCCATACCACCAGAAATTCAAGAAGCTTTGGATAAAATAGCAGCGGGTGGAGGACATCCCGATGATGGGGGTGGTGGTGGAGGAGGGAGCGGTGGTGGAGGTGGCGGTGGTTATGTCTACTAAATTTTATTATAGCCTTATCTGTGACTCAATAGGCATCTAAAAATATGAATGATGATCATATGAAGAACTTGTATTTGTATCTCTCTCCTCTCTATTCCCCTATCTTGATAATGTGTTTTTTTTATCTTTTGTTTTGGACAATTTTAGGAATTGCCCAGAAATTAATAAAGAATCAAAAGAATAAATAATACTTGTATTTGTATTGATTTACTTCGGTCCGGTTTCTTTTATTGTGCAATGCCATTATTTGTGATAATTGGATACGGCTTTGAAAACCATTAGAAATATATTGGCGTATTTCTGCAGTAGGATTTGGAACAAATTTTTAAGGTACGAGTTAAGATGAAGACAATTTATTAATGCTGTGGGATAAAGTATGATAAGCAGTGAAAATTGGAAAAACGAATTTATATTAACACATAAATTCATCAAAAAGTAGTATTTTCATAGAAACGAAATTTAATTCAATAGACATCATCACGATTTTTTTATAAACATTTACTTTTTTAATATAAATTTTATTTGAATATAATTAAGACTCCCACCGCAACATCGCCCCTTAACACATACATAACTACTCGCCATTTAAAACTGATTTCCCACAATAAACCATTTATTTTACAGACATATAGATATATTTTTATTGCCCAAAGCATAAAAATGATCGAGTGAAATACACCGTGAATAAATTACATTTCAACTGAACAGTCAAATAACAAGAAGCAGTCGTTGAAATGATCTTCTGTTCAATTCTGACGTCATTATTTGGAATATGTTAATTAAAACGTTTTAGCAAAAAACAACACCATCCCCATTGCTAGCTGTAGAAGTTCTCTCTATCCGCCTAACGAATATCTGCAATTAATTAGGCTATTTTGAATATACCCTACATCACATACAATGGGACTGTTAGGCTTAACTGTTTAGTATGCGATTGCGCGTGCGTCAATGCTTGCCAATGGACTAGAGGTCATAAACAATAGATTAATGTCTGGATATAAATAGTCCAACAAATTGATTCGGCGCCACACTATTTGCAAGCTAATTACAGTTATTCTAAACAATGGGATAACTTGGCTGGCTGCTGTGTCAGCTTGTTACACGCTACACCATACAGTGGTGCCACAGTGCTTTATGTGTTTGGGCATCCGACTCAGATATACATACATAGATCCAAAGTTTATTATACCTATCGATAATACACAATAATATAAATCGATTTCAATCACGAAATTAATTGTAACAACCAGGTAAAAAACTTTCAGAAAAGGCAATCGAGTAGGGAATTAAGCAGCTTTGTGCGTACTAATTCCCCACTCGCCTCCCTTCCGCTTCTTTTTATAAAGGGATGAGACTTCTGGAACTAATTCTGAATTGTTGAAAAAGAATGTCTTCTTTTTTCTATTTTTTCATTAGGAAAACAGGAAAAAATTGTTTTTTATTTTCTATTTTTAATTTTATTTTTAAAGACTTAATAATTTTTTATTTCGATCCGACGAGGATTTGAACCCGGGTTACTTGCTTCAACACAGTGCATGCTAGCTTTCTGCACCACCAAAGGTCTCGCACTTATCAACTCTAAATTGTACTAAGTATTTAACGGAACAAGATTTTTTCGATAAGCTGACAATTTGACTGTTCTATTTTTAGACTCACTTACTTTTGCGAATTTTTGTAATTAAGTTCTCCATTAGAAAATACAGATAAAATATAGCACTTTATAGTCCGGAAGGAAAAATACAATGAAGAATTAATGTTTTGGCGCCAGTTCTACAGCTACTTCAATAGAATGCAAAGAGCAATGCTTAATTGGATCTTGGCAAACGAAACTGGAAGTATTTCTGGGCGAGTCAGTTACAAATATAACCAGTAATTATACCCTACACCACACTGTGGTACAGGGTATTATAAGTTTGTTTCACGGCAGATGTTTGTAACACCTGAAAATAACACAGCTAGACCCACCTTAAAGTATACCGATCGACTCAGAATCACTAGCTGAGTCGATTTAACGATGTCCGTCCGTCCGTCCGTCTGTCCATGTAAAGTTGTTCGTTTCACTCCGATCGTTCTGAAATTTTGAAGTTTAGAGTATTTCGCGGCTGTTAAGATCGCTATTGAATTTGGTTGAAATCGGTTCAGATTTAGATATAGCTCCCATATATATCTTTCGTCCGATTTGGCCCTTTAGTCCTATAGAAGCTGTATTTTACATCCAATCGTTTTGAAATTTAGAATGGTAGAGTTTTTTGATCCATGAACCAACATTACCGAATTTGAAGAAAATCGGTTAAGATTTAGCTATAGCTCCAATATATATGTTTCGTCCGATTTTAGTCCTGTAGAAGCTGTATTTTACAACCAATCATTTTGAAATTTAGAATGGTAGAGTTTATTGATCCATGAACCAACATTGCCGAATTTGAAGAAAATCGGTTAAGATTTAGCTATAGCTCCAATATATATGTTTCGTCCGATTTTAGTCCTGTAGAAGCTGTATTTTACATCCAATCATTTTGAAATTTAGAATGGTAGAGTTTCTTGATCCATGAACCAACATTGCCGAATTTGAAGAAAATCGGTTAAGATTTAGCTATAGCTCCAATATATATGTTTCGTCCGATTTTAGTCATGTAGAAGCTGTATTTTACATCCAATCATTTTGAAATTTAGAATGGTAGAGTTTCTTGATCCATGAACCAACACTACCTAATTTGAAGAAAATCGGTTAAGATTTAGCTATAGCTCCCATATATATGTTTCGTCCGATTTGGCCATTTAGTCCTATAAAAGCTGTATTTTACATCCAATCGTTTTGAAATTTAGAATGGTAGAGTTTCTTGATGCATGAACCAACACTACAGAATTTGAAGAAAATCGGTTAAGATTTAACTATAGCTCCCATATATATGTTTCGTCCGATTTGGCCCTTTAGTTCTATAGAAGCTGTATTTTACATTCAATCGTTTTGAAATTTAGAATGGTAGAGTTTTTTGATCCATGAACCAACATTGCCGAATTTGAAGAAAATCGGTTAAGATTTAGCTATAGCACCCATATATATGTTTCGTCCGATTTGGCCCTTTAGTCCTATAGACGCTGTATTTTACATCCGATCGTTTTGAAATTTAGAATGGTAGAGTTTCTTGATCCATGAACCAACACTACCGAATTTGAAGAAAATCGGTTAAGATTTAGCTATAGCACCCATATATATGTTTCGTCCGATTTGGCCCTTTAGTCCCATAGAAGCTGTATTTTACATCCGATCGTTTTGAAATTTAGAATGGTAGAGTTTCTTGATCCATAAACCAATATTGCCGAATTTGAAGAAAATCGGTTAAGATTTAGCTATAGCTCCCAAATATATGTTTCGTCCGATTTTGCTCTTTAGTCCTGAAGAAGCTGTATTTTACATCCAATCACTTTGAAATTTAGAATGGTAGAGTTTCTTGATCCATGAACCAACACTACCGAATTTGAAGAAAATCAGTTAAGATTTAGCTATAGCTCCCATATATATGTTTCGTCCGATTTGGCCCTTTAGTCCTATAAAAACTGTATTTTACATCCAATCGTTTTGAAATTTAGAATGGTAGAGTTTCTTGAGTCATGAACCAATATTGCCGAATTTGAAGAAAATCGGTAAAGATTTAGCTATAGCTCCCATATATATGTTTCATCCGATTTGGCTCTTTAGATCCAATCGTTTTTATACCCTACACCACACTGTGGTACAGGGTATTATTTAAGTATAAAATGTCCCAAAAGTAAATTTATGTAAACAATTTATACATGAATTACAAAATTTATATATCAGAGTTATTCAATATTACGAGAGTGGTGTAGGGTATTATATAGTCGGCACCGCCCGACTTTAGCCTTTCCTTACTGGTTTTAGACTCACTTACTTTTGCGAATTTTTGTAATTAAGTTCTCCATTAGAAAATACAGATAAAATATAGCACTTTATAGTCCGGAAGGAAAAATACAATGAAGAATTAATGTTTTGGCGCCAGTTCTACAGCTACTTCAATAGAATGCAGAGAGCGATGCTTAATTGGATCTTGGCAAACGAAACTGGAAGTATTTCTCGGCGAGTCAGTTACAAATATAACCAGTAATTTTTTACTGGGAATTAACATTGTCTTATTGATGCTATGACATTGAGATACGT
Organism: Eudasyphora cyanicolor; assembly: GCA_963930755.1. NCBI lineage: Eukaryota > Metazoa > Arthropoda > Insecta > Diptera > Muscidae > Eudasyphora > Eudasyphora cyanicolor. Next base: position 269,302,917 of record OZ005735.1, read on the forward strand.
TTCAATTCAAAATTATAAATTTAATTATAGAATGAGTACATTTTTAAAACCGCTGTCTTCTGATCCAGATGAAACATCCACCATGTTTAGTCCTATTGTATAATAGTAATGATAGAAAATTTCAAACAGTTCGGGTTGGAGTTGGAGATTGTAGAATTTTGACATTTTGGCCAAAGGGCTTATTTTCCCATCCTTATAACAAATTACCTATTGTATCTAGAAAATGGTGCTTATCTACTAAACTATAATAATGTAAATCAAATACCAAATGTAACACAATATTAAGCCTTAACTGCTTAATTTGTAGGGGAGCTAAGACGTTTTAAGCATTATAAGTAGCGATGTAGTTAGCTGCTTGCGTCTTAATTGAGTATGGTGTTGCCAGATTGGAAATCCTATATTTCGCAGTATGACATTTCATTTGGGAGAGATTGTTGTCAATTATTATTATTATGTATACATTATATTTAACTAAAAACAAGTGAAAGCGGTAAGTTCGGCCATGCTGAATCTTATATACCCTCCACCATGGATTGCATTCAATTCTATTACTGGAAAAATCTTTGGATATGGAGCAAATCATGAAACGATCCTTTTTGTTTAAGCAAATTATTAAAAAACCAGTAAGGAAAGACAGAAAGTCCGGCGGGGCCGACTATATAATACCCTACACCTCCTTAACAATACGAAAATGGCCATTGCGATAAGAATTTGGCAGTGTTCATACATGTAATAAGAAAAGTCTCTCTGCCGAAATTTGTACTGATCGGATATAAAATACGGTTTTTACAGTGCTTACATGTCAAATCGGGTGAAACATATATATGGGGACTATACCTAAATCTGAACTGAATTTCCCGAATTTGGCAGAGTTCATTCATGTAATAAGACAACTCTCTCTGCCATATTTCGTACTGATCTGATACAAAATACAGTTTCTACAGCGCTTACATGTCATATCGGGTGTAACATATATATAGGGCCTATATCTAAATCTGAACCGATTTTGACTGATTTCAATAGGGATCGTCCAAAAAAGAGCACTGTGCTAAATTTCATCACAATCGGACCATAAATACGCCCTGCTCTTTGATTACAACGATACATCTACAGACGGACGGAAAGACAGACGGACATGGTTAGATCGACTCAGGAAGTGATTCCAAGTCGATCGGTATAATAAACGATGGGTCTATCTCTTCTCCTACTGGGTGTTACAAACAAATGCAGAAACTCATAATACCCTGAACCTCCGTGTGGTGAAAAATGTGGTATTTATGGTTTAAATTACCATATTTGAGAACTAGATCTACACGGGGACCACAACAGTATAAAAACTGATTATAAATTTTATTGAGATGAATTCTTGCCAAAATAGAACACAAACTGCAAAGTTTCTGCTAAATTTCTTAGAAAATGTGGTGTTTATGGCTTAAATAAACATTTTTGGGAGCGACATCTATAGGTCGACTATGAAAATATATGAACTGATTTAAAAAATGTTTACTGCGATGAATTCTTGTCTTCATTAAATACATACTGCAAAGATTCAGTCAAACTGCTTAGAAAATGTTATATTTTTTGGCTTAAATACGTATATTTTGGAGCGACCTCTATAGGGTGACTATAACAAAATATGAACGGATTTGTAAAATTTTTGCTGTGATGAATTCTTGTCAAAATAGAATGCAAACTGCGAGGTTTCTACTAAATTGCTTTAAAAATGTGGTATCTATGGCTCAAAAACCGTATTTTGGAGCGACCTCTATAGGAGAGCTATATCAAAACATTGACCGATATGGCCCATTTGCAATCCCAAACAACCTGCAGCTATAAGAAATATTTCTAATAAATTTGATCAATCTAGCTCTATTTACGACATTAAATGAACAGTTTATATTGGAAGTGACGTAAACGCCATTTTGTTTTTGAACTAAGATTAGTACCGGTAAAAGGCTATGTGAATAACAGATATATATTATTCACGTTCAGTTCATCTCAAGACTTCAATGTTTCTATATTCACTGAAAATTTTCACCTTCGATAAAGCAGAATGGCGTTTACGCCACTTTCAAAATAAACAGTTCAAATTTACATTTTCCGGAAAATGTTTCGTAGAATAATTTAATCCTTAAATGTCCTTTTTTGTTTTTTATCGTTAAGATCTTCCACAAAAATGATCCTCATAAAATTCCACTCTGACAACAAGAAATATCTTTTAGACATTGACTTACAGCATTTTTTTTCGTTTAATATAATGTTCAAATAGACAAAAAATTTAAAACTTTGACCCACTGTAAAAAAAAAAACTCAGACCAGCTGGACCAAAATGATCCACTAAATATACCCTTTCAGAATTATAGGGTCGCTATTCTGTTCCAATCAAAAAGTCTTAATTTGTTGGACAGTGTTATTAGATGATGCCTTTTGTACGAATTTCCAAGGCAGTTTAGTAGTCCATTTTTTGAGGATAGTTCTATAAATGGTACCTTTTTGTGTCCATTTAATCTCAAAATGTAAAGATTTCATAGTTCATATCTGGGGGGACAGTGTACCCGATTGGTTCCCACAATTTTCGAATTTTTACAATCCATTGATTTTTGGCAAGTTTTATCAAAAAAGATTTCGAACTTCGAAAACACACCATAATTTCTTCTCTATGAGAGAATAGAGTCGTGTTTGGGACATTTTTGCTTCCTTTTTATACCCTACACCACACTGTGGTACAGGGTATTATGACTTTGTGCATTTGTTTGTAACGCCCAAAAAGAGAAGAAATAGAACCATAGTTTATTATACCGATCGTCATAGAATCAATTTTTGAGTCGATTTAGCCATGTCCGTCTGTCTGTCTGTCCGTCTGTCCATGTATTCTTGTAATCAAAGTACAGGTCGCATTTATTGTCCGATTGTGATGAAATTTAGCACAGTGCTCTTTTTTGGCCCAAGGACGATCCCTTTTGAAATTGGTCGAAATCGGTTCAGATTTAGATATAGCCCCCATATATATGTTACCCCCGATTTGACATGAAAGCGCTGTAGAAACTGTATTTTATATCAGATCAGTACGAAATTTGGCAGAGAGAGTTCTCTTATTACGTGAATGAACACTGCTAAATTTGGCGAAAATCGGTTCAGATTTAGATATAGTCACCATATATATGTTTCACCCGATTTGACATGTTAGCGCTATAGAAACCGTATTTTATATCCGATCTGTATGAAATTCGGCAGAGAGAGTTTTCTTGTTACGTGAATGAACACTACCAAATTCGGAGAAAATCCGTTCAGATTTAGATGTAGCCCCCATATATATGTTTCACCCGATTTTACATGTAAGCGCTGTACAAACCGTATTTTATATCCGATAAGTGCGAAATTCGGCAGAAAGAGGTTTCTTATTACATGAAGGAATACTGCCAAATTCGGAGAAAATCGGTTCAGATTTAGATATAGCCCCCATATATACGTTACCCCCGATTTGACATGTAAGCGCCGTAGAGACTCTATTTTATATCCGATCAGTACGAAATTCGACAGAAAGAGGTATTTATACATGAATGAGTATTCAGGGAAAATCGGTTCAGATTTATATATAACCTCCATATATATGTTCCTCCTGATTTGGTATCAAATCGCTATAGAAGTTGTACTTTACTTCCGATCATTAAAATTATCCAGAAAGATGTTTCTCAATTTAGGAACGAATATTGCTTAATTTTGCGATTATCGGTTCAGAATTAGATAAAATGTTCTTACCCATTTACCAATTATTCCAAATTCTTATCGCAGTGACCCTTATCGCATTGTTAGGGAGGTGTAGGGTATTATATAGTCGGCCCCGCCCGACTTTCTGCCTTTCCTTACTGGTTTAATATCGAAAATACTTTATAATTTCATATATGTTTCTGTCCCAAAACGGTCCAATTTCGACAATTATTATTTGTTGAACTTGAGACAGGGTGCCTTTGCATTTTGTTCCCTTCTACTCAATAAAATGCGATTTTCAGACATCCGTTATCAGTTCATCTTTGAGAGATGGTACCATTTTATATCATTTAAGGTCCAAAACACGAATTTTTACAACCCATAATTGATTATTGGGAGAGGGTACCGCGTGTTACCGCCCTATTTAGCTCATTTTATCCACAAGAAGCTTCCAAATTTTATTTTAATTTAATTTCCAGGAGAGAATATGTTAACACTTTTTTCGTATGAAACCTCAAAAAAGTTCTTAATTCCAAAATCCGGTATTATTTCATATCCACAGGAGGGTACATATATGGGACCTTCGAAGGTCACTGTGATAGGTTTCCAAATTTATATCTTTCGACACTCCCTTTAATCTAATCAAATGTACTACATATGGACCCTTTTTGTTCTCATTTATCCGAAAAGTACGACTTTCGATATAGCTGCCGTATTGCGGAAGATGAAGCCAAACCATTATTGGGTCTAGACAATAGGACAACATTTATCGCATTATATATCCCGTTTTACATCCAAATAGACCGACTTCTCCAAAACCCTTTATACAAGTCATGAACAAACTCAACTTGATTCATCATTAATTGTCATATCAGGTGTAGGGCAAACGCCATAGTCGCCCATTGTTAATCTTTTTGCACTTTAGTCTTCTTATTTTTTGCATGAAATAAGCCGCAGAATCATTTCTAAACCAGAACAAAACAAATGAAGAACTACTTAACTAATAATCATCATTATCGCCATTATCATAGCGATCTGTGTTGTCATTAACATTTTTATCTTCGGCAGCCCGGTTCAGAAGTTGGCTTCTGAAATCAGTTGTTTTTTGCACACGCTACCGAGAGAACCAACATACGCATCGCACCGCTACAAGTCGTCGAAATTAATCAGGCAATGAAATCTCTAACAGTAAGTGCGTCTGCGCGAACAGGTTTTTGTGGACCAGTGTGTGAAATCATTCATATATTTATATAATTTCAGTTATTGCTTGTTGTGGCCGTGGCCACCATTTGTGCTTTCAGCGCCCTGACATCGGGGGCTGCTCTCACCAATGATCAGGGCGAAACCCAATTACATTTTGGGTAAGTTGTGTCCTCGGCAGTTCTATGTATTATCTGATAAATAATTCTGAATATGCGATATTTTGTAATTTATTTTCTTCAGTTTCAAACAAGACAATGGCTATCAACGTGTGGAGGATATCAAATACAATAAGACGTCAACAGAATCGGTGACAGTGGAAAAGCCCGACGAAAAACCGGTGGAAATTCGCGGCGGCTACAGTTACATTTCAGCCGATGGCTATGAATACACCGTCAAATATAAGGCCAACAAGAATGGCTTCCAACCCTATGTAACCGCTCACAAATTGAAAGATTCCGCTTAAATAGATGTTTAACCTTTCGGGTTTGACTGTTAAATTTCTTGTTTTATTTTCTGTATTTACTAGTCAAAATATGTGATGGAATTAGAAAATATATGCGTGATAATCCTAACAAAGTGGGTAGAAAGGAGGCAAAGAAAAGTGTAGTACACGTCGCCAAACTGTGGGAACTTTTTTATAAAATAAAAGGTAGTAGTAGCAGATTGGGTGGAATACACCGTTTCCAAATGAAATTAAAAAATTTATTATAATTATGTTGTGACCCGTCTGTGGCCCTTTCCCAATAACTTCTCTCTTGATGGTATTTATTAATTGTAGAAAGTGATCATAAATCCAGAATTGAACGAAAACTTATGGAATGGGAAAAGACATAACGACTTTTTTTCGTTGCAAATGAAAGTTCGTTATATATTAACTTTCGGACACATTGATTTCGTTTTATTCTACAATGTACGATTTAGGAAGTTCATTACAAGTTAAGGCGATGCCATTATATTTGGACCCATTTTGGCCCCCCTTTAATTGTCAGAAATATTGATTTCTTCCAATTCATAATTATTTGATGTTTTGAAAATGGTAAATTTTGTACGAATTTCAGAAGTTTATTAGTTCATCTCTAGGAGGAAATTCAATATTTGGCAACTTTGTGTGCTCTTATTATCCCAAAATTTAAGAATTTCGGAAGTCCTTCAAGAGGGTACCAGGTTTGATCCCACTTCCCAAAATGGTCCGTACCCAAAATCATATTTTGTATGTACGAGTTCATCCAAAGAGAAAGTTATTTATTGCATTTTTTTCACTTCAAATAATTTTTTTTGCAAAAGTTGTTGAAATTTATGAAAAATATAAAATATTAAAATTTGATATTTTCTTCAATTATAAAAATTAAATTTTAATAAAATGGTTAAATAACCGCTGCGGATTTCGAACCTGGACGGACACTCCACTTTAGATATAACGGGAGCATCCAAAGCTGTGAATAAGATCCAATTTTTCACAAGTTAGCTAAAATGTACTCATACGCTAAAGTGTTCATGTAAAGGGTGGTTAAATTGTAAGGGCCGACGTTGAATGTGAACCACACCTAAACGTCAAGTTTTTTCTGCATTTCATTTGACATTTCTCAATTTCAGACTAACTCAATGTGAACCATGGAAAGATACACAATCGAGCAACGCGTTAAAGTTGTTGAAGCCTTTTACGAAAATGGGCGTTAAAATCAAAATGCATTTCGTGCACTTCGTGATGTTTTTTTGATCAGCATAATCGACCAAATGTTTCCACAATCGGGAGAATTGTGCGCAAATTTGAGCAAACCGGGTCTGTAGGAGATGTGAAAACACGTGTGCGTGCTCGCCCAGTTAGTTTGGTGCGGCTTATGGGCTGGTGACGTCATCGGGCCATACTTCTTCGAAATGAGGCCGGTCAGGCAGTTACTGTAAATGGTGTTCGCTATGGTGAGATGATAACGAACTTTTTATGGCCCTAATTGGAAGATATGGATGTGGACAATATGTGCTTTAAACAGGACGGTGCCACTTGCCACACAGCTAACGAAACGCTATGGGCTGGCGACGTCATCGGGACATACTTCTTAGAAATGAGGCCGGTCAGGCAGTTACTGTAAATGGTGTTCGCTATGGTGAGATGATAACGAACTTTTTATGGCCCTAATTGGAAGATATGGATGTGGACAATATGTGCTTTAAACAGGACGGTGCCACTTGCCACACAGCTAACGAAACAATGGCTATTTTGCGCAACAAATTCAATGGCGGTGTTATCTCACGTAGTGGCGATGTCAATTGGCCGCCAAGATCATGTGATTTGACACCGTTGGACTTCTTTCTTTGGGGTTATTTGAAAGAAAAGGTGTACGTCGATAGCAACAATTCAAGAGCTAAAGGATGGGATAACTCGGCACATTAACGGTATAGAACCTCAATTATGCCTCAGCGTCATCGAAAATTTTGACCATCGGCTGGACGTGTGCCGCCGAGGTCGGGCGGCATTTTGGCCGATATTTTGTTCCATACATAATTGAACTATACCAATATATGATAATAAAAAGAAATGACAATAATTTCCTAAATAATTTGTATTTTATTCAAAATCAACATCGGCCCTTAAAATTTAACCACCCTTTATAACACTTGAGCTAGGTGGCTGAAATTTGTTACATATACTTTTTATATCTGCAGGTATGTTGGGATTGAAAATGGGCGATATCGGTCCAATTTTGAATATAGCCCCCATATATAGCATCTCCCCGATTTTACTTCCTAACGTCATAGAGACCAGAAATGTCAACTGATCGGACTGAAAGTTCACACGAGCAACTGTAGTCACAGGTCCACGTTTTGATATAGCCCCCATATAAAGGTCCCTCTAGATTTGATTTCTCAGCCACAAAAATCTCAAATTTCAACGAATTGGGCTGAAATTTGGTATAATGAGTTTATTAGTACCCGTAATCATTCACGTGCGATCCATGGTGGAGGGTATATAAGATTCGGCAAGGCCAAACTTAACGCTTTTACTTGTTTTTGTCTACATACTTCCCGCAGCCAAAATCTCTGTTAATATTTCAAAATTTACCATTGAAATGGTGTATACACTTAAGTGCTTAATATTGGTTTCAACATAGCCATTGTCTGGAACTGGACTTCAATAAATGGTATGAGTAAGCCTACGTAAATAGATCGTTTTGTTTTGAATACATTTGAAATGAAATCGGGTTTCGGCGGACGAAAGTACTTCTCAGAATAAGTATTGACGGAGAAGACACCTGTTGTCGTTTTACCCATCTATACACAATTAGTTGTTTTAAAATATCTAGTATTTATATATGTATAAACTGAAAACTATATTAATTTGATTGTTTGAAATAACTTGATGATAACATCTACAGCTACTGATTTTATTTTAAATTGGCATTTAAATTCTTTAGATAGAATTCATAGTGAAAGTTGAAGGGAGCTTTTGTGTACCATTTCAAGTTGAGAAAATGTTAAATTCGTTTGCTTCCTGAAAAGTTTATTGTTAGTTATACCCTTACTTTAGTAAACGAGTAACACATCGAAGAATTAAAGGAGTAAAACATCGAAGGAGTGACTTCAGATCATTTGTATGCATTGCTATTGCATTAGGATATTTAAAGTTATTCAGAGTTATGTCCGTCCATCTGTCTGGCTGGTGCGCACGATAACTTTTGAAAGGAGTGACCTACCGTGACGGAACGTAGTTATTCAATAAATTACGATTTGGAAATTTAAAATTTTTTTGCATCTGCACTAATACTAGTAAATAGTTAGATTGTGACAAATTGTTGTAATTTTCATCAATATCTCAGAAATCTAAGCAACCAATAAAGTATCACCATTGTCAATTTGTATGTTAAAGTTTGAAAATCTTAATATTGATCCACAGTTAAACTTTATGTTATAACTGAAATATATGCCGAAAGCTTCATAAATAAAGACTTTAAAAGTTCGCTTAATACATGAACAAAAGATTCCGATGATGATTATCAATGTGAATGTTTTACATATGTACACATACGAGTATGTGTGTATTCCAAACGATATCCCAGCAAACAGTCTTCAATCAAAAATGCTTTTGATGCGCAGATGATGTTCAAATGTAGATATTATTTCAGATTTATAGCTAAAATGCGTGAGTCTATGGAACAATTTTGAACTGCACTTTTAGGTCATACAAAATATTAAATTGCCATACAACAAGTAAGAAAGTTTCAATCGGATAAACCGACTAAGGTATACCCTCACTTTGTGAGTAATGTAATATGGAATAATTCACGAATTATTCTCTCAATTTCTGTGGGGGGTACAGAAGGGGTTTAACAAATACACCTATATATATTTCGTTGAACAGTAGATACTTTAAATACATTGCACTGTGCCGAATTATAAGCGTTTATGTGCACGCCCACTTTTCACAGGGCTATAAGTACTTCAAAGGCATTACACTGTGCAAAATGTTGTTGTATTTTCGTGCATTGGTACTCACGCTGTAAGCTCTTAACTTTTTGTGCAAAATAGGTACCTTTGTGTGGGAGGTACAGAAAGGGGCGTGGCAACATCGACCATTTTTTTCAAGGTGATAGCGACTAATACAGTAATACAAGGTGTGGAATTTCAGAAGATTCTAATAAGTAGTATAGAAGTTATTAAAGAATCAATATTTCACTAAATGTTAACCCTTTGTTGGGGAGGTACTAGAAGGAGTGGACCAATATGGCCCAACTTCGAACGTAGCCGAAGATAGAAGAAAATATTACAACATACCAAATTTGAAGTCAATTTGTTTCTCCTTTCGAGAGTTATGATTTGCTACGGACAGAAAGTGTAACACATAAATAGAAGGAGTGACCTAAGACCCCAAGTATGTTCGGCGGAAATTAGTTTTGGGTCATTTTAAGTCGAATGATGTCCGTCCGTCCGTATGTCTGTTCGTCCTTCAATCCTTTAAAAGAGTGTGGGAGGTACCAAAAGGGGCGTGGCAATAACGCCAATTTTTCGATGAACTGTAGGCACTATGTATAAAAGCATTACACTGTACAAAATTTCAAGTATTTTTATGCACTGGTATTAATGTTATAAGCTGTTAACTTTTTGTACAAAATGGTCCCTTTGTGTGGGAGGTACGGGGCCACTTCATCCATTTTCTCGAGGTGATAGCAACCAAGAAACTGATACTATGTGTGGATTTGTGCAAGATTCTGATAAGTAGTATAAATGTTAGTATAAATGATCAACATTTCACTAAGTTTTAACCCTTTGCGAGGGAGGTACTGGACGGAGTGGACCAATATGGCCCATCTTCGAACTTAGCCTGAGATATAACAAATATTAACCCACACCAAATTTGAAGTTAATCCGTTACTCCTTTCGAGAGTTATCGTGTGCTCCATCCAGACAGACAGACGGACGGACATTGCTCAAATGACTTAAAATGGCCCAAAATGGATTTCCGCCGAACATACTTGGGGTCTTATGTCACTCCTTCGATGTGTTACACCTTTTGTCCGTAGCAAATGATATATACCCTCGTCACACTAAAGTGAGGGAATAAAATAAAATGTTATGGGCATTTAACTTTTTGGAAAATTTTAAAATCTCGAACGGCTGAACCGATTTTTGCAAAGTTTACTTTGTTTTAAAGAGGACACAATGTGCCATTTTTTGTAAAAATTTTTTGTTTTTGAAATTTTTTTTAAAAAAAGTTTTTTTTGAAAAAACCTTTGTAGAAAATTTGAAGAATATCGAAGAGGGGGGGGGGGCAATTCTCTTTGATATTCTTCAAATTTTCACAGAATATTCGTCTCACTCTCAAACAAAGTAAACTTTCGGTTCAGTCGTTTGTTAGCAATTACAAATTTCGTAAAACACAAAACTATTATTTTTAATTTTTTCAAAAATCGAAATGCTCAAAAATTGTTTTAAAAAAAAATTAAAGTGAGATCTTATTTTACCTATTTGTAACTGCTTATAAACATTTTAACCAAAAATAAACTACATAGGTCGATATTAAATATTCTGACCCATATTTCGTTTTGAGCTACATGGGCGCTATGTGATGGGCGAGGCCGATTTTAATAAAACTATCAGAACCTTTTCATTTTGTTAATTGTAATGTCTGTGCTAAATTTCAACACATTCAACTGACAGACGGACATGGCTAAATCGTCTGAGAATATTACGAGGTGTTATTTTGAATCACCCGGTATTTCGGTAGCTGTCACTTTTGAAGCTTTTATTCTTTGACATTTGACAAGTAGAAACTACGTCATTACTAACCAGTAAGGAAAGGCAGAAAGTCGGGCAGGGCCTATATAATACCCTACACCACTCTCGTAATATTGAATAACTCTGATATATAAATTTTGTAATTCATGTATAAATTGTTTATATAAATTTACTTTTGGGACATTTTATACTTAAATAATACCCTGTACCACAGTGTGATGTATGGTATAAAAACGATTGGATCTAAAGAGCCAAATCGGATGAAACATATATATGGGAGCTATAGCTAAATCTTTACCGATTTTCTTCAAATTCGGCAATGTTGGTTCATGAATCAAGAAACTCTACCATTCTAAATTTCAAAACGATTGGATGTAAAATATAGCTTCTATAGAACTAAAGGACCAAATCGGACGAAACATATATATGGGAGCTATAGCTAGATCTTAACCGATTTTCTTCAAATTCGGCAATGTTGGTTCATTGATCAAGAAACTCTACCATTCTAAATGTCAAAACGATCGGATGTAAAATACAGCTTCTATAGGACTAAAGGGCCAAATCGGACGAAACATATATATGGGAGCTATAGCTAAATCTTAACCGATTTTCTTCAAATTCGGCAATGTTGGTTCATTGATCAAGAAACTCTACCATTCTAAATTTCAAAACGATCGGATGTAAAATACAGCTTCTATAGGACTAAAGGGCCAAATCGGACGAAACATATATATGGGAGCTATAGCTAAATCTTAACCGATTTTCTTCAAATTCGGCAATGTTGGTTGATGGATCAAGGAACTCTACCATTCGAAATTTCAAAACGATTGGATGAAAAACGTAGCTTCTATAGAACTAAAGGGCCAAATCGGACGAAACATATATGTATATGGGAGCTATAGCTAAATCTTAGCCGATTTTCTTCAAATTCGGCGATGTTGGTTCATGGATCAAGAAACTCTACCATTCTAAATTTCAAAACGATTGGATGTAAAATACATCTTCTATAGGACTAAAGGGCCAAATCGGACGAAAGATATATATGGGAGCTATATCTAAATCTGAACCGATTTCAACCAAATTCAATAACGATCTTAACAGCCGTGAAATACTCTAAACTGCAAAATTTCAGAACGATCGGAGTGAAATTGCGACCTGTAGTCGACGAACAACTTTACATGGACAGACGGACGGACATCGTTAAATCGACTCAGCTAGTGATTCTGAGTCGATCGGTATACTTTAAGATGGGTCTAGGTGTGTTATTTTCAGGTGTTAAAAAAAAATGGTGAAAATCTTGCAGTCACAGCTCAAGAACAACTGAGAATATTGGTGCTGTAGCCCAAAGTGTTGAAGAAAACCGAGGTTTGTCCATTCCTCGTCGTTCTTTGGAATTGGGCATTCCACAAACGTCATTACACCGTATCTTGCATAAAGACTTGGGTCTTAAGGCTTCTAAAGTTCAGTTAACACAAGAACTCAAGCTGGCCGATCATCGACAATGTCGTGTCTTTGCTGATTGGGTCCTTGAAATGCATGAAAATTATCCGGAATTCCATCGAAAAATCATCTTGACTGATGAGGCCCATTTCCACCTCGGTGGCTACGTCAACAAGCAAAATTGTCGCATCTGGGGCTCGGACAACCCAAGAGTTATTATTAAGAAGCCTCTCCATCCTCAACGTGTGACTGTTTGGTGCGGTTTATGGTCCGGCGGGGTCATTGGACCCTACTTTTTCGAAAATGAGTTTGGATCAACAGTTACGGTGAATGGATCGAGAGATCCATCGAGATCTATCGCTATCGAGAGATGATTAATGATTTTTTATGGTCGGAGTTGGATGGTATTGATCTGGACAACGTTTACTTTCGACAAGACGGCGCCACGTGCCACACAAGCGACGAAACCATTGCTCTGTTACGGGAAAAGTTTTCGGACCGTGTTATCTCTTGAAGAGATTATTAAAATTGGCCGCCAAGATCTTGGATATAACACCTTGCGACTTCCTCCTTTGGGGCCACGTGAAAGATAAGGGCTACGCCAACAGCCCAGCGTCGATTCAAGAGCTCAAAGATAGAATTCGTGAGGCAGCCACTTTTCGATTTTGTTATGAAAAATGTCATGCAAAAGATATGGTCCTGAAGCGTGGTCGTGGTGGCCATTTGGCTGATGTTGTTTTTCATTATTAACGGCATACCTTCCTCTTTATTATGAAATAAACATCCGATCATTTATCTCAAAAAATTTAATTTTTCTTTGAACACCAAAATAACACCTCTTGTTGGAAAACCCTTTACATAAGTCGATATTAAATATTCTGGCCTTATACTAAAGAAATATAAAAATGGGAAAAATCAAAACCCATTTTTTTTGAAACCGTCGATTTGTCGTTAAATTTCCCATATATATTAACACTTTTTTAGTTTCTTTGCTAGATGCTCTATATCCTCATTCATCTTTGTGAAAAGTTAAGTTAAAAATTTTAGAAAATTTCAAATCTGGAGCAACATACATATGGGACATATATCTAGATGTTAACCGATTTTCTCCATATTAATTTGGCAGTGTGTGGTTTATATCTAAATCTTAAGCGATCTTCACCACTATCAATAGGGATTGTCCTTAGTCAAATATTATCGCTATCAGATAATAATTTCCTACTGTGATTCAAAGAGTCATGGACAGACTTACGGATAGACGGACATCAGAATGGGTTTTGAAGTCGATCGGTAAAATAAACGATGGGTCTATCTAATCTTCTTTTGGGTGTTACAAACAAATGCATTAAGTTATAATAAATAGTGTGGTGTAGGGTATAGCTATGGAATCAATAATGACTTATTTTTCTATTTAATTGGAACAAATTATTATCAGTGTATTCAAATTAATTTCATGGAAATGATGAATGTCTGCACACTTTTGAATATATTTTCAGTTATGTATATATTCAAAAGTGTGCCGGGTACCAAACCTCATAAAAAAATCACGCATTTTTGCTTGACTGCTTTACTACATCGAACATAATCAAATTTATTGGTCAGCTATATGTATAATTTATTTCAAAAATTAATGTCACTATAAAGTGCCCATCAATTTGGTTGAAAGAGCTTTCCAAACGATACGTTCGCGTGTCGAACATTCTCTTCTCTGGCCAAAGCTGGTTATGCTAACGCTGGATTGCAGCAAATATTCATCGCTCTGTAGCGGCACTCGGAAGACTAGTTAATAGCCAAAATTGGCTGAGAGCAGACCTGTCTGCAATCGCTTGCAGACTTGAAACTAATTTGAAATCAAAAAACTACAAAAATAATAAATCAGAAAGAAATGACAAAATAATATGAATTTGGTGGCAGTGGCGGTCTTGATTCCAATAATTAAAGAAGCTTTTGATTAATTTAAACGATTTGATTCTGGAAAAGTGGAAAGTGTTACAATTTTGGCAAAACAAAACAGAGTTCAAGGTCAACATGTTAAATTTACAATGCATAGTGAGTTGAAAGTGAAACAACATGTCCAACATTTTGCGAGAGTTTGTAGTGATTTATTTGTAGTTTTTTCTTGTTTTAGTACTAGTGCCCTGGATCAACTGCCAGCCTATCTATTTGCCCAGTAATCAACATCAAACACGGAGTTATATATCGGGGAATACTTACAAAGTTATCTACAAAAATGATGTGATTCAGGATTTCGAGTATGTGCCCACTGTACAGGGTTACCGATTCAAGTGAGTTTTGAAATACTTTCGTTTTCTATCGAAGAAATTGGAATCTATTGAGTGTCTACCTTTTCAGTTATGTATTAACAGATGGATCTTCAAGGGAAGAAAATGTTCTGCTCAGGGGTTCACCCAATAGCCCCGAGTCGCGACTTGATGCTAAAAATACCGATTTGATTGCCATTGGTGTCGGTGGCAGACCTCGTATGCCTCTGAAAAATCGCAAACTATCTCCCAAGTCTCTGCAAAGTTTAGCGGGCTAAAATGCAGCAGCAATTTGGGTTAGCAACAACGTCCATGTATTCTTAATGGTATTCTTCTTAAATAGTTAGCTTTTTAACATTTTTCATTATACACTTCCCGCTCATTCATAAAACAGTCATTAAATTTAATAAAACTATGTGTATACGATTATTAAATCTCATTTCGTAAGCTGAGGAACCAACTATGGATGACAACATTGATTAGCGGTTTTTAATGTATTTTGAAATTTAAGGTTTTGAATAAGATCGAAAAACGAAAATGGACTATGGACTTGGACTATACTACAAGATAATGGAAAAGCAAGTAAAATCGGCATTAGGATCAGTCATGTGGAGTCTTATATAACCTCCATTATGAATAGAATAGACAAAATATTCAAATAATGGAAGATGGAAGCAGAATGGTTCTGGGTTCCGATCAGATAAAACTTGCAGTCTCTATGGCGTTAAGAAAGTAAATCGAAGATGTAATTTATATGGGAGCTACATGGACCTACATAGACCTACGACAAGCGTTGTTCGTGAAGGGTTCTGGATATATAGATGGACTTAAGCCAATACGAGTACTGTCCATTTTCAATCCCAACTTACCTGAAGCTGTATGAAATATATATAGTAAGTTTCTGTCATCTATCTCAAGTACACGGTGCAACATCGAGTGCAAACTCCTTCTCGTGTGATAATTCTCGAAGTGCTCATACTTATCGAAACTAACAAACCCCCATTTGGATTCTGCTTGTTTAACGGCAGTTCGGATTTTATGGTCTCAGTGGTATTTTGGTTAAAACTTAATTTTGTCGAGGAGCATGCAATTTTTCTCACGGCTATATCTCGGAAACAAATTGATATTTGGTCTTTGAAAATTAAAAACAAGTAAAAGCGTTATGTTCGGCCATGCCGCATCTTATATACGCTTCACCTAGATTGCATTTAATTTTATTACTGAAAAAATCTTTGGAATGGAGTATATAATGTTTTTGTTTAAGTAAATTATTAAAAAACGGAACGCTGCAATTTTTAGCTAAATGAGAGCTACTTCTACACGAGGACTACAACCAAATAAAATTTTATTTGTATAAATTTTATTGAGATGAATTTTGGCCAAAATGGAATACAAACTGCAAAGATTCAGCTAAATTGCTTAGAAAAGGTAGTATTTATGGCTTAAACAAGCGTTTTTAGGAGCGACATCTATGAGTGGACTATAACAAAATATGAACTGATTCAAAAAAAAATTACTGTGTTGAATTCTTGTCTTAATTAAATAAAAACTCCAAAGATTCAGTTAAAATGCTTTGAAAATGTAGTATATATGGCTTAAATACGCATATTTTGGAGCGACCTCTATAGGGTGACTATAAGAAAATATGAACCGATTTGCAGAATTTATGCTGTGATGAATTCTTGTCAAAATAGAATACAATCGGCAAAGTTTCTGCTAAATTGCTTTAAATATGTGGTATGTATGGCTCAAAAACCGTATTTTGGAGCGACCTCTATGGGGGAGCTATATCAAATCACGATACAGTTCGTAATAATAGGGCTAGGTTGATCAAATTTGGTAGAAATAGATCTTATAGTTGCAGGTTGTTTTGGATTGCAAATGGGCCAGATCGGTCAATGTTTTGATATAGCTCCCCTAGAGAGGTCGCTCCAAAATACGGGTTTTAAGCAATAGATTCCCAATTTTAAAGCAATTTAGCAGAAACTTTGCAGTTTGTATTCTATTTTGACAAGAATTCAACAAAGCAAAAATTTAACAAATCGATTAATATTTTGTTATAGTCACCCTGTAGAGGTCGCTCCATAATATACGTATTTATGTCATAAATACCATATTTTCTAAGTCTTTTAACTGAATCTTTGCAGTTGTTATTTATTTAAGACAAGAATTCATCGCAGTAAAAATTTTTAAATCAGTTCATATTTTGTTATAGTCCACCTATAGATGTCGCTCTGAAAAATGCTTATTTAAGCCATAAACACCACATTTTCCAAGAAATTTAGCAGAAAGTCTGCAGTTTGTATTCTATTTTGGCAAGAATTCATCTCAATAAAATTTATACAAATCAGTTTTTATTTTGTTGTGGTCCCTGTGTAGATCTAGTTTTGAAATATGCTGATTTATGCCATAAATACCAAATTTTTCAGCGTTAGTTTTTATACCCTACACCACACTGTGGTCCAGGGTATTATGAGTTGCCGCATATGTTTGTAACACCCAGAAGGAGAAGAGATAGACCCATCGTTTAATATACCGCTCGACTTGGAATCACTTCCTGAGTCGATTTAACCATGTCCGTCTGTCCGTCCGTATGTAGATGTATCGTTGTAATCAAAGTGCAGGTCGTATTTATGGGCCGATTGTGATGAAATTAAGCACAGTGCTCTTTTTTGGGCCAGGGACGATCCCTATTTAAATCAGTCACAATCGGTTCAGATTTAAATGTAGCCCCTATATACATATATGTTACACACGATTTGACATGTAAGTGCTGTAGAAACAGTATTTTGTATCGGATCAGTACGCAATTTGTCAGAGAGAGTTCTCTTATTACATGAATACTTGAGCTAGGTGGCTGAAATTTGGTACATATACTTCTTATATCAGGTATGTTGGGATTGAAATGGGCAATATCGGTCCAATTTTGGATATAGCCCCCATATATGGCATCTCTCCGATTTACTTCTTTACGTCATAG
This sequence comes from Eudasyphora cyanicolor, assembly GCA_963930755.1. Lineage (NCBI taxonomy): Eukaryota > Metazoa > Arthropoda > Insecta > Diptera > Muscidae > Eudasyphora > Eudasyphora cyanicolor. Next base: position 269,320,737 of record OZ005735.1, read on the forward strand.
AAACCACAAATGTCAACTGATCGGGCTGAAAGTTGGTAACTGGGATTTATTTATACCCGGTCACGTGTTCACACAAGCAACGGTAGGTCCATGGTTTGATATAGCCCCCATATACAAGTCCCTCTAGATTTGACTTCTTAATGCCACAAAAACCTCAAATTTCAACGAATTGGGCTGAAATTTGGTATAATGAGTTTATTATTACCCGTAACCATCAATGGTGGAGGGTACATAAGATTCGGCATGGCCGAACTTAACGCTTTTACTTGTTAATATTTTGCTTAAAAAAGGATCGTTTCATGATTTGCTCCATATCCAAAGATTTGCCCAGTAATAAAGCGTGATCCATTTCGAGGTTCCCTACTTTTTTAAAGAAAAAACACACAGAAAATTTAAAATGTATGGGGAATGTTTATTATCATTTGAAAGAACATTCTTTGGCATTTATTTTTGAAGATTATGTCTATCAAATGTTGGCCGCGGTTACGTCTCAGATGGTCCATCCGTTGAGTCCAATTTTCGATGACTCGTTCGAGCATTTCGACTGGTAACTGGTGAATGACACGCGTGATGTTTTGCTCCAAGGCCTGAATCGAAGCGGGTTTGTCCGCATAAACTTTAGACTTTACATATCCCCACAAGAAAAAGTCTAATGGTGTGATACCACACGATCTTGGTGGCCAATCGACCGGCCCCAAACGTGAAATTATCTGTTCACCGAAGTGTTCTCTCAATAAATCCATTGATTGAAGCGATGTGTGGGAAGTGGCGCCGTCTTGTTGAAACCAAATGTCGCCGAGATCACGAGCTTCAATTTCAGGCATCAAATAGTCGGATATCATAGCACGATAACGGTCGCCATTGACGGTTACGTTCTCACCGGCAATCGGTCCAGGAATATGGACCGATTATTCTGGTACGTCGGATCGGGAATCGGTCAATGGTAAAAAGATAGCTCTTAACGAGAGCTAAAATATTGCTCATGGGTGTCAAGGTCGTGGGTCGACTGGAAAAGGTTTTTTTTTTGATTTAAAAAAAATGGACTTAGCGCAATTGGCGAACGATTATTTTGATAATAAAACTGAATAATTTGTAAACGTAGTTCAGACGTAAGTCTTTCCATGATGAAATGCCAAAGAATACTTAATAAAAATAACATGACAGCATGACACGACTCTCACGTGATCTGTCAAAAAAAGGTTATTGGAAAAAGTATCTTTACTTAGATCACCCAATATTTACAATATTTCCGAAACAAAGATTAATTTGTATGTGGAAATATATCAATTCATAATTAAAAGTTTTCTGTTTTACGGAAGTGTTAAGTGCAATTTTTAGAAATTTTATATTTTGTTGAAATTCGATTAAAATCTAAATCGTATAATCTTTCGTAACTATAAATTACGAAAGAATATTTATCACAAACAGTGAATTGGATTATTTGTAAAACAAAAGCTAATGCTCCTTATAACATTAATAACTTCACGAAAACTAGGAAAAAATTAATTTGAAAAAGTCAGCAAAGTTTTAAAACCCGTTTTTAAATAAAATATATTTGGAAAAATTCGTAAACAATAACTTTGTTTGTGTTTAAACTCATATTTTATTTGTGAAAGTCAGTTCGCAAATATATTTTGTTCTAATATATTAATATATGCGTTCCAAACAATATATCATGATATGTCATTCAAATAAAATTTATTTGTTCACAAATATAAAACATTTAAAAAGTTTGGTTCCAAATATATTTTCTTTCAATTCAAACATATACAAAATGGCGATTTTCCTCCGTGTACTATTGAAAAGTTCTATGTCCTCTTCAAAACAGTGGAACAAAATATAGATTATTTACATGGCTGTACATGATGAGAAATTGTGAAAAAATAATGAAAACAAGTAAGAAAGTTCAGTCGGGTAAACCGACTCATGCATCCCCTCACCTTGAGTCCCAAAAAAATATTAGTATTTTTTTTTTGTTTTAATTAAATTATTATTAATTTAAATTGCATTTAATAACTTTAAAGTATGTACATACTGGTATTAAAGCTATAAGCTGTTAACTTTTGGTGTAAAATGGTCCATTTGTATGGGAGGTAGCAAAAGGGGCGTGTTAATAACGGCCACTTTTCTCTAGACTCTATGTACTATAAAAGCATTACACTGTACGAAATTTCAAGTATTAGTATGCACTGGTATTAAAGTTAAAAGCTGTTATCTTTTGATACAAAAAGGGCCATTTTTCTCTGGAATCTAGGTACTGTAAAAGCATTACACTGTACGAAATTTCAAGTATTAGTATTAAAGTTAAGAGCTGTTATCTTTTGATACAAAAGGGGCCATTTGTGTGGGAGGTACCAAAAGGGGCGGGCCAATAACGCCCATTTTTCTCTGGAATCTAGCTACTATAAAGGCATTACACTGTACAAAATTTCAAGTATTTGTATGCACTGGTAATAAAGTTATAAGCTATTGACTTTTGTTTCAAAATTGTCCATTTGTGTTGAAGGTACCAAAAGGGGCGTACAACTTCGCCCATTTTTCTCGAGGTAATAGTGACTAATAAACTAATACTATGTGAAGAATTTCGGAGGATTCAAATAAGTAGTATTGAAGTTATTAAATAATCAATATTTCACTAAATGTTAACCCTTTGTGTGGGAGCTACTGGAAGGAGTGGACCAATATGGCCCATCTTTGAACTTAGCCCGAGATAGAAGAAAATATTACCAATATTATTAAGTCAATCGGTTACTCCTTTCGACAGTTATCGTGCGCACCAGCCAGCAGACAGACAGACATACAGACAGACGGACGACTTAAAATGACCCAAAACGGATATCCGCCGAACATACTTAGGGTCTCAGGTCACTCCTTCGATGTGTTACACTTTGGCTCGTAGCACCCTTTATATAAATATTGGTTTTTACGAAAATGTTAAAACGTGTTTTAATTTCGGCAAAAAAAAAATAACAAAAAATATTTTTGTAAACTTTTTTATTATACCCTACACCACACAGGGTATAATAAAAAAGGGTATTATAAGTTTGTTTCACGGCAGATGTTTGTAACACCTGAAAATAAAACATCTAGACCCACCATAAAGTATAACGATGGACTCAGAATCAATATCTGAGTCGATTTAACCATGTCTGTCCGTCCGTCTGTCCATGTAAAGTTGTTCGTCGACTACAGGTCGCAATTTCACTCCGATTGTTCTGAAACTTTCCAGTTTAGAGTATTTCGTAGCGTAAGATCCCTAATTTGCTTGAAATCGGTTCAGATTTAGATATAGCTCCCATATATATCTTTCGTCCGATTAGGCCCTTTAGAACTATAGAAGCTGTATTTTACATCCAATCGTTCTGAAATTTAGGATGGTAGAGTTTCTTGATCCATGAACCAACACTACCGAATTTGAAGAAAATCGGTTAAGATTTAGCTATATCTCCCATATATATGTTTCGTCCGATTTTGCTCTTTAGTCCTGTAGAAACTGTATTTTACATCCAATATATATGCTCCCATATATATGTTTCGTCCGATTTTGCTATTTAGTCCTGTAGAAGCTGTATTTTGCATTCAATCAGTTTGAAATTTAGAATGGTAGAGTTTCTTGATCCATGAACCAACTCTACCGAATTTGAAGAAAATCGGTTAAGATTTAGTTATAGCTCCCATATACAAGGTGGCGCAAAAGTAATCCTCCTATCAGAAAATGCTATACATTTTGCGATTGGCCCCTAATGTCAGTTCTGTTTTGACATTTGTGTAGTAAACACATGCGAAATACACGTTAATAAACAATGTTACGCTACACTGCTCCAGAACGCGGAATATTGCTGACTACTTATTTGACCAATAATCGGTCGGTGACTTTGGCACAACGTGCATTTCGTCGCAGATTTCCTGGCCGTCCAACGCCTACTGGTGAAACACTGCGACGTTTAGCCGCTCGCCTCGAAGAGACTGGCACAAAACGAGATGCTACCAGACCCCGAAGTAGCCGTTCTGCAGAGAATATTGCTGCTGTAGCCGAGGATGTCATGGAAGCGCCGTCGACATCGACCAGACGACGTGCCACGCAAATGGGTATCAGTCGACGGTCTCTACAGCGAATTTTGGTACAAGATTTAAAGATGTTTCCGTACAAAGTCCAGACGGTGCATCAGCTGTTAGCCGCTGACCGCCAATCGCGTCTAACATACGCTCAAGCCATCCTTAATCACCACCAAGAGGAAGATGATTTTTCATCAAAAATAATCATGAGTGATGAGGCCCATTTCCATCTTAGCGGGTACGTAAATAAGCAAAGCAATGATCAACGAGTTCTTTTTGCCGCAACTTTATGAATTGGGATTGGAAAACATGTGGTTCCAACAGGACGGTGCAACGGCACACACTGCACGTGCCACAACCGATATGCTGAAGGATGCATTTCCCGGGCGCCTAATCTCCCGTTTTGGCGATTTGCACTGGCCAGCAAGATCGCCTGATTTGACCACTCCAGACTTCTTTTCGTGGGGCTTTTTGAAGTCGCGGGTTTATCTCAACAAGCTCTCAGACTCAGACTCTTGCAGCTCTTAAAGACAATATCCGTCAAGAATGTGAGGACCTATCGCCGGAAGTTTTGGCCAAAGTGATGGAAAATGCCATAAAATGGGCTCAAATGACAATCAACTGTGGCGGCGGCCATTTACATGACATCATATTCTCGACTTGATGTAAAAAAAATTAAAAGACCAAATAAAAATAATCTACAAGAAGAATCAAAGTTTTTCATTTTTTTTTTAATTACAGCCAAAAAACATCGAAAGGTTACTTTTGCGCCACCTTGTATATGTTTCGTCCTGTAGAAGCTGTATTTTGCATTCAATCAGTTTGAAATTTAGAATGGTAGAGTTTCTTGATCCATGAACCAACTCTACCGAATTTGAAGAAAATCGGTTAAGATTTAGTTATAGCTCCCATATATATGTTTCGTCCGATTTTGCTCTTTAGTCCTGTAGAAGCTGTATTTTGCATTCAATCAGTTTGAAATTTAGAATGGTAGAGTTTCTTGATCCATGAACCAACACTACAGAATTTGAAGAAAATCGGTTAAGATTTAGCTATAGCTCCCATATATATGTTTCGTCCGATTTTGCTCTTTAGTCCTGTAGAAGCTGTATTTTGCATTCAATCAGTTTGAAATTTAGAATGGTAGAGTTTCTTGATCCATAAACCAACATTGCAAAATTTTAAGGAAATCGGTTAAGATTTAGCTATAGCTCCCATATATATGTTTCGTTCGATTTTGCTCTTTAGTCCTGAAGAAGTTGTATTTTACATCCAATCATTTTGAAATTTAGAATGGTAGAGTTTCTTGATCCATGAACCATCACTACCGAATTTGAAGAAAATCGGTTAAGATTTAGCTATAGCTCCCATATATATGTTTCGTCCGATTTTGCCCTTTAGTCCTATAAAAACTGTATTTTACATCCAATCGTTTTGAAATTTAGAATGGTAGAGTTTCTTGATTCATGAACCAATATTGCCGAATTTGAAGAAAATCGGTAAAGATTTAGCTATAGCTCCCATATATATGTTTCATCCGATTTGGCTCTTTAGATCCAATCGTTTTTATACCCTACACCACACTGTGGTACAGGGTATTATTTAAGTATAAAATGTCCCAAAAGTAAATTTATGTAAACAATTTATACATGAATTACAAAATTTATATATCAGATTTATTCAATATTACGAGAGAGGTGTAGGGTTTTATATAGTCGGCCCCGCCCGACTTTAGCCTTTCCTTACTGGTTTTTGAAATAGATTGAAGAAAAATCTTTCGAAAACTCTTTGGGAAAGATTTTCTAACTACGATAATTCATTATTTATATAAGGGTGGGAAAAACCAAACGTTTGATCAAAACGTCAATATTTAACACCCTTCAACTCGGACGGTCCATAACCGATTTCGTTGAAATTTTGTGTCATAACTACTATTCAATAAGACTAAACTTGGTGCAAGTTTCATCCAGATGAGAAGACATCGGTTTTAAAAATTTACTCTATTGACATGAAATACCCCATATACATGATTTTCGTGAGGTTATTATGTATATGGGGTATTATTACTTTATTATAAAACACATGGTATTTCGGTATTTTTTGGTGTATAGTCTAATCGACCACAATTTTTTTGCCCTTATAATCCTAAAATGTTGATTAAAAATAATTCGTATATTAATTTTTTGATTTAGGTATCATAAGCATTAAATAAAAATTACCATTTTCAATTGTAATTCGAAAAAAGTCAATTGAAATTCGAAGATTCCATTTGAAATTCGAAAAAGGTCAATTGAAATTCGAAAAACATCGCTTGATATTCGAAGAACATCAATTGAAATTCGAAAAACATCAATTGAAATTCGAAACACATCAATTGAAATTCGAAACACACCATTTGAAATTCGTAAAACTGCAATTTAAATTCGGAATACGTCAATTGAAATTAGAATTTTTCCATTTGAAATTCGTAATACACCAATTGAAATTCGGAAAACATCAATTGAAATTCGAAATTCATCATTTGAAATTCGAAAAATGTAAACAAAATCAATGCTGTATATTAGATGGGGTAATTTTGAATAAATATTCATAAAAGATAAGATCATCACATTATATGTTAAGATTTAGATTCTACCCAATCTAATGTGCAGATTTGTTTACATTTTCGAATTTAAATTGATGTATTTCGAATATCAATTGATGTTTTTCGAATTTCAATTGGTGTATTACGAATTTAAAATGGAAAAATTCGAATTTCAATTGACGTATTCCGAATTTCAATTGCAATTTTACGAATTTCAAATGATGTGTTTCGAATTTCAATTGATGTGTTTCGAATTTCAATTGATGTGTTTCGAATTTCAATTGATGTATTTCGAATTTCAATTGATGTGTTTCGAAATTCAATTGATGTGTTTCGAATTTCAATTGATTTTTTTCGAATTTCAATTGATTTTTTTCGAATTTCAAATGGAATCTTCGAATTTCAATTGACCTTTTTCGAATTTCAAATCGAATCTTCGAATTTCAATTGATCTTATTCGAAATTGAATCGATTTTTTCGAATTACAGTTGAAAATGGTGTAGTTTACCTATTTGTAATATTCTACATTTATTTCCGGTTGTCTAAAAAAAAATACGTACTCGTATATAATCCAATCACTTAGAATTGGAAGAATTAATCTTTGCCTTTTAAATCCACAACAATAAGTTTTAAAATATACAAAGGTTCTTCTTTTCATATCGATGTTCACATAAAGACATATAAAAAAATTGCCATAATAACTGTTAAGTAATAACAGATAATTTACAAAAGAAGTTAATGGCTTTGTTCATGAACAACTGTTGACGCTTGTTTCCTAAGTCTTTTGTTTTCATACATCCAATACTCAAATATGTGTTTGTTATTTTAGACAGGTTTTATGAATTTTTATTCGTATAATACTTTGAACAAAAATATATAATTTATAAAAAAATAAAACGGCATGTGGAAATAAATTATTATTAATTATTATAATTGGTTGCATTGGTTGCCGGGTGATTCAGCGCGACATGGAGCAACTAAATGAAACATGAATTAACATGATTTGTTTTATCGATGATGGGAAATATTTCAGAAAAGACAAATTGCTGAAAGCTAAAGCACAACGAAAATGATAATGACAAATTAGGCAATATGAAAGATATTTGAGGGAAGCCGTATTATATATTTTTTTAAAATATGTGTTATTTTTCCTTACAACGATTCCAACGATGATCCATTGAAAGAATGTTCAGTCAATGAAACTATAAGTATATGTTTTACTGCAAGTAAAAGGATAATATTGTTCTTACAAAGAAAAATATTAGGTCATAAATCAAAAGATTGCCGCCAAAGATAATAAAATTAGTATATTCAAAATGAGTATATTTCATAGTTACAATTTTGTAAATATTATGTAAATTGGCATAATTTCAAGTAAAGAAATGTATTTATTTTAAAAACTAGTACGTCTTTGGTGTCAATCTTTACATTTATTTTTGTAGATATTTTTTTGTAGATTTTACTTTACTTGGTAACTTTAGGCATGGAATATGGAAATTGTATATTATTCAATTGTATTAACTTTATTCTTTAAGTTCGAATTTATTGAATGACTATTTAATCTTCTGCATTCGCACCGATAGAGCGTGTCTACATCACTGTAGTCCTCTAAAAATATGCTATAGCAAATATATTAAATACAAATATAAACAAAGAAACCAGATTAATACATTGTTTAAAGATTCATCCTAAATGTATGCCATTTTAAGTGAGGAACATTTTTTCTGTAAAAATATTGTTCAAACTAACCGGAGAGACATAATAGCACGTCAGGACCATGGGGTGGCACTTATTTTGGCAAAAATAAAAATTCTAATTTTATTGGAATTTTCATTTTTAAATTACACTGTGTACTTTAAAAATGTAACTGAGAGTTAAAAATATTTCGTGTATATTATTCCTTTTTCGAGGTTATCTCTTGTTTTCCAAATACAATTTTGCTGGAAAATCGTAAACTTATTTTTTTTTTGGAATGTATATAAGGATGAAGGCTTCGGAATACCTATTTCAGACCAGAGAACGAAATAAAGAGAAACTTCATATATCAGAAGACCTACAAATCCACTACGTTTTTATACCCTCCATCATAGGATGGGGGTATACTAACGTTGTCATTCGGTACAGGTCTTTTCGGTTTGAAAACAAGTAAGAAAATAAACTCACAACGCCAAAAAAATTTTTTATTCTTTATCAGTCTATAGTCATTGGAAATGTTGTCTAAAATATAAAATATGGAGACGTTTAGATGATAGCTGCAGAAGTTATGTGAAGTTATATTCGAATGAATCTGTCAATTTGTGTCGACGGTTCCAGAAGGGGAATTGACAATTTCGCATAGTTTGCACTGAACAGTAGATATTTCAATAACATTGATTTGTAATTAAATTTGGAGGGTTAATATGCATAGATATTAAGGTTTTGAGTAATTTAATTTTAGCATGATTAGGCCATTTTGTGAAGGAGGTAGCAAAAGGGGCGTGGCAATAATGACCATTTTTACAGGACTGTAGGTTATATTCACCGCACGAAATTTTTTATATGCACTGGTAGTGTGGAAATACAGAGGATTGCTGTGAGTAACGGGTTTTCCAATAGGGATAATATGATTTTGAATTGACGTTTCGGCCATTTGTAATATGTCATGATCTGTCATTTGTTTTTCATTGTATTCAGTAGTGTTTACAATTTCATCATGGAGAGATATACGCAAGAACAACGATTACAAATTATTTAGTTTTATTATCAAAATAATCGTTCTCGAATTGCAAATTTTCGGACGCTAAGTCAATTTTTTAAGTAAAGAAAAAAAAAACGCTTTCCAGTAGACCTACGACCTTGACACCCATGAGTAATATTTTAGCTCTCGTTCAGAACTATCTTTGTGCCATTGGCCGATTCCCGATCCGACGTACCGTCAAGGAGCTAGAGCAATAAATATAAATATAAATAAACTTTCCGTTCACATTTGAAAATTAGGCTTAGTCCATTTTTTTAAAATAAAAAAAAACCAGTAAGGAAAGGCTACTAGGGACCTAAACTGGTCTATGTGAGCTTGTAAAAAAATACGGCTGCCACCCTAACCTAAACCTAAACCTAAACCTAAGGCTAAAGTCGGGCGGGGCCGACTATATAATACCCTACACCACTCTCGTAATACTGAATAACTCTGATATATAAATTTTGTAATTCATGTATAAATTGTTTACATTAATTTACTTTTGGACATTTTATACCTAAATAATACCCTGTACCACAGTGTGGTGTAGGGTAAAAAAACGATTGGATCTAAAGAGCCAAATCGGATGAAACATATATATGGGAGCTATAGCTAAATCTTTACCGATTTTCTTCAAATTCGGCAATGTTGGTTCATGGATCAAGAAACTCTACCATTCTAGATTTCAAAACGATTGGATGTAAAATATAGCTTCTATAGAACTAAAGGGCCAAATCGGACGAAACATATATATGGGAGATATAGCTAAATCTTTCGTTCGTTGCTGATTCGTTGCTGATCATTCGCAGTGAACGGACGTGTTTATCACATAGCGGATAGTTACCAGTACCTATTACGCAATAGCAAAAATCTGTACAAAGTCTGTAAGGCCTACATCGTAGTACCTATTACGGTCTAATACAGACAAAATTAAAATAAATTCTCTTGACGGGGATGCCTTCGTGTTCCGATGGAGCGCGGTTCCCCAATCGTCCGACTGTCCGTCCGTTGGTCTTGGCCAAAGCCGACCACACCAAAAATGGTGAAAATCTCCCCCAAGTACTCACAACAGGTGGTGCGGTGAGGGGAAAACGTCATGTCCGACCGTCAAAACGGAAGCACAATGAGCATCGTGTAGCGCTCAGAGTTTTGACGAAGTTGGAGGCTGTTGAGGTTTCGGCTCTTACCGAAAAACAAAAAGAGTCACTTACCTGGGCTAAAGGCGTCATAGATGCTTCTAAGGCCAATGAGTCGGCTGAAAGAGCCACAAATTCAGCTGTGTTAACGGCTAATAAAGTAAAACGAATCAGATCACCTGATGAACCCCTGCCTTCGAAAAAGGCAAGAGGCCCTAATGTCACCATCAACAGGACACTCACCAAGCCCTTCAATGAAGTGGCGAAGGAGAGTCTAGTGATGGCTGTTATAGACAGAAGTAGTGAGGATGGATCCATCCTCAAGGACAAATGGAGTCATGTACAATCAGCCATTATGGCTCATTACCTCGATGTCCGTAGAGAAATGCCGGGCAAACCACCAATCTGCAACGATGCAGGATGGCATCAGGGGAGAGTAAAGCTCTTATATTTCGGTGATGCCAGATCAGTAGACCTTTATAAGGCTGCTCTGAGTCGAGCGGGTGAGGTGTGGCCGGGTGCCCAGTTGGATGTTGTCGAAAAAAACAACATCCCTAGTCACCCTAGAGCCATCACCTGGGTTACAGAAGAGCCCTCCAACCCGGCTGACATCTTAGAAATAATAAAAGATTCCAATCCTGGTCTGCCGGCCCATAATTGGAGAATCAGCAAGGTGGGTGAGGCGGATGGTAAAAAGCGGCAGGTCAATCTTATCCTAAACGCTGAATCCACCTCCCATATACAAAGTGCGAGTGCAACCCTACAATATGGCTTCGAGACTATAGTCTTGAAGATATACAAGCAGGATATAGCTCCCACTGCAGAAGGTGAGTCGTCCACCGTGGCACTTTCTGTAAGTGCGGAGGTAGCCACGCCTATTATTTCTGGTGACTCCAACTCTAACAGAAGATCTGTAACGTCCTACTCTGAGGACGAAAGCTCTACTTCTGACACAGAGGGGCTGAGGGGAGTCTCCGGACTCTTTGACGCATCTGGCGGGGACATGCTTCTCGACGATACGGACGAAGAGTTCGATAACACCCTTGTCGGGGTGGATGTTAATCTGTCAATTACCAATGATGGTAAGAATTCTACAGATTAACCTCCATCACGCTAAAGCAGCCTCAGCGGCTCTATTGCTGCGCCTGTCCACAGGCGCAGTAGACATCGTCCTGATACAGGAGCCCTACGTAGTGGGAGGAAGGGTGTGCGGTATTAGGACACCCAACTTTAAACTGCTTGTGGCCAACTGTGAAGGCACTCCAAGAACCTGCATTTTGGCCAGGAAAGATCTAAGTATCTTTCTCCTGACTAATTTAAGTGGTAAAGACCAAACAGCTGCTAGCCTGGAGATCGGTAATCGCATATATTGGGTGGTCTCCAGCTACTTGCCTTATGAATCTGTAGTACCGACTGCTCTATTCAGGGAAGTAGTAGAAGAAGCAACGTCTGACGAGCTCGAGCTGATTATTGGCGCAGACACGAACGCTCATCATACTATCTGGGGTAGTACGGATATAAACAATAGGGGTGATTCGCTTCTTGACTTTATTCTAACTACCAATCTTAGTATTTGTAACATAGGTAATAAACCGACCTTCACAATTAAAGACAGACAAGAAGTACTCGACGTAACGTTTGCTACTGACCGGCTGTCAGACAAAATTATTGGGTGGAATGTACTGGACGACCACTCATTCTCAGATCACCATTATATTGAGTTCAAACTCGCGGAAAAAGCGCCTAAACCCGCCGTCCACAGAAATGTAAGGAAGACAAAGTGGCATCTGTATGAGAAGAATTTCAAGAAAGTCCTCAACTCTAAACTTCCGTACGAACCGAATGACAAAGCCGGTCTGGATAATCTGGTCGATCATATCACCATATCATTCAATAGATCCCTTGAAGAAGCCTGTCCAAAAACAAGGTACAAGGGTAAAACTAAACCCCAATGGTGGACTTCTGAGCTAACGGCTATGAAAAAGACCTGCAACAAGCTATTCAATAAGGCTAAATCTACTGGGGTCGCTAATGATTGGGATGCCTATAAAGAGCAACTCAAGATCTATAAGAAGGAGCTTAGAAAGGCGCAAAGGCGCTCTTGGTATACCTTCTGTGGTGAAGTGGAAAAGGTCTCCGACGCCGCTAGACTGAGGAAGATATTATCTGCTTCACCCTGTACAGTGGGATATTTACAGGATGAGGCAAATAACTGGACCAAAAACAGCGAGCAGTCGCTCAATGTACTGCTCGACACACATTTCCCGGGGAACTCTGTAACAGAACCCGAGGATCAGCAGGACCAACAAGAGTGCGAGTGGACTGCGAGCGTCGCTAGCTTCTTGACTGAGAGATCCAGAATAAGCTGGGCTATTAACAGCTTTGAGCCCTTCAAGTCACCTGGACCAGATGGCATCACTCCAGCAGAAATGCAGAAAATGTTAAAGTACATTATCCCCTGGCTGGAGAAAATTTATGTAGGCTGTATCAGGCTTTCATACGTCCCGAATCGATGGAGGGATACCAAAGTGGTATTCATACCTAAAGCGGGAAAGATATCACACACTAGGCCAAAAGACTTCAGACCAATTAGCCTATCCTCGTTCCTATTGAAAGGTCTGGAAAGACTTTTAGATCATTTCATTAGGGAAAACCTGGATACAAAACTCCTGTCGGGGAACCAACATGCTTACAACAAGGGCAAGTCTACTGAATCAGCCCTGCACGAACTTGTGAGCACTATCGAATCGTCCCTGCATTTCAAGGAATTCACCATGGTGGCATTTCTTGACATACAAGGGGCTTTTAACAACATTCACTCCGATGCGGTAATTGCGGCACTCTCACATCTAAAAGTTAACACTAGTTTGATTAGACTAATTCAAAGTCTGCTCACCAGAAGACGCATAACAGCATGTCTAGGGTCCACAACTCTAACAAGGTATGTAAACAGAGGGACCCCGCAAGGAGGAGTACTGTCTCCACTAATTTGGAACCTAGCGGTGAATGAAATCCTGCTAGATCTAGAACGTTGTGGCTGCAAGGTCGTGGCATATGCGGACGACGTGGCAATCGCAGTGAGTGGCAAATTCGTAAACGTCCTCAGAGACATCCTACAGGTGGCTCTGAACAAGTTGGCTAGGTGGGCCAGAAGCAGCGGTTTGGGCGTTAACCCCAACAAGACAGAATTGGTTCTCTTTACTAGGATGAATAATGTCCCACATGTGGACCCTCCACCTCGGATAAATGGAACAGATCTAGTCTTTTCTGAAAGTGCAAAATTTTTAGGAATAATTCTAGATAGGAAAATGTTATTTAGACTTAACGTATTGGAACGTGTAAGGAAGGCCAACGTCGCCTTATATTCCTGCAAAAAGGCTGTAGGGTCGCGGTGGGGACTCTCTCCTAAAATCGTCCACTGGATATATATAGCAGTAGTTCGTCCAATACTGTTATACGGTATTGTGGTATGGTGGACGGCAACTGACAAACTAACCATCACCAACCTACTAACAAAGGTTCAGAGAACTGCCTGCCTGAGCATAAGCGGAGCCTTAAGGACTACAGCGACCGAGTCTCTACAAGCCCTACTCCATATCCTGCCGATTAATATTGGGGCGAGAGAAGTTGCAACCAAAGCGGCAATAAGATTAAACTGCCTATCAATGTGGAGGTACAAGAACTATGGTCACATGAGGATATCAAAGTGTAGTGCTATGGTAACCGACCGAGTGGACTATATACCAACTGTGTACACCTTCGAGAGAAATTACATCACTATGATTCCCGCCAGAGATGAATGGGTCGGCAGAATACCAGGTAATAGAAACCATCTCCACTTTTACACGGATGGTTCGAAGCTTGATGAAAAGGTTGGCTTCGGAGTACACTGTGAAGAACTTAGTCTGGATATAGCTCACAGACTACCAGATACCTGCAGTGTCTATCAAGCCGAAATAATGGCAATATGGGAAGTCGCCAAGTGGCTGAGTCGCAACATAGTAACCAACAATGGCGTTGTCATTTACTCGGACAGCCAGGCTGCCATCAATTCTCTGGAGGCAACATCCCTAAATTCACAAACAGCCCTCGACTGCCGCAGATCTCTTAACGAGATGGCTGAGCAGTTTAATATACACCTCATATGGGTGCCTGGGCATAGGGATATCCCGGGGAACTGCAAAGCCGATGAACTTGCTAGGAAAGGGACGACATTACAAATTCTCGAAGAATTTGCATATATTGGTGCGCCACTATCCACGTGCAAGCTTTGGCTTAGGCAAGAAGCAATCAGGCAGTCCAACGAAAGATGGACAGAAATCGGCACAAGCAGGGTAGCTAGACAAATCTGGCCAAGGTATGACTTGAGAAGGTCAAAATATCTCCTCGCACTAGAGAGGAAACGATTGTCTACGTTAGTACAGGTTCTGACGGGACACTGCTTGATCGGCGAACACGCCAAAAGATTGGGTATTGAGTCCAATGACTTCTGCCGAAGCTGTGGAGATGAGGAAGAAGTGGAGAGCATTGAGCACTTGCTTTGCGACTGTCCCGCTTTGAGTAAACGACGACTGGATATACTGGGGTCGGCCTTTTTAGGCAGCCTAACAGATCTTTCCAGTACTGATATTCGTACTATCGATAAATTTATATATCAAACAGGTTGGTTTCGATGAGGGGCATTTCAGCCCGTGGTAACACTAGGGACCTAAACTGGTCTATGTGAGCTTGTAAAAAAAAAATACGGCTGCCACCCTAACCTAAACCTAAACCTAAACCATAGCTAAATCTTAACCGATTTTCTTCATATTCGGCAATGTTGGTTCATGGATCAAGAAACTCTACCATTCTAAATTTCAAAACGATTGGATGTAAAATATAGCTTCTATAGAACTAAAGGGCCAAATCGGACGAAACATATATATGGGAGCTATAGCTAAATCTTAACCGATTTTCTTCATATTCGGCAATGTTGGTTCATGGATCAAGAAACTCTACCATTCTAAATTTCAAAACGATTGGATGTAAAATATAGCTTCTATAGAACTAAAGGGCCAAATCGGACGAAACATATATATGGGAGCTATAGCTAAATCTTAACCGATTTTCTTTAAATTCGGTAGTGTTGGTTCATGGATCAAGAAGCTCTACCATTCTAAATTTCAAAATGATTGGATGTAAAATACAGCTTCTTCAGGACTAAAGAGCAAAATCGGACGAAACATATATATGGGAGCTATAGCTAAATCTTAACCGATTTCAAACAAATTCAATAGGGATCTTTACAGCTGCGAAATACTCTAAACTGCAAAATTTCAGAACGATAGGAGTGAAATTGCGACCCGTAGTCGACGAACAACTTAAATCGACTCAGCTGGTGATTCTGAGTCGATCGGTATACTTTAAGGTGGGTCTAGCTATGTTATTTTCATGTGTTACAAACATCTGCCGTGAAACAAACTTATAATACCCTGTACCACAGTGTGGTGTAGGGTATAATAATCGTTCTCGAATTGCAAATTTAAGTAAAGAAAGAAAAAAAAAACGCTTTCCAGTAGACCTACGACCTTGACACCCATGAGTAATATTTTAGCTCTCGTTCAGAGCTATCTTTTTGCCATTCCCGATCCGACGTACCGTTAAGGAGCCGTTCACATTTGAAAATTATGCTTAGTCCATTTTTTTAAAATCAAAAAAAAAAAAACACTTTCCAGTCGACCTACGACCATGAAACCTATGAACAATATTGTAGCTCTCGTTAAGAGCTATCTTTTTGCCATTGGCCGATTGTGGCTACGTGCCACACAGCAAATGAAACAATTGAATTGTTGCGAGAAAAGTTTGGAGATTCGTTTATTTTAAGAAATTGTGATATTTAAAGATGATGTTGTGATTTAACACCGTTAGACTATTTCTTGTGAGGTTATTTGAAGTCATTGGTCTTTCGAAATAAACCAGACTCTCTTCAAGCTTTACAAGTCAATATTGAACGTGCCATTCATGACATACGACTTGATTTAGTGGAAAAAGTGCTCGAAAATTGGGTTCATCGAATTTTTTCCTGCATAAGAAGTCGTGGAGGCCATTTGGATGACGTTTTATTTAGAACTTAATTTTATCGATTGTACTTCACATTAAATAAAAAACTTTTGAATTTCCTTAACAATAAGTGTGATTTTGCAATGAAATCTTATCACTCTTATTGGAAAACCCTGTACTATTTAATCTTCCTTTGAGGTCATTTCGTACAGATTCATTTCGTACAGATTCATTTATAAGTTTTTTAACGTTGAGTCTTCTCGTTGTTATGTTTTTTCGGTCTGATGTTCAATCGTAGTTCGCATAGTAATAGGTCAGGATCACTTCCTATTTCCGCACTTCTTATATTTCGTACATCGCAGCATATCGCACCTGTTCAACATTCAAAATTCAGTAGATGCCAAAAACGGCAGCAGTTAATATTATTTACATTTGAAAAATATGTCAAAAATTATGAAAATATATTCTTATTTGTATTTTCTGGCAATGACACATTTCCGTTAATATTTATTTTTATTGAAATTAATATTTACGGGGACATTTTTCAGCCTCTAGAGATTTGTTTTCATTTTGAGTTTTTACACTTTTGTTGAACAGGTGCGAAATGTTAAACCATTCGCGGGAAATGCATATATGATCTATTTGTGATTGAAATGTCTCATTAGGGGATTTCCATGTTTCCTTGTGTATAAGATTATGGTTATAGTTGTTACATATTTCAGGTTATAGTTGTTACAGATATGGTTATAGTTGCACCCGAAATTGTGTAAGATAATATTTCCAGGAATAGGAAATATGTAACAACTCTCATTACAGACTCCTGGAGTATGTCTTCCCATGATGTAACCTTCGTAGTTCCCACCGATTTTAGCTTGAGTCTCCCATTAGTATTATTACATCGTTTTTTTGCCTTTTTTCTACCACTTCTATCACGCAAGATGTAAAATATTTCCTTGTCCATTAGCTCTGCTTCCTCCGTTGGAGCATTACATTGAACAACAGAAATATTTTGGATCCTTATCATTAGGGTTCCCAGGCATCAATGATTTGCTAATGTTTTTTGATAGGTATATTTCGACTCTCGAATATGGGGTCACTGTCATTAGGCATTGCTGAATGTAGCATTGTTCCACTTCTACCATCCGTCGTTTCTCCGTTACCATTCCATCGAACCTCGCTTAAGCCAACCAAGTCTAGTTTAAATCTTTCACATTCTGCGGAGAACTGAGCGAATATACCACATTGGTGCCGAGTACGTATATTCCATTGTGCACATCGAGTTCTTTTTCGTTTGCTTATGTTCGTCCTCAGTTGTTGGGCATTGTATTTTCATTTGTTCTTTGTGAATTCTCGAATCAGTTTTTGTAGTATTCGGTATTCAGAAGGGATTGCCTTTTGAATATCTAGTTCGGTGGTTCGGCAACCATACAAGTTATCTTCCACTGGCCTCCGAACCCGTCAGATTCAGCCGCTTGATGCAAGACAGTCGGTGTGTGCCGCCGCCAATTCTTTTTATATCAGTTCATAGTTTGTAATAGTCCACCTACAGATGTCGCTCCCAAAAATGCTTATTTAAGCCATAAACACCACATTTTCTAAGAAATTTAGCAGAAACTTTGCAGTTTGTATTCTATTTTGGCAAGAATTCATCTCAATAAAAGTTATACAAATCAGTTTCTCTATTGTTGTGGTCCACGTGTAGATCTAGTTCTCAAATATGCCAATTTAAGCCATAAATACCACATTTTTCAGCACCACATTGTGGTCCACGGTTTTATGGGTTTGTGCATTTGTTTGTAACACCCAGAAGGAGAAGAGATAGACTCATCGTTTATTATACCGATCGACTTGATCGACTTCGTGAGTCGATTTAACCATGTCCGTCTGTCCGTCTGTAGATGTATCGTTGTAATCAAAGTGCAGTGCAGGTCGTATTTATGGTCCGATTGTGATGAAATTAAGCACAGTTCTCTTTTTTGGCCCAAGGAATCAGTCAAAATCGGTTCAGATTTAGATATAGCCCCAATATATACGTTACACCCGATGTGACATGTAAGCACTTGTTATCCGATCAGTACGAAATTCGACAGAGAGAGTTTTCTTATTGCATGTATAAACACTGCCAAATTCTTATCGCAATGCCCATTTGCGCATTGTTAGGGAGATGAAGTGTATTATATAGTCGGCCCCGCCCGACTTTCTGTCTTTCATTGCTGGTTTTTAATAATTTGCTTAAGCAAAAACGATCGTTTCATGATTTGCTCCATATCCTAAGATTTTTCCAGTAATGGAATTGAATGCAATCCATGGTGGAGGGTATTTAAGATTCGGCATGGCCGAACTTAAGGCTTTTATTTGTAAAGGATATAAATGGGGGCTATATCTAAATCTGAACCGATTCTAACCAAATTCATTAGGGATCGTCCTTGGGCCAAATAAAATATATGTGAAGTTTCGTCGAGATCGGACCATAATTGCGAGCTGTACTTTGATTACAAGAATACATGGACAGACAGACAGACAGACGGACAGACAGACAGACAGACAGACAGACGGACGGACATGGCTAAATCGACTCAAAAATTGATTCTATGACGATCGGTGTAATAATCTATGGTTCTATTTCTTCTCTTTTTGGGCGTTACAAACAAATGCACAAAGTCATAATACCCTGTACCACAGTGTGGTGTAGGGTATACAAATTACGAATATTTTTTGGGACTGAAGGTGAGGGGTTTCTTAAGTCGGTTTACCCGTCTGAACTTTCTTACTTGTTTCTGTTTTTTTAGTTTTTCCACCAGTATATTTTCTCCATTTTATTAACTTTAAACATCCTGAGCAGTCTAAAGCCTGTTTATCTTTAAAGTTCACTACTGAGTACCTCTTTGTATCCATTCTATTTTAAGATGAATATCCTTGAAAAATCTTAACTGTGACTCTGTGCCTATCTGAGATAATTTGACTAAACACATAAATCTTTTGTTTGGCTTGAGATATGTATGATTATTTATAAATGTTTCTCCCAAAAATATTATATATTCACGTATATACCCAGAAATAACCAATAATTAATTTACTGCAACATTGTACATCGTTGTACGTTGGCCCACTTGACAGTGTCCACGTTGTACCCAATGGTTTTTGTGGTGCTGGTGGTGGTTTTGGTATTTATCGCAGCCAAACCAACCATTAAGGCAAGATAAACTCAGCTATGCATTTGTTTCTTTTGGTTTTACCAAGACTCATTATTAATTTGCATTGTCGAGAGACGAACTAACTACAACGGACCACGGCACCAAGTGTTGCTAACTGACCGACTCTTAGCCGGCATCAGATCTGTGTATCTAGCCGTACATCCATTCATTAGTATATGGTAAAACGCGTGTTCAAGTGAGCAAATATCTTGGGGTTTTTGTGAAATCATTGCAAACATATGTACAAGTATGCAGATAAAGGTTGGTGCGCATGCGCAGATTCACTCTTGCCATCGTTGTTGATTTGTTAGTAGTTGGGTATGTCGCGACGCGTTGTACGACGAGTGCCACTAATTATTGCCAAAGTTCATATTTGTCATTTGTTATGAGTGTTTTACGATTCTGTTGAGGATTTAATTTGTGCCAATATCGTTTGGCACAAATTGCAATAGAGCGCGGCAACTGTGAAGCGAGTGAATGCACGCAATAACTGCGAATGGACAATTTGAGAATTTGTTACATTTAAATGCTGTAGCTGTAGCAGAATCTGCTGCACCTTGAAAGGCTGCCATGCCATAATCGAACACACAGCAATCATGTTGAGTAGTGCTGAGCTGTGATCACTGATCACCGCGCGGAGTGGTGGTGAACGTGTTAAAAGTGTCCGTGACATTCAGCATAGATATGGAGGACTCACGATAAATGTTACATTGCAAACGAGTTTTTTTATGCTTCCAGTGAGGAGAGCGAAAGTTATTACAGTATTACCGAAGAAGAAGCACTGCGTTGAAGTCGTTGTTTTTTTTCTTAAATGTTGGTAATGGAATAATGCATTTAATTAATTAAATGCAGGGTTAATTAAACTCACAGACAAAAATTACTATTTCGCAATGTTTGGAGATATGAGACGTTTTGTATGCAGTTGTCTATTAATGTATGATCTCATATTGTACCAGAAATTGGTGATCCTGAAGACTATTTGTCTCAACTCTATTTTTAATATATGCATTTAACAGCAATATACGCTTGGCTTCACTCTTTCTTCCATTCTTGAAAGCGCCATATTTATAGGATTGTAGCGTATATACATATTTCGTTATATTTATGAATGGAATTGGCAACAAATAACCAAAGCCAGTACTGAAGGACTAAACTCCGATGGAGTCGACTGACTATAAGTTAATATATTAATTTAGAAGATGAATGAAAATTATTATTACAATGGTGGAATACGTACTGGATGGTAAGTATACATATATAGGGGATTTCATGCCAAGTGAGTCAATTTTTAAAACCAATGTCTTCTTATCGGAATGAAATTTGCACCAAGTTCTCCTCCTACTCCTATTGGATAGTAGTCGAGACACAACATTTCAACGAGATCGGTTAAAGGCTGTCCGAGTTTGAGGGTGTTGAATTTTGATATTAAAGTCATACAGTCCTTTTTTCCATTCATATAACTAATTACACTATGCAACAAAATTTTTGTTGAAGGGCTGTGCATACAATTTTCTGGTGTAATATGGTGTTCTAAATACCAAAAAAATATTGAAAAAAGTTTTATGTTTAATTTATTTGTTTAATTTGTCTTTAAATCCCATTTCCTTGAAAGGTGTCTTTAGTATTTGGACCATATCTTTTGAAAACAAGAAGTCTTCTGAAACTAAACAAGATCGATATTAGTAAGATGATGAGTGTTCTAACGGGACACTCAAGCTTACAAGCACATCTTCATCGCATAGGACTAGCAGGAAACGACGAATGCAGGGCATGCAGAGAAAACATCGAAACGATGGAACATTTTCTGTGTCACCGCCCGGCTTTCACACATGCAAGATCCCAACATTTCGGGTCCGACATATTACCAGACTTGACTCATCTCAGAGAATATGACTGGAAGATACTGAGAAAATTCGGGTCTAGTACCGATTTTCTGTAACTCGTGAGGTATAAAAAGATCATAAATAAGGAGCGCACAACAGGCCGAACCACTGGCTTAAGTGTATGTCCATGGACATGAGACGTTTAAACGTCTCCTCTCTTCAACCTAACCTAACCTAACCTAACCTATATCTTTTGAAGTAGATATGATTTTGAAGTGACATTTCGGCCATTTGTAATATGTCATGATCTTTCAATTGTTTTTCATTGTATTCAGTAGTGTTTACAATTTCAGCATGGAGAGATATACGCAAGAATAACATTTACAAATTATTCTGTTTTATTATCAAAATAATCGTTCTCCAATTGCAACTTTTCGTCCATTTTTTTAAATCAAAAAAAAAAAAACACTTTCCAGTCGACCTACAACCTTGACACCCATGAGCAATATTTTAGCTATCGGTAAGAGCTATCTTTTTGCCATTGACCGTTTGTGGCTACGTGCGACACAGCAAATGAAACAATTGAATTGTTGCGAGAAAAGTTTGGAGATTCGATTATTTCAAGAAATTGTGATATTCAATGGCCTCCAAGAATTTGTGGGGTTATTTGACGTCATTGGCCTTTCGAAATAAACCAGACTCTTTTCAAATAAACCAGACTAAACCAAATCTCTATTGAACGTGCCATTCATGACATACGTCTTGATTTAGTGGAAAAAGTGCTCGAAAATTGGGTTCACCGAATTCGTTCCTGCAGAAGAAGTCATGGAGGCCATTTGAATGACGTTTTATTTAGAACTTAATTGTATCGATTGTAATTCACATAAAATAATAAACTTTTAAATTTCTTTAACAATAGTTGTGTTTTCTTCAAAAAAAATCATATCACTCTTATTGGAAAATCCTATATATGCCCGGATATACTTTAAATTAAAAGAAATTATGAGGACTAATTTGAGAAAATGTACAAACAGCAGTTTAGTAACTGTCGTTAAAATATTTAGAAAAAAATGATTTTTTCAAAAAAAAAAAGTTTTTTGCGGGTAAATATAGAAAAACACATTAAAAAAATAGAAAAAATTAGCAAAAAATAAATGTTTTTTCCACTTTTGGATGTAAGTATTCTAGCGAAGAAAACAATGCCTATTTCAAATGTAGAAATTATAGCACTTTTGGTAGAAATAAGAGAACTTCAACGTAATCCGTTTTTATACCCTCCACCATAGGTTGGGGGGTATATTCATTTTGTCACTCCGTTTGTAACACCTCTAAATATTGATCTGAGACCCCATAAAGTATATATATTCTTAATCGTCGTAAAATTCTAAGACGATTTAGCCATGTCCGTCCGTCCGTCCCTCCGTCCGTCTGTGGCAATCACGCTACAGTCCGCAATAATAGAGCTAGGTTGATCAAATTTGGTACAAATACTTCTTATACTTGCATGTTGTTTGTGATTGCAAATGGGCCATATCGGTCCATATTTAGATATAGCTCCCATATATAGCATCTACTGTCCTCATCTACTATATTTTTTGTGTTTCCGGTGTTATTTTCTTTAGGTTTGAGTTATTTTGTGAGGTCACATGCTATCCATAGTGGAGGGTATATAAGATTCGGCATGGCCGAACTTAACGCTTTTACTTGTTTATACTCTCTTTATTGCTCTCTTTATTATTTCAATAGATTGACAATAAAAATCACACTACATGAAATAAATATTCAATTTGAACATAGGGCGTTAATAAACTCTTTCCACCTGTTTTGATTGCTTGACATGGCCTTGACCTGACTCCATGACATATCATTTGATTCGCATTCTTTCTTCAACACTCTCACCCACGTGTTTCGTGGCCTGCCTGGTCGCCGATGTCCTTGCGGGTTCCATTCTAGAGCTTGTTTTGCAATGTCATCGTTTGGTCTTCTAAGTATCTGACCGATCCAGCTCCATCTGCGTCTTTTGATCTCTACTTCGATGGGATTACAGCTCGTAGCTAGCAGCAGTTCTTCATTTGATATTCTGTTGGGCCAATAGATGCGAAGAATTTGTCTGAGGCAACGGTTGACAAATGTTTGTAGCTTCTTCTGGGTGTATTGCGTGGTGCTCCAAGTTGTGCAGCTGTATATCAAAACTGACATTACGCTAGTGTTACAAATTTTCAGTTTTGTGCGCTCTGAAATACTGTTTGAGCGCCATATTTTGTGCAGCTCACGAAACGCTAATCTGGCCTTATTTATACGGCTGGTTATGTCTGCACCTGATCCGCCATCTGTCGTGATGGTGCTACCTATGTATGAGAACGATGTAACGTCCTCAATAGGAGTCCCATTTAATGTCAGTGGTGTTGTGTTGCTGGTGCCAATTCGCATAAGCTTAGTTTTCTTGACATTGATTTTTAAACCAACTTTTCTGGCGTTTATGGAGAGATGATGAAGTTTCGCTTCGATGTCAGCAAGACGGTGTGAGAAGAGGCATAAATCATCTGCGTAGTCGATGTCGTTTAGAAATTCCTGTAGATTCCACCGTATACCCTGTGGTGCATCCATGTTGGTTTGGTGCACTACGCTGTCGAGTACTATCAGGAACAATGTGGGAGATAAGACGCAGCCTTGTCTAACGCCGGTGTTTGTGGTAAAAGGGTTGCTTTCCTTACCGTTAAACCTCACTCTCAATTCCGCGTCCTGGTATAGGTTACGAATAATGCTGACTATTTTGTCGGGGATGCCTTTGCTGCTGAGTGTTGACCACAGTGCAGGGCGCGAAATCGTATCGAATGCGCGTTCGAAGTCAATGAATAGCATGTAAAGTTGGCTGTTAAATTCCAGCGACTGCTCGATGATAACACGTAAAGTATTTATGTGATCGGAGCATGAGCGGCCGCGTCTGAAGCCCGCTTGCTCTTTCCGTAGGATAGTGTCTACCATTGGTGAGATTCTTTGGAGTATAATTTGGGCCATTAGTTTTTGGATGGCGTTTAGTAGAGTTATTCCTCTCCAGTTTTTGCATTGTGTGAGGTCTCCTTTTTTTGGGATGGTTATTATTACTCCAGACTTCCAACTGGGTGGGATGCAGTCGTTTGACCAGGCCTCCCGTATTATTGGCGTGAGTACCTGCGCTATTGGTGTTGCCCCGTACTTGAGTAGCTCAGCTGGAATTGTATCGGGTCCGGCAGCTTTGTTGTTTTTTAATTTAGAGAGTGCAGACGAGATCTCAATTAATGATGGCGGCGATGTGTTACTGTCACGTCTTTGGTTGCGTCTTCCAGTGGTGTAGCTTGACATATCTGCATCAGGAGTAGTTATGTCGGAGTTGCTGAAAAATTCTTTCCATCGTTCAAGTTGTTGATCCGTATTTGCAATGTCGCAGTCATCTCTGTCTTTTATAACAGTAGTGTTTTTCTTTGGCTTTCCGCTTAGACGATTTATGGCAATATAGACCCCTCTCAGGTTACCAGTATTTGCACATTTTTCTGCGTCTGTTGCGATGTTGTTGCAGTATTTCTCGCGATCAGCACGCACCATCCGTTTTACTTTGTTTGCTGATGTTCGATATTGAGTTTTGGCGACGGCTTTTGTTACTGCTGTTTTAGCTCTTGTTACGACATTTTTAAGTTTTCTGCGAGTTTTAATCTTACTAAGGACTCATCGCTAATCCAGGGTTTTAAGGCATGATTGCGTGTACCAAGAACAGTTTCGGCTCTACATTTACACGCATGTGTTATAGTTTCCCAAGTTTGTTCTTCATTCGGGTTCAAACTGTTGGTAATTTCGCTGCTATACATCTGCGCTATTTCCGCATTCTTTATTGTGAACAAGGATATATGTATATCAGATGCTGCAGGTCAAAAGTGTAACATATCGATGGAGTGACCTAAAAGACACCAAGAAAATGTTGGCGGAAATCCGTCAGCCTGTCCGTCTGTCGTACGATAACTTTCGGTGCGCACGATAACACTCGACAGTATTAACAGATTGGCTTCAAATTTGGCATGTGTCAAAGGTTTCCAATTTTCCAAGATTATTACTCGAAGTTCCCTTGCCTTTGAAACCAAGCTGTTTGCCCGTTCGTTTCCAATCACTCCGCTGTGTCGCAATTTTCCATGGGCTGAGTAATCATTTATCGTTCTTTTACAGTCTAACACAGTTCTGGAGTTGATCCTTTCTGTGAAGATGTTGGCGTATTTAGGCTTTGTCGTATTACTGAGCCAGTTCACACACTCCGTGATTGCTCGAACTTCTGCTTGAAGTACCGTGTTATGGTCAGGAAGGCTGAAGTGAAGTTCGACTTCTGGTTCATCAATAAAAAGACCCAGACTCCTTCCTCCTAGCTTGGACCTATCCGTGTCGCAGCTGGCTCCCAATGGCACATGGGCCAAAGTTCCATTTTCCCAGGAGCGTCTGTCTGGCACAAACGTATCCCAGGTAGCTGTAAGCCGCACTTCGGGAATGCGGTCGGAGATTTCTGGTGTTTGAATGTGACCAACTATAGATTCCAAAATCTTAAAGTGGTACGACTTGTGGTCTCGATTTATCCATTCACCCATCACTATAACTCTTCTGCACAAAGACCAACATCTGTGGGCCTTTGTAACTCTTTCTTTGTTGCACAGTTTAATAGCTCGTATAACGTATGTGCCAAATTTTGATCTTCTATGGCCAATACATTCTGAGATATTTAAATTTTAAATAATACCACGCCCACTTTTGACCCAGCCTACTTTTTATCCCCTCACCTTAGAGAGGAGGAGGAGAGGTATATACATATCATTTGCTACGAGCCAAAAGTGTAACACATCGAAAGAGTGATCTAAGACCCTAAGTATGTTCGGCGGAAATCCGTTTTGGGTCATTTTAAGTCGTTTAAGCAATGTCCGTCTGTCTGTCTGCTGACTGGTGCGCATGATAACTCTCGAAAGGAGTAACCGATTGACTTCAAATTTGGCATACGGTAATATTTTTTTCTATCTCCGCCTAAGATGGAAGATAGGTCATATTGGACCACTGCTTCTGGTACCTTCCACACAAAGGGTTAACATTTAGTGAAATATTGATTCTTTAATAACATATTTACTAATAATTAGAATCTTCTGAAATTCCACACATTGTATTATTTTATTAGTCGCTATCAGCTCGAAAAATGGGCGAAGTTGCCACTCCCCTTTTCGTACCTGCCACACAAATGGACCATTTTGCATCAAAATTGAACTGCTTATAACTTTAATACAAGTATGTACATACAAATACTTGTTATTTTGTACAGTATAATGTTTTTATAGCACCTGTAGTGGCCTATATGTGGACATGGTATTTCACTACCTTATTTGTGAATTATTAAAGACGTAGTTAGAAAGTTCGAACTTTGTCAACCATGTAAACTATTCATTCTTGTTCTTCTCTCTTTTTGCGCAGTCATCGCATTACATCTAAGATTTCACGATTTCATCATAATTTCAAGTTTGTTAAAATAGGGTCAATTATATAGCTAGGTGGGGGAGCTAGATGGTTAATATGTTTCACAAAAATATTGGCCTTAGTATTTTCTACAAAGTTGCTGAACAAAAAAAATATTTTTGTTTCAGAGTTACAAAATATTGAAATAGTTATTACATTTTTGAGATATAGTGTGGTCTTTTTGAGCTATTTAGGGTGCTTAGACACGTTCCGATTGTATTGATATGTTCACAAAAGTTGTTCAGATTTACCGTGGCTAAAATTTTGCCAAACATAGTTAGTGAAAAATTACGAGTCCCTGTGAGTTATGCTGAAAAGCGGTATCACCAAGTCAGAGTCATCAATCACCGATGACTCCTTTTTCGGGGGGCCTACTGATTTTCAGAAACTTTTGAGGCCCATAAAATTTTTATTAGTAGAAAAATTAATTTCTCTTGTCTTAAACTTCGTTCTTGTGAAAAGTATTTTTTTCTTTGAGTGTAGGTGACCCATATTCGCTACAAATATTTCCTATTTACCGGAGTTGCTTGGTATTGCACATCGATGTTTCTGGGTCAATGTTTCAAAATAGTTCTTATAGAAGGATACTAAATTACATAATTTCCTTACGGTGTAGAAGCTACCCACTTCTACCGATGGTGACGATATTTGACAACATGTATAGTCCACGTATAGTCATCATACATACATAACTACACACGGCAAAAAAACGCTTTTGTAGTATATTGTCCCAAACTTATTCTGCTTGAAATATACAAATGATTAGGGTACACTCGTAATATATTTTATATTATAGTATTTTTTGTTTACTCGTTAGTTGGCGTGTAATGTTGCTAATTAAGCGTAAATAGCTATATTTTCAATTTTGGTGTCTTTGGCGACCCCCACTGAAATTTTCCGGCAAAAATTTTCGTAGAATATTTTAATCCTTAAAGATCCTTTTTGAAAGGATTTTTTTGATTTTTTGAAAAGGGCAAAATTGACCCATTAAGAGGGGAGCTAGAAGGTTAAGAACTACCACAAAAATGATCCTCACGAAAATCCACTACATAACTCTGACAATAAGTAATCTTTCAGATATTAACTTACAGCAATTTTTCATTTAATATAATGCTCTCTTCGATCAAAAAATTAAAACTTTGACCCACTGTTAAAAAAAACTCAGACCAGCTGGACTGCAAGTTTATTCTACAAAAATGATCTACTCAACATGCACTTTTAAATTTATGGTGTCGCTATTCTGTTCCAAAAATGCTATTGGACAGTGTGTGTAAAATTTGTGTTCCACATACATATATTTTCTTTCGATTCAAACATATCGAAAAAGGCGATTTTGCCCCGTGTAGGTGTCTCAGTAATCACAAATATCAACCGACTGGGCTGGCAGGTATAGGGTACCTCATTGGCTCACATTTTCATACAGGATCCATATAGAGGTCCCGTCGCATTTGACTTCTTGAGTACTTCGATATCATAGGGATGCAATTTTTTGTTTGAGTTCAATTTCATTTTTATTACAACAACACTTTTGGAGTTGTTGCAGGAACGAAATTAGGAATTTTGTATCGTATCGTTTATTTTGATTGATATATCCACTTTGTATCCGTTTAAAACCACAGTCTCTACACAATTTCGATTTGTTCGTCAACAGTTTAAGAGGTCATCCCAAATATGGTCAGAAGCCTACAACGGCCATTGTTGACCGTTCGGTGGTGGCTCATTTACGAAAAGTGTTCTTTTGACAGAATTACATCATATCTGACCGACAGATGGAGGAAGGGGCGGACGGACGGATGGACCGCGCAAACGACTGACCATTCCATTCATTGGCAGACGATGTCAACAGTGAGAGAGTGTGTGTTCGAGTGAGTGTCTGTCGGTATGTCTGTTTTATGGATGGATGTTAAATTTTGTGTGTTGTTTCTTGTACCCCTCTAGCTATGCTCCCCCTCCCCACCAACTTCTTCCTTCGTCTGCTACTTCTTTAAGCCGCTGTTTCCGATGTTAGTTAATAAAGATTCGTTTTCTTCATTTTCTGGTTTATCTGCGTGTGTGCGAGTGTTTTTTTTTTCACGTCGTTCAAGGTCGACGCGTGCGCACCTCACTCTTGCAAGCGTCTTCATTCCCACCACATACATACACACACACATATATATATACAACAAATCGAATCGAAAACCAGTAAGGAAAGGCTAAAGTCGGGCGGGGCCGACTATATAATACCCTACACCACTCTCGTAATATTGAATAACTCTGATATATAAATTTTGTAATTCATGTATAAATTGTTTACATAAATTTACTTTTGGGACATTTTATACCTAAATAATACCCTGTACCACAGTGTGGTGTAGGGTATAAAAACGATTGGATCTAAAGAGCCAAATCGGATGAAACATATATATGGGAGCTATAGCTTAATCTTTACCGATTTTCTTCAAATTCGGCAATGTTGGGTCATGAATCAAGAAACTCTACCATTCTAAATTTCAAAACGATTGGATGTAAAATATAGCTTCTATAGAACTAAAGGGCCAAATCGGACGAAACATATATATGGAAGCTATAGCTAAATCTTAACCGATTTTCTCCAAATTCGGCAATGTTGGTTCATGGATCAAGAAACTCTACCATTCTAAATTTTAAAAAGATTGGATGTAAAATACAGCTTTTATAGGACTAAATGGCCAAATCGGACGAAAAATATATATGGGAGTGTTGGTTTATGGATCAAGAAACTCTACCATTCTAAATTTCAAAACGATTGGATGAAAAATACAGCTTCTACAGGACTAAAGAGCAAAATCGGACGAAATATATATATGGGAGCTATAGCTAAATCTTAACCGATTTTCTTCAAATTCGGTGGTGTTGGTTCATGGATCAAGAAACTCTACCATTCTAAATTTCAAAACGATTGGATGTAAAATACAGCTTCTTCAGGACTAAAGAACAAAATCGGACGAAACATATGTATATATGGGAGCTATAGCTAAATCTTAACCGATTTTCTTCAAATTCGGCAATGTTGGTTCATGGATCAAGAAACTCTACCATTATAAATTTCAAAATGATTGGATGTAAAATACAGCTTCTACAGGACTAAAGAGCAAAATCGGACGAAACATATATATGGGAGCTATAGCTAAATCTTAACCGATTTTCTTCAAATTCCGCAATGTTGGTTCATGGATCAAGAAACTCTACCATTCTAAATTTCAAAACGATTGGCTGTAAAAAACAGCTTTTATAGGACTAAAGGGCCAAATCGGACGAAAAATATATATGGGAGCTATAGCTAAATCTTAACCGATTTTCTTCAAATTCGGTAGTGTTGGTTCATGGATCAAGAAACTCTACCATTCTAAATTTCAAAACGATTGGACGTAAAATACAGCTTCTTCAGGACTAAAGAGCAAAATCGGACGAAACATATGTATATATGGGAGCTATAGCTAAAGCTTAACCGATTTTCTTCAAATTCGGCAATGTTGGTTCATGGATCAAGAAACTCTACCATTCTAAATTTCAAAACGATTGGATGTAAAATACAGCTTTTATAGGACTAAATGGCCAAATCGGACGAAAAATATATATGGGAGCTATAGCTAAATCTTAACCGATTTTCTTCAAATTCGGTAGTGTTGGTTCATGGATCAAGAAACTCTACCATTCTAAATTTCAAAACGATCGGATGTAAAATACAGCTTCTATAGGACTAAAGGGCCAAATCGGAAGAAAGATATATATGGGAGCTATATCTAAATCTGAACCGATTTCAACCAAATTCAATAGCGATCTTAACACCTGCGAAATACTCTAAACTGCAAAATTTCAGAACGATTGGAGTGAAATTGCGACATGTAGTCGACGAACAACTTTACATGGACAGACAGACGGACATCGTTAAATCGACTCAGCTAGTGATTCTGAGTCGATCGGTATACTTTAAGGTGGGTCTAGCTGTGTTATTTTCAGGTGTTACAAACATCTGCCGTGAAACAAACTTATAATACCCTGTACCACAGTGTGGTGTAGGGCATAAAAAGCGAAGACAACATCCATTGGATTGTTTCTGTGTTTTCTTCTTCTGCTTCATCATACATCTCGTTTGAGCATCTTTTGTTGGCGTGTTTTAGCCAAACTTTAATCGCTGGGGCCGTCGTTGGCGCAGGCGCAGTCGATGTCGACGACGATGATAGCTTCTTTAAGCCATACCGGGTCGGTGGTTGTCTTTTCCCATTGTCTTATTTATTGATTGTGGGGAGGGGAGCTCTGTCGCTGTTCATCATCGTCGCCGCCGCCGTCGTCTGGCGGTTGGTTGCTTCTTGATTAGTTGCAAATGAACAAAATACCGGCTAAATAAAAAATAAAAATTAATTTTAGCCTCTTAACGTGTTCCGTGAAATTATCACGTCGATGTTAACCATAAATCCAAGCATGTTTTTGCTCCATTCCATATCCATCGTATGTATAATACGAATATTTTGCAAATTTTTATTTTTTATTTCTGATTTTTATTTGTCTTATCGCCTCTGCATTGTTTAATCAACTTTTAAGTAATTTCTTAAAACAAAAAAAATTAAACCAGTTTTCACACTTTTGATTTCATTCGAAATTTTCAATTTGTATTAATATTCGTTTGTTTCTAGGTCCAGCGTGTTTCAGGTTAAAAATCAGATTATTGCTGAAAAAAAAATAATCTGGACATTTCCAGCTGATTGAGATTGGGAAGAAAGCCTTGAGGTTTCAAGAAATCAAGTCAAGAAAATCCTCTGTTAGTAGGCTCCTCTGTTGCTAGCTGATTTTTAGGCGGCTTGGCGATCTCTCATTTAATTACTATGCATTTTATCAATGTATTAACATACGTATATAAAATTTACAAATAGCAAATTGATTGACCGACTACTACGGGATAATCTAATTCCGCCCAACTTTATTGACTTCTTCAAAAATTTGACTAAATATGGATTATATAATTTGGGTAACTTTTAAGAATAAAATGGGAAAAATTCTAAATATGATATCCTCTTGGAGGCCAGAGATAACAAGTCGTGAGAGAAATTCGGAAGTGTATATAAAATGTACCTCTATTTAAAATTGAAAAGAATGAGCAACTTGTACCAAGGGAGATTTATTAAAATAAATATGTGTGAACTGGAAAAGAAGTAAAATCAGATAGCAAATTACACTATGCAACAAAATTTTTGTCCGAGGGATGTGGATAACAATTTCTGGTGCAATTAGGTGTCACAAACACGAAAAAAATATTAAATAAATTTTTTATGGTAAATTTTTTTTTTAAATTCCAGCTTTCATGGAAAGTATATTCAGTATTTGGACCATAATTTCAAGTATAAGCCTGATTGAGCCGTGTTATGCCTCAAATTAAAGGGCATTATGAGGGCTACATATGTTGCAATCTTTGGTTTAGTAACAGTCGTCAAAAATATGAGAAAAAAATGATTTTTTTTTAAAAAAAAAATAATTTTTCCTGGTACAAAAAAAAAAACATAAAAAATAGAAAAAAATTGAAAAAAATATTTTATCACATTTTTAAAAACCCAGCATGCTAAAGAAGAAAACACTGTATATTTGAAAGTTATGAGCCATTTTGTAAATGTTAGGGAAATTCAAAAAAATCTTGTTTCATGTCTCTTCGTTTTTAAATGATGAGAGAGACATATAAGTGAGAGAGACATATAAGAGACATTGCACTTGCATTTTATTTTATGAGGATTGATGTCAGACATTATAAAATTATAGAGATTATGAGGTTTTATGGCCGTTCGTAACCCTCCATAAAACATGATATGCAATGTGAGAGCTATATTGGATGAGATCTGCTCAGATAGAGGGTTATTCAAAAATTGTTGTGGTTTTTATTTATGAGGTTTCCATTCAGTTACGTCTTTTAGGGACATGGACATACATCCCAGTCGTATATACAGGTAGTAAAATTATACATATGTACGCAATAAAAAGTAGTACGCGGCGGTCTTGAAAATATTGGGTGTCTACTTTCGAAGCAAACTATATGTCAGCTACAGGTACTGCAACTTATGAACCTTAAACCCGGAATTTATGAATGAAATTTCTTATTAATAATCTAGTGTAATTCAGCGCCTTAAAGAGATAAGTCGATTTTCTGAAAAAAGTTATATTTCAAAGTATGAGTAAAAGGCAATGAATTTTTCAATGTGTAAATGAACCCGACAATTTCTTCCACATCCGCGGAAAATATGTAATTAAAAAATGGACGTGCGTTAAGTAAAATAATAGTAGAAATATATGTGTTATATTTTGCTATACGAGTTAAAAATATGAACGAACCGGGGCCACCTAGTATTTTGTGTAATTCGTGCCATGTAAATCTTACTCGATGGACTAGTGGAAGAATGCGGTAAGTACTTTAAAATCAATGTATTACAATGTTTTGTGGAATAAAACGTTTTAATTTTAGACTTCACGTGCAATTTGGAATGCCAATGATTTGGAGCCAACCATTTATTCAGGATACGGACTGCTACTTTTGTCTTAGTTAGTAGATTGGAGTAGGAAGTGTCCAAGTATAGCTAACAGCTTAATAAAGGAAACATCATCAAGTTCAACTGAGTACTCAACTCTGTGCGATTCAAGTTTGAGTCAGAAGTTATCGCTTTTAACTCAGTTTCAACTCGTTGATCTAGTGAGAGATTTGGAACTGACCAATGATAAGGCAGAACTACTTGCATCTGGTATGAAACAGTACAATATTTTGGCCCCAGATGTTAACATATCATGTCATTATAGAGTCCGTGATATACCTTACAAAAAATTTTATACAACTGTGGATAACAGATGCTTTTGCAAGGACATTCCCGGATTGTTCGAGGAACTTAATGAAACAATTCAAAGGAATGGCGGTTATTTGTTGACAGCAGTAAAGGAAGTTTTAAAGCAGTACTTTTACACAACGGAAATCAGAAACCGTCGATTCCCATTGCTCATGCTGTCAGCACTAAGGAATCATACGAAACAATGGCTAAATTTATAAAATACATAAAATATGAACATGACTGGAAAATTTGTTGCGATTTAAAAGTAGTTGGTATGTTATGCCTCTGGGATAGCCGATATTTTGCCACCACTGCATAGTAAGCTGGGGCTCTTTAAAAATTTTGTAAAAGCCTTAAGGAAAGATGGCAATTCACTCACAAGTTTATTTAAAAGTCTTTCTTTTAAAAAAAATCGAAGAAGGAGTTTTTGATGGGCCTAAAATAAGGAAACTAATGAAAGATGTGAATTTCGAATCATATTTGACGTCGGATGAAATTGCAGCATGGAGGTCGTTTAAGCTTGTAGTTTCAAATTTCCTTAGATCTAATAAAAGCCCGCAATATGAAACAATGGTTAATGATTTGTTAAAAAATTATGAAAAAAATGGTTAGAAATTATTTTTTTACTTTTAAATTTGTAAATAACACATATGTACGAGTATTTTTCGCTTTATGTATTCCAACAGGTGTAAATATGTCCCTCAAAATTCATTTCTTGCATTCTCATTTAAACCTTTTCCCTGAGAATCTTGGCGACGTAAGTGACG
The DNA here is from genome assembly GCA_963930755.1 of Eudasyphora cyanicolor. NCBI lineage: Eukaryota > Metazoa > Arthropoda > Insecta > Diptera > Muscidae > Eudasyphora > Eudasyphora cyanicolor. The sequence continues at coordinate 269,355,381 of OZ005735.1, forward strand.
AACATGGCTAAAGGTTTCACCAAGAATTGAAGTCCATCGAGCGGCGTTACCATGGGCACTGGGATGAAAGAATGATGGGAGATTATATTTGGTTCCTCATTAGAGAAACCGATTCCGAAATCTACAAACGTCAACAAAGAACTCGCAATTACTTCTAATGGAACTTGTTCATTTAAATAAACTCAAATGTACATAATATAAATAAAAGTAATAAATAAAATCGTTATTTAAACAGAAATTAAAAAAAAAATATTTTTTGTAATTCTCTTACCTCTACCAAAAGGGCCATAATTTCTACATTTATCCATAGATTTTTTCAAATAGGCAAGATTTTCTTCGCTGGGACGCAAACTTTTAAAAAATATAATAAAACATTTTTTTCGATTTTTTTATGTTTTATTTTGTCCCAGGATTTTGTTTTTTGAAAAAAATCAACTTTTTCCAATTTGTTTGATGACTGTTACTAAACTTCTGTTTCTAGGTGAACATTGGTAGCCCACATTAAGAGCTTCAATTTAACGTATAAATCGACCTGCTCGGGCATATACTCTAAAATTATAGTGCAAATACTAAGGGAAACATCGACGATAATAGCATTTTTAATAAAAAAAAATTTAAAAAAAATGTATCCATAAAAAAAAATTTGGTTTTGATTTTATATAACAGTATGCCACAATCTATACAAAAAAATAATTTGTAGGTCTAGAACACAAAAAAAATTTTTTTTGTTGCATAGTGTTATTTTTAAAGCAGGTCGTAAAAGGTATACTCTCACTTTGTGAGTAATGTGTTATTGAATATGAGTAATTCCATGTGAAGTGGTCACAAACATGTTGCCTGTTTTCTACGATTTTGATGAACTTTTCCAGATATGTACTTTGAGGGGTCCTAAACAAGAACCCGCATTTTTAAAAAAAAAAATGAGTTACGGCCTTATGAAAGTTTTGGAAATTTTTAAGAAAAAAAAATTAACGTTTGACTGAGAAGATTTTTTTTGTTTTGTAATGGATAAAAAACAAATCGTGCTCATTAAAAAAAATTTTACAATATTTTTAAATTAAAAAAAAATAAATAAATAAAAATTAGAGCCCCCCAGTAGGCGAGTTGGTAGCGTACTCGCCTATGAGTTTGGGGGTCGTGGGTTCGATTCCCACCAGAGGCTCTTGTCTGTCGCTGCAAAATTCAGCCATATGGTCTTTGTAACCCGGCCTTTCCCTGGTCCTTAAAATTAGAATATAAATTTACTTTGTATTCATATAAATAAATAAATAAATAAAAATTAAAATCATTTTTATGAAAAAATACACCTATTATTTTTGTGTTTTTTTTTTGCATTGTAGATTATATTGTCGATAATACCTCCAGAAAGTTTTATGATGGACACTCTTCATATTCTTGAGAAAAAAAATAAAATGAATGAGACATTTTAATTTTTTTTTTTTGAATTCAGGGCTCTTTATACCCTATACGAGGGTATATATCATTTGCTACGGAAAAAAGTGTAACACATCGAAGGAGTGATCTAAGACCCTAAGTATGTTCGGAGGAAATCCGTTTTGGGTCATTTTAAGTCGAATGAGCAATGTCCGTCCGTCTGTCTGTCTGCTGGCTGGTGCGCACGATAACTCTCGAAAGGATTAACCGATTGACTTCAAATTTGGTATGTGGTAATATTTTTTTCTATCTCCGGCTAAGTTCGAAGATGGGCCATATTGGTCCACTCCTTCTAGTACCTCCCCCACAAAGGGTTAAAATGTTGTGAAATATTGATTCTTTAATTGCTGCTATACTACTTATTCGAATCTTCTGAATTTCCACACATAGTATTAGCTTATTAGTCGCTATCAACTCGAGAAAAATGGGCGAAGTTGCCACGTCCCTTTTGGTACCTCCCACACAAATGCACCGTTTTGCACCAAAAGTTAACAGCTTATAACATTAATAACAGTGTATAAAAATACTTGAAATTTTGTACAGTGTAATGTTTTTATAGTGCCTATACCCCTGTAAAAAATGGGCGTTATCGCCACTCCTGTACCTCGCACACAAAATGCCCAAATCATACCACAATTTAATATCTCATAACGTTTATACCAGTGCACATAAATGCTTATAATTCGGCACAGTGCAATGAATTTAAAGTATGTAATGTTCAGCGAAAAATAGGTGTATTTGATAAACTCCTTCTGGTACCTCCCGCACAAATTGACAGAATAATTCCAGTAATATTCAATATTACATTACTCACAAAGTGAGGGTATACCTTAGTCGGTTTACCCGACTGAAACTTTCTTACTTGTTTTTCTGATTTTAATGAAATTTTCCAAATATGTACTTGGCAGTGTGCAAAACAAGAATCAGGATTTGTTTAAAAAAAATCAAAACATGAAACATGTGGTACAACAGCCAAATCCAAATGGCAAGACCTAGAATCGTGAAATTTGGTGTGAGAGTAGCTCTTGGGACGTAAAGAAGAACAAGGAGCGATTTTTATCCCCACACCTTAGAGAGGAGGGTATATGTCTGTCTGTCCGCTGGCTGGTGCGCACGATAACTCTCGAAAGGAGTAACCGATTGACTTCAAATTTGGTATGTGGTAATATTTTCTTCTATCTTTGGCTAAGTTTGAAGATGGGCCATATTGGTCCACTCCTTCTGGTACCTCCCCCACAAAGGGTTAACATTTAGTGAAACATTAATTATTTAATAACTTCTAAAATTTGAATCCTCTTAAATTCTACATATAGTATTTGTTTATTAGAGAAAAATGGGCAAAGTTGCCCCGCCCCTTTTGGTACCTCCCACACAAATGGACAATTTTGAACCAAAAGTTAAAAGCTTATAACTTTGTTACAAGTCCATACAAAGATTTGAAATTTTGTACAGTGTAATGGTTTAATAGTACCTAAAATGCAATGAAAAATGGGCATTATTGCCACGCTCCTTTTGGTACCTCCCACACAAATGGACCTTTTTGTAGCAAAAGTAAACAGCTTTTAACGTTAATACCAGTGCATACAAATACTTGCAATTTCGTTCAGTGCAATGCTTTTATAGTGCCTAGAGTCTAGAGAAATGTGGCCGTAATTGGCACGCCCCTTTTGGCACCTCTCACACAAATGAACCATTTTGTACCAAAAATAAACTGCTTTTAACTTTAATACCAGTACATACTTTAAAGATATTAAATGCAATTTAAATTGCAAATAATTTAATTTAAAAAAATAATAAAATTACTAATATTTTTTTTTTGGGACTCATGGCGAGGGGATTCACAAGTCGGTTTACCCGACTGAACTTTCTTACTTGTTTTTTTTTTAAATTTAGGGGCACAGTGGGACAGAAAAGGGATAAATATGGTACCACCGCCAAATTTAAAGCCTAAAATTAGAATGGTGAAAATTGAAGCGAGGGATATATTTACAACAACTCATCGGGGTAGTCAGTTTTTTATGTATTCGTAGTTTTCGGGGCGCAGTGGGGAAAAACTGTAAAATATTGTACAGTGGCTTAAAAATGTCAAACTATATCAATGATTCCAGGGTAACTTTTGGAACATAAACTAGAGATTGAAAGTGATTTTTAGTAATTCTAACTTTAAGAGGCACAGTGGGACAAGACGGGTTAATTATGGAGCATGGGGAAAAAATGGAACGTTCTGCCAAAATTGGAACTTAAACATGAGATATGAAGAGTTTATATGCTTTTTGGAGCACAGTAGTCAAAAACGGTTAAATAATGCACAGAGGAGAAAATATGATTAAATATGTTACAGTCGGGGAAAAAGGTTTAAGTATGCTAGCGAGGAGACACATTTTAAATACGGTTGAGACAACAATTTGTGAAATATGGTAGAGTGGAGAAAAAATTTTGTACAGTGAGATAAAGAGTTGAATGGGGCACAGTTGTGCAAAAAGGCTTAACTATGGTACAGTGGGGTAAAAATAGTTATATATATAGCATGATCCATTTCGAAATTGAATGGGGAATGTTTGAATGAATATTCTTTGGCATTTATTTTTTGAAGATTATGTCTATCAAATGTTGGCCGCGGCTACGTCTCAGCATTTCGACTGGTAACTGGCGAATGACACGCGTGATGTTTTGCTCCAAGGCCTGAATCGAAGCGGGTTTGTCCGCATAAGCATTAGACTTTACATATCCCCACAGGAAAAAGTCTAACGGTGTGATACCACACGATCTTGGTGGCCAATTGACCGGCCCAAAACGTGAAATTATCTGCTCACAGAAGTGTTCTCTCAATAAATCCATTAATTGATGCGATGTGTGCGAAGTGGCGCCGTCTTGTTGAAACAAAATGTCGCCGAGATCCCGAGCTTCAATTTCAGGCATCAAATAGTCGGTTGTCGTGGCACGATAACGGTCGGCATTGACGGTTACGTTCTCACCGGCATGATTTTTGAAGAAATATGGACCGATTATTCCACCGGCCCACACCAAACCGTTGTTTTTTCTGGATGAAGTGGCAGCTCTTGAATCTCTTCAGGTTGTTCCTCGTCCCAAATGCGGCAATTTTTCTTGTTTACATACCCATTGAGCCAGAAATGGGCCTCATCGCTCAACACAATTTGGCTCGAAAATGTCGGATCTTGGAACTTTTCAACAGCCCATAAAGCGAAGCGATGTCGCTTGGGAAGGTCGGGCGGTTTCAGTTCTTGCACAAGCTGTATTTTGTATGCTTTCAATTTAAGATCTCGACGTAAAATGCGCCAAGTCGTTCCATACGTCAGTCCGAGTTGCTGCGAACGGCGCCGAATCGACTCTCCATGGTCTTCGTGTACACTCTCAGCTACGGCCGCGTGCTGCGTGCTGGACGTGGTCTATTCGGTAGAATATTATCCAATAATGAATGCTGGGTCTCAAGATGGGTGATGGTTTTGCGAATAGTACGCTCAGTAGGCCGATTATGTATGGCATGATCGTCGTGAAATTCTAAGACGATTTAGCCATGTCCGTCGGTCTGTCTGCCTGTTGAAATCACACTACAGTCCTTAATAATAGAGCTAGGTTGATCAAATTTGGTAGAAATAGTTTTTATAGTTGCAGTTCGTTTGGGATAGCAAATGGGCCATATCGGTCAATGTTTTGATGTAGTTCCCCTATAAGGTCGCTCAATTTTGCTGAAACTTTGCAGTTCGTATTCTATTGTGACTAGAATTCATCACAATAAAAATTTTGCAAACCGGTTGATATTTTGTTATAGTCATCCTACAGAGGTCGCTTCAAAATAGGCTTATTTAAATCATAAATACCACATTATCTAAGCATTTTAAGCGAATCTTTGCAGTTAGTGTTTTTTTAGTCAAGAGTTCATCACCGTGAACTTTTTTAAATTAGTTCATATTTTGTTGTAGTCCACCTATAGTTGTCGCTCCCAAAAACGCTTGTTTAAGCCATAAACACCACATTTTCTAAGCAATCTACACTAAAAAAAAGCGTACTGAAAATCAAAGAATTTGTCGTAAAGTTTAAGATTTCGGCAATGATTTCGAGCCAAAGACAATCGCTATAAAAATAAGAAGGTTTTATAGTTAATTTAAAGACGTGAATAGTACTTGGTTTGAGGATGCATTTCATAGAATCAAGAATTTTGGGTAATAAAAATAATTATGTTTGGTCTTAAACTAAGCACATTTTGGCGTAAATTTAAGTTTGCCGCGTGCTTATTTGTAGTAAAAAATCATATAATTTAAAACATTATCGTAATAAAATTTAAAATGTCTGTCCTTGATATAAGAATGTACTGGTATTAATTTAAGGCATGCATGGATTTAAATATAGTTTTTTAAAATATGTATGGAAAATTCGTTACATTGTATTTATTATAATGTTACTCTCATTAATGTGTTATTTTCTTTGAAATCATTTAATATTCATAAAAAATATGCTTCATGCAAGTTATAGTGTTGACTTATAAATTCAAAACACAACGTTTTCTCTTTCTAAAGATTGGATTTATTATACAAAAAATGTATGATACGTATTACGGATAACATTGCACATTTTACAATTTAAAACAATATTTTAGTTATATAAAGACAAACCGGCCAACACACTATCGTAATATTGTTATTATTGGTATGTATCGATTTGAAAATCTATAGTGGGATTCGTTCTCCATTTGTTGACCAAGAACAATTTTCCTTGGAACTGACATTAATTTTTAACATGGAATTTGGCTGGAATTTAAATAGAAATTGTATAAAATATTTGTTATATAATTAGTTTTACATATCATATAGTTTGTATGCTCACTTATTTGCTGCAATTTGTAAATTTCATTCCCCACTGAATTTTTCATATATCCAAATAAAGTTCATTACATGATCTAAAATTAAAATAATCTAAAAAGAGATTAAACGGAATTATTTATATACGAAAAAGTATAAAAATAAATGTTATCATATCACAGTAACAAAATGTGAAAAATAAGAGGTATATTTAAATCTTTGACATGTAATACTTACAGTGAAATATTTGGTACAATTGGTCACTCTTCTACGACACAATTACGCATAATAGATCCATTCAAAAATTGCTTTACTAAAAATTTTAAAAATATTTTTATATAATATATTATTAATTATTTGGACTGTGTGTTTTGAAAGTGACGTCAGCGACATTTTTATGTATATATAAATTGAGTTAGGGATGGACTCGGCATCAGATTAGGCGCATATAATTTTATCAAAAATAATTTTCTATAAAAAGTCAAACGTGATTTAGATTTTAAAACCTTAAGTTTTGTTAGCAAACAAATTACAAAAACGTTTTTTTAAGTACGGTGAATATTTAAAATACAAAAAAAAACCGTGGATTGTTTTGCAGAACATATGATTTATTATTAAAATATTGTTAATATACTACTACAATTTTATGCACTTTTGATTATTATTCAGCTTAATTAAAATGCAACTTCTTCTTAAAAATACATACATATAACTGCAACAAAAATTAAAAAAGGGTTTTCATTTAAAATTGAATTGTATCTACACTTTTTTTTCATAAACATTAATTTAAATAAAAATAACGGTCTTTTCTTTTGTGCCAAAAAATGGTAAATTGTTTCTGCCTTTCGCCCTAAAACGATTTTTTGATTTCGTTTATGAGAAAATACTGCAATGCGAAAGGGGTCTAAAATGCTGCTCTCTGACAGGACACCATAATTTTTTAGAAAAGAAAACATCATAATATTATACTATTCCATGAGGTTGCTTATTAAAGATCATTCTTAGGTAGGTAATGCATATTTATCTTATGTAAGAACATTTTATTAAAAGCGGAAAACAAACCACCAGGAACGTTTCCTAAGTTACTTCGCTGACGTATTTAATTTAAAAAGTTTGTTTTGAATGTGGCTTAATTACATTTACCATTGAAAAAAAACGAGTTAATAGAACTTAAACGCGAACAGAAACAAATGCTGCTTATGACATTCATCACTCTGCTGTTAGATTAGCAAATATGTACGAATCCTAGATTAAGATACTATTTGGTCCATATTAAATTTTTCATACAAAATGCAAAAATTTAACCAATTTGGCCTAATGTAACAGCAGGTTTAACTATAAAGTACGAGTATAACACTAAATCGAAAAAAATTAAATTGTATTTTCGTTTGCTTTGTATTTCGTTTGTGTGTGTATTCAAATTAAACTTAGAAAAAGTCAAAAGTTGTAACTCTTTTTTAAATAAAATATATTCGGAAAACAATAACATTGTTGGTGTGATTTTACATATTTTATTTGTGAAAGTCAGTTCGCAAATGTATTTCGTTGTAATCTATTAATATATGCATTCGAAACTAAGTTTCTTGATTTTCAAATAAAATTTGTTCACAAATTTGTTGTAATTTATTCTTTTATCTCCAAATATTTCGCAATATAAAATTAAAATTGTTCTGAAAAGAAATCAAATAGAATGATTAAAGAAAATACAAATAAATGTCATCATATCACGATAGGAAAACGTTGAAAACTCAGAGAAATATTTCAATCGTTTATATAATACTTACGTTGAAATATTTGGTAGAATTTGTCACTTTTCTACGACAGAAATACTTCTAAAAGACCCATTCTAAAATTGTTTTACTAAAAAAAAAGATAGTTGTATAACATACTATTAATAACAAATTTCTGTATTGCCAGAAATAATTTTACATTTCTGCTTTATGCGCTGTTAGCAGTTATTTTTAATAAATATATAATTTCCAATTGAAATGTGTTTTGTTAATTTTGTAATCACCAATATGTTGTTTATTTCAGGACTATATATTATATTTCACTCATGTAAACATTTTCCTATTGCCTCTTCCAGTATTACAAAACCTTTTACGTGCAGTTTTATTGTCCATTTTTTAATGTTCGCATAAATCTCTTCACAGGACTTTCTAACAAGATCACTTCAAAAATGTATGTACATACATCACCATATAAAACATACAGCAAAAATAACTACGATGCACGCACTCCCTTATAACCGAGATCGATGGAGACGCCGACGGCATAACCACATACATACGCACATGTACACGAATCCTCGTGATTCACAACTGCCGTTATTTTGAGTTTCAGTTCTTTTTGTTGCTATGGTATGGTGCCAAGCAACATACACGTATACTTACATATTCACCGCAATTTCATTTTTTTTACAATCCGCGTCTCAAAACACACAACCACTTCCATCCATAGCTTCCAAGTAACTGATTTGAAAGAAAACGAACAACAGATTATTCTCTATACTCAGAGGGCTCTTCTAACATTCCATAACAATTATTTATCCACACATTAACAAACAACTTTAATTCTCCGAAAGAGAGAGAGAGATAAAATAATTCTCTCGTATGTATTCTTAAAAATAATGCCAATAATCATAAAATTTATTACCAAGACAACTTTTCTTTAAAGGGGAGCATAGCCTTAAATTTATTACTCAAATATCTCATACTGTCAATTAAGTCCGATTCGTATTGAATATTACATAAAATAATGCGGATTGTCACAAAAATAATGATTTTGTTCTTTAATTGTAAGGCGTACATTTAAAGAAGGGCGTACACAAAACTAATGATTAGATAGTCATTAATTCAAATTCAAAAAACTTTAGATTAAGGAAAATTTCGTAAAAAACATGTAAATTTTCATTATTTTAATGAAAATTGTGATTGAATTTATGCCGAGGTCGCATACTTAATTTAAGAATGTGTCGTCATTAATTTTATTACTATTTTTTTTTCAGTGTAGCTGAAAGTTTGAAACTTTGAAAATTTAGTCAGTTTATATTTTGTTGTAAGCCATATATACAACATTTTTCAGATGAAGAGTTTGATTAAAGAATTTTTCTTCAAAATCGGCAATGTTGGTTCATGGATCAAGAAACTCTTCCATTCTCAATTTCAAAATGATTGGATGTAAAATACAGCTTCTACCGGACTAAACAGCAAAATCGGACGAAACATATATATGGGAGCTATAGCTAAATCTTAACCGATTTTCTTCATATTCGGCAATGTTGGTTCATGGATCAAGAAACTCTACCATTCTAAATTTCAAAACGATTGAATGTAAAATATAGCTTCTATAGAACTAAAGGGCTAAATCGGACGAAACATATATATGGGAGCTATAGCTAAATCTTAACCGATTTCCTTCAAATTCGGTAGTGTTGGTTCATGGATCAAGAAACTCTACCGTTCTAAATTTCAAAATGATTGGATGTAAAATACAGCATCTTCAGGACTAAAGAGCAAAATCGGACGAAACATATATATGGGAGCTATAGCTAAATCTTAACCAATTTTCTTCAAATTCGGCAATGTTGGTTCATGGATAAAGAAACTCTTCCATTCTAAATTTTAAAACGATTGGATGTAAAATACAGCTTCTATAGAACTAAAGGGCCAAATCGGACGAAAGATATATATGGGAGCTATAGCTAAATCTTAACCGATTTTCTTCAAATTCGGCAATGTTGGTTCACGGATCTTAATCATCTCAACCGATTTCAACCAAATTCAATAGCGATCTTAACAGCCGCGAAATACTCTAAACTGCAAAATTTCAGAACGATCGGAGTGAAATTGCGACCTGTAGTCGACGAACAACTTTACATGGACAGACGGACGGACGGATAGACGGACATCGTTAAATCGACTCAGATAGTGATTCTGAGTCGATCGGTATACATTAAGGTGGGTCTAGCTGTGTTATTTTCAGGTGTTACAAACATCTGCCGTGAAACAAACTTATAATACCCTGTACCACAGTGTGGTGTAGGGTATAATGATTGGATGTAAAATACAGCTTCTACAGGACTAAAGAGCAAAATCGGACGAAACATATATATGGGACCTATAGATAAATCTTAACCGATTTTCTTCAAATTCAGCATTGTTGGTTCATGGATCCCGAAACTCTACCATTCTAAATTTCAAAACAATTGGATGTAAAATATAGCTTCTATAGGACTAAAAGGCCAAATCGGACGAAACATATATATGCGAGCTATAGCTAAATCTTAACCGATTTTCTTCAAATTCGGCAATGTTGGTTCACGGATCAAGAAACTCTTCCATTCTAAATTTCAAAACGATTGGATGTAAAATACAGCTTCTATAGGACTAAAGGGCCAAATCGGACGAAAGATATATATGGGAGCTATATCTAAATCTGAACCGATTTCAACCAATAGCGATCTTAACAGCTGCGAAATACTGTAAACTGCAAAATTTCAAAACGATTGGAGTGCGACCTTGAATTGCGACCTGTAGTCGACGAACAACTTTACATGGACAGACGGACGGACGGATTTTTTTTATTTCTGTTTAAATAACGTTTTTATTTACATACATGCATTATGTACATTTGAGTTTATTTACATGAACAAGTTTCATTAGAAGTAATTGTGAGTTCTTTGTTAACATTGGTAGATTTCGGAATCGGTTTCTATAATGAGGAACCAAATATAATCTCCCATCATTCTTTCATCCCAGTGCCCTTGGTAACGCCGCTCGATGGACTTCACTACTTGGTGAAACCTTTCGCCATATTCGTCACTTACGTCGCCAAGATTCTCGGGGAAAAGGTTTAAATGAGAATGCAAGAAATTAATTTTGGGGGACATATTTACACCTGTTGGAATACATAAAGCGAAAAATAAGTTAGAAGAATGCATACATACATATGTGTTATATACATAAATATAAGAAAATATATTTCTTACCAATTTTTTTCATAATTTTTTAACAAATCAGTAATCATTGTTTCATATTGCGGGCTTTTATTGGATCCAAAGAAATTTGAAATTACAAGCTTAAACGACCTATGTACATGCTGCACTTTCTTCCGACGTCAAATAGGATTTTTTTTTGAAAAGAAAGGCTTTTAAATAAACCTTTTAAATATGAGAGTGAATTGCCATCTTTCCTTAAGGTTTTTAAGGAATTTATAAAGAGCCCCAGCTTAATATGCAGTGGTGGCAAAATATCGGCTATCCCAGAGGCATAACATACCAACTACTTTTAAATCGCAACAAATTTTCCAGTCATGTTCATATTTTATGTATTTTACTAATTTAGCCATTGTTTCGTATGATTCCTTAGTGTTGACAGCATGAGCAATATGAATCGAAGGTTTCTGATTTCCGTTGTGTAAAAGTACTGCTTTCAACAAGTAACCGCCATTCCTTTGAATTGTATGTTTGATTAAGTTCTTCGAACAATCCGGGAATGTGCTTGCAAAAGCAGTTATATAAAATTGACTTCTGACTCAAACTTGAATCGCTCAGAGTTGAGTACTCAGTTGAACTTGATGATGTTTCCGTTATTAGGCTGTTAGCTATACTTGGAGACGTCCAACTCCAATCTACTAACTTAGACAAAAATAGCAGTCCGTATCCTGAACTATTTAGTTTTCTCCAAATCGTTGGCATTCCAAATTGCACGTGAAGTCTAAAATTGAAACGTTTTATTCCACAAAACGTTGTAATACATTAATTTTAAAGTACTTACCGCATTCTTCCACTAGTTCATCGAGTACGATTTACATGGCACGAATTACACAAAATACTAGGTGTCCCCGGTTCGTTAATATTTTTAAATCGTATACCAAATTATTACACATATATTTCTTCTATTAGTTTACTAAACGCACGTCGATCTTTTTAATTACATATTTTCCGCAGATGTACCAGAAATTGTCGGGATCATTTACACATTGAAAAGCATTTTACTCATACTTCGAAATAGGTTAGGTTAGGTTAGGTTGAGAAGAGGAGGCGGTGAAATTCCACCTCATGTCCTTGGACATACACGTAAGCCAGTATTCGGCCTGTTGTGCGCTCTAATTGTTATTATTTAGAAAGGTCGGTAAGCTATTTTAGGAACTCTGTACTGTCGACATAGTCCTTAATTTTCTTCCAGTCTACGCCCCTAAGTTGGGTCAAGTCTGGTATAGCATCATTTCCTAAGAAACGTGATCTATTGTTGGCGAACGCTGAGCAGTGACAGAGGAAATGCTCCAACGTTTCATCATCCTCCCCGCATGCCCTACATATGCTGTCATCTACAACTCCTATCCTATGTAGGTGTGCTTGTAAGCATGTGTGTCCTGTAAGGACGCCCATGATCTTACTAATTTCTACCTTGCTCAATCTCAGTAAGGTCTTGGCCTTGTCCTCGTTTGGGTCACCCCACAAGACCTTCGTTGTCTTCCCAACGTTTTCACCATTCCATAGCGTGATATGGGCGTTCTTCGCCCATATTTGTAGTTCAGAACGCATAACTCTGAAGGGTTTTGCGTTCTCTAATGTTGTTGTTTGCAAGTCTCTGGCTCTAGATGCCAAGGCGTTTGCTTTCTCGTTACCCCTTACTCCGCAATGGCCAGGCACCCATATGATGCATATAGTGCCGTATTCGGAGTAGGCGTTAATCGCCATTTTACAATCTAAAACGGTCCTCGACCTCACCGTTCTAGACGTTATCGCCCTAATAGCCATTTGGCTATCTGTGAAAATATTCACTTTTGTTGGTCTTGTGTTAGTCCCAAGCCAGCTCACACATTCTGTAATTGCTCGGACTTCCGCCTGCAGGACTGTGTTATGGTCTGGCAGACGGAATAAGAGTTCGGTTTCCGGTTCTTCGATGTAAAGTCCTAGCCCCGTTCTCTCCCCTAGTTTCGATCCATCTGTATAACAGCAATTTCCAGATGTTGTCTGTACTACGGTTCCATCAATCCAGGATTGTCTGTCTGGTATCATGGTCTCACACTCAGCAACCATTGATCTTTCAGGTATTCTGTCGGATACTGATGATATGTCAGTTAAATCCACCGTCACTACCTCAGCTTTTGATGATATGACACGTGATCGCTTTCGATCCATTCGCCCATCACTTTGAGCCTCGTCGCCGTGAGGGCAGCTTCATATCTAATCTGTATTTCTATTGGTTGGATATTCAAGATCGTCTCCAATGCCCTACTGGATGTGGTCCTCATTGTCCCGCTTATGCCGAGACAACACATTCGTTGGACCTTTTGTAATATCATTATGTTGCACTTATTCTTCATTGATGTCCACCACACTACTGATGCGTAAGTCAAAATAGGTCTGATTACGCTCTTGTAGAGCCATTGTGTCATACTTGGATTAAGGCCCCATTTTGAGCTAATGGCTCTTCTACATAGTGCCCAGCATATGTGAGCCTTGTTTGCTCGTTCTTCTATGTGGCACTTCCAATTTAGTTTCCTGTCCAGGATAACACCTAAGTATTTAACCCTGTTGGAAACTGGAATTGTTTTGTTTAGGAAATGCGGGTCATCATACTGACCAATCTTCGTTTTCCTTGTGAACAGACATATCTCTGTCTTTTCTGGGTTTACATTTAGGCCTCTCGGTCGAGCCCAGTCATATGCAATTTTTAGAGCCGTTTCGGCCCTTCTACAAAGTTGATTAGGATTCTTCCCCCTCAGAAGTATTATAACGTCATCTGCGTAACAGACTGGTTTAAGTCCTTCATCCGTTAGTATCCTTAGGAGACTATTTATAGTAGTGACCCACAGGAGTGGTGATAAAATACCGCCCTGTGGTGTTCCCTGTGCTACTCTGTCTCTTATTTTTATGTCGTGGGACCCACAATTTATCCATCTATTCCTTAGCATGTGGCTTATCCAGTCTCGGAGAGCCCGGTCCACCTGAAACTGGTCTAAGGATTGGATGAGTGTGTCGGTCCGTACATTATTGAACGCCCCTTCAATGTCTATACATACCGCAAGTGTATACATCTTTCCATTGAAGGATTCTTCTATGTTGTGTACTACATCGTGTAGGGCGGTATCCACCGATCGCCCTTTAACATAGGCATGTTGTCTAAATTTTAGCATTTCGCCTGGTATCTTACTTTTAATCATGGTATCCACTATACGCTCCATGGTTTTGAGTAAGAACGATGTTAGGCTTATTGGTCTATAAGCCTTAGGTGTTGCATAACTTGCCTTGCCGGGTTTAGGTATGAAAACTACTCTTGCCTCCTGCCAGGCTTTCGGTGTGTATGCGAATTTTAGACATGCTGTGAAAATGGCGGCTAGATGAGTTGATATGTAATCCACCTCCATCTGTAGTAGTGCCGGAAATATTCCATCAGGTCCTGGTGCCTTAAATGGTGAAAAGCTTCTTACGGCTTCTTTGACCATATGGTCTGTAATGATATGACTTAGTTGTTCCTCATTTTCACTGTAGTTCGGTATCTCAGTCTGGCCCGTCGTACCTTGCGGAAAATGGGTGTTCATCAAAAGTCTTACCATCTCTTCGGTTGAGTCCACTCATCTGCCCATATCGTCTACCATTGTTTCGGTTTGGGTATGGGTTTTTGAGAGGAACTTTTTAATTTTAGAAACATCGTTAACGCTATCGACCTGTTCGCAGAATAGCTTCCAGGAGTTTCGTTTTGCTGTTCTTGTGATTTTGTTATATTCTCTGAGTCTTCTATGGTAGTCGTCCCAGTATACTGGAGATTTTTTACGGCGTGCCCTATTGTAAAGTCTACGGACCTCTTTCCCAATGTTGCGAATCTCCCCGGTCATCCAAGGCTTCTCTTGGGCTGATTTCCTTTCTCGAAGCGGACAGCTGTCTTCGAAAGACCTTACTAATATATCCGTAATGTAGTCAACATTAGTGTCAATATCCTCAACACTTAGGCACTCGAAAAGTCCATGCCCTAGTCTTTCTCTAATTAGCTTCCCGAATTTTGTCCATTTAGTTTTGGCCTTATTTCTGAAACTTATTGGGTTCGGCGGTGGCCGTGCTATCTTAAACCTTATGTAACGGTGATCAGAAAAAGAATGTTCTTCAGAGACCCTCCATTCCTGTATCACGTCTATTAGATTTTCTGAACATATTGTTATATCTAATACTTCTTCCCTTATTCTATTAACGAAGGTAGCCGTGTTACCTATGTTAAGTGTTATTAGGTCGTTAGTATTCAAGAATTCTACTAGGGCCTGGCCCCGTTTATTAATGTTAGTACTACCCCACGCGACGTGGTGAGAGTTAGCATCGCAACCTACTAGTACTTCGTTACCTGTTTGTTTGACTTTCCTCACCAAGCGTTGTAGTTCCGACGTAGGTGGTAATGTCGGTGAATCGAAAGGCAGATATACTGATGCTAGGTATACACTTCCATTCCCTTGTTTCAGTACTGTAGCATCCGATGTTGACAACTCTGGAGAAAAAAGATAACATAAATTTTTGTGACATATAATACAAGTCCTTGGTCTAGTTCCTGTATTTGCATAAAACAGTTGGTAATTAACGTGATTTAAGCCAGTAACCTTGTTTCGAATCGTCCATGGTTCTTGGATTAAAGCAATATGAGTCTTACCTTTATTTATTATTTCCATCAAAGCGTTGGTTGCCGCCTCGCTCCGATGGAGGTTTATCTGGACGACTTCAATCATTGGTCCTCCAGTAACCGGTCTTCTTGGGAGTCAGTGATTGTAGATTCGGCTCCCTCATCATTTTTTGGCTGCAGTGAGCGCTTATCTTCATCGCTGCCTTTATTATTTATTGGCTCAGTTGTCCGGTTTTCAGCGCCAACCAAAGCCTTACCAATTTTGCAGAAGACTGCTTTGTTCACATAGAACGCCATACCCTTCGTCTTGACCAGGCTGGCCATGGAGAGCCGATCCAAACCCACCACAAGGAGAGTGCCATCACGGTCATTCTCTCTGTGGAAGACTTCCCACCTCTTCACGTCCAGTCCCTTGTTTTGCTGGCCAAAGAGTTTGAGCATGCGTTCTGATGTGAAATTGCTGCCCCATCCTTTGACGTGTACTGTTGTTTTTATGAGCTGAGGGATGTCCCTCCTCCTTACCAGTTTCAGCTTAGCGCCTTCCCAGGGAGAGGGGATGCTATCCACAAGCTCTTTGAGGGTCTCTATACATTCTGGTGACGCGAAATTCATCCTCAGTGTGTCCCCTTTGAACTCGCTGCTCATTATTTGAATTGGGGGCCCGTCGTCGGAGTTGAGAGCGTGCTCCACAATTTTATTATTCACCAAGTCTTCAACGTTGTTGTGTTGGTCAGTGGGGATTTTGCCGGATGCTCTGTTGATGTCGATCACTGCGTAGCAGAGCTCGTCTCTATATTGCTTTCTGGCTACTTTGGCATAAGATGGTGGCTTCTTACCTTTTTCATCAACCAACTTCCTCTTCCGTAAAGATCGTGACATCTTTTCGGATGTACTATGCTTTCCGGAGGGTTCCGTGGTTGCGCTCGCTTCCTTTGTAGTTGGATCGACTTTGTCGCCGGCCTCTCCACCAGGATACAGACTGGAGTCTCCTTCGTGAGGGGCTTGACTTGTTCTCTCCAATTTACTTGAAAGCGGGGAGCTCTTTTTCTTCTTCGGCGGTTTCGCAGTGTTCTGCTCTTCTGGAGATCTGATCCTCTTTCCTGCCTCCGCAGAGGTGGGTGGAGTTTCAGATAGCTCCTTTGGAGCATCCTGCACTATGGCCTGTTTGCTGCTTCGGTTCATCTTCTTCAACTTTCGTCGTTGTGCCCCTGATAGCTTCTTCTTTTTTGTCGTGAGCTGTGCCATGCACGCGTTGACTTCTTCTACCATCTTGCTGACCTCGACGTCTTTGGAGTTAGCTAAAACAGTAATGTTAACGTGTTCGTTTGAGTCGGAGTCGGAATCGGATTCTCTACCTGTACTAGAAGGCTGGGTCCAGTTAATACTCTCCCGTGGTTCCTCCTCTTCCTTCTCCGTATTTTTGCCAATGGCTGTATGTGCGCTTGTTGCATTGTCTGCGACTACAGGCGCCAAGGCACCCACACCTGTAGGAGGATTGGTTGCGCTTGTTTCACTTACTACGACTACAGGTGCTAAGGCAGCCACACCTGTAGGAGACATTGAAAAATTTTTTGGCTCGCTATCTTGGGATAACGACGGCACGTGACTAGGGAGCACATCAACAATTGCCGCCGGTACTGGGGTTATTACTCCCTGCACCGTAACTTTATTTACACATTTCCTACTTTCCATATCGTTTTTTTGTTTTAGGGGAAACACCCCCATAGTCAGTTTTGGTCCGCGGGGAATGCAATATTCCCTAAGGTGGTGTACACACTGTTCCATCCCCCCCAGGGGCGCCTCAGTAAGGATAGAAAAAATCCACCCTCCCTGAGGCATCCCTAGTTGAGATGAAACAGTGTGTCCATCCCCCTCCCCCTATCCGCCACCTGGGGACGCGCCCGTTAGGAGACTGACAACTCCAGCGGGTACTTCGAAAATAACTTTGTTATATTTTTCAAAAAATCGACATATCTCTTTAAGACACTGAATTACACTAATTTATTTATAAGAAATTTCATTCATAAATTCCGGGATTAAGGTTCATTAGTTGCAGTACCTGTAGCTGACATATAGTATGCTTCGAACGTAGAAACCCAATATTTTCAAGACTGCCGCGTACTACTTTGTATTGCGTACATATAATTTTACTACCTGTATATACGACTGAGATGTCTATGCCCCTAAAAGGCTTAAGTAAATGGAAACCTCATAAATAAAAAACCACAAATATTGTTGAATGACCCTCCACCTGAGCGGATCTCATCCAATATAGCTCTCTCATTGCATATAATGTTTTATGGAGGGTTACGAACGGCCATAAAACCTCGCCCTCTCTATAATTTTATAATATATGACATCAATCCTCATAAAAGAAAATGCAAGTGCAATGTCTCTTATATGACTCTCTCACATATGGCGAATTTAATATAAGCAAAAACATCATTTAAAAACGGAAAATGTGAAACAAGATTTTTTTGAATTTCCCTAACGTTTACAAAATGGCTTATAAATTTTACATCTATCCATAGATTTTTCTCAAACATACAGTGTTTTCTTGGGTAAAAATGTCATTAAATATTTTTTCGACTTTTTTTCTATTTTTTATGTTTTTTTTTTGTACCAGGAAAAATATTTTTTAAAAAAAATCATTTTTTCTCATATTTTTGACGACTTTTTCTAAACCAAAGATTGTACGTGAAAGTGATATTTGCAGCACATGTAGCCCTCATAATTTCCTTTAATTAAACGCATAATGCGGCTCAATTAGGCTTACTCTTGAATAATTATGTTCCAAATACTAAATGTACTTTCCATGAAAGTTGGAAATTAAAAAAAATTTAAAAAAAAATTACCATAAAAAATTTTTTTAATATTTTTTTTCGTGTTTGTGACACTAAATTACACCAGAAACTGTTATCCACATCCCTTGGACAAAATTATTGTTGCATAGTATAATTTGACCTAAGACGGATATCCGCCTCAGGACAGTTTAAGTTTAAAATTCACACGTTATGTTCCTAAGGTTTTTGTGAAATATATATAAAATGAAAAGTAAAAACACAACTTATTTTTTGATCTTCAGTTCTGTTGAGATTTTATTGCAAATTGAAACATTACTTAAAAAGCGGGGACTACGGGCAAATGGGCACCGGTGGGTTGGAAACCATTTTCATCAGCGATGTATTCAACGGTGAATTTTTCGCCAGTCTCTGGATGAACCCATTCGTAAGCTCCCTTGACGGAGAGGGATTCGTCTTCGGTACCGGGATTATTCACATGACCAGTGGCGAATTGTTTATTGCCATCGCTTGTTTCGACGGCGTATTCAAAGCTTTCTGGTCCAACTTCGACGACTCGTTTGAGGATCTCAACGTCATTGGCGAAGGCAATGGCAAAGAGTGCAACGAAAACGATCAGGAATTTCATGTTGAATTAGGTGGTTTGTGGTACTTTGAAAGTTCGAAACGTACTCAGTACTTTCTTCTCGGCGTCGGCCGCATTTATACCCCCAAAAAAAGTATTTCGAAAATCATAAATGTAGAACAAAATTAAATCTAATTGGCACATGATGTTCTTAATGCAATTTAACCGCTATTTTGAATTAGATCTGGTATTTAATAAGCAGCCGCTATAAAAGTAATAATCGCAATCATTCTTCGCCCAGAACTCGCTATTCATAAAGAACCCAAAAAAATTAATGATAATAATGCTTATTGACTAACAAAATGATTTGTTAGATGAGAATACAATTTGCAGACATTTCTATACCCGGGATTTGATGTGTTGTTATACCTCACCTTACAGGGAGGGAGGGAAGGTAAATAGCATTTGCTAGAAGAGCGGTAAAAGATGCAATAGCAGTAACTGGTAAATTCCCCAACGCTCTCAGAGACATTCTGCGGTTAGGTTTGTCGAATCTGGTGAATGGAGCCGAAACTGTGGTGGTGGCACTAACCCAAACAAGACGGTGTTGGTTCACTTTACTAGAATGTATAAGATTTCACATGTGGACTCTCCTCAGCTAAATGGAACTGAGCTTGTCCATTCTGCAAGTGCAAAATTTCTAAGTGAAATTCTAGATGGGACATTATTGTTCCGAATTATGTACAGTATTGAAACGGTTAAGGAAGACTTATGTTACTGTAGATATATGTTGGGGACTCTCTCCTAACATTGAATATACCTAGCAGTAGTTCGGCCAATAATATTGTACGGCGGTGTGGTAGACGGCGACTCATTAGCGATATATCACCAGTCAAGTGGTGAACGTTCAGAACGCTCCACCTACTTCCAATTAATAAGCGATTCATCACCAGTCAACTGATGAAGCCTGAGCATCGGCGGAGATTGAAGGGTCGCTATAAGTCCTACTCCACCTACTGCCAATTAATATTGTGGCTATAGAAGCTGTAACCAGAGCGGCATTAAGACTAAACTGTCCATGAATGTGGAGGTACAAGAATTAGAGCAACATGATGAGATCACATTGTAGGGCTCAGCCCAATAGATTCAAATAAATATGTAAATATAAAATAGTGCAATGTTAACCGATCGAGTAGACTATATACAAACGATGTACAGCATCCGGAGGATCTTTACCACTAAACTACCTGCCAGAGAAGAATGGGTTTGCAGAATACTACCAAAGAAAAAAACATTATCCACTGCTATGCAGATGGTTCGAAGCTCGATAGGAATATTTGTAACTTAACATATATCTCATAAGTGTACCTGGGCATAGGGATATCATCGGGCTTGTTCTGGTTAAGACCACGGCTTATGTGCGTGGATATGGTATATAAATCAGTAGTCGTACTATGCTGCTTTCGGAATCCGTGGTGATGATCGGCAGTGTCCAATCAGGCTCGGGAGGATTAACGCCTCAAGCGTCTTTCCTACTGGCGAGAGAAGGAATATAGGCCTGTACGATTCTCCCTTACCCGTATATTTGCCCGGTGTCAGTAGCGGGACCACTCTGCCCATTTTACAGGCTTCGGGTATTATCAGAGTGGTCAAGGACAGATTGATGACCCTAGACAGATACTCAAATCCCGGTATGTCAAACTGCGTCAACGTCAAAATAGAATTTCCGTCGGGCCAAGCCCGCTCGGACGATATCTGCATCTTCTGAAACTGACCACGCTGCGCTTTTTGAGGACATCGCCAACTCGCCCCTCCAGAACAGTTTGAACCGTTGCATTGTCAATTACATGTGTGGGCGAAAGTCGTATGTGGAAATCAGAAAACAATAAGCCCAAACCCCGTAGAGTGAAACAGGGAGTGACATCTCCGCCACTATTTAACCAATTCAATTCCACCTCCACCTGACGGCGTTGAAATCGTATCATATGTTAATGACTGTACGTTTCTGGTGTCGGGCCCCTTGATCGATGACATATGTCGAAGGGTGAATGTACGTATACCTGGCTGAGATTGCCAATTTTTTCGCTGCAATGAACCTGAAAATATCAGCCACACTGTTTACAGCGCAAGTGAAGGAACAACTCAATGTGATAGTCGATGACACAAGAATTCCGACCAGCAATTACCCTAGGGTTCTTTGTGTCACATTTGATAGCCTGTTAAGGTCTAGCGTGCATGCCACAGCTATCTGCAATAAAATGAAAAGTAGGAACAATGTCCTCAAGTCGCTAGTCGGCAGAACTTGGGAAACAGACAAAGAAACCTTGTTGACCTCTTAAAAAGTCAAAAGTTTACCACAGTCGGTGGTAAACTATGCAGCACCAGTGTGGTCACCGAATGTGAGCGAGGCGCTGTGGCAGAACATACAGACCTGCCAAAATGCCGACCTGATAACTGCGACAGGGTGCTTCCTCATGTCGTCAGGAGACTAAGATCATACCCGTGCGACTACACATTTTTTTGCTGTCGAAGCAGTATCTGCATGGTTGCTAACGTCTCAGCCATCCCAACCACTATCTTGTGGTGAGGCTACCCCGTTCCAGGCAGATCAGTAAACACCTTCATGATCTAGAGCGCGAGGTGCAACGCTACAAGAGAGAACCTCTAGATCAAAGAGCTTAACAGGCAGGTCAGGCTGACATACAGTCTGACGCAGTCGATGAAGCCATGTATAACTAAGAGTCAATATCGTGCTAGGAGATCACCTTCCACCAGTGGCCTCTAGGTACAGTACTACAACAGCAATACTTTCATTTGAAAGGACTCAGTCCAACCAATAATAACACCGATATAGATTCTACTTTGGGGGAGTCTGTTCCTTCATTTACAACTACAACTGTATAACATATTGGGCGCTAGAGATTACACGGAGCCGTAAAGACGGAATCTGCCTGATCGGCGAACACGTTATGATGTTGTTAATTGATTTCAAAGACATCTGCAGAAGTTGTGGAGATGAGAACGAAGTGAAGAGCATTGAGAACCTAATTCGTTCCTATTCTGCAATAAATAAGGAACGTCGGGATATATTGGGGTCGGCCATTCTAATACTTTTTGCATCAACCACTTTGGCTCCGACTATGTCTAAATCAGCTGGTAAATCTGGCTGTCACCCTAACAAAATCATTCCTAACCTATTAGGCCATGTTGTCTTTTCTGAAAGTGCAAAATGTTAAGGTATAACCCTAGATAGGAAATTGTCCTACAGACTTAATGTATTGGAACAGGTAAGGAAAGCCAACACAATGGACTATATACGGTCTACACGTGGATAAACTTTTCTAGAGGAAGGGGTTGGCAGATGGGACTCAATTCTGAGAATTGGATGTGAAAGTAGCCCCCAAAAATAAGAACTTCTGCATCATTCATTAGTCAAGTGGGCTTAATTACTAATTTAATGGCCATACGATCTTTTTTTTGCTCAAGGTGGATTTTTTGCACTTTTCTATATTTTTATTCTCGGTATACCGTACGGAATACCTTATTTGTGTCTGAAGCAATGTTGTAGATATTGAATAGGAGAAAAAAATGCAGAACAAACCTGCCAGAGCCATTGAACCCAACTTCCCCATAACTTCTGCCACAATCATCGAAACGTTTTCATATACTGTATTTAAGACAACTTTTCCAATGAATACTGAATAAATGAAATGTACTGGTATTAAAGTTAAAAGCTGTTTACTTTTGGTAAAAAATGGTCCATTTGTGTGAGAGGTACCAAAAGGGGCGCCCCACTAACGGTCACTTTTCTCTGGACTCTAGGTACTATAAAAGCATTACATTGTACACAATTTCAAGTATTTATATGCACTGGTATTAAAGTTAAAAGCTGTTAACTGTAAAGCTGTACAAAAATGACCATTTGTGTGGGATGTACCAAAAGGGGCGGGACAATAACGCACATTTTTCTCTGGACTCTAGGTACTACAAAAGCATTACTGTGTACAAAATTTCAAGTATGCAATGATATTAAACTTATAAGCTGGTAACTTTTTGTACAAAATTGTCCATTTGTGTGGGAGGTACCAAAAGGAGGGTGGCAATAATGCCCATTTTTTACTGTATTGTAGGTACTATTAAATCATTACATTGTACAAAATTTCAAGTCTTTGTATGCACTGGTAATAAAGTTATAAGCTATTAACTTTTGATTCAAAATTATCCATTTGTGTGGGATGTACCAAAAGGGGCGTGGCAACTTCGCCCATTTTTCTCGAGGTAATAGTGACTAATAATCTAATACTATGTGTAAAATTTCTGAGGATTCAAATAAATAGTATAGAAGTTATTAAATAATCAATATTTCACTAAATGTTAACCCTTTATGGAGGAGGCACTAGCAGGAGTGGACCAATATGGAACATCTTCGAACATTACAACATACCAAATTTGAAGTCAATCGGTTAATCCTTTCGAGAGTTATCGTGCGCACCAGCCAGCAGACAGACACACAGACAGACAGGCGGACGGACATTGCTCATTCGGCTTAAAATGACCCAAAACGGATATCCGCCGAACATACTTAGGGTCTTAGGTCACTCCTTCGATGTGTTACACTTTCGGTTCGCAGCAAATGATATATACCCTCCTCTCTAAGGTGATGGGATACTGAATGAATGGAAATTTGTACTACCATTCGCAGTACCTTATTACATTACTCATAAAGTGAGGGTATACTTTAGTCGGTTTACCAGACTGAATCGTTCTTTCTTGTTTCTGTTTCACATTGAGTCTGTATATACAGGGAGTGGCCTTTTTGGAAGCCTGATCTGGCCGGAACCGATAGCTACAGCTACAACTAGGGTTGCCAGACACCGAATTCGAAAAGTCGGGGACTAAAATGCGGGATTTGTCGGGATAAATGAAAAGATCATATTTTATTTGTTTTTGCATTTTTTTTAGAACTCGGGAATTCCTGGTAACTTTAACCTATATTCAATCATATGATTAGTTCAGCCTTTATAAGGTCAAAATACATTCAGTTTATATATTTCGTATATCGTTCATTCCATGTCAAACCGAACAACTTTTTGGGTCACCATTCCCGATTTCAAAATAAATTGGCATATCGATTCTCTGCTTAAACAAAACATTTTATAGTTGGCGAAAAAATTACATAAAAAAATTTTCCAGATGTTTTTAGCATCTGAAATCTGAGAAAATAGGAAAATATTCTCAAAGGGCGTACGTTTCGAGTTCTGTATTTTCTTTTTACAAAAGAAGGCTCATTTTACAGATCGCAAGTTCTATTTTTCATAGCAGGGTTTATGTTCGCGTCGTTAACGTGTTTGAGTGCATTCGATGCATCTGCAAATTTAATTAGCATTTTAAACATAATGACACCAACTTAAAATTCTGTGAAAAATATGGTTATAAGCCACATATGTTCTAAATGAACGCTGAAAATTTGATGATGGCGTTGAGCCCCGTTCATTTTTAAAAAAATATATTTATTAAGAAATTCCTGAGATGCGAACATTGCATTTTTTATATTTTAAAATGCGTTTGTATATTTATTCAAATTAGAGCTCTTCTTGGAGGTCTTGACTAGGACATTTGCATATATCGTTATTTATTTTTCCTCTTCAATTTTAATTTGCATACTGGAGCAGGAAAACACCAATATATGTAGCTATGAGAAATATACATATATAGGCATGAAGCCCTATCTAATCTGAACTGATCCTGTAAATTTTAATTTGGTGTCATTGTCCACTGCATCTGAAATTTGTAAACTTTTGCAATTTCTATCAATTTCTCCCACGTTAATAGCTACTTTTTAGATTAATTGCTGCAATTGGTTCAAAATTAACATTTCCTAGTGATGGGGAAATAAATAAACATAAGTGATGGAAAAATTACAAATGTACATAACAAGTACATATGAGAATAGCATTTTTGTTGGAATTTGCTTCACTATTTTGTTACTGCGCTTTTCTTTTTCATATTGGAAAATGTCGGGATTTCCCCTCAAATTACTTAAATAATCGGGACTCTGGAAATACGCGAAAAGTCGGGAAAATCCCGACGAATCCCGACCGTCTGGCAACCCTAGCTACAGCTATAGCTACAGCTACAGCTACAGCTACAGCTACAGCTACAGCTACAGCTACAGCTACAGCTACAGCTACAGCTACAGCTACAGCTACAGCTACAGCTACAGCTACAGCTACAGCTACAGCTACAGCTACAGCTACAGCTACAGCTACAGCTACAGCTACAGCTACAGCTACAGCTACAGCTACAGCTACAGCTACAGCTACAGCTACAGCTACAGCTACAGCTACAACTACAACTACAACTACAACTACAACTACAACTACAGCTACAGGTAAATCAAAATATAGGGTGATCTAAGTAGAGATACTTTTTTCAATAGCCTTTTTTGACAGATCACGTGTGAGTCGTGTTTACGCCTGAACTACGTTTACAAATTATTCAGTTTTATTATCAAACTAATCGTTCGCCAATTGCGCAAAGTCCATTTTTCTCTCGTTAAGAGAAGACGTACCGGAATCATAGGTCCATATTTCTTAAAAAATGATGCCGGTGAGAACGTAACCGTCAGTGGCGACCGTTATCGTGCCATGGTAACCGACTATTTGCTGCCTGAAATTGAAGCTCGTGATTTCGGCGACTTTTGGTTTCAACAAGACGGCGCCACTTCGCACACATCGCATCAAATCAATGCATTTATTGAGAAAACACTTCGGTGAGCAGATAATTTCTCGTTTTGGGCCGGTCGATTGGCCACCAAGATCGTGTGATATCACACCATTAGACTTTTTCCTGTGGGGATATGTAAAGTCTAAAGCTTATGCGGACAAACCCGCTTCGATTCAGGCCTTGGAGCAAAACATCACGCGTGTCATTCGCCAGTTACCAGTCGAAATGCTCGAACGAGTCATCGAAAATTGGACTCAACGGATGGACCAACTGAGACGTAGCCGAGGCCAACATTTAATAGACATAATCTTCAAAAAATAAATGCCAAAGAATATTCTTTCAAATGATAATAAACGTTCCCCATTCAATTTGAATTTTCTGTGTTTTTTTTTTATAGTAGGGAACCTCGAAATGGATCACCCTATAGAAACCTAAAGCTAAAACTAAAACGAGGTAATTGCTAAATACGGACGCAAATGCTATAAAAAGTGTGTCAAAATTGGAATCTGCCGTGGCGGCCACATGGGCAAATCACAAAAAATGCCATAACATTATCTATCCAATAAAGCCATTTTAATTGATATTCAACATATTTTGCTTTGTTTTATTTTAGTTTAAATTTATGCAACTCAAAAAACACCCTTTAAATCGTGACCTTTAAGAAGAGAACATAAATTAAACAAATCATGCCTCATTTTCCTCGTAACAAACATTTTAGGGTTTCCCCAACTAAAATTTTTTTGGATTTCTATAAAAGCTCCTGTTCTAATTAACAAAAAATTATAAAATTGACTAAGGTTTTGATAGAATAAACACAATACCCGGTTGGCGTTTTGATTTCAAGCTTTTCTTCTTCTCCTAAATTATTTCTTATGTGTTTCGCAAACAAAAATAATAATTTAAGTGAAATTATGCAGTGCAACATTTGCATAGACGGACCACATTCGTGTAGACCAGTCCAGGCGGTATTAATGGGTTATGCCCTGTATATATGTCCAAAGACTTGTTTAGAAATTTCAGATTAAAGAGCAATAAACAAAGGCAATTGTGGAGCAAAACAAATTTGCATTTCAAATCAACGATTTTGGGTTTGTCAAATATGAACGATGCAAATTATTATTTAGAATACTTTAGTTTGAAGGCAATTTCTCCGCAGACCATTTCACTATAAATACTCGGACGTCGGATACATCAGCTATCCACAAAGTTTTTGACTATCTACGGAACAAAACCAATCACCATGAAATTGCTTATTGTTTTCGCTGCTCTCTGCGCCGTTGCCTTGGCTGCTCCTCGTCCCGATGTTGAAACCTTGGTAAACGATAGTGATGTCGGACCCGAAGAATTCTCCCAGGTTTTTGCCACCTCCGATGGTACCGAACACTCCGCCGAAGGTAAATTGAAGGATGTCGGTTCTGACCACGAAGCCCTTGTCGTCCATGGTACTTACTCCTGGGTTGATGAGAAGACCGGTGAAAAATTCACCGTTACCTATGTTGCTGATGAAAACGGTTTCCAACCCTCCGGTGCTCATTTGCCCGTTGCCTAAATAAACGACAATTTGTATATGGAATAGCAATAAAATCAAGGAATAAACCCTAAAATTCGATCTGTGTTCTTTATATTTGAATTTTCACCAAAACGATCAGTATTTGTAGTCGGATTCAGCAATACAACTTAAAAAAACACTTTTCAAAAAAATTGTTTTTGTGTAATCGAAAAAGTGAAATATACAAATGCAGTGGCAAATACCTTGTCAGTGTACCGTATCTTAAGAAAGACAACGCTAAGTAAATATGAGACTTCGAAAACCAATATGAAATAAATAATTATGAAATTTCGAACAAAGTTTCTACTGCAATTTCATTTTGAATTCAACAAAATGTTTATGAATACGCATACCTATGAATATTTATGAAAACGCAGGTTTAAATAAGGACAACATTTGCTATAAAAATTCAATTTTGATCAATTTTCTAGAAAAAATTATTTCAACTAAATTTTCTATTTAGTTCGACGAAAAAAGCTATGAAAATGCAGATTTGTTGCAGATAAAGAATATTTTGTAGAAAATACATTTTTATTTTTTTTACAAAATTACATATTTGTGTATAGCTTTTTTATAAATATTTGTAATATTTTAGTTTAGTTCATGTAGATAGCGACAGTAGGAATCTCGTTAATTTATTCGTAGGTACGGACAGTAGGAATCACAAAAAACATTGGCTTATATGGGCGGACCAACGCCCCCTTAATCAAGAACTTATAGAGCCTATGTCACCCTCTAGGCTTATCTGAACATTCCTGAAAATGTCATCAAAACCGATCCGGACGTTTTGGAGTCCATACGCAACATACACACATCCATGTATGTATATATAGCTGTAACCGGTCCACTTGGTTGCCCCAGATTTAGATTTCCGATTTCGTCCATTTTTGAACCAATCACGAATACTTCCACCAAAAACATATCCATAAAATAAGAGCACTCTCGCTAAAAATTTTTGAAGATATCTCAATTTCACGCTCAATTTGATCCCATTCCTCGCAGTTTTGGACCAATCACGTAGACTACCACCAGATACATATGCAGAAAATTACAGCACCCTCGCTAACAAATTGTGCAAGATAGCTTAATTTTAAGATTTGGCTTATATGGGCCGGGCCACGCCCTTTAGTCCGATCCCGCCCATTTTTGTGGACCAATCACGTAGACTACCACCAGATACATGTGCACAAAATTACAGCACTCTCGATAAGAAATTGTGCAAGATATCTTAATTTCAAAATTTGGCTTATATGGGCGGGGCCAAGCCCTTTGGTCCGATCCCGGCTATTTTTGGAACAATCACGTAGACTACCACCAGATATATATGCACAAAATTACAGCACTCTCTCTAAAATATTGTGATAAATATCTAAATTTAAAAATTTGACTTATATGGGCGGTGCCACGCCCATTGGTCCGCTTCCACCCATTTTTGGACCAATTTCGTAGACTACCACCAGAAACATGTACACAAAATTACAGCGCTCTCGATAACAAATTGTGCAAGATATCTTAATTTCAAAATTTGGCTTATATGGCCGGGCCACGCCCTTTGGTCCGATCCCGGCTATTTTTGGAACAACCACGTAGACTACCACCAGATACATATGCACAAAATTACAGCACTCTCACTTACAAAATGTGCAGGATAAGCCAATTTCAAAATTTGGCATATATGAGCGGTGCCACGCCCATTGACCCGATTCCGCCCATTTTTAGACCAGTCACGTAGACTGTCACCAGATACGTATACACAAAATTCCAGCACTCTAGCTAACAAATTGTGCAAGATATAACAATTTTAAATTTGGCTTATATGGGCGGTGCCACGCCCATTGCTGCGATCCCGCCCATTTTTGGACCAATCACGTAGACTGTCACCAGATACATATGTACAAAATTACAGCACTCTCACTTACAAAATGTGCAGGATAAGCCAATTTCAAAATTTGGCATATATGAGCGGTGCCACGCCCATTGACCCGATTCCGCCCATTTTTAGACCAGTCACGTAGACTGTCACCAGATACGTATACACAAAATTCAAGCACTCTAGCTAACAAATTGTGCAAGATATAACAATTTTAAATTTGGCTTATATGGGCGGTGCCACGCCCATTGCTGCGATCCCGCCCATTTTTGGACCAATCACGTAGACTGTCACCAGATACATATGTACAAAATTACAGCACTCTCGCTAACAAATTGTGCAAGATATCTTAATTTAAAAATTTGGCTTATATGGGCGGGGCCACGCCCTTTGGTCCGATCTCGGCTATTTTTGGAACAATCACGTAGACTACCACCAGATATATATGTACAAAATTACGGCACTCTCTCTAACATATTGTGAAAAATATCTAAAATTCACGCCCATTGGTCCGCTTCCGCCCATTTTTGGACCAATCACGTAGACTACCACCAGATACATGTGCATAAAATTACATCACTCTCGATAACAAATTGTGCAAGATATCTTCATTTCAAAAGTTGACTTATATGGGCGGTGCCACGCCCATTGGTCCGATTCCGCCCATTTTTGGACCAATCACGTAGACTGCCACCAGATACATATGTACAAAATTACAGCACTCTCGCTAACAAATTGTGCAAGATATCTCAATTTTAAAATTTGTCTTATGTGGGCGGGGCCACGCCCACTTGATATATCGAAAATTCAAGTACCCTACTTTCACCACGCCCCACATATGTACATTCTGTGAAAATTTCAAGAAGATCGGTCCAGCCGTTTAGACGTCTATTCGGTACAAACAAACCAACAAACAAACCAACAAACAAACCAACAAACAAACAAACCAACCAACAAACAAACAAACAAACCAACAAACAAACACACATTCTTCTTTATATATATAGATAAGTAAAAGTTTAGTACACATTTTTATACATAGCTAATTTCGTCGCATTTCCATTTTACGGAAAATGTTATCGAAATTACATTATTATAGAAAATATTGTTGACAATGCCACGTAACTGACAATTTTATGACAACTTTTGTCGAGATTTCTAATCCATGTATAGTATTTTTGTTGTTTTCGGAACATGTTGTAGAAATCTTTATAGAAATTATGTCAATGTAGGTTTTTAGAAAATTTTGTGGCAATTGAATTTTCTAGAAAAATTCGTCAAAACTGATTTTATAGAAAATTTTGTCGAAATTAATTTCATTGTCGATATTTCAATTTATTAAATAGTCTTGTTGCAGAAAAATTTGCCGCAATTGTATTTTTCTAGAAAATTTCGTGGAGACTGATTTAATTTTATTAGGAAATAGTCAATTTAATTTTTTCTAGAAAATTTAGTCAAAATTGCATTTTTATAGCAAGTTTCGGCAATATTTTATTTTCAAAAAATTTAAACGACATTTTTATATATAATGAAATATTTCGTGGAAGTTTAAATTTAATGAAGCATTTTTGAAAAAAAATTCGTATATATTGAATTTGTATTAAAATTTAGTCAAAATTTCATTTTTAGCAAATATTACATTTTATAGCAATTGTCACAATTAAAATTCACCATATCTGAGCGCCCCAGTAGGTGAGTTGGTAGCGTACTCGCCTATGAGTTTGGGGGTCGTGGGTTCTGTTCCCACCAGAGGCTCTGGTCTGTCGCTGCAAACATTTAGCCATATGGTCTTTGTAACCCGACCTTTCCCTGGACCGTAAAATTAGAATATAAATTTACTTTGTATTGTAATTCATACAAATAAATAAATTTTATTTATTTATTATATTATTTATTGAATATGTCGCTAACAGAACAACTTAATACAATTATTGATTCTTACGACCATTGATAACGTTTTCAGCAACTTGCATAACAAACTTTTAATAGATGTTGTGGAATGTGATCTCTCTGATCATAATTTTGTATTTTGCAGACTTGAATCTCACATTAAAACCAAAGATTTACATGAGTTTGTAAGAAACAGTTGTGATTATGGAAAAATGAAAATATACATACGAAATAATATGAGTGCATTGACCCTAACTGGGGATCCCTCAGATGATATGTCAAAATTTGTATCTTTTTTATCAAATGCAATGTCATTTTCTACAACGGAAATAAAAAAAAACACAAACATTTAATAATGAAATGGCGCCTTGGATAAATGGTAATTTGCAGTCACTTTTAAAATTAAAGAAAAAACTTTTAGCTCAACGAAGAGCCAACTCCACATCCGAAATGAATAGCCGATTGAGACGTATCAGTAAGGTTATTAAAATAGCTACAAGGGATGAAATGAATCTGTATTACCGAAACAAGCTGTCAAAAATAAATCTGGATCCTAAGAAATGCTGGCGGTTTCTTAATCAGACACTTGGCAGAACTAAGAAGTCAGAAGTCATACTAGAAGATGATGGTGGGTTTATAACTTCTGATTCTGAAAAGGCTGAAAAATTAAATCAATATTTTGTGAAAAGTGTATGTGAGTTGAGACAACAGATCCATCATTACCCCGGTGGAAGTTGGCATGATTTTTGGTCTATCCGCCGACATTGTAACATTCTCAGACTCCAACAAACTTCCGCCACAGAAATACGAGAAATTATTTGTAATATGGATTTGCATAAAGCTCAAGGGTTTGATAACATTTTACCTAAGCTATTTGTAGAATGCGGCACTGAAGTAATACCAGTACTTGTAAAGATTTATTAAAAATTCAAAAAGTTATACCCATTCCTAAGGAAACACATGCAAACTCAGTTACAAAATATCGATCTATTTCGTTGTTATCTACGATAGATAAAATTTTCGAGAAAATTAAAAATAGACAACTAGAATCTTATTTAAAAGGTGAGCTATTGCTATCAGACAACCAATATGGATTCAGAAAGGGATGTGGTACTGGCGAAGCAGTTGTCAATGTTGTCAATTATATATGCAAATGTTTAGATGATGGTTATGCTGGTGTTGGAGCAATTTTCTATGACTTTAGCAAAGCTTTTGAACTCGTCGATCACACGGTTTTGATAGAAAAACTTGCCTTTTATGGACTAATGGGAAGAGAGTTAGGTCTACTGAAAAGCTATCTCAGCAATAGGAGGCAATATGTCCAAATAAACGAATACAAAAGTTCCACGGAGCATGTCAAATATGGAGTACCACAGGGTAGTGTATTGGGACCCTTGCTTTTCAAAATTTATCTAAATGACATAAATAATATTGGAATGAAAGGAAAAATATTTATGTATGCAGATGATTTATGCATTTTCTATCCATACACAAGTGAAATGACACTTAAATCAGCAATTGCGCATGATTCAGAGCTTCTTACCAAGTACGCTCGGATGAACAAACTTGTTTTAAACTCCAATAAAACGATGTAATGACTTTATAATTTTATCAGATGGTGAGCGGGTGCCAGAAGTTAACACAGTAAAGTACCTGGGAGTATATTTACAAAGCAACCTTTCATCGAAAAATCATATACAACATGTGAAATCAAAAATATCTCCAGTTATTGGTATTTTGTACAAACTTCGAAATAAACTCGATGAAAACACGAAGCTAATGATCTTTGAGGCCTTAGTTCAAAGCCATATAAATTATTTGTCCATGATTTATGGTCATAGGAGAAATATTGACCTGAACTCGCTACAGATCGTGCAAAATAAGTGCTTGAAAAATGTTTATAAACTTCCAAGAATGTACTCTACATTACAGCTATACAGAGATGTAGCAAAAACTGTAGCAAAGGATTGAATACAATGGCAGTTTAGAATATAATAGTTTGCCCTCATCTGTAAAGAACTCTGAGACTATTTCACACTTTAAAAGCAGACTTAAAATACATCTTTTGCAAAATGTAGAAATGCTCCTAATATGAATATGAATCAAACTAAAAAATTATATTTATATATTCATAAATTTTATGTATTAGAAAATCTAATGTAAAAATTGTTGTCAGATGGCCTCAATAATGTCCTAGGGGCGCTGAGGCACTTTATTGAATGTGAATAAATAATGTACATCAATAATTAAAATAAAAAAAAAATAAAAAAAAAATCACCATAAAGAATATTTAATAGAAAATTACTTTTTCGAAATTACATGTGTATTTGTATAGAATTTTTTAATAGTAATTTTATAGACAATGTTTTCAATATTTAATGTTTATAGAAAACTTTTTCCAAATTCAAAATTCATGGAAATTTTCTCAAAATCTAATTTGTTATTGAAGTTTTGAGTTTATGAACATTTCCTCATAACTTAACTTTGCTAAAAAAAAGTGTCGTTAAAAATGCCTTTTTGTAGCACCATTTGTGGAAAATTTCTTAAAAAATTCATTTTTTTCTAGAAAATTTTATCCAATTTCATCACAACAAAATTTAATTTCGCTTTTATTAAATTTGTATTAAAAATTTAGTCGAAACATAATTTTATATTAATTATTTAAAAAAAAAATATTCGAAATTGAATTTTTATGGAAAAATTTCGTCGAATAGTATTTTTTTTTAGAAAATTTTATCGAAGTTGTATTCGAATATTTACTACATATTGAATTTGTTGTTGAAATTGCACTTTTCACGAAAATTCATATTTACAAAAAGTAATATTTTAATAATATTTTCGAAATAGTTTTTTAAAGAGAATAGTGTCAACATTTTATTTCTATAGCAAATTCTGCTAAAATTTAATTTATGTAAAAATACCTTCAATTTTTTTTTAATAAATATGTTTTAAAAATTTTAGTTTTTAAAAATTTCCTAAACATTTAAATTTTTTGAAAACAATTCGTTGATAAAGAATGAATGTTATTAAATTCCATTTTTAGAAAATGCATATTTCCAGAAATTTTCTTTGAAAATGCCTTTTGCAGAAATTGATTTTTTATAGAAAAGTTTGTCAAAATTTGAATTTTGTTGAAAATTTTGTCAATATTTAATTATTCGAAAAAATTATGTTCAAAGTGCATTTTCGCCGAAAATGCATGTTTGTAGAACATTTGCTAGAAAATTAATGAATGAATGAATGAATGAATATTCAGTGAAATTTTCTTCCAAAAAGCATTTTGACTGCGTAGACCAGTTTATGGATTATGCCCTGTGTATATGTCCACAGACTAGTTTAGAGATTTCAGATTAAAGAGTAAAAAACAAAGGCAAGTGTTCGGCAAAACAAATTTGCATTTCAAAATCAATGCTTTTGTGTTTGTCAAATATGAACGATGCAAATTATTATCTATGTAGATCTAGAATACGTTTGTTTGAAGGCAATTTCTCCGCAGACCATTTCACTATAAATACTCGGACGTCGGATACATCAGCTATCCACAAAGTTTTTGACTATCTACGGAACAAAACCAATCACCATGAAATTGCTTATTGTTTTCGCTGCTCTCTGCGCCGTTGCCTTGGCTGCTCCTCGTCCCGATGTTGAAACCTTGGTAAACGAAAGTGATGTCGGACCCGAAGAATTCTCCCAGGTTTTTGCCACCTCCGATGGTACCGAACACTCCGCCGAAGGTAAATTGAAGGATGTCGGTTCTGACCACGAAGCCCTTGTCGTCCATGGTACTTACTCCTGGGTTGATGAGAAGACCGGTGAAAAATTCACCGTTACCTATGTTGCTGATGAAAACGGTTTCCAACCCTCCGGTGCTCATTTGCCCGTTGCCTAAATAAACGACAATTTGTATATGGAATAGCAATAAAATCAAGGAATAAACCCTAAAATTCGATCTGTGTTCTTTATATTTGAATTTTCACCAAAACGATCAGTATTTGTAGTCGGATTATACAACTTAAAAAAACACTTTTCAAAAAAATTGTTTTTGTGTAATCGAAAAAGTGAAATATACAAATGCAGTGCAAAATACCTGTTCAGTGTCCGATATCTTAAGAAATACAACGCTAAGTAAATATGAGACTTCGAAAACCATTAATGTAAATAATTATGAAATTTCAAACAAAGTTTCTAAAGCAAAAAAATAATTAATTCCAATATATATGTACGAATATTTATGAATACGTATATCTATGAAAACGCAGGTTGAGATATTGACAAAATTGCTATAAAAATGCAAATATTGATAAATTGTCTAGGAAAAATTATTTCAACTATATTTTCTATTTAGTTCGACGAAATAAGCTATGCAAATGCAGATTATTTGAAATTGTGAAAAATTAAAATTTGACAAAAAATGTTATAAAAATGCAATTTTGGCAAAATTTTCTAGAAAAATATTAAAATTCTACTACATTTTCTATAAAATCAGTAACCAAGAATTCTTTTAGAAAAATAAAATTGCAACAAAATGGTCAACGAAATTTTCGAGAAAAAAATCAAATTTGTAGAAAAATGCTATTTCGAAAACGTTTTCAAAAAAATGCATTTTAACAAAATTTTCCACAAAAAAAAAACAATTTTGAGGAAATTTCTATAAAAATTATATTCCGAAAATATGAAATTTCGAAATCCATTGATGGAAACAATTATGAAATTTCGATCAAAGTTTCTACAGTAGTTTTGACGACATTTTCTACAAAATTGCAACTTGAACGCCATTTTATAAAAAATTTAAAATTCCTCAAAATATTTAATTCGACGTAATTAGCCGTGAAAATGCAGATTGGTTGTCTTTTTTTTTTTGAAAATAAAGATTTGACAAAAATTGTTATAAAAATGCAATTTTGGCAATTTTTTTTTAGAAAAATATTAAATTTAACTAAATTTTCTGTAAAATCAGTATCCACAAAATTTTGTAGAAAAAGAAAATTTGCCACAACATTTGCAACGAAATTTTCAACGAAAAATCAAATTTCAAAGAAATCAAATTTAAAAAAAAAATAATATTGCGAAAATGTTTTCTAAAAAAACCATTCATAATGAAATTTTCCAGAAATTTTTTTTTTAAATTTCTATAAAAATTCTATTCCGAAAATATGCAATTTAGAAATCTATTGATTTAAATAAT
Organism: Eudasyphora cyanicolor; assembly: GCA_963930755.1. Lineage (NCBI taxonomy): Eukaryota > Metazoa > Arthropoda > Insecta > Diptera > Muscidae > Eudasyphora > Eudasyphora cyanicolor. The sequence continues at coordinate 269,391,829 of OZ005735.1, forward strand.
TATGAAATTTCGACCAAAGTTTGCCGCAATTTCGTCGATATTTTCTACAAAAGTCCAATGTGAACAACATTTTGTATAAAATTTAAATTTCACAAATAATTTACTTCGACGAAATTTTCTATGTAAATGTAGAATGTTTAAAGTTTTTTGAAAAATAAAAATTTGACAAAAAATTTCTAGAGAAATATTAAATTCCACTAAATTTTCTGTAAAATCTGTATCCACAAAATTTTGTAGAAAAAGAAAATTGCGACAACATTTTCAACGACATTTTCGAGAGAAAAACAATTTTGACGAATTTTCTATAAAAATTTAATTTCTTAAAAAATGCTGTTTCGAAAACCTCTAATGAGAATAATTATGAAATTTCGACCAAAGTTTATACTGCCTGTTTGAAGACATTTTCTACAAAAGTGTAATTCGAACGACATTTTATACAAAATTTAAAATTCCACAAAATATTTAATTTGAGGAAATTATCTATGAAACTGCAGATAAAATGAAATATTTTTGAAAGATAAATATTTGACAGAAATGCTGGATATAATTAAATTCCACTAAATTTTCTATGAAAACGTCGGAGGAAAATAATGAAGTGAACAAATTTACACTCGCATGTAAATTTTTTTAGAAAAATACAATATACACAATATAAATTACATTTCGACAAAATTGGTTAAAAGCATATTTCGAAAAAAAAAAAAATTATTTCATCAAAAGTACAATTGAAATAACAATTTCCAAAAGGAAAATGCAATGTCAACAATTGTTGTATAAAACCTGGATTTTCGAAAAAAAAATCTAAAATAAAATGCAATTTCGACAAAATTTTCTATACAACTGAAATACGACAAAATTAACTATAAAATTGCAATTCCTACGAAGTTTGTACTTATCTATATATGTGGAGGAATTCATGTCAAGTGAGTGAAATATGCAATCAAATTTTTTGACAAAACTGAATTTGTAGTAATATTTTTTTAGATAAAAAAAATGTTGATAACATTTATATAAAAAAATAAACTTCTACAAAATTTCCGAAAATAAGTTATTTCGAAAAAAATACAATACATAAATATGAAATTTCGACAAAAGCGCAAACTCGATCTCATATTCTAAAAATGTGTAATACAATTTCGACCAAATGTGTCTATACAAATTTAATTTCTATAACATTTTCAATAAGAATGCAATTCAAAGCAATTATATATAAAAATTTAATTCCGACAAACTTTTATTTATGAAAAATATTTGCTATAAAAATCATATTTCGACAACATTTTTTAAAAATCAAACTTCTAACAATTTTTTCTATAAATGGATGTAAAATACAGCTTCTTCAGGACTAAAGAGCAAAATCGGACGAAACATATATATGGGAGCTATAGCTAAATCTTAACCGATTTTCTTCAAATTCGGCAATGTTGGTTCATGGATCAAGAAACTCTACCATTCTAAATTTCAAAACGATTGGATGTAAAATACAGGTTTTATAGGACTAAATGGCCAAATCGGACGAAACATATATATAGGAGCTATAGCTAAATCTTAACCGATTTTCTTCAAATTTGGTAGTGTTGGTTCATGGATCAAGAAACTCTACCGTTCTAAATTTCAAAATGATTGGATGTAAAATACAGCTTCTACAGGACTAAAGAGCAAAATCGGACGAAACATATATATGGGAGCTATAGCTAAATCTTTACCGATTTTCTTCAAATTCGGCAATGTTGGTTCATGGGTCAGGAAACTCTACCATTCTAAATTTCAAAACGATCGGATGTAAAATACAGCTTCTATATGACTAAAGGGCCAAATCGGACGAAACATATATATGTGAGCTATAGCTAAATCTTAACCGATTTTCTTCAAATTCGGTTATGTTGGTTCATGGATCAAGAAACTCTACCATTCTAAATTTCAAAACGATTGGATGTAAAATACAGCTTCTATAGGACTAAAGGGCCAACTCTGACGAAAGATATATATGGGAGCTATATCTAAATCTGAACCGATTTCAACCAAATTCAATAGCGATCTTAACAGCCGCGAAATACTCTAAACTGCAAAATTTCAGAACGATCGGAGTGAAATTGCGACCTGTAGTCGACGAACAACTTTACATGGACAGACGGACGGACGGATCGACTCAGCTAGTGATTCTGAGTCGATCGGTATACTTTAAGGTGGGTCTAGCTGTGTTATTTTCAGGTGTTACAAACATCTGCCGTGAAACAAACTTATAATACCCTGTACCACAGTGTGGTGTAGGGTATAAAAAATGCAATTTTGACAATTTTGCATTTTTGTAGACAATTTTGTAAATATTCATTTTTTTTAATTTCGCTGAAAATACATTTTATAGCATTTTTATACCCTACACCACACTGTGGTACAGGGTATTATAACTTTGTGCATTTGTTTGTAACACCCAAACGGAGAAGAAATAGACCCATCGTTTATTATACCGATCGACTTAGAATCACTTTCTGAGTCGATTTAGCTATGTCCGTCTGTCCGTCTGTCTGTCCGTCTGTCTGTCTGTGCATGTATTCTTGTAATCAAAGTACAGGTCGCAATTATGGTCCGATCTCGACGAAACTTTACACATATCTTATTTTTGGCCCAAGGACGATCCCTATTGAATTTGGTTAAAATCGGTTCAGATTTAGATATAGCCCCCATATATATGTTAGCCCCGATTTGACATGTAAGCGCTGTAAAATCTTTATTTTATACCCGATCAGTATGAAATTCGGCAGGAAAAGGTTTCTTATTACATGAATGAACTCTGTTAAATTTGGAAGAAATCGGTTCAGATTTAGATATAGCCCCCATATATACATTACCCCCGATTTGACATATAAGCGCTGTAAAAATGTTATTTTATATCCGATCAGTGCGAAATTCGGCAAAGAGAGGTTTCTTATTACATGAAGGAATACTGCTAAATTCGGAGAAAATCGGTTCAGATTCAGATATAGCCCCCATATATATGTTACCCCCGATTTGACATGTAAGCGCTGTAAAAACTGTATTTTATATCCGATCAGTGCAAAATTTGGCAGAAAGAGGTTTCTTATTACATAAAGGAATACTGCAAAATTTGGAGAAAATCGGTTCAGATTTAGATATAGCCCCCATATATACGTTACCCCCGATTTGACATGTAGGCGCTGTAGAGACTGTATTTTATATGCGATCAGTACGAAATTCGACAGAAGGAGGTCTTTTTACATGAAAGAGTATTCAGGGAAGATCGGTTCAGATTTATATTGATTGTTCCTCCTGATTTGGTATCAAACCGCTATAGAAGTTGTATTTTACTGCCGATCATTAAAAGTTTCCAGAAAGATGTTTCTCAATTTAGGAACGAATATTGCTTAATTTAGAGATTATCGTTTCTGAATTAGATAACATGTTTCTACCCATTTACCAATTATTCCAAATTATTATGGCAATGACCCTTATCGCATTGTTAGGGAGGTGTAGGGTATTATATAGTCGGCCCCGCCCGACTTTCTGCCTTTCCTTACTGGTTTAATAACAATTTAAATCTAAAAACCAGTAAGGAAAGGCAGAAAGTCGGGCGGGGCCGACTATATAATACCCTACACCTCGCTAACAATGCGATAAGGGTCATTGCCATAATAATTTGGAATAATTGGTAAATGGGTAGAAACATATTATCTAATTCTGAAACGATAATCGCAAATTAAGCAATATTCGTTCCTAAATTGAGAAACATCTTTCTGGAAAATTTTAATGATTGGAAGTAAAATACAACTTCTATAGCGGTTTGATACCAAATCAGGAGGAACAATCAATATAAATCTGAACCGATCTTCCCTGAATACTCATTCATGTAAAAAGACCTCCTTCTGTCGAATTTCGTACTGATCGCATATAAAATACAGTCTCTACAGCGCCTACATGTCAAATCGGGGGTAACGTATATATGGGGGCTATATCTAAATCTGAACCGATTTTCTCCGAATTTAGCAGTATTCCTTCATGTAATAAGAAACCTCTTTCTGCCAAATTTTGCACTGATCGGATATAAAATACAGTTTTTACAGCGCTTACATGTCAAATCGGGGGTAACATATATATGGGGGCTATATCTGAATCTGAACCGATTTTCTCCGAATTTAGCAGTATTCCTTCATGTAATAAGAAACCTCTCTTTGCCGAATTTCGCACTGATCGGATATAAAATAACATTTTTACAGCGCTTATATGTCAAATCGGGGGTAATGTATATATGGGGGCTATATCTAAATCTAAACCGATTTCTTCCAAATTTAACAGAGTTCATTCATGTAATAAGAAACCTTTTCCTGCCGAATTTCATACTGATCGGATATAAAATAAAGTTTTTACAGCGCTTACATGTCAAATCGGGGCTAACATATATATGGGGGCTATATCTAAATCTGACCGATTTCAACCAAATTCAATAGGGATCGTCCTTGGGCCAAAAAAAAGATATGTGTAAAGTTTCGTCGAGATCGGACCATAATTGCGACCTGTACTTTGATTACAAGAATACATGCACAGACAGACAGACGGACAGACAGACAGACGGACAGACAGACAGACAGACGGACAGACAGACGGACATAGCTAAATCGACTCAGAAAGTGATTCTAAGTCGATCGGTATAATAAACGATGGGTCTATTTCTTCTCCTTTTGGGTGTTACAAACAAATGCACAAAGTTATAATACCCTGTACCACAGTGTGGTGTAGGGTATAAAAATCAATTTTGACAAATACACAGCACTTTTGTAAATTTTGTAAATATATATTTTTTTAATTTCGTTGAAAATTCATTTTGTAGCAAATTTTCTACACATGCAAATTTCGTCGTGATTGGATTTTTATTGAAAATTTCGTCAAATTCTTGGGCATCTATCAAGTGCTTTGACTTCAAAATGGCATTTGAGCCCTTCTCGTAATATCTCGCGTAAATTCAATTTTTATACAAAATGTCGTTGAATTGGGACTATTCCCAAAATTATTGAAAATTTTATAGAAATTTTTCTAGCAGATTTTGACAGCATTTTTCACTCACTTGACATGAAATCCTCCAGAGATAAGTAGAAGATTCGTAGAAACTGAAATTTTATAGTTAATTTTTTCGTATTTCAGTTGTATCGAAAATTCGAAAGATATTTCAGTTTTATCGAATTGCATTTTTATAAATACAAACTTTTGTCGAAATTCCAATTTTCGACATTGCATTTTTTGGAAAATGTCATCTAAATCGCACTTTTGCCGAAATTTCATAATATTCATTTTTTATACCCTACACCACACTGTGGTACAGGGTATTATAAGTTTGTTTCACGGCAGATGTTTATAACACCTGAAAATAACACAGCTAGACCCACCTTAAAGTATACCGATCGACTCAGAATCACTAGCTGAGTCGATTTAACGATGTCCGTCCGTCCGTCTGTCCATGTAAAGTTGTTCGTCGACTACAGGTCGCAATTTCACTCCGATCGTTCTGAAATTTTGCAGCTTAGAGTATTTCGCGGCTGTCAAGATCGCTATTGAATTTGGTTGCAATCGGTTCAGATTTAGATATAGCTCCCATATATATGTTTCGTCCGATTTTGCTCTTTAGTCCTGTAGAAGCTGTATTTTACATCCAATCATTTTGAAATTTAGAATGGTAGAGTTTCTTGATTCATGAACCAACATTGCCGAATTTGAACAAAATCGGTAAAGATTTAGCTATAGCTCCCATATATATGTTTCGTCCGATTTGGCCCTTTAGTTCTATAGAAGCTATATTTTACATCCAATCGTTTTGAAATTTAGAATGGTAGAGTTTCTTGATTCATTGCGGTCAAAATTGACCGCAATATAGCAAATTTTGTCAAAATTTCAACTTATCTGCATTTTTATACCCTACACCACACTGTGGTACAGGGTATTATAACTTTGTGCATTTGTTTGTAACACCCAAAAGAAAAGAAATAGACCCATCGTTTATTATACCGATCGACTTAGAATTACTTTCTGAGTTGATTTAGCTATGTCCGTCTGTCCGTCCGTCTGTCCGTCTGTCTGTCTGTCTGTCCGTCTGTCTGTCTGTGCATGTATTCTTGTAATCAAAGTACAGGTCGCAATTATGGTCCGATCTCGACGAAACTTTACACATATGTTTTATTTGGCCCAAGGACGATTCCTATTGAATTTGGTTAAAATCGGTTCAGATTTAGATATAGCCCCCATATATATGTTACCCCAGATTTGACATGTAAGCGCTTTAAAAACTTTATTTTATATCCGATCAGTCTGAAATTCGGCAGAAAGAGGTTTCTTATCATATGAATGAACACTGTTAAATTTGGAATAAATCGGTTCAGATTTAGATATAGCCCCCATATATACGTTACCCCGATTTGAAGTGTAAGCGCTGTAAAAATGTTAGTTTATATCCGATTCGTATGAAGTTCGGCAGAAAGAGGTTTCCTATTATTTGAATGAACACTGTTAAATTTGGAAGAAATCGGTTCAGATTTAGATATAGCCCCCCTATATACGTTACCCCCGATTTCACATGTAAGCGCTTTAAAACTGTTATTTTAGTGCGAATTTCGGCAAAAAGAGGTTTCCTTCTACATGAAGAAATACTGCCAAATTCAGAGAAAATCGGTTCAGATTTAGATATAGCCCCCATATATATGTTACCCCCGATTCGACATGTAAGCGCTGTAGAGACTGTATTTTATATCCGATCAGTACGAAATTCGACAGAAGGAGGTTTTTTACATGAATAAGTATTCAGGGAAGATCGGTTCAGATTTATATTAAAGCTCCATATATATGTTCCTCTTTATTTGGTATCAAACCGCTATAGAAGTTGTATTTTACTTCCGTTCATTAAAATTTTCCAGAAAGATATTTCTCAATTTAGGAACGAATATTGCTTAATTTAGCGATTATCGTTTCAGAATTAGATAATATGTTTCTACACATTTACCAATTATTTCAAATTATTGTGACAATGACCCTTATCGCATTGTTAGGGAGGTGTAGGGTATTATATAATCGGCCCCGCCGACTTTCTGCCTTTCCTTACTGGTTTACAGATAACTTTTTTCGTTGAAGATTCAGTTTATTAGAAATGTGTTCACAATATTTTTGAATTTGATTTTTTTTCTCGAAGATTCGGTTGAAAATATTTCAAATTTAGTCCAAATTGCATTTTTATAGCAAATTTTGTCATTTGTTGAAATTTCGTTCAACATTTTGTCGCAATTTTATATTTCTAGAAAACACGTGGATACTTATTTTGGTAGAAAATTTAGTCAAATCTGCAGTTTTTACAGATAACTTCGTCAAAGTAAATATTTTGTGAAATTTTATATAAAAAAATCGTTGAAATTGTACTTTTGTAGAAAATATCATCGAAATTGCATTGGTCTAAATTTCATAACTATTAACATTAATTGTAAGACTATTAACATTAAGAGTAAGAAAACAGACGGCAACAAGGCAGGACGTGTCTTTTTATGTTTTGTGTTAGTTTTGTTTACATACTCAAATTCCTGAAGATGTTCCTCAAAGAGGAACGAAATATCAAATAAATAAAAAAACATCAAAACTTGACCTCGAGCTAGTTTATTAATTAAAAACAACTAAAATTAATTGTTTTTGAAATTTGATTTTTGTAGTAATTTCGTCAAAATTGATTTTTTGCAAAACTTCGTTGAAAATTCAGTTTTTTTTTAAATTTTTTTCGCCATAGTATATTTATAAAAATTATGTTTCTTGAAATTTGATTTTTTTTCTCGAAAATTTGGTTGACAATTTTATTTTTCTAGAAAATTACAGAAAATGCGGTCGAATTTAATTATTTTCTAGAAAATCTAGTAAAATATGCATTTTTATAGCAAATTTTTTAAAAGTGTTATTTTTAAAAAAATTTCAACTAATTTCTGCCATTTCATAGATAATTTCGTTGAACTAAATATTTTGTGAAATTTTATATAAAAATATCGTTGAAATTGCACTTTTGTAGAAAATAGCATGGAAATTTCAGTAGAAACTTTGGCATTCGAAATTTATTTTTTATATAAATTTCGCCCAAAATGGCTTAAAGAGTTTTTTTTTTAATTTTTTTAGAAAATGTTTTCGCAATTGTATTTTTCTAAAAATTTTGTTTTTTGTTTCACTCTAAAATTTCGTTGAAAAATTTGTCGCAATTTTATTTTTCTTGAAAACAGTGTCTATTTTTTTATTTTTTCAGAAGATTTAGTCAAAATTGCATTTTTATTGAAAATTTCTATATTCGACAATATCATAGAAATTGCAGTAGAATCTTTGGACGAAATATCATAATTATTCACATCAACGGCCCTTGAAATAGCAAATTTTCGTAATTGCAGTTTTATAAATTTTTTTTGTTGAAAATTTCGTTGAAAATGCGTTTTTGTAGAAAATTGTGTCGTATTTTTTAGAAATGTTCTCTTTCAATTTAGAAAATTTATTCGAAATACGTTATAATGTCAATTTATAAATTTTCTAAAAAAAAATTGTTGAAAATCCTTTCTCTAGAAAATTTCGTGGAGATTGATTTAATAGAAAATTTAGTCGATATTATTTTTTTTCTAGAAAATTTAGTCAAATATGTATTTATATAGCAAATTTTTTCAAAACTTAATTTTTCAAAAAATGTAAACGATTCATAGATAATTTCGTCAAATTTAATATTTTGTGGAATTTTAAATTTTGTGAACGTTCACATTGGACTTTTGTAGCAAATGTGATCAAAAGTGCGGTAGAAAGTTTGGTCAAAATTTCATAATTATTCACAGTAGAGGTTTTCAAAATAGCATTTTTTTAGAAATTAAATTGTTATAGAAAATTCGTAAAAATTTATTTTCTCGAAAATGTCGTTGAAAATGTTGGCGAAATTTTCTTTTTCTACAAAATTTTGTGGATACTTTCGCAGAAAATTTAGTGGAATTTAATATTTCTCCAGAAAATTTTGCCAAAATTGCCTTTTTATAATAATATTTGTCAAATATTTATTTTTCAAAAATATTTCAACTTATCTACAGTTTCATAGATAATTTCGTCAAAATAAATATTTTGTGGAATTTTAAATTTTGTATCAAATTGCACTTTTGTAGAACATGTCATCGAAAGTGCAGTAGAAACTTGGGTCGAAATTTGGTAATTATTTATATTAATGGTTTTCGAAATTCCATTTTTTATAAAATAATTTTTGTAGAAAATTCTTCAAAATTGATTTTTTCGAACATTTGGTTGAAACTACATTTATCAGGAAATGTTTTCTAAACATTTTTTCTCGCAAATGTCGTTGAAAATGTTGTCGCAATTTTCTTTTTCTACAAAATTTTGTGGATACTGATTTTACAGAAAATTTAGTGGAATATTTTTCTAGAATTTTTTTTGTCAAATTTTTATTTTTCAAAACAATTTTAACATTCTACATTTACATAGAAAATTTCGCCGAAGTAAATATTATGTGAAATTTTAAATTTTAAACAAAATGTTGTTCACATTGGATTTTTGTAGAAAATATCGTCGTAATAGCAGCAAACTTTGGTTGAAACTTCATAATTATTTAGACCAATAGATTTCGAATTGCATATTTTGGAAAAGAATTTTGATAGAAATTTTAATCAATTTTTTTTTTGGAACATTTCGTTAAAATTCATTTTTTTAAAACGTTTTCGCAATAGCATTTTTCTAAAAATTTGGTTTCCGTGAAATTCGATTTTTTCTCAAAATTTCGTTGACAATTTTTAGTGGAATTTAATATATCCCTAGAATTTGTTTGTTAAATTTTTTTTTTCAAAAAAATTTGAACATTTTACATTTGCATAGTCGAAGTAAATATTTTTTGAAATTTTATAAAAAAATGTTGTTTACGGACTTTTGTAGAAAATATCGTCGTAATAGCAGCAAACTTTGTTCGAACTTTCATAAATATTTATAATTTTCATAATTTTATAGAAATTAAAAATTGATAGAAATTTTTCTAGAAGATTTTGACAGCATTTTTCACTCACTTGACATGAAATCCTCCAGAGATAGGTAGAAGATTCGTAGAAACTGAAAATTTATAGTAAATTTTTTCGTATTTCAGTTGTATCGAAAATTCGAAAGATATTTCAGTTTTATCGAATTGCATTTTTATACCCTACACCACACTGTGGTACAGGGTATTATAAGTTTGTTTCATGGCAGATGTTTGTAACACCTGAAAATAACACAGCTAGACCTTAAAGTATACCGATCGACTCAGAATCACTAGCTGAGTCGATTTAAGCATGTCTGTCCGTCCGTCCGTCCGTCCGTCCGTCTGTCCATGTAAAGTTGTTCGTCGACTACAGGTCGCAATTTCACTCCGATCGTTCTGAAATTTTGCAGTTTAGAGTATTTCGCAGCTGTTAAGATTGCTATTGAATTTGGTTGAAATCGGTTCAGATTTAGATAGAGCTCCCATATATATCTTTCGTCCGATTTGACCCTTTAGTCCTATAGAAGCTGTATTTTACATCCAATCGTTTTGAAATTTAGAATGGTAGAGTTTCTTGATCCATGAACCAACATTGCCGAATTTGAAGAACATTGGTTAAGATTTAGCTATAGCTCCCATATATATGTTTCGTCCGATTTGGCCCTTTAGTCCTATAGAAGCTGTATTTTACATCCAATCGTTTTGAAATTTAGAATGGTAGAGTTTCTTGATCTATGAACCAACACTACCGAATTTGAAGAAAATCGGTTAAGATTTAGCTATAGCTCCCATATATATGTTTCGTCCGATTTGGCCCTTTAGTTCTATAGAAGCTGTATTTTACATCTAATCGTTTTGAAATTTAGAATAAACAATTTATACATGAACTACAAAATTTATATTTCAGAGTTATTCAATATAACGAGAGTGGTGTAGGGTATTATATAGTCGGCCCCGCCCGACTTTAGCCTTTCCTTACTGGTTATAAATACAAAATTTTGTCGAAATTCCAATTTTTATACAAACATTCGTCGACATTGCATTTTTTTGGAAAATGTCATCTAAATCGCACTTTTGTCGAAATTTCATAATATTAATTTTTTTTAAATAATATGTCTTCTGCAAATTTTGTCGGAATGTAATTTTATCGAAATTATGTCAATGTCAATATTCAATTTTCTAGAAAATTTCTTTAAAAGTGCTTTTTTGTAGATAATGTTGTGGCAATTGTATTTTGCGGAGAGATTTCGCTGATACGAGTACTGACTTTCATAATTATTTAGACTAATATATTTCGAAATTGCATATTTTCGGAATTTTTGAAAATTTTGTTGCAATTTTACTTTTCTACAAAATTTCGTGGATCCTTATTTTATAGTAAATTTAGTGAAATTTAATATTTTTCTAGATAATTTTGCTAAACTGAATTTTTATAACAATATTTGTCAATATGTTTGTATTTGTCACGAATTAAATAAAGGGTTTTCCAACAAGAGGTTTTATTTTGGTATTCAAAGAAAAATGCCATTTTTTGAGATAAATGATCGAATGTTTATTTCATAATTAAGAGGAAGGCATGCCGTTTATAATGAGAAACAACATCAGCCAAATGGCCACCACGACCACGCTTACAGGACCATATCCTTTTCATGAAATTTTCCATAACCAAATCGCAAAGTGGCTGCCCTATGTCCTCGATAGCCTCACGAATTCTATCTTTGAGGTCTTGAATCGACGCTGGGCTGTTGGCGTAGACCTTATCTCTCACGTGGCCCCAAAGGAAGAAGTCGCAAGGTGTTAAATCATAAGATCTCGGTGGCCAGTTGTGATCACCTCCGGAATCTTTTCCCATAACAGAGCAATGGTTTCGTTGCTTGTGAGGCACGTAGCGCCGTGTTGTTGAATGTAAACGTTGTCCAGATCAACACCGTCCAACTCCGTCAATAAAAAATTATTAATCATCTCTCGACAGCGCAATCCATTCACCGTAACTGTTGATCCAACCTCATTTCCGAAAAAGTAAGGTCCAATGACCCCGCCGGACCATAAACCGCACCAAACAGTCACACGTTGAGGATCGAGAGGCTTCTCAACAATAACTCTTGGATGTTCCGAGCCCAAGATGCGGGGTGGAAATGGGCCTCGTCAGTCAAGATGATTTTTCGATGATTTTCGATTTTTCGAATTTTAATAATTTCAATGCGTTGTTGAATCGTGTATCGTTCCATTTTTTGTAATGGCGTAGTTTCTACTTGTCAAATGTCAAAGAATAAAAGGTTCAGAAGTGACAGCTACCGAAATACCGGGTGATTCAAAATAAAACCTCTTGTTGGAAAACCCTGTATTTTGAGGAATTTGAAATTTTATATAAAATCTCGTTCAAATTGCATCGTTGAAATTGCAGCAGAAACTTTGGTAGACATTTCATAATTATTTACAACAATAGATTTCGAAATTGCATATTTCCGGAATAGAATTTTTATAGAAATTGCCTCAATATTTTTTGTTTGGAAAATTTCGTTAAAATGCATTTTTTTGAAAACGTTTTCGCAATAGCATTTTTCTAAAAATTTGGTTTCGTTGAAATTTGATTTTTTTCTGGAAAATTTCGTTGACAATTTAGTTGCAATTTTATTTTTCTTAACAAAATTCGTGGATACTGATTTTATAGAAAATTTAGTTAAATTTAATATTTTGCCAAAATTGCAGTTTTATAACAATTTTTGTCAAATTTTTATTTTTAACAATTTCAACAAATCTGCATTTTCGTAGCTTATTTCGTCGAACTAAATAGAACATTTAGTTGAAATAATTTTTTCTGGAAAATTTATCAAAAGTGAATTTTTATAGCAAATTTTGTCAATATTTAAACCTGCGTTTTCATAGATATATGTATTCATAAATATTCGTATATATACATATATTGGAATTAATTTTTTTTAGCTTTAGAAACTTTGTTTGAAATTTCATAATTATTTACATTAATGGGTTTTCGAAGTCTCATATTTACTTAGTGTTGTCTTTCATAAGATACGTACGGTACACTGACAAGGTATTTGCCACTGCATTTGTATTTTTCACTTTTTCGATTACACAGAAAACAATTTTTTTGAAAAGTGTTTTTTTTAGATTGTGTTGCTGAATCCGACTACAAATACTCATCGTTTTGGTGAAAATTCAAATATAAAGAACACACATCGAATTTTAAGGTTTATTCCTTGATTTTATTGCTATTCCATATACAAATTGTCGTTTATTTAGGCAACGGGCAAATGAGCACCGGAGGGTTGGAAACCGTTTTCATCAGCAACATAGGTAACGGTGAATTTTTCACCGGTCTTCTCATCAACCCAGGAGTAAGTACCATGGACGACAAGGGCTTCGTGGTCAGAACCGGCATCCTTCAATTTACCTTCGGCGGTGTGTTCGGTACCATCGGAGGTAGCAAAAGCCTGGAAGAATTCTTCGGGTCCGACTTCACTTTGGTTTCTCACGGTTTCAACATCGGGACGAGGAGCAGCCAAGGCAACGGCGCAGAGAGCAGCGAAAACAATAAGCAATTTCATGGTGATTGGTTTTGTTCCGTAGATAGTCATAAACTTTGTGGATAGCTGATGTATCCGACGTCCGAGTATTTATAGTGAAATGGTCTGCGGAGAAATTGCCTTCAAACAAACGTATTCTAGATCTACATAGATAACAATTTGCATCGTTCATATTTGACAAACACAAAATCGTTGATTTGAAATGCAAATTTGTTTTGCTCCACAATTGCCTTTGTTTATTACTCTTTAATCTGAAATTTCTAAACAAGTCTTTGGACATATATACAGGGCATAACCCATTAATACCGCCTGGACTGGTCTACACGAATGTGGTCCGTCTATGCAAATGTTGCACTGCATAATTTCACTTAAATTATTATTTTTTGTTTGCGAAACACATAAGAAATAATTTAGGAGAAGAAGAAAAGCTTGAAATCAAAACGCCAACCGGGTATTGTGTTTATTCTATCAAAACCTTAGTCAATTTTATGATTTTTTGTTAATTAGAACAGTAGCTTCTATAGAAATCCAAAAGGTTTTAGTTGGGGAAACCCTAAAATGTTTGTTACGAGGAAAATGAGATATGATTTGTTTAATTTATGTTCTCTTCTTAAAGGTCACGATTTAAAGGGTGTTTTTTGAGTTGCATAACTTTAAATTAAAATAAAGCAAAGCAAAATATGTTGAATATCAATTAAAATGGATATATTGGATAGATAATTTTATGGCATTTTTTGTGATTTGCCCATGTGGCCGCCACGGCAGATTCCAATTTTGACACACTTTTTACAGCATTTGCGTCCGTATTTAGCAATTAATTCGTTTTAGTTTTAGCTTTAGGTTTATATAGGGTGATCCATTTCGAGGTTTCCTACTTTTTTAAAAAAAACACAGACAATTCAAATTGAATGGTGAATGTTTATTATCATTTGAAAGAATATTCTTTGGCATTTATTTTTGAAGATTATGTCTATCAAATGTTGGCCGCGGCTACGTCTCAGATGGTCCATCCGTTGAGTCAAATTTTCGATGACTCGTTCGAGCATTTCGACTGGTAACTGGCGAATGACAAGCGTGATGTTTTGCTCCAGGGCCTGAATCGAAGCGGGTTTGTCCGCATAACTTTTAGACTTTACATATCCCCACAGGAAAAAGTCTAACGGTGTGATATCACATGATCTTGGCTATTGAAAAAAGTATCTCTACTTAGATCACCCTATAGTAGCTGTAGCCATAGCTAGCTGTAGCTGTAGATGTAGCTGTAGCTGTAGCTGTAGCTGTAGCTGTAGCTGTAGCTGTAGCTGTAGCTGTAGCTGTAGCTGTAGCTGTAGCTGTAGCTGTAGCTGTAGCTGTAGCTGTAGCTGTAGCTGTAGCTGTAGCTGTAGCTGTAGCTGTAGCTGCAGCTGTAGCTGTAGCTGTAGCTGTAGCTGTATCCACAGCTAGCTGTAGCTATACCTGTTGTAGCTATACCTGCTTCTGCAGATGTCTTTCAAATCAATTAACAACATCATAACGTGTTCGCCGATCAGGCAGATTCCGTCTTTGCAGCTCGTACGTCTCCGTTTAATCTCTAGCGCCCAATATGTTATACAGTTGTAGTTGTAAATGAAGGAACAGACTCCCCCAAAGTAGAATCTATATCGGTGTTAATATTGGTTGGACTGAGTCCTTTCAAATGAAAGTATTGCTGTTGTTATTGTAGTAGCAGTACAGGTGTTTGTTTTCCATTTGGGCGCTGTTTTTATTCGCCTAGTAAAGTGGGCTCCGCTGTATTGGTTTCCAGGCCAAGGTAAATCCTCTTCCTCCGAGGCCACTGGTGGAAGGTGATCTCCTAGCACGATATTGACTCTTAGTCTAGATCATGAAGGTGTTTTTTGATCTAGTTGCGATGGCTGAGACGTTAGCAACCATGCAGATACTGCTTCGACAGCAAAAAATTGTGAAGTCGCACGGGTATGATCTTGGTCTCCTCATGTAGGTGGTCCACTGAAGACATGAGGAAGCACCCTGTCGCAGTTATCAGGTCGGCATTTTGGCAGGTCTGTATGTTCTGCCACAGCGTCTCGCTCACATTCGGTGACCACACTGGTGCTGCATAGTTTACCACCGACTGTGGTAAACTTTTGACTTTTTAAGAGGTCAACAAGGTTTCTTTGTCTGATTCCCAAGTTCTGCCGGCTAGCGACTTGAGGACATTGTTCCTAATTTTCATTTTATTGCAGATAGCTGTGGCATGCACGTTAGACCTTAACAGGCAATCAAATGTGACACAAAGAACCCTAGGGTAATTGCTGGTCGGAATTCTTGTATCATCGACTATCACATTGAGTTGCCTGTTTCACTCTACGTGGTTTGGGCTTATTGTTTTCTGATTTCCACATACGACTTTCGCCCACACATGTAATTGACGATCCAACTTTTAAAACTGTTCGGAGCTATAGCTAAATCTTAACCGATTTTCTTCCAATTCGGTAGTGTTGGTTCATGGATCAAGAAACTCTACCATTCTAAATTTCAAAACGATTGGATGTAAAATACAGCTTCTATAGGACTAAAGGGGCCAAATCGGACGAAAGATATATATGGGAGCTATATCTACATCTGAACCGATTTCAACCAAATTCAATAGGGTTCTTTACAGCTGCGAAATACTCTCAACTGCAAAATTTCACAACGATCGGAGTGAAATTGCGACCTGTAGTCGACGAACAACTTTACATGGACAGATGGACGGACGGACGGATAGGCATGGTCAAATCGACTCAGCTAGTGATTCTGAGTCGATCGGTATACTTTAAGGTGGGTCTAGCTGTGTTATTTTCAGGTGTTACAAACATCTGCCGTGAAACAAACTTATAATACCCTGTACCACAGTGTGGTGTAGGGTATAATGAAATTTCGACTAAATTTTGAATTCAAATTCATGAGTAATGAAATTCGATGAAGTTTGATTAAATTTTGTAGAAAAATGTAATTTCCGCAAAATTAATTTTCAACGAAATTTTCGAAATTTTCAGCGACCTTTTGTTTGAAAATTATAGTTATGAGGAAATTTCTATATAATTTAAACTTCCACAAAAGTAAAATTTTGACGAAATTTCTATAAATATAAAATTTCTATATTGATTTGCAAAATTTTCTATATTTTTGCAATTTCGACAAAATTTATAAGAAATTTTCGTCAATAGTTGCTACAAAATGCATTTTTAACGAAATTTTTTGAAACGTTTTTGAGTTATAATATATATATTAGGTATGGTTCCTTTGCCGAAGGAACCATACCTCTAAAACGAATTCTGATGTCCCCGAAAAAATCCCACTTTGACCCATTTAGAGTGCTCCAATCGAGTCCAAATGTATGGAACCCCCACGGGGTTCCAGGGGGTGTGCCACTGGCATGGGTGGGTCGGACCTCCAAAGTTAGTGGGGGTCGGTCATACATTTGGACTCGATTGGAGCACTCTAAATGGGTCAAAGTGGGATTTTTCAAAATTTGCCCCTACCCAAAAGTTCGACCCAAATTCCGGGACATCAGAATTCGTTTTAGAGGTATGGTTCCTTCGGCAAAGTTTCTTATTTTGATCCCTAGAATACGATTTTCACTGAGCAATGGGGACTTTTTTGGCCTCCACACAAATCGACCCGGCATAATATTTAAACTTTCTGTGAATATTAAATATTATTAAATATTAAATTTCGACAAAATTTTTTATAAAAATTTTAATTTTGACAACATTTTCTATAAAATATCTATTAACAAAAAAAAAAAAAACTATACACAAATCTAATATCGTAAAAAAATAAAAATTTAATTTCTTCAAAATATTCCTCATGTATAAAATGAAATTTCAAATAAATTTTCAATAGTAACAAATTAAATACAGAAAAATTTTGAACAAAAATTAAATTTTGGCGTTATTCGAGAATTTTGAATAAATGCATTTTCATCTAATTTTTCGATAAAATTAGCTACAAATTGCATTTTAAACCACTTTTTTTTAACAAACTTCGATTTATTTATTTGAAATTAAATTTTGAGAAATTTCTATAAATATTAAATTTTGATTTGTGTATCGTAGACCTTCTATGTTATTTATGTTGTTGTAATTACTTAGGCTGTAGGTCATACAAATAAAAGAAAATACTTCTATTTGTTTATTTTTATACCCTACACCACACTGTGGTACAGGGTATTATAAGTTTGTTTCACGGCAGATGTTTGTAACACCTTAAAATAACACAGCTAGACCCACCTTAAAGTATACCGATCGACTCAGAATCACTAGCTGAGTCGATTCCGTCCGTCCGTCCGTCCATGTAAAGTTGTTCGTCGACTACAGGTCGCAATTTCACTCCGATCGTTCGGAAATTTTGCAGTTTAGAGTATTTCGCGGCTGTTAATATCGCTATTGAATTTAGATATAGCTCCCATATATATCATTCGTCTGATTTGGCCCTTTAGTCCTATAGAAGCTGTATTTTACATCCAATCGTTTTGAAATTTAGAATGATAGAGTTTCTTGATCCATGAACCAACATTGCCGAATTTGAAGAAAATCGGTTAAGATTTAGCTGTAGCTCCCATATATATGTTTCGTCCGATTTGGCCCTTTAGTCCTATAGAAGCTGTATTTTACATCCGATCGTTTTGAAATTTAGAATGGTAGAGTTTCGTGATCCATGAACCAACATTGCCGAATTTGAAGAAAATCGGTTAAGATTTAGCTATAGCTCCCATATATATGTTTCGTCCGATTTGGCCATTTAGTCCTATAGAAGCTGTATTTTACATCCGATCGTTTTGAAATTTAGAATGGTTGAGTTTCTTGATCCATGAACCAACATTGCCGTATTTGAAGAAAATCGGTTAAGATTTAGGTATAGCTCCCATATATATGTTTCGTCCGATTTTGCTCTTTAGTCCTGTTGAAGCTGTATTTTACATCCAATCATTTTGAAATTTAGAATGGTAGAGTTTCTTGATCCATGAACCAACACTACCGAATTTAGAGAAAAGCGGTTAAGATTTAGCTATAGCTCCCATATACATGTTTCGTCCGATTTTGCTCTTTATTCCTGAAGAAGCTGTATTTTACATCCAATCGTTTTGAAATTTGAAGAAAATCGGTAAAGATTTAGCTATAGCTCCCATATATATGTTTCATCCGATTTGGCTCTTTAGATCCAATCGTTTTTATACTCTACACCACACTGTGGTACAGGGTATTATTTAAGTATAAAATGTCCCAAAAGTAAATTTATGTAAACAATTTATACATGAATTACAAAATTTATATATCAGAGTTATTCAATATTTCGAGAGTGGTGTAGGGTATTATATAGTCGGCCCCGCCCGACTTTAGCCTTTCCTTACTGGTTATTTTTATTCTTCTCCAATATTTTGACCAACTTCGCTGGTCATCTTCAGGGATATAAATAAACAAAAAGTTACATTTATATAGCAAAAAACACTATTCGCCTGCTGAAGCTTTTCGGTTACAGATCAAAATATATTATTAAAAATAACGGGTTTTCCAATAGGGATGATATGATTTTGATGTGACGTTTTGGCCATTTGTAATATGTCATGATCTGTCATTTGTTATACCCTACAACACTCTGTGGTACAGGGTATTATAACTTTGTTTCACGGCAGATGTTTGTAACACCTGAAAATAACACAGCTAGACCCACCTTAAAGTATACCGATCGACTCAGAATCACTAGCTGAGTCGATTTAACCATGTCTGTCCGTCCGTCCGTCCGTCTGTCCATGTAAAGTTGTTTGTCGAGTACAGGTTTACATTCACTAAGATCGTTCTGAAATTTTGCAGTTTAGAGTATTTCGCAGCTGTTAAGATCGCTATTGAATTAGGTTGAAATCCGTTCAGATTTAGATATAGCTCCCATATATATATTTCGTCCGATTTGGCCCTTTAGTCCTATAGAAGCTGTATTTTACACCCAATCCTTTTGAAATTTAGAATGGTAGAGTTTCTTGATCCATGGACCAACATTGCATTTGAAGAAAATCGGTTAAGATTTAGCTATAGCTCCCATATATATGTTTCGTCCGATTTGGTGCTTTAGTCCTATAGAAGCTGTATTTTACATCCAATCGCTTTGAAATTTAGAATGGTAGAGTTTCTTGATCCATGAACCAACATTGCCGAATTTGAAGAAAATCGGTTAAGATTTAGCTATAGCTCCCATATATATGTTTCGTCCGATTTTGCTCTTTAGTCCTGTTGAAGCTGTATTTTACATCCAATCATTTTGAAATTTAGAATGGTAGAGTTTCTTGATTCATGAACCAACATTGCCGAATTTGAAAATCGGTAAAGATTTAGCTATAGCTCCCATATGTATGTTTCATCCGATTTGGCTCTTTATATCCAATCGTTTTTATACCTTACACCACACTGTGGTACAGGGTATTATTTAAGTATAAAATGTCCCAAAAGTAAATTTATGTAAACAATTTATACATGAATTTCAAATTTTGTCAAAATGTAATTTTCAAAAAAAGATCAACTAATTTGCATATTAATAGATAATTACGTTGAACAATATATTTTGTGCAATTTTATATAAAATGTAGATTATTTATAATTGCGCTTTTGTAGCGCAATTATAAATAATTATAATTATTTACGTGAATGGTTCTCGAAATTGAAATTTTGTTGAAAAATCATTTTTTGGAAAATGTTTTATCAATAGCATTTTGCTAAATAGTTGGTATCCTTGAAATTTGATTTTTTCCTTGAAAATTTCCTTAAACATGATTATTTATTTGCGTCAATTGGTTTCGAAATTGAATTTGTATACAAATTTCATCAAAATTATTTTTTGGGAAAATTTCTTTGAAAATTAAAATTTTTATAAATAGTTTTCGCAATAACATTTTTCTAAATATCTGGTATCATTGAAACTTGAATTTTATCATGAAAATTTCCTTGAACATGTCGTCGAAATTTTATTTTTCTAAAATATTTCGCCGGTACTGATTTTATTGAAAATTTAGTGGAATTATTTGTTTTTCTAGAAAATTTAGCCATTGCATTTTATAGCAAATTTTGTCAAAGATTTATTTTTCAAAATAAGTATTTGTGAAATTTTAAATTTTATATAAATATAAATGGTCGTTCAAATTCTAGTTTTGTAGAAAATATCATCGAAATTACATCGATGGTTTTCGAAATTATTTATTTTAAGCAATAGTGTTTTTCGTAAATAAAAATTTGTTCTCTGAAATTTGTTTTTTTTTTGTTGAAAATTTCGTTCAACATTTTGTCCAAATTTTATATTTCTAAAAAATCTCGTGGATACTTATTTTTGTAGAAAATTTAGCCAAAATTAGATTTTATAGCAAATTTTATTAAATTTTCAACTAATTCGCATTTTCAGAGATAATATTGTCGAATTAATTATTTTGTGAAATTTTATATAAAATATGCACTTTTGTAGAAAATATCATCGAAATTGCGTTGGTTGTAATTTCATAATTATTAACATTAATTGTTTTTGAAATTAAATTTTTGTAGTAATTTTGTCAAAATTGTTTTTTTCATAAGAAATGTTTTCACAACATTTTTGAATTTGATTTTTTTCTGTAAAATTTTTTTTTGAAAATATTTCAAATTTAGTTCAAAATGCATTTTTATAGCAAATTTTGTCATTTCTTGAAATTTCCTTCAATATTTTGTCGTAATTTCTAGAAAAACTCGTGGATACTTATTTTTGTAGAAAATTTAGTCAAAATTTCAACTTATCTGCATTTTTTACAGATAACTTTTTTCGTTGAAGATTCAGTTTATTAGAAATGTGTTCATAATATTTTTGAATTTGATTTTTTTTCTCGAAGATTCGGTTGAAAATATTTCAAATTTAGTCAAAATTGCATTTTTATAGCAAATTTTGTCATTTCTAGACATTTCGTTCAACATTTTGTCGCAATTTTATATTTCTAGAAAACACGTGGATACTTATTGTTGTAGAAAATTTAGTCAAATCTGCAGTTTTTACAGATAACTTCGTCAAATTATATATTTTGTGAAATTTTATATAAAAAATCGTTGAAATTGCACTTTTGTAGAAAATATCATCGAAATTGCATTGGTCTAAATTTCATAACTATTAACATTAATTGTAAGATTATTAACATTAAGAGTAAGACAACAGACGGCAACAAGGCAGGACGTGTCTTTTTATGTTATGTGTTAGTTTTGTTTACATACTCAAATTCCTGAAGATGTTCCTCAAAGAGGAACGAAATATCAAATATATAAAAAACATCAAAACTTGACCTCGAGCTTGTTCATTAATTAAAAACAACTAAAATTAATTGTTTTTGAAATTTGATTTTTGTAGTAATTTCGTCAAAATTGATTTTTTTGCAAAACTTCGTTGAAAATTGAGTTTTTTTTAAAATTTTTTTCGCCATAGTATATTTATAAAAATTTTTCCTGAAATTTGATTTTTTTCTCGAAAATTTGGTTGACAATTTTATTTTTCTAGAAAATTACAGAAAATGCGGTCGAATATAATTATTTTCTAGAAAATCTAGTAAAATATGCATTTTTTTAGCAAATTTTTTAAAAGTTTTATTTTTAAAAAAATTTCAACTAATCTTCTGCCATTTCATAGATAATTTCGTTGAACTAAATATTTTGTGAAATTTTATATAAAAATATCGTTGAAATTGCACTTTTGTAGAAAATAGCATGGAAATTTCAGTAGAAACTTTGGCATTCGAAATTTATTTTTTTATATAAATTTCGCCCAAAATGGCTTAAAGAGTTTTTTTTTTAATTTTTTTAAAAAATGTTTTCGCAATTGTATTTTTCTAAAAATTTTGTTTTTTGTTTCACTCTAAAATTTCGTTGAAAAATTTGTCGCAATTTTATTTTTCTTGAAAACAGCGTCTATTTTTTTATTTTTTCAGAAGATTTAGTCAAAATTGCATTTTTATTGAAAATTTCTATATTCGACAATATCATAGAAATTGCAGTAGAATCTTTGGACCAAATATGACAATTATTCACATCAAAGGCCCTTGAAATAGCAAATTTTCGTAATTGCAGTTTTATAAATTTTTTTTTTTGAAAATTTCGTTGAAAATGCGTTTTTGTAGAAAATTGTGTCGTATTTTTTACAAGTGTTCTCTTTCAATTTAGAAAATTTATTCGAAATACATTATAATGTCAATTTCTAAATTTTCTAAAAAAAATTGTTGAAAATCCTTTCTATAGAAAATTTCGTGGAGATTGATTTAATAGAAAAGTTAGTCGATATTATTTTTTTTTTCTAGAAAATTTAGTCAAATATGTATTTATATAGCAAATTTTTTCAAAACTTAATTTTTCAAAAAATAAAAACGATTCATAGACAATTTCGTCAAATTTAATATTTTGTGGAATTTTAAATTTTGTACAAAACGTTGTTCACATTGGACTTTTGTAGAAAATGTCATCAAAAGTGCGGTAGAAAGTTTGGTCGAAATTTCATAATTATTCACATTAGAGGTTTTCAAAATAGCATTTTTTAGAAATTAAATTGTTATAGAAAATTCGTAAAAATTTATTTTCACGAAAATGTCGTTGAAAATGTTGCCGAAATTTTCTTTTCCTACAAAATTTTGTGGATACTGATTTCACAGAAAATTTAGTGGAATTTAATATTTCTCTAGAAAATTTTGCCAAAATTGCCTTTTTATAATAATATTTGTCAAATATTTATTTTTCAAAAATATTTCAACTTATCTACAGTTTCATAGATAATTTCGTCAAAATAAATATTTTGTGGAATTTTAAATTTTGTATCAAATTGCACTTTTGTAGAACATGTCATCGAAAGTGCAGTAGAAACTTGGGTCGAAATTTGGTAATTATTTATATTAATGGTTTTCGAAATTCCATTTTTTATAAAATAATTTTTGTAGAAAATTCTTCAAAATTGATTTTTTCGAACATTTGGTTGAAACTACATTTATCAGGAAATGTTTTCTAAACATTTTTTCTCGAAAATGTCGTTGAAAATGTTGTCGCAATTTTCTTTTTCTACAAAATTTTGTGGATACTGATTTTACAGAAAATTTAGTGGAATATTTTTCTAGAATTTTTTTTGTCAAATTTTTATTTTTCAAAACAATTTTAACATTCTACATTTACATAGAAAATTTCGCCGAAGTAAATATTATGTGAAATTTTAAATTTTAAACAAAATGTTGTTCACATTGGATTTTTGTAGAAAATATCGTCGTAATAGCAGCAAACTTTGGTTGAAACTTCATAATTATTTAGACCAATAGAATTCGAATTGCATATTTTGGAAAAGAATTTTGATAGAAATTTTAATCAATTTTTTTTGGAACATTTCGTTAAAATTCATTTTTTTAAAACGTTTTCGTAATAGCATTTTTCTAAAAATTTGGTTTCCGTGAAATTTGATTTTTTCTCAAAATTTCGTTGACAATTTTTAGTGGAATTTAATATATCCCTAGAATTTGTTTGTTAAATTTTTTTTTTTCAAAAAAATTTGAACATTTTACATTTGCATAGTCGAAGTAAATATTTTTTGAAATATTATAAAAAAATGTTGTTTACGGACTTTTGTAGAAAATATCGTCGTAATAGCAGCAAACTTTGTTCGAACTTTCATAAATATTTATAATTTTCATAATTTTATAGAAATTAAAAATTGATAGAAATTTTTCTAGAAGATTTTGACAGCATTTTTCACTCACTTGACATGAAATCCTCCAGAGATAAGTAGAAGATTCGTAGAAACTGAAAATTTATAGTAAATTTTTTCGTATTTCAGTTGTATCGAAAATTCGAAAGATATTTCAGTTTTATCGAATTGCATTTTTATACCCTACACCACACTGTGGTACAGGGTATTATAAGTTTGTTTCATGGCAGATGTTTGTAACACCTGAAAATAACACAGCTAGACCTTAAAGTATACCGATCGACTCAGAATCACTAGCTGAGTCGATTTAAGCATGTCTGTCCGTCCGTCCGTCCGTCTGTCCATGTAAAGTTGTTCGTCGACTACAGGTCGCAATTTCACTCCGATCGTTCTGAAATTTTGCAGTTTAGAGTATTTCGCAGCTGTTAAGATTGCTATTGAATTTGGTTGAAATCGGTTCAGATTTAGATAGAGCTCCCATATATATCTTTCGTCCGATTTGACCCTTTAGTCCTATAGGAGCTGTATTTTACATCCAATCGTTTTGAAATTTAGAATGGTAGAGTTTCTTGATCCATGAACCAACATTGCCGAATTTGAAGAAAATTGGTTAAGATTTAGCTATAGCTCCCATATATATGTTTCGTCCGATTTGGCCCTTTAGTTCTATAGAATCTATATTTTACATCCAATCGTTTTGAAATTTAGAATGGTAGAGTTTCTTGATCCATGAACCAACATTGCCGAATCTGAAGAAAATCGGTTAAGATTTAGCTATAGCTCCCATATATACATATGTTTCATCCGATTTGGCTCTTTAGATCCAATCGTTTTTATACCCTACACCACACTGTGTAACAGGGTATTATTTAAGTATAAAATGTCCCAAAGGTAAATTTATGTAAACAATTTATACATGAATTACAAAATTTATATATCAGAGTTATTCAATATTACGAGAGTGGTGTAGGGTATTATATAGTCGGCCCCGCCCGACTTTAGCCGTTCCTTACTGGTTTTTCATTGTATTCAGTAGTGTTTACAATCTCATCATGGAGAGATATACGGAAGAACAACGTTTACAACGTTTATTCCGATTTATTATCAAAATGATTGTTCTCCAATTGCAACTTTACGTGCGCTAAGTCAATTTTTTTAAAATCCAAAAAAAAAAAATACTTCCCAGTCGACCTACGGCCTTGACTCCCATGAACAATATTTTAACTCTCATTAAGAGCTATCTTTTTGCCATTGACCGAATGTGGCTACGTGACACACAGCAAATGAAAAAATTGCATTGTTGCGAGAAAAGTTTGGAGATTTGAGTATTTCAAGAAATTTTGATACGTATTGAATGGCCTCCAAGAAGTTGTGATTTAACACCATTAGACTATTTCTTGTGGGGTTATTTGCAGCCATTGGTCTTTCGAAATAAACCAGACTCTCTTTAAGCTTTACAAGTCAATATTGAATGTGCCATTCAAGACACACTACTTGATTTAGTGGAAAAAGTGCTCGAAAATTGGGTTCATCGAATTCGTTCCTGCAGAAGAAGTCGTGGAGGCCATTTGAATGACGTTTTATTTAGATCTTAATTGTATCGATTGTACGTCACAGTAAAAAAAACTTTTGAATTTCATTAACAATAAGTGCGTTTTTTTAAAGAAATCATATCACTCTTATTGGAAAACCCTGTATAAAATGAAATTTCGACTAAACTTTTAATTAAAATTCATAAGTAATGAAATTTGATGAAATTTTCTAGAAAAATATAATTTGGCAAAATTAAATTTCAAAGAAATTTGCGACATTTTTTAAGGAATTATGCGGAAATTTCTATATAATTTAAACTTCCACAACAAGTAAAATTTTGACAAAATTATATAAATAAATATTAAAATTTCTAAAACAAAAATATAAAATTGACAACATTTTCTATAAACTTTCTATTTACAAAAAAAAAACTATACACAAATGTGTAACTTCGTAAAAAAATAAAATATTGTTTACGTATAAAATGAAACTTCAAATAAATTTTCAATATTAAGAAATTAAATACAGATGAAAATTTTAATAAAAATTAAATTTTGGCTTGATTCGGGGATTTCAAAAAAATGCATTTTGCATGCTGAAATTTTCTACAAAATTTGCTATAAATTGCATTTTCAAAAACATTTTTTTTTATACAAACCTCGACTTAATTATTTAAAATTAAATTTTGAGGAAATTTCGATAAATATTAAATTTTGTCAAAATAGATTATTAAAACCAGTAAGGCAAGGCTAAAGTCGGGCGGGGCCGACTATATAATACCCTACACCACTCTCGTAATATTGAATAACTCTGATATATAAATTTTGTAATTCATGTATAAATTGTTTACATAAATTTACTTTTGGGACATTTTATACTTCAATAATACCCTGTACCACAGTGTGGTGTAGGGTATAAAAACGATTGGATCTAAAGAGCAAAATCGGACGAAACATATATATTGGAGCTATAGCTAAATCTTAACCGATTTTCTTCAAATTCGGCAATGTTGGTTCATGGATCAAGAAACTCTACCATTCAAAATTTCAAAACGATTGGATGTAAAATACAGCGTTTATAGGGCTAAAGGGCCAAATCGGACGAAACATATATATGGGAGCTATAGCTAAATCTTAACCAATTTTCTTCAAATTCAGTAGTGTTGGTTCATGGATCAAGAAACTCTACCGTTCTAAATTTCAAAATGATTGGATGTAAAATACAGCTTCTACAGGACTAAAGAGCAAAATCGGACGAAACATATATATGGGAGCTATAGATAAATCTTAACCGATTTTCTTCAAATTCAGCAATGTTGGTTCATGGATCAAGAAACTCTACCATTCTAAATTTCAAAACGATTGCATGTAAAATACAGCTTCTATAGGACTAAAGGGCCAAATCGGACGACGAACAACTTTACATGGACAGACGGACGGACGGACGGACAGACATGCTTAACCACAGTGTGGTTCCACAGTGTGGTACCACAGTGTGGTAAAGGGTATTATTACAAAATGATTGGATGTTAAATACAGCTTTTATAGGACTAAAGGGCCAAATCGGACGAAACATATATATGGGAGCTATAGCTAAATCTTAACCGATTTTCTTCAAATTCGGTAGTGTTGGTTCATGGATCAAGAAACTCTACCATTCTAAATTTCAAAATGATTGGATGTAAAATACAGCTTCTACAGGACTAAAGAGCAAAATCGGACGAAACATATATATGGGAGCTATAGCTAAATCTTAACCGATTTTCTTCAAATTCGGCAATGTTGGTTCATGGATCAAGAAACTCTACCATTCTAAATTTCAAAACGATCGGATGTAAAATACAGCTTCTATAGGACTAAAGGGCCAAATCGGACGAAAGATATATACCTATGGGAGCTATATCTAATTCTGAACCGATTTCAACCAAATTCAATAGCGATCTTAACAGCCGCGAAATACTCTAAACTGCAAAATTTCAGAACGATCGGAGTGAAATTGCGACCTGTAGTCGACGAACAACTTTACATGGACAGACGGACGGACGGACATCGTTAAATCGACTCAGCTAGTGATTCTGAGTCGATCGGTATACTTTAAGGTGGGTCTAGCTGTGTTATTTTCAGGTGTTACAAACATCTGCCGTGAAACAAACTTATAATACCCTGTACCACAGTGTGGTGTAGGGTATAAATATTTCTACAAAAATTTCGCAAAATTTTCTATAAAAATGCAATTTAACAAAATTTGCTAATCCCCTGTAAAATTCCATATTGATTTTCTAACAGTTAATGAGTGTAGTCTGTTATTTGACTGCAAATTTTTTACATGTTTTTATTCGGGGCTTTTAAGATGAAAATAAGGGTACATAACTGTCGTTTTACTTATTTCAGATTAGCAGAAAAAATTAGGTGAAACTAAAGTATAATAAAATATAAAATTATAAAAAAAAATCTAAATTAAATAAATAATCGCACTTCTAAAATCGACGACGAAGACAATATAAACTCCCAGATAAAGAAACGGAAATATACGAAGATGGCTTAGAAAGTCATAAAATGAAATATGCCATGAAGCACTAGAATGGAACACCCAAAGTTCGAGAAAACTATAAAGACAAAAAGGACATTGATGCGAAGAATTTTCAACGAAACCAAAAAAATGTCACCTATATTGCAGATGAAATTTTGTGAAAAAAATATATACGTTGGGTGTCCGTCCTTCCATCTTTGCAGTCCTCTCGCCGGAATGGAGTCCGTGAATGTCGTCACAAAAATTCAAATCCTTGACCGCATTGCCATGAGAACAAAAGATACAAAAATAAGCTGAAACAAATGTAACACTTCGTGGAATTATAGTTGCTATTTTGAAAAGCAATAAAAAAATGTATTGACATTAAAAAGGCATGCGTAGGTAATTGTCATCGAAATGTTCCACAAGTAAATTGGCAATAAAATTGTGACCATCATTGGAGTGTCCACCTAAGAGTCATACAACGTGAACCAACACAGACTATACGCACCAAATGAAGATGCACTTTTGCATTTAACAAAAAGACTAACAAATCCAAATCGAATGGCGGAGGAGGAAGAGGATGAGACGAAGGAGATATTGAAAGAGGGGAAGCCGTTCAAGAAGTACACGTTTTCAAGCCGGTGGTACAACGACAACCAGTAACCGGCAACGTTGCTTCAGTTGGGTGGGTAGTGACAGGGGGAGAGAGGAAGGGGAGGGGGGATAGTGATGATAATAAATATGCAATCAAAGTTTAACTGGTTTTCGTGACACTCATAACCGACATTCCAAAAACCAGCCATAGCTCCACCACCACCACCAATACCAACACCAACACCATCATCATTATCAGCTTCATCAACCGCATCAGCGCCAGCACTGCAGCAGAGTCCAGCATCATCCACAGCAAGTCCAGCAAGTACCTCCGGTTAGTAATTGCATGGACGTAGTAACAGAATATGTTTTTGTGGTTTAAACAACACATTTTATACCAAACAAAAAATTAAAAAACCAAAATATATTTTTATTTAAAACATGTTTTATTTAATTTTGATATAAAACAATCGTAAAATATTAAAAGAAGCAACACTCAAGCACAACTGACACACACACACGACTGACTCCCTCTGCACGCAGACAAAATCGTAAAACTTCACATTTTGTATTTAAATTTCAGTTAAATTATTCAAAGCAGACACATACGAGAAAAGTGTCAATGTCTTTAGGGAGTAGCCAAAGTTTGAAACAATAAAACAATTTTTCAACCCAGGAATATTTTATTTATAGAAAATTAATTATTTATAGTATTAGGTGTATATAGAATGTATCTTATTTTTGTATTTACAGAAAATTTTTTAGATATTTTTTTATTTATTAAAAATTGCATTAAACATTTTTTTATTTATTTGTGTATGTATTTGACATATTCAATTTTTAAAAATATCTTTAACATTTTGTATTAGAAAATTTATAAAAAAAATTAATAGATGCAAATTTTGTAGAATTTTTTATATATGTAAATTTTGTTAGCAATTTTTTTTCTAAAGAAAATTATATTAATATTTAGAACATTTGTAGAAACATCTTAGATATTTTTGTATTTATTAATAATTTTTTATTTGCCGAGAAATTGCTCAGAAATATTAGAATTTTGTATTTACAGAAAATTTCTAAGACATTTGTTATTTATTAATAATTTAAACAAGTGCATCGAAATTTAATCGCCTCTCCTGAAAAACTACCTTTTTGCACTTAGCATAGTTTAGAGGTATCGATATAATCAGAACACACCAAAGAACAAAACAAACACCAAAAAAAAACAGACAAATATCAGTCAAAAACACTCTTTTGGAATATTCGAGCAGCAATGTTATTCATACGGCCCAGTTGTTGAAGCAATATACATATATCGAGACATCCATTCTAATCAATGTTATGTGCAGGTTTAGGTTAGGGTGGCAGCCGTATTTTTTTATACAAGCTCACATAGACCAGTTTAGGTCCAGAAGTCATTAGAGTGAATACCCACACGGGGCAAAATCGCCTTTTTTGATATGTTTGAATCGAAAGAAAATATATTTGGGACACAGTTTTTCAATTATTATATATTTCTGAGCAAATAAATTTTATTTGAAAATCAATAAAATTTATTTGGAGCGCATATATTATTATATTACAACAAAATATATTTGCAAACTAATTTTCCCAAATAAAATATGTGTTTATATACAAATAAAATTACTGTTTAGTAATTTCTCCAAATATATTTTGTTCAAAAAAGCTTTTTAAAACGTTGCAATTTTTTCGAATTGTATTTAAAATTTTTCATTGATTTCGAGTTCAAACTTGCAAATGTAAAATTTCATAAGTTTTCGGTTTAAAGTACAAATTTTTAATTTCTATTTATTTCAAGTCATCACTTGATTATACCGTTTCAATTATAAAGGATTAAAGGATTTAAAGATTATACTTTATAATTAATTGAAAATTTACGAACATTTAAAATTTCGGAAAAAACTAACGTTAAATTACTAAAAAAAATAAAACTTGTCTTAAAATTAAAGTATTGACATATTTAATAATTGACTTAAATGCAAATTAATATTTGTTTCGCAAATAATATTCCCAAATAAAAAATAGTAGGACAGAAACAAAGATTTGTTTGGAACAACATTTTCCCAAATATATAATATTTGTGTGTGCCAAATATAATATATTTCGAGTGTACCATAAACATTTATATATTTCAAGCAGAATATGTTTGGGGCAATATACTACAGAAGCGATTTTTCTTCAGCGTGCAATCTTTTGGCGTGTTCGCCGATCAAGCGGTGTCCCGTCAGAACTGATACTAACGTAGACAATCTTTGCCTCTCTAGTGCGTGGAGATATTTTGATCTTCTCAGGTCATACCTTGGCCAGATTTGTCTAGCTACTCTGCAGGTGCCGATTTCTGTCCATCTTTCGGTGGACTGCCTGATTGCCTCTTGCCTAAGCCAAAGCTTGCACGTGGATAGTGGCGCAACAATATATGCAAATTCTTCGAGAATTTGTAATGTCGTCCCTCTAGCAAGTTCATCGGCTTTGCAGTTCCCCGGGAAATCCCTATGCCCACACTCTGAAAAAAAATCGCTTCTGTAGTATATTGTCCCAAACATATTCGGCTTGAAACATATATATGTTTGGGGTAGACTCTAAGCATGTAATATTTGGTACAAACGAAAATTGTGTATTTGGGAAGATGTCGTTCTAAACAAATATTTGTTTACATTCCAATATGTTTTTATTTGGGACCATTATTTCCGAAACAAATATTTATTTGCATTTAAGTATTCATAAAATACATAAATTGTGTCAAATTTTTCAGCAATTCAAAGTTAAATTTTTAGAAATTTTTAATGTTCGTAAAAAATAATAATTGAAATCATATAATCTTGGATCAATATAAAGTACTTAGAGGATTGACAACTAATGATGGCTTGGAATACACAGAAATTTGAAATGATTGAATTAAAACATAAGGTAATGCTGCATATGGTATCATAACTGGGAGGTACAATTCGAAACCCAAGAAAAATTGAAACTGAAATATGAAAAACTCAGCAAAAGTTTTGGAAATATTTTTTAAATAAAATATATTTGGAAAATTCATAAATAATATTTTTTTTTGTATTAAACACATGTTTTATTTGAGAAATTTAGTTTGCAAATATAATTTGTTGTAATATATTAATATATACGTTCCAAATATATTTTATTGATTTTCAAATAAAATGTATTTGCTAAGAAATATATAATATTTAAAAATTTGTGTTCCAAATATATTTTCTTTCGATTCAAACATATGAAAAAAGGCGATTTTGCCCCGTGCAGGCACACCCATATGAGGTGTATATTAAACTGCTTAGCCATCTCGTTAAGAGATCTGCGACAGTCGAGGGCTGTTTGTGAATTTAGGGATGTTGCCTCCAGAGAATCTCTGGCAGCCTGGCTGTCCGAGTAAATTACAACGCCAGTGTTGGTTACTATGTTGCGATTCAGCCACTTGGCTACTTCTCATATTGCCATTATTTCGGCTTGATATACACTGCAGGTATCTGGTAGTCTGTGAGCTATATCCAATCTAAGCTCTGCACAGGTTACTCCGAAGCCAACCTTTTCATCAAGCTTCGAACCATCCGTGTAATAGTGGAGATGGTTTCTATTACCTGGTTTTCTTCCAACCCATTCATCTCTGGCGGGAGTCATAGTAATGTAATTTCTCTCGAAGGTGTACACCGTTGGTATATAGTCCACTACACTTTGATATCCTCATGTGGCCGTAATTTTTGTACCTCCATACCAAATACCTCCATACCACAATGCCGTATAGCAGTATAGGACGAACTACTGCTATACATATCCAGTGGACGATTTTAGGAGAGAGGCCCCACCGCGACCCTACAGTCTTTTTGCAGGAATATAAGGCGACGTTGGACTTCCTTACTCGTTCCAATACGTTAAGTCTAAATAACAATTTTCTATCTAGAATTATTCCTAAAAATTTTGCACTTTCAGAAAGCACTAGATCTGTTCCATTTATCCGAGGTGTAGGGTCCACATGTGGGACTTTATTCATCCTAGTAAAGATAATCAATTCTGTCTTGTTTTGGTTTACGCCCAAACCGCTGAATATAATTTGGAATATTTGGAAGTTAAAAATGCGATCTTCCCAAATGGAGATATCAACAATATACCAGTACACAGGGGTTTAACTGTAATTTGATTATATTTGGTGTTTGTGTTACGTTAAAAAGAAAGAAAAAATTCAAAAATTTCTAGATCTACCTTAGTATTTCGTCTATAACTTCTAGAAATATTGCGTCCCCACAAATCCAATTACTGTTTTGGATTTGTGAGTGAGTATGGTGAATATTCTGATATTTTTAAAATTAAATTTTACAAATTTGTTAAAAAAGTTTTAAGTTTTGCTGCAATATTTACCTTTTTATTTATTAATTATTATTATAAATTTTGTGTCGTGATCAGGCAATGAAGCCGACCAAAATTATCGGCGGCGGCGGCGCATTGAAAAATACCGATCGGCGGCGGCGGCTGATCAGCTTAGCCGATCAAATTTCAACAATCGGCTGAGCCGACAAAGTTCCAACAAACGATGGCGCACGAATGTCAATCTCAGGCAAAAATGGCGCTTTAAGATATTTACAATTAGATGACAAAACCTAAAATTAACACAAACATTTAAGAAAAGTTAAGGAAGTTTTGATTTAATGTCGAAAATCAGTTAAATAAATGTCTACTTATTAGTCTTTGTTGTGAAAGAGAATTTATTGTGAATGACATACCGCCTGTTGTTTTCTCTCTAGAACGACGTAGACTTTGTAAAAATTGGTTCGGCCGCTCAAGAGCTATTGTATTTTCCGTAAAAACCAAAACACGCATTTCTTTAAATAAATGATAGCGAGATTAATTTAGAAACTTTTTATAAATTTTTATGCAAAAATGAACTTTATTAAAATTTCTGACCCTATTGTATTACTTAGCAGTCACTTTCTTAATTTTCATGGTTGCATAAAATAAATCGATTTAACTCACTAAATAATGTTCGGCGGCTGAGTTTCAGCCGATGTGAGCCGCTGAAATCGGCGGCGGCGCCGGCTGGAAATAAATGGCCGGCTGTGGCGCGCCGCCGATTTGCGCCGCGTCGGCTTCATACCCTGGTCGTGATGTCCAGTTTTTAATAGTATTTAATAATGAAAAATGTAAAACTAATTGTAAGTAAATCTACAATACTTTTACCAATCAATCTAATTAAAAACAATAAATATATCATTTTGTCACTAGGATTTCAACAATAACTCCTGATGAAGTTGGAATAAAGCCAACGAAACGTTGAGTGAAACATGAAATAAATTAGTTTTATTTACTTCATAACAAATAATCTGACCAAACAGCCCATTAATCTGACCAAACAGCCCATTTCATTAGAAATTATTTATTTACAGATATTTTTTAGAAATCATTTATTTATAGAATATTTTGCAAATTATTTATTTAGAGTAAATTTGTTAGAATTTTTTCATAGAAAATTTCTTATTGATTTATAGAATTGAATTTGTATATGGCTTGAAGTCATGTATTATTTAAACAAGTAGAAAATATCAGTCTGGTAAACCTACTAAAGTATGGTACTAAGGTAAGGAAGGTACTTTGTGAGGAATGTAATATGTAATATTATACGATTCAGTCAGTTTTTGTGGGAGGTACCAAGAGGGGTTTAACAAAACCACCTATTTTTCGCTGAACAGTGGAAGCTGTAACTACATTGCACTTTGCCGAAATATAAGCGTTTATGTGCACTGGTATATAAACGATATAAGCCATTCTGTGGCCAGATAATACACAAAATGGGGCGTGGTTATAACGCCCATTTTTCACAGGGCTATATGTACTTTAAAAACGTTACACTCTGCACAATTTTGTTGTATTTTCGTGCCTTGCTGCTCACTTTTTGTACAAAATGGTACTTTTGTGTGGGAGGTATAAAAAGGGGCGTTGCAATAACGCCCAATGTTACCAAAAGGGGAGGGACCAAAAGGGGTGTGACAACTTCGCCCATTTTTCTCTAGGTGATAGCGACTAACAAACTAATAATATGGGTGGAATTTCAAAAGATTCTATTTAGAAGTTTAATGGTTATGAAAAATTCACTATTTTACTAAATGTTAACCCTTTGTGGGGGAGGTACTAGAAGGAGTGGACCAATAAGGCCCATCTTCGAACTTAGCCGGAGATAGAAAAAAACCGGAGTGAAATAATGTATGTAGCATTAAACAGATTTGAATGGATTAACCGCGTTGTGGTCCTATGCTCCTCAATGGAGTAAAATGGAATAAAAAACAAGTAAGAAAATACAATGTTATGCACCAACCGAACCGGATGATGATACAAACAAAGATGTTTTCTACCAACAACTTGAAGCTACGCTGGGCTCTGTAGCAACTGGTGACATAAAAATACTCATTGGCGATATCAACGCGAAAGTAGGAAATGACAACAAAAATCTACAGGCTGTAATGGGAAATCAAGGAGTTGGACCACATAGAAACAATAACGGTGATAGACTTGTAGATCTGTGCGCCCGCCACCGGCTCTTCATTGGAGGCACTAAGTTTATACATCGAGATATACACAAATACACCTGGGAATCTCCGAATGGTATCACAAGAAATCAGATCGACCACATTATAGTCAGCAAACTTTTACTTGGCTGCTTACTTGATGTGAAAACTCGGCGAGGAGCTGATGTCGATAGTGACCACCATCTACTTGTCGGGAAGTTTATACTTCGTCCGGCGGCTACATCCAAAAAATACCGCAAAGTTCAATACAATCTAGCTCTAGCAGCGAATTTGCCAACACTTTGAACCCGAATGAAGAACAAACTTGGGAAACTATAACACATGCGTGTAAATGTAGCGCCGAAACTGTTCTTGGAACACGCAATCATGCCTTAAAACCCTGGATTAGCGATGAGTCCTGGAGTGAGATTAAAACTCGCAGAAAACTTAAAAATGCCGTAACAAGTGCTAAAACAGCAGTAACAAAAGCCGTCGTCGAAACTCAATATCGAACATCAGCAAACAAAGTAAAACGGATGGTGCGTGCTGATCGCGAGAAATACTGCAACAACATCGCAACAGACGCAGAAAAATGTGCAAATACTGGTAACCTGAGAGGGGTCTATATTGCCATAAATCGTCTAAGCGGAAAGCCAAAGAAAAACACCACTGTTATAAAAGACCGAGATGACTGCGACATTGCAAATACGGATCAACCACTTGAACGATGGAAAGAATTTTTCAGCAACTCCGACATAACTACTCCTGATGCAGATATGTGAAGCCACACAACTGGAAGACGCAACCAAAGACGTGACATCAACACATCGCCGCCATCATTAATTTAGATCTCGTCTGCACTCTCTAAATTAAAAAACAACAAAGCTGCCGGACCCGATACAATTCCAGCTGAGCTACTCAAGTACGGGGCAACACCAATAGCGCAGGTACTCACGCCAATAATACGGGAGGCCTGGTCAAACGACTGCATCCCACCCAGTTGGAAGTCTGGAGTAATAATAACCATCCCCAAAAAAGGAGTCCTCACACAATGCAAAAACTGGAGAGGAATAACTCTAGTAAACGCCATCCAAAAACTAATGGCCCAAATTATACTCCAAAGAATCTCACCAATGGTAGACACTATCCTACGGAAAGAGCAAGCGGGCTTCAGACGCGGCCGCTCATGCTCCGATCACATAAATACTTTACGTATTATCATCGAGTAGTCGCTGGAATTTAACAGCCAACTTTACATGCTATTCATTGACTTCGAACGCGCATTCGATACGATTTCGCGCCCTGCACTGTGGTCAGCACTCAAATGATATGTCATGGAGTCAGGTCAAGGCCATGTCAAGCGATCGAAACAGGTGGAAAGAGTTTATTAACGCCCTATGTTCAAATTGAATATTTATTTCATGTAGTGTGATTTTTATTGTCAATCTATTGAAATAATAAAAGGAAAAAAAATAAAGTAAACCGACTAATAGAAAATTCATTTATTTTTTTGTTTTATTTAAATTATTATCAATTTAAATTGCATTTAAAAACTTTTGTTAAAGGTAAAAGCTGTTTACTTTTTGTACAAAAAGGTACATTTGTGTGGGAGGTACCAAATGGGGCGTCCCAATAACGCTCACTTTTCTCTGGACTCTAGGTACTACAAAAGCATTACACTGTACAAAATTTCAAGTATTTACATGCACTGGTATTGAAGTTATAAGCTGTTAACTTTTGGTGTAAAATGGTACATTTGTGTGGGGCTTGCCAATTACGCACACTTTTCTCTAGATTCTAGGTACAATAAAAGCATTGCACTGTACGAAATTTCAAGTATTTGTATGTACTGGTATTAAATTTATAAGCTGGTAACTTTTGGTACAAAATGGTCCATTTGTGTGGGAGGTCCCAAAAGGAGCGTGGCAATAATGTGCATTTTTCACTGTATTGTAGGTACTGTTAAACCATTACACTGTACCACAGTGCAAGTCTTTGTATACCCTGCTAGTAAAGTTATAAGCTATTAACTTTTGGTTCAAAATTGTCCATTTGTGTGGGAGGTACCAAAAGGGGCGTGGCAACTTCGCCTATTTTCCTCGAGGTAATAGTGACTAATAAACTAATACATACTATGTATGTGTAGAATTTCAGAGGATTCAAATAAGTAGTATAGAAGTTATTAAATAATCAATATTTCACCAAAATGTATCCCTTAGTGGGGGAGGTAATTGAAGGAGTGGACCAATATGGCCCATCTTCGAACTTAG
Source organism: Eudasyphora cyanicolor (assembly GCA_963930755.1). Lineage (NCBI taxonomy): Eukaryota > Metazoa > Arthropoda > Insecta > Diptera > Muscidae > Eudasyphora > Eudasyphora cyanicolor. The sequence goes on from OZ005735.1 coordinate 269,429,513, forward strand.
CCGGAGATAGAAAAAAAATATTACCACATACCAAATTTGAGGTCAATCGGTTACTTTTTTCGAGAGTTATCATGCACACCAGCCAACAGACAGACGGACGGACAAACAGACGGACATTGCTCATTCAACTTAAAACGACCCAAAACGGATATCCGCCGAACATACTTAGGGTCTTAGGTCACTCCTTCGATGTGTTACACCGTGGCCCGTAACAAATGATATATACCCTCGTTTCACTAAAGTGAGGGTACAAAAAAAACATATTAAATTTAAATTTGGGTAATATTAAATTTTTTAAATTTGTAGCGAAGTTGAAGGAATATCGAAGACTTTTTATTTTTTTATGTTCAGAGGTAGGCCTGAAAACACCTGGAGAAGATTAGTGCTGGCGGATGCAACGAGTCTGTCATGTTATTTTTGTTAGGCATTTCATCATGGAAATTATTCAGTTTTATTATCAAAATAATCGTTCGCAATTGCGCTAAGTCCATTTTTTTTAAATCCAAAAAAAAAAAACACTTTCCAGTCGACCCGCGACCTTGACACCCATGAGCAATATTTTAGCTCTCGTTAAGTAAGAGCTATCTTTTTTGCCATTGACCGATTCCCGATCCGACGTACCGGAATCATCGGTCCAAATTTCTTCAAAATATGGTGATATTTACCATATTTCTTCAAAATATGGTAAGGTGAGAACGTAACCGTCAATGGCGACCGTTATCGTGCCATGATAACCGACTTTTTGATGCCTCAAAGTGAAGCTCGTGATTTCGGCGACATTTGGTTTCAACGGCGCCACTTTCCACACATCACATCAATCAATGGATTTATTGGGAAAACACTTGGGTGAGCAGATAATTTCACGTTTTGGGCCGGTCGATTGGCCACAAAGATCGTGTGATATCACACCGTTAGACTTTTTCCTGTAGGGATATGTAAAGTCTAAAGTTTATGCGGACAAACCTGCTTCAATTCAGGCCTTGGAGCAAAACATCACGCGTGTCATTCGCCAGTTACCAGTCGAAATGCTCGAACGAGTCATCGAAAATTGGAGTCAACGGATGGATCATCTGAGACGTAGTCGCGGCCAACATTTGATAGACATAATCTTCAAAAAATAAATGACAAATAATGTTCTTTCAAACGATAACAAACATTCCACATTCAATTTGAATTTCCTGTGTTTTTTTATACCCTACACCACACTGTGGTACAGGGTATTATGACTTTGTGCATTTGTTTGTTACACCTAAAAGGAGAAGAGATAGACCCATTGTTTATTATACCGATCGACTCAGAATCACTTTCTGAGTCGATTTAGCCATGTCCGTCTGTCTGTCTGTCTGTCTGTCCGTCTGTCCATGTATTCTTGTAATCAAAGTGCAGGTCGTATTTATGGTCCGATTGTGATGAAATTTAGCATAGTGCTCTTTTTTGGCCCAAGGACGATACCTATTGAAATTGGTTAAAATCGGTTCAGATTTGGATATAGTCCCCATATATATGTTTCACCCGATTTGACATGCAAGCGCCGTAGAAACCACATTTTACATCCGATCTTTATGAAATTCGGCAGAGGGAGTTTTATTATTACGTGAATGAACACTACCAAATTCGGAGAAAATCCGATCAGATTTAGATATAGCCCCCATATATATGTTTCACCCGATTTAGCATGTAAGCGCTGTAGGAACTGTATTTTAAATCAGATCAGTACGAAATTTGGCAGAGAGAGTTCTCTTATTACATGAATAAACATTGCCAAATTCGGGGAAAATCGGTTCAGATTTAGATATAGCCACCATATATATGTTTCACCCGATTTAACATTTAAGCGCTGTAGAAATCGTGTTTTATATCCGATCAGTACGAAATTTAACAGAGAGAGTTCTCTTATTACATGAATAAAGACTGCCAAATTCGGGAAAAATCGGTTCAGATTTTAACATAGTCCCAATATATATGTTACACCCGATTTGACATGTAAGCGCTGTAGAAACCGTGTTTTATATCCGATCAGTACGAAAATCGGCAGAGAGAGTTTGCTTATTACATGTATGAACACTGCCAAATTCTTATCGCAATGCCCATTTTCGCATTGGTAGGTAGGTGTAGGGTATTATATAGTCGGCCCCGCCCGACTTTCTGTCTTTCCTTACTGGTTTTCTTTAAAAAAGTAGGGAACTTTGAAATGGATCACCCTATGTATATAACACAATGCCGTACTTATGAACACGCATCACTCGATCCATCAACGATCCATCAACCATCAACGGATGGTTCGATTTTCATGATTTTGGGCTTGGCCACAGGAAGAACCCCATAAAGGAAAATTTTGCATTGGTCAAGGGAGCGCGACACAGCCAGCGCAGCATTAAAACTCAACAACGGATTGTTTGATTTTCACAATTTTGGGATTAATTGGATCGTATTGGACTAAGGAAGAGCACAATAGAGGAAAATTTAAAATTGGCCATTGAGGCTTCGCGCGGTCAACACAAACCCATAGCTCAAATTTTGGGCTTGAAGGCTATGAACCCTTCAAGCCCAAAAGTGACACCATGTGGGGACATTTATTGTTTGTCAAAGGACGCGAAACTGACAACTAAACTTTATAGCACGAGAACGGATCCTTTGATTTTCAATATTTTGAGTTTAATGTATTCGTATAGACCTAAGGAAGAACACTGTAGAGGGAAAGTTAGCATTGATAAAAGGGGCGTGAAACCGCCTTACAGCTCTAGAACGGATCGTTTGATTTCACAATTTTGTGCTTAAGAAAATGTAGGATTGGTTAAAGGTCGTTGAAATGACCACACAACCTCATAACTGGAGAGCAGATCATATGCTGCCCATACCACGCAGCATATTGAGGGAGGGCCATTGAGGGAGATTTATATTATTGGTCAAGGAGGCATGGCAAGCTCAAGGAGGCATATCACCGTTCGTTCAGATCGTTCGATATCACCTTTTCGGGATTGGTTGGCCCAAGGAAGGATACTATGGTATAGTCAAACGGGTGTGGCGCGGCCAACATACCTTCGAGAACTGATCATTCGATTTCTACCATTTTGGGTTTAATGGTTTTGTATTGGCCCCAGAAGTGATGCTGTGGAGGAAAATTTGGGATTGACCAAAGAGGGGCGAGTGGCCAACACAACCTTATATTATTTTTGGAATTGATGGGTTCGTATCGGCCGAACTAAGGATGCAATGGACGAAATTTTTGGATTGGTCAAAGGGCGCGACAAGGTCAAGACAACCTCATAATTCGAGTACGGATCGTAAGAACTTTACTATTTCGGACTTAATGGATTGTTATTGTCCCAAGGACACACAATGGAGGAAAATTTCTGATTGGTCAATGTGCGTTGCGGCAATTTACAATTTTTGGCTAGATGTATTCGTGTTGGCCAAAGAAGGACCCTTTCGAGGAACATTTTATATTTGTCAAATGGGCGCGTCACGGGCAACGCTACCTCAACAACACAACGTCATAACTCTAGAAGGAATCTTTTGATGTTATGATTTCGTGCTTGACGGGTTAATGTATTGTCCAAGGAAGGACACTATGGGGGAAATGTTAGTATTGTGCAAAGAGACGTGGCATGGGCAGCATAACATCATAACTCGAGAACATATCTTATTTATTCGATATTTCGTTCCTCTTTGAGGAACATCCTCAGGAATATGAGTATGTAAACAAAACTAACACAAAACATGGAAAGACATACGTCCTGCCGTGTTGCCGTGTGTTTTCTTACTCAATTACTTACTAAAATACAGAATAAAGATCGATTATTCAGATAACTATATTTCAAATTATACTTCAGTTATTCTCACTGTATTTAATACAATACTAAGCATTGCAAATAATTTGAATTAACCGAATAAAAGGAAGCCAATTTGGATAGAACGAAGTTCGCTCGGCCAGCTAGTTAATAATAATTTAATTAAAACAAAAAAAAAAAAAAATTATTTTTTTGTTTCAATTATGGTGAGGGGATAAGTCGGTTTACTCGACTGAACTTTCTTACTTGTTAAAAAGTACATTTGTATTTATTAAACAGAAGACTTAAGACACATGCACTTGACATTATTTTCTTTGTGTTCATTGAATTTATATACATTTGTCAAATGGGCGCGTCACGGGCAACGCTACCTCAACAACACAACGTCATAACTCTAGAAGGAATCTTTTGATGTTATGATTTCGTGCTTGATGGGTTAATGTATTGTCCAAGGAAGGACACTATGGGGGAAATGTTAGTATTGTGCAAAGAGACGTGGCATGGGCAGCATAACATCATAACTCGAGAACATATCTTATTTATTCGATATTTCGTTCCTCTTTGAGGAATATCCTCAGGAATATGAGTATGTAAACAAAACTAACACAAAACATGGAAAGACATACGTCCTGCCGTGTTGCCGTGTTGCCGTGTGTTTTCTTACTCAATTACTTACTAAAATACAGAATAAAGATCGATTATTCAGATAACTATATTTCAAATTATACTTCAGTTATTCTCACTGTATTTAATACAATACTAAGCATTGCAAATAATTTGAATTAACCGAATAAAAGGAAGCCAATTTGGATAGAACGAAGTTTGCTCGGCCAGCTAGTTAATAATAATTTAATTAAAACAAAAAAAATTAAAAAAAATTATTTTTTTGTTTCAATTATGGTGAGGGGATAAGTCGGTTTACTCGACTGAACTTTCTTACTTGTTAAAAAGTACATTTGTATTTATTAAACAGAAGACTTAAGACACATGCACTTGACATTATTTTCTTTGTGTTCATTGAATTTATATACATTCAAGTACTAAAAGACACACAATAGCTACACGCTGAAAAAAAATATTGTTCCAAACATATTCTGCTGGAAACATACATATGTTTAGGGTACACTCCAAATATATAATATTTGACACTCACAAATATAATTTGTTTGTGAGGACGTTGTTCTAAACAAAATTATGTTTTCATCCCAATATTTTTTTATTTGGAAATAATTATTCCAAAACAATGATTAATTTGTATTTAAGTATTTTGGCAATGTATTGATGTCTTAATTTAAAGGAAAGTCTTCAGTTTGTTTAGAAATTTAAAGTTAAATTTTTTAGAAATTTTTGTTTGAAAAATAATATTAAAATTTAAATCGTATAATCTTGGGTAACGACAAATTGATGGATTGACAATAGGACTATTTATAAATTAAAAATAAGTGCTGTAAAACAAAAGAAAATGTTGCTTACGACATTTTTACCTATAAAGTATAACACAAAATCTAGGAAAAACAAAATTAAAAATTGCCGAAGTCAACAATGTTTTAAAATTATTTTGAATATAATGTATTTCGATATATTCTTAAACAATATCTTTGTTTGTTTGTAAACACATATTTTATTTGTGACAGTAAGTTCGCAAATATAATTTGTTGTAATATATTAATATATGCCTTCCAAACAAAATTTCTTGATTTTCAAATAAAATATATTTGTTCAAAAATATATAATATTTAAAAATTTTGGTTCCAAGTATATTTTCTTTGAATTCAAACATATCAAAAATGGCAATTTTCCTCCGTGTACAAGGCACAGATCTAAGCTTAGTTTGAAATGAAAATTAAAATATCAAAATTCCTCTTTCTCATTTCTAATGTTTAATCAAGTCTATGCACCTATGTTCCACACCGGAATGACGGGAACAGTTATATGTATATATATGATCAATTGAAGTTTTTGCATATTTTATTAGAACTGAAGAAAATTTACTGCATAATAAAATGTCAAATATGCCCAAACAAAATATTTTGTTGTACATTTGTAGATTGGCCATAAATAGATCTCTTAATATAAGTATGTATTATGCAAAAGATTCATTTGCTTTCACGGGACACCCTCGTGAATATATGTATGTATGTACCGCTTCACATTACCCGATACTGGTTAGCCGATTTAATCACAATAAGAGAGGCAATAGGGAATATAAAAAAATTTGAATTATTAAAATTCAAGGTTTTCGTTGGGTTGGGAATTTTAGGTTTCTTAGAGACTTGCAATTTTACCGCCCAGAAAAAAAAACTTGATTCTTTTTAAAGTTAGTTATTAATGTTCTGGAGTAAATTTTAGCAATCTACCTATAAAAACACGGCCGACGGAGACATTTGGCATCCATAAAGTTTTTAACTATCTACGGAACAAAACCAATCATCATGAAATTGCTCATCGTTTTCGCTGCTCTCTGCGTCGTTGCCTTGGCTGCTCCTAGTTCCGATGTTGTAACCGTGAGACAAGAGAGTGAAGTTGGACCCGAAGACTTCTCCCACGCTTTTGCCACCTCCGATGGTACCGAACAGTCCGCCGAAGGTAAATTGAAGGATGCCGGTTCTGAGCACGAAGCCCTTGTTGTCCATGGTAGCTTCTCCTGGGTTGATGAGAAAACCGGCGAAAAATTCACCGTTACCTATGTTGCTGACGAAAATGGTTTCCAACCCTCCGGTGCCCATTTGCCCGTTGCCTAAATAAACGACAATTTTTATATGGAATATCAATAAAATCAAGGAATAAACCTTAAGATTCGGTGTGTGTATATATATATCTATATATGATCCCAGTACTGGTTCAATTGAAACATATTACAGATTTTATTAAGTGGATATTGACGGACAGCTAATTAGGGTCAAGTATTAACCAGTAAGGAAAGGCAGAAAGTCGGGCGGGGCCGACTATATAATACCCTACCTACCTACCAACCTACCAATGCGAAAATGGGCATTGCGATCAGAATTTGGCTGTGTTCATACATGTAATAAGCAAGCTCTCTCTGCCGATTTTCGTACTGATCGGATATAAAACACGGTTTCTACAGCGATTACATGTCAAATCGGGTGTAACATATATATTGGGACTATGTTAAAATCTGAACCGATTTTTCCCGAATTTGGCAGTGTTCATACATGTAATAAGAAAACTCTCTCTGTTAAATTTCGTACGGATCGGATATAAAACACGATTTCTACAGCGAATTTGGCAGTGTTTATTCATGTAATAAGAGAACTCTCTCTGTTAAATTTCGTACTGATCGGATATAAAACACAATTTCTACAGCGCTTAAATGTTAAATCGGGTGAAACATATATATGGTGGCTATATCTAAATCTGAACCGATTTTCCCCGAATTTGGCAATGTTTATTCATGTAATAAGAGAACTCTCTATGCCAAATTTCGTACTGATCTGATTTAAAATACATTTCCTACAGCGCTTACATGCCAAATCGGGTGAAACATATATATGAACCGATTTTAACCAGTTTCAATAGGGATCGTCCTTGGGCCAAAAAAGAGCACTATGCTAAATTTCATCACAATCGGACCATAAATACGACCTGCACTTTGATTACAAGAATACATGGACAGACGGACAGACAGACGGACAGACGGACGGACATGGCTAAATCGACTCAGAAAGTGATCCTGAGTCGATCGGTATAATAAACAATGGGCCTATCTCTTCTCCTTTTAGGTGTTACAAACAAATGCACAAAGTCATAATACCCTGTACCACAGTGTGGTGTAGGGTATAAAAATAGTACTAGCAACAAGATGTATATTGCCTACACCGTGTGTCGGTTGTATATAAATAGTTGAAACAACAATAATAACATGGATACGATCAAGTGAATATGCTTGCAACTAAATCGATGGTTGTATCAATCAATTTAGGATTGTTTTTTCATTGACACTCGGTTAGTTGTGGTAACTACTTTTAAACTTTCATTATAGTACCATATGATCGATTTTTGTTTGTGGCAACCAATGTTTTATTCTTGACAGCAGAAATTGTATCAATAGGCCAAAGATTATTATTGCAACGAATAATTGGTTACTACAACAGAAAAAATATTAATAAATAATCGATTTTTGGTTATCCCAATAATTTCCCAAATTGAGAATAATTAAGTGAATGTTGGGAAATACAACCGAAAGATTGGTTGCCGTCCTTTTGCTGATACACGACAAACAAAAAAAAAAATACTCGACATAAATAAATCTTCAACATTTTGTTTAAGAACGGTATATGTAGTCAAAAATAATCTCGTGTGGATAATAATGTGTGGAATGCAGAATATGTTGTGCAAAATGTTTTAGGGTAAGTACAGACGATCGGACAACATTGCCAGAAAAATGGCGGAAAAATGAAACCCTGTGAATTTACAACCGTGTGAACATACAATTTTTGTGTTGCAACGTTAGCAGAAAAGCCATTGCGAGATAATTTGCTGATTGTTATATGTGCGAAGTTTATGCATGTGACAACGGCGCCATTGCCAGAAAAACATTTTATATGCAACACTGTAAATAATGTATTTTTATTGGCAATCCTGCATATAAATATTTACAAAATATATTGTAAATATATAAAATTGTAATGTTTTCGTGCAATCGTCTGAACTGTCAATTCACCTTTGCCTAACAATCTGTCATTGTCCGTATATTTGCAGCACTTAACAGGGTTGATAGCGTTTGCCGATCTGGCAATCGTCTATACTCAGCTGTACATAAATAATAAATAAAAGCAACAATCATGAAATTGAAAGCACAGGGTTAAGTGATATTTGCATAAAAGTTTTGTGTTTTTTTTCGTGTATTAAAATTTGTGTCAATTATTTCCACATCAAATAAAATAAAAATTAATGAAAACTGTTTTTAACTGATTGTCGCTAGTATATGACTGACAAATTGTCAGAACAACCAGTTGGTTGTGGCAACATACAACAAATAATTTTTGCCACAATTTTCGTAGTTGGCGCAACCAAATGTGATTGTTGTCAACATGGAAGCAGAAGTATACCACAACCAAAATGTTGGTTGTCCTGATGGAATCGCATGATAGTAGACAGAACTACCAAAATTCGGTTGGCAAATAATTCGGTTGAGGCAACCAAACTGTATTCTGTGTGTGTTTAAATGAAAATAAATATTTGTTTCGGAAATAATAGTCCCAAAGAAAAACCTATTGGGATGTATACAAAGATATGTTTAGAACATTATCCTCCCAAATACATAAGTTTTGTGTGTACCAAATATTATATGTTTAGAAAGTACCCTAAATATATATATGTTTCAAGCCGAATATGTTTGGGACAATATACTACCGAAGCAATGTTTTTTTCAGCGTACTTATTAATATATTTTTCTATCTCAGTTTAAGGTCAAAGATGGAGCATGTTGGTCAAATCCTTCGAGTACCTCCCCCCCCAAAGGGTCAACATTTAGTGAAATATTCATTCTTAAATAACTTCTATATTACTTATCGGATTCTTCGGCAATTTCACGCGGAAAATTGGGGATGTTATGGGCGTTATTAACACGCCCCTTATGCACCTCCCATGCAAATGGATCGTTTTGGAGAAAAAGTTAAAAGTCAATACACACACTTAAAAGTTTGTAGAGTGTAATGCTTTTACAGTAAGGAAATTCCGTATATGCAAATGTATAGAAGTTCGCCATTAGCTGTTAACTTTTGGTGCCAGATGGCCCATTTCTGTGAGAAGTACCAAATGGGGCGTGTCAATAATAATAATTTCCTGGACTCTAGGTACTGTAATTTCCCTGGACTCTTGGTATTATAAAAACATTACACTGTAAAAACTTCCAAGTGTTTGTATGCACTGGTAATTAAGTTATAAGCTGTCAACTTTTGGTGCAAAATGGTTCATTTGTGTGGGAGGTACCAAAAGGGGTGGCGACACTTTGCCAATTTTTCTCAAGATGATATCGACGAGAGTAGAGTACCACAAATTCCAACTGATGTGGCTGAAATTTGTGGTATCTTCACCAGAGTAGCGGTCGTCATAGGTCCATGTTTTGATATAGCCCTTATATTGGGTTTTCCAATAGGTATGATATGATTTTGAAGTGACGTTTCGGCCATTTGTATAATCTGTCATTTGTTTTTCATCGTATTCAGTAGTGTTTACAATTTCATCATGGAGAGATATACGCAAGAACAACTTTTACAAATTATTCAGTTTTATTATCAAAATAATCGTTCTCCAATTGTAACTTTTCGAGCGCTAAGTTTATTTTTTTAATCCATAAACTTTCCAGTCGACCTACGACCTTGACACCCATGAGCAATATTTTAGCTCTTATTAAGAGCTATCTTTTTGCCATTGACCGATTTCCGATCCGAGGTACCGTCAGGGAGCTAGAGCAAAAATAATCATTCCGTTTACATTTGAAAATGATGCTAAGTCCATTTTTGTTTTAAATCCAAAAAACACTTTCCAGCCGACCTACGACCTTGACACCCATGACCAATATTTTACCTCTCGTTAAGAGCTATATTTTTGCCATTGACAGATTGTGGCTACGTGCCACACAACAAATGAAACAATTGAATTGTTGCGAGAAAAGTTTGGAGATTCGATTATTTCAAGAAATTGTGATATTGAATGGCCTCCAAGAAGTTGTGATTTAACACCATTAGACTATTTCTTGTTTGGTTATTTGTATTCATTGTTCTTTCGAAATAAACCAGTCTCTCTTCAAGCTTTACAAGTCAATATTGAACGTGCCCTTCATGACATACGACTTGATTAATGGAAAAAGTGCTCGAAAATTAAGATCATCGAATTCGTTCCTGCAGAAGAAGTCGTGGAGGCCATTTGAATGACGTTTTATTTAGAACTTAATTGTATCAATTGTACTTCGCATTAAATAAACCAGTAAGGAAAGGCAGAAAGTCGGGCGGGGCCGACTATATAATACCCTACACCTCCCTAACAATGCGATAAGGGTGATTGCGATAATAATTTGGAATAATTGGTAAATGGGTAAGAACATATATATGTGGACATACCTAATTCTGAACCGATAATCGCTAAATTAAGCAATATTCGTTCCTAAATTGAGAAACATCTTTCTGGGGACTTTTGTAATGATCGGAAGTAAAGTACAACTTCTATAGCGCTTTGTAACCAAATCAAGAGGAACATATATATGGAGGTTATACGAGTATATAAATCTGAATCGATTTTCCCTGAATACTCATTCATGTAAAATAGAAACCTCTTTCTCTCGAATTTCGTACTGATCGAATATAAAATACAGTCTCTACAGCGCTTAGATGTCAAATCGGGGGTAACATATATATGGGGGCTATATCTAAATCTGAACCGATTTTCTCCGAATTTGGCAGTATTCCTTCATGTAATAAGAAACCTCTTTCTGCTGAATTTCGCTGTGATCGGATGTAAAATACAGTTTCTACAGCGCTTGAATTTCAAATCGGGGGTAACATATATATGGGAGTTATATCTAAATCTGAACCGATTTTCTCCGAATTTGGCAGTATTCCTTCGAGTAATAAGAAACCTCTTTCTGCGAATTATGCACTGATCGGATATAAAATACAATTTCTACAGCGCTTACAGGTCAAATCGGGGGTAACATATATATGGGGGCTATATCTAAATCCGAACCGATTTTCTCCGAATTTGGCAGTATTCCTTCATGTAATAAGAAACCTCTTTCTGCCGATTTTCGCACTGATCGGATATAAAATACGGTTTTTACAGCGCTTACATGTCAAATCGGGGCTAACATATATATGGGGGCTATATCTAAATCTGAACCGATTTTACCCAAATTCAATAGGGATCGTCCTTGGGTCAAAAAAAAGATATGTGTAAAGTTTCGTCGAGATCGGACCATAATTGCGACCTGTACTTTGATTACAAGAATACATGCACAGACAGACGGACAGACGGACATAGCTAAATCAACTCAGAAAGTGATTCTAAGTCCATCGGTATATTAAACGATGGGTCTATTTCTTCTCCTTTTGGGTGTTACAAACAAATGCACAAAGTTATAATACCCTGTACCACAGTGTGGTGTAGGGTATAACAACTTTTGAATTTCCTTAACAATATGTGTGTTTTCTTTTCAAAGGAATGATATGATGACTGTTATTGGAAAACACTGTATAAAGGTACCGTTCGACACATCTATTATACAATTGCATCGAAAAACTGTTTGTATCGCTTTTCTGTAATTCTTACTACAATTTGCACCATATTCTAAATGTCTTTTAAAATTTTGAACTTAAACACACACACACACACACCAATTTAAGGTTTCATTCTTGATTTTATTGATATTCCATATAAAAATTGTCGTTTATTTAGGCAACGGGCAAATGGGCACCGGAGGGTCGGAAACCATTTTCGTCAGCAACATAGGTAACGGTGAATTGTTCACCGGTCTTCTCATCAATCCAGGCGTAGCTACCTTGAACAACAAGGGCTTCGTGGTCAGTACCGACATCCTTCAATTTACCTTCGGCGGAATGTGTGTTACCATCGGAGTTGGTTGAATAGAAGGTGAAGTCTTCGGGTCCAACATCACTCTTTTGTGCCACGTTTACAACATCGTGAACAGGAGCAGCCAAGGCAACGGCGCAAAAAACAGCGAAAACGATGATCAATTTCATGGTGATTGTTGGTGTTGTTCCGTAGATAGTCAACAACTTTATGGATGGCTGATGTCTCCGGCGGCCGTGTTTTTATTGTGAAATTTGTCGAGAAGAAATTTGCTCGAAATGCACTGATTTAAGGGCAATTAAAATGTGGTACATAAATATGACTAGTTAGACATCCATATTTTGGAGAAAACAAACTTGTATATCCAAATTAGCTAATATAATCACATACGAGTATGTATCGTTTATAGACAATTGCAGTTGCTAATTAAAAACTCTAAACTAGAATTTAAAACAAGGTTAGTCGATACCTATTCAAACGTTGCCGTGTCCGTATCTTAGTGTGTGTATGCGGTTTATGCAATTTTGAATATTCCTTTAAAGTTATATGATTTCAAAGAAAAAGATTAGAAAAACCAGAAATATTTGCAAATTTTGCAGAGCACTGTGTATTTTGAAAACATTGGATCAGAAATTTGAATAATTCGGTACCAAGTTTTAAACCCTATACAAAGAAATATAATATAAAATTGAAGCAAAGAATCTATAGCAAAATTTCGCACTCTGAGAGCCGTTATTATTTAATAGCTTATTTGCGTTGATAACATATAAATTCACGTTTTTCGACTTTTTCTTCTTCGGCCAAATAAATTGCAATCAATGCATATTTGGGCGGTAGCATATTACGAGCGAGAAATTATGATAATTGCATATTAGTTCATTAATATTTATTTATTTTGTTAAATTTTTTTCATTCGATTTAATTATATGTTCTATTTAGATATTTTAGAAAAAAACATTAAAGTGGGTGTTTACTGAACTATTTTTTGTTTTTAGGAAACTTGCGTTTTTTGCGTTAGGTTAGGACGTCGTATTTGAAGTCTGTCCGTCCGTCTTTTGAAGGCAGTGAACGAATGACTTAAAATGTTCTACGAGTATGTGATAATATTATTCAAAATTTTAGTTTAGTTCAAAGATAGGTCATGTGGTCAATTTTTTTCGTACGTTCATCACAAAGTACTAACATTTATACAAATCTATGGTAAGTATTTGTCTTCTTTGTGAGGAATATAGAGTGATCCAAGTAGAGATACGTTTTTCAATAGCCTTTTTTTGACAGATCACGTGTGAGTCGTGTCATGCTGTCATGTTATTTTTGTTAAATATTGTTTGGCATTTCATCATGGAAAGACTTACGCCTGAACAAAGTTTACGCGTGTCATTCGCCAGTTACCAGTCGAAATGCTTGAACGAGTCATCGAAAATTGGACTCAACGGATGGATCATCTGAGACGTAGCTGCGGCCAACATTTGATAGACATAATCTTTAAAAAATAAATGCCAAAGAATGTTCTTTCAAATGATAATAAACATTCCCCATTTAATTTGAATTTTCTGTGTTTTTATACCCTACACCACACTGTGGTACAGGGTATTATGACTTTGTGCATTTGTTTGTAACGCCCAAAAAGAGAAGAAATAGAACCATAGTTTATTATACCGATCATCATAGAATCAATTTTTGAGTCGATTTAGCCATGTCCGTCTGTCTGTCCGTCTGTCCATGTATTCTTGTAATCAAAGTGCAGGTCGTACAGTGCTCTTTTTTGGCCCAAGGACGATCCCTATTGAAATTGGTCAAAATCGGTTCAGATTTAGATATAGCCCCTATATATATGTTTCACCCGATTTTACATGTAAGCGCTGTAGAAACCTATTTTATATCCGATCAGTACGTGAATGAACACTACCAAATTCGGAGAAAATCCGTTCAGATTTAAGCATAGTCCCAATATATATGTTACACCCGATTTCACATGTAAGCGCTGTAGGAACCGTATTTTATATAAGTACGAAATTCGGCAGAGAGAGTTTTCGTGTTACATGAATGAAAACTACAAAATGCGGGGAAATTCAGTTCAGATTTAGATACGGCCCCCATACACATATATGATAGCCCCGATTTGACATCCAAGCGCTGTAGAGACTGTATTTTATATCCGATCAATACGAAATTCGATGCAAAGGGGTTTCTATTTTACATGAATGAGTATTTAGGGAAAATCGATTCAGACTTATATATAACCTCCATATATATGTTCCTCCTGATTTGGTTACAAAGCGCTATAGAAGTTGTACTTTACTTCCGATCATTACAAAATTCTCCAGAAAGATGTTTCTCAATTTAGGAACGAATATCGGTTCAGAATTCGATATATCCACATATATATGTTCTTACCCATTTACCTACTATTCCAAATTATTATCGCAATGACCCTAATCGCATTGTTAGGGAGGTGTAGGGTATTATATAGTCGGCCCGCCCGACTTTCTGCCTTTCCTTACTGGTTTTCTTTAAAAAAGTAGGGATCCTCGAAATGGATCACGCTAGTATTTTGTATTGTAGCAAATAAGGAGACAACATAGTTAGCTGCAGCAGCGGCTGTCAGCAATGGACGAATAGTCCCCATCGGGGCGGCAGTAATTTCACAGTGGGTTTTGAGGGAAGTTGGACCCCAAGAAATTTCACCCCAAATTGAAAATGAAAGTGCGCTCCAAATTTGGGGCCTATTTTCGTTACAAAAACTGATTTAGGAAATTACACCCCAATCATGAAAACAGCTTGAAATGAAAACCAGTAAGGAAAGGCTAAAGTCGGGCGGGGCCGACTATATAATACCATACACCACTCTCGTAATATTGAATAACTCTGAAATATAAATTTTGTAGTTCATGTATAAATTGTTTACATGTCAAATACAGTTTCTATAGAACTAAAGGGCCAAATCGGACGAAACATATATATGGGAGCTATAGCTAAATCTTAACCGATTTTCTTCAAATTCGGCAATGTTGGTTCATGGATCAAGAAACTCTACCATTCTAAATTTCAAAACGATTGGATGTAAAATACAGCTTTTATAGGACTAAAGGGCCAAATCGGACGAAACATATATATGGGAGCTATAGCTAAATCTTAACCGATTTTCTTTAAATTCGGTAGTGTTGGTTCATGGATCAAGAAACTCTACCATTCTAAATTTCAAAATGATTGGATGTAAAATACAGCTTCTACAGGACTAAAGAGCAAAATCGGACGAAACATATATATGGGAGCTATAGCTAAATCTTAACCGATTTTCTTCAAATTCGGCAATGTTGGTTCATGGGTCAAGAAACTCTACCATTCTAAATTTCAAAACGATCGGATGTAAAATACAGCTTCTATAGGACTAAAGGGCCAAATCGGACGAAACATATATATGGGAGTTATAGCTAAATCTTAGCCGATTTTCTTCAAATTCGGCAATGTTGGTTCATGGATCAAGAAACTCTACCATTCTAAATTTCAAAACGATTGGATGTAAAATACAGCTTCTATAGGACTAAAGGGCCAAATCGGACGAAAGATATATATGGGAGCTATATCTAAATCTGAACCGATTTCAACCAAATTCAATAGCGATATTAACAGCCGCGAAGTACTCTAAACTGCGATCAGAACGATCGGAGTGAAATTGCGACCTGTAGTCGACGAACAACTTAAATCGACTCAGCTAGTGATTCTGAGTCGATCGGTATACTTTAAGGTGGGTCTAGCTGTGTTATTTTCAGGTGTTACAAACATCTGCCGTGAAGCAAACTATAAAAATGATTTAAAAAAAAACACTTTTTCCTGGTACAAAAAAAAACCATAAAAAATAGAAAAAAATCGAAAAAATTATTTTATCACGGCATGCTAACGAAGAAAACACTGCCTATTTGAAAAAATCTATGGATAGATGTAAAAGTTATGAGCCATTTTGTAAAAAATGTTAGGGAAATTCAAAAAAATCTTGTTTCATATTTTTTCGTTTTTAAGTGATGTTTTTTCTTATATTGAATTCGCCATATCGTCGCTTGGATGACCAACTGCAGTAACTGACATTTTCAAAATTGTTCAGGAGAGCAGTTTTTCTGTTTTTGAGACAATGTTCCTTCTTCCCCACGGCGTAATATTTATTATATTTCCAATTTGCTTTTCTCATTGTGTACTTAACTCCATCTTTTAAAATATTATTAACAAAACAAGTAAGAAAGTTTCAGTCGGGTAAACCGACTAAGGTATACCCTCACTTTGTGAGTAATGTAATATTGCATATTACACAAATTATTCTGTCAATTTGTGTGGGAGGTACCAGAAGGGGTTTATCAAATACACCTTTTTTTCGCTGAACATTAGATACTTTAAATTCATTGCACTGTGCCGACTTATAAGCATTTATGTGCACTGGTTTAAACGTTATGAGACATTAAATTGTGGTATGATTTGGGCATTTTGTGTGGGAGGTACAAAAAGGGGCGTGGTAATAACGCCCATTTTTCACAGGGCTATAGACACTATAAAAACATTACACTGTAGAAATTTTCAAGTATTTTTATACACTGGTTTTAATGTTATAAGCTGTTAACTTTTGGTGCAAAAAGGTACCTTTGTGTGGGAGGTACCAACAAGGGCGTGGCAACAACGCCAATTTTTCCCTTGACTGTAGGCAATATAAAAGCATAATACTGTACAAAATTTAAATTTTTTTATACACTGTTATTAATGTTATAAGCTGTTAACTTTTGGTGCAAAACGGTGAATTTGTGTGGGAGGTACCAAAAGGCATGTGACAACTTC
Source organism: Eudasyphora cyanicolor (assembly GCA_963930755.1). NCBI lineage: Eukaryota > Metazoa > Arthropoda > Insecta > Diptera > Muscidae > Eudasyphora > Eudasyphora cyanicolor. The sequence continues at coordinate 269,446,675 of OZ005735.1, forward strand.
GCCCATTTTTCTCGAGGTGATAGCGACTAATAAGCAAATACTATGTGTGGAATTTCAGAAGATTCGAATAAGCAGTATATCAGTTATTAAAGAATCAATTTTTCACAACATTTTAAGCCTTTGTGGGGGAGGTACTAGAAGGAGTGGACCAATATGGCCCATCTTCGAACTTAGCCGGAGATAGAAAAAAATATTACCACATACCAAATTTGAAATCAATCGGTTACTCCTTTCGAGAGTTATCGTGCGCACCAGCCAGCAGACAGACAGACAGACGGACTGACATTGCTCATTCGACTTAAAATGACCCAAAACGGATTTCCTCCGAACATACTTAGGGTCTTAGATCACTCCTTTGATGTGTTACACTTTTTTCCGTAGCAAATGATATATACCCTCGTCACATTAAAGTGAGGGTATAAAAATAAAAAAAATTAATTATAATGCATGTTTTTCATAAACAATGCAGTTACGTCACTTTGTGGGAAAAAAAATTATACTTAATTTCAGTTACGACTGATCACCGCCCAGCCCAAACGGCAAAAGCTATAGTCATGAAATGTGGTAGGATGGTAGTCCTTGCTATATAGACGTGCAATATAGAAGGATTTTTCGAAATTTTGGGCGCACAATGGGTCAAAAAAGAAAAAAATATGGTATCACAGCCAAATCCAAACGGCTGGAGCTAGAATTGCAACATTTCGTGTGCGTGTAGGGTCTAGGGCGAAGGTTCGGTATGAATCACACTTTTTCGAAATTAAAAATTTTTCGCGCACATTGGGACAAAAAGGGATAAATATGGCACCAAAGCCAAGTCCAAATGGCAAGAGTTTGAATCGTCTAATTTGGCTTGAGGGTAGCCATTGGAACGTAGACTAGACCAGCGATGGGCAAAAGCACTACCCGGGGTTTTTCCTCTCACGTGTACATGAGCACACACATTGAATGAGAGTTCACTATCATTCAGTCGCGCTTGGACATTCGATCGACGAGGTTGTGTCGTCGCTTGTTGCTTAGCGTGCACATAAAGAAAAAATGGATGATACAATTATTACAATACATACTTCAAGTATAGGAATAAAGTTTATTGTGTATTGTATTTTTACCGAAGAATTTATAAACATTTCTAAATACAAGTTTAAATTATTTATTTTGTTATTGCAGAAATGTATATATTATTTTCTTTTTGTCAATGTTAAATAAAGGAACGAATTTTTTAAAATAATTTTAAATGTATATATTATTATCTTTTAACGATTGTTTAATAAAATTTGTATAAACACCTTAATATACTAACCAAAAAAAAGTTGGATACTCGAAAACGGTTAATAGAAAAAAATGAAGAATTAAATAAAGAATATGGCATAATCAATACGAGTATGTAGTACTTTTATTGGAAAATTTGGATTGATTACTTTACATAGCATAATAAATATGTATGTATGTGGCTAATCATAACATATTTAAAGTTCGATTTCTTTATGTACGCGTATAATAACCCCTTACTTCATCTACTTAATGATGTTCGTTGTCCACTTTATTTATTATCTTACCCAACAAATATATGTTAGGAAAATGCAAATACCATTTCTCGCAGTGCATAAAGTGTGTTAACACTTCTCACAAATACATAAACATTTTGTAGAAGTATTGTGTGCCCATCGCTGGACTAGACACAAGGAGTTTTTTAGGCAAAAATGGTGGAAATATGATAAATATTGTGCAGTGGGGCAAAACTATGTTAGATATGGCACAGTGGGGCAAAAAGTTCTAAATATGATACAGTGGGGGAAAAAATTTAAATTTGTACAGTGGGTCAAAATGTGTTAAATATGGCACAGTGGGGCAAAAAGGGTTAAATATGGTACAGTTGGGCAAATATTTTAAATTTGTGCAGTGAGATAAAAATGTGTTAAATATGGCACAGTGGGACAAAAATGTGTTTAATATTGTGGGACAACATGGGTTAAATATGGTTAAGATTAAGGTTACGTATGGTACAGTGATGGAAAAATTAAATATTGTGCAGTTGAAAAAAACTGTGTTTAATATGGCACGGTGGGGCAAAAAGTGCTAAATATGGTACAGTGGGGGAAAAAATTAAATTTGTGCAGTGGGTCAAAAATGTGTTTAATATGGCACAGTGGGGCAAAAAGGGTTAAATATGGTACCGTAGTGCAAAAATGGTAAAATGTGGTACGATATTGCAAAAAAGGTTAAATATGGTAGAGTAGAGCTAAGGGTGCGAGTACCACCCCCACGCCACAATCTTCCACAATTCCACATATAGTAATAGTTTCTTCTCGCAATCATCTTGAGAAAAATAACCCAAGTTGCGACGTCTCTTTTGGCATCTCCCAAACAAATGGATCATTTTACAGAAAATTTTAACTGTTGATGACTTTGATTCCAGTTCATATACTCGTAAATACGTGACATTTTATGAAGTGTAATACTTTTATAGTTCCCATGGTATATTAAAAAATAGGCGTTATTGTTATTACATTGTTTTCAAATGGGCACTCTATTCGTTAGGATATTAAAATGTCATTCCAAGAGACGGAAAGCCACCTCTCAAACGAAAATACATCACGTTTTCATTATATATTTATAATCGGGATATAATTAATTACACTTTTATATTCATCCTAATAATTTATTATTTAATCATTAGTATTCGAAATCTATATATATATATAAATTTATGTGTTTGTTGTTACGTATGAACTCCAAAATAACTGGACCGATATTGATGAAGTTTTCAGGGAATCTTCAGATTATCCTAGCGGATGACATAGGCTATATTAGTTATTGATTGAGGAGGCGTGACCCCGTCCAAATAAGCCCATTTGGAGTTATTTTCTTAGTGATTAATACTGTTCCTACCTACTACGATTGGATAATCGAGATTCCTACTGTCGTTATCTGACGATTGGGACTGGACCGTGATCCCGATTCGACCGTAATCGGTCCAAAAATTAGCAACGAGGGGGCTAGGTCCACCAAGTACTCCATAAGTTTTTGCAATAATGAACAAACATTTCAGGAGAACGAATTATTAAGTGACATATAGCACTTACGTCTCTTGGTGAAAATATTTTTTTGCATTGTGTCAGTTACGTCTAAAATTATTTACCGTTTTTTGAGAAAACGGTAATATATATATGCACAAAATTTATACACACGTTGTACTTTGACTAGACAAATCGAATGGTGGCCTTAACTCAATTTCGGAAAACTTGTCAGTTACGTCGGTTGGTCATCCAAGCAACGATATGTGAGAGAGACATATAAGAGACATTGCACTTACATTTTATTTTATGAGGATTGATGTCAGACATTATCAGGACGAGGTTTTATGGCCGTTCGTGGCCCTCCATAAAACATGATATACGATGTGAGAGCTATATTGGATGAGATCCGCTCAGAAAGAGGGCCATTCAAGAATATTTGTGGTTTTTTATTTATGAGGTTTCCATTCAGTAACGCCTATTAGGGGCAGGGACATCCCAGTCGTATATACTCGTACAGGTAGTAAAATTATATGTACGCAATACAAGGTATTACGCGGCAGTCTTGAAAATATTGGGTTTCTACTTCCGAAGCAAACTATGGGCCTGTTTCTGTAACTTATTTTCGTTCGTCTACGGCGAACGATCAAAAATCACTGAATTATTCCGAGAAATCTATAAGTCACAGGAGTTTATAATTCGTTGTGTCTACAGAAAAGCACGTAAAAAGTTCATACCTAAAATATTTCTAACCTGAGTTTTATAGAATTCAAGTAATAGTTGAGAGATTTTTGATCGTTCGCCGTAGACGAACGAAAATAAGTTACAGAAACAGGCCCTATATGTCAGCTACAAGTACTGCAACTTACGAACCTTAAACCCGGAATTTATGAATGAAATTTCTTATTAATAAATTAATGTAATTCAGCGCCTTTAAGAGATAAGTCGATTTTATGAAAAATATTACAATGTTATATTTCGAAGTATGAGTAAAAGGCAAACAACTTTTCAATGTGTAAATGATCCCGACAATTTCTGCTACATCTGTCGAAAATATGTAATTAAAAAAATCGACGTGCGTTTTGTAAAATAATAGAAGAAATATATGTGTAATATTTTGGTATACGAGTTAAAAATATCAACGAACCGTGGACAAGTATATTTTGAATAATTCGTGCCATGTAAATCTTACTCGATGGACTAGTGGAAGAATGCGGTAAGTACTTTAAAATTTATGTATTACAATGTTGTGTGCAATAAAATGTTTTAATTTTAGACTTCACGTGCAATTTGGAATGCCAATGATTGGGAGACAACCATTAATTCACGATACGGACTGCTATTTTTGTCGAAGTTAATAGATTGAAGTAGGAAGTGTCCAAGTATAGCTAACAGCCTAATAACGGAAACATCATCAAGTTCAACTGAGTACTCAACTCTGAGCGATTCAAGTTTGAGTAGGAAGTCATAACTTTTAACTCAGTTTCAACTCATTGATCTAGTGAGAGATTTGGAACTGACAAAGATAAGGCAGAACTACTTGCATCTGGGATAAACCAGTACAATATTTTTGCCCCAGATTAACATATCATAGTATAGAGTCCTTGATATACCATAGAAACAATTTTATACAACTGTGGATAACAGATGCTTTTGCAAGGACATTCCCGGATTGTTCGATGAACTTAACCAAACATACAATTGAAAGGAATGGCGGTTACTTCTTGACAGCATTAAAGAAAGTTTGAATGCAGTACTTTTACATACACAACGAAAATGAGAAACCGTCTTTTCCCATTGATCATGCTGTCAACACTAAGGAATCATACGAATCAATGGCTAAATTGATAAAATACATAAAATATGAACATGACTGGAAAATTTGTTGCGATTTAAAAGTAGTTGGTATGTTATGCCTCTGGGATAGCCGATATTTTGCCACCACTGCTGGGGCTCTTTAAAAAGTTTGTAAAATCCTTAAGGAAAGATGGCAATTCACTCTCATATTTAAAAAGTTTATTTAAAAGTTTTCTTTTAAAAAAAATCGAAGAAGGATTTTTTGGTGGGCCTTTAATAAGGAAACTGATGAAAGATGTGAATTTTGAATCACATTTGACGTCGGATGAAATTGCAGCAAGGAGGTCGTTTAAGCTTGTAGTTTCAAATTTCCTTGGATCCAATAAAAGGCCGCAATATGAAACAATCATTAATGAGTTGTTAAAAAATTATGAACAAATTGGTTAGAAATATATTTTTTTATATTTATGTATATAACACATATGTATGTATTCTTCCAACTAATTTTTCGCTTTTTGTATTCCAACAGGTGTAAATCAGTCCCTCAAAATTCATTTCTTGCATTCTCATTTAAACTTTTTCCCCGAGAATCTTGGCGACGTAAGTGACGAACATGGCGAAAGGTTTCACCAAGAATTGAAGTCCATCGAGCCGCGTTACCAAGGGCACTGGGATGAAAGAATGATGGGAGATCTAATGGTTCCTCATTAGAGAAACCGATTCCGAAATCTACAAATTTCAACAAATAACTCACAATTACTTCTAATGAAACTTGTTCATGTAAATAAACTCAAATGTACATAATATAAATAAAAGTAATAAATAAAATCGCATTTAAACAGAAATTAAAACCAGTAAGGAAAGGCAGAAAGTCGGGCGGGGCCGACTATATAATAATAATTTGGAATAATTGGTAAATGGGTAGAAACATATTATCTAATTCTGAAACGATAATCGCTAAATTAAGCAATAATCGTTCCTAAATTGAGAAACATATTTCTGGAAAATTTTAAAGTAAAATACAACTTCTATAGCGGTTTGATACCAAATCAGGAGGAACATATATATGGAGCTTTAATATAAATCTGAACCGATCTTCCCTGAATACTTATTCATGTAAAAAGACCTCCTTCTGTCGAATTTCGTACTGATCGGATATAAAATACAGTCTCTACAGCGCTTACATGTCAAATCGGGGGTAACATATGTATATATGGGAGCTATATCTAAATCTGAACCGATTTTCTCCGAATTAGGCAGTATTCCTTCATGTAATAAGAAAATACAGTTTTTACAGTGCTTACAGGTCAAATCGGGGGTAACATATATATGGGCGTTATATCTAAATCTAAACCGAGTAGAAAGAAAACTCTTTTTGCCGACTTTCGCAAAATCGGGGGTAACGTATATATGGGGGCTATATCTAAATCTGAACCGATTTATTCCAAATTTAGCAGTGTTCATCCATATAATAAGAAACCTCTTTCTGCCGAATTTCATACTGATCGGATATAAAATAAAGTTTTTACAGCGCTTACATGTCAAATCGGGGCTAACATATATATGGGGGCTATATCTAAATCCGAACCGATTTCAGCCAAATTCAATAGGGATCGTCCTTGGGCCAAAAAAAAGATATGTGTAAAGTTTCGTTGAGATCGGACCATAATTGCGACCTGTACTTTGATTACAAGAATACATGCACAGACGGACAGACAGACAAACGGACATAGCTAAATCAACTCAGAAAGTGATTCTAAGTCGATCGGTATAATAAACGATGGGTCTATTTCTCCTCCTTTTGGGTGTTACAAACAAATGCACAACGTTATAATACCCTGTACCACAGGGTGGTGTAGGGTATAAAAAAAGAATTTTTGAAATTCTCTTACCTCTACCAAAAGGGCTATCATTTCTACATTTATCCATAGATTTTTTTGAAATAGGCATTATTTTCTTCGCTAGGATGCATACTTTTAAAAAATAAAATAAAATATTTTTTTTTTGTAAAAAAATTTATTTGTTTGATGACTGTTACTAAACCACTGTTTCTAAGTGAAAGAGATATTTCCATCATTGGTAGCCCACATTAATAGCTTCAATTTAACATATAAGTCGACTTGATCTGGCATATACTCCAAAAATGATAGTGCAAATACGTTCCTAAGAACGATGATGCACAGCCCTTTGATTACAAAGCCGACGGAGGCAAGAGCTCCAAATTCTTCACTGGGGAAGCGATGTACGTTGAGAAGCGATGCAAAGGTAGACCCAACTCTTAATAATGGGGGAAATCTCGGCAACGAACAGCGGTGCAATGGTGGATCCAATTCCCAAGGTTGCAGAAGTCTCGGCACAACTTGCGAGGATGTGAGGCAACGTTTGTGGGATCCTCAATCTCGCGACAGGCTACAGCTACGTTAATCGTTAGGACCTCAAATCAAAAGTTTCTGAAAAGAGTTCGATCCGAAGAAGAGCCACAATCTGAACCGAGGGAAAAACGCGTCGGTCCTACAGCGGCGGAGAATGATGGTTTGGGAACTCCTCTTCTGAATGAAATACTACTCAACAAAAAAGTGAACACATCAGCAGCTTTGGGTCCGATGAAGACCACCAAGTGGCTGTCATCGACAGATCAGGTGCAGAAGGTAGTTTTGGTCGCGAAGTTTATGGACCACCAGCTGTCAGATAATTGGAATAGCGGAAACTTAAAATTTTACAGAGTAGAGTGTATACAGGGATCCACAGTCTCTCAAGTATACAGATGTGCGGTTGTGATTTTGTTTACATTTTCGTGAGTTACGAACGAATAGAAATGATTTTCAAAGTTTTCTGGAGCCCTTTTTAGAAGTTTTTTGTACTCAACGATCGATATTAATTTTCCAAATGAGATAATTAAAAAAAAAAGTAAGGAAAGGCAGAAAGTCGGGCGGAGCCGACTATATAATACCCTACACCTCCCTAACAATGCGATAAGGGTCATTGGCATAATAATTTGGAATAATTGGTGCCGTTGTGATTTTGTTTACAATTTCGTGAGTTACGAACGAATAGAAATGATTTTCAAAGTTTTCTGGAGCCCTTTTTAGAAGTTTTTTGTACTCAACGATCGATATTAATTTTCCAAATGAGATAATTAAAAAAAAAAGTAAGGAAAGGCAGAAAGTCGGGCGGAGCCGACTATATAATACCCTACACCTCCCTAACAATGCGATAAGGGTCATTGGCATAATAATTTGGAATAATTGGTAAATGGGTAGAAACATATTATCTAATTCTGAAACGATAATCGCTAAATTAAGCAATATTCGTTCCTAAATTGAGAAAAATCTTTCTGGAAAATTTTAATGATCGGAACTAAAATACAACTTCTATAGCGGTTTGATACCAAATCATGAGGAACATATATATGGAGCTTTAATATATATCTGAACCGATCTTCCCTGAATACTTATTCATGTAAAAAGACCTCCTTCTGTCGAATTTCGTACTGATCGGATATAAAATACAGTCTCTACAGCGCTTACATGTCAAATCGGGGGTAACATATATATGGGAGCTATATCTAAATCTGAACCGATTTTCTCCGAATTTGGCAGTATTCCTTCATGTAATAAGAAACCTCTTTCTGCCGAATTTCGCACTGATCGGATATAAAATACAGCTTTTACAGCGCTTACAGTTCAAATCGGGGGTAACATATATATGGGTGTTATATCTAAATCTAAACCGAGTTTCCCCGAATTTGGCAGTATTCCTTCATGTAGAAAGAAGCTTATTTTTGCCGACTTTCGCACTGATCGGATATAAAATAACATTTTGACAGCGCTCACATGTCAAATCGGGGGTAACGTATATATGGGGGCTATATCTAAATCTGAACCGATTTCTTCCAAATTTAAAAGTGTTCATTCATATAATAGGAAACCTCTTTCTGCCGAATTTCGCACTGATCGGATATAAAATACAGTTTTTACAGCGCTTACATGTCAAATCGGGGGTAACATATATATGGGGGCTATATCTAAATCTGAACCGATTTTCTCCGAATTTAGCAGTATTCCTTCATGTAATAAGAAACCTCTCTTTGCCGAATTTCGCACTGATCGGATATAAAATAAAATTTTTACAGCGCTTACATATCAAATCGGGGGTAACGTATATATGGGGGCTATATCTAAATCTGAACCGATTTCTTCCAAATTACACAGCGTTCATTCATATAATAAGAAACCTCTTTCTGCCGAATTTCATACTAATCGGATATAAAATAAAGTTTTTACAGCGCTTACATGTCAAATCGGGGTAACAAATATATGGGGGCTATATCTAAATCTGAACCGATTTTAACCAAATTCAATAGGGATCGTCCTTGGGCCAAAAAAAAGATATGTGTAAGGTTTCGTCGAGATCGGACCATAATTGCGACCTGTACTTTGATTACAAGAATACATGCACAGACAGACGGACAGACAGACAGACGGACATAGCTAAATCAACTCAGAAAGTGATTCTAAGTCGATCGGTATAATAAACGATGGGTCTATTTCTTCTCCTTTTGGGTGTTACAAACAAATGCACAAAGTTATAATACCCTGTAGGGTATAAATATCGAAAATAATTCTTAAAATACACCAAGAAAAAATCAAATTTCTATTCGTTCATCACTGATTGACTACTCGATACTGGACGGACCTTCTTTATAACTTTATTTTCTTTGGAGGGATCAAAGTAATCGGCTGTGCAAGGAAATATTCGGTAGACTTTCTTAAATGCGAAATTGATTGCGTTGGTAAACTCTAACTAACGGAAAAGATCAAAATTCTAAGACCCACCGGGAAGCAGAATATCGGACTCTGCACAGACCAATGGAAAATTCTGGCATCTGGCATCTGCTGTCGAAGAAGTTGTTAAGAGCTCCTGAGGGAAAGGTAAAGCTTGCGTTTGGAACAATCTGGTTCAGACTCTAAAAACTCAAGACTTGTAAGACTCAGAGAAAGCTAAGCATAATGCAAATTAATCTGCAACAATGCTGAACTCCTCCTTTCTCTCACGAAATCTCTGATTGACATTGCACTAATCCAGGAGCCCAATATATCTATAAGAATAAAGTTTCTGGATGGAACAGTGTTAACTACTCTGCAAGTGTATCATGAACATGTGTAGTGGGTAGGAAGGATATAAACCTAATCCTTCTGTCTTATTATAACAATGGCGACATCACCACGGTGAAACTAGGATCTACGGCGACCACTATGCTATTTAGCTCACTATTCCGTATGTGGAACTAAACTAACACAGTACGAGTACATAATTTTTCGGCTCCTTGATGTGGGACTCAATTCAGAGAATTGGACGTGAAAGTAGCCCCAAAAATAAGAAATTCTGCATCATTCGTTTAGTCAAGTTGGCTTAATTAATAATTTAATGGCCATACGAATTTGTTTGTTCAAGGTGGATTTTTAGCACTTTTTCTATATTTTTTCTAGGTATACCGTAGGGAATATCTATTTTGTGTCTGAAGCAAAGTTGTAGATATTGAATAAGAGAAAAAAGTGCCGAGCAGAGTTACCCAAAAAAGTGCCTCCAATGCCTTTAAAATCGCAAAAATGTTCTGTTTTATACGTATACGTATTTTTCAATATTTTACTGATAGATATTTTATGACTTTGAGCGACATGCAACTGAACTTCCTTTGGAAACTGGAGAATTTCCAGTATTTCACTATCACTACATTGTTACCTTTGTGGGGGAGTTATCAGAAGGAGTGAAGCAATTTGACTCATCTTCGAACATACCTTGATTTAGAAGTATATATTGTCTAGTTTAGAATCTGATGGCAATCGCCCACTCCCCTAGACTTATCGTGCCCATCAACCAGACAGATATACTTAAAATGCTCTAAAACGATTTCCGCCGAACACACATATGGTCTTAGGTCACTCCTTCGATATGTTACACTTTTTTTGGTATCAATTTACCTATGCCATCTACCACTAAAGTGGGGATCTAAACATAAAAAAAATCCATAGAATTAAGCATTCCGATTACGGCATTATAGAAAAGGGCAATGCCAGTTATCCGGTTAGCACTTTGCTCTTGCAAGAGACAACATTAGGAATGGATATGTTGATTTATAGCTGGAGGTTGTGAAAACACAAGAAAAAAACAACAAAAGACTTGAACGTCATTGCAAGGTATACGAGTTCTCAAACAAGTCCACAACCATACTTGGCAAATAGAATTATCCAGACGGCACGCATGCACACACGAAACATGAAACATGACGAGTATTGGGTATTTTCAAAAGTTCATAGTTTGCATTTTGCCATAATGTTCATCATGTAATTTTGCAAATGAAATTGCCGATGGAGATGGCATTGGCGGCAGCAGCCGTCGCAAACTCTGGACAGAGGAACACCTCGCAGCACCCGTTGTGTCTGACCGCAACTGACCAAAAGACCAACTGACCGCAGACTGACTGAGAGTGTTGGCTTAGATGTCAGGCCTTGCGGTTATATGCACTCGTATGTACGTGTGTGGACTGGTCTCTAAGTATGCTTAGATAAATGGTGCTGGGATGGCTTGTTGGATGGATGGATGGATGCATCATCGGTTTTTAAATGTTAGTTGCATCACTGGCACACGCTGCCACTTGTCGCCAAGTCGCCAGATCTACTGACTTAACAATATTTACCTAAGCGCCTAATGATCACACACACACACAAACCCGAACACATGAGCACATTCTGGCAGAGCAAATGCATTGCGCGCATGCGCTTAGACAACGCTCGTATGAGCGCCCCCTGTCGGTGGCATGCGTGCCATGCATTCAGTCAGTTTAGTCTTAAGTACGTATTTCTATTAGCATTTAAACTTAGACGAAATGCTAAAGAAGTTGTCTGACATTATTACTATTGTGGCCACCGCACAACGATGAGAGGAGAGGGAGATGGTGGCGGTGCGCCGGTGCGCCGGTTTGGTGGAATATTGGATTTTATTTGCAAATAGAATTACAAATCTCTGACTTTATGACCAAGCAACGATGATCACGCTGCGGCTGCGGTCGCTTTTTCTGTATCTTCTTCTTCTTTCTTTGATGAGAGATGGCCAAAGCGTTCGATAATCGTATAAAATGCAACTTAGATGCAATTCTAAAATTATTCTAGCCAGTGTTACTAAACCTTCAAGTCAAGTTAGCTATTCACAATCCACAATACAACATGAAATTGGTGCGTTACCCCAGTCGTGCAGCAAAAAAGGATATTCTTCTCTTGCAGTGATCTAACTTGAAAATTTAATTTTTTTTTCCATTCCCCATTTCCCCCAAACGACAGATGCTAGTCTTTGGAATTCTCTCGGTGGTGTTGGCCTGCGCCTGGGCAGCGCCTCAAGGTGGCAAGGATGTGGAAATTGTAGAGCTGACCAATGAGAATATCGGCATTGATGGCTATAAATTTAGGTGAGACCTCAAGGCTGGCACGGTCCCTTGCAAAATCCAAAGATCAATGACCATTGGTTATTTCATTCTAGTTATACTCTGAGTGATGGCACCACCCGCACAGAAGAGGGCACTGTCATCAATGCTGGCACTGAGAATGAGTCACTTTCGGTGAAGGGTTCCGTTTCCTGGGTGGCTCCCGATGGCCAAACGTATACGGTGAATTTCGTGGCCGATGAAAATGGTTTCCAACCTGAAGGTGCTCATATACCCAAATAAATTTCGTCCTGATCATCAGACATCTATGGCTACTACTACTTCTATGTTTGCCCGCTATCCTTTGTAAATATCTAATTTTTTGTGAAAAGTTTGTTATCCTGTGAATAATAAATGTTCTAGGGAGAATTGAAAGCGTTCAGTCAGTGTTAAAGAAAATCACAAGTGACTTTTATTTTGATACAAGGAATGGAAATGATCTGGTAAACTGCAAAAAAAAAAAAAAAACAAACCACGAAATGGATTACGTGCAGCTGAATTTCATTTGTAAAAGATTGGGATTAAAAAATATATCCCCTTAAATAATTCTCAGATTTGATATTACCTACGATTGTTTGTTGTTGTAGCAACAATATATTATATATTCATCGAGACGATATTAGATTGTCACCTGCTTAGGGATCTGCCTCATTTGTTTCCAAATTCAGGAAGTTGGCGCCATCGATGGCCTACGTCCATAGAGACCGGGGAACAAGCTGAGTGGGATGGGCTGGATAATGGAAAAAGTGTAGGGTACGTATCTTGCGGATCCTGATCACACGCTTAAGGCCATCCACGCAGAATCATTTTGAGTTCGCGTAGCCATCTTTGCATATACCCTAGAAGAAAATCTTTAACCCCGTCCGAAAGCACCTTGGTACCCGTACTCGGATTTGGACATACCCAGTTTGGCATACAAGAATTTAGCTTTCTTTTGACGAGTCACACGATCCACACGGTCCATATGACCAAACCCATCCTTTTTTCAAGGCACTCATCGGAAATCTTGGAAAGGCTTCAAATTGTTTGCAACATATTTTTAAATCTAAGAAAATTTACTTATAATATTGACCACGTACCCGATCCCTGGGTCATTTAGAAGGAGGACTCAAAAAATATTTATTTTTACGATGCCCCCATAAAATGCAATATTGTAAATATTGGATTTCCTTAGCAAAACTTTAAATGGTTATATCTCCTTAAATAAACGTCATACAGCGAAATGGACGAATTTTAGTGATCACTATTTTAAAAATTGTTGGCCAAGGACTATCACCAACGAGGAACTATGGGCAACAACTGATACAGGAGACGTAAATGTGGAAATCCGCAGACATAAATTTGGATGGATTGGAACACATCGCATAAACCGTCGGAAGAAATATGCAATTTTTTCCTATCCTACAACCGGCAAGGTGGCAGAAAACGTGGACGACACAAAAGTACCTGGCTGAGATCTACGCTGCAGGAAGCTAATTCCTTGTTAAATGATGTGGGCCGTACTTTCAGCAATATGGCGGAGCTTAGAGAACTTGCCGCATGTCGACAGAGGTGGAGACAATTATAGAAAGCCAATGCCCAGTATAGAGGCAGCTCGTTATCCTTGAATAACGAGCAAGGCACACTAGTAATAATATTTTATTCCACGTGTTTCTGTGTCATTTAGACCCCTCATTAGATGCGGTTTTGCCAATTTTGGATTTCTTTAGCAAAACATAAAATGGTTGTATCTCCTTAAATAAGCGTCCTATAGTGAAGTAGACGAATATTAGTAGTCTATATTTTTCGCTACATTGCCTTCAAATCGAGCCTAGTATGAATTGAGACGACTACACCGAACAGATCTCAGCTGCGCCAGAACTGCTCTCGTCGATCGCGGAAAACTCTCTTCTTCTGATGCCACTGGTGTAGGATGCTGTCTCAGAACGATATTTACTCTCCTACTGCGACTTCGTCATCATAAATATCCTTTATGTCTGCTTGGTATGCTCTCTGATTTAGATGCTCTTTTTTGTACCGATGGACCTCGATCTAGTAAAGATCTCTTCCGACCTATCTTAGTGGGGAGCCTACCCAATATGTGATGTGATGGTTATTGCAATGACGACTCAGTAGGTTCTGCTTCGACAGAATAAAGTTTTGTCACCGCACGGGTATGATCTTAGTCTCCTTCAGACATAAATATGCACCCTGTAGCTAATCTTAGGACGGCATCTTGGCTGGTCTGTATGTTCTGCTTAGAGACCTGCTTCACTTGTTTCCAAGTTCAGAAAGTTGGCGACCTGAGTGCCTGTGTAAGGGAAATATGTTGGGTACGTAACATGCGGTTCCTGATTACACGCTGGACATATCGCACCTGTTCCACAAAAGCGTAACAACTCAAAATGTAACAATTTTCAGTAGAGGCCAAAAACTGTTTCCGTTAATATTAATGATATATTACAAAAGAATATGTCGTTGCAAGAAAATATCATAGAAAAAATAATAACGCTATTTTCTTTTTTGTTTTTATTGATTTTGAAAAAAAAAACTTTTTTGAGTTGTTACTCTTTTCCTGAAAAAAGTTTGTATATAAATAGTATTTTGAGTTGTACCTTTTTAATTGAAAAGTCTTACACGGATTATAAGTTGAAAAGGGCACAACTAAAAATATTACTCTTTATATGATAAATCAACGATCTGATTTGCTTAAACACTTGGGACAATTCAAAATGTAACTCTTTTGTAGAATCTAAAGACGTTATTCTGAAAACACAGAGAGAGTCATAACGGTTTTTTATTATGAAAAAGAAGAAAAATCAACGGACATTTTTTGCAGTGTTTTGAAATTGCCATTGTACGTTGTTTTCTTGCAAAAATGCAAAATTTGTAAATTTTGAGTTGTTACCCTTTTGTGGAACAGGTGCGATATATTCGCCATCCAGCCCAGTGTGCATTGAGGTGGCTAGCCATGTAGATCTTAGCTGTGCGAGAACTGCTTTTGTATGTAGCGGCATTATCTCTTCTCCTGATACCACTGGTCGATGATGATCTCCCAGAACTATATTAAGCCGGTAGTTAGCCCTCCCAGAACATTAGCCGACTTCGTCCGCATGAATATCGTTTAAATCAGCTTGACACACTCTCTGATCTAGAGACTCTCTTTTGTACCGTCGGACCACGCGATCTTTAAAATCTCTCCTGACCTGGTTAAGAGGAGAGCCCTATCTATACGTTCTGCTTAGAGATCTGCTTCACTTGTTTCCAAATTCAGGAAGCTGGCGACGTGAGTGGATTGGCTGGGTAAGGGATAATATGTAGGGTACGTATCATTCGGTCACTGATCACACGCTGGGTATGATATCCCTTACATTACCTTCAAAAAAGGCCCAGTATGCATTGAAGTGGCTACACATGCAAATTTGTCGGTCGCGGCAAACTTTCTTCTACCGATGCCACTAGTGAATGATGTTCACCCAGAAATATATTCAGCCGGTATATTTTAACTGCTAAGACTTCGTCGGCACCCTGTCGCTATTCCTAGGACGTCATCATGGCCGGTCTTTATGTTCTGTTTTGGAAATAATATCATATGTTTCCATGTTCAGGAAGTTGGTGATCTCGATGTGGTGCGTCCCTAAAGACATGTGCAGGGTATATATCAAGAGGTTCCTGGCCAGGTATTCGCCACATCGCCTTCAAATAGAGTTCAATATCAATTGAGCTATACATCATTCAGCTATCAGCTGCGCCAGAACTGCTCTTGTTTGTACGGGCAATCTCCCTTCTTCTGATGCAATTATTTATTTTTACGACGCCCCCATAAAATGCAATATAGCCAATTTTGAATTTCGTTAGCAAAAACTTTAAATGGTCCTAACTCATTAAATAAGCGTCTTACAGCTGAAATGACAAAATTTGTCGCCACATTGCCATCAAAGCGTGTCCGGTATGCATTGAGGCAGCTACACCAAACAGATCTCTGTTGCACCAGAAGTGTTCGTGTTGGTCGCGGCAATCTGCTGCCACTGGTGAAGGATGCTCTCACAGAACAATGTTCACCCGGTAACTGTTAACGGCTGCAACAACATCGTTCAAATGTGATTGGCACGCTCTCTGGTTTAAAGGAAGTCTTTTGTACGTTAGACCTCGCACTCTTGAAGATCTCTCCTTACCTGGCTTACTGGCGGGGCTCTTTTCCCTAGGGAGTGGTGGTGATGGTTACTCCGATAGCAATCCTGTAGTACCTACAATATAATATTGTGTCTTCGAATGGGAATGATCTTGGACTCCTTCCGAAGGTAGTACTCTGAAGATATGGGGATGAACCCTGTCGCTTGTCTTAGGGTAGCATCCTGGCATGTTGATCACACCGGCACATCATAGTTGGTCACGGGCAGGCTTATCGCTTTATAGGTGGTCAACAAGATTTCTTTGTGTGCAGCGGGCGAACGACTTTATGACCTTGTTCCCAATTCTCACGATATCGCAGATATCGGTGGCATATGCAGAAAATAAAAAAAGCCTGTCGAATGTAATCCCCACGAATCCTGGTGTAGTTCGCGCTCGGAACGGGTGTATCAGCGATATTCACTTTCAAATTCAGCCATACTGCTGCTGCTCATGTAGTGAGCAGTGTGGCGCTCATAACCACAATGCTCTCAAGAGGTCCTATGTTTTCTAAGTGGTCGGTCTTCGGCCGGGGTTACAGATTTTCTCCTATGGGGTGTGCTCAAAAATGGCTACATTGTGACACTTTCGAAAGTGTCATAACGTCCATGGACAGTATGACACTTTTTAATTTCATAGCGTCATCTTTTTTTACAAGTTCACAACGTTGACTTGACAACTTTATTTGACTGGTAATATCTGCTTTTTGTTTAGTTTGGTGTTTCATCATGGATAGACTAACAAGAGAGCAACGTTTGTATAAATTGTCTAAATTTCGGGAATAATTGGATTTCACAAAGAATAATGCAGAAAAATTTCGAACATTTTCACGTAGTGAACCTGTTTATAGGCCACCAAGTTTTTATGAGTTAACCCTATTATATAATTATACCCTACACCACACTGTGGTACAGGGTATTATAACTTTGTGCATTTGTTTGTAACACCCAAAAGGATAGAAATAGACCCATCGTTTATTATACCGATCGACTTAGAATCACTTTCTGAGTTGATTTAGCTATGTCCGTCTGTCTGTCTGTCCGTCTGTGCATGTATTCTTGTAATCAAAGTACAGGTCGGAATTATGGTCCGATCTCGACGAAACTTTACACATATCTCTTTTCTGGCCCAAGGACGATCCCTATTGAATTTTGTTAAAATCGGTTCAGATTTAGATATAGCCCCCATATATATGTTAACCCTGATTTGACATGTAAGCGCTGTAAAAACTGTATTGTATATCCGATCAGTATGAAATTCGGCAGAAAGAGGTTTCTTATTATATGGATGAACACTATTAAATTTGGAAGAAATCGGTTCAAATTTAGATATAGCCCCCATATATACGTTACCCCCGATTTGACATGTAAGCGCTGTAAAAACTTTATTTTATATCCGATCAGTATGAAATTCGGCAGAAAGAGGTTTCTTATTATATGAATGAACACTATTAAATTTGGAAGAAATCGGTTCAGATTTAGATATAGCCCCATATATATGTTACCCCAGATTTGACATGTAAGCGCTGTAAAAACTTTATTTTATATCCGATCAGTCTGAAATTCGGCAGAAAGAGGTTTCTTATTATATGAATGAACACTGTTAAATTTGGAAGAAATCGGCTCAGATTTAGATATAGCCCGTATATATACGTTACCCACGATTTGAAGTGTAAGCGCTGTAAAAATGTTATTTTATATCCGATCAGTATGAAATTCGGCAGAAAGAGGTTTCTTATGATATGAATGAACACTGTTAAATTTGGAAGATATCGGTTCAGATTTAGATATAGCTCCCATATATACGTTACCCCCGATTTGACATGTAAGCGCTATAAAAACTGTATTTTATATCCGATCAGTATGAAATTCGGCAGAAAGAGGTTTCCTATTATTTGAATGAACACTGTTAAATTTGGAAGAAACCGGTTCAGATTTAGATATAGCCCCCATATAAACGTTACCCCGATTTGACATGTAAGCGCTGTAAAAATGTTATTTTATATCCGATCAGTGCGAACTTCGGCACAAAGAGGTTTCCTTCTACATGAAGAAATACTGCCAAATTCGGAGAAAATCGGTTCAGATTTAGATATAGCCCCCATATATATGTTACCCCCGATGTGACATGTAAGCGCTGTAGAGACTGTATTTTATATCCGATCAGCACGAAATTCGACAGAAAGATGTATTTTTAAATGAATGAGTATTCAGGGAAAATCGTTTCAGATTTATATATAACATCCGTATATATGTTCCTCCTGATGTGGTATCAAAGCGCTATAGAAGTTGTACTTTACTTCCGATCATTAAAATTTTCCAGAAATATGTTTCTCAATTTAGGAACGAATATTGCTTAATTTAGCGATTATCGGTTCAGAATTAGATAATATATTCCTACCCATTTACCAATTATTCCAAATTATTATCGCAATGACCCTTATCGCATTGTTAAGGAGGTGTAGGGTATTATATAGTCGGCCCCGCCCGACTTTCTGCCTTTCCTTACTGGTTTTATTTAGTGTTGTGTAGTCAATCATCTAAGCTATCGGAAATCAACATTCAACGAGTTATTGGGAAAATTGGAGTTCCAGATTAGGCCAAGTACGCGCCAGTCGTGGCGGCCCCATAGCCCTAATCATAATTAAACATAAATCACATAAATTTTCTATCCAATAAAGCCAGTTTTAGTTTATACTAAACATTTTTTCTTTGCTCTATTTTAATTTGATTTGGTCTAACTTAACATTCGGTCTTCTAGCTCATCAATTGAAGATTACAGTGTGATTACATTGTGTGAACATACGCACGGGCATGGCTAAATCGTCTTTATGGGGGTTCTGATCAATATTTCTAGGTGTTACAAATGGATTGATATAATGAGTATCGCATTGTTAACGGTAACATCCGCCAAAATTCTTAGAAGTGGCTCTAAAAGAGAATATTTTTAGTGGAAATTTAAATATTAAAAAATATCAATGGACTATTGAAATTTAATATTTTCTTAGAAACCAATGGTTTGTTCCTTTTGTATGCTCCAGATGATGACATTACTACCTAACAAATTGGTATCAAATTGGGACCTTTAAGCAGAAACAAGGGTGGACTTACGAAGCCTAACACTGACATTTAAAATGTAAATTATGATACAAAACTATGCAACAATAAACATTTTTGTGCCTGACCTAAAAACTTTTCTTCAAAACCAAAAACTTTTTTATTGTAATATTTTTTTAATTTGTTATTTTTTAATTTATTGTATTTTTTTTTTAATTTTGCATTTTATAACACCGTGCGACACCAATTTTTGGTCATGAAAATCTCTACATAATTCTGAAAGCTGACATGAAACAAAAAAAAAACTGTGTACTCAGTTTTATATTTTCTGGCATTTAAAAGGACATGACATTTTTTAAGGATATAATGATTCAAATTTTTTTTCGTAATTTCAAATAAAAGGGCTATCTAAATACTATTTTTGTTTTTAGAAAGCGGAACTAAAAAGTGGCAAAAATGGACTTTCGAAAAAAATATATATTTTGCTGATCTTAATGTTATTTAAAGTGACTTTGCAACCTTTTAGTTCAATTTTCTGAAAACAAAACCAGCAAGGAAAGGCTAAAGTCGGGTGGTGCCGACTATATGATACCCTTCACCACTCTAGATTAAGATGAAATAACAATGTAATATCCAATTTACTTATATACTTCAATTAAAATTTGTTTACAGAAATTACATTTGGTACGTCTTCTCTGCCTATAACAAAATCTTAAACGATTTTTTCAAATTCGGCAGTGTTGGTCCATGGGTCAAGAAACTCTACCCTGCTAAATTTCAAAACGGCTGGTTGTAAACTACAGCTTCTATAGGGTTGAAGGGCCAAATCGGACAAAACATATATATGGGAGCTATATCTAAATCTGAACCGATTTTCTTCATACAGGGTGGCTGATGAAAGCTGCTACCAAAAAAAAAATTAATAACTTTTTTTCTATTTAATGAATCTGGTTAATTTTTTTTTATTTTGCAGATTGATTTTTAGATTAAACAAAAATGGATAACTGGTGGAAGAGGACGGAAACATGTTGAACTGTCTTTTCATGTCTGACGAGGCCCATTTCGATTTAAACGGCAACATAAACAAACAAAATTGTCGAATATGGAGTGCTTCCAACCCACAGATACTCCATGACACGGAATTGCATCCACTTCGTGTCACAGTGCGGTGTGCAGTTTCATCACGCTGCATTGTCGGGCCCTACTTCTTCGAAGAAAACGGTCACACCGTCACAGTTACTGGAGGCCGTTACTTCAGCATGTTGAGAGAGTTTTTCTATCCAGAATTACGCCGAATGAGAATTTCTTTCAACTCTGTGTGGTTTCAGCAAGATGGTGCAACTCCTCACATAGCCCGGCCTGTTATGACAGAATTGCGGCGAAAATTTTCCAATAAGCTGATAATAACTAATAACTCCACATTCCGTTGGCCCCCCAGGTCGCCTGACCTTACTGCACCTGAAAAAAAAGTTATTTGAATTTCTTAATGTAGCAATATTCATCAGCCACCATATACTTGTATATGGGGGCTATAGCTAAATCTAAACAGATTTTCTTCAAATTCGCAATGTTTGTCCATACAGTAATAAACTGTGCCATGCTAAATTTCAAAACGATTGGATTTAAACTGTAGCTTCTATAGAGGTTTTTTAACCAATTCTAATAGGCTTCTTTTCAGAAGCGAAAGAAAAATGCATTTTTTGAGATAAATGATCGGATGTTTATTTCATAATAAAGAGGAAGGTATGCCGTAAATAATGAAAAACAACATCAGCCAAATGGCCACCACGACCACGCTTACAGGGCTATATCCTTTTCATGAAATTTTCCATAACCAAATCGCAAAGTGGCTGCCCTATGTCCTCGATTGCCTCACGAGTTCTATCTTTGAGGTCTTGAATCGACGCTGGGCTGTTGGCGTAGACCTTATCTTCCACGTGGCCCCAAAGGAAGAAGTCGCAAGGTGTTAAATCACAAGATCTCGGTGGCCAATTGTGATCACCTCTTCGAGAGATAACACGCTGTGGAAATTCTCCCGTAACAGAGTAATAGTATCGTTGCTTGTGGGGCACATAACGCCGTCTTGTTGAAAGTAAACGTTGTCCAGATTAATACCATCCAACTCCGACCATAAAAAATCATTAATCATCTCTCGATAGCGCAATCCATTCACCGTAACTGTTGATCCAACCTCATTTTCGAAAAAGTAAGGTCCAATGACCCCGCCGGACCATAAACCGCACCAAACAGTCACACGTTGAGGATGGAGAGGCTTCTCAAGAATAACCCCAGGTGCGATTTTGCTCATCAGTCAAGATGATTTTTCAATGATTTGCGATTTTTCGAATTTTAATAATTTCAATGCGTTGTTGAATCGTGTATCGTTCCATTTTTAGTAATGGCGTAGTTTCTACTTGTCAAATGTCAAAGAATAGAAGCTTCAAAAGTGACTGCTACCGAAATACAGTGTGATTCAAAATAACACCTCTTGTTGCAAAACCCTGCAGTAGTTCGTCCAATACGGTTAAACGACATTGTGGTATGGTGGACGGCAACTGAAGAAGTAACCATCCGCCTGATCGGCGAACTCGTCAGAAGATTGGCTATTGACTCCAATGACTTCTGCATAAGCTGCGGAGATGAGGAAGAAGTGGAGAGCATTGAGCAATTGCTATGCGATTGTCCCGCTTTGAGTAAACGACGACTGGTCATACTGGGGTCGGCCTTTCTAGGCAGTCTAACAGATATTTCCGGTACCGATATTCGTACTATCGATAAATTTTTATATCAAACAGGTTGGTTTCGATAAGGGGCATAATAGCCCGTAGTAACACTAGGGACCTAAACTGGTCTATGAGAGCTGACAAGAAAAAAACGGCTGCCACCTTAAACTAAACCTAAAACATACCGACAGATGGACTGGCGGATAGACATGGTTAAGTCAACTTAACTTTAAGGTGGATCTAGCTATAGTATGTCTAGGTGTTAGAAACATCTGCCACAAAACAAACTTATAATAACAAAACCATTTAATTCGTATTAAGTAAATTTTCTTTAGTATTCGAATGAACTGTGCTAAATTAATGTTTTATTGTATTTAGTATAATATATATTTCATTGTGTTTATTATTATTAGAAAACTTGTTTTCAGTTTAATAGCTGAAATATAAAAGAGCTTAAATATTACAGAATAAACAAAAAAAAGAAATAAAAATATCCTATCAATATCCACCACTTCTGTAGTAGATTTGGTTAAATTCAAATTTAATTCATTTTGTTGCAGATGTGAGAGTTGTCGTCAAGGTGTTAATATTCAAAAATTATAATAAAGGGAACTGAAAAATCAAAACTAATGAATACATTGCTCTTTCAGCCGCTAAAGGGAATTCCCCTAATGACACTACACTGTATGTCATTTTAGTACTTTAATGTTATGCGAAACATTTTCATTTCATATCTAATATATATATTAAAGGGCTTTAGAGTATAGTTTCGTTGCAATAAACCAGTTTCGCTTTTATAGAGTCTCACGTACTTCAGATAAGAAATGGAATTTAAGCGTTTGTGTCTTAAGTCTTTTGATTGCCTACAATAAACCATATGTTTCACCTTTTGTTGTTTGCTATAACGTATACACAAATGTATTAAGTCGTATGTATGTATGTATATGTTTAAAACTACCATAACCTATGACACAAAATCAAAACAAAATTGGAAAAAGCAATGAATGAGTTTGAAAACAAAAGACTTAAGACACAAGCGGGTGAGTCCAATTTTAAATCGTCATCAGAAATGAAAAAGGGCGTCACAACAAGAAAACTGGAAATTGAGCTTTTGAAGGATTTTGGTACACTGCATCAAAGTACACATCCTAACAAATTTTCAGCGACCTATTATCAAAAATGACGAATTTATTAACGAAATTCAAAAGGGCCTAACCACAAATTATTTCTTTTTTCATAGTTAAAATTTCTATTCCACGCAATTTTCACAAACAAGTTATAAATCATGTTTGTGGGAATTTATATATGCATCATTATGTTTCGGCATTATCCTGAAACTGCCGTTGTTCTCAAGAAAACATCTGTATTTTATTCAGTTTTTTGATTCTCTTGTAAAACTTTCAAATATGATGATAGGTCCCTTCTCGTTTCTGATAACGAAATGCTTTACAGCAGGTCGTTGCCTTTTGCATAAACGGGGTGGGTGGCGGTGTATGTGGCGTAGAAGATTTATGAGAAACCTTAACGCCTATGACACCAAAAAATTCACAAAAATAAAATCATATTCACATTTGAACTTTTCATTGCGTTTCTGTTTGTTTATATTATTTTAACAAATATTATGCAAATATTCATCAGTCCACAGAGTCTGTGTCTCTGCTGCCGATGCCGCCACTAAGTATTCAATTCATATATTTGCATCAGTAACTGAACCAACACCAAAACCAAATTAACGACATCGATTTTGGAAGAAAGGAAAGAAGACTAATTGAATTTATGAAATCTTCCCGCTGTTACAACAAGACCTACCTCAATCCATAAAAATATAATGAAACCAACTCAGCAACTACAACAACAACAACAGCAACAACATCTGGTTGGTGTTTGTCTCTGCATTTGCATTTATCATTAGCCCCCGACTAAGTTTGTAAACAAGTCGCTCGACTCCAATCGTCCCATCTCTTTAATGTGTTACATTTGGGTTAAAATGTTGGCGTTTTTATTTCTGACTCTTATGGCGGATATGTATATAAACATAAACAACGAACCACATAGTACTCACAAACTTTAACGCTTTCGTTAACTACACACATCAACCACCCAATCGGTCCAACCTCAATCTCAAACATCATGAAATTCATCATTGTTTTCGTTGCTTTGTTCGCCTTGGCTTTGGCTGCCAATCCCCAGGATGCTGAAACTTTGCGTTACGAAGCCAATGTGGAACCCGAAAACTACAACTACGCCGTAGAGACCAGTGATGGCAAACAAGCGCAAGAGGAAGGACATGTGGAGAATCTCGGTACCGATGACGAAGCCATCTCCGTTAAGGGATCTTACTCCTACATCGGTGATGATGGTCAAACCTACTCCGTAAATTATATCGCTGATAAGAACGGTTTCCAACCCCAAGGTGCCCATATTCCAGTTGCCTAAGTCAGCAGTAAACAAAAACATTGCCACTAGTCTCACCTAGTTATTGTTATGTCATATAGTTTTTAAGTAGTGATAATAAAAAAAAACTTAAAATATTAAAAAAAACCTCCAAAATCTCAATTGGTTTCTTGTGAAGGAAATTTAAACTATTGGAGGGCAGCAGAACGGAGTAAGAATATTGAAAAATATCCTCAATTGTTCTCCCCAAAAAAAAGTGAGCTGGAATATCAAAAAGGTTAGCCACTTCTCAATGGCGTAAACCATTGAATCATGACCCTTTTTTCAATAGACTATGTGTGCTATAAAAGCATTACACTGTACAAAATTGCAAGTGTTTGTTTGCATAAGAATCGATGTTGTAAGCCATTAGCTTTTGGTTTGCACCAGTGGTCCATTTGTATGGTAGGTACCAAAACGGGCGCGGTAATAACGCCCATTTTTCATCGGAAAATAGGTACTGTAAAAGCCTTACACGCCACAATATTTTAAATATTCGCATTGACTGGAATCAAAGTTATAAGCTGTTAAAATATTGTGCAAAATGGTCCATTTGTATGGGAGGTTCCAAAAGGAGCGAACTTTCGATGTAAAGGGTTTTCCAACAAGAGGTGTTATTTTGGTATTCAAAGAAAAATGCCATGTTTTGATATATGAACCAGTAAGGAAAGGCTAAAGTCGGGCGGGGCCGACTATATAATACCCTACACCTCCCTAACAATGCGATAAGGGTTATTGCGATAATAATTTGGAATAATTGGTAAATGGGTAAGAACATATATATGTGGATATATCTAATTCTGAACCGATAATCGCTAAATTAAGCAATATTCGTTCCTAAATTGATAAACATCTTTCTGGAGAATTTTGTAATGATCGGAAGTAAAGTACAACTTCTATAGCGCTTTGTAACCAAATCAGGAGGAACATATATATGGAGCTTTCTGTCGAATTTCGTACTGATCGGATATAAAATACAGTCTCTACAGCGCTTGAAAGTCAAATCGGTGCTAACATATATATAGGGGCTATATCTAAATCTGAACCGATTTTCTCCAAATTTGGCAGTATACCTTCGTGTAATAAGAAACCTCTTTCTGCCGAATTTCGCTGTTATCGGATATAAAATACAGTTTCTACAGCTATTGAATTTTAAATCGGGGGTAACATATATATGGGGGCTATATCTAAATCTGAACCGATTTTCTCCGAATTTGGCAGTATTCCTTCATGTAATAAGAAACCTCTTTCTGCCGAATTTCGTACTGATTGGATATAAAATACAGTTTCTACAGCGCTTACATGTCAAATCGGGTGCAACATATATATGGGGGCTATATCTAAATCTGAACCGATTTCCCCCAAATTTTGTATTGTATCTAAGTGTATCACGAGACTACTCTCTGTCAATTTTTGTACAAATCGGTTACAAAATGTTGCTTATACAGTGCCGAATCGGAGGTACACATATATGGGAGCTATATGTAAATCTGAACCGATTTTAACCAAATTTAATAGGGATCGTCCTTGGGCCTAACAAAAGATATGTGCAAAGTTTCGTTGAGATCGGACCATAATTGCGACCTGTACTTTGATTACAAGAATACATCTACAGACAGACGGACAGACGGACAGACAGACAGACAGACGGACAGACAGACGGACATAGCTAAATCGACTCAGAAAGTGATTACAAGTCGATCGGTATAATAAACAATGGGTCTATCTCTTCTCCTTTTGGGTGTTACAAACAAATGCACAAAGTCATAATACCCTGTACCACAGTGTGGTGTAGGGTATAACAACAAAATCAGCCAAATGGCCACCACGACCACGCTTACAGAACCATATCCTTTTCATGCAATTTTCCATAACCAAATCGCAAAGTGGCTGCCCTATGTCCTCGATAGCCTCATGAATTCTATCTTTGAGGTCTTGAATCAACGCTGGGCTGTTGGCGTAGACCTTATCTCTCACTGGCCCCAAAGGAAGAAGTCGCAAGGTGTTAAATCACAAGATCTCGGTGGCCAATTGTGATCACCTCTTCGAGAGATAACACGGCCCGGAAACTTTTCCCGTAACAGGGCAATGGTTTCGTTACTTCTTGTTGAAAGTAAACGTTGTCCAGATCAATACCATCCTACTCCGACCATAAAAAATCATTAATCATCTCTCGATAGCGCAATCCATTCACCGTAACTTTTGATCCAACCTCATTGTCGAAAAAGTAAGGTCCAATGACCCCGCCGGACCATAAACCGCACCAAACAGTCACACGTTGAGAATGGAGAGGCTTCTCAACATTAACTCTTGGGTTTTCCGAGCCGCAGATGCGACAATTTTGCTTGTTGACGTAGCCACCGAGGTGGAAATGGGCCTCATCAGTCAAGATGATTTTCGATTTTTCGAATTTTAATAATTTCAATGCGTCGCTGAATCGTTCCATTTTTAGTAATGGCGTAGTTTCTACTTGTCAAATGTCAAAGAATAAAAGCTTCAAAAGTGACAGCTACCGAAATACCGGGTGATTCAAAATAACACCTCTTGTTGGAAAACCCTGTATTACACTTTTGGCCCACCGCAACTGATGTTCACAAATGGGTTATAAAAACAGGATGATATTTAAATTCTCTACTTTCTACCACAAGTTCTACAAGTTCTACAATTTCTACATTTGTCCATAGATTTTCTTTAAATAGGCATTGGAACAAACACATTTTGTGCGATTTTTTCTATTTTTTATGTTTGTTTTTGGTGCCAACAAAAAACAGTTTTTTGTGAAATAAATCCATTTTTATCCCCTCACCTTAGAGAGGAGGTTATATATCATTTTCTACGAGCCAAAAGTGTAACACATCGAAGTAGTGACCCTAAGTATGTTCGGCGGAAATCCGTTTTGGGTCATTTTAAGTCATTTGAGCAATGTCCGTCCATCCGTCCGTCCGTCTGTCTGTCTGTGTGTCTGTCTGCTGGCTGATGCGCACGATAACTCTTGAAAAGAGTAACCGATTGACTTCAAAATTTGGTATGCGGTAACATTTACCTCTATATTCGGCTAAGTTCGAAGATGGGCCATATTGGCCCACTCCTTCTAGTGCCTCCCCCACAAAGGGTTAAATTTTATTGAAATATTGATTATTTAATACCGTCTACACTACTTACTAGAATCTTCTGAAATTTCACACATAATATTTGTTTTGTTAGTCGCTAACACCTCAAGAAAAATGGGAGAAGTTGTCACGGTCCTTTTGGTACCGACCACACAAATGGACCATTTTGTACCAAAAGTTACCAGCTTATAACTTTAATGCCAGTGCATAAAAATAATTGACATTTTGTACAGTGTAATGCTTTTATAGTGCCTAGAGTCTAGAGAAAAGTAGCCGGTATTGGCACGCCCCCTTTGGTACCTCCCACACGAATGGACCATTTTGTACCAGAAGTTAACAGATTTTAACTTTAATACCAGAGAATATAAATACTTGAAATTTTGTACGGTGTAATGATTTAATAGTATATAGAGTCCAGAGGAAAGTGACCGTTATTGGTACGTCCTTTGTGTTACCTCCCACACAAATGGACAATTTTGGACCAAAAGTAAACAGCTTTTAACTTTAATACCAGTACGTACTTTAAAGTTAGTAAATGCAATTTGTATTTATAATAATTTAATTGAAACAAATAAATAAATAAATTTACGAATATTTTTATGGGACTTAAGGTGAGGGGATTCATAAGTCGGTTTACCCGACTGAACTTTCTTACTTGTTTACTAATTGTTTTAAATACACTTACTAAACTTCTGTTTCCATGTGATAGTGCTATTATTAAAATTTGTAATACTGGCTATATCGAGCTTATACTTCTAAATATGGTCCAAATACTAGGCACCTTTCAAGAAAATGGTAATTTTAAAGAAAATGTAAAAAATACCATATTTTTTTTAATAATTTTTGTTAAGTGCTTACTGTTATTAAAGCGCATTTTAAAATGACTTTTAAATATTTATCTAACTATTTTTGAGGAATGCAATATTCGTGGCGAAAGCGCCGTTGCAGACGTTTATTAACATAAATAATTACATGTGTTGTTGTTATTTATTGTTGGTCCGTGCGTGGGTTCGAACCCAAGCAAGACACACAAATGTATTGGTATGAGAGTTTTAGTATGTTGACTTAGTTCGGCAAAATACGGGTTTGGATAGCAGTTCTTGTTAAATTCAATTTACTGCTTCCATAAGTATTTAAGCTGATTTAAGTTAAAGACATACACTATTGCTACTGAATTCTGAAGATGATAGAGTTGTGTCTATCGAAACTGCAGTCAATTCTACCAATCAATTAAAACTCTCTACCAATTTTTGTATTTGTTTCTATTACTTTTTTGCAATAGACAGAAAGTAACTGAAACTCAAACCAAAATAAATTCTGACTGTATAATTAATAACACTATGCAACAAAAAAAAATTTTTTTTGTGTCCTAGACCTAAAAATTATTTTTTTGTATAGATTGTGGCATACTGTTATATAAAATCAAAACCAAAAATTTTTTTAGGGATAATTTTTATACCCTACACCACACTGTGGTACAGGGTATTATAAGTTTGTTTCACGGCAGATGTTTGTAACACCTGAAAATAACACAGCTAGACCCACCTTAAAGTATACCGATCGACTCAGAATCACTAGCTGAGTCGATTTAACGATGTCTGTCCGTCCGTCTGTCCATGTAAAGTTGTTCGTCGACTACAGGTCGCAATTTCACTCCGATCGTTCTGAAAATTTGCGGTTTAGAGTATTTCGCGGCTGTTAAGATCGCTATTGAATTTGGTTGAACTCGGTTAAGATTAAGCTATAGCTCCCATATATATGTTTCGTCCGATTTGGCCCTTTAGTTTTATAGAAGCTGTATTTTACATCCAATCGTTTTGAAATTTAGAATGGTAGAGTTTATTGATCCATGAACCAACACTACCTAATTTAAAGAAAATCGGTTAAGATTTAGCTATAGCTCCCATATATATGTTTCGTTCGATTTGGCCCTTTAGTCCTATAAAAGCTGTATTTTACATCCAATCGTTTTGAAATTTAGAATGGTAGAGTTTATTGATCCATGAACCAACACTACCTAATTTGAAGAAAATCGGTTAAGATTTAGCTATAGCTCCCATATATATGTTTCGTTCGATTTGGCCCTTTAGTCCTATAAAAGCTGTATTTTACATCCAATCGTTTGAAATTTAGAATGGTCGAGTTTATTGATCCATGAACCAACACTACCTAATTTGAAGAAAATCGGTTAACATTTAGCTATAGCTCCCATATATATGTTTCGTCCGATTTGGCCCTTTAGTTCTATAGAAGCTATATTTTACATCCAATCGTTTTGAAATTTAAAATGGTAGAGTTTCTGTAAAGATTTAGCTATAGCTCCCATATATATGTTTCATCATACCCTACACCACACTGTGGTACAGGGTATTATTTAAGTATAAAATGTCCCAAAAGTAAATTTATGTAAACAATTTATACATGAATTACAAAATTTATATATCAGAGTTATTCAATATTACGAGAGTGGTGTAGGGTATTATATAGTCGGCACCGCCCGACTTTAGCCTTTCTTTACTGGTTTTTATACCCTACACCACACTGTGGTACAGGGTATTATAAGATTGTTTCACGGCAGATGTTTGTAACACCTGAAAATAACACAGCTAGACCCACCTGTCCATCCGTCCGTCTGTCCATGTAAAGTTGTTCGTCGACTACAGGTCGCAATTTCACTCCGATCGTTCTGAAATTTTGCAGTTTAGAGTATTTCGCGGCTGTTAAGATCGCTATTGAATTTGGTTGAAATCGGTTCAGATTTAGATATAGCTCCCATATATATCTTTCGTCCGATTTGGCCCTTTAGTCCTATAGAAGCTGTATTTTACATCCGATCGTTTTGCAATTTAGAATGGTAGAGTTTCTTGATCCATAAACCAACATTGCCGAATTTGAAGAAAATCGGTTAAGATTTAGCTATAGCTCCGATATATATGTTTCGTCCGATTTTGATCTTTAGTCCTATAGAAGCTGTATTTTACATCCGATCGTTTTGAAATTTAGAATGGTAGAGTTTCTTGATCCATGAACCAACACCACCGAATTTGAAGAAAATCGGTTAAGATTTAGCTATAGCTCCCATATATATGTTTCGTCCGATTTTGCTCTTTAGTCCTGAAGAAGCTGTATTTTACATCCAATCATTTTGAAATTTAGAATGGTAAAGTTTCTTGATCCATGAACCAACACTACCGAATTTGAAGAAAATCGGTTAAGATTTAGCTATAGCTCCCATATATATGTTTCGTCCGATTTGGCCCTTTAGTTCTATAGAAGCTGTATTTAAGATCCAATCGTTTTGAAATTTATAACGGTAGAGTTAATTGATCCATGAACCAACACTACCGAATTTGAAGAAAATCGGTTAAGATTTAGCTATAGCTCCCATATATATGTTTCGTCCGATTTGGCCCTTTAGTCCTGTAGAAGCTCTATTTTACATCCAACCATTTTGAAATTTAGAATAGTAAAGTTTCTTGATCCATGAACCAACACTACCGAATTTGAAGAAAATCGGTTAAGATTTAGCTATAGCTCCCATATATATGTTTCGTCCGATTTGGCCCTTTAGTCCTATAAAAGCTGTATTTTACATCCAATCGTTTTGAAATTTAGAATGGTAGAGTTTCTTTATTCATGAACCAACATTGCCGAATTTGAAGATTTAGCTATAGCTCCCATATATATGTTTCATCCGATTTGGCTCTTTAGATCCAATCGTTTTTATACCCTACACCGCACTGTGGTACAGGGTATTATTTAAGTATAAAATGTTCCAAAAATAAATTTATGTAAACAATTTATACATGAATTACAAAATTTATATATCAGAGTTATTCAATATTACGAGAGTTGTCTAGGGTATTATATAGTCGGCACCGCCCGACTTTAGCCTTTCCTTACTGGTTTTTTTTTTAATATTTTATTAAAAATACTATTATCGTCGAATTTTTGGAGTATATGCCCGATCAGGTCGACTTATACGTTAAATTGAAGCCATTAATGTGGGCCACCAATGTTGGAAATATCTTTTTCACTTAGAAACAGTGTTTAGTAACAGTCATTAAAGAAATCGGAAAAGGTAGACTTTTTTTCAAAAAAAAAATAAAAAATCCTGGGACGAAAAAAAACATAAAAAATAGAAAAAAAAATATTTTATTTTATTTTTTAAAAGCTTGCATCCTAGCGAAGAAAGTAATGCCTATTTGAAAAAAATTTGGATAAATGTAGAAATTATAGCCTTTTTGGTAGAGGTAAGAGAATTTTAAAAGAATATTTTTATACCCTCACTTTAGTGTGACGAGGGTATATATCATTTGCTACGGAAAAAAGTGTAACACGTCGAAGGAGTGACCTAAGACCCCAAGTATGTTCGGAGGAAATCCGTTTTGGGTCATTTTAAGTCGAATGAGCAATGTCCGTCCGACTGTCTGTCTGTCTGTCTGTCTGTCTGTCTGTCTGTCTGCCTGTCTGTCTGTCTGTCTGTGTGTCTGCTGGCTGGTGCGCACGATAACTCTCGAAAGGAGTAACCGATTGACCTCAAATTTGGTATGTGGTAATATTTTTTTCTATCTCCGGCTAAGTTCGAAGATGGGCCATATTGGTCCACTCCTTCTAGTACCTCCCCCACAAAGGGTTAAAATGTTGTAAAATATTGATTCTTTAATAACTGCTATACTACTTATTCGAATCTTTTGAAATTTCACACATAGTATTAGCTTATTAGTCGCTATCAACTCGAGAAAAATGGGCGAAGTCGCCACGTCCTTTTTGGTACCTCCCACACAAATGCACCATTTTGCACCAAAAGTTAACAGCTTATAACATTAATAACAGTGTATAAAAATACTTGAAATTTTGTACAGTATTATGCTTTTATATTGCCTACAGTCCAGGGAAAAATGGGTGTTGTTGCCACGCCCCTTTTGGTACCTCCCACACAAAGGTACCTTTTTGCACCAAAAGTTAACAGCTTATAACATTAAAACCAGTGTATACAAATACTTGAAATTTTTTACAGTGTAATGTTTTTATAGTGTCTATAGCCCTGTGAAAAATGGGCGTTATTGCCACGCCCCTTTTTGTACCTCCCACACAAAAATTCCCAAATCATACCACAATTTAATGTCTCATAACGTTTATACCAGTGCACATAAATGCTTATAAGTCGGCACAGTGCAATGAATTTAAAGTATCTAATGTTCAGCGAAAAAAAGGTGTATTATATAAACCCCTTCTGGTAACTCCCACACAAATTGACAGAATAATTCGAGTAATATTCAATATTACATTACTCACAAAGTGAGGGTATACCTTAGTCGGTTTACCCGACTGAAACTTTCTTACTTGTTTTTTTTCTTAATTTCTGTTTAAATATCGATTTTATTTGTTACTTTTATTTATATTATGTACATTTGAGTTTATTTACATGTACAAATTTCATTAGAAGTAATTGTGAGTTCTTTCTTGACGTTTGTAGATTTCGGAATCGGTTTCTGTAATGAGGAACCAAATATAATCTTCCATCATTCTTTCATCCCAGTGCCCTTGGTAACGCCGCTCGATGGACTTTGTGAAACCATGGCGATGTTCGTCACTTACGTCGCCAAGATTCAAGGGGAAAAAGTTTAAATGAGAATGCGAGAAATGAATTTTGAGGGACATATTTACACCTGTTGGAATACATAAAGCGAAAAATAAGTTAGAAGAATACATACATATGTGTTATAAAAATAAATATAGAAAAATATATTTCTTACCAATTTTTTTTATAATTTTTTAACAAATCATTAATCATTGTTTCATATTGCGGGTTTTTATTGGATCCAAGGAAATTTGAAACTACAAGCTTAAACGACCCCCATGCTGCAATTTCATCTGATGTCAAATATGATTCAAAATTTACATCTTTCATCAGATTCCTTATTTTAGGCCCATCAAAAACGCCTTCTTCGATTTTTTGAATGAAAGACTTTTAAATAAACTCTTAATTATGAGAGTGAATTGCCATCTTTCTTTAAGGCTTTTACCAAATGTTTAAAGAACCCCAGCTTAATATGCAGTGGTGGCAAAATAATGCTTTTTTTTGGACGAGAGGTGTGTATTATATGTTGTTTTCACCCATTGTAATGTGTTTTCTTGTTGGTCATTTCTTTCTTCTGTAATGATCTTGGCGAGCTCGGCTATCCCAGATGCATAAAAAACAGCAACATTTTGTATATCCGCCTGGCATTCCACATAACATCCCAACTACTTTTAAATCGCAACAAATTTGTTCAAATTGCGCTGAATTGCACTAATATATTAATAAGAAATTTCATTCATAAATTCCGGGATTAAGGTACATAAGTTGCAGTACCTGTAGCAACTTCGAACGTAGAAACCCAATATTTTCAAGATTCCCGCATACTACTTTGTATTGCGTACATATAATTTCACTACCTGTATATACGACTGGGATGTCATGCTCCTAAAAGGCGTAACTGAATGGAAACCTCATAAATAAAAAACCACAACTATTGTTGAATGACCCTCTACCTGAGCGGATCTCATCCAATACAGCTCTCACAGTGCATATAATGTTTTATGGAGGGATTCGAACGGCCATAAAACCTCGTCCTCTCTATAATTTTATAATGTCCGACATCAATCCTCATAAAATAATATGCAAGTGCAGTGCCTCTTATATGACTCTCTCACATATGGCGAATTCAATATAAGCAAAAACATCATTAAACATAATTTTTTCTTATATTTTTGACGACTGTAACTAAAGCAAAGATTCTACGTGAAAGTGATATTTGCAGCATATGTAGTCCTCATTCCCTTTAATTTGACGCATAACAAGGCTCAATCAGGCTTACACTAGAAAAGTTATGGTCCAAATACTAAATGTACCTTCCATGAAAGATGGAATTAAAAAAAATTAAAAAAAATTATCATAAATAAAATAAATTTGGTAGTGTTCATTTACGTAATAAGAAAAGTCTCTCTGCCGAATTTCGTACTTATCGGATATAAAATACGGTTTCTACAGCGCTTACATGTGAAATCGGGTGTAACATATATATTGGGACTATGTTTAAATCTGAACCGATTTCCCCCGAAATTGGCAGTGTTCATATATGTAATAAGAAAACTCTCTCTGTTGAATTTCGTACGGATATAAAATACGGTTTCTATAGCGCTAACATGTCAAATCGGGTGAAACATATATATGGGGACTATATCTAAGTCTGAACCGATTTTCCCCGAATTTAGCAGTGTTCATTCATGTAATAAGGGAACTCTCTCTGCCAAATTTCGTACTGATCTGATATAAAATACAGTTTCTACAGCGCTTACATGTCAAATCGGGAGTTATATCTAAATCTGAACCGATTTTGACAAATTTCAATAGGGATCGTCCTTGGGCCAAAAAAGAGCACTGTGCTAAATTTCATCACAATCGGACCATAAATACGATCTGCACTTTGGTTACAATAAAACATGGACAGACAGACGGACATGGCTAAATCGGCTCAAAAATTGATTCTATGACGATCGGTATAATAAACTATGGTTCTATTTCTTCTCTTTTTGGGCGTTACAAACAAATGCACGAAGTCATAATACCCTGTACCACAGTGTGGTGTATGGTATAAAAATGGAACAATACATGATTCAACAACGCACTGAAATTATTAAAATTCGAAAAATCGATAATCATCGAAAAATCATCTCGACTGATGAGGCCCGAATCGAATCTGGGGCTCGGAAAACCCAAGAGCCTCTCCATCCTCAACGTGTGACTGTTTGGTGCGGTTTATGGTCCGGCGGGGTCATTGGACCTTACTTTTTGGAAAATGAGGTTGGATCAACAGTTACGGTGAATGGATTGCGCTATCGGGATATGATTAATGATTTTTTATGGTCGGAGTTGGATGGTATTGATCTGGACAACGTTTACTTTCAACAAGACGGCGCTACGTACTACACAAGCAACGAAATCATTGCTCTGTTACGGGAAAAGTTTTCGGACCGTGTTATCTCTCGAAGAGGTGATCACAACTGGCCACCGAGATCTTGTGATTTAACACCTTGCTACTTCTTCCTTTGGGGCCACGTGAAAGATAAGGTCTACACCAACAGGCCAGCGTCGATTAAAGACCTCAAATATAGAATTCGTGAGGCTATCGAGGACATGGGGCAGCCACTTTGCGATTTGGTTATGGAAAATTTCAAGAAAAGGATATGGTCCTGTAAGCGTGGTCGTGGTGGCCATTTGGCTGATGTTATTTTTCATTATTAACGGCATACCTTCCGCTTTATTATGAAAGAAACATTTATCTCAAAAAATTGAATTTTTCTTTGAATACCAAAATGCCACCTCTTGTTGGAAAACCATTTATTTCTGTAAAAATTTTTTGATCCGATGTAAAGCACTATTTCTATAGCGCTTTGATACCAAATCGGGGGAACATATATATGGGGACTACATAAATCCCCGATGAACCGATTTTCCCCAAATTTGGTAGTTTTCATTCATGAAACCTCCTTGTGACGAATTTCGTACTGATCGGATATAAAATACAGTTCCTACAGCATTTACAAGTCAAATCGGGGGTAACATATATATGGGGGTATATTTTAATTTGAACCGATTTTCCTCTCTGTAATTTTTTTTTAAAGATCGGTTAACAATTGTTGCTTATGCAGTGCATGTATGCCAAATCGGAGGTACACGGGGCAAAATCGCCTTTTTTGATATGTTTGAATCGAAAGAAAATATATTTGGAACACAAATTTTTAAATATTGAAACTGTATTTTATATCCGATCAGTACGAAATTCGGCAGAAAGAGGTTTGTTATTACATGAAGGAATACTGCCAAATTCGGAGAAAATCGGTTCAGATTTAGATATAGTCCCCATATATATGTTACCCCCGATTTGAAATTCAAGCGCTGTAGAAACTGTATTTTATATCCGATCAGTAAGAAATTCGGCAGAAAGAGGTTTCTTATTACATGAAAATTCGGAGAAAATCAGTTCAGATTTAGATATAGCCCCCATATATATATGTTACCCCCAATTTGACATGTAAGCGCTGTAGAGACTGTGTTTTATAACCGATCAGTACGAAATTCGACAGAAACAGGTTTCTATTTTACATGAATGAGTATTCTAGGAAAATCGATTCAGATTTATATATAACCTCCATATATATGTTCCTCCAGATTTGGTTACAAAGCGCTATAGAAGTTGTACTTTACTTCTGATCATTACAAAGTTCTCCAGAAAGATTTTTCTCAATTTAGGAACGAATATTGCTTAATTTTGCGATTATCGGTTCAAAATACATTTTTGTTCATGTATTTCCCATATAATACTTGCAAGATATATCAAAATATGGGCTGTGCCACGCCCACTGGTCTTATTCCGCCCATTTGTAAGCCAATCACGTAGACTGCTACCAGATACATATACGCAAAATTTCAACACTCTCGCTAACAAAATGAGCAATATAATTCAATTTCTAAATTTGGCTTATATGGGCGGTGGCACGCCCATTTGCCAGATCCCGCCAATTTTTGGACCAATCACGTGGACTGTCACCAGATACCTATCTACAACATGACAGCACTCTAGATAAAATATTGTGCAAGTTATATCAATTTCAAAATTTGGCTTATAAGGGCGGGGCCACGCCCATTGGTCCGATCCCGCCCGTTTTCTGACCAATTACGTAGAATGCCACCAGATACATATACACAACATTGCAGCACTCCCGATAGCAAATTGTGCAAGATATAAAAATTTCAAAATTTGGTCATTGTGGGCGGGGCCACGCCTATTGGTCCGAACCCGCCCATTTTTGGACCAATCACGTAGATCGCCAACGGATATATATACACAAAATTCCAGTTCTCTCGCTAACAAATTGTGCAAGATATCACATTTTTTAAATTTGGCTTATATGGGCGGTGCCACGCCCATTGGTTCGATCCCGCCCGTTTTTGGATCAATCACGTAGACTGCCACCGTTTACATATACACAAAATTCCAGCACTCTCGCTAACAAATTGTGCAAAATATCTCAATTTCAAAATTTGGCTTATATGGGCGGGGCAACGCCCATTGGTCCGGTCCCGCCCATTTTTTCACCAATTACGTAGAATGCCACCAGATACATATACGCAACATTGCAGCACTCCCGCTAGCAAATTGTGCAAGATATCAAAATTTTGTCTATGTGGGCGGGGCCACGCCCATTGGTCCGATCCCGCCCATTTTTGGACCAATCACGTAGACTGCCACCGTGTACATATACACAAAATTCCAGCACTCTCGCTAACAAATTGTGCAAAATATCTCAATTTCAAAATTTGGCTTATATGGGCGGTGGCACGCCCATTTGCCAGATCCCGCCAATTTTTGGACCAATCACGTGGACTGTCACCAGATACATATCTACAACATGACAGCACTCTAGATAAAAAATTGTGCAAGTTATATCAATTTCAAAATTTGGCTTATAAGGGCGGGGCCACGCCCATTGGTCCGATCCCGCCCATTTTCTGACCAATTACGTAGAATGCCACCAGATACATATACACAACATTGCAGCACTCCCGATAGCAAATTGTGCAAGATATAAAAATTTCAAAATTTGGTCATTGTGGGCGGGGCCACGCCTATTGGTCCGAACCCGCCCATTTTTGGACCAATCACGTAGATCGCCAACGGATATATATACACAAAATTCCAGGTCTCTCGCTAACAAATTGTGCAAGATATAACATTTTTTAAATTTGGCTTATATGGGCGGTGCCACGCCCATTGGTTCGATCCCGCCCGTTTTTGGATCAATCACGTAGACTGCCACCGTTTACATATACACAAAATTCCAGCACTCTCGCTAACAAATTGTGCAAAATATCTCAATTTCAAAATTTGGCTTATATGGGCGGGGCCACGCCCATTGGTCCGGTCCCGCCCATTTTTTCACCAATTACGTAGAATGCCACCAGATACATATACGCAACATTGCAGCACTCCCGCTAGCAAATTGTGCAAGATATCAACATTTTGTCTATGTGGGCGGGGCCACGCCCATTGGTCCGATTCCGCCCATTTTTGGAAAATTCACATAATCTGGCATTAAATGCATACAAACAAAATTTCAGCACTATACCTATAATAGGAGCAGAAATATCGGATTTTTAACCTGCGATTTGTATGGGAGGTACCACGCCCCTTTGTCCAATTAATTTTTTTTTTTCTATATAAACCATCTCGTGAAAATTTAGAATCGAATAAAAAAAAATCATCCAAATCGCTCCAGCCGTTCTGACGTGATGCCATTACACAGATGGACCGTTTCATTTTTATATATATAGATTTCTGAGCAAATACATTTTATTTGAAAATCAATATTATATATTTGGAACTCTCATATTAATATGTTACAACATATAATATTTGCAAACTAAATTTCTCAAATGAAATATGTATTTGAATACAAATAAAGTTATTGCTTCGGAATTGCTCAATATATATTTTATTTAAAAAAGATTTTCGAAGCATTTGTTGAATTTTTCTAATTTCAGTTTTAATTTTTTTTGGTTTCGAATTGAATTTCCCAGTTATAATACCAAATGACCATTTAACTTATGTTTTATATCAATCATTTAAAATTTCTGAGTATTCCAAGCCATCATTAGTTGTCAATCCTCCAAGTATATATTTCGATCCAAGATTATATGATTTCAATTATTATTATTTATTATATTTACGACATGAATATGTCTAAAAAATTAACTTTGAGTTACTGAAACATTTAACACAATTTAGGTATTTCTGAATACCTCAATGCAAACAAAATATTTGTTTCGGAAAAAATAGTCCAAAATAAACACTTGTTGGCATGTAAACAAAGATATGTTTAGAACAAGATCTTCCCACATGTATAATTTTTGTGTGTACCAAATATTATATATTTATAGTGTACCCTAAAGATATATATGTTTCAAGCGAATATGTTTGGGACAATATACTACAGAAGCGATTTTTTCTCAGCGTGTACATATACATATATGGGAGCTCCTTTCAATATGGACCGACCTTTGGCCAAAAGAAAGAAATGAGCTAAGTTTCGTTGAGATCGGGCCATAATTGCGACATGTACTTTGATTACAAGAATACTTGCACAGACGGACGGACATAGCTAAGTCAACTCAGAAAGTGAGTTGACTTAGCTATGTCGATCGGTATAATTCTTCTATTCTTCTCCTTTTGTGTGTTACAAACAAATGCACAAAGTTATAATACCCTGTACCACAGTGTGGTGTAGGTTACAAAAAGTATTAATATTGCACTCAATTTTAAAAACGAACTCTTCTCACTATATCTAAATATGGTGACTATCCATATTTAGATATATGTAGTCACCATATAGAGATCTCTTTCAAATTTCTTTCTTTATACTTTAAAGTCCACTATTTGTATTCGATTTGTCTAAAATGTTGCTGTTTGTGTTTTTTTTAAATTAATACTAAAATTCTGAACAATGAAAATTTACTTTATCGGTCTACGTTTTTATAAAGTTATCAAAGATTTCTCGGTTATAGAATTCAATTCAGGATATTGTGAAGGGGGTGTGTAAAATTCGCCCGGCCGAACTTACTTGTTAGCGTTTCTACTACTGCAGAGCAAAATAGGCGTATGTATTTGTAAAGCTTTCAATAGATTGACAAATTCATGTGACGTTCATGTGCTCATACATATAGCAATTATCTTAACATTTTCAAATTTTGAATGATGACTTTCAAAGGCATTTAATCCGACAAAGAGTTAACTAAATTCTGACAACTCCCACACAAAGTACAAAATTCCGTATTGGATTTTG
The DNA here is from genome assembly GCA_963930755.1 of Eudasyphora cyanicolor. Classification (NCBI taxonomy): domain Eukaryota; kingdom Metazoa; phylum Arthropoda; class Insecta; order Diptera; family Muscidae; genus Eudasyphora; species Eudasyphora cyanicolor. Next base: position 269,487,319 of record OZ005735.1, read on the forward strand.
CGTATACTTTAGGGGCAATACGAGTACAATACATTTCTTATTCGTTTTTAAAGACTTTGTGCATTTTATGCAATATAAAATGGAGATATTTTTTGATGTAACCAGTAGAGGCCTCAAAACTTCAAATTATTATTCAATATGGATTTGAAAAATGCAAAAGTCGGAACAGAATAATTCACACTAGTGTCTATTGCCAAGCAACAGTTTTATTGTTGTTTCTGAATATTCTGGGGATTAAACATCAAACAAACGCACATAATTTTGCAATAAGTTGAAACACTTTTTGGAATTTATACCAAAAAAAAAAACTCGATTTGGTACCACGACCAACTCGCACTCACGCGACCAATTAACATTTTACACTATTAACATATTTTGTGAGATTTAAATTTTGATCTGCATACGTATGTATATAAACGCAGGTCAGCGTTCCAAGAGTCATCACAACACTCAACGCTTTCGTTAACTTCACACATCAATCGAACCAATCCAACCTCAACCTCAAACATCATGAAATTCATCATTGTTTTCGTTGCTTTGTTCGCCTTGGCTTTGGCTGCCAATCCCCAGGATGCTGAAACTTTGCGTTACGAAGCCAATGTGGAACCCGAAAACTACAACTACGCCGTAGAGACCAGTGATGGCAAACAAGCGCAAGAGGAAGGACATGTGGAGAATCTCGGTACCGATGACGAAGCCATCTCCGTTAAGGGATCTTACTCCTACATCGGTGATGATGGTCAAACCTACTCCGTCAACTATATCGCTGATAAGAACGGTTTCCAGCCTCAAGGTGCCCATATTCCAGTTGCCTAAGGAGGAGTCTCACTCAGTCTCCCTCTGTAGTTATAAGACTTAGTTAATTGTAAGATGTTCTTACGTATTTAAATGAATTAGTTGAATTGTTGAAGCTGTTATGTGAAATTAATGGATTTCATAAATTAAAAAACAAAACAAAAAATAATGTGGTTGATTTTTTGGGGGATAAATGGGAAGCAAATTGCAGATCTGTATGGTAATATGAGAATCATATAAGAAAATGGAACAAAATTTTTTATCTTCAGCTCAACGCTGAAGCAACCTTAAAAATATTGTCAGTTAAGTATCAAACCCTTCATAAGGAATCATACCAGTCAAAGTTAAATTTTGTGAGTAATTTAATACGGACAAATGAGAAAGTTCAGTCGTGTAAACCGACTTATGAATCCCCTCACCTTAAGTCCCAAAACATATTAGTAAATTTATTTATTTTTTTGTTTTAATTAAATTATTATCAATTTAAATTGCCTTTAATATCTTTAAAGTATGCACTGGTATTAAAGTTAAAAGCTGTTTACTTTTGGTACAATGGATCTTCCATTTGTGTGGGAGGTGCCAAAATGAGGGTGGCAATAATGCTCCTTACTAGAAGGAGTGGACCAATATGGCCCATCTTCGAACTTAGCCAGAGATATAGGGAAATATTACCGCATACCAAATTTGAAGTCAATCGGTTACTCCTTTCGAAAGTTAACGTGCGTACAAGCTTGCAGACAGACAGACGGACGGACATTGCTCATTCGAGTTAAAATGACCCATAACGGATATCCGCTGAACATACTTAGGGTCTTAGGTCACTCCTTCGATGTGTTACACTATTGGCTCGTAGCAAATGATATATACCCTGATCTCTAAGGTGAGGGGATAAATAAAGTACTTTGTGTGGGAACTGAAATTGTTGAAAATTTAAAGACATTTAAAATGAGCAAACATTTTTTTAATATCTGAAATATAATAACAGTTAGATGGTGCAAAATGGTGCTTTGTGTTGTAGATACCAAAAAGCCGTGTCAACTTCGCCCATTTTTCTCAAAGGGGATAGCTACAGATAAACTATTACTTTGTGTGGAAGTACGAAAGATTATGATCATTAGTATAGACGTTATTAGAGAACAGGGATGGTCCAGAACCTGTTTTATTAGGTTAACGACTGTCATAAAGGTGTAAACGTCACATACGCCATAAACCCGTATTAAATGTATAAAATGTCAGAAATGTCACAATGAATTATACATATTATTTAGATACTGATTATTATATCCTCACTTTAGTGATACGAGGGTGCATATCATTTGCTACGGCCAAAAGTGTAAGACATCGAAGGAGTGATCTAAGACCCTAAGTATGTTCGGCGGATATTCGTTTTGGGTCATTTTAAGTCGAATGAGAAATGTCCGTCCGTCTGTCTGCATGCTGGTGTGCTCTATAACTCTCGAAAGGAGCAACCGATTGGCTTCAAATTTGGTATACGGTAATATTTTTTTCTATCTCTGACTAAGTTTGTAGATGGGCCATATTGGTCCTCTCCTTCTGGTACCTCCCACACAAAGGGTTAACTTTTAGTGAAATATTGATTCTTTAATAACATCTATACTACTTATTAGAATCTTCTGAAATTGCACGCATTGTATTATTTTATTTTTCGTTATCACCTCGAGAAAAATGGGCGAAGTTGCCACGCCCCTTTTAGTACCTCCCACACAAATGGACCATTTTGCATCAAAATTAAACTGCTTTTAACTTTAATACAAGTGCATAAAAATACTTGAAATTTTGTACAGTATAATGTTTTTGTAGCACATGTAGTCCGGTAGAAAATGGGCTTATTGTACAGCCCCTTTTGGTACCTCTCACACAAATGGACCATGTTACAACGAAAGTTAACAGCTTATAACTTTAATACCAGTGCATATTACACTAATGTTATATATTACATTACTCACATAGTGAGGGTATACCTTAGTCGGTTTACGCGACTGAAACTTTCTTAGTTGTTTTTTGCAATATTTCAGGTCCATATCTTTACAAATTTAAAATGATATCGATGGCTTCATTCCAAAGTATTCTAAGTCGACTGAGCACGTTTTCAGGAACATTTAATTTCCAAAATTTTCAATTTTTTCATTAATTAAAAACTCAGTGTTTATCCGTTAACGCAATCAAAAGTTATCCAGAAAACAATACAGGTCGTTCTGTTAGCATTAAAAATTAATTCCAAAAAAATTTAAAAATAACATAATTTTTCAATTTGTGTGGACTTTTTGCTACAAACTTTTAAGTTATGTATCGATTTTCTTCGGAATTGTCTCCTTTTATACATGACCGATCAGACTTTGCAATAAAGTAAAAAAATATAATATGTAATTGCTCTTTTTCGAGCAATTATTATATTTTTAATAGGTTTAAATTAAAAATTTGTAGTATAATGCTTCTATATGTAAAGCCTTCAGTCTGATAAAAATGGGCTTAACAAAATTTTATTTTGCAAAAAGACCATAAAAAATATTCTTGTGAATTTTGTTTTTAAAAAATTGAAGAAAAAGCTACGTTAAAACTTTGGGCAAAATTGTCAAAAAAATCTCCAACTGTCCTTAACCGATCTCGTTGAAATTTTTTGTCAAACTACTATAGGACTAAACTTCTTGAAAGTTTCTTCCCGATCAGAAGACATCGGTTTTCAACAGATGACTCACTCACTTGCCGTGAAATCGCCCATATACATTATTTGGCTATTATCCTCAAAAAATTATTTTAACGACGCAATTCTTTATTAGTGGTCGCCAATTAAGGTGTCCACGCCAGAAATTCCTAACAAGTTCCACCAAATGGTATTGGATGACCGTCGCCAGTGGGCAGTGGAGGGAAATCCCGAAGGAGATTAATTGAGGGAAGCCAACAATTAACGTATTTTCTGAATTCTTAAGTGCAAATATATATTTGTTTCGGAAATAATAGTCCCAAATAAAAACATATTGGGATGCAAACAAATATTTCTTTAGAATAATATTTTCCCAAATATATACTTTTTGTGTGTACCCAATATTATATGTTTAGAGTGTACCCTAAACATATATACAGGTGGCGCAAAAGTAATCCTCCTATCAGAAAATGCTAAAAATTTTGCGATTGGCCCCTAATGTCAGTTCTGTTTTGACATACACGTTAACAAACAATGTTACGCTACACTGCTCCAGAACGCGGAATATTGCTGACTATTTATTTGACCAATAATCGGTCGGTGACTTTGGCACAACGTGAATTTCGTCGCAGATTTCCTGGCCGTCCAACGCCTACTGGTGAAACACTGCGACGTTTAGCCGCTCGCCTCGAAGAGACTGGCACAACACGAGATGCTGCCAGGCGTGGCAGACCCCGGAGTAGCCGTTCTGCAGAGAATATTGCTGCTGTAGCCGAGGATGTCATGGAAGCGCCGTCGACATCGACCAGACGACGTGCCACGCAAATGGGTATCAGTCGACGGTCTCTACAGCGAATTTTGGTACAAGATTTGAAGATGTTTCCGTACAAGGTCCAGGCGGTGCATCAGCTGTTAGCTGCTGACCGCCAATCGCGTCTAACATACGCTCGAAAGGTTACTTTTGCGCCACCTGTTCTGTTTCAAGCCGAATATGTTTGGAACAATATACTAAAGAAGTGATTTTTTTTTTCGTTCACAATAATGGGGGTATAAAAACTAATAATCACTTAAAATGGTCCAAAACGGATATCCGCAAAATATTCTTCCCTTTTCGCCCGCAGCAACTGATATATACACCCGTTCACAATAATTGGGGTAAAAAACAGAATTTTGTTGAAATTATCTTATTTCTACCAAAAGGGCTACGAGCAGTGTCGCCAGACGAATTTGACCTAAAATCGTCAAAATAGGGGAACACAAATCGTCAAAATAAATTTTCGAAATCGTCAAAAAATCGTCAACACAAAAGTTTACCAGCTACATACAGTTTTTGTGTTTCTTTTTCAGGCGAAGATCATGTTTCAAGGACAGATATGTATTCATAGGTACTCTCACATAATTTTGCGGAACTTAGTCAAATTTTGAACTTAATCAAATTTTGTGAACCGATCTCATATTCTTGAACATATTTTATACATATTAGATTCTTTGGATTAAAAATGGTCCATATTTAGATATAAATATTTGTGAAATTTGGCTATTTGCGTTAAAATTAACCCAAAATCATACATACGAGTATTGATTGACCTCAATGGCTAAAATTCGGCAATTTGTATTTTATTTTATCCATGAACAAGTGGCCTCATTGGTCCATATTTTGACTTAGCCACACATAAATTCACCATTCGATTTGACTTTGTGACCTGAAAGAAAAAACAACTTTCTATCAATTGGGCGAAACAAATAATTTCAAACGATTTATTTTAACTGAAACCATTCGTTGGAACAATGACCTCCTAGGTCCAACTTTTGGCATAGCACATACTTAAAAATGTGTACTGCAATTACCTCTACCGATTCTGCAACATAACCCAGTTCCAGAGACTTTTCCTGTTATGTCATAGGATGTGATCGAATCTACCACCGACTTTATTTGTTTCAATGATCGTCCATAATATTTGAAAATTTGTCTAACATTTCTAATTTTTATTTTAAATTATACCCCGAAGGAATTAAACAAATCTATAAAATTTGTAAGTTTTTCTTTGTTTTTACCATATCATAAAAAATCGTCATCTCGTCTCGTCAAAATGACGATAAATCTTCATTTCTGGCAACACTGGCTACGAGTATCATTATCCCCTCACCTTAGATAGGAGGGTATATATCATTTGCTACGATCCCAAAGTGTAACACATCGAAGAAGTGACCTAAGACCCTACGTACAGGGTTGCCCATATTCGACGGACCCATGTTTTTTAAAAAAAAAAATCAAAGAAAAAAATAAAAATTTGGCGGTTGGCAATCTTAATCATTTAATTTGTTCCAAGTAGATTTGTTTACATCAATTTTTGAATATGATATCTCTCAAATGGCCGCCTCTGGCGTTGATGGCGTATTGTGCCCTTTTTGCAGCATTTTCCATCGTTTTCGCCAACATTTCGGCCGGAATAGCGGCTATTTCTTCACGAATGTTGTCCTTGAGCTCTTCTACGGTCCTTGGCTTGTTAACGTAAACCTTTGACTTCAAATATCCCCACAAGAAGAAGTCAGGCGGCGTCAAATCGGGCGAACGCGGTGGCCAGTCCAAATCACCACTTTTCGACATCAAACGGCCCGGAAACAAATTCTTCAGAAAATCGATTGTTATGCGACTTGTGTGCGGTGGAGCGCCGTCTTGTTGAAACCAGAACTGCCTCATACGCTTGCGACGAATAATTGGCATCACAAAATTGGTCATCATGTCGCGATAACGCTCCTGGAAAAACGGCCCAAAGACCGTTTTCGCACTAACGCCGCACCAAACTGTGACTTTTTCGTCATGAAGAGGCAATTCTTGAATCTCCTGAGGATTTTCAGTGGCGTAAATACGGCAATTTTGCTTATTTACGGTCCCATTCAATGTGAAATGGGCTTCATCGGACATGATAATGAGTTTTCACAATTGACTTCTTCTGTTGAATGTAAATTTCAACTATTTCAGAGCGCTCGCGTGGCGTGTATTGTTCCATGGTAAAAATCTGCTTGGACTGACGCTTCAAACGCGGTATGTCATTAAGCGATCTGACATCTCTGTCAAAAGTTATGGCGTTGCCAGATGGGTCCGTCGAATATGGGCAACCCTGTATGTTCGGCGGAAATCCGTTTTGGGTAATTTTAAGTCATTTGAGTCTGCCTGTCTGCTGGTTGGTGCGCACGATAACTTTCGAAAGGATTAACCGATTGATTTGGTATACGGTAATATTTTCTATCTCCGGATCTCCGGCTAAGTTCGAAGATGGGCCATATTGGTCCACTCCTTCTAGTGCCTCCCCCACAAAGGGTTAACTTTTAGTGAAATATTGATTCTTTAATAACTTCTATAGCACATACTGGAATCTTCTGAAATTCCACACATAGTATTAGTTTATTAGTCGCTAACACGTCAAGAATAATCGGCGAAGTTGCCACGACCCTTTTGGTACCTCCCACACAATGGATCATTTTGCTCCAAAAGTTAACTGCTTAAAGCTTTAACACCAGTGCATACACGGGGCAAAATTGTCTTTTTTGATATGTTTGAATCGAAAGAAAATATATTTGGAACACAAATTTTTAAATATTTTATATTTCTGAGCAAATAAATTCAATTTTAAAATCAGTAAAATATATTTGGAACGAATATATTAATAAATTACAACAAAATATATTTGCAAACTAAATTTCTCAAATACTTTATTTGTTTAAGTACAAATAAAATTATTGTTTAAGAATTTCTCCAAATATATTTTATTCAAAAAATAATTTCAAATCTTGTGCTGACTTTTTCGAATTTAATTTTACATTTTTTTTTGGTTCCTAATTGTAAAGGGTGTCCCAAGAAGAACGCAATTTTTAAATCTCGCATCATTCGAAGTGTCATTGTTTGACATTTGAATAATTGTTATTGTTTGTTAGTAGAAGGTACGAGGTTAGTAAAAATGGAGAAGGACAGCGAAGGGAGTTCGTTAATTGGGTATTGGAGAGACAACATGAAAATGCTGATTTTGCCGATAAAATCATCTTCAGTGACGAGACCCATTTTCATCTTGATGGCTTCGTCAATAGGCAGAATTGTCGCATTTGGGGTGCGGAAAATCCTCGAGTGATTCACGAGAAGCAAATGCATCCTCAACGTGTCACTGTTTGGTGTGGTTTTTGGGCTGGAGGAATCATTGGACCTTTGAGGCAGGTCAAGCGCAAACAGTCAATGGTGTTCGGTATCGTGAAATGATAACCAGTTTTTTCTTGCCTAGAATTGAAGAAATGAATGTGGAGGGCATGTGGTTCCAACAAGACGGCGCCACATGTCATACAGCCAGAGAAACAATTCAATTGCTGCATCAGTAATTAAAAAATTGCGCTCTTCTTGGGACACCCTTTATCTACCTCCCAGTTATGATACCTAATGCAGCACTGACGTTTGTTCCAAATCAATAATTTCACATTTCTAAGTATTCCAAGCCATCATTAGTTGTCAATCCACCGAAAAATTTATTTTGATCCAAAATTATAGGATTTCAATTATTATTTATTATTTTTACGAACATTAAAAATTTCTAAAAAAAAATATTTTGAATTACTGAACAATATAACACAATTTATGTACTTTGTGAATACTTAAGTGGACATTTTTAATTTGTTTCGAAAATAGTCCCAAACAAAAAAAATTGGGAGTAAACAAAGATTTGTTTAGAACAAAATCTTCCCAAATATATAACCTTTGTGTGTACCAAATATTATATATTTAGAGTGTATCCTAATCATTTATATGTTTCAAGCCGAATATGTTTGGGACAATATACTACAGAAGCGATTTTTTCAGCGTGTACAAATACTTGACATTTTGTACAGTGTAATACTTTTATAGTACCTAGAGTCCAGAGAAAGTGGGCATTATTTGCACGCCCGTTTTGGTACCTCCGACACAAGCGGGCCATTTTTCACTAAAAGTTAACAGCTTACAACTTTAATACCAGTGGATACAGATACTTGGAATTTTGTAGAGTGTAATACTTTTATAGTACCTGGAATCCAGAGAAATGTAGGCGAAACTGCCACGCCCCTTTTGGTACCTCCCTCGGATTATATTTTGCACCAAACGTTAGCAGATTATAGCTCTAATACCAGTGCATATAAATTCTTTGAAATTCTGTACGGTGTAGTACTTTTATAGTATCTAGAGTCCAGAGAAAAGTGGCCCTTATTAGCACGCCCCTTTTGGTACCTCCCACACAAATGAACCATTTTGTACGAAATGTAAACAGCTTTTAATTTTAATATTAGTACATACTTTAAAGTTACTAAAGTTAAAACAAAAAAAAAAAATACGAATATTTCTTTGGGACTCAAGGTGAGGGGATTCATAAGTCGTTTTACCCGAGTGAACTTCTTACTTGTTTTTTTTGATTATCCTATTTGATTCAAAAGATATGATTATTGCAATGAAAAACTCAAATGGCGCCACCGTGCGTCGGTTGAAGGTTCGTTAACTAGCTAGCTCAAGCTATAGACATTTCAAAAAGCCCTATACATCGCATATTGACGGAAAATTTGATGATGAGGAAGCTGTGCGCAAGATGGGTGCCGCGTTTGCTCACAATCAAGACAAAGCTCCAGTTCACACATCCACAATTGCGATGGCCGAAAGCGATGAATTAAAGTTCGAATAGCTTCAGCACTCACATTATTCGCCCGATATGGCTCCCTCGGATTATTTTTTGTTTCCAAACGTGAAAAAATGGTTCCGCGGAAAATAATTTGCAGTCAATGAAGAGATAGAGGTTGCGGTTGATGGATATATTAAGGAGCTATACAGTTTATTCTATAAACAGGATATCACAGCTATTGAAAAATCGCTGGAAAAGTGTATCGAGCCAAAAGAAGATATATAGCGAAGGAGACCGCTCTAGTATTTTTGCAATTCTATGGAATATATGAGATTTCAGAAGTTTGCCTGTAACAATGAAAGATACCATAATTTAGTTATGTGTTTTAAATTGCAAAAATATTTTAAAAAATCCTGAATGGTGTGCTAAAATGTATATTATCCATTTAATATGCAAATATTCCACTGGAACACTGTTTTTGGCATGTCAGCCCCCACTCCCCTGAACCATACATTCATAAATGAAAACAAATCGTTCATCAATATTCCATCAACCGACATTAGCCAATATTTAAAAAAGTAATAAAAAAATCAAGTTCAAGTTTGTGCAAGATTTGAGTTTGACAAATGTTAGCTAATTAAAACGAACATCATTACAACAAACACTGGATAGACCGACAAACACATGGACAGACGGACTACTTGACTGACTGACGGACAGCAAAGAAATGGGTTGAGTGTTTTTTGTTTCGTTTTTTTTTTGTTAACCATAACCTAGCGCAACATGAATGTAAAGCACAACATTTAATATTCAATCGATTTGGATTCGATAATTAAAGCGAACATTTCGTTTACACGATTAACATAGGTATTTTGTGAGGTTTATGTTTTGATCTGCATATATAAACGCAGCTCAGCGTTCCAAGAGTCATCACAACTCTCAACGCTTTCGTTAACTTTAGACATCAATCGAACCAATCCAACCTCAACCTCAAACATCATGAAATTCATCATTGTTTTCGTTGCTTTGTTCGCCTTGGCTTTGGCTGCCAATCCCCAGGATGCTGAAACTTTGCGTTACGAAGCCAATGTGGAACCCGAAAACTACAACTACGCCGTAGAGACCAGTGATGGCAAACAAGCGCAAGAGGAAGGACATGTGGAGAATCTCGGTACCGATGACGAAGCCATCTCCGTTAAGGGATCTTACTCCTACATCGGTGATGATGGTCAAACCTACTCCGTCAACTATATCGCTGATAAGAACGGTTTCCAGCCTCAAGGTGCCCATATTCCAGTTGCCTAAGGAGGTAGGAGTCTCACTCGGTCTCTCTCTGTAGTAATAAGACTTAGTTAATTGTAAGATGTTGTTACGTATTTAAACCAATTAGTTAAACTGTTGAAATTGTTATGTGAAGTGAAAAGATTTCATAAATGAAAAAACAAAAAAAAAAAAACATAATTTGGATAATTTTTTTGGCTATAACCGATTTATGTCTTACTTTGGTGAATCATCAACTATAACGCTAAGCGAAAAAAATATTTTTTTGTGTTAAAGTTTTAAAAACTTGTTTGTGTGAATTGAGGCATTCTTTTTATTTTTTATCATTTTTTGAAACCAACACAAAAAAATTGTTTATGGTAAAGTTTTTATCCCATCACCTTAGAGAGGAGGGTATATATAATTTGCTATGTACCAAAAGTGTAACACATCGAAGGAGTGACCTAAGACCCTAAGTCTGTTCGACGGATATCCGTTTTGGCCCATTTTAAGTCGAATGAGCAATGTCCGTCCGTCTGTCTGTCTGTCTGCTGGCTGGTGCGCACGATAACTCTCGAAGGGAGTAACCGATTGACTTCAAATCTGGTATGTGGTAATATATTTTTCTTCTCCGGCTAAGTTCGAAGATGGGCCATATTGGTCCACTCCTTCTAGTACCTCCCCCACAAAGGGTTAACATTTAGTGAAATATTGATTATTTAATCACTTCTATACTTCTTATTTGAATTCTCTGAAATTCTACACATAGTATTAGTTTATTAGTCGCTATTACCTCGAGAAAAATGGGCGAAGTGTCCACGCCCCTTTTGGTACCTCCCACACAAATGGACAATTTTGAACCAAAAGTCAATAGCTTATGCATACAAAGACTTGAAATTTTGTACAGTGTAGTGCTTTTATAGCACCTAGTGTCCAGAGCAAAATGGCCGTTATTGTCTCGCCCCTTTTGGTATCTCCCACACAAATGGACCTTTTTGTACCAAAAGTTAGCAGATTTTAACTTTAATACCAGTGCATAAAAGTACTTGAAATTTCGTACAGTGCAATGCTTTTAATGATCGGAAGTAAGTACAACTTCTATAGCATTTTGATCACAAATCGGGAGGAGCATATTTATGGGTGCTATATCTAAACCTGAACTATTTTTCCCCAAATCTGGTAGTGTTCCTTACTTTAAACTTCAATATGGATCGTCCTTGGGCCAACATAAATATATTTGCAAAGATCGGACCATAATTGCGACCTGTACTTTGATCTCAAAAATATATACATACAAGGGCGGACGAACGGACAGACAAACATGGCTAAATCGACTCAAAAGGTGATTCTATATCGAACGGTATATTAAACTATCCCGGTAAAAAATTACTGGTTATAAAGGGTTTTCCAACAAGAGGTGTTATTTTGAATCACCCGGTATTTCGGTAGCTGTCACTTTTGAAGCTTTTAGTCTTTGAAATTTGACAAGTAGAAACTACGCCATTACTAAAAATGGAACGATACCTGATTCAACAACGCATTGAAATTATTAAAATTCGAAAATCATCGAAAAATCATCTTGAGGCCCATTTCCACCTCGGTGGCTACGTCAACCAGCAAAATGGTCGCATCTGGGGCTCGGAAAACCCAAGAGTTATTGTTGAGAAGCCTCTCCATCCTCAACGTGTGACTGTTTGGTGCGGTTTATGGTCCCGCGGGGTCATTGGACCTTACTTTTTCGAAAATGAGGTTGGATCAACAGTTACGGTGAATGGATTATGCTATCGAGAGATGATTAATGATTTCACTATGCAACAAAATTTCTGTCCAATGGATGTGGATAACAGGTTCTGGTGCAATTACGTGTCACAAACACAAAAAATTAATAAAAAAAAATTTTGTGGTAAATTTTTTTTAATTTTTTTTTTAATATCCAGCTTTCATGGAAAGTATGTACATTCAGTATTTGGACCATAATAGCCTGATTGAGCCGTGGTATGCCTCAAATTAAAGGGAATTATGATGGATACATATGCTACCGCTTTCACGTAGAATCTTTGGTTTAGTAACAGTCGTCAAAAATGTGAGAAAAAATGATTTTTTTAAAAAAAAAAACACACTTTTTCTTGGTAAAAAAAACCCATAACAAATAGAAAAAAAACTATGGATAGATGTAAAAGTTATGAGCCATTTTGTAAATGTTAGGGAAATTCCAAAAAATCTTGTTTTATATTTTTTCGTTTTTAAATGATGTTTTTGCTTACATTGAATTCGCCATATGTGAGAGAGACATATTAGAGACATTGCACTTGCATTTTATTTTATGGGGATTGATGTCAGACATTATAAAATTATAGAGAGGACGAGGTTTTATGGCCGTTCGTATCCCTCCATAAAACATTATATGCAATGTGAGAGCTATATTGGATGAGATCCGCTCAGATAGAGGGCCATTCAAAATATTTGTGGTTTTTTTATTTATGAGGTTTCCATTCTGGTATGCCTTTTAGGGGCATGGACATCCCACAGGTAGTAAAATTATATGTACGCAATACAAAGTAGTACGCGGCAGTCTTGAAAATATTGGGTGTCTACTTTCGAAGCAAACTATATGTCAGCTACAGGTACTGCAGCTTAAGAACCTTAAACCCGGAATTTATGAATGAAATTTCTTATTAATAAATTAGTGTAATTCAGCGCCTTAAAGAGATAAGTCGATTTTCTGAAAAATATTATAAAGTTATATTTCGAAGTATGAGTAAAAGGCAAAGAACTTTTCAATGTGTAAATGATCCCGACAATTTCTGCTACATCTGCGAAAAATATGTAATTAAAAAAATCGACGTGCGTTTAGTAAAATAATAGAAGAAATATATGTGTAATATTTTGGTATACGAGATAAAAATATGAACGAACCCTGGACACCTAGTATTTTGTGTAATTCGTGCCATGTAAATCTTACTCGATGAACTAGTGGAAAAATGCGGTAAGTACTTATAAATTAATGTATTACAATGTTTTGTGGAATAAAACGTTTTTATTTTAGACTTCACGTGCAATTTGGAATGCCAGTGATTTGGAGACAACCATTCACGATACGGACTGCTATTTTTGTCTATGTTAATAGATTGGAGTAGGAAGTGTCCAAGTATAGCTAACAGCCTAATAACGGAAACATCATCAAGTTCAACTGAGTAATCAACTCTAATCGAATCAAGTTTGAGTCAGAAGTCATCGCTTTTAACTCAGTTTCAACTCATTGATCTAGTGAGAGATTTGGAATTGACCAAAGATAAGGCAGAACTACTTGCATCTGGGATGAAACAGTACAATATTTTGGTCCTAGATGTTAACATATCATATTATAGAGTCCGTGATATACCATACGAAACAATGGCTAAATTTATAAAATACATAAAATATGAACATGACAGACAAATTTGTTGCGATTTAAAAGTAGTTGGTAGGCTATGCCTCTGGGATAGCCGATATTTTGCACCACTTCATATTAAGCTGGGGCTCTTTAAAAATTTTGTAAAAGCCTTAAGCAAAGATGGCAATTCACTCTTATATTTAAAAAGTTTATTTAAAAGTCTTTCTTTTCCAAAAATCGAAGAAGGAGTTTTTGATGGGCCTAAAATAAGGAAGCTGATGAAAGATGTGAATTTCGAATCATATTTGACGTCAGATGAAATTGCAGCATGGAGGTCGTTTAAGCGTGTAGTTTCCTGGGATCCTATAAAAGCCCGCAATATGAAACAATGATTAATGATTTGTTAAAAAATTATGAAAAAATTGGTTAGAAATATATTTTTATACCCTCACTTTAGTGTGACGAGGGTATATATGCTACGAAAAAAGTGTAACACATCGAAGGAGTGATCTAAGACCCTAAATATGTTCGGCGGATATTCGTTTTGGGTCATTTTAAGTCGAATGAGCAATGTCCGTCCGTCTGTCTGTCTGTCTATCTGTCTGTCTGTGTGTCTGTCTGTCTGCTGGCTGGTGCGCACGATAACTCTCTAAAGGAGTAACCGATTGACTTCAAATTTGGTACGTGGTAATATTTTTTTCTATCTCCGGCTAAGTTCGAAGATGGGCCATATTGGTCCAGTCCTTCTAGTACCTCCCCCACAAAGTGTTAGAATGTTGTGAAATATTGAATCTTTAATAACTGCTATACTACTTATTCGAATCTTCTGAAATTCCACACATAGCATTAGTTTATTAGTCGCTATGAACTCGAGAAAAATGGGCCATGTTGCTACGCCCCTTTTGGTACCTCCCACACAAATGCGCCATTTTGCACCAAAAGTTAACAGCTTATAACATTAATACCAGTGTATAAAAGCACTTGAAATTTTGTACAGTGTAATGCTTTTGTAGTGTCTTTTGAAAAGCATTACATCTAGTGAAAAATGGGCGCTATTGCCACGCCCCTTTTTGTACCTCCCACACAAAGGTACCATTTTGCACAAAAAGTTAAGAGCTCACAGCATGGGTACTAATGCACGAAAATGCAACAACATTTTGCACAGTGTAACGCTTTTGAAGTCCCTATAGCCCTGTAAAAAATGGCCGTTATCACCACGCCCCTTTTTGTACCTCCCACACAAAATGGCCAAATCATACCAAATTTAATATCTCATAACGTTAATATACCAGTGCAAAAAACGCTTATAATTCGGCGCAGTGCAATGTATTTAAAGAATCTACTATTCAGAGAAAAATAGGTGTATTTGTTAAAAACATTCTGGTACCTCCCATACAAATTGACAGAATAATTCGTTTAATATTCCATATTACATTACTCACAAAGTGAGGGTATACCTTAGTCGGTTTACCCGACTGAAACTTTCTTACTTGTTTATATTTATGTATATGGCACATATGTATGTATTCTTCCAACTTATTTTTCGCTTCATGTATTCCAACAGGTGTAAATATGTCCCTCAAAATTCATTTCTTGCATTCTAATTTATACTTTTTCCCCGAGAATCTTGGCGACGTAAGTGACGAACATGGCGAAAGGTTTCACAAAGTCCATCGAGCGGCGTTACCGAGGGCACTGGAATTAAAGAATGATGGGAGATTATATTTGGTTCCTCATTAGAGAAACCGATTCCGAAGTCTACAAACGTCAACAAAGAACTCACAATTACTTCTAATGACACTTGTTCATGTAAATAATCTCAAATGTACATAATATAAATAAAAGTAATAAATAAAATCGCTATTTAAACAGAAATTAAAAAAAAAAGATTTTTTGAAATTCTCTTACCTCTACCAAAAGGGCTATAATTTCTACATTTATCCATAGATTTTTTCAAATAGGCATTATTTTCTTCGCTAGGATGAAAACTTTTAAAAATAAAATAAAATATTTTTTTCTATTTTTTTTCTATTTTTATACCCTCACTTTAGTGTGACGAGGGTATATATCATTTGCTACGGAAAAAAGTGTAACACATCGAAGGAGTGATCTAAGACCCTAAGTATGTTCGGAGGAAATCCGTTTTGGGTCATTTTAAGTCGAATGAGCAATGTCCGTCCGTCTGTCTGTCTGTCTGTCTGTCTGTCTGTCTGTCTGTCTGTCTGTGTGTCTGCTGGCTGGTGCGCACGATAACTCTCGAAAGGAGTAACCGATTGACTTCAAATTTGGTATGTGGTAATATTTTGATCTATCTCCGGATGAGTTCGAAGATGGGCCATATTGGTCTACTCCTTCTGGTACCTCCCACATAAAGGGTTAAAGTTTAGTGAAATATTGATTCTTTAATAACTTCTATACTACTTATTCGAATCTTTTGAAATTCTGCACATAATATTAGTATATTAGTCGCTATTAACTCGAGAAAAATGGGTGAAGTTGGCATGCCCCTTTTGGTACCTCCCACACAAATGGACCATTTTGCATCAAAATTTAACTGCTTATAACTTTAATACAAGTGCATAAAAATGCTTGAAATTTTCTACAGTATAATGTTTTTGTAGCGCCTATAGTCCGGTAAAAAATGGGCATCATTGTACAGCCCCTTTTGGTACCGCCCACACAAATGGCCCGTTTCGTACCAAAGTAAACGGCTTGTAACTTTAATACCAGTGCATACAAATACTTGAAATTTTGTACAGTGTAATGCTGTTGTAGTGCCTATAGTCCTGTAAAAAGTGGGCGTTATCACCCCGCCCCTTTTTGTACCTCCCACACAAAATGGCCAAATCATACCAAAATTACATAGCTCGTAACTTTAATATACCAGTGCACACAAACGCTTATAGTTCAGCAGAATGCAATGTATTTAAGAATGTACTGTTTACCGAAAAATATGTGTATTTGGAAAACCCCTTCTGGTACCTCCCACACAAATTGACAGATTTATTGGTGTAATGTTATATATTACATTACTCACAAAGTGAGGGTATACCTTAGTCGGTTTACCCGACTGAAACTTTCTTACTTGTTTATGTCTTTTTTTGTCCCAGGATTTTTTTTTGTGAAAAATTTTTTTAATGGCGGTTACTAAACCACTGTTTCTAATTGAAAGAAATATTTCCAACATTGGTAGCCCACATTAATAGCTTCAATTTAACGTATAAGTCGACCTGATCGGGCATATACTCCAAAGTGCAAATACTAAGGGTACCTTCGACAATAATAGTATTTTTAATAAAAAATTTTTTAAAAAAATTTATCCATAACAAAATTTTGGTTTTGATTTTACAGAACAGTATGCCACAATCTATACAAAAAAACAATTTTTAGGTCTAGGACACAAAACATTTTTTTTTTTTTGTTGCATAGTGTTTTTTTATTTTCGGAGTTCGATGGTATTGATCTGGACAACGTTTACTTTCAACAAGACGTCGCTACGTGCCACTCAAGCAGCGAAACCATTGTTCTGTTACGGGAAAAGTTTCCGGACCGTGTTATCTCTCGAAGAGGTGATCACAATTGGCCACCGAGATCTTGTGATTTAACACCTTGCGACTTCTTCCTTTGGGGCCACGTGAAAGATAAGGTCTACGCCAACAGCCCAGCGTCGATTCAAGACCTCAAAGATAGAATTCGTGAGGCTATCGAGGACATAGGGCAGCCACTTTGCGATTTGGTTATGGACAATTTCATGGAAAGGATATGGTCCTGTAAGCGTGGTCGTGGTGGCCATATCGAGCCATAACAGCAAAAAAGACGTAAGCGCCACTCACAAAAATTTAGAGGAGAAGGTTTCTTTTGCGATAATTATACCCTCACTTTAGTGTGACGAGGGTATATATCATTTGCTACGAAAAAAAGTGTAACACATCGAAGGAGTGATCTAAGACCCTAAGTATGTTTGGCGGATATTCGTTTTGGGTCATTTTAAGACGAATGAGCAATGTCCGTCCGTCTGTCTGTCTGTCTGTCTGTCTGTCTGTCTATCTGTCTGTCTGTCTGTCTGTGTGTCTCCTGGCTGGTGCGCACGATAACTCTCGAAAGGAGTAACCGATTGACTTCAAATTTGGTACGTGGTAATATTTTTTTCTATCTCCGGCTAAGTTCGAAGATGGGCCATATTGGTACACTCCTTCTAGTACCTCCCCCACAAAGTGTTAAAATGTTGTGAAATATTGAATCTTTAATAACTGCTATACTACTTATTCGAATCTACTGAAATTCCACACATAGCATTAGTTTATTAGTCGCTATCAACTCGAGAAAAATGGGCCATGTTGCTACGCCCCTTTTGGTACCTCCCACACAAATGCACCATTTTGCACCAAAAGTTAACAGCTTATAACATTAATACCAGTGCATAAAAATACTTGAAATTTTGTACAGTGTAATGCTTTCATAGTGCCTACAGTCCAGTGAAAAATGGGTGTCATATTCACGCCCCTTTTGGTACCTCTTACACAAAGGTACCATTTTGCACCAAAAGATAACAGCTTATAACATTAATACAAGTGTATAAAAATACTTGAATTTTTTTACAGTGTAATGCTTTTATAGTTTCTTTTGCACTGTGAAAAATGGACGCTATTTCCACGCCCCTTTTTGTACCTCCAACACAAAGGTACCATTTTGCACAAAAAGTTAAGAGCTCACAGTATGAGTACCAATGCCCGAAAATGTAACAACATTTTGCACAGTATAACGCTTTTGAAGTCCCTATAGCCCTGTAAAAAATGGCCGTTATCACCACGCCCCTTTTTGTACCTCCCACACAAATTGGCCAAATCATACCAAAATTTAATATTTCATAACGTTAATATACCAGTGCAAAAAACGTTTATAATTCGGCGCAGTGTAATGTATTTAAAGAATCTACTATTCAGTGAAAAATCGGTGTATTTGTTAAAAACATTCTGGTACCTCCCATACAAATTGACAGAATAATTCGTTTAATATTCCATATTACATTACTCACAAAGTGAGGGTATACCTTAGTCGGTTTACCCGACTGAAACTTTCTTACTTGTTTTTTGTTTAAATGCATATGTTATGCATACATTTGTTTATATAACTGTGAAATTTAGTATAACGGTACATTTTACAGCTATAAATTTTGGAAACATCATGCCATTTGTCATTAGTAGACGATTTCCCTCAAAAAATTAAAAGTAAGTCATAGTGGCGCTTACGTCTTTTTGGCGGTTAGGGCTCGATATGGTTGATGTTGTTTTTCATTATTAACGGCATACCTTCCTCTTTATTATGAAATAAACATCCGATCATTTATCTCAAAAAATGCATTTTTCTTTGAATACCAAAATAACACCTCTTGTTGGAAAACCCTTAATTATTAATTTAAATTGCATCTAATAACTTTAAAGTATGTACTGGTATTAAAGTTAAAAGCCGTTTACTTTTGGTACAAAAACGTCAATTTGTGTGGGAAGGAGTGACCTAAGAGGTACCAAAAGGGACGTGCTAATAACGCCCTTTTTTCTCCGGACTCTAGGTATTTCAAGTATTTGTATGCACTGTCATTAAAGTTAAAAGCTGTTAATTTTTTGTACAAAAAGGTCCATTTGTACCAAACGGGGCGTGCCAATAATGCCCACTTTCCTCTGGACTCTAGATACTATAAAAACATTACACTGTACACAATTTCAAGTATTTGTATAACCTGTTATTAACTTTACTTTTGGTGCAAAATGGTCCATTTGTGTGGGAGGTACCAAAAAAGGAGTGGCCACATCGCTTATTTTCTTTGACGTCTTAGCGACTAACACTCCAATACTATGTGTGACTTTTCAGAAGATTCGAGTAAGTATTATAGAAGGTATTAGAGAATCAATATTGCATTAAAATGTAACCCCTTGTGGGGGAGGTACTAGAAGGAGTCGACCAATATGGCCCATCTTGGAACTTAGCTGGGGATAGAAAAAAATAGTACCACTTACCAAATTTTAAGTCAATCGGTTACTCCTTTCGAGAGTTATCGTGCCCAGCAGACAGGCACATAGACAGACAGACGGACGGACGGACATTGCTCAAATGACTTAAAATGCTTAGGGTCTTAGGTCACTCCTTCGATGTGTTACACATTTGGCTCATACCAAATGATATATACCCTCCTCTCTAAGGTGAGGGGGTTAAATATTATCACATACATTGCTCAAATTATTTAAATGGCCCAAAACTGATTTCCGCCAAATATTCTTGGGACCTCTTACATCACTCCATAGATGTGTTACACCTTTAACCCGCAGCAATATATACCCTCGTTCACAATAGTCGGAGTATAAGAATATGATTTTGTTGAAATTTCTTACTTCTACCAAAAGGTCTATTTTCTTCATTTATCCATAGATTTTTCAAATTTCAAATAGGCATTGTTTACTTCGTTGGAATGCTGGAACAAACATGTTTGTTGCGTTTTTTTCTATTTTTATGGCTTTTTTGTGCCAGCAAAAGAGGATTTTTTTGAAAATATTGAAATTTTTTCTAATTGCAGTAACGACAGTTTCTAAACATCAGTGAAAGAGATGTTTTAAGCATTTGTAGCTTTTACTTGAAAAATATTGTCCAAATAATAAAGGCATCTTCTTCGGAATATAAATAAAAATGTTTATAAAAATTACCATACATTTTTGTTTCATATTTTTTGGTTTTTAGGACATCATATTACACAAACAAATGTTATGCAAAGTCCTTCGCAAAAATGTTGTTGCATAGTGTTATTTGATACATTTCACGGATATATTTCGATTTCAAATACGTTCTTCGGTTTTGTCTAAACGAGTTTTTAACCATTTTGGTGGTGATAGAATATTTTGTACTCCTCTTTACAATGAATAAAACATTCGATGATTTCTCTTAAACAAAACTCTCTTTTAAATATCCTCTGTTTGCATAATTGTCGATTTACTAAAAGTAAAAATTTAATCACTTTGGTATAGTTGAACGCCTATGATGAGATTTCGGAGACTCTTCAGCGAATTGTACGGAATTATATTTCTTTTTGCTATATCACTTCCATTTCTGTAGTTTGTGGAACTTACTTTCTCAATATTTCATTAGAATTAATTTTCTAACACTCACTTTTTGTGACGATGATAAAATGATTACTTATAAAGGATGACACGAACCTTAGTACAGTTATTAAAAACAAATTTGTTTTGTTATTTTTTAATACTCCATTTTATTAACACTTTAATAACACAACAAAATTTTCGAAACTATTCAGCTTAGGCAACGGGCAAATGAGCACCGGAGGGTTGGAAACCGTTCTCATCAGCGGTATATTGAACGGTGAATTTTTCGCCGGTCTTCTCATCAACCCAAGAGTAGGAGCCTTGGACAACAATGGCTTCGTGATCACTGCCGGCATTTTCAAGATGACCTTTAGCGTCGTGTTTGGTACCATCGGATGTTTCAAAACCGAAGTCGAAGTTTTCGGGTTCAACATCGCTTGTCTGACGAAGGACTTCAGCATCAGGACGGGCCAAGGCAATGGCGAAGAGAGCAACGAAGACGATGAGGAATTTCATGTTGAGTTGGGTGTTATTCTGTTGACTAGACGAACTGAATAGGTGCCATATAGTGGAGATCATTGCCAATTTATATGATTGGCTAAACTGCAAAATGCACGCAGAAGCTGAGATTATGTTAATTTGTTGCTGTGTTGTTGTTTGTATCATCTCTTCAAAGTTGATTTATTATTTATAAAATTTGGATATTTTCGTAGCAAGCGCAAATTGCAAATATGCAAAGCCAAAAGAGCTCAGATAATTCGCTCTGCAGTTCAAACATACATATTTTGGACGAGTTGTTAGACAACAAATATGACCTGATACATCAACATAGGCGTTCACCTAAAACACGAGAATATCTTCATAATGACTTTGCTAGATTTGTTTTGCTTAGCTTTGCTCTTCACCTTTGATGCGTTATTCGTTTATGATATTACTTATATTTATATTTTATTGTTAAAAAGTTTGTTTTGTGGCAGATGTTTGTAACACCTAAACATACTGAAGCTGAATCCAGTTTAAAGTATGGCGATGGACTCAGAATCACTAGCTGATTAGATTTAACCATGTCTGGCCGCCTATCTGTCCGACCGTCTTCAGTAGTTCGCAAGGGACAAGTCGCAATGTCACTTCGGTCTTGTTATTATTAAAAAGTTTGTTTTGTGGCAGATGTTTGTAACACCTCAGCATACTGAAGCTGAACCCAGTTTTAAGTATGGCGATGGACTCAGAATCACTAGCTGATTGGATTTAACCATGTCTGGCCGCCTATCTGTCCGACCGTCTTCAGTTGTTCGCAAGGGACAAGTCGCAATGTCACTTCGGTCTTGTTATTATTAAAAAGTTTGTTTTGTGACAGATGTTTGTAGCACCTAAACATACTGAAGCTGAACCCAGTTTAAAGTATGGCGATCGACTCAGAATAACTAGCTGATTCGATTTAACCATGTCTGGTCGCCTATCTGTCCGACCGTCTTCAGTTGTTCGCAAGGGACAAGTCGCAATGTCACTTCGGACTTGATCTTGTTTGATGAAATGTTGCATGAAGCTCTTTTTCACATCATTGGCATTGAGCAAAATCTGTTCGGATTTATATATAACTCTCATATACAAAATGTGATTCCTAGGAATTTTTATACCCTTCACCATAGGATGGGGGGTATATTCATTTTGTAACTCCGTTTTTAACACCTCTAAATATTGATCTAAGACCCCATAAAGTATGTATATGTATATATTCTACAGTCCGTAAAAATAGAGCTAGGTTGATCAAATTTGGTAGAATGGGCCATATCGGCCAATGTTTTGACATAGCTCCCTTATAGAGGTCGCTCCCAATACGGATTTTGAGCCATAGATACCACATTTTTAAATCAATTTAGGAAAAACTTCGCAGTTTGCATTCTATTTTGACATGAATTCATCACAGCAAAAATTATACAAATCGGGCCATATTTTGTTATAGTCACCCTATAGAGGTCGCTCCAAAATATACGTATTTAGGCCATAAATATCACATTTTCTAAGCATTTTGAACTGAATCTTTGCAGTTTGTATTTAATTAAGACAAGAATTCATCGCAGAAAATTTGTTTTAAATCGGTTCATATTTTGTTATAGTCCACATATATATGTCGCTCCCAAAAAGGCATATTTAAGTCATAAACACCGCATTTTATAAGAAACTAGCTGAGCCCGGTGCGCTTCGCTGCCCATGTCAAAATTCGCGCTGTAGAAACTGTATTTTATATCCGATCAGTACGAAATTCGGCAGAAAGAGGTTTGTTATTACATGAAGGAATACTGCCAAATTCGGAGAAAATCGGTTCAGATTTAGATATAGTCCCCATATATATGTTACCCCCGATTTGAAATTCAAGCGCTGTAGAAACTGTATTTTATATCCGATCAGTAAGAAATTCGGCAGAAAGAGGTTTCTTATTACATGAAGGAATGCCGCAAAATTCGGAGAAAATCGGTTCAGATTTAGATATATCCCCCATATATATATGTTACCCCCAATTTGACATGTAAGCGCTGTAGAGACTGTGTTTTATATCCGATCAGTACGAAATTCGACAGAAACAGGTTTCTATTTTACATGAATGAGTATTCTAGGAAAATCGATTCAGATTTATATATAACCTCCATATATATGTTCCTCCAGATTTGTTTACAAAGCGCTATAGAAGTTGTACTTTACTTCCGATCATTACAAAGGTCTCCAGAAAGATTTTTCTCAATTTAGGAACGAATATTGCTTAATTTTGCGATTATCGGTTCAAAATACATTTACCAATTATTCCAAATTATTATCGCAATGACCCTTATCGCATTGTTAGGGAGGTGTAGGGTATTATATAGTCGGCCCCGCCCGACTTTCTGCCTTTCCTTACTGGTATTAGTAATAAATTCACTGAATGAAAAAATACCGAATTCAGTGGAAAGTCCAGAAAATAGAAATGTATACTTATAAAATTTCCAAATTCTTGTTTCATTGATATTGCATCGCATGAGTGAGCAGCTGTAATTATCGCATACCGAGCATTTTTGTTCATGTATTTCCTATATAATACTTGCAAGATATATCAAAATATGGGCTGGGCCACGCCCACTGGTCCTATTCCGCCCATTTGAAAGCCAATCACGTAGACTGCTACCAGATACATATACGCAAAATTTCAACACTCTCGCTAACAAAATGAGCAAGATAATTCAATTTCAAAATTTGGCTTATATGGGCGGTGGCCCGCCCATTGGTCAGATCCCGCCAATTTTTGGACCAATCACGTGGACTGTCACCAGATACATATCTACAACATGACAGCACTCTAGATAAAAAATTGTGCAAGTTATATCAATTTCAAAATTTGGCTTATAAGGGCGGGGCCACGCCCATTGGTCCGATCCCGCCCATTTTCTGACCAATTACGTAGAATGCCACCAGATACATATACACAACATTGCAGCACTCCCGATAGCAAATTGTGCAAGATATAAAAATTCAAAATTTGGTCATTGTGGGCGGGGCCACGCCTATTGGTCCGAACCCGCCCATTTTTGGACCAATCACGTAGATCGCCAACGGATATATATACACAAAATTCCAGGTCTCTCACTAACAAATTGTGCAAAATATCACATTTTTTAAATTTGGCTTATATGGGCGGTGCCACGCCCATTGGTTCGATCCCGCCCGTTTTTGGATCAATCACGTAGACTGCCACCGTTTACATATACACAAAATTCCAGCACTCTCGCTAACAAATTGTGCAAAATATCTCAATTTCAAAATTTGGCTTATACGGGCGGGGCCACGCCCATTGGTCCGGTCCCGCCCATTTTTTCACCAATTACGTAGAATGCCACCAGATACATATACGCAACATTGCAGCACTCCCGCTAGCAAATTGTGCAAGATATCAAAATGTTGTCTATGTGGGCGGGGCCACGCCCATTGGTCCGATCCCGCCCATTTTTGGACCAATCACGTAGACTGCCACCGTTTACATATACACAAAATTCCAGCACTCTCGCTAACAAATTGTGCAAAATATCTCAATTTCAAAATTTGGCTTATATGGGCGGGGCCACGCCCATTGGTCCGATTCCGCCCATTTTTGGAAAATTCACATAATCTGCCATTAAATGCATACAAACAAAATTTCAGCACTATACCTATAATAGGAGCAGAAATATCGGATTTTTAACCTGCGATTTGTATGGGAGGTACCACGCCCCTTTGTCCAATTAATTTTTCTTTTTCTATATAAACCATCTCGTGAAAATTTAGAATCGAATAAAAAAAAAATCATCCAAATCGCTCCAGCCGTTCTGACGTGATGCCATTACACAGATGGACCGTTTCATTTTTATATATATAGATATAGCAGAAACTTGGTCCAGGGTATTATGAGTTTGTGCATTTGTTTGTAGCACTCAGAATGAGAAGATATAGACCCATCGTTTATTATACCCCGACTCACTTCCTGAGTCGATTTAACCTGTCCGTCCGTCTGTAGAAGTATCGCTGTAATCAAAGTGCAGGTCGTATTTATGCTCCGATTGTGAAGAAATTTAGCACATTAGGACGATCCCTATTGAAATCAGTCAAAATCGGTTCAGATTTATATATGTATAGCCCCTATATATATGTTACACTTGATTTGACATGTAAGCGCTGTAGAATCTGTATTTTGTATCAGATCATTACGAAATTTTGCAGAGAGAGTTCTCTTATACATGTATGAGCGCTGCCAAATTCTTATCGCAATGCCCACTTTCGCGTTGTTAGGGGGGTGTAGGGTATTATATAGTCGGCCCGCCGACTTTCTGTGTTTCCTTATTGGTTTTTATACCCTACACCACACTGTGGTACAGGGTATTATAAGTTTGTTTCACGGCAGATGTTTGTAACACCTGAAAATAACATAGCTAGACCTACCTTAAAGTATACCGATCGACTCAGAATCACTAGCTGAGTCGATTTAACGATGTATGTCCGTCCGTCCGTCCGTCTGTCCATGTAAAGTTGTTCGTCGACTACAGGTCGCAATTTTACTCCGATCGTTCTGAAATTTTGCAGTTTAGAGTATTTTGCGGCTGTTAAGATCGCTATTGAATTTGGTTGAAATCGGTTCAGATTTAGATATAGCTCCCATATACATATTTCGTCCGATTTGGCCCTTTAGTCCTATAGAAGCTGTATTTTACATCCGATCGTTTTGAAATTTAGAATTGTTAAGTTTTGTGATCCATGAACCAACATTGCCAAATTTGAAGAAAATCGGTTAAGATTTAGCTATAGCTCCCATATATATGTTTCGTCCGATTTTGCTCTTTAGTCCTATAGAAGCTGTATTTTACATCCAATCATTTTGAAATTGAGAATGGTAGAGTTTCTTGATCCATGAACCAACACTACTGAATTTGAAGAAAATCGGTTAAGATTTAGCTATAGCTCCCATATATATGTTTCGTCCGATTTGGCTCTTTAGATTCAATCGTTTTTATACCCTACACCACACTGTGGTACAGGGTATTATTTAAGTATAAAATGTCCCAAAAGTAAATTTATGTAAACAATTTATACATGAATTACAAAATTTATATATCAGAGTTATTCAATATTACGAGAGTGGTGTAGGGTATTATATAGTCGGCACCGCCCGACTTTAGCCTTTCCTTACTGGTTTAATAATTTGCTTAAACAAAAAGGATCGTTTCATGATTTGCTATATATCCAAAGATTTGTCTGGTAGTAGAATTGAATGCAATCCATGGTGGAGGGTGTATGAGATTCGGCATGGCCGACCTTAATGCTTTTACTTGTTATCCCCTTACCGTAGAGAGGAGGGTATATACATATCATTTGCTACGAGCCAAAAGTGTAACACATCGAAGGAGTGACCTAAGACCCTAAGTATATTCGGCGGATATCCATTTTGTGTAATTTTAAGTTGAATGAGCAATGTCCGTCCATCTGTCTGTCTGTCTGCTGGCTGGTGCGCACGATAACTCTCAAAAGGAGTAACCGATTGACTTCAAATTTGGTAAGTGGTAATATTTTCTTCTATCTCTGGCTAAGTTCGAAGATGGGCCATATTGGTCCACTCCTTCTAGTACCTCCCCCCCAAAGGTTTAATATTTAGTAAAATACTGATTACACTATGCAACAAAAAAATTTTTTCGTGTCCTAGACCTAAAAACTATTTTTTTGTATAGATTGTAGCATACTGTTATATAAAATCAAAACCAAATACTATTATCGTCGAAGGTACCCTTAGTATTTGCACTATAATTTTTGGAGTATATGCCCGATCAGGTCGACTTATACGTTAAATTGAAGCTATAAATGTGAGCTACCAATGTTGGAAATAACTCTTTCCATTAGAAACAGTGGTTTAGTAACAGTCATTAAACAAATTGGAAAACAAATTGGGGCCAAAAAAAACATAAAAAAATAGATATAAATCGAAAAACATATTTTATTTTTTAAAAGTTTTCATCCTAGCGAAACAAATAATGCCTATTTGAAAAAATCTATGGATAAATGTAGAAATTATAGCCCTTTTGGTAGAGGTAAGAGAATTTCAAAAAAACTTTTTATTTAATTTCTGTTTAAATAGCGATTTTATTTATTAATTTTATTTATATTATGTACATTTGAGTTTATTTACATGAACAAGTTTCATTAGAAGTAATTGCGAGTTCTTTGTTGACGTTTGTAGATTTCGGAATCGGTTTCTCTAATGAGGAACCAAATATAATCGCACATCATTCTTTCATCCCAGTGCCCTTTGTAACGCCGCTCGATGGACTTCAATTCTTGTTGAAACCTTTCGCCATGTTCGTCACTTCGCCAAGATTCTCGGGGAAAAAGTTTAAATGAGAATGCAAGAAATGAATTTTGAGGGACATATTTACACCTGTTGGAATACATAAAGCGAAAAATAAGTTGGAAGAATACATACATATACTACAAGCTTAAACGACCTCCATGCTGCAATTTCATCCGACGTCAAATATGATTCGAAATTCACATCTTTCATCAGTTTCCTTATTTTAGGCCCATCAAAAACTCCTTCTTCGATTTTTTGAAAAGAAAGACTTTTAAATAAGCTTTTTAAATATGAGAGTGAATTGCCATTTTCCTTAAGGCTTTTACAAAATTTGTAAAGAATCCCAGCTTAATATGCAGTTGTGGCAAAATATCGGCTATCCCAGATGCATAACATACCAACTACTTTTAAATCGCAACAAATTTGCTAGTCATGTTCATATTTTATGTATTTTATCAATTTAGCCATTGTTTCGAATGATTCCTTAGTGTTGACAGCATGAGCAATGGGAATCGACGGTTTCTGATTTCCGTTGTGTAAAAGTACTGCTTTTAAACTTTCTTTACTGCTGTCAACAAATAACCGCCATTCCTATGAATTGTATGTTTGATTAAGTTCCTCGAACAATCCGGGAATGTCCTTGCAAAAGCATATGTTATCCACAGTTGTATAAAATTGTTTGTAAGGTATATCACGGACTCTATAATATGATATGTTAACATCTGGGGCCAAAATATTGTACTGTTTCATCCGAGATGCAAGTAGTTCTGCCTTATCTTTGGTCGGTTCCAAATCTCTCACTAGATCAATGAGTTGAAACTGAGTTAAAAGCGATGACTTCTGACTCAAACTTGAATCGCTTAGAGTTGAGTACTCAGTTGAACTTGATGATGTTTCCGTTATTAGGCTGTTAGCTATACTTGGACACTACTCCTACTCCAATCTATTAACTTATACAAAAATAGCAGTCCGTATCGTGAATGAGTGGTTGTCTCCACATCATTGGCATTCCAAATTGCACGTGAAGTCTAAAATATATTAATTATAAAGTACTTACCGCATTCTTCCACTAGTCCATCGAGTAAGATTTACATGGCACGAATTACACAAAATACTAGGTGTCAACGGTTCGTTCATATTTTTAACTCGTATACCAAAAGATTACACATATATTTCTTCGATTATTTTACTAAACGCACACCGATTTCTTTAATTACATATTTTCCGCAGAAATTGTCGGGATCATTTACACATTGAAAAGTTTTTTGCCTTTTACTCATACTTCGAAATATAACTTTGTAATATTTTTCAGAAAATCGACTTATCTCTTTAAGGCGCTGAATTACACTAATTTATTAATAAGAAATTTGATTCATAAATTCCGGGTTTAAGGTTCATAAGTTGCAGTACCAGTATATTTTCAACACTGCCGCGTACTACTTTGTATTGCGTAAATATAATTTTACTACCTCTATATATACGACTGGGATGCCCATGCCCCTAAAAGGCGTAACTGAATGGAAACCTCATAAATAAAAAAACACAAATATTGTTGAATGGCCCTCTATCTGAGCGGATCTCATCCAATATAGCTCTCACATTGCATATCATGTTTTATGAAGGGTTACGAACGCCCATAAAACCTCGTCCTCTCTATAATTTTATAATGTCTGACATCAATCCTCATAAAATAAAATGCAAGTGCAATGTCTCTTATGTGTCTCTCTCACATATGGCGAATTCAATATAAGCAATAACATCATTTAAAAACGAAAAAATATGAAACAAGATTTTTTTGAATTTCCCTAACATTTACAAAATGCCTCATAACTTTTACATATATCCATAGATTTTTTCCAGAAGACAGTGTTTTCTTCGTTAGCATACTGGCTTTTTAAAAATGTGACAAAATAATTTTTTCGATTTTTTTTCTATTTTGTATTGTTTTTTTTTGTACCAGGAAAAAGTGTTTTTAAAAAAAATAATTTTTTCTCATATTTTTGACGACTGTTACTAAACCAAAGATTCTACGTGAAAGCGATATTTGCAGCATAATAGCCCCTAGCTTTTGGTATCTCCCACACAAATGGACCATTTTGTACCAAAAGTTACCAGCATATATCTTTCATACCAGTGCATAGAAATACTTGAAATTTCGTACAGTGCAATGTTTTTATAGTACCTAGAGTCTAGAGAACAGTGGCCGTTATTGGCATGTCCCTTTTGGTACCCCCCACACAAATGGACCATTTTACACCAAAAGTTAACAGCCAGTACATACTTTAATGTTATTAAATCCAATTTAAATTGATAATAATTTAATCAAAACAAACAAATAAATAAATTCTTTAATATTTTTTTGGGACTCAAGGTGAGGGGATTCATGAGTCGGTTTACCCGACTGAACTTTCTTACTTGCTTTTAATTTAAGAAAACACAGACACTTTGTCCAAGTGAATGAAATTTGTGGAATTGAGTAATCAATACCTTTAGTTTTGAACGCATCAGGTCGAAACTCTAATTTTGGCACACTTTTCTTCAATATTTCCGCAGGTATCTAACCGAATTTGGAAGTTTTTATTCATGTAGCAAGAAAACTATCTCTGCCAAATTTCGTACTTATCGGATATAAAATATGCTTTCTACAGCGCTGACATGTGAAATCGGGGGGTAACATATATATGGGAGCTATATGTAAATATGAACCGATTTTGACCAAATTCAATAGGGATCGTCCTTGGGCCAAAAAAGAGCTCTGTGCTAATTTTTATCACAATCGGACCTGCACTGTGATTACAATGATACATCTACAGACGGACGGACATCGTTAAATCGACTCAGGATAAAAAAACTCATTGGAATAATCATAATGAAACAACTCCCAAACAAGTAAAAAACGTCAAGTTCGGCCATGCCGAATCTTAAATACCCTCCACCAGGAATTGCATTCCATTCTATTACTGGAAAAATCTTAGGATATGCAGAAAATCTTAGAACCATCCTTTTGGTTGAATCAAACATTGAAAAAAAGAACGCTGCAATTTTTTGCCAAATTTTAGGCCCCAAATTCTTTAGCCAAACTCTTCATCTGAAAAATGTGGTATTTATGGCTTAAATAAGCATATTTGAGGGCTACATTTACACGGGGACTACAACAAAATATAAACTGATTACAGTTTCATGCCAAAATAAAAATATCAAAACATTGACCGATATGGCCCATTTGCAATCCCAAACGATAACAAGTATTTCTACCAAATTTGATCAACCTAGCTCCATTATAACGGGCTGCAGCGTGAAATCGTCTTAGAATACTACGACTCGTGATCGTCGTGTAGTTTGTTTTTGGCTAAAATGTTTATAAGCAGTTACAAATAGGTAAAATAAGATCTCGATATAACTTTTTTTATTTTTAAATTTTTTTGGAAAAATTTTGTGGGCATTTTAGTTTTTGAAAAAATTAAAAAAATGAGTTTTTGTGTTTTACGAAATTTGTAATTGCTCTCGAATAGCTGAACCGATTTTTGCAAATTAACCTTTTTAAGAGGACAGAATATTCGTCGCACTCTCACAAATTCAGAACAGTAAAAAAAATTTTGTATGACTCAATATTTGTAAAAGCTATGGACGAAATACCAAGAATAGTCTGACAATTTTCGTCCGTTTTTGCAAAACACAGCACAGTGGTACGAATTCAAAAAGGGGAAATAATTCGACCGTTTCTTAACCAAACAACAGACTACGACCAAACTTGGCATGGTAGATGAAGAGGTGTTGGAGAAGTTAAGTTTTATATTTGGACCCCTATGTCAGACAAGGGCGGAGCCAGAGGGCACAACATGCTCCGATTTCATCCGTATCAACATGTCAGGATGTGCAATAAAATTCCGCTATTCCTTTCGGCAAAAAGAAAATTCAGCAATTTTGGAACGTTCTGCGCATCCACACGATTCATGCCAAATATTTCCGAAAAAACTGTATGGCATGAGCCAACCGATATGCCGACATCATCTGCAATTTTTCTAATATCGATTTGACGATTCTCCATAACAATTTTCTTCACTTTATCAACATTTTCATCGGTTTTTGATGTGATTGATCTTCCAGGACAAGCGTCGTTATTCTCGACCTTTTTGAAAAAGCTTACCACTTGCAAACATTTTTCCGACTCAGAGTACAATCTTCATACATATACCATTCTCAAAATTTCAAGTGCTTTTGAGCACTTATTTCCATTTTTATACCCTACACCACACTGTGGTACAGGGTATTATAAGTTTGTTTCACGGCAGATGTTTGTAACACCTGAAAATAACACAGCTAGACCCACCTTAAAGTATACCGATCGACTCAGAATCACTAGCTGAGTCGATTTAACGATGTCCGTCCGTCTGTCCATGTAACGTTGTTCGTCGACTACAGGTCGCAATTTCACTCCGATCGTTCTGAAATTTTGCAGTTTAGAGTATTTCGCAGCTGTTAAGATTGCTTTGAATTTGGTTGAAATCGGTTAAGATTTAGCTATAGCTCCCACATATATGTTTCGTCCGATTTTGCTCTTTAGTCCTAAAGAAGCTGTATTTTACATCCAATCATTTTGAAATTTCGAATGGTAGAGTTTCTTGATCTATGAACCAACACTACCGAATTTGAAGAAAATCGGTTAAGATTTAGCTATAGTTCCCATATATATGTTTCGTCCGATTTGGCCCTTTAGTTCTATAGAAGCTGTATTTTACAACCGATCGGTTTGAAATTTAGAATGGTAGAGTTTCTTGATCCATGAACCAACATTGCCGAATTTGAAGAAAATCGGTTAAGATTTAGCTATAGCTCCCACATATATGTTTCGTCCGATTTTGCTCTTTAGTCCTAAAGAAGCTGTATTTTACATCCAATCATTTTGAAATTTAGAATGGTAGAGTTTCTTGATCCATGAATCAACACTACCGAATTTGAAGAAAATCGGTTAAGATTTAGCTATAGTTCCCATATATATGTTTCGTCCGATTTGGCCCTTTAGTTCTATAGAAGCTGTATTTTACATCCAATCGTTTTGAAATTTAGAATGGTAGAGTTTATTGATCCATGAACCAACATTGCCGAATTTGAAGAAAATCGGTAAGGATTTAGCTATAGCTCCCATATACATGTTTCGTCCGATTTGGCCCTTTAGTCCTGTAGAAGCTGTATTTTACATCCAATCATTTTGAAATTTAGAATGGTAGAGTTTCTTGATCCATGAACCAACTCTGCCGAATTTGAAGAAAATCGGTTAAGATTTAGCTATAGCTCCCATATATATGTTTCGTCCGATTTGGCCCTTTAGTTCTATAGAAGCTGTATTTTACATCCAAGCATTTTGAAATTTAGAATGGTAGAGTTTCTTGATTCATGAACCAACATTGCCGAATTTGAAGAAAATCGGTAAGGATTTAGCTATAGCTCCCATATATATGTTTCATCCGATTTGGCTCTTTAGATCCAATCGTTTTTATACCCTACACCACACTGTGGTACAGGGTATTATTTAAGTATAAAATGTCCCAAAAGTAAATTTATGTAAACAATTTATACATGAATTACAAAATTTATATATCAGAGTTATTCAATATTACGAGAGTGGTGTAGGGTATTATATAGTCGGCACCGCCCGACTTTAGCCTTTCCTTACTGGTTTTTACCATAATTTTATTAATATCTACTAGTTTTTCTTTTAATAACGATTTTTTTGCCATTGTTTTTATCAGTCGACAAATAAAATAAAGTGACTCGATCTGACATTTGTGTACGCCCAGATGATAGCAAAGAGAGATAAAGAAAAACTAAAATTTACACTGAAATGATTACGTTTTCGTACGAGTTCATTATCGTGCGACTTGTCGTTGTGATGGTAGTTAGTGAAACCCAAATAAGCTGATTGTCATCCGGCAGACGAACGAAAGCAAATTTTAAGTTACAGAAACAGGCTGTTAAACTGACTGCTGACACGACAAATTGTGGTCAGTGTAGCAGTGACCAAAAATAATTTTCATTATTTCAGTGGCATTCTGACCTCAAAACAGATGCGAAAACAACTATTTGATGTCCAGCCTTAAAATTCCTCAAGGCTTTTCGAAATATATATCGCTGGCACTTACTGTGGTAATACAGGGTTTTACAATAAGAGTGATATGATTTCTTTAAAAAAAACCCACTTATTGTTAAGGAAATACAATTAATACAATTACAATTAAGTTCTAAATAAAACGTCATTCAAATGGGCTCCACGACTTCTTCTGCAGGAACGAATTCGATGAACCCAATTTTCGACTTGGTTCATTCATGACATACGACACTAAATCAAGTCGTATGTCATGAATGGCACGTTCAATATTGACTTTTAATGCTTGAAGAGAGTCTGGTTTATGTCGAAAGACCAATGACTTCAAAGAACCCCACAAGAAATAGTCTAAAGGTGTTAAATCACAACTTCTTGGAGGCCATTCAATATCACAATTTCTTCAAATAATCGAATCTCCAAACTTTTTTCGCAACAATTCAATTGCTTCATTTGCTGTGTGGCAAGTAGCCACAATCGGTCAATGTTAAAAAGATAGCTCTTAACGAGAGCTAAAATATTGCTCATGGGTGTCAAGGTCGTAGGTCGACTGGAAAGTTGTTTTTGGATTTAAACAAAAGTGGACTTAGCATCATTTTCAAATGTGAACGGAAAGTTTATTTTTGCTCTAGCTCCTTAAAGGTACGTGGGATCGGGAATCGGTCAATGTTAAAAAGATAGCTCTTAACGAGAGCTAAAATATTGCTCATAGGCGTCAATGTCGTAAGTCAACGGGAAAGTGTTTTTGTTTTGGATTTTAAAAAAAAATAGACTTAGCGCACGAAAAGTTGCAATTGGAGAACGATTATTTTGATAATAAAACTGAGTAATTTGTAAACGTTGTTCTTGCGTATATCTCTCCATAATGAAATTATTAACACTACTGAATACAATGAAGAACAAATGACAGATCATGAAATATTACAAAAGGCCGAAACATCACTTCAAAATCATATCATGCCTATTGGAAAACCCGTTATATCTAACGTTAAAGGTCCCCTAAGAGTTATGATGCTACTACTTTATGTGTATATACAGATCTTCAACGGATGTGATTTTACACCAAGCGACTTTTGACCGCTTAACCGTTGCGGGTCCTATGTAACGGGTGTTTTTTTTTAATCGTGTAGTTTTCAATCTGGCAATACTTTTTTCGGAGTTGGTCTATTGACAGCTGTCATTTCATTTATGCTCAGTTTTGTTTGCCACCAATTTCTTTCCTAAGTCCCAATTTAGACTGGCAATTTTTTCAGCAGATAACACTATGCTACAAAATTTTTGTCCAATGGATGTGGATAACAGTTTCTGGTGCAATTAGAAAAAAATATTAAAAATTTGTATGGTATTTTTTTTATTTTTTTTAATTCCAGCTTTCATGGAAAGTACATTCAGTATTTGGACCATAATTTTTCAAATATATGCCTCAAATTAAAGCGAATTATGAGGGCTACATATGCTGCAAATATTGCTTTCACGTAGAATCTTTGGTTTAGTAACAGTCGTCAAAAATATGAGAAAAAAAAATTTTTTAGAAACACTTTTTCCTGGTACAAAAAAAAACAATCAAAAATAGAAAAAAAATCGAAAATAATATTTTATCACGTTTTTAAAAAGCCATCATACTAACGAAGAAAACACTGTCTGTTTGAAAAAAGCTATGGACAGATGTAAAAGTTATGAGCCATTTTGTAAATGTTAGGGAAATTAAAAAAATCTTGTTTCATATTTTTTCGTTTTTAAATGATGTTTTTGCTTATATTGAATTCGCCATATGTGAGAGAGACACATAAGAGACATTGCACTTGCATTTTATTTTATGAGGATTGATGTCAGACATTATAAAATTATAGACAGGACGAGGTTTTATAGCCGTTCGTAACCCTTCATGATACATGATATGCAATGTAAGAGCTATATTGGATGAGATCCGCTCAGGTAGAGGGTCATTCAACAATATTTGTGGTTTTTTATTTATGAGGTTTCCATTCAGTTGCGCCTTTTAGCCTGTACATACTACTGGGATGGTATGTACAGGTAGTAAAATTATATGGATTGAGTTTCTACGTTCAAAGAAAACTTTATGTCAGCTACAGGTACTGCAATTTATGTACCTTAAATCCGGAATTTATGAATGAAATTACTTATTAATAAATTAGTGTAATTCAGCGCCTTAAAGAGATAAGTCGGTTTTCTGAAAAATATTATAAAGTTCTATTTCGAAGTATGAGTAAAAGACAAAGAACTTTTCAATGTGTAAATGAACCCGACAATTCTGAACCCGATTTTTCCGGGTTATAAAAATCGACGTGAGTTTAGTAAAATAATAGAAGAAATATATGTGCAATATTTGAAAATATATGTGCAAGATATGGAACTGACCAAAGTTAAGGCAGAAATACTTGCAATATTTACTTAAAATACAGTACAATATTTTGGCCCCAGATGCCAACATATCCTATTATGGAGTCCGTGATATACCTTACAAATAATTTTATACAACTGTGGATAACATATGCTTTTGCAAGGACATTCCCGGATTGTTCGAGGAACTTAGTCAAACACACAATTCAAAGGAATGGCGGTTTAGGTTAGGGTGGCAGCCGTATTTTTTTTACAAGCTCACATAGACCAGTTTAGGTCCCAAGTGTTACCACGGGCTGAAATGCCCCTCATCGAAACCAACCTGTTTGATATATAAATTTATCGATAGTACGAATATCAGTACTGGAAAGATCTGTTAGGCTGCCTAAAAAGGCCGACCCCAGTATGTCCAGTCGTCGTTTACTCAAAGCGGGACAGTCGCATAGCAAGTGCTCAATGCTCTCCACTTCTTCCTCATCTCTACAGCTTCGGCAGAAGTCATTGGAGTCAATACCCAATCTTTTGGCGTGTTCGCCGATCAAGCAGTGTCCCGTCAGAACCTGTACTAACGTAGACGTAATAAGGAATGGCGGTTACTTGGTGACAGCAGAAAAGAAAATTTGAAAGCAGTAATTTTGCACAACGGAAATCAGAAACCGATTCCCATTGCTCATGCCGTCAACACTAAGGAATCATACGAAACAATGGCTAAATTAATAAAAAATGAACGTGACTGGAAAATTTGTTGCGATTTAAAAGTAGTTGGGATGTTATGTGGAATGCAATGCGGATATACAAAATGTTGCTGTTTTTTATGCATCTGGGATAGCCGAGCTCGCGAAGATCATTACAGAAGAAAGAAATGGCCAACAAGAAAAGACATTACATTTGGTGAAAACATCATAAAATACACACCTCTCGTCCAAAAATAAAACATTATTTTGCCAACACTGCATATTAAGCTGGGGCTCTTTAAAAATTTTGTAAAAGCCTTAAGGAAATGTCAATTCACTCTCATATTTAAAAAGTTTATTTAAAAGTCTTTCTTTTCAAAAAATCGAAGAAGGCGTTTTTGATGGGGCTAAAATAAGGAAACTGATGAAAGATGTAACTTTCGAATCATATTTGACGTCGGGTGAAATTGCAGCATGGAGGTCGTTTAAGCTTGTAGTTTCAAATTTCCTTGGATCAAGGCCCACAATATGAAACAATGATTAATGATTTGTTAAAAAATTATGAAAAAAGTGGTAAGAAATATATTTTTCTTTATTTATATATATAAAACATATGTATGTATTCTTCTAACATATTTTTCGCTTTATGTATTCCAACAGGTGTAAATATGTCCCTCAAAATTAATTTTTTGCATACTCATTTAAACTTTTTCCCCGAGGATCGTGGCGACGTAAGCGACGAACATGGGGAAAGGTTTCACCAAGAAATGAAGTCCATCGAGCGGCGTTACCAAGGGCACTGGGATGAAAGAATGATGAGAGATTATATTTGGTTCCTCATTAGAGAAACCGATTCCGAAATCTACAAACGTCAACAAAGAACTCACAATTACTTATAATGAATCTTGTACATGTAAATAAACTCAAATGCACATAATATAAATAAAAGTAACAAATAAAATCGCTATTTAAACAGAAATTAATAAAAAAGATTTTTTGAAATTCTCTTACCTCTACCAAAAAGGCTATAATTTCTACATTTATTCATAGATTTTTTCAAATAGGCATTATTTTCTTCGCTAGGATGAAAACTTAAAAAAAATGGTATAAAATATTTTTTTCGACTTTTTTTCATTTTTTATGTTTTTTTAGTCCTAGGAACTTTGTATTTTTTTTTTTATTTAAAAATCTACTTTTTCCTATTTGTTTAATGACTGTTACTAAACCACTGTGTTTAAGTTAAAGATTTCCATCATTGCTAGCCCACATTAGTAGCTTCAATTTAACGTATAAGTCGACCTGATCGGGCGTATACTCCAAAAATTATAGTGCAAATACTAAGGGTACCTTCGACGATAATAGTATTTTTAATAAAAAAAATTTTAAAAAAAATGTATCCATAAACAAATTTTTGGTTTTAATTTTATATAACAGTATGCCACAATCAATACAAAAAAATAATTTTTAGGTCTAGGACACAAAAAAAAAATTTTTGTTGCGTAGTGTAATCGGCTAATTCTCTTTTCAACTTGCCTCTGCGTACTCGAAACGTACAGGGAGAGTTACCACCCCCACCACTTGACGACTGCCTCTCTCTCCAACAAAACGCAGATAATCTGCTGAACATTCAGCCAATGTAATTAGGGACTAAGCACGCGTGCATAGGATTTGAAAAGGTGCCCACCACTGATCTATGTATACCCTTCTTCTCTAAAGCAAGGGTATAACAAAACCTCATTTTCAATAAAATATATTACGGAAATTGTTAAATTTATACTTTCTGTGACAGATGCCACAACGATGGAAATTTAAAATTACTTTTTTTTAAATTTACTTAAATTAAAAAATTTTACGGTTGGAAGTGTCAAATAAAGAATTCGACTAATTCTACTCATGATAGATCAAACGCTAGGTACCAAAGAAAACTAAAATAAAAAAACAAAAGATATCTCTATTTAGTCTACGTTTTTTTTTTTGAAATATTCATTATTTATGATTATTTGCAATTAAGCGGCTCAAATAAAAACAAAACCCAAATGCAGTTTTTGGCAAAAAACCAGTTAATTTTATAACAATACTTTGCTAACCGCTTTCTAATGCA
This sequence comes from Eudasyphora cyanicolor, assembly GCA_963930755.1. NCBI lineage: Eukaryota > Metazoa > Arthropoda > Insecta > Diptera > Muscidae > Eudasyphora > Eudasyphora cyanicolor. The sequence continues at coordinate 269,526,198 of OZ005735.1, forward strand.
AATATAACAAATATTAAACAAATAATTTACTGTTAATTTTATTACCTAAACTAGTTCTGCAATTCAAACGCGAACTGTTCTAGTATAAATGAGAGCATCACTTGGCAAAATTCGTCAAATAAGTTTCGAACTTTTTAAGCACTATATCAAAATGAAACTCCTCATCGTTTTCGCTGCTCTCTGCGCCGTTGCCTTGGCTGCTCCTCGTCCCGATGTTGAAATCTTGGAAGATGTCCGTGATGTTGGACCCGAAGACTTCTCCCACTCTTTTGCCACCTCCGATGGTACCGCACAATCCGCCGACGGTAAATTGAAGGATGTCGGTACCGATCACGAAGCCATCGTTGTCCACGGTTCCTACTCCTGGGTTGATGAGAAGACTGGCGAAAAATTCACCGTTACCTATGTTGCTGATGAAAACGGTTTCCAACCCTCCGGTGCTCATTTGCCCGTTGCCTAAGTTATTTTAGGGCTTTTAAAAATGTAAATAAAATCTTGTGATATAATTGAATTTTTGTGTTTTGAATGCATTTTTGAGCTTTGGTGAAAGTAAATTAGATTCGTGTTCAGTCTAAAGTAAAGCTTTTGATATGGGGCATATACAGGGTTTTCCAATAAGAGTGATATGATTTCGATAAAAATTAAGTTCTAAATAAAACGTCATTCAAATGGCATCCACGACTTCTTCTGCAGGAACGAATTCGATGAACACAATTTTCGAGCACTTTTTCCACTAAATCAAGTCGTATGCCATGAATGGCACGTTCAATATTGACTTGTAAAACTTGAAGTCTGGTTTATTTCGAAAGACCAATGACTTCAAATGACCCCACAAGAAATAGTCTAGTGGTGTTAAATCACAACTTCTTGGAGGCCATTCAATTTCACAATTTCTTCAAATAATCGAATCTCCAAACTTTTCTCGCAACAATTCAATTGTTTCATTTGCTGTGTGGCACGTAGCCACAATCGGTCAATGGCAAAAAGATAGCTCTTAATGAGAGCTAAAATATTGCTCATGGGTGTCAAGGTCGTAGGTCGACTGGGAAGTGTTTTTTTTTTGGATTTAAGAAAATGGACTTAGCATTATTTTCAAATGTGAACGGATAGTTTATTTTTGCTCCTTAACGGTACGTCGGATCGGGAATCGGTCAATGACAAAAAGATAGCTCTTAACGAGAGCTTATTGTGTCAAGATCGTAGGTCGACTGGAAAGTGTTTTTTGTTTTAAAAAAATGGACTTAACGCACGAAAAGTTGCAATTGGAGAACGATTATTTTGATAATAAAACTGGATAATTTGTAAACGTTGTTCTTGCGTATATCTCTCCATGATGAAATTGTAAACACTACTGAATACAATGAACAACAAATGATAGATCATGACATATTACAAATGGCCGAATAGTCGCTTCAAAATCATATCATCCCTATTGGAAAACCCCTTATATATGATTTGTCACCTAATTCCGATAAAAAATACATCTAAAAAATTATACGCCTTAATATTATTGTTTCGACTTATTGTTTAATTCCATTGAAGAATTGGTATAACTTCTTCATTATCTCTTCAGATAACCCATTGCGGACCAACAATCAACTAAAAAGTTTACGGCCTTGAAAGTGTTATTTTTTTATATAAATTAACTCTAAAGATCAGAAGATCTATAACGAGCCATGGACAGAGAAGATCGGCCAAAATTGTAAAACATATTTCCGATTTTGTAAAAATGCACTAAAAATTGCAATAAAATTGAGGAAAGGTGGCTTTATATTGTAATTATTTTAAAGGAATGTAGATCGCCCTATAAAAATTGGTCCAGATTTTAAAGTCTATTGGTCAATTCCTAAAATTATTAAAAATTTACAATTTTATTAAGGAAAATCTAATTTTTAGAGGTTATTTAAACCGCAAATAACCCCTAATTTCGCGATCGCAGAAACGAAATAGTTTGCAAATATACTTAAAACAAACCAAATTTTAATATAAACTTTGGTCAACGCGAACTTTTTTTGACGACACTCTAGTTAGTTAGTATACACAATATTTTCTTCAAAATTTACGAAATTGTATTTTTCGAACAAATCATGCCCAATTTAACACTTTCTTGAAAATAGCATAATTATTGTAAATTTAAAAAAAAATTAATTTAAAATTTAATTTTTATAAAAAATTTTAAGAAATTTGGATTTTTTTTAGAAAATTTCGTCAAAAATTTATTTTTATTGAAAAATTTAAGTCGGAATCGCAGTATCAAAAAAGTTGAATTTTTTTGAATACTCGTATTTTGCCAAAAAAAAATATTTTCCAAAAATTTGTCAATATTGCATTTTTCTAAAAAATGTCATTGGAAAACGAATTTTTCTTTAAAATGTCTCCACAATAGACTTTTCCAGAAAATTTTTTGATTTGAAAATTTTGTCGAAAATAACTTTTATATTGAAAATTATTTTTTGCTAGAAATATATGTCAAAATTTCGTTTGAAAGTTTCGTCGAAATAGCATAGGAAGTTTAGAAACCTTCTTCGAAATATCATTTTTCTAGAAAATTTCGTTTAAATTGCATTTTTCTTTACAATTTCTTCGGTTCTTTATAAATGCAACATATAGCCCGAATTTTCGAGTAAATTTATTTTTTTTAGAAAAAACTCAATTTAAAATAAAAATTCCCGGAATAAATGAAATTTTGAATGGATTTTCTAATAAAATAGACTTAGATAATTCAGTAGAAATTTCACTTTTAAAGTAAATTTCAGTAAAACAAAATTTTTATAAAAAATTCAACAAAATTTCATTTTTTAGAAAATATTGTCGAAAATGTATTTTCATTGAAATTCAATAGAAATCGCAAAATTGTTATTTTATAAAAATTTCCTTAAAATAAATGTTTTCTATTTTTTCTTTAAAATTTCTTTATAACAGCTATTTTGCAGAAAATATCGTCGAAATTGCATTTTTTGAAAATTTTGTCGAAAATAAATTTTTACTGAAAATTTAGTTTTTTTATATAAAATTATGTAATTTTTGATAGAAAATATCATTTAATTTGCATTGTAGAAAATTTATTTGTAATCAATTTTTTTTAAAAAAACCTTTTAATTTCATTTTCCTTTACACTTTTTTTCCGTTCTATAGGTTTTAAATATGTAAATGTACTTATGGTTTTTTTTTAGTTTTCAACAAAATTGCGTCGAGTGTGTTTTCATTGAAAATTTAATAGAAATAGTAGTCTCAACAAAATGTAATTTCTTTGAATATTTTGTTAAAGTTTGTTTTTCCAAAATTTTTGTCAAAATTGAATTCTTATACAAAGATCCGTCAAACTGTAATTTTTTAAAAAAATATCATTGAAAATACATTTTCTATAAAAAAATTGTCATAATAAAAAAATTTTCTTCGGAATTTAATATTTCGGGAAAATTTCTTTGAAATCACATTTCGCAAGTAAATTTCGTTGAAATTAAAATTTTCTTACAACTTCTTCGGTTCTAGGTTCTTTGAAAATGCAATATCGACGAAATTTTCAAATAAATGTATTTTTTTTAGAAAAAATTAAATTTCAAAACAAAATAGTGGAACAAATAATATTTTTAAGAGGTTTGAAAAAAAATAGAGAAATACAATTTCAAAGCAATTTTGTATAAGAGTGAAATTTTAAAGAAACTACAAATTTTAACGAAATAAGATTTCGGCGAAACTTCTGAAAAAAATATAATTTCAAAGGAAATCTTCGAAACACGTTTGTTTTAACGTATAATATTTTCTTAGAAAATTATATAAAAAAATCATTTTTCTGGAAAATTTCCTCAAGTTGGCGTATTCGACAAATTTCTTCAAAATCTAATTTTTCTTTACAATTTCATCGGTTTTTGGTTCTTTAATTTTTTAGAAAAAATTAAATTATTATTAACAACAATTTTAAATGGGGTTTCTAACAAAATTGATTTAATAAAGTTGAATTATTCTAAAAAAAATCGTTGAAAAAGTATTTTTCTATACAATTTTTTTATTGTCTTTTTCTAGAAAATTTTGAAATGCAAATTGATAGGATTTAAAAAATAGATTTAGTTATTTTATTAAAAATTTTTAATAAAATTGATTTTTAGAAAATTTCATCGAAAATTTATTTTCGCTGAAAATTTAATAGAAATTGGAGTTTCAACTTGAGCATAATGCATTTTTGTCGAAATGTAAATTTTTCAAAAATTTTGCTAAAATATTTTTTTTTTAAAAAATCGTTGAAACTAGAAAATTTCATCGGAATTAATTTTTTTCAAATATTTCCAACGTTAGCTATTTCTAGAAAATTATGTCAAAATTCCATTTTTCTAGAAAGTATCACCGAAATTGCATAGGAAATTTCTTCGTAAACTTATTTTTCTAGAAAATTTCATTTAAATTTCCTTTTTCGCTGCAATTTCTTCGGTTGTAGAATCTTTAAAGAATCTAATAGACGAAATTTTTAAGAAAAAATTTAATTTAAAAAATCGGGGGAAAACATAAATTTTGAAGAGGTTTTCTAAATCAATTGATTTAGGAAATTTAGAAGAAATTCTACTTTTAGAGAAAAATTCCAATTTCATCGGTTATGGGTTCTTTAAAGATGCAATAAGACGAAATTATCTAGTAAATTTAAATTTTTAGAAAAATATAATTTAGAAGTAATAACAAGAGATGGGATTTCTAAAAAAAATATATTGAAGTGAAGTTAGTAGAAATTGAACGTTAAATAAAAATTCTTAACTGTTAAAAATTTTTTCATAGAAAATTTTATAGAAATCGCAAAATTTGCATTTTTCAAAAAATTTCGTCAAAGTTGCATTTTTCTAAAAATAAAAATTCCTTGAAAAAATATTTTTCTATAAAATTTTTTCATAATTAGAAAAATTCGAAATGCAAATTGAAGGGATTTAAAAAAAATAGGTTTACTTAATTGAGATTTCACTTTTAAAGTAAATTTCACAAAATTAAATTTTAATAAAATTGTATTTTGTTAGAAAATCTCGTCGAAAATGTATTTTCACTGAAAATTTAATAGAAATTGGAGTTTCAGCCAACTTGAACGTATTGAGTTTTGTCAAAATTTTTATTTTTCAAAAATTTTTTTTTTTTAAGAAAATCGTTTTTAAAGGAACTGTTCAAGGAAACACATTTCAAGTTTTAACTGATATGAATTAATGTTTGTAAATTTCAATATCAATTACGATATAATTCTAAATCATTACACTGTAGACTAAATTCGCACTTAATTAATCCAAACAAAAGCTCAAGAAATGAAATCAAAAACACACACACAAATTCGATTATATCACAAAATTTTTATTTACATTTGTTTTTTTTTTTTCAATTAAAACTCCTAAAATATCTTAGGCAACGGGCAAATGAGCACCGGAGGGTTGGAAACCGTTTTCATCAGCAACATAGGTAACGGTGAATTTTTCGCCGGTCTTCTCATCAACCCAGGAGAAGGAACCGTGGACAACGATGGCTTCGTGATCGGTACCGACATCCTTCAATTTACCGTCGGCGGATTGTGCGGTACCATCGGAGGTGGCAAAAGAGTGGGAGAAGTCTTCGGGTCCAACATCACGGACATCTTCCAAGATTTCAACATCGGGACGAGGAGCAGCCAAGGCAACGGCGCAGAGAGCAGCGAAAACGATGAGGAGTTTCATTTTGATATAGTGCTTAAAAAGTTCTAGACTTATTTGACAAATTTTGGCAATTGATGCTCTCATTTATACTGGATAAGTTCTCGTTTGAAGTGCAGAACTAGTTTAGGTAATATAATTAAGAATGAATTATTTTTTTATTATTTCTATATTTGCATTGGAAAGATGTTAGTGAAGAATTGTTCTAAGATAAACAGGTTCGTTTTAAACGCATCTGGTTTTTGTTTTTAATTGTGCCGTTTAATTGCATAAAACCATAAACAAGATTTGTTCAAAAAAAAACAAAGAAACATAGACTTGATATTGGTATCTTTCTTTTTCATCTTTTTTTTGATTTTGCTGGTATCTAGCGATTGATCTATCAAGGAGAAAGTACGCTGTGGTTTTCTCGCTACTTAAATCGTGTGGCGATAACGCTAATTTTTCTGTGGACAATGGGTACTATAAAAGCTTTACACTTTAAAGAACATCAGGTGATTGTATGCTCTGGAATTGGCGTTAGAAGCCTTTAACTTTTGTGGAAAATTGTTCATGTGTATGGAAGGATCAAAAGGGGTGTGGTGTTAATAACGTCCATTTTTCACGCTACTGTAGGCATTGTAAAATCACAAAATTTTTCGTATTTTATATGGAATAGAAGCAAAATGATCATTTGTGTGGGAGTTACTAAAAAGAGTGTTGCAACTTAGACCATTTTTATTTTCAAAACTAAATTTTGACGACATTTTTGTAAAATAAAATTTTTATGACAAAAAAATGCAATTTTGAAGCTCCGATTTATATTAAATTTTCTATGAAAATACACCTTCGACAATATTTTCTAAAAAATAAAATTTTGTGTAAAATTTTTTATAACAATTAAATTATTCTGGATTTTACTTTAAAATTAAAATTTCTACTAAATTAACTAAATGTATTTTTTTTAAAAAATCCCTTTAATTTGCATTTCAAAACTTTCTAGAAATGGAAATTATGAAGATATATACAGAAATTGTTTAGAAAAGCGCAATTTTGACAACATTTTCGGAATATACAAATTTTGGCAACATTTAGCTATTTCTATTAAATTTGCAATGAAAATACATTTTCGACAATATTTTCTACAAACGGAAATTTATTGTACTAATGATTACTCAAACGTATGTATGTTACAACACGCATCCACTAATTGCAATATATTTGCATACATGTCTGCATTGTAATGCAGCTCTGTACATATCCATAGATTTATTGTTTTCATTATTAGCATGTAAATAGTCATAAGTCACTCGTAATGAAGACATCAAAAGGAAAACATCATTGAGTTTTATTTCTCCTGGAGGAAAGGCATCGTCGTTCAGTAGAAAAAGTACAACAAAATTTGTTGAAATTTTGTATATAAAGTAAATTTTATTAAAATTACTTCATAGGTGCAATTTCTACTAAATTTTATTTAGAAAACGCCCTTTCAAATTAAATTTTTCAATTAACTATAATTGGAAATTTTCAGTAACAAATTATTTTCCACAAAATTTTAAAAAATTCTATTTTGAAAATTTTTTTGGAAAATACAAATTTTGGCATAATTTAAAAGAATATCAATTTTTTGAAGCTCTGATCTCTATTAAATTTTCCATGAAAATAAATTTTCAACGATATTTTCTAAGAAATTCTTGTAGAAAATAAATATTACTGAAATTTACTTTTAAAAGTGAAATTTGTTAACTAAATTAAGTTAACTAAATTTTCTAAAAAAAATGTATTTTTGACACAATTTTCCAAAATATGCAATTTCGACGAAGTTCTCTAGAAAATAATATTACGAAAAAATTTTCATCGCAATTATTTTGGAAAACTTAAATTATGACGAATTTTGTGGAAAAAACTAATTTTGAAATAATTTAAAAAAAATTTCTTTGTTGAAACTCCGATTGTTATCAAATTTTCAATGAAAATACATTTTTGACGATAATTTTTAAAAAATACAATTTTGTTGAAATTTTTTAACAAATCTAATTTTATTGAAATTTACTTTACAAGCTATTTGTGCGGGAGTTACTAAAAAGAGCGTTGCAACTTCGCACATTTTAATTTTCAAAACTAAAATGGAAAATACAGTTTTATGTCAATTTATACTAAATTTAATTTTCTTAGAAAACACCTTTAAAATTTAATTTTTTCCCATTAATTATCTTTAAATAATTTTGTATTTAAGAAATTGAATTTATTTGAAAATGTTGTCTACATTCATTGCATCTTTCAAGAACTTAGAACCGAAGAAATCGTAAAGAAAAATGCAATTTAATCGATTTTATATGAAATTTCGACGATATTTTCTAAAAAGATTAAATTTTTGCCTACTTTTTTAGAAACAACTAAATTTTCAATAAAAATTTTTTTTGTCAAAATTTTCATAAAAATGCAATTTCGACGAAACTTTCTAGAAAAGACAAATATGAAGAAATTTAAAAAAAAACACGTTCATCGCAATTTTTTTAGAAAAAATTAATTTTGACTATTTTATGAAAAATACAAATTTTGACAAAATTTTCAAAAAAAAAATTGTGGTTGATACTCCGTTCTATATAAAATTTTCAATGAAAATACATTTTCGACTAATTTTCTAAAAAATTAAATTTTATTGAAATTTTTTATAACAATTAAATTCTGCTGATTTTTTTGCCTAAATTAATATTTTAGAAAATCTCTTCAATTTGCATTTAAAAATTTTCTGGAAAAAAGACAATTATGAAGAAATTTTATAGAAAAATTCATTTGTAATAATTTTTTTTAGAAAAATGCAATTTTAAAGAAATTTTTGGAATTTTTGTAAATTTTGACAAATCTTTCCGATTTCTGTTAAATTTGCGATGAAAATATAATTGATAATTTTTTTTATAAAAATTAAATTTTAGTGAAATGTTTTTTAACCGTGCAATTTCTACTGAATTTATTTTTTTAGAAAACCTCGTTAAAAGTTCAATTTGTCAGATATGTTTATTTTTTTATTTTTATCAAAAATTGCATTTACTTGAAAACTTAGTCTATATTGCATCTTTAAAGGACTTAGAACAGAAGAAATTATAAAGAAAAAATTAATTTAAACGAAATTTTCTAGAAAAATGAGATTTCGAAGAATTGTCTATGCAATTTTGACGATATTTTCTAGAAAAATTGAATTTTTACCAATTTTCTACAAACAATGAAATTTTCAATAACAAATTATTTTCCACAAAATTTTAAAAAAATCTATGTTGAAGAATTTTTAGAAAATACAAATTTTGACATAATTTAAAAGAATATCAATTTTGTTGAAGCTCTGATTTGTATTAAATTTTCCTTGAAAATAAATTTTCAACGATATTTTCTCAGAAATTTTTGTAAAAAATAAATAATACTGAAATTTACTTTAAAAGTGAAATTTGTTCTAAATTAACTAAATCTATTTTTTTTAGAAAATCTCTACAAAATTATTTAAATTTTCAATAAAAATGTATTTTTGACACAATTTTCCAAAATACGCAATTTCTACGAAGTTCTCTAGAAAAAAAGACAATTATGAAGAAATTTTCATCGCAATTATTTTTTTAGAAAACTTAAATTGTGACTCCGATTGTTACCAAATTTTCAATGAAAATACATTTTCGACGATATTTTCTAAAAAATAAAATTTTGTTGAAATTTTTTTACAAATTTAATTTTATTGAAATTTACTTTAAAAGCGAAATCTATAACAAATTAAACTAAATATATTTTTCAGAAAATCCTTTCAATTTCCATTCTAAAATTTTCTAGAAAAAGACAACAATGAAGAAATCTTGCAGAAAAATAAATTGTCAATGATTTTTTTTTAGAATAGTGCAATTTTAACGAAATTTTTGAAATACATATTTGAAATTTTGACAAAACCTTGCGATTTCGGTTAAGTTTGCAATGAAAATACATATTTGACAATATTTTCTAAAAAATTCAATTCTAAAAAATTATTTTTTTTCATAAAAATGAAAGTTTAGTGAATTGTACTTTAACCGTGCAATTTTTACTAAATTTACTTTTTTAGAAAACATCTTTAAAAACTGCATTCTGTCAGTTTTTTTATTTTTCTCAAAAATTTGCATTTACTTGAAAACTTCATTTATATTGCATCTTTAAAGAATTTAGCGCCGAAGAAACTGTAAAGAATAAAATAAATTTAAACGAAAATTTCTAGAAAATGAGATTTCGAAAAAATTGTCTATGTAATTTCAACGATATTTTTTAGAAAAGTAATTTTTTTGTACCCAATTTTCTAGAAACAATGCAATTTTCAATAAAAAAGTATTTTCCGCAAAATTTTAAAAAATACTATATTGAAGAATTAGTTGAAAATTACAAATTTTGACGAAATTTAAAAAAAAATCAATTTTGTTGAAGCTCCGATTTCTAATAAGTTTTCAATGAAAATAAATATTCGACGTTATTTTCTAAGAAATGCAATATTATTACCGAAATTTCCTTTAAAGTGAAATTTCTACTAAATTAACTAAAACTATTTTTTTAGAAAATCACTACAAAAATTATTTAAATTTTCAAGAAAAATGTATTTTCGACAACATTTTCAAAAAAGTGCAATTTTCACGAAGTTTTCTAGAACAAAGACAATTATGAAGAAGTATTATAAAAAAAATTAGATTTCATCGCAGTTTTTTTAGAAAAATTAAATTTTGACGAATTTTTTGGAAAATGTAAATTTTGACAAATTTTTCAAAGATTCAAAAAAATGTTGAATCTCCGACTTTTACAAAATTTTCAATGGAAATACATTTTCGACGATATTTTCTAAAAATGTATTATGTTGAATTTTTTATATAAATTTATACCTAAATAAACTAAACTGTTGTTTAGAAAAATCTTTTCAATTTCCATTTCAAAATTTTCTAGAAAAAGACAATTATGGAAAAATTGTATAGAAAAATGAAATTGATTTTTTTTAGAAAATTGAAAATTTTACGAAATTTTTGGGATATCTGGAAAATTTTACTGAAATGTACTTTCGACTAAAATTTTACTTTTTTAAAAAAATCAATTTTGTTGAATCTCTGATTTCCATTAAATTCTCAATAAAAATACATTTTTGATGATATTTTATAAGAAATGCAATTTTGTTGAGATTTTTGTAAAAAATAAATAAACTGAAATTTACTTTAAAAGCAAAAATTCTACTAAATTAACTAAAGAAATTCCGCATATTTTCCAGATTATTTTTTTAATTTAATTTTTCCTAAATAATGATGACATTACTTTGATGACATTCTTTACGAACATGGAACCGATAAAATTTTAAAGAAATGTGATTTTTGACGTAATGTTCTGCAACAATGGAATGTTGACATAATTTTCTAAGAAAAAAATATTTGTTCAAAAAAACGTATTTCGAAAATTTCGTTGAGATTGGATTTTTTCAAGAAGTTGAGACAGATCTCATTTTTCTAGCAAATTTCGTTGAAATTGTAATTTTTTTGAAAATTCCGTCGAAACTACACCTTTATAAAAAATTTCTTTGAAATTGTTTTTGGAATTGCATTTCTCTATTTTTGTTTAAAAAAGGGCCTTTCAAAACTGCATTTCTTCCAGAATTTTTTTTTAATTAAGTTTTCTCTGAAAAATTACATTTACTTGAAAATTCCGTCGATAATGCAGCCTACAGCCTCTAGAATCGAAGAAATTGCAAAGGAAAACGCAATTTCAAGGAAATATTCTACAAAAATTAAAATTCTAAAAAATTTTCTACAAAAATTAGATTTCGACAAAACTTCTGGAAAAATGGAATTTTGACATAATTTTCTAGAATAAACTAAATGTTAACTAAAGAATTATTTTTGATATAATTTTCAAAAAACGCAATTTCTATGAAATTTTCTTGAAAAAGCTAGAACTATAATGTTTTTTTTAGAAAACTGCATTTTCCATTGTATTTTTTAAGAAAAACTCCTTTTTCAAAGTATTTTTTTAGAAAAATACTTTTTTCAATAATTTTTTTAGACAAATTCAATTTTAACGTAATTTTTGGAGAATACAAATTAAAAAAAAAACAATTTTTTTGGCACTGCGATTTCTATTATATATTCAATTAAGAAAATTAACGACGAAATTTTCAAAAAAAAAATTAATTTGTTTTGAATGTTTCGCCATTTATTATACCAGTGTGACTCAGAAACACTCTCGCTATAGAAAATAGATCACACTCGAACTAAATTCACTTTTTTCAAAGCTCAAAAATACACACAAATTCGATTATATCACAAGACTTTTATTTACATTTGTTTTTTCAATTAAAACCCCTAAAATAACTTAGGCAACGGGCAAATGAGCACCGGAGGGTTGGAAACCGTTTTCATCAGCAACATAGGTAACGGTGAATTTTTCGCCGGTCTTCTCATCAACCCAGGAGAAGGAACCGTGGACAACGATGGCTTCGTGATCGGTACCGACATCCTTCAATTTACCGTCGGCGGATTGTTGGGTACCATCGGAGGTGGCAAAAGAGTGGGAGAAGTCTTCGGGTCCAACATCACGGACATCTTCCAAGATTTCAACATCGGGACGAGGAGCAGCCAAGGCAACGGCGCAGAGAGCAGCGAAAACGATGAGAAGTTTCATTTTGATGTAGTGTTTTAAAAGTTCTAGACTTATTTGACGTTTTGTGCAAAGCGATGCTTGCATTTATAGTCGAAAAGATGTGGCTCAAAATGCAAAACTGGATTAATAAAAATTAGAATGAATTATTAATTAAATTATTCTATATTTGCATAAGATGTTTGCTAATTGCCGTTTATTAAGATCAGGTTCACAGTCATCTGCGACTGCATTGTTCTGAATGAATTTATTATCATGAGTAGAACAAATCTGGACTGGTACTTTTCCAATTTTGTCTCGTATTTTCAGTCAATCCCCGCTCGTATTTAGTGTTGTATGTAAAATTCTGAAATTATGTTCTAAAAGTCGACCTCTGAGATATATGTACCGGGTGTTTTTTTTACAGCTTTGTTTTTCGAATAGAGATAAAACTGGCATTTTGTGGTCAAATCTGGCAACTCTAATGTCATTTATGTTCAGTTTGGTTTGCCATTTCATCATGAACAGGTTGACAAAAGAACAACGCTTGCAAATCGTGCAAATTTATTTCGAAAATAATGGTTCAGTTCGCGAAGTTTACCGCAAGCTCCGTCCATTTTATGGTCGACATAATCGTCCATCAGAGCAATTAATTCGGTTAACCATGGATCGTTTTCGCACTACGTTTACTCTATGTGATAATACGCATCCGCAGAGACGTCGAACAGTGCGCACCGAAGAAACAATTGCCGCTGTAGAGCGAAGTGTTGAAGAGGACCCGAATGAATCGATTCGCAACCGTGCACAGCAATTGGAGCTGTGGAGAGCTAATGGAGACCGGTATATAGAGCCATGATAACCGACTATTTTGTTCCCGAATTGGATGACATGAATGTGGATGAGTTGTGGTTCCAACAAGACGGCGCTACATGCCACACAGCGCACGTCACAATCGATTTATTAAAGGAAACATTCGATGAGCGCATAATTTCGCGGAATGGACCTGTCAATTGGCCACCAAGATCGTGTGATTTGACACCATTGGATTATTTTCTTTGGGGATATGTGAAGTCGCTCGTCTACGCCAACAAACCAGAAACGTTAGGGGAATTGGAAGCCAACATTCGTGGCGTTATTGCCGACATACGGCCCCATATGCTCGAAAAAGTGGTTGAAAATTGGACCTGTAGAATTGGCTTTATTCGAGCCAGCCGCGGCGGCCACATGCCCGAAATCATATTTAAACACTAATGGCATAAAATTATCCTTCCAATAAAGCCAAATTGATGGACCTTAAAACGATTTTCTTGTGTTTTATTTCAATTCGAAGTTCTATACCCCTAAAAAAAACGATATGTTTGTACGTACCTCTATACTAGAGTCGACCTCTGAGGTATTCCTCTATACTAGAGTCGACCTCTGAGGTCTTCCTCTCTACTAGAGTCGACCTCTGAGGTCTTCCTCTCTACTAGAGTCGACCTCTGAGGTCTTCCTCTCTACTAGAGTCGACCTCTGAGGTCTTCCTCTCTACTAGAGTCGACCTCTGAGGTCTTCCTCTATACTAGAGTCGACCTCTGAGGTCTTCCTCTATACTAGAGTCGACCTCTGAGGTCTTCCTCTATACTAGAGTCGACCTCTGAGGTCTTCCTCTATACTAGAGTCGACCTCTGAGGTCTTCCTCTATACTAGAGTCGACCTCTGAGGTCTTCCTCTATACTAAGGTCGGCCTCTGAGGTCTTCCTCTATACTAGAGTCGACCTCTGAGGTCTTCCTCTAAACTAGAGTCGACCTCTGAGGTCTGAGGGCTTCCTCTATACTAGAGTCGACTTCTGAGGTCCTCCTCTATACTAGAGTCGACCTCTGAGGTCTTACTCTATACTAGAGTCGACTTCTGAGGTATTCCTCTATACTAGAGTCGACCTCTGAGGTATTCCTCTATACTAGAGTCGACCTCTGAGGTCTTCCTCTATACTAGAGTCGACCTCTGAGGTCTTCTTCTATACTAGAGTCGACCTCTGAGGTCTTCCTCTATACTAGAGTCGACTTCTGAGGTATTCCTCTATACTAGAGTCGACCTCTGAGGTCTGAGGGCTTCCTCTATACTAGAGTCGACCTCTGAGGTCTTCCTCTATACTTTTTTTTTTTTTTTTTTGGGACGTAGTGATAGCGCGCTATCAACTAGTGGTCCTACACTTGAACGACCACCCCGGGACCGCTTTCGCATTACTTCGGGGTGGGTTCTTTACTGCTTAAAGCAGTTGGTATCTTATCCTACTCCCCCATCCTATATACGATTATATATAGATTAGGGGTTCGGCAATCTGTTATTCTGTACCTCAGATTTCGCTCGTAGAATATGTTCTATAAATGATGAGCACGCCTTCCAATTTTCTACCTTCTCCATCATTATGTTAACAAAATTCTCCGCTGTAATGTTGGCTCTTATGGATCGGTTGAGTTCGCGTCTTAACTGTTCCCAGGCACAACAGACAAATATTGTGTGTTCGACAGTATCGTTTATTTCTCCGCACATGTCACATATTCCATGCTCTCTTATATTATATTTCTCCAGGTATGTCGCAAAGTTTCCATGCCCGCTTAATGCTTGTGTTAGGAAGAAATTTATTTCACCATGCTTTCTTTCCACCCATTTTTCAATATTTGGGATCAATTTGTGAGTCCATCTGCCAGTTTGTTCTGTATCCCATCTCAGTTGCCACTTCTGATACAATCTTTTTCTTGCATTTAACTTTATGGACTTACGGTTAAGGTCGTGCAGCATTCCTACATTTGCTATTGATTTAGTCTCCTCGTATATTTCTCTCCTCTCTTCCAGAAGTAAATCTACGGGAGGTATACTAGCTAGTACAGCCGCTGCTGAAGTCGAAATTGTGCGATACGCCGACGTAACTCGAATTGTAGCCATTCGTTGAACTTTTTCAAGTCTACTTGTTAGTGACAAGCGTTCTCGTACTTTGTTACTTATAATAGGAGCCGCGTAGAGCATCTGTGCATATGAGACACCTGCGATCAATTTCCTGGTCGTTTGCCTCGGTCCTCGTATATTTGGCATTATTTGCGCCAGTTTTCTAGCTGTTCCTAGGGCCTTCTCTGATACCACTTTTACATGTTCAGCAAAAGTGATTCCCCCATCAATGTAGACACCAAGATATTTTAAACTCTTGTTTATTTTAATGTTGTATCCGTCAACGTGGAATTGGGGATAAACGAAAGATCTCCGCTTGGTAACCAGGATTGCCTCAGTTTTTGACGCTGCAAGTTGTAGATGTTTGGATTTTAACCACCTATTTACTCTACCTATTCTTTTTCACAAATCCGAATTGCATTGGGGAGAACCCTCCGTTTGCATATAGCTCAGCTTCTAATCTATTCAACAGTAATCTCTCCAAAAATTTTCCCGAATTGTCCAGTAGGCACAACGGCCGGAAGGATGAAGGGTTATCTAGGGGTTTATCTCCCTTACGTAGGAGAACTAACTTCTGCTTTTTCCAAATATTTGGGAATATGCCTGTCTTCAAACACATATTAAATGTATCGGTAAACAATTCCGGCCAGCATTGTGCTGTAAGTGTTATGATTTCGTTTGGCACTCCATCTGGACCAGGTGCCTTAGCTTTTTTCAGCTTTCTTGCGGTATATAAAATTTCTTCATTTGAGAAGGGCTCGTATTCTCCTGCTGATTCTACTGTTGGGAAGTAAATACTTGGGGACGTTGCTTTTGGGAACAGTGTCTCTACAATAGTTCGCGCCCAATCTGGGTTTGTTATACCAGGGATCTTGTTGCGGTTTCCCATCTTCTTCATTACAATTCGATATGGGAGTCCCCAGGGATCGTTATTTATTTCATCGCAAAGCGCTTCCCATGACTTTCTTTTAGAGTGTTTGATAGCTTCTTTGAGTTTCTTCCTTGCTTCTCTGTATTGATCCATATAGAAGGGGTCGCCCTTTTTTCGTGTGGCCATTCTTTTTGCTTTAAGACACTCTTTCCTCAGTAGTGCAATTTCGTTCGTCCACCAATATGCTGGTTTATGACAATTTTGAGGCATCTTAATTTTTGGCATTGCTGCGTTACATATTTCAGTCAATACTCCATTAAACTCTTGTACGACTTGGTGGATATTAACACTATTCGTTGTAGAGTGCCTTTCTTTTAGTCTTGTTAACGCTGCTTCGCATGCTTCGGTGTTAAGCTTACGAGTATTCCAGCGACGTCTTGAGGGAATATTTGGCATCTCTTGACTAGAGCGTTCCATTTCTATAAGGATGTATTGATGGTCGCTAAGTGTTTCGTCCTCTAGTACTTCCCATTTTTTACATTTTTCAGCTACACATATCGACGCAGCCGAAATGTCTATAATTGTGCCGGAATCCCCTCTCCGGAATGTTGGAGAATTTCCCTGATTCAGTACTAAGAGATCGAGAGAAGACATCAATTCACTAACCGCTGCTCCTCTTCTATCCAATCTATCCGACATCCATTCGGGAGATTTACTATTAAAATCTCCTACTATTATAACTGCAGTCTTTCCTGTTTTCACATTTTCTTCCAATTTAGAGAGCCTTATGAGGAAATCCAAAAGCTCCATATTTGGAGAGAAGTAGCAACTGTATATGCGGATGCCCATAGTATGAACTACTACGAAGTTTTCGTGATTTTCTTCAATTTTGTCTATTGTCAGATCCTGATTTCGAATGAAAATTGAAGCCCTTCCCAATTTATCCTGGTACCACTGTTTGTTGTCTTGTTTTTTGTATTGTTCACTTATGAGAACTACATCTACGTCCATTTGTATAGCGTTGTTCAGCATCAGTTCTTGAGCTTCACGTCCTCTTCCCAGATTAATTTGTAGATATTTAAGACGCATTCTTGTTACCACACGCGGCTTCGCTGCCAATATAGTGATTCACGTTCCGAGAGCCAGCCTCTAGGCATATTACACATCGTGGGTTATTTCTACACTCTCTGACCTTGTGTCCATTAATTCCACATCTCATGCAGATCTGACTGCGATCTTTTCCCTGGCAAAGCCGAGCTAAGTGGCCTAGTTCCAAGCATCTAAAACATCGTTTGGCAAAGGTTTTCTCTCTTACCCTGCATACTACTAGTCCGATTCTAATCTTTTTATTCTTCAATATAGCGATTGCGTGGTTGGCAGGAAGTTCTACTAAGGCCTGTTTTGTCCCTCCATATGAATCGCGTATATTCTTGACTTTAAATTTGGTTGCATCAGTTTCTTTAGTAACTTTTAGGATACTTTGGATTATTTCATCTGCATCTGTTGACTCCTCCATGTCCCTTATGTCGATATGAAATTTATCTGCCAGGGTTTTCACTTGTAAGTCCGTTCCTAGCGAGCTTTTTAATGCGGTCTCAAGTTTCTTAGCCTGCCCATCTCCTTTCATCATCTCTACGAATACGTTGCCATCTTTTGTTTTTCGTATTTTCTTTATGTTAATGCCACTTTCTTCGGGCTTTATTGCTGTTTTCATCTTCTTCAAAATTTCAGCATAGCTAGAGCTGCCGGCAGTGATCGTAATTGCTTCGTTTCTTGGTTTTATAGGTTTCTTCTTTTTTTTCCTATTGAGTCTCCTCTTCTTGTTTTCGACGGTTGACCATTGTTGTTCACTTTCCGTGTTTTCGCTACTTTGCAACTGATCTGCCATCCGAACCTTTTTATTGGTTCTGTCTGCATCTGGAGTAGGAGAAGCGGCCCTTTTGAAAGTATCTTGGACGGGTATCTTTGTCTCCGTTTGCATTTCCCTATCGACGGTAGTTACCGCATATTTATCTGGGTTTGTACTTTGAACAGCAATCAACGCGATGGCTTCTCGATTCTCGCGGAGCTGTTGGTACAATGCAAAAGCTTGTGCAAGGTTATCTCTAATTGGTTTGTGCACGTTTTTTGCATCCGCTACTACTGCGTTCATAGCGCAGAGCTTGTTTCCAAGGTTCACGAATGCTTGTTCTTCCTCATTTCGTAACCGAATGAGGTGGATCTCATCATTTATGATCTCATCCTCTATACTAGAGTCGACCTCTGAGGTCTTCCTCTATACTAGAGTCGACCTCTGAGGTCTTCCTCTATACTAGAGTCGACCTCTGAGGTCTTCCTCTATACTAGAGTCGACCTCTGAGGTCTTCCTCTATACTAGAGTCGACCTCTGAGGTCTGAGGGCTTCCTCTATACTAGAGTCGACCTCTGAGGTCCTCCTCTATACTAGAGTCGACCTCTGAGGTCCTCCTCTATACTAGAGTCGACCTCTGAGGTCTTACTCTATATACTAGAGTCGACCTCTGAGGTCTGAGGGCTTCCTCTATACTAGAGTCGACCTCTGAGGTCCTCCTCTATACTAGAGTCGACCTCTGAGGTCCTCCTCCATACTAGAGTCGACCTCTGAGGTCCTCCTCTATACTAGAGTCGACCTCTGAGGTCTTACTCTATACTAGAGTCGACCTCTGAGGTCTTACTCTATACTAGAGTCGACCTCTGAGGTCTTACTCTATACTAGAGTCGACCTCTGAGGTCTTACTCTATACTAGAGTCGACCTCTGAGGTCTGACTCTATACTAGAGTCGACCTCTGAGGTCTTCATCTATACTAGAGTCGACCTCTGAAGTCTTCCTCTCTACTAGAGTCGACCTCTGAGGTCTTCCTCTATACTAGAGTCGACCTCTGAGGTCTTCCTCTCTACTAGAGTCGACCTCTGAAGTCTTCCTCTCTACTAGAGTCGACCTCTGAGGTCTGACTCTATACTAGAGTCGACCTCTGAGGTCTTCCCCTATACTAGAGTCGACCTCTGAGGTCTTCCTCTATACTAGAGTCGACCTCTGAGGTCTTCCTCTATACTAGAGTCGACCTCTGAGGTCTTCCTCTATACTAGAGTCGACCTCTGAGGTCCTCCTCCATACTAGAGTCGACCTCTGAGGTCCTCCTCTATACTAGAGTCGACCTCTGAGGTCTTACTCTATACTAGAGTCGACCTCTGAGGTCTTACTCTATACTAGAGTCGACCTCTGAGGTCTTACTCTATACTAGAGTCGACCTCTGAGGTCTTACTCTATACTAGAGTCGACCTCTGAGGTCTGACTCTATACTAGAGTCGACCTCTGAGGTCTTCATCTATACTAGAGTCGACCTCTGAAGTCTTCCTCTCTACTAGAGTCGACCTCTGAGGTCTTCCTCTATACTAGAGTCGACCTCTGAGGTCTTCCTCTCTACTAGAGTCGACCTCTGAAGTCTTCCTCTCTACTAGAGTCGACCTCTGAGGTCTGACTCTATACTAGAGTCGACCTCTGAGGTCTTCCCCTATACTAGAGTCGACCTCTGAGGTCTTCCTCTATACTAGAGTCGACCTCTGAGGTCTTCCTCTATACTAGAGTCGACCTCTGAGGTCTTCCTCTATACTAGAGTCGACCTCTGAGGTCTTCCTCTATACTAGAGTCGACCTCTGAGGTCTGACTCTATACTAGAGTCGACCTCTGAGGTCTTCCCCTATACTAGAGTCGACCTCTGAGGGCTTCCTCTATACTAGAGTCGACCTCTGAGGTCCTCCTCTATACTAGAGTCGACCTCTGAGGTCCTCCTCCATACTAGAGTCGACCTCTGAGGTCCTCCTCTATACTAGAGTCGACCTCTGAGGTCTTACTCTATACTAGAGTCGACCTCTGAGGTCTTACTCTATACTAGAGTCGACCTCTGAGGTCTTACTCTATACTAGAGTCGACCTCTGAGGTCTGACTCTATACTAGAGTCGACCTCTGAGGTCTTCATCTATACTAGAGTCGACCTCTGAAGTCTTCCTCTATACTAGAGTCGACCTCTGAGGTCTTCCCCTATACTAGAGTCGACCTCTGAGGTCTTCCTCTATACTAGAGTCGACCTCTGAGGTCTTCCTCTATACTAGAGTCGACCTCTGAGGTCTTCCTCTCTACTAGAGTCGACCTCTGAGGTCTTCCTCTATACTAGAGTCGACCTCTGAGGTCTTCCTCTATAATAGAGTCGACCTCTGAGGTCTTCCTCTATAATAGAGTCGACCTCTGAGGTCTTCCTCTATAATAGAGTCGACCTCTGAGGTCTTCCTCTATAATAGAGTCGACCTCTGAGGTCTTCCTCTATAATAGAGTCGACCTCTGAGGTCTTCCTCTATACTAGAGTCGACCTCTGAAGTCTTCCTCTATACTAGAGTCGACCTCTGAGGTATTCCTCTATACTAGAGTCGAGGTCTTCCTCTCTACTAGGGTCGACTTCTGAGGTCTTCCTCTCTACTAGGGTCGACTTCTGAGGTCTTCCTCTCTACTAGAGTCGACCTCTGAGGTCTTCCTCTCTACTAGAGTCGACCTCTGAGGTCTTCCTCTATACTAGAGTCGACCTCTGAGGTCTTCCTCTATACTAGAGTCGACCTCTGAGGTCTTCCTCTATACTAGAGTCGACCTCTGAGGTCTGAGGGCTTCCTCTATACTAGAGTCGACCTCTGAGGTCCTCCTCTATACTAGAGTCGACCTCTGAGGTCCTCCTCCATACTAGAGTCGACCTCTGAGGTCCTCCTCTATACTAGAGTCGACCTCTGAGGTCTTACTCTATACTAGAGTCGACCTCTGAGGTCTTACTCTATACTAGAGTCGACCTCTGAGGTCTTACTCTATACTAGAGTCGACCTCTGAGGTCTTACTCTATACTAGAGTCGACCTCTGAGGTCTTACTCTATACTAGAGTCGACCTCTGAGGTCTGACTCTATACTAGAGTCGACCTCTGAGGTCTTCATCTATACTAGAGTCGACCTCTGAAGTCTTCCTCTATACTAGAGTCGACCTCTGAGGTCTTCCTCTATACTAGAGTCGACCTCTGAGGTCTTCCTCTATACTAGAGTCGACCTCTGAGGTCTTCCTCTCTACTAGAGTCGACCTCTGAGGTCTTCCTCTATACTAGAGTCGACCTCTGAGGTCTTCCTCTATAATAGAGTCGACCTCTGAGGTCTTCCTCTATAATAGAGTCGACCTCTGAGGTCTTCCTCTATAATAGAGTCGACCTCTGAGGTCTTCCTCTATAATAGAGTCGACCTCTGAGGTCTTCCTCTATACTAGAGTCGACCTCTGAAGTCTTCCTCTATACTAGAGTCGACCTCTGAGGTCTTCCTCTATACTAGAGTTGACCTCTGAGGTCTTCCTCTATACTAGAGTCGACCTCTGAGGTCTTCTTCTATACTAGAGTCGACTTCTGAGGTATTCCTCTATACTAGAGTCGACCTCTGAGGTCTGAGAGCTTCCTCTATACTAGAGTCGACCTCTGAGGTCCTCCTCTATACTAGAGTCGACCTCTGAGGTCTTCCTCTATACTAGAGTCAACCTCTGAGGTATTCCTCTATACTAGAGTCGACCTCTGAGGTCTTCCTCTCTACTAGAGTCGACCTCTGAGGTCTTCCTCTCTACTAGAGTCGACCTCTGAGGTCTTCCTCTCTACTAGAGTCGACCTCTGAGGTCTTCCTCTATACTAGAGTCGACCTCTGAGGTTTTCCTCTATACTAGAGTCGACCTCTGAGGTTTTCCTCTATACTAGAGTCGACCTCTGAGGTCTTCCTCTATAATAGAGTCGACCTCTGAAGTCTTCCTCTATACTAGAGTCGACCTCTGAGGTCTTCCTCTATACTAGAGTCGACCTCTGAGGTCTTCCTCTATACTAGAGTCGACCTCTGAGGTCTTCCTCTATACTAGAGTCGACCTCTGAGGTATTCCTCTATACTAGAGTCGACTTCTGAGGTATTCCTCTATACTAGAGTCGACCTCTGAGGTCTGAGGGCTTCCTCTATACTAGAGTCGACCTCTGAGGTCCTCCTCTATACTAGAGTCGACCTCTGAGGTCCTCCTCTATACTAGAGTCGACCTCTGAGGTCTTCCTCTCTACTAGAGTCGACCTCTGAGGTCTTCCTCTATACTAGAGTCGACCTCTGAGGTATTCCTCTATACTAGAGTCGACCTCTGAGGTCTTCCTCTCTACTAGAGTCGACCTCTGAGATATTCCTCTATACTAGAGTCGACCTCTGAGGTCTTCCTCTCTACTAGAGTCGACCTCTGAGGTCTTCCTCTCTACTAGAGTCGACCTCTGAGGTCTTCCTCTCTACTAGAGTCGACCTCTGAGGTCTTCCTCTATACTAGAGTCGACCTCTGAGGTTTTCCTCTATACTAGAGTCGACCTCTGAGGTTTTCCTCTATACTAGAGTCGACCTCTGAGGTCTTCCTCTATAATAGAGTCGACCTCTGAGGTCTTCCTCTATACTAGAGTCGACCTCTGAGGTATTCCTCTATACTAGAGTCGACCTCTGAGGTCTTCCTCTCTACTAGAGTCGACCTCTGAGGTCTTCCTCTCTACTAGAGTCGACCTCTGAGGTCTTCCTCTATACTAGAGTCGACCTCTGAGGTTTTCCTCTATACTAGAGTCGACCTCTGAGGTCTTCCTCTATAATAGAGTCGACCTCTGAGGTCTTCCTCTATACTAGAGTCGACCTCTGAAGTCTTCCTCTATACTAGAGTCGACCTCTGAGGTCTTCCTCTATACTAGAGTCGACCTCTGAGGTCTTCCTCTATACTAGAGTCGACCTCTGAGGTCTTCCTCTATACTAGAGTCGACCTCTGAGGTCTTCCTCTATACTAGAGTCGACCTCTGAGGTCTTCCTCTATACTAGAGTCGACCTCTGAGGTCTTCCTCTATACTAGAGTCGACCTCTGAGGTCTTCCTCTATACTAGAGTCGACCTCTGAGGTCTGAGGGCTTCCTCTATACTAGAGTCGACCTCTGAGGTCCTCCTCTATACTAGAGTCGACCTCTGAGGTCTGAGGGCTTCCTCTATACTAGAGTCGACCTCTGAGGTCCTCCTCTATACTAGAGTCGACCTCTGAGGTCTTCCTCTATACTAGAGTCGACCTCTGAGGTATTCCTCTATACTAGAGTCGACCTCTGAGGTCTTCCTCTCTACTAGAGTCGACCTCTGAGGTCTTCCTCTATACTAGAGTCGACCTCTGAGGTCTTCCTCTATACTAGAGTCGACCTCTGAGGTCTTCCTCTATAATAGAGTCGACCTCTGAGGTCTTCCTCTATACTAGAGTCGACCTCTGAGGTATTCCTCTATACTAGAGTCGACCTCTGAGGTCTTCCTCTCTACTAGAGTCGACCTCTGAGGTCTTCCTCTATACTAGAGTCGACCTCTGAGGTCTTCCTCTATACTAGAGTCGACCTCTGAGGTCTTCCTCTATACTAGAGTCGACCTCTGAGGTCTTCCTCTATACTAGAGTCGACCTCTGAGGTCTTCCTCTATACTAGAGTCGACCTTTGAGGTCTTCCACTCTACTAGAGTCGACCTCTGAGGTCTTCCTCTCTACTAGAGTCGACCTCTGAGGTCTTCCTCTCTACTAGAGTCGACCTCTGAGGTCTTCCTCTCTACTAGAGTCGACCTCTGAGGTCTTCCTCTCTACTAGAGTCGACCTCTGAGGTCTTCCTCTATACTAGAGTCGACCTCTGAGGTCTTCCTCTATACTAGAGTCGACCTCTGAGGTCTTCCTCTATACTAGAGTCGACCTCTGAGGTCTTTCTCTATATAAATAGTTGCCGACGTAGTATTTTTCTATACT
The DNA here is from genome assembly GCA_963930755.1 of Eudasyphora cyanicolor. NCBI lineage: Eukaryota > Metazoa > Arthropoda > Insecta > Diptera > Muscidae > Eudasyphora > Eudasyphora cyanicolor. The sequence goes on from OZ005735.1 coordinate 269,550,084, forward strand.
AATAATTTATACTAGAGTCGACGTCTTAGGTTTTCCTCTATACTAGAGTCTACATATGAGGATTTCCTCTTTTCTAGAGTCGACATCGGAGGTCTTCCACTATACCAGAGTCGAATTCTGCGATATTCCTCTGTCCCACAGTTAACTTCTATAGTCCTACTCTACATATACTTAAGTCGATTATTAATCGCTGTTTAAATGAACCCGTGATATTGTTTGAATTTCTTAAAAACCTTTTATATTTAGGAATTATACCGAATTATTTGAATATAGTTAAAGTATTTTTGGAACAAGTTTCAAGAACGAAATCCCCATTAATACAAATTCAGGACCTATCGTTGTCTGGAAGCCTAGCAACAGAATATATTTGAAAAAAAAATCATTACGCTACTTAAATTATTTATCAACCGATCGTTTACAAACAAATTTGAAAAATAATTTCCTCAATTTCAATATGTTTTGTTTATGAGTGACGGAGAAACAAACCTGTTTTTGTTGAATTAGTATCTGCTGTGTTGTTTTTAGTTTTTTTTTGTGATAGAATAATAATAAAAATTAAATTCGGGTTTGTGTCTTAAGTCTTTTGTATGGCAACAACGAAGAAATTCAGAATATCAATCGGAGAATTGTCGCTAAGTATTGACAAATGATTTTTATGAAAGAAAATGTCATTCTTGTTTTGTTTATTAATATTCTCATATGTCAGCTCATGCATATTTAGGTGCTAATTAACAAATTTAAATTGTTACTATTGATTTTGAATTTATTTGAGACAAACGCCAGATATAAACCAGAGAAGAAGTAAACGTTTTAAATTACAGTTAGACAATTTGTGTTTTTTAAGTAGTTAATTGCAATTTAATAGTTTTGCTGATTTAAATCATGTTTTTGATTTTTTTGGGCAATAATGGACACATGACTGATCCAAATATTTTTTTAATTTGAAATTTGCATATTCATCTTAAATAATATCATTAATATATATATATATACATAAATAAAAGAGACTGCGAAAGAAGATCATGCAATAGCGAGCGTAGTACAAAAAAACGCCTATGTTAGTATTAGATGGGAACGAAGAAGACGAGTCGATTATTTAAATGTTATTAATAAGAAACAGAGTTCAATAGATACACGGACTGTCAAAAAATGCCTTAAACTGGAAACATTGATTGGGGAAGGGACTCCATAAAGTGAATATATTCAAGATAGTCATAAAAATCCGTCCATCTCCATAAAAAATTTCATCATTTGTTGTCTTGTTTTTGTTATACAGTATTTTACGCTTAGCTGCATTGCCCTTAAGCGCCTTTTGTCTTTACCCGCACAAAAAGGGGACAATTTTCTGCACTTAACTTTCAGTAGAAAATATTATGTTTACGTGCATTTCGTTTAAGTGCACACTTCAGTTAATAGCATTATTTTTTCTGTCACTTATGGTCATTGTTCATACAATGCTGCAATAAAGAAAAAAATTCTCTTTGTTTGTTTTTTTTCATTTTCAATGTTCAGAGAGAACTTGGGAGAAAATCAAATGTTTTGCAATTGCAAAAATTCATAATTAGGAAACACAGCCCTATAGATACAAGGACTGACATAAAATGCCCAAAACTGGAAGAATTGATTAGGAAAGGGACCCCATAAATTGTAGATATTCTAGATCATCATAAAAAATCCATCTATCTCCATCAAAAAAGTTCATCATTGCTTATCTTGTTTTTGTTATATAGTATTTTTCGCTTAAGTGCCTTGCACTTAAGTGCAAGGCACTTTTCGGGACACGGTGGTGCCAAACGTGTGTAATAGGGTACAGTGGTTTAAAAACGGTCTTTTCGGGACACGGTGGTGCCAAACGTGTAAAATAGGGTACAGTGGTTTAAAAATGTACTTTTCGGGACACGGTGGTGCCAAACGTGTAAAATAGGGTACAGTGGTTTAAAAATGTTAAATACGGTCCCATGGTTCTAGGATAGATTTTGTAACATAAACTAGAGATCGGAAGTGATTTTTGGAAATTCTAACTTTAAGAGGCACAGTGGGGCAAAACGGGTTAATTATGGTGCATTGGGACAAAAATGAATCAATCTGGAAAAATTTGAAGTTAAACTTGAGATGTGAAGAGCACAGTGGGTCAAAAAAATTAAATAATGTATAGTGGCCAAAAATGGTACAGTGGATAAAATGTGATTAAATATGGTACATTTAAGGGTAAAGTTTGGTAGAGTGGGGACAAATTTGAGATATGGTACAGTGAGACAAAAGAGTTAGATACGGTAGAGTGGGACAAAAATGTGTTAACTATGATACAGTGGGAGAAAAAGGATTACATATGGTACAGTGTGACAAAAATTGGTTAGCTATGGTACAGTGAGTCAAAACGGGACAAAAGGGGGTAAGTATGGTATAGTGGTGAACATTTTTAAATATGGTACAGTGAGACAAAAAGGGTTAAATATGGCTCAGTGGGGCAAAAATAGTTAAATATGGTAAAGTAGGACAAACTGGATTAAATATGGTACAGTGTTGCAAAAATTTTTTAACTATGATACAGTGGGACAAAATGAATCAAATATGATACAAAGGGGCAAAAAGGATTAAATACGGTAGTATAAAAAAGTGGTTAACTATGGTACAGTGGGTCAAAAAGGGGCATAAATGTGTTAAATATGTTACAGTGGAGCAAATAGGATTAAATGCGGTACAGTGGGGCAAAAAGTGTTAAATATGTTACAGGGAGACAAAGTGTTTAATATTGCACAATGGGACAAAAAAGAGTTAACCATAGTACAGCGGGGAAAATATAGTTAAAAATGGTACAGTGAGACAAAATGGGTTTAAGTGGGCCAAAAAGCCTTACCTCGGAAATAGTAAGGCAAAATGTGTTAACTATGGTACAGAGGGACAAAAATGATTAAATATGGTACAATGTGACAATAATGGTTGACTACTGTACAGTGGGTCAAAAAAGGTTAAATATGATACCGTGGGGAAAAAATGGTTAAAAATGCTACAGTAGGACAAAATTGGTCAAATATGGTACTGTAAAACAAAAAGGTGCTAAATATAAGCAAAATCATGGATCTAGGGAGAGAAGGCAACAACTGGAGCATAAATATGAGATAAGAAGTCCTTTTTTCAAATCTTATGATTTTAGTTTAAGTTTAATATTGTGGTGCAGAGTGGCTAAAAGGCGTTAAATAGGGTTGAGTATAGCAAAAGGGTAAAATGTGGTATAGTGAAACAAGAAGGGTTAAATATAGTACAGTGGGGTAAAAAATTGTTAAATACGGTAAAGTGCGGCAAAATGGTAAATGTGGTAAGTGGGGGAAAAGTGTTATATATAGTCTCCGATATGTATACAATTGCATACTTTAGAAGAACAGTGAAATAATAAAATATTGAATTAAGTTAAGTAGTGCAGTGATACATAACCAGAGAATGATGAGAGAATAAGGCACGGTATGGTAAAAAGTTAAACGTGTCACAGATAGGGGACATAAAGGGCCTAAAATACGGCCTAAGGTTGCGAATATGGCTCTTAGAATATAAACTATGATTTTTTTTTCTAAATGCACACATTCAGTGGCACTGTTGGGGCAAAAACTATAAAATGTTGTACAGTGGTGCAAAAATGGTTAATTATGACACATTGGGTTAAATGTGGTACAATGGAGAGAAAATGATTAAATATGATCTCAATGGCAATTGTAAGTCTTGCAACTTAAACTAGGCATTTCATTTTTTTAAATTAAAGATTTTAAAGACACCGTGGAGCAAACATTGTTTTATATTGTACCAGGGTGTGAATGTAGCTATTGGAATATAAACTAGGGGAAAAAGGAAAATTATGATCCAAATAATAGTTTTTAACATTTAGAGGCACAGAAGGGAAAAGAGATAAATATCGTACCTTGATGCCGGGAACATAATCAAAAAATTAATCGGAGATTTTCGTATTTTATTGTACACATTAATTTTTCCCCATATGGAATAGTCATTTGTTTTTACATATTCTACTGTACCCTAAACAGAAATTATATAAATAATGGGGGCTGCGAAGCGCACCGGGTTAAAGCTAGTATATACATATATTCTACATCGTCGTAAAATATAGCGTGATCCATATCGAGGTTCCCTACTTTTTTAAGGCAAAAACACAGACAATTGAAATTGAATGGGGAATGTTTATTATCATTTGAAAGAACATTATTTGGCATTTATTTTTTAAAGATTATGTCTATCAAATGTCGGCCGCGGCTACGTCTCAGATGGTCCATCCGTTGAGTCCTATTTTCGATGACTCGTTCGAGCATTTCGACTGGTAACTGGCGAATGACACGCGTAAGTCGTAAGTCTTTCCATGATGAAATGCCAAACAATAGTTAACAAAAATAACATGACAGCATGGCACGACTCACAGGTGATCTGTCAATAAAAGGCTATTGAAAAAAGTATCTCTACTTGGATCACCCTATACATTCATCCGCATCAAAAAATTTCATCATTGTTTTTGAAATTATTTATTTTCGCTTAGCTGCGTTACACTTAAGTGCCTTTTGTGTTTACCTATACAAAAGGGAACATTTTCTGTACGTTGGTTCACTTTTAGTAGAACATATTATGGTTACGTGCATTTCGTTTAAGTGCATATTTCAGTTAACAGCATTATTATCCGCACACCTTAGAGAGGAGGGTATATATCATTTGCTACGAGCCAAAAGTGTAACACATCGAAGGAGTGGCCCAAGACCCCAATTATGTTTGGTGGAAATTTGATTTGGGTCATTTTAAGTCATTTGAGCAATGTCCGTCCTCCGTCCGTCCGTCCATCCGTCCTCCGTATGTCCTCCGCCCGTCCGTCTGTCTGTCTGCTGGCTGGTGCGCACGATAACTCTCGAAAGTAGATGGGCCATATTGGTTCACTCCTACTAGTACCTCCCCCACAAAGGATTAACATTTAGTGAAATATTGGTTATTTAATAACTTCTATACTACTTACTCGAATCTTCTGGAATTTCACATATAGTATTAGTTTATTAGTCGCTATCAGCTCGAGAAAAATGGGCGAAGTTGCCACGTCGCTTTTGGTACCTCCCACACAAATGGACAATTTTGAACCAAAAGTTAATAGCTTATAACGTTATTACCAGTGCATACAAAGTACAGTGTAATGGTTTAATAGTATCTACAATACAGTGAAAAATTGGCATTATTGCCACGCACGCTCCTTTTGGTACCTCCCATACAAATGGACCATTTTGTACCAAGAGTTTCCAGCATATAACTTTAATACCAGTGCAGACAACTACTTGAAATTTCGTACAGTGCAATGCTATTATAGTACCTAGAGTCTAGAGAAAAGTGACCGTAATTGACACGTCCCTGTTGGTACCTTCACACAAATGGACCATTTTACACCAAAAGATAACATCTTATAACTTTAATACCAGTGCATATTAATACTTGGAATTTTTTACAGTGTAACGATTTTATAGTACCTATATTCCAGAGAAAAGTGACCGTTGTTGGTTCGCCCATTTTGATACCTCTCACACAAATGGACCATTTTGTACCAAAAGTAAACAGCTTTTAACTTTAATACCAGTTTAAAGTTTTTAAATGCAATTTAAAGTCATAATAATTTAAATAAAACAACAAACAAATAAATGTACTAACATTTTTTTTGAGACTCAAGGTGAAGGAATTCATTAGTCGGTTTACCCGACTGAACTTTCTTACTTGTTTAACAAATACATATTTAATCATTGTTTCATATTGCGGTCTTTTATTGGGTCCAAAGAAATTTGAAACCACAAGCTTAAACGACCTCCATGTTGCAATTTCATCCGACGTCAAATATGATTCGAAATTTACATCTTTCATCAGTTTCCTTATTTTAGGCCCATCAAAAACATTTTCTTCGATTTTTTTTTCATTTTGTTTTTACCCAATGTAATATGTTTTCTTGTTGGCCATTTCTTTCTTCTGTAATGATCTGCGCGAGCACAACTATCCCAGAGGCATAAAAAACAGCAATATTTTTTATATCCGCCTAGCATTCCACATAACATCCCAACTACTATTAAATCGCAACAAATTTTCCAGTCATGTTGTTCATATTTTATGTATTTTATCAATTTAGCCATTGTTTAGTATGATTCCTTAGTGTTGACAGCATGAGCAATGGGAATCGACGGTTTCAAATTTCCGTTGTGTAAAAGTACTGCTTTTAAACTTTCTTTACTGCTGTCAACAAATAACCGACATTCCTATGAATTGTATGTTTGATTAAGTTCCTCGAACAATCCGGGAATGTCCTTGCAAAAGCATATGTTATCCACAGTTGTATAAAATTGTTTGTAAGGTATATCACGGACTCTATAATATGATATGTTAACATCTGGGGCCAAAATATTGTACTGTTTCATCCGAGATGCAAGTAGTTCTGCCTTATCTTTGGTCAGTACCAACTATCTCACTAGATCAATTAGTTGAAACTGAGTTAAAAGCGATGACTTCTGACTCAAACTTGAATCGCTCAGAGTTGAGTACTCAGTTGAACTTGATGATGTTTCCGTTATTAGGCTGTTAGCTATACTTGGACACTTGGGAATTGGTATTGTTTCCGAATGTCCAACTGGCAAGGTGACAGATCTTACTTCAGCATAATTGCAGCGAGTGCTCCTTCGTACTCCAATCTGTTTACTTAGACCAAAATAGCAGTCCGTATCGTGAATGAATGGTTGTTTCCAAATCATTGGCATTCCAAATTGCACGTGATGTCTAAAATTAAAACGTTTTATTCCACAAAACATTGTAATACATTAATTGTAAAGTACTTACCGCATGCTTCCACTACTCCATCGAGTAAGAATTACATGGCCCGAATTACACAAAATACTAGGTGTCCACGGTTTGTTCATATTTTTAACTCGTATACCAAAATATTACACATATATTTCTTCTATTATTTTACTAAATGCACGTCGATTTTTATACCCTACACCACACTGTGGTACAGGGTATTATAAGTTTGTTTCACGGCAGATGTTTGTAACACCTGAAAATAACACAGCTAGACCCACCTTAAAGTATACCGATCGACTCAGAATCACTAGCTGAGTCGATGTCCGTCCGTCGGTCCATGTAAAGTTGTTCGTCGACTACAGGTCGCAATTTCACTCCGAATTTGAAGAAAATCGGTTAAGATTTAGCTATAGCTCCCATATATATGTTTCGTCCGATTTGGCCCTTTAGTCCTATAGAAGCTGTATTTTACAACCGATCGTTTTGAAATTTAGAATGGTAGAGTTTCTTGATCCATGAACCAACATTGCCGAATTTGATGATAATCGGTTAAGATTTAGCTATAGCTCCCATATATATGTTTCGTCCGATTTTGCTCTTTAGTCCTGTAGAAGCTGTATTTTACATCCAATCATTTTGAAATTTAGAATGGTAGAGTTTCTTGATCCATGAACCAACACTACCGAAGTTGAAGAAAATCGGTTAAGATTTAGCTATAGCTCCCATATATATGTTTCGTCCGATTTGGCCATTTAGTCCTATAAAAGCTGTGTTTTACATCCAATCGTTTTGAAATTTAGAATGGTAGAGTTTCTTGATCCATGAACAAACATTGCCGAATTTGAAGAAAATCGGTTAAGATTTAGCTATAGCTCCCATATATATGTTTCGTCCGATTTTGCTCTTTAGTCCTGAAGAAGCTGTATTTTACATCCAATCATTTTGAAATTTAGAATCGTAGAGTTTCTTGATCCATGAACCAACACTACCGAATTTGAAGAAAATCGGTTAAGATTTAGCTATAGCTCCCATATATATGTTTCGTCCGATTTGGCCCTTTAGTTCTATAGAAGCTGTATTTTACATCCAATCGTTTTGAAATTTAGAATGGTAGAGTTTATTGATCCATGAACCAACACCACCGAATTTGAAGAATATCGTTTAAGATTTAGCTATAGCTCCCATATACATGTTTCGTCCGATTTGGCCCTTTAGTCCTGTATAAGCTGTATTTTACATCAAATCATTTTGAAATTTAGAATGGTAGAGTTTCTTGATCCATGAACCAACACTACCGAAGTTGAAGAAAATCGGTTAAGATATAGCTATAGCTCCCATATATATGTTTCGTCCGATTTGGCCATTTAGTCCTATAAAAGCTGTGTTTTACATCCAATCGTTTTGAAATTTAGAATGGTAGAGTTTCTTGACTCATGAACCAACATTGCCGAATTTGAAGAAAATCGGTAAAGATTTAGCTATAGCTCCCATATATATATTTCATCCGATTTGGCTCTTTAGATCCAATCGTTATTATACCCTACACCACACTGTGGCACAGGGTATTATTTAAGTATCAAATGTCCCAAAAGTAAATTTATGTAAACAATTTATACATGAATTACAAAATTTATATATCAGAGTTATTCAATATTACGAGAGTGGTGTAGGGTATTATATAGTCGGCACCGCCCGACTTTAGCCTTTCCTTACTGGTTTTAATTACATATTTTCCGCAGATGTAGCAGAAATTCTCGGCATCATTTACACATTGAAAAGATCTTTGCCTTTTACTCATACTTCGGAATGTAACTGTGTAATATTTTTCAGAAAATCGACTTATCTCTTTAAGGCGCTGAGTTACACTAATTTATTAATAAGAAATTTCATTCATAAATTCCGGGTTTAAGGTATATAAGTTGCAGTACCTGTAGCTGACATATAGTTTGCTTCGAACGTAGAAACCCAATATTTTCAAGACTGCCGTGTACTTGCGTACATATAATTTTTTCTATCTGTATATACGACTGGGATGTCCATGCCCCTAACGAATGGAAACCTCATAAATAAATAAACACAAATATTGTTGAATGACGCTCTGCTTGAGCGGATCTCTTCCAAAATAGCTCTTGCATTGCATATAATATTTTATGGAGAGATACAAACGACCATAAAACCTCGTCCTCTCTCCAATTTTATAATGTCTGACATCAATCCTCATAAAATAAGGTGCAAGTGCAATGTCTCTTATATGACTCTCTCACTTATGGCGAATTCAATATAAGCAAAAACATTATTTAAAAACGGAAAATATGAAGAATTTTTCAAGAATTTCCCTAACATTTACAAATTGGCTCATAACTTTTACATCTATCCATAGATGTTTTTCAAATAGACAATGTTTTCTTCGTTAGCACGCTGGCTTTTTAAAAATGTTATAATAATTAATATTTTTTTCGAATTTTTTTTATTTTTTTATTATTAAAAAAAAATTATTTTTTTCTCATATTTTTGACGACCGTTACTAAACCAAAGATTCTACGTGAAAATGATATTTGCAGCATATGTAGCCCTTTAACGCATAACACGGCTCAATAAGGCTTATACTAAAATTAAAAAAAAAATTAGCATAAATTTTTTTTTAATATTTTTTCGTGTTTGTGACTGCAAATTACTCCAGAAACTTGGACAACATTTTTGTTGCATAATGTTATTTGAAATTTGTGGTTTCTATGGCGTTAAAAAGGTAACTCGTTAAGGACCTTTGCATGGGAACTATATCAAAACAGAGACCTACGACTACCGGTGTTTTTGTGAAGGTTTCCGGATAAAAATAAACCCAAATTTCCATATTTAAATCCTAGCTGTTGAAATTTGTGGTCTCCAAAAGGGGAGCAGTTATTATGAGAGATTGGCATAGTTTTTATATCAAATTGAATCGTTTGCTGTAGTAACATTCCTTCACTGTAGAACAAAAATAAGTTATCCAAAATGCTACATTTTAATCATATCAGTTAAACCTAATCTGAGCATCTTTCTCCCAATGCTTTTTTAAAAGCTGGTTCGAAATGTCCAATCTCAGCAGAAAATAATTTATTGCATATACTTTTACTTTTAAGTTCATTGGTAGTTAGCCGCTTAGGCGGCATTATCAAAGAATCAAATATGCATTTAAGCTAATAAATCACTGAATCTGCGGCTACTGTCTTCGTAATTTTTTTTTTAAATCAACTCTAATTTTCTATAACCTTGATATTGAAAAAGAAAACTAGTACAAGTGGCATTGATTTTGTCAGGCCGAACTATATATCTGTGCTCAAAAACGAGAACTGCCTAAGTTGACTTAAGAAAGAGCTATGTACGCAATAAATATTCTACCAACAATACTTTATATTTAAGTACAATTTCATTATTTCATTTCATTTCTCTAACAATGTTTTTTAAAAAGATAATAAAAAACTTAAACCTTAAGTCGTAGGGAAGACCCATTACTGATAATTTAATATTGGTTTTTCTCGAAAGTATGATTTTAAGTTACGATTTTTTTGCTTTTACACAGACCAACTACTAAACTATTTACTTAACCTGACGCGTAAGCATTTCATTATTTTGGTAGTCGTTATTTATTAACCGGAAGTAATGCTGGCGATAATGAGATAACGAAGGGACTATTCTGCACAAAAACTCAATTTTTGTCGTGTCCCAGCAAAATTTCTCATTACCAAATAATCCGACGAGTAAGCAAAGTTCGATAATGGTAAGTACTTATTATTTAGCCACTTTTCTCATTATTTTAACATGGGGATGTCATTGGAGGAAAGTACTTCCCAAAAGCATACAATAAAGTAGCATAATAAGTACTTATTTGTAGCTCGATTTTATGTACTCGAACAATGCATTACCAATAAGTTATAAAATAAGATATGTAGAAATGGCCATTTAAAATAATTTTTTGCATATTGTCGCTCATATTTCTCGAAACAAACATTTTCATTCAAATCTGCACGTATTGCGTGAAAACATGTTGAAATACAAATAAATCTTGTACAATAACCCAAATATAGCCAAAATTGCATTATATTAAAATTTGCCAAAATAATTTCGATAACAAAAAATCCCTTATTTCTGTTATTATTGGTAAGTCATTATTAATAAGCCGAATGTAATGCAGCGAATAATGAGATGTCATTATTTGGTAATGCAGGGAATAATGACAGGTACTTACCAAGATTTTGCTGGGGTGTAATGCTTTTACAGTACCTATCCCAGTCCCGTGAAAAATGGGCGTTGCTACCACGCACATTTTAGTAGCTCCCAAACAAAATGGCCAAAATAAAAAATATGAAATTTTTTTTTTTAATTTCCCTTACTTCCCAGCAAAATTTCTCTTTACCAAATAATCCGACGAGTAAGCAAAGCTCGATATTGGTAAGTACTTATTATATAGCCACTTTAGTCATTATTTTAACATGGGGATGTCATTGGAGGAAAGTACTTCCCAAAAACATACAATAACATCATAATAAATACCTATTTGTAGCATAGGCATACCACATAAATATGTGCATATATTTACACGATTTTAAGTAGGTACTTGAATAATGCATTACCAATAAGTTATAAAATAAGTAGTAGATATGGTAGATATATAGAAATGACCATTTAAAGTAATTTTTTGCATATTGTCGCGCATATTTCTCGAAACAAACAATTTCCTCATGCCAGATTCAAATTTCCGAACCCAAACCCTCTTGTGAAAAATTCTTCAATGGTCTAACATCATACGATATACGTAAATAGTTATGGTAAATTCATTCAAATCTGCACGTATTATTTGAAAACATGTTGAAAATAAATAAATCTTGTACAATAACCCACATATAGCCAAAATTGCATTATTTGAAAATTTGCCAAAATGATTTTGATAACAAAAAATTTCTTATTCCTGTTATTATTGGTAAGTCATTATTAATAACCCGAAAGTAATGCAGCGAATAATGAGATGTATGGTAATGCAAGGAATTATGACCGATCTCACTGCAATTTTGAGTCATGACTACGAGTACTACCCAATACACTTAGTACAAGTTTCATCTCGAAGAGAAGACATCGGTTTCAAAATTTCACTCACTTGACATGAAATCCCCATATTCATTTTTCTTAGGGTCCCTGATCAAAAAGTAAAATCGCATTATTTAATTAACTTATAACATTTTTTATTTAATAATAGCAATATCCTAAATGTTAACTTCTTAGGCAACGGGCAAATGGGCACCTTGGGGTTGGAAGCCATTTTCATCGGCGATATAGTTGACAGTGTAGGTTTGACCATCATCAGCAACGAAGGAGTAGGAACCCCGGACAGAGATGGCTTCTTGTTCAGTACCTTGGTTGTTCAATTGACCCTCTGCATTGGCTTGGGTACCATCAGAAGTGGCATAGCTGTAATTAATTGAATTAGAGTGAAGAAGACAATGGTTAGTCAGGTGTTGTCATTATCACAGGAGTAGTTTCTTAGAATACTGAACAGAGCAAAAATCTACTCAACGTTTTAAATAAGTACACTTCATACTAATAATGAAGACAATTTACTTAATATTAATGAAATTGCCTTCTTAAAGTATAAACTGTACCTGTACTTAATATTAAGTCATCATTAGCGAAAAATCTTTATATATATTTACAACATTTTCTAACCCGCATTCCCTTGATCGGAGTAGGAGAACTATTATTTTGAGTTTGTATACTTACTCATATTTGAATGATTCGGGTCCAACTTCAGAGTCGCTTCTCAAGAGTTCCACCTCAGCGGGAGCGGCCAAAGCCAAGGCAAAGAGGGCAGCAAAGACAATGATGAATTTCATTTTGGTTCTTGTTTTTTGTGTGACTAGATACTGTGTCAAAGGTAGACTGATGATATCTACCACCTTCAATCAAGCTTTTATACAAATGAGTAGTTTTTTGTTGGAGATTCTTCACGGCCTCTCTTCAGAATTAGCATGTACCGAGGCGGCATCAAAATATCAAGTTATGGATATCTTCTTCATTTCGACGTCAATTGTTTTATTGTTTACAACAAAAACCCACCAATTCACTATAATTTCTTGATAGCGTTTGTTTGTACGTTTGCCAAACTCACTCACTTTGATATTCAAAATATGTATTATAAAAGCTCAAGAAATGATACAACAAAAATATGTCCATTAAATAAATTTATATTTACAGATATTCAAATAATTTATTTCCGTTGTGCGACTCTTATTTAAATAATATTTCCACACATTTTCCCATCTGTACGAAAATTACATTTTAAACTCATGAAAATAGTTTGTATTCAATACTTTAACGGAAACATTTTTGAATTGAAAATAAAGCAAAGCTTGAAGCGATATTGTTCTGTTCTGCTGTATCAAATTTTGCAGAAACAAGAAAAAATCTTTCAGTCTAGTAAACCGACTAATATATGTACATCCTTAATTTGTGAGTAACGTAATATGGAATTTGATACTTGGGGTGGGAGCTAGAACAGTGGAAACATTTTATCCAGTCTGTAGTCATTGGAAGAATTTTGTAAAATACAAAAAAATGAAAACGAACGTGGGAACGTGGTGTTCGAATGAATCTGTACATTTTTGTGGGGTACCAGAAGTAAAATAACAGGGGTTTGACAATGTATTCTGGTAGAGGATACCAAAAAATTATATACGTGTATCGGCGTTTTGAAAGATCAGATCGGAATTTTATTTTAAGGGGGTTAACGTTTACCCCTTTGGCCTGTTCGTGCAGCATGTCGGTATATGAAACTATGTATTCTTTACATCTGAGGTGTAGGGTATGTTCAAAAACATTGTAATAAATATTTGTCTTTTGTGGAATTTATTAACCCTGTAGCTTAACCACTTAACGGTGATGTTTGCCTCTATTTTAAGAAAGCGTAAAAAAACCTTTAAAAAAGGGAGGACGGGGATGAAATGTTCTACATAAAATTTTACTATATATGTCAGGACACACAAAAGACCATAACTTAACACAAACACCAAAAAACGGTCAAATTCCAGGTAAAACTGACTTTAACCTGTTCGTGCAGAAATGTTAGTCATACCACCTAATGGTCGAAGCAATAACGATACCAGTTTTGACAGGAATTTGACGATTTTTGGTGTTTGTGATAAGTTTTGGGCTTTGGTGTGTTCTGACATATATAATTTAATGGTCATGAACATATACAGGGTTTTCCAATAAGAGTGATATGACTTCTTTGAAAAAAAAAACACACACTTATTGTTAATGAAATCCAAAAGTTTTTTATTTAATGTGAAGTAAAATCGATACAATTAAGTTCTAAATAAAACGTTCTTCTGCAGGAACGAATTCGAAGAACCCATTTTTCGAGAACTTTTTCCACTAAATCAAGTCGTATGTCATGAATGGCACGTTCAATATTGACTTGTAAAGCTTGAACAGAGTCTGGTTTATTTCGAAAGACCAATGACTTCAAATAACCACATAAGAAATAGTCTAATGGTGTTAAATCACAACTTCTTGGAGGCCATTCAATTTCACAATTTCTTGAAATAATCAAATCTCCAAACTTTTGTCGCAACAATTCAATTGTTTCATTTGCTGTGTGGCACGTAGCCACAATCGGTCAATAGCAAAAAGATAAAATATTGCTCATGGGTGTCAAGGTCGTAGGTCGACTGTTAGCGTTTTTTTTTGGATTTAAAAAAAATGGACTTAGCATCATTGTGAAATGTGAACGGAAAGTTTATTTAGCTCTTTAACGGTACATCGGATCGGGTATCGGTCAATGGCAAAAAGATAGCTCTTAACGAGAGCTTAAATATTGTTCATGGGTGTCAAGGACGTAGGTCAACTGGAAAGTGTTTTTATGGGTTTAAAAAAAGGATAATAAAACTGAATAATTTGTAAACGTTGTTCTTGCGTATATTTCTCCATGATGAAATTGTAAACACTACTGAATGCGATGAAAAACAAATGACAGATCATGACATATAACAAATGGCCGAAACGTCACTTCAAAGTCATGGAAAACACGTTATATACTATGTATATAGAGTCTCAGATCAATAATTCAAGGTGATGCAAACAGACTGACAATATTTACCACTATTAAAATATGCAATTATTGTCCTATTTTCGAACTAAAATGAACACGAACTATAATTAGTATTTGCACCAAATTTTATAGGTAGTAACATGGATATAACACACCAACGGACAGGCAGACTTTACTGAAACGTCTAAAAATTATAAGACGACCAAGAACACATATTTGGAGGATTTCATGTAAAGTGAGTGAACTGTCTTTGACCGAGATGAAACTTTTTCCTAGCTAAGTCCTATTAGTTACTAGTAATTACACAAAATTTCAACGAGATCGGTTAAGGACTTTCCGATTTGGATAATGATGTATTTTGACTTTATTCACACATATAACACCGTACAGCATTTTTCAGCTCATTGATTTGGGGCTCATTTCTGAAAATTGGACGTAAAAGTAGCCCCAAAAATAAGAACTTCTGCATTAGTCGTTTAGTCAAGTTGACTCAATTAATAATTTAATGGTCATACGATTTTTTTTGCTCAAGGTGGATTTGTAGAACTCTTTATCCCCTCACCTTAGAGAGAAGGGTATATATCATTTGCTACGAGCCAAAAGTGTAACACATCAAAGGAGTGACCTAAGACCCTAAGTATGTTCGGCAGAAATCCGTTTTGGGTCATTTTAAGTAATTTGAGCAATGTCAGTCCGTCCGTTTGTCCGTCTGTCGGTCTGTCTGCTGGCTGGTGCGCACGATAGCTCTCGAAAGGAGTAACCGATTGACTTCAAATTTGCTATGCGGTAATATTTTTCTCTATCTCCAGCGAAGTTCGAAGATGGACCATATTGGTCCACTCCTTCTAGTACCTCACCCACAAAGGATTAACTTATAGTGAAATATTGATTCTTTAATATTTTCTATACTACTTACTCGAATCTTCTGAACTTTCACACATAGTATTAGTTTGTTAGTCCCTAACACGTCAAGAAAAGGGACGAAATGTCCACTCCCTTTTTGGTACCTCTCCAAAATGACCATTTTGCTCCAAAAGTTAACTGCTTATAGCTTTAATATCAGTTCATACAAATACTTGAAATTTTGTACAGTGTAACGGTTTAATAGTACCTACAACACAGAGAAAAATGGGCACTATTGTCACGTTCCTTTTGGTACCTCCCACACAAATGGACCGTTTTGTACCAAAAATTAACAGCTTTTAACTTTAATACAAGTGCATACAAATACTTGAAATTTTGTACAGTGCAATGTTTTTATAGTACCTAGAGTCTAGAGAAAAGTGGCCGTAGTTGTCACACCCCTTTTGTTACCTCCCACACAAATGGGCCATTTTACACCAAAAGTTAACAGCTTATAACTTTAATACCAGTGCATATAAATACTTGAAATTTTGTACAGTGTAATGCTTTTATAGTACCAAGATTCCAGAGAACAAGTAAGAAAGTTTCAGTCGGGTAAACCGACTAATGTATACCCTCACTTTGTGAGTAATGTAATATGGAATATTCCACGAATTATTCTGTCAGTTTGTGTGGGAGGTACAAAAAGGGGCCGGGTGATAAGGCCCATTTTTCACAGGGCTATAGGGACTTCAAAAGCGTTACACTGTGCAATATGTTGTTGCATTTTCGTGCATTGGTACTCATGCTGTGAGCTCTTAACTTTTTGTGCAAAATGGTACCTTTGTGTGGGAGGTACAAAAAGGGGCGTGGCAATAGCGCCCATTTTTCACAGTGCAAAAGACACTATAAAAGCATTACACTGTACAAAATTTCAAGTGCTTTTATATACTGGTATTAATGTTATAAGCTGTTGTCTTTTTGTTCCAAATTGGTACCTTTGTGTAAGAGGTACCAAAAGGGGGGTGAATATGACATCCATTTTTCACTGCACTGTAGGCATTATGAAAGCATTACACTGTACAAAATTTCAAGTATTTTTATGCACTGGTATTAATGTTATAAGCTGTTAACTTTTGGTGCAAAATGGTGCATTTGTGTGGGAGGTACCAAAAGGGGCGTAGCAACATAGCCCATTTTTCTCGAGTTGATAGCGACTAATAAACTAATGCTATGTGTGGAATTTCAGATGATTCGAATAAGTAGTATAGCAGTTATTAAAGATTCAATATTTCACAACATTTTAACACCTTGTGGGGGAGGTACTAGAAGGAGTGGACCAATATGGCCCATCTTCGAACTTAGCCGGAGATAGAAAAAAATATTACCACGTACCAAATTTGAAGTCAATCGGTTACTCCTTTCGAGAGTTATCGTGCGCACCAGCCAGCAGACAGACAGACACACAGACAGACAGACAGACAGACGGACGGACATTGCTCATTCGACTTAAAATGACCCAAAACGAATATCCGCCGAACATACTTAGGGTCTTAGATCACCCTTCGATGTGTTACACTTTTTTTCGTAGCAAATGATATATACCCTCGTCACACTAAAGTGAGGGTATAAAAATGGGCGTTATTGGCACGCCCCTTTTGGTACCTCCCACACAAATGGACATTTTTGTACCAAAAGTTAACAGATTTTACTTTAATACCAGTGCATACAAATACTTGAAGTTTCGTACCGTACTTGAAATTTCGTTACACTGTAAAAAAGTGGCCGTTGTTGGCCCTCCGCTTTTGGTACCCCCCACACAAATGGACCATTTTACACCCAAAGTTAACAGCTTATAACTTTAAAACCAGTACATACTTTTATGTTATTAAATGTAATTTAAATTGATAATAATTTAAATAATACAAAAAACATAAATAAATGTAGGGTAAAAATAAAACAAGTGTGTCAACATTTTTTGGAAGGTCAAGATTTTTTTGAAATTTGTTATTAATCTGGTTGAGAATTTGAAAAAAATAAAACAATTTGAACCGTTTTGCAAAATTTTGGTTTTTTCGCGAGATATGACCTATTAAATTTTTCCGAATGTGTTTAGAAAACTGTAATTTTCTCCGGTAATATTGAACGGATTCGACTGAAATTTTTGCATGTCGGTCCGAAACATTTCCTAAAATCTAAATATATCATAAACTTTAATTACCAACTGACCATATGCAAAATATTGCAAAATATTTTTTGCATATGCGAATAATTTCACTTTCTGGAGCAGTAATTTGAAATATTTTATATTTGGAATGCGTCCTATATTGACGTCCACCAGAATCAGAAAAAACATTTTGGTAGATCGCGCTTTGTAAAAATTTACAGCAAATTTACGGGCACAACCTTTTTGAAAATATTTTTGGTTCATTATTACAGGACCTCAAGGACCTTACCAATTTTGTCCAAATTTACACAATAGCTGAATCCATTAGTTCTGAGTAAAAAAACGCATTATTTTTTCGACGGATCAAGTTCTCAGCATCGCGAGCTTCCAAACTGTGGATATATAATTTGCAATATCTCCGTCAATTCCTAATCAATCTGTACAAAATCAACGACAAAAGAGACGTGAGAAAAGTCACTTTCACGTCTTATTTCCTAATATATGTTTTCTTAACCCATTAAGAGCCAATTTTTTTACTTTTTGTGTTAAATGAAATGATTTTAGAAAATGCGTTATGGACTGGACTGTTCGTGCGGTGGATGTAAAAATTCGCGATTCTTTAATACATACAACACCGTAAGCTCTATTTAAAGGTATAAACCTTTAAAAACCACTATAAAATTTAGCATATTGTCTCTTAAACATTTGTCATACATTGAAACTAAAATTATGTTAAAAATTCTAAAGTCAATTCTGTATTATTTCATTACCAAATAATAACATTTTGTATGGGTGACAATAAAATAGTAATATTTTATGTTCTTATGGGAAACATTGGTCATATAATACATTGAAATAAAGCTTAAGGTGTTGTTTGTATTAATAGAATCGCCAAATTATACTTCCACCGCACGAACAGTCCAGTCCATAACGCATTTTCCAAAATCATTGCATTTAACACAAAAAGTAAAAATACTGGCTCTTAATGGGTTAAGAAAACATATATTAGGAAATAAGACGTGAAAGTGACTTTTCTCACGTCTCTTTTGTCGTTGATTTTGTACAGATTGATTAGGAATTGACGGAGATATTGCAAATTATATATCCACAGTTTGGAAGCTCGCGATGCTGAGAACTTGATCCACCGAAAAAAAATAATGCGTTTTTTTACTCAGAACTAATGGATTCAGCTATTGTGTAAATTTGGACAAAATTGGTAAGGTCCTTGAGGTCCTGTAATAATGAACCAAAAATATTTTCAAAAAGGTTGTGTCCGTAAATTTGCTGTACATTTTTACAAAGCGCGATCTACCAAAATGTTTTTTCTGATTCTGGTGGACGTCAATATAGGACGCATTCCAAATATAAAATATTTTAAATTACTGCTCCAGAAAGTGAAATTATTCGCATATGCAAAAAATATTTTGCAATATTTTTCATATGGTCAATTGGTAATTAAAGTTTATGATATATTTAGATTTTAGGAAATGTTTCGGACCGACATGCAAAAATTTCAGTCGAATCCGTTCAATATAACCGGAGAAAATTGCAGTTTTCTAAACACACTCGGATAAATTTAATAGGTCATATCTCGCGAAAAAATCAAAATTTTGCAAAACGGTTCAAATTGTTTTATTTTTTTCAAATTCTCAACCAGATTAATAACAAATTTCAAAAAAATCTTGACCTTCCAAAAAATGTTGACACACTTGTTTTATTTTTACCCTGTACTAAAATTTTTTTGGGACTCCAGGTGAGGTGATTCATAAGTCGGTTAACCCGACTGAACTTTCTTATTTGTTCTATATTTTTTTCTCGGTATACGGTACGGAATATCTGTTTTGTGTCTGAAGCAATGTTGTAGATATTGATTAGGAGAAGAAAAATGCGTTCTGTTTCTGTTCTGTTTTATACGTATACGTATTTTTCAATATTTTAGTGACAGATTTTGTATGACCCTGTGGACATTTTTGCGATTTTTAAGGCACTGGATGCACTTTTTTCGGGTAGATTGAAGTATGAAACTTAATCTCTAGTAGATTTTTTGACAATTCTGGAGTTTTAAATACTAAAAACATAAATTTCACTTCAGATTTTGTGAACATTTTAACCGAAATTTATTTTTCGGTTTACGTTTCCTGTACGCACATTTGGTAGAAAGTGCTATAATTTCAACATAATCCGGTTTTTATACCCCCACTATTGTGAACGAAGGTATATATCAGTTTTTGCGGGCCAAAAGTGTCACAAACCGAAGAAGTGGCCTAGGTTTAGGTTTGGGTTGCAGTCGTATTTTTTTTAACCAGCTCACATAGACCAGTTTAGGTCTCCAGTGTTACCACGGGCTGAAATGCCCCTCATCAAAACCAATTTGTTTGATATACAAATTTATCGATAATACGAATATCGGTACCGGAAAGATCTGTTAGACTGCCTAGAAAGTCCGACCCCAGTATGTCCAATCGTCGTTTACTCAGAGCGGGGCAGTCGCATAGCAAGTGCTCGATGCTCTCCACTTCTTCCTCATCTCCAAGCTTCTGCTGAAGTCATTGGAGTCAACACCCAGTCTTATGGCGTGTTCGCCGATCAAGCCGTGTCCCGTCAGAACTGATACTAACGTTGACAATATTTTCCTCTATAGAGCGAGGAGATAGTGTCGCACCAATATATTCAAATTCTTCGAGAATTTGTAATGTCGTCGCTTTCCTAGCAAGTTCATAAGCTTTGCAGTTCCCCGGGATATCCCTATGGCCAGGCACCAATACGAGGTGTATATTAAACTGCTCAGCCATCTCGTTAAGACATCTGCGGCAGTCAAGGGCTCTTTGTGAATTTAGGGATGTGGCCTCCAGAGAATTGATGGCAGCCTGGCTGTCCGATAAATGACAACGCCAGTGTTGGTTACTATGTTGCGACTCAGCCACTTGGCAGCTTTGCCATTATTTCGGCTTGATAAACACTGCAGGTATCTTGAAGTCTGTGAGCTATATCCAAACTAAGTTCTTCACAGTGTACTCCGAAGCCAACCTTTTCTTCAAACTTCGAACCATCCGTATAGAAGTGGATATGGTTTCTATTACTTGGTATTCTGCCAACCCATTTATCTCTGGCTGGAATCATAGTGATCACTTGTAGGATGTCTCTGAGGACGTTTTCAAATTTGCCACTCATTGCGATTGCCACGTCGTCTGCATATGCCACGAACTTGCAGCCACAACGTTCTATATATAGCAGGATTTCATTCACCGCTATGTTCCAAATTGGTGTAGACAGTACTCCTCCTTGTGGGGTCCTAAGAGACCCCAAAAATTTTTGGCGGAAATCCGTTTTGGATCGAACTATTTTCCACCAAAAGTTAATAGCTTACAGCTTCGATTTTTTTGCAAACAAGTACTAGAAATTGTGTACAGTGTAATAGCTAAATCTTTACCGATTTTCTTCCTTTTGCAGGAATGCAAGGCGACGTGGGCCTTCCTTACACGTTCCAATACGTTAAATCTAAATAACAGTTTCCTGTCTAGAATTATTCCTAAACATTTTGCACTTTCAGAAACGACAAGATCTGTTCCATTTATCCGAGGACGAGGGTCCACATGTGGGACCTTATTCATCCTAGTTAAGGGAACTAATTCTGTCTTGTTTGGGTTAACGCCAAACCGCTGCTTCTGACCCATCTAGCCAACTTGTTCAGAACCACTTGTAGGATGTCTCTGAGGACGTTTTCAAATTTGCCACTCATTGCGATTGCCACGTCGTCTGCATATGCCACGAACTTGCAGCCACAACGTTCTATATATATCAGGATTTCATTCACCGCTATGTTCCAAATTGGTGTAGACAGTACTCCTCCTTGTGGGGTCCTAAGAGACCCCAAAAATTTTTGGCGGAAATCCGTTTTGGATCGAACTATTTTCCACCAAAAGTTAATAGCTTACAGCTTCGATTTTTTTGCAAACAAGTACTAGAAATTGTGTACAGTGTAATAGCTAAATCTTTACCGATTTTCTTCCTTTTGCAGGAATGCAAGGCGACGTGGGCCTTCCTTACACGTTCCAATACGTTAAATCTAAATAACAGTTTCCTGTCTAGAATTATTCCTAAACATTTTGCACTTTCAGAAAAGACAAGATCTGTTCCATTTATCCGAGGACGAGGGTCCACATGTGGGACCTTATTCATCCTAGTTAAGGGAACTAATTCTGTCTTGTTTGGGTTAACGCCAAACCGCTGCTTCTGACCCATCTAGCCAACTTGTTCAGAACCACTTGTAGGATGTCTCTGAGGACGTTTTCAAATTTGCCACTCATTGCGATTGCCACGTCGTCTGCATATGCCACGAACTTGCAGCCACAACGTTCTATATATATCAGGATTTCATTCACCGCTATGTTCCAAATTGGTGTAGACAGTACTCCTCCTTGTGGGGTCCTAAGAGACCCCAAAAATTTTTGGCGGAAATCCGTTTTGGATCGGACTATTTTCCACCAAAAAGTTAATAGCTTACAGCTTCGATTTTTTCGCAAACAAGTACTAGAAATTGTGTACAGTGTAATAGCTAAATCTTTACCGATTTTCTTCAAATTCGGCAATGTTGGTTCATGAATCAAGAAACTCTACCATTCTAAATTTCAAAACGATTGGATGTAAAGTACAGCTTTTATAGGACTAAAGGGATAAATCGGACGAAACATATATATGGGAGCTATAGCTAAATCTTAACCGATTTTCTTCAAACACAGTAGTGTTGGTTCATGGAACAATAAACTCTACCATTCTAAATTTCAAAACGATTGGATGTAAAATATAGCTTCTATAGAACTAAAGGGCCAAATCGGACGAAACATGTATATAGGAGCTTTAGCTAAATCTTAACCGATTTTCTTCAAATTCGGTAGTGTTGGTTCATGGAATAATAAACTATACCATTCTAAATTTCAAAACGATTGGATGTAAAATACAGCTTCTATAGAACTAAAGGGCCAAATTGGACGAAACATATATATGGGAGCTATAACTAAATCTTAACCATTCTTAACCAAGAAACTCTACCATTCTAAATTTCAAAACGATTGGATGTAAAATACAGCATTTATAGGACTAAATGGCCAAATCGGACGAAATATATATATGGGAGCGATAGCTAAATCTTAACCGATTTTTTTCAAATTCGGTAGTGTTGGTTCATGGATCAAGAAACTCTACCATTCTAAATTTCAAAACGATTGGATGTAAAGTACAGCTTCTATAGGACTAAAGGGCCAAATCGGACGAATGATATATATGGGAGCTATATCTAAATCTGAACCGATTTCCACCAAATTCAATAGCGATCTTAACAGCCGCGAAATACTCTAAACTGCAAAATTTCAGAACGATCGGAGTGAAATTGCGACCTGTAGTCGACGAACAACTTCACATGGACAGACGGACGGACATCGTTAAATCGACTCGGCTAGTGATTCTGAGTCGATCGGTATACTTTAAGGTGGGTCTAGCTGTGTTATTTTCAGGTCTTACAAACATCTGCCGTGAAACATACTTATAATACCCTGTACCACAGTGTGGTGTAGGGTATAAAAACAAATATATTTTTATACCCTACACCTTAAATCGACTCAGCTAGTGAGTCTGAGTCGATCGGTATACTTTAAGGTGGGTCTAGCTGTGTTATTTTCAGGTGTTACAAACATCTGCCGTGAAACAAAATTATAATACCCTGTACCACAGTGTGGTGTAGGGTATAAAAACTATGTTTATATATCAATGTTTCGTGGTGTTAGAAACGGGTGCAGGGTATAAAAAAAAGGAAAATCGCATATTTTAATTAACTTATAACATTTTTATTTAACAACAGCTATATCCTAAATGTTAACTTCTTAGGCAACGGGCAAATGGGCACCTTGGGGTTGGAAACCGTTTTCATCGGCGATATAGTTGACGGTGTAGGTTTGACCATCATCGGCAACAAAGGAGTAGGAACCTCGAACGGAGATGGCTTCTTGTTCAGTACCCTGGTTGTTCAATTGACCCTCTGCGTTGGCTTGGGTACCATCAGAAGTGGCATAACTGTAATTAATTGAATTTAGAAGAAGACATTGGTTAGTCATGTGTTGCCATTATCACAGGAGTAGATTCTTAGAATACTGAACAGAGAAAAAATCTGCTCAACATTTTACATAAGTACACTACATACTAAAAATGAAGACAATTTACTAAATATTATTGAAATTGTCTTCTTTAAGTTCGTACGAACTGTACAAGATTAAGTCATCTTCAGCTATAAGAACATTTTCTACCCCGTGATCCTTTAGTCGGAGTAGGAGAACTATTACTTTGAGTTTATATACTTACTCATATTTGAATGATTCGGGTCCAACTTCAGAATCGCTTCTCAAGAGTTCCACCTTAGCGGGAGCGGCCAAAGCCAAAGCGAAGAGGGCAGCAAAAACAATAATGAATTTCATTTTGGTTCTGGTTTTTTTGTGTGACTAAATAGTGTGTCAAAGGTAGACTGATGAATTATTCCACCTTCAAGCATGCTTTTATACAAACTGCAGTTTTTTGTCAATTTTCAGAATTAGCATGTACCGAGGCGGCATCAAAATAACAAGTTATGGATATCTTCTTCACTCGTTTTATTGTTTACAAAAAAGCCCACAAATTCAGTTTTTTTTGACAGCGTTTGTTGGTACCTTTGCTAAACTCACTCACATAGATATTCAGAATATGTATATGTATATGCTCCAGAAATGATACAAAAACTATGTCCGTTAAATACATATAAAGTTACAGATATTAAAAAATGTTTTCAGTTGAGCGACTATAATTTAAATAATCCTTCTTTTGCTGTTCGAAATCTACATTTTAAACTAATGAACATTTTAGATTTAGACATATGATTGTATTCAATACTTTAAAGGAAAAATCATTGTGGAAAAGTGGCAACAAGCAAAGAATGGATGTGTATTGTTCTTTTATGGTGTAGCAAATTCTGTTAAAAATTAGTAAAAAAAATCTTAGTCGAGTAAAACACGGTAGGATTTTCCTCAGTTGATATAAGCAAAGTAATAACAAATCTTATACGAGTAAACCGATTAAGGCAATGGGTGATTTTTTGGCAGCTCAGTTATTTTCTTTAAACATTGTTAAAACAATTTGTATGGTAAAATGTTTTCTTTAAAATTCCCATTTTCTGGGAATTTTTTCTTGAAGTATATACTCGATAAAGTCGGTGTACACTTTAAATTAAAGAAAATAATTAACGTCGGTGTACTTGGAAACCGAAGTTTAGTAAATATTGTTAAAATAATTAGAAAAAAATTAAAAATGGGCGTTATTGTCACGCCCCTTGTGGTACCTCCCAAACAAAAATTACTCAAATAAAAAATATGAAAATTATTTTCCCTCTTTTATGGGTCATAATTTATACATTTGTCCATAGAATTTTTGCAAATAACACTTGTTTTCTTCGTTCGGATACAAGGGTTCAAAAAGGAAACAAACTAATTTTTTTCAAATATTTTCAATTTATTGTGGTATTGTATTGTGGAAAATACTTAGCATATTACCCACAATATGAGAACATATTCTTACCTTAGTCGCTTTACTCGAATGAAATATTCTTACTTATTATTCTCGTACTATCACTTTAGTGTGACGAAGGTATACGGGTCCCCCATATTCGACGGACCCATCTGGCAACGCCATAACTTTTGACAGAGATGTCAGATCGCTTAATGACATACCGCGTTTGAAGCGTCAGTCCAAGCTGATTTTTACCATGCAACAATACACGCCACGCGAGCGCCTGAAATAGTTGAAATTTACATTCAACAGAAGAAGTCAATTGTGAAAACTCAACGTGCTTTTAAAATATTAAAAAATGTGAGAAGTGCGCCTTCTAAGAACACCATTAAGCGTTTATACGAAAAATTTTCGACTGGTGAGGCTCTTTCTAATCCGAAGAGGCCAAATAAAAGTCGACCAAGGCGATCGGCCGAGAATATCGCTGCCGTACGAGCCAGTGTTGAAGAACATCCCAAAAACGCCGTTCTCAGCAGTTGGGCATGGCTCGGTCCACTTTACAACGGATTATTCGCGTTGATTTGCATTTGTTCCCGTACAAAATTCAATTGACGCAAAGATTGTTGCCTGCGGACAAGCCTCGTCGATTGGAATGGGCCCAACGAGTCATCGAAAAAAACATGGGTCCGTCGAATATGGGCAACCCTGTATATCATTTGCTACGGACTAAAGTGCAACACATCGAAGGAGTGACCTAAGATCCCAAGAATGTTCGGCGGAAATCCGTTTTGGGTAATTTTAAGTCGAATGAGCAATGTCCGTCCGTCTGTCTGCTGGCTGGTGCGCACGATAACTCTCTAAAGGAGAAACCGATTGACTTTAAAATTGGTATGTGGTAATATTTTTTCTATCTCCGGCTAAGTTCGAAGATGGGTCATATTGGTCCACTCCTTCTAGTACTTCCCTTACAAAGGGTTAAAATGATGTGAAATATTGATTCTTTAATAATTGCTATACTACTCATTCGAATCTTCTGAAATTCCATAAATATTATCAGTTTATAAGTCGCTAACAACTCGAGAAATATGGGCGAAGTAGTCACGCCCCTTTTGGTACCTCCCACACATAGGTACTATTTAGCACCAAAAGTTAACAGCTTATAACATTAATACCAGTGTATAAAAATACTTGAAATTTTGTAAAGTGTAATGCTTTTATAGTGCCTATAGCCCTGTGAAAAATGGGCCTTATCACCCGGCCCCTTTTTGTACCTCCCACACAAACTGACAGAATAATTCGTGGAATATTCAATATTACATTACTCACAAAGTGAGGGTATACCTTAGTCGGTTTAACCGACTGCAACTTTCTTATTTATTTTTAAAAGAATTTGCTACAGTAAAAAGGAAAAATATTGGCCCATGCTGCGCTTCTTTCCCACTTTCCCGTTAAAGTATTGACAACAACATATCTGAAATTTTCACGAGTTTAAAATACAGATTTCGAACAGATTGAAAAAAGTAATGGAAAGATTATTTAAATTAGAGTCACACAACATCACACAGTATATTTAAATATCTGTAAATAGTTTGAATATCTATGTGAGTAAACTTGGCAAGGGTACAAAGAAACACTATCAAGAAATTACAGTGAATTGGTATGTTTTCTTTTTTTTGTTAACAATAAAAAAACAAGAGATGACAAAGTGAAGATATCCATAACTTGTTATTTTGATGCCGCGTCGGTACACGCAAATTCTTAAAATCATAACAAAACAACAGTTTGTATAAAAGCTTGATTGAAGGTGGAACAAGTCATCAGTCTACCTTTGACACAGTATCTAGTCACACAAAAAAACCAGAACCAAAATGAAATTCATCATTGTCTTTGCTGCCCTCTTCGCCTTGGCTTTGGCCGCACCCGCAGAGGTTGAACTCTTGAGAAGCGACTCTGAAGTTGGACCCGAATCATTCAAATATGAGTAAGTATACAAACTCAACAGGATATTGCCCCAATTACGACTACAGGATGGCGGTGTAGACAAATGTTCTAATTATAAAGATTTTTCGCCTAAAAGTGACTTAATCTTGAAAATAAATACAGATCGTACTTAAGGAAGACAATTTCATTAGTATTAAGTAAATTGTCTTAATTTTTAGTTATATGAAATGATGAGTAAATTTTTTTTCTCCGTGCAGTATTCTTAGAAACTGCTCCTGTGATAATGGCAACACCTGACTAACCAATCTCATCTTCACTCTAATTCGATTTATTACAGTTATGCCACTTCTGATGGTACCAAAGCCAATGCAGAGGGTCAATTGAACAACCAAGGTACTGAACAAGAAGCCATCTCCGTCCGGGGTTCCTACTCCTTCGTTGCCGATGATGGTCAAACCTACACCGTCAACTATATCGCCGATGAAAACGGTTTCCAACCCCAAGGTGCCCATTTGCCCGTAGCCTAAGAAGTTAACATTTAGGATATAGCTGTTGTTAAATAAAAAATGTTATAAGTTACTTGAAAAATGCGATTTTCCTTTTTTTGTCTACCCTGTACCCGTTTCTAACACCACGAAATATTGATCAGGAACCCTATATAATATGCATATGGGGGATTTCATGTCAAGTGAGTGAACAGTTGAAACCGATGTCTTCTGATCGGGCTGAAACTTGTACCAAATGTAGCCCTATTGGGTAGTAGTTATGACTCAAAAATTCTACGAGATCAGTTAACGACTGTTCGAGTTGGAGGGTGTTGACTATTAACATTTTGATCAAACGGACCTTTTTCCCACACATATAACTACGTACCTAATGTATTTAGAAAATTTTGTCGAAAGTGTTATCGACAGCCTTTTCTTCAATCATTTTTAAAAAATTGAAAAAAAAAATCACAAACATACTTTTTTGTGCACTTTGCATTTCCTAAATTAAAACTTGTTTTGACTTTTTTGTCCAAACACAATTTTTTTTGTCCAAACTAAAGCATAAGTTATTTTCTTTAAGTGTTTATCTATCAAAATAAAGATAAACATCTAAAAAATTTAAAAACATATTTTAGCATAACATGGGAACTATTTATCAAAATTAGTTTAGAAAGAAACAAACATTAAGTAGCCTTGAACTTCTTCCAATACCATTTTTAAATCTCAACAGGGGTTTCAAAGATATCTTAGAAGATATTGAGAAATAGTTCGATTTGTTTTGAGAAAATTTTAATAATTTTTAATAAAAGCATAAAAACAGCGAAAAATTTACAACAATTTGTTTTTTATTATTCTATCGTAAGGTTACCACCCCTACAAATAACACTGTGCGACAGCCAAACTCGGCGTCGGTTATGACTACCGAGAAAAGTTATATCGGTTAAAAATAAGTTATACGTTTCCCGTTTTGCTGGATCACGGCTAGGAATCGAGATATATAGATTTGGAGATAGTTAGTATCATATAGGGGAATTTGTCATGTTTGGGCATCTTTGGTTTGACATAACTCGAGATCGATTAGTCCGATTTTGCTGCAACAAATCTAGAAAACAGGTCAGTCGGGTAAACCGACTTATGAATCCCCTCACCTTGAGTCCCAAAAAAATAAATAAATAATTTGTTTAAACAATTATCAATTTAAATTGCTTTTAATAACTTTAAAGTATGTACTGGTATTAAAGTAAAAAGCAAAAAGGTACAAAATGGTCCATTTGTGTGAGAGGTACAAAATGGGCGTGCCAATAACGTCCACTTTTCTCTGGACTCTAGATACTATAAAAGCATTACACCGTACAAAATTTCAAGTATTTATGTTCACTGGTGGTAAAATTAAAATCTGCAAACTTTTGGTACACTATGGTCCATTTGTGTGGGAGGGGCTTGCCAATAACGGCCACTTTTCTCTAGACTCTAGGTATTATAAAAGCGTTACACTGTAAAAAATCCAAGTATTTGTATGAACTGATATTAAAGTTAAAAGCTGTTAACTTTTGGTACAAAAAGGTCTTTTCTGTAGACTCTAGGTACTATAAAAGCATTACACTATACAAAATGTCAAGTATTTATATGAACTGATATTAAAGTTAAAGCCGTTACAAATTGGTTCATTATGTGGGAGGTACCATAAAGGGAGTGGCCACTTCGCCCATTTTTCTTGACGTGTTAGCGACTAACACACTAATAATATGTGTGAAATTTCATAAGATTCGAGTAAGTAGTATAGAAGGTATTAAAGAATCAATATTTCACTAAAAGTTTACCCTTTGTAGAAGGACTCGTACTAGAAGGAGTGGACCAATATGGCCCATCTTCGAACTTAGCCGGAGATAGACAAAAATAATATCGCATACCAAATTTGAAGTCAATCGGTTACTCCTTACGAGAGTTCTCGTGCGCTCCAGCCAGCAGACAGACACACAGACGGACGGACATTGCTCAAACGACTTAAAATTACCCTAAACGGATTTCCGCCGAACAGACATAGGGTCTTAGGTCACTCCTTCGATGTGTTACTCTTTTGGCTCGTAGCAAATGATATATACCCTCCTCTCTAAGGTGAGGGTATATGTAACTAAGAACTACAGTAATACACACTTTAATAATGTCGCTTCTACGTGGAAACAGAAGTTTAGTAGCTGTCGTTAAAACTACTAGAAAAAATTTTATTTTTTTAAAAAAAAAGTGTTTTTTGTTGGTGGGTAAATATCTAAAAAAATGGAATATTTCATTTTTATACCCTACACCACACTGTGGTACAGGGTATTATGACTTTGTGCATTTGTTTGTAACACCCAAAAGGAGAAGAGATAGACCCATTGTTTATTATACCGATCGACTTCTAATCACTTTCTGAGCCGATTTAGCTATGTCCGTCTGTCTGTCTGTCTCTTCGTCTTTTATATCCGATCACAGCGAAATTCGGCAGGAAGAGGTTTCTTATTACATGATGGTATACTGCCAAATTCGGAGAAAATCGGTTCAGATTTAGATATAGCCCACATATATATGTTAGCCCCGATTTGACATGTAAGCGCTGTACAGACTGTATTTTATATCCGATCAGTACGAAATTCGACAGAAAGACATTTCTATTTTACATGAATGTGTATTCAAGGAAAATCGATTCAGATTTATATATCACCTCCATATATATGTTCCTCCTAATTTGGTTACAATGCGCTATAGAAGTTGTACTTTACTTCCGATCATTACAAAATTCTCCAGAAAGATGTTTCTCAAGTTAGGAACGAATAGTGCTTATTATACCCTACACTACACTGTGGTACAGGGTATTATAAGTTTGTTTCACGGCAGATGTTTGTAACACCTGAAAATAACACAGCTAGACCCACCTTAAAGTATACCGATCGACTCAGAATCACTAGCTGAGTCGATTTAACCATGTCTGTCCGTCCGTCCGTCCGTCTGTCCATGTAAAGTTGTTCGTCGACTACAGGTCGCAATTTCACTCCGATCGTTCTGAAATCTTGCAGTTTAGAGTATTTCGAGGCTGTTAAGATCGCTATTGAATTTGGTTGAAATCGCTTCAGATTTAGATATAGCTCCCATATATATCTTTCGTCCGATTTGGCCCTTTAGTCCTATTGAAGCTGTATTTTACATCCGATCGTTTTGAAATTTAGAATGGTAGAGTTTCTTGATCTATGAAACAACACTGCCGAATTTAAAGAAAATCGGTTAAGATTTAGCTATATCTCCCATATATATGTTTCATCCGATTTGGCTCTTTAGATCCAATCGTTTTTATACACTACACCACACTGTGGTACAGGGTATTATTTAAGTATAAAATGTCCCAAAAGTAAATTTATGTAAACAATTTATACATGAATTACAAAATTTATATATCAGAGTTATTCAATATTACGAGAGTGGTGCCGACTATATAATACCCTACGTATTATATAGTCGGCACCGCCCGACTTTAGCCTTTCCTTACTGGTTTAACGATTAGTATCGGTTCAGAATTAGATATATCCACATATATATGTTCTTACCAATGACCCTTATCGCATTGTAAGCAAGGTGTAGGGTATCATATAGTCGGCCCCGCCCGACTTTCTGCCTTTCCTTACTGGTTTGAAAGCTAGTTTTGTAACGAAGAAAACAATGCCTACATGAAAATAAAAATCTTGTGGTAGAAGTAAGAGAGTTTCAACAAAATCCTGTTCTTAAAGACCCACCATTGTGAACGAGGGCATATATCAGTTGTTAAGGGTTAAAGATATAACACAACGAAGAAGTGACCTGAGCGACCCCAGAAATGTTTGGCGGAAATCTATTTTGGGCAATTTTAAGTCATGTGCGTTCGTCTGTCTGGTTTGTGCGCCCGACAATTTTTGACACGAGTAATCGATTGAATTCAAATTTGGTATGTGTTAATATTTTTTTCTATCTCAGTCAAAAGTCAATCCCACAAAAGGATAACAATTTTAGAGAAACATTTATTATTAAATAACTTCTATACTACTTATCGTAATCTTCCGCAATTTCACACATAGTATACATTTTTTAGTCGCTACCACCTTGCGAAAAATGGGCGTAGTTGCCCCCTTGCACAATAAGTTAAAGGCTTATAACTTTTATTCTAGCAAATAAAATACTTAACGGAGTGTACTGTTTTTACAGCACCTATACTCCCGCGAAAAATAGGCATTGATGCCAAGCACCTTTTGGTACCTCCCATTCAAATAAACCATTTTGCAAAAAAAGTTAACGCCTTATAAATTCGATTTTTCCGCATGCAAATACTTTAAATTTTGTACAGTGTAATGCTTTTATACTACCCATAGTCTAATGAAAAAATTAGCGTTATTGGCATGCCCCCATGTGGCAACTCCCAAATAAAATGGCACACCGAAAAATCAAAAATAATTTGTTGAGTTTTCCTTACTTTTACAATATGGGTCATAATTTATAGATTTATACATAATATTTTTCAAATAGGCACAGTTTTCTTCATTAGAATGCTAGCTTTTGAAAAATCGATCAAACAACGTTTTTCCTTTTTTGATAGTATTTTCGTGCCAGCAAAAAGAAACAATTTTTCTAATTGTTTTAACGACAGTAACTTAACTTCCCTTTCTAAGCAATGTTTTCGAATTTCTAGCATTCATAATTTCCTTTAATTTAAATGGTATCCTGGCTTTATCGAGCTTATAACGGGTTTTCCAATAGGGATGTGACGTTTCGGCCATTTGCAATATGTCATGATCTGTCATTTGTTTTTCATTGTATTCAGTAGTTTTTACAATTTCATCATGGAGAGATATACGCAAGAAGAACGTTTACAAATTATTCAGTTTTATTATCAAAATAATCGTTCTCCAATTGCAACTTTTTGTGCGCTAAGTCCATTTTTATAACCTCACTTTAGTGTGACGAGGGTATATATCATTTGCTACGGAAAAAAGTGTAACACATCGAAGGAGTGACCCAAGACCCCAAGTATGTTCGGCGGAAATCCGTATTGGGTCATTTTAAGTCGAATGAGCAATGTCCGTCCGTTTGTCTGCTGGCTGGTGCGCACGATAACTCTCGAAAGGAGTAACCGATTGACTTCAAATTTGGTATGTGGTAATATTTTCTTCTATCTCCAGCTAAGTTCGGAGATGGGCAATATTGGTCCACTCCTTCTAGTACCTCCCCCACAAAGTGTTAACATTTAGTGAAATATTGATTATTTAATAACTTATATACTACTGATTTGAATCCTCAGAAATTCTACAAATAGTATTAGTTTAATAGTAACTATTACCTCGAGAAAAATGGGCGCAGTTGCCACACCCCTTTTGCACCTTCCACACAAATGGACAATTTTTAACCAAAAGTTAATAGCTTATAACTTTCATAATTTCATCCATATCGGTTAAGGTCTAGCCGAGTTGGAGATTGTTGAATTTTGACACTTTGGTCAAAGGGCCCCTTTGTCCCATCCATATAACTAATTATACAGTGTGCGCAAAATTCACTTTAACAAGTAAGAATATTCAGTCGGGTAAACCGACTTATGAATCCTCTCACCTTGAGTCCCAAAAAATATTAGTAAATTTATTTATTTTTTTGTTTTAGTTAAATTATTATTATCAATTTAAATTGCATTTAATAACTTGAAACTATGTACTGGTATTAAAGTTAAAAGCTGTTTTTTTTTTGCTACAAAATGGTCCATTCTTGTGAGAGGCATCAAAAGGGGCGTCCCGCTAACGGTCACTTTTTTCTGGACTCTAGGTACTATAAAAGCATAACACTGTACGAAATTTCAAGTAAAGGGTGGGCCTAAAGAAACCAAGGGGTGTAAAAGTTTAATAACTTTTTCGTTTATTATTTTGTTTTTATTTTTTCTTTCAGATTATATAGACAACACTTGGAGAATTTTTAATGGAGAGGTTCACAATTGAACAGAGAACCAGAACAATAGCATTTTTTATTTAAACCAGAGATCAATTATTTTAACGCAAAGAGCATATCGTCGACATTTTGATTGAGATTGAGATTTTACAGCACCCGACTATTTTCTTTGGGGTTATTTGAAGGAGCGAGTGTATGTAAACAAGCCAGAGATAATCCTTGAACTCAAGGCAAACATTGTTGCAGAAATTCGAACGCTACAGCCACAAGTTTTGAAAGGTGTTATGGAAAATGCTCTAAAAAGAGCCCATCAGTGCGAAGCTGAAAACGGTGGTCATTTAAGAGACATTATTTTTCACACTTAGTGTAAAAAATTTGCCTTTAGTATATTATATAATCTGGAAGAAAAAATAAAAAAAAATAATAAACGAAAAAGTTATTAAACTTTTACAACCCTTGGTTTCTTTAGGCCCACCCTTTACTTGAAATTTCGTACAGTGTTATGCTTTTATAGTACCTAGAGTCCAGAGAAAAGTGACCGTTATTGGGACGCCCCTTTTGGTACATCCCACACAGATGGACAATTTTCAACCAAAAGTATATAGCTTATAAATTTATTACCAGTGCATACAAATACTTGAAATTTTGTACGTGTAATGGTTTAATAGTACCTACAATACAGTGAAAATGGGCATTATTGCCGAGCTCCTTTTGGTACCTCTCACACAAATCAAAATTTACCAATATTTTTTGAGGCTCAAGGTGAGGGAATTCATTAGTCGGTTTACCCGACTGAACTTTCTTACTTGTTTTTTTTTATCCAAAAAAAAAACACTTTCCAGTCGACCTACGACCTGGACACCCATGAGCAATATTTTAGCTCTCGTTAAGAGATATATTTTTGTCATTGACCGATTGTGGCTACGTGCCACACAGCAAATGTAACAATTGAATTTTTTTGAGAAAAGTTTGGAGATTCGATTATTTCAAGAAATTGTGATATTAAATGACCTCCAAGAAGTTGTGATTTAACACCATTAGACTATTTCTTGTGGGGTTATTTGAAGTCATTCGTCTTTTGAAATAAACCACACTCTCTTCAAACTTTAGAAGTCAATATTGAACGTGCCATTCATGACATACGACTTGATTTAATGGAAAAAATGCTCGAAAATGGGGTTCATCGAATTCGTTCGTGCAGAAGTAGTCGTGGAAGCCATTTGAATGACGTTTTATTTAGAACTTAATTGTATCGATTGTACTTCACATTAAATAAAAAACTTTTTTTTCAAAGAAATTATATCGCTCTTATTGGAAAAGCCTTTATATAATATATGGTCCACGAAAATTGGATTGTTAGAAAAAAAATGAAGACTTTACTTGCGATAAAAAAATTTCTGTTTTGGTTTCATAATATAGTACAAACAAAAGTGTTTAAGACTCGGATAAAAAAAAAATATTTTCATTGCATATTGTAATTTTGTTGACTGTCATGTTAAACGATATGCTTCTACAGGCTTGAAACAACAGATTAAGCTGGTGCTTGACAACAAATTAGCGTGTTTCCATTAATGTTTTGGCTGCGACAGCACCTGCGTGAATTTGG
Organism: Eudasyphora cyanicolor; assembly: GCA_963930755.1. NCBI lineage: Eukaryota > Metazoa > Arthropoda > Insecta > Diptera > Muscidae > Eudasyphora > Eudasyphora cyanicolor. The sequence goes on from OZ005735.1 coordinate 269,585,471, forward strand.
TAACACTTTGACCTATATTTCTATTAACTGCTAACCACACAAAACTCAGTGTGAAGTAAGTACTTTTCTAATTTTTTTTATTTAACAATTTCTATATACTAAATTTTGGTATCTTAGGCAACGGGCAAATGGGCACCTTGGGGTTGGAAACCGTTTTCATCGGCAATATAGTTGACGGTGTAGGTTTGGCCATCATCGGCAACGAAGGAGTAGGAACCCCGGACGGAGATGGCTTCTTGTTCAGTACCTTGGTTGTTCAATTGACCCTCTGCATTGGCTTGGGTACCATCAGAAGTGGCATAACTGTAATTAATCGAATTAGAGTAGAGAAGAGTTTGGTTAGTCGGATGTATGTCATTATCACTGGAGTAGTCTTTTAGAATACTGCACGTAGAAAAAATGTGCTCAATATTTTAAATAATATACACTTGACAATTAACTTAATATTGATAAAATTGTGTTAATTTTAACACAAATTGTACTTCTTTTTATTGTTAATGAAAAGTTTTTTTTTGCTCTAATCTTTAAAATTGCAACATTTTCTTTGCAGTGATCCGTAAGTCGGAGTAGGAGAAATAGCTTCTTAAGCCAGGATACTTACTCATATTTGAAGGATTCGGGTCCAACTTCAGATTCGTTTCTCAAGAGATCCACTTCAGCGGGAGCGGCCAAAGCCAAAGCGAAGAGGGCAGCAAAAACAATGATGAATTTCATTTTGGTTCTGTTTTGTATGTGTAGATCTGTGTCGAAGGTAGACTGATGACTTGTGACACGGTCAGTAAAGCTTTTATACAACTTGCAATCTTTTTCTTAACTATTCTTTGCTCACTTTTTAGAATTTAACAATTTCAGGTATTTGCCAGCGTTGAAGTAACAAATTACGGCCATATTCTTCTCTTTGTCAGTTTCTTTGTTTATGTTTGCTTGACCAAGAAAAAAACCGGCAATTTCATTGTGGTTTATTGGCATTATACTTTTGACAAGTTCAACATGTTTAGTTTTTTTTGGCGGGGGGTTTAATTGATTCAAACTAAAGACCTCCTCCCCAGAGATTTTAGTTAATTCTAACGCGAGAAATATACAGGTTTTTTTGCGTCCCCCTAGACTTAACTTTAAATTGAAGACGTGCTTATCTTTGTTTTTTGTTTATTTCTTGTGCGGACCAAATTGATGACCGACAAACTTGATGGCTCATTAAGAAACACAAAAAGAGAATTTCCATAATGTCGGTTAAGGGAGGGTGTTAACCCATCAGAGACATTATGTAAATGCCACCTTCTTAAATTTTGTAGATTATTCACTGAAACCGATATTTAGTGAATGTACATATACTGAAAAATAAAACAAGTAAAAGCGTTAAGTTCGGCCATGCCGAATCTTGTATACCCTCCACGATGGATTGCATTCAATTCTACTACTGGAAAAATCTTTGTATATGGAGTTAATCATGAAACGATCCTTTTTGTTTAAGCAGATTATTAAAAACCCAGTAAGGAAAGAGAGAAAGTCGGCCGGGGCAGACTACACCTCCCTAACAATGCGAAAATGGGCATTGCGATAAGAATTTGGTGGTGTTCATAAATGTAATAAGAAAACTCTCTTTCTGCCGATCTACTTATCGGATATAAAATACAGTTTCTACAGCGCTTACCTGTCAAATCGGGTGAAACATATATATATGGGGGCTATATCAAAATCTGAACTGAATTTCTCCGAATTTGGCAGAGTTCATTCATGAAATAAGAGAACTCTCTCTGCCAAATTTCGCATTGATCTGATACAAAATGCAGTTTCTACAGCGCTTACATGTCAAATCGGTGGTAACATATATTAGGGGCTATATCTAAATCTGAACCGATTTTGACTGATTTCAATAGTGATCGTCCTTGGACCAAAAAAGGGTACTGTGCTTAGTTTCATCACAATCGGACCATAAATACGACCTGCACTTTGATTACAACAATACATCTACAGACGGAAGGACGGACATGGTTAAATCGACTCAGGAAGTGATTCCCTGTCGATCAGTATAATAAACGATGGGTCTATCTCTTCTCCTTCTGGGTGTTACAAACAAACGCACAGTGTGGTGTAGGGTATAAATTAAATTAGCATATTTGAGAACTAGACCTACACGGGGACCACAACAATATAAAAACTGATTTGTATAAATTTTATTAAGATGAATTCTTGACAAAATAGAATACAAACTGCAAAGTTTGTGCTAAATTTCTTAGAAAATGTTTTGGTTATGGCGTTAATAAACATTTTTGGGAGCGACATTTATAGGTGGACTATAACAAAATATTAACTGATTTAAAAAATATTTACTGCGATAATCCCTTGTCTTAATTAAATACAAACAGCAAAGATTCAGTTAATTCAGTATTATGTCTTAAATACATATGTTTTGGAGCGACCTCTATAGGGTGACTACAACAAAAAATTAACCGATTTGTAAAATTCTTGCTATGATTAATTCTTGCCCAACTATAATACAAACTGCAAAGTTTCTGCTAAATTGCTTTAAAAATGTGGTATCTATGGCCCAAAATCCGTATTTTGGAGCGACTTCTATAGGGGAGCTATATCAAAACATTGACCGATATGGCCCATTTGCCATCCCAAACAACCTGCAACTATAAGAAATATTTCTACCAAATTTGATCAACCTAGCTCTATTGTTATTATGACGATTAAGAATATATACATACATATATATCGCGACCTAGGAGTGTAAAGGCGCTAAGTCCAATATTTAAAATTTTACAGGAGAGGCAAAATACTTACTGTATATTAGACCGTTTATAACACATGATGCAAAAAGTGAAAGTTGCTGCGATCCTTGATTCCCAGACCGAAAAAGTTTTCATTTGGCCAACAAGACTTCCATACAAAATTTTGTGCCGATCGGATAACCCTAGGGTCTGCCCAAAGTTCATTCAAAATTTAGAACACACTTTATAGGGGAACAATTTTTTTTATTCAAAAATCTTATGTTTAAGTAAGTAAAATTACATTTCTTTGTTATATTAATTAATAAATAGTTTTTAAATATTGAGATCGGTGAAAAAAAAACAAAAAATACAATTATTTCAATATTTTATTAGATCTGACTTGTTATGTGAGGGACATTTTCTACGATATTCTTCAATGCACTGTAATATAAATTGATTTTGCTCTTCGTCTTTTGTAAGTATTCTGTTGTAATCATTCATAAATTGTACACCGCGTTCAGCAGTGTCGTTAACAACAAACAGATTACGAAAAACATCGAAAGCATCTTGATAATCTTCGTTTACTTCCCAAATGGATGGGTCATGCTTTAAAAATTCAGTACTCAATCCAAAAGCACCGAAAAAATGTTTGGTTTTGTATTAGACGAAATCGCTCAAATTATTACACAGCAATAGTTTCGGGTCGGAGAATTTTCGATCGTTTTCCAGATTTACGACGGGTTCTGTTGATTGCAGATGCCTAACCATTTTTCGTTTCTCTTCGAGTGAAACATCCGAATCGAAAAATGCCAAAGCCATTGATTCTGGGGCCAAATACCACAAATGATTTTTCCATTCAAAACCGCTTCAGACACATCTCGGTCGATTTCTCGTATGCGATGGAGTCTTTCAACAAGTGTATATCTTGATTTGGTGCTCGTATGGCATTTGTGCTTGTAAACCACGCTTTGACATACAGCCGCACGAGAAAAATACATATATCCCGTAGTCCGCTGGACTCTCGTTTTGTCAATGCAAACTGCTCTCGAAATAGGTATATTTTTAAGGCATAAATGCCTTTTCCCATGAACCTTGCGTGCGATGTTGGACCAGGTGTTCGGAAGTTATCGCCGACACCACCAAGAAACAGTATTGTTAATTGTACACGGGGCAAAATTTGATATGTTTTTGATATGTTTGAATCGAAAGAAAATATATTTGGAACACAAATTTTAAAATATTATATATTTCTGAGCAACTAACTTATATTTGAAAATCAACAAAATTTATTTGTAACTCATATATATTACAACTAAATATATTTGCAAACTAATTTTCTCAAATAATATATGTGTTTTTGTATACAAGTCAGATTATTGATTGGGAATTTCTCCAAATATATTATATTTAAAAAAAGTTTAAGACTGTCGAATTTTAGTTTTATTTTTTTCATAGATTTTGTGTTATGCTTTATAGATAAAATGTCATAAGCAGGATTAATTTCTGTTTTACAGCACTAATTGTTAATTTATAAATATTAAAATACATTACTTTTTGTCAATTCATTAATTCAATTTATACGAGTTATAAAGTTACGAAAGATTATACGATTTTAAATTATAAATTTTAATCGAATTATATAATTTTTGTGTGTGTCAAATATTAAAAATTTGGAGTGTACTCTAAACATATATATATTTCAAACAGAATTTGTTTGGGACAATATACTACAGAAGCGATTTTTTTCAGCGTGTAATAGTTCCTTGTAATCAGCTCGGATTTGTGTTTCATTTAGCTGTTTAATGCAGAATTTCTTAATGACTTCGCAGTCAGCATTACTTATTTTTGAGCGTACAATTGGATCTTCGAGTCCGTTTTTAAACGATTTGTGGTCGAGACTTACCCATACGGCAGCAAAACGTTAAAAATAGGCACTTCAGGACCACAAGTCGCCGAAAGTTTAACCTCAAACACATGTTTCAATACAATCTCCATTATGTGATGACGATTAATTTTCGATCTAATTTGTTCTGCAACAAAATGCACGATCCTGTGTCTTGACCTGTATTTGACGACGTGGTATCGAAAACCATGGCGGAAACTTTATTAGAAATATCCCAATTGATGAGTGTATCATGAACGACTTTGGCCATATTTTCTCCAGTACCAGCCGGGATTTTTGGAGCGCCCAAAAATTTTGATGTGCCTTCAACTGGCGATGATTGTTATTCTATCAACGATTTTTCTGCTGAATAGCTCCGGCAAAAGTTTTCCGTCCCAGTGAATAATCAATGAATGTACGCTATTGATCTACGTATAAAAAATAAAATACAAATCGATGGATTCGTAAAGCTATAAATTATATATATGGTTAGATCTGAACTAAATTACTTTTGCAATGAATTCTGTTTGCACCTTCTCCGCTTCTCGCTTACGATTTTTTTTCCAATCCAATGTTGTCGTCCTCTTAGACGTTTGGTGTGATCATCGTCATCATCGGTATGAAACTCGCATGTCATATCCATATCCGAAATGCTATCATCGAACTCATCTTCATCGTCACTTCCAATGTAAACTGTATCGAATACTACACAATAACAGTTGTTTTAAGGAATTACGAGTAAAACACTTCAATTTATTAACTTACAAGATTGATTGTTACGTTCTGAATGCTTTCTCTTTCGCGATTCTGCTTTTTGTATTCGTTGCTCGGATCGCTGTTCTCGCCCGTAAAATTTCATGTCAACGCCGCCATGCACCCTGGTCTGCCTTTCTGTCTTTGCATAAACAAAAACTTCTTGTCTTCTTCTATACACATCTCGTTGAGGGCGTTTGCACTAGCTATATCGAACAGATCATCCATTTTTTCCTTGAAAATATTCACGTTTAATTTTGATTTATCCGATCTCCTGTTTGCACTTTGTTTGTGGACATTTCTCCAGTCGCCGTACAACTTTAGCAATTTATCTTGACATTTACAGTGTATATGAATGTTTTTATAAAGGGTATATGGACTTAGCGCTTTTACTATTCAGCTTTTTATGATGACAAAGCATGATTTTTTGGTTTTTTGTTTTCAAATCGATGTATATCAAACTTATCTTACATTCCGCTTCAAAAAATACATTTAGGCAAAAAGTGGACTTAGCGCCTTTACACACTTAAGTCGCGATATGTACTTTATGGGGTCTCAGATCAATATTTAGAGGTGTTACAAATGGAGTGACAAAATGAATATACCCCCGTCCTATGGTGTAGGGTATACAAATAATAAGTAAGCACATTTTAGTCGATTAAACCGACTGTGATATAAATTACACTGTGCAACAACATTTTTGTCGAATGTCTGCGCATAACGTTTTCTGGTGTAATATGGTGACCTAAACACAAAAAAATATTATTAAAATTTTTATGACACATTTTTTTACCCCCTTCCATAGAGAGGACGCTATATATAGGGTGATCCAAGTAGAGATACTTTTTTCAATAGCCTTTTTTGACAGATCACGTGTGAGTCGTGTCATGCTGTCATGTTATTTTTGTTAAGTATTGTTTGGCATTTCATCATGGAAAGACTTACGCCTGAACAACGTTTACAAATTATTCAGTTTTATTATCAAAATAATCGTTCGCCAATTGCGCTAAGTCCAGTTTTTTTAAATCCAAAAAAAACACTTTCCTGTCGACCCACGACCTTGACACCCATAGCAATATTTTTGCTCTCGTTAAGAGCTATCTTTTTGCCATTGACCGATTCCCGATCCGACGTACCGGAATCATCGGTCCATATTTCACGTTTTGGGCCGGTCGATTGGCCACCAAGATCGTGTAATATCACACCGTTAGACTTTTTCCTGTGTGGATATGTAAAGTTTATAATTTATGCGGATTCAGTCCTTGGAGCAAAACATCACGCGTGTCATTCGCCAGTTACCAGTCGAAATGCTCGAACGAGTCATCGAAAATTGGACTCAACGGATGGACCATCTGAGACGTAGCCTCGGCCAACATTTGATAGACATAATCTTCAAAAAATAAATGACAAAGAATGTTCTTTCAAATGTTAATAGACATTCCCATTCAATTTGAATTTTCTGTGTTTTTTCTTTAAAAAAGTAAGGAACGTCGAAATGGATCACGCTACATATCAATTGCTACGAGCCAAAAGTGTAACACATCGCAGGAGTGACCTGAGACCCAAAGTATATTCGGCGGATATCCGTTTTGGGTCATTTTAAGTAATTTGAACAATGTCCGTCCGTCCGTCTGTCTGTATGACACTGTGTCTGTTTGCGAACGATAACTCTCGAAAGGATTAACCAATTGACTTTGGTATGCGATAATATTTTTCTCTATCTCCGGCTAAGTTCAAAGATGGGCCATATTGATCCACTCTTTCTAGTACCTCCCCCACAAAGTGTTAACGTTTAGTGAAATATTGATTCTCTAACATCTTCTATATTACTTACTAGAATATTCTGAAATTCCACACATAGTATTAGTTTATTAGTCGCTATTACACCAAGGAAATGAGCAAAGTTGTCACGCCCCTTTTGGTACCTCCCATACCATTTTGCACTAAATGTTAACTGCTTATATCTTTAATATCAGTTCATACAAATACTTGAAACTTTGTACAGTGTAATGTTTTTATTGTACCTAAAGTCCAGAGAAAAGTGGGCGTTATTGGTACGCCCCTTTTGGTACATCCCACACAAATGGACCATTTATGTACAAAAAGTTAACAGCTTACAACTTTAATAACAGTACATACTTTAAAGTTATAAAATGCAATTTAAAATGATAATAATTTAATTAAAACAAAAAATAAATAAATTTGCGAATATTTTTTTGGGACTAAAGGTGAGGTAATTCTTAAGTCGGTCTACCCGACTGAACTTTCTTACTTGTTAGGTCATCGTATCGGGCATAAGTTTTGTCAAAGGCGGCTTAAAGTACATCCCAAAACTTGGTTTTTGGCATAATACATTTTGCCAATTTAGCTCAAGGTTTGAGTTAGCGCATCGTTCATTATTGGTTCAAAGTGGATTTTTAGCACTTTTTTGATACTTTGAGACGACTATAGTTCGATAAATCGAACGGAATATTGTTATAGTGTCTTATACAAGGTAGTAGCTATTGAATAGAAGCAAAAAATGCAAAACAAACACCCGAAAAAATGCATCAAATCAGAAAAATGCCCATTTGTTCACCTTTTTTGGTCAAAAGTTTGTTACACTGTGTTATTTTCCTAACTCAAAATAATTAATTTTCAAATTATGCACCTTTAGTTAAACGTAGCTTTAATTCCATAGCTCGTACGGATTTCGATTCTACAGTGGACAAATGTAATCGGATTCTAGACACACACACACAGATAAACATAAACCTTAAGAACTGACCCTGAATATAATTCATTTCATTGTCGCGATGTAAATACAACAAATACGCAGTGATAAATACTTAGGCTGACATAGACCGCAGTACTAGTTTTACTTCTGAATGACATCTTCTCATCTAAATGTGAATTAAAAAGAACAGGTTTCTTTTTTAAGAATTGTTTTTTTTTTGTGACTACCTACGATAACACCGGTCTTGTTGTGGTTCGGCTAAATTATGATTGCATCGATCGAGTCTGCTGGTCTATTGTTTCGAATTTATTATCATATTGATAAACGTATTTTAGCAAAGGTTATCAGGTTTTGTGACATCTTCAATAAAGGAATTTCTCTCCCCGCTTCTTTCTCTCTCTATCGCTAAAAAGTCAGTCAATTTGTCTAACTATAATAGTCACGTTTCTGTAGACCAAATGATCTGCTCACAATGCGCACGCGTGCGCAACAAAAGGTTTTTGGAACAGTACACAACCATTATATTGGGATGGTTGACAGTTTTTGGGTGAAGTTAAAACATTGTGTACCAATAGATATTTTTAATTTTGTTAACACTTTAAAAAAAATAAGTAAGACAAGTAAGAACATTTTAGTATAACCTACCTGATCATAATAAACTAGATTTGAAACTAGGTCAGAATATTTAATATCGAGTTAGTTTATTTTTGGCTGAAATGTGTTAAGCAGTTACAAATAGGTAAAATAAGATCTCGCAATCACTTTCTTTAAAAAAATGTTTCCAAAAATTTAATGGGCATTTTAATTTTTGAAATAATTAAAAAAATTACTTTTTGTGTTTTACGAAATTTGTAATTGCTCTCGAACGGCTGAATCGATTTTTTGCAAAGTTTACTTTGTTTAAAAGAGGACACAATGCGCCAATTTCTATAAAATATTTTTGTTTACTGAAGTTTTTTTTTAAAAAAACCTTTATAGAAAAAATTGCCCCCCCCCTCGATTTTCTTCAAATTTTCACAGAAATCCACAACAGTAAAACTCAATATTTGCAAAACTTATGGACGAAATACCAAGACTAGTCTGATAATTTTTGTCTGTTTTTGCAAAATACTGCACAGTGGTACGAATTCAAACAGGGGAAATAATTCGACCGTTTCTTAACCAAACAATCGATAGCGACTAAACTTGGCATGGTAGATGAAGAGGTGTTAGAAAAGTTAAGTTTTATATTGGGCCCCCTATGTCAGACAGGGGCGGAGCTAGAGGGCCTCAAAGTTGGTCACATCTGGTGAAGAAAATGTTCAAGCGTGAGACTCGTGTTTCTCTTCCGATTTATAAAATTTCTGGATGTGCAAATTAAAAATTTCCTATATGACGAAAAGAAATTGGTTCGATATACCCAATAGTACAAATAGTTTCTTACTGTTCTGGATTTGTGAGAGGGCGACGAAAATTCTGTGAAAAATTAACGAAAATAAAATAAGGGGAGGCCATTTTTCTTCAAAAAATGGCGCTTTGTGCACGGGGCTAAATCGCCTTTTTTGATATGTTTGAATAGAAAGAAAATATATTTGGAACACAAATTTTGAAATATTATATATTTCTGAGCAAATAAATTTTATTTGAAAAGCAATAAAATATATTTGGAACGCATATATTAATATATTACAACAAAATTTATTTGCAAACTACATTTCTCAAATAAAATATGTGTTTAAATACCAATAAAATTATTGTTTAGGAATTTCTCCAAATATATATATATTTACTGACTTTTTCGAATTTCAGTTTTAATTTTTCCTTGTTTTCGAATTGTACCTCCCAGTTATGATACCATATTAACTTCCGTTTTAAATTAATCATTTAAATTTTCTGAGTATTCCAAGCCATCATTAGTTGTCAATCCTTCAGTAATTTATTTTGATCCAAGATTATACGATTTCAATTATTATTATTTTACGAACATTTAACATTTCTAAAAAATTAACTTTGAATTACTGAAAAATTTGAATTACTGAAAAAAATAAATGCAAATAAATATTTGTTTCGTAAATAATATCCCAAATAATAACATATTGGGATGCAAACGAAAGATTTGTTTAGAGGGACATCTTCCCAAATATATAATTTTTGTATGTACCAAATACTATATGTTTAGAGTGTACCCTAAGCATATATATGTTTCAAGCCGAATATGTTTGGGACAATATACTACAGAAGCGATTTTTTTTCAGCGTGTGTCCTCTTTAAAATAATGTAAACTTTGCACAAATCGGTTCAGCCGTTCGAGAGCAATTACAAATTTCATAAAACACAAAAAAAAAATTTTTAAATTTTTCAACAATTAAAACGACAAGTAACATTTAAAAAAAAAAAATGATAGCGAGATCTTATTATAACTATTTGTAACTGCTTATAAACATTTCAGCCAAAAATGATATTGAATATTCGGACCCAACTAACCGGTTTTCCAATGGGGATGATATGATTTTGAAGTGACGTTTCGGCCATTTGTTATATGTCATGATCTGTCATTTGTTTTTCATTGTATTCAGTAGTGTTTACAATTTCATCATGGAGAGATATACGCAAGAACAACGTTTACATTTTTCCTTGGAACAACTTGAAAACGATAACGATTTTTTTAAGAAAATCATCTTCTCCGATGAGGCTCACTTTCATCTGAGTGGTGCGGTAAATAAACAAAACTGTCGATTCTGGTGCGAAAAAAATCCACAAATTATTCATGAAAAACCTTTACATTCACCTAAATTGACAGTTTAGTGTGGTTTTTGGTCAGGTGGAATCATCGGTCCGTACTTCATTCGAAATGAAGCTGGTAACACCGTTACTGTCAATGGAGAGCGGTATAGATCGATGATAACCAACGGGGCTACGTTCCACACAGCAAATGAAACAATTGAATTGTTGCGAGAAAGTTTTGAGATTCGATTATTTCAAGAAATTGTGATATTGAATGGCCTCCAAGAAGTTGTGATTTAACACCATTAGACTATTTCTTGTGGGGTTATTTGAAGTCATTGGTCTTTCGAATAAAACCAGACTCACTTTAAGCTTTACATGTTAATATTGAACGTGCCATTCATGACATAGACTTGATTTAGTGGAAAAAGTGCTCGAAAATTGGGTTCATCGAAATGGTTCCTGCAGAAGAAGTCGTGTAGGCCATTTGAATAACGTTTTATTTAGAACTTAATTGTTTCGATTGTACTTCACATTAAATAAAAAACTTTTGAATTTCCACAACAAGAAGTGTTTTTTTTTTCAAAGAAATCATATCGCTCTTATTGGAAACCCCTATAGTTTTGGTTCTGTGGTATCATCCCTATCCTTTTTCGTCATTGTTCGTCTTAATAGTTCGCTGATCGTTCTTCATGGAAATTCATTCTTTGTCAATATATATCTTATTATCCCCTCACCTTAGAGATGGTTATATATCATTTGCTACGAGCCAAAAGTTTAACACATCGAAGGAGTGACCTACGACCCTAAGTATGTTGGGCAGATATCCATTTTAAGTCGAATGAGCAATGTCCGTCCGTCTGCTGGCTTTTGCGCACGATAACTCTCGAAAGGAGTACCCCATTGACTTCAAATTTGGTATGTGGAAATATTTTCTGCTATCTCCGGCTAAGTTTGAAGATGGGCCATATTGATCCACTCCTTCTAGTACCTCCCCCCCATAGGGTTAACATTTAGTGAAATATTGTTAATTTAATAACATCTACACTACATGTTTGAATCCTCTGAAATGCTACACATAGTATTAGTTTATTAATCACTATTTCCTCGAGAAAAATGGGCGAAGTTGCCACGCCCCTTTTGGTACCTCCCACACAAATGGACAATTTGGAAGCAAAAGTTAATCTATATATATAGAATTGTTGCGTGACTGGCTGACTGACTGACTGATTGATTGACTGATCATCGCCCAGGCCAAACGGCTGAAGCTAGAATCATGTGAGATAGAATCGTGTGAGAGTAGCTCTTAGGACGTAAACAAGAACAAGGAGTGATTTTTTTTTTAAAAATTTAGAGGCACAGTGGGACAGAAAGGTATAAATATTGTACAACCGCCAAATTTAAAGCCTAATATTAGAATGGTGAAAATTGAAGCGGTGGGTGTCTTTATGACAACTGATCGGGGTATAAGGTTTTTTTTTGTATTCGTAGTTTTCGGGGCACAGTGGGCCAAAAAGGGTAAAATATAGAACAGTGGCTTAATAATGTCAAACATGGATCAATGGTTCCAGGGTAACTTTTCGAACATAAATTAGAGATTGGAAGTGATTTTTAGTAATTCTAACTTTAAGAGGCACAGTGGGACACGACGGGTTAATTATGGAGCATGGGGAAAAAAGGGAACAATCTGCCAAAATTGGAACTTAAACATGAGATATGAAAAGTTTATATTGTTTTAGGAGCACTGTGGTCAAAAAAGGTTAAATAGTGGAGGGGAGAAAATATGATTAAAAATGTTACAGTCGGGAAAAAAGGTTTAAGTACGCTAGCGTGGAGACACATTTTAAATACGAGTACAGTAGAGACAAAAATTTGTTAAATATGGTACAGTGGGTAAATATTTTGTACAGTGAGATAAAGAGTTGAATGGGGCACAGTTGTGCAAAAAGGGTTAACTATGGTACATTGGGGTAAAAATAGTTATATGTATATGGTAAAGTGGGACAAATGGGTTAAAAATGGTACAGTGGGGCAAAAATGTATTTACTATGATACAGTGGGGCAAAAAGAATTAAATATTGTACAGTGTGACAAAAATGGGTAACTCTACAGTACAGTGGGGCATAACTGTGTTAAATATTGTACAGTGGAGCACAGAGGGTTAAATATGGTACAGTGTAAAAAACTGTTAAACATACACAGTGGGGCAAAAAGGGTTAACTATGGTACATGGTAACGTGGGACAAAATGGGTTAAAAATGGTACAGTGGGGCAAAAGGCGTTATCTATGGAACAGTGGGGCAAAAATGTATTTACTATGATACAGTGGGGCAAAAAGGGTTAAATATGGTACAGTGTGACAAAAATGGTTAACTATACAGTACAGTGGGGCATAACTGTTTTAAATATGGTACAGTGGGGCAAAAACTGTTAAACATGGTACAGTGAATCAAAGGGTTTAACATGACACAGTGGGGCAAAAAGGGTTAACTATAGTACAGTGGGGCACACTTAGTAGAATATGGTATCGTGGGACAAAATGGGTTAAATATGGTACAGTGGGGCAAAAAGCTTTAACTATGGAACAGTGGGAAAAAATGTGTTAGAATGGGACACAAATGGGACACAATGGTTCATTATGGTACAGTATGACAAAAATTGTTACAGTGGGCACCAATAGTAAAATATGGTAACGTGGAACAAAATGGGTTAAGTATGGTACAGTGGGGCAAAAAGCGTTTACTATGGAACAGTGGGTTAAAAATGTGTTCACTATGGTACAGTTGGGCAAAATGGTTAAATATAGTGGACATAATATAGTAGGACAAAAAGGTGTTAAATTTGATTCGGTGGACCCAAAAGGTTTTTCATCATTCATTCATTTTTAAATTATCATCTTTATTTACATATTGTATTTATATACATATTTACATTTTCGAGATTCTATCTATTGATATTACAGCGAATAAAGTTTATGATCACAGATATTGATTTCTTTACTAGTACTAACATTGTTTAAAGGGAAAACAGGAAAACCTTTATATGAAAAGAAAAATTTATTTCAAATATCGGGGGAAAATACATATGTATATAATTGTATTATTCAAAAAATAAGACATTACATACATATAATTTTCTAATTGCTGATTTTTGTCTTAAAGCTATTATAAAGCCGATTCTCTACATTCTCTTATCAGATGATAAGAAGAATTTTCTACTTTATCAAAATATTTGTCATTTATTTGTTTCACGAAGTCAGGCCCAAAAGGTTAAATATAGCACAGTGGGTCAAAAAGCGTACATTTAGTACAGTGGGTAAAAATATGGATGCAGGGAGAGAGGGTAGGTTAAATATGAAATAATAATGTTTTTTTTAAATGCATGCTTTTAGTAGCACTGTGGTGCAAAAAGGTTAAAATTATGATGCAGTTGGGGCAAGCAAAAATTGTTTAACATGTTACAGAGGGGAAAAAATTTGTTAAATATGGTTTAGTGGAGCAAAAAGGGTTAAATATGGTACGGTGAAGCAAAAAAGTTAAATACGTTAAATTGGTTAAATGTGGTAAGTGGGGAAAAAAGGGAACAAAATAGTCCCATATATGTATAAAAATTCGTACTTTAGAAGCACAGTGTAATAAAATGTGTTTAATATGGAACAGTGGTGTAAAAGGTGTTGAATGTGGTCCCTGAGTGCAAAGGTACCTCTTACAGCATAAACCAAAGCTAAGAAATTGTTTTTTCCAAATAGGTTCTTCTACTTATATCGTGGTATATCAACAAACATGTTGAAATACGACCTAAGCTTGCGAATTTGGATCTTGAAATATCAATTATCATTTTAAAATATTGTACAATCGTGCAAAGTGGTTAATTATGACACACTAAAGGTTAAATGTGGTATAATGGAGCGATATACTTTAGATTTTTAAATTCGTACCTTTATAGACACAGTGGGACAAACATGGTTTTATTTTGTACCAGGTTGTGAATGTAGGTATTGGAACATAAACAAGGGGAAAGTTGCATGATGTCAGGGTAACTCTTGGAACATAAACTAGAAATGAAACGAGGGTTCGTATTTTATATAGAAAAGTAATCAAATCTTCTTCATTTTGCATGCAATAATCATGTCATTTTGAAAGAAAGAGGTATAGCTATTTTACTTTAGGGTACTAAACAGAAAATAGATAAAATATGGGGGCTGCGAAGCGCACCGGGTAAGCTAGTCTATATATAAAATTGTTGCGTGACTGGCTGACTGATTGACTGACTGATCATCGCCCAGGCCATACGGCTGAAGCTAGAATCATGAAATTTGGTGGGAGGGTAGCCCTTGGGATGTAGACGAGCAATAAAACGGGATTTTTCGAAATTTGTACTATTACCCACACAATGGGGCAAAAAGGGATAAAGATGGTACCACCGGAAAATCTAAACGGAATGAGCTAGAATCGTAAAATTTGGTGTGTGGGTAGCCCTTATGGGGTCGACCTAGAAATTGATGGCATTTTTTAAAATCCGAACATTTACGCGCACAGTGGGACAAAAAGGGATAAATGTGGTACAACAGACAAATCCAAATGGAAATGGGATAGTCCGTTTTTTTTGGTATTCGTAGTTTTCGTGGCACAGTGGGGCAAAAAATGTAATATAGAGATCGGAAGTAATTTTTAGTAATTCTAACTTTAAGAGGCACAGTGGGACAATACGGGTTAATTATAGAGCATGTGGAAAAAATGGAACAATCATGAGATATGATTTGGAACTTAAGCATGAGATATGAAGAGTTTACTTGGTTTTAGGAGCACAGTGGTAAAAAACGGTTTAATAATGCACAGTGGAGAAAATATGATTAAATATGGTATACTCGGGGAAAAAGGGTTAAGGATGCTAGCGTGGATACACATTTTAAATACGGTACAGTGAGACAAAAATTTGTTAAATATGGTACAGTGTGCCAAAAATTTTGTACAGTGACATAAAGAGTTAAATGGGGCACATTTGGGCAAAAAGGGTTTACTATGGTACAGTGGGGCAAAAATAGTTATATATGGTAAAGTGGGACAAAATGGGTTAAAAATGGTACAGTGGGGCAAAAAGCGTTAACTATGGAATAGTGGGGCAAAAATGTAGTTTCTATGATACAAAATATATATACAAAATATGGGTTAAATATGGTACAGTGTGAAAAAATGGTTAACTATACAGTACAGTGGAGCAAAGAGGTTTAAAGATGGTACAGTGGGGCAAAAACTGTTAAATATGGTACTGTGAGACAAAGGGTTTAATATGACACAGTGGGGCAAAGAGGGTTTACTATGGTACAGTGGGGCACAATTATTTGAATATGGTAACGTGGGACAAAATGGGTTAAATATGATACAGTGGGGCAAAAAGCTTTAACTATGGAACAGTGGGACAAAAATGTGTTAACTATGGTACAGTGGGACACAAATGGTTAAATATGATACAGTATGACAAAAATGGTTAGAATGGCCACAAATAGTAAAATTTGGTACCGTGGAACAAAATGGGTTCAGTATGGTACAGTGGGGCAAAAAGCGTTAATTATGGAACAGTGGGGCAAATATGTGTTAACTATGGTACAGTGGGGCTAAAATGGTTAAATATTGTGGACAAAATATAGTAGGACAAAAAGAGGTTAAATATGATTCAGTGGACCCAAAAGGGTTAAATATGGTACAGTGGGTCAAAAAGCGTACATTTAGTATAGTGGGAATAAATATGGATGCAGGGAGATAGGGTAACTTAAATATGAAATATTTTTTTTACAAAATGTATGATTTTAGTAGCACTGTGGTGCAAAATGGTTAAAATTATGATGAAGTTGGGGCAAGCAAAAATTGTTCAATATGTTACAGAGGGGCGAAAAAGTGTTAAATATGGTTAAGAGGAGCACAATGGGTTAAATATGGTAATGTGAAGCAAAAAAAATTAAATACGGTAAAATGGTTAAATGTGGTAAATGGGGGAAAAAGGGAAACAATAGTCCCAGATATGTATAAAAATGTGTACTTTAGAAGCACAGTGTAATAAAAAGTGTTTAATATGGAACAGTGGTGCATAAAGTGCTGCATGTGGTCCCAGAGTGATCCCAGAGCTAAGAAATTGTTTTTTCCAAATAAGTTCTTCTACTTAAACCGTGGTGAAAAACAAGTTGCGAATTTGGATCTTGAAATATCAATTATGGTTTTTAAATATCGTGCAAAATTTGTTAATTATGACACACAAAGGGTTAAATGTGGCACAATGGAGCGATTCACTTTATCTTTTTAATTTCGTACTTTTATAGAAACAGTGGGACAAACATGGTTCCATATTTTATCAGGGTTTGAATGTAGCTACTTAAACTAGGGGAATGTTGTTATCGTATGATTTAAAAAGTAGTTTTTCAACGTTCAGAGGTACAGTGTGGAAAGGGATAAATATTGTACCATGATGTCAGCGCAACTCTTGAAACACGAACTAGAAATGTAACGAGGGTTCGTATTTTATAGTATAAAGGTAATCAAATCTTCTTAATTGTCCACCATATATAATAATCATGTCATTTTGAAAGACAGAGTTGTAACTATTTTACAGTACCCTAAACATAAGATAAATAAAATATGGGGGCTGCAAAGCGCACCGGGTTAAAGCTAGTAACTTATAACTTAAATACCAGTGCATACAAAGACTTGAAATTTTGTACAGTGTAATGCTTTTATGGTACCTAGAGTCCAGAGAAAAGTGACCGTTATTGGGACGCCCCTTTTGGTACCTCTCACACAATTGAACCATTTTGTAGCAAAAAAAAAACAGCTTTTAACATTAATACCAGTACATAATTTATATTTATTAAATGCAATTTAAATTGATAATAATAATTTAATGAAAACAAAAAAATAAATAAATTTACTAATATTTTTTTGGGACCCAAGGTGAGGGGATTCATAAGTCGGTTTACCCGACTGAACTTTCTTACTTGTTAATGTGAATTTTGCGCACACTGTATAAGTAGTTATATGGATGGGACAAAGGGGCCGTTTGGTTCTAAAAATGCACTCACTTGACATGATATTCTCCATATATATATTAGATCCCGATATATACCGATTGCATTCTCATTATCTTTACTATTTGAGGAAAAAATATTGCCATCAAACCATGAGCATTTGAAATTATACTCTCCCAAAAATACTGTTTGTATTTTTACACGTTTCACTTTTGACAAAGAGTATTTTTTGGAAAGTAAACTTATAAAGTCTCTGAGCCCAAAACAAAGTTATAATGAGACATCTTATCCTAAATTAAACACTCATTAAAACGTTCCATTTTTATCACATAGTTTTATTTGTTTTTTTTTTAGCTAACAAGGGATTGTGAAAACTGTAATCTTCAATAACAGTTTATTTCAATATCAGTCTGCCACGACCAGAGAATGAAGCCGAGACAAAAATGGCGGCAGCGGCTGCCATGGAAAATTACAGATCGGCGGCGGCGGCTTGATGGCTTAGCCGACATAAAATTGACATACGGCGGCTCTGTGATAGTCATTTTTACATTTAAAATAATAGTTGAAAAGTTAAGCTCTGCTATATATTCATAAATAATGAATGTTTTTAGGTTAATTGTAAGATATTGTGAAGTGAAACAAGTAACAGCGCTAAGTTCGGCCATGCTGAATCTTATATACCCTCCAGCATGAATTGTATTCAATTCTATTACTGAAAGTTTTTTGGATATGGAGCAAGTCATGGAACGATCTTTTTGTTTAAGCAATTTATTGAAAAAACGAACGCTACAATTTTTAGCCAAATTTTAGGCCTCTTTAGCCAAACTTTTGATTTGTGTAATTTTCATTGACATGAATTCTTATCAAAATATAAGTAGAATACAAACTGAAAAGTTTCAGCAAAATGGCTTTAAGTATGTGGTGTTTATGGCTTAAGGAAGCCTTTTTGGAAGCGACATCTACAGTTGGACTATAACCAAATATGAACCGATTTAAAAAAAAATTTACTGTGATGAAATCTTGCCAAAGTAACATAAAAAATTCAGGGATTCAGTTAAAATGCTTAGAAATACGTATATTGGCTTAAATACGTATATTTTGGAGCGGCCTCTATAGGGTGACTATAACAAAATATAAAATATGAATGTACAATTTTTGTTGTGATGAATTTTTATCAAAATAGAATACAAACTGCAAAGTTTTAGCTAAATTGCTTTAAAAATGTGGTATCTATGGCCCAAAAACCATAATTTGGAGCGACCTCTGTAGGGGCCTATATAAAAACATTGACCAATATGGCCTATTTGCAATCCCAAATGACCTGCAACTATAAGAAGACTTTATACCAAATTTGATTAACCTAGTTCTATTATTGTAGCGTAATTTCAACAGATAAACAGACAGACGGACATGACTAAATCGTTTTAGAATTCCTCGACGATCAATAATATATATACTTTGTAGGGTCGCAGATCATATTTCAATTATTTCCTATGGTGGCGGATAGACATTATCGATTTCCATACAATGATAAGTCATAAAATTGACGCTAGGCGCCTCTATGATAAACTCGATTTTCAAAGTATGCTAAGTCGAAACTGATTGTTTTCAGGAGAGGCGAATTGTCGTTTAAGTGAAATTTAAAATTTGTGTAGAATTACCTTGTAATTTGTTTTGAGCTTAACTTCATTGAATTGATGGATTTGACTGAAGACAATTTAGAATATTTAGAATTTAGAAATGCAATCTCCAGTATAACGTACCAAATCGACTTAGCATTCTTTACAATGGAGGTATTAATTTATATGCAGTATTACAATTCTGTAATACTCCATTGCCTTTTTTCGGAAAATATTTGTTTCTTATGTGTAGGTAATCTAATAATAAATAAAAAATCTTATTATTTCCTTTAAAAAATAATTTTTTTAATTATTTTTCTATTACTATCAATATTCTCATTTTTAATACATGTTAAGCTCCCTCTTGTGACAATAAACGAATCAAAACGAAAATCTCTTTCCATATCGTCCCCCAATTATTTGTCTTTTCGAGAAAATCATATTTGAACTTTTTGTGATATTGAAACTCGATATCGGCACGTAGGCTTTTATTAATGAACAAACAATTTCAAACACCCAATTTGTGGAAGTAGAATTTTCCCAAATTTTTACTAGATATGCATCCAATTGCATAGATTATTAAAATGTGTTTATGTGTATACACTATTCTTCTATTGAGGGGACGATATATCTGTTACATAGTTATTTGCTTATCAAAAATGTAAATTGTATCTATCCATATTTTAAAGTTTTTCTATGGAACGGCGGCCGTGGTTCAGCCGATTTTAGCCGCAAAGATCGGCGGCGGCTTCGTCTGGTGAAAAAAGGTCGGCGGCGGCTAAAATCGGCGGCTCGGCTCGGCGGCTTCATACTCTGGCAACGACATCCCTATTATACAGGGTGGCCGATATGTATTGCAACCAACTTCAGGTTGCTATCATTTCTAAACCGCTAGTCTGATAGCTGACAGATTTATTTCAGTGACAGTTCATTTCATTGTTTACAAGCTTACAAAAGCTATTGCATTCTATTGCATTCAGAAAAAAGTTATTCGTGATGGAATTCAAGCGTGATAGTGTGATTGCTTTATATTTGGGTGGAAAAACACAAGTGGCTATTGTTAGAGCCCTCCAGCATTTAAATGTGAATAAATCTTTTGTTTCTCGTACCATTGCTCGTTACCGTGATACTGGCATTGTTGCATCGCGTCCAAAAAGCGGACGAAAAAAATGGTAACAACACCAGAAATGATCCGATAAGTGAAGGCCAGATTTGATCGAAATCCACGCCGCAGTGGTAGAAAAATTGCTCGTGAGCTGAACATATCGCGAGAACGGATACAAAACATATTAAAAAATGAGCTTGGACTAAAGCCATTGAAGTTCCAAAAAGTGCAAGAGCTCACCGATGCACAAAAAAAAGTTAGACTGGAAAGAGCCAAGGAGTTGCTTCGCTTGCACGAAAGTGGCCACTTACCGAATTTGGTTTTCTCCAATGAGAAGCCATTCCAAATTGAGCAGTTTGTGAACAAACAAAATGATCGGGTTTACTTGCCAAAGAGGTCAGCTGAAAATTTACACCTTCGATTGGCCACCAGAACTAAGCGCCGTCGATGGTAATGGTGTGAGCCGCCGTAACGGGCGATGGTCGCTCCCCGCTCGTATTCATCGACCATGGGGTCAAAATAAATGCCGAGTATTATCGGGAAAATGTCCTAAAGACAGTATTGCAGCCCTGGGCAGACAAACATTTCGGCCGCAGACCATGGACATTCCAACAGGACTCAGCACCATCGCACTCAGCACGCGTCAACCAAGAATGGCTTTAAAAGGAGGTTCCTCGCTTCATTTCTACCGCACAATGGCCACCAAGATCTCCGGATCTCAATCCGTTGGACTTTTGCGCCTGGGGCATTTTGGAGAGAAAGGTTCGCGCTAAAAAATACCAAAGTATCGATCATCTCAAGACGGCGCTTCGCCGGGAATGGGCCAAAATACCGCAGAGCCACTTTCGTGCAGCGTGTGATTGCTTTGTCGGCCGTTTGAAGGCCATAATTCGTGCCAAAGGTGGCCAATTCGAACAAATCTAAACTGTTTCTAAAATGATTCTAACTAGGATACTCTCCCGGCTTCAATACCATTTTGTTTCTATATTATTATAGAAACAATTATTTTATACATTGCGGTGTATAAATATGTATTAAAAATTGGCAGCACACATACTGGATCATGATTTCTGAGCCGTGACACTCGTTATCAACAGTTCTGCTGCAATTGTATGGGAGATACGGAGCTTTTCTGCATAGTGTGGTAATTTTCCATTTGATGGAAAGATTTCTCATTCGCTTGCGTGTTGAAGTCAACCATATAGAGCTCCGTATCTCCCATACAATTGCAGCAGAACTGTTGATAACGAGTGTCACGGCTCAGAAATCATGATCCAGTATGTGTGCTGCCAATTTTTAATACATATTTATACACCGCCATGTATAAAATAATTGTTGCTATAATAATATAGAAACAAAATAGTCTTGAAGCCGGGAGAGTATCCTAGTTAGAATCACAAAATTTGCAGACCGAATAAAAGCAAGCAAGCAACTGTTTCTAAAATTTTATGTTATTTCCGAAATTTTTTGCTTTTGAACAATAAAATTTAAAAAAAAAAATTAAAAAAACCATAGCGCTTTACTTTGTTGCATTACATATCAGCCACCCTGTATGCAATTACATATCACCCCAAATAAAATTACAAATTGGACAAAATGGTCACCGGTGGTTTGGAAACCGTTTTCATCAGCAAGATACTCAACGGTGAATTTTTCGCCGGTCTTTTCATCAACCCAGGTGTAAGCTCCCTGTCCGGAGCAAAATTCCTAATAAATATACCAACCCAACGAAAATTAAAAATGACACAAAATGTAGGTGGAGCCTTGGATTTATTAAAATTATTAAGGTAATGGGGGCAACGGGCAAATGGTCGCCGGTGGGTTGGAAATCGGTTTGCATAGAATAACCGGATCATATTAAGTTAGCAACAAATCTGCTGCAAGCAATTCACCGATGTTGGTCCTGAATGCTTCGAATACGCCGTCGAAACCAACGATGATGTTGATGAAAAAAACCGAGGAGTTGATGAAAAGACCGCCGAAAAATTCACCGTTGAATATGTTGCTGATGAAAACGATTTCAAACCCACCGGCGACCATTTGCCCGTTGCCCCCATTACTTAAATAATTTTAATAAATCCAAGGCTCCACCTATGACCTTTGTGTCATTTTTTTCTTTCGTTGGGTTGGTATATTTATTAGGAATTTTGCTCTGGACAGGTATTGAAACATCTGGGAATTGTGGATTGCAGTTTTTATAATCCCAGCATTTTTTGTGGCTATCGGGACTGTTTTGGGAAATGTGAGAAGTTCTGTCATTTATATGGTTTTCCAACAAGAGGTGTTATTTTGAATCACCCGGTATTTCGATACCTGTCACTTTTGAAGCTTTTATTCTTTGATATTTGACAAGTAGAAACTACGCAATTACTAAAAATGGAACGATGCACGATTCAACAACGCACTGAAATTATTAAAATTCGAAAAATTGAAAATCATTGAAAAATCATCTTGACTGATGAGGCCCATTTCCACCACGTTGGCTACGTCAACAAGCAAAATTGTCGCATCTGGGGCTCGTAAATCCCAAGAGTTATTGTTGATAAGCCTCTCCATCCTCAACGTGTGACTGTTTGGTGCGGATTATGGTCCGGCGGGGTAATTGGACCTTACTTTTTCGAAAATGAGGTTGGATCAAAAGATACGGTGAATGGATTGCGCTATCGAGAGATGATTAATGATTTTTTATGGTCGGAGTTGGATGGTACTGATCTGGACAACGTTTACTTCGGCACGACGGCGCTACGTGCCACACAAGCAACGAAACCATTGCTCTATTACGGGAAAAGTTTCCGGACCGTGTTATCTCTCGAAGAGGTGATCACAATTGGCCACCGAGATCTTGTGTTTTAACACTTTGCGACTTCTTCCTTTGGGGCCACGTGAAAGATAAGGTCTACGCCAACAGCCCAGCGGCGATTCAAGACCTCAAAGATAGAATTCGTGAGGCTATCGAGGACATAGGGCAGCCACTTTGCGATTTTGTTATGGAAAATTTCATGAAAAGGATATGGTCCTGTAAGCGTGGTCGTGGTGGCCATTTGGCTGATGTTGTTTTTCATTATTAACGGCATACCTTCCTCTTTAATATGTAATAAACATCCGATAATTTATCTCAAAAAATTGCATTTTTCTTTGAATACCAAAATAACACCTCTTGTTGGAAAACCATATACAACATGTTTGTTTAATGTGTTATTAGTTTTGTTGTGGAAGTAGCAGTGACCAATTGAATATACTTTCAGGGGTTTTCTCACAAAGCAGTTGAAATAATTTGCCAAAAAGTTCTATGTCATGAAGCAATATACAAATTTTGTTCGCGCATATTTAATGTAAACCACGTCACCGCTCCTAAGTACGCACCAAACTGGCACTCCCTGAGGATGCATTGATTTACCGACGATGGTGGTTTTCCGTTTACAAATGCGGCAGTTTTGCTGGTTACGAGGGCAGTCCCAAAATTAGCCCACCTAACAAAGAAAACACAACATATTTGGGATATTACTTCTATATTTCTCAACATATTCTCCTTTTAGCTCGATACACCTTATCCGGCGTTTCTCAATAGCTTCTATACCCTGTGTATAGTAAAAACTGTCTAACCCCTAAAAATAGCCATCAGCCTGGCTAACCCCTAAAAATAGCCATCAACCTCAACCTCTACCTCTTCATTACTGGCAAATCTTTGTCCGTCGAGCCATTTTTTTTTGAAGACTGGAACCACAAAATTATCCGAGGGAGCTAAATCTGACGAACAAGGTGCTTGCTGAAGCAACTTGAACTTTAATTCATTAATTTTGGCCATCGCAATAGTGGATGTGTAAACTGGTGCATTGTCTTGATTGTGAGCAAACGCGGCACCCATCTTGCGCACAGATTTCTCATCATTAAATCATTTCCTTCAATAAACGATGGATAGGACTTTTCAAAATGTCTATGACTTCAGCTAGCTCACGAACCTTTAACCGACGGCCATCCAATACCATTTTGAGGATTTTTTTAACTTTTTTGTCGTGGACATCTCAATTGGTCGACCACTACGATGTTCGTATTGGCAGCTCAAATGGCCCCGTTTAAACTCGGCCACCCAGTATTTTATAGTTGTAAACGAAGAAGCAGACCGGATAGTGTTCTTATGGCAACAACCAACAGGTGTTCACTAGTAAGGATCTGTATACATACCTTCCATAACTTGTGGTCCTGCCAAAACTATAAAGGCACCAACGAACTTCTGTCGCTATCGAGACCGAGAGTCTCACTACCGTGTCCGCCATGACTCATCGCTACCTTATTGGACGGCACAGAAAGATTAAAGGTCTTATGGAATTACGAAGATGGGGAGGATTCAATAGAATACCTTCTAAGTATGTGTTCCACTCACTCTAGACTCTCATTTCGGACTTCTCGCTATGATGTCTGTCTTAAGGTCTTGCGAAATGACTTTTGCAGAGACGAAGATGGCCGGAATCAAGCAAATTGGTATTAATATTTTGCCTGATATACATGCTGTTATAAAGTCCCTGTAAACTGTATTACGACTCGACTTTTGCCGATCTCTTAAAATAATGGCTGAACAGTTTAATATTCACCTCTTACCGGAGCCGAGCCACATGGTTATATAACTTGCAGTAATATGAACCATCTTAAACGCTCCAGGGGAACTGGAATATGTGGATATTCCTCTAGAGACCTGCAAACACTTCTCGCCAGATAGTGTCTTTATTGCACCAACTGACAGGTGTTAACTAGTCAGGAACTGCTTATATTCCAGTCTGAGGTGGCCCTGCCAAAGCTCCAAACGCACCAAGGACCTGCTGTTGATATCGAGACTGAACCGTACCTCAGTACCGTGTCTATCATAACCTTATTGAACGGCACACACAGAGATTGAAGTTCTTGCAAAATGACTTTTGCAGAAGCTGCGGAAACGAAAGTACCTATATATCGATACCTCCATTTTAAACAATGCTAAGTTAAAAAAGATAATTTTTTAGTAGAGGCGATCAAAGTTTGATGATTATTTTAAATTTGTGTGTAATTCCTTTATAATGCAAATCGAATGACCTGTAGTGTTTTGTGAATAACTTTTGTTTGGATTGACGGATAAACGCCAAATGTTGACTGAATATTTTTAGGAATATTAAGAAATTAAAAATGCAATGCCCTAAAAACATGCTAAGTCGACTAAGCATGTTTTAGAATGGAGGTATGTGTTCCACTTCCTCCTGAAGGCGGTGGACTATCCTAGACTATCATGTCTAGCCCGGAACTACCTACATTATATAAGTGGTATTATGTGGCCCTGCCAAAACTCCAAGCGCATCAAAGACCTACTGTCGCTATCAAGAGAGGGCGTCTCATTATCGTGTCTGTCATGACTGGCCGCCACTGACTTATTGGACGGTAGAAGCTTCAGAGAGATGAGGAGGAACCAACATAATACCTTCCCGCTCTCACTAGGCTCTCATTTCTGTTTGGGGACTTAGCAAGCTTGACTATTGTAAAATTCCGCCAAATCTTGAGTTGTCCAAAGCAACTAAATTGGTTAAACGGAAGATGCTGGGACAAACTTATGTTTTTCCTTAATATTCTGCGGTAGCATAATGGACTTTATAATCTAAGTCAGCCTGGTATACAGGGTGGCTGATGAATATTGCTACATTAAGAAACTCAAATAACTTTTTTTTCAGTGTGAGGAATTCAGTTTTCTTTTATTCATGTTAAAGCTCATTAATTTTAATTAAATATAACTTAAGTATTTTTAAAAATAATGGAATTTAAATGCCTCCCCTGCTCGTTGATGCATTTGCGGCATCTTACCAACAAGTTGTTCATTACTGCTTGGAGAGTTCAGACGGGAATAGCCGCAATTGTTTCTCTAATGGATTGCTTTAGTTCATTCAAATTAGTTGGTTTTGCTTTGTAGACTTCCTGTTTGCAATAACCCCACAAGAAAAGTCAGGTGCAGTAAGGTCAGACGACCTGGGGGGCCAACGGAATGTGGAGTTTCTGGATATCAGTTTATTGGGAAATTTTCGCCGCAATTCTGTCATAACACCAGCACCATCTTGCTGAAACCACACAGAGTTGAAAGAACTTCTCATTCGGCGTAATTCTGGATAGAAAAACTCTCTCAACATGCTGAAGTAACGGCCTCCAGTAACTGTAACGGTGTGACCGTTTTCTTCGAAGAAGTAGGGCCCGACAATGCAGCGTGATGAAACTGCACACCACACAGTGAATGCAATTCCGTCTCATGGAGTATCTGTGGGTTGGAAGCACTCCATATTCGACAATTTTGTTTGTTTATGTTGCCGTTTAAATCGAAATGGGCCTCGTCAGACATGAAAAGACAGTTCAACATGTTTCCGTCCTCTTCCACCATTTGAAGCATCTTCTGGCAAAATTCCAAGCGAATTTCAGCTACAGCAGCGATTGTTTCCTCCGTCCGAACTGAAGGGTTTCGATGGTAAGGTCTTCTGTTGACTGTCCCATGCTCGGAAAAATTGTTAACAAGTCTCTTTATGGTCCATCTGCTCGGAGGATTGCCGCCAAACGTGCCCCTATACTCTCTTTGAACCGAAACTACGGACTTCAGCGCCTAATAGCGGCGGACAATCCAAATTCTTGTTTCAGTGTCCCAGTTATCCATTTTTGTTAAATCTAAAAATCAATCTGCAAAATAAAATAAAAATTAACCATATTCATTAAATAGAAAAAAAGTTACTAAATTTTTTTTTGGTAGCAGCTTTCATCAGCCACCCTGTACTTGAATTTGATACTTTCTATTGGAGATGTCCTAGTCGTGGACAATTGTTGCTCATTTATTTTCAGACTGTATTAATTGCAAAAAAAACAAGTAAGAAAGTTTGGGAGCACTGTAATATGAATTACGCGTATTAATCTGTCGTATAAACATACTAAAATACAAAATATGCTTATAACACTATGCAACAAATGGACACTTTTTGAAAAATACACGAGCCTGACTGTATAGCTTCGATTCTACCACCAAATGGTAGTATAACCCTATACTCAGTTTGGCGAGATTGGTGACCAATTTTTGTTATGGGCCTCGAAAGATTCGGAAAATCAGTGGACCCCTTGAAAAAAGGTGTCATCGGTTTTTGAGCAACAGCTACTTCAGACTTGGTGATAGCGCTTAACTATATTTCGCAATATTGTAGCTAAGAACACGTTGAACAAAGCCTGTTAACATTTCATGCCAAAAAAAATTTGTTTTCCTGCACTTTTTTTCGAAAAACATAGGATTAAATTTATTTTTTTTCGGCATAACTTTAAGGGATCGCTGATTTTTTACTAACAATATTTGGCAATATTGTAGCCACGGTAAATCTGAACAACTTTTGTGAACATGTCATTACAATCTGAACGTGTCTAGGCACTCTAAAAAGCTCAAAAATCCACATTGTACCCCAAAAATTTAAGTATTTCACTGTTATGTAACAAAAATATATTTTTCTGGTATAGGGTATGTTCAGCAATTTTATAGAAAATATTAAGGCCAATATTTTTGTGGAACATTTTAACCCTCTAGCTCCACCACATAACTGTAATTTTTGGCCCCATTTTAACAAATCGTAAAAAACACCCCTTAAACGAGGGAGGGCGGGGATGAAATGTTCTACAAAAATGTTTGCCATAAAATTTTACTATATGTGTCAGAAGACACCAGAGCTCAAAACATAACACAAACACCAAAAAAGGTCAAATTCCAGTCAACAACGTTCTTTACTGGTATCTTCATTGCTTCAACCACTAGATCGTACGACTAACATTCCTGCACGATCAGGAATTTGACCTTTTTTGGTGTTTGTGTTATGTTTTGAGCTCTGGTGTCTTCTGACACATATAGTAAAATTTTATGGCGAACATTTTTGTAGAACATTTCATCCCCGCCCTCCCCCTTTTAAGGGGTGTTTTTTTACGATTTGTTAAAATGGGGCCAAAAATTACAGTTATGTGGTGGAGCTAGAGGGTTAAAATGTTCCACAAAAATATTGGCCTTAATATTTTCTATATTTTTGTAGAGCATTTTATCCCCGCCCTCCCCCTTTTAAGGGGTGTTTTTTTACGTTTTGTTAAAATGGGGCCAAAAATTACAGTTATGTGGTGGAGCTAGAGGGTTAAAATGTTCCACAAAAATATTGGCCTTAATATTTTCTATATTTTTGTAGAGCATTTTATCCCCGCCCTCCCCCTTTTAAGGGGTGTTTTTTTACGATTTGTTAAAATGGGGCCAAAAATTACAGTTATGTGGTGGAGCTAGAGGGTTAAAATGTTCCACAAAAATATTGGCCTTAATATTTTCTATAAAATTGCTGAACATACCCTATACCAGAAAAATATATTTTTGTTACATAACAGTGAAATACTTAAATTTTTGGGGTACAATGTGGATTTTTGAGCTTTTTAGAGTGCCTAGACACGTTCAGATTGTAATGACATGTTCACAAAAGTTGTTCAGATTTACCGTGGCTACAATATTGCCAAATATTGTTAGTAAAAAATCAGCGATCCCTTAAAGTTATGCCGAAAAAAGTGAAAAAAAATAAATGTAATCCTATGTTTTTCGAAAAAAAGTGCAGGAAAACAATTTTTTTTTGGCATGAAATGTTAACAGACTTTGTTCAACGTGTTCTTAGCTACAATATTGCGAAATATAGTTAAGCGCTATCACCAAGTCTGAAGTAGCTGTTGCTCAAAAACCGATGACACCTTTTTTCAAGGGGTCCACTGATTTTCCGAATCTTTCGAGGCCCATAACAAAAATTGGTCACCAAGCTCGCCAAACTGAGTATAGGGTTATACTACCATTTGGTAGTAGAATCGAACGTATACCGTCAGATTGGTGTATTTTTTTCACTGTTGCACAGTGTAATTAAATGATTGTTGCAGAAGTTTTGGGGGGAAAGATTTTTGAATGAATTTGCCAATTTGGGTTAGCAGAAGTATCATTACAAAGCCGCGCAATTTGAGCTAAAAGTGAGTGCAGAAAAATATTGCACTGTGTCGATTTCTAAGTTTTTGAGTGCGCCCAACACACATAACTTGACAAATTAATACGAAAGTAATTTCGCCTTAACTTCTGTAGCAGTGTGTCTTCATATCATTCTGTATTTTAGACTTCGACTACGATTATGCCTATAGTCTGACAACAAAAAGAGTGAGCAAAATCCGCACCCCCTTCTGGCTTCACCCACACAAAGTGCATGTATCAAATTCTGAAATTACATTCAAATTTCCCCCAGAACATTGCTTTAAAACTAATACAATACAATAATACAAATACATTTAAAATTCTCCATTTTATTAAAATTTCGTTTGAAAATTTAATCAAATTTAGGCAACGGGGGCAACGGGCAAATGGTCACCGGTGGGTTGGAAACCGTTTTCATCAGCAAGATATTCAACGGTGTATTTTTCGCCGGTCTTTTCATCAACCCAGGTGTAAGCTCCCTTGACGGAGATGGCTTCGTGTTCAGTTCCGACATTGTTCAAAACACCTTTAGCGAATTGGGCAGAACCATCGGTGGTTTCGACGGCGTATTCGAAGCTTTCAGGACCAACATCGGAATATTCCCTGGTAACCAGGACCTCATTGGCGAAGGCAATGGCGAAGAGAGCAACGAAAACGATAAGGAATTTCATGTTGAACGGCAGCGGTGTTGTGGTACTTTGAAAGTCTGACACTTACTAGGTACTTTCTTCTAAGCACTCTTTGCATTTATACTCTGAAAGTCTATGCGCCAAGTCGTTGTTGCATAATTTAGATATATTTGTGAAATTAAATTTCAAAATTAGCATATAATTTTTTAGAAGTGGTTTTCGTTTTCGATCGATTGACATTCTGCAGTAGCAGTTTTGCTACCAAATATGATCTGGTTTTTTCATCTTTTAGATGACATCAAACAATCAGAAGTTCTACAGTCACTTAACAGAAGCATGTTTAGTCATCCAGTTATGTTAAGCTTGAGTGATTCTGTATATGTATTAGCATATAAAATAAAGTAACTTCTTGTTGAATTATCACTAGGTAATTTACCGGTAATTAATTCCTAGTTTGTTGCAGCAATTAAGGAAAACGTAGTATGTATATCATTTGTCATGGATTAAAAATTGAACACAACACTGGTCAGCGAACTATTATGCCTTACTTGCATAGATAGACATGACGTTTCAGAAAATCCCACAAGATGAATTCCAAAGCGCGTTCAAGTCGAGAACGCGAGAGAAGACTATTTCCTTAAATATTTCACAAAAAATATCCCCTGTGGCCTATAGCGCCATTGTGCTGGAACAACACATCCTTCACATATGAACATATCGGTACCTCCATACTAAAACATGCTAAGTCGACTTTGCATGTTTTTAGGAAGATTGCCTTAGCCGTCATCCCAATCTAAAGTTATTCACAAAACAGTACAGGTCATTCGATTTGCATTATAAAGGAATTCCATACAAATTTAAAAAAAATGCATCACACTTTAATCGTCTCTGCAGAAAATCTATCTTTTTATACCCTACACCACACTGTGGTACAGGGTATTATAAGTTTGTTTCACGGCAGATGTTTGTAACACCTTAAAATAACACAGCTAGACCCACCTTAAAGTATACCGATCGACTCAGAATCACTAGCTGAGTCGATTTAACGATGTCCGTCCGTCCGTCCGTCCGTCCGTCCGTCCGTCCGTCCGTCCATGTAAAGTTGTTCGTCGACTACAGGTCGCAATTTCACTCCGATCGTTCTGAAATTTTGCAGTTTAGAGTATTTCGTGTCTGTTAAGATCGCTATTGAATTTGGTTGAAATCGGTTCAGATTTAGATATAGCTCCCATATATATCTTTCGTCCGATTTGGCCTTTTAGTCCTATAGAAGCTGTATTTTACATCCGATCGTTTTGAAATTTAGAATGGTAGAGTTTCTTGATCCATGAACCAACATTGCTGAATTTGAAGAAAATCGGTTCAGATTTAGATATAGCTCCCATATATATCTTTCGTCCGATTTGGTCCTTTAGTCCTATAGAAGCTGTATTTTACATCCGATCGTTTTGAAATTTAGAATGGTAGAGTTTCTTGATCCATGAACCAACATTGCCGAATTTGAAGAAAATCGGTTAAGAGTTAGCTATAGCTCCCATATATATGTTTCGTCCGATTTGGCCCTTTAGTCCTATAGAACCTGTATTTTACATCCGATCGTTTTGAAATTTAGAATGGTAGAGTTTCTTGATCCATGAACCAACATTGGCGAATTTGAAGAAAATCGGTTAAGATTTAGCTATAGCTCCCATATATATGTTTCGTCCGATTTGGCCCTTTAGTCCTATAGAAGCTGTATTTTACATTCGATCGTTTTGAAATTTAGAATGGTAGAGTTTCTTGATCCATGAACCAACATTGCCGAATTTGAAGAAAATCGGTGCAGATTTAGATATAGCTCCCATATATATCTTTCATCCGATTTGGTCCTTTAGTCCTATAGAAGCTGTATTTTACATCCGATCGTTTTGAAATTTAGAATGGTAGAGTTTCTTGATCCATGAACCAACATTGCCAAATTTGAAGAAAATCGGTTAGGATTTAGCTATAGCTCCCATACATATGTTTCGTCCGATTTGGCCCTTTAGTCCTATAAAAGCTGTATTTTACATCCAATCGTGTTGAAATTTAGAATGGTAGAGTTTCTTGATCCATGAACCAACACTACCGAATTTGAAGAAAATCGGTTAAGATTTAGCTATAGCTCCCATATATATGATTCATCCGATTTGGCTCTTTAGATCCAATCGTTTTTATACCCTACACCACACTGTGGTACAGGGTATTATTTAAGTATAAAATGTCCCAAAAGTAAATTTATGTAAACAATTTATACATGAATTACAAAATTTATATATCAGAGTTATTCAATATTACGAGAGTGGTGTAGGGTATTATATAGTCGGCACCGCCCGACTTTAGCCTTTCCTTACTGGTTTTCACTTAGCATTGTTTAGAATGGAGGTATCGATGTGTTCAACTTGTGCTACAATTATTTACCAAATCACATAGACCAACGTAGTTCTCTGGTGCTACCACGGACACAGATGTCCGTGGCAAAATCTGTGAAACTAGAAAGGCCGACCCCCGTGTATATCCAGACGTCGTTAACTAAATCCAGGACAGCAGCAAAGCAGGTGGCTCAATGCTCTTCACTGTTTCCTCATCTCCACAGTTTCTGCAGAAGTCATTGGAGTCAATAACCAACCTTCTGGCAAGTTCGACTATCAGGCAGTGTCCCGTCTGAACTGATACTAGCGTAAGCAGTCCTTTCCTCTCTAGTGCGAGGAGATATTTTGATCTTTTCAGCTCATAACTTGGTCAGATTTGTGTAGCTACACTACAGGTGCCGCTTGCTGTCCATCTTTCATTGGATTGCCGCGCGCCTTGCATATGGATAGTGGGGCTCCTATATATGAAAATTATTCGATAATTTGTAATGTCGTCTCTTTCCTAGCTCTTAAGTTCATTGGCTTCGTAGGTGCCCGGGTATCCCTATGCCCAGGTACCCATGTGAGGTATATGTTAAACTGCTCAGCCGCCTCGTTAATAGATCTGCTGTAGTCGAGGGCTGTTTGTGACTTTTGGAGTGTGGCCTCCAGAGAATTGATGGCAGCCTGGCTGGTCGAGTAAATGTCACCGACAGTGTTGGTCACTATGTTGCGACTCAGCCAGTCGAAATTTTCTTTTTCTACACAATTTTGTGGATACTGATTTTACAGAAAATTTAGTATTTAAAAATTTAATAGTTTTCTAAAGAAATTTTGCCAAAATTCCATTTTAATAACAATTTTTGTCAAATTTTTATTTTTCAAAAAAAAAAAAAAAAAAATAAACCAATCTGTTTTTTCATAGCTAGTTTCTCTAACTAAATAATTTGTGGAATTTTAAATTATATATAAAACTAGCTGACCCGGTCCACTTTGTTGGCCCAGATTTCAGATTTCCGATCCTGTCAATTTTTGGACTAATCACGTAGACTGCCACGAGATACATATACACAAAATACAGCACTTTCGCTCACAAATTGTGCAAGATATCCCGATTTCAAAATGTGGCTTATATGTGCGGGGCTATGCCCATTGTTCCGATCCCGCCCATTTTTGGACCAATCACGTAGATTTCAGCTACTTTCAGTTGGATCCCAGAAAGTCCATGAGTGGTGGGACATCTGGGATCACGGTCCAATCCCAATTGTGGAAGTAGACAGAGGCAGTAGGAATCTCAATTTCAAAAGTTGGCTTATAAGGGCGCCGTCACGCCCATTGGTCCGATCCCGCCCATTTGTAGACAAACTACGAAGACTATCGCCAGATACGTATGCACATAATTACAGCACTCTTGCTAAAAAATTGTGCAAGATATCTACATTTTAAAATTTGGCTTATATGGGCAGGGTCACGCCCATTGGCCCGATCCCGCCCATTTTTGGACCAATCACGTAGACTATCACCAGATACATATGTAGACAATTACAGCACTCTCGCTAACAAATTGTGCAAGATATCTAAATTTTAATATTTGGCTTATATGGGCAGGGTCACGCCCATTCGTCCGACCCCGCCCATTTTTGGACCAATCACGTGGACTACCACAAGATACATATACACAAAATTACAGAACTCTCGCTAGCAAATTACCAAGATATTTCACTCTTGGTAATTTGTCACGCCCAGTTGGTCCGATCCCGCCCATTTTTGGACCAAGCACGTTGACTTCCACCAGATATATACACACAAAATCACAGCACTATCTTTAACAAATTGTGCATATATCTCAATTTTAAAATTTGGTTTATTTGGGGGGCCATGCCCATTGGTCCGACCCGCCCATTTTTGGACCAATCACGTAGGTTACCACCATGTACATATGCACAAAGTTACAGCAGTCTCGCTAGCAATTTGTGCAAGATATGCCAATTTCAAAATTTGGCTTATATGGCGGGGCCACGCCCATTGGTCCGCGCCCATTTTTGGGCCAATCGCGGAGACTGGCAGTAGATACACATACACAAAATTACAGCACTCTAGCACAAATTGAGCAAGATTTCTCAAATTAAAAATTTGGCTTTTATGGGCGGGGTCACACCCATTGGTCCGATCCCGCCCATTTTTAAACCAATCACTTAGATATCTCAATTCCAAAATTTACCCTATATTGGAGGGGCCATGCCCATTTGTCCGATCCCGCCCTTTGGTCCGATCCCGCCCATTTTTGAACCAATCTCGTAGACTGCCACCAGATATATATACAAACCAGTAAGGAAAGGCTAAAGTCGGGCGGTGCCGACTATATAATACCATACACCACTCTCGTAATATTGAATAACTCTGATATATAAATTTTGTAATTCATGTATAAAATGTTTACATAAATTTACTTTTGGGACATTTGATACTTAAATAATACCCTGTACCACAGTGTGGTGTAGGGTATAAAAACGATTGGATCTAAAGAGCCAAATCGGATGAAACATATATATGGGAGCTATAGCTAAATCTTAACCGATTTTCTTCAAATTCGGCAATGTTGGTTCATGGATCAAGAAACTCTACCATTCTAAATTTCAAAAGGATTGGATGTAAAATACAGCTTCTATAGAACTAAAGGGCCAAATCGGACGAAACATATATATGGGAGCTATAGTTAAATCTTAACCGATTTTCTTCAAATTCGGCAATGTTGGTTCATGGATCAAGAAACTCTACCATTCTAAATTTCAAAACGATTGGATGTAAAATACAGCTTCTATAGGTCTAAAGGGCCAAATCGGACGAAACATATATATGGGAGCTATAGCTAAATCTTAACCGATTTTCTTCAAATTCGGCAATGTTGGTTCATGGATCAAGAAACTCTACCATTCTAAATTTCAAAAGGATTGGATGTAAAATACAGCTTCTACAGGACTAAAGAGCCAAATCGGACGAAACATATATATGGGAGCTATAGCTAAATCTTAACCGATTTTCTTCAAATTCGGCAATGTTGGTTCATGGATCAAGAAACTCTACCATTCTAATTTTCAAAACGATCGGATGTAAAATACAGCTTCTATAGGACTAAAGGACCAAATCGGACGAAAGATATATATGGGAGCTATATCTATATCTGAACCTATTTTCTTCAAATTCGGCAATGTTGGTTCATGGATCAAGAAACTCTACCATTCTAAATTTCAAAACGATCGGATGTAAAATACAGCTTCTATAGGACTAATGGACCAAATCGGACGAAAGATATATATGGGAGCTATATCTAAATCTGAACCGATTTTCTTCAAATTCAGCAATGTTGGTTCATGCATCAAGAAACTCTACCATTCTAAATTTCAAAGCGATCGGATGTAAAATACACCTTCTATAGGACTAAAGGGCCAAATCGGACGAAAGATATATATGGGAGCTATATCTAAATCTAAACCGATTTCAACCAAATTCAATAGCGATCTTAACAGCCCTGAAATACTCTAAACTGCAAAATTTCAGAACGATCGGAGTGAAATTGCGACCTGTAGTCGACGAACAACTTTACATGGACAGACGGACGGACGGACAGACATCGTTAAATCGACTCAGCTAGTGATTCTGAGTCGATCGGTATACTTTAAGGTGGGTCTAGCTGTGTTATTTTAAGGTGTTACAAACATCTGCCGTGAATCAAACTTATAATACCCTGTACCACAGTGTGGTCCCGCCCATTTTTGGACCAATCAAGTAGACTACCACCAGATACATATACAAACCAGTAAGGAAAGGCTAAAGTCGGGCGGTGCCGACTATATAATACCCTACACCACTCTCGTAATATTGAATAACTCTGATATATAAATTTTGTAATTCATGTATAAATTGTTTACATAAATTTACTTTGGGACATTTTATACTTAAATAATACCCTGTACCACAGTGTGGTGTAGGGTATAAAAACGATTGGATCTAAAGATCCAATCGGGAGCTATGGGAGCTATAGCTAAATCTTTACCGATTTTCTTCAAATTCCGCAATGTTGGTTCATGAATCAAGAAACTCTACCATTCTACATTTCAAAACGATTGGATGTAAAATATAGCTTCTATAGAACTAAAGGGCCAAATCGGACGAAACATATATATGGGAGATATAGCTAAATCTTAACCGATTTTCTTAAAATTCGGTAGTGTTGGTTCATGGATCAAGGAACTCTACTATTCTAAATTTCAAAACGATCGGATGTAAATTACAGCTTCTATAGGACTAAAGGGCCAAATCGGACGAAACATATATATGGGAGCTATAGCTAAATCTTAACCGATTTTCTTCAAATTCGGCAATGTTGGTTCATGGATCAAGAAACTCTACCATTCTAAATTTCAAAACGATCGGATGTAAAATACAGCTTCTATAGGACTAAAGGGCCAAATCGGACGAAACATATATATGGGAGCTATAGCTAAATCTTAACCGATTTCAACCAAATTCAATAGCGATCTTAACAGCCGTAAAATACTCTAAACTGCAAAATTTCAGAACGATCGGAGTGAAATTGCGACCTGTAGTCGACGAACAACTTTACATGGACAGACGGACGGACGGACAGACATCGTTAAATCGACTCAGCTAGTGATTCTGAGTCGATCGGTATACTTTAAGGTGGGTCTAGCTGTGTTATTTTAAGGTGTTACAAACATCTGCCGTGAAACAAACTTATAATACCCTGTACCACAGTGTGGTGTAGGGTATACAAATTGCAGCCTCTCGCGAAAAAATTGTGCAATATATCTCTATTTCAAAATTTGGCTTGTATGGGCGGGGCCACGCCCATTGGTCCGGTCCCGCCCATTTTTGGACCAATCAAGTAGACTACCACCAGATACATATACAAAAAATTACACCACGCTCGCAAAAAAATGGTGCAAGATATCTCAATTTCAAAATTTGGCTTGTATGGGCGGTGCCACGCCCACTTGATATATCGAAAATTCAAGTACCCTACTTTCACCAGCCCTACACATGTACATTCTGTGAAAATTTCAAGAAGATCGGTCCAGCCGTTTAGACGTCTATACGGTACAAACAAAAAAACCAACAAACACACATTCTCTTTTATATATATAGATAGATGTCGTTCAAGTTGCAATTTTGTAGAAAATATCGTCAAAATTACTGTAGAAACTTTGATCGAAATTTCATAATTATTTACATCAATGGATTTCGAAATTGCATATTTTCGTAATATAATTTTTATAGAAATTTCCTCAAAGTTGTTTTTTTTTGGAAAATTTCGTTAAAATGCATTTTTTGAAAACGTTTTCGCAATAGCATTTTTCTAAAAATTTGGTTTCGTCGAAATTTGATTTTTTTCGAAATTTCGTTGCAATTTTACTGATTTTATAGAAAATTTTGTGGAATTTAATATTTTTCTAGAAAATTTTGCCAAAATTGAATTTTTATAAAAATTGTTGTCAAATTTCTATTTGTCACAATTTCAACTAATCTGCATTTGCATAGCTTATTTCGTCGAACTAAATAGAAAATTTAGTTGAAATAATTTTTTCTAGAAAATTTATCAACATTTGCATTTTTATAGCAATTTTGTCAATATTTCAACCTGCGTTGTCATAAATATACGTATTCATAAATATTCGTATATATATATTGGAATAATTTTTTTTTTTTTGCTTTAGAAACTTTGTTTGAAATTTCATAATTATTGACATTAATGGTTTTCGAAGTCTCATATTTACTTAGCGTTGTCTTTCTTAAGATATCGTACACTGACAAGGTATTTTGCACTGCAATTGTATTTTTCACTTTTTCGATTACACAGAAAACTATTTTTTTGAAATGTGTTTGAAAAGTTGTGTTGCTGAATCCGACTACAAATACTGATCGTTTTGGTGAAAATTCAAATATAAAGAACACAGATCGAATTTTAAGGTTTATTCCTTGATTTTATTGCTATTCCATATACAAATTGTCGTATATTTAGGCAACGGGCAAATGAGCACCGGAGGGTTGGAAACCGTTTTCATCAGCAACATAGGTAACGGTGAATTTTTCACCGGTCTTCTCATCAACCCAGGAGTAAGTACCATGGACGACAAGGGCTTCGTGGTCAGAACCGGCATCCTTCAATTTACCTTCGGCGGTGTGTTCGGTACCATCGGAGGTAGCAAAAGCCTGGAAGAATTCTTCGGGTCCGACTTCACTTTGGTTTCTCACGGTTTCAACATCGGGACGAGGAGCAGCCAAGGCAACGGCGCAGAGAGCAGCGAAAACAATAAGCAATTTCATGGTGATTGGTTTTGTTCCGTAGATAGTCAAAAACTTTGTG
Organism: Eudasyphora cyanicolor; assembly: GCA_963930755.1. Taxonomy (NCBI): domain Eukaryota; kingdom Metazoa; phylum Arthropoda; class Insecta; order Diptera; family Muscidae; genus Eudasyphora; species Eudasyphora cyanicolor. The sequence continues at coordinate 269,624,365 of OZ005735.1, forward strand.
GATAGCTGATGTATCCGACGTCCGAGTATTTATAGTGAAATGGTCTGCGGAGAAATTGCCTTCAAACAAACGTATTCTAGATCTACATAGATAATAATTTGCATCGTTCATATTTGACAAACACAAAATCGTTGATTTTGAAATGCAAATTTGTTTTGCCGAACACTTGCCTTTGTTTATTACTCTTTAATCTGAAATCTCTAAACGAGTCTGTGGACATATACACAGGGCATAATCCATAAACTGGTCTACGCAGTCAAAATGCTTTTTGGAAGAAAATTTCGCTGAATATTCTTTCATTCATTCATTAATTTTCTAGCAAATGTTGTACAAACATGCATTTTCGACGAAAATGCACTTTGAACGTAATTTTTTCGAAAAATGAAATATTGACAAACTTGTCAACTTCCCATATTGCCCTTATTTCGGCTTGTTAAACACTGCAGGTATCTGGTAGTCTGTTTGTTAAATCAAGACTAAGTTCTTCACAGTGTACTTCGAAGCCAACCGTAGCATCAAGCTTCGAAGAATTTGTGTAGAAATGCAGATTGTTACTGTTTGCAGATATCACTACGCAACAAAAAAACAAATTTTGTATGTCCTACACCTAAAAATAATTTTTTTGTATAGATTGTGGCATACTGTTATATAAAATCAAAACCAAAAATGTTTTTATGGATACATTTTTTTGTACAAATTTTTTTTATTAAAAATACTTATATCGTCGAAGGTACCCTTAGTATTTGCACTATAATTTGCATGTACTCCAGCCCGATCAGGTCGACTTATACGTTAAATTGAAGCTATTAATGTGGGCTACCAATGTTGGAAATATCTCTTTCACTTAAAAACAGTGCATTAGTAACAGTCATTAAACAAATTGGAAAAATAGATTTTTTTCAAAAAAAAAATTAAGAATTTCCTGGGACGAAAAAAAACATAAAAAATAGAAAAAAAATCGAAAAAAAAATTTTATTTAATTTTTTAAAGTTTGCATCCTAGCGTAGAAAATAATGTCTATTTGAAAATCTATGGATAAATGTAGAAATTATAGCCCTTTTGGTAGAGGTAAGAGAATTTCAAAAAATCTTTTTTTTTAATTTCTGTTTAAATAGCGATTTTATTTATTACTTTTATTTATATTATATACCTTTGAGTTTATTTACATGTACACGGTTTCTCTAATGAGCAGGGACGTATCCAGGATTTTGGTTCGGGGGGGCCCAACATTTTTTTTCCATAACAAAGATAAACAATTAAAAAATTTCGTTTATTGTGTAGGTAATGGAAGTTAAGTTCCTTAGTTTTTTATTCGAATTTTATTCCTAAATATAAATGTGTACGAGATCAATACATAAGAGTTAAAAATGTAATCTTAGATATAAAAATGTAATCTTAGATATATCAAATATATCAATTATTTCATCGATTTTGACTTCATCTTTGTATATAGACATCAAAACCAGATAAGATAGCCTTTCTCCTTCTATTCTGTTCCGGAGATAAGTTTTTATTCTTCTTAACGTCGAGAAACTTCGCTCAGCAGATGCCGTTGTCACTGGTATTGTGGCCAGTATCTGCAATAGGGTAAAAACACTTGGGAACATGCCCTCATCACAAACTGAAATAGCATCTAAAGCATTTGCACCCAGAGAAAAAGCTTCATTCCATCAATGAAATTTTACATTGTATCAATGAAAAGTTACATTGTTTTTGAACCAATGTAAGGCTTCATTGATACAATGTAAAATGTTACATTGAACTAGTAAATGTTTCATAGAAATTTGTTACACTGATGTCATGGAATATTACGTTAATGTAATGAACGAGTTTCATTAATGTAATGAATAAGTTGCATTAATGTAATGAAAACGTTTCGTTGTTGTAATGAACATGTTTCATTGGTGCAATGAACATGGTTCATCGATGCAATGAACATGTTTCATCGATGCAATGAACATGTTTCATCGATGCAATGAACATGTTTCATTGATTCATAAAACATGTTTCATTGATGCAATGAACATGTTTCATTGATTCAATGAACATGTTTCATTGATGCAATGAACATGTCTCATTTATGAAATGTACATGTTTCATACCTTTGCTCTGAAATAAAATAGAAAATTAAACAAAATTCTCCGTTTTTTATTGCAATGTTTATTGTAGTACATCAGTATTTGTTCATAACTTTAAAATCATTTCAATCTGAAAATATAATATAAAAGATAAATAAATAATTAAAATTGTGGGTTTTGAGAAATTTTAAAAGAAAAAGACAACTGAAGTTGTGAAAATAAAAAATGAAACAAAAAAAATCACAATACAGTTCTTTTAAATTCGTTTTTTAACTGCATTTGTGAATTCGTAAATACAATTTAAGTAAACACTTAAACCGCATTTTTACATACTTACTAATTGAAATCCATTCACTCGCTTGTACTGATGCCAAAGTGAAAAAGCTTAATTAATATTTTTGCTTTTGTGCATAATTTTCGAAATTTGGAATAAGCAGTCCAGGCCAACCTAAAGTCATCTGCGGATAGTTTGTCATATCTAAGGCTATGTGCGTACATTTCCGCATTTTCCCCAATTTCTAAAGAAATAAAAAAATTATAAATAGGAGTGAATGAAAAAATGTTTAGGACATAACTTGGTAGAAAGTACTTACCTAGTGTTTTTGGAGTGTTTCATCGTTGACTTCGGATATGGTTCTTGAAAATTGTTTCTTGTTGTGGCATTTGACATATATTTTCCAACTTCTGTTTTTTCGAACATGCCATTTCAAGCTTGACGTGTCTTTGTATGTACTTCCACAACATCTATAGTTGTCATTTGTTTTAAGAAAATTATATTATTTTAAGTGCTTAAATAGATTTCATTTCTTTCAAATGAAGTACCACACAAAAAACATTTCTCATTCAGTATTTGTTGACATTTTGTTTCACTTTTGAATTTTTTATTAACGCGCACAAATACGTCCGTTTAATGTCTATTATAAACTAAATCAAAGGGCTGCTGCCAGCACTCATGCAACAATTGATTCTTCGCCACTGATTTGTTTTGACTCGCCAAACACACAAAAAAATAACTGGATATTTTTTTACGAAGAGTTTGCATAGCAAGGGGTGGGTTGTTGTTGTAAGTTTGCCATAGAGAATTTATTTTCTGGTTGCAACAGCACACCTAATGTATTTAATATTTGTTTATCTATTGATGACAGTTGTGGCACAGTGGTTCAGAATAATTAATATCGTGCACTAAAAACTGTTTAATGTTCGAAATATATTGTGAATACATTTCAGCTTCACGACAATAATGGATCATGGAGAATGGATCATGAATACATAAAATTTGATAAAAAAAACCCTTTTGACAATTTTTAATTAATGTACACCGACTGCTGTTTGAATAATAATAATAATTAAATAAATATGTCAGTGCGATTATAAAAGTATAAAATTATTGCAAAATGTCATGTTAATTGATAATACATCTAATAATATGAACACCTTGAAATTATTAGTGAATCATATTATTACCAACAAACCACCTGTATTCGACCTTAATGCCACTGTGCGGTGTAGATTCATTCATTCAGATGCCTCTCTCTCCTCTCAAACAAATGCAAGAAAACTACGCCGCTCCATCGTTTTCATTGAGCTTGCACGACTCTGATTCACACATCAACATATTACATTTATTACCACACAAACACATTTGTGAAGATATAGGTATGTACATATGTATGTAATGTGACAAACACTTTGTTAGTATATTCACTGTTTAAATTCATTGCTGGAATGAAACTTTACATTTCTATCTATGAATTGTTACATTAATTTAATGCATCAGTTTCATAGACTTCTGTAAAGTATTGTTGTTTAATTAACACCACTACATGCTCCTAAAATGTTTATAAAATAGATAAAATATATATATAGAACATCAATATAAAGCTAATTTCATTGTTTATATTCTTCACCGCACCACCTCATTGCAGCAATGAAACTTTAAACTTCTATGAAATGTTACATTAATATAAAGAAACAGTTTCATAGACCTTTTTTGAGAATAAAAAACACATAAAAAATAGTAAATCTGTTTGTGTAGTATTATTTTGTTTTATTAATGTTAAAATCTTTACACCACTGATAATTTTTTTGTTAATTTTATATAAGTCTTCCTTTTTTTTATAAAATGTAAACTTCATACCATCAATGTAAACCGTTTCATTCCATCAATGACACGTCATAAATTAGAAAAACGCTTTAAAGAAACATTTCATTCCCGTAATGGCATTTTCATTGCATCAATGAACAATTTCATTGTATCAATGTAAAATAATTAATGAAACGCGTTCATTGATGCTATGAAGCATTTTTTTTTCAGTGTGATGGCTTATCATTCTTCTGCTTCCAATAATCAATCCATATACTTATTTCAGCTAAAACAGATTTTGCTGAATGTTTTAAATCGTTTTTGTAAAAAAGTTTGACTTCTTCGAAATCTTCCTTTATTAGATTTACAACTCGTATCGGAACGATATTAAACAGACTTGCAATTATAGCTTCATGTTCGGAAAATCTATTATTTGAATGTGATATTACTTCGTCCAGATATAGATTCTTCAAACAGTTTATCAAACTCCGCATCTGAATTTCTACGCATGTCACTTAATTTAGTCGTTGCCAATTTAATGATTTCGTTAGCCTTTATTATATCTAGGTTAATCGTTTGCAAATACCGTGATAAGTTCTGTGTAATGGCCAAAACCGTACTACTTATTACAACACCCAATATAAAGTCAAATTTACATACACGGTTGTGCAAACTAATTCCATCACTGCAACCTACATGTTAAAAAGTTGATAGATAAGAAATCATAAATGTAATTTTAACTTAATTTTCACCATATCTGGTTATCATAAATTTAAAGTCAACCAATATTACACCGGTCGACAAAAACAACATTTTTTCTTGGGTTTCTGTTTTAATGCATAGATTCTGATTCTAGACGTCAAAAAACGTCTAGAATCAGAAATTTTTACTTCGATAAGAAAGTTTTAAAGTTAAATCCTTACTAAATTTGCTATAACTTTTTCGGAATGGGCTCGTTTAATTCATGACCGATACGATATTCATTACGATAAAATCATAAAAATATAACATTTGTTCATTTTTTTAGATTGTTTTATGCGAGTTTTATTTTAAAAATATTAAAATTTTATCAAAAAATCACATTTTTTGCAATATTTTGTAAAACTCGTATATCGTCGAAACCGCCGAACGGATTGAAAATGGTGTTATATGAAGTTGAAGGCTACTTAATATTTAATTCTTTAAAACTTCCCTCAACCAAATCGGATAAATGGCTCTCGAGTTATGGCACTATATGTGGTTCAACCACTAATTTCTTTCCATATCACAGCTTATCGCGAGAATTTAAAAAAACAACCCTTTAGGCTAAGAAAAAAGAGAGGTTGAACCACATATTATGGCATAACTAGAGAACCATTCATCCGAATTGGTTAAGGTAAGCTTTACAAACTTCAGAATTAAGTAGACTTCAACTTCGCACAATACAATTTTTCATCCGTTCAGCGGTTTCGACGATATCTTACAAAGTATTGCAAAAAATCATATTCTTTGAGAAAATTTTAATAATTTTTAAATAAAAGCCTCATAAAAACATCTAGAAACGCATAATTGTCATATTTTTGTGATTTTATCGTAAACTCTGAAAGGTTATGTATAAATTTTTATTTTTAGTTGTTATTATTATATTATTACTGTTACCATTTTTTACGCTTTTGTATTGTTTTTTAACGGCCTTCCAAATATTTTTCGTGTTTTTTTTGAGTGATTTTGAAAATTGTAAACATTTTATGCCTATGTTTAAAACATTTCGGGCCAAAATATTGTACTGTTTCATCCGAGATGCAAGTAGTTCTGCCTTATCTTTGGTTAGTTCCAAATCTCTCACTAGATCATTGCGTTGAAACTGAGTTAAAAGCGATGACTTCTGACTCAAACTTGAATCGCTCAGAGTTGAGTACTCAGTTGAACTTGCTGATGTTTCCGTAATTAGGCTGTTAGCTATACTTGGACACTTGGGAATTGGTATTGTGTCCGAATGTGCAACTGGCAAAGCGACAGATTTTACTTCAGATTAATTCCAGCGAATGCTCCTTCCTACTCTAATCTGTTTACTTAGACAAAAAATAGCAGTCCGAACGTAGAAACCCAATACATATAATTTTACTATACTACTGGGATGTCCATGCCCCTAAAAGGCGCAACTGAATGGAAACCTCATAAATAAACCAGTAAGGAAAGGCAGAAAGTCGGGCGGGGCCGACTATATAATAACCTACACCTCCCTAACAAAGCGATAAAGGTCATTGCGATAATAATTTGGAATAATTGGTTTGTAGGCAGGAACATATTATCTAATTCTGAGCCGATAATCGCTAAATTAAGCAAAATTCGTTCCTAAATTGAGAAACATCTTTCCGGAGAATATTAATGATCGGAAGTAAAGTACAACTTCTATAGTGCTGTGATACCAAATCAGGAGGAACATATATATGGAGGTTATATATAAATCGGAACCGATTTTCTCCGAATTTGGCAGTATTCCTTCGAGTAATAAGAAACCTCTTTCTGCCAAATTTCGCACTGATTGGATATAAAATACAGTTTCTACAGCATTTACATGTCAAATCGGCGGTAACATATATATGGGGGCTATATCTAAATCTGAACCGATTTTCTCCGAATTCGGCAGTATTCCTTCATGTAGAAAGAAACTTCTTTTTGCTGAATTTCGCACTGATCGGATATAAAATAACATTTTTACAGCGCTTACATGTAAAATCGGGGGTAACGTATATATGGGGGCTATATCTAAATCTGAACCGATTTCTTCCAAATTAAACAGTGTTCATTCATATAATAAGAGACCTCTTTCTGCTGAATTTCATACTGATCGGATATAAAATAAAGTTTTTACAGCGCTTACATGTCAAATCGGGGCTACCATATATGTGGGGGCTATATCCAAATCTGAACCGATTTTAACCAAATTAAATAGGGATCGTCCTTGGGTCAAAAAAAGATATGTGTAAAGTTTCGTCAAGATCGGGCCATAATTGCGACCTGTACTTTGATTACAAGAATACATCTACAGACAGACGGACAGACAGACGGACATAGCTAAATCGACTCAGAAAGTGATTACAAGTCGATCGGTATAATAAACAATGGATCTATCTCTTCTCCTTTTGCGTGTTACAAACAAATGCACAAAGTCATAATACCCTGTACCACAGTGTGGTGTAGGGTATAAAAACAACAAATATTGTTGAATGACCCTCTACCTGAACGGATCCCATCCAATATAGCTCTCACATTGCATATCATGTTTTATGGAGTGTTACGAACGGCCATAAAACCTCGTCCTCTCTATAATTTTATAATGTCTGACATCAATCCTCATAAAATAAAATACAAGTGCAATGTCTCTTATATGTCTTTCTCACATATCGTCGGCTTAATGCTATTTTGGTACATACGCCATTTTGCGTTTTTGGAGTTAGGAGTTGATTATATGGGTTTCAAGCATGCTCTTTCAGAATCTGCTATCTCGTCGAGTTTTCGAGATATTGGTAGGGTAAATCGATTTAACTCTGATTTAAATGAAAAGGAAATAATTTTTATATTTTTGTTCTATATCCACATTTTTCTATCGCCTTATACTTTTTACTCACTATTTTACGTTCTTTCGATCACAATATGTAAATTACTCTCCTTTCATACCGACCTTCTTTGTGGTCCATGTAATACAAATACGAAAAAATATTAAAATAAAAGTGGATATGGACCAAAATGCCATGTACAAAAATTGTTATAACTTGCTTATTTTTGAATATAATGCCATAGAAATGCATGGGAATAATACAAATACTGTTGGGAACCCTATGGAATAAAAAGTGTGTAACTCTTCAGTCCGTTTTTTAATCAAACAATAAATTGCGTTTTTCTCCAATCATACAAAATGGCGTATGGGACAAAATAGCATTAAGCAGCATATGTAGCTCTCATAATTCCCTTTAGTTTGAGGCATAACACGGCTCAATCAGGCTTATACTTGAACAATTATGGTCCAAATACTGAATGTACTCCCCATGAAAGCTGGAATTAAAAAAAACATTTTTACAAAAAAATTTACCATAAAAATTCCAACCCATTCCTCTTTGGCAGATAGTTAGTGCCGAAGTTCCTCTCGAAGGTCCACTCGGCCGGTTTCCATAGCACACCTCATGTGGCCGTGTGGTCATGTCGGCAGTAGATGAAGTAGGTCTTGTAGAGATTCGGTCGCTGTAGTCCTTAAAGCTCCGCTTACGCACAGACAGGCAGTTCTCTGAACTTTTGAAAATTGGCAACAGTGAAAAAAATACACGGACTTGACAGTATAGGTTCGATTCTACTACCCAAGGGTGATCTAAGTAGAGATACTTTTTTCAATAACCTTTTTTTGACAGATCACGTGTGAGTCGTGTCTGTCATGTAATTTTTGTTAAGTATTGTTTGGCATTTCATCATGGAAAGACTTACGCCTGAACAACGTTTACAAATTATTCAGTTTTATTATCAAAATAATCGTTCGCCAATTGCGCTAAGTCCATTTATTTTTAAATCCAAAAAAAAAAACACTTTCCAGTCGACCCACGACCTTGACACCAATGAGCACTATTTTAGCTCTCGTTAAGAGCTATCTTTTTGCCATTGACCAATTCCCGATCCGACGTACCAGAATCATCGGCCCATATTTCTTCAAAAATGATGCCGGTGAGAACGTAACCGTCAATGGCGACCGTTAACCGACTATTTGATGCCTGAAATTTAAGCTCGTGATCTCGGCGACATTTGGTTTCAACAAGACGGCGCACTTCCCACACATCGCATCAATCAATGGATTTATTGAGACAACACTTCGGTGAGCAGATAATTTCACATTTTGGGCCGGTCGATTGTCCACCAAGATCGTGTGATATCACACCGTTAGAATTTTTTCTGTGGGGATATGTAAAGTCTAAAGTTTATGCGGACAAACCCGCTTCGATTCAGGCCTTGTCGAAATGCTCGAACGATTCATCGAAAATTGGACTCAACGGATGGACCATCTGAGATGTAGCCGCGGCCAACATTTGGTAGACATAATCCTCAAAAAATAAATGCCAAAGAATGTTCTTTCAAATGATAATAAACATTCCCCATTCAATTTGAAGTTTCTGTGTTTTTTTTCTTTAAAAAAGTAGGGAACCTCGAAATGGATCACGCTATATAACCCTATACTCGGTTTGGCGAAATTGGTGACCTCCAAATGGCCTTCAGAAAATCAGTGGGCCCCTCGAAAAAGGTGTCATCAGCTTTTGTCCAACAACTAATTTAGACTTGGTAATACCGTTTAACTATATTTGACAATATTGTACCTAAGAATATGCTGAGCAAAGTTTGTTAAAATTTTATGCGAAAAAAGTTTGGGGCTTTGGTGCGTTCTGACACATAGCCTCGTCGATTGGAATGGGCCCAACGAGTTATCGAAAAAAACATGGGTCCGTCGAATATGGGCAACCCTGTAGACATTTTCTTTAATTATATAGTAAAAATTGGTCAGATTTACGTTGGCTACAATTTGACCATTGTTAATGAAAAATTACGAATCCCTGAAAATTATGCTGTAAAAAGTGAAAAATATTTGTTTCCTTCACTTCTTAAAAAAAAGTACCGGAAAAACATTTTATTTCGCACAAAATTTTAGGAAACTTTGTTCAGCATATATTTTGCTACATTATTGCCAAATATAGTTAAGCGGTATCACCAAGTCTGAATTAGTTGTTGGACAAAAGCTGATAACACCATTTTCGAGGTGATTTTCAGAAACTTTGGAGGCCCATAAAAAAATTGGACACCAATTTCGCCAAACCTAGTATATGGTTATACTACCCTTTGGTAGTAGAATCGAACCTATACTGTCTAGTCCGTATATTTTTCAAAAAGTGTTCATTTGTTTCATAGTGTAATTGGTTGTAAATGGATCGTTGGTGGCCTTCTAAAAAGTATGGACCAGTGATGACGCCGGTCTATAATCCGTACGTAGCCATCTGCAAATTTGGCTGGTTTACGTACATTATCATAGCTATATAAACATGAGTATTGTCGTTATATATGATTTTCCGTCAAATATTTATGTCTCCTTCCAAAGTTTCCGAAGAACTCCTCGATCAGTTGGATCTTGTCCGGTTGCAGGTCCAAATCACGAATCAAAATTCAACAAGTTGAAGTCCGAAAATGTTAGAGTTCTTGCGTATGGAGGCATTTATTTTGTATCGGTTTCACGGACTGGGGTGATGTTATCGGCCTCTCAAGTCAGATGACCCAATTGTGGAAGAAACATTCCTTATATATGTGAGTTGTTTGGAATTACAAATGGATCCGGTCGGTCCATGTTCTGGGATGAGGATGAGGAACCAGTGGAGAGCATTGAGCCACCTGCTGTCCTGGATTGAGTAACCGACATCTGGGTATACTGGGTCGGCTTTTCTAGAAAGTTTAACAGATCATTCCGCTACCGATAGGTATGTTTATATGTGCGGCATCTGAGTCCGTGGTAGCACTAGAGACCTCAATTGGTCTATGTGATTTGGTCAACATTTTTGGCACAAGTTGAACCATATCGATACCTCCATTCCAAACAATGCTAAGTTCAAAAAGGTAGTTTTTCAGGAGATACGATTAGAGTTTGATGATTTTTTTAAATTTGTGTGGAATTCTTTTACGATGCAAATCTAATGACCTAAGTGGACTTAGCATGTTTTAGAATGGAGGTATCGATATGTTCATATGTGAACGATGAGTGGCTCCAGCAGTATGGCGCAGTATGGACCACAAGGGATATTTTTCATGAAATATTTGTTTGAATCACTGGTCGGTCAGTGATTGTAATATTTACTGATGGTACGACTTGTGATCTCGATTTATCCATTCACCCATCACTTGTAGACGTCTTGCTGTGAGGGCTGCCTCATACTTTATACGGATATCTATTGGTTGGATGTGCAGTATAGTGTCCAACGCTCTTGTTGGTGCGGTTCTAATTGCCCCGCTTATGCCTAGACGTTGCACTTGTTGCAATGGTATTACGTTGTACTGTTTGTCCATTGATGTCCATCACACTACAGAGGCGTAGGTTATTATTGGTCTAATCACGCTCATGTAAAGCCAGTGTGTCATATTTGGGCGTAGTCCCCATTTTGAACTTATAGCTCTTCTGCACAACGACCAACATCTGTGGGTCTTTGTAACTCTTTCTTCAATATGATCTTTCCAGTACAGTTTCTGATCCAAGATTACTCCCAAGTATTTTACCTTTTTAGATATGGCAATATTCTTATCCAGGAATCGAGGCACGGTAAAAGGATGAATCTTCTTTTTCCTTGTAAATAGACATATTTCTGTTTTATCTGGGTTGACATTTAATCCCCTTCTGCATAGTTGGTTTGCATGTGTGCCCCTTAGAAGTATTATAACGTCGTCTGCATAACAGACTGTTTTAAGTCCTTCATTGGTGAGGGCTTTAAGGAGACTGTGTATCGTCGTAACCCATAGAAGAGGCGATAAAATGCCCCCTGAGGTATACCACGATTTATCTTGTCTCTGATTTTTACATCATATGACCCACAAATAATCCACCTATTCCCTAGCATATTGTTGATCCAGTTTATCAACGCCCGGTTAACCTGAAACTCGTCTAAGGACTGGATAAGTGAATCGGTCTGAACGTTGTTAAAAGCGCCCTCAATGTCTATCCAAATGGCAAGTGTGTACATTTCTTCACTGTAGGACTGTTCTATGTGGTGTAGTACCTCATGTAGAGCTGTTTCCACTGATCTTCCTTTAACATATGCGTGTTGCTTGAATTTTAGCTTGTCATCGGCTATCTTACTTTTGACCATGTCGTCAATTATTCGCTTCATTGTTTTTAACAGGAAAGAAGTTAGGCTAATAGGTCGATAAGCCTTTGGGATCGTATAACTCGCCTTGCCAGGCTTGGGTATGAAGAACACCCTTGATTCCTGCCAATTTTTTGGGGTATATGCATGAGTTAGGCATGCAGTGAAAACTCCAACCAGATGAGTTGATACCAGATCCACCTCATTCTGAAGAAGTGCTGGAAATATTCCGTCCGGTCCCGCAGCCTTGAAAGGAGAGAAACTTTGTATTTCTTCTTTACCCATAGCATCCGTAATAGGTACTTGGTACATCACATTTTCGGTCTGTAACTGTTCCTCTGTTGGCCGAGCATTACCACTCGGAAAATGTGTTTTCATCAAAATCCCTACGGTTTCATCTATAGTTTCCATCCTTTTACCAGTTTCATCCACCAGTGTTTAGGTTTGGATATGAGTTTTTGAGAGGAACTTGTTTATATTAGACATGCTGTTAACGCTGTCTACCTGTTCACAGAAAAGCCTCCAGGAGTTACGTTTCGCCAGTCTAATGATTGTTTGTATTCTTTGAGTCTTCTGTGGTAGTCATCCCAATATACTGATAGCTTTTTGAGTCGAGCTCTGTTGTAAAGTCTGCGGACATCCTTGTCAATCGAGCGAATTTGCCCTGGCATCCAGGGTATCTCATAGGCAGATTTCTTTTCTCGAATGATTTTACAAGAGCATCCGTAATCCTCCTCACATTGATAATAATGTCTTCTGTACTTGGATAATCATGTTTAGGCTGGCCCAATCGATTTCTAAGTAGATTGCCGAATTTGGTCCAGTCGGTTTTAGCCTAATTACGGAAACTTATTGGTTCAGGCGGTGGGCGGCAATTTTAATCCTTATACAACGGTGGTCCGAATAGGATTGTTCATCCGAAACCATCCACTCATGGATCTCATCAATGAGGTTTTCTGAGCATATCGTTATATCTAATACTTCTTCCCTAATTTTGTTAACAAGGGCCGCCTTGTTCCCTATGTTGAGAGTTAGGAGATCGTTAGTATTCAAAAATTCTGTAAGGGCTTGTCTCCTTTTATTGGTGTCAGTACTACCCCAAGTAAAATGGTGTCAGTTGGCATCACAACAAGCTAGTAACATATTACTTGTATTTTTGGATTCCATTACCAGACGTTGTAATTCCGACGTATGTGGCAATGTCGGCGCATCGAATGGCAGGTATACTGACGCCAGGTACATACTTCCATTACCTTGCATCAGCACAGTTGCATCCGATGTAGACAACTCTGGAGAGAAAAGATAGCATACGTTTTTATGGCACAGAATACAAGTCCTTGGACGAGTACCTGTGTTAGCGTAGAAAAGATTGTAGTTCATATGGTTTAATCCAGTAACTTTGTTACTAGTAGTCCACGGTTCCTGGACCAAAGCACATAAACCCTGCCTTTATTTATTATGTCCATCAGAGCAATGGGTGCCGTTTCGCTCCGGTGGAGGTTTATCTGGATGACCTCAATCATTGTCTTTCCAGTAAAAGTTTCCTTTGGGAGTCTATCCTATCTGGTTGCAGTCTATCCTATCTGGTTGCACTCCCTACTTATTTGGTAGTGAGTCTTTTTCCTCCTTTCGTATACTACCTATTACACACTCTTCAAGTAGACCTCTTTGGGAGGTGGTGTTACTTTTAGTCGTTCCCTCTTTGTTTTGATTCTTTAGGTACCTATTCCTATCACCACTCAACATTCTGCAAAATTGGTGATATTATCGGTAATTTGGTAATGTTATCGACCACTTCTTGGAAGGCGGTGTTGATTTTGGTCGCTCCCTCTTTGTTTTGAGTTTTTGTGCCCCTCTTCATATCATTATCACCACCTTTGCTGGGAACTTTCGGCAAAATTGATGATGTTATCGGCAATTTGGCGATGTTATCGACCACTTCCACCTCACTTTTTGGAATGGTCTCACTCGCTTCTTTCTGTTCACTATTTTCGTTTGCCACTGCAGGCGGTACGTTCGTGTTTGGGCTCGATTTAACTGCCCTGCCATGCCTTTTTGTCTTGACAAGGCTATCCCTGGAATACGGGTCTATGCCTACCACCAGGAGAGAACCATCGGGATCATTTTTCCTGTGGAAGACTTCCCACTTCCCCACTTTAAGGTTCGAGTCTTGTTTGCCAATGACGCTGAGTATGCGCTCTGACGGTACCTTACTTGCCCATCCTCTGACATAGAAAGATGTTTTTATGAGTATAGGGATGTCGCTTTTCCTTACCAGTTTCAGCTTTGCGCCGTCCCAAGGTGAGGGGATGCTCTCCACTAGTTTTTCGAGGACATCGACACAGCATTGTGATGCCAGTTTCAGCATCAAAACGCGCCTCTCAAACGTGCAACTCATTACTTGGATTGTTGGTCCATCATTAGATTCGAGAATGTGGTCCAATACCTTTGTGTAAAACAAATCTTCGAAGATACTCTTTTGCTCTTCGGGAATTCTGCCAGACGCACTACTGCTATCAATGTTTTTTTTGGCTATTAGGGAATAAGATGGTGCTTCCTTACCCTTTTTTATAGCCACCTTGCTTTTTCCTTTAGAATGGGTCTTTTTGTGTGAGGCCCCCTCCTTTATGTATGGTTTGGTGAACTTGCTCACCTTTTCAACAACAGGATCAACTTCACCTCCCACCGTTAACGGATTCTGACTAGAAACTGCTTTTTTGGTACATTGAATAGGTTTCTCCGAAATGCTGGGTTTCGGTGAGCTTTTTTTCTTCTTAATTGATTTCGCATCGCTATGCTCTTCCGGAGATCTAACTCTTTTAGTAGAGTCAGATTCATCCTGTAATATCTTCTGCCGGTTCATCTTATGCAGTTTCCTTTTTTGTACCCCTGTCAGTCTTTTCCGATTTTCAACAATAGTAATATTGTTATCACTTGATGACTCAGAGGCTGAGTTCCCACTAGCTTTTAAAAGGTGGGGTTGCTTAGAGCAGCCCCTTGGGTTTTCTTTATCTTCCTCATCGTTTATTTTGCCAAAGGATAGATGTGCTCTTGCATCTGTTTCGACTACGGGATCCGAGGCACCCAACCCCGTAGAAGTTACATGCTCACGATTGTTTGATAACGACGAGACGTGACTCGCGAGTAAATCAACGCTTTCCGCCAGTACTGGGTTTATTTTTCCCTGCACCGTAATATCATTTACTTCATCAGCGTTAATCATAAATTTTTGGGAGAGACCCCCATAGCCAGTATTTGCCCGTAATAGGTTCGTCGGTGTTGGCCTTCCAGACCAACCGGCGACTGACTCAAACGTACTAACGACCTGCTATCGTTATCGAGACTGGACCTCAGTACCGTGTCTTATTGAACGAAACACAGAGAGGTTGAAGCTGCTGTGAAATGACTTTTGCAGAAGCTGCGGAAACGAATGGGAGGAAGAGTCAATATTACTCCTTCTATCTCTTTGTAAATGGCGATGGGTTAGTTTAGACTCTCATTTCTAGTCAGTCGCTACCTACATTTCAGTCTTATGTGGCCCTCCAAATGTATCAACGACCTACTGTCGCTATTGAGACCAGACGACTCACTATCCTGTCCGTCATGACTGGCCAACCCCTGACTTATTGGACGGCAGAAGCTTCGGAGATATGAGGAGGAACCAACAGAATACACCATACGTATGTGTCCCGCTCTCTCCAGGCTCTGATTTCTGTTTGGGAACTTAGCAAGCTTGGCTATTGTAAAATTCTGCCAACTCTAGAGCTGTCTAAAGCAATAAAATTGGTTTAACGGAAGATGAAAATATTTATGTTTTTCCTTAAGATCCTGTGGTAGCATAATTGAATTTAAAAACCAAGTCGGTCTGGTATACATGCGGTCACTGTTAACATAAGCTTAAAGTATACCCTCACTGTGTAGGAAATATAATATGGAATTTGGTGCTTTCTATGGGAGATGTCCTAGTACTGGAGAATTGTTGATCATTTATTTTCAGACTGTATTCTTTGCAAAACATACTAAAATACAAAATATGCATATAATCAGACGATTGTTTGTGGGGAAAAGATTTTTGAATGAATTTGCAAATTTGGGGTAGCATAAGGAACATTACCATGCCGCGCAATTTAAACTGAAAGTGGCAGCAGAAGCATATTGCACTGTGCCGATTTCTAAGTTTTTGTGGGTACCCCACAGACACAACCCAGCAAAAAAAGAGCATCCAAAGAAGCAATTAAAATCCCCAACTTATGATCCGGAAGTTGTTCTAATTTGGATTTTCACCAATGAATTTAACAAGGGCTTGTCGCGCCGGGGAAGTACTTATTTCTCACCACATTTGCAAAACTTCTTTCAAAGCACTATTAAATTTGCTTTTTTGGTGTTGTATTTATTTGATGAATGTATGTCGTTCTTATTAACATCTTTGGGTTCAGAGATAATTCTCTTATTTTAAAGGAATACAAATGTTGAGCCTTCGTGACATAGGGAAGGGAATGTATAAATAATTTACTCTTGGCCAAAGAGATCGACGATCATATATATAAGTATGTATGTTCGGGACATTTGAAGATGTTTGTAATCTGTAACGTGTGGCTGGCTCTTGAAAAGTGTGACCGATGACCCCATAGTGTAACTTCTAGTAACATTTTTGCAAATGGTCAACATTCTCACTAATAAAAAAGTATTTTTTATTCTACACTGTAATACATAGCACATTGGTGCTTCGCTTCGTATTTTCCGTAGCCCCGGTTCAGAGAGTAGTAAAGTACCACAGTGTGGTATACTTATAGTAAGTATGGAAAGGTATATTTAATTCCCATAATTTCTTTTAAAATTATATTTTAATAACCTACACCACACTGTGGTACAATTTATTATAATTGTATGCATTTGTTTCTAGCACCCAAAAGGAGAAGAGATATAGACCATCGGTTATTATACCGATCGACTTAGAATCACTTTCTGAACCGATTTAGCTGTGCAGTTCGCAAATATAGACCGATCTCAAAGAAATTTTGCACATATCTACAATTCGTATTGAAAAAGAAAGACAATCCGTATTTAGATATAGGGCCTGTTTCTGTAACTTATTTTCTTTCGTCTGCGGCGAACGATCAAAAATCTCTCAACTATTTGAATATCAGTTTAGAACCAGATATCTTCATAAATATATGAATGTACCTTCGATTTAGATTATACCCTATATAGAAGATATAATTTCCTTTTGATATTCATGAAATTTGGTAAAGAGTATATTATTTTACCAGTTAACATCTGTGTTAACAATATCGGTTCAAATTTACATGTAGCCCCACATACTCGCATGGATAGAAGACATAAAGGGTCCGCTATCTAACGTTTTTTTTCTACTAGTGCTTATTTCGTGAATGGTAACACTTAGCTCAGGTCTGATTTGACAGATAATTAGTTTTATCCTTCCGCTGAACGAATATGGTTGTGTATACGCTTGAACAACGCTGGGAGCAATCGACTTACAGAAGATGCCGATTTTGCCAAAAAATCTTCTTTTCAGATGAAGCTCATTTTTATCTTGGCGGGTATGTAAACAAGCAAAATTGTCGCATTTGGGGCGCAGAAAACCCTTACACATACATTGAAAAGCCGATACACCCAAAACGAGTCACTGTTTGGTGCGGATTTTGGTCCAGAGGCATAATTGGGCCATTTGTCTTCGAAAATGAGCAATGAGTGGCCGTTACAGTCAATGGCGATCGTTATCGGGCCATGTTGAATTTTTGTTCACAAAAATTGAAGAGGAGGATATTGGCAACATTTGGTTTCAACAGGACGGCGCTACGTGCCACACAGACGAAGCTACACTAGATGCTTTGCGCGATGTTTTAAAAAAACAAGTAAGAAAGTTTCAGTCGGGTAAACCGACTAAGGTATACCCTCACTTTGTGAGTAATGTAATATTGAATATTACTCGAATTATTCTGTCAATTTGTGTGGGAGGTACCAGAAGGGGTATATCAAATACACCTTTTTTTTCGCTGAACATTAGATACTTTAAATTCATTGCACTGTGCCGACTTATAAGCATTTATGTGCACTGGTATAAACGTTATGAGATATTAAATTGTGGTATTATTTGGGCATTTTGTGTGGGAGGTACAAAAAGGGGCGTGGCAATAACGCCCATTTTTCACAGGGCTATATACACTATAAAAACATTACACTGTACAAAATTTCAAGTATTTTTATACACTGGTTTTAATGTTATAAGCTGTTAACTTTTGGTGCAAAAAGGTACCTTTGTGTGGGAGGTACCAAAAGGGGCGTGGCAACAACACCCATTTTTCCCTGGACTGTAGGCAATATAAAAGCATAATACTGAACAACATTTCAAGAATTTTTATACACTGTTATTAATGTTATAAGCTGTTAACTTTTGGTGCAAAATGGTGAATTTGTGTGGGAGGTACCAAAAGGGACGTGGCGACTTCGTCCATTTTTCTCGAGTTGATAGCGACTAATAAGCTAATACTATGTGTGGAATTTCAAAAGATTCGAATAAGTAGTATAGCAGTTATTAAAGTATCAATATTTCACAACATTTTAACCCTTTGTGGGGGAGGTACTAGAAGGAGTGGACCAATATGGCCCATCTTCGAACTTAGCCGGAGATAGAAAAAAATATTACCACATACCAAATTGAAGGTCAATCGGTTACTCCTTTCGAGAGTTATCGTGCGCACCAGCCAGCAGACAGACAGACAGACGGACGGACGGACATTGCTCATTCGACTTAAAATGACCCAAAACGGATTTCCTCCGAACATACTTGGGGTCTTAGGTCACTCCTTCGACGTGCTACACTTTTTTCCGTAGCAAATGATATATACCCTCGTCACACTAAAGTGAGGGTATAAAAAAAAGTTATTTGCGGACCCTTATTTTAGTCAAATGTACTATATTTGACATAGAACCTCAAAATAGCAACAAGAGAACAACTTCAAAGGTTACATAGATGAATACAGTACGTTCTGTTTAATACAATGTGGGTAACGCCTTTAGTGCTTTATCAAAAACGAGCACTCGATGTTACGTCTTTTTTCTTCAATAAAGTCGTGATTTTTGGACGAAAAACGAATTTTCGTTTTTTTGGGGGTTATGCCCTTGGGCAGAAGAATATCAAAATACTTTAAAATGACTTAATGTTATTTTAATCGAGTATGAAAAAGTCGACTTTTAGGTCCGATTAATCGACCTAGTCGACTGAAACGAAATTTGGTTAATGAAAAAGTCGAAAATCGACCATTCACTAATACTGATATAGCCCCCATATAAATATATACTTCTTCCTTTAGCACTATAGAAGCAGTATTTCACATATACTTCATAGCCTCAAAATATATATGTTCCTTCCGATCTGGGCTTTTATCACTTCAGAAGCTTTATTTTACATCCAATCGTTTTGAAATTATGCATTGTAGGGTTAATAATTTATACTCCGAAATTACATTTGGGTTAGTTATTTAGATGAACTTGATTAAATGCTGATTTGGAAGTACTTATAATGTTATTCTTTTGGAAGTACTTCTTTTATTTTTTGCTGGGAACTGGCTAAATTATCTTATGTAGTAGTCGTCTAGCAGTCTAAGCAAAATGCACACCCCCTTCTGGCTTCTCCCACACAAAGTGCATGCCCTTCACATTCTGAAATTACGTTCAAATTTCCGCCAGAACATTGATTTAAAATTAAGTAAAAAAAACACAAACAATACATTTTAAATTCTCCATTTTATTAAAATTTCGTTTCAAAATTTAATCAAATTTAGGCAACGGAGGCAACGGGCAAATGGTCACCGGTGGGTTGGAAACCGTTTTCATCAGCAAGATATTCCCAGGTGTAACCACCCTTGACGAAGATGGCTTCGTGTTCAGTTCCGGCATAGTTCAAAACACCTTTAGCGAATTGGGCAGAACCATCGGTGGTTTCGACGGCGTATTCGAAGCCTTCAGGACCAACATCGGAGTATTCCCTGGTAACCTGGACATCATTGGCGAAGGCAATGGCGAAGAGAGCAATGAAAACGATAAGGAATTTCATGTTGAACGGCAGTGGTGTTGTGGTACTTTGAAAGTCTGACACTTACTACACAGAAAGAAAAATGCCATACTAAATTCAAGTAAAAAATTCTCAATTTAAGCCGAAATCGTTCCTAAAAATTTCGTTCGTACTAAGTTTTTCTTACAACAGGTATAAATCGGCTTAAATTGAAAAAATCAAGCGCTGAAAGGCTAACAATAAGCATTTAATGCTTGAAATCAAGTAAACATTTCTTGAAAAGGAAAATTAAGCCTAATACGGCTTAAAGTAAGAAAGAAAGCTTACTTTAATCTCTGAGAGACAGAACCATTATAGAGCACAATCAAATTACCCTCTCAACCACTCTCATGCAAGTGGTTGATTTGGCTGACGCAACATCAAACACACATGCATATAAATTGTCGAGATGTATGTGTATAAACATTTGTGCGCGACCATATCCAATTCGTTTCTCGTTCAAGCAGTGGTTGCAAATACATTACTTGGCGTGATGTTTTTTGATTTGAGTTTTTTAAAGTTGTTAATAATTCTTATTCGTTTCGTTGATGCTATTTCTTATATGTTTCATATTTAAATCGAATAAATGCAGCAAAACTTTTACTTTTGCTCTCAAGCAATTGTATTTTGACATACCATTATAAAAAATTGCATTCTTTGCAATACAGTGGCAAAAATGGTATAATTCATATAAATGATATATAGGTTTAAATCAAGAACTGATCTGGCTTAAATCAAGTATTGGTTAGGATTAAATCAAGAACTGATCAGGCTTAAATCAAGTATTATCAGGCTTAAACCAAGTATTGGACAGGCTTAATTCAATAAAAAATTTCTTCATTGAAGCCCGTTTCGCACTCAAATTAATCTGATAAAATTCTTAAATCAATCGCTTTATGCTTGAAATAAGAATTTTTCGGTTTAAAATCAAGCCTAATCAGGCTTAATAAGCGCTAAGATTAAGAATTCAGGGCTTAAAAATCCGTACTTGATTCAAGTCTTTTGTACTTGGTTTAAGAAAATCCTTACTTAACGTACTTTCGACACCGCTACTGCTTGATTCAAGTACGGATTACTCAATTTTTTCTTTCTGTGTAGGTACTTTCTTCTTCTAGGCACTCTTTGCATTTATACTCTGAAAGTCTATGCGCCAAGTCGTTGTTGCATAAGTTAGACGTATTTGTGAAATGAAATTTCAAAATTAGCATATGATCTTTTAGAAGTGGTTGTCGTTTTCGATCGATTGACATTCTGCAGTAGCAGTTTTGCTACCAAATATGATCTGATTTTTTGTTTTCTATTAGATGACATCAAAGAATCAAATGTTTTATAGTCATTTAACATAGTCATGTTCAGTCAGTCATGTTAAGCTTCAGTCGCGATCATTCAGTATTAGTATCCTAAAATAATGTTATTAATTTCGTAACTATATAGTAGGTATCTTAATGGAAAATTTTGGTTCTTTATTGTAAATGATAAAGTAGAGCTGAGCTGATTTGATTCACTGGTGTATGATGTACAGACTAGAGAAATCATTATAAGTCGGTCGTTAGCACGAAAATCATCTGGCTGCTGTCTCCACATCTCATAGTCACTTATAACATAACACTGTGCAAGAACAAAAAAATTATTGTGCCCGATACCAAAATTTTTGTTGTTGTGTAGATTATGGCATAATATTTTATGGAAACAAAAAAACAAATTTTTTTTGTTAAAGTTTTTTTTTAAATTCCGATTTTCATGGATGGTACCTTTAGTATTTGGAACATATTTTTTGAAGGATACGCCAGATAGAGCGAATGATGAACTAAAGAAAATTATGAGGGCTACAAATGCTGGGAACTCACTTTCGCGTATATACAGTGGTTTAGTAACTTTCGTTAAAAAAAGTGTATGCTAGCGCGAAAAAGCCCACAAAAATAGAAAAAATCGGAAAAAATGTTTGTTCCATTTTTGAAAGATGGCGTCCCAATCTACATAAAGGGTTTTCCAACAAGAGGTGTTATTTTGGTATTCAAAGAAAAATTCAATTTTTTAAGGTAAATGTATATTTCATAATAAAGAGGAAGGTATGACGTTAATAATGAAAACAAACATCAGCCAAATGGCCACCACGACCACGCTTACAGGACCATATCCTTTTCATGAAATTTTCCATAACAAAATCGCAAAGTGGCTGCCATATGTCCTCGATAGCCTCACGAATTCTATCTCTGAGGTCTTGAATCGACGCTGGGCTTTTGGCGTAGACCTTATCTTTCACGTGGCCCCAAAGGAAGAAGTCGCAAGGTGTTAAATCACAAGATCTCGGTGGCCAATTGTGATCAGCTCTTCGAGAGATAACACGGTCCGGAAACTTTTCCCGTAACAGAGCAATGGTTTCGTTGTTTGTGTGGCACGTAGCGCCGTCTTGTTGAAATTATACGTTGTCCAGATCAATACCCAACTCCGACCATAAAAAATCATTAATCATCTCTCGATAACGCAATACATTCACCGTAACTGTTGATCCAACTGTTGGAGAGGCTTCTCAACAATAATTCTTGGATTTTCCGAGCCCCAGATGCGACAATTTAGCTTGTTGACGTCAAGATCCTTTTTAATGATTTTCGAATTTTAATAATTGCAGTGCGTTGTTGAATCGTGTATCGTTCCATTTTGAGTAATGGCGTAGTTTCTACGTGGCAAATGTCAACGAATAAAAGCTTCAAAAGTGAAAGCTACCGAAATACCGGGTGATTCAAAATAACACCTCTTGTTGGAAATCCCTGCATTATAAAATTGTTGCGTGACTGACTGACTGACTGTCTGACTAACTGACTGATCATCGCTCAGACCAAACGGCTGAAGCTAGATTCATGAAATTTGGTGGGAGGGTAGCCCTTGGAATGTAGACGAGCAACAAGAGGGAATTTTTCGAAATTCGTACTATTTCCCGCACAACGGGGCAAAAAGGGATAAATATGGTACTACCGCCAAATCTAAATGGAATGAGCTAGAATCGCGAAATTTGGTGAGACGGCCAAATCCAAATGGTAAGAGTCTAGAATCGTGAAATTAGCTGTGAGAGTAGCTTGTAACGTGGTTTTATTCATGGCTGAGGTAGTTCAGCCGCCTCCAGGATCAATTCAAGGACCCTCAAAACCTTAAATAAGAACACACTATTTTCCCTTTCTTTTGGGCACGAAATTCAGGTTTTATTTATCGTTTCTTTCTCTGTACAACAGTTTAATGTTTCATTTATTTCAACAAAATATTTCATGAGTCAATCTATGTATGGGGGTATGGGTACGAGTCCTCAGATGCCGATTAGGGTTGTAGGGAAGGCTATCAAATGCCTTTAATTGACGGAGGCCTCACACAGGCGCTGACGGACGCCTCACACGGGCGCTGACGGACGCCTCTCACGGGCGCTTGACGGACGCCTCACACGGTTAAAAATGCTAAAGTGTGGCAAAATGATTGATATGTTCCAGATACACACAGAATACAGTTTGGTTGCCTCAACCGAATTATTTGCCAACCGAATTTTGGTAGTTCTGTCTACTATCATGCGATTCCATCAGGACAACCAATATTTTGGTTGTGGTATACTTCTGCTTCCATGTTGACAACAATCATATTTGGTTGCGCCAACTACGAAAATTGTGGCTTAAATTATCTGTTATAGTTGCCACAACCAACTGTTTTAAAAAATTGGTTGTTCTGACAATTTGTCAGTCATATACTACCAACAATTAATTAAACAGTTTTTATTAATTTTTATTTTATTTATTGAACAAAAAAGCAAAGAAATCATAACAAAATTAAAAAATTTCCATTTCTGCCATTTTTAAGTAAAAATGCTATTATATAGAAAATGAATAAAGCACCAGATTAGAATTTACAGGATCAGCTCAGATTAGATAGGGCTCCATGCCTACATATATTTCACATATCTATGTTGGTGTTTACTGGTACGGTATGCAAATAAAATTTAAGAGGAAAAATAAATAACGATATATGCAAATATTGGCGAATTTCCGCACATATCAAGGATGTCCTAGTCAAGACCTTCAAGAAGAGCTCTAATTTGTATAAATCTACAAAGTCGTTTTTAGAATATAACAAATGCAATGTTCACATCTCAGGAATTTCTTAATAAATATTTCTTTAAAAAAATTACCATCTTCAAATATTCAACATTCATTTAAAATATATGGGGCTACATATCTATATTTTTCACAGAATTTTAAGTTGGTGTCATTGATGTGTAAAATGCAAATTTAATTTACAGATGCACTCGAAACCCATTAACGATGCGAACATAAATCTCAGATAAGAAAGAACATATGACCTTTAAAATGAACCTTCTTTTGTAAAAATTTGGAAAATTCTTTTGTAATTTTTTTGGCAACTATAAAATGTTTTGTTTTGAGCAGAGAATCGATATGCCAATTTATTTTGAAATCGGGAATGGTGATCCAAAAAAGGTGTTCGGTTTTACATGGAATGATCGATATATGTATTTATACAAACAAGTTCCTTCCGATTTGTCATATATGTAAACGCTTTTGAAGTTGTATTTTCCACTCGATCATTTTGAAATTTGACATAGAAAAGTGCAATGGACCAAAGCTTTATATAAAAACACCAAAATTGTATGTTTAATTCGTGCTTTTATTTATATTCCATTTCAAAGGTGTCATCTATTTAGGCAACGGGCAAATGGTCACCGGTGGGATGGAAACCGGTTTCGTCAGCAGTATAGGTAACGGTGAATTTTTCGCCAGTCTTCTCATCAACCCAGGAGTAGGCACCGTGGACAACGAGCGCTTCGTGATCAGTACCGACATCCTTCAATTCACCTGCGGCAAATTGTTCGGTACCATCGGAAGTGGCAGAACCGAAGGCAAAGTTCTCGGGTCCGACGTCACTTTCCTGTGTCACGATTTTGACATCAGAAGGGGGAGCGGCCAAGGCAACGGCGCAGAGAGCAGCGAAAACGATGAGCAATTTCATGTTGATTGGTGTTCCTTGAAGAGTTGATAACTTTGTGGATGACTCTGCCACAAACTCCCGACATTTTATAGTGAAATTTTCTAGAGCAATAAGATTTAAGAATCTCGGATAATGATAATAATTATACCCCACCGCCCATAAAATGTCATATTGAAACTTTAGCATTTAGAAATACTGCAGTCATAACATTGCTAATATTCTGTGCCATTTTAAAACCGGAAAGCCGAATTGAATATATCTAAAAGTACTAAAGGAGAAAACGTTTAGAAACTATGAATTGAATGCCAGCCGTAGGCGAATAAACGATTTTCTACAATTTTACTTAAAAATCCCATTTGCCTTCTTTATAGTAATTTTGATAAATCACCATCTCATTCATTCCTGAACTTTAACTTTCGCGGAAAAAATTTACATTTTTGATTTTTTCTGAATTTTTTTTTTGCCATTTTTAAAGGGTTAACATTCCACATATTTTCAAAATGTTGATCTAACGTATTAGACTTGTTTTTGTTTATATTATTGGTCTAATTTGAATTAATTTAGCTTTTGTGTATTTTTAATTATTTAATAAAAAGTACCGTAATTCCAAAAACAGGTGTCTGTCTCGTGCTTCGATTAATGCAGATATATGTCAACAGTTTTGCACACATCGTTTTACGCATTTATACCCTACACCACACTGTGGTACAGGGTATTATAACTTTGTGCATTTGTTTGTAAAACCCAAAAGGAGAGAAAATAGACCCATCGTTTATTATACCGATCGACTTAGAATCACGTTCTGAGTTGATTTAGCTATGTCCGTCTGTCTGTGCATGTATTCTTGTAATCAAAGTACAGGTCGCAATTATGGTCCGATCTCGACGAAACTTTACACATATCATTTGTTTGGCCCAAGGACGATCCCTATTGAATTTGGTTAAAATCGGTTGACATGTAAGCGCTGTAGAAACTGTATTTTATATCCGATCAGTGCGAAATTCGGCAGAAAGAGGTCTCTTATTACATAAGGGAATACTGCCAAAATCGGAGAAAATCAGTTCAGATTTAGATATAGTCCCCATATATATTTAAGCCCCGATTTGTCATGTAAGCTCTGTAAAAACTTTATTTTATATCCGATTAGTATGAAATTCGGCAGAAAGAGGTTTCTTACTACATGAAGGAATACTGCTAAATTCGGAGAAAATCGGTTCAGATTTAGATATAGCCCCCATATATAAGTAACCCCCGATTTGACATGTAAGCGCTGTAGAAACTATATTTGATATCCGATCAGTGCGAAATTCGGCAGAAAGAGGTATCTTATTACTTGAAGGAATACTGCCAAATTTGGAGAAAATCAGTTCAGATTTAGATATAGCCCCCATATACATATATGTTACTGAATGTATTTTATATCCAATCAGAACGAAATTCGACAAAAAGAGGTCTGTAATTTCAACGATTTTTCTGGAAAAATTCTATATAAACGAAATTCTCGAGAAAAATTTAAAAAAAAAAAATTAACAAAATTTTTATGAAGCGAATTCAACAAAATTTCTTTTAATTATGAAATTCTCTAGAAGAAGTAATTTTAAACGAAATTTTCAGAAGAATTAATTTTAGACGAAATTTTCTAGAAATTTATCGATTTCAACGAAAATTTCAAAAAAAAAGGCAACTTCAACACATTTTTGTTAGTTTAACGAAAATTATGTTAGTTTAACGAAAATTAATAGAAAAATTCAATATAAACGAAATTTTCTAGAAAAATGGAATTTTAATTAAATTTTCCAGAAAAAAAACAATTTTAACAACATTTTCAAGTAAAAATTTATTTGAATGAAATTTTCCAGTTAAGTCTAGTTTCAACGAAATTTTTTAGTAAAATGAAAATTCAACAAAATTTTCTACAAAAATGCAATTTCAACGAAATTTCTAGAAAAAGGCTATTTTATAGAAATACTCAATATAAACGAAATTTCTCAGAAAATTCCATTTTAACGAAATTTTCAAAAAAAAATTATCAAAATTTTAAAAAAAAAATTATTTTAACGAAATTTTCCATAAAAAAAACAATTTTAACAAAATTTACAGGAAAGATTTAATTAGAACGAAATTTTTTAGAAAAATTTAAATTACAACGAAATTTCCAAGAAAAATTCAATTTTAACGAAATTTTCCAAGAAAAAACAGTTTTATCAAAATGTTAACCCTCCGATAGGCACATGTTTCAATAGTCATGTACGTCATATACCTCATTAGTCTGGCCAGACCCATAGACATTTTCATGTATTTGTATGAAAATATCGTGTTTTTGGTGGTTTAATGAAACGTATTTATATAAAACTAGCTGAGCCCGGTGCGCTTCGCTGCCCATGTCAAAATTCGCGCTGTAGAAACTGTATTTTATATCCGATCAGTACGAAATTCGGCAGAAAGAGGTTTGTTATTACATGAAGGAATACTGCCAAATTCGGAGAAAATCGGTTCAGATTTAGATATAGTCCCCATATATATGTTACCCCCGATTTGAAATTCAAGCGCTGTAGAAACTGTATTTTATATCCGATCAATAAGAAATTCGGCAGAAAGAGGTTTCTTATTACATGAAGGAATGCCGCAAAATTCGGAGAAAATCAGTTCAGATTTAGATATAGCCCCCATATATATATGTTACCCCCAATTTGACATGTAAGCGCTGTAGAGACTGTGTTTTATATCCGATCAGTACGAAATTCGACAGAAACAGGTTTCTATTTTACATGAATGAGTATTCTAGGAAAATCGATTCAGATTTATATATAACCTCCATATATATGTTCCTCCAGATTTGGTTACAAAGCGCTATAGAAGTTGTACTTTACTTCCGATCATTACAAAGTTCTCCAGAAAGATTTTTCTCAATTTAGGAACGAATATTGCTTAATTTTGCGATTATCGGTTCAAAATACATTTACCAATTATTCCAAATTATTATCGCAATGACCCTTATCGCATTGTTAGGGAGGTGTAGGGTATTATATAGTCGGCCCCGCCCGACTTTCTGCCTTTCCTTACTGGTATTAGTAATAAATTCACTGAATGAAAAAATACCGAATTCAGTGGAAAGTCCAGAAAATAGAAATGTATACTTATAAAATTTCCAAATTCTTGTTTCATTGATATTGCATCACATTATCATATTGCGATTGTATTGGAGTGAGCAGCTGTAATTATCGCATACCGAGCATTTTTGTTCATGTATTTCCTATATAATACTTGCAAGATATATCAAAATATGGGCTGGGCCACGCCCACTGGTCCTATTCCGCCCATTTGAAAGCCAATCACGTAGACTGCTACCAGATACATATACGCAAAATTTCAACACTCTCGCTAAGAAAATGAGCAAGATAATTCAATTTCAAAATTTGGCTTATATGGGCGGTGGCCAGCCCATTGGTCAGATCCCGCCAATTTTTGGACCAATCACGTGGACTGTCACCAGATACATATCTACAACATGACAGCACTCTAGATAAAAAATTGTGCAAGTTATATCAATTTCAAAATTTGGCTTATAAGGGCGGGGCCACGCCCATTGGTCCGATCCCGCCCATTTTCTGACCAATTACTTAGAATGCCACCAGATACATATACACAACATTGCAGCACTCCCGATAGCAAATTGTGCAAGATATAAAAATTTCAAAATTTGGTCATTGTGGGCGGGGCCACGCCTATTGGTCCGAACCCGCCCATTTTTGGACCAATCACGTAGATCGCCAACGGATATATATACACAAAATTCCAGGTCTCTCGCTAACAAATTGTGCAAGATATCACATTTTTTAAATTTGACTTATATGGGCGGTGCCACGCCCATTGGTTCGATCCCGCCCGTTTTTGGATCAATCACGTAGACTGCCACCGTTTACATATACACAAAATTCCAGCACTCTCGCTAACAAATTGTGCAAAATATCTCAATTTCAAAATTTGGCTTATATGGGCGGGGCCACGCCCATTGGTCCGGTCCCGCCCATTTTTTCACCAATTACGTAGAATGCCACCAGATACATATACGCAACATTGCAGCACTCCCGCTAGCAAATTGTGAAAGATATCAAAATTTTGTCTATGTGGGCGGGGCCACGCCCATTGGTCCGATCCCGCCCATTTTTGGACCAATCACATAGACTGCCACCGTTTACATATACACAAAATTCCAGCACTCTCGCTAACAAATTGTGCAAAATATCTCAATTTCAAAATTTGGCTTATATGGGCGGGGCCACGCCCATTGGTCCGATTCCGCCCATTTTTGGAAAATTCACATAATCTGCCATTAAATGCATACAAACAAAATTTCAGCACTATACCAATAATATTTTTTTCTATATAAACCATCTCGTGAAAATTTAGAATCGAATAAAAAAAAAATCATCCAAATCGCTCCAGCCGTTCTGACGTGATGCCATTACACAGATGGACCGTTTCATTTTTATATATATAGATATTGGTATACAATTTACATTTGGTTTTGACCTCAAATTTTTTTCTATATTCTTAAACTTATAAAAATACATTTTATATTTTCGGGTGGAATAAAAGAAATATTGTCATTTATCAAAATTGTTTGTGTAATGTTACTGATCTGTCCAAAAAAATTTTTTTGATAACGCTTTGATTCAAAATCGGATATATATGTATATATATGCGATGCTATATATAAATGTGGACTGATATCTATATATTTAACGGCGGTTTTTTAGTTCAACAAACTGTTATCTGTAAAATTTTATAAAGATCTGTTGAGAAGTGAGCACTTTAAAGCGCTTATATGCAAATATATACCAATATAGATATGTACAAGGTGGCGCAAAAGTAATCCTCCTATCAGAAAATGCTATAAATGGCGCAAAAGTAATCCTCCTATCAGAAAATGCTATAAATTTTGCGATTGGCCCCTAATGTCAGTTCTGTTTTGACATTTGTGTAGTAAACACATGCGAAATACACGTTAATAAACAATGTTACGCTACACTGATCCAGAACGCGGAATATTGCTGACTATTTATTTGACCAATAATCGGTCGGTGACTTTGGCACAAAACATCGAAAGGTTACTTTTGCGCCACCTTGTATATATGGAGCCTATATCTAAATCGGAACCGATTTTCTTCAACTTCATAACCATCCAAAATTATTGGAAGAAAAATACAGCTTCTGTAGCGTCAAGTGGCTAAATCGGAAGGACCATATATCGATACCTCCATTCTAAAACATGCTAAGTCGACTTAGCATGTTCTTAGGGAGATTGCATTTTTAATTTCTAAATATTCCAATTTATATTCAGTCAAAATTTGGTGTTTATCCGTTAACCCAATCAAAAATTATTCACAAAACAGTATATGTCGTTCGATTTGCATTTGGTTGCCTCTCTTGAAAAAATACCTTTTTGCACTTAGCATTGTTTAGAATGGAGTTTGCGATATATGGGGGATATACCTACATCTGATATAGCCTCCAAGGTGGGTCTAGCTCCAAAAAATAATAAAATTGTACAATCTTTCGTATGAAGTCAGTATGGGTCTAGCCAGACTCATGAGGCACGTAAACGATGTGTACCTCACAAAATCATTAAAATTTTTTTTGAAAGGAGTTTATCGTCCTGATTTCTTCATAGACCGATAAAATATTATTTTTGAGGAAGCTCCCTGATGTTTCAAGTCGCTAGCACGTTTAGAAATATCTTTAAATTTCAATTACATTCGAAAAAGGTGTGGCCAGACTCATGTGTCCAACGGAGGGATAAAGCAAAATTTTTTTAATTTGAACGAAATTTTCAAGAAAAATTTAATTGGAACGAAATTTTGAAGAAAAATTCAAGAATAACTTAATTTCAACGAAATTTTGTAGAAAAATGTAAATTAAAGAAAATTATTTTACAATATGAAACTTTCTAGAAAAATATTTTTTAAAGAAATTTTCTAGAAAATTTCTAGAAAAAATCAATTTCAACGAATTTTCTAAAAAAGGGCAATTTCGACAAATTTTCTAAAAAAAATCAACAAAAATGTAATTTGAATTTTCTATTTGTACACATTTTACGGAAAAATTTATATTTAACGAGATTTTTTAGAAAAGTTAAATTTTAATGAAATTTGGCAGCTAAATTTAATTTCAACAAAATTTTCTAAAATTTTGATGACATTTTCTACAGAAATGCAAATTCAAAGAAAGTTTGAAGAAAATACGTTTTTTTTAGAAAAAATTTATTTCTATGAAATTTAAAGTAAATTTCAACTTTTTTTCTAGAAAAATGCAATTTCGACAATATTTTTAGAGAAATGATCAATTTCAAGGAATTTATCTAAAAAAATGCAATTTAGAAAAATTTTCTAAAAAAAATCCAAAAAATAAAGAGTTAAAAAAAACAATAAAAATGTAATTTGAATTTTGTATTTGTACAAAATATACGGAAAAATTGAATTGTTAACGAAATTTTTTAGAAAAGTTAAATTTTAATGAAATTTGGAAGAAAAATTTAATTTCAAAATATTTTCTGAAATTTTCTACAGAAATGCAAATTCAAAGAAATTTGAAAGAAAGTTTGAAGAACACACGTTTTTTTGAGAAATATAAAGTAAATTTCAACTTTTTTTCTAGAAAAATGCAATTTCGACAAAATTGTTTAGAAAAATTAAATTTTGACAACATTATGTAGATAAATTTAATTTTGATGAAATATTCTGGTGGCATGTCATATCGTCTATGGATGTTGTGACACTGCAAAAAGTATCGTAAGATCAATGGCCATTGAGAGAGATACTACCCCCTCCGTAACCATATTTGTTTGCTACTTTGGTTGTGTCGTAACCATTTTATGGTCTCAATATCCATAAGATGAATCCTAGAAGGGACCATATTATAGTAAAGGGTTTTCCAACAAGAGGTGTTATTTTGGTATTCAAAGAAAAATGGCATTTTTTGAGATAAATTATGGTTATTTCATAATAAATAATAAAGAGGAATGTATGCCCTTAATGATGAAAAACAACATCAGCCAAATGGCCACCATGACCACGCTTACAGGACCATATCCTTGTCATGAAATTTTCCATAACCAGATCGCAAAGTGGCTGCCCTATGTCCTCGATAGCCTCACGAATTCTATCTTTGAGGTCTTGAATCGACGCTGGGCTGTTGGCGTAGACCTTATCTTTCACGTGGCCCCAAAGGAAGAAGTCGCAAGGTGTTAAATCACAAGATCTCGGTGGCCAATTGTGATCACCTCTTCGAGAGATAACACGGTCCGGAAACTTTTCACGTAACAGAGCAATGGTGTCGTTGCTTGTCTGGCACGTAAAGCCGTCTTGTTGAAAGTAAACATTGTCCAGATTAATACTATCCAAATCCGACCATAAAAAATCATTAATCATCTCTCGATAGCGCAATCCATTCACCGTAACTGTTGATCCAACCTCATTTTCGAAAAAGTAAGGTCCAATGACCCCGCCGGACCATAAACCACACCAAACAGTCACACGTTGAGGATGGAGAGGCTTCTCAACAATAACTCTTGGGTTTTCCGAGCCCCAGATGCGACAATTTGACGTAGCCACCGAGGTGGAAATGGGCCTCATCAGTCACGATGATTTTTCGATGATTTCGAATTTTAATAATTTCAATGCATTGTTGAATCGTGTATCGTTCCATTTTTAGTAATGGCGTAGTTTCTACTTGTCAAATGTCAAAGAATAAAAGCTTGAATAATGACAGCTACCGAAATACCGGGTGATTCAAAATAACACCTCTTGTTGGAAAACCCGTTATCTTTTAAAATACGGTCACCATGACCACAATAGGCTCACTATAACGTGGTACCCAAGGCCATTATAAGGTCCGTCGTAAGCATATGATCCCACGCAATCATATTGTTCTCAGTAGCCATCAAAATAGGGCCCACATGATCACAATACGGTCTCCATGAAACAATTTTATATCTAAACCATAATGGTATTCCGTTTTACTGTGTTATGGTAAAAACAATTACTATCCTCTGTAAAGGACATTACTGTTCCAACGTCACTATTTTGGTAATAGAGACAACAACGTATATTGAGTGATTTTCATGAGACAAACACATTATTATGTATTGTTTAAAGTTTCGCAGGAAACATCTGACAAAAACTGCAGCAAATAAGTATTGTCAACAAATTAGAAACAAAAGTACAAATTCAATGTTTGTCATGAACATGTTCAACCAGATATTTGCTATATACGAAATAAATACCTATAATAACCTATCAATGGCATTCCTTGATCTCCCCTCATTGCAAAGAGCAACACAAACACAAATTTGTTTTTTTTCTCGATTTTATTGAAATTTCAATTGAAGATCGTTATATTTAGGCAACGGGCAAATGATCACCGGAGGGATGGAAACCGGTTTCGTCAGCAGTATAGGTAACGGTGAATTTTTCGCCAGTCTTCTCATCAACCCAGGAGTAGGCACCGTGGACAACGAGCGCTTCGTGATCAGTACCGACATCCTTCAATTCACCTGCGGCAAATTGTTCGGTACCATCGGAAGTGGCAGAACCGAAGGCGAAGTTCTCGGGTCCGACGTCACTTTCCTGTGTCACGATTTTGACATCAGAAGGGGGAGCGGCCATGGCAACGGCGCAGAGAGTAGCGAAAACGATGAGCAATTTCATGTTGATTGTTGTTCCTTGAAGAGTTGATAACTTTGTGGATGACTCTGCCACAAACTCCCGACATTTTATAATGAAATTTCTTTCATAAGTTTTTAGGACAACAAAAATCAAAAAGCTCAGATAATAATTATAATTATACCCCACCGCCCATAAATTGTCATACTTCACCTGTGGCATTCAGACCAGATTCTACACGAATATTTGCAACGTCAGCTCCAATGCGTATTCTGTGCCATTTAAACCGGAAAGCCGAATTAAATATATCAAAAAGTACTAATTCTGTCACTCGACGTGAGCTTTGGGAAAAAAACATTCGGATGCAGGGAATTTAGTCCAACAACAACTGAACGAACTTTGTTATACTTATACTTAATACTCGTAGTATTCTAATTAAATTACTATAGCTCTATAATTCTCTTGTTTTGTATGTTAATTTTAATTTAGTCAAATTTCAAATATTCTCTGAATTTGTTTCTAACGGATAAATCGTGTTTTTGTTTATATTGTTGAGATAATATTTTTTAAGGAATTAATTTGGATTTTTTGCTTATTTATTTATTAAATAAAAAGTACCGTAATTCCATAAAAACAGGTCTCTGTCTCGTGCTTCGTTTAATTAAAATTTTTATTCGCACATCGTAATAACTCGCACATTATAGT
Organism: Eudasyphora cyanicolor; assembly: GCA_963930755.1. Lineage (NCBI taxonomy): Eukaryota > Metazoa > Arthropoda > Insecta > Diptera > Muscidae > Eudasyphora > Eudasyphora cyanicolor. Next base: position 269,658,804 of record OZ005735.1, read on the forward strand.
AAAATTGCATAAAAAAGTTCATTCAGTTGTTGTTGGAGTAGTAGAATTTGTACTTTTTCATAAATTTAATTCGGCTTTCCTGTTTTAAATGACACAGAATACATATTAGAGATAATGTTGCAAAATACTCGTGTAGAATCTGGTCTGAATGTCACAGGTGAAGTATGACAATTTATGTATTGTATTGCCCTAGAAAACTGTTGAAAAAAATTGCATTATAAAAAGTCGGGAGTTTGTGGCAGAGTCATCCACAAAGTTATCAACTCTTCAAGGAACAACAATCAACATGAAATTGCTCATCGTTTTCGCTGCTCTCTGCGCCGTTGCCTTGGCCGCTCCCCCTTCTGATGTCAAAATCTTGACACAAAACAGTGAAGTCGGACCCGAAGACTTCACCTACGGTTCTTCCACTTCCGATGGTACCGAACAATTCGCCACAGGTGAATTGAAGGATGTCGGTACTGATCACGAAGCGCTCGTTGTCCGCGGTGCCTACACCTGGGTTGATGAGGAGACTGGCGAAAAATTCGTCGTTACCTATACTGCTGACGAAACTGGTTTCCATCCCTCCGGTCATCATTTGCCCGTTGCCTAAATACAACGTTCTTCAAATGAAATTTCAATAAAATCGAAAAAAAACAAATTTGTGTTTGTGTTGCTCTTTGCAATGAGGGGAGATCAAGGAATGTCATTGATAGGTTATTATAGGTATTTATTTCGTATATAGCAAATATCTGGTTGAACATGTTCATGACAAACATTGAATTTGTACTTTTGTTTCTAATTTGTTGACACAACTTATTTGCTGCAGTTTTTGTCAGATGTTTCCTGCGAAACTTTAAATAATTCATAATAATGTGTTTGTCTCATGAAAATCACTCAATATACGTAGTTGTCTCTATTGCCAAAATAGTGACGTTGGAACAGTAATGTCCTTGACAAAGGATAGTAATTGTTTTTACCATAACACAGTAAAACGGAATACCATTATGGTTTAGATATAAAATTGTTTCATGGAGACCGTATTGTGATAATGTGGGCCCTATTTTGATGGCTACTGAGAACAATATGATTGCGTGGGATCATATGCTTACGACGGACCTTATAATGGCCGTTATAGTGAGCCTATTGTGGTCATGGTGACCGTATTTTAAAAGATAACGGGTTTTCCAACAAGAGGTGTTATTTTGAATCACCCGGTATTTCGGTAGCTGTCATTATTCAAGCTTTTATTCTTTGACATTTGACAAGTAGAAACTACGCCATTACTAAAAATGGAACGATACACGATTCAACAATGCATTGAAATTATTAATATTCGAAATCATCGGAAAATCATCGTGACTGATGAGGCCCATTTCCACCTCGGTGGCTACGTCAAATTGTCGCATCTGGGGCTCGGAAAACCCAAGAGTTATTGTTGAGAAGCCTCTCCATCCTCAACGTGTGACTGTTTGGTGTGGTTTATGGTCCGGCGGGGTCATTGGACCTTACTTTTTCGAAAATGAGGTTGGATCAACAGTTACGGTGAATGGATTGCGCTATCGAGAGATGATTAATGATTTTTTATGGTCGGACTTGGATGGTATTAATCTGGACAATGTTTACTTTCAACAAGACGGCTTTACGTGCCAGACAAGCAACGACACCATTGCTCTGTTACGTGAAAAGTTTCCGGACCGTGTTATCTCTCGAAGAGGTGATCACAATTGGCCACCGAGATCTTGTGATTTAACACCTTGCGACTTCTTCCTTTGGGGCCACGTGAAAGATAAGGTCTACGCCAACAGCCCAGCGTCGATTCAAGACCTCAAAGATAGAATTCGTGAGGCTATCGAGGACATAGGGCAGCCACTTTGCGATCTGGTTATGGAAAATTTCATGACAAGGATATGGTCCTGTAAGCGTGGTCATGGTGGCCATTTGGCTGATGTTGTTTTTCATCATTAAGGGCATACATTCCTCTTTATTATTTATTATGAAATAACCATAATTTATCTCAAAAAATGCCATTTTTCTTTGAATACCAAAATAACACCTCTTGTTGGAAAACCCTTTACTATAATATCCCTCCCTTCTAGGATTCATCTTATGGATATTGAGACCATAAAATGGTTACGACACAACCAAAGTAGCAAACAAATATGGTTACGGAGGGGGTAGTATCTCTCTCAATGGCCATTGATCTTACGATACTTTTTGCAGTGTCACAACATCCATAGACGATATCACATGCCACCAGAATATTTCATCAAAATTAAATTTATCTACATAATGTTGTCAAAATTTAATTTTTCTAAACAATTTTGTCGAAATTGCATTTTTCTAGAAAAAAAGTTGAAGTTTACTTTAAATTTTTCTAAAAACAACGTGTGTTCTTCAAACTTTCTTTCAAATTTCTTTGAATTTGCATTTCTGTAGAAAATTTCATCAAAATTTTAGAAAATTTTTTTGAAAATAAATGTTTCTTCCAAATTTCATTAAAATTTAATTTTTCTAAAAAATTTCGTTAACAATTCAATTTTTCCGTAAATTTTGTACAAATAGAAAATTCAAATTACATTTTTATTGTTTTTTTTTTAAATCTTTATTTTTTGGATTTTTTTTAGAAAATTTTTCTAAATTGCATTTTTTTAGATAAATTCCTTGAAATTGATCATTTCTCTAAAAATGTTGGTCGAAATTGCATTTTTCTAGAAAAAAAGTTGAAATTTACTTTAAATTTCATAGAAATAAATTTTTTCTAAAAAAAAACGTGTTTTCTTCAAACTTTCTTTCAAATTTCTTTGAATTTGCATTTCTGTAGAAAATGTCATCAAAATTTTAGAAAATTTTGTTGAAATTAAATGTAGCTGCCAAATTTCATTAAAATTTAACTTTTCTAAAAAATCTCGTTAAATATAAATTTTTCCGTAAAATGTGTACAAATAGAAAATTCAAATTACATTTTTGTTGAATTTTTTTTAGAAAATTTGTCGAAATTGTCCTTTTTTAGAAAATTCGTTGAAATTGATTTTTTCTAGAAATTTTCTAGAAAATTTCATTAAAAAATATTTTTCTAGAAAGTTTCATATTGTAAAATAATTTTCATTAATTTAAATTTTTCTACAAAATTTCGTTGAAATTAAGTTATTCTTGAATTTTTCTTCAAAATTTCGTTCCAATTAAATTTTTCTGGAAAATTTCGTTCAAATTAAATTTTGCTTTATCCCTCCGTTGGGCACATGAGTCTGGCCACACCTTTTTCGAATGTAATTGAAATTTAAAGATATTTCTAAACGTGCTAGCGACTTTAAACATCAGGGAGCTTCCTCAAAAATAATATTTAATCGATCTATGAAGAAATCAGGACGATAAACACCTTTCAAAAAAAATTTTAATGATTTTGTGAGGTACACATCGTTTACGTGCCTCATGAGTCTGGCTAGACCCATACTGACTTCATACGAAAGATTGTACAATTTTATTATTTTTTGGAGCTAGACCCACCTTGGAGGCTATATCAGATGTAGGTATATCCCCCATATATCGCCAACTCCATTCTAAACAATGCTAAGTGCAAAAAGGTATTTTTTTCAAGAGAGGCAACCAAATGCAAATCGAACGACCTATACTGTTTTGTGAATAATTTTTGATTGGGTTAACGGATAAACACCAAATTTTGACTGAATATAAATTGGAATATTTAGAAATTAAAAATTCAATCTCCCTAAGAACTTGCTAAGTCGACTTAGCATGTTTTAGAATGGAGGTATCGATATATGGTCCTTCCGATATAGCCACTTGACGCTACAGAAGCTGTATTTTTCATCCAATCATTTTGGAGGGTTATGAAGTTGAAGAAAATCGGTTCCGATTTAGATATAGGCTCCATATATACATACCTATACTGGTATATATTCGCATATAAGCGCTTTAAAGAGCTCAATTCTCAACAGATCTTTATACAATTTTACACATAACAGTTTGTTGAACCAAAAAACCGCCGTATTTAACATATGAGTATATAGAAATCAGTCCACATTTATATATAGCAGATTTGATTACTTTTATATATAAAATACGAACCCTCGTTTCATTTCTAGTTTATGTTCCAAGAGTTACCCTGACATCATGGTACAATATTTATCCCTTTTCCCACAGTACCTCTGGACGTTGAAAAACTATTTTTTTTGGTTCATACGTTAGCACCTTTCCCCTTGTTTATGTTCCAATACTTACATTCACACCCTGGTATAATATAAAACCATGTTTGTCCCACATTTTCTACCCACTTTTTGACCCACTGTGCTATATTTAACCTTTTGGGTCCACTGAATCAAATTTAACACCTTTTTGTCCTACTATATTTTGTCCACTATATTTAACCATTTTTGCCCCACTGTACCATAGTTAACACATTTTTGCCCCACTGTACCATACTTAACCCATTTTGTTCCACGTTACCATATTTTACTATTTGTGCCCACTGTAACCATTTTTGTTATACTGTACGTACCATTATTAACCACTTGTACCATTCTTACACATTTTTTCCCCACTGTTCCATAGTTAAAGCTTTTTGCCCCACTGTACCATATTTAACCCATTTTGTAACACGTTACCATATTCAACTAATTGTGCCCCACTGTACTATAGTTAACCCTTTTTGCCCCACTGTGTCATATTAAACCCTTTGTTTCACTGTACCATGTTTAACAGTTTTTGCCCCACAGTACCATATTTAACCCTCTTTGCTCCACTGTACAATATTTAACACAGTTATGCCCCACTGTACTGTATAGTTAACCATTTTTGTCACACTATACCATATTTAACCTTTTTTGCCCCACTGTATCATAGTAAATAAATGTTTGCCCCACTGTTCCATAGTTAACGCTTTTTGCCCCACTGTACCATTTTTAACCCATTTTGTTACACGTTACCATATTTTACATTTTGTGCCCACCGTAACCATTTTTGTCATACTGTACCATATTTAACCATTTGTGTCCCACTGTACTATAGCTAACACATTTTTTCCCGCTGTTCCATTGTTAAAGCTTTTTGCCCCACTGTACCATATTTCACCCATTTTGTCCCACGTTACCATATTCAACTAATTGTGCCCCACTGTACTATAGTTAACCCTTTTTGCCCCACTGTGTCATATTAAACCCTTTGTTTCACTGTACCATGTTTAACAGTTTTTGCCCCACTGTACCATAGTTAACCCTCTGTGCTCCACTGTACAATATTTAACACAGTTATGCCCCACTGTACTGTATAGTTACTCATTTTTGTCACATTGTACCATATTTAACCCTTTTCGCCCCACTGTATCATAGTAAATACATTTTTGCCCCACTGTTTAATAGTTAACGCTTTTTGCCCCACTGTACCATTTTTAACCCATATGTCCCACTCTACCATATACATATAACTATTTTTACCCCACTGTACCATTGTTAACCCTTTTTGCACAACTGTGCCCCATTCAACTGTACCATATTTAACAAATTTTTGTCTCACTGTACCGTACTCGTATCTAAAATGTGTCTCCACGCTAGCGTACTTAAACCTTTTTTCCCGACTGTAACATATTTAATCATATTTTCTCCACTCCACTATTTAACCGTTTTTGACCGCAGTGCTCCTAAAACCATATAAACTCTTCATATCTTATGTTTAAGTTCCAATTTTGGCAGATTGTTCCCTTTTTTCCCCATGCTCCATAATTAACCCGTCGTGTCCCACTGTGCCTCTTAAAGTTAGAATTACTAAAAATCACTTCCAATCTCCACTACTATATTTTACACTTTTTGCCCCACTGTGCCCCGAAAACTACGAATACAAAAAAAAACTTAATACCCCGATCAGTTGTCATAAAGACACACCTCGCTTCAATTTTCACCATTCTAATATTAGGCTTTAAATTTGGCGGTGGTACCATATTTATACCTCTCTGTCCCACTGTGCCTCTAAATTTTTAAAAAATCACTCCTTGTTCTTGTTTACGTCCTAAGAGCTACTCTCACACCAAATTTCACGATTCTAGGACTTGCCATTTGGATTTGGCTGTTGTACCACATTTTTCCCTTTTTACCCCACTGTGTACGTAAATGTTCGAATTTCGAAAAATCCTGTCAATTTCAGAGTCTACCTCATAAGAGCTACCCTCACACCAAATTTCACGATTCTAGCTCTTGCCATTTGAATTTGACTGTTGTACTACATTTATCCCATTTTTCCCTTTTTACCCCACTGTGTGCGTAAATGTTCGAATTACAAAAAATCCTGCCAATTTCAGAGTCTACCTCATAAGGGCTACCATCACACAATATTTCACGATTCTAGCCATTTAGATTTGGCTGATGTACCACATTTATCACTTTTTACCCCACTGTGTGCTTAAATGTTCGAATTTCGAAAAATCCTGCCAATTTCTGAGTCTACGTCCTAAGGGCTACCATCATACCAAATTTCAAGATTCTAGCTGATTTCGTTTAGATTTGGCGGTGGTACCAAATTTATCCCTTTTTGCCCCATTGTGCGGCTAATAGTACGAATTTCGAAAAATCCCGCCTTATTGCTCGTCTACGTCCCAAGGACTACCCTCCCACCAAATTTCATGATTCTAGCTTCAGCCGTTTGGCCTGGGCGATGATCAGTCAGTCAATCAGTCAGTCAGCCAGTCACGCAACAATTTTATATATATAGATAAGATATATATATATATACGTTTTTGAATCTAAGCGTTATCAAATAATTTTTTTTTTGGACAGATCAGTAACATTACACAAACAATTTTTATAAATCTTGACAATATTTCTCTTATTCCGCCCGAAACTATAAAATGTATTTTTTTCAGATTTTACAATATTTTATAAAATTATTTTTATAAGTTTAAGAACCTTAAGGCATAGAAAAACAATTGAAGTCAAAACCAAATGTAAATTGTATGCCAATATTTTATATAAATACGTTTCATTAAACCACCAAAAACCCGATATTTTCATACAAATACATGAAAATGTCTATGGGTCTGGCCAGACTCAGACGTATATGACTATTGAAACATGTGCTATCGGAGGGTTAAAATTTTGATAACACTGTGTTTTCTTGGAAAATTTCGTTAAAATTTTATTTTTCTGGGAAATTTCGTTGTAATTTTAATTTTTCTAAATATTTCGTTCTAATTAAATCTTTCTTGAAAATTTTGTTAAATTTTTTTTTAATTGACAATTTCGTTATAATAAAACCTTTCTTGAACATTTTCAGAATTTTTTTTTGAAAATTTCATTACAATGGATTTTTTTTATATTGAGAATTTCTATAAAATTTCGTAAAAATAGCCTTTTTCTAGAAATTTCATTGAAATTTAATTTTTCTAGAAGATTTTGTGGAATTTTCATTTTAATACAAAATTTCGTTGAAACTAAACTTAACTGGAAAATTTCTTTCAAATTAATTTTTTCTTGAAAACGTTGTTAGAATTGTTTTTTTTTCTGGAAACTTTCGTTAAAATTCCATTCTTCTAGAAAATTTCGTTTATATTGAATTATTTCTATGAATTTTCATCAATCTAACATAATATTCGTTAAACTAACAAAAATGCGTTGAAGTTGCCTTATTTTTTTTTTAGAAATTTTCGTTGAAATCGATAAATTTCCAGAAAATTTCGTTTAAAATTAATTTTTCTAGAAAATTTCATAGTTAACGGAAATTTTTTTTAATAAATTTTGTTAATTTTTTTTGGAAAATTTCGTTGAAATTGCATTTTCCTAGAAATTTCGCTGAAATTGAATTTTTCTAGAAAATTTGTTGAATTTTCATTTTACTACAAAATTTCGTTGAAACTAGACTTAACTAGAAAATTTCTTTCAAATTAATTTTTTCTTGAAAATGTTGTTAAAGTGGTTTTTTTTTCTGGAAAATTTCATTAAAATTCAATTTTTCTAGAAAATATCGTTTATATTGAATTGTTCTATTAATTTTCGTTAAACTAACATAATTTTCGTTAAACTAACCAAAACGCATTGCAGTTGCCTTAATTTTTTAGAAATTTTCGTTGAAATCGATAATTTCCTTTAAAATTAATTTTTCTACAAAATTTCATAGTTAAAGGAAATTTTGTTGAATTTGCATTTTTCTTAAAATTTCGTTCAAATTAAAAGTTTAATAAAAATTTATTTCAGTTTTTAAGTTTTTTTATTTTTTCTCGGGAATTTCACTTATATAGAATTTTTCCAGGAAAATAGTTGAAATTTCCTATTTCTATAAAATTTCGATTAAAGGCAATTTTTCTAGAAATTTTCGTTGGAATTGACTCTTTTCTAAAAAAAGTTTTAAATTAATTATACCCTACACCACACTGTGGTACAGGGTATTATAACTTTGTGCATTTGTTTGTAACACCCAAAAGGAGATTATACCGATCGACTTAGAATCACTTTCTGAGTCGATTTAGCTATGTCCGTCTGTCTGTCCGTCTGTCTGTCTGTCCGTCTGTCTGTCTGTCCGTCTGTCTGTCTGTCCGTCTGTCTGTCTGTCCGTCTGTGCATGTATTCTTGTAATCAAAGTACAGGTCGCAATTATGGTCCGATCTCGACGAAACTTTACACATATCTTATTTTTGGCCCAAGGACGATCCCTATTGAATTTGGTTAAAATCGGTTCAGATTTAGATATATCCCCCATATATATGTTAGCCCCGATTTGACATGTAAGGGCTGTAAAAACTTTATTTTATACCAGATCAGTATGAAATTCGGCAGGAAAAGGTTTCTTATTACATGAATGAACTCTGTTAAATTTGGAAGAAATCGGTTCAGATTTAGATATAGCCCCCATATATACATTACCCCGATTTGACATATAAGCGCTGTAAAAATGTTATTTTATATCCGATCAGTGCGAAATTCGGCAAAGAGAGGTTTCTTATTACATGAAGGAATACTGCTAAATTCGGAGACAATCGGTTCAGATTCAGATATAGCCCCCATATATATGTTACCCCCGATTTGACATGTAAGCGCTGTAAAAACTGTATTTTATATCCGATCAGTGCAAAATTTGGCAGAAAGAGGTTTCTTATTACATAAAGGAATACTGCTAAATTTGGAGAAAATCGGTTCAGATTTAGATATAGCCCCCATATATACGTTACCCCCGATTTGACTTGTAAGCGCTGTAAAAATTTTATTTTATATCCGATCAGTATGAAATTCTGCAGAAAGAGGTTTCTTATTATATGAATGAACACTGTTAAATTTGGAAGAAATCGGTTCAGATTTAGATATAGCCCCCATATATACGTTACCCCCGATTTGACATGTATGCGCTGTAAAAACTGTATTTTATATACGATCAGTATGAAATTCGGCAGGAAGAGGTTTCCTATTATTTGAATAAACACTGTTAAATTTGGAAGAAATCGGTTCAGATTTAGATATAGCCCCCATATATACGTTACTCCCGATATGACCAAATTATTATGGCAATGACCCTTATCGCATTGTTAGGAAGGTGTAGGGTATTATATAGTCGGCCCCGCCCGACTTTCTGCCTTTCCTTACTGGTTTTTCTATAAAATTTTATACTTTAAGATAATTTTGTTGAATTTACAAAATTTCCTTGAAATTATTTTTTTCTTAAAAATTTTAATTTTTCTGCAAAATTTCGTTCAAATTATTTTTTTAACAAATTTTGTTAATTTTTTTTTTTTGGAAAATTTTGTTGAAATTGCATTTTTCTAGAAAATTTCGTAGAATTTATTTTTTCTAGAAAATTTCGTTGAAATTGATTTTTTTTTAGAAACATTCGTTGAAATGTAATTTTTCTTGAAAATTGAGCAGAAATTGATTTTTTTCTAGAAAATTTTGCAATCAATGAAATTTCTAGAATTTTCGTTGATATGATATTCTTTTCTAGAAAATTTCCTTAAAAATAAAAATTTCATTATAAAATTTTTTGTTGAATTTGTGTTTTTCTAAAAAAATTTTAAATTAAATTTTACTTGAAATTTCTTTGAATTTAATTTTTAAAATTTCGATGAAATGGAATTTTTTAAGAAAATTTTGTTGAAATTTAATTTTTCTTGAATATTTCCTTGAAATATGTGCAATTTCTTGTTAAAAACCTTTAATTCAGTCAGTGGCCCCCAATCTGTGGTCCGTTACTCAGATCATCGACCGTTAATTCGGTCATCGACTTTAATCCGATCTTCTACGAAATTTTCTAAAAAAATTCAATTTCATCGAAATTTTCCAAAAAAAAAAAAAAAACAATTTCAACTATTTTTCAAAAAAAATTAATTTAAAATTTTTAAATAACATTTAATTTAAAAAAAATGTAGAAAAATGCAAATTCAAGGACAAAATAACGAAAACGTTTCCTATTATTATACCTTTACCCAATAATGAGCTAAATTCCCTCAACCCTTTTGCCATCTCCCGGGCAACTTACAAATTCAATATTACTTTTTTGCTGAAAATCGTTTTACTCGACCGATACACTTACGTTTAGTAGAAAGTCGGGCGGGGCCGACTATATAATACCCTACACCTCCCTAACAATGCGATAAGGGTCATTGCGATAATTATTTGGAATAATTGGTAAATGGGTAGGAACATATTATATAATTCTAAACCGATAATCGCTAAATTTAGCAATATTCGTTCCTAAATTGAGAAACATCTTTCTGGAAAATTTAAATGATCGGAAGTAAAGTACAACTTCTATAGCGCTTTGATACCAAATCAGGAAGAACATATATATGGAGGTTATATATAAATCTGAACCGATTTCCCTGAATACTCATTCATGTAAACAGACCTCTTTCTGTCGAATTTCGTTCTGATGGGATATAAAATACAGTCACTACTGCGCTTACATGTCGAATAGGGAGTAACATATATATGGGGGCTATATCTGTGTAAATCTGAACCGATTCTCTCCGAATTTGGCAGTATTCCTTCGTGTAATATGAAACCTCTTTCTGCCGAATTTCGCACTGATATAAAATAACATTTTTACAGTGCAATACATTTTTATACCCTCACTTTAGTGTGACGAGGGTATATATCATTTGCTACGGAAAAAAGTGTAACACGTCGAAGGAGTGACCTAAGACCCCAAGTATGTTCGGAGGAAATCCGTTTTGGGTCATTTAAGTCGAATGAGCAATGTTCGTCCGTCTGTCTGTCTGTCTGCTGGCTGGTGCGCACGATAACTCTCGAAAGGAGTAACCGATTGACCTCGAATTTGGTATGTGGTAATATTTTTTTCTATCTCCGGCTATGTTCGAAGATGGGCCATATTGGTCCACCCCTTCTAGTACCTCCCCCACAAAGGGTTAAAATGTTGTGAAATATTGATTCTTTAATAACTGCTATACTACTTATCCGAATCTTTTGAAATTCCACATATAGTATTAGCTTATTAGTCGCTATCAACTCGAGAAAAATGGGCGAAGTCGCCACGTCCCATTTGGTACCTCCCACACAAATGCACCATTTTGCACCAAAAGTTAACAGTTTATAACATTAATAACAGTGTATAAAAATACTTGAAATTTGCACAGTATTATGCTTTTATATTGGCTACAGTCCAGGGGAAAATGGATGATGTTGCCACGCCCCTTTTGGTACCTCCCACACAAAGGTACCTTTTTGCACCAAAAGTTAACAGCTTATAACATTAAAACCAGTGTATAAAAATACTTGAAATTTTGTACAGTGTAATTTTTTATAGTGTCTAGAGCCCTGTGAAAAATGGGCGTTATTGCCTCGCCCCTTTTTGTACCTCCCACACAAAATGCCCATATCATACCACAATTTAATGTCTCATAACGTTTATACCAGTGCACATAAATGCTTATAAGTCGGCACAGTGCAATGAATTTTAAGTATCTAATGTTCAGCGAAAAAAAGGTGTATTTGATAAACCCCTTCTGGTACCTCCCACACAAATTGACAGAATAATTAGAGTAATATTCAATATAACATTACTCACAAAGTGAGGGTATACCTTAGTCGGTTTACCCGACTGAAACTTTCTTACTTGTTACAAATTTAAAAGTGTTCATTCATATAATAGGAAATCTTTTTCTGCCGAATTTCATACTAATCGGATATAAAATGCAGTTTTTACAGCGCATACATATCAAATCGGGGATAACATATATATGGGGGCTATATCTAAATCTGAACTGATTTTCTCCAAATTTGGCAGTATTCCTTCAACTAATAAGAGACCTCTTTCTGCCGAATTTCGCACTGATCGGATATAAAATACAGTTTCTACAGCGCTTACATGTCAAATCGGGGGTAACATATATATTGGGGCTATATCTAAATCTGAACCGATTTTAACCAAATTCAATAGGGATCGTCCTTGGGCCAAACAAATGATATGTGTAAAGTTTCGTCGAGATCGGACCATAATTGCGACCTGTACTTTGATTACAAGAATACATGCACAGACAGACGGACATAGCTAAATCAACTCAGAAAGTGATTCTAAGTCGATCGGTATAATAAACGATGGGTCTATTTTCTCTCCTTTTGGGTGTTACAAACAAATGCACAAAGTTATAATACCCTGTACCACAGTGTGGTGTAGGATATAAATACGTAAAACGATGTGTGCAAAACTGTTGACATATATCTGCATTAATCGAAGCACGAGACAGACACCTGTTTTTGGAATTACGGTACTTTTTATTAAATAATTAAAAATACACAAAAGCTAAATTAATTCAAATTAGACCAATAATATAAACAAAAACAAGTCTAATACGTTAGATCAACATTTTGAAAATTTGTGGAATGTTAACCCTTTAAAAATGGCAAAAAAATGCAGAAAAATTCAAAAATGTAAATTTTTCTCCGAAAGTTAAAGTTAATCCCTGAATGAGATGGTAATTTTTCAAAATTACTATAAAGAAGGCAAATGGGATTTTTAAGTAAAATTGTAGAAAATCGTTTATTCGCTTACGGCTGGCATTCAATTCATAGTTTCTAAACGTTTTCTCCTTTAGTACTTTTAGATATATTCAATTCGGCTTTCCGGTTTTAAAATAGCACAGAATATTAGCAATGTTATGACTGCAGTATTTCTAAATGCTAAAGTTTCAATATGACAATTTATGAGAGGTGGGATATAATTATTATCTTTATCCGCGCTTCTTAAATTGTATTGCTCTAGAAAATTTCACTATAAAAAGTCGGGAGTTTGTGGCAGAGTCATCCACAAAGTTATCAACTCTTCAAGGAACAACAATCAACATGAAATTGCTCATTGTTTTCGCTGCTCTCTGCGCCGTTGCCTTGGCCGCTCCCCCTTCTGATGTCAAAATCGTGACACAGGAAAGTGACGTCGGACCCGAGAACTTTGCCTTCGGTTCTGCCACTTCCGATGGTACCGAACAATTTGCCGCAGGTGAATTGAAGGATGTCGGTACTGATCACGAAGCGCTCGTTGTCCACGGTGCCTACTCCTGGGTTGATGAGAAGACTGGCGAAAAATTCACTGTTACCTATACTGCTGACGAAACTGGTTTCCATCCCTCCGGTGATCATTTGCCCGTTGCCTAAATATTACGTTCTGCAATTGAAATTTCAATAAAATCGAGGAAAAAAACTATATTTGTATTTGTGTTGCACTATTCACTTTGAAATGAGGTTATTATAGGTATTTATGTAGTGCAGAGCAAATATCTGGTTGAATATGTTCATGACAAACATTGATTTTGTACTTTGGATTTTAATTTGTTGCCAATACTTATTTGCTGCAGTTTTTGTCAAATGTTTCCTGCGAAACTTTAAACAATATTAATGTGTTTGTCTCATGAAAATCACTCAATCAATATACGTAATTGTGGCTATTGCCAAAATAGTGATTGTTTGAACAATAAAGTCCTTGCCAAAGGATAGTAATTTTTCCGGAACATGGTCAAAAGGGAATCCTATTATGATTTGTATAGAGGTTTGTTACATGGAGACCGTATTGTGATCATACGGACCCTTTTTTGATGGATACTGGCTGGAATATGATTACCTGGGATCTTATGTGGCATCATATGACGGACTTTATTATGGTCGTGGTTACAAAATTATAGTAAGGCTATTATGGTCATGGTGACCGTATTTTGAATGATACTGGATTATGGTGCCTACTAGGGTCCATATTATAGACATTGAGACCACAATGAGGCTACAACAAAACCGTAGTAGCCAAAACATTCGGTTGAGGGGGGAACCATATCATGGTCGCAACATGTTCATGGTGTACCTGAATGTTGTGTCAGGTCTTCTCAACCCTTTCAACCACATGACTAAACCAATAAAGAACAGAATTTTTTAATACGACTAATACGAATCATAGTCATTCTGATATTGCCAGACTTATTTCCCTGGGAAAATAAAGAAGTTATAGTCATTCTGCTATTGCCAGACGTGACTCATCTCCGAGCATACGACTGGAAGATACTGAGAAAATGCGTGTCTAGTACCGTTTTACTGTAACTCGGGAGGTTTAACCAAGTAAAAGCGTTAAGTTCGGCCTGCCAGAATCTTATATACCCTCCACCATGAATAGCATGTGAATGGTTTCGGGCACAAATAAAGTCATATTACAAAATTTCAGCCCGATTCGTTGAAATTTGTGGTTTTTGTTGCGTTAAGAAGTAAAATCTAGAGGGACCTTTGTAGGGGGGCTATATTTGACATTTGTGGTCTCTATGGCGTTAAGAAGTCAAATCGGACAGATGCTATACATGGGGGCTATGTCAAAATATAGCCCATTCTCAATCCCAAGTTAGCTTTAGCTATAAGAAGTATTTGTACGAAATTTCAGCAACCTAGCTCAAGTATTATAGATTGTAGCGTGATTACAACAGACGGACGGACGGACGGATATGGATAAATGTAGAAATTATATGGCTTTTGGTTAAGAGAATTTCAACTAAATCATGTTCTTATAACCCCACTATTGTGAACGAGGGTCAGTTGCTGCGCCATAAAGGTTTAACACATCAAAGGAGTGACCTAAAAGTCCCCAAGATAATTTTTCGGAAATCCGTTTGGGCCATTTTATGCCATTTAAACAATGTCCGTCTGTCTGGCTGGTGCGCACGATAACTTTCCACAGGAGTAACCGATTAACTTCAAATTTGGTATGTCTCAATATTGTTATACCCTCCACCATAGGATGGGGGGTATATTAATTTTGTCACTCCGTTTGTAACACCTCTAAATATTGATCTGAGTCCGCATAAAGTATATATATATATTCTTAATCGTCTTAAAATTCTAAGACGATTTAGCCATGTCCGTCCGTTCGTCTGTCGTAATCACGCTACAGTCAGTAACAATAGAGCTAGGTTGATCACATTTGGTAGAAATATTTCTTATAGTTGCAGTTTGTTTGGGATTGAAAATGGTCAATATGGGTCCATATTTCGATATAGCCCCCATATAGAGGTCGCTCCAAAATACGGGTTTTCAGCCATAGATAGTTTGTATTATATTTGGACAGGAATTAATCACAGCAAAAATTTTACAAATCGGTTAATTTTTTCATTTTGACTGAATCTTTACGGTATGTATTTCATGAAGACAAGAATTCATCGTATTTTTAGATCAGTTCATATTTTGTTATAGTCCACCTATAGATGTCGCTCCTAAAAATGCTTATTTAAGCCATAAACACCACATTTTCTAAGAAATTTATCTGAAACTTTGCAGTTTGTATTCTATTTTGGCAAGAATTCATCTCAATAAAATTTAAACGAATAATATTTTATTTTGTTGTAATCCCTGTGTAGCTCTCAAAAAAGCTATTTCAAGCCATAAACATCACATTTTTCAGGTGAAGAGTTTGCGGTTTAAATTAAATTAAACAAAAAGAGTCGTTTCATGATTTGCTCCACATCCAAAGAATAAAATTGTATGCAATCCATGGTGGAGGGTAAATAAGATTCGGCATGGCAGAACTTATCGCTTTTACTTGTTATCCCCTCACCTTAGAGAGGAGGGTATATATCATTTGCTACGAACCACAAGTGTAACACATCGAAGGAGTGTCCTAATACCCTATGTATGTTAGGCGATTATCCGTTTTGGGCCATTTTAAGTCGAATGAGCAATGTCCGTCCATCCTTGACACCTGACACAGTATTAAAAAAGCTCGAGAATTCCTCTCCGTTCCCTACAGCCGATTGTGTGTTTTCATATATACTTTCTATCATTTTAGTAAATTTATATGAAACTCCCAATGGATACAATTTATACATAAGCGCCTTTCGGAAACCTTATCAAAAGCGGCTCTAAAATCCACAAAAAATGCGTATAGTATTTTCTTCTCTGCTAGTTTTATGGATGTGATAGAGGCAAGGTTATATATATTATCTGCTGTTGAGTAGTTTTTCCTAAAACTAGCTTGATGCTCTACGATAATTTTCTTGTCTTCGACTCAGTTTACCAATCTATTATTTAAAATAGGATATTGCCCTGTAATTCGCTGGCTCGTTCACATTTCCCTTTTTATGTATTGGATATATTATTGAGTTAATCATCGACTCGTCAACACAACCTTCCGTGAAAATATTTAAATATGTACATTTGAGCCAATACCATTAAGTACTCATCTGTAGCATTCCCAGCGGTAAAATGGTCCAGGCCTTCTAGGCATCACGCCTGATAGAAGGGCTTCCAACACCTTCTATTGGAAGGCACGCATGCCTTCTTTATGAAGGCCTGAAAAATGTGCAATCTCTCACTTCTAAA
Source organism: Eudasyphora cyanicolor (assembly GCA_963930755.1). NCBI lineage: Eukaryota > Metazoa > Arthropoda > Insecta > Diptera > Muscidae > Eudasyphora > Eudasyphora cyanicolor. The sequence continues at coordinate 269,675,573 of OZ005735.1, forward strand.
AAAGTAACCGTGCCTCCTGCTCCCGTCTTTTTTCAAACATGTCTAAAGCCTTCTAAAAGATGTCGGAGAAAAGTCGTTCTTCATGGTCAGCAGTCAAATTGAATTATTGACAACCACCGCCGATATATGTTCATATATTGATGCGTTTCGTTCTCCCTCTCTCTCTCTCAAGTTTTTGCATATGTAGAAAAATGTACACTCTGCCTTCCTTCTCGTGTACACTCTGCCTTCCTTCTCCCGTCTTTTATCATGCATGATTATGTCCACACAAAATGTAAATGTTGTGTGCTAAACACCTTCGATATGATATATTTTTAGAAGGACAGAATCATGCCTGATAAAGGACGGGAGAAGGAAGGCAGAGTGTACACGAATTCGTTCTCCCTCCCTCAAGTTTCTCATGTATGAACTTCGTTGCTACTGCGAGAGTTCAAAACCAGTTTTATGCAAAAAAAAAGATATACCGCTAGACAAATTGAAAAGTGAAGGTGAAGACAATTAAAATTAACAAACAATTAGTCGTTGCAAAGGTTTTGTAGAGTTCAGTTGCTTTGTGTTTTTGATAGATTAATATAGATTCTTATCAAAATTATTCTATATTATTTTTGCGAACTCCTATATTATGCATTTTAAGTGCTGAATGTGGCATTCAGTTAAAATACATTATTTGGTCTGCATTTTGATTTACAGTAGGACTTTCCTTCGAAGCTGTACATCAGACCTAGATCAGATCTTCATTTCGAAGCCCTTCTTAAGACCTTCCTTTCGAAGTCCTATATCAGACCTTCATTCGCAAATCCTTTGTTAGGCATGATTTTTACCGCGAGATGCAAGGCCTGGCCTCGCAATGTCACTCCATGTAAAAAAGAAATAAAGATTGAATGCGGCAGCCAGGCCTCGTGGCTCTTAAATCAGGCATCAGGCCTGATAGCTTGCCGCCTAAGACCTGATTTTTACCGCTGGGATTTATATACAATTCGTAAGGCAGCCGGTCCTCGCCTGGTGCTTTATTGAGTTTCACCTTAGATAACATTAATTTTACTTCTTGTATTGTTGTTATATTTCTTTCTAGGAATTCGTCATGCGTCATTACTGGGGCATAATGAAAATCATAGGAGTACTGTTCAAGGTTCTGTAGATCCGTAAAATAATCTCTAAACATTGCTGAAGTGATGGCGTTACCAATTCGGAACACATTGCAGATATGCTTCTCTATGTTGCTCATTTTGTGACTTCCTAAATTTGTTTAGGTACGTATTTAAAAACCTTTTTTCGGGCCCAATAGCATCTAATGTCAAATCATTTGTTTTTTGGAGATACAATTTCCGCTGATGTTATAATGGTGTCTGTAAGTTGTTTTAAACCTGTATAATTGGTTTGATGTGCCAAATTTTTATTAAGATTCCTCTGGTATTTATTCTTATTAGCATTTATACATGCAATTTTCGGCAATAGAGTAAGTTTATTGTTTTTCGTTTCATTACAATTTATGGCTAGTTCCAGTACTATAGGTAGGTGATCGGACATGATTTGTTTATCAACATAGAAATGTTGTATGTTCTCTAGTATATCCTGAGATACTGCCCATTGTTACCATTTTTAACCTTTTTGCCCAATAACTAAATTAAAAACCCACAAATATGCTGATTTTTTCATGAAAATACAAATTCCGATTCATATAACAGCTATTTTTACGCAGAAAATATGAGAAAAAAATTTTAATTTTCGTGTTCGTCGACACATGTTCAATGACAAAAATCGATTAATGAACACCTATAAATACTACGTATTTTCAATATTATACTGACAGGTACTTATCATCAAAATTTCAAAACTATCCAAAAAATTAGGACTCATTACAGGTTGCCAACGGAAAAACACGCATCAATAAAAAATTCCATTTCCCTTCTCTCCCTTTAATTGACTGTGAACGGAGTAGGTATGATAGAGGAACAAGAAGAACAATTCAGCGTCCACGCACATTTATTCGGCGCTTATGCACCTGTGTTTCTATGTTCTGCATTTTCATTATACCATTTCCTATAGAACATCGACGAAACGTCCCTACGGTGTTGTAAATAGGCACTTAAAAAAACCAGCAAATTTTTGGATTTGAAATACAGTTTTTGAGCAAAAAGTGTGAAAAATTTACATTATTTGTACGTTTTTTATGGTACTGAATGTACTGTTTTCTGTTAGGTTTGTTCCGCATTTTTTCTCCTATTCAATATCTACAACTTTGATTTAAACACAAAAGAGATATTCTGTACGGTATACCGAGATATAACAGTGTAAAAATATAAAAAAGTGCTAAAAATCCACCTTGAGCAAACAAAATTCCTATGGCCATTAAATTATTAATTGAGCTAACTCGACTAAACGAATGATGCATAAGTTCTTATTTTAAAATCCACCTTGAGCAAACAAAATTCGTATGGCCATTAAATTATTAATTGAGCCAACATGACTAAACGAATGATGTTCTTATTTTTGGGGCTACTTTTACGTCCAATTTTCAGAATTGAGTCCCAAATCAATAGATATAGAAAAAACTTTCACTGTCGACCCTATTATGGAACAAAGTCTTAGTCGTAGACTCGAATACAGCGATGCAACTCAGTGATCGAATCTAATGCCAAAGAAGTTCGCACTGCTCGAATAAAGTAGCACAGAGGATGATGATCTTCTAGATATATATAGTATATATATATTGATTCCTTGAACTCCTATGAGGAGCATAGGGCCGTAACTATAGATTTGCAATCATTTCTATTGCATGCAATAAATTTTAATTCATTTAAACTGATGTTGTTTGTCGATTTTGCCGCCTCCATGTACGAGTATGTGAAGGGCGACCTCGCCGCCTGTTGCCTTTGGTGTTCCAGTCGATGGATTGCTTTGCGATGTCGTCTGTTGATTTCCTCCAAGTGTAACCTATCCACCCCCATTTGCGTTTTCGAATTTCCAAATTTATGGGTTGTTGTTGCGTTGTCGACCACAAAAGATTATTGGTTATGGTTCTGAGCCAATATATTTTCAATATCTTCCGCAAATAGCTGTTCACAAATGATTGCATAGCTTGAATATCGCTGGTCGCCATGTTCCAAGCTTCACATCCATAAAGCAGTGTTGATTATACCCTACACCACACTGTGGTACAGGGTATTATAAGTTTGTTTCACGGCAGATGTTTGTAACACCTGAAAATAACACAGCTAGACCCACCTTAAAGTATACCGATCGACTCAGAATCACTAGCTGAGTCGATTTAACCATGTCTGTCCGTCCGTCCGTCCGTCTGTCCATGTAAAGTTGTTCGTCGACTACAGGTCGCAATTTCACTCCGATCGTTCTGAAATTTTGCAGTTTAGAGTATTTCGCGGCTGTTAAGATCGCTATTGAATTTGGTTGAAATCGGTTCAGATTTAGATATAGCTCCCATATATATCTTTCGTCCGATTTGGCCCTTTAGTCCTATAGAAGCTGTATTTTACATCCAATCGTTTTGAAATTTAGAATGGTAGAGTTTCTTGATCCATGAACCAACATTGCCGAATTTGAAGAAAATCGGTTAAGATTTAGCTATAGCTCCCATATATATGTTTCGTCCGATTTGGCCCTTTAGTCCTATAGAAGCTGTATTTTACATCCGATCGTTTTGAAATTTAGAATGGTAGAGTTTCTTGATCCATGAACCAACATTGCCGAATTTGAAGAAAATCGGTTAAGATTTAGCTATAGCTCCCATATATATGTTTCGTCCGATTTTGCTCTTTAGTCCTGTAGAAGCTGTATTTTACATCCCATCATTTTGAAATTTAAATGGTAGAGTTTCTTGATCCATGAACCAACACTACCGAATTTGAAGAAAATCGGTTAAGATTTTGCTATAGCTCCCATATATATGTTTCGTCCGATTTGGCCCTTTAGTCCTATAAAAGCTGTATTTGACATCCAATCGTTTTGAAATTTAGAATGGTAGAGTTTCTTGATCCATGAACCAACACTACCGAATTTGAAGAAAATCGGTTAAGATTTAGCTAGAGCTCCCATATATATGATTCGTCCGATTTGGCCCTTTAGTTCTATAGAAGCTATATTTTACATCCAATCGTTTTGAAATTTAGAATGGTAGAGTTTCTTGATTCATGAACCAACATTGCCGAATTTGAAGAAAATCGGTAAAGATTTAGCTATAGCTCCCATATATATGTTTCATCCGATTTGGCTCTTTAGATCCAATCGTTTTTATACCGTACACCACACTGTGGTACAGGGTATTATTTAAGTATAAAATGTCCCAAAAGTAAATTTATGTAAACAATTTATACATGAATTAAAAAATTTATATATCAGAGTTATTCAATATTACGAGAGTGGTGTAGGGTATCATATAGTCGGCACCGCCCGACTTTAGCCTTTCCTTACTGGTTTTACGTTAGAGTTGTAAATGCTCAATTTCGTCTTTTGAGATATACTGCTGGATTTCCACACAGGGTTCAGGATACCAAAAGCTTGTCGGGCTTTGTTTATGCGGTTGGATATGTCTTTTCTGGAGCCCCCTGATCTATCAAGAAGGCTTCCTAGATAGCAAAACGTTTCAACGTCCTCAATCACTTGTTGATCGATTTGAAGCCTCTCAGTGTTTGAAACATTTATCCGCATAGATTTGGTTTTTTTATACCCTACACCGCAGGGTATTATAAGTTTGTTTCACGGCAGATGTTTGTAACACCTGAAAATAACACAGCTAGACCCACCTTAAAGTATACCGATCGACTCAGAATCACTAGCTGAGTCGTCCGTCCGTCCGTCTGTCCATGTAAAGTTGTTCGTCGACTACAGGTCGCAATTTCACTCCGATCGTTCTGAAATTTTGCAGTTTAGAGTATTTCGCGGCTGTTAAGATCGCTATTGAATTTGATTGAAATCGGTTCAGATTTAGATATAGCTCCCATATATATCTTTCGTCCGATTTGGCCCTTTAGTCCTATAGAAGCTGTATTTTACATCCAATCATTTTGAAATTTAGAATGGTAGAGTTTCTTGATCCATGAACCAACACTACCGAATTTGAAGAAAATCGGTTAAGATTTAGCTATAGCTCCCATATATATGTTTCGTCCGATTTGGCCATTTAGTCCTATAAATGCTGTATTTTACATCCAATCGTTTTGAAATTTAGAATGGTAGAGTTTCTTGATCCATGAACCAACATTGCCGAATTTGAAGAAAATCGGTTAAGATTTAGCTATAGCTCCCATATATGTTTCGTCCGATTTGGCCCTTTAGTTCTATAGAAGCTATATTTTACATCGAATCGTTTTGAAATTTAGAATGGTAGAGTTTCTTGATTCATGAACCAACATTGCCGAATTTGAAGAAAATCGGTAAAGATTTAGCTATAGCTCCCATATATATGTTTCATCCGATTTGGCTCTTTAGATCCAATCGTTTTTATACCCTACACCCAACTGTGGTACAGGGTATTATTTAAGTATAAAATGTCCCAAAAGTAAATTTATGTAAACAATTTATACATGAATTACAAAATTTATATATCAGAGTTATTCAATATTACGAGAGTGGTGTAGGGTATTATATAGTCGGCACCGCCCGACTTTAGCCTTTCCTTACTGGTTTAATATTTATTTTTAGGCCGGCACACTTTGCTGCATCTTGTATCTCATTAAGCTTATTTTGCATGTCATCGAACGTTTGAGCAAGTAGACATATATCGTCCGCGTTATCGAGATTCTCCAGTCTCCCTTGGAGTCCCCAGGTTATACCCCTTCTGTGCCTAGTCGCTGTAAGCATCACCTTGTCAAGAACGCAGTTAAATAAGAGAGGGGATAACACACATCCCTGCCTGAATCCAGCGTTTTTGGGTATTTTCTCGCTTAGTAGGTTTTTATGGACTATGCGGCATGAAGCATTCCGATATAACCCCATTATGGTTAAGGATATCGAACGCCTTCACAAAGTCTGTGAATACTAAGTAGAGTGGTGATCTCCATTCAACAGATTGCTCAATTACCACTCGAATGCTGTTGACGTGGTCTATACAATACTTATTTGGGCGAAAGCCGGTCTGTTCTTTCCGCAGCCCTGGTAGAATGATATTAGATATTCTTTATACAAAATGTGTGCGATAACATTGTTAACCATGCCTTGGAGTGTGATTCCTCCCCAGTTCTTACGGTCAGTTAGATCACCTCTTTTAGGCACGTTCACTATCTACTATCTCCGATGGCAACGTTTCTCTTTGCCAGAAGCATCTAATAGTGGAAAAGAGAAGCTGGGCACTAGTTTGCAGGTCTGCTAGTAGCATTTCCGAAGAGATGTTATCTAGTCCCGGTGATTTGTTGCGATTTAGTGATTTTATTGCCGCACATATTTCTAAGGCGTTTGGGCATTCAGTGATAATATTGGGATTTACAGTATGTGTAGCGCACGTGCACACTGATTGTTCTAGGTGGCTGACATTGTCCTGTAGAAATTCTCCAACAGCTGAAGTTGTTGTTCGTTGGATGTTATAAGCTTACCTTGGTTATTTTTCAGAGGTTTTCCATTGGCAGCTGGATTACTGTTCACCAGTTTTTCGCAGCACGGTACAGGTAACTGCTTCTGTGTGTTTCTGCAGTTGCCTGTGCTTCCTTAGCAATGTTTTCTACCCATTTGCGTTTATCATGTCGTGCACTTCCTTTGATTTCTCGATTCAGACGATTAGCCTTTTCCTGCAGTGCCGCCTTGCTGGTACGTGTCCGGCACGAGTTGAGTATGGCTTTGGCCTCTTTCCTCTCAAGCACAAGGTTCCATGTCTCATCGGAGATCCATTCCTTGCGGGTGTTACTTTTAAATCCGATATGCTTTTCGGCTGCTCCAGTGATTATATTCCTGTCGACTTCCCGGTTATGGGTGGCAATATGAGGGTTTTGATGCAATGCGGATTTCAATTAGATAGATTGATTTAAATCCTTCCAGCTTAGTGAATACATATTTGTAATTAACAGTTAAGTGAAATTCTGTCTTTAAACTAAGGTTTCCTGGCCAATATTCGTAATGCTACCAGAAACGTGAACAGCCGATTAAGAACCAAACGAGTTCTTTATTTGAGAAACCTTTTCCAGGAGCGTTTTGATTTCAATTTAATGTTTATCTGGGATATTGAAATGCCAAATCATCAATTTTATGTGAACGCTAAACAGGAGATTATCATTGTCAATATTTTGTGTCGTGTTTCAGTCGCCAAACCCCCTCTTACACGATTCTGTAGACCAAATTTTTTTAAATTAAAAAGGACTTCATTTCTTTAACACTTTATGCCTTTATTTGCAACTAATACTATAACATTTTTTCTTTGTTTTATATATTTTTTGGGAGGGTTTAAACAGCTCTTGTTCACTATGAGTAAAGATCGGGACGAAGTTGTTGTTTTCTCAGCAACTTAGTTGGCAGTGTTGGGCAAATGAGCACCTTCGGGTTGGAAACCGTTTTCATCGGCAATATAGTTGACGGTGTAGGTTTGGCCATCATCAGCAATGAATGAGTAAGAGCCACGGACAACAATGGCTTCATCTTCGGAGCCAACATTCTTCAAGGAACCTTCTTCTTGGTGAGTTTTGCCATCGCTGGTTTCCAAACTGTAAAGCCACCAAAATGGATAGTCAGATTAGGACTTTCGTCTTTTTCTAAGGGATCCAGTCGCTTTCAATACTTACGCAAAGTTGTAGCCATCGGGTCTGACATCTGTGTCCAAGCGCACTACTTCAGCATTAGCATAATCCTGGGCGGGAGCAGCCAAAGCCACGGCGAAGAGAGCAGCGAAGACGATAGCGATTTTCATCTTGATTGAAGTTGAGATTAAAACTTTGGTTGTATTCACAAAGAACGTTGTAAGATTTATGATGTTTTTGATTGAAATTCTCGGTGTTTTTATAGTTATTTCCAGCTGATGTCGGCTACAAGTCATTCGATAAGCGATATGAGACTAGACGACTCTACAACAACCTGATTCAGCTTCAGAGAAAAAAGAGTCTTTCTTCATAATCATCATCAGTAGTAGTGATGTTTGTATGTGCGTTTTTGTTTTTTTGTTTCTCCCCGACCCGAAAATAAAAGAAGATATTTATCATCAGTTCCATCATCATAATTACACTTTGTCAAAATTATATTGTTAATCTGACATCTGATAATCTTCCTCTACGTTTTCGTTTTCATTTTCTATTTCTATTATTTCTTGACTTAACTTGTCTTCTACATATCTAATTTTGGGCACATTACGTGCGATGGACCAAAACAAAATTTGACGAAAAGTGATTCTCTGGCAGGTAAATTTAAGGAAACATATTTTTTTTGTTTGCTGATGATGCGATGTTCCGACTTGTCTGCGGACGGAAAGACAAACGGACGTACAGACAGACAGATAGACGGTTGGACGGACAAACGAACATTAATTTAGATAGACTGATCATTTGCATATGCAATAGATTAATCAAAATTGCTGTGACTTTGTTGTCAGTTACCCTCCGACACATGATATCATACCTAGTGTAGAGTATTTTCAATTTATCATTTTATTTGCAACCATTTTTAAATATTTATCGATGGACCTGTGGTCTAAACAATTAAGTTTTAAATAAAACGTCATTCAAATGGCATCCACAACTTCTTTTGCAGGAACGAATTCGAAGAACCCAATTTTCCAGCACTTTTTCCACTAAATCAAGTCGTATGTCATGAATGGCACCAGAGTCTGGTTTATTTCGAAAAACCAATGACTTCAAATAATAGTCTAATGGTGTTAAATCGCAACTTCTTGGAGACCATTAAATATCAAAATTTCTTGAAATAATCGAATCTCCTAACTTTTCTCGCAACAATTCAATTGTTTCATTTGCTGTGTGGCACGTAGCCGCAATCGGTCAGTCACAAAAAGATAGCCCTTAACGAAAGCTCAAATATTGCTCATGAGAGTCAAGGTCGTAGGTCAACTAGAAAGTGTTTTTTTTAATTAAAAAAATGGACTTAGCATAATTTTTAAATGTGAACGGAAAGTTTATTTTTACTCTAGCTCCTTAACGGTACGTCGGAATCGGGAATCGATCCATGGCAAAAAGATAACTCTTAATGAGAGCTAAAATATTGCTCATGGGAGTCTAGATCGTAGGTCAACTGGAAAGTGTTTTTTTGGATTTAAAAAAATGGACTGAATAATTTGTTAACGTTGTTCTTGCGTATATCTCTACATGATGAAATTGTAAACTCTACTGAATACAATGAAAAACAAATGACAGATGACAAATGACATGACATATTACAAATGCCCGAAACGTCACTTCAAAATCATATAATAACTATTGGAAAACCTTTTATAATCTAAGGTGACTTTCGATGAATATACTTTTTACGGTATAGTAGCTATTTTTTCGATCCTTCGATATTTTTCTCGGATCAGTCCCATGTAAGTCCGATTGGATCATGTCTACCCATAATGTCATTATGCCTATTAATGATCTCTTTACTGCAATATTTTACCAGCCTGAAATGTTGCCCATTAGGAAAATACAAGAATTGCTATAATATAAGGTTGGTATAAATACATTCAGCGATAGAGGAGCTGCCATAAAATCCCTGGATTCTATATTCCTGAATTCAAGAGCAACCTTCAACTACCGCAGATATCTTAAGGAAATGGCTGATCAGACTTTAGTGATACACTTTAGTATAAACAAAAGCTCTGTGGTCGACTTCAGCATACATGAATATCACAGTGATCGATCCTAATACAGAGAAGGCAGAGAATCTCAATGGTTGACTCTAATATGATGAATAGCTGAGACAACTAATTTACGTGGACGGTCCCCAAATTAGCCAACCTAAAAAAGAAAACACAATAAATTTGGGGAAATCTTTATTTCTCAACATTATCTCATTTAGCCCGATACACTTTTGCCAGCGAGTTTCAACAGCTTCGGTAACCTATTTATACACACAGAATACAGTTTGGTTGCCTCAACCCGAATTATTTGCCAACCGAATTTTGGTAATTTTGTCTACTATCATGCGATTCCATCAGGACAACCAACATTTTGGTTGTGGTATTCTTCTGCTTCCATGTTGACAACAATCATATTTGGTTGCGCCAACTACGAAAATGGTGGCTAAAATTATCTGTTGTTGTTGCCACAACCAACTGTTTTAAAAAATTGGTTGTTCTGACAATTTGTCAGTCATATACTACCGACAATTAATTAAAAACAGTTTTCATTAATTTTTATTTTATTTATTGAACAAAAACCAAACAATTCATAACAAAATTAAAAATCCCATATTACAAACTCATCACTATTATGAGATGTGGAAATATTTGACACAAATTTTAGTACACGAAAAAAAACACAAAATTTTTATGCAAATATCGCTTAACCCTGTGCTTTCCATTATTTATGTAAAACATTTTGCACAACGTATTCTGCATTCCACACATTAGTATCTACACGAGATTATTTTTGACTACATATACCGCTCTTGAACAAAATGTTGACGATTTATGTATATCGAGTAATTTTATTTGTTTGTCGTGTATCAGCAAAAGAACAGCAACCAATCTTTCGGTTGTATTTCCCAAAATACATTTAATTATTCTAAATTTCGGAAATTTTTGGGATAACCAAAAAACTATTATTTATTAATATGTTTTTCTGTTGTAGTAACGAATTATTTGTTGCAATAATAATCTTTGGTCTATTGATACAATTTCTGTTGTCAAGAATAAAACATTGGTTGTCACAACCAAAAATCGATCATATGGTACTATAATGAAAGTTTAAAATTGGTTACCACAGCTAACCGAGTGTCAATGAAAAAAACAATCTTGATTCGATTGATACAACCATCGATTTAGTTGCAAGCATTTTCATTTGATCGTATCCATGTTATTATTGTTGTTTCAACTATTTATATTTAAATACAACCGACACACGGTGTAGGCAATATACTTTTTGTTGCTAGTACTATTTTTTTATTGTTACAATAGAATTCCAACCAATTATTTTCCTGGGTGTAGTAAGAACTGTCTAGCTCCTGAATGTAGCCACCAAACGCAACCATTTTTTCCAGCTTGGAAACAAAAAATAATCCGAGGTAGATAAATCTGGCGACTATGGTACGTGCTGAAGCTATTCGAACTTTAGTTCATTGATTTTGACCATCGCAATAGTGTATGTGTGAACTTGTGCATTGTCTTGATTTTGAGCAAACGCGGCACCCATCATGCGCACAGCTTCAGCTTCATCATCAAATTTCCCGTTAATATGCCAGGTATATCACTTTTGAAATATCTACGACTTCAGCTAGCTTACGAACCTTCAACCAACGGTCATCCAATAACATTTTGTTGATTTTTTGACCATTTCTGGCGGCGACAATGGTCGAAAACTACGGTCTTCGTCTTGGCAGCTCGTACATCCCCCTTTAAACTCTGTAAACCCATATTTTATCTATCTAATCTAGCTCGGTTTTAATATTGGTTGAACTAAGACTTTTCAAAAGATAGTATTGTATTACATATAGGTGCCCAATAATTTCCATGTTTACAACTTCACTGAAATCGCTTACTTTTAGTTGCTCAAAAAAGAACTAAAAAACGTAACGCTTTGAAACTTAGCGGCCTGTTTCTGTATTTTTAGCGAAAGTCTTTACGAACGAAACCCAGTCACTCACATTCGTCAGGAATTTGGTTTCTCTAATGGTCGTTCGTCCGCCTGGCCTTACGTCAATGATAAAATCGTTTTTTATAGTATCGGGTCACCAAAAAAATGAAAGCTCACTTCGAGACAAACACAAAAACATTTTTTTGATTTTTTTCGGAGCCCTCGCATTCGGTCCAAAATCGTTTTTTTATCGTAACTTTTTTGTTTTTAGGACGATTATCACATGCGATACATCAATGTGTTTGTCTTGACTAGATGTCGCCGATGTACCACGTAATTTCCTAATGGAGACATAACTTTTTTGTTTTTGAATAAAATTGCGTACGCCCAAAGCAAAAAGTTCATAGTTCTTAAAGCGCTTTTATCCTATGGAAGAATATTTTTAAATTTTAGAGGTAGAAACTGCAGTAAGTAAAGTCTATATTAGAAACTGACTTTGTACATCAGCGTCCTCTATGAGGTCAATGTAGTACTTATCGAGACCAATACATTGATGTATCGCATGTGAATATCGAGCTACAAACAAAAAAGTTACGATAAAACCAGTAAGGAAAGGCAGAAAGTCGGGCGGGGCCGACTATATAATACCCTACACCTCCCTAACAATGCGATAAGGGTCATTGCCATAATAAGTTGGAATAATTGGTAAATGGGTAGAAACATATTATCTAATTCTGAACCGATAATCGCTAAATTAAGCAATATTCGTTCCTAAATTGAGAAACATCTTTCTGGAAAATTTTAATGATCGGAAGTAAAATACAACTTCTATAGCGGTTTGATACCAAATCAGGAGGAACATATATATGGAGCTTTAATATAAATCTGAACCGATCTTCCCTGAATACTTATTCATGTGAAAAGACCTCCTTCTGTCGAATTTCGTACTGATCGGATATAAAATACAGTCTCTACAGCGCTTACATGTCAAATCGGGGGTAACATATATATGGGAGCTATATCTAAATCTGAACCGATTTTCTCCGAATTTGGCAGTATTCCTTCATGTAATAAGAAACCTCTTTCTGCCGATTTTCATACTGATCGGATATAAAATAACATTTTTACATCGCTCACATGTCAAATCAGGGGTAACGTATATATGGGGGCTATATCAAAATCTGAACCGATTTCTTCCAAATTTAAAAGTGTTCATTCATATAATAGGAAACCTCTTTCTGACGAATTTCATACTGATCGGATATAAAATACAGTTTTTATAGCGCTTACATGTGAAATCGGGGGTAACATATATATGGGGGCTATATCTAAATCCGAACCGATTTTCTCCGAATTTGGCAGTATTCCTTCGTGTAATAAGAAACCTCTTTCTGCCGAATTTCACACTGATCGGATATAAAACACAGTTTTTACAGCGCTTACATGTCAAATCGGGGGTAACATATATATGGGGGCTATATCTAAATCTGAACCGATTTCTTCCAAATTTAACAGTTTTCATCCATATAATAAGAAACCTCTTTCTGCCGAATTTCATACTGATCGGATATAAACTAAAGTTTTTACAGCGCTTACATGTCAAATCGGGGCTAACATATATATGGGGGCTATATCTAAATCTGAACCGATTTTAACCAAATTCAATAGGGATCGTCCTTGGGCCCAAAAAAGGATATGTGTAAAGTTTCGTCGAGATCGGATCATAATTGCGACCTGTACTTTGATTACAAGAATACATGCACAGACAGACAGACGGACAGACGGACATAGCTAAATCAACTCAGAAAGTGATTCTAAGTCGATCGGTATAATAAACGATGGGTCTATTTCTTCTCCTTTTGGGTGTTACAAACAAATGCACAAAGTTATAATACCCTGTACCACAGTGTGGTGTAGGGTATAAAAACGATTTTGGGCCGATACCGCGGGCTCGGAAAAAATTGAAAAAAATGTTTTTGCGATTGTTTCGACGTAAGCTTTAATATTCCACCTCGCATTCGGGAACTTTTTTTACATGGCCAACGCCAACCCGGTTTAACGTATACATATAGGGTAATTCCAAAGAAAATCGACCCAAAAATGACGATTTGAAAATTTTAGATTTTTGATTTTGCTGAAATTTGGCATGCGCATACTGCAAGATGATACGAAATAATGACAGTTTACCGTGTGTCAAAATTTGTAGCGGTTTAGATTTTATAGGGTGACAAAGTAGGACATCTACATTGTTTTGTAAAAAATTAAGCTATGTTCAAGTCGCCATAACTTTTGAACGGAATGTCAGATTTAATTGAAATAAGTTCCATCTTAAAGATATTAACGATATTTGTAAGTATTACACACATAAGGATAACTATATGTGTATAAGGATATCAAAAGGACGAAAATGTCCATAATCCTTAATTGTCCTGAAAAATGTATTTTCAATTTTTTTAATTTCATTTCTGAATATTACCCCCATATTGCTCCATAAAATATAAAATTTTCAGAATGGGTGCTCAATGTGTTCAAAAGATATGACTTATTTAATGTCCGTCTGTCTGTCCGTTTGACTGGTTTATGCCAGTGATATCTCTGAAAAGGAGTGACCGAATGACTTACAAATTAGTATGTGGTAATACTTTCCTCAAACCTACTTAATGTTTTGAAGTGGCCCATTTCGGACCCCTCCTTGTGGTACCTCCCTCACAAACGGTTAAAATTTTGTGACATGTTAAAACTGTTATAACTTCTGTACTACTCATGGGAATCCAATGAAATTTCATACATAGTAATTATTTCACCGTATTTATAAGCTGAACAAAAATGGGCGAAAATGTCACGCCCCTTTTGGTACCTCCCACACAAAGGGACCAATTTTTACAATAAGTTCCCAGCTTATAACATTAATACCAGTGCATAAAAATTCTTGAAATTTTGTGCAGTGTAATATTTTTATAGTACCTACAGGCCAGTACAATGTGGGCGTTATTGTCCTTCCCCTTCTAGTACCTCCCACACAAATTCAAACAATTTTGTGAAATGTTAGAACTTTTTATTTATGTGTTTACTTTAACGAGTTTATAATTTTTCAACATGGATGATTTCAATATGAACATTTTGGATGATAACCACTGATTAGTGGCCACAGCCCGGTTTAAAAGTAGTTCTGCTTATTAAAGGTCATGTTATGGAAATATCCAAATTCGAAATAATTTTTAGGAAAAATCAAAATTAAAAGAAATTTTCGATAAAAAGTAAATTAAATATTTTTTAGAAATATGTAATTTCAACGACATTTTTTAGAAAAATTGAATTTTGGCATAATTTTATAGAAAAATTAAATTTTCAACAAAAATTTTACTTTTGACAAAATGTTCCAAAAAATAATTTGGACAAAATTGTCCAAAAAATAATTTGGACACAATTTTGTATAAAAATTCGATTTCATTACATTCTGCTGAAATTTTTTTGTAATAAAATCATATTTCTCCCAAAAAAAAATTCCTTCAAATTTGTATTTTTTTCTAAAAAATGTTGTTGATATCAAATTTTTCTAAAAAAAATTTCGTACAAATTGCAATTTCGTCCAAAAATTGATCGAAATTAATTTTTTTGCTAAATTTTGAGATATTAATTTTTTTAAAAAAATTTTATTGAAATTTACTTTTCTCTAAAAAATAACATTGGAATCGCATTGTTCTAAAAATGTAGTTGAAATTAAATTTATCGAGAAAATTTAATGAAAATTTGCAATTTTGTCAATTTCAGTATAATTAAGCTTTTCCAAGAAAAATTTAATTTCCATTTAAAAAAAATCCTTATTCAAATTTGGATTTTTCTAGAAATTAATTCAAAGTTAGATCTCTCTAAATAAATTTTTGAAATCAAATTTTTCCACAAAATTTCATTGAATTTTTTTTGTTTAAATTGAATTTTTCTAGACAATGAGTTGTTTAAAGGATGATGACCCCTGATTAGTGGCCGCTGCCCGGTTTAAAAGTAGTTCTACTTATTAAAGGTCATGTTATGGAAATATTCAAAAAATTTTAAGAAAAATCAAAATTACACGAAATTTTCTAGAAAAATTAAATCCAATTTTTTTAGAAATATGTAATTTCAACGACATTTTTCAGAAAAATTGAATTTTGGCATAATTTTATTGAAAAATCAAAATTTTCAACAAAAATTTACTTTTTGACAAAATTTTCCAAAAAAAATATTTTGACGAAATTTTTTAAAAGTACCAATGTCGACAATGTTTTGTTTAAAAATTCGATTTCTATTACATTCTGCTGAAACTCCATAAAATTCAATGTTTCAATAGAATTCCAATTTCTATTTATGAAATTTTGTAATATAATCATATTTCGCCGAACTTTTTTAGAGTGGAACTTAGCCTAGAAAAATGTGACACGAAGTAATAAAATTAAATACACGGGAAAAGAAGTTAAAGCTATTCTGCAATGTATTAGCAAAGAAAATTTTTGTTTTGAAATTAAAAAAAAATGACTTAAAAAGATTGAAGAATATTAAAAAAAAAATAGAAACTATGTCCTAAAATAATACCTTATGTTGTTTAAAAATTGCATAGTTTCTTTCCTTTAGTAACGATTAATTCATTACTTTTTCGTAAAAACGTCCCAAGTAATTTGTAGACATTTCAAAAATTAAATATTTCCATAAAAAATACCAATTAAAATATTTTAAATATAACCTGGGCAGCCGGGTTGGGAAGGTCTGGCTTAGAGATTAGGAAATGACGGAAGGATAAGAAGACAAAGAACTCGGACCATATACCCGTATATCGCGATTAACTTGGGGAGAGCTCACCCTATCACGATAACGAAGTGATGAATATGAGACTGTGTCGGGACAATACTCTAGACACGCCACCCCAGTTAAATTTTCAACATTGGTCGTTTATGTCCGGAAATATACTTTACACGCTGATGATAGTCGGATAGAAATACAGTATGTATGTATATGGCAATGATGGGGCTTAATGGAGGGCCCCTTCTTTTAATTCGATTTTTAAATACACAATTTTTTTACAAATAACTTAATTCTCTCCAGAATAGTATAGTTTTTGGCAAAATTAAAAAAAATCAAAAAAAAAAATGTTTAATGTAAATGAATATTGTAAATAACCAGTAAGGAAAGGCTAAAGTCGGGCGGGGCCGACTATATAATACCCTACACCACTCTCGTAATATTGAATAACTCTGATATATAAATTTTGTAATTCATGTATAAATTGATTACATAAATTTACTTTTGGGACATTTTATACTTAAATAATACCCTGTACCACATTGTGGTGTAGGGTATAAAAACGATTGGATCTAAAGAGCCACATCGGATGAAACATATATATGGGAGCTATAGCTAAATCTTTACCGATTTTCTTCAAATTCGGCAATGTTGGTTCATGGATCAAGAAACTCTACCATTCTAAATTTCAAAACGATTGGATGTAAAATATAGCTTCTACAGGACTAAAGAGCAAAATCGGACGAAACATATATATGGGAGCTATAGCTAAATCTTAACCGATTTTCTTTAAACTCGGCAATGTTGGTTCATGGATCAAGAAACTCTACCATTCAAAATTTCAAAACGATTGGATGTAAAATACAGCTTCTATAGAACTAAAGGGCCAAATCGGACGAAACATATATATGGGAGCTATAGCTAAATCTTAACCGATTTTCTTCAAATTCAGCAATGTTGGTTCATGGATCAAGAAACTCTACCATTCTAAATTTCAAAACGATTGGATGTAAAATACAGCTTCTATAGGACTAAAGGGCCAAATCGGACGAAAGATATATATGGGAGCTATATCTAAATCTGAACCGATTTCAACTAAATTCAATAGCGATCTTTACAGCTGCGAAATACTCTAATCTGCAATATTTCAGAACGATCGGAGTGAAATTGCGACCTGTAGTCGACAAACAACTTTACATGGACAGACGGACGGACAGACATACTTAAATCGACTCAGCTACTGATTCTGAGTCGATCGGTATACTTTAAGGTGGGTCTAGCTGTGTTATTTTCAGGTGTTACAAACATCTACCGTGAAACAAACTTATAATACCCTGTACCACAGTGTGGTGTAGGGTATAAAAATATGTTTTATTGTAATATTTTATATAAATAAAAACTATTAACAATCATAAATCCGAATGTAAGGTCTATATCAGTCGACCAGATCGATTTCAACCCAATTTTTAATTGTTTTTTTACACAAGTACTTATACCATTTTTTGTTTTCGCTAATTAGGTTTATTCACGTTCACGAAGATGAGAGTGTTGTTCGTTGTACGTACATCCAACCATTAGTCGGAAGTTAATGGTTTTTTTTTCCAAAAAAAAATAAGTCTCGTGCTGGAGCAATAGAGTGAGAATAGTCGCACTCTATGCGACAGAATTCGTATTTTTAAATACACTTTATTATTTTTCATTAGTAAATACTTCATTTCAGTTAAGTGTGTTTAAAAAATTGCAATCGCTGAACGATATTAATCATTATCGCTTGTACGCCGGCGCAAACCCCCTAATACGCTAATAAGAGAAACATGACAAATACAATCTTGTGGCACCTTTGATTAAAAGCGAATACAAATATGCAATTCTTGTAGTTCTTGAAATAAAAAAAATTAATTAAAAAATAATAGATGACGTTGAATAGATCATATCTAACTGAAGTTGTTTCACCAAATTCTGTCTGCATCGAACTAGTAACTAAGAGAGCAGGTATTTAATTAGGATAAGTATATAGAGCCGTGAATTTATTGTCAAAGTCAAATAATTACGCTTAATAGGGTGATACAAGTTAATCAAATAAGATTTTGGAAGAAAATTAAAACGAGTAAGAACATTTCCGTTCAGTAAACCGCTGAAGCGAACCGCTTGCAATCGCTGAACGATATTAATCATTATCGCTTGTACGCCGGCGCAAACCCCCTAATACGCTAATAAGAGAAACATGACAAATACAATCTTGTGGCACCTTTGATTAAAAGCGAATACAAATATGCAATTCTTGTAGTTCTTGAAATAAAAAAAATTAATTAAAAAATAATAGATGACGTTGAATAGATCATATCTAACTGAAGTTGTTTCACCAAATTCTGTCTGCATCGAACTAGTAACTAAGAGAGCAGGTATTTAATTAGGATAAGTATATAGAGCCGTGAATTTATTGTCAAAGTCAAATAATTACGCTTAATAGGGTGATACAAGTTAATCAAATAAGATTTTGGAAGAAAATTAAAACGAGTAAGAACATTTCCGTGGAAACAAGTCAATGCAAAAGTTGTCTAAAATACAGAATGTAAAAACATTTAGATGGTTGGTTCAGAATTTATAGAGAAGTTGGACGCGAATGAATCTGTCAATTTTGGAGGTACAATTTCGCCTATTTTGCGTAGAACAGTGGATACTTCAAAGGCATTACACTGCTATTAATGGTGGAGCAACAAATTAACCAGTTTACAAAATTTTTGTTGAAGAGCTGCGAATAGCACGAAAAAAATATTTAAAAAATCTTTATGGTAATTTTTTTTAAATTTGTTTTTTTTAATTTCCGATTTTCTTGGAAGGCGTCTTTACTACTTGAACCATATTTTTGAAGTATAAACTCGATAAAGCTAGGATAACATTTAAAGTAGAGGAAATTATAATGTTCTGAAAACATTTAGAAAAAAATTGATTTCTTTGCTAAAACAAAATTTTGATGCCACGAAAAAAACCATAAAAAATAGAAAAAAGATCGCAAAAAATGTTAGTTCCATATTTTGAAAGTTAAAAACCTAAGGGAGAAAACAATGCCTATTTGCAAAATCTATGTAGTTACCGAAGGGGTTTGATATCCTTATAACTTTTTTAAAATATTTTTTCTTTTTATTTCTTCTCAGTATTTTGTAAAAAAAGACTTCAAAGTTTAAAATGAAAAATTCAAAAATATCATAAAAATGACCGAAGGAGTTTGATTTCATTATATCTTTTGATTTAAGACATAATTATTAAACATATGACAGTTGAAAAATTTATTGAAAATTTTTAGAGGTAATGAGATGAGAAATATTGGTGACTGTTTTAAGAGAACATTTCTCCAAGGGTTTCCTTTATTTCTTTTTATACCCTACACCACATTGTGGTACAGGGTATTATAAGTTTGTTTCACGGCAGATGTTTGTAACACCTGAAAATAACACAGCTAGACCCACCTTAAAGTATACCGATCGACTCAGAATCAGACAATGAAGCCGACCAAATTTTTCGGCGGCGGCGGCGCATGGAAAAATATCGATAGGCGGCGGCGGCTGATCGGCTGAGCCGGTAAATTTTCCACAATCGAAAGCGCACGAATACGAATGTAATTCTCCTGCAAAAGTGGCTTCTTTTGATATTTAGCGTTAGAGGAAAAAACTTAAAATTAACGCAAAGTTATGGAAGTTTGATATAATATTGAAAATCGGTTTAATAAATCTTCAATGGTTGATACATTTGTTATTAAGTTGACAATCCTTGGCCAAACGGAATTGGGTCGTTCCGGAGTTTTGATCCGATGGTTTTGGGCCTCAGTTTTTTTTAAAGTTATGGACAAAATACAAGGATTGGTCTCTTAATTTTGGCGCTTTTCTTCTATTTCTGCACATACACGCTGAAAAAAAATCGCTTCTGTAGTATATTGCCCCAAACATATTCGGCTTGAATTATACACATTTTTAGGGTACACTCCAAATATATAATATTTGACATACCCAAATATTATATGTTTGGGAGGATATTGTTCTAAACAAAAATATGCTCCCATTATAATATTTTTTTATTTGGAACTAGTATTTGGTATTTTGGCAATGTATCAATGCCTTAATTTAAAGACAAGGTTTCTGTTGTTCAGATGTTTAAAGAGCATTTTTTACAAATTTTATATGTTTGTAAAATTTAATTAAAACTTAAATCGTATAATCTTTCGCAAATATAAATTGCATTGATGCATTGACAAATAGTGATGAATTGGAATACTTATAAATTAAAATTTATTGATTTAAAACAACAGCTAATGCTGTTAAAGACATTTTTAACTATAATCTAGGAAAAACTAACTCAAATTCGAAAAATTTTGCAAATTTAAAAAATCGTTTTTAAATAAAATATATTTGGAAATCATCTTAAACAATAACTTTGTTTGTGGGTAAATACATATTTTATTTGTGAAAGTCAATGCGCAAATATAGATTGTTCTAATATATTAATATATGCGTTCCAAACAAAGTTTCGCGATTTTCAAATAAAATTTGTTTGTTAACAAATATATAATATTTAAAAAATTCGTTTCCAAATATATTTTCTTTCAATTCAAACATATCAAAAATGCCGATTTTCCTCCGTCTATGAATTTTAAACGCCCTTGCGAATATTCTGTGAAAATTTGAAAAAAAATCGAGGGAAACAATTTTTTTGGAACTCAAACTTTTTTAAATGTAGACTTTGAAAAGATCGGTTCAGCTGTAATTTTCGTAAAACCCAAAACGCATTTTTTATTTAAAATTCCCGTATATTTTTATAATATTTTTTTAATAAAAGATAGCCATATCTTATATTAACATTAGCAACTTTTTATAAACTTTGTACGCTACGCTTTGTACTTAACTCTAAATATTGCAAATTCCGAACCTAAGGTATCACTTAGTAGTCGCTTTCTAAATTTTCATGGTTGCAAAAATAAAATCTTCTTGACTCACCAAATAAAATTCGGCGGCTGAGTTTCAGCCGATATGAGCCGCTAAAATCGGCGGCGGCGCCGGCTTGTAAAAAATCGTCGGCGATGGCGCGCCGCCGGTTTGCGCCGCGTCGGCTTCATAGCCTGCTCAGAATCACTAGCTGAGTCGATTTAAGCATGTCTGTCCGTCCGTCCATGTAAAGTTGTTCGTCGACTACAGGTCGCAATTTCACTCCGATTGAAATTTTGCAGTTTATAGTATTTCGCAGCTGTTAAGATCGCTATTGAATTTGGTTGAAATCGGTTCAGATTTAGATATAGCTCCCATATATATCTTTCGTCCGATTTGGGCCTTTAGTCTTATAGAAACTGTATTTTACATCCAATCGTTTTGAAATTTAGAATGGTAGAGTTTCTTGATCCATGAACCAACATTGCTGAATTTGAAGAAAATCGGTTAAGATTTAGCTATAGCTCCCATATATATGTTTCGTCCGATTTTGCTCTTTAGTCCTATAAAAGCTGTATTTTACATCCAATCGTTTTGAAATTTAGATGGTAGAGTTTCTTGATCCATGAACCAACATTGCAGAATTTGAAGAAAATCGGTTAAGATTTAGCTATAGCTCCCATATATATGTTTCGTCCGATTTTGCTCTTTAGTCCTGAAGAAGCTGTATTTTACATCCAATCATTTTGAAATTTAGAATGGTAGAGTTTCTTGATACATGAACCAACATTGCTGAATTTGAAGAAAATCGGTTAAGATTTAGCTATAGCTCCCATATATATGTTTCGTCCGATTTGGCCCTTTAGTTCTATAGAAGCTGTATTTTACATCCAATCGTGTTGAAATTTAGAATAAACAATATGAACATGAACTACAAAATTTATATTTCAGAGTTATTCAATATTACGAGAGTGGTGTATGGTATTATATAGTCGGCCCTGCCCTACTTTAGCCTTTCCTTACTGGTTTTGGTCTGAAGCGTGTATTCCGAAGTCTTCAACTACAAAATCACATCCGATATAACTAACCTCTCTGATTTCCTTGCAAACTATGTGGTCGAATATCGCGAAAACAAGAGATAAGCTAGAAAACCGGCTAGCACAACTGGATTCAGCAAGGTCGTAATAGGTGTATCCATAGGGTCCCTTTTGTGTTACATTTTTAAAGTGTCCATTTCGAGCACAGACCCAGCAAAATCTTGGTAAGTACATGTCATTACCACTCGCATTACCAGGTAATGATATCTCATTATCGCCAGCATGACTTTCGGTACATAAATAACAACTAACAAAATAATGACAAATATAAGTTATTGCTTGTAATCTAAGTTAGAAAATCATATTTTAATTTATAAACTTTTCTTTAAATAATTTACGATTTATGATTTTTTCTTAAATGATTTACGTATATACGCGCACAACAGGTCGAACCACTGGATTAAATGTATGTCCATGGACATGATACGTTTAAACGTATCCTCTCTTCAACCTAACCTAACCTACGTATATACGTTGTAGTTTGTATTCAGTTAAATCACTTAAAGCAAAGTTTATAAACTCAAATTAGATTCTCTAAATTAGATTACTAATAATAACTTTTTTTGTCATTATTTAGTTAGTCGTTATTTATTATCGAAAGTAATGTTGGCGATAATGATATATCATTACCTGGTAATGCATGTGGTAACGACATTAACTTATCAAGATTTTGATGGGTTAGATTTTTGTACTTGATTATTAAGCGATTTGTCTATGAATCGCGAGGTAGGCCAGTGGTTAGTGGTTGTGATGCTGAACTACGAAACCATGAGGTCGCGAGTTTAATCCAAACTCCCGGAAAATGAAATTTTTCGTCATATGACGACAACAATCGACTCTCTCTCAAGTATACGATCTACCCAATGTTACGCTCTTACCAATTTTACGCTCTTGTACTTTCTCACCACATTCCTCCACTGATGGTGGTGAACAAGCAATAGAAACTCGGAAATATCCACTACCACACAAACACACTCGTAAAACTATTTATTTTGTCCACGCTTACTTTTACTACAATTGTAAGCGTGGGGGTAAGTGCTTATTTTTCAGCTGCTTGTGTGTTTGAGTGGAAGCACTTTCCTCCAATGACATGTATGCACATGTAAAAATAATTCGAAGGGAGGCCAAATAATAAGCAGCTACTAGTTTTGAATTTAGCTTACCCGTCAGGTTATTTGGAAACGGGAAATTTTGCTGGGGAGTTATTATTATAAATTTTGTGTCGTGATGTCCAGTTTTTATCCCCTCACCTTAGAGAGGAGGGTATATCAATTGCTACGAGCCAAAAGTGTAACACATCGAAGGAATGACTTAAGACCCTAAGTATATTCGACGGATATCCGTTTTGGGTCATTTTAAGTCGAATGAGCAATGTCCGTCCATCCGTCTGTCTGCTGGCTGGTGCGCAAGATAACATTCGAAAGGAGTAACCGATTGACTTAAAATTTGGTATGTGGTAATATTTTCTTCTACCTCCTGCTAAATTCTAAGATGGGCCATATTGGTCCACTCCTTCTAGTACCACCCCCACAAAGGGTTAACATTTAGTGAAATATTGATTATTTAATAACTTCTATACTACTAATTGGAATCCTCTGAAATTTTACACATAGTATTAATTTTTTAGTCACTATTACCTCGACAAAAATGGGGGAAGTTGCCACGCCCCTTTTGGTACCTCCCACACAAATGGACATTTTAGAACCAAAAGTTAATAGCTTATAACTTTATTACCAGTGCATACAAATATTTGAAATATTGTACAGTGTAATGGTTTAATTAGGTACTATTAAACCAATACACTGTACACAATACAGTGAAAAATGGACATTATTGACACGCTCCTTTTGGTACCTCCAAGACAAATGGACCGTTTTGTACAAAAAAATTACCAGCTTATAACTTTAATACCAGTGCATACAAATATTTGAAATTTTGTACAGTGCAATGCTAGAGAAAAGTGGCCGTAATTGGCACGCCGCTTTTGGTACCTCCCACACAAATGTTAACAGCTTATAACTTTAATAGTAGTGCATATAAATACTTGAAACTGTGTACAGTATAATGCTTTTATAGTAACGGGTGATCCAAGTAGATATACTTTTTTCAATAGCCTTTTTTTGACAGATCACGTGTGAGTCGTGTCATGCTGTCATGTTATTTTTGTTAAGTATTGTTTGGCACTTCATCATGGAAAGACTTACGCAGGGACTACGTTTACAAATCGTTCAACTTTATTACGAAAATTCACGTTCTGTGAGGAATGTGTTTCGTGCACTTCGCTCAACTTATGGTCAACATAATCGGCCTACTGAGAGTACTATTCGCAACACCATCACCCATCTTGAGACCCAGCATTCATTATTGGATAATATTCGACCGAATAGACCACGTCCAGAACGCAGTGAAGAACATGTAGCGGCCGTAACTGATAGTGTACACGAGACCGTGGAGAGTCTATTCGGTGCCGTTCGCAGCAACTCGGACTGACGTATGGAACGACTTGGCGCACTTTATGTCGAGATGTTAAATTGAAAGCACACAAAATACAGCTTGTGCAAGAACTGAAGCCGCCCGACCTTCACAAGCGACATCGCTTCGCTCTATGGGCTCTTGAATAGTTCCAAGAAGTCCTGACGTTTTCGAGCCAAATTTCGTTCAGCGATGAGGCCCATTTCTGGCTGAATGGGTATGTAAACAAGCAAAATTGCTGCATTTGGGACGAAGAGCAACCTGAAGAGATTCAAGAGCTGCCACTTCATCCAGAAAAAACAACGGTTTGGTGTGGTTTGTGGGCCGGTGGGATCATCGGTCAATATTTCTTCAAAAATCATGCCGGTGAGAACGTAACCGTCAATGGCGACCGTTATCGTGCCATGATAACCGACTAATTGATGCCTGAAATTGGAGCTCGTGATCTCGGCGACATTTGGTTTCAACAAGACGGCGCCACTTCCCACACATCGCATCAATCAATGGATTTATAGAGAGAACACTTCGGTGAGCAGATAACTTCACGTTTTGGGCCGGTCGATTGGCCTCCAAGATCGTGTGATATCACACCGTTAGACTTTTTCCTGTGGGGTGATGTAAAGTCTAAAGTTTATGCGATCAAACCCGCTTCGATTCAGGCCTTGGAGCAAAACATCACGCGTTCATTCGCCAGTTACCAGTCGAAATGCTCAAACGAGTCATCGAAAATTGGACTCAACGGATGGACCATCTGAGACGTAGCCGCTGCCAACATTTGATAGACATAATCTTCAAAAAATAAATGCCAAATAATGTTCTTTTAAATTATAATAAACATTCCCCATTCAATTTGAATTTTCTGTGTTTTTATACCCTACACCACACTGTGGTACAGGGTATTATAACTATGTGCATTTGTTTGTAACACCCAAAAGGAGAAGAAATAGACCCATCGTTTATTATACCGATCGACTTAGAATCACTTTCTGAGTTGATTGTCCGTCTGTCCGTCTGTGCATGTATGCTTGTAATCAAAGTACAGGTCGCAATTATGGTCCGATCTCGGCGAAACTTTACACATATCTTTTTTTTGCCCCAAGGACGATCCCTATTGAATTTGGTTAAAATCGGTTCAGATTTAGATATAGCCCCCATATATATGTTAGCCCCAATTTGACATGTAAGCGCTGTAAAAACTTTATTTTATGTCCGATCAGTATGAAATTCGGCAGAAAGACGTTTCTTCTTATATGGATAAACACTGTTAAATTTGGAAGAAATCGGTTCAGATTTAGATATAGCCCCCATATATACGTTACCCACGATTTTACATGTAAGCGCTGTAAAAATGTTATTTTATATCCGATCAGTGCGAAATTCGGCAAAGAGACGATTCTTATTACATGAAGGAATTCTGCTAAATTCGGAGAAAATCGGTTCAGATGTAGATATAGCCCCCATATATATGTTACCCCCGATTTGACATGTAAGCGCTGTAAAAACTGTATTTTATATCCGATCAGTGCGAAATTCGGCAGAAAGAGGTTTCTTATTACATGAAGGAATACTGCCAAATGCGGAGAAAATCGGTTCGGATTTAGATATAACACCCATATATATGTTACCCCCGATTTGACCTGTAAGCGCTGTAAAAACTGTATTTTATATCCGATCAGTGCGAAATTCGGCAGTAAGAGGTTTCTTATTACATGAAGGAATACTGCCAAATTCGGAGAAAATCGGTTCAGATTTAGGTATAGCTCCCATATATATGTTACCCCCGATTTGACATGTAAGCGCTGTAGATACTGTATTTTATATCCGATCAGTACGAAATTCGACAGAAGGAGGTCTTTTTATATGAATAAGTAGTATTCAGGGAAGATCGGTTCAGATTTATATTAAAGCTCCATATATATGTTCCTCCTGATTTGGTATCAAACCGCTATAGAAGTTGTATTTTACTTCCGATCATTAAAATTTTCCAGAAAGATGTTTCTCAATTTAGGAACGAATATTGCTTAATTTAGCGATTATCGCTTCAGAATTAGATAATATGTGTCTACCCATTTACCAATTATTCCAAACTATTATGGCAATGACCCTTATCGCATTGTTAGGGAGGTGTAGGGTATTATATAGTCGGCCCCGCCCGACTTTCTGCCTTTCCTTACTGGTTTTCTTTAAAAAAGTAGGGAACCTCGCGCTTTACTATGTCTGGAATTTAAGGAGATTTGAAAAATTAGTATAGAAGTTTTTAGACAATCAATATTTCATTAAATTATAACCCTCTGTGGGGGAGGTACTAGAAGGAGAGGACCAATATGGCCCATCTTCGAACTTAGCCGGAGATAGAAAAAAATTTTGCCACATACCAAATTTGAAGTCAGTCGGTTACTCCTTTCGAGAGTTATCGTGCGCACCAGCCAGCAGACGGGCGGGCGGGCATTGCTCAAATTATAAGCAATTTTGATCCGATCGTGCTGAAGTTTTGCAGTTAGGAGTCTTTTACATATACCTGGAAAGAAGATTTAGATATAGCTCCTATATATATGTTTCGTCCGATTTGACCCTTTAGCCCTATAGAATCTGTTTTTTACATCCAATAGTTTTGAAATTTAGCATGGACCTGATCTTTGGACCACCATTGCTTAATGTAAAGAACATCGGTTCAGATTTAGCTATTGCTCCCATGTATATGATTCGTTCGATTTGGCTAAATTGTGTAAACAAATTTTAGTTGAGGTATACATTGGATATTTTACTGTTATCCAGTGTTACTATAATGCGCTAAAATAGCAAGTAGTAGTAGAGAATGGTATACATACTTCTTCTAAAACCTGTTTGTGTGATGGGAAAAATGAAGAGTTGCGTAACTTGTTGTTGACAGATAATTTTCCAATATAAATGTTAAAGCATCTTCCACTGGCTTTGAAAGGGATGTATTTTCATCCTGGCCAAATAACCTTATGATTTTTGCCGGAGCGGATGGACTGTCAATGGTATACTTTAAGACTAATGCCAAATCTAAATCTCCATTCTTTCTAGCCGATATTGATGCTGCTCTTACTAAGAGGTCGCTATCATTACCACTTGAAAGTTCCGATCTGATTTTTTCAAATTATTCAGTGGCGGACTAATGCCAAATCTAAGTCTCCTTTCTTTCTAGCCGATATTGATGCTGCTCTTACTGAGAGGTCGGTATCATTACCACTTGAAAGTTCCGATCTGATTTGTTCATATTATTCAGTGGCGGACGTCCAATGACCGGCTTAATATTATCCGAACATGGTTTTTTCGATGTCGTATCTTTCTTCATTTAGTTTTTTCGGCAATCCAATCTGAATATTTTCGCCGAAACTAATCTTCCTTTCTATGAAATTTGTACAAATTCGCATAAATACGAACGCTCAATATGATCAGAACATTCATCCATATTCGTTTTCTCTAATAAATATCGGAATATGATTTCGTTATTTTCCACTTTTTGTTGTTTTGTAAGGGTAATTCCAAAGGAAATCGACCCACTCTGAAAATTTATGAACTTCGATATTGCTAAAATTGTGCATGCGCATACTGCAAGATGTTACGAAATAATGACAGTTTACCGTGTGTCAAAATTTGTAGCGGTTTAGATTTTATAGGGTGCCAAAGTGGGACATCTACATTGTTTTGTAAAAAATTAAGCTATGTTCCAGTCGCCATAACTTTTGAACGGAAAGTCAGATTTAATTGAAATAAGTACCATCTTAAAGATATTAACGTTATTTCTCAGTATTATACACAGAAGGATACCAACAGGATGAAAATGTCCTTAATTCTTCATTATCCTGAAAAAAGTATTTTCAATTTTTTTAATTTCATTTCTGAATATTACCCCCATATTGCTCCATAAAATATAAAATTTTCAGAATGGGTGCTCAATGGGTTCAAAAGATATGACGTATTTAATGTCCGTCTGTATGTCGGTTTGACTGGATTATGCGAACGATATATCTGAAAATGAGTGACCGAATGACTTACAAATTAGTATGTGGTAATATTTTCCTCAAATCTACTTAATGTTTTGAGGTGGCCCATGTCGGACCCCTCCTTGTGGTACCTACCTCACAAACTGTTAACATTTCGTGACATGTTAAAACTCTTATAACTTCTATACTACTCATGGGAATCCAATGAAATTTCATACATAGTAATTATTTCACCGTATCTATAAGCTGAACAAAAATGGGCGAAAATGTCACACCCCTTTTGGTACCTCCCACACAAAGGGACCAATTTTTATAATAAGTTCGCAGCTTATAACATTAATACCAGTGCATAAAAATACTTGAAATTTTGTGCAGTGTAATATTTGTATAGTACCTACAGGCCAGTACAAAGTGGGCGTTATTGCCCCGCCCCTTCTAGTACATCCCACACAAATTCTAACAATTTTGGGAAATGTTAGAACTTTTTATTTATATGTTTACTTTAATGAGTTTATAATTTTTCAACATTTCCCAAAATTGTTAGAATTTGTGTGGGATGTACTAGAAGGGACTATCAATCAATTTTCCGAAATTAGAAATATTTTTACTCACAAAATATATTGTTCTTGTGTCTCGGAGTGTTTACTATTATATGGTGTTATCAGAAATATCTTTGGACCATATCAAAAAATTTACTTTTGGCCAAAAAAAAGGGGTGTTTGGGACCACTATGCATTGGAATGAAGTTGTCGATATCGTGTGTATATAAAATATATGTTAAGAACGAAGTGTTTATAAGTAAATATGTTTAATAAAAAAATACTTTTTATGTTTTTTACAATTACTCGTTTTTTTACAAATAATAATATTATAAATATCGCGTACATAAGACAGTGTACAATTTTCGAGGTCACAGTCATAGTTTACGCCGTTTTGACTTCAGTTTCTGAAAGTGCTTATCGAAAGTAACAAGATGTCATTTGGGCTTATCTGGTTAAGCACAAATTCGGATTTTATCTTATCTTAAATATTTTGCCGCGTATAACAAGTTAACCGATGGGAATTTTGTTTTATAACCCTAAAAATTTCATATAACAAACTGGTTTAAAAAACAGCACCTAATTTCTGCACATAATTGATCATTACTCGGAAAAGACTTGACCGCTTTAGCTGAAATAAATTTGGTGAAATTTGGACTTGCATTACCTTTTACCGACGCCGTTTCATGGACAAAAATAAGAAAACTGACTCTCCGAATTTGTTTTTTTGGAATCGTTTTATAGGCCCATCTAAATAAAATTGACAAAGATCATCATTGTCATAGAAATAGTTTTTTTGGGATCCAGATAAATTCAAAGTGCATGTAAAATAAATTGATTTTGTAGTTTCCTTCGTGAGCAGTAGAAGGAAAATTTTGTCCAAAAATAGTCGACGAACAACTTTACATGGACACACGGACGGACGGACAGAGATTGTTAGACAGACATGGTTAAATCGACTCAGCTAGTGATTCTGAGTCGATCGGTATACTTTAAGGTGGGTCTAGCTGTGTTATTTTCAGGTGTTACAAACATCTGCCGTGAAACAAACTTATAATACCCTGTACCACAGTGTGGTGTAGGGTATAAAAAGAAATGACAATAATTTCCTAAATAATTTGTGTTTTATTCCAAACCAACATCGGCCCTTAACATTTAACCACCCTTTATCATGAGCAGGGAGTGAAGGCTGGGTTAGGCAAACGTAACCGTAACGCCCCCGTAGCGTAACGAATCAGCTGCTTCAACCAGACATATGGAAATCAGTGTAAACGATTAGCCAACGGAAATGAAACGTAAACGGAATCTGCTGAAATTTGATTCGGACGGTACGTTTACGTGCATTTGTAAACAAAATTAGTAAAATAATGAAAAAAGAATAAATTTATGCGAAACTTTTGATAAGTAATGATAATAAGTAATAAAGTGATAAATTAGCGGCAAATAAATATAAAAGAAAATTAATTTGTTGCTAATATTGTTGTGTATGTTTGAGTGATACAGTACGTTTTTCAAGTTTTGGGTAATTGCTCCAGCGGGCAACGTCACGGCGGCACTAATGTTAAATTACGGTTAAGTTTGCCTAACCCGGCCTCAATTCGGCACATTAACGGCACAGAACCTCAATTATGCCTTAGCGTCATCGAAAATTTGGACCATCGCATGGAGGTGTGCCGCCAAGGTCGCGGCGTCCATTTGGCCGATATTTTGTTCCATACATAATTGAAGCATACCAATATTATCATAATAAAAAGAAATGACAATAATTTCCTAAATAATTTGTGTTTTATTCAAATCAACATCGGCCCTTAAAATTTAACCACCCTTTATATGTACGGATCTATATACGATCTTAATGCATACATTGCAATTGTTAATATACGATTTTGTGTATCCTCGTTTGTTGTTGTAGGCGAAACATGATAGCGAAATTTTTTGTGGAGGAGATGACAACTCGTGTCGAATGTCTTGAAGTGTACGACTACTCTCAAGTAACATGACGTTTGCTTCATTTCTGCTTAAGCATTACTTTGAAGTTTGCTTCGAATGCAGTGGAGCAGAGCAGGGACAAGATAGAGTACAGCGAACAGCTGATTTTCTCGTCATATTTTTAGAGCTCAATGAACTGTCAAACTCATAGATGACGTTTGATTGTTTGTTTAAATTTTACTGTTTTTGGGGCGTTTTTAAAAGTACATATAGTGTATAATCAAACTAAATTCATGCAAATTCAAAATAATGTAAATTTTATTTATCAGTTCCTATATTTAAATGTAAATAAAGCAAAGTGTGAA
Organism: Eudasyphora cyanicolor; assembly: GCA_963930755.1. Taxonomy (NCBI): domain Eukaryota; kingdom Metazoa; phylum Arthropoda; class Insecta; order Diptera; family Muscidae; genus Eudasyphora; species Eudasyphora cyanicolor. The sequence continues at coordinate 269,707,289 of OZ005735.1, forward strand.
CTCGTATGTGTGGTATCACATAACTTTATAAGTTTCGTTTGAAAGCCCTATTGATGCTATTATAAATGGAATACAATATCTTGCAAATGTGCGCCACGATTTCGGAGGGGCGCGAATCCTAAATTTCCAATTTTCCATGCCTTTGGCGCATGAAACAAGCTGAATTTTACCGATGTCAAGGGTTGTGTTGGCTGCTATGGCTTGTAGATTTTTGTTATGTGGCAGTGCCACATAACAAAATTACATAACAAATTCTAATTGGGTCAGATCGCGCGTGAGATGACCATGCCAGGTAGCATGAGATGTGTGGCCGTAGAGCCGTCCTGTTGGAACCACATGTTAGTGTCTATACATATAATTTAATTCAGCTCAAAAGAAGTTGGTAAGCCCCAAATCCACATAAAACAGCTACTTTTTCGGTATGAATTAGACGTTCTTAGAATTTGTATGGATTATATTCGTGCCAAAGTTGGCAATTTTGTTTGTTCAATTTTCTTCATCAACAAATAGTAAACTAGACGGAAGACAACATCCGAAGACAACACCCATTTTGTAGCTTGAACAATGTTGCGCTAACAACTTATTATTTGTATCAACGACAAACTCTGTTATTAACTTTAAAAAAAACAAGTAAGAAAGTTTCAGTCGGGTAAACCGACTAAGGTATACCCTCACTTTGTGAGTAATGTAATATTGAATATTACTCGAATTATACTGTCAATTTGTGTGGGAGGTACCAGAAGGGGTTTATCAAATACACCTTTTTTTTGCTGAACATTAGATACTTTAAATTCATTGCACTGTGCCGACTTATAAGCATTTATGTGCACTGGTATAAACGTTATGAGACATTAAATTGTGGTATGATTTGGGCATTTTGTGTGGGAGGTACAAAGAGGGGCGTGGCAATAACGCCCATTTTTCACAGGGCTATAGACACTATAAAAACATTACACTGTACAAAATTTCAAGTATTTTTATACACTGGTTTTAATGTTATAAGCTGTTAACTTTTGGTGCAAAACGGTACCTTTGTGTGGGAGGTACCAAAAGGGGCGTGACAACAACACCCATTTTTCCCTGGACTGTAGGCAATATAAAAGCATAATACTGTACAAAATTTCAAGTATTTTTATACACTGTTATTAATGTTATAAGCTGTTAACTTTTGGTGCAAAATGGTGCATTTGTGTGGGAGGTACCAAAAGGGACGTGGCGACTTCGCCCATTTTTCTCGAGTTGATAACAACTAATAAGCTAATACTATGTGTGGAATTTCAAAAGATTCGAATAAGTAGTATAGCACTTATTAAAGAATCAATATTTCACAACATTTTAACCCTTTGTGGGGGAGGTACTAGAAGGAGTGGACCAATATGGCCCATCTTCGAACTTAGCCGGAGATAGAAAAAAATATTACCACATACCACATACAAATTTGAGGTCAATCGGTTACTCCTTTCGAGAGTTATCGTGCGCACCAGCCAGCAGACAGACAGACACACAGACAGACGGACGGACATTGCTCATTCGACTTAAAATGACCGAAAACGGATTTCCTCCGAACATACTTGGGGTCTTAGGTCACTCCTTCGACGTGTTACACTTTTTTCCGTAGCAAATGATATATACCCTCGTCACACAAAAGTGAGGGTATAAATATAATATGTTTAATTCTTTTTACATTATTCGTTCATCATATTTTTTAATAAATGGTCCATATACATAAGACCGGGTCACCAAAAAAAGTTATCAAATGCGAGGCGGAATATGAAAGCTTACTTCGAGACAATCGCAAAAACATTTTTTTAATTTTTTCGGAGCCCGCGGAATCGGCCCAAAATAGTTTTTTATCGCAACTTTTTTGTTTGTAGGACGATTGTCACATGCGATACACCAATGTGTTTGACTCGACGAATACTACATTGTCTCATAGATGTCGCCGATGTACCACGTAATTTTCTAATGAAGACATAACTTTTTTGAATAAAGGTGCGTACACCCAAAGTAAAATGTTCATGGTTTTTAAAGCGCTTTAATCATATGGAAGAATATTTTTAAATTTAGAAACTGCTAAAGGTAGACAAGTGATTTTACCTTCTATTATTGTAATGGGTGGTTAAATTGTAAGGGCCGATGTTGAATGTGAACCGCACCTAAACGTGAAGTTTTTTTCAGCATTTCATTTGACATTTCTCAATTTCAGACTAACTCAATTTGAACCATGGAAAGATACACAATCGAGCAACGCGTTAAAGTTTTTTAAGCCTTTTACGAAAATGGGCGTTCAAATCAAAATGCATTTCGTGCACTTCGTGATGTTTTTTTGATCAGCATAATCGACCAAATGTGTCCACAATCGGGAGAATTGTGCGCAAATTTCAGCAAACCGGGTCTGTAGGAGATGTGAAAACACCTGTGCATGCTCGCCCAGTTCGTTTGGTGCGGCTTATGGGCTGGCGACGTAATCGGGCCATACTTCTTCGAAATGAGGCCGGTCAGGCAGTTACTGTGAATGGTGTTCGCTATCGTGAGATGATAACGAACTTTTTATGGCCCGAATTGGAAGATATGGATATGGACAATATGTGGTTTCAACCGGACGGAACCACTTGCCACACAGCTAACGAAACAATGGCTCTACTGCGCAACAAATTCAATGGCCGTGTTATCTCACGTCGTGACGATGTCGATTGGCCGCCAAGATCATGTGATTTCACACCGTTGAACTTCTTTCTTTGGGGTTATTTGAAAGAAAAGGTGTACGTCGATAAGCCAGCAACAATTCAAGAGCTAAAGGATGAGATAATTCGGCACATTAACGGCATAGAACCTCAATTATGCCTCAGCGTCATCGAAAATTTGGACCATCGGATGGAGGTGTGCCGCCGAGGTCGCAGCGGCCATTTGGCCGATATTTTGTTTCATACATAATTGAACCATACCAATATTATCATAATAAAAAGAAATGACAATAATTTCCTAAATAATTTGTGTTTTATTCCAAATCAACATCGGCTCTTAACATTTAACCACCTTTTATCATGAGCAGGGAGTGAAGGCTGGGTTAGGCAAACGTAACCGTAACGCCCCCGTAGCGTAACGAATCAGCTGATTCAATCTGAGGTATGGAAATCAGTGTAAACGAAACGTAACGCAATGGAAACGTAAACGTAAACGGACGGCTGAATCTACTGAAATTTGATTTGGTCGGTACGTTTACGTGTATTTGCAAACAAAATTAGTAAAATAATGAAAAACGAATAAATCTATGCGAAACTTTTGAAAAGTAATGATAAATAAGTAAAAAATGATAAATTAGTAGCAAATAAATATAAAATAAAATAAATTGTTTGCTATATTTGTTGTGAATGTCTGAGTGATACGGCACGTTTGTCAACTTTTGAGTAATTGATCCAGCGGGCAACGTTACGGCGGCGCTAAAGTTAAATTACGGTTAAGTTTACCTAACCAGGCATTGAGTTGTGGTTGGGGTTATTAATGAAAATACGTATGAAAAATATGGCTTTGTTCTCTCGATGTAGTAATAATGATGTAGAAGGCTTGATTAGTCCAATGCGTAAACGTAGCAGTCCATACGCCATTTTTGTGTTATTTATTCCCTCACCTTAGAGAGAAGGGTATATATCATTTGCTACGAGCCAAAAGTGTAACACATCGAAGGAGTTACCTAAGACCCCAAATATGTTTGAAGGAAATTCGATTTGGGTAATTTTAAGTCATTTGAGCAATGTCCGACTGTCTGTCTGTCTATATGTCTGTCTGCTGGCTGGTGCGCACGATAACTCATGAAAGGATTAATCGATTGATCTCAAATTTGGTATGCGAATATATTTTTCTATCTCCAGTTAAGTTCGAAGATGGGCCATTATTGGAAAATATTGATTCTTTGAAGTCACCAAAAGAGCGGGCCACTTTGCCCATTTTTCTCAAGTTAATAGTGACAAATAAACTATTACTATGTGTGGAATTACGGAGGATTCGGATAAGTAGTGTATAAGATATTAGAGAATCAATATTTCACTAAATTTTAGCCCTTGGGAAGTACTGGAAGGAGTAATAGATGGACCAAATGAGATAGAAAAAAATATTATCCCATACCATATTTGAAGTCACAGATGTTTGTTTTTATAAATTGCGCGATTGGATCTGACTGCCTTCCAGAGAGCCTTTTTAGTTTTTTGCAATTTTGGCTCACACATTGCCCCAACTATAGGCAGAATTTCCAGCAGAAACCTTTCACAATAAATAAGAAGATTTTGGAAGAATTTCGTTCTTTTTGTGGAAATTTTATTTAACTACTAACAGCCGTATAAAACGGTTCAACAACAAATAACTACTTAAGCTTCAGGGGCAACGGGCAAATGGGCACCTTGGGGTTGGAAACCGTTTTCATCGGCAACATAGGTGACGGTGTAGGTTACACCATCATCACCAATGAAGGAGTAAGCACCCTTGACGGAGATGGCTTCTTGTTCTGTACCAATGTTGTTCAATTGACCCTCGGCCTCAGTCTTGGAACCATCAGAGGTTTCGGAACTAGATTGAGAAATAAAAGATAAGGTGATTGGTTAGTCGGATCGTCATTTTCACTGGAGTAGTATATTCTGAGTGAGAAAAAAAATCAGTTTAAAGATTTTTCACCAAATATGTTTTAATCTTTAAAACAAGTATATTTCATATTTAAGACAAATTACTTTAATGACATTGTCTTTTATTTGTCATAATTCTTAAATTATGAAATATACGTATTTTAAAGAGTAGGATGCTTTTCTAATTCTTCAAAAATAGCACATTCTTTTAACTTGATACACAATTTATATTAAGTAAGGAATGTACTCATTTTAAAGACTCGGACATCTTTGGCAATATATATTATTTTGCTCCTTTAATCGTGGTAGCAGAAAAAGCTTTTGTGACTGAATACTTACACATATCTGAAGGATTCAGGTCCAACTTCAGATTCGCTTCTGACAATTTCAACATCAGCGGGAGCGGCCAAAGCCAAGGCGAAGAGGGCGGCGAAGACAATGATGAATTTCATTTTGATTTTTGGGTTTTTGTGCCTTGACTTGTTATTCTCGACGAAGCCTTAGAGGTGAGTGAATGATGAGCTCTGGTGACAATAGTTTTTATAGTGCAAAATGTCTTCTGTTGATTGGTTACGACCCATTCATTCGTCCGTCCATCCATCCATCCCAGACATGCGTTGTCTGTGGCCTTTTGAATTCTTGTTTTTAAAATGCTTAACTAAACTGGTTTGTCAAACGTCGTCGTACTTGACGACGACTCAACAATCGTCAATTGATAGTCAGTGTAATCCATAATAATCCACCTCAGTTGAGGGTTCACACCTACAAATTTGATTATTGTCTGAGCTAAATTGACAAAAGATGATAATTACAGATGAGTCAAACTCGAATCAAACATGAAATCACTCAACAATTAATGATATTCTAAAAATCACAATCAATATTCATGTCATAGGCGTTAATTCATGCCATAGCAACACAGAGGGCCCGTGGGAAGCTGGATATTTTGTTGGTTTGATTGAGTTGTCTGTTATAGTTACTGATGGATTTTATTATGCTAACATAACTGGATCAATGGAGATTTATATTCTAAAATATATATCGATATGGTGTTTGTCCTTGATCTATTAATATGGAATGTGATTTAATTGGGAAGATAGTAGTATATAGATAGGTTAGAGTGCTTGCCTAGAAACACCAGCTCATATAGACCACTGACGTCCTTAATGTTGTCTCGGCCCTAGAAGACTCTCATAGGAGCCAACCAGTTAGACAGATACATGAAGCGGTCTGTGGTACGCTTGGCTGTACTCATTATTCTGTCAACCTTTCTGAATGGCTTCGCTTTAAGTGCCTGACCCACGGAAAAAAGGTCTAACTGCGTCAAATCGTAGCACCCAGGAGGGCAATTGATTTCGCCGCGACTGCTGACAACACGACGTGGCACGCCAAAGATTGATTGTGTCTTGGGCAGTGTGGCATGGAGCGCCATCGTGCTGCGACCAAAGATTGTCCAAGTCCATGACTTCATCTGCAGAAACAGAAAATTGTTCATTATGCGCTAACCGTTAACGGGAATAGATTTTCCAGCAGCATCTTCAAAAACAAAAAAGGTGCCAATGATCCACAGCTCCAAAATCCGCAAGAAACTATCACTCTCTGCCAAACGCGGCAGTTTTGCTTGTTAACATAGTCGCCTAGATGAAAATACGCTTTGCCAGAACATATGACTTTTGGAGAAAACGTTGCCCATTTCGAGCTGCCCTAAAGCCTAAATTGAGAAGCGATAAGGAAGCGGATGGTCGTGTACCTTCAAGTGGACCTTGTAAGAGTATAATGCGAGGTTTTTATGCATCGGGCCAGTGCGTGAAATGTTGAGTTGTTGAAATCGACGGCGAGTTGATGTTCCAGGATTGAAGATAGGCAAACGTAACCATAACGCCCCCGTAGGGTAACGAATCAGCAGATTCAATCTGACATATAGAAATCAGTGCAAACGATTAGCCAACGAAAACAAAACGTAAACGAACGGCTGAATCTGCTGAAATTTGATTTGGACGGTACGTTTACGTGCATTTGCAAACAAAATCAGCAAAACAAAGAAAAAAAGAAGACCCTTGTGCGAAAATTTGAAATGGAATGATAAATAAGTAATAAAATGTTAAAATAATAGCAAGAAAATATAAAATAAAATAAAGATGTTACAATTTTTGTTCTGCATATCTGAGTCATATGGCGTGTTTTTCAAGTTTTGGGTAATTGCTACAGCGGGCAATGTTACGGCTGCGCTAAAGTAAAGTTAAAGTTTCGTTTGACTAACCCGGTCTTGAGTCGCGTAGTCGCAGCTACCGCAGATCGATTCATATGTGAGCCCTGCAGTTTGATCACAATAATACTTCATATATTATATATAAAAAAACATATGTCTATCTATCTATCTATCTATCTATATATATAAAAATGGAAAAATGTTTGTATGTATGTATGTGTTTTATAGACGCTTAAACCACTGGACCGATTTAAAATTTTTTTCTTTTGTTTGAAAGCTATTTTGTCTGAGATGGTTTTGGAAAAAAAAAATTTTGCAAAAAGTGGGCGGCGCAAATGTGGGCGTGACAAATCGTTTGTTTTCAAAAATGGACGGGATCGGAAATCTAAATCTGGGGCAGTATATATAAAAATATATGTGGGTATTTCTTCTCTTTTTGGGATTTATTCTCATGGAAGATTCCTTTAGTATTTGGACCAAAATACAGGGTTTTCCAACAAGAGGTGTTATTTTGAATCACCCGGTATTTCGGTAGCTGTTACTTTTGAAGCTTTTATTCTTTGACATTTGACAAGTAGAAACTACGCCATTACTAAGAATGGAACGATACACAATTCAACAACGCATTGAAGTGATTAAAATTCACTACAAAAATGGTGAACATCTTGCAGTCACAGTTCGCCAAACTAAAGCATTTTTGTGTCGTCGTGAAGCACCTTGTCGGACCGCAATACAGAAATTGGTGGAAAAAGTCGAGCTGTTGGGACAAGTTAGTGATGTGAAGAATAAAACCCGTGCACGTCGCTCAAGAACAATTGAGAATATTGCTGCTGTAGCCCAAAGTGTTCAAGAAAACCCAGGTTTGTCCATTCCTCGTCGTTCTTTGGAATTGGGCATTCCACAAAAGTCATTACACCGTATCTTGCATAAAGACTTGGGTCTAAAGGCTAATAAAGTCCAGTTAACACAAGAACTCAAGCCGGTCGATCATCAACAACGTCGTGTCACTGCTGATTGGGTCCTTGAAATGAATGAAAATTATCCGGAATTCCACCGAAAAATCATCTTGACTGATGGGACCCATTTCCACCTCGGTGGCTACGTCAACAAGCAATATTGTCGCATCTGGGGCTCGGAAAACCCAAGAGTTATTGTTGAGAAGCCTCTCCATCCTCAACGTGTGACTGTTTGGTGCGGTTTATGGTCCGGCGGGGTTATTGGACCTTACTTTTTCGAAAATGAGGTTGTATCAACAGTTACGGTGAATGGATTGCGCTATCGAGAGATGATTAATGATTTTTTATGGTCGGAGTTGGATGGTACTGATCTGGACAACGTTTACTTTCAACAAGACGGCGCAACGTGCAACACAAGCAACGAAACCATTGCTCTGTTACGGGAAAAGTTTCCGGACCGTGTTATCTCTCGAAGAGGTGATCACAACTGGCCACCGCGATCTTGCACAGAGCCGAAAATACAATGATTTTTTTAACCATGTGTCTGGTTAAATTTTTCATGGTAAATGTTTGATTACGAAGACAAAAATAACCTTATATAAGTTCAAATGTACATGAAAAATGGTTAAGTTAACATTATATATGGTTGGTTTTTTTGAAAGAGAGGCAGAAAAATGTGCGAGATAAACAACAATTCGGCTCTGTTGTGGTCGACGTTTTTCAACTGCTTTGTGTTAGACGAAGTTGAGTATTAAGTTAAACGAAGTTGAAACGAATGCGACTGTCGTCATAAGAGAATTTATCTCGCTCATTGAAAACACCACCAAATGCCAGCTTCGGTGCTTGATCGAGTGCGGGAGTTCAGTTGGTGTTGAATAGTCGATGGGACTAGTGCTGTTGTCGGAAGCTGTTGGTATAGAGGTAAGTAGTAAAACATTTTGCAAAGAACTACATTCATAAGTATGTATGTACATATGTGTATTTAAAAAGTGAAATAATAAAATATGTGTGTTAAAAATGTTAATAGTGTTTTGTGCCTGTTTAATTATAGTAAAGGCGAATGTAATATTAATATTATTTTTTGTGATTATGCCATTACAATTGTGAAATTCAGTGGTTAAGAGTGGAAAAAAATATGTACACGCTGTCGCATTAACTGAGCATGAAAAAACAACAATGTATGTACGTAAGTATATGCAGCAGCAAGCAAACATACGGAGAGAAGTGATGTGTACGTGTGGGTATGTGTTCATCTTGTCTTTTCGTTTGAACACTTGTGGCTTCTACGCCGTACATACATACGTTAGTTTTTTTTGTTGTGCGATGTTGATACTGTTAAATGTACGTACATACATATGTTGTTAGAAGTGCTTTCGTAATACCTACATACATACATATAAACGATGTTTATGTTTTTTTCTTTTCAGTTGTTTCTTTTTCTGTGGCTTGCGGCTGCTTGTGCTGGGAGTCCGGCCTTGAATCTGTTGGTAAGTTGTGCCAATACTAAAAACTGTTGATAAGCTCTATCAATACTAGTTGTAGTGTGCGAAGTAATTACAGGAAAAGTGGTATATATGCATACATTTGTTTTTTTATACCCTCACTTTAGTAATACGAGGGTATATATCATTTGCAACGGGCCAAAAGTGTAACACATTGAAGGAGTGATCTAAGACCATAAGTATGTTCAGCGCATATTAGTTTTGGCTCATTTTAAGTCGAATGAGATATGTCCGTCCGTCTGTCTGCTGGCTAGTGCGCACGATAACTCTCGAAAAGAGTAACCGATTCACTTCAAATTTGGTATACGGTAATATTTTTTTCTATCTCCGGTTAAGTTCAAAGATGGGCCATATTGGTCCATTCCTTCTGGTACCTCCCACACAAAGGGTTAACATTTAGTGAAATATTGATTCTTTAATAACAACTATACCTTGGTCGGTTTACCCGACTGAAACTTTCTTACTTGTTTTTAATATACAATTCAGTGCACTTCCTTGAAGTATCATCCATTGACTTACCCAATCCTTGATTTTTATATCTATTTCGATTATGATTTTGGTGGGACATCGGCTTTCTATCAGATTGCCTTTGTTATTAATCCCCTCTCTCCTATAAGTTTGCCGTAAGATCGGACTAAGCTCAGTACCCCAAACTAAGTGCCTAACCGTCCTGGGCCCTTAATAATCGAAAGATTCAGGGAGTTTACGTGGACGGCACATTTTGAGCGAGGACTGATCACATGTTGGTCAAGCACAGAAACGTAGGCACTTAACTTATAGTCACAGAGCAGATTTTTCCATCAGATCAGCCCATCGGTAAAAGCTTATGCTCTTTGAACTACAGAATTTAGGTAAAAAGTCAAAAGATCTTCTTAGAATTGCACCCTTTTTTACATTTATACTTATATTTTCTAACCTTTTTGTTTTTTTTTTCTTTTCATGTGTTTCTTATACATATATATATTAACATATATTTTGTAAATAAAATAAAAAATAAAAATGCGAAAGTTAAATTTTTCTTGTTTTATTTGATATATGATATTTGATATTATTGAAACAACTATGTTTCTGGTTACATGAAGTAACCACTAAATAGTGAAATTAACAATAAACAAGGTTTCAATAACAATCTTCATAGTTAATAATATTAACAATTTCATTGTTAAATTGAACATTCATTGTTTCAATAAATTAACTATGAAATGTTAATATTAACAATTTTCATGGTTAAAAAATTCAAAAATGCATTGTTAAAGTAACAATTATTATTATAATATTAACAATTTTCATGGTTAAAAAATTCAACCATGGAATAGTTAAATTAAATATTATTATTGTTAAATACCAGTCAACAAGAAAATGTTCAAATTAACCTTATATAACGTAGACTCCAAATCATGTTTATTTATGGTTAAGTTAACCTTATATAAGGTTAATTTTTGGCTCAGTGTGTGATTTAACACCTTGCGACTTCTTCCTTTGGGGCCACGTGAAAGATAAGGTCTACGCCAACAGCCCAGCGTCGATTCAAGACCTCAAAGATAGAATTCGTTGGACTATCGAGGATACAAAATATTACATATATTTAATTAATTTAATTACATTATGCAACAAAATTTTTGCCGAAAATGTGGTGTAATAAAGTGTCCTAATTCGAAAAAATTAAAAAAAATTTAAACGTAATTTTTTTATTAAATGTTCTTTACAATTTGCATTTTCTTGGAAGGTGCCTTTAGTATTTCGACAATATTTTTTTTAAGTATATGCTCGATAAGGCCTGGATACACTTTGAATTAAAGAAAATTATGAGCACTATAAACGTTTACGATTGCGCTCTCACGTGGAAACAGAAGTGTTGTAAATGTGGATAGAGCTATTAGAAATTTTTATAAAAAAAAGGAAAAAAAAAACATAAAAAATAGAAAAAATCGTACCATTGAAAGGTCCAGCAAAATCTTGGTAAGTACCTGTCATTATTCCCTGCATTACCAAATAATGACATCTCATTATTCGCTGAATTACTTTCGGCTGATTAATAATGACTTACCAATAATAACAGAAATAAGTGATTTTTTTATCAAAATAATTTTTGGAAAATTTTAGTATAATGCAATTTTGGCTATATGTGGGTTATTGTAGAAGATTTATTTATTTTCAACAAGTTTTCCAAAAATACGTGCAACTTGAATGAAAATACCAAAAATATTTACGTATATCGTATGATGTTAGACCATTGAAGAATCTTTCACATGGTGGTTTGTGTTCAGAAATTCGAAATATGCGCGAAAATATGCACAAAATTACTTTAAATGGCCATTTCTACATATCTACTACGTATTTTGTAACTTATTGGTAATGCATTATTCAAGTACTTAAAATCGTAAAAACATAAGCACATATTTATGTGGTATGCCTATGCTACAAATAAGTACTTATTATGCTACTTTATTGTATGCTTTTGGGAAGTACTTCCCTCCAATGACATCCCCATGTTAAAATAATGAGAAAAGTGGCTAAATAATAATTACTTACCATTATCAAACTTTGCTTACTCGTCGGATTATTTGGTAATGAGAAATTTTGCTGGGGTAGCATCCAACCGAAGATAACATTCCCTTTTTGAAGCAAATCTATGAATAAATGTAGAAATTATAGCACTATTGGTAGAAATAAGAGAATTTCAACATAATGCAGTTTTTATGAGGGTACATATCAGATGCTGTGCGCCAAAAGTGTAACACATCGATGGAGTGACCTAGGAGACCCCAAGAATATTTGGCGCAAATCCGTTTTGGGGCATTTTAAGTCATTTGAGCAATGTCCGTCTGTCTGTCTGGCTGGTGCGCACGATAAATACCGACAGGATTAAACGATTAACAACAAATTTGGTATGTGTCAAAAATTTTTCTATTGAATGCTAAGGTCAAAGATGGACTATGTTGGTCCACTCCTTCGAGTACCTCAAAATTTTGTAAAATATTGATTATTTCACAACTTCTATACTACTACTCCGAATCTTTTACAATTCCAAACATAGTATTAGTTTCTTGGTCGCATTATCTTGAGAAAAATGGGCGATGTTGCCACACGCCATTTGCTACCTCCCTTACAAATGGACCATTTTGCACAAAAGGTTAACGATTTATAAAATCGATTCCTGCACATACAAACACTTGAATTTTTTGTACAGTGTAATGCTCTCATAGTATATAAAAAATGGGCGTTATTGCCACACAGATATCAAAAGACCAGCCAAACAAAATGGCCAACATATCAAAAATCGTTTTTTTGGAATTAACCTTACTTTTACAATATGGGTCATAATGTATACATTTAATAGCTGGACCCGGTCCACTTCGTTGCCCCAGATTTAAAATTTCCGATCCCGTAAATTACAATACTCTCGCTAACAAATTATTCAATATATATCAATTTAAAAATTTCGCTTATTCGAGCGGGGCCACGCCCATTGCTCCGATTCCGCTCATTTTTGGACCAATCACATAGACTACCGTCGGATACATAGCACTGTCTCTAACAAATTGTGCAAGCTATCTCAATTTAAAAATTTGGCTTACATGGGCGGGGCCACGGCCACTTGACACATCAAAAATTTAAGTACCCTATTCACCACCGCCTAGACATGTAGATTCTGTGAAAATTCAAGAAGATCGTTCCACCCATTTAGACGTCTATACGGTTCAAACACACATTCCCCTTTATATGTACATGTTTATGTTGTTTATGATGTTTATCTTTATTTTGATAGAAAAACACTAACCCAGCATAACTTCTCATTACAAATAATCCGACGAGTAAGCAAAGTTCGATAATGGTAAGTACTTATTATTTAGCCACTTTTCTCATTATTTTAACATGGGGATGTCATTGGAGGGAAGTACTTCCCAAAATCATACAATAAAGTAGCATAATAAGTACTTATTTGTAGCATAGGCATACCACATAAATATGTGCTTATGTTTTTACGATTTTAAGTACTTGAATAATGCATTACCAATAAGTTACAAAATACGTAGTAGATATGTAGAAATGGCCATTTAAAGTAATTTTGTGCATATTGTCGCGCATATTTCGAATTTCTGAACACAAACCACCATGTGAAAGATTCTTCAATGGTCTAACATCATACGATATACGTAAATATTTTTGGTATTTTCATTCAAGTTGCACGTATTTTTGGAAAACTTGTTGAAAATAAATAAATCTTCTACAATAACCCACATATAGCCAAAATTGCATTATACTAAAATTTTCCAAAAATTATTTTGATAAAAAAATCACTTATTTCTGTTATTATTGGTAAGTCATTATTAATCAGCCGAAAGTAATTCAGCGAATAATGAGATGTCATTATTTGGTAATGCAGGGAATAATGACAGGTACTTACCAAGATTTTGCTGGACCTTTCAATGGTACGATTTTTTCTATTTTTTATGTTTTTTTTTCCTTTTTTTTATAAAAATTTCTAATAGTTCTATCCACATTTACAACACTTCTGTTTCCACGTGAGAGCGCAATCGTAAACGTTTATAGTGCTCATAATTTTCTTTAATTCAAAGTGTATCCAGGCCTTATCGAGCATATATTTAAAAAAAATATTGTCGAAATACTAAAGGCACCTTCCAAGAAAATGCAAATTGTAAAGAACATTTAATAAAAAAATTACGTTTAAATTTTTTTTAATTTTTTCGAATTAGGACACTTTATTACACCATATTTTCGGCATAATGTAATTAAATTAATTAAATATATGTAATATTTTGTATCCTCGATAGTCCAACGAATTCTATCTTTGAGGTCTTGAATCGACGCTGGGCTGTTGGCGTAGACCTTATCTTTCACGTGGCCCCAAAGGAAGAAGTCGCAAGGTGTTAAATCACAAGATCGCGGTGGCCAGTTGTGATCACCTCTTCGAGAGATAACACGGTCCGGAAACTTTTCCCGTAACAGAGCAATGGTTTCGTTGCTTGTGTTGCACGTTGCGCCGTCTTGTTGAAAGTAAACGTTGTCCAGATCAGTACCATCCAACTCCGACCATAAAAAAATCATTAATCATCTCTCGATAGCGCAATCCATTCACCGTAACTGTTGATACAACCTCATTTTCGAAAAAGTAAGGTCCAATAACCCCGCCGGACCATAAACCGCACCAAACAGTCACACGTTGAGGATGGAGAGGCTTCTCAACAATAACTCTTGGGTTTTCCGAGCCCCAGATGCGACAATATTGCTTGTTGACGTAGCCACCGAGGTGGAAATGGGTCCCATCAGTCAAGATGATTTTTCGGTGGAATTCCGGATAATTTTCATTCATTTCAAGGACCCAATCAGCAGTGACACGACGTTGTTGATGATCGACCGGCTTGAGTTCTTGTGTTAACTGGACTTTATTAGCCTTTAGACCCAAGTCTTTATGCAAGATACGGTGTAATGACTTTTGTGGAATGCCCAATTCCAAAGAACGACGAGGAATGGACAAACCTGGGTTTTCTTCAACACTTTGGGCTACAGCAGCAATATTATCAGTTGTTCTTGAGCGACGTGCACGGCTTTTATTCTTCACATCACTAAATTGTCCCAACAGCTCGAATTTATCCACCAATTTCTGTATTGCGGTCCGACAAGGTGCTTCACGGCGACCCAAAAATGTTTTAGTTTTGCGATCTGTGTCTGCAAGATTTTCACCATTTTTATACCCTCACTTTAGTGTGACGAGGGTATATATCATTTGCTACGAAAAAAAGTGTAACACATCGAAGGAGTGATCTAAGACCCTAAGTATGTTCGGCGGATATTCGTTTTGGGTCATTTTAAGTCGAATGAGCAATGTCCGTCCGTCTGTCTGTCTGTGTGTCTGCTGGCTGGTGCGCACGATAACTCTCGAAAGGAGTAACCGATTCACTTCAAATTTGGTACGTGGTAATATTTTTTTCTATCTCCGGCTAAGTTCGAAGATGGGCCATATTGGTCCACTCCTTCTAGTACCTCCCCCACAAAGTGTTAAAATGTTGTGAAATATTGAATCTTTAATAACTGCTATACTAGTTATTCCAATCTTCTGAAATTCCACACATAGCATTAGTTTATTAGTCGCTATCAACTCGAGAAAAAATGGGCCATGTTGCAACGCCCCTTTTGGTACCTCCCACACAAATGCACCATTTTGCACCAAAAGTTAACAGCTTATAACATTAATACCAGTGCATAAAAATACTTGAAATTTTGTACAGTGTAATGCTTTCATAGTGCCTACAGTCCAGTGAAAAATGGGTGTCATATTCACGCCCCTTTTGGTCAAATCATACCAAATTTAATATCTTATAACGTTAATATTTAAAGAATCTACTATTCAGAGAAAAATAGGTGTATTTGTTAAAAACATTCTGGTACCTCCCATACAAATTGACAAAATAATTCGTTTAATATTGCATATTACATTACTCACAAAGTGAGGGTATACCTTAGTCGGTTTACCCGACTGAAACTTTCTTACTTGTTGTAGTGAATTTTAATAATTTCAGTGCGTTGTTGAATCGTGTATCGTTCAATTTTTAGTAATGCCGTAGTTTCTACTTGTCAAATGTCAAAGAATAAATGCTTTAAAAGTGACAGCTAACGAAATAGCGGGTGATTCAAAATAACACCTCTTGTTGGAAAACCCTGTATATTCGGTTAAGTAGCGTAGAAGTTAAAATACTTTCGGTATTATGTTTTTATCATTACTGGGGGTGATAAAGTTGGTTGGATTTGTGAAATTTTCTACATCTTTTTAACTTGTGCATCCATTTTCTTCGGTACGTTTATAAACTTTTTTTTGATTTTTTAATTTTTTTCTGAATAGACAACCTTTCAAGTATATTGTGTAAAAATTTGAGGTGAATCGGAGCAAAACTGACGAAGATACAGCAGTCTAAGCAACCGCGCTTAATATGTGACTCAGTACATCAGAAAAACTTTAAAGCGTTTTTCCCACAGACGGTGCCCCTCATAACTCAAGAACTACTGAACCGATCCTTTTGAAAAACACTATTTCTTTATATAATTTACGAGGTAACGCTGGAGTATTTTTCATTAATTTGTTAATTTTTATACCCTCCACCATATAAAGTATATATATAAAGTATATATAACGTCATAAGATTCTAAGACGATTTAGCCATGTCCGTCTGTTGTAATCACGCTACAATCTATAATACTTGATACTAGATGGCTGATACTATAATACTAGATGGCTGAAATTTGGTACACGGGGAAAAATCTGCATTTTTGATATGTTTGAATTGAAAGAAAATATATTTGGAAACGATTTTTTTAAATATTTTATATTTGTTAACAAATAAATTTTATTTAAAAATCAAGAAATTTTGTTTGGAACGAATATATTAATGTTCTAATATCATAATATATTTGCAAACTGACTCACAAATAAAATATGTGTTTACACACAAACAAAGTTATTGCTTAAGAAGCTTTCCAAATATATTTTATTTAAAAAAAGATTTTTTAGACTTTGCTATGTTTTTCGAATTTTAGTTAGTTTTTCCTAGATTTCGTGGGAATTTTTTTTTTCCAATTCATTACATTTTTTTATTGAATTTTTCATTATTATACAATGAAAATAACAATAAGTGGACAAATCTTAACCTAAAATACTATTCTCTGGGTTATTGCCATTGCGAATAAACCATAGAGACTTTACACGACTTTTTTACTTAAACAAAAAGGTTAACATTTCAAATTTAGGAATTCATAATTTCATTTAATTTAATTTAATTTCAAAAATTTTAATTCATAAATATTTCAATACATCAATTTTTGTCAATCCATCAATGCAATTTATAGTTACGATTTAAGTTTTAATTGCATTTTACAAACATAACTTCCGTAAAACAGAAAATTTGTCTTTAAATTAAGACATTGATTCGTTGCCAAAATACATAAATACAAATTAATCTTTGTTTCGGAAATATTACTTCCAAATAAAAAAATATTAGAACTGGAACATATTTTTGTTTAGAACAATATCCTCCCAAACATATAGTATTCGTGTGTGCCAAATATTATATATTTGGAGTGTACCCTAAACATTTGTATATTTCAAGCAGATTATGTTTGGGACAATATACTACAGAAGCGATTTTTTTTCAGCGTGTACATATACTTCATATATCTGCAGGTATGTTGGGTTTGAAAATAGGTCATCCTCAGAAATGCTGTCGGTGCCATATTTTTAAATATTTTTTTTATGCAAATTTTTCACAATAAACTTTGAAAGTTATACTTTAATGTACCATTGGTTTCAATCAAAAAATTTTAACCGTTACGTCACAAAAAAATATAAAAATTTGCCTTTTTTTAACGAATATAATTAATTAATTAAATTACTCCATAACAAAAACATACTATTTTAAATTTTTCATAAAATATAAATATATTCATTACTACTGCAAAAGAACATATTTGGAATTGGAAAAAACGGCATCTTTGGAAGTAATTCAAATGATATTCCCAAGCAATAATTTCCAAATATAACTTGTTCCTGGAAACACGTTCCCGGGAGAAAAAAAAACCGTAGCAACACCCAAATAAGAGTTATTTTTGTCCTAGAAGTCAAATTTTGCAATGAATCCAGCAGAAATA
This sequence comes from Eudasyphora cyanicolor, assembly GCA_963930755.1. Taxonomy (NCBI): domain Eukaryota; kingdom Metazoa; phylum Arthropoda; class Insecta; order Diptera; family Muscidae; genus Eudasyphora; species Eudasyphora cyanicolor. The sequence goes on from OZ005735.1 coordinate 269,725,230, forward strand.
TAGCAATTTATATATACATTACTAGCTTTAACCAGGTGCGCTTCGTAGCCCCATCATTTATTTATTTTCTTTTTAGGGTACTGTAGAATAGTTGTACCTCTTTCTTTCAACAACAAATTACTATTACATATGGGGCAAAATTATCTTGCTTATGTTCCTGGCATCAAGGCACAATACTTATACCCTTTCCCTTCTGTGCCACGAAACGTCAAAAACTATTTTTTGGACCATATTTTACCTTTTTCCCCTAGTTTATGTTCCAATAGCTACATTCACAACTTGATACAATAAAAAAAGGTTTGCCCCACAGTGTCTTTAAAAGATTTAATTAAAACAAGTAAAAGCGCTATCCATTGTTATACCCTCCACCATGGATAGCATGCGACCTCACAAAATTACTCAAACCTAAAGAAAATAACACCGAAAAACACAAAAAAATATAGTAGATGAGAACAGTAGGAATCACAACAAGTTGGATGCTATATATGGGAGCTATATCTAAATATGGACCGATATCGCCCATTTGCAATCCCAAACAACCTGCAACTATAAGAAATATGTATACCAAATTGTATCAACCTAGCTCTATTATTACGGACTGTAGCGTGATTACAACAGACGGACGGGCGGACGGACGGACAGACGGACATGGCTAAATCGTCTTCGAATTTTACGACGATTAAGAATATATATACTTTATGGGGTCTCAGATCAATATTTAGAGGTGTTACAAACGTAGTGACAAAATGAATATACCCTGCATTCGTAGTCCTGCTAGCTAGGAGAGAAAATAAAACATACGTTTTTATGGCACAAAATACAAGTCCTTGGACGAGTACCTGTGTTAGCGTAGAAAAGGTTATAGTTCACGTGGTTTAATCCAGTAACCTTGTTGCTAGTTGTCCATGGTTCCTGGATCAAAGCAATATGAACCCTGCCTTTATTTATGATGTCCATCAGAGCGTTGGATGCTGTCTCGCTCTGGTGGAGGTTTATCTGGATGACCTCAATCATTGTCCTTCCAGTAAAAGTTTCTTTTGGGAGTCTATCCTATCTGGTGGCACCTCCTCATTATTTGGTAGTGGGTCATTCTCCTCCTTTCGTTCACTACCTATTACACCATCTTCCAGTCGACAATTTTGGGAGGCGGTGTTATTTTTTGTCGCTCCCTCATTGTTTTGAATCGTTTTGTGGCTCTTTTTATTTTGATCACCACCTTTGCTGGGAACTTCCTGCAAATGTGGCGGCACTATTGGTGAACTGGTGGTGTTATTGACTACTTCCACATCAGTTTTTGGCAGTGTCTCACTTGTCTCCATCAGTTCAATACCAGTGTTTGCCTCTTCAGACAGTATGTTTGGACTCGATTCATCTGTCCTGCCAATCGGGACCTTTCCAATTTTGAAAAAGACTGTCCAGATCAAGAAGTACGCCATGCCCTTCGCCATGACAAGATTGTTCTTGGGTCTATGCCCAACACGAGGTGAGTACCCTCGGTATCATCCTTCCTATAGAAGTCTTCCCACTTTCTCACCGAAAGTTTTGAATTCTGTTTGCCAATGATGTCGATTATGTACTCTGATGAGAACTTACTGGGACATCCCTTAACATATAGGGTCGTTTTTATGGGGACATCCCTTAACATATAGGGTCGTTTTTATGAGTTCAGGAATGTCGCTTTTCCTTACCAATTTTAGCTTTGCGCCGTCCCAAGGTGAGGGGAAGCTATCCACAAGTTTTACGAGGACACCAGCGCAGCGTTGTGATGCCAGCCTTAGCATCAAAACACCCCTCTCAAACTTGCAACTCATTACTTCGATTGGTGGTTCTTCCTTAGATTCGAGGACGTATTCCGCTACCCTCGTATAGGCCAAATCTTCGATATTACTCTTTTGGTCTTCGGGGATTCTGCCAGATGCACTACTGCTATCAATTATGGCATAGCATAGATCGTCTCGAAATTGTTGTTTAGCTATATTAGAATAAGATGGTGGCTTCTTACCCTTCTTTATGGTCAATTGATTTTTCCGTGTCTGTATATTCTTTTTGTTTAAAGCCTCATCCTAAACGGATGATTTGGTTGACTTGACCTGCCTTACTGGGTCAACTTTACCGCCCACGACCGAAGGACCCAGACAAGAGACCTCCTTTTGTGTGGTTACGTTAGGCTTCTCCGAATTACTGGAAGACGGCGAGCCCTTTTTCTTCTTAGTCACTTTCACAGCGCTATGTTCTTCGGGGGACCTGACTCTTTTAGCGGCCTCCATGTTTGTGTTGGAGGTAGAATTGTCAGGTTCATCCCGTAATAGGTTCTGTCGGTTCAACTTATTCAGTTTCATGCTTTGTGCCCCTGACAGTCTCTTTGAGTTAGCAACAATAGTGATATTGCTTTCATTTGATGATTCAGAGTCAGAGTCCCCACAGGCTTTTAAAGGCTGGGGTTGCTTAGAGTCCCAGCTGGGTTCTGCTTCATCTGTCTTATCATTTGTTTTGCCTGCGGCTGGATGTGCTCTTGTTTCATTTTCGACTACGGGATCCAAGGCACCAAAGCTCGTAGAAGTTGCTTGCTCACGATTGTTCGATTACGACGACACATGACTCGTGAGTGAATCAACGCTTGTCGCCGCCACTGGGTTTTCCCTCCCCTGCGCCGCAATCTCCTTCGTCTTTTTTGGTTTAATCAAAAATTGGTTGGGGGAGACACCCCCATAGCCAGTATTAGCCCGTAATAGGTACGTCGGTATAGGCCTTCCAGACTGAGCTCAGAAATTTCTGTCCAGAGACCGATGCATCCAATTCAACATACGCTTTATAAACAACAAACCTCCTGGTTGCGTAGTAGGTAGGTGAATAGGTATTGCGTAATAGGTTAAAAACTATCCGCTCTGCGATAACACGTCCGTTCGCTACGACAGGCGGCGACTGCCATTTAATCGTTTTTGACCCAACAGTGCCAATAAAAGTGTGCATTTAGAGAAATCATAGTTTATATTCCAAGAGCCATATTCGCAACCTTAGGCCGTATTTTACCATTTATGTCCCATATCTGTGACACGTTTAACTTTTTACCATACGGTGCCTCATTAAACTTTTTCCCACGGTTTACATAGAAGCATTGCCCTCTGGATCACTGATCTGAATCACTGCACTACATAACTTAACTCAATATTTTATTATTCCCCTGTTCTTCTAAAGTATGAAATTGTATACATATCTGGGACTATATACGAGTACATATAACACTTTTTCCCCACTTACCACATTTACCATTTTGCCACACTTTACCGTATTTAACAATTTGTTACCCCACTGTACCATATTTAACCCCATTTTGCTTCACTGTACCACATTTAACCTTTTTCGCTATACTCAACTCAACACCTTTTAGCCACTCTGTACCATAATATCAAACTTTAATTAACTAAAATCATAACATTTGAAAAAAGGACTTCTTATCTCATATTTATGTTCCAGATGTTGCCGTCTCTCCCTAGATCCATGATTTTGGCCATATTTAGCACCTTTTTGTATTACAGTATGTACCATATATAACCATTTTTGTCCTACTGTAGCATTTTTAAACATTTTTTCCCCACTGTACAATAGTCAACCATTTTTGTCAAATTGTATCATATTTAATTATTTTTGTCCCTCTGTACCATAGTTAACATATTTTTGACTCACAATTTCCGTGGTAACGCTTTTGGCCCACTGTGCCATATTTAACTCATTTTGTCTCAATTTACCAGTTTTAACTATATTTTCCCCGCTGTACGATGGTTAGCCCTTTTCGGTACAATATTAAATCCTTTGTCTCTCTGTAACATATTTAATCCTTTTTGCCCCACTGTATCATATTTAATCCTTTTTGCCCCAGTGTATCATAGTTAATAAATTTTCGCCACACTGTACCATATTTAATCCATTTTGTCCTACTTAACCATATTTAACTATTTTTGGTCCACTGTACCATACATAGCCCTTTTTGCCCCACTGTGCCATATTTAACCCTTTTTGTCTTACTGTCTTACGATATTTTGTCTTACGATATTTAACACTGTTTGTCTCACTGTACCATATTTAAAATTTGTCCCCACTCTAGCATACTTAACCCTTAACTGTACCATATTTAATTACATTTTATCCACTGTACCATTTTCGCCCACTATACATTATTTAATGGTTTTGACCCACTGTGCTCTTCACATCTCATGTTTAAGTTCCAATAGATTCAGTTTTGCTCCAATGCACCATAATTAACCCGTTTTGCCCCAGTTAGAATTTCCAAAAACCACCTCCGATCTCTAGTTTATGTTACAAAATCAACCCTAGAGCCATGGGACCATATTTAATATTTTTAAACCACTGTAGCCTATTTTACACGTTTGGCCCCACTGTGTCCCGAGAAGTACGATTACAAGAAAAAACTGACTACCCCGATCCGTTGTCCTAAGGACATCCCACACTTCAATTTTCACCATTATAATTCTAGGCGTTAAAGTTGGCGGTGGTACCATATTTATCTCTTTCTGTCCCACTATGCCCCTAAAATTTTCACAAAAATCGATCCTTGTTCTAGTTTACGTCCCAAGAGCTGCTCTCACAGCAAATTTCACGATTCTAGGTCCTACCATTTGGATTTGGCCGTTGTGCCACATATATCCCTTCCCATCAAAAAATAAAAGAAGTACTTCCAAAAGCTAACAAGCTTGGAGAATACTTTGATGAGAATATTAAGTTAAATTTTAATGAAAGTGATCCATCAGAACAGTGTAACGATTTGGTCAATTGTTTTAAGAATGCAATAGCATTCAGCTCTGAACGGAAAAATATCCACAAAGATCTGCGTCATAAATTGACGCCATGGATGACCAAAAGCTTGTTTGATTTAATTAAATTTAAAAATAATTTGTTGAAAAAAAGGAAGAAAAACAAACTCAATAACCTCTTATCGGATCAGATTAAGAGAATTAGTAATGTCATCAAATGTGCTAAAAGAAATTTAGTTGATTCATATTACAAGAACTGTATCGCATCCTGCGAAAGCGACCCTAAAAAAGTGTGGCGCTTTTTAAATAACGAGTTAGGAAGAAACTCTTCTAAAATGAACCTGCTAAGAGACGAGAGAGGGAACCAAATATTGTCTGATGATGAAAAGGCAATTGCTCACAACAACTACTTCTATGATACAATAGATGAAATGCGTGGTAATATTATTATAAATCCTGATGACAATATAAACAAGCTACGTACACTATCATCCTGTCGAACAACCTTTAGCTTTCGTAATGTTGATATGTCAACTGTGGATTTGGTTCTGGAAAGCATGCCAAAGAATAAAGGATCCGGTCATGATGGCATAACCATGAAGATGTTATTAATGCGCAAGCCTTTTATATCGATTATCTTGACAAGAATATTTAATAGCATTGTTGGAAAATCGAGTTATCCCGATGTTTTAAAAATCCACAAGATTATACCGATACCTAAAAATGTTGGTGCTTGTAACGTCAATATGTATCGTCCAATATCCCTGTTGTCAACTGTAAGCAAAGTATTTGAGAAAGTTATGTTCAACCAAATGTCTGACTATATAGAAAATAACAACATGATATTTAGCAGACAGTATGGTTTTCGTAAAGGATCTGGTACGGAGGCAGCTGTAGTAAGCTTAATTAATGATATATGTGATGGTCTTGACAATGGATTTAATGGAGTGGCAGCGGTATTTTTTGATTTGAGCAAAGCTTTTGACCTTGTTGATCATGCAGTTTTAATAAAAAAATTGAAATTTTTCGGCTTTCAAGAACCAACTCTAATGCTAATAAACAGTTATTTAAGTAATAGAGAGCATTATGTACAAATTGGTAACAGTAAAAGCAGCTTAAAAGCGGTGAAGTGTGGAGTACCACAAGGAAGCATCATTGGTCCCCTGCTTTTTAAGATGTATATCAATGATATACAAAACATTCCTTTCAAAGGAAAATTATACATGTTTGCCGATGACATATGTATTTTGTACAACTACAAACACCCAATGGTCTTACGAACACAAATCGAATATGATGCCTCTATGTTATTTGAATATGCTCGGCTTAATAAATTAGCCATAAATGCTGAAAAAACTCAATTTGTGAGATTTCGACCCTATGTTTTGAAAAGGGATCCGGAAATGGCAATTTATATAGATGGTAAATTAATTTTTGAAAAGCTATCTGCTAAATATCTTGGTGTAAACCTATCGTATAACCTTTCCTGGGATAAGCAAATTGAAATGGTGAAGACAAAAATATCACGAGCAACTGGAATTCTGCGAAAGTTTAAGACAAAACTATCAACTGAAACTAAGCTTCAACTATATTATGCATTAATTCATAGCTACCTTACATATGTTCCAATTGTATATGGATACAAAAATACCGTTGCCTTAAGGTCATTGCAATCTGCCCAGAACAAAGCTTTGAAAGTTGTGTATAATTTACCATCGGATTACTCTACAGTGCAATTATTTAAAGACAATGCTAGATGTGTACTCCCTGTGAGAGGAATATACAAACAGAACATTCTAGTATTCATGTTTAAATCTATGAAACAACTTGGTAATACTTTTATCCAATTTTATCAACATTTTGATGAATCGCAAAGATACACACGTCAACAAGCCAATCTGAAATCTACGAGATGCAGACTTGAATTGACCAAGCAGAGAATACAATATGCTGGACCTCATGAATACAATGCATTGCCACAGACTCTTAAAAATGTTGCTACGATTTCGGGTTTCAAAAGAAATATAAAAACATATTTATTGGAAAGGCTAGAAACACTTCTCTAAATAACATTAAGATTGAATTGCCATTTAATATCAATGATTGAATAATATCTTTAATACTACCACCATTTAATTAATACTAAAACCTTAATTGTAATTTTATGGAATTTTCTTTTGCCAACTAGTCTCCAATAATGCCTATTGGCGCGGAGACACTCATAATTTGTAAATATTATTATGAAATAAAAATGAATAAAAAAAAAAGAATAACATTATAAGTACTTCCAAATCATAAGTATAAACATTTTTTCGGCATTTAATGAAGTTCTTCTAAATAAGTAACCAAAATGCAATTTCTGAATATAAATTATTAACCCAAGAATGCATAATTTCAGGGCTATGAAATATATGTAAAATACTGCTTCTATAGTGCTAAAGGGAAGAAATATATGTTTATATGGCGGCTATATCAGAATTAGTGAATGGTTACCAAATTGGCGATTCCGCTGAATTTTTTTGTAGCAAAACATTTTTGTGTTATTAGATTCAAATTATTAATTATAGAGAATAATTACAATTACATTTGGCGTTTTGCGATTTCAACTCACGCGATTGTCATCACATGGGCAATAAAGTCATTTCAAAGTATGCTGATTTTTTTCGAAATATGTAAAATTGTGGAATTGTAGTACATTGGATTGCGATAAAAACTGAATTTATTAATAACACTTTATATGTTGATATAACGTCACCAGAAATGCCTAAGATTATAACCCTCAAAAAATGAAAATTCGTTTTTCGTCCAAAAATCACGATTTTATTGAAGAAAAAAAAAACGTAAGTAACATCAAGTGCTCGTTTTTGATAAAGCACAAAAGGAGTGACCTGCATTGTATTACACATCCATGCGAGTATCTGCGGCTATATGATAATTTGAACCGATATTGTTCACATAGATATTAACTATTAAAATAAGATATCCAAATTTCATGAATATCGAAATGAATTTATATCTTCTATAGAGGGTATAAGCTAAATCGAAGTACATTCATATATATTGAGATATCTGGTTCGAAACTGATATTCAAATAGTTGAGAGATTTTTGATCGTTCGCCCTAGACGAAAGAAAATAAGTTACAGAAACAGGCACTATATCTAAATACGGATTGTCTTTCAATTTTAATACGAATTGTCTTGTCCCAAAATAAAGAAATGTGCAAAATTTCTTTGAGATGCGACTATATTTGTGACCTGCACATTGCTTACAAGAATGCACAGACTAACATAGCTAAATCGGTTCTGAAAGTGATTCTAAGTCTATCGGTATAATAAACGATGGTTCTATATATCTCTTCTCATTTTGGGTGTTAGAAACAAATGCATAAAATTATAATAAATTGTACCACAGTGTGGTGTAGGTTATATACTTTACTACTCTCTGAACCGGGGCTACGGAAAATACATAGCGCCGCACAAATGTGCTATGTATTACAGTGTAAAATAACAATCCTTTTTTTAGTGAGAATGTTGATCATTTGCGAAAATGTTACGAATGACCCCTTTTTATGAGCCAGCTACACCATACAGATTACAAACATCTTCAAATGTCCTAAACATACATACATATATATGATCGTTGATCTCTTTGGCCAATAGTATATTATTTATACGTTCCCTTCCCTATGTCAACATTTGTATTCCTTTAAAATAAGAGATCTCTGGACCCAAAGATGTTAATAAGAGCGACATCCATTCATCAAATAAATACAACACCAAAAAAGCAAATCTTACAGTGCTTTAAAAGGAGTTGTGCAAAAGTGGTGACAAAGAAGTACTTCCCCGGCGCGACAACCCCTTGTTAAATTCATTGGTGAAAATCCAAATTAGAACAACTTCCGGATCATAAGTTGGGGATTTTTATTGCTTCTTTGGATGCTCTTTTTTTGCTGGGTTTTTACCCCACTAATCGCGTAAATGTTGGGATTTTAAAAAATCCAGTCAATTTCTGGGTCTACCTCATTCTAGCTCATACCATATTTATCCCTTTTTTTGTCCCATTATTATCTTATTGCACGTCTACATCCCAAGGGCTACCTCCCACCAAATTTCATGATTCTAGCTTCATCCGTTTGGCCTGGGTGATGATCAGTCAGTCAGCCAGTCACGCAACAATTTTATATATATAGATTTAGTCATATGTATGTCATTCGTAGCTGAGATTGTTCATATAGCCGCAATATAAAGGATCTTTCGGATTTTCTTTCTCCACACCCTAGATGTCTCGTTTTTCAACAGATTTGGCTGTTATCAATTTTTATATTTTTCAATAGGAAGAACTATTTAAGGAAATAAATCGTTATTTCTATTGAAGGTGGTGTATTTCGCTTTATATTTTGTTAGAGCTGCTATTTTATATTTCGTGGCACTCTAGCTAGACAAAACATTTTTAAAATTCCTAAAAAAATCAGATCATAAGACGAGGTTGATTTTCGTGTAAAACAAAACTTTTTTTTATTAACTAATTAAACAACAATCACATCTTAGGCTTCGGGGGCAACGGGTAAATGGGCACCTTGGGGTTGGAAACCGTTTTCATCGGCAATATAGGTGACGGTGTATGTTACACCATCATCACCAACGAAGGAGTAAGCACCCTTGACGGAGATGGCTTCTTGTTCTGTACCAATGTTGTTCAATTGGCCCTCGGCCTCAGTCTTGGAACCATCAGAGGTTTCGGAACTAGATTGTGAAATAAAAGATAAGGTGATTGGTTAGTCGGATTGACATTTTCACTGGAGTAGTACATGTATTCTGAGAATAAAACATGTAACATAAAATTAAATATTTTGCGTCGAAGATGTTTTTTCCTCTTTAAAATAAGTACCTCAAACAAAGACAATTTACTTTTTAAAAAATATAGTATTGAATGTATTTACTTTAAAGCTGAGTGAGGTTTGCTCTGCAGAGCAAAACTTCTACAAGTAAGACATTTGTTTTTGTTATTTTCAAAGAATTTGTCCTCATTTTATGTACATATGGACTTATTTTAATAATAGGAATGCCTTGGAAAATCTTTAAAACGAAGACATTCTTTTGACCAGATATCAAAGAAATCATTCAAATTTTAAGTATCACATTTACTCATTTTAAAGTTGAAAACCTATCTGGAGCAATATCTTTTAAATTGTGCACTTTTCATTTAATATTAAAGAAATTATCAACATTTTAAGTATACAATTTACTAATTTTAAAGATGAAAACCTTTCGGGTGCAACATCTTTAAAATTGTGACATATATACCTAATATTAAATAATCTGTTGTGATTTCAAGTATGAAATGTTTCTATTTTGTAAATTCAAAGATCATTAACATTAAGACAATTTACTTAGAATTAATGAATTTGTCTTATTTTTTGATTTCACTTTTAATTTTCCAAATAGGTACATGTAACAATTAACTTAAGGTAATTAAGTTAACATTAAAGAAACTGTCCTTAATTTAAGTATGAAATCTTTTCATCTTAAATATTTAAAAATATTTTTTAAAATGAACACAATTTTTTAAATATTAAGTTAATTGTCTTAAGTAAGGAAGTGGCGCAACGTCATTAAAATAAGAACATTCCATACTAGAAATTAAAACAAATTATTTTATATTAAGTAACACAGTTGCACATTTTAAAGATGTTGTTTAAAGAATTTGTCTCTATTTTAAGCATGAAATTAATTTGTTGAAAATTAAAAAGTTTTTGACGCGAAGTCTTTCTGACATTTTCGAATTCATATTAAAGAAATTGTTCTAATTTTAAGTTTGAGATGTACTTCTTGGAATGTCTCGGACATCTTTGCTCAACATCGTATTTTTTCTCAGATCTCTTAGGGATCCTTTAATCGGATTAGCGGAATTAACTTTTGAGGCTGAATACTTACACATATTTGAAGGATTCAGGTCCAACATCAGATTCGTTTCTGACAATTTCAACATCAGCGGGAGCGGCCAAAGCCAAGGCGAAGAGAGCGGCAAAGACAATGATGAATTTCATGGTGCTTGGTTTAGTTTTCTTCAGAGTTTAAGAACTGAGTGATGTCTTAAACCTTTGGCAAAGGCTTATATATACTGATAAACGCAAATTTGTTTCTTTTGACTTCTGTGTAAAGTCTAAAGCTAACATTTAAGTTCATTTAAATTTTGCCATACTTTGTAGTTGGGTTGGGGTTGTAGTTCGATTTCGTATTGGTGTTATGTACAAAATCAAATGCGAGTATGTCGTCTTCGGTATTTTTTTTTTTTTTTGCTAAGAACCAGATTTGCCAAGTCGTCACCATCGTCCGTCAGGGCCGTGTGATAGTGATGCCACCGCAAAAACCGAAACGAAATTAATTTAAATACAAATAAAACATTGTTTTACGTATAAAACTAGTTTTCTTTTTAAATTAATGTTGAAGGCGAACTCATACTTGTCACATTTGAGGGCATTCGAAACAGAGACGATTTTCAAAACTGCTTAAGCGCCAGAATAAGAACTGGAAATATTTTTTGAATATACAATTGCGAGGATTGATTACCTCTGAAGCGAAATGGTGGACTATGACTTTCGTTTTCAAATCTCTACAATACAAATCACTTTTTTTTATCTACAATCACTTTAAAACCAAAAGAATCTTCTGCTACGTACTCTCTAAATTAAGAGGAAAATGAAAAAAAACTACAGAATTAAATAAAGCCAATTAGCATATCCAAAAAATCAAAATCTGGTTTAGTCGGAGGTTGAACTTGAAACGACGGTTGGAAGGCGGCGGCAATGATGATGATAAGGCGCAGAGATGAGATAACCACATATGAACACAATGTATAATCAAAACAAAAAAAATGAAAAAAAAATACAACCAAAAGCAAAAAAAAATCAACAGAGAATTTATTAAGAAGACCCTCTCCATTTCCCCTATGCCCCACACATTTTGCCTACGATATTTTTCCTCTCTTAGCACCCATAAAAATTGTTGTTAGTTTTATTGCTGCCAAGAAACCCAATGTGTTGGCCTTAGCTTTTGGATTGGCCATCTTAGAATTAATTCAATTTGTAGTTTTCATATATAAACACAAGATTTTCGTTACAAAAGTATCATTCACGGTTTTGCATTACGCTCATCGAACGGAAAGAATCCCAGACAATTCTCAACATGAAATTCATCATTGTTTTTGCCGCCCTCTTCGCCTTGGCTTTGGCCGCTCCCGCTGATGTTTCAGTTGTCAGAAACGAATCTGATGTTGGACCTGAATCCTTCAAATATGTGTAAGTATTCAGCCTCAAAAGTTAATTCCGCTAATCCAATTAAAGGATCCCTAAGAGATCTGAGAAAAAATACGATGTTGAGCAAAGACGCCGAGACATTCCAAAAAGTACATCTCAAACTTAAAATTAAAACAATTTCTTTAATATGAATTCGAAAATGTCGGAAAGATTTCGCGTCAAAATCTTTTTAATTTTCAACGAATTCATTTAATGCTTAAAATTGAGACGAATTCTTTAAAATGTGTTCCTGTTTTACTTAATATAAAATAATTTGTTTTAATTTCAAGTATGGAATGTTTTTATTTTAATGCCGTGATAATTTCTTTAATATTAAATGAAAAGTGCACAATTTAAAAGATGTTGCTCCAGATAGGTTTTCACCTTTAAAATTAGTAAATGTGATGCTTATTTTGAAGAGGAAAAAACATCTTCGACCAAAAATATTTAATTTTATGTTACATGTTTTATTATCAGAATACATGCACTACTCCAGTGAAAATGGCAATCCGACTAACCTTATCTTTAATTTCACTTTCTAGTTCCGAAACCTCTGATGGTACCAAGACTGAAGCCGAGGGTCATTTGAACAACATTGGTACTGAACAAGAAGCCATCGCCGTCAGGGGTTCCTTCTCCTTCGTTGCCGATGATGGTCAAACCTACACCGTCAACTACATCGCCGATGAAAACGGTTTCCAACCCGAAGGTGCCCATTTGCCCGTTGCCCCTGAAGCTTAAGTAGTTATCTGTTGTTGAACCGTTTTAAATGGCTGTTAGTAGTTAAATAAAAAAAAAACAAAAAAATATTCCAAAATCTTTTTATTAATTGATAAATTCTCATAAATTCATAAATTCTCTAACACCTCTTCTACAAGTGTACAAGTGTTTAGGTTAGAGTGGCAGACGTTTTTTAGGTCTCGACACGAAAAAAACCGCTTCTGTAGTATATATTTAAACCCTCCACCATAGGATGGGGGTATACTAACTTTGTCTTTCCGTTTGTAACACCATGAAATTCTAAGACGATTTAGCCATGTCCGTCTGTCTCTTTAAATCGCGCTACAGTCCGTAATAATAGAGCTAGGTTCATCAAATTTGGTGGAATAACTTCTTATAGTTGCAGGTCGTTTGGGATTGCAAATCGGTCAATGTTTTTATATAGCTCCCCTATAGAGGTCGCTCCAAAGTAAGGTTATTGAGCCATAGATACCACATTTTTAAAGAAATTTTGCTGAAACTGTACAGTTAGTATTCTATTTTGACAAGAATTCATCACAGTAACATGTTTACAAATCGGTTGATATTTTGTTAAATTCGCCCTATAGAGGTCGCTCCAGAATAGGCTTATTTAAGCCATAAATACTACATTTTCTAAGCATTAAGTGAATCTTTGAAGATGGTATTTTCGTTTGACAACAATTCATCACAGTACATTTTTTTTAAATCAGTTCATGTTTTGTTATAGTCCAACTATAGATGTCGCTCCCAAAAAGGTTTGTTTAAGCCTTAGACACCACATTTTCTAAGCAATTTAGCTGAATTTTTGCAGTTTGTATTCTTTTTTGGCAAGTATTGATCTCAATAAAATTGATACAACTTAGTCTATATTTTGTTGTAGTCCCCAGGTAGAGATAGTCCTCAAATGTGCTAATTTTAGCCTCAAATACCACATTTTTCAGACGAAGAATTTAGTTTAAGAATGTGAGCCAAAAATTTGGATTAAAAATTGCAGCATTCGTTTTTTTTAATAATTTGCTTAATAATTTTTTGAATAATTTGCTTAACATCCATGGTGGAGGGTATATAAGATTCGGCATGGCCGAACTTAACGCTTTTACTTGTTATTGCTAGTTTTGGGACCGCCCTCATATGAGTACTAGGGCATATCAAACCCCCGGGAAACTGCAAAGCCTATAAATAGGGACGAAGCATTTGCATATATTGGTGCAAGAGGTAATCAGCCAGTTCAATGAAAGATGAACGGAAATCGGCACATATAGGATAGCTTGACAAATCTGGCCAAGATATGATCTGGAAAGGTCCAAATACATATCTTTTCGCACTAGAGAGAAATATTCTGACTATGGTTCTGACGGACACTGCCTGATGGGTGAACACGCCGAAGGTTGTGTATTGCCTCCAATGACTTCTGCAGAAGCATGGAGATGAAGTAGAGGTGTAGATCATTGAGCATCTGCTTTGCTACTGTGCAGCATTGATTAAACGACATCTGAATATACTGGGAACGGCCTTTCTAGGAGGTTTAACATCCTTGGTAACTTGATAACTTTTTATATCCTTGTTAACTTTGTACATCCTTGATAACTTTGTATATCGAACTGGTTGGTTTCGATAAGAGGCATCTAAGAATCTAAATTGGTCTATGTGAGCTTCGCCATTTATTCCGATCCTTGCTAAAGTTTTCACTTTATTGAAAGAATATCCTAATTTTTGCTAGCAATGAACAGGCTGAGGTTCCCTGTTGATGGCTATTTTCAGGAGTTAGAAAGGTCTTACTATAAACAGAGTATCAGAGCTATTGAAAATCGCTGGAGAAATGTATCGAGTTAAAAGGGGATTATGTTGAGAAATAAAGCACAATGTTCCCAAATTTATTGTATTTTCTTTTAAAGGTAGACTCAATATGGGACCGCCCTCGTATTCCGATCCTTAGCTATAGTTTTCCCTTCATTGAAAGAATATCCTAATTGTTGTATGGGTTTTCCAATAATAGTGATATGATTTCATTGAAAAAAACACACTTATTGTTAAGGAAATTCAAAAGTTTTTTATTTAATGTGAAGTACAATCGATACAATTAAGTTCTAAATAAAGCGTCATTCAAATGGCCTCCACGACTTTTTCTGCAGTCGTATGTCATGGAATCTCCAAACTTTTCTCGCAACAATTCAATTGTTTCATTTGCTGTGTGGCACGTAGCCACAATCGGTCAATGGCAAAAATATAACTGTTAACGAAAGCTAAAATATTGCTCATGGGTGTCAAGGTCGTAGGTCGACTGGAAAGTGTTTCTTTGGATTTAAAAAAAATGACTTAGCATCATTTTCAAATGTGAACGGAAAGTTTATTTCTGCTCTAGTTCCTTAACCGTACGTCGGATCGGGAACCGGTCAATGGCAAAAGATAGCTCTTGACAAGAGCTAAAATGTTGCTCATAGGGATCAAGGTCGTAGGTCGACTGGAATTTTGGATTTAAAAAAAATTGACTTAGCGCACGAAAAGTTGCACTTGGAGTAGGATTATTTTGACAAAAAACTGAATAGTTTGTAAACGTTGTTCTTGCGTATATCTCTCCATGATGAAATTGTAAACACTACTGAATACAATGAACAACAAATGACAGATCATGACATATTACAAATGGCCGAAACGTCACTTCAAAATCATATCATCGCTATTGGAAAATCCGTTACATATTTTGCTGTCGTATGTTTCCACGTATGTTTTGGTCTTCTTATAGCTCTAATGCACTGCGGGTTCCACTATGTCTGCAGATCTGAGTTCTTTGTATCCGTAGAGTGTGCCCTATGCAGGTCCACCTTCTCGTATTGATCTCTAAATATATCGGTGTTCCACAGTTCTTCGTTTGAAATTGTTTTTGGGCACAAGATCTTCTAGATTTTTCTCAGACATTTGGTGGCATACCGTTACCTCCATTCTAAAACATGCTAACCCCCACTTTCACAACCTCCGGTTAGAGCTAACTCACAGTTAAAAAATAAAAATTTCATACAATTTGACAGTATAACTGTAGGTTAGCTCGAACTGTAGGATAACCGGAGATTATGGAATTGGCCGTATGTCGACTTAGGGAGGGAGGTTGCATTCTTAATTTTTAAATATTCCAAATTATATTCAGTCAAAATTTGTTGTTTATCTGTCAACCCAATCAAAAGATATTCACAGAGCAGTACAGCAGGTCATTCGATTTGCAATATAAAGGAATTCCACACAAATGTAAAAAAATCATTAAACTTTGATCGCCTCTCCTGAAAAATCACCTTTATCTACTTAGCATAGTTTAGAATGGAGGTATCAATATGTTTGAAGCTTCCTCACGAGTGTCTCAGACACTAATCAATTCTCGCAGCCGCAAGAACAGAACTGATTACACATGGGTGATAGATAACCGTACTTTTGTATAGAGGTTTATCTCCAGATTTTCCAGAGCAGATTCGATTTTTCTCAGCCTCTAGCGCCCAGCAGGCTCTGCCAATACGAGAAAGTGCCAATACGACAACTCACTTCTCGTGTCTGCCGTGACGAGTCACTGTCTCATTAGAATGGCGTTTGCAGGAGCAACGAAGACGAAGAGGAATCAATAGAAATAATTCTGGAAACAAATGAGGAACTGCATACATCCCAGGCTGCTGTGGACCTGCCTAAACTCCAAACGCACCAATACCCTGCTGTCGGTATCGTGTCCGGACATCTCACTTGGGAATCAATGGAACACCTTCTGGCGATATCGCGACCGGGCGTCTCACTTCTCGTGTCTGCCGTGACGGGTCACTGTCTCGTTGGACGACACTCCGAGGGATTGGAGGTAATGCGAAATGGCGTTTGCAGAACCAACGGAGACGAAGAGGACGAGTTGATATACATAGTGGTTGATTTCCAGATTTTCCAGAGCAGATTAGATTTTTGTCATCCTCTAGCGCCCAGCAGGCTCTGCTTCAGAGAAAATGCCAATACGACAATAAATGACAGGTGGTCTCAGGTTAGGAACTGTATACAGGCTGATGTGGCCCTACCTAAACTTTAGACGCAACAACATCTTGTTGTCGTTATCGAGACCGGACGTCTCAGTTATCGTGTCTGTCATGATGGGTCGCTGTCTCATTGGACGACTTTCAGAGAGATTTAAGGTATTGCGAAATGGCGTTTACAGGAGCAACGGAGACGAATCAATAGAACTCATTCTGGAAACAAATGAGGAACTGCATACATCCCAGACTGTTGTTTTACCAAAACCCTGTTGTTTTACCAAAACCCTGATGTCGTTATCGTGACCAGACGTCTCACTTGGAAATCAATGGAACACCTGTCGATATCACGACCGGACGTCTTACTTATCGTGTCTGTCGCGACGGATCACCGCCTTATTGGACGGCACGCAAAGATATTGAAAGTCTAGCAAAATGACTTTTGCAGAAATGCGGATACGAAGAGGTGGAGTAATCAGCAGAACTCCTTCTGAAAACTGTGCTGCTGTGGCTCTGCCCAAACTCCAAATGTACCAACATGCAGCTGTCGTTATCGGACGTCACTCTTAAGAATTAATAAAACATCAACTGGCAATAAATGACTAGTCTGAATCTGCGTACATTCCCGACTGAAGTGGACCGGTTTAAACTAACCAACGCACCAAAGTCCTGCGGTCGATATCGATACTGGACGTCTCACTTATCGTGTCTATTATTTTTACGAGATGGTGTCGTCATTACGATAGAGCACCCTGACGATAGAAAATGACAGGTGGTCACGAGTCAAGAACTGTAAAAAATCCAGGCTGATGTGCCCCTGCCTAAACTCCAAACGCTCCATTGCCCCGTTGTCGCTATCGGAACTGACGTCTCAGTTAGCTTTGATCCCAGACGGGTCACTGACTTATTGGACGGCACTTAGGTAGATTGAAGGTATGAGCTACGGAGTCGAAGAGGAGGTGGAATCAGTAGAACTCATTCTGAAAACAAATAAGGAACTGCATACATCCCAGGCTGCTGAGGCTCTGATTAAACTCCAAACTTACCAAAAACCTGCTGTCGTTATCGTGACCAGACGTCTCACTTGGGAATCAATAGAACACCTTCTGTCGTTATCGAGACTACAGAGGCGAAGAAGAGGAGGAATCAATAGAACGGACGTCTCACTTGGGAATTAATAAAACATCTACTGGTAATAAATGACAGGTGGTCACTAGTCTGAAACTGCATACATTCCAGACTGAAGTGGCCCTGTCTAAACTCTCCAGCGTCCTGCGGTCGATATCGAATCAAGACGTCTCGTCTATTATTATTACGAGATAGTGTCTGTCATGACGATATCGCGCCCTGACGATAGAAAATGACAGGTGGTCACGAGTCAGGAACTGTAAAAATCCAGGCTGATGTGCCCCTGCCTAAACTCCAAACGCTCGATTGCCCCGTTGTCGCTATCGGAACGGACGTCTCAGTTAGCTTTGATGCCAGACGGGTCACTGCCTTATTGGACGGCACTTAGAGATATTGATGGTATGGGCTGCGGAGTCGAAGAGGAGGTGGAATCAGTAGAACTCTTTCTGGAGACAAATGAGGAACGACATACATCCCAGGTTGCTGTGGAACTGCCTAAACTCCATCCAAACTTACCAAAACCCTGCTGTCGATATCGTGACCGGACGTCTCACTAGGGAATCCATGAAACACCTTCTGTCGATATCGAGACCGGACGTCTCACTTATCGTGTCTATTATTTTTAGGAGATGGTGTCTGTCATGACGATATCGCGCCCTGACAGGTGGTCAGGAGTCAGGAACTGTAAAAAATCCAGGCTGATGTGCCCCTGACTAAACTCCAAACGCTCCATTGCCCCGCTGTCGCTATCGGAACGGACGTCTCAGTTAGCTTTGATGCCAGACGGATCACTGACTTATTGGACGGCACTTAGATAGATTAAAGGTATGAGCTACGGAGACGAAGAGGTGGAGGAGTAGTCTGTAGAACTCCTTCTGGAAACAAATGAGGTTGCTGTGGCCCTGCCTAAACATCTCTCTTAGGAGTCAGTAGAACTCCTTCTGGCAATAAATGACAGGAGGTCACTAGTCTGGAACTGCCTAAACTCTAAACGCTCCAACGTTTTGCTGTCGATATCGAGACAGGGCGTCTCACTTATCGTGCCTTATTGGATGACAGGCAGAGAGATGGAATGTCTGGCGAAATTACTTGTGCAGAAGCTGCGGAGACAAAGACGGGGAAGAATCGTTTTCTATTGATTCTGTGCCTGTACACAGCAGGTTCATATTATTTTGTGGAGTTAGCAAACTTGACTAATCCTTCTCAAAATAACGGGTTTTCCAACAAGAGGTGTTATTTTGAATCACCCGGTATTTCAGCAGCTGTCACTTTTGAAGCTTTTATTCTTTGACATTTGACGATAAACGCATTAAAATTATTAAAATTCGAAAAATCGAAAATCATCTTGACTGATGAGGCCCATTTCCACCTCGGTGGCTACGACAACAAGCAAAATTGTCGCATCTGGGGCTCGGAAAACCCAAGAGTTATTGTTGAGAAGCCTCTCCATCCTCAACGTGTGACTGTTTCGTGCGGTTTATGGTCCGGCGAAAATGAGGTTGGATCAATAGTTACGGTGAATGGATTGCGCTATTGAGAGATGATTAATGATTTGTTATGGTCGGAGTTGGATGGTACTGATCTGGACAACGTTTACTTTCAACAAAACGGCGCTACGTGCCACACAAGCAACGAAAGCATTGCTCTGTTACTGGAAAAGTTTCCGGACCGTGTTATCTCTCGAAGAGGTGATAACAACTTCCTTTGGGGCCACGTGAAAGATAAGGTCTGCGCCCAGTCGATTCAAGACCTCAAAGATAGAATTCGTGAAGCTATCCAGGACATAGGGCAGCCACTTTGCGGTTTGGTTATGGAAAATTTCATGAAAAGGATATGGTCCTGTAAGCGTGGTCGTGGTGGCCATTTGGCTGATGTTGTTTTTCATCATTAACGGCATACCTTCCTCTTTATTATGAAATAAACATCCGATCATTTATCTAAAAAAAATGGTATTCTTCTTTGAATACCAAAATAACACCTCTTTTTGGAAAACCCTTTACTTTTGAGTTTTCTAAAAACTCATGTTTTTCCTTACGTCCTTGTGGTAACACAATGTACTACATAGTCTGAGTGAACGTGCCATACAGGCTGCCACTCTCAACATAACCTGATGTAAATGGTTGGTGTGCTCCGCTATCTCTAGAAGGCGGCATGCTATCCTAGACTCTCATTTCTTTGGGAGGAGTCTGGGGGGTCAGAAAAATGATTTCAAAATTTTTCAACTTCTGAGCTTTCCAAAAAGCCCCTTTTTTCCAACGGTTCTGTGATATAGTCTAACTGATTCTGCAATGGTAGATTTTTCTTCTGATGATATCAAAATGTGATTTTGACGATTTTGTTCAGCCTTGCAGTTCTGAAGAGACGTCAGAGACGTGAACTATGTTACCAACATGGTTTCTGCGCCCGCGGGTCCCAAAAGGTCTAAAGTGATTTAAGGGAGTGGTGATGTGCTCAAGTTCGGAACCCCTCCCCACCACAAAAATCAGCTTTGGTTCCCTCACTAACCTGCTGAATAGGCTTCGGTGATTTTATATCTGCGTTTATTACTTGTTAATATGAATGTCATTTGGAAATCGTTAAGCCCCGTTTCAATTACTCTCGAGAATTAATTAAAAATTATTATTGATTTTTAATATCTTTTCGTATAAG
This sequence comes from Eudasyphora cyanicolor, assembly GCA_963930755.1. Taxonomy (NCBI): domain Eukaryota; kingdom Metazoa; phylum Arthropoda; class Insecta; order Diptera; family Muscidae; genus Eudasyphora; species Eudasyphora cyanicolor. The sequence continues at coordinate 269,745,801 of OZ005735.1, forward strand.
ACCACATTTATTGACAAAAACACATTAATTGATAGTTAAAATTAAATGAGTCGAAACAACTTAAACCTAGTTAACACAATGAGCATTTCGAATTGTATGTCACATGCCTGATGTGCGCATGAGTGGAGTGATGAGCTAGCTAGCTGGCTGGCTGACGGGCTTAGTAGCCTACAAACGAGGCAGATGAGCTCCCTCGGGTTGGAAACCATTCTCATCGGCCAAATAGGTGACAGTATATTGTTGGCCATCATCGCCAACGTATGAGAAAGAGCCACGCACAACGATGGCCTCGTGATCGGTGCCAATATCCTTCAATTGACCTTCTTCCTGGTGAGATTTGCCGTCACTGGTTTCCACACTGTACAAAAACGAAACGAAAAATCCCTTCTCTTTTTTAGTATAACCTTGACCCACTTGGCGGAACGAGTTGAGTTGGTTGGTTGTGGTCTTGTTGGTATACTTACGCAAACTTGTATCCCTCCGGTTGGACATCGGAGTCGAAACGCAACACCTGGGCATCCTGGGGTGGGGCAGCCAAGGCACAGCCGACGAGGGCAACAAACAAAAAGGCTACAAAGAATTTCATGATGATTGAGATTGGGTGAGTGGTGGTGGTCTGGAGCGTAGACTGGCGGAGAAATCCGTTAAAATTGTGTTGGCTGTTAACCGAGCAAGTACTCAACAATTAATGTTAACTACTGCCTCTCATTACCGGCATTTTATACCTAATCCCCGGCCTTTGGCAGTACCACAACTGTTTGCATCTGTGAGTGGCAGTCGAGTAGGTTTCGTTTCGTTTTCTTACAAATACATTCAAATCCAAAAGGCGAAAGGGTTCCCAAGTACACAAGTACGACGGGTATGTGTGATTGGATGGACACACGGATACATAAGGAGGGATGTGCAAGTTAACGATTGGTGTACAATTTGAGTTTGAGGTTCATGCCGTGATGAGGCCAAAGTTACAAGTAAATTCCATTCCGCCAGACGGACGGACGGCGGGACGGACATCGATCTGCTGTGGTACATTGGACAACGTTCGATTGATAACTACAAAACTTGTTTTCCCATTCATGGATGTCAGCAGACACCAACAGTCGTCTCCGTCATCTTCTCTCACCAACTCCTCTGCATACGCCGGTGGAACAAAAAGACTCAAAAATCCAACTTCCAAAACGAATAAAAAACGCAAATCGGAAGACAACATTTTTTTTTTTGGCTAATTTGTCGTTTGTCGGCAAATGTTGATGAGGGGCTGGGAAAGGGTATGTGTGAGGGGGGAATTACCACTGTTTGGTGATTTTTTTTATCTACGGTTTGTGTGTCAAGTTCAATTTAATTTCTTATTTAATTAAGGCGTGGCCCTGGCAATACAATATACACCACAATACATCAGAAAATACACAGCACAACTATGACGACTACTTCTCATCAATAAAAATCGATTTGTCTGCCATTCATAGAGCCCGTCTGTCCGTCCGTCTGTATCTGTATCTGTATCTGCAGCAACTGCTGCTGCTGATGCTATTGTTGATTTTTTTCTACCGTTTGTTTGATTAGAGATACAACGATCTATCTGTCGGTTGGTCGGTCGTTTGTATTCCGTTTGGCAATCTATTATCGATCTCATTTATGATCTCCTACTGTGCGTTTTTGGTGGGTTGTGTGAAAAGTTTACCACCGTTAATCGCACATCGCACAAAGTGTGATGAGCTAAACAAATATTTGATTAATAATATTGTAGTTGAGAAAAGATGTTCATATGAGTTGTATGCATCATTGATTTAAGTTTGATTAATACAGTGGCACAAATAACGTTCAAGCTCGTTTATAAACTGAACTTGGAAACGATATCCAACATCAGATATAGAGTTAGTCGTGACGGCAACCAACAAAAGGGAGCCATAAATAGTTTCCGAGATATCTGCAATTGAAAATTTAAATTTCTACGGATTGAGGGCCACTACTGTCGGGTATACATAAATACAAATCGAATTAAGGGTATATGACCTGAGTAAATGTAAATACTTAAATATGACCACGGATTAAGGACCACTGACTGGTTTAAAGTGAAAACTTAAAATTTTCTAAAAAAATACAATTTGAATTACATTTTGTAGAATAATTAAACTACGACAACATTTTTTAGAACAATAAAAATTCAACAAAGTTAGCTTGAAAAATTTAATTTGATGGAAAAATGAAGAATTTTTTAACAAAATGACATTTCAAATAAATGTTCTAGACTATAGAAATTGCATATTTCTAGAATCTGAAGAAAAATGCAATTTCTGGAAAAAAAAAACAATTTTTATGAAATTTTGTAAAAAAAAAATCAACTTTAACATATCTTCAATATCTCTGAAAAATTTTTTGACGAAATTTTAATATCAACTAAATTTTGTTAAAAAAGTACAATTTTAAAGAAATTTTGCAGAAGAATTAAATTTCGAGAGATTGCCTAGAAAATTTAAATTTTTAAGAAATACTTCAAAAATGAATTTTCCAGAGCAATGTACTTTCAGAAAAATTCTACTTCGATAATGTTTGATAGAAAAATAAAATTTTCACGAAATTTTCTACAGCAATCACCTTTAAAGAAATGTAATTTTGTTGAAATTATCCATAAAAATGCAATACATATTTAAAATTTTTATGAAAATTTTTTAAAAGACTGGTAATTCCAGAGCAATGCATTTTCAAAGAAATTGTATAGAAAAATATTCAATTTCGCAGAAATTGTATAGAAAAATGAAATTTCAAAGAAATTTTATATAAAAATTTAATTTTCTGAAAAAAATAACATTTGAAGAAATTTTCCATAAAAATCTAAATTTTATGATATTTTCCATAAAAGTGCAATATTTAAAATGTTCAAGAAAAGTTTTTAGAAAAATTAGTTATTCCAGAGAAGTGAAATTTCGAAGAAATGTGACATCACGAACAATTGAATTTTAGCAATTCATGAAGAGTTGATGAAATTTAGGAATAGTTTTTTCCTACCAATTAGTTTGCTATAGGTTATTATAAAATTGTTGGATGCAATAATTTTACTGTTGAACTGACATGAGCTATTTTTCGACATATTTTTTATTTTCTGAAATTTTTCTTTTGACTACAAGAAAGTACGCATCCTGTAGTGTAGTTTAGTGTAAAATTCGCAACTTTAGGAAAATACTCAGTGCCTGCAAACGGTTTTGTATCTTGGAGTGTTTTGTTTGTCACACCCGATACGGAAAATATACAAACAGTTAAATCTAATAAATTTTATGTAGATATGCATATATCATCTTTTGTGTAAGTTAGTTCAAGGTTATATAAATAGTATAAAGTAAATCAAAATGTTTCAGTATCATTGCAATATTTACGGTAGAATTTGCATTCTAATATTTGTCACACCCGTTACGCAAAGGCCGTAAATAATTTTTAAACGACTTAGAAATATTGTATATTTATTAATTTTATGTCAAGTATGAAATTGAATAATAGAAGGCAGAAATTTCGGTATAAATTGAAAAATAAATAGGTGGTATAGGGGCAGTCATTAAGAGAAGGATGTGTGCGGATGTGAATAAAACGACTTCGATTTTGTTTTTCGCAGAAAAAAACAAGTTTAATAGATGCATGTTGGCTAATAAATCCTGGGCAATATATCGTTCCACTTATTATTTCTCAAGATTGAGACTATGTTACACCCGTTACATTGGCTTGTCACACGCGTTACATATTAATATATTTACTACAAATGGAATAATAATTTAAATTATTTGGAATGAAGTCTACAATATACACTATACTCTCGAGATACCAACAAAATATTTTTTTGTTGGCAATACATAGAAAAATTTTACAGTATGCAATAAAGAAAGCGGCTGATCAAGATTTTATCAAAACCTAAGGTCACACCCGTTACGGTGATATATCAACCATATTTTTTTTATTAAAATATTATTTAATTTCCTTACATGTCAGTAGATAAAACTTATGTATATCTGCATAAATCACCCTTTGTGAGTTGTCGTTATAAATTATATAGATCAAAATCTGGAAAATACTCAGTAACAATGTCACACCCGTTCCGGTGGAATCACCCATATACCCACCTCTCTATAAAAAGCAATTTCAACGAAATTTTGTAAAATTTATGAAATTTTGTAAAAAATTCAACTTCAACATAATATCCCATGACACTATACATCAAAAATTTTGTCCAAGGGATGTGGATAACAGTTTCTGGTGTAAATTGGTGTCACAAACACGAAAAAATATTAAACAAATTTGTTATGGTAATTTTTTTTCAAATTCCAACTTTCATGGAAAGTACATTTAGTATTTGGAATGCTGCAAATATCGCTTTCACGTAGAATCTTTGGTTTAGTAACAGTCGTCAAAAATATGAGAAAAAAATGATACAAAACAAAACCATAAAAAATAGAAAAAAAGTCGAAAAAATATTTTTTCACACTTTTAAAAAGCCAGCATGCTAACGAAGAAAACATTGTCTATTTGAAAAAATCTATGGATAGATTTTAAAGTTATGAGCCATTTTGTAAATGTTAGGGAAATTCAAAAACTCTTGTTTCATATTTTTCCGTTTTTAAATGATATATTGCTTATATTCGCCATATGTGAGAGAGGCATATAAGAGACATTGCACTGGCATTTTATTTTATGAGGATTGATGTCAGCCATTATAAAATTATCGAAAGGACGAGGTTCTATGGCCATTCGTATCCCTCCCTAAAACATTATATGCAATGTGAGAGCTATATTGGATGAGATCCGCTCAGGTAGAGTGTCATTCAACAATATTTGTGTTTTTTTATTTATGGACATCCCAGTCCTATATACAGGTAGTAAAATTATATGTACTCGTACGCAATACAAAGTAGTACGCGGCAGTTTTGAAAATATTGGGTTTCTACGTTCGAAGCAAACTACTCGTATATGTCAGCTACAGGTACTGCAACTTATGTACCTTAAACCCGGAATGAAATTTCTTATTAATAGATTAGTGTAATTCAGCGCCTTAAAGAGATAAGTCGATTTGCTGAAAAATATTACAAAGTTATATTTCGAAGTATGAGTAAAAGGCAAATAACTTTGCAATGTGTATATGATGCCGACAATTTCGGCTACATCTGCGGAAAATATGTAATTAAAAAAAATCGACGTGTGTTTAGTAAAAAACCAGTAAGGAAAGGCTAAAGTCGGGCGGTGCCGACTATATAATACCCTACACCACTCTCGTAATATTGAAAAACTCTGATATATAAATTTTGTAATTCATGTATAATTTGTTTACATAAATTTACTTTTGGGACATTTTATACTTAAATAATACCCTGTACCACAGTGTGGTGAAGGGTATAAAAACGATTGGATCTAAAGAGCCAAATCGGATGAAACATATATATGGGAGCTATAGCTAAAACTTTACCGATTTTCTTCAAATTCGGCAATGTTGGTTCATGGATCAAGAAACTCTACCATTCTAAATTTCAAAACGATTGGATGTAAAATACAGCTTCTATAGAACTAAAGGGCCAAATCGGACGAAAGATATATATGGGAGCTATATCTAAATCTGAACCGATTTCAACCAAATTCTATAGAGATCTTAACAGCCGCGAAATACTCTAAACTGCAAAATTTCAGAACGATCGGAGTGAAATTGCGACCTGTAGTCGACGAACAACTTTACATGGACAGACGGACGGACGGACATGCTTAAATCGACTCAGCTAGTGATTCTGATGTTTGTATACGAGTTAGAAATATGAACGAACCGTGGACACCTAGTATTTTGTGTAATTCGTGCCATGTAAATCTTACTCGATGGAGTAGTGGAAGCATGCGGTAAGTACTTTACAACTAGTGTATTACAATGTTTTGTGGAATAAAACGTTTTAATTTTAGACATCACTTGCAATTTGGAATGCCAACGATTTGGAGACAACCATTCATTCACTATACGGACTGCTATTTTTGTCTAAGTTAACAGATTGGAGTAGGAAGGAGCATTCGCTGGAATTACGCTGAAGTAAAATATGTCACTTTGCCAGTTGCACATTCGGAAACAATACCAATTCCCAAGTGTCCAAATATATCTAACAGCCTAATTACGGAAACATCATCAAGTTCAACTGAGTATTCAACTCTGAGCGATTGAAGTTTGAGTCAGAAGTCATCGCTTTTAACTCAGTTTCAACTCAATGATCTAGTGAGAGATTTGGAACTGACCAAAGATAAGGCAGAACTACTTGCATCTCGGATGAAGCAGTAAAATATTTTGGCTCCAAATGTTAACATATCATATTATAGAGTCCGTGATATACCTTACAAACAATTTTGTACAACTGTGGATAACAAATGCTTTTGCAAGGACATTCCTGGATTGTTCGAGGAACTGAATCAAACATACAATTCAAAGGAATGGCGGTTATTTGTTGACAGCTGTAATGAAAGTTTGAAAGCAGTACTTTTGCACAGCGGCAATCAGAAACCGTCGATTCCCATTGCTCATGCTGCTAACACTTAGGAATCATACGAAACAATAGTTAAATTAATAAAATATATAAAATATGAACGATATGACTGGAAAATTTGTTGCGATTTAAAAGTAGTTGGGATGTTATGTGGAATGCAAGGCGGATGTACAAAATATTGCTGTTTTTTATGCCTCTGGGATAGCCGTGCTCGCGAAGATCATTGCAGAAGAAAGAAATGGCCAACAAGAAAACACATTACATTGGGGGAAAACAACATAAAATACACACCTCTCGTCCAAAAAGAAAACATTATTTTGCCACCACTGCACATTAAGCTGGGGCTTTTTAAAAATTTTGCAAAAGCCTTAAGGAATGATGGCAATTCACTCTCATATTTAAAAAGTTTATTTAAAAGTCTTTCTTTTCAAAAAATCGAAGAAGGCGTTTTTGATGGGCCTAAAATAATTAATGTGATGAAAGATGTAAATTTCGAATCATATTTGACGTCGGATGAAATTGCAGCATGGAGGTCATTTAAGCTTATAGTTTCAAATTTCCTTAGATCCAATAAAAGCCCGCAATATGAAACAATGATTAATGATTTGTTAAAAAATTATGAAAAAATTGGTAAGAAATATATTTTTCTATATTTATGTATGTACCACATATGTATGTATTCTTATAACTTATTTTTTGCTCTATGTATTCCAACAGGTGTAAGAATGTCCCTCAAAATTCATTACTTGCATTCTCATTTAAACCTTTTCCCCGAGAATCTTGGCGACGAAAGTGACGAATATGGCGAAAGGTTTCGCCAAGAAGAAATGAAGTCCATCGAGCGGCGGAAAGAATGATGGGAGATTATATTTGGTTCCTCTTTAGAGAAACCGATTCCGAAATCTACAAACGTCAACAAAGGACTCACAATTACTTCTAATGGAACTGTAACATGTAAATAAGCTCAAAGATACATAATATAAATAAAAGTAACAAATAAAATCGCTATTTAAACAAAAATTAAAAAAAAAATATTTTTTGAAGTTCTCTTACCTCTACTATAACATTATACATTAATCCATTTTTGAAAAAAATCTACTTTTTCCAATTTGTTGAATGACTGTTACTAAACCACTGTTCCTAAGTGAAAGAGATATTTCACAATTTAACGTATAAGTCGACCTTATCGGGCATATACTCCAAAAATTATAGTGCAAATACTACGACAATAATAGTATTTTTAATAAACAATTAAAAAAAAAATTTATCCATAAGAAAGTTTTGGCATTGATTTTATAAAGGGTGTCCCAAGAAGAGCGCAATTTTTTAATTACTGATGCAGCAATTGAATTGTTTCTCTGGCTGTATGACATGTGGCGCCGTCTTGTTGGAACCACATGCCCTCCACATTCATTTCTTCAATTCTAGGCAAGAAAAAACTGGTTATCATTTCACGATACCGAACACCATTGACTGTTTGCGCTTGACCTGCCTCAAAGGTCCAATGATTCCTCCAGCCCAAAAACCACACCACACAGTGACACGTTGAGGATGCATTTGCTTCTCGTGAATCACTCGAGGATTTTCCGCACCCCAAATGCGACAATTCTGCCTATTGACGAAGCCATCAAGATGAAAATGGGCCTCGTCACTGAAGATGATTTTATCGGCAAAATCAGCATTTTCATGTTGTCTCTCCGATACCCAATTAACGAACTCCCTTCGCTATCCTTCTCCATTTGTACTAACCTCGTACCTTCTACTAACAAACAATAACAATTATTCAAATGTCAAACAATGACACTTCGAATGTTGCGAGATTTAAAAATTGCGTTCTTCTTGGGACACCCTTTCTAACAGTATGCCACAATCTATACAAAAAAATAATTCTTAGGTCTGCGACACAAAAATTTTTTTTATTTGTTGCATAGTGTAATTAAGAAGAACTACCAACCAAAACCATATTTCAAAATTTTAGAAATAATTTTAAAAAAACTGTAATCTCCCTATACAATTTTTGATGAAATATTTCTCCATAAAGGAATTCTTCATTCAAATGTATGAAACGTTTCTCTCAGTGTACAGTTAGCTCTTGATGACCTCTGAATTTTTGTTTAATGTTTTCATGATTCTCGAGATTTGAGAATAAAATCATATGATTTGCTTAAAATTTGGTTTTATTGCTCATTTATTTGATATAACCGCAGTATGTGTCTGAAATGATTTCTACTTCTTTTAATTCTTCATCTAAATATGTCCAAACCTGACATTTTATATAGAGCCAGTTTCAAGGGGTCAACGGCTGCAGGGTTGAAACAACACTTCATCCGATTAGAGATCTCAGTATATTTCTTTTTAATTCGGATTCTTAAATGTGCTTTGCACGATTCTAACTTCAAAGTGATTTCACTGAAATTCGCGGAGCTTTGAACTGACAGACAAACGGTCACGTCTGAATTCAATTCAGTAGTCTAAGTGGTTTTAGCAATAGTCTTGTTTTTCTAATGTATAAAAACATCTGATTATCATATAAAGTGCGAAGAAAAACCTAAATATTATGTTCAAATTACGGAAATTATCTAAAATGTTGTCCTGTTCATTCAGAGATGGTAGACGTGACCCTCGTAAAGTCATTTTTGTTTTTTGCCATCCAAAAGTCGACAGTTGTATAGCAAATCACATTGTTTTATTTCCAGTTTCCTGAAGCATCCAGTTTCTGAAGCCAACACGGATTTTTTATAGTTTAAAAATTAAACAAGTATTTAAGCAAAACACAAAATTCACGCGTTCAATGAATGATTCAACGAAAATCAACTGAAATTTAATGTTAAAGCCGTCGAAAGATATAATTTTTGGGGAATATTTGGAATTTGATAATAGAGCATTTTAATTTCTGCGAATTCCACTAAGAACTCTTCCCCAGCCATCCACCTATGGAGGTGGTGGCAATGACAGAACTTGAACTCATTCAGTGCAGTGTAATTATAACTAAATTCATTTCACTCTTTACTCGGAACAAATAAGGAGCGCGCGCGCATGCGTGTCTCTGTGCACTTGAGATTTTTTGAGGAGGTGATACTACTGACACCACCACTACCTGCCGATAGACTTGTTTCATCAATTACGTTTTGTTGGTGGCGGAAAAACTACATTCCTTCTACCTTCAACCGCTCGGAAGTTGTTGTGTTGTATTATACTTAATTATCCAAAAGTACTTTTGGAATTTCCGGTTTGTGGCTTCTTGATTGGGAAGCAAGTATGTGAACGAACAGCCTCACTACGCATCAAATGAAGTCTGACTGACTTATGACTTATTAGAGACAATTGGCATTAACAAAATTGAAAAAAAAAAAACGCAATTCCACACATGAGGTGTGGCCGAGTACAGAAGATGAGTCTGCTAATGAACTGAGTTATTGACATTATTTCCATACACACTAAATGCATTACTTTGTCTTCGGTTGAATAGAAACAAATCACCATAAATTAATATATGAACAAGCAAGGTAGTTTTGAGTCAAGTAAAAATGGCAATGGAATTTGGCATACCCCAGGGGATATACCAAGATGCCACAGCAATTGGGAACAGTTTGCCCTATTTGTAGTTAGACCACAAGTTCACGGGGTTTTAGTAATCAATTTTCGATATTTTTGGTATACAGAATTGGAAAAATCTACAATACAAATTTGAGTCGTGTGCAGCTACTTATGTTGTTTTCAACCCAAAAGCGGGAAATTCATAACAATCCGTAACATAACCTAACATCAGCATAGCAGCACACAACTAAACCATATATAATAGGCATGTTTTGGTTACAAGCTATTGATTATTGTTTAGAACTTTGCAACGAAAACAACTGACTTCCAATAACTGGCGCATAAGCAGTAAATGTCGGATTTCCTCTATCTGGTAGCAATGTTGTCATTAGTTGCGAAGAAAGAACAGTGTGAAACAGACAAAAAATTCGTGAAATGTATTTATAAAACATAAATATACTATTCTATGTTCAATTGTTTACACTCTTTTTGCAAATATTGAAATAATTTTCCATTTTTGTTCTTCTTCTTCCCGTTAATTCACAATAATTGACAATAATCTCTCCAAAAATGAGATGCCATACTGCGTAATAGGGGATGCCCAATCTGGCAGCACCATACTCGATTAAGACAGGAACACAAGCACCAAACTTCATCGGGAACTAATAATGCTTAAAAGTGCTTAGCTACCATAAAAATTAAGCACCTATGATGGTGTAACGAAAACACGCCTATTATGTTTGTCGGGATTACTTAATAAGCTACAACTTGCATCGATTTTCTTCGGAATGATGTCATTTTATTTACGACAGACTTAACGATAGAATATAAATATTTGTGAATTTTTCGATGTTTTTAAGAGGTTTTTATAATAAAATTCTTAAAATTTTCTCAAAATATGGAATTTTTTCGCAATATCAGAAGAAGATGAAGGCTACTTAATTTAGGATTCTTTAAAGCTCTACTGAACCAATTAGGTTAACTGATTCTCGAGTTATGCTAAAATATGTTGTTCAACCTCTATTTTTTTACATGTTTAACTTTCTTTTTAAGCAAATTAAAAATATCAAAAATACAACAAGTAAAAGCGTTATGTTCTCACATACCTCCACCATGCATTGCATTCAATTCTATTACTGGACAAATCTTTGGATATGGAGCACATCATGAAACGATCCTTTTTGTTTGAGTAAATTATTAAAAAAACGAACGCTGCAATTTTTAGGCCGCAATTTCTTTAGCCAAACTCTTCACCTGAAATGTGGTATTTATGGCTTAAAATATCTTTTTTGAGAGCTATATCTACACGGGGACTACAACAAAATAAAATTATATGTGTATAAATTTTATTGAGATGAATTCTTGCCAAAATAGAATATAAACTGCAAAGTTTAGCCAAATTTCGTAGAGGCCTTTTTGGGAGCGACAGCTATAGGTGGACTATAACAAAATAAAATTGATTTAAAAATTGTTACTACAATAAATTCTTGTCTTAATTAAATATAAACTGCAAAGATTCAGTTAAAATGCTTAGAAAATATGGTATTTATGGATTAAATACGTATATTTTGGAGCGACCTCTATAGGATGACTATAACAAAATATGAACTGATTTGTAAAATTTTTGCTGTGATGAATTCTTGTCCAAATATAATACAAACTGCAAAGTTTCTGCTAAATTGCTTTAAAATGTGGTATATATGGCTCAAAACCCGTATTTTGGAGCGACCTCTGGAGCTATATCAAAACATTGGCCCATTTGCAATCCCAAACAACCTGCAACTATAAGAAATATTTCTACCAAATTTGATCAACTTAGCTCTATTATTACGGACTGTAGCCTGATTACAACAGACGGATGGACGGACAGGGCTAAATCGTCTTAGAATTTTACGACGATTAAGAATAATATACTTTATGGGCTCTCAGATAAATATTTATAGGTGTTACAAACGGAGTGACAAAATGAATATACCCCCATCTTATGGTAGAGGGTATAAAAACATGTTTAATGTTGACAAGAAAACGCACATTATTATCCCCTCACCTTAGAGAGGAGGGTATATATCATTAGCTACGAACCAAAAGTGTAACACATCGAAGGAGTGACCTAAGACCCTAAGTATGCTCGGCGGATATCCGTTTTGGGCCATTTTAAGTCGAATGATCAATGTCCGTCCGTCTGTCTCTCTGTCTGCTGGCTGGTGCGCACGATAACTCTCGAAAGGAGAAACCGATTGACTTAAAATTTGGTATATGGTAATATTTTCTTCTATCTTAGGCTAAGTTCGAAAATGGGCCATATTGGTCCACTCCTTCTAGTACCTCCCCCACAAAGGGTTAACATTTAGTGAAATATTGATTAGTTAATAATTTCTATACTACTTATTTGAATTCTCTGAAATTCTACGCATAGTATTAGTTTATTAGTCACTATTACCTCGAGAAAAATAGGCGAAGTTACCACGCTAATTTTGGTACCTCCCACACAAATGAATAATTTTTAACCAAGAGTTAATAGCTTTTAACTTTATTACCAGTGCATACAAAGACTTGAAATTTTGTACAATGAAATGGTATAATAGTACCTACAATACAGTGAAAAATGATCACTATTGCCACGCCCCTTTTGGTACCTCCCGCACAAATGAACCATTTTGTAGTACCTGAAATTATGTACAGTGTACGAGTAATGCTTTTACAGTACCTAGTGTCTAGAGAAAGGTGGTCGTTATTTGCACACTCCTTTTGGTACCTCCCAAATGGAGGTACTTAACTTTTGGTGGACCATTTTACACCAAAAGTTAACAGCTTATAACTTTAATACCAGTACATACTTTAAGGTTATTAAATGCAATTTAAATTGACAATAATTTTATTAAAACAAAAAATTACGAATATTTTTTTGGGACTCAAGGTGAGGGGATTTATAAGTCGGTTTACCCGACTGAACTTACTTACTTTTTTATATCCTGACTTTAGTGATACGAGAGTATATATAGGGTGATCTAAGTAGAGATACTTTTTCCAATAGCCTTTTTTTGACAGATCACGTGTGAGTCGTGTCATGTTGTCATGTTCTTTTTGTTAAGTATTGTTAGGCATTTCATCATACAAATTATTCAGTTTTATTATCAAAATAATCGTTTGCCAACTGCGCTAAGTCAATTTTTTTAATCAAAAAAAAAACACTTTCCAGTCACCATGAGCAATATTTTAGCTCTCGTTAAGAGCTATATTTTTACCATTGACCGATTCCCGATCGGACGTACCAGAATCATCGGTCCATATTTCTGGACCGATTGCCGGTGAGAACGTAACCGTCAATGGCGACCGTTATCTTGCTATGATAACCGACTATTTGATGCCTGGAATTTAAGCTCGTGATCTCGGCCACATTTGGCTTCAACGAGACGGCTCCACTTCCCACACATCGCATCAATCAATGGATTTATTGAGAGAACACTTCGGTGAGCAGATAACTTCACGTTTTGGGCCGGTCGATTGGCCACCAAGATCGTGTGATATCACACCGTTAGACTTTTTCCTGTGAGGATATGTAAAGTCTAAAGTTTATGCGGACAAACCCGCTTCGATTCAGGCCTTGGAGCAAACATCACGCGTGTCATTCGCCAGTTACCAGTTGAAATGCTCGAACGAGTCATCGAAAATCGGACTCATCGGATGGACCATCTGAGACGTAGCCGCGGCCAACATTTAATAGACATAATCTTCAAAAAATAAATGCGAAAGAATGTTCTTTCAAATGGAAATAAACATTCCCCATTCAATTTGAATTTTCTGTGTTTCTTTAAAAAAGTAGGGAACCTCGAAATAGATCACCCCTTATAATTTGCTATGGGCCAAAAGTGTAACAACTCGAAGGACTGACCTAACCCCATGTATGTTCGGCGGATATTCGTTTTGGGTCATTTTAAGTCAAATTAGCAATGCCCATACGTCCGCCTGTCTGTCTGCTTGCTGGTGCGCACGATCACTCTCGAAAGGAGTAACCGATTGACTTCAAATTTGGTATGCGGTAATATTTGAGTTCGAAGATGGGCTATATTGGCCCACTTCTTCTAGTACCTTCCCCACAAAGGGTTAAATTTTAATGAAATATTGATTCTTTAATAACGTCTATACTTCTTATTCGAATCTTCTGAAATTCTACACATAGTATAAGTTTATTAGTCACCTCGAGAAAAATCCCACCTCCCACAGAAATGGACCATTTTGCACCAAATGTTAACTGCTTATAACTATATGGTTTTCCAATAAGAGTGATATGATTTCTTTGAAAAAAACACACTTATTTTTAAGGAAATTAATTTTTTTTTATTTAATGTGAAGTACAATCGATACAATTAAGTTCTAAATATAACGTCATTCAAATGGCCTCTACGACTTCTTCTGCAGAAACGAATTCGATGAACCTAATTGTCGAGCAATTTTTCCACTAAATCAAGTCGTATGTCATACATGGCACGTTCAATATTGACTTGTAAAGCTCGAAGAGAGTCTGATTTATTTCGAAAGACCAATGACTTCAAATAACTCCACAAGAAATAGTGTAATGGTGTTAAATCACAACTTCTTGGAGGCCATTCAATATCAGAATTTCGTGAAATAATCGAATCTCCAAACTTTTCTCGCAACAATTCAATTGTTTCATTTGCTGTGTGGCACGTAGTCAGTCAATCAGTCAATGGAATACAAATAGCACTTAATGAAAGCTAAAATATTGCTCATGGGTGTTAAGGTCGTAGGTCGACTAAAAAGTGTTTTTTTATTTAAAAAATGGACTTAGCATCATTTTCAAATGTGAACGGAAAGTTTATTTATGCTCTATCTGCTTAACGGTATGTCGGATTGGGAATCGGCCAATGGCGAAAAAGAAACCTCTTAACGAGAGCTAAAATATTGCTCATGGGTGTCAGGGTCGTAGGTCGACTGGAAAGTGTTTTTTTTTTGGATTTAAAAAAAATGGACATAGCGCAAGAAAAGTTGCAATTGGAGAACGATTATTTTGATAATAAAACTAAATAATTTTTAAACGTTGTTCCTGCGTATATTTCTCCGCGATGAAATTTTAAACTCTACTGAATACAATGAAAAACAAATGACAGATCATGACATTTGAGGTATGTTAAAAAAATATCGCGAATTTTTTAATTTTTCAAAAAGTATTAATTTATTCATGAATATCTATTTTGTCCCCTTCGGATATAATACATTTCTGCCAACGTTTTTTTCAATCCTCGAAGCACTTCAAATAATCATTTTTTGTGATCTTGTTCAGCTCCTCCTTCGTCTTTATCTCCTCAATCGTGGCGTAGCGTCGTCCTTTCATGGGCCTTTTCAGTTTTGGGAACAAAAAATAGTCACAGGGGGGCTAGGTCAGGGGAATACGGTGGCTGCGGCACCATTAATGTGTTGTTTTTGGCCAAATATATGCACACAAGCAACTATGTGTGTGCAGGGGCATTATCGTGGTGCAAAAGCCAGTTTTTGTTCTTCCACAAATCCGGGCGTTTTTGGCGGATTGCTTCGCGCAATTTGCGCATAACTTGCAGGTAATATTCTTTATTGACCGTACTACCCTGTGGCAAGAACTCATAATGCACCACGCCCCTGCAATCAAAGAAAACTGTGAGCATTTACGTTCGACCGAACTCGGGCGTCCGGCATGCTGTTCGTCCTTCGCATCTTCTCGGCCCTCTAAGAACATTTTGTACCACCGATAAACGTTGCTTTGGTCCAAGGTAGCTTCACCATGTGCCACAGTCAACATTCGGAGTGCGTCAGCGCACTTTATTTTGTTTTTCACACCAAATTTGATGCAGATTCTTTGATCCATTTTCTGAAATATATAAAAATCAAAGACAAGTTAAAACACATCCAAGCACAACAGCTGTAAAACATTAACTAAACATTAAAAATGGCCGACCTTGTCAGCATAAGTAAGGGACATGAGTACCAACATAACGCTACAAAAATATCAAAAATCAAATACTCGTAGCCCGTAGAAATTAAAAATTCGCGATATTTTTTGAACATACCTCGTATATAATTTGCTGTCTGTCTGTCTGCTGGCTGAATGTGAGCGGAGAGTTGAGGACTGCGCCGACTAAGTTTGTACAAGCCCTACTCCATCTACTACCCATTGTCATTGTGGCCAGAGAAGTTGCCACCAGAGCGATATTACTATGTGGGAACCGACCGAGTGGAATATGTATATACAAACGGTTTGCACCTTCGGGAGGAACTTCACCACTAAGATACCTTCGAGAGAGGTATGGGTTCGCAGAACACCTGGAAATATAACACCTTCACATCTACACAGATGGTTCGAAGCTTGATGATAAGGTTGGCTTCTGAGCACACTACACTGAAACAAATATTGACCTGAAATTAAAAACAATTTTGCTCTTAAACCAAAGATTTAATATGTCTTTGTTCGAAGCATAAATTTCTTTCAAATTATGAACATTTACTTGATTTCAAAGAAATGTTCATTCGTTTAAAGTAAAATTCCTTACTTCTATGATAAGATGTTCATAACACTATGTCATGTTGACTTTAACGTTACGTTATATAATTAAAGAAATAATAATTGATTGTAGTACAACTGTCATTAGCTCAAGTATAAATTTTAATAGTCTGTAAGATTTTTTCCTTAAATTTTTTGAAGTTCTCATGTCATGTTTCTAAAGACAATATAACATTACTTTTCAGTCCTGTTTTTTGGTAACGTTGAATTAAGAATTAGTTATCTTTTAAGTTAAGAGATCATTTTTGCAAATTTGAGAGTAATAGTGAGAGTTACAGTGAAGTTTGTTTGGAATTGTTGAAAACAGTTCTTGTGGAGCGATTGTAGAAAAAGGTTGTGTGCGCTTGTCCGACGGGACATTTTTAATTCTACCTTAATAGCAACAATTTCGGCGGCTGTTTGTCGGCAGTGTGTGAAAGTGATAAGTTCACATAAAAATGCAAAACATGTGACGTCTGTATAAAAACATGATAATTATAATTGAAAATTATTGATATTTAAGCGGATTATTGATATTTATCGCGTATTTGCAGAAAGAAAAATTATATAATTTAGAAACAGTTAGAACTTGTTTTCCCCTGAAAACTTTTAGAAACTGGACACCATATTTTCATGTTTTGCTACGATATGTCATAGTATATAATTTCGAAGTGATTCAAAAATGTTGATGTGAACAAGTCTTAATTAATAAGAAATATTTACATATGTTCATTTTATAATTTTTTATATATGTTATAAAATTTACTAAGGCTGATGGCAGACCCAAATCAAGAATCAATTTTGTTGCGTGAGTGTACAGCGTCTGCAAAGTGTTTTCTCATTAGAAAGTCGAACCGAAAGCGATAATTTCAGCAAGAGAGCGCGTTGTGAGGCGTTTCTAGCATAGTTTTGCTTCGTCAGAACACAAATGCAAGAGGGTCCACATGACTATATTCTCTATCTCTCTGCAGTCGGCCTGACATGTTGTGGCATGGTTTATGCCAGGGAGTGCCAAATTTATTTTGCTTGTGTATTAGTGAGTAAGGGAGAGTAAACAATTTGAGAAAAATAATTTTTTACAGCCATAGCAAAATGTTAGTAAAAGGAAATGATAAAGATCATCAAATACACCTGGATAGAAATGGTTTAAAATTTAAGCCTTATCTAACAAGGTGTATTTGACAGCCATTTCGTTGCACAATTCGATAAGTCCATTTATTACCTTAATTTACATATTTTGTGCCATTTTATATTACAATACCATTTAATATAGCAAAATAAACAGTATCCAAGTTTTTTTTTGGCCTAAAAAGTCTAAAAGTAGCTCGATTTTTTTAATAACACATACAAATACATTCGCCCTTGTGATGACAATCGCGTGACTTCAAATCGCAAAAATGTCCCCTTCAATTTTAATGGTCTTCGAAATTGAATTTGAATTATTTTTCACTGTAATTAATAATTTGATTTTAATAAAACCAAATTGTTGTGCTAAAAAAGAATTCAGAACATGCATTTTGCGACTTGAAATCACAATCGCCAATTTTAGGGGAATGCGATTGCCATCACATGGTCGATTATGTCTATTTTTTACGTTAATTTACATATTTTGTGCCATTTTGTACTAAAATAACATTAAAAATAGCAAAATATCCCAGCAAAAAAAGAGCATCCAAAGAAGCAATAAAAATCCCCAACTTATGATCCGGAAGTTGTTCTAATTTGGATTTTCACCAATGAATTTAACAAGGGCTTGTCGCGCCGGGGAAGTACTTATTTGTCACCACTTTTGCACCACTCCTTTTAAAGCACTGTAAGATTTGCTTTTTTGGTGTTGTATTTATTTGATGAATGTATGTCGTTCTTGTTAACATCTTTGGGTCCGGTGATAATTCTCTTTTAAAGGAATACAAATGTTGAGCCTTCCTAACATAAGGAAGGTAGACATAATTTACTATTGGCCAAAGTGATCATATATATGTATGTTCAGGACATTTTAAGATGTTTGTAAACCGTATGGTATGGCTGGCTCTTGAAAAGTGTGACCGAGTGACTCCATAGTGTAACTTCTAGTAACATTTTGGCAAATGGTCAACATTCTCAGTTATAAAAAAGTATTTTTTATTCTACACTGTAATACATAGCACACTGGTGCGGCGCTACGTATTTTCCGTAGCCCCGGTCCAGAAATAATTCAAGTATTTGTCAACATCTTCAAACAATTTATTTGAAAACCAGTAAGGAAACCCAAAAGTTGGGCGGAGCCGACTATATGATGCCCTACACCAAGGTAGATTTACTTGGGTAGTATTTTCACGCCACGTTTTTCCATAGGTCACAAAATATGAACTTAAGAAGCATGCATATTCTCATATATCAACATTTTTGGAAAGGATAATGTGTTATTAATAAATTCCGTTTTTATCGCAATCCAATTTACTACAATTAAAATATTTCGTAGCGTACTTTAAAATGACTTAATTATATTTTAATCGACTATGAAAAAGTATACTTTTAGGTCTGATTAATCGACCTAGTCGACTGAAAAGAAATTTGAATGATGAAAAAATGAAAGTCGACTTTCAGTTTCCAGAACCATTCACTAATTCTTATTACCCGCCATACAAATATATATTTCTTCCGATTTTGATCTTTAGCACTATAGAAGCAGTATTTCACATATGTTTCATATACCCCATATATATGTTCCTTCCGATCTGGGCTTTTATCACTTCAGAAGCTTTATTTTACATCCAATCGTTTTGAAATTAATTAATAATTTATACCCCAAAATTACATTTTGGTTAGTTATTTAGAAGAACTTCATTAAATTTCGAAAAAAATTTCGTACTTATGATTTGGAAGTTCATATAATGTTATTCTTTTGGAAGTACTTCTTTTATTTTTTGCTGGGATATGTTGTATTACATATAAGGCATTGGATGTTACCAAAAGCATTTTTGACCACACAATATTTTTTGAGAGTCATTAAGTTTTTTCTGTTACCTTGAAAAAAAATATCGTGGCATCCGCTGGACATGTACACTTGTCGAAGTCTCATCGACGGCTAAATGAAAGAGCATAAGAATATGTGTGAGGTGGTGGATGTACAATTGGGCAAAGAAATGGCAATCCCTGTCTTAAGCAGTGACTTTGAGCAATTTTTGCATTGCACTGCTTCGGCGTGTGGTCTGCCGTCAGCCTAAGATTGTTTTTAATTCTCGTGATTCTAACTATGATATTCTCCCGGCTTCACGACCATTTTGTTTATATATTATTATAGAAACAAGTATTTTATACATGGCGGTGTATAAATATGTATTAAAAATTGGCAGCACTCATACTGGATCATGATTTCTGAGCCGTGACACTCGTTATCAACAGTTCTGCTGCAATTGTATTAATTCTCTTTAAAATAAATGCTAAACATTTTCAGATATTGCAATTTTCAGAAATTTTACGACGTTTTTAAATATAAACCAGTAAGGAAAGGCAGAAAGTCGGGCGGGGCCGACTATATAATACCCTACACCTCCCTAACAATGCGATAAGGGTCATTGCCATAATAATTTGGAATAATTGGTAAATGGGTAGAAACATATTATCTAATTCTGAAACGATAATCGCTAAATTAAGCAATATTCGTTTCTAAATTGAGAAACATCTTTCTGGAAAATTTTAATGATCGGAAGTAAAATACAACTTATATAGCGCTTTGATACCAAATCAGGAGGAACATATATATGGAGGTTATATTTAAATCTGAACCGATTTCCCTGAATACTCATTTATGTAAACAGACCTCCTTCTGTCGATCGGACATAAAATACATACTGATCGGATATAAAATACAGTCTCTACAGCGCTTACATGTGAAATCGGGGGTAACGTATACATATATGGGGGGCTATATCTAATTCTGAACCGATTTTCTCCGAATTTGGCAGTATTCCTTCATGTAGAAAGAAATTTGTTTTATCCGAATTTCGCACTGATCGGATATAAAATAACATTTTTACAGCGCTCACATGTCAAATCGGGGGTAACGTATATATGGGGGCTATATCTAAATCTGAACCGATTTCTTCCAAATTTAAAAGTGTTCATTCATATAATAGGAAACCTCTTTCTGACGAATTTCATACTGATCGGATATAAAATACAGTTTTTACAGCGCTTACATGTGAAATCGGGGGTAACATATATATGGGGGCTATATCTAAATCCGAACCGATTTTCTCCGAAATTGGCAGTATTCCTTCATGTAACAAGAAACCTCTTTCTGCCGAATTTCGCACTGATCGGATATAAAATACAGTTTTTACAGCGCTTACATGTCAAATCGGGGCTAACATATATATGGGGGCTATATCTAAATCTGAACCGGTTTTCTCCGAATTTAGCAGTATTCCTTCATGTAATACGAAACCTCTCTTTGCCGAATTTCGCACTGATCGGATATAAAATAACATTTTTACAGCGCTTACATGTCAAAAAAAAAAAAAAAAAAAAAAAAAAAAAAAAAAAAAAAAAAAAAAAAAAAAATCGGGGGTAACGTATATATAGAGGCTATATCTAAATCTGAACCGATTTCTTCCAAATTTAACAGTGTTCATCCATATAATAAGAAACCTCTTTCTGCAGAATTTCATACTGATCGGATATAAAATAAAGTTTTTACAGTGCTTACATGTCAAATCGGGGCTAACATATATATGGGGGCTATATCTAAATCTGAACCGATTTTAACCAAATTCAATAGGGATCGTCCTTGGGCCAAAAAAAAAGATACGTGTAAAGTTTCGTCGAGATCGGACCATAATTGCGACCTGTACTTTGATTACAAGAATACATGCACAGACGGACAGACGGACATAGCTAAATCAACTCAGAAAGTGATTCTAAGTCGATCGGTATAATAAACGATGGGTCCATTTCTTCTCCTTAAGGGTGTTACAAACAAATGCACAAAGTTATAATACCCTGTACCACAGTGTGGTGTAGGGTATAAAAATATTTGAATTACGTTTAAAATTGTAAAGTTATATCGCAGTTATAATGGAACACAATTTTTAAAACACAAATTTATAGTTTCAGGTTAGTTATACCTAGAATATTTTTCTCTCTAATATCAGTACGACGATATCCATCGCAATCTATCACAACAACAATGATTTGGTCACCTAGCGTCGTATTTCGAGCAATATTAAATACGTTTGAAAATATTGAATAATAAAATTGCTGAAGGCTGCATCTTTTGAATCATTCAAACTCCTGCATTGATTTCAAAAGATATATTTTTATATTAATATATATTTTTAAATATCTTTGTACCATGTCCCGATGGTATATGTTTATGCAAATTGGAGGGACAAAAATCATCTTCAGAAAAAAATTTAGAATTTCGATGTTGTTGACGAAGAATTATACTTACACGCTTTTCTACTAGGAACAATTTTGCAAAATATCATTTATTTGTTCATTAGAATAAATATTCTCTCTAATATGAAGAAAAACTAGACTAAACACAATGGTTAAGGGTATCGTCAGGTAGGTATGCTGTGGATCATACTGAATAAACTGTTTATCAAAATCAAATGTTTAAATAAAGAAGCAAATAATAAAAATTAATATGAACGTGTAAACAAATAATTAAATAAAAAATATTTTTTTCACTTAAGGGAAATACATCATGCGCTTGGTTTAATTACAGAATGTACTTAATCTAAAATAATTGTATGTATTTAATGTAGGCACAAGGCGTAATTGATTCAAAAATGTGAAGTCTTTCATCGAAGTATAAGGCGTAATTCTTTCAAAGACGTTTGCTGTTCTGATTTAAAGATGATTAATGACTTTAATTGTCGTACAAGATGTACTTATTTTAATAGTATTTGTCTTTGGTGCCAAATCAAAGAAAAAATCTTAAGAGTTAAGAAAAGTTTCAATGATTTTCAGTACACTTTTTGTTCAGTGTATGAAGAACTTAGTCTGGCTACAGGTAACTTTGAGTTTTTAAATCAATTAAATTGGTTCGCCGGGAGAGGCTAGGGATAACTTATGTTTTCCCTTACTTCCGTGTGGTAGTAAAAAGAACTATATAGTCTGACTGAGCCTGTTATACATGCTGTCACTCATAACCCAACCCAACCCAACCCAACCTAACCTAACCCAGCCTAATCTAATCTAATCTAATCTAATCTAATCTAATCTAATCTAATCTAATCTAATCTAATCTAATCTAATCTAATCTAATCTAATCTAATCT
Source organism: Eudasyphora cyanicolor (assembly GCA_963930755.1). Classification (NCBI taxonomy): domain Eukaryota; kingdom Metazoa; phylum Arthropoda; class Insecta; order Diptera; family Muscidae; genus Eudasyphora; species Eudasyphora cyanicolor. The sequence continues at coordinate 269,768,626 of OZ005735.1, forward strand.
AATCTAATCTAATCTAATCTAATCTAATCTAATCTAATCTAATCTAATCTAATCTAATCTAATCTAATCTAATCTAATCTAATCTAATCTAATCTAATCTAATCTAATCTAATCTAATCTAATCTAATCTAATCTAATCTAATCTAATCTAATCTAATCTAATCTAATCTAATCTAATCTAATCTAATCTAATCTAATCTAATCTAATCTAATCTAATCTAATCTAATCTAATCTAATCTAATCTAATCTAATCTAATCTAATCTAATCTAATCTAATCTAATCTAACCTAACCTAACCTAACCTAACCTAACCTAACCTAACCTAACCTAACCTAATCTAATCTAATCTAATCTAATCTAATCTAATCTAATCTAATCTAATCTAATCTAATCTAATCTAATCTAATCTAATCTAATCTAATCTAATCTAATCTAATCTAATCTAATCTAATCTAATCTAATCTAATCTAATCTAATCTAATCTAATCTAATCTAATGTAATGTAATCTAATCTAATCTAATCTAATCTAATCTAATCTAATCTAATCTAATCTAATCTAATCTAATCTAATCTAATCTAATCTAATCTAATCTAATCTAATCTAATCTAATCTAATCTAATCTAATCTAATCTAATCTAATCTAATCTAATCTAATCTAATCTAATCTAATCTAATCTAATCTAATCTAATCTAATCTAATCTAATCTAATCTAATCTAATCTAATCTAATCTAATCTAATCTAATCTAATCTAATCTAATCTAATCTAATCTAATCTAATCTAATCTAATCTAATCTAATCTAATCTAATCTAATCTAATCTAATCTAATCTAATCTAATCTAATCTAATCTAATCTAATCTAATCTAATCTAATCTAAACTAATCTAATCTAATCTAATCTAATCTAATCTAATCTAATCTAATCTAATCTAATCTAATCTAATCTAATCTAATCTAATCTAATCTAATCTAATCTAATCTAATCTAATCTCATCTAATCTAATCTAATCTAATCTAATCTAAGCTGATCTAACCTAACCTAACCTAACCTAATCTAACCTAACCTAACCTAACCTAACCTAATCTAATCTAATCTAATCTAATCTAATCTAATCTAATCTAATCTAATCTAATCTAATCTAATCTAATCTAATCTAATCTAATCTAATCTAATCTAATCTAATCTAATCTAATCTAATCTAATCTAATCTAATCTAATCTAATCTAATCTAATCTAATCTAATCTAATCTAATCTAATCTAATCTAATCTAATCTAATCTAATCTAATCTAATCTAATCTAATCTAATCTAATCTAATCTAATCTAATCTAATCTAATCTAATCTAATCTAATCTAATCTAATCTAATCTAATCTAATCTAATCTAATCTAATCTAATCTAATCTAATCTAATCTAATCTAATCTAATCTAATCTAATCTAATCTAATCTAATCTAATCTAATCTAATCTAATCTAATCTAATCTAATCTAATCTAATCTAATCTAATCTAATCTAATCTAATCTAATCTAATCTAATCTAATCTAATCTAATCTAATCTAATCTAATCTAATCTAATCTAATCTAATCTAATCTAATCTTATCTAATCTAATCTAATCTAATCTAATCTAATCTAATCTAATCTAATCTAATCTAATCTAATCTAATCTAATCTAATCTAATCTAATCTAATCTAATCTAATCTAATCTAATCTAATCTAATCTAATCTAATCTAATCTAATCTAATCTAATCTAATCTAATCTAATCTAATCTAATCTAATCTAATCTAATCTAATCTAATCTAATCTAATCTAATCTAATCTAATCTAATCTAATCTAATCTAATCTAATCTAATCTAATCTAATCTAATCTAATCTAATCTAATCTAATCTAATCTAATCTAATCTAATCTAATCTAATCTAATCTAATCTAATCTAATCTAATCTAATCTAATCTAATCTAATCTAATCTAATCTAATCTAATCTAATCTAATCTAATCTAATCTAATCTAATCTAATCTAATCTAATCTAATCTAATCTAATCTAATCTAATCTAATCTAATCTAATCTAATCTAATCTAATCTAATCTAATCTAATCTAATCTAATCTAATCTAATCTAATCTAATCTAATCTAATCTAATCTAATCTAATCTAATCTAATCTAATCTAACCTAACCTAACCTAACCTAACCTAACCTAACCTAACCTAACCTAACCTAACCTAACCTAACCTAACCTAACCTAACCTAACCTAACCTAACCTAACCTAACCTAACCTAACCTAACCTAACCTAACCTAACCTAACCTAACCTAACCTAACCTAACTTAACCTAACCTAACCTAACCTAATCTGATATAGATATGTTGTAATGAAGCTATTACAGAATCAATATTACACTAAATGTTTGATGCAGAGGACCAATGCAGCCCATTTGTGAACTTAACATAACGTGTCCCAACATTTTACTGTTATAACGAACAGTTTTTCTTGTCTTATTTTTTCGCCAATAACAGATTTGTCAAAATTTTTGAATACATTATCGAATATTTCACAAAAAAATCGCTACTGCAGAGGCTGACACTAATAGCAAATGTCAATGAATGTTGTACCTATTGTAAACCGTGCAATCATTCATTTATACATTCATTCATTCATTTGAAATATAAAGAAAAATATTTGTTATTCTCCATAACATTGCAAATTACATAAAATGAAATTGGCTTATCCAAATTGTTTACAATTGAACATTCATTTGAGTAGATCTTAATCTGATTTCGTCAAATGATAAATGATATTTGCCCACAATAGACTCTGACGAACGATCGGTGGCAAGTAAAGCTCTTCGATACCTGTCGACTATTGCATAACAATAGATCCCACCCACATTCACATCGTAAACTAAGAGAGAGAGAGAAACACAACAATAAATATGTAACTAATAAATCAACAACCAAATAAAAATAAAAGAAACAAATACCAAATTAAAAAAAAATCTTACGCCGAAAACACATATCGCGACCTAAGAGCGAAAAGGCGCTAAGTCCACTTTTTGCCTAAATGTATTTTTTGAAGCGGAACGTAAGATAAGTTGGATATACATCGATTTGAAAACAAAAAGCCAAAAAAATCCTGCTTTGTCATCTTAAAAAGCTGAATCGTAAAAGCGCTAAGTCCATATACCCTTTATAAAAGCATTCATATACAGTAAGTATTTTGCTTCTCCTGTAAGATTTTAAATATTGGACTTAGCGCCTTTACACTCTTAGGTCGCGATATACGAGTACAACAAAAAAGTAAAATCACCAATGTTTGTCAAAAGTCAATATTGGAGTGTACCTACAAACCTCATGTGTTTGTTGGGTAGGTTGGGGATATATGGATGTTAGAATTAAATCCGGTTTTTGGTTTATCTATATATATAACAAGTAAGAAAGTTTCAGTCGGGTAAACCGATTAAGGTATACCCTCACTTTGTGAGTAATATAATATGGAATATTACACGAATTATTCTGTAAATTTGTATGGAGGTACCAGAAGGGGTTTAACAACAGCTGAACAGCTGTTACTTTAAATACATTCCATAAAATTATAAGCGTTTATGTGCACTGGTATATTAACGTTATAAGTTCAGTTTAGTATGATTTTGCCATTTTGTGTGGGAGGTACTAAAAGGGGCGCGGTGATAACGCCCCTTTATCACACTGGTAGAGACACTTTAAAAGCGTTACACTGTGCAAAATTTTGTTGTATTTCCGTGCACTATTTGTATTTTCACATCACAAGTCGAATGTAATTCGCGAATCATTATATTTCCAACGATTCCCAAACCAATTTTGAAAATCCCCAAAAATGGGATTGTTTGGATTTTCCCCTATATCTCTAATGTACCAAAAGCCGCGTTTCAGATTTCCTTTGCAGTTCAACTAACAACACCTTACCACATATAAATATGCCAAAAGTTTTAACATTTTAGCTTTGCGATTGGAGAAATTGTGGCTTACTTTTGAAAATTTTTATAAAATATGGTGTAAATAGGAGAAGCTTGGTACACGCTGAAAAAAAATCGCTTCTGTAGTATATTGTCCCAAACATATTCGGCTTAAAGCATATATATGTTTATGGTACACTCTCAATATATAATATTTGGTACACACAAAAATTATATAGTTGGGAAGATGTTGTTCTAAACAAATCCTTGTTTTCACCCTAATATCTTTTATTTGGGATTTTAATTCCGAAACAAAAATGTATTTAAATTTAAGTATTCCGAAAATATCGAAACTTAATTGTGTTAAGTTTTTCATTAATTTAATGATAATTTTTTAGAAATTTTTAATTGAAATCGTATAATTTTTGATAACATTAATTTACTCGAAGGATTGAAAAAAATGCTGACATGAAATTTAAAATGAGTCCCTTAAAACAGAATGCAATGCTCCTAATGGTTTTTTTGACTGGGAGAGATAATTCGAAACGAAGGAAAAATTAAAAATGAAATTAGAAAAATTCACCAAAGTTTTGAAAATCTTTCTTAAATTATATATATTTGAAGATATTATTAAACAATAATTTTATTGGTATATAAATACATATTTTATTTGAGAAAATTAGTTTGCAAATATATTTTGTTGTAATATATTAATATATGCGTTCCAAGTAAATTTTATTGATTTTCAAATAAAATTTATTTACTCAGAAATATAAAACATTTAAAAATTTGTGTTCCAAATATATTTTCTTTCGATTCAAACATATCAAAAAAGGCGATTTTGCCCCGTGTAACAATAGATATTTTTGTGTGAATATTTTTGACCCGTGCTTTCTATGAGAACATTCTCTGGAAAGTTTCCTATTAAGTGATAGTAAATATGTTAAACTTCTGTTAACTACTTCTTCTAAAACTTAAAAATACGACTGAACAAGTGCGGGGGAGGTGAATATGGTTGTTCCCCGGCAGCGCAAGTGGATTTTGGAGATAATGTCTCTTTGTAGATGAGTGGACTGTATGATACGATTGATGTTAATATTGTTGGTGAGTTATTTCTTCGTACAGAAAATAACTCGACAACAATATCAACCCAAAAGGAGAACAGAAGAATGCACAAAAGTGGATTAATAAAAAGAGGTTTAGTTTTAAAACGTTATAAATTAATTTTATTTAAAAGTAAGAAAAGGGTAGAGAAGAGTTGAGATGCTCAGCTTTGCCCGGTCCCCGAATGAAGTGAGCGAGCAAGCAAAACGTTACTTACCAAGCAACTTACTTAACGAAAGTAAATACAGGATGCAATTCCTTAATCTATTACAATGATTCAAGTACAATTCATGATCTTACTCTAATACAATATTTATCTAAGGTGTCTATACACTCAAAAACTAGAAATTCATTTATTTAAATTTATTTATTTATTTATATGAATTACAATACAAAGTAAATTTATATTCTAATTTTAAGGTCCAGGGAAAGGCCGGGTTACAAAGACCATATGGCTGAATTTCGCAGCGACAGACCAGAGCCTCTGGTGGGAATCGAACCCACGACCCCCAAACTCATAGGCGAGTACGCTACCAACTCGCCTACTGGGGCGCTCAATATTATTATTTAAATTTAATTTGTAATTATTAATATCATATAACGCACAAAATAAATAATTGGACAGTTCATATTTGTCTAACGACATATCGTCGGTGCGCCGACAAAAACTCCTATGTGTAATTTTTCGAATTTTTTATACCCTACACCACACTGTGGTACAGGGTATTATGACTTTGTGCATTTGTTTGTAACTCCCAAAAGGAGAAGAGATAGATCCATTGTTTATTATACCGATCGACTTGTAATCACTTTCTGAGTCGATTTAGCTATGTCCGTCTGTCTGTCCGGCTGTCCGTCTGTCTGTAGATGTATTCTTGTAATCAAAGTACAGGTCGCAAATATGGCCCGATCTTGACGAAACTTTACACATATCTTTTTTGTGGCCCAAGGACGATCCCTATTTAATTTGGTTAAAATCGGTTCAGATTTGGATATAGCCCCCATATATATGTTACCCCCGATTTGACATGTAAGCGCTGTAAAAATTTTATTTTATATCCGATCAGTATGAAATTCGGCAGAAAGAGGTTTCTTATTATATGAATAAACACTGTTAAATTTGGAAGAAATCGGTTCAGATTTAGCCCCAAATATATACGTTACCCCCGATTTCATATGTAAGCGCTGTAAAAAGTGTATTTTTAATCCGATCAGTACGAAATTCGGCAGAAAGAGGTTTCTTATTACATGAATTAATACTGCCAAATTTGAGGGAAATCGGTTCAGATTTAGATATAGCCCCCATATATGTATATGTTACCCCCGATTTGACATGTTAGCGCTGTAGAACTGTATTTTAAATCCGATCAGTAAAAAAATTTTCAGAAGAGGTTTCTCATTACATGAATTAACACTGCCAAATTTGAGGGAAATCGGTTCAGATTTAGATATAGCCCCCATATATACGTTACCCACGATTTAACATGTTAGCGCTGTACAATCTGTATTTTATATCCGATCAGTAAAAAAATCTACACAAAGAGGTTTCTTATTATATGAAAGGATACTTCCAAATTCAGAGAAAATCGGTTCAGATTTAGATATAGGCCCTATATATATGTTACCCCCGATTTGACATGTAAGTGCTGTAGAGACTGTATTTTATATCCGGTCAGTACGAAATTTGACAGAAAGAAGTTTCTTTTTCAATGAATGAGTATTCAAGGAAAATCCGTTCAGATTTATATATAACCTCCATATATATGTTCCTCCTGATTTGGTACCACAGCGCTATATAAGTTGTACTTTACTTCCGATCAAAATTTTCCAGAAAGATGTTCCTAATTTTTTTATATAAGCGCTATTTTAGAGACCTGAAAGGCTTCAGCGGAAATTAAAATTAAAACATTACTTAAACCAATTATTCCAAGGTAGTACCAATTATTCGAAGGTAGTACCTACCTAACATAACCTGCATATATTACTTATATTGTGTACGACCAAAAATCGGACTATTTATTGTGTTAAGGCTAATAATAACCACAGTAAATGCAAATATGTGGAATATTATTATTAGTTCAATTTTTAATTCCACACATTATATTAAACTCCTCTTTGGAATTAGCCTTGACGTAGCGGGGGAGCTAAGTACTTTCGTGAAAGAAAGGAAACTAATTATTCCAACTATTCAAAAAGAAATTCTTAATGTACATTGCCGAGGTGGTGTAGGGTATTATATAGTCGGCCCCGCCCGACTTTAACCTTTCCTTACTGGTTTTTTTATTGTCGAATTAGAACGTCCTGGCGGTCAAACGACTACCCACCATTTTGCGCTATCTTGACCGGTTCCGAAGTTACCAAAAACTCCTATGTGTATCCCTCTATAGCAATGCTCCGACAAAAACTCCTATGTGCTGTAGGCACAGCGTGTCCCAAGGGATAGAAGGTTGGCTTAGATTCACGATAAAAAACGGCTAATGAGGTTTTGTTCAGAATCATCCCTTCTATTCGACAAGGAATAGATCAAAATTGGATCTGCTTGCATTCGCGAGTTATCGCGAAAACAGTACTTTTACTCAAAACAAACTTAATAGCTTTGATTTGTAAAGAAAAACGCGGAAATTTAGAGCTGTAACACAATTTCCTTTAAATATGATTATTTCTAAGACGCTTTGTAACGTCCACGACATTTGCCATGTTTATACCCTACACCACACTGTGGTACAGGGTATTATGACTTTGTGCATTTGTTTGTAACACCTAAAAGGAGAAGAGATAGACCCATTGTTTATTATACCGATCGACTCAGAATCACTTTCTGAGTCGATTTAGCCATGTCCGTCTGTCTGTCTGTCCATGTATTCTTGTAATCAAAGTGCAGGTCGTATTTATGGTCCGATTGTGATGAAATTTAGCACAGTGCTCTTTTTTGACCCAAGGATCAAAATCCTATTGAAATTGGTCAAAATCGGTTCAGATTTAGATATAGCCCCCATATATATGTTACCCCCGATTGGACATGTAAGCGCTGTAGGAACTGTATTTTAAATCAGATCAGTACGAAATTTGGCAGAGAGAGTTTTCTTATTACATGAATAAACACTGCCAAATTCTGGGAAAATCGGTTCAGATTTAGATATAGCCCCCATATATATGTTTCACCCGATTTGACATGTAAGCGCTGTAGAAACCGTATTTTACATCCGACCTGTACGAAATTCGGCATAGAAAGTTCTCTTATTTCATGAGTAAACACTGCCATATTCGGGGAAAATCGGTTCAGATTTTGATATAGCCCCCATATATATGTTTCGGCCGATTTAACATTTAAGCGCTGTAGAAATCGTGTTTAATATCCGATCAGTACGAAATTTAACAGAGAGAGTTTTCTTATTACATGTATCAACACTGCCAAATTCGGGGAAAATCGGTTCAGATTTAAACATAGTCCCAATATATATGTTACACCCGATTTGACATGTAAGCGCTGTAGAAGCCGTGTTTTATATCCGATCAGTACGAAAATCGGCAGAGAGAGTTTGCTTATTACATGTATGAACACTGCCAAATTCTTATCGCAATGCCCATTTTCGCATTGGTAGGTAGGTGTAGGGTATTATGTAGTCGGCCCCGCCCGACTTTCTGTCTTTCCTTACTGGTTTTATATTGCGAATTTTGGGTAATCCATAAAATCGACTTACACCGACAAAGTTTTCCAAAAATATTATACCGAATTTAATAAGATTAATATATTTCCATTCTATAATCTCTGAGGAATTTCGCGAAAATGCTGATAGATTAATATCAGCATTTTCGCGAAAAATATCCCTCGACGAATAAATTTTGTACAAAAAAACATTAGTTCGGAATTATTTTACTATACAATCCTATTCTCGCGAATTAACAGTTCTAGGGAAAAGTAGTCAAAGGAAGTTTGGGAGATAAGCGAAAGGCCTACAACTCTTTCGTTGACAAACATAATTTGTAGTAATTTGGTAAGGATTTACAGTGTGTTAAAACTTTTGTATGCTTTTCACTTTATATGAGGCATATTTTGATTTGACACATTGTAAATCCCTACCAAATTATTATAATTTTTTTTTGTTAAAGAAAGACTTGTAGTCATTTTTAATATCTCCCAAACTTTCTTTGACCATTTTTTTCTAGGAGTGACCGTTCGCGTAATAATAGCATTACTCGTATATAGTTTAATAATTCTGAACTTAAATGTTTTTTGTTCGAAATTTATTCGTCGCGGGATGTTTATGGCGGAAATGTTAATGCCAATCTATCCCTCAGAAATCAAAGAATGTAAATATATTAATTTTAACAAATTCGCAATAATATTTTTACAAAAATTTTGCGGTGTAATTCGAATTTTTGGATTACATAAATTTCGCTATAGAATAATATAGCAAATATCGCGAGCATTACAAAGCATCTTACAAATGTTCATATTTATGGGAAATTATGTTATAGTTTTAAATTTCCGCGATTCAATGTAATTAAGTTCGGGTTTCTGGTTAAAAATTGTTTTTATCGCGATAACTCGCGAAAGGAAGCACATCAGACTTTGATTTCTTCTTATCTGAGTAGAGGGGATGATTCTGTACAAAACCTCATTGGCCGTTTTTAGCCACAATCCAGGCCAACTTTCGTTTGCTTGAGGTACGCTATGAAAATTCAAATATCAAAACACCTATTTGTAATTTTTTTGTTTTATAAATATTTAAAATGCTCCAAACAAAACATCCTATGTGTCGATTTTCATGAAAACCATTTACCACGTCATGGGCTTGTCACATATACGATTTTTGTTATGATATATTGGTGGTAAATAATTAAAAGAAAAATTCAAAAATCTGAGATATTAAAAATATCGCGATTTGACGAAATAGCAACGTTTTTTGTCTCTTCTAAAAACACATGGCAGTTTTCGTCGGCGCACCGACGATATACTTGTTTCCTAAAAAAATTACAAAAAATAGGATTTTTTTGAAAATATGACTTCAAGTCATATCTTTTGTGCTATTGGGACGGATTATTAATAACTACTAATAAAATATTCATACAAAAGATAAATATCCATATTCTTCCTATGAATGGATTTCAATTAACAACCTCACGATCTAGTACAATATTACTTTTAATTTTCCTTAAATTTTATGAATTTAAGGAAAATTGCAGCTCGTTTTTTTTAGGACGAAATTGCATTTTAATTAAACTCATACATAATTCAGTCAGAATTTATTTTGGTTTGGGACCATATGTTTCAGTTACTTTCTGTCTATTGCAAAAAAGTAATAGAAACAAAAACAAAAATTGGTAGAGAGTTTTAATTGCTTGGTAGAATTGACTGCAATTTCGATAGACACAACTCTATCATCTTCAGAATTCAGTAGCAATAGTGTATGTCTTTAACTTAAATCAGCTGAAATGCTTATGGAAGCAGTAAATTGAATTTAACAAGAACTGCTAACCAAACGCGCATTTTGCCGAACTAAGTCAACATACTAAAACTCTCATACCAATACATTTCTGTTTTTTTTTTGCTTGGGTTCGCATCGCGAACCACGAAAACAAATGTAGTTTTGTCAACGGCTAATGCCGACGTCATCGTACCTCAAAATTTAAAAAATATTTTTTTTTTTGGAAATACGAGTATAACTTCAAACGTCCATGACCTTGTCTTATTGGGTATATCGTATCGATTTTTTATATTTCAACATATAGCAAATTTTGTTGCCAATTCATTATTTAATCGCTTATACTTCCGCTTACATTTACACACGAGTGTCATAGGCTGCTTAATCGGTGCGTTCTCGCTTAGAAAGTAAGGAGAGATATCAGTTAGTGCCATTTCAATTGCACTTAAGCTTTAAGCGGAGTTCTAAGCGAGCCTGATGGCACATCAATAAATGCAGGCAAATTAGACGTCGATTACAGTCCGATTAGCACTTGTAAGGCAATGTTATGATGTGATACCACTACTCCTGATAATTTTGTAATTGAAATAAAAATGTATTTAAATGTATCATTAGTTAATTTTTTAAAAAATACGATTTATATTAATACACATTTAAACATTGAAGAAACTACTTAAATAAAAATAATTAAATCAATTCACTTTACTTCAAAAACAAAAGGCACAGGCAGCATCTGCAAACAAGCAAACAAATGTATCCGTATAAATACAAATATAAAATGTGTAAACTAATTTTACCAAAATTAAACTTATTATTAACTTATAATGATTATTTTATTTAACAACTTTTCACAAATTTCAACAACCTTTTTGTTGCACGACCAACTTTGAACTAACATCAGTAATAGCGATACGCATTTCTTCTTTTTTCCAAAGCCACTATAACGGCATTTTTATACCCTCTACCATAGGAATGGGGGTATATTAATTTTGTCACTCCGTTTGTAACACCTCTAAATATTGATCTGAGACCGCATAAAGTATAAGTTTATCAAATTTGGTAGAACAATTTCTTATAGTTGCAGGTTGTTTGGGATGGGTCATATTGGTCAATGTTTTGATATAGCTCCCCTATAGAGGTCGCTCCAAAATACGGGTTTTGAGCCATAGATACCACATTTTTTAAACAATTTGGCAGAAACTTTGCAGTTTGCATTCTATTTTGACAAGAATTCATCACAGCAACAATTTTACAAATCGGTTCATATTTTGTTATAGTGAACCTATAGAGGTCGCTCCAAAATATACATATTTAAGCCATAAATACAACATTTTTTAAGCATTTTGACCGAATCTTTGCAGTATGTATTTAATGAAGACAAGAATTCATCGCAGTAAACATTTCCTCAGTCCATATTTTGTTATAGTCAACCTATAGATGTCGCTCCCAAAACGCTTATTTAAGCCATAAACAAAATATTTTCTAAGAAATTTAGCAGAAACTTTGCAGTTTGTATTCTATTTTGACAAGAATTCATCTCAATAAAATGTATACAAATCAGTTTTTATATTGTTGTGGTCCCCGTGTAGATCTAGTTCTCAAATATGCTAATTTAAGCCACAAATACCACATTTTTCAGCGTTCGTTTTTATACCCTACACCACACTGTGGTCCAGGGTATTATGAGTTTGTGCATTTGTTTGTAACAACCAGAAGGAGAAGAGATAGACCCATCGTTTATTATACCCATCGACTTGGAGTTACTTCCTGAGTCGATTTAACCATGTCCGTCCGTCTGTAGATGTATCGTTGTAATCAAAGTGCAGGTCGTATTTATGGTCCGATTGTGATGAAATTAAGCACAGTGCTCTTTTTTGGCCAAAGGACGATCCCTATTGAAATCAGTCAAAATCGGTTCAGTTATAGATATAGCCCACACTATTTAACTCCCTGATTCCATTCTAATCGGAGTTATAATTAGTGGACGATATTTATTATATTACACACGTATAACATTCAAAGTACTTAAGTCGCTCGCTTAGAATGTCATACTGATGTCATTATTTATAATGTGAGGAGGGTGCCACACAAGCAACGAAACCATCGATCCCTCTTTTGCTTGAAAAGTTTCCTGACCGTGTGATTTCTCGAAGAGACGATCACAATTGGCTAACGGCATCTTGTGATTAAACACGTTTAGACTGTTTTCTTTGGGGCTACGTAAATAATAAGGTCTATGCCAATGTATCACAACCAATTCAGGACCTCAATGATCGAATTCGTGCAGTTATCGAGTTATCATTTTAAATAAACATTCAACGATTTCCCTTAAAAATACTCATTTTTATCAAAATCAAACTCCTTATTGGAAGAAATTGAAATGAAATTTAAAATGAAGTCCAAATAAAAAAAATTAAATTTTTTCTGTGTAGGTACTCTATAGGTAATCGATTTTATCTATATATATTTTCGCAACAGTCATTTACATAGATATTTTAAAAGTAAAAATACAGTTTTTTTTGTTTTTCCAAAAAAATTATCCACAGTAGATGGAATACAACTTTTTTGGATCACGTGGCATCACTATCATATGACATAGAGAAGAGAGGTGACGTAGTGGTGAATCCAATAGTACCTAGTTTATCTGCGACTTTTTGCTATTATGGCAGATTTTTGTACTTTAAATATGTGCTTTTTTACTTTAAATATAGAAAATATGTGTAGGAGCTAAACATATCTATGAAGCGATTTTCCCGAAATATTTGGACCGATATTCTTGGTCCAAAAAAATAACTTTTAAGAAATTTCGGCAAAATCGGGTAATAAATACGACCGGTACATGTCCAGCTGTAACTTTGTAGTGTCCAAGATCAAAAATAGCGGTTTTATTAATATTATAAGGACCTCCATTCTAAACTAAGCTAAGTGCAGGAGAGGCGACCAAAGTTTGATGCATTTTTTAAATTTGTGTGGAATTCCTTTATAACGCAAATCAAATGACTGGTACTGTTTTGTGAATAACTTTTGATTGGGTTGACGGATAAAGACCAAATTTTGCCTGAATATAATTTGGAATATTAAGAAATGCTAAGTGACTTTGCATGTTTTAGAATGGAGGTATCGATATGTGTAATTTTTCTACAAAAGCTATAAAAATATAGGTAAGCGCTTCTGCACTTTATATATATTAGGGTGGACCGATTATTTTTTGTTTTTAATGAAATTTTTTATTAACATTCGACGACCCATTGTGTAAGTGCATAGTTATACACTTTAGCTTAGCAAAAATATTGCAGACTACGATTTTATCCTATTTATGTTGTTTTGGTTTCAAAACAATGTTAATTCAATTCAAAGTTAATTTTTTAGAAATTGTTAATGTTTGTAAAATTCCACAATAAAAATATTGTAGGATCTTGAATGACAATGAATTGTTGAAGTCACAACAGCTGACAGTCGACTTCATCGCCACTTGCAAGCCGCAAAACTTCTCAACTGATGGCAACGCCGTCAGTGTTGTATTTTTAGTTAGTTCACGACTCACCTCGCATAAATAAAGCTGGCACGCCGCCAAATAAGATTATATTTTAAACCAGTAAGGAAAGGCTAAAGTCGGGCAGTGCCGACTATATAATACCCTACACCACTCTCGTAATATTGAATAACTCTGATATATAAATTTTGTAATTCATGTATAAATTGTTTACATAAATTTACTTTTGGGACATTTTATACTTAAATAATACCCTGTACCACAGTGTGGTGTAGGGTATAAAAACGATTGCATCTAAAGAGCCAAATCGGATGAAACATATATATGGGAGCTATAGCTAAATCTTTACCGATTTTCTTCAAATTCGGCAATGTTGGTTCATGAATCAAGAAACTCTACCATTCTAAATTTCAAAGCGATTGGATGTAAAATATAGCTTCTATAGAACTAAAGGGCCAAATCGGACGAAACATATATATGGAAGCTATAGCTAAATCTTAACCGATTTTCTTCAAATTCGGTAGTGTTGGTTCATGGATCAAGAAACTCTAACATTCTAAATTTCAAAACGATTGGATGTAAAATACAGCTTTTATAGGACTAAAGGGCCAAATCGGACGAAACATATATATGGGAGCTATGGCTACATCTTAACCGATTTTCTTCAAATTCGGCAGTGTTGGTTCATTTATCAAGAAACTCTACCATTCTAAATTTCAAAATGATTGGATTTAAAATACAGCTTCTACAGGGCTAAAGGGCCAAATCGGACGAAACATGTATATGGAAGCTATAGCTAAATCTAAACCGATTTTCTTCAAATTCGGTAGTGTTGGTTCATGGATCAATAAACTCTACCATTCCAAATTTCAAAACGATTGGATGTAAAATACAGCTTCTATAGAACTAAAGGGCCAAATCGGATGAAACATATATATGGGAGCTATAGCTAAATCTTTACCGATTTTCTTCAAATTCGGCAATGTTGGTTCATGAATCAAGAAACTCTACCATTCTAAATTTCAAAACGATTGGATGTAAAATATAGCTTCTAAAGAATTAAAGGGCCAAATCGGACGAAACATATATATGGGAGCTATAGCTAAATCTTAACGGATTTTCTTTAAATTCGGTAGTGTTGGTTCATGGATCAAGAAACTCTACCATTCTAAATTTCAAAACGATTGGATGTATAATACAGCTTTTATAGGACTAAATGGCCAATCGGACGAAACATATATATGGGAGCTATAGCTAAATCTTAACCGATTTTCTTCAAATTCGGCAATGTTGGTTCATGGATCAAGAAACTCTACCATTCTAAATTTCAAAATGATTGGATGTAAAATACAGCTTCTACAGGACTAAAGAGCAAAATCGGACGAAACATATATATGGGAGCTATAGCTAAATCTTAACCGATTTTCTTCAAATTCGGCAATGTTGGTTCATGGATCAAGAAACTCTACCATTCTAAATTTCAAAACGATCGGATGTAAAATACAGCTTCTATAGGACTAAAGGGCCAAATCGGACGAAACATATATATGGGAGCTATAGCTAAATCTTAACCGATTTTCTTCAAATTCGGCAATGTTGGTTCATGGATCAAGAAACTCTACCATTCTAAATTTCAAAACGATTGGATTTAAAATACAGCTTCTACAGGGCTAAAGGGCCAAATCGGACGAAACATGTATATGGGAGCTATAGCTAAATCTAAACCGATTTTCTTCAAATTCGGCAATGTTGGTTCATGAATCAAGAAACTCTACCATTCTAAATTTCAAAATGATTGGATTTAAAATACAGCTTCTATAGGACTAAAGGGCCAAATCGGACGAAACATATATATGGGAGCTATAGCTAAATCTTAACCGATTTTCTTCAAATTCGGCAATGTTGGTTCATGGATCAAGAAACTCTACCATTCTAAATTTCAAAACGATTGGATTTAAAATACAGCTTCTACAGGGCTAAAGGGCCAAATCGGACGAAACATGTATATGGGAGCTATAGCTAAATCTAAACCGATTTTCTTCAAATTCGGTAGTGTTGGTTCATGGATCAATAAACTCTACCATTCCAAATTTCAAAACGATTGGATGTAAAATACAGCTTCTATAGAACTAAAGGGCCAAATCGGATGAAACATATATACGGGAGCTATAGCTAAATCTTTACCGATTTTCTTCAAATTCGGCAATGTTGGTTCATGAATCAAGAAACTCTACCATTCTAAATTTCAAAACGATTGGATGTAAAATATAGCCTCTAAAGAACTAAAGGGCCAAATCGGACGAAACATATATATGGGAGCTATAGCTAAATCTTAACCGATTTTCTTCAAATTCGGCAATGTTGGTTCATGGATCAAGAAACTCTACCATTCTAAATTTCAAAACGATCGGATGTAAAATACAGCTTCTATAGGACTAAAGGGCCAAATCGGACGAAACATATATATGGGAGCTATAGCTAAATCTTAACCGATTTTCTTCAAATTCGGCAATGTTGGTTCATGGATCAAGAAACTCTACCATTCTAAATTTCAAAACGATTGGATTTAAAATACAGCTTCTACAGGGCTAAAGGGCCAAATCGGACGAAACATGTATATGGGAGCTATAGCTAAATCTAAACCGATTTTCTTCAAATTCGGCAATGTTGGTTCATGAATCAAGAAACTCTACCATTCTAAATTTCAAAATGATTGGATTTAAAATACAGCTTCTATAGGACTAAAGGGCCAAATCGGACGAAACATATATATGGGAGCTATAGCTAAATCTTAACCGATTTTCTTCAAATTCGGCAATGTTGGTTCATGGATCAAGAAACTCTACCATTCTAAATTTCAAAACGATTGGATTTAAAATACAGCTTCTACAGGGCTAAAGGGCCAAATCGGACGAAACATGTATATGGGAGCTATAGCTAAATCTAAACCGATTTTCTTCAAATTCGGTAGTGTTGGTTCATGGATCAATAAACTCTACCATTCCAAATTTCAAAACGATTGGATGTAAAATACAGCTTCTATAGAACTAAAGGGCCAAATCGGATGAAACATATATACGGGAGCTATAGCTAAATCTTTACCGATTTTCTTCAAATTCGGCAATGTTGGTTCATGAATCAAGAAACTCTACCATTCTAAATTTCAAAACGATTGGATGTAAAATATAGCCTCTAAAGAACTAAAGGGCCAAATCGGACGAAACATATATATGGGAGCTATAGCTAAATCTTAACCGATTTTCTTCAAATTCGGTAGTGTTGGTTCATGGATCAAGAAACTCTACCATTTTAAATTTCAAAACGATTGGATTTAAAATACAGCTTCTACAGGGCTAAAGGGCCAAATCGGACGAAACATGTATATGGGAGCTATAGCTAAATCTAAACCGATTTTCTTCAAATTCGGCAATGTTGGTTCATGGATCAATAAACTCTACCATTCCAAATTTCAAAACGATTGGATTTAAAATACAGCTTCTATAGAACTAAAGGGCCAAATCGGATGAAACATATACACGGGAGCTATAGCTAAATCTTTACCGATTTTCTTCAAATTCGGCAATGTTGGTTCATGAATCAAGAAACTCTACCATTCTAAATTTCAAAACGATTGGATGTAAAATATAGCTTCTAAAGAACTAAAGGGCCAAATCGGATGAAACATATATACGGGAGCTATAGCTAAATCTTTACCGATTTTCTTCAAATTCGGCAATGTTGGTTCATGAATCAAGAAACTCTACCATTCTAAATTTCAAAACGATTGGATGTAAAATATAGCTTCTAAAGAACTAAAGGGCCAAATCGGACGAAACATATATATGGGAGCTATAGCTAAATCTTAACCGATTTTCTTCAAATTCGGTAGTGTTGGTTCATGGATCAAGAAACTCTACCATTTTAAATTTCAAAACGATTGGATGTAAAATACAGCTTTTATAGGACTAAAGGGCCAAATCGGACGAAACATATATATGGGAGCTATGGCTAAATCTTAACAGATTTTCTTCAAATTCGGCTGTGTTGGTTCATTTATCAAGAAACTCTACCATTCTAAATTTCAAAATGATTGGATTTAAAATACAGCTTCTACAGGGCTATAGGGCCAAATCGGACGAAACATGTATATGGGATCTATAGCTAAATCTAAACCGATTTTCTTCAAATTCGGTAGTGTTGGTTCATGGATCAATAAACTCTACCATTCCAAATTTCAAAACGATTGGATGTAAAATACAGCTTCTATAGAACTAAAGGGCCAAATCGGATGAAACATATATACGGGAGCTATAGCTAAATCTTTACCGATTTTCTTCAAATTCGGCAATGTTGGTTCATGGATCAAGAAACTCTACCATTCTAAATTTCAAAATGATTGGATGTAAAATACAGCTTCTACAGGACTAAAGAGCAAAATCGGACGAAACATATATATGGGAGCTATAGCTAAATCTTAACCGATTTTCTTCAAATTCGGTAGTGTTGGTTCATGGATCAAGAAACTCTACCATT
Source organism: Eudasyphora cyanicolor (assembly GCA_963930755.1). Taxonomy (NCBI): domain Eukaryota; kingdom Metazoa; phylum Arthropoda; class Insecta; order Diptera; family Muscidae; genus Eudasyphora; species Eudasyphora cyanicolor. Next base: position 269,787,124 of record OZ005735.1, read on the forward strand.
CTAAATTTCAAAACGATCGGATGTAAAATACAGCTTCTATAGGACTAAAGGGCCAAATCGGACGAAACATATATATGGGAGCTATAGCTAAATCTTAACCGATTTTCTTCAAATTCGGCAATGTTGGTTCATGGATCAAGAAACTCTACCATTCTAAATTGCAAAACGATTGGATGTAAAATACAGCTTCTATAGGACTAAAGGGCCAAATCGGACGAAAGATATATATGGGAGCTATATCTAAATCTGAACCGATTTCAACAAAATTCAATAGCGATCTTAACAGCCACAAAATACTCTAAACTGCAAAATTTCAGAACGATCGGAGTGAAATTGCGACCTGTAGTCGACGAACAACTTTACATGTACAGACGGACGGACGGACGGACAGACAGCGTTAAATCGACTCAGCTAGTGATTCCGAGTCGATCGGTATACTTTAAGGTGGGTCTAGCTGTGTTATTTTCAGGTGTTACAAACATCTGCCGTGAAACAAACTTATAATACCCTGTACCACAGTGTGGTGTAGGGTATAATAAAATAAAGTTTTTGTTTCTCTTTTATTTTCTTATTTGTATACCCTCCGTTTATAACACCTCTAAATATTGATCTGAGACCTCATAAAGTATATATAAGTATTCTTAATCGTCTTAAATTTCTAAACGATTTAGCCATGTCCGTCTGTCCGTCCGTCCGTCCGTCTGTTGTAATCACGCTACAATCTATAACAATATAGATAGGTTGCTGAAAATTGGTACAGATACTTATTATAGCTGCAGGTAATTTGGGATTGAAAATGTGCAATATCGGTCCATATTTGGATATAGCCCCCATATGTAGCATCTTACTTATTGTTCTCATCTACTCTACATTTACCTTATTTTTATACCCTCCACCATAGGATGGGGGATATATTAATTTTGTCACTCCGTTTGTAACACCTCTAAATATTAATCTGAGACCCCATAAAGTATATATATTCTTAATCGTCTTAAAGTTCTTAGACGATTTAGCCATATCCGTCTGTCCGTCCGTCCGTCTGCTGCAATCACGCTACAATCTATAATACTTGAGCTAGGAGGCTGAAATTTGGTATAGACACTTCTTATAACTGCAGGTAACTTGGGATTGAGAATGGGCTATATCGATCCACATTTTGATACAGCCCCCATGTGTATCATCTGTCTGATTTGACTTCTTAACGCCATTGGTAACTGGGGTTAATTTATACTCGCACCCTCACACGAACAACCGTAGCCAACGGTCCATGTTTTGATATAGCCCCCATATAAAGGTCCCTCTAGATTTTGCTTCTTAACGCAACAAAAACCACAAATTTCAACGAATAGGGCTGAAATTTTGTAATATGACTTAATTTGTGCCCGAAACCATTCACATGCTATCCGTGGTGGAGGGTATATGTATAAGATTCGGCCAGGTTTCGACCTGCTTTTACTTGTACCAAGTCTCACGGACTCGAACAGAATTTTTTGAAGGATTGACAACAAATAATGACATGGAATATTTAGAAAAAATATATTTGGAGAAATTCCTAAGCAATACTTTTATTTGTAACTATTTAAACATATATTTTATTTGAGAAAATAGTTCGCAAATATTTGTTGTTCTAAAACATATATTAAGATATGCGTTAAAAATAAATTTGATTGTTATACCCTACACCACACTGTGGTACAGGGTATTATAAGTTTGTTTCACGGCAGATGTTTGTAACACCTTAAAATAACACAGCTAGACCCACCTTAAAGTATACCGATCGACTCAGAATCACTAGCTGAGTCGATTTAACGATGTCTGTCCGTCCGTCCGTCCGTCTGTCCATGTAAAGTTGTTCGTCGACTACAGGTCGCAATTTCACTCCGATCGTTCTGAAATTTTGCAGTTTAGAGTATTTCGCGGCTGTTAAGATCGCTATTGAATTTGGTTGAAATCGGTTCAGATTTAGATATAGCTCCCATATATATCTTTCGTCCGATTTGAAGAAAATCGGTTCAGATTTAGATATAACTCCCATATATATCTTTCGTCCGATTTGGTCCTTTAGTCCTATAGAAGCTGTATTTTACATCCGATCGTTTTGAAATTTAGAATGGTATAGTTTCTTGATCCATGAACCAACATTGCCGAATTTGAAGCAAATCGGTGCAGATTTAGATATAGGTCCCATATATATCTTTCGTCCGATTCGGTCCTTTAGTCCTATAGAAGCTGTATTTGACATCCGATCGTTTTGAAATTTAGAATGGTAGAGTTTCTTGATCCATGAACCAACAGTGCCGAATTTGAAGAAAATCGGTTAAGATTTAGCTATAGCTCCCATATATATGTTTCGTCCGATTTGGCCCTTTAGTCCTATAGAAGCTGTATTTTACATCCGATCGTTTTGAAATTTAGAATGGTAGAGTTTCTTGATCCATGAACCAACATTGCCGAATTTGAAGAAAATCGGTTCAGATTTAGATATAGCTCCCATATATATCTTTCGTCCGATTTGGTCCTTTAGTCCTATAGAAGCTGTATTTTACATCCGATCGTTTTGAAATTTAGAATTGTAGAGTTTCTTGATCCATGAACCAACATTGCCGAATTTGAAGAAAATCGGTGCAGATTTAGATATAGCTCCCATATATATCTTTCGTCCGATTTGGTCCTTTAGTCCTATAGAAGCTGTATTTTACATCCGATCGTTTTGAAATTTAGAATGGTAGAGTTTCTTGATCCATGAACCAACATTGCCGAATTTGAAGAAAATCGGTTAAGATTTAGCTATAGCTCCCATATATATGTTTCGTCCGATTTGGCCCTTTAGTACTATAAAAGCTGTATTTTACATCCAATCGTGTTGAAATTTAGAATGGTAGAGTTTCTTGATCCATGAACCAACACTACCGAATTTGAAGAAAATCGGTTAAGATTTAGCTATAGCTCCCATATATATGTTTCATCCGATTTGGCTCTTTAGATCCACTCGTTTTTATACCCTACACCACACTGTGGTACAGGGTATTATTTAAGTATAAAATGTCCCAAAAGTAAATTTATGTAAACAATTTATACATGAATTACAAAATTTATATATCAGAGTTATTCAATATTACGAGAGTGGTGTAGGGTATTATATAGTCGGCACCGCCCGACTTTAGCCTTTCCTTACTGGTTTTTCAAATAAATTGTATTTTACCAAAAATGTATAATTTTTAAAATATTTTGTTCTAGATATATTTTATTTCAATTCAAACATATAAAAAATTGACGTCCAGGTACAACGATGTTAGAAATATTCGTTATATCTATTTATCTATATATATTCGTTACTCTCTTGCACACACTACTCGGATCATAGTAGTCCCGGGAGAAAAATGTAAATATGCAGATACATATATAAAAGTATTTACAAGAGAAATAAACAATGATTTTCTTCCAATTTTTTAGTTTTAAAGCATAATTACAAATGATCGTAAGCGACATATTTGTTCCTACATATGCAAAAATCAGTAATTAAATTTTATCGTATAAATAAAAATTGCTAAAAATACATGAATTCTTGTGGTTTTTTGTTACTGTTATATAAATAAGAGAAACTGTTAAATTTGTACATCAAAACATTTCAGTTTTAGTTACATGTGTTTCGAAATAAACAATAAAAACCTCTCCTGTAAAATTTGTTATTTGTCGCTTGCGATAGACTTGCGCTCATGGCTCGATATGTTTGAACTTCAATGGTCTATACATTTTAAAAGCAGCAACACACAATCAAGTAACTCATATAGATTTTGAACTAAATTTTGTCAGCTTTAGTTTAAAATCAAGATCACTGAAGTTGGTACTATATATTGATTTTTACACTAACTTGCAGAAAGTCGCTTTGTAGCCCCACTGTGCGATACATGGTAACAGTGAAATTAAATATGGGTACACCAATATCTCCTCCAAAGAATTATCTTGAAGATGGTCCAAACCGTAGGACTCTATCACTAACGGTTAGTGCGCGCATATTTACTCCTTTTTTTCCATTGTGCGATGTTGCGAAATAGATTAAACCTGGGTTAATCGGTTTCGCATAATCATTACCCTAATCACATGAAGAATTCTGCAGAAGACTTCACTCTAACGAATTCTCGTACCCCTCAAAAATACACTTAACAACAACATACAAATTGTATTCTACCCTTTCCCCCCTTCCCTGAACGACTTTAAGATCGTCAAGAGATGTTTATGATCAGCTGAAAAAAAAACAAACAACAATAAGCAAATAATGCCGCTTAATTGTGTCTAAGGCTAATAACAAAAGCCCGAACGTACTTAAAACAATGGCCACTTGACCAAAACAATTACCTCCCTAGACAGCAGTTCGCTCGCAGTCTTTGAGAGTGCGCGCGCGCAGACACACTGTGACGTCTTCTTCATAAGCTCATTTTTGGTGTTTATAAGCATTGTTTTCGGGACAAAACAAATAAGCTGCTGTGATTTCTAACAAGTGCGAAGTTGAAGTGCCAGGTACTTCTTGAAATGTGGCTAACAACCCCCCCTCCACTACTCTCTGGAGAATGAGTTATGGAGATAACTCATTACGAATTATGACCAGATGGACAGACAGACGGACGGACTGGGTCTTTTAACTACTATGCTGGCCAGAATATTGCCAGTTATAAATATAAATAATCCGAGTTGTTTAAATATTCGACGGAATCTTGCCATGTCGTGTCGTATCGTGTTGTTTTACTTGTATTCCGATTATACGTCGGCTAAGGTCATCAACACGTTAACCGTAGAAGAATCAGACGTAAAGCTGTTTTGAGAGCATCAATTCTGATAAATTATGTTGTTTTTTAGCAGTTCTGGTTGTGCTTAAGGTAGTTGGGTTGGCAGGTAGGTAGGTGTTGGTGGTGTTGAAGAAGCTCCACTGGTACATGAAAACAACTAGGGCGGATGCTGTTCACACATTCTTTTGAGTGGGGAGTCAAATGTATTCCAAGAAAATATGTGACAGTATTTATATTGTCCTTTATACAGAGAGTTCAAATTGCTTCCTTGAGGGTGTTGCGCATGAGTTTGTCATGAGAATAAAATGGATGAGTTCAGGTGCACATTTGAGAATTCTGGGGTCGATATTATAAGTGTTTGTGAAACATGGTTAACCGAGATAATTACCGACAATCTTGTGTCACTGAATGGATATAAGTTACTTAGAGCTGACCGAGAAACTCATGGCGGCGGAGTGGCTGTTTATGTGAAGCAAGGAATAAATACCAAAATCTTATCAAGAAATGAAGAAGGGTACAAAATCGAGTATTTATTTTTGGAAATTAGTAAAACCGAAAAAAGGTATTTCTGGGAATTGTGTATAGACCAAAATCTAACATTATACTTGACAAATTCATTACTTGACAAATTCATTAAAAAGGCTAAAACTGAATATTATTGTAATCGTTTTAATTCTGCTGCATCCTCTAAAAAAACGTGGTCAACAATAAAAGAAATTGGAGTTGCAAAACCATAAATGCCGGAGATACTGACATAAACGTTGAAGAAGTCAACCTCAAATTTGCAAATATACCTCTTACACAATCTAACCCAGATTTCTACAAAGAAATTATAGAGTCTAGATTGAATTCGTTTACTAACTTTGGATTTTCATATGTAACTGAATCAGAAGTATTCCTAACCTGCATGAATGTTAAATCTAATGCCGCAGGCTACGACAACATTCACCCACGATTTTTGAAAATGTTGTTATCTCAACTCTTTCCCAGAAAACTGGAAACACGCCAAAATCATACCCCTACCCAAAACTAATACGGAATATCGACCAGTAGCTATATTGCCATATTTATCCAAAATTTTTAATGCATAATCAAATATCTTGTTTTATAAATAACCAAAAACTTTTAACGACAAAACAGTCGGGATTTATGCCTAAACGCAGCTGTATTCCAGCATTGATGGATGTAACTGAAGACATTCGTAATGATATCGACAATGGCAAAATCAATATACTGGTCCTTCTTGACCATTCAAAGGCTTTTGACACCGTTGATCATACTATGTTATGTATGAAACTTGAATATATGTTCCACTTTTCTGATACAGCGGTAAAATTAAAAAAATCATATCTATTTAATTGAAGCCAATCTGTATTCGCAGCAAACAAAAAGTCCTCAAGGATCTACGTTAGGACCTCTCTTGTTTTCTATGTATGCAAATGACTTACCCGACCAGCTAAATTTTTGTAAGATACACATGTATGCTGATGATGTGCAATTGTACTTAGGCGGGAGCATCAACTCAATCCCTGAGACTGTGGACAGGATAAACATGGATTTGGAAAATGTATACCAGTGGGCATCAGCCAATGGTCTATGCTTAAACCCATTAAAGTCTAACTGTAGAATTATACGCAAAAAGTCTCTACATTACAAAACTGACGTCGAAATAGTATTGAACAGACAACAAATTTATATTATGCCCACTGCAAAAAACCTGGGTGTACATTTTAATTCTACATTAACCTGGTCAAACCATGTAAATAACATTGTTGGAACAACTTACAATAAACTACGCATCTTATGGAGTTCTTAATCATACACACCACAACGAATAAGACTAATGCCTGCTAAATCGTACATCATGCCTACAGTACTCTATGGTTGTGAGATTTTTATACCCTACACCATTATAAGTTTGTTTCACGGCAGATGTTTGTAACACCTGCAAATAACACAGCTAGACCCACCTTAAAGTATACCGATCGACTCAGAATCACTAGCTGAGTCGATTTAAGCATGTCCGTCCGTCCGTCCATCCGTCTGTCCATGTAAAGTTGTTCGTCGACTACAGGTCGCAATTTCACTCCGATCGTTCTGAAATTTTGCACTTTAGAGTATTTCGCAGCTGTTAAGATCGCTATTGAATTTGGTTGAAATCGGTTCAGATTTAGATATAGCTCCCATATATATATTTCGTCCGATTTGGACCTTTAGTCCTATAGAAGCTATATTTTACATCCAATCGTTTTGAAATTTAGAATGGTAGAGTTTCTTGATCCCTGAACCAACATTGCCGAATTTGAAGAAAATCGGTTTTTGCACTTTAGAGTATTTCGCAGCTGTTAAGATCGCTATTGAATTTGGTTGAAATCGGTTCAGATTTAGATATAGCTCCCATATATATATTTCGTCCGATTTGGACCTTTAGTCCTATAGAAGCTATATTTTACATCCAATCGTTTTGAAATTTAGAATGGTAGAGTTTCTTGATCCCTGAACCAACATTGCCGAATTTGAAGAAAATCGGTTAAGATTTAGCTATAGCTCCCATATATATGTTTCGTCCGATTTGGCCCTTTAGTCCTATAGAAGCTGTATTTTACATCCGATCGTTTTGAAATTTAGAATGGTATAGTTTTTGATCCATGAACCAACATTGCCGAATTTGAAGAAAATCGGTTAAGATTTAGCTATAGCTCCCATATATATTTTCCGTCCGATCCATGTCGGTTAAGATTTAGCTATAGCTCCCATATATATGTTTCGTCCGATTTGGCCCTTTAGTTCTATAGAAGCTATATTTTACATCCAATCGTTTTGAAATTTAGAATGGTAGAGTTTCTTGATTCATGAACCAACATTGCCGAATTTAAGAAAATCTGTAAAGATTTAGCTATAGCTTCCATATATATGTTTCATCCGATTTGGCTCTTTAGATCCACTCGTTTTTATACCCTACACCACACTGTGGTACAGGGTATTATTTAAGAATAAAATGTCCCAAAAGTAAATTTATGTAAACAATTTATACATGAATTACAAAATTTATATATCAGAGTTATTCAATATTACGAGAGTGGTGTAGGGTATTATATAGTCGGCACCGCCCGACTTTAGCCTTTCCTTACTGGTTAAATTATGTTTTTGCTTATATTGAATTCGCCATATGTGAGAGACGCATATAAGAGATATTGCACTTGCATTTTATTTTATGAGGATTGATGTCAGACATTATAAAATTATAGAGAGTACGAGGTTTTATGGCCGTCCGTAACCCTCCATAAAACATTATGTATAAGCAATGTGAGAGCTATATTGGAAGAGATCCGCTCAGGTAGAGGGTCATTCAACAATATTTGTGGTTTTTTTATTTCTGAGGATTCCATTCAGTTACGCCTTTTAGGGGCATGGACATCCCAGTCGTATATACAGGTAATACAATTATATGTACGCAATAAAAAGTATTACGAAGCAGTCTTGAAAATATTGGGTTTCTACGTACGCAGCAAACTATATGACAGCTACAGGTACTGCAACTTATGAACCTTAGCTTACCTTACCCGGAATTTATGAATGAAATTTCTTATTAATAAATTAGTGTAATTCAGCGCCTTAAAGAGATAAGTAGATTTTCTGAAAAATATTACAAAGTTATATTTCGAAGTATGAGTAAAAGGCAAAGAGCTTTTCAATGCGTAAATGATCCCGACAATTTCTGCTACATCTATGGAAAATATGTAATTAAAAGAATCGACGTGCATTTAGTAATATAATATAAGAAATATATGTCTAATATTTTTTATACGAGTTAAAAATATGAACGCACCGTGGACACCTAGTATTTTGTGTAATTAGTGTCATGTAAATCTTACTCGATGGACTAGTGGAAGCATGCGGAAAGTACTTTACAATTAATGTATTCCAATGGTTTGTGGAATAAAACGTTTTAATTTTAGACATCACGTGCAATTTGGAATTCCAATGATTTGGAGACAACCATTAATTCACGATACGGACTGCAATTTTTGTATAAGTAAACAGATTGGAGTAGGAAGGAGCATTCGCTGGAATTACGCTGAAGTAAAATCTGTCACTTTGCCAGTTGCACATTCGGAAACTATACCAATTACCAAGTGTCCAAATATAGCTAACAGCCTAATTACGGAAACATCATCAAGTTCAACTGAGTACTCAACTCTGAGCGATTCAAGTTTGAGTCAGAAGTCATCGCTTTTAACTCAATTTCAACTCAATGATCTAGTGAGAGATTTGGAACTGACCAACGATAAGGCAGAACTACTTGCATCTCGGATGAAACAGTAAAATATTTTGGCCCCAGATGTTAACATATCATATTATAGAGTCCGTGATATACCCTACAAACAATTTTAGACAACTGTGGATAACATATGCTTTTGCAAGGACATTACCGGATTGTTCGAGGAACTGAATCAAACATACAATTCAAAGGAATGGCGGTAATTTGTTGACAGCTGTAAAGAAAGTTTGAAAGCAGTACTTTTGCACAACGGAAATCAGAAACCGTCGATTCCCATTGCTCATGCTGTCAACAGTAAGGAATCATACGAAACAATGGCTAAATTGATAAAATACATAGTTGGGATGTTATGTGGAATGCAAGGCGGATGTACAAAATATTGCTGTTTTTATGCCTCTGGGATAGCTGTGCTCGCGAAGTTCATTACACGAGAAAGAAATGGCCAACAAGAAAACACATTACATTGGGTGAAAACAACATAAAATACACACCTCTCGTCCAAAAAGAAAACATTATTATGGGCTCTTAAAAAATTTTGTAAAAGCCTTAAGGAAAGATGGCAATTCACTCTAAAAAGTATATTTAAAAGTCCTTATTTTCAAAAAATCGAAGAAGGCGTTTTGGATGGGCCGAAAATAAGGAAACTGATGAAAGATGTAAATTTCGAATCATATTTGACGTCGGATGAAATTGCAGCATGGAGGTCGTATAAGCTTGTAATTTCAAAATTTCTTGGATCCAATAAAAGCCCGCAATATGAAACAATGAATAATGATTTGTTAAAAAATTATGAACAAATTGGTAAGAAATATATTTGTCTATATTTATGTATATAACACATATGTATGTATTCTTCTGTCTTATTTTTCGCTCTATGTATTCCAACAGGTGTAAATATGTCCCTCAAAATTAATTTCGTACATTCTCATTTAAACTTTTTCCCCGAGGATCTTGGCGACGTAAGCGACGAACATGGGGAAAGGTTTCACCAAGAAATGAAGTCCATCGAGCGGCGTTACCAAGGGCACTGGGATGAAAGAATGATGGGAGATTATATTTCGTTCCTCATTAAAGAAACCGATTCCGATATCTACAAACGTCAACAAAGAACTCACAATTACTTCTAAACTTGTACACGTAAATAAACTCAAATGTACATAATATAAATAAAAGTAAAAAATATAATCGCTATTTAAACAGAAATAAAAATAAAAGAATTTTGAAATTCTCTTACCTCTACGTAAGAGAGGTAAGAGAATTTATCCATAGATTTTTTTCAAATAGGCATTATTTTCTTCGCTAGGATGCAATCTCGATTTTTTTTTCTATTTTTTATGTTTTTTTTCGTCCCAGGGTACCTTCGACGATAACAGTATTTTTAATAAAAAATTTTGAAAAAAAAATTTTGTTTTGATTTATATAAAAGTATTCCACATTCTATACAAAAAAATAATTTTTAGGTCTGGGACACAAAAAAATTGTTTGTTGCATAATTCGCAAACGTTGTTCTTGAAATTGTAAACACTGCTGAATACAATGAAAAACAAATGACAGATCATGACATATTATAAGAATGAAAAACATGAAATAAAATGAATCAAAACGGATATCCGCCGAACATACTTAGGGTCTTAGGTCATTCCTTCGATGTGTTATACTTTTGGTCCGTAGCAAATGATATATATCCTCGTATCACTAAAGTGAGTGTATAAAGACAACAAATTTGGGAAAATGTAAGAAAGTTCAGTAGGGTAAACAGTCTTAAGAATGTCCTCACCTTCTCTACCAAAAATATTAAAATTTATTAATTTTTTTGTTTTACTTAAATTATTATCAATTAAAATTTAATTTAATATTTTTAAAGCATGCACTGATATTAATGTTATAAACAGTAAACTTTTTTGTCCAAAATAGTCCATTTATGCAGGTACCGTAACGGGCGTGACAATGACGCCCATTTTGCACTGGACTGTTTGTCCTATAAAAGCATTACACTGTACAAAATTTCAGCATTTGTGCGCACGGGTATTGAAGATATAAGCAGTTAACATTTGGGGCAAAATGGTCCATTTGTGTGGGAGGTGCTAAAAGGGCCGTGTCAATAACGCCCACTCTAGGTACTGTAAAAGCATTACACTGCACAAAATTTCAAGTATTTTTATACACTGGTACTGAATATATAATTAGTCAAATTTTTGTCCAAAAATGGTCCCTTTGTGTGTGAGGTACCAAATGGGGTGGCGACACTTCGCACATTTTTCCCAGGTTAGGGGATACAAATCTGGCTCTATGAAATAAACCCCAATGAAATAACACCCAAAAATAAAATGAAATAAACCCCAAAAAATGTCATACATTTCATCGTGAAATAAATAAATGAAATAATTTTGTTTGGAAATTGTTTCATTTTTTACTTGGGATTTATTTCGTTCCTGTAAAACACCCAAAAAAGGTCCAATGAAATAATTCCCTAATAAAAAACATAACCAGTAAGGAAAGGCTAAAGTCGGGCGGTGCCGACTATATAATACCCTACACCACTCTCGTAATATTGAATAACTCTGATATATAAATTTTGTAATTCATGTATAAATTGTTTACATAAATTTACTTTTGGGACATTTTATACTTAAATAATACCCTGTACCACAGTGTGGTGTAGGGTATAAAAACGAGTGGATCTAAAGAGCCAAATCGGATGAAACATATATATGGGAGCTATAGCTAAATCTTTACCGATTTTCTTCAAATTCGGCAATGTTGGTTCATGAATCAAGAAACTCTACCATTCTAAATTTCAAAATGATTGGATGTAAAATACAGCTTCTTCAGGACAAAAGAGCAAAATCGGACGAAACATATATATGGGAGATATAGCTAAATCTTAACCGATTTTCTTCAAATTCGGCAATGTTAGTTCATGGATCAAGAAACTCTACCATTCTAATTTTCAAAACGATCGGATGTAAAATGCATCTTCTATAGGACTAAAGGGCCAAATCGGACGAAACATATATATGGGAGCTATAGGGAAATCTTAACCGATTTTATTCAAATTCGGCAATGTTGGTTCATGGATCAAGAAACTCTACCATTCTAAATTTCAAAATGATTGGATGTAAAATACAGCTTCTTCAGGACTAAAGAGCAAAATCGGACGAAACATATATATGGGAGCTATAGCTAAATCTTAACCGATTTTCTTCAAATTCGGCAATGTTGGTTCATGGATCAAGAAACTCTACCATTCTAATTTTCAAAACGATCGGATGTAAAATACAGTTTCTATAGGACTAAAGAGCAAAATCGGACGAAACATATATATGGGAGCTATAGCTAAATCTTAACCGATTTTCTTCAAATTCTGTAGTGTTGGTTCATGTCGAAACGATCGGATGTAAAATACATCTTCTATAGGACTAAAGGGCCAAATCGGACGAAACATATATATGGGAGCTATAGGTGAATCTTAACCGATTTCAACCAAATTCAATAGCGATCTTAACAGCAGCGAAATACTCTAAACTGCAAAATTTCAGAGCGATCGGAGTGAAATTGCGACCTGTAGTCGACGAACAACTTTACATGGACAGACGGACGGACGGACAGACATCGTTAAATCGACTCAGCTAGTGATTCTGAGTCGATCGGTATACTTTAAGGTGGGTCTAGCTGTGTTATTTTCAGGTGTTACAAACATCTGCCGTGAAACAAACTTATAATACCCTGTACCACAGTGTGGTGTAGGGTATAAACATAGGAGTTTTCGTCGGCGTATTGACGATATATAACTTCCTTCCGATTTGGTATATACATGTCAGAGAAGCTTTATTTTATATCCGAGCATTATAAGATTTGCCAGGGAGAAGCCCCTATATATATATTTACATCCCATTAGGCATATATGTAAGTGCCAAAGAAATCGTATTTAACATCTGAGCTAACCCAATTTGGCATAAAAGATGTCCATTGATCCAAGAATGAACACTGTAAAATTTGAAATAAATCGGTTCAGATTTATTTATAACCTTTATTTTACATCCGATCATAAACTTTGGCAGAGAGGAGTTTCTTGACACAGAAACGAAGATAGCTATGTTTTATAAAAATCTGTTGATGATCGTTATGAAATTTGACCGACTTAAGACTTCCTTATTGTTTGTAATAATGTACTCTTATAATACCCTGTACACCACACTGTGGTACGGGGTATTATAAGTTTGTTTCACGACAGATGTTTGTAACACCTGAAAATAACACAGGTAGACCCGATCGACTCAGAATCACTAGCTGAGTCGATTTAAGCATGTCTGTCCGTCCGCCCGTCCGTCCGTCTGTCCATGTAAAGTTGTTCGTCGACTACAGGTCGCAATTTCACTCCGATCGTTCTGAAATTTTGCAGTTTAGAGTATTTCGCAGTTAAGATCCCTATTGAATTTAGTTGAAATCGGTTCAGATTTAGATATAGCTCCCATATATATCTTTCGTCCGATTTTGCCCTTTAGTCCTATAGAAGCTGTATTTTACATCCAATCGTTTTGAAATTTAGAATGGTAGAGTTTCTTGATCCATGAACCAACATTGCCGAATATGAATAAAATCGGTTAAGATTTAGCTATAGCTCCCATATATATGTTTCGTCCGATTTGGCCCTTTAGTTCTATAGAAGCTGTATTTTACATCCAATCGTTTTGAAATTTAGAATGGTAGACTTTTTGGATCCATGAACCAACATTGCTGAATTTGAAGAAAATCGGTTAATATTTAGATATAGCTCCCATACATATCTTTCGTCCGATTTGACCCTTTAGTCCTATAGATGCAGTAGTTTACATCCAATCGTTTTTATACCCTACACCACACTGTGGTACAGGGTATTATTTATGTATAAAATGTCCCAAAAGTAAATTTATGTAAACAATTTATACATGAATTACAAAATTTATATTTCAGAGTTATTCAATATTACGAGAGTGGTGTAGGGTATCATATAGTCGGCCCCGCCCGACTTTAGCCTTTCCGTTCTGGTTAAATTTGTTGTCTTGACTATTACTTTTGGCTTTTCTTAATTCCCTTTATTTTAGAGACGTGAAATGATTTAAATGTTCTTTAATTTAAATATGAAATCTCCTTCTCTTAATATCTTTTGCGAAACACAATAATATTGTCTTTAACACAATGACACTTTGTTCACTGCAGAAGGCACCAGCTTTGCTTATATTATTACCGGGAGGAATATGCTTATACAGTCAACGCCCAGATTTTGGCATCATTCAAATACCCTTCAAGTGTCTGCATCTAAGTTTTAAGATTTTGATCGAGAAACAGGGGTGTCGCCTGCGGCATTTGTCTTTAATCAATGCTGTGTCACTTGTAATTTGTGAAATTACCTTAAAAAAAAGGTTTGACAAAATATGTCATCGCTAACGAGATGTCTCATAAATCGTGGGGCGATTTTATAGCCGAGCTAAAGGTTTGCATTTGAAAATGCCAAATGAGGTTGTCCGAGTATAAACTCAGCTAAGGTGTAGAGTAAAGTTGAATGTATGATTTGCGATTTGCACGTGTTTAAATCTTCTTATAATTAATATTAACCAATTACAATAATATTATTATTGTATTTTTTGTTTGTTTGTTTTTTTGCTAACTACGCAAACAAATATTAATATTCGCTCATCCATAAAGACATACTTGACTTGACTTAGTGAGTAGATTACGCAGGAGTCAATGTCCATCCGTCTGTCCGTCTGATGATGAGTAGTGCGTTGAATCTTTCATGGGATGTACGAGGTTGGTTAGGTGATAATATTTTGTTCGGTTGATCACTTGAGATAATATACATATGAAGTACTCTTGTGGGTGTGTGTTAAGGTTGTTAATATAAATATTTTTTTATTATTTATTTTTTTTGTAAAGATTCCATCGATACGAGGACAATTTTAATATTAACTGTTAATGAAAAAAAAAATCGAAAAATTTAATTATTTTTGTTTTGGTATAAATGGAGAAGATTTTGTGGAATTTGGTATCAGTCAGGTGTCAAGTCATCTTGTAACAGCAAATCACCCGAAAAGCAATAGTAATCCCTTTTGGAAAAACAATTAAATAAAACAAAATGAAATCTGCAATTGCTTTGCTATTCTGCTTGGTTGCCGTTGCCCAGTGTGCTCCTCAGCAAGATGAAAAGCAGGCTGAGATTTTACGTCTTGAGGCGGACAATAATGGTGTGGACAAATACAATTTTTCGTAAGTTTAACATAATCTTAATCCTGGATAGTAAGACTTGACTTAGTACTTTTCAACTGTAGTTACGAGACCAGCAATGGCATCTCCCGCCAAGAAGCCGGTGAATTGAAAACCACTGATGATGGCGCTGCCATAGTTGTACGCGGTGCCAGTGCTTGGACTGCTCCGGATGGCAAGAAATTTGAGATTTCTTTTGTAGCTGATGAATTCGGTTATCATCCTTCTTTCAAACAAGTCGCCTAGATGAGATGTTTGAAAATATGCTGGGGAAATTAGATGATTGATTTTCCAAAAACCATATTTTAAATATTTTTGTAGAAAGTAATTTTTTGTTAATAAATTTGTTATCATTTGAATAGAATCGAAGTATTAAATGCATTTTTTTTCGCAATTGCAAATAAGAAAACATTGATTAAAGAAAATTAAACCAGTAAAAGCGTTATATTCGCTAATACTCTGTACCCTCCACTATAAATTGCATTCAATTCTATTACTGGAAAAATCTTTGGATATGGAGCAAATCATGAAACGATAATTTTTGTTTAAGCAAATTATTAAAAAAGCAGTAAGGAAAGACAGAAAGTCGGGCGGGGCAGACTATATAATACCCTACACCTCCCTAACAATGTGAAAATGGGCATTGCGATAAGAATTTGACAGTGTTCATTCATGTAATAAGAAAATTATATCTGCTAAATTTCGTACTGATCTGATATAAAATAAAGTTTGTACAGCGCTTACATGTCAAATCTGGTGTAACATATATACAGGGACTATATCTAAATTTGAATCGATTTTCACTGATTTCAATAGGGATCGTCCTTGGGCCAAAAAAAGAGCACTGTGCTCAATTTCATCACATTTGGACTATAAATACGACCTGCACTTTGTTTACAACGATACATCTACAGACGGACGGACAGAATGACGGATGGACAGACGGACATGGTTAGCTCGACTCAGCAAGTGATTCCAAGTCGATCGGTATAATAAACGATTGGTCTATCTCTTCTCCTTCTGGGTGTTAGAAACAAATGCACAAAGTCATAAGACCCTGGACCACAATGGTGTGGGGTATAAAGACGAACGCTGAAAATATGGTATTTATACCCTACACCACACTGTGGTACAGGGTATTATGACTTTGTGCATTTGTTTGTAAGACTCAAAAGGAGAAGATATAGATCCATTGTGTATTATACCGATCGACTTGTAATCACTTTCTGAGTCGATTTAGCTATGTCCGTCTGTCTGTCCGTCTGTAGATGTATTCTTGTAATCAAAGTACAGGTCGCAATTATGGCCCGATCTGGACGAAACTTTGCACATATATTTTTTTTGGCCCAATGACGGTTCAGATTTAGATATAGCCCCCATATATATGTTTCCCCCGATTTGACATGTAAGTGCTGTAGAGACTGTATTTTATATCCGATCAGTACGTAATTTGACAGAAAGAAGTTTCTTTTTACATGAATGAGTATTCAAGGAAAATCCGTTCAGATTTATATAACCTCCATATATATGTTCCTCCTGATTTGGTATCAAAACGCTATAGAACTTGTACTTTAATTCCGATCATTAATATTTTCCGGAAAGATGTTTCTCAATTTAGGAACGAATATTGCTTAATTTAGCGATTATCAGCTCAGAATTAGATAATATGTTCCTGCCTACTTACCAATTATTCCAAATTATTATCGCAATGACCTTTATCGCATTGTTAGGGAGGTGTAGGGTATTATATAGTCGGCCCCGCCCGACTTTCTGCCTTTCCTTACTGGTTTTGGCTTAAATTAGCATATTTGAGAACTCGACCTACACGGGGACCACAACAGTATAAAAACTGATTTGTATAAATTTTCTTGAGATGAATTCGTGCCAAAATAGAATACAAACAGCAAAGTTTCTGCTAAATTTCTTAGAAAATGTGGTGTTTATGGCTTAAATAAACATTTTTGGGAGTGACATCTATAGGTGGTCTAACAAAATATGAACTGATTTAAAAAATTTTTACTGCGATGAATTCTTGTCTTAATTACTCGTAAATAAAAACTGCAAAGATTCAGTTAAAATGCTTAGAAAGTATGGTATTTTTGGATTAAATACCTCTATAGGGTGACTCCAACAAAATATGAACCGATTTGTAAATTTTTTGCTGTGATGATTTCTTGTCAAAATATAATACAAACTGCAAAGTTTCTGCTAAATTGCTTTAAAAATGTGGTATCTATGGCTCAAACCTCGTATTTTGGATCGACCTCTATAGGGGAGTTATATCAAAACATTGACCGATGTGGCCCATTTGCAATCCCAAACAACCTGGGACTATAAGAAATATTTCTACCAAATTTGATCCACCTAGCTCTATTGTTACGGACTGTAGCGTGATTACAACAGACGGACGGACGGACATGGCTAAATCGTCTTAGAATTTTACGAAGATTAACAATATATATACTTTATGAGGCCTCAGATCAATATTTAGAGGTGTTACAAACAGAGTGACAAAATGAGTATACCCCCATCCTATGGTGGAGGGTATAAAAAGGCTAAAATCGGGCGGAACCGATCGACGATATCGGAATAATAGCGAGTTTTTCGGAAGATTTTTTTTTGCTGTGAACCCATTCTTGCTAAACGAACTCTGTCAAATTGTGGGTTCACTAGAAAACACAGATATAGTATACATTTGTCGGTTATATATAATCCTGAACAACTAAAAAAGTGGAGTAACCTAAGACCTTTTTTGGTGGAAATCTGTTTCAGAATCCCGGCTTTTACTGTTGCAGATATAGCAAACGAACTGGACCATTTAATTTTTTTTTTGGGAGGGGGGATCGTGTTTGATGACGACTTTGCTGTCGTCTACTAAGACTACTTTGCTGTCGTCTACTAAGACGACTTTGCTGTCGACTACTAAGACGACTTTGCTTTCGTCTATTAAGACGACTTTGTTGTCGTCTATTAAGACGACTTTGTTGTCGTCTATTAAGACGACTTTGTTGTCGTCTATTAAGACGACTTTGTTGTCGTCTATTAAGACGACTTTGTTGTCGTCTATTAAGACGACTTTGTTGTCGTCTATTAAGACGACTTTGTTGTCGTCTATGGTTATGTGAGGTTAGCTGAGGATGTCGCCCGGCTCATAGTAAGCAAAACGTCCTTCTTCAAAGTCCGTTAAGCCTTGCGTTCCGAGCTGATGCTTTATGTTCAGCCAACGTCTGAGTTCAGTTCAGCCAAACAACATCTTGTTTTGTCTATACGATAAAGCAGAACATTGACAAAGGAAATTAAATGTATCTTCCACCACGTCAGGGTCATGACACAACCGACACAAATCTTAATTTATAGGTCAATTATGTACATGTGCTTACAAAGGTTGTTATGTCCAGTAATTATTCCCACATTCAATCGTAGATTACTTAGCAGTTTCTCTGCATTCCGTGAAGACATCTCGTCCCAAAGAGCTTTAGTTTACAACACATCCGTCTACCGAATACCATTTTTGATGCATAATATTTTTTTTATTTTCAATTTAACACCAAAAAAGTTAACAAAAGGGGTGGGTATGCATTAGACCATTTATTATTTTTTCGGTACTGATTTCCGGGCCGAAAAAGTTTCCATTTGACCTACAAACCTCCAATAAACCAGTAAGGAAAGGCTAAAGTCGGGCGGTGCCGACTATATAATACCCTACACCACTCTCGTAATATTGAATAACTCTGATATATAAATTTTGTAATTCATGTATAAATTGTTTACATAAATTTACTTTTGGGACATTTTATACTTAAATAATACCCTGTACCACAGTGTGGTGTATGGTATAAAAACGATTGGATCTAAAGAGCCAAATCGGATGAAACATATATATGGGAGCTATAGCTAAATCTTAACCGATTTTCTTCAAATTCGGTAGTGTTGGTTCATGGATCAAGAAACTCTACCATTCTAAATTTCAACACGATTGGATGTAAAATACAGCTTTTATAGGACTAAAGGGCCAAATCGGACGAAACATATATATGGGAGCTATATCTAAATCTGAACCGATTTTCTTCAAATTCGGCAATGTTGGTTCATGGATCAAGAAACTCTACCATTCTAAATTTCAAAACGATCGGATGTAAAATACAGCTTCTATAGGACTAAAGGGCCAAATCGGACGAAACATATATATAAGAGCTATAGCTAAATCTTAACCGATTTTCTTCAAATTCGGCAATGTTGGTTCATGGATCAAGAAACTCTACCATTCTAAATTTCAAAACGATCGGGTGTAAAATACAGCTTCTATAGGACTAAAGGACCAAATCGGACGAAAGATATATATGGGAGCTATATCTAAATCTGAACCGATTTTCTTCAAATCCTGCAATGTTGGTTCAAGGATCAAGAAACTCTACCATTCTAAATTTCAAAACGATCGGATGTAAAATACAGCTTCTATAGGACTAAAGGGCCAAATCGGACGAAACATATATATGGGAGCTATATCTAAATCTGAACCGATTTCAACCAAATTCAATAGCGATCTTAACAGCCGCGAAATACTCTAAACTGCAAAATTTCAGAACGATCGGAGTGAAATTGCGACCTGTAGTCGACGAACAACTTTACATGGACAGACGGACGGACGGACAGACATCGTTAAATCGACTCAGCTAGTGATTCTGAGTCGATCGGTATACTTTAAGGTGGGTCTAGCTGTTATTTTAAGGTGTTACATACATCTGCCGTGAAACAAACTTATAATACCCTGTACCACAGTGTGGTGTAGGGTATAAAAATTTGGTGCCTATTGGATAACGCTAAGGTCTGCCCAAAGTTGTTTGAAAACACAAAACTCACTTTGAACAAAATTTGGGTTTTTATCAAATGTCACATGTTCAAGTAATTAAAAAATATTTTATTAGCATGAACAGTTTTTAAATGATATTTGAATAAAATTTTCTTTCTTACAAGTCGTAAACAATCAAAATCGACCGAGAAACGAAAAAGTTACAGCAGTTTTCATTTGAATTTTACGTCATGACAGGGCATGCATGCACACCGACATGGCCTCTATGCAATCACAATAAAAAATAGATCATGCTTGTGCATGCATGAAAAAAACAACGGATTTGCATGATAGTTGATTTTTCGCATCAGTCTGACATTTTTCTACTGGTCAAATAAGAAAACATAAGCAGAACTTTGCAGCGCGCTATACGGCCATGCAACAGGGTCGTTTACAGAACGCGCTCTGCCTCCAGCCTAAGTGAATTGAGAAAGGGACAGCTTCGCACAAAATTTAATTTTAGTCATATTATTATTTGTCTCCAGACCGACCACATCCAAAATGGTTACTAGATCCAGTGATAAATTTCGCACCGTAGAATCAGTTGGCCATGTATAACATACAATATCTGGAGCCAAACTGCCGTCAAACAGACAGATATTTCATGATGTGATAACTGTAATGTATAATGCTGCGACGCCTCTGACCACTGTTGGTGAGCTTGTGATTAATCGATCTACACATCAAAATTTTTGGGCGCCCCCAAAATCCCGGCTGGTACTGGAGAAAAGATGGCCAAAGTCGTTCATGATACACTCATCAAATACAGGTCAAAACACTGGATCGTGCATTTTGTTGCAGAACAAATTAGATCGAAAATTAATCAAGTTCCCATGTTCTCATCACATGATGGAGATACTATTGAAACATGTGTTTGAGGTTAAACTTCGGCGACTTGTGGTCCTGAAGTGCCTATTTTTAATCGTTTTGCTGCCGTTTGGGTAAGTCTCGACCACAAATCGTTTAAAAACGGACTCGAAGATCCAACTGTACGCTCAAAAATAAGTAATGCTGACTGCGAAGTCATTAAGATATTCTGCATTGAACAGCTAAATGAAACACAAATCCGAGCTGATTACAAGGAACTATTACAATTAACAATATTGTTTCTTGGTGGTGTCGGCGATAACTTCCGAACACCTGGTCCAACATCCCACACAAGGTTCATGGGAAAAGGCATTTATGCCTTAAAAATATACCTATTTCTAGAGCAGTTTGCATTGACAAAACGAGAGTCCAGTGGGCGTGGTTTACATGCAAAATGCCATACGAGCACCAAATCAAGATACACACTTGTTGAACGACAAGATGTGTCTGAAGCGGTTTTGAAGAAATGGAAAAATCATTTGTGGTAGTTTCACTCGAAGAGAAACGAAAAATGGTTAGGCATCTGCAATCTGCAGAGCCCGTCGTAAATCTGGAAAACCATCGAAAATTCTCCGACCCGAAACTATTGCTGTGTAATAATTTTAACGATTTCGTCTCATACAAAACCAAACATTTTTCGGTGCTTTTGGATTGAGTACTGAATTCAAGATACTCTCGATGTTTGTCGTAATCTGTTTGTTGTTAACGACACTGCTGAACGCGGTGTACAATTTATGAATGATTACAACAGAATATTTACGAAAGACGAAGAACAAAATCAATTTATATTACAGTGCATTGAAGAATATCGTAGAAAATGTCCCTCACATAACAAGTCAGATCTAATATAATATTGAATTAATTGTATTTTTTGTTTTTTTTTTCACCGATCTTAATATTTAAAAACTATTTATTAATTAATAATACAAAGAAATGTAATTTTACTTATTTAAACATACGACTTTTGAATAAAAAAACATATTTCCCCTATAAAGTGTTCTAAATTTTGAATGAACTTTGGGCAGACCCTAGGGTTATCCGATTGGCACAAAAATTTTTATGGAAGTCTTGTAGGCCAAATGGAAACTTTTTCGGTCCGGAAATCAAAGATCGCAGTAACTTTCACTTTTTGCATCATGTGCTATAAACGGTCTAGTATACATCTGTATACGTGAGTAAAGCCTTTAAAGCAGCCTGGCTATCGATGAAAAAGCAAATATCGCTTCTAATTTATATTTGCAACAACAAGACGAGTTCAGCTGCTGTGACAATCGAATATATTTCTGCTTGGAAAATACTGCCTTCTTTACGCAAGCGAAGGGAGACCTCCAAATCAAGTTCACGACAGAAAAATCCGCATCCATTACCCTCGTCTATTTGGGAATCATCTGTAAAGACATTAATATCAAGAAACCTTACATTCCCCTTCTGTCATTCCGTCAAAGTAAGAATTTTAACGAGTATTTAATTTCTGATCATATAATCTGTTTCACATATCACTAATGATAGTTCTCCTAAACAAATATGTATAGAATTGGTAGCTAACCGAAGATGCACCTGGGCTGGCCATGTTAGTGAAAGTTCTACAGACTCTTTTATAAATAAGTACATAGGTTGAATACCCGTAATCTCTGGTAGCGGTAGATTTCGTCGCTCCTGTCAAATAACTTAAAGCTACGTATGCTGGCAAATCTTGTTCCACCAAGCCAATTTTTCAAGTTTTGAAGCAAAACATAATCCGAGGGAGCTAAATCTGACGAATAAGGTGCGGACTGAAGCAGTTCGAACTTTAATTTATTGATTTTGGCCATCGCAAAAGTGGATGTGTGAACTGGTGCATTGTCTTGATAGTGAGCAAACGCGGCACCCATCTTCGCAAAGCTTTCTCATCTTCAAATTGCTCTTTTTGAAATGCCTATGATTTCAGCTAGCTCACGAACCTTCAACCGATGGCCATTCAATAACGTTTTGTGCATTTTTTAATCATTCCTGATGTATGAAGATGACTTTCCTGTCGAAGTTCCTGTCGTTTCTAGAAAGGACTGACCTATCGTCTATGAAGACGACTGACCTATCGTCTATGAAGACGACTGTCGTATCGTCTATGAAGACGACTGTCGTATCGTCTATGAAGATACGACATACAAAAATGGGCGTGGAAATAACGCCCATTTTTCACAGGGCTATAGACACTATAAAAACATTACACTGTAAAAAATTTCAAGTATTTTTATACACTGGTTTTAATGTTATAAGCTGTTAACTTTTGGTGCAAAAAGGTACCATTGTGTGGGAGGTACCAAAAGGGGCGTGGCAACAACACCCATTTTCCCTGGACTGTAGGCAATATAAAAGCATAATACTGTACAAAATTTCAAGTATTTTTATACACTGTTATTAATGTTATAAGCTGTTAACTTTTGGTGCAAAATGGTGCATTTGTGTGGGAGGTACCAAAAGGGACGTGGCGACTTCGCCCATTTTTCTCGAGTTGATAGCGACTAATAAGCTAATACTATGTGTGAAATTTCAAAAGATTCGAATAAGTAGTGTAGCAGTTATTAGAGAATCAATATGTCACAACATTTTAACCCTTTGTGGGGGAGGTACTAGAAGGAGTGGACCAATATGGCCCATCTTCGAACTTAGCCGGAGATAGAAACAAATATTACCACATACCAAATTTGAGGTCAATCGGTTACTCCTTTCGAGAGTTATCGTGCGCACCAGCCAGCAGACACACAGACAGACAGACAGACGGACATTGCTCATTCGACTTAAAATGACCCAAAACGGATTTCCTCCGAACATACTTGGGGTCTTAGGTCACTCCTTCGACGTGTTACACTTTTTTCCGTAGCAAATGATATATACCCTCGTCACACTAAAGTGAGGGTATAAAAATAAGGAGAAAATAGGTTGAAAATAAAGGTGGACATAAGTCTTCCACATCCAATTCGAGTAAGCGAGCTGACTTTAGTGGATGTGTCCAGAGTGATAAATGTGTCAGGTCCGTCGAGTTTGCAGAACACTCGAAGAGGTGCCTCGTGATGTGCGGCCAGTGACCACATCTATCACCTTAATCTTGCAGCAGTCGGTTCTTTGTACCGGGTAATTGGTGGTCGGAATTCTTGTGCCATCACATTGAGTTGCACCTTCTCTTGTCCTGGCCATGCTGTAAATGGTGTGGCAGATGATTTGGTGGTGGAAATTGTCAATTTACTCGCAGCAAAAAAATTGACCATCTCAGACAGACAGACATTGAGCCTTCCACACATTTCATCGATCAAGGGACCGACGCCAGAATCGTACAGTCATCTGCAGGAGGTGGTGGGATTGCAGAAAGGTAGAGGTTAAACAATGTCCGAGATATCACCCCAGCTTGAGGAACTCCCTATTTCGCTCTACGGAGTTTGGACTTCTTGTTTCTGAATTTCACATACGACTGGCGCCCACATATGTAATAAACTATCCAACGTTTCAAACTGTTCGGAAGGAACGTGTTGGCAACGTTCTCAAAGACCGTGGCGTGGCTGACAATATCAAAGGTCAAGCGCCACGAGGACTGTCCCGTCACCGAGCTTGTTCTGTCATCTGCAACTTCACCAACTGTAAATTGTCTGATATTTACAAGTAACTTGTTCCGCTTATATTCGTCGACTTTCCTACTGATTTCTAGATTCAGTTCCCTGATTCTTGGATCAGCCCGGGATTAGGATTAGGTTGTATTCCACCAGCAGGGATAACGCAAGCGGCTTCTGCGTTGATGATGCCTAGGAATTTCTTCTCAGCTACCCCGACACCAACTGCGGCACTAAATGTTATAAAGGGTGGTTAAATTGTAAGGGCCGATGTTGAATGTGAACCACACCTAAACGTCAAGTTTTTTCTTGCATTTCATTTGACATTTCTCAATTTCAGACTAACTCAATTTGAACCATGGAAAGATACACAATCGAGCAACGCGTTAAAGTTTTTTAAGCCTTTTACGAAAATGGGCGTTCAAATCAAAATGCATTTCGTGCACTTCGTGATGTTTTTTTGATCAGCATAATCGACCAAATGTTTCTACAATCGGGAGAATTGTGAGCAAATTTCAGCAAACCGGGTATGTAGGAGATGTGAAAACACCTGTGCATGCTCGCCCAGTTCGTTTGGTACGGCTTATGGGCTGGCGACGTCATCGGGCCATACTTCTTCGAAATGAGACCAGTCAGGCAGTTACTGTGAATGGTGTTCGTCATTGTGAGATGATAACGAACTTTTTATGGCCCGAATTGGAGATATGGATGTGGACAATATGTGGTTTCAACAGAACGGTGCCACACAGCTAACGAAACAATGGCTCTTTTGCGCAACAAATTCAATGGCCGTGATATCTCACGTCGTGGCGAAGTCAATTGGCCGCCAAGATCATGTGATTTGACGTTGGACTTCTTTCTTTGGGGTTATTTGAATGAAAAGGTGTACGTCGATAAGTCAGCAACAATTCAAGGGCTAAAGGATCAGATAATGCGGCACATTAACGGCATAGAACCTCAATTATGCCTCAGCGTCATTGAAAAATTGGACCATCGGATGGAGGTGTGCCGCCGAGGTCGCGGCGGCCATTTGGCCGATATTTTGTTCCATACCTAATTGAACCATACCAATATTATCATAATAAAAAGAAATTACAATAATTTCCTACATAATTTGTGTTTTATTCAAAATCAACATCGGCCCTTAAAATTTAACCACCCTTTACTACATTCAATACCGCTAGATATTATAGCAGTGCAATATGCCGCATGTACTGCGATTAGACTCAGGGAACTGTCACTATGGCCAGGAAATGGCTACGGACATAGTGTAATTCTGGACAGAATGCCTTACCTTCAGGGCACTGTTGATTACACTATGACTGAGCCACTCTTTGACAAGAAGTATCTCACTCTTATACCTGATAGATCGCAATGGAACGGTTCTGAATTAAAAAAACGGCCATCGATCAGATCTTTAACGAGATGGCTGAACAGTTCAATATTCACCTGATATGGGTGCCGGGTCACAAAGACCAGGGAACTGCAAGGCAGATGAACTTGCAAGACTCGGAACTACCTTACATGCCCCAGGGGACCTGGAACATGTGGGCATGACTTTAGCAACCTGCAAGCTCCTCTTGAGAGATAGTGCTCTTACGGCAACAAATAACAGGAGGTCACTAGTCAGGAACAGCTTACGTTCCAGGCTGTGTCGGTGCCCCACTCTCTCTTGAAGGCGGCATACAACCTTGGGCTCCTATTTCTTTGAGGAGTTAGCTAACTTGGCAGATGTTGGAATCCGCCAACTTTTGAGCTTTTTAAAGCAATCAAGTTGGTTAAACGGGAGCGGCTTACGTCCCCGGAAATGATGAAATTGGCTGGTTTATCAATGGAATGGATTGTGGGGAGGTGGTCTGATCCCAGTAAAATGACGGATTGCCAGGTAACGTCATTTACCAGACCAGGGGACACGATGGTGATATCTGGCGAGCAGCTGCAATCAATGTAGCTCCATCTATTTCTTCAGCCTAATTATGCCTCTCTGATTACACTGTGCAACAGTGAATAAAATACACGGACTTGACGGTATAGGTTCGATTCTACTATCAAATAGTAGTATAACCCTATACTCGGTTTGGCGAAATTGGTGACCCATTTTTTTTTATGGGTCTCCAAAGTTTCTGAAAATCAGTGGGCCCCTCGAAAAAGGTGTCATCAGCTTTTGTCCAACAACTAATTCAGACTTGGTGATACCACTAAACTATATTTGGCAATAACGTGCAGCAATGTTAGTAATACGATCTAGTGGTCGAAGCAATAACGATACCAGTAAAGAGCGTTTTTGAGTGGAATTTGTCCGTTTTTTGTGTTAAGTTTTGGGCTTTGGTGCGTTCTTACACATATGGTACAATTTTATGGCCAACATTTTTGCAGAAAATTTCATCTCCACCCTCCCCAATTTAAGGGGTGTTTTTTACGATTTGTTAAAATGAGGCCAAAATTACAGTTATGTGGGGGAGCTAGGGGCTTAATATGTTCCACAAAAATATTGGCCTTAATATTTTCTATAAAGTTGCTGAACATACCCTATACCAAAAAAAAATATTTTTGTTACATAGTAGTGAAATACTAACGTTTTTGGGGTACAATGTGGTTTTTTGAGCTATTTAGGGTACCTAGACACGTTCAGATTGTATTGATATGTTCACAATAGTTGTTCAGATTTACGTAGGCTACAATTTTTCCAAACATTGATAGTGAAAAATTACGAGTCTCTGAAAGTTATGCTGAATTTTTATCCTTCACTTTTTCAAAGAAAAAGTACCTGACAAAATTTTTTTCGCAAACAAATTTAAGAGACTTTGTTCAGCATATTCTTAGCTACATTATTGCCAAATATAGTTAAGCGGTATCAACAAGTCTGAATTAGTTGTTGGACAGAAGCATTTTCGAGGGACTCGCTGATTTTCAGAAACTTTGGAGGCCCATAAAAAAATGGTTACCAATTTTTCCAAACCGAGTATAGGGTTATACTACCCTTTGACAGTAGAATCGAACTATACTGTCAAGTCCGTGTATTTTTCAAAAAGTGTTCATTTGTTGCATAGTGTTATTAGCTAGAAGAGAATGTCAAAGCTCGTGATGGGCAGTACAGTCTCCTAGGACAACGCGGTTATTGCCTTGAAGTAAAGAACTAATGTCCGGCGATACGTTGTATAGCTTTATCTCGACAATCCCGTAGCAACCAGTTCTACGTACCGGATTGACCCGAAGCAGCAATTCTTCGGCCAGGGGCTGCCACCTAAGTTCTACTGTTACTGTACAGTTTACTGTCGTCTATGAAGACGACTTTTCGGCAGTCAATTTAGACAACCTTCCTGTCTTCTATGAAGACGACATTTCTGTCGTGTATAAATATGACTGCCCTGTCGTCTGTGAAAACGATTTTCCTTACGCCTATAAAGACCCTGTCGCCCTTGAAGACCCTGTCGCCTATGAAGACCCTGTCGTCCATGTAGTGCATATTTAATATTAATATAATTTTTCATTTTGTTTGTTAATTTGTACACAATTTTTACTCAACTGAAGCATTTAGTTACTTTAAATTATCCGGTTAATATGTTCTGCTGAGTATTTCTCAAAAAAACGTGTCTATATTTCATCATGTATTCACAGAAGAAAAAACATTCATTTATCACGTGATTGTTTAAATTGACATATTCCAGTTTTACGAATATTCAATATTATATAATACTACTCTGAAACCAAAATATTCTTGGAAGCAATAAGAAAAATGATGTGAACTAAACTATGTATTAATGGAATGCTAAACCAGTTTGTTGTTTCAATTCTTCTGTTGGTCAAATCTGGAAATTGTATTCGGACGAAATCATCAGTCGGTCGAGTTTCCCCCTGGATACAAGAGTTGTTGAGCTGATGATCAAAATTATTTAGTTTATGTTTTATGCGTAACGATTAAATTCAAATTTGAAATGAAAAAGGACAAATTAAGAGATATTTATTAAATCTTATTTATATGCAAATTTATGATATGTTCAGCAGAGAGTTCAACAGATTAGAGTAGAGATGTACGAGTAACATTAGAACACATTGCAAAACAAAAAGGTCTTTGATCCCTTTCCAGTGGAAAACGTCAATGGAACTATTAACCTGAAATTGGATTCATTTGCGATCAGTTTTGTAGCTAATTAATTATGTATGTATATAATTAAATATGTTTCTAGTTCTACAAAACAAAATTTGAATTAGTTCTTATACTTTGGAAATAAATGTTGCTGCAACTAAAACACTAACATTGACTCATAAGATTAGCATTTAATAAGCGTATAAATAGTTCTAATGTTTCAAATATTTATTTGATCATTATGTATTTTTTTCAACATCCATAAACATACATTTTATAAAAAATCTGAACCACTTTTATTATGTGACAATCATTAATTTTGGAGTTAATGTTCGCATTAATGCTCTATTCTATTCTCTTATGGAAAACTAACTAATTTATGTCACTTTCGAAATAAACCGTTAATAAGTAGATCTTTTGGTGCAGAGCTAATTTCGGTAGCTAGACAAGTCTGAAAGTGATTGCATTTTAAGAATAACTTCTGCTAATGACTTCAAAACTAGAAAATAAATAACAAATAATAAATTTGAATGAAATATAGCATTATAATTTATTGTTAATTATTAGAAAATTATACCATATATTAGAGCACGATTTGATTGTTCCTAGCTTTTTGGATTTAGTATATGGGCATTTCCGCCGAATGGTCAACCAGGGCCGAAAAATAAAATGTTGGTAATCATATTATTTTATTGTGAATAATTATAAAAAAATGAATACAAACGGTCTAAATTTTTGAAATATAATAGTTTCATAGCATATCTCAGTTGTTTTCATGAGAAAATTTTCCTAAAAACTGAAAAACTGTATTTTTTCCATTTTAAGCTACTTTTACAAACATTTTTATATTTAATTATTTTACATATAAAAACATATGTTATGCTTGCACTCTTTCTACAAAATGTCTCTATTACAACCAATTAAGAAGAGAAAAATGCAATGAGACCAAAAAAAAGTTCGTTTGACGATTAATTTAACGGTTAAAACAGATGGAAAAATCGTACGTTCGCGGCCGTACGGTCGTTGACTTATATTTCGCGTACGTTCGTGACCACATGTTTACTGCTATCATTATGAAAACTAAAACTCGATGAAACCCATCTTTTGTACCTAACATAGAGCTACTAATATGCTATCAAATCACCAAAAAAAATGCGGGGAAAATTTTTGTTTTCTATATTTTTTGTACATCAAAAGCGTACGAACGTACGTTCGCGACCCGCGGAAATGCCCATATTTAAATATATTAGTTAAAGATTCGTAGCAATTGCGTATTAATGTTACATCAGTTTTTAAATTGGGATTTATCATATTTGCACATTCGTCTATAAAAACGACATTTAAGTCGTTATATATAAAGACGACCTTTCAGTCGTCTATAAAGACGACCTTTCAGTCGTCCATAAAGACGACCTTTCAGTCGTCTATAAAGACGACCTTTCAGTCGTCTATAAAGACGACCTTTCAGTCGTCTATAAAGACGACCTTTCAGTCGTCTATAAAGACGACCTTTCAGTCGTCTATAAAGACGACCTTTCAGTCGTCTATAAAGACGACCTTTCAGTCGTCTATAAAGACGACCATTCAGTCGTCTATAAAGACGACCTTTCAGTCGTCTATAAAGACGACCTTTCAGTCGTCTATAAAGACGACCTTTCAGTCGTCTATAAAGACGACCTTTCAGTCGTCTATAAAGACGACCTTTCAGTCGTCTATAAAGACGACCTTTCAGTCGTCTATAAAGACGACCTTTCAGTCGTCTATAAAGACGACCTTTCAGTCGTCTATAAAGACGACCTTTCAGTCGTCTATAAAGACGACCTTTCAGTCGTCTATAAAGACGACCTTCCAGTCGTCTATAAAGACGACCTTTCAGTCGTCTATAAAGACGACCTTTCAGTCGTCTATAAAGACGACCTTTCAGTCGTCTATAAAGACGACCTTTCAGTCGTCTATAAAGACGACCTTTCAGTCGTCTATAAAGACGACCTTTCAGTCGTCTATAAAGACGACCTTTCAGTCGTCTATAAAGACGACCTTTCAGTCGTCTATAAAGACGACCTTTCAGTCGTCTATAAAGACGACCTTTCAGTCGTCTATAAAGACGACCTTTCAGTCGTCTATAAAGACGACCTTTCAGTCGTCTATAAAGACGACCTTTCAGTCATCTATAAAGACGACCTTTCAGTCGTCTATAAAGACGACCTTTCAGTCGTCTGTAAAGACGACCTTTCAGTCGTCTATAAAGACGACCTTTCAGTCGTCTATAAAGACGACCTTTCAGTCGTCTATAAAGACGACCTTTCAGTCGTCTATAAAGACGACCTTTCAGTCGTCTGTAAAGACGACCTTTCAGTCGTCTGTAAAGACGACCTTTCAGTCGTCTATAAAGACGACCTTTCAGTCGTCTATAAAGACGACCTTTCAGTCGTCTATAAAGACGACCTTTCAGTCGTCTATAAAGATGACCTTTATATATATATGTTCCCGTTGTTCCTATAAGGAGCATAGGGCCTCAACAAACACGTTCCAACGTGATTTATCTTGGGCAAGCAATTTTATTTCGCCCCAGCTTCTGTTCATGGTTGCAACTTCTATATCGATTTGTCGCCGCCATGTATGTGCGGGTCTCCCTCGTCTACGGTTGCCTTGCGGATTCCAGTCGATGGCATTTCGGGTTATGTCGTTTACTGGTCTTCGTAGAATATGGCCGATCCAGATCCAGAAAGATGGCCTTTCAGTAGTCTATAAAGACGAGTTTTCAGTCGTCTATAAAGACGATCTTTGAGTCGTCTATAAAGACGAATTTTCAGTCGTCTATAAAGACGATCTTTGAGTCGTCTATAAAGACGAGCTTTCAGTCGTGTATCATTCGACCATTATAAGACGACCTTTCGACTATTGTCAGACGGACTTTCGACCATTATATGTCGACCCTTCGCCTAGTGTAAGACAACCTTTCGACCATTATAAGATGACATTTCGGCCATTTTTAGACGACCTTTCTACGATTAAAAGACGGCTTTTCTAACATTATAGGACGACATTTCAAACATTATAAGTCGACCTTTCGATAACACTACGCAACAAAAAATTTTTTTTTTGTGTCCTAGACCTAAAAATTATTTTTTTGTATAGATTGTAGCATACTGTTATATAAAATCAAAACCAAAATATTTTTTTATGGATAACTTTTTTTTTAACAATTTTTTTATTATAATACTATTATCGTCGAAGGTACCCTTAGTATTTGCACTATAATTTTTGGAGTATACGCCCGATCAGGTCGACTTATGCGTTAAATTAAAGCTATTAATGTGTGCTACCAATGTTGGAAATACCTCTTTCACTTAGAAACAGTGGTTTAGTAACAGTCATTAAACAAAT
Organism: Eudasyphora cyanicolor; assembly: GCA_963930755.1. NCBI lineage: Eukaryota > Metazoa > Arthropoda > Insecta > Diptera > Muscidae > Eudasyphora > Eudasyphora cyanicolor. The sequence goes on from OZ005735.1 coordinate 269,819,204, forward strand.
TGGAAAAAGTACATTTAAAAAAATCCTGGGACAAAAAAAAAACATAAAAAATAGAAAAAAAATCGACAAAAAATATTTTATTTTATTTTTTAAAAGTTTGCATCCTAGCAAATAATGCCTATTTAATCTATGGATAAATGTAGAAATAATAGCCCTTTTGGTAGAGGTAAGTGAATTTCAAAAAATCTTTTTTTTTAATTTCTGTTTAAATAGCGATTTTATTTATTACTTTTATTTATATTATGTAGATTTGAGTTTATTTACATGAACAAGTTTCATTAGAAGTAATTGTGAGTTCTTTGTTGACGTTTGTAGATTTCGGAATCGGTTTCTCTAAAGAGGAAACAAATATAATCTCCCATCATTCTTTCATCCCAGTGCCCTTGGTAACGCCGCTCGATGGACTTCAATTCTTGGTGAAACCTTTCGCCATGTTCGTCACTTACGTCGCCAAGATTCTCGGGGAAAAAGTTTAAATGAGAATGAAAGAAATTAATTTTGAGGGACATATTTACACCCGTTGGAATACTTAAAGCGAAAAATAAGTTGGACGAATACATACATATGTGTTATATACATAAATATAGAAAATATATTTGTAACCAATTTTTTCATAATTTTTTAACAAATCATTAATCATTGTTTCATATTGCGGGCTGTTATTGGATCCAAGGAAATTTGAAACAACAAGCTTAAACGACCTGCATGCTGAAATTTCATCCGACGTCAAATATGATTCGAAATTCACATCTTTCATCAGTTTCCTAATTTTAGGCCCATCAAAACTCCTTCTTCGATTTTTTGAAAAGAAAGAGTTTTAAATAAACTTTTTAAATAAACTTTTTAAATAGGAGAGTGAATTGCCATCTTTCCTTAAGGCTTTTACAAAATTTTTAAAGAGCCCCAGCTTAAAATGCAGTTGTGGCAAAATATCGGCTATCCCAGAGGCATAATATACCAACTACTTTTAAATCGCAACAAATTTTCCAGTCTTGTTCATATTTTATTTTATTTTATCAATTTAGCCATTGTTTCGTATGATTCTCTGGTGTTGACAGCGTGAGCAATGGGAATCGACGGTTTCTGATTTCCGTTGTGTAAAAGTACTGCTTTCAAACTTTCTTTACTGCTGTCAACAAATAACCGCCATTCCTTTGAATTGTATGTTTGATTAAGTTCCTCGAACAATCCGGGGATGTCCTTGCAAAAGCATCTGTCAGCCACAATTGTATAAAATTGTTTTTAAGGTATATCACGGACTCAATAATATGATATGTTAACATCTGGGGCCAAAATATTGTACTGTTTCATCCCAGATGCAAGTAGTTCTGCCTTATCTTTGGTCGGTTCCAAATCTCTCACTAGATCAATGAGTTGAAACTGAGTTAAAAGCGATGACTTCTGACTCAAACTTGAATTGCTCAGAGTTGAGTACTCAGTTGAACTTGATGATGTTTCCGTTATTAGGCAATTAGCTATACTTGAACACTTCCTACTCCAATCTGTTAACTTAGACAAAAATAGCAGTCCGTATCGTGAATGAATGGTTATCTCCAGATCATTGTCATTCCAAATTCCACGTGAAGTCTAAAATTAAAACGTTTTATTCCACAAGACATTGTAATACATTAATTGTAAAGTACTTACCGCATTCTTCCACTACTCCATCGAGTAAGATTTACATGGCACGAATTACACAAAATACTAGGTGTCCACGGTTTGTTCATATTTTTAACTCGTATACCAAAATATTGCACATATATTTCTTCTATTATTTTACTAAACGCACGTCGATTGTTTTTAATAACATATTTTCGACAGATGTAGCAGAAATTGTCGGGATCATTTACACACTGAAAAGTTCTTTGCCGTTTACTCATACTTCGAAATAGAACTTTATAATATTTTTCAGAAAATCGACTTATCTCTTTAAGGCGCTGAATTACACTAATTTATTAATAAGAAATTTCATTCATAAATTCCGGGTTTAAGGTACATAACTTGCAGTACCTGTAGCTGACATATACATAGTTTGCTTCGAACGTAGAAACCCAATATTTTCAAGACTGCCGCATACTACTTTGTATTGCGTACATATAATTTTACTATCTGTATATAGAACTGAGATGTCAATGCCCCTAAAAGGCGTAATTGAATCATAAATAAAAACCACAACTATTGTTGAATGACCCTCTACATGAGCGTATCTCATCCAATATAGCTCTCACATTGCATATCATGTTTTATGGAGGCTTCCGAACGGCCATAATACCTCGTCCTCTCTATAATGTTATAACGTCTGATATCAATCCTCATCAAATAAAATGCAAGTGCAGTGTCCCTTATATGTCTCTCTCACATATGGCGAATTCAATATAAGCAAAAACATCATTTAAAAACGAAAAAATATGAAACAAGGTTTTTTTGAATTTCCCTAACATTTACAGAATGGCTCATAACTTGTACACCTATCCATAGATTTTTTCTTTAGCATGCTGGCTTTTTAAAAATGTAATAAAATATTTTTTTCGTTTTTTTCTATTTTTTTAAAAAAATCCTTTTTTTCTCATATTTTTGAGGACAGTTACTAAACCAAAGATTCTACGTGAAAGCGATATTTGCAGCATATGTTAATATTTTTTTATTTTATTTTTCAATATTTTTTTCGTGTTTGTGACACCTAGTTGAGATGACTTTTCGACTATTGTAAGATGTCCTCTCAACTATTGTAAGACGACCTTTCAACTATTGCAAGACGACCTTACAATTATTATGAGACGTCCTCTCGACTATTGTAACATTACTTACCTTCTATTATATGATGACTCTTCGACCATTATAAGACGACCTCTCGACCATTGTACGATATTTTTTTAGCACATTATAAGATGACGTCTTGACCATTGAAAATTACATTTCGACTATTATAAGACGACCTTTCGACCATTGTAAGACGACCTTTCGGCCATTGCAAAACCGCCTTTCGACCGCTATACTTATATAGACGACCTTTCCACCATTATAAGACAACCTTTCTAGCCGACCTTTCGACTATTATTCATCCAAAATTTCGATATATAAGTGTAGGGTGATCCATTTCGAGGTTCCCTACTTTTTTAAAGAAAAAACACAGAAACTTCAAATTGAATGGGGAATGTTTATTATCATTTGAAAGAACATTCTTTGGCATTTATTTTTTGAAGATTATGTCTATCAAATGTTGGCCGCGGCTACGTCTCAGATGGTCCAACCGTTGAGTCCATTTTTCGATGACTCGATTATGTTGACCATAAGTTGAGCGAAGTGCACGAAACACAGTCCTCACAGAACGTGAATTTTCGTAATAAAGTTGAACGATTTGTAAACGTTGTTCAGGCGTAAGTCTTTCCATGATGAAATGCCAAACAATACTTAACAAAAATTACATGACAGCATGACACGACTCACACGTGATCTGTCAAAAAAAGGCTATTGAAAAAAGTATCTAAACTTGGATCACCCGTTATATCCGAACATCTATGAATGCGGCATTTAAAATCGTCACTATTTCGATATCCACTTGTCTAGGATGTTGAATTCCCAGTCGTCTATGAAACCAAATTCCTAGTCGTCTCAGATTACGACTTACTAGCCGTATATTAAAATGAATTTCTATTCTTCTATTCTTTCACGAGGGCCATTGCCAATCGTTTTCAGCATAAATGTATCTATTATACAAAATTGCACTTAAAATGTCCGCAAAGTGCTGATCTCTACAAATATCAATATCATTTCTGATTAAACAATTCCTTTCGGAACATTCACAGGAATGGAGTGAGTTGAGGTATACTCGTATTTTCTACCAAACTTAAAATACATGAATTGCTGACCTACAAAATCTCTTATGTAATCATAATCCTGATACCCTTCAGCCCATCTTCTTTAATAGCAGTTGCGAAGGACATCTCCTCCGAGCTTCAAGCCTGAAAGTAACTGAAAAAAGAACAAAAATTCTTGTTTGAAGCAATCATCGCCGGGGTTACAGGAATACAGCAACTGTCACGCACGTTCTCGCAATGAAAAAAATACAAAAAATATCTAGTACGCATTTTTGTGGAAGATGTTAAATGCCACTTTTTGGAGCAGTGCTCTGAGTCGTCATCCGCATTGTTGTGTTGTATTTTTGTCTTCTTTTGGTGAGTTTTTAAACTTGTTTTAGTTTTAATTAATGGATTCCGTGGAATCCAAAAAACATATTCAAGAAATAAACACAAACATAAAGATGAAAACAAAAAATTAACTCCATGAATTATGTATTAAACCTGACAAATAAAAAAAAATATATATGGGCTTAACATTCAGAGTCTCTACAGTTTAGCTCTTCCAGTGCATTGAAAAGACATTAGGATTTGTTATTTATATGCGAATACTATTCGATATTTTCAACGATATTAATCGCGAATCACGAAATGTGGCAAAAAATCACACAACAAGATAACATAAAACACTACACTGAAAAATATAATTGTATCAATTTGATGGCTATATTTGTATAATAACATGACTGTATTGATTACTTTTAAAAATGATATTTGTTTATATATATTCAGCGAGATTGCGAATAAAACCTAATATCTATGATTTTTTGTATAATTGTAACCCTTCCCAGCTTAAAGGCAGAAGCGAAGGACCATAGTCGGGCGGAGCCGACTATATGATACCCCACACCACGCTATTATGTAGAGCAGAATAAGAAGAAATATTGTTTTGTTTTATACAGGGAGCTTTTTTAATGATACCTTCCCACAAATTTATACAATTGTCCAAATTGTTATAAACAAATAACAGTCATTGATCACACAACACATTTTAAGCTATCCTAGATTGTAAGGACAACATATAGTGCACCGAAGCGTTTAAAAACGCTTATTGGTCATGCATGTCCTTCTTGCAGTCTTTACGAAGATTTTGTCCAAAAGTCTTTTGCGATTTTCTTCTAGTCATCTATGAAAATGACTTTAAAGTTGTCACTGAAGAATATTTTATTTAAGTTTTGCTATGAGTCTATGTGATCTTTGAATTGGAGTCTCCACTTGCCTTCGGAGACGAGTTTTCCTCTAATACGACGAATTTCTAGTCGTGCAATACAAATAATATTAATTTGCATTTGGTTATGTAGACTGTATTACAGTCGTCTTTAAAAATAACTTTTCACCTCTCATTGAAAACAATGATTTTTCAAGTTGTTTATATGCGTATGAAATATAGAACAAAAGATTTTTTGGTTTTTTTTATACCCTACACCACACTGTGGTACAGGGTATTATAAGTTTGTTTCACGGCAGCTGTTTGTAACACCTGTAAATAACACAGCTAGACCCACCTTAAAGTATACCGATCGACTCATAATCACTAGCTGAGTCGATTTAACCATGTCTGTCCGTCCGTCCGTCCGTCAGTCTGTCCATGTAAAGTTGTTCGTCGACTACAGGTCGCAATTTCACTCCGATCGTTCTGAAATTTTGCAGAGTATTTCGCAGCTGTAAAGATCCCTATTGAATTTGGTTGAAATCGGTTCAGATTTAGATATAGCTCCCATATATATCTTTCATCCGATTTGGCCCTTTAGTCCTATAGAAGCTGTATTTTACATCCAATCGTTTTGAAATTTAGAATGGTAGAGTTTCTTGATCCATGAACCAACATTGCCGAATTTGAAGAAAATCGATTAAGATTTAGCTATAGCTCCCATATATATGTTTCGTCCGATTTTGCTCTTTCGCCCTGTAGAAACTGTATTTTACATCCAATCATTTTGAAATTTAGAATGGTAGAGTTTCTTGATCCATGAACCAACACTACCGAATTTGAAGAAAATCGGTTAAGATTTAGCTATAGCTCCCATATATGTATATGTTTCGTCCGATTTGGCCCTTTAGTTCTATAGAAGCTGTATTTTACATCCAATCGTTTTTATACCCTACACCACACTGTGGTACAGGGTATTATTTAAGTATAAAATGTCTCAAAAGTAAGTTTATGTAAACAATTTATACGTGAATTACAAAATGTATATTTCAGAGTTATTCAATATTACGAGAGTTATGTGGGGTATTATATAGTCGGCCCCGCCCGACTTTAGGCTTTCCTTACTGGTTTTATTTAATATTTTCTTTTTTTGTGTTTATGGCTCCATATTACAACAAAAAATGCCCTTCGAAAAAATTTTGTTGCATAGTGTTATCGATAACTCACTTACCCCCAATTTCACAACCTCCGGTTAGAGCTAACTTACAGTTAAAAAATAAAAATTTCATACAATTTGACAGCTATAACTGTAGGTTAGCTCTAACTGTAGGATAACTGGAGATTGTGGGATTGGCCGTTAGGAATATAGATTTTTTCTATAAGTATATATAATGAAAAAAAAAACCGGAAAAAATTAAATAAAAATTTTCGATAAATACCTTTGATATTGGAATTGAAAAGTCAGAGCATATTTGAATAAAAAAAGGGAACAAATCTGTTAAAAATTATCGATAATTTTTGTTTATCGAAATGCGCGGAACAAAGTGTTACATTCTTCAGTCTGGAATAAATACGTTCTCATCTGATGTACTGATGTAAAGACACTTTGCATAGAATCGATAAATATAAAAAATATAAAATTATCGATAATTTTTGAGTTATCGAAAGGAGCGGAACAAAGTGTTCAATCCTTCAAAGTGTCTTTGCATAGAATCGATAAATACAAAAATTATCTACATATTATTATCGAAATTATCGAATTATTTCCCCTTTTTGAATTCGTACCACTGTGCAGTGTTTTGCAAAAACAGACGAAAATTGTCAGACTAGTCTTGGTATTTCGTCCATAGCTTTTACAAATATTGAGTCTCACAAATATTTTTTTATGGATTTGTGAAACAGCGACGAATATTCTATGATTTGAAGAAAATCAGGGAGAGCAATTTTTTCTACAAAGGATTTTTGAAAAAAAACTCGTAATTTTTTTTTTAAATTTTACATAAGTAAAAAATTTGTTTCTTTAAAACAAAGTAAACATTGCAAAAATCGGTTCAGTTGATGGAGAGCAATTACAAGTATCTAAAAAAACACATTTTTTTAATTTTTTCAAAAAAAATAAAAAAAAAAGATAGCGAGATCTTATTTTACCTATTTTTAACTGCTTAAAAACATTTTAGCCAAAAGTAAACTACATAGGTCAATATTAAATATTCTGACCCATTAGAAGAAGTTGAAAGGTATTTCATTTTCTATTTTTCAACACTGTTGCACGGTGTAATCGATGGGCGAATCATAGAAATTAGTGTTAATATAAAACAACGGCGTCAACGGCAAAACCTAAACCAAAAATGGAATATTTGAAGGTCAAGCCGCTGTGAATTAACATCAGTGACGGCAACGCCAGCAGTGGCAGCAGCAGAAGCAGCGATCATTGGTCATTCGTTGTTTTATCGACTTGGTTTTAATGATTTGGGCCGTTAATTAATATGCTAGAAAGATCAAGAAAGGAGAGAGAGATAGAGAGGGGAATAGCATCACACCAAGAATGATTAAAAAAAACGTTGTCTTTCCGACCATACTTATACTCATATTGGCAGATGTTCAAAATGGGAAGGGAAGTGATGCCGGGCATCACGCCCAATCGCACGCTCTATTTTGATTTACGATCATCAGTGACGGACGATTGCCATTACGGCACAGTGGGAGTAAAAAAAAAAACAAAATAAATTTGATAGGTTCTTTCTGGACACCTTCAAAATTGTGCAGAGTTGCAAGGGCACCATATTATGCTTATGTGGATCAAATTTACTGTGGTAAATTGTTACCACAATATTCGTATGTTTGTGCGGATACAATATTAAAACCAGTAAGGAAAGGCAGAAAATCGGGCGGGCCGACTATATAATACCCTACACCTCCCTAACAATGCGATAAGGGTCATTGCGATAATAATTTCGAATAATTGGTAATTGAATACGAACATATATATGTGGATATATCTAATTCTGAACCGATAATCGCTAAATTAAGCAATATTAGTTCCTAAATTGAGAAACATCTTTCTGGAGAATTTTGTAATGATCGGAAGTAAAGTACAACTTCTATAGCGCTTTGTAACCAAATCAGGAGGAACATGTTATATATTAATCTGAATCGATTTTCCCTGAATACTCATTCATGTAAAATGGAAACCCCTTTCTGTCGAATTTCGTACTGATCGAATATAAAATACAGTCTCTACAGTGCTTAGATGTCAAATCGGGGCTAACATATATATGTGGGCTATATCTAAATCTGAACCGATTTTCTCCGAATTTGGCAGCATTCCTTCATGTAATAAGAAACCTCTTTCTGCCGAATTTCGCTCTGATCGGATATAAAATACGGTTTCTATAGCGCTAACATGTCAAATCGGGTGAAACATATATATGAGGACTATATCTAAATCTGAACCGATTTTCCCCGAATTTAGCAGCATTCATTCATGTAATAAGGGAACTCTCTCTGCCAAATTTCGTACTGATAATCGCACTTGGGCCAAAAAAGAGCACTATGTTAAATTTTATCACAATCGGACAATAAATACGACCTGCACTTTGATTACAAGAATACATGGACAGACAGACGGACAGACAGACAGACGGACATGGCTAAATCGACTCAAAAATTGATTCTATGACGATCGGGCGTTACAAACAAATGCACAAAGTCATAATACCCTGTACCACAGTGTGGTGTAGGGTATAATTATTGATAAGATCATGTTATATTGAATAATGATAATCGTTACACGGGGACCCTTTTCTGATTATATCGATCATACTAAGGTGAATTATTGCCATAAAATGATTGTGAGAGGACAATATTATAGTCGTGGGGACCATTCTAGAGTTCGACGGAACTCGGTTTTTTGGCCAAAGCCAAATATGGGCCACAATCCTAAAACTCGACCGAAGTCGAATGTTTTCTAGCTTCTATTTAGACCAACTAGGTTAGCTAAATATGAGCCAAAATCCTAAAATTCGACCAAAATCGAATGTGTTCTAGCTTCTAAAGGGTTTTCCAATAAGAGTGATATGATTTCTTTGAAAAAAACACACTTATTGTTGAGGAAATTCAAAAGTTTTTTATTTAATGTGAAGTACAATCGATACAATTAAGTTCTAAATATAACGTCAGTCAAATGACCTCCACGACTTCTTCTGCAGGAACGAATTCGATGAACCCAATTTTCGAGCAATTTTTCCACTAAATAAAGTCGTATGTCATGAATGGCACTTTCAATATTGACTTCTGAATCTGGTTTATTTCGAAAGACCAATGACTTCAAATAACCCCACAAGAAATAGTCTAATGGTGTTAAATCACAACTTCTTGGAGGCCATTCAATATCACAATTTCTTGAAATAATCGAATCTCCAAACTATTCTCGCAACAATTTAATTGTTTCATTTGCTGTGTGGCACGTAGCCACAATCGGTCAATGGCAAAAAGATAGCTCTTACCGATAGCTAAAATATTGCTCATGGGTGTCAAGGTCGTAGGTCGACTGGAAAGTGTTTCTTTGGATTTAAAAGAGGACTTAGCATCATTTTCAAATGTGAACGGAAGCTCCTTAACGGTACGTCGAATTGGAAATCGGTCAATGGCTCTGAATGGATTGATCTTAACGAGAGCTAAAATATTGCTCATGGGCGTAGGTCAACTGGAAAGTGTTTTTTTTTATTAAAAAAATTGACATAGCGCACGAAAAGTTGCAATTGGAGAACGATTATTTTGATAATAAAACTGAATAATTTGTAAACGATGTTCTGAATACAATAAAAAACAAGTGACATATCATGACATATAACAAATGACCGAAACGTCACTTCAAAATCATATCATCCTTACTGTCATGGTAAAGTTCACTTATGTGCAACGTTTGGAAATCATTAAAAATGACTACCAAAATTCTGAGTCGGTGGTCAGCGAAGAAGCTCATTTCTGGCTGAGTGGTATTGTCAATAAACAAAATATGCGTTAGTGAACAGCAGCAAGCCCACATGTGCTTCAAGAGACACATGTGGGTTTGTATCCGCAAAAAATAACTGTATGATGTGGTTTTCATGCCGGAGGTGTGATTAGGCCGTATTTTTTCGTCGATGTTAAACAATCGTCATGTTACGGTCAATGGAGAGCGCTAACGTGCCATGTTAGAAATTTTTTTTTGGCCAGAATTGGATGAGCTTGACATCGCCGATATGTGGTTTCAACAAGACGGTGCCACTAGCCGCACAGTATGCGTTACAATAGATTTACCGAAAGGCAAATTCGGTTAAGGGGTTATCTCGAGAAAGGGTCCGGTCGAATGACCACCTCGTTCATGCGATTTAACGCCATTGGATTTCTTTTTGTGACGCCACATCAAGTCATTGGTCTATGCCAACAAATTTAGACGAGCTCAGAGACAACATCCAACGCAAAATTGCCAACGTACCGGTCGAAGTGTGTCCAGGAGTTGTGAAAAATAGGGTATAAAGAATATATCGCTGTAGACGGGCTCGTGGTGGTCATATGACCGAAATCGAATTTCATTCTTAAAATGTAACATTTGCACTACGCCTGGAATAAATTTGAATTCTATATCTTAAATATTCTATGTTTTATTAATATATAAACTTAAAATGTCACGGATGCTACTCCAATCATTCATCGAGGTTTATGGTGAAGGGCCAATGCCCGAGTTATGCGGCGCGGTGCGAATTCATCATTGCCCGTACACAAAACATGTGGTTGTTTTCAATAAAAGTTTGACAAGATATTGTGCCAGATTGAGAGTTATTTAATCTGGCAATGTCAAATCAAGCGGCGACGCGGATAAGTTGAATAAAATGCAACTTTTCTGACAAGCCGCGCCGCATTCCACTTTCATTGGCCCTTTACCATTAGCTGTGATTTTTCGGTCAAAAATCCAGCTATAGAGGCATTCCAAACGAATAAGAATTATTACCTCAATTCTATTATTTCAACACGAAAAATCACATTTGCCGACCGCCTGTACAAGAAACAAATTGTGTTTCGTTATGTACAATATTTACACATACATATCTTACACAGTGCAGCATTTTTCAGCTCATTGATTTATGACTGAATTCTAAGTATTGGACGTGAAAGTTGCCCCAAATATAAGAACATCTGCATCATTCGTTTAGTCATTGTTATTGCCACGCCCTTTTGGTACCTCCCACACAAAGGTACCATTTTGTACAAAAAGTTAAAAGCTTATAGCGTGAGTACCAATGCATGAAAATGCTACAAAATTTTGCACAGTGTAACGCTATTGGAGTACCTATAGTCCTGTGAAGTATGGGCGTTACCACCACGCCCCTTTTTGTACCTCCCAATTACAGTCGAAACTCTCTATAACGAATTCCAAGGGACTGAATATTTACTTCGTTATAAAGAAAATTCGCTATATAGAAAATAAAAACAATTTTGTTCCTTTTAACGTTTTTTATTTGTAGTAGTCAGTTATTTTGGTTTGAAGTACATTTTCCCACATTTAGAGAAGTTAATACAGTATTTGGTACGTTGGTTTTCATTTCCAAATAGGTACGGAAACGTTCAACTGATGAAGAAAGTGGTCCATATGTGGGTAACGGTTTCGCAATATCGGCAGATTCTTCTTCGTATTCATCTGAATCTGTTAAAAGATAAATAATAATGTACACCAGAAAAATTATTAGCTACGGATTTTTTATTATTATTTCTTTACCTGCGATAGCTGGTTTTCCAAAATTTTCTTGAACACTTACGAGGATTTCTTCGTCGGAAGGGTTGTCTGTGGTAATGACATCACAGTCAACATTGATGTAGTCTTTAAATGTTGCATTAATATTCGCAACTGTTTTAAATGAAGACTCTAAAAATGCGAAGTGGGATAGTGGTAGATAGTCTTCTTCGTCCCAAAACATACTGTTGTTCGTTGTGGTGCCAACTTTTACAAATCCTGCTTTTCTAAAACAGTTTGCAATTGTCTCAGATTTTACATTGACATTCCACACTTTGCTTAAGCTTCGTATGGCATCCAGCAAATTTATGGGCGTGGGAGGTTCTTTCTCCTCCATTTGTAACAAAATGCGTTTTCTGTAATGCGTTTTAATGTTACAAATTATGCCCTGACCCATTGGCTGAAGTATCGAAGTCACTTCTCATTTTTAAACGCCATCGTTTTATTTGGTAAGCACTCAAAAAACAAACCCGTCTCATCGGCGTTAAAGATGTCGTTTTCGTCATATTTTTCTAACAATTTTGGCAAGACATTCGTCACCCATTCATCTCGAGTTTGGATGTTGGCGGCAGCACTTTCACCACACAGTGTTTTCTGAACAATGCCGTGACGATTTTAAAATTTTTCAAGCCAGCCTACACTTGCTTCAAATTCTCCGTGGCCCAATGCTTCAGCGAATTGTTTGCTTTTTCTCTCAGGATTGGTCCAGACAGAGGAAGATTCCTACCAGGTGCGGCGAATACCCATTTCAGCATTACTTCGTCAATATCCTCAAAGGTACATATTCGAAGCTTCTTGCGTTTAATACTGTATGCATTATCTGTAACACTGGCTAAAAGCTTATCCTTGTTTTTTAAAATCGTAGATAAGCTACTGAAAGGAATTCCAAATTGCTTAGCAATGTCTTTTTTGAAGCTTCTCCGTTTTCAATTTCTTTTATGATCAATAGCTTTTTTTCCATAGTAATACTTATGCGCGGAGTCATTTTACAACTTGCTATCGCGATATGCAAAGGCAAACTGATAGCGACTGCAAGAAATGTGAGAGATGGTAATGATTCCAGTTGTCACTTGCATAGTTCGGGGGTTCCCCAAAATACACTTTAAATTTTATGGTAAATATGTAAACGATTCAAAGCATCAGTCTCTGCTTGTGCGTTGTGAACGCAACAAAGTACACACAGAGCAACAATAACAACACCAATAACACACAAAAAAGCGACTTCGTTATATGGAGATTGAAAACGCTTCAATCTAGTTACGGTCGCAAAAATGCTTCGTTATAAGGAAATATTCGCTATAGGGAAATTCGGTATATGGAGATTATAATACACTCAAAGTAGTCCCAAAACACAGTGTTCTTAAAATTGCTTCGTAATAAAGAGAAATTCGTTATATAGGAGTTCGTTATAGAGAGTTTCGACTGTATACCAAAATTTAATAGCTCATAACGTAAAATATTAGTACACATAAACGCTTATAATTCGGCACTGTGCTATGTATTTGAAGTATCTACTGTTCAGCGAAAAATAAGTGTATTTGTTAAACCCCTTATGGTACCTCCCACACAAATTGACACTTTATTTCGAGTAATATTCTATATTACATTACTCACAAAGTGAGTCTATACCTTAGTCGGTTTACCTGACTGAAACTTTCTTATTTGTTACTTTGACACATGTCGCGCGATTCACGCGTTATCAGACAAAAACTGAACGCTGAAACACCAAATAGCCACAAAGGCTTGCTTCAATTTTAAGCAACGGCAGATTTATTTTCCCCCATAGTGTGACAAACGGAAGATCACTTAATGATCATCTCCACAGATTATAACGATAAAGTTGGCGATTATCAGGGCTTGATTTTGGGACAACAACTAACGAGAGTTGTTTTAACAAGATCATTTTTTTTTGTTGACTAGAAGAACATGACCTTTTGCTGCCAAGAGATAGAAGATGCCTGTGTGAGATAGTATGAGTCTCACACATGATCGCTTGCCTCCATATGAGAGCGCAAGCGTGCGTGTTTTGCAGTGTTTCGTATGTTTTCTTGGCTTTTCTTTTGTTATCTGAGCTTTTCGTTGGACGCGCTATGCTAATGCTAAAGTCTTTAAGTTATTCAATCGAAATGGATGTTGTTGCTACCATTTTTGCACGCATCGGCACACATGGCTGCGGCTTTGTAGGGTTATATTCTGGTTTAGTAAATACATCTACTTTTATGCTGAACTAACTTATGCTGGTTATGCTCACAATTTGTAGTTGTATTCTGTTGATTTTAATGTGGGGATTCTTTACATACTCGTCGACTCTTCACTGGCCGAAGAAGGGCATTAAAATTCAAGATCAATTCCAATACTAAAATATGCAAATCGTTTTTCGATACTTTTTGAATGAGTATAAATTGTAACGAGAGTTCAACGATTGGTATCATTCAACCGTAGCAACTCTACTTGTGAGCCACGCACAATCTCCTCTTAAAAAAAAACAAGATAAAAAATTATCAAAATGAAATTCATCATTGTCTTCGCTGCTCTCTTCGCCTTGGCTTTGGCCGCTCCCGCTGATGTTGAAATCGTGAGAAGCACATCAGATGTTGGACCCGAATCCTTCCAGTATGGGTAAGTATTGCAATAACTGTTCGATCTAAATGATCCCAAACTCACTGGTATTTACATCTAATTTAAAATTTCAGCTATGAGACCAGTGATGGTACCCACGCTGATGCTGCCGGTCAATTGAAGAACGCTGGTACTGAACAAGAAGCCATCTCCGTCCAGGGTTCCTACTCCTTCGTTGCCGATGATGGTCAAACCTACACCGTCAACTATGTTGCCGATGAAAACGGTTTCCAACCCCAAGGTGCTCATTTGCCCGTCGCTTAAATAGTTTCCAACCAGACTACTGTTATTCAATTAAATTGTTCCCTCACACCAACACCCCTCACACCCTTTTCCCGCCCAGACATATCTACACCCTCCTTGATATCCACTCCACCTCCCAAATTGCCAAAGTCCCCAAAATTCCCCAATCCTTATTCCTTTCCCATTTTGTAGAATGTGTTATGAATGAATTTTCTACCGCTGACAATATTTGTCAGTGGTGGGAAACAAATATCAAAAGTTGTTATGAAAGAAAATAGGCTAAGAAAAAAATTGAAATGAAAATACATGAAAAAACACACTTTTTTGAAAATTAAACTTCTAATTTGTTTATTATTTACACTTATATCTGGGAGAGACAAAACTGATAATTTTATAGACTAAAAAAAGAAATGCAATAAATCAAATAAAATAAATTAACTCCTAAGTTGGGGACAGAACGAGACTAAATGGGATAAATACTACTGTCTGTCATTGATAACACTGTGCAACAAAAAAATTGTTTATCTATCAATTTTTTTTAATAGATTGAGGCAAAAAAAAAATGTTTTGCTGGCACGAAAAAATCCATAAAAATACCATAGAAAAAAATAGCTTGTTCTTGATTTCTTGAAAGCTATCATCCTAACGAAGAAAACAATGCCTATTTGCAAAATTTCTATGAATAAAAGTGTACATCGATACCCCCATTCTAAACTATGCTAACTGCAAAAAGGTAGTTTTTCAGGAGAGGATATTAAAGTTTGACGAATTTTTTTTAAATTTGTGTGGAATTCTTTTATAATGCAAATCGAATGACCTGTAAAGTATGTGCTGGTATTAAAGTTAAAAGCTGTTTACTTTTGGTACAAAATGCTCCATTTAAGTGGAAGGTACCAAAAGGGGCGTGCCAATAACGGTCACTTTTTTTTGGACTCTAGATACTATAAAAGCATTACACCGTACAAAATTTCAAGTATTTGTGTGCACTGGTATTAATGTTAAAATCGGTTAATTTTTGGTGTAAAATGGTCCATTTGTGTGGGAGGTACCAAAAGGGGCGTGCCAATGACGGCCACTTTTCTCTAGACTTTAGGTACTATAAAAGCATTACACTGTACAAAATGTCATGTCTTTGTGTGTACTGGTATTAATGTTATAAGCGGGTAACTTTTGGTACAAAATGGTCCATTTGTGTGGGAGGTACCAGAAGGGGCGTGCTAATAAGGCTCACTTTTCTCTGGACGCTAGGTACTATAAAAGCATTACACTGTACAAAATTTCAAGTATTTGTATGAACTGGTAGTAAAGATATAAGCAGTTAACTTTTGGTGCAAAATGGTCCATTCGTGTGGGAGATACCAAAAAGGGAGTGGCCACTTTGCCCATTTTGTTGACGTGTTAGCGACTAATAAACTAATACTATGTGTGCAATTTCAGAAGATTCGAGTAACAAGTATATAAGGTATTAAAGAATCAATATTTCACTAAAAGTTAACCCTTTGTGGGGGATGTACTAGAAGAAGTGGACCAAAATTGCCATCTTCGAACTTAGCCGGAGATAGAGCAAAATATTACCGCATACCAAATTTGAAGTCAATCGGTTACTCTTTTCGAGAGATATCGTGCGCACCAGCCAGTAGATAGACACACAGACAGACGGACGGACAGACATTGCTCAAATGACTTAAAATGACCCAAAACGGATTTGCGCCGAACATACTTAGGGTCTTAGGTCACTCCTTCGATGTGTTACACTTTTGGCTCGTAGCTAATGATATATGCCCTCCTCTCTAAGGTGAGGGGATAAAAAGCGAAATTCAAAAATATAATTTTTCATATTTGTATACCCTACACCACACTGTAGTACAGGGTATTATGACTTTGTGCATTTGTTTGAGACGCCCAAAAGGAGAAGAAATAGAACCATAGTTATCCCCTCACCTTAGAGAGGAGGGTATATATCATTTGCTACGAGCCGAAAGTGTAACACATCGAAGGAGTGACCCAAGACCCTAAGTATGTTCGGCGGATATCCGTTTTGGGTCATTTTAAGTCGAATGAGCAATGTCCGTCCGTCTGTCTGTCTGCTGGCTGGTGCGCACGATAACTCTTGAAAGGAGTAACCGATTGACTTCAAATTTGGTATGTGGTAATATTATCTTCTATCTCCGGCTAAGTTCGGAGATGGGCCATATTGATCTACTCCTTCTAGTACCTCCCCCACAAAGGGTTAACAATTAGTGAACTATTGATTACTAGCTTTAACCCGGTGCGCTTCGCAGCCCCCATCTTTTATTTATTTTCTGTTTAGGCTACTGTAAAATAGTTATACCTCTTTCTTTCAGAATTACATGATTATTACATATGTATGGGGCAAAATGAAGAAGATTTGATTACTTTTATATATAAAATACGAACCCTCATTTCATTTCTAGTGTGTGTTCCAAGAGTTACCCTGACATCTTGGTACAATATTTATCCCTTTTCCACTGTACCGCTGAACGTTGAAAAACTATGTTTTTGGTTCACACGTTAGCAACTTCCCCTAGTTTATGTTCCAAAAATCACACCCTGGTACAATATAAAACCATGTTTGTCCCACTGTGTCTATAAAGGTACGAATTTAAAAATCTAAGTGAATCGCTCCATTGTACCACATTTAACCCTTTGTGAGTCATAATTAACCAATTTTGCACGATTGTACAATATTTTGAAATGATAATTGATATTTCAAGTTTTTTTGATGCTTTTTTTCTTTTTTTGCTTTCTTTTTGACCCAAGGACGATCCCTATTGAAATTGGTCAAAATCGATTCAGATTTAGATATAGCCCCCATATATGTACATGTTACCCCCGATTTGACATGTAAGCACTGTAGAAACTGTATTTTATATCAGATCAATACGAAATTCGGCAGAGAGAATTTTCTTATTCCATGAACGAACAATACAAACTCCGGCGAAAATCCTTTCCGATTTAGATATAGCCGCCATATACATGTTTCACCCGATTTGACATGTAAGCGCTGTACAAATCCGTATTTTACATCCGATCTGTACGAAATTCGGCAGAGAAAACTTTCTTATTACGTGAATGAACACTACAAAATTCGGAGAAAACCCGTTCAGATTTAGATATAGGCCCCATATATATGTTACACCCGATTTGACATGTAAGCGCTGTAGAAACTGTATTTTATATCCGATCATTACGAAATTCGGAAGATATAATTTTCTTATTACATGTATTAACACTGTCAAATTTTTATTGCAATGTCCATTTTCGCATTGTAAGGGAGGTGTAGGGTATTATATAGTCGGTCCCGCCCGACTTTCTGTCTTTCCTTACTGGTTTATTTTGGCAATTTTGTTTGGGAGGTACCAAAAGAGGCGTGGCAATAACGCCCATTTTGTAATATACTATGGGTACTACAAAAACATTACACCGTACAGAATTGCAGGTATTTGTATATCCAGGAATCAAAGATATAAGTCGTACACTTTTTGTGCAAAATGGTCTATTTATATGGGAGATACCAAAAGGGTCCATCTTTGACCTTAGTCTGAGCTAGAAAAAATATTGACACATACCAAATTTGAAGTCAATCGGCCAATCCTGTCGAAAGTTATTGTGCGCACCCACCAGACAGACAGACGGACGGACATTGCTCATTCGACTTAAAATGACCCACAACGAATATCCGCCAAACATACTTAAGGTCTTAGGGCACTCCTTCTATGTGTTACACTTTTGGTCCGTAGCAAATGACATATATACCCTCGTATCACTAAAGTGAGGGTACAAAAACAGAGTGTTCATTTTGTAAAGTATTTTCATAATATTTCACTCTCCAGTTAGTGTGGTATTTGTAGGTTGCAGTCAACATAAGCGTTATCAAACGGTAGACTCGGACTAATCCGATTACACTGAATTATAGACCATAGGACGAATATTATGTGAAATGTTCAATAGTATAATCAAATATGTGATCCTCCGGCATGTAATTTGAGACTTCTTGATCACTGAGACACTCTCCGAGAGAAAACATACTCGTATAGCTAAGGGTATATCTGGAATAATACGATACTCAGATTCACAGGATTTGACCAGTGTTCAGAACAGTTGTAATTAAGATGTTTTCATCCTTTCTGAGATTTCGACAGGGTACGTTCATACATTTTTGTGGTCACACCGGTATCAACACTAGCTTTTCACCAAAACCATTCATGGGGTATTCTAAAATAACTCTAGGTATTAAATTTGCTACTATGCAAAAAATGAACACTTTTTAAAAAATACACCGACTTGACGTCTAGGTTCGATTCTACTACCAAAGGGTAGTATTACTGTTGAACTCCGTTTCAACCATTAGTTGTAAGTTTATTTTGTTGCGCTGCTGTTAAAGATCAGCTGTTGACACTTCAACAATTGCCCTATACTCGGTATGGCAAAATCGGTGTCCAATTATTTTTATTGGCCTCCAAAGTATCTGAAAATCAGTGGACCCTCGAAAAAAGTGTCATCAGCTTTTGTCCAACAACTAATTCAGACTTGTTGATACCGTTTAACTATATTTGGCAATAATATAGCTAAGAATATGCTGAACAAAATTTGTTAACATTGTTAACGAAAACAAAAATTGTCGGTACTTTTTTTGAAAAAGTGAAGGAAAAATATTTTTTTTTCACTTTTTTTCAGCAAAACTTCCGGGGACTCGTAATTTTTCACTAACAATGTTTGGCAAAATTGGAGCCAGCGTAAATCTGAACAATCCGAGCTTTCGTTTTTTCTGACACATATAGTAAAATGTTATGGCCAACATTTTTGTAGAACATTTCATCCTCGCCCTTAAATTGGGCATTTGCTTGGCAAAATTTTAGCCAACGTAAATCTGAACAACTTTTGTGAACATAGCAATGCAATCCGAACGTGTCTCGGCACCCTAAATAGCTCAAAAAACAACATTATACCCCAAAAATTTAAGTATTTCACTGTTATGTAACAAAAATATATTTTTTGGTATGGGGTATGTCCAGATATAATGTTTCTGGACATACATAATATTAAGGCCAATATTTTTGTGGAACATATTAACCCTCTAGCTCCCCCACATAACTGTAATTTTTGGCCCCATTTTAACAATGTTAGCATAATTAATTGATACCATCAGAGGTTTCAATGATATTTACAAGATATTGCAAAAAAAAATATTTTTTGAGAAAATTAAAAAAAAACCAATTTTTATACCCTCCACCATAAGATGGGGGGTATTCATTGAGTCACTCCGTTTGTAACACCTCTAAATATTGATCCCATTCTTAATCATGGTAAAATTCTAAGACGATTTAGCCATGTCGGTCTGTCCGTCCGTTGTAATCACGCTACAGTCCGTAATAATAGAGCTAGGTTGATCAACTTTGTTAGATATATTTCTTATAGTTGCAGGTTGTTTGGGATTGCAAATGGACCATATCGGTCAATGTTTTGATATAGCTCCCCTAAAGAGGTTGCTCCAAAATACGGGTTTTAAGACATAGATACCACATTTTTAAAGCAATTTAGCAGAAACTTTGCAGTTTGTATTATATTTTGACAAGAGTTCATTACAGCAAAAATTTTACAAATCGGTTCATATTTTGTTGTAGTCACCCTATAGAGATCGCTCCAAAATATATGTATTTAAGCCATAAATACTATATTTTCTAAGCATTTTAACCGAATCTTTGCAGTATACCTATATTTAATGAAGACAAGAATTCATCGCAGTAAACATTTTATTAATCGGGGGCCTAATTACCGCATCCGCTTCGTATCGTAATCTCAATTTTCGAGAGCATAAAACGAGTAATTGATAAATTATTTTTCGCGTATTTTTATATAAACAAGTTATGAACCACCTTTGGAACGATAAGCTGAAATTTCATCAACATCTGCACATAAATGTTAGAGTTATTAGATCTCACGTAATCGAATTACGATACGAAACGGATGCGGGAATTAGGCCCCAGTTCATATTTTGTTATAGTCCACCTATAGATGTCGCTCCCAAAAATGCTTATTTAAGCCATAAACAAAATATTTTCTAAGAAATTTAGCAGAAACTTTGCAGTTTGTATTCTATTTTGACAAGAATTCATCTCAGAAAAATTTATACAAATCAGTTTATATATTGTTGTGGTCCCCGTGTAGATCTAGCTGTAAAATATGCTAATTTAAGCCACAAATACAACATTTTTCAGCGTTCGTTTTTATACCCTACACCACACTGTGGTCCAGGGTATTATGAGTTTGTGCATTTGTTTGAAACACGCAGAAGGAGAAGAGATATACCCTTTGTTTATTATACCCATTGACTTGGAGTGATTTCCTGAGTCGATTTAACCATGTCCGTCTGTCCGTCCGTCCGTCTGTGGATGTATCGTTGTAATGAAAGTGCAGGTCGTATTTATGGTCCGACTTTGATGAAATTAAGCTCAGTGCTTTTTTGGCCCAAGGACGATCCCTATTGAAATCAGTTAAAATCTGTATAGATTTAGATATAGCTCCTATGTATGTATATGTTACACCCCATTTGACATGTTAGCGCTGTAGAAACTGTATTTTGTGTCAGATCAGCACGAAATATCTTATTACATGTATGAATACTGTCACATGTACATATCGCAATGCCCATTTTCGCATTGTTAGGGAACTGTAGGGTATTATATAGTCGGCCTCGCGTGACTTTCTGTCTTTCCTTACTGGTTTTTTAATAATTTGCTTAAACAAAAAAGATCGTTTCATGATTTGCTCCATATCCAAAGATTTTTCCAGTAATAGAATTGAATACAATTCATGGTGGAGGGTATATAAGATTCAACATGGCCGAACTTAACGCTTTTACTTGTTAGTACTCTGCAGGTTAACGAAGAAAACAATGCCAACGTGAAAATAATCAATGGATAAATGTAGAAATTATAACCCTTTTGGCAGAAGAACAAAACCATATTTGTATTCCCTCACTATTGTGAACGAGGGTATAATTTATTTGCTAAGTGTAACTCATCGAAAGAGTGACCTAAGACAACGAATATGTATATTAATATGTTTTTCTATACCAGGCTAAGATCGAAAATGGACCATGGTGGTCCACCCCGTCTAGTAACTCCCCTACAAAGAGTCAAAATTTAGTGAAATATTGTTTATTTAATAACTTATACAATTATACTACATATACTACTTATCAGAATCTTCCACAATTCAACGCATCGTATTACTTTACATATTTGTAGCTATCACCATTAGCGTAGCAATGGATTCCTGCTATAGCCCCCAGAAGAAAAAAATGTTTCTATGCTTTAAAATTATTCACCGAGGACATTATCAACGAAAAGTATGAAAAGTATTCATATTAAAATAAGATTTATCACAATCTTTCCAAGATTAAGTAATATCTATATATGAGTCATTCCATATCATACCGAACGATAATATTGTTTATGAAAAGTGCACGGAAAATCCTTTAGAAAACAATATTTTATTTTTAAAATTTCTTGTGCTTTGTAGCATTAAAATTAACTTTAAGAACCCATTACAGATGAAAAAAATCAATTTTTCTGAACTTTATTTTGAGATATTTTGCACAATTTGTCAGCGAGAGTGCTGTAATTTTGTACATATGTATCTGGTGGTAGTCAACAGGACACCCACCAAGCCCCTCAGAGAGAGTCGTTGCCGATAAGTCGTAGTGAACGGACGTGTTTATCACAGAGGGGATAGTTAAAACCTATTACGCAGTACCTATTACGCAATCGCAACAAAATCTGTACAAAGTCTGGAAGGCCTACATCGTAGTACCTATTACGGGATAATACAGACAAAAAATAAATAAATTCGTTGACGGGGATGCCTTCGTGTTCCGATGGAGCGGGGTTCCCCAATCGTCCTACTGTCCGTCCGTTGGTCTTGGCCAAAGCCGACCACACCAAAGATGGTGAAAATTATCCCCCAGTACTCACAACAGGTTGTACGGTGAGGGGAAAAAATCATGTCCGACCGTCAAAACGGAAGCATAATGAGCACCGGATAGCGCTCAGAGTTTTGACGAAGTTGGAGGCTGTTGAGGTTTCGGCTCTTACCGAAAAACAAAAAGAGTCACTTACCTGGGCTAAAGGCGTCATAGATGCTTCTAAGGCCAATGAGCCCGCTGAAAGAGCCACAAATTCAGCTGTGTTAACGGCTAATAAAATCAAAATAATCAGATCACCTGATGAACCCCTGCCTTCGAAAAAGGCAAGAGGCCCTGATGTCACCATCAACAGGACACTCACCAAGCCCTTCAGATTAAAATTTGCCTATATATATTTCATATCTATGTTGGTGTTTTCCTCATCCAGTATGCAAATTAAATTTGAAAGGGAAATAATAAATAATAATATATCAAATATTGGTGACTTTTCGTATGTATATATCGAGGATGTCCTAGTCAAGAACTTCAAGAAGAGCTATAATTTGTATAAATACTCAAACGCATTTTTAAAATATAACAACCCTAATGTCCACATCTGAGGAATTTTTTAATAAATATTTTTTTAAAAAATTTGAATATATATGATATATATTTCTCACAGATTTGTAATTTTGTGTCATTGATGAGTAAATGCAAATTAAATTTGCGGATGCATCGGATGCACTCAAAAACGTTAAAGACGCGAACTCACATCCCTGCTTAAAAAAACAACTTACGACCTTTAAAATGACCCTTCTTTTGTCCGTCCACGCGTTCCGAAAATACAGAACTCAAAACATACGCCCTTTGAGAATATTTTTTCAGATTTCAGATGCTAATAAACTTTGGAAACATTTTTTGTATTTGTTTTTCGCCAACTATAAAAGTTTTAAATGTTTTTAGAAGTTTTTTGTTAATGATCGATTTAATTTTTAATTAGATTTATTTATTGAATGTTTTCACATTCGAATTGTTCAGCTTTTTCGATCAACTCTTCCTTTCGAAAGAGAGGTTTTTGTGGTGTATTGGAAAAGATAAGACACTGCGCTCTGAAAGCCATGTAAAGCCATGGAGTCTGTTTTGGAACAAATATGTACATCCTGAAGTGTCTCCTTAATTCGCAAAAATCGGAGAGTACAAACAATTTCAAAAATTACATTCAAATTTTTAAACTTAAAAATCGCATTTAAAAACATATAATATTTCAAAAAAAAAAGATTTTTCAAATCGGAACATAACATAAAATGTTATGTCCAAACTGCCGATATAAAGAGTGATAATACGATTTTTTTTAAATATCGATAACTTCTGAACGAGTTATCGGAAAAACCTCAACAAATTCCTCAAAGCGCTTTTACGAAGTTTCTTTAAAACCGTCGATTTGTCATGGAATTCCCCATATATACGAGTAAGTGCACATTTACATTGCTCACAAACTGAGAGTTTGGGACTGAAGGTGAGGGGCTTCCTAAGTCGCTTTACCCGAATGAAATTTCTTACTTGTTTTGTGTATATACTATATCTGGTGGCAGTCAACGTGATTGGTCAAAAAGTAGGCGGGATCGGATCAATGGGTCTGACCCCGCCCGTTTGAGCGATGTTTTGAATCTTATATATTATCTTCAACAATTTGTTAGCGAGAGTGTTCTAATATTGTGTATATGTATTTGGTGACAGTCTACGTGATTGCTCCAGAAATGGGCGGGATCGGAAATCTGAAATCTGCGACAACGAAATGGACCGGATCCAGCTAGTATTATGTAAACAAGAATTCGGACTTTTAAAACAACAAATGTTTAAAAGAAAAAATAAGTAATACAATTGTTGTAATTAACAAGTAAAAAAGTTCAGTCGGGTAAACCGAATTATGAATCCCACCATATTGAGTCCCAAAAAATATTCATAATTTTATTTTTGTTGAATAACTTTAAATTAATTTAATAACTTTAAAGTATGTACTGGTATTAAAGTTATAAGATGCTTACTTTTGGTACAAAATGGTCGATTTGTGTGAGAGGTACCAAAAGGGGCGTCCCAATAACGGTCACTTTTCTCTGGACTCTAGATACTATAAAAGCATTACACCGTACAAAATTTCAAGTATTTATATTTACTGGTGTTAAAATTAAAATCTGTTAACTTTTGCTACGAAAAGGTACCAAAAGGGGCTTGCCAATAACGACCACTTTTCTGTGAACTCTAGGTACTATAAAAGCATTAAACTGTACAAAATTTTAAGTATTTTTTTGAACTGATATTAAAGCCATAAGCAGTTAACTTTTGGTGCAAAATGGTCCATTTGTGTGGGAGGTACCAAAAAGGGAGTAACCACTTCGCCCATTTTTCTTGACGTGTTAGCGACTAGCAAACTAATACTATGTGGAAATTTCAGAAGATTCGAGTAAGTAGTATATCAGTTATAAAAGATTAAATATTTCACAACATTTTAACCCTTTGTGGGGGAGGTACTAGAACGAGTGGGGCAATATATTCGAACTTAGCCGGAGATAGAAAAAAACCAGTAAGGAAAGGCTAAAGTCGGGCGGTGCCGACTATATAATACCCTACACCACTCTCGTAATATTGAATAACTCTGATATATAAATTTTGTAATTCATGTATAAATTGTTTACATAAATTTACTTTTGGGACATTTTATACTTAAATAATACCCTGTACCACGGTGTGGTGTAGGGTATAAAAACGATTGGATCTAAAGAGCCAAATCGGATGAAACATATATATGGGAGCTATAGCTAAATCTTTACCGATTTTCTTCAAATTCGGCAATGTTGGTTCATGAATCAAGAAAC
The DNA here is from genome assembly GCA_963930755.1 of Eudasyphora cyanicolor. Taxonomy (NCBI): domain Eukaryota; kingdom Metazoa; phylum Arthropoda; class Insecta; order Diptera; family Muscidae; genus Eudasyphora; species Eudasyphora cyanicolor. The sequence continues at coordinate 269,844,645 of OZ005735.1, forward strand.
TCTACCATTCTAAATTTCAAAACGATTGGATGTAAAATACAGCTTTTATAGGACTAAAGGGCCAAATCGGAAGAAACATATATATGGGAGCTATAGCTAAATCTTAACCGATTTTCTTCAAATTCGGCAATGTTGGTTCATGGATCAATAAACTCTACCATTCTAAATTTCAAAACGATCGGATGTAAAATACAGGTTCTATAGGACTAAAGGGCCAAATCGGACGAAACATGTATATGGGAGCTATAGCTAAATCTTAACCGATTTTCTTCAAATCCGGTAGTGTTGGTTCATGGACCAATAAACTCTACCATTCTAAATTTCAAAATGATTGGATGTAAAATACAGCTTCTTCAGGACTAAAGAGCAAAATCGGACGAAACATATATATGGGAGCTATAGCTAAATCTTTATCGATTTTCTTCTAATTCGGCAATGTTGGTTCATGAATCAAGAAACTCTACCATTCTAAATTTCAAAACGATTGGATGTAAAATACAGCTTTTATAGGACTAAAGGGCCAAATCGGACGAAACATATATATGGGAGCTATAGCTAAATCTTAACCAATTTGCTTCAAATTCGGCAATGTTGGTTCATGGATCAAGAAACTCTACCATTCTAAATTTCAAAACGATCGGATGTAAATTACAGGTTCTATAGGACTAAAGGGCCAAATCGGACGAAACATGTATATGGGAGCTATAGCTAAATCTTAACCGATTTTCTTCAAATTCGGTAGCGTTGGTTCATGGATCAAGAAACTCTACCATTCTAAATTTCAAAATGATTGGATGTAAAATACAGCTTCTTCAGGACTAAAGAGCAAAATCGGACGAAACATATATATGGGAGCTATAGCTAAATCTTAACCGATTTTCTTCAAATTCAGCAATGTTGGTTCATGGATCAAGAAACTCTACCATTCTAAATTTCAAAACGATTGGATGTAAAATACAGCTTTTATAGGACTAAAGGGCCAAATCGGACGAAACATATATATGGGAGCTATAGCTAAATCTTAACCGATTTTTTTCAAATTCGGTAGTGTTGGTTCATGGATCAAGAAACTCTACCATTCTAAATTTCAAAATGATTGGATGTAAAATACAGCTTCTACAGGACTAAAGAGCAAAATCGGACGAAACATATATATAGGAGCTATAGCTAAATCTTAACCGATTTTCCTCAAATTCGGTAGTGTTGGTTCATGGATCAAGAAACTCTACCATTCTAAATTTCAAACCGATTGGATGTAAAATACAGCTTCTATAGGACTAAAGGGCCAAGTCGGACGAAACATGTATATGGGAGCTATAGCTAAATCTTAACCGATTTTCTTCAAATTCGGTAGTGTTGGTTCATGGACCAATAAACTCTACCATCCTAAATTTCAAAAAACTTTACCATTCTAAATTTCAAAACGATTGGATGTAAAATACAGCTTCTATAGGACTAAAGGGCCAAATCGGACGAAACATGTATATGGGAGCTATAGCTAAATCTTAACCGATGTTCTTCAAATTCGGTAGTGTTGGTTCATGGACCAATAAACTCTACCATTCTAAATTTCAAAACGATTGGATGTAAAATGCAGCTTCTATAGAACTAAAGGGCCAAATCGGACGAAACATATATATGGGAGCTATAGCTAAATCTTAACCGATTTTCTTCAAATTCGGCAATGTTGGTTCATGGACCAAGAAGCTCTACCATTCTAAATTTCAAAACGATCGGATGTAAAATACAGCTTCTATAGGACTAAAGGGCCAAATCGGACGAAACATATATATGGGAGCTATAGCTAAATCTTAATCGATTTTCTTCAAATTCGGCAATGTTGGTTCATGGATCAAGAAACTCTACCATTCTAAATTTCAAAACGATTGGATGTAAAACACAACTTCTATAGGACTAAAGTGCCAAATCGGACGAAAGATATATATGGGAGCTATATCTAAATCTGAACCGATTTCAATCAACAGCCGCGAAATACTCTAAACTGCAAAATTTCAGAACGATCGGAGTGAAATTGCGACCTGTCGTCGACGAACAACTTTACATGGACAGACGGACGGACGGACAGACATCGTTAAATCGACTCAGCTAGTGATCCTGAGTCGATCGGTATATTTTAGGGTGGGTCTAGCTGTGTTATTGTCAGGTGTTACAAACATTTGCCGTGAAACAAACTTATAATACCCTGTACCACAATTTGGTGTAGGGTATAAATATTACCGCATACCAAATTTGAAGTCAATCGGTTACTCCTTTTGAGAGTTATCGTGCGCACCAGCCAGCAGACAGACGGACGGACATTGCTCAAATGACTTAAAATGACCCAAAACTGATTTCCGCCGAACATACTTAGGGTCTTAGGTCACTCCTTCGATGTGTTACACTTTTGGCTCGTAGCAAATGATATATACCCTCCTCTCTAAGGTGAGGGGATAATTAAAGAGGAATCCAATATTTTATAATGAACATAAAAATAGAAGAATGGAATAATATAGGGTGGGCCTAAAGAATCCAAGGGGTGTAAAAGTTTAATAATTTTTCGTTTATTATTTTTTTTATTTTTTCTTTCAGATTATATAGATAACACTTGGAGAATTTATAATGGAGAGGTTCACAATTGAACAGAAATGAAATGAAATGACCAGAAATGAAATCAACTTTATTAAAAATTTGATTATGAGTGATGAAGCTCATTTTCATTTGAATGGCTTTGTTAATAAGCAGAACTGTAGGTTCTGGGGTTCTCAAAATCCAAGAGCCATTCATCAACGCCAATTGCACCCCATCAGGTGTACAGTATGGTGTGGGATCACATCTGAAAATGTCATTGGGCCTTACTTCTTCGAGAATAAAGATGGAAGTGCTGTAACCGTAAATGGAGAGCGGTATCGGTTTATGATAGAAAATTTTTTACGTCCTGCTCTTGAAAACAGGCCTGGTATGTGGTTTCAGCAGGACGGAGCACTGCCCATACTGCCCGAGGCACAATGGCACTTTTAAGTCAAATTTTTGGAGAGCGAATAATTTCCATAAATTCGGAAATTATTTGGCCAGCGCGATCGCCAGATTTCACAGCACCCGACTATTTTCTTTGGGGTTATTTGAAGAAGCGAGTGTATGTGAACAAGCCGGAGACAATCCTTGAACTCAAGGCAAACATTGTTGCAGAAATTCGAACGCTACAGCCACAAGTTTTGAAAGGTGTTATGGAAAATGCTCTAAAAAGAGCACATCAGTGCGAAGCTGAAAACGGTGGTCATTTAAGAGATATTATTTTTCAAACTTAGTGTAAAAAAATTTGCCTTTTGTATATTATATAATCTGGAAGAAAAAATAAAAAAAAATTAAAATTAATTCTTGTTTTCTTTAAAAACCAATAAGAATCACTAAAAATTCTACTACTTAAGTATTTAAGATGGCCAAATTTCAAAATCTAACTAAGTTAATTGTAGATCTTAGTCATGTTTTAATTCTACTCATCGCAACGATGTCCTTCACAGCCAGAAGAGCTTAGTGGAAGCCTTATTGCAACTTGCAAACCTTTAAAAGTATTTGGATAAATATTTACAAATATTTTGTTTTTATTCGTGTTTTTTGTTAATCTACATTTTATTTATTTTTATCAACCATTTCTTTATTTGATTAGCTTATTGTCATTTAGAGCCTTCAAGATATTTTTAGCATAAAAGTTTCTTCAGTTGGCGATTCCTTAAGAATTTGCAGGACACTTCTATAATCATCAATAAATTCGGAAGTTCCATTCAAAGCTTTACCATATAACACAGTGAGACAAATGGCAGGGGTCAGGGATTTACGGACGTTCTAACGACCGGGAAAAGTTATATCGGTCAAAAAAAAAATTTATACGTGTCCCGGTGTTCGCTGGGAATCTAGGAATCCAGATATATCGATTTGAACCTAGTAAGTATCATATAGGGGAATTTGTCAAGACAATCAATATTTCAATAGGAGGAGGTACTCGAAGGAGTGGACCAACATTGTCCATCTTTGACCTTAGCCTGAGAAAAAAAGAAAAAAAAGCTATTGTCACATACCAAATTTGAAGTCAATGGGTTAATCCTGTCGAAATTTATCGTGCGCAACAACCAGACAGACAGACGGACATTGCTCAAATGATGTAAATTGATACAAACGGACCCAGCGAATCGCTGGGACGCGTAAAACTTTTTTTTGACCGATATAACATGTATCGGTAGTCAAAACACCCGCCGATTTGGGCACATTAAGATTATGCCTATTATGCCTCTTTAAAGACGTACGTAATAGGCGAATGTTTGATGTTTCCGCAAAGAATTTAAATATTCTCGGTGTTTTTGAGAAGAGCGTTGATTATCTTTGCCTAGGTCATGGACCTTCAGTATGATGCTTAAAACCCGGCCTAATATTCAGTGCTGTTTTTTTGTCCAATCTCCCATTCCCTAAACCTATAATTAGAATATAAATTTGTATAAATTATCGTTCGAAAATATCTAATACATACATCATATATGTACGAGTAAATTAGTAGTCGTATGATCATCGTATTAATTAAGAGTTGACGTTGTTGTTGTTGTGGTGTACCATTAGGCTTAGTTGACCGATTCGTTGGTTGTGTCGTTTTACACGCATCTTCCAAAGCGTTTGCGTCTGCGCAGATCTACAGCACTTTGCAGGTTAATTCTGGTTTAGTGTGAATTTGTTGGCTTTGTTTGTTGTACTGTCTTTTGATATTCATGATGTCGGACGTAAATGTTGTTGCTTCTGTGTGAATTCTTAACAAAAAATTCTCCCCCTCTTTCTGAGGGGGGAAAAGACCAGATTCAGATAGTTACCAAATCCAATTTCGAAGATTAACATGAATATGCAAATGATTTTTCAATTCTGATAGAGTATAAATTGTAACCAAAGTTCAACGATTGATATCATTCAACCGTAGCAACTCTTCTTGTGAGCCACGTACAATCCTCTTCAAAAAAAAATCAATATGAAATTCATCATTGTCTTCGCTGCTCTCTTCGCCTTGGCTTTGGCCGCTCCCGCTGATGTTGAAATCGTGAGAAGCACATCAGATGTTGGACCCGAATCCTTCCAGTATGGGTAAGTATTGCAATAACTGTTCGATCTAAATGATCCCAAACTCACTGGTATTTACATCTAATTTAAAATTTCAGCTATGAGACCAGTGATGGTACCCACGCTGATGCTGCCGGTCAATTGAAGAACGCTGGTACTGAACAAGAAGCCATCTCCGTTCAGGGTTCCTACTCCTTCGTTGCTGATGATGGTCAAACCTACACCGTCAACTATGTTGCCGATGAAAACGGTTTCCAACCCCAAGGTGCTCATTTGCCCGTCGCTTAAATTGGTTTTACCCGCCCGTTACTCAATTCAATAATTAAAACTCTACCACACCTCCCCCAAAAAAACAATTTGTTGAAAATTGTATGCAACAAAATAATATCTCCCATTCCTTATCCTGATCCCGTTTATAGAATGTTACAAATATTCCTCTATCACTGACAATATTTGTCAGGAGAATAGCTGGGACTAAACATCAAAGTTGTTATGAAAAAATAGGTTAAGTGAAAATATAGAAAAACAAATCTTTTTTTAAAAAAAACCAAATTAATGTTTGTTTTATTATTAAATCCTATAATTTTGAATAGGGAAAAATACCACTACTTTACAAAAGCAGGAGAGAAGGATTATAGTTTACGAAGCCTGCTATATAAAGGGTGATTCAATTTAAATTTCCATGTTCAAATATTAAGAAAGACATAATAAATTTTCACTTTTAAAAAAGGATTTTCACTTTTAAAAAATAGACCTGTAGAAGTTAAATTTATCGTTTATGCATTAGTGTTTCAATACAATTACACTGTGCGACAAATGCGAACTTATTCTCCCTCCTAAGAACAAGACTATATAGAAGTGAAATTATAGGCCAACAGTAGTTAAACTGCATACTATGTGTGGAATTGTGAAAGGTTCTGCATAGTATTATAGAATTTACGACATAATCAATATTTCACTACATTTTGAACCTTAGTGGGGGAGGTACTCGAAGGAGTGGACAAACAAAGTCCATCTTTGACCATAGCCGAAGATAGAAGAAAATATTGACACAAACCAAATTTGAAGACAATCGGTTAATCCTGTCGAATGTTGTTGTGCGCACCAACCAGACAGACAGACGGACAGGCTGACGGACATTGCTAAAGTGACATGAAATGACCCAAAACAGATTTCCGCCAAATATTCTTGGGGTCTCTTATCGGTCTCCATCGACGTGTTACACTTTTGTTTAGCAGCATCTAATATATGTATACCCTTGTTCACAATAGTGTCGATATAAAAACCAAATAATGTCGAAATTCTCTTATTTCTACCAAAAGTGCTATAATTTCTACATTTATCCATAGATTTTCCTCAACTAGGCATTGGTTTACTTCGTTAGGATGCTATCTTTCAAAAATTGGAGCAAACATTTTTTTGGGAATTTTTTTCTATTTTTTGTGATTTTTTTCGAGCTAGCAAAAAATCATTTTTTTGAAAATAAAAAATTCAATTTGTTCTAATTATTTTAACAACAGTTAGTAAACTTCTGTTTCAACATGAAATTGTCGTTACTAACATTTGTAGTCCTCATAATTATCTTAGTTTTAAAGTATATCTTGGCTTTATCGAGTATAAAATATGGTCCAAAAGCTCTTTCCAAGAAAATGGGAATTTAAAACAAGTAAAAGCGTTATGTTCGGCCATGCCGAATCTTATATACCCTCCACCATGGATAGCATGTGACCTCACAAAATAACTCAAACCTAAAGAAAATAACACCGAAAACACAAAAAATATAGTAGAGGAGAACAGTAGGAATCACAACAAGTTAGATGCTACATATGGGAGCTATATCTAAATATGGACCGATATGGCCCATTTGCAATCCCAAACAACCTGCAACTATAAGAAGTATTTGTACCAAATTTGATCAACCTAGCTCTATTATTGCGGACTGTAGCGTGATTACCACAGACGGACGCACGGACGGACAGACGGACATGGCTAAATCGTCGATTTTACGACGATTAAGAATATATATACATTATGGGGTCTCTGATCAATATTTAGAGGTGTTACAAATGGAGTGACAAAACTAGTAAGGAAAGGCTAAAGCCGGGCGGGGACGACTATATAATACCCTACACCACTCTCGTAATATTGAATAACTCTGAAATATAAATTTTGTAGTTCATGTATAAATTGTTTATTCTAAATTTCAAAACGATTGGATGTAAAATACAGCTTCTATAGAACTAAAGGGCCAAATCGGACGAAACATATATATGGGAGCTATAGCTAAATCTTTACCGATTTTCTTCAAATTCGGTAGTGTTGGTTCATGGATCAAGAAACTCTACCATTCTAAATTTCAAAATGATTGGATGTAAAATACAGCTTCTTCAGGACTAAAGAGCAAAATCGGACGAAACATATATATGGGAGCTATAGCTAAATCTTAACCGATTTTCTTCAAATTCGGCAATGTTGGTTCATGGATCAAGAAACTCTACCATTCTAAATTTCAAAACGATTGGATGTAAAATACAGCTTTTATAGGACTAAAGGGCCAAATCGGACGAAACATATATATGGGAGCTATAGCTAAATCTTAACCGATTTTCTTCAAATTCGGTAGTGTTGGTTCATGGATCAAGAAACTCTACCATTCTAAATTTCAAAATGATTGGATGTAAAATACAGCTTCCACAGGACTAAAGAGCAAAATCGGACGAAACATATATATGGGAGCTATAGCTAAATCTTAACCGATTTTCTTCAAATTCGGCAATGTTGGTTCATGGATCAAGAAACTCTACCATTCTAAATTTCAAAACGATTGGATGTAAAATACAGCTTCTATAGGACTAAAGGGCCAAATCGGACGAAAGATATATATGGGAGCTATATCTAAATCTGAACCGATTTCATCCAAATTCAATAGCGATCTTAACAGCTGCGAAATACTCTAAACTGCAAATTTCAGAACGATCGGAGTGAAATTGCGACCTGTAGTCGACGAACAACTTTACATGGACAGACGGACGGACGGACAGACATGCTTAAATCGACTCAGCTAGTGATTCTGAGTCGATCGGTATACTTTAAGGTGGGTCTAGCTGTGTTATTTTCAGGTGTTACAAACATCTGCCGTGAAACAAACTTATAATACCCTGTACCACAGTGTGGTGTAGGGTATAATGAATATACCCCCATCCTATGGTAGAGGGTATAAAAAAAATTCAGCTGATTTAAGTTACAGACATACATTATTGCTATTGAATTCTGAAGATGATAGAGTGGTGTCTATCGAAACTGCAGTCAAGTCTACCAAGCAATTAAAACTATCTACCAATGTTTGTATTTGTTTCTGTCTTTTTTGCAATAGACAAAAGTAAATGAAACAAATGGTCTCGAACCAAATAAATTCTTACAGAATAAAAAAGACGGACAAGCTGACGGGCATTGCGAGCCATGCCCAACTGCTGAGAACGGCGTTTTTGGGATGTTCTTGGGGACCTCTCAACACTGGCTCGTACGGCAGCGATATTCTCGGCCGATCGCCTTGGTCGACTTTTATTTGGCCTCTTCGGATTAGAAAGAGCCTCACCAGTCGAAAATTTTTCGTATAAACGCTTAATGGTGTTCTTAGAAGGCGCACTTCTCACATTTTTTAATATTTTAAAAGCAGGTTGACTTGACTTCTTCTGTTGAATGTAAATTTCAACTATTTCAGAGCGCTCGCGTGGCGTGTATTGTTCCATGGTAAAAATCTGCTTGGACTGACGCTTCAAACGCGGTATGTCATTAAGCGATCTGACATCTCTGTCAAAAGTTATGGCGTTGCCAGATGGGTCCGTCGAATATGGGAGACCCTGTAGACCACAACGGAGTTCCGCCAAAAATTATTGGGGTTCTTAGGTCACTCCATTGATGTGTTCAACTTTTGGCCCCCAGCATCCGTGTTCACAATAGTCGGGGTATACAAATCGGATTATGTTGAAATTCTCTTATTTCTTATTTGTTCTCTTATTTCTATAATTTCTGCATGTATTCATAGATTTTCTTCAAATAGGCATCGTTTTCCTCGTTTTGTATCCCCTCACCTTAGAAAGGAGGGTATATATCTTTTGCTACGAGCCAAAAGTGTAACACATCGAAGAAGTGACCTAAAACCCTAAGTATTTTCGGCGGATATCCGTTTTGAGTCATTTTAAGTCGAATGAGCAATGTCCGTCCGTCCGTCTGTTTGTCTGCTGGCTGGTGCGCACGATAACTCTCTAATGGAGTAAGCGATTGACATTTGGTATGTGGTAATATTTTCTTCTATCTCCGGCTAAGTTCGAAGATGGGCCATATTCAGGGTTACCATAAACATTTTTCTGAATGGAGGACAGTTGTGCCAGAAAGGGAGGACATTAGTGACATTTACAAAGAGCCCTTGGAACCTTCGGAGGACTTTGTTTAACCCATTCCGTGTTTTTGTCGAATATATTCGACATTACAATGTACTCTGTTTCTATCCACCTTTATGGCATATTAATTTATAATTAGTTATCATTTGTTTGTTTTGGATGAAAGACAGACACTGCTGCTACTTATATCTATTATCGTATAAGGTATTCGATTTCTTTTGTTATATCTAAACGAGGTGTTAAGAAGAAGTCACAACGTTTGTAAAAACAACAAAATTTTGCAAGCAAAAAATAATATTTTGAGTGATCGAACGATATCGAGAAAAATTGTAAGTATTGATACAAGTGTAACAAAACGTTTTCCAAAAATAAAATTATAAAAACATAATGCGCGCTATGTTGGTGATTGTTTTTCGGTTGTCGAATATATTCGACATTTACCTTCAGAGTATGTTTTTTCCACATTTTTCCATCCGAACAAAACCGTCATAATGACGGTTTTGTTCGGATATAATATCATTTTTTGTCACAAAAAAAGCAACAAATAAGAAATTTCAGTCGGGGTTTTTAGGTATGTCTTGGCTCTTTTTGTATCTGAGGTGATAACTCTCGTTTTTAAAAAGACTGTAGGACTCTAGGTACTATAAAACTATTGCACTGTGCAATAATTTCAAGTATTTTATGCCCTGGTATTATGTCATAAGCTGTTAATATTTGGTGCAAAATTGTCCATTTGTGACGGAGGTACCAAATGGGAAGCGGCAAAGCACCCATTTTGCACATGGTGATAGGAATAACAAAGTTATACTATTTATTACATATTATATATATTATACTATATAGTAAATATCCACACATATGTATGGAATTACAAAAGATTATAATAAGTAGTATAAAAGTTATCAAGGAATCAACATTTTACCAAATTTTAGCCTTTTGGTAGGGAGGAGTGGACCAATATGGACCATTTCCGAACTTAGCCTGCGATAGAAGAAAATATTACCACATACCAAATTTTAAGTCGTTTCACTAAAGTGAGTGTATAAAAATTAACTGACGATGAGATAAAATTCTTAATAAAATCTGATTCAGATCTGGATGATCAAATTGAAAACAATGATGAGGTGATATTTGAAGTGCCACAATAGTTAATCAACTGGCAGGCGGCGTTGTTTGAATATATAAGCTAAAGCAGGGGCGGGGAAGATTTTTTTAGACGATAAAATTATACAATATTATCGAATAAATATTCGCAATGTCAAGTGGATACTACAAGTTATATTGCACTTTGTCGAGTTGGCTATTGCACGCAAAGAAAAAATTCGTTTCTGTGAAACGAAATATTAGACAACTACAATTCTCGTTTACGACGACTGAAGTTCTATTGGTCAGAACAAAAAATTGCTTACGCGAAATAAGTTTCTGTCACAACAAACGAAATTTCAGTTCCGGCAAACGATAATTGTAGTTGTCTAATATTTCGTTTCGCAGAAACGAATTTTTTCTTTGCGTGTACAGCGGCATGGGTTGAATAAATATCGCAAAGACTGCATCAAAATTGTATCTCGATTAAAAATCTTAGAATGTATGCATTTTCGGATCCAAGTTGCCCAAACTCTTCTCACCGTTCACCAAGAAGTTGGGGCACAATCACGAGAAAGGCCATCGAGAGAAAATTTCAAGGAAACCAATCTGAAACTATATCTTCGCACTTGGATAGAAGCGACTGCTGACACCGCACAGATTCGATTCCGCTACTACCTCAAAAAAAAAAAAAACAGTTTTGCAAAAAGTACCACTGTAAAGGGTTCGCCTCGACCAACATTTGTATATCCCAATTTTCATACAAGCTAAAAGTGCAGGTCTGTGCAAGGCGCAGCACGGTTGTGATAAAAGCTATTTCATTATTTTCAAAAAGGCAAAGCCTTCCTTTGTGTTAACAGAAATTTTAATTGTTTTGAAAATTGTCACCAAATAATAACTCATATACGTATTAAAAAATATTTTTGTTTTTTTTTTTATTAAAAGCATATGAATAAACAATGAACAACAAAATACTTCCTCTTATATTTTTACTGAAATGTAGTGTATGTGCGTACCTTGGAGGTCAATGTCGCATATATTCGACATTCTCTACAAGCCACGGGGGCCACCAAAGACGAAATCTATTATTTTTCCCGGCTTCAGCGTCATCATATTACCCTAAATACAAGTTTTCGGATTTTTAATTCGACATAAATTATTTTTGACCCTGAAAGGGTTAAATAAAAAATAGCAATAATTGGGAAAAAAAATAAATATTTTATTATGATCAACAATTAATTTTTTTTAAAAGATTATTAACATTTTCTTAAAAGGTTGTATTTTTCGCAATATCTTGTAAGATCTCTTTGAAACCGCTGATGGGATGAACAACTGATATTAAAAGAAGATGAAGTCTACTTAATTTAGAATTATTTAAAGCATTCTTTAATAAATGGTTCTCGAGTTATGCTAAAATATGTGGCTCAACCTCTATTTTTTAGATTTTTATCATTGTTATATTGCTTTTTTAACTAACCGCGCCTCGCATATGCAATTTGACTCCGTTGGACTACTTTTTGTGGGGAGACGGGAAGAATAAGTGCTACACCAGGGCCACACAAAAGAAAATGTGTAGAAAACTTTGGTCGGCCAAGAATGGGCCGCGACAATCGTTTCAATAAAGGCAAAATCATTGAAAAAATATTTATCTGCCTTTTTTTATATCAATTTTAATGTAGCATTCCACAAATCGCTTTGAGCTCTTAAATCAAATGACACAAGTTTTCGTTTCAGCAAACATTTTTAAAATAACTACATAGTTTTCGACAAGAATATGAAAACAATTTTTAATATGGCAAAAAAAAAATACAGATACATACGGGTCTGTTCTGTAGCAAGGTGATTTGATATCACGGTAATTTTAAAATCACCAGCGACGTACAATCACTGTTGGAGTTCGAAATCGCCCGGTTTATTATTCATAGCCTCCCAAAAAAGATTACTCGAAATATGTTCGGGTGATTTCGATGTTAAGTCGCCGGTGATTTTAAAATCACCGTGATTACAGAACAGACCCGATATTTTTGAGATTTTTTTTTATTTTTTAAAAAAAGTTTTTAGAAAATGCTATCGAAAACACTTTGGGCAAAATTTTCTAAATACGATAAGTTATTAGTTATGTATATGGATGGAAAAAAATACCGCTGCTAAAATTCAACACCCTCCAACTCGGACAGTCCTTAACCGACCTTAACGACCACTCATTCTCAGATCACCATTATATTGAGTTCAAACTCGCGGAAAAAGCGCCTAAACCCGCCGTCCACAGAAATGTAAGGAAGACAAAGTGGCATCTGTATGAGAAGAATTTCAAGAAAGTCCTCAACTCTAAACTTCCGTACGAACCGAATGACAAAGCCGGTCTGGATAATCTGGTCGATCATATCACCATATCATTCAATAGATCCCTTGAAGAAGCCTGTCCAAAAACAAGGTACAAGGGTAAAACTAAACCCCAATGGTGGACTTCTGAGCTAACGGCTATGAAAAAGACCTGCAACAAGCTATTCAATAAGGCTAAATCTACTGGGGTCGCTAATGATTGGGATGCCTATAAAGAGCAACTCAAGATCTATAAGAAGGAGCTTAGAAAGGCGCAAAGGCGCTCTTGGTATACCTTCTGTGGTGAAGTGGAAAAGGTCTCCGACGCCGCTAGGCTGAGGAAGATATTATCTGCTTCACCCTGTACAGTGGGATATTTACAGGATGAGGCAAATAACTGGACCAAAAACAGCGAGCAGTCGCTCAATGTACTGCTCGACACACATTTCCCGGGCAACTCTGTAATAGAACCCGAGGATCAGCAGGACCAACAAGAGTGCGAGTGGACTGCGAGCGTCGCTAGCTTCTTGACTGAGAGATCCAGAATAAGCTGGGCTATTAACAGCTTTGAGCCCTTCAAGTCACCTGGACCAGATGGCATCACTCCAGCAGAAATGCAGAAAATGTTAAAGTACATTATCCCCTGGCTGGAGAAAATTTATGTAGGCTGTATCAGGCTTTCATACGTCCCGAATCGATGGAGGGATACCAAAGTGGTATTCATACCTAAGGCGGGAAAGATATCACACACTAGGCCAAAAGACTTCAGACCAATTAGCCTATCCTCGTTCCTATTGAAAGGTCTGGAAAGACTTTTAGATCATTTCATTAGGGAAAACCTGGATACAAAACTCCTGTCGGGGAACCAACATGCTTACAACAAGGGCAAGTCTACTGAATCAGCCCTGCACGAACTTGTGAGCACTATCGAATCGTCCCTGCATTTCAAGGAATTCACCATGGTGGCATTTCTTGACATAGAAGGGGCTTTTAACAACATTCATTCCGACGCGGTAATTGCGGCACTCTCACATCTAAAAGTTAACACTAGTTTGATTAGACTAATTCAAAGTCTGCTCACCAGAAGACGCATAACAGCATGTCTAGGGTCCACAACTCTAACAAGGTATGTAAACAGAGGGACCCCGCAAGGAGGAGTACTGTCTCCACTAATTTGGAACCTAGCGGTGAATGAAATCCTGCTAGATCTAGAACGTTGTGGCTGCAAGGTCGTGGCATATGCGGACGACGTGGCAATCGCAGTGAGTGGCAAATTCGTAAACGTCCTCAGAGACATCCTACAGGTGGCTCTGAACAAGTTGGCTAGATGGGCCAAAAGCAGCGGTTTGGGCGTTAACCCCAACAAGACAGAATTGGTTCTCTTTACTAGGATGAATAATGGCTCACATGTGGACCCTCCACCTCGGATAAATGGAACAGATCTAGTCTTTTCTGAAAGTGCAAAATTTTTAGGAATAATTCTAGATAGGAAAATGTTATTTAGACTTAACGTATTGGAACGTGTAAGGAAGGCCAACGTCGCCTTATATTCCTGCAAAAAGGCTGTAGGGTCGCGGTGGGGACTCTCTCCTAAAATCGTCCACTGGATATATATAGCAGTAGTTCGTCCAATACTGTTATACGGTATTGTGGTATGGTGGACGGCAACTGACAAACTAACCATTACCAACCTACTAACAAAGGTTCAGAGAACTGCCTGCCTGAGTATAAGCGGAGCCTTAAGGACTACAGCGACCGAGTCTCTACAAGCCCTACTCCATATACTGCCGATTAATATTGTGGCGAGAGAAGTTGCAACCAAAGCGGCAATAAGATTAAACTGCCTATCAATGTGGAGGTACAAGAACTATGGTCACATGAGGATATCAAAGTGTAGTGCTATGGTAACCGACCGAGTGGACTATATACCAACAGTGTACACCTTCGAGAGAAATTACATCACTATGATTCCCGCCAGAGATGAATGGGTCGGCAGAATACCAGGTAATATAAACCATCTCCACTTTTACACGGATGGTTCGAAGCTTGATGAAAAGGTTGGCTTCGGAGTACACTGTGAAGAACTTAGTCTGGATATAGCTCACAGACTACCAGATACCTGCAGTGTCTATCAAGCCGAAATAATGGCAATATGGGAAGTCGCCAAGTGGCTGAGTCGCAACATAGTAACCAACAATGGCGTTGTCATTTACTCGGACAGCCAGGCTGCCATCAATTCTCTGGAGGCAACATCCCTAAATTCACAAACAGCCCTCGACTGCCGCAGATCTCTTAACGAGATGGCTGAGCAGTTTAATATACACCTCATATGGGTGCCTGGTCATAGGGATATCCCGGGGAACTGCAAAGCCGATGAACTTGCTAGGAAAGGGACGACATTACAAATTCTCGAAGAATTTGCATATATTGATGCGCCACTATCCACGTGCAAGCTTTGGCTTAGGCAAGAGGCAATCAGGCAGTCCAACGATAGATGGACAGAAATCGGCACCTGCAGGGTAGCTAGACAAATCTGGCCAAGGTATGACCTGAGAAGGTCAAAATATCTCCTCGCACTAGAGAGGAAACGATTGTCTACGTTAGTACAGGTTCTGACGGGACACTGCTTGATCGGCGAACACGCCAAAAGATTGGGTATTGAGTCCAATGACTTCTGCCGAAGCTGTGGAGATGAGGAAGAAGTGGAGAGCATTGAGCACTTGCTTTGCGACTGTCCCGCTTTGAGTAAACGACGACTGGATATACTGGGGTCGGCCTTTTTAGGCAGCCTAACAGATCTTTCCAGTACTGATATTCGTACTATCGATAAATTTATATATCAAACAGGTTGGTTTCGATGAGGGGCATTTCAGCCCGTGGTAACACTAGGGACCTAAACTGGTCTATGTGAGCTTGTAAAAAAATACGGCTGCCACCCTAACCTAAACCTAAACCTAAACCGACCTGTTTGAAATTTTGTGTCATAACTACTATCCAATAGGACTAAACTTGGAACAAATTTCATTCTGATCAAAAGACATCGGTATTGAAAATTCCCTCACTTGGCTTGAAATCCGCCATATGTATATACAACTTTGAATAATGAAAGTCACGATTGGCTGAACTATAAAAATACATTTGAATCAGTGACAAAAGGAGGACAAATACCACATTTTTGAAAAAGGAGGACGGGAGGACAATGCTAAAAAAGGAGGACATGTCATCCGAAAGGAGGACGTATGGTAACCTTGGCCATATTGGTACACTCCTTCTAGTACCTCCCCTAACAAAGGGTTAACATTTAGTGAAATGTTGATTAGTTAATAACTTCTTAAATTCTACATATAGTATTATACTTGAAATTTCGTACAGTGCGATGCTTTTATAGTACCTAGAGTCTGGAGATAAGTGGACGTAATTGGCACGCCTCTTTTGATACCTCTCACACAAATGGACCATTTTGTACCAAAAGTTACCAGCTTATAACTTTAATACCAGTGCATACAAATACTTTAAATTTGGTACAGTGCAATGCTTTTATAGTACCTAGAGTCCAGAGAAAAGTGACCGTTATTGGGACGCCCCTTTTGGTACCACTCACACAAATGGACCATTTTGTACCAAAAGTAAACATCTTTTAACTTTAATACCTGTGCATACTTTAAAGTTATTAAATGCAATTTAAATTGATAATAATTTAATTAAAACTAAAAAATAAATAAATTTACTAATATTTTTTAGGACTCAAGGTGAGGGGCTTCATAAGTCGGTTTACCCGACTGATCCTTCTTAATTGTTTTAAATATAATTCCATAAAAATGGCCTTTTGTGTTCTCTTTCAGACGGTTCAGGCTTTCAAGAGCAGTTTTTAATATCGTAAAACAAACATGTATTTTGCTCAATTTTTTAAAATGTCAAGTCCCCATAAAATTTTGCAAAAATCTTTTCAGCCGTTGAAAGGCAATAACAATTTCGTAAAAATCTAAAATTAAATTTTTAATTTTTTTTTTTAATTTAAAATTCCCATAAAATTTTGGAAAATTTTTTTTTAAAAAAATAAGCTTTAACGAGATTTTACTTTACCATTTAGCAACTTTTTAGTAAAAAAAAATTTAAAGTATAAATTGATAAAATACATAATAACGGGTTTTCCAATAGGGATAATATGATTTTTAAGGGACCTTTCGGCCATTTGCAATATGTCATGATCTGTCATTTGTTTTACATTGTAGTCAGTAGTGTTTACAATTTCATCATGGAGAGATATACGCAAGAACAACGTTTACAAATTATTCAGTTTTATTATCAAAATAATCGTTCTCCAATTGCAAATTTTGGTGTGCTAAGTCCATTTTTTTTAAATCCAAAAAAAAAACACTTTCTAGTCAAACTACGACCTTGAGCAATGTTTTAGCACTCGTTAAGTGCTATCTTTTTGCCATTGACCGATTCCCGATCCGACGTACCGTTAAGGAGCTAGAGCAAAAATAAACTCTCCATTCACATTTGAAAATGATGCTAAGTCCATTTGGTTAAAACCCAAAAAAAAAAAACATTTTCCAGTCGACCTACGACCTCGACACCCATTAGCAATATTGTAGCTATCGTTAAGAGCTATCTTTTGGCCATTGACCGATTGTGGCTACGTGTCACACAGCAAATGAAACAATTAAATTGTTGCGAGAAAAGTTTGGAGATGCGAATATTTCAAGAAATTGTGATTGTGAATGGCCTCCAAGATGTTGTGATTTAACACCATTAGACTATTTCTTGTGGGGTTATTTGAACTCATTGGTCTTTCGAAATAAACCAGACTCTCTTCAAGCTTTACAAGTCACCATTCATGACATACCATTTGATTTATTGGAAAAGGTGCTCGAAAATTGGGTTCATCGAATTCGTTCCTGCAGAAGAAGTCGTGGAGGACATTTGAATGACGTTTTATTTAAATAAAAAACTTTTGAATTTCCTTGACAATAAGTGTTTTTTTTTTCAAAGAAATCATATCACTCTTATTGGAAAACCCTGTATTAACAGTGCTGACCCCTCTAGTTTTAAATGTTACAGACTAATGCACAAATCCATAATATCCTGTATCACAGCGTAGTGAATGTTATAAAGTATGTATATAGATAGAATTAACCAAATTATTTCATTTCCGTATTTTATGACAATTTACCAAAAATTTATGCCAACAGTTTTCTGGAGTCCTCACTTTTACCAAGAAATTAAAAAAAAACTCTTAATTAATGTTATTGTTGCATAGTCTTTGGATTTACATAAATATTTATGTTAGTTAAATCAAATGCCAAAAATTGCTTTAAACTTGTGTGTGTTGTTAATTTATTCGTATTAAAGTACATTTAGGCTATAATCGAATCTTATGATTTAATTATGAATCATATTAAATGCTTAGCATATATCTTGGCTGGGAATAATAGCAATGATTTCAAATATCGTAAATCAATGCACATTTTTGAAGCGCCTAAAAGCTGTCTATATTTAATAATAACTGTACTATTTCATGTATGAGCGAATCCATATTGTGTTAACTGAAAGCTGAGAAACAGTGAAAGCATATTGGTAAAGTTTTTGTTTCCTTTGAAATATTGATGTAAGTCGCATCCAAGTATATATCGCTCATTTAGAAAAAGAATGTCACAACCCAATTTATTTTTTTTTGAGGTGCTCCTTCTATATTGTACTACATTTCAATATCTACAAGCTGATCAACAAGCTGAGCTCACAAGCGTGATTGGGCTGATTCCAGAGGAAGGCAATAATATTTGGGGCACTTCAGGAGATATGTCATCCCGTTCGGCCAAATACTTATTTTTGTATAGATCATTTAAATCACACTTAAGTGAAATGTCATAACTCAAATTGTGACGTTCTTTTTCCAAATGAACCATATGTTCCTGATCTTCGTAAAAGACGTAATGGAGCTAGACGGATCAATATTAGCAAAAATTATATCATATTTGCAGGTTAAGGTAAAGGCGATAGCTTTTTCCTTTAAAAAAAAAAAAAAAAAAAATATTTTTTTTTGATAAATTAAAAATTGTTTTGACATTTTTGTAAAAAACTATACTTTGTGTTTCTTTTTTTTGCTCAGGCGAAAGCTTATGGCACTTTGACAGCTTTTTCTTCAATCTTCAAAAAAAAAAAAATATTTGTATTCAGTCAGAATTTATTTTGGTTTGAGACCATATGTTTCAGTTACTTTCTGTCTATTGCAAAAAAGTAATAGAAACAAATACAAAAATTGGTAGAGAGTTTTAATTGCTTGGTAGAATTGACTGCAGTATCGATAGACACCTCCATTTCCAAAAAAAATTACACCGGAAATGTTTTTTTCAAATTTTTTACAAAAATGTGAAAACAAATTTTAATTTCGCAAGAAATAATTCACATAAATTCACATTAGCCGTTGACAAAGGTAAATTTGTTTTCGTGGTTCTGTTGGTTGTAGTTTTCAAAACGTTTTAATATACTAAAATACAAATTACAATAATATAAATGACAAACAGAAAAACAAAACAATTCATATTACAAAGCCTACTGCTAACAATATTTTATATAATTAATATAGTTGGATAGATAAAAGTACAAATTCCAAAATACTCCAAAAGGTTCGCGATGCGAACCCAAGCAAAAAACAACAATTCAGTGACATTTTCGAGGGAAAATGAATTTTGAAAAACCTTTAGAGGAAAATTCAATTTTCAACGATTTTTTTGAAAAATTCTATTTTAACCAGTGTAGTTAAAAAATAAAAATTTTCTATAAAAATTCTATTTCTATTAGATTTTGATAACATTTTCAATAAAAATTCAACATTCAATAAATTTACAATATGCAATTTTGATGAAATTTGCAAGAAAATATTAACTTAGGGACTAAGATTTTTTAGAAAAATACAATTTCGTCGATATTGAAGGACATAAACGCGAAATTGGATGCAATTTTTCGTAAAATTAAAATTTCTATGAAATTTTCAACAAAATCATATTCCGTCCAAATTTTCTGGGGCGAGAATTTTCCAGAAAAATTAAATTTTGAAGACAAAATTTAAATTTGTAATAAATAAATTCAATTTTTTTAAATGTAATTTTGTCGAAATTTTTTATAAAATTCGATTTTGCTGACATTTTCCATAAAAATTCGACTTATAATAAATTTACAATAAATATGCAATTTTGAAGAAATTTCCAAGAAAATTGTAATTTAAGGAAGATTTTCTAGAAAAAATACAATTTGCAAAATAAAATTACAATTTCTATGAAATTTTCAATAAAATTACAACTTTTAAGTAATTTTCAATTAAATTACAATTTCTATGTAATTTTCGATAAAATCATATTTCGCCGAAATTTTCTGAACAAAAAAATTCTATAAAAATTAAATTTCTACTAAATTTTGCTGAAATTTTTAATAAAATAGCATATTTCAACAAATTTTTAATAAATATGCAATTCTAATGAAGTTTGCATTTTCTTCCAAATTTTATGGAAGATTTTGTAGTAAAATATAAATTTGGCGATTTTTGCTAGGAACAGTAAAATTTTCTATAAAATTCGATTTCTATTAGATTAAGCTTTTTAGGAAATGTAATTTCAGTGAATTTTTTTAAAGAATCAAACTAAAACCAAAAAAAGTTTCTATAAAAATTCGATTTATATTAGATTTTGCTAAAATTTTCAATAAAAATTTAACTTTCAATAAATATGCAATTTTGAAGAAATTAGCAAGAAAATATTAATTAAGCGAAGATTTACTAGAAAATAATATAAAGGCGCAATTAGCTGCAATTTCCTATAAAATTAAAATTTCTATGAAATTTTCAATAAAATTAAAATTTCTATGAAATTTTCAATAAAATTTCTATGAAATTTTCAATAAAATTAAAATTTCTATGAAATTTTGAATAAAAAATTTGATTTAAAAAAAATTCCTGGAAAAATGCAAATTTGTAGATACAAATTGAATTTTCATTAAATTTTCTAGAAAAATGATATGAAGTAGAAATGAAATTTTCCAAAAAAAGGTTAATTTTGAAGACTTTTTACAGAAAAAAATGTTTTTTTTTTTATAAAAAATAAGCAATTTTAACGAAGAAAAATTAAAAAATCCAACTTTGACAGAATTTTCTATAAAAATGTGATTTCTATTAGATTTTGTAGAATTTTTTAATTAAATGCAATTTCCAGTAAATATTCAACTTTGATGAAATTTGCAAAAAAAAATTATTAATATATGGACGATTTTTTTTAGCTTAGAAAATGTGAGAGCAATAGAAAAATTTGAATTCATCAAATTTTAAGGAATTTTTCAGAAAAATGCAAATTTAAAGATAAAATTTTACTTTTTTGAATAAAAAATGTTATATTAACGATTTGTTTTTTAAATTAAATTTTAACGAAATTTTCTATAAAAAGTCGATTTTGCTGAAATTAGTCCAGAAAATGTGAGAGAAATAGACAAATTTGATTTCAAAACACTTTCAAGGCATTTTCCAGAAAAATGCAAATTTTAGGATAACATTTTAATCAGCATTACATTTTGTAAACAAAATTTAATTTAAACAAAATTTTTTAGAAAAATGCACTTCTATGAAATTTTCTGAAAAAAAATGTCAACGGGATTTTTATAGAGAAATGCAATTTCAATTAAAGTTTCTAGAAATAATAAATACATTTTGGAAAATTTTTTTAGAAAAATGTATTTCGAAGAAATTTTTTTAAAAGATCCCAGCAAAAAAAGAGCATCCAAGGAAGCAATAAAAATCCCCAACCTATGATCCGGAAGTTGTTCTAATTTGGATTTTCACCAATGAATTTAACAAGGGGTTGTCGCGCCGGGGAAGTACTTCTTTGTCACCACTTTTGCACAACTCCTTTTAAAGCACTGTAAGATTTGCTTTTTTGGCGTTGTATTTATTTGATGAATACATGTCGTTCTTATTAACATCTTTGGGTCCAGAGATCTCTTATTTTAAAGGTATATAAATGTTGACATAGGGAAGGGAACGTATAAATAATATACTATTGGTCAAAGAGATCAACTGTATGGTGTAGCTGGCTCTTGAAAAGTGTGACCGAATGACCCCATAGTACACTATGGGGTCATTCGTAACATTTTCGCAAATGACCAACATTCTCACTAATAAAAAGGGATTTTTATTTTACACTGTAATACATAGCACATTTGTGCGGCGATATGTATTTTCCGTAGCCCCGGTTCAAAGAGTAGTAAAGTACCACAGTGTGGTACAGTAAGTATGGTATGGTATATTTAATTACCATAATTTCTTTTAAAATTATTTAATTATAACCTACACCACAATGTGGTACAATTTATTATAATTTTATGCATTTGTTTCTAACACCCAAAATCAGAAGAGATATATAGAACCATCGTGTATTATACCGATCGACTTAGAATCACTTTCTGAACCGATTTAGCTATGTCAGTCTGTGCATGGATTCTTGTAATCAATGTGCAGGTCACAAATATAGTCCCATCTCAAAGAAATTTTGCACATTTCTTTATTTTGGGACAAGACAATGCGTATTAAAATTGAAAGACAATCCGTATTTAGATATAGGGACTGTTTGTGTTACTTATTTTCTTTCGGCTAAGGCGAACGAACAAAAATCTCTCAACTATTTGAACCAGATATCTTAATATATATGAATGTACTTCGATTTAGCTTATACCCTCTATAGAAGATATAAATTCCTTTCGATATTCATGAAATTTGGTAAGGAGTATCTTATTTTAACAGTTAATATCTGTGTGAACAATATCGGTTCAAATTTACATATAGCCCCAGATACTCGCATGGATGTGTTCCTTCCGATTTAGCATCTAAACTCCATAGAAGTCATATTTTAGTCAAATGTACTAAATTTTGCACAAAGGATTTTTTAATCAGAGAATAAACGGTCACTAGCAAGGTTGGAAAAATGTATTTTCGTGTTTTACTTCAGATCATTATTAAAATTGGCAGAGATTAGTTTATAGAATCATGAACACTGCGAAATTTGATAAAAAAAAAATAGATACCATTCAGATAAAGGCCAAATTTAAATACAGACCCCTTATAGAATTTTGCATCTAAAATAGCTGTCAAACACGATTGACAAAAATCAATACAGCAACAAGAGAACTACTTCAAAGGCTAAATAGATGAATACAGTACGTTCTGTTTAATACAATGTGGGTTACGCCTTTTGTTACATCTTTTTTTTTCTTCAATAAAATCTTGATTTTTGGACGAAAAACGAATTTTCATTTGAGGGTTACGCTCTTGGGCATTTCTGGTGACGATATATCAACATTTGTGGAAAGTATAAAGTGTTATTAATAAATTTTTATCGCAATCCAATGTACTACAATTCCACAATTTAACATATTTCGAAGAAAATCAGCATACTTTGAAATGACTTTATGTTATTTTAATTGACTATGAAAAAGTCGACTTTTAGGTCCGATTAATCGACCTAGTGGACTGAAACTAAATTTGGTTGATGAAAAAGTCGAAAGTCGACTAGCTTCCAGAACCATTCACTAATTCTGATATACCCGCCATATAAATATATATTTCTTCCCTTTAGCACTATAGAAGCAGTATTTTACTTATATTTCATAGCCCTCATATATATGTTCCTTCCGATCTGGACGTTTATCACTTCAGAAGCTTTATTTTACATCCAATCGTTTTGAAATTATGCATTCTTGGGTTAATAATTTATAATCCGAAATTGCATTTTGGTTAGTTATTTAGAAGAACTTTTTTAAATGTCGAAAAAATGTTCATACTTATGATTTGGAAGTACTTATAATGTTATTCTTTTGGAAGTACTTCTTTTATTTTTTGCTGGGATGCTAAATTGTCTTTACAAATGGAAAATGGAATTTGTAACGAAAGCATAGCATAATC
The DNA here is from genome assembly GCA_963930755.1 of Eudasyphora cyanicolor. Classification (NCBI taxonomy): domain Eukaryota; kingdom Metazoa; phylum Arthropoda; class Insecta; order Diptera; family Muscidae; genus Eudasyphora; species Eudasyphora cyanicolor. The sequence continues at coordinate 269,868,486 of OZ005735.1, forward strand.
TAAATGACTTTTTTTTGTGCGGGTAGCTCTTAAAATATTGCATCAGAGCAGGAAACTATTTTCTAAAATTCCTAATGTTAATGAAAGCTAATTTCAAGGATTCTTATGTATACTCGTAGGTATTAAAGTTATAGACTGTTAACCTTTTCTACAAAATGGTATTGTTGTGTGGAAACTTTCAGAAGGAGCGAGACAACTGAACAAATTTATTTTCAAGGTGTAGCGATAGATAATATTTTACTATGTGTGGAAAAACAGAAAATTCTGATAATCAATATTTTACTAAATGTTAATCTGTTGTGGGGAAGGCTAGAAGGCTAAATGGACCAATATGGAACATCTTCGAACTTAGTCTGAGATATATTGAAAGAAATATTATCACATACTAATTGTGAAATCAGTCGGTTATTCCTTTTCAAAGTTACTTATTGCACCATCAAGACAGACATGCGGACGGACGGTCTTTCATAAATCTGTTCTAACATGGATTTCCGCCGATCTTAAGTCACTCCTTCGATCTTGTACACAGTTGACCAGTACCAAATGATATTATCCTCCACTAAAATAATATATATATTTTCTTTTTGAGTTCATACAAACACGGAAATATATTTTATGTATTTTTTTTTGTTAAATAGTGAATTTTACTCGTATCAAAGCCAAAAATTTTCCCTTTAGGTCGTTCATTAAATTAGTTATTGAAGTCGCTTGTTTACCAAAATTGCAGCCAAATCATTGCCACATCGTTTTCGTTAAAATTTTCTTTGATTTTTGTCTCAACTAAACCGATGCATCAATTGCACACTCTGTTGAAAAGCCATCCGGTCCCATAATTGGTTTTTAGAATCACCTAAACAACATATCAATTTCTCAAATCTTAATCAAAATTAGCAATTGTTGAAACATGGAAGTTGCCATTGCCATAGATGTGAACATGATTTAATGGCATTTCTAATTAAACGCCGTTAACATTGTAATTCTGATGAGATGTTTAGACAAATATGTTAACCAAAATGCTCATTCGAATGTATGTACGAGTACCCCAGAGATTTGTATATTCCGCAAATCATATCTCCACAACCGCATTGCTCATCAATCATATCAATCAGGCATCGTCAGCGGCACCGGTTGTAATTAAATGACCATTTTGTTATTTCTAAACGATTGAAATCATTTTAAACGCGGGAGAAATAGGGAATTCAAGAAAGGTTTTTCTTATTGAATTGCGCCAAATGTTGGAGATTTATCATAAGTAAATTACATACCAAAGAAAAATTCTTCACCGGTAATAAAATTTTAGACAAATTATCTATTATAGCAAGTGTGAGTGTCATTCTCGATGAGGCTTCCCAATCAGGGGAGATTAAAATATTCTAATTGTTAATTTTTATAAGGATTTGACATTTGAAAATGTCTTAACAACACTTGAGAAGGTCTTACGAAAACGTAATAAATTAATCTGTGCAATTTTAGGAAATCATACAAGATTAATATAAAACGTTGTATTTAATATTTTTTTAAATATTCCTCAGTCTTTTTTAAGTCTTCTTTAAATTTCAAAACAAACATTTTCTATGTTTTTCCATGGATTTGCCCTTCAAATATGTTATTTAATTTGTTACTTTGTTTCACATATTGCTAGGCTAAGTCCCAGTCTAGAAAACTGCGACGAAATATGATTTTATTGGAAATTTCGCAAAAGTTGCAGTTTTATTGAAAATTTCGTAGCAATTGCAATTTTATAAAAAAATGCATAGAAATTGCGCTTTTATAATAATGTCCTTCAAAATTTACGAAATTATATTTTTCCAGAAAATCATCCCTAAAATAATATTTTCTTGCAATTTTCATTAATAGTATCTATTTTTTCTGTAAATTTTGTGGAAGTTTTATAAGAAAATTTAAAAGTTTCCAAAAATAAAAAAATTTTTTTAGAAAAATTTATTGTGACGAATGTTCTACAGAAATTCAATTTTCATTAATTTCTAGAAAAGTTTAAATCGACAAGAAATTCGATTTCGACGCAATTTTCTGAAATCAAATGCAATTTCAACGAACTTGTTCATTCCGTTGGAAATTCTGTGTATTTTAGTTGTAACTTTTTATGGGGATTTGGCCTTAGAAAATGTCTAACTATAACTTGAGAAGTTCTTACGAAAAAGTAACGAATTGAACGTTTCTTATGGAAATTGTGAAATTTTTAGAACTTGTACGGAATTATTATAAGACGTAGCATTAACATTTTTTGAATATTCTTCCATATCTTTAAGTTGTACGAGTATTTAATTACAAATCAGTAATTTTCTGTGTTTATACGTGGATTTGCCATGCAGATAAAATAGACGAAATTGTACTTTTCTGGAAAATCCTTCCTAAAATAATATTTTCTTGCAAATTTCATTAAAATGTAAATGTAAAATAAACTAACTGTAAATTTGTAGAAGTTTTCAAAAAGGTCTAATAGAAATCGAATTTTTATGGAGAATGTTGTCAAAGTTGGTATTTTTTAAAAAATGTAGTCAAAATTGCATTTTTCTAGAAAATTTCGTCAATTGTTTTTTTTTAAATTTTGTCGAAAATATGTTCCTACTGAAAATAATATAAAAATAAATTTTTGAAAAATGTATTATTTTCTCGAAAATATTAAATTTGTATGCAATTTCAACTAAATTTTGTAAAATAAAATTAGATTTCAACAAAATATTTTAGAAAAATACGAATTTAAAGGATTTTTCTAGAAAATTCAAGGAATTTCCAAAAAAAAAACAAAAATTTTTGTAAAAACAATAATTATGACGAAATGTTGTAAGATTTGGAATTATCATAAACATTTTCTAGAAAAATTTAAATTCGTCGAGATATGCAATTTTCTCAAACAAATGAAATTGTGCAGACCAGGGAAGTCGTGGGTACATTTCAAATATTTTAATTATTAAATTTTATGGGGATTTAACCTTTGAAAATGTCTACAAATTATTTGAGAAGGTCTTTTAAAAATGTAATGAATTATTCGTTTCTTATGGAAATTGTACATTTTTTAGAAGTCATACTGGATTATTATAAGACGTAGTAATTATTTTAAATATTCTTTCATCTTTCCAAGTCTTTTTTTAAATTAAAACTAAAATTTTCCTTATATTTCCATGGATACAAATTTTTTCTTCAGATAAAATTGACGAAATCGTATTTTTCTAGAAAAGTAATATTTGCTTGCAAATTTCATAAAAATTTAATAATAATTGTAAATTTTGTAGAAGTTGCAATTTTGTAGAAAATATCTGCAAAATCTAATAAAAATCGATTTTTTTTAAAGAAAATTGTCAAAGTTGGTATTTTTAAAAAATTTCGCAAAGTTTAAGTTTTCTAGAAAATTTCTTAAAAAATATTTTTTTTATTTTATATTTTATTCTAGAAAATTATATTAAAAATAGTTTCTTCTGGAAAATTTCCTTGAACTTGCATATTTCCCCGAAATTTATTTTTTTTTGAAAATTTCGTTGAAATTGCATTTTTCTTTGAAATTTCATCGAAATTGAATTTTTGGAGAAAATGTCATTCATTAACCTTTAATAAATTCAATATCAATTGGGAGTAATAATTTTTGGAAACACTATGAAGTGAAAAACGAGATTTTTGCAAAAAAATATTCCAAAAAATCTCTTCAGCGTTACCTCCTAAATTATGTTCAGAAATAGTGTTAAAAATTTCAAAACAATTGGTTTAGTAGTTTAGAATTTATGATGGACATCGACTATGAAAACGTGGATTGTGGAAAAACGCTTTAACGTTTTTCTGATGTACTGAGTCACGTATGAGGTGCGGTTGCTTAGACTGCTGTATCTTTGTTAGTTTTGATCCGATTCATCTCAAATGTTCACACAATATTTTTAAGAGGTTCTTCATTCAAATAATAAAATTAAAAATTTCCGCATAAATTTAAAGTTCACATTAAAATACTGCGAACTGTAACTTCATTTTACACGTAAATGGTAAATGAAGTGAAGTCGTGTGGGAAAATAACCAATTAGTCAATAACAAAAGCAATATATGGTTCGTCACAGTTTGTGTTAACATCTATTGTTCTTGGTATCCCAGCTTTCCACAAAATGATCAATATTTTCATACAGTGCTCGATGTTTTCAGTTAATTTCATTTGGTGTTTCATTGATCAAAAACAATAAATTAAAAAAAAAATAAAAAATCATTCCTCAAATCGTTGCTTCGGTTTTTATATTAGTGGTTGTTGTTATTGCATCAGCCAGCGTTACAATGTCGGCAGCAACGCAAAAAGGCAGTAGCACTATTGTTGAAATGAAATCTTCCCCAATGTGAAGCATGTGAAGAAGAACTAATACGTACCTTCAGTCGATTGCTGAAACCACCATCAATCCCATCGTCATCTTAATCAGGCACAATACAACTGGATACTTCTGATTACAACCCTTTGGAAAAAGCTGAAGAGATCAACACTAAAGTTTACCTGAAGTTGTTCATGTTTTTTTCTAATGTAATTTGGTGTTATATTCACTGAAGTGGAATTTTTTTTAATATTGACCTATGAAGTTCACTTTTGACAAACAAGTTTGGTATATGGTAAGATAACATTTCGCTTTGATCCATACAATGGTCTCTTAAATTTTAAATATGTTCTAACAGGACTGATTTTAAAATTCGACTCCGACTCCCGGAGTCGAATTTTAAAATCATTCGACTCCGACTCCAGCTCCGGCTCCGGCAGTAAAATAACATAAAATTATGAAACTATATTTCTACTTAGGCGTGGGTTCATGTTTTTGAAAATAAGATATAGCTTTGTTAAAAAACAGAAAAAATTGTTTTTCAATACCAGTAATTAAATAAAATTGTATTATTTTTTTATTGATGCTTTACTTGTAAGCTGCAACTAATATGACAATTCTTTCAACATGAAATCATGATAAAATTTTCATCAATAACTGCCTCTCTTTTAATATACCGCAATTTTTATACCCTCACTTTAGTGTGACGAGGGTATATATCATTTGCTACGGAAAAAAGTGTAACACATCGAAGGAGTGATCTAAGACCCTAAGTATGTTCGGAGGAAATCCGTTTTGGGTCATTTTAAGTCGAATGAGCAATGTCCTTCCGTCTGTCTGTCTGTCTGTCTGTCTGTCTGTCTGCCTGTCTGTCTGTCTGTCTGTGTGTCTGCTGGCTGGTGCGCACGATAACTCTCGAAAGGAGTAACCGATTGACTTAAAATTTGGTATGTGGTAATATTTTGATCTATCTCCGGATGAGTTCGAAGATGGGCCATATTGGTCTACTCCTTTTGGTACCTCCCACACAAAGGGTTAAAATTTAGTGAAATATTGATTCTTTAATAACTTCTATACTACTTATTCGAATCTTTTGAAATTCTGCACATAATATTAGTATATTAGTCGCTATTAACTCGAGAAAAATGGGTGAAGTTGGCATGCCCGTTTTGGTACCTCCCACACAAATGGACCATTTTGCATCAAAATTTAACTGCTTATAACTTTAATACAAGTGCATAAAAATGCTTGAAATTTTCTACAGTATAATGTTTTTGTAGCGCCTATAGTCCGGTAAAAAATGGGCATTATTGTACAGCCCCTTTTGGTACCTCCCACACAAATGGGCCGTTTCGTACCAAAAGTAAACGGCTTGTAACTTTAATACCAGTGCATACAAATACTTGAAATTTTGTACAGTGTAATGCTGTTATAGTGCCTATAGTCCTGTAAAAAGTGGGCGTTATCACCCCGCCCCTTTTTGTACCTCCCACCCAAAATGACCAAATCATACCAAAATTACATAGCTCGTAACTTTAATATACCAGTGCATATAAACGCTTATAGTTCAGCACAATGCAATGTATTTAAGAATGTACTGTTTACCGAAAAATATGTGTATTTGGAAAACCCCTTCTGGTACCTCCCACACAAATTGACAGATTTATTGGTGTAATGTTATATATTACATTACTCACAAAGTGAGGGTATACCTTAGTCGGTTTACCCGACTGAAACTTTCTTACTTGTTTAAATTATTTTCGCTTCAAGCAACCAGTTCATTCGTTAGTTATTATACCCTACACCGCACTAGCTTTCAGGGGGTTTTAAATTAGTTTTTTTTGGCAGATTTGTAAAAAATACTGCAGCTAGGTCCACCTTAAACTATACCGTTCTACTCAGAATCACTAGCTGTCCGTCTGTCCATCTTAAGTCGAAATTTCACTACGTTCCTGCTAAAATTTTGCAATAAGGACTCTTTCACACCAGTGATTAAACATATTGGAATTTTTCAAAAGCGGTTTAGATCGAAAGTGCCCCCATATACATAAATGTTTCTATAGAAAATTCTGTTTAGATTCAGATTTATAAGGTAATTATCTCATATTTATATCTGAGCTTATTCTGCTCTAACGAGGTTTTGTACGGTATTATATAGTTGGCTTCGCCCGAACATTCCTTAATTGTATTGTACTCGCTTAATAATATCATATAGTCTTGCAAAAATACTTATTTTGTTAGCTAACTATAATCAGAGCTGTCCTAAAACTGTTTTACATAAATAACTCGATAGTTTGGTTAACTTTATAGATATTTGTGGCATACAAAAAAGGTAAAAAAAAGCTTCGAATATTTGATTCTTCTTTTGTATCAAAATTGTTTTCCCAAAAATTTTTGAGTGCAAAAATTCTATCACATAAATGCTACATTTTGCACAATCCATCTCGGAGTAGACCATAATTTTTCGACTCCGGACTCCGACTCCTGGCAAATTTCCCAGACTCCGACTCCACGGCCCTGTGTTCTAACATCAATTAGAAGATGTCAGCCAATTTATAGCAGAGGTGTTTGTCGTGGAGATCCGGGGTAAATTTTACAAAAAATGTGACATTTTTTATTATAAAAAAATTCATAGCACAAACAAATTAATGTTTTGCGATAAACGTTTTCTCAGTTATTAATAAACAGGTATTGCTTGTGACAAACACAACAACCGTTTACCTCAAACGTTTCATAAAGTTTGGGATAAACAGATATTGATTGTGACAAATGCAATAACCGTTTGCAACAAACATTTCACAGGGTTTCTAATAAATGTAAATCATTTATGATAATTACACTAACCGTTTGCTATAAACGTTTCTTTTTGTTTTGGGATAAACATAAATCGTTTGCGACAAACATAGACCGCAAACGATATTCGTTTATCTAATTTTTCGTTTGGGAGTAACGAATTTTTTCTTTGCGTGCACGGATTAATGGCCACTGTCGGGATTAAATAGCGGATCAAAGAATTATGTCCGGATTAAATAAAGGCCAATTGCCACGTATTAAGGGCCACTGACGGGCTTAAACGGTGTTAACCGGAAATTTTCTAAAAAATCTGTTTGTTAAAAATTAAATTTTGACAAAATTTTGTAGAAAAAATGCAATTTCAAGGAATTTTGAAAAAAAAACAGAATTTTTTAAAATGCATTTTTAACAAATTTTGTAGATATATCTAATTTTAAAAAATTGTCTAAAAAAATGCAATTGAATGATTTTTCAACAAAAATGCAATATCGATGAAATTTTAAAGAAAAATCTATTTTAAAGAAATTTTTAATAAAAATACAATTTCGACGGAATGGTGTGGAAACATGTCATTTTAAGTTATTGAGTTATGCCCGTCAGTCTTACTGATGTGTACTGTAACTGTCGAACGAGCTACTGAAAATGTTGAAAAATATTGCATGTATTGGCCATTCCTTTGCCTTAATTGCCACAACAAGTTTGGATTTAGTGAAATATTTAATATCTTATTTGCTCATTAATATCAATTATGTTCCCATTAAGCAAATAAATTTCCCAGATAATCGAAGTACTCGTACTTCTGAAGAGCAGTGTTTGATATAGGTATTTCATCGATGTAGTTCGTATCTCGCTTACTTCAAATTACGAGTGATATTCCTTATTGGCCGTACGACTTGACCTGTTGGCAAGAACTCATGATGTACCACATCACGGTGATCGAAGGCAATCAAACTGACTCGTGCGAATTAAATATTCGATTTTGTAACTCCATTTCCATAAAATTATTTTGGGACTATAAAAGTATTCCGGGCTATTGTAGAGTATCATAATATCGACCTCCAGTCGATATTATGATACACAGTCGGACAAGTTTTTTTTTTATAGAATTTTAAATCTTCCACAAATCCCTTACAGATTCCTATGCTGAATTCTCTACTTACACCGCTTAAGCTAATCTCTGATGAGATTTAAATCATAAAAACATTTACTCGTATATTCCATCCAACCTTAACCAACTGTCAATAGGTATTGATGAATGTGCGATTTTTTACGAAAACCAGGAAACATTTATTCATAATTCCTGCAACATTGATTGGCGCGACCTTCCAACAAAGAAAATCGTGTGAACAAACGAGTACAGATGTCATATGGTATGTATGTATGTAACAACTTTTTTTTGTTTTGCATTTTTACAAGAATCTCATTTGTTATTAAAATGTGAAGAACAAATCATCATTTAAATAATTCTGCCGCCATACGTAAGTACGAATACTTATAGTAAATAGCAAAAAAAAAAACAATAAAACTTACCTTGTCACATAGCGTCGCCATTGTCATTGTCAGCATCATTATCATCATTGTAATCGTTAACTAATATGCTATATGGCTGGTGGTTATGCACAGTGGGGGAATTATGAAACAGTTTAAATAAATTTGAAGTTTCTCCACCACTCATCCGATTATAAAGAAACTTGGCTCGAACTTAGTTATAAACCTGGAAATTTGGAAACTTGGACTGTATGTAACCTAGGGAATACATTCTTTGTATATTTTCTACTTGTCGAGACCTGTAACATGTCAGCTACAACCATTGGTTATATCGATAGCTCCATTCTAAACTATGCTAAGTGCAACAAGTAAAAACGTTAAGTTCGGCTATGCCGAATCTTATATACTCTCCACCATGGATTGCATTCAATTTTATTACTGCACAAATCTTTGGATATGGAGCAAATCAAGAAACTATCCTTTTTGTTCAAGCAAATTGTGGAAAAAATGAACGCTGCAATTTTTAGGCCGCAAATTCTTTAGCCAAACTTTTCACCTGAAAAATGTGGTGATTTTGGCTTGAAATAGCTTATTTGAGAGCTACATACATCTACACTGGGACTACAATAAAATATACTGCAAAGTTTCAGCTAAATTTCTTAGAAAATGTGGTGTTTATGGCTTAAATAAGCCTTTTTGGGAGCGACATCTGTAGGTGGACTATAACAAAATATGAACTGATTTTAAAACTTTTCACAGCGATGAATTCTTGTCTTAATTAAATACAAACTGCAAAGATTCAGTTAAAATGCTTAGAAAATATGGTATTTATGGATTAAATACGTATATTTTGGAGCGACCTCTATAGGATGACTATAACAAAATATGAACCGATTTGTAAAATTTTTGCTGTGATGAGTTCTTGTCAAAATAGAATACCAACTACAAAGTTTCTGCTAAATTGCTTTAAAAATGTTGTATCTATGGCTCAAACCCCGTATTTTGGAGCGACCTTTATATGGGAGCTTTATCGAAACATTAACAGATATGGTCCAATTGCAATCGCAAACAACCTGCAACTATAAGAAATATTTTTACCAAATTTGATCAACCTAGCTCTTTTATTACAGACTGTAGCGTGATTACAACAGACGGACGGACGGGCGGACGGACAGACGGACATGGCTAAATCGTTTTAGAATTTAATAATATATCGTCGACCATTAATAATATACAGGGTGGCTGATGAAAGCTGCTACCAAAAAAAATTTCATAATTTTTTTTCTATTTAATGAATCTGGTTAATTTTTTTTTATTTTGCAGATTGATTTTTAGATTTAACACAAATGAATAACTGGGACACTGAAACAAGAATTTGGACTGTACGCCGCTATTACGCACTGAAGTCCGTAGTTTCGGTTCAAAGAGAGTATAGGGGCACGTTTGGCGGTAATCCTCCGAGCAGATGGACCATAAAGAGACTTGTTAACAATTTTTCAGAGCATTGGACAGTCAACAGAAGACCTTATCATCGAAACCCTTCAGTTCGGACGGAGGAAACAATAGCTGCTGTAGCTGATGCCATACAAAACAATCCAAGAGTTTCGACAAGAACCTTATCTGCTCAAATGGGTATAAGCAGACAGTCATTGCAGTCAATTATGCACAAAGATTTGGAGTTATTCCCATATAGAATTCAAATGGCCAACAAAGTGAACTCAGCAGACTTCCCGATTCGCTTGGAATTTTGCCAGAAGATGCTTCAAATGGTGGAAGAGGACGGAAACATGTTGAACATGGCCCCCAGGTATTGGCCCCCCAGGTCGCCTGACCTTACTGCACCTGACTTTTTCTTGTGGGGTTATTGCAAACAGGAAGTCTACAAAGCAAAACCAACAAATTTGAATGAACTAAAGCAATCCATTCGGAAACAATTGCGGCTATTCCCGTGTCAACTCTCCAAGCAGTAATGAACAACTTTTTGGTAAGATGCCGCACATGCATCAACGAGCAGGGGGGCATTTAAATTCCATTATTTTTAAAACTAATTAAACTATATTTAATTAAATTTAATGAGCTTTAACACGAATAAAAGAAAACTGAATTCCATACACTGAAAAAAAGGTTATTTGAGTTTCTTAATGTAGCAATATTCATTCACCACCCTGTATATACTTTATAGGGTCTCAGATCAATATTTAGTGGTGTTACACACGAAGTGACAAAATGAATATACCCCCATCCTATGGTGGAGGGTATAAAAAGGTAGTTTTTCAAGAGATGCGATCAAAGTTCGATGCATTTTTTAAATTTGTGTGGAATTTCTTTGTTATGGAAATGGAATGACCTGTACTATTTTGTGAATAACTTTTGATTGGGTTGACGGATAAACACCAAGAATATAATTTGGAATATTTAGATGCAATCTCCCTAAAAACATGCTAAGTCGACTTAGCAAGTTAAAAAGTAAACATTTTTCCCGGCACTACATTTTTCCCGGCACTGGCCTAAACAATGTTAATCAAATTCATCTTACGCCGAGGTGGTTCAGGAGTTAAGTTCGGTCAGGCCGAATTTTATCAACCCTCCATCATGAAACAAATCTGGGGGGTTTCAAACGTTTAAAAATAGTATAAGTATAAGGCCGAAGTTAACTTCGGTTTACTTTCATTTTCTCAAAAACTCCCCCCACTGTGCGATGCCTATCAAGAACAGCAGTAAGCAAATTATTTCATTAATGCAAATGACATGTTCTGTACAAGATTACAAGATATGTTTTGTTAGCTGCTAACCACATTAATCCTTTGAGGTGCTATTCGACAATGCCGCACATGCGCATTAGTCATTTGTATCCCACAGCAGTCGCTGGTCATTCAGCGAGTTAAAATCATGTATATATTCTGTGTGTTCTGTGAGCGTACGCCCGAGGTTTATTATTTATTTTCTCAATTGAAAACAATTCAATTTGTCAATAGAGAAACAAAAAGCCAAGAGATATGTTAACTGATCTGATCGTTGTTTAGCGGCACATTAACTGAATAAAATACAAGATTGCGCCGATACAGAAACAAAAACAAGAAACCACCTCAGCAACAACAACGACAACTACAAAACATACATAAATAAATAGCTGATCAAGTCAATTATAACCACAGGTGAGTGGTGCACTTGTCCCAAGATTGGATGGAGAATGGTTGCATAGTGGCTCGAAGCGATCAAATAATGGTAGTATTTAATACCCTAATTTATGATGGGATTACTTTCTTTAAATCGTTTCTACATTTTATAAGTATGTATGTATTTATTGGTATTTAATCGATATATATTGTCAATGTCTAATTTATTCGGTAATATTTTATCTCAACAAAAAGCGTTCTTCGATTTATGGTTGGTTTTACCAAATTTCAATTTATTGCGATGTTTAAACCAGTGGAACTGAAATTCTCGTAGTCTATTGTGGATGGTTTCAATGGGAATAATTTAGAAAAATACCATAAAATAATAACGTGTATTGCTCTCAACTGCTATTTAATTTTCGAAATTCTAAAACTAGAGGATTATTATATAGATAAATCAATAATCCGAGTAGGATTATAAGTTAAATTTTATTTCCTTAGGTATTTCATGCAAAAAGAAAGCAACTATTAAATGCGATATGCAATACCAATTTTGACTCTGACTAGGAAATCCATTCTTTGGAGTTGAACAGTGAGAGATTTTTGAAAATCTTTTGGGTATTTTTAACTAATTTTGGAAATGAGAATTTCCATATTGAGTGATCACAGTATTTGTGGCTCATGTCACGGATTTTAGTGAAACTTGGTATACTGATCATATTGAGTGTAGTCAACAACCCATGCAAATTATTTTGAAAAAAAAAACAACATGCCTACTATGACGATTTTAAAATTTTCGAAATTGTGAATTTTGAGGAATACTTGGTTTATTACAAAAATTATATCTCTTTCGGTAAAAGCTATCTACATATATGGGACTTTTTGCAATATGTTAGTAAATTTTGGCCAAGCGGTCCTTTTTTCCAATTCATATAAGAAATTACCTATTGTATTTAAAAAATTTTGCTCAGTGTTTTCGATAGGTTTCTCCTTCAATAAAAAAAAAATAAAAAATCCCAAAACAATTTTCTTTGACTTTGTGGCCTATTATTGAGATGTGACTTGTTTATCTATCAGAAGATAAACATCTAAACAAATAGAGGTTGTAACCTTTTATCGTAATTGGTTCAGGAAAAGTTTGAAGAATCACAATCTTCTTTAACATAATTTAAAATTACCATCAGCGTTGTCAAAGATATCCTACAAGATATTGCGAAAAAATTAATTAAATATGATCTTTCATGAATAAAATGAAACCAGTTCGAAGAAAACCCGATGCATAATTTAACCAGTAAGGAAAGGCTAAAGTCGGGCGGTGCCGACTATATAATACCCTACAGCACTTTCGTAATATTGAATAACTCTGATATATAAATTTTGTAATTCATGTACACTGATAGAAAAACCGTTCGTCACCATGACGAATCAGTTTCGTCAATATATCTTCATACTGGTGACGAAAAGTTTCGTACATGCGATGTTTTTGTACGTCAATAGAACGAACACGATCATCAACCCACGTTTTTGGTGATTTTGAAATTCGTCGAGGGAACGATAAGGTTTCATTCCCACGACGAAAAGATTTATTTGACTATTTTGCTGAAAATATGAAGCAATCAATTTATAGTTTATATTAATTGTACAGTTCTATATGCGTTCTGATTACCTTAATTAAATAATTTGTTCTAAAAGTTTAATTTAAAAAATCCAATAATGGTGATGAATGTAGTTCGTCGTGGTGATGAATGGGATTCGTCGTGATGATGAATGGGATTCGTCGTGATGATGAATGGGATTCGTCGTGGTGATGAATGGAGTTCGTCGTGATGATGAATGTGATTCGTCGTGGTGATGAATGGAATTCGTCGTGGTGATAAATGGAGTTCGTCGTGATGATGAATGTGATTCGTCGTGGTGATGAATGGAATTCGTCGTGATGACGAATGGGATTCCCGTGGTGATGAATGGAATCGTCTTTTGGCAAACACTTTACTTGATGAGATTATTTTTGATTTGAAATATCAGGAGTAATGAATACTTCTCGTTCGTTTGCTTTAAGCTTTTCCTGATAAGAACTGCGTTTCGAACCGAATAATCACAACTGAACCTGGCAAAGCAGTCAAGTAATTTTATTTTCCAAACCGTTGTTAATGGTCTAAAACCAGAAGAATATTTATTGAAATTTTTAAAATATAAATAGTCGAGTATATTAATTTGTCGTGGTGATGAATAGAGTTCGTCGTAGTGATGAATGGCATTCGTCGTGGTATGAATGGGATTCGTCGTGGTGACGAATGGTATTCATTGTGGTGATGAATGGGATTCGTCATGGTGATTAATGGATTCGTCGTGGTGATGAACTCGATTCATCGTAGGAATGAATGGTGTTCATCGTAGGAATGAATAATGTTCATCGTGGTGATGAATGGCATTCGTCGTGGTAATGAACTCGATTCATCGTATGGATGAAATGTGATCATCCTGAGGACGAAAGTTTTTGGAAACAGAGATTTGTCATGGTGACGAACAAATTCATCAAGAGGATTATTGCGTACGCTAGCTGACTTTTGACGAAAAAATAATCGTGATGATGTACAAATTCGTCGTCACGACGAAGCTTTTTCTATCAGTGTATAAATTGTTTACATAAATTTACTTTTGGGACATTTTATACTTAAATAATACCCTGTACCACAGTGTGGTGTAGGGTATAAAAACGATTGGATCTAAAGAGCCAAATCGGATGAAACATATATATGGGAGCTACAGCTAAATCTTTACCGATTTTCTTCAAATTCGGCAGTGTTGGTTCATGGATCAAGAAACTCTACCATTCTAAATTTCAAAACGATTGGATGTAAAATATAGCTTCTATAGAACTAAAGGGCCAAATCGAACGAATCATATATATGGGAGCTATAGCTAAATCTTAACCGATTTTCTTCAAATTCGGCAATGTTGGTTCATGGATCAAGAAACTCTACCATTCTAAATTTCAAAACGATTGGATGTAAAATACAGCTTTTATAGGACTAAATGGCCAAATCGGACGAAACATATATATGGGAGCTATAGCTAAATCTTAACCGATTTTCTTCAAATTCGATAGTGTTGATTCATGGATTAAGAAACTCTACCATTCTAAATTTCAAAATGATTGGATGTAAAATACAGCTTCTACAGGACTAAAGAGCAAAATAGCTAAATCTTAACCGATTTTCGTCAAATTCGGCAATCTTGGTTCATGGGTCAAAAAACTCTACCATTCTAAATTTCAAAACGATCGGATGTAAAATACAGCTTCTATAGGACTAAAGGTCCAAATCGGACGAAACATATATATGGGAGCTATAGTTAAATCTTAACCGATTTTCTTCAAATTCGGCAATGTTGGTTCATGGATCAAGAAACTCTACCATTCTAAATTTCAAAACGATTGGATGTAAAATACAGCTTCTATAGAACTAAAGGGTCAAATCGGACGAGAGATATATATGGGAGCTATATCTAAATCTGAACCGATTTCAACCAAATTCAATAGCGATCTTAACAGCCGCGAAATACTCTACACTGCAAAATTTCAGAACGATCGGAGTGAAATTGCGACCTGTAGTCGACGAACAACTTTACATGGACAGACGGACGAACGAACGGACGGACATCGTTAAATCGACTCAGCTAGTGATTCTGAGTCGATCGGTATACTTTAACGTGGGTCTAGCTGTGTTATTTTCAGGTGTTACAAACATCTGCCGTGAAACAAACTTATAATACCCTGTACCACAGTGTGGTGTAGGGTATAAAAATTCTATCTAATTTATCAAATCTATTACCAACTTTAACCACCCCCACAAGTTATAAAAAAAAATCCATAATGTAACATAACATTATGTTAAATAAAATAACATCATAATAACATTACAGTACATACTTAACCGAATATTCTTGTTTCGATACCTCCATTCTAAAACATGATAAGTCGACTTAGCATGTTTTAGGGGAGATTGCATTTCTAATTTCTAACCAGTAAGGAAAGGCTAAAGTCGGGCGGTGCCGACTATATAATACCCTACACCACTCTCGTAATATTGAATAACTCTGATATATAAATTTTGTAATTCATGTATAAATTGTTTACATAAATTTACTTTTGGGACATTTTATACTTAAATAATACCCTGTACCACAGTGTGGTGTAGGGTATAAAAACGATTGGATCTAAAGAACCAAATCGGATGAAACATATATATGGGAGCTATAGCTAAATCTTAACCGATTTTCTTCAAATTCGGTAGTGTTAGTTCATGGATCAACAAGCTCTACCATTCTAAATTTCAATACGATTGGATGTAAAATACAGCTTTTATAGGACTAAAGGGCCAAATCGGACGAAACATATATATGGGAGCTATAGCTAAATCTTAACCGATTTTCTTCAAATTCGGCAATGTTGGTTCATGGATCACGAAACTCTACCATTCTAAATTTCAAAACGATCGGATGTAAAATACAGCTTCTATAGGACTAAAGGACCAAATCGGACGAAAGATATATATGGGAGCTATATCTAAATCTGCATCGATTTTCTTCAAATTCGGCAATGTTGGTTCATGGATCAAGAAACTCTACCATTCTAAATTTCAAAACGATCGGATGTAAAATACAGCTTCTATAGGACTAAAGGACCAAATCGGACGAAAGATATATATGGGAGCTATATCTAAATCTGCACCGATTTTCTTCAAATTCGGCAATGTTGGTTCATGGATCAAGAAACTCTACCATTCTAAATTTCAAAACGATCGGATGTAAAATACAGCTTCTATAGGACTAAAGGGCCAAATCGGACGAAACATATATATGGGAGCTATAGCTAAATCTTAACCGATTTTCTTCAAATTCAGCAATGCTGGTTCATGGATCAAGAAACTCTACCATTCTAAATTTCAAAACGATCGGATGTAAAATACAGCTTATATAGGACTAAAGGGCCAAATCGGACGAAAGATATATATGGGAGCTATATCTAAATCTGAACCGATTTCAACCAAATTCAATAGCGATCTTAACAGCCGCGAAATACTCTAAACTGCAAAATTTCAGAACGATCGGAGTGAAATTGCGACCTGTAGTCGACGAACAACTTTACATGGACAGACGGACGGACGGACGGACGGACTCAGCTAGTGATTCTGAGTCGATCGGTATACTTTAAGGTGGGTCTAGCTGTGTTATTTTCAGGTGTTACAAACATCTGCCTTGAAACAAACTTATAATACCGTGTACCACAGTGTGGTGTAGGGTATAAATATTCCAAATGATATTCAGCCAAAATTTGGTGTTTATCCGTCAACCCAATCAGAAGTTATTCACAAAACAGTACAGTTGATTTTCGTTATAAAGGAATTCCACAAAAATTTAAAAAAATCATTAAACTTAACCCTGAAAAGCTACCGTTTTGCGCTTATGCATTAATTTTCTTCGGAATGGTCTCATTTTATTCATGACCGATCAGACTTTACGATAATAACGGGTGATCCAAGTAGAGATACTTTTTTCAATAGCTTTTTTTTTTGACAGATCACGTGTGAGTCGTGTCATGCTGTCATGTTATTTTTGTTAAGTATTGTTTGGCATTTCATCATGGAAAGACTTACGCCTGAACAACGTTTACAAATCGTTCAACTTTATTACGAAAATTCACGTTCTGTGAGGAATGTGTTTCGTGCACTTCGCTCAACTTATGGTCAACATAATCGGCTGACTATTCGCAACTGAGCGTACTATTCGCAACACCATCACCCATCTTGAGAACCGGCATTCATTATTGGATAATATTCGACCGAATAGACCACGTCCAGCACGTAGTGATGAAAATGTAGCGGCCGTAGCTGAGAGTGTACACGAAGACCGCGGAGAGTCGATTCGGCGCCGTTCGCAGCAACTCGATTCGGCGCCGTTCGCAGCAACTGGGACTGACGTATGGAACCACTTGACGTATTTTACGTCGAGATCTTAAATTGAAAGCATACTAAATACAGCTTGTGCAAGAACTGAAGCCGCCCGACCTTCCCAAGCGACATCACTTCGCTCTATGGGCTCTTGAAAAGTTACAAGAAGATCCGACGTTTACGAGCCAAATTTTGTTCAGCGATTAGGCCCATTTCTGACTCAATGGGTATGAAAACAAGCAAAATTGCCGCATTTGGGACAAAAGGCAAACTGAAGAGATTCAAGAACTGCCATTTCATCTAGAAAAAACAACGGTTTGGTGTGGTTTGTGGGCCGGTGGAATCATCGGTCCATATTTCTTCAAAAATGATGCCGGTGAGAACGTAACCGTCAATGGCGACCGTTATCTTGTCATGATAACCGACTATTTGATGCCTGAAATTGAAGCTCGTGATCTCAGCGACATTCGGTTTCAACAAGACGGCGCTACTTCCCACACATCGCATCAATCAATGGATTTATTGAGAGAACACATCGGTGAGCAGATAATTTCACGTTTTGGGCCGGTCGATTGGCCACCAAGATCGTGTGATATCACATCGTTAGACTTTTTTCTGTGGGGATGTGTAAAGTCTAATGTTTATGCGGACAAAACCCGCTTCGATTCAGGCCTTGGAGCAAAACATCACGCGTGTCATTCGCCAGTTACCAGTCGAAATGCTCGAACGAGTCATTTGAACTCAACGAATGGACCATCTGAGACGTAGCGGGGCCAACATTTCATAGACATAATCTTCAAAAATAAATGACAAAGAATATTCTTTCAAATGATAATAAACATTCCCCATTCAATTTTAATTTTCTGGGTTTTTTCTATCACGCTATATAATAGAAATATAATAATTATGAATTTTTCGGAGGTTTCAATTACAAAAATATTACAATTTTCTGACTAAGATAGTTCAGTCGTTGAGTCAAAAAAAATATTCAAATTTTTTATTTTTTTAATGATATAATTATCAATTTAAATTGCATTTAATAACTTTAATGTGCTGGTATTAAAGTTATAAGCTGTTAGCTTGTGGTGCAAAATGGTCCATCTGTATGGGAGGTACCAAATGGGGTGTGTCAATAACAATAAAGGTACTATAAAATCATTACACTGTTCAAAATTTCACGCATTTTTATGAACTGATTTTAAAGATGTAAGCACTTAACTTTTGGTGCAAATTGGTCCATTCGTGTGTGAGGTACCAAAAGGGGTTTGGTAACTTCGCCCATTTTTCTTGACGTGTTAGCGACTAATAAACTAAGACTATGTATGGAATATTAGAAGATTCTAGTAAGTTGCATAGAAGGTATTAAAGAATCAATATTTCACTAAAAGTTAACCCTTTGTGGGTTAACTTTTAGTGAAATATGTATTAGTCGGAGTGGACAAATATGGCGTATATTCGTACTTAGCCGGAGATAGAGAAAAATATTACCGCATACCAAATTTGAAGTCAATCGGTTAATCCTTTATAGAGTTATCGTGCGCACCCGCCAGCAGACAGACGGACGGACGGACATTGTTCAAATTACTTAAAATGACCCAAATCGAATTGCCGCCAAACATACTTGCGATCTTGGGTCACACCTTCGATGTGTTACACTTCTGGCTGGTAGCAAATGATATATCCGATGGCTTATATCCAAAATGGACTATATTAAAAAAACAATTTTTCAAGAGACCAAAAAAACTGTTCACTTTTATTATTTCGCGATAAATTAAATATGATATGAATTAAGAATTAAGAAATTGAAGGTACGAATGTGTATAATAACATGCGTATATATAATTCATATAATATACAAATTATTGCGAAATAATAAAATTCAATATTTTTTTCTCTCCTAATATATATACAATATGTGGTTCAACCACTATAAGTATTTATACCCTCACTTTAGTGATACGAGGGTTTATATCATTCGCTATGGACCAAAAGTGTAACACATCGAAGAAGTGACCTAAGACCCTAAGTATGTTCGGCGGATATTCGTTTTGGGTCATTTTCAGTCGAATGAGCAATGTCCGGCCGGCCATCTGTCTGCTGGCTGGTGCGCACGATAACTCTCGAAAGGCGCAACCGATTGTCTTCAAATTCGGTATGCGGTAATATTTTTCTCTATCTCCGGCTAAGTTTCCAGATGGGCCATATTGGTCCACTACTTCTAGTGCCTCCCCCACAAAGGGTTATCTTTTAGTGAAATATTAATTCTATAATACCATCTATACTACTTACTGGAATCTGGTTTCTTAGCCGCTAACATGTCATGGGCGATGTGGACACCTTTTGGTACCTCCCACACAAATGCTCCATTTTACACCATAAGTTAACCATTAATGGATTTAATATCAGTTCATATAAATACTTGAAATTTCGTACAGTGTAATGCTTTTATAGTACCTAGAGTCTAGAGAAAAGTGACCGTTATTGGCACGCCCCTTTTGGTACCTCTCACACAAAGGGTCCATTTTACACCATAAGTTAACAGCTTATAACTTTAATACCAGTCTATATAAATACCTGAAATTTTGTACGGCGTGTGTAATGCTTTTATAGTATCTAGAGTCCAGAGAAAAGTGACCGTTATTGGAACGCCCCTTTTGGTACCTGCCACACAAATGGAGCATTTCGTACCAAATGTAAACAGCTTTTAACTTTAATACCAGTGCGAGTACATACTTTAAAGTTATTAAATGCAATTTAAATTGAAACAAAAAAATAAATTTACGAATATTTGTTGGGACTCAAGGTGAAGGGATTCATAAGTCGTTTTACCTGACTGAACTTTCTTACTGGTTTAGCTGTGAGTTAGCTCTAACCGGAGGTTGTGAAATTGGGGGTAAATGAAATAATGAAATTCCAAATACCAACTACAGTTCACTTTACTTGAGTTTTAGTGTTATTGTGAACATCTCTCGTTAATTTGCAAACGCTGTTATAATAATCTGACTTCAAACAATGACATTTTCAAAAATCACTAAATTGTTTTAATTTTATATTTTAAGTAAATGAGTGAATAAGGCTTCAAACTAGGAGGGACTTACGTAGGAGGGGCTGAGAGTAAAAAATAAAAAAAAAAATTAAAACCAATGAAAGCAGTCTAGATTAAATTCTGACAAAAATTTAGTGAATAGTCCAAGTAATGAAGTAATGAATAGTCCAATAATAAAAACAATTTTCGATTTAAATGAACAAACAAAACATTTCAACCATAAAAATATTTCGAATATTCAAATAAGTCAAATTTGTCATATCTACTTTCCAAAATATTCTAAGTTTACACCTAATAATACACATTTTTTGCTACTATTAAGGAAAACCATACCAAAACCAGTAAGGAAATTATAAAGTCGGGCGGGGCCGACTATATAATACCCTACACCTCCCTAACAATGCGATAAGGGTCATTGCCATAATAATTTGGAATAATTGGTAAATGGGTAGAAACATATTATCTAATTCTGAAACGATGATCGCTAAATTAAGCAATATTCGTTCCTAAATTGAGAATCATCTTTCTGGAAAATATTAATGATCGGAAGTAAAATACAACTTCTATAGCGGTTTGATACCAAATCAGGAGGAACATATGGGTGTTATATCTAAATCTAAACCGAGTTTCTCCGAATATGGCAGTATTCCTTCATGTAGAAAGAAACCTCTTTTTGCCGACTTTCGCACTGATCGGATATAAAATAACATTTTTACAGCGCTCACATGTCAAATCGGGGGTAACGTATATATGGGGGCTATATCTAAATCTGAACCAATTTCTTCCAAATTTAAAAGTGTTCATTCATATAATAGGAAACCTCTTTCTGACGAATTTCATACTGATCGGATATAAAATACAGTTTTACAGCGCTTACATGTCAAATCGGGGGTAACATATATATGGGGGCTATATCTAAATCCGAACCGATTTTCTCCGAATTTGGCAGTATTCCTTCATGTAATAAGAAACCTCTTTCTGCCGAATTTCGCACTGATCGGATATAAAATACAGTTTTTACAGCGCTTACATGTCAAATCGGGGGTGACATATATATGGGGGCTATATCTAAATCCGAACCGATTTCTTCCAAATTTAACAGTGTTCATTCATATAATAAGAAACCTCTTTCTGCCGAATTTCCTACTGATCGGATATAAAATAAAGTTTTTACAGCGCTTACATGTCAAATCGGGGCTAACATATATATGGGGGCTATATCTAAATCTGAACCGATTTTAACCAAATTCAATAGGGATCGTCCTTGGGCCAGAAAAAAGATATGTGTAAAGTTTCGTCGAGATCGGACCATAATTGCGACCTGTACTTTGATTACAAGAATACATGCACAGACAGACAGACGGACAGACGGACATAGCTAAATCAACTCAGAAAGTGATTCTAAGTCGATCGGTATAATAAACGATGGGTCTATTTCTTCTCCTTTTGGGTGTTACAACTTAACTTCAAATAGCTAACCCGAAATTGGTTCCTTTTTTCAGAAAAAAGTGTGCGATTTCTAACGGTATACATTTTTTTAGGTAAGCCTTCGAGAAATGTAAAAATTACAGTTTTTCGTGATACAATAAGCTGAGGGTATCCATTGTTTACGCACTGTATACATGAGAAAACAGTTCATAAAATGCATAAAATTGCAATCGGTTGTAACGCCATCTTTATAATAAGATCCCCTATTTTATTGTTTTAATGTGTACAAACCAGTACAAAATTAATGAACAAATTTGTGGAAGAATATGGAACACCCGTAAGACCATATAAATAGAAAAACCTGTGTTTGTGCCCAAACAAATTCTTAGGTCCATATTAAAAATTCTTCTTTTATGATTTCATTTGTTTGAAACTACTGTCCACCTTCGATGGATCCGGTTGCAGTTGTTTACTTAACTACATCGACCAGCATCACTGACCACCGACCGACCACCACTCAAGCTGGCACGCATGCGTACATGCATAGATGATTGCATGAGTTGTGATGAACGTTAAAACGTACATAAGTCTATACAGATAGACCATAAATAAGATCTCTCCTATCTCTCGCCGAACGTGTGAATTATGATGTACGACATCGGCGCTGGTGATGCCCGAGAGATGAATAAATCATGCGTATGAGTGATCGTCGCTTAGACAGACGTCTTGATACCGTAGCTTGGTTACTTTGTTACATGGGCGGGTATCAGTGCGGAGCGGCTTGAGTTGCAGGTGTGTGTGTGTGGTGTTTGTATCATCACCGCAGTGATTTGAAGATAAATGTTTTCAATCGCCCAATTTCCGGATATAATGTCAAACCAACTGAAATTTTACATTTGTAGACACCGAGAAGAGAGACAAGGAGAGGACGGGAGAGGAGCAAGATACACATTAGAACAAGTGAATATTTTTGACGGTAATGACTCTGTGTCATGTCACTAAGTTTTTCATATCAGATGAGAGATCAATCAAAATGATTTGTTGTTCAAACGAAGCGAATCTTGTTTGTGCGTTCTAATCATCTCGCCTGTCTGTCTGACTGGCTGATAAAGTTGTTTAACATTTCATGTTTTAACTTTTTTTTTGTTTTTGTCTAAATGTTATGATGTCTTTATGGAGAGACTAATAAATGTTAATCTGTTTAATGCGTATGAGGAACTCAAGTTTAACAAGTACGGAAAATGTTTTATTTGTTTTTATATCGCTTATTATTTTTTTTTTCCAAAATTAAAGAGAGAGCGATTAATTTGATAGAATTTATATACAATTTGTCTTAAAAATTATTTAATTAGTTTGGTGTATTTTTAGCGACTTGACTTTGTAGATATTAATTTATTTTTGTCATACATCTGATCTGATGGCTTGAAGGCAACAAGCCATTAAACATGAACACTGTTTACGTTAGAAAGTATGTTTAGCTTTAAAATTATACTAGCAGGATCACGATGATTTGCATATGCGAATATTTACATATTTATAAATGTCATTAGAGTTGAAAGTTACATATTAAACCGAAAAATGATTTGATTACCCTTTGTCTCTGTGGTTTGTCAAATATCCAATACAAAACATTCCTCTAAAAATATTAACATTAATATAGTCTTACTAATCCATGGTGTCCAGCAATATGTAAACAAATTAGAAATACAAAAAATGTAAAAGAAATTTAAGAAATCTTGCAGTCATCCAGCCAAAAATTAGCCCTTCTTTGTCGAGTCTCGTATTCGTAATACCTACAATGCAGAACTCTCCTTTCATCATTTTCAAAATTTGTCGATTTCAAAGCGAGTCACATCCACACTGCAACAAAATGTATGTCGAAGGGCTGTGTTTAACGTAAATGTATTTTTTTGTTGTAATTAAGTTATTATCAATTTAAATTGCATTTAATAATTTTAAAGTATGCACTGGTATTAAAGTTAAAAGATGTTAACTTTTGGTAAAAAAGGGGCCATTAGTGTGGGAGGTACCAAAAGGGGTGTGTCAATAACGCCAATTTTTCTATGGACTCTAGGTACTATAAAACAAGTAAGAAAGCTTCAGTCGGGTAAACCGACTAAGGTATAACCTCACTTTGTGAATAATGTAATATTAAATATTACTCGAATTATTCTGTCAATTTGTGTGGGAGGTACCAGAAGGGGTTTATCAAATACACCTTTTTTTTGCTGAACATTAGATACTTTAAATTCATTGCACTGTGCCGACTTATAAGCATTTATGTGCACTGGTATAAGCGTTATGAGACATTAAATTGTGGTATGATTTGGGCATTTTGTGTGGGAGGTACAAAGAGGGGCGTGGCAATAACGCCCATTTTTTACAGGGCTATAGACACTATAAAAACATTACACTGTACAAAATTTCAAGTATTTTTATACACTGGTTTTAATGTTATAAGCTGTTAACTTTTGGTGCAAAAAGGTACCTTTGTGTGGGAGGTACCAAAAGGGGCGTGGCAACAACACCCATTTTTCCCTGGACTGTGGGCAATATAAAAGCATACTACTGTACAAAATTTCAAGTATTTTTATACACTGTTATTAATGTTATAAGCTGTTAACTTTTGGTGCAAAATGGTGCATTTGTGTGGGAGGTACCAAAAGGGACGTGGCGACTTTGCCCATTTTTCTCGAGTTGATAACGACTAATAAGCTAATACTATGTGTGGAATTTCAAAAGATTCGAATAAGTAGTATAGCAGTTATTAAAGAATCAATATTTCACAACATTTTAACCCTTTGTGGGGGAGGTACTAGAAGGAGTGGACCAATATGGCCCATCTTCGAACTTAGCCGGAGATAGCAAAAAATATTACCACATACCAAATTTCAGGTCAATCGGTTACTCCTTTCGAGAGTTATCGTGCGCACCAGCCAGCAGACACACAGACAGACAGACAGACAGACAGACAGACAGACGGACGGACATTGCTCATTCGACTTAAAATGACCCAAAACGGATTTCCTCCGAACATACTTGGGGTCTTAGGTCACTCCTTCGACGTGTTACACTTTTTTCCGTAGCAAATGATATATACCCTCGTCACACTAAAGTGAGGGTATAATCATTATACTGTACAAAATTTCAAGTATTTGTAAGCACTGGTATTAAAGTTATATGCTGGTAACTTTTGGTTCAAAATGGTCCATTAAAGAATCAATATTTCACTGAAAGTTAATACTGAAATATGGACCAATATGATCTATCTTCGAACTTAGCCGAAGATAGAGAAAAATATTACCACATACTAAATTTTAAGTCAATCGGTTTCTCCTTTCGAGAGTTATCGTACACACCAGCCAGCAGACAGATAGATGGGCGGACGGACATTGCTCAAATGACTTAAAATGACCCAAGACGGACTCCTTCGATGTGTTGCACTTTTGGCTCGTAGCAAATGATATATACCCTCCTAGCAAATGATGATAAACACTCTGCCGAAAATGTAAACAAGCGAAGCAAATTGTTAACATCAAAAAAACTTGACATAATCCGGTAAAAAAAATTCAAAATTTGAAAAGAAATTACAAAATAAATCATAAATGTGTTGTTGTAATTTATTGTTAGTCTGTGCTTTTGTTATTCAGTCAGAATTTATTTTGGTTCAAGACCATGTGTTTCAGTTACTTTCTGTCTATTGCAAAAAAGTAAGAGAAACAAATACAAAAATTGGTAGAGAGTTTTAATTGCTAGGTAGAATTGACTGCAGTTTCGATAGACACCACTCTATCATCTTCAGAATTCAGTAACAATAGTGTATGTCTTTAACTTAAATCAGCTGAAATACTTATGGAAGCAGTAAATTAAATTTAACAAGAACTGCTAACCAGTCCCGTATTTTGCCGAGCTAAATATTTAAATCATAAATTTAATTATAACGAGTAAAAGCGTTAAGTTCGCCCTTGCCGAATCTTATATACCCTCTACCATGGATAGCATGTGACCACACAAAATAACTCAAACCTAAAGAAAATAACACCGAAAACACAAAAAACAAGTAAGAAAGTTTCAGTCGGGTAAACCGACTAAGGTATACCCTCACTTTGTGAGTAATGTAATATTGAATATTACTCGAATTATTCTGTCAATTTGTGTGGGAGGTACCAGATGGGACGTGGCGACTTCGCCCATTTTTCTCGAGTTGATAGCGACTAATAAGCTAGTTCTATGTGTGGAATTTCAAAAGATTCGAATAAGTAGTATAGCAGTTATTAAAGAATCAATATTTCACAACATTTTAACCCTTTGTGGGGGAGGTACTAGAAGGAGTGGACCAATATGGCCCATCTTCGAACATAACCGCCAAAAAGACGTAAGCGCCACTCACAAAAATTTAGAGGAGAAGGTTTCTTTTGCGATTATTTTTTGTTTAAATACAAATGTAATGCATACATCTTTTTTTATATCTGTGAAATTTAGTATAACGGTACATTTTACTGCTATAAATTTCGGAAAAATTATGCCATTTGTCATAAGTAAACGATTTCCCTCAAAAAATTAAAAGTAAATCATGATGGCGCTTACTGCTTTTTGGCGGTTAGGGCTCGATATATAAAATTATTCAGCTCTCATTTCGTCAGCTCCGTTCAACTTAAGACTTTCGTTACTCTTTTATGTTGATATCTTGGCTTTTTTCCAGATAAAATATATTAATAATTCCTCAATATGCGATTTAATTGTATATGTTTATAATTTAGCTTACTATGCTCCTATAATAACCCACTGTGCACGAGGAAAACGTTTTGACATTGGTCTCATCGCTATACAATTATTAACAGATGTTTACAAATGATCAAACTTGGTCAAGGGAAAAAGTATTCCTTGTCTGAGAAGGTTATATTGCCGGATGCAATATTTAGCAAATCCTATGGCTTGAAAGCTAGAAATTGTATGTTAATGAAACAAGATATAGGGAAAATGTCAATGCTTCATTTTTACAGCCAAAGAATTCCTCATATGAGTCGTGATTGTCAATGTAACGACTAGAAACAAAAGATAACGTGGGTCGGATTTTACTATACATATTATACCCTACACCACCCTTTTGATGCAAAATGATCCATTTGCGTGAGAGGTACCTAAGCGGACGTGACAATAAACACCACTTTTCTCCAGACTCTAGGTAGTATAAAAGTATTACACTGCACAAAATTGCAAGTATTTGTATGTACTGGTTTTAAAGCTGTCAACTTTTGGTGCAAAATGGTCCATTTGTTTGGGAGGTACCAAAATGGGCGTGCCAATAAAGTACACTTTTCTCTGTACTCTAGGTACTATAAAAACATTACACCGTACAAAATATCAAGTATTTGTATGAACTGATATAAAAGATATAAGCAGTTAACTTTTGGTGCAAAATGATCCATTTGTATGGGAGGTACCAAAAGAGGCGTGGCAATTTCGAACATTTTTCGCGAGGTAATAGCCACTAATAAATTAATACCGTGTATGGAATTTCAGAAGATTCAAACAAATTGTATAGAAGCTATCTATTTCACTAAATATTAACCCTTTGTGGGGAGATACTAGAAAGAGTATGGCCCATCTTCGAACTTAGCCTGAGATAGAAAAAAAGATTAGATACCAAATTTGAAGTCAATCCGTTATTCCTTTCGAGAGATACTCGAATTGTGCGCTGCACCCAAACAGGCGGCCAGTCGGACAGATGGATGGACATTGCTCAAAAAACTTAAAATGTCCTAAAACGGATTTCCGCCGAACATACTTGGGGTGCCAGGTCAATCCTTCGATGTGTTATAATTTTGGTCCGAAGCAAATTATATATACCCTCCTGAAACTAAACTGAGGGTATAAATCACATATTGTAGCATAACTCGAGAACTATTTACACTAACTGGTTCAAGAAACCTAAAATAAATAGCCTTCATCTTCCTCTGACCTATCAGATTTTACAAAAACATAATCTATATATATAAAAATGAAATGGTGTTCGTTGGTACGCGATGGGCGTGGCACCGCCCACTCAAACTGAAATGTAAAAATTCAATATGTGGAGTAATTTTGCAGTAAAATTCTCGAAATTTTTTATGAGGGTCCTCGGTACCAGTACGCTTCACCGGACTAAAAACGGGGAAACAGTGAAAGTGGGCGATGCACCGCCCACACAGCCTAAAATTTAAAAGTTCTATATTACGAGTATTATTCCGGTAAGAGTCACGAAACGTGGTATATGTGACCTTGGCACCAGTATACGTAATGGAATCAAAAGCTGGTGTGGTAGTGATAATGGGCACCGCCCACACAACCTGAAATTTAAAAATTCAATATGGCCCCAGTATGCGTAAAGGAACCAACAACTGGTTGTGATAGTGACGTGGCCATGGCACAGCCAACACAACCTATAATTTAAAAATGAAATGTTTCGAATACTATTAGAGTAAACTTCACGAAATTTGGTATTTGTAACATTGGTACTAGAACCCGCGATGAAGCTACACACTGTCGTCATAGTAACAGTGGGTGTGGTACCGTCCACACAACCTGATTGCTTCGATTGCGAAATTTGGTATGTGGAACCAGATCAAGTGCATGGTTTCGAAGTTTTGCTGTCTGATCTTGGTACAAGTAGGGGTGATGGAGCTACAAACAGGAACGATGGAAACAGTTGGCATGATACCGCCATATAAATAAAAAATGTAGAACGTAATATTCGAAATAGTATTGCGGCGATATATTTCCAAAAAAAAGTGATAAGGGCATGGCACCGCCCATACAACTCGAGATGTGAGTTTGAAAAATTTCCAATAGCATTGCAGTACAGTTTTGAAAATTTGCATAAAAATAGAGTCAAAGTACAAAGCCTCTCACAATTGTATGTGGATGAAAAGGGTCATATCTACAACACTATTTGACTCCAGCACTGAAAGTGAAATATAGAGAGGCATTGCACTTATCGTCTTGAAGTTTGGAGTGAATGCTGTTGATAGCACTCTACGTAATCTGATTAAAAAGCTGATCAGTCGAAGTATCTGTGAATACGATACGCTTGCTGAAAACGAAATAACTGGAGACCATTATATCTAGAGTGACGCTGGACCAAGTGTGTTTAGTATTCAAGTGCCTTAAAAGTTAGTACGTGACCCAACAAAAATGGGAGATAT
This sequence comes from Eudasyphora cyanicolor, assembly GCA_963930755.1. Classification (NCBI taxonomy): domain Eukaryota; kingdom Metazoa; phylum Arthropoda; class Insecta; order Diptera; family Muscidae; genus Eudasyphora; species Eudasyphora cyanicolor. The sequence goes on from OZ005735.1 coordinate 269,897,790, forward strand.
CGGATTAGAGGGCGTGACTACGCCCAGGCGGTATCGTTATAAAAAAAATAAATACTGGTAGAATTATTGCACTAATTGGTATGGCAGAATTTCACAGCAATCTATATGACCCAACAGAGAATGAGCGACGTGGTCTCCCAAAGCGATTTGAGTGGTGTTGCACTACACGAAAATTGTGCATTTAAGTGCAATATGGATGACCCTAAAACACTGCCGTAATATCAAGAGTGTCAACATATCATATGGTTCTATTTTACTGAAACGCACTTTTGAGGGCAGCGAATAGGGTGTCCAAAACCGGGACCGGTTATCCGGTTAACCGGTTTTGCAACCCAAATCCGTAACCGGTTTCTTAAAAAATGTCATTTTCGGTTAACCGAGAAAGCCGGGTTTTCCATGTCGGTTAACCGGTTTTTTTTATTTATTGTCTAAAACAAAAATTAAAGTATTGATCTGTTTTTTCTACTTGTTGTGGATACCATTTATACAAGATGCAACAATAACAACGATGAGGTGGATAGTTCTGACAGTTTTTCTGTACATATATTCTAAAAGTGAATATGAATTCACTGATCTTGAAAATAATTTTGGCTTTATTCTTGATATCCAGGATGTAATAAATAAAGTCAGGAAGTACAGCAAAACATTCAATAAGTCGGACATGAAGCACAGAACACTTCAAGCATACGTTCAAGAACGGAAAGACAAATAGCTTCGACTTGTTTGCGATGTTAAATCCCGACAGAACAGCCAGATACCTCTGATTCGGTTTGATATATAAGTTGTTATATTGATGAGTCAAATAATTCAAATTTGGATTTATGTCACACACAGAATCGGAAAACGAAATGCAAGCGACATTGTATGATGACTTTGCTTTTTTTGAAAAGTTTAAGAAGAAAACGGAGAAGCTGTGCTACTTATACAATGCTTTAATGACTATCGGACTAATATTGACTACATCAACGTTTGTGAGGTTTTTCAACGTCAAGTTACATAAAAAATTAAAAGAAAAATCATTTAAAAATAATCATTTCAATTGTATTTTATTTTTAAGATATTTGTTACGGGAATTGCCCGAGTGCAAAGTTTCCACGGAATTTTTAACACCAAATACAAAACTCAAGATTTCGAAGCAAAGGTTCTATATTTAAGTATTAAAATTCTTATTAAAAAGGCAAATAAATTGTACGTTTATAAAGGAATACACAATGTCTTATTATACTTATACTAACTTTTTGGTATGAAAACAAAGCGCAAATTATTTAAATATTCGAAATTAAAATTACAAGATCTTTATATGATTTTTTTGAAACAAAGATATAAAAGTTGTAACCACAAATCAACTTTTCTTATTTCTGCAGATAATGCGCTTGCATTCGCTTGAGTTTACTTTTATCTTTTGACATTACATTACTTGACGAAAAACAAAAAATACAACTAAACGATAAATACGACACAAATAAATAAATCGATAACTTCACAAACGACAGTGGCGTTAACAATATTATTGTAAAAAAAAACATTCTAAATGATTTATTATTTTTTTTAAGAAATTTCAGAAATATATTACTTTTTATTTAAAGTAAACAAAAAATTAAACCTGTAATCAACGAAATAATAACACAGTGCTAGTCCAAAAACGTAACAGAAAGGAGACCATGCTGAATCCAGTGGCATTAGCCGTTTTTCTATGTTAGCTCTTGTTTTCGCGATATTCAACCACAAAATTTGTTGGGAAATCAGAGAGGTTATCTATTACTTTGGTGATTTTGAAGTGGAAGACTTCGGAATATTTGATTCACTCCAGAGATCGAAATAAAGGGAAAATTTGGAGAATTATTTCTCTCAAAACAGTCGTCCATGCTTCTCACCTTCTTACCCTTGAAAAAGTGCAATGAAATATTAACATATGCTAAAAATCATACATATCGTCGAAATTTTTAGTAGGGAGAAAAATATTCCTCGCGAAGAAATACTATAAGTCCTTTCTCAACTTTTTTATGAGAATTAAGCAGATTTAGAGTTACCACATAATTTGTGTATTTTCCTGTTCATAGCAGAAAATATTTGTAATAACATTTTTTGATTTAAATTTTTGTACATTATATTTTGGTTAGTGTCAATGGAAATTTCAAAGGTAACCAACTAAACCTACTAAATTATGAAACCTGTTAATTTTTCATAAATATGTTGCAGGGAGACTCATAATAATTTTTAGCGAGGAATATTTTTCTCAAAGACACCACCTAAAAATGTTGACGATTTGTATGACGTTTGACATATGGTAAGATTTGTTTGCAATTTTTCAGGTTTAAGGGGGTAAGAAGCGTGGTCGACTATTTTGAGAGAAATAATTCTCGAAGGTTTCCCTTAATTTCGTTCTTTGGAATGAAGCGTGTATTCCGTAGCCTTCCACTTTAAAATCACGTCCGAGACAACTAACATCTTTGATTTCCTTGCACACTTTGTGGTTCAATATCGCGAAAACAAGAGCTAACCTAGAAAAACGGTTAGCACTACTGGATTCAGCAATGTCGAAATAGTTATATCCATAGGGTCTCATTTCTGTTACATTTTTAAAGTGTCCATTTCGAGCACAGTGTAATCCATTTTTGTTTACTAATTTTTACTACAAATGATTGTAAGTTGTTTTTTGTTTTACAATAAACATTTAATGAAATTTTAATCACTTTCGTATATTATTTAAAAACCGGCGTTAAAACCGGTTAACCGGTTTCGACAAAAAATTATAACCGAAAACCGGGTTTTAAAAAAGTAATATTTCGGTTAAACCGGAAACCGCTTTTTCGAAATAACCGGTTTTTTGGACACCCTAGCAGCGAAGCGCACCGGGTCAGCTAGTAATAATATAATAATTGAAAATTTTTCAATGTTTTTCTAAAAATTTGATTGTTTGCAATATCTTGTAAGGCATTGTAGACACCGCTGATGGGGTGAAAAGAAGAAGATGAAGGTTTCTTTAACCATTTAGAATATATGACTCTCGAATTATGCTAAAATATGTGATTCAACCTCTGTGTTTTTAGATATATATTTATCTTTATTTTGATAGATATATATACAAGTCCCATCCCACTAATGGACCATAAAGCTCTTAAAGGAAATGGTTTGAGCAAAAAAAAATAACAAAAATATTTCGGTGGCTTACTTATATCCATTTATGACTATATTAAAAAACACAATTTTTCAGGTAAGAAAAAACGGTTTTATTGTCACATTATTTGAGCTTAAGTGAATTTTTGTTCTACGATATGTTCTACAGATTGCTACTATGTTTAACAAACACACAAAATTTAATATTTCATTCTGAAATATAGCCCTTTTTCTTCGTAAATTGTCAATGTTTTGTGGAATTTGTAAGTACAGAGCTTTTGTTCGAATTTAAATTTATATTGAAAATAAAAAATCTTGAACACAAGTCAAATAAAAAAAATATTTTGAAACTAATAACTGTCTATGGTTAAATAGTTAATACAAGGTGGCGCAAAAGTAACCTTTCGATGTTTTTTGGCTGTAATTTAAAAAAAATGAAAAACTTTGATTCTTCTTGTGGATTATTTTTATTTGGTCTTTTAATTTTTTTTACATCAAGTCGAGAATATGATGTCATTTAAATGGCCGCCGTCACAGTTGATTGTCATTTGAACCCTTTTTATGGCATTTTCCATCACTTTGGCCAAAACTTCCGGCGATAGGTCCTCACATTCTTGACGGATATTGTCTTTAAGAGCTGCAAGAGTCTGAGGCTTGTTGACATAAACCCGCGACTTCAAAAAGCCCCACAAAAAGAAGTCTGGAGTGGTCAAAGCAGGCGATTTTGCTGGCCAGTGCAAATCGCCAAAACGGGAGATTAGGCGCCCGGGAAATGCATCCTTCAGCATATCGGTTGTGGCACGTACAGTGTGTGCCGTTGCACCGTCCTGTTGGAACCACATGTTTTCCAATCCCAATTCATCAAGTTGCGGCAAAAAGAACTCGTTGATCATTGCTCTGTAGCGCTCACCATTCACAGTAACCGTTTGGCCCGCAACGTCTTCGAAGAAAAAAGGTCCGATGACTCCTCTAGCGAAAACAGCACACCATATAGTGACTTTGAGCGGGTGTAATGGCTCTTCGTGGGTTACACGCGGATTTTCAGTGCCCCAGAAGCGTAAATTTTGCTTATTTACGTACCCGCTAAGATGGAAATGGGCCTCATCACTCATGATTATTTTTGATGACAAATCATCTTCCTCTTGGTGGTGATTAAGGATGGCTTGAGCGTATGTTAGACGCGATTGGCGGTTAGCAGCTAACAGCTGATGCACCGTCTGGACTTTTTACGGAAACATCTTCAAATCTTGTACCAAAATTCGCTGTAGAGACCGTCGACTGATACCCATTTGCGTGGCACGTCGTCTGGTCGATGTCGACGGCGCTTCCATGACATCCTCGGCTACAGCAGCAATATTCTCTGCAGAACGGCTACTCCGGGGTCTGCCACGTCTGGCAGCATCTCGTGTTGTGCCAGTCTCTTCGAGGCGAGCGGCTAAACGTCGCAGTGTTTCACCAGTAGGCGTTGGACGGCCAGGAAATCTGTGCCAAAGTCACCGACCGATTATTGGTCAAATAAATAGTCAGCAATATTCCGCGTTCTGGAGCAGTGTTGCTTAACATTGTTTATTAACGTGTATTTCGCATGTGTTTACTACACAAATGTCAAAACAGAACTGACATTAGGGGCCAATCGCAAAATTTATAGCATTTTCTGATAGGAGGATTTCTTTTGCGCCACCTTGTAAATGGCTATTGGTAGGGCTATATTCGCAGAAATTTTGCTAGGTGTGGGTAGCCAAATGAAAGAAAATTTTGTCCCAATTTTTTATAAAAACGTTATATCGCGACCTAAAAGTGAAAAGGCGCTAAGTCCACTTTTTGCCAAAATGTATTTTTTGAAGCGAAACGTACGATATGTTTGATGTACATCGATTTGAAAACAAAAAGACAAAAAAACATGCTTTGCCGTCTTTAAAAGCTGAATCGTAAAAGTGTTAAGTCCATATACCCTTTATAAAAACATTCATATACCGTAAGTATGTATTTTGCCTCTCCTGTAAAATTTTAAATATTGGACTTATCGCCTATAATGAATAGTAACGATTGAAGAACAGATACATGAGAAAATATTAATACATAAAAGAACATTAATACACAAAAACCTTAATACATAAAACTTTCTGTTCATAAACAATAGTAATAATAATAATAATGACAATGACAATTAACATATGGAAGCAATACAAAAAGTATATATTAGTTTATCGTCTCGAAAAATGAATAAAGATGCCTTTTAAAGAGTGATGCATTGCCTAACATTTGTATGTGGGAAGGAAGTAGGTTCCATAGCTTGGCAGCGTTAACAAAGTAATGCCTTTCAGACAGCTTTGCGCGATGTCGTGGAATTATTAACTTAAGTCCTCTCTGGGATCTTGCAAAACGTAGATACTGATGTAGATATTCTGGTTCTTGGAGATATATTATCTTGTGTAGTAAAATTAATGTTCTTATTTTCATTAGATTCTCGAATGTGACGCCGTGTAAACGATTGGCGAATTCTGATATACCTTCATATCTTCGAATTTTGTAAACATACCTTAGAATTGCATTGTAAGCGATATTTAGTCTTCTCATACTTGTCCTATCGCAAGAGGAGAACAATTCGCAACCGTAGGTCAAAGTTGGAATCAGATATGATTTGGCCAACTGTATTCTCACATTAAGTGGAGTGAGGGACTGTGTGGGATACAGTGTTCTGAGAACAGCGAACGTCCTGCCTGTGATTGAATTGACGTGGTCGTTCCATGACAATGTGCTATTGAAAGTTACGCCAAGATTTTTCGCTGAGTTGACGATTTCAATGGTCTTACCTCCAAGTGTTATCGCATTGAGTGAGATATTGTGTGAGGTTCTCGTTTTTATACCCTCACTTTAGTGTGACGAGGGTATATATCATTTGCTACGGAAAAAAGTGTAACACATCGAAGGAGTGATGTAAGACCCTAAGTATGTTCGGAGGAAATCCGTTTTGGGTCATTTTAAGTCGAATGAGCAATGTCCGTCCGTCTGTCTGTCTGTCTGTCTGTCTGTCTGTCTGTCTGTCTGTCTGTCTGCCTGTCTGTCTGTCTGTCTGTGTGTCTGCTGGCTGGTGCGCACGATAACTCTCGAAAGGAGTAACCGATTGACTTCAAATTTGGTATGTGGTAATATTTTGATCTATCTCCGGATGAGTTCGTAGATGGGCCATATTGGTCTACTCCTTCTGGTACCTCCCACACAAAGGGTTAAAATTTAGTGAAATATTGATTCTTTAATAACTTCTATACTACTTATTCGAATCTTTTGAAATTCTGCACATAATATTAGTATATTAGTCGCTATTAACTCGAGAAAAATGGGTGGAGTTGGCATGCCCGTTTTGGTACCTCCCACACAAATGGACCATTTCGCATCAAAATTTAACTGCTTATAACTTTAATACAAGTGCATAAAAATGCTTGAAATTTTCTACAGTATAATGTTTTTGTAGCGCCTATAGTCGGGTAAAAAATGGGCATTATTGTACAGCCCCTTTTGGTACCTCCCACACAAATGGACCGTTTCGTACCAAAAGTAAACGGCTTGTAACTTTAATACCAGTGCATACAAATACTTGAAATTTTGTACAGTGTAATGCTGTTATAGTGCCTATAGTCCTGTAAAAAGTGGGCGTTATCACCCCGCCCCTTTTTGTACCTCCCACACAAAATGACCAAATCATACCAAAATTACATAGCTCGTAACTTCAATATACCAGTGCACATAAACGCTTATAGTTCAGCACAATGCAATGTATTTAAGAATGTACTGTTTACCGAAAAATATGTGTATTTGGAAAACCCCTTCTGGTACCTCCCACACAAATTGACAGATTTATTGGTGTAATGTTATATATTACATTACTCACAAAGTGAGGGTATACCTTAGTCGGTTTACCCGACTGAAACTTTCTTACTTGTTTTTAATCACAATACACTTGGATTTGGATGGATTTATGATAAGATCATTGTTTGAGGCCCAGTGATGTATTATTTCTAAATCTTCATTTACTTTCCAAATGCATTCTGTAAGCTCTCCTTTAGAGCAGGAGATATACAGCTGCACATCGTCTGAATATATATGTACTTTACAATGGGTTAGCTGCATTGGCAGGTCGTTTATATAAAGTGAGAAGAGGAGTGGTCCTAATATGGAGCCTTGTGGAACTCCTCTCATGACTAGTTAGTAGGGGTCTAGATATAAGTTGATCCATTACGACAGACTGCGATCTACCACAGAGATATGTTTATTGGAAAAATTTAAGAATAATTGGAGTTTCATACAAAGATGTTCGTGATTCACGCGATCGAACGCATTCGAATGACCCAACAGAACAAGAAGTGACATAAGACGGTCATCCAGAGAGCTTCTTATATTTTCGAATACGTCAGCTATTGCGGTAATACAACTATGTTTAGGGCGAAATCCAGATTGTCGGTCAGTAAGTAATTTTTGTTAATTTATATATTTTGATATCTGAAGCTGTAGTAATTTTTCGAAGGCCTTTGATAGGAAAGGTAAGATTGCAATAGGACGGTATTCGTTATTTGATTTGGGTATTGGGATAACTCTTGCGTGCTTCTATATGTCTGGGAATGTACTAGATGTAATGATGGTGTTGAATATGTGTGTTATATGGTTTACGAGATGCGGTAGAGTAAGTTTCAAGTATTTTGGGTGTATCATATCGGATCCCATGCTGTTAGAAGTTATGCTGAGACAACAAGACATAACCTCGGCCTGGTTTACACATATGAAATTCATGTTAGGTCTATTTGTGTTTGGATGAAGAGACATAGTTTGTACCGAAGAAGGAATAGGTGTATATGATGATATGTGAGATTGTTGTAAAGAACTATTATCTATAAATTGTTGGTTGAGATTATCTACGTCGATGGTGTTAGAAGGGGCAGTTGATTTCTTACTACAAATGCCAATTTCTCGAATTGTTTTCCATTTCATTTGAGAGTTCGTGGCGAATTGAAGCTTACGCTCAAAGAAAGTAGATTTTGCCTCAGCAATTTTCCTGGTGGTCTCCCGCCTCGTAGTACGATATTCCTCGTGAAGAGCCGACATTTTGAACCTTTTCCATATCTCTAAGACTTATGAGTCTCTTTATTTCAGTGTTAAACCAGGGTTTATTTTGTTTTCGAGGCATATATGTTCGAACTGGTACTGTTAGATTAAACATATGCGTTAGGTTATGTTGGTGAAAAGCAAGTTGATCATCTGCAGATATTAAGCGGTATAACATGTTCCAGTCGATTTTATTGTACTCTTGTTCTAACTGGGATATGTAAATTCGTCGAAAATCAAAATAGGTGTTTGGCCGAATATCAGCAGGATTTAGGCTGAAGTCATAAATTAAGAAAATCAGATCATGTTTCGAGAAACAAGGTGCATCGAACTGATCGAATAACATAACTTTATGTATTTGGCCAACTATAAAAAGATCGAGCAGAGTATTATCATGATGAGAATAGTGTGTTGGGACAATATTGTTAACTACTTCGAGACCTAATGACGTCAATAGCGGCTTAAAATTAAATTCTTTTAATATGTTGCAGTTTAGATCGCCCGCGATTACTATATGGGAAAAGCACGATTAAATTGTTAAAGTAAAGATTTAAAAACTTAAAAAAAACCGTTTAAGTTTTAAAAACATTACGAGCGCCCCAGTAGGCGAGTTGGTATCGTACTCGCCTATGAGTTTGAGGGCTCTGGTCTGTTGCCATATGGTCTTTGTAACCCAGCCTTTCCCTGGACCTTAAAATTAGAACATAAATTTACTTTGTATTGTAATTTATATAAATAAGTAAATAAATAAATAAATAAAAACATTAATTTAAAAAAGTCTAATTTACACAGAATATGCGCCAGACTAGAGTTTTTTTATTTCCCGGACTTTTTCAATTCTCCGGAAAGCGGGATTTTTTTTAACCGTTTCCGGGATCCCGCTTAGTGAAGATACGAAATGTGTATTTATACCCTACACCACACTGTGGTAAGGGTATTATGACTTCGTGCATTTGTTTGTAACACCTAAAAGGAGAAGAGATAGACCCATTGTTTATTATACCGATCGACTCAGAATCACTTTCTGAGTCGATGTATTCTTGTAATCAAAGTGCAGGTCGTATTTATGGTCCGATTGTGATGAAATTTAGCATAGTGCTATTTTTTGGCCCAAGGACGATCCCTACTGAAATTGGTTAAAATCGGTTCAGATTTGGATATAGTCCCCATATATATTCGGAGAAAATTCGTTCAGATTTAGATATAGTCCCCATATATATGTTTCACCCGATTTGACATGTTAGCGCTATAGAAACCGTAATTTATATCCGATCTGTAAGAAATTCGGCAGAGAGAGTTTTCTTGTTACGTGAATGAACACTACCAAATTCGGACAAAATCCGTTCAGATTTAGATATAGCTCCCATATATATGTTTCACCCGATTTACATGTAAGCGCTGTAGAAACCGTATTTTATATCCGATCAGTATGAAATTCGGCAGAAAGAGGTTTCTTATTATATAAATGAACACTGTTAAATTTTGAGGAAATCGGTTCATATTTAGATATAGCCCCAATATATAAGTTACCCCCGATTTGACATGTAATCGCTGTAAATATGTTATTTTATATCCGATCAGTATGAAATTCAGCAGAAAGAGGTTTCTTATTATATGAATGAACACTGTTAAATTTGGAAGAAATCGGTTCAGATTTAGATTTATCCCCCATATATACGTTACCCCCGATTTGACATGTAAGCGCTGTAAAATGTTATTTTATATCCGATCAGTGCGAAATTCGGCAAAAAGAGGTTTCTTTCTACATGAAGGAATACTGCCAAATTCGGAGAAAATCGGTTCAGATTTAGATATAGCCCCCATATATATGTTACCCTCGATTTGCTATGTAAGCACGGAGACTGTATTTTATATCCGATCAGTACGAAATTCGACAGAAAGAGGTCTTTTTACGTGAATGAATATTCAGAGAAAATCGGTTCAGATTTATATATAACCTCCATATATGTATATGTTCCTCCTTACCTTACTTCCGACCATTAAAATTTTCCCAGAAAGATGTTTATCAATTTAGGTACGAATATTGCTTAATTTAGAGATTATCGGTTCAGAATTAGATAATATGTTCCTACCCATTCACCAATTATTACAAATTATTATCGCAATGACCTTATGGCATTGTAAGGGAGGTGTAGGGCCCCGCCCGACTTTCTGCCTTTCCTTACTGGTTTATATATTGAATTAATTCAGGACAAAAAAAATTAAAACAGATAAGAAATCTATTTATTTTTTATTTTTAGTTTTGAAGTGACGTTTCGGCCATTAGTAATATGTCATGATCTGTCATTTGTTTTTCATTGTATTCAGTAGTCTTTACAATTTCATCATAGAAAGATATACGCAACTACAACTTTTACAAGTTATTCAGTTTTATTATCAAAATAATCGTTCTCTAATTGCTACTTTTCGTGCGCTAAGTCCTTTTTGTTAAAAATCCAAAAAAAAAAACACCAGTCGACCTACGACCTTGACAGCTATCTTTTTGCCATTGACCGATTCCCGATCCGACGTACCGTTAAGGAGCTAGAGCAAAACTAATTTTTCCGTTCACATTTGAAAATGATGCCAAGTCCATTTTTATTTTATTATCAAAATAATCGGTCTCCAATTCCAACTTTTCGTGCGCTAAGTCTATTTTTTTTAAAATCCAAAAAACACTTTCCAGTCGACCTACGACCGTGACACCTAGAGCAACATTTTAGCCCTCGCTCCACACAGCAAATGAAACAATTGAATTGTTGGGAGAAAAATTTGGAGATTCGATTATTTCAAGAAATTTAGATATGGAATGGCCTCCAAGAAGTCATTGGTCTTTCGAAATAAAGCAGACTCTCTTCAAGCTTTACAAGTCAATATTGAACGTGCCATTCATGACATACGACTTGATTTAGTGGAAAAAGTGCTCGAAAATTGGGTTCATCGAATTTGTTCCTGCAGAAGAGGTCGTGGAGGCCATTTGAATGATGTTTTATTTAGAACTTAATAGTATCGATTGTACTTCACATTAAATAAAAAAATGTTGAATTTCCTTAACAATAAGTGTGTTTTGTTTTTTCAAAGAAATCATATCACTCTTACTGGAAAACCCGTATAAGCAAAAAGTCCCGGAGATTCCCGCACAGATTTCCCTGGATTGCGGGATTGAAAAATATGACTTTTTTCCCGGGAATTGCCGGGACCACGTTCCCGGACCCTTGGCCCTTGCAAATCCAAAACATAATTGATTTTTTTGATACACAATATTTCTAAAATTATGGACGAAATACTAAGGTATGTCTGGAAATGTTGGATATTTTTCGTCAATGCACTAAACTTGGTGCAAGTTTCATTCCGATTAGAAGAACTCTGTTTTCAAAATTGACACGAAATCTCCCATATATAAATCTAAAATGGTTTTCTCCAAATTTGGTAGGATTTTTTCTTGGATAAAGGAACTCCTCTCTGTCAAATATCAAAAAGATTGGATGTAAAAGGCAGGTACATAATCGCATAACAAAATGTTCGTTTTTCGCTACAGCCTAATATGTTTTCGTTCGATTTAAGGGCTGACCCTACCCAAAATATTGCATGTGTGTGATCATAATTAATCTCTATGTGGTTTGGCATATAATTATGGCAATTATTTGTTTTATATCGATCTAAAATAAACATACATTTTAAATTAATTAACAAAAAACTTCCTCACTAAATATACCTCATCTTGTGTAGCATTAAAAAAGAGTGAAAAAACAAATGATCATCGATAAACTCGATTAAATTTCATTCAAATCGCTCACAAACACCCGCATGGCAAATAAATTCTCAAATAACATAAATAATAGAAATAAAAAAAATATATCAAAACAAATAAAAAAAATAAAAGACAAAGTAGCAGGTGATATTCTTGAAGGACTGACTGACTTAACAAACGAATGAATGAATTATTGAATTTGGCTGTGACGGTGATGAGCTCAGGCCAAAGAGATGAAAATACGGCGGGAATTTATAATTTCATTTTTTCACATTGTTTTAGGTTTTTGCACTCACCAATACCAAAGGCAAACAAACACCTGTGTACGTACGAATGTATGTATGTGTGATGAGTGATAGAACCCCAATCTTATAATGATAGCCTATGGCTTGAATTATGTTTGTATGTATGTACGAGTATATCTATGTATGCGTGAGGGGGAGAAGCCGCTATGCTCACATGGCTTAAAGACGGCTTAGCTTTACTAACAATTAGAATGAATGAGCCGAGCTGGAGTAGGAGTCTGAGGTGCTATGGTAGCATCTGCCCGTCACAGTCACAGTCTCCGACTCAACACTATCACGCTCGGGGTGTGAGTGTGTGACTATGAGATTTGAGATCTTTAGAGGCTATAATAATTTTTTTACGATTCTAATGTTTTAAAATGTTTACCTAATGTTATGAGCCCAGTCAATAACGAATAGACAGTCGTAAGGTGTGTTTCACAAGTGGCCAGCTTCCAAAGGAATAACAATAAACAAAGCGAAAAAAGTTAAAAGAAATTTTGCAAACTAGTATTTATTGGCAAAAAGAAAAACAAATACGAAAATAAACAAATAAACAATCAAATAAGTGAGGCAAATTAGTGAAACAATTTAAACGAAATCTTTATCGAAACGCTTAACGGAATTAAATTAATTAAAGTAGAAAATCGTACAAGTCCTGCTTTTTAGTTCTCTTTGATTTAAGCCGTGTGAAAATGTTAAGGCTTAATAATTACTCGGCCCGAGTTGTAAGTGTTAAAAATTTAGAAAAACTAAAAAAAATCGCGTTTTCCCTAATGTGCTCGACATCATTCCCTAATTTCTTTCAAGTTCATGGTGCTGATGGTTTGCTGCTGCAGCTGCCTTCTGTCATCGACCAACGCACAATCGTCCACTGTGCGTCCTTATAAATTTGGTTTTACCATTGATGAGCAGCAACATCGGAGCGAGCAAAGAGGTAAGTCTGACGAATGAAGGCCATTTGATCACACACAAAAATTGATTTGCAGATCTATCGTTTTACCGGTCTGAAATACTATATAGACAGACATGATGACACGCCATGGGTCAGCGGTCGGTCATCAACGTAATAGCCGCATTAGGCAATAGGTTAATGCGAAAAGCTGCTGGTAAGTGATTTGTCGTCATTACCAAAAGCAACAACCAAAACTGGCAGTATAAAAAAACAACAATATTGCCCAAGTCATGCTGCCGACTGGCTGTAGGTCGGTCTTCTTCTTCTTCTCTATCATTAGCTTTAACTGGCGACAAATGTTGCATAAACATTGTGTCAATATTTTTGCTAAATGTGTACAACAACACCATTGTACGCCTTACCTCCAAGAATACATAAATCACAGTGGAGCATTCTTTTGCAAAATAAGCAAACAAATTTAAATGTTGAAAATCTTGTTTTTGTTTTTTGGTTATTCGATCTGCTTTCATAGTATATATTTTGTTTTTGCACTTAGGATCAAGATCGATATTGTTGTTTTCAGTGTATGAAAACAACTTTGTTAAAAATTAAAGAAGAAGTATGTGACATGTATTGGGGGTGATTGTAATGGTTAGATAGACAGATCAGTTTCGGGAGCCACCAAACTCCCATTGTCAATATCCTTATTACAATGATTAAAAATGTTGAAAGTCTTTAAATACATACAAATTAAAATATATATTTTCATATTTTCAAAAAAATTGTTTTTCTTTGTTGAACCAAAAAACCTTTTTTAAATACACTGAAAAAAAGTGTACCGAAAATCAATGCAATTATCCTAACTTTTATCATTATGGTTTTGATTTGGCGCCGAAAATAATAACACTATGCAACAAATGAACACTTTTTAAAAAATACACGGACTTGACAATATAGGTTCGATTCTACTACCAAAGGGTAGTATAATATAGAGTCACTATATTTAATATCGACCTATGTAGTTTATTTTTGTCTAAAATGTTTAAACAGTTACAAATAGGTAAAATAAGATGTTGCTATAATTTTTTAAAAAAAAAAAATTTTTGAGAAAATTTTATGAACATTTTAATTTTTAAAAAAAATAAAAAATTGAGTTTTTGTGTTTTAAGAAATTTGTAATTACTCTCGAACGAACGACCCGATTTTTGCAAAGTTTACTTTGTTTTAAAGACGAGACAATGCGCCATTTTCTATAAAAAACTTTTTTGAAAATTTTTAAAAATTGTAATTGGAAATTTTTTAACAAAAAATTTACTGAATTTTGTGTTTTCTACTAACTAAGGTCTACACAATAAGAATTATCTCGTATAGTTAGAATTATCTCGTATAGTTACCGAAATATCTGCAATTGAAAATTGAATTTTTCATTTTTTCCCTTACCGTGTGCTATATTTTGTAAATATCAGAGCACAATATGCACCGATTTCATTCGTATCAACATGCCTGGATGGGCAATACAATTTCCTATATGGAAAAATTGGTTCGATATACCCAATAGTACAAAAGTTATGACCACTTGAAGTTATATTTTCAAAAAAAAATCCGAGTTTTGTAAATTTTTTTAGGAAAACAGTATAAATATATATATCGCTCACTCACTTCAAGAGTGACATAACTCAAAATTGAAAATTGCCAAGATGTGTTACTTTAAGTACGAATAAAAAGATAAGTAACCTAGAATAAGATGTTTAAATACGCTTGAATAATCCGAAATATGGTTGTTTAATTATAGAACAAATTTCGCTGAGATTAATTTACGGACATTTGCAAAATTCGAATTTTTGTAAGCCAACTTCAAAAATTTTCAATTTTGAGTTATGTCACTCTTGAAGTGAGTGAGTGACATATTACAAAAAAAACTATCTTTGTCGATTTTTTTAGGAAAAATATAACTTCAAGTGGTCATAACTTTTGTACTATTGGGTATATCGAAAAATCTGTTTTCTTATTTTCTGTACAAAATTTTAAGTATCTGCATGCACTGGTGTTAAAGTTAAAAGCTGTTAACTGTT
The DNA here is from genome assembly GCA_963930755.1 of Eudasyphora cyanicolor. Taxonomy (NCBI): domain Eukaryota; kingdom Metazoa; phylum Arthropoda; class Insecta; order Diptera; family Muscidae; genus Eudasyphora; species Eudasyphora cyanicolor. Next base: position 269,913,006 of record OZ005735.1, read on the forward strand.
AAAAACATTATGTATACTGTACAAAATTTCAGGTATTTGTATGAACCGATATTAATGTTATAAGCAGTTAATTTTTGGTGCAAAATTGTCCATTCATGTGGGAGGTATCAAAAGCGGCGTGGCAATTTCGCTCATAGACTAATACTAAGTGTGGAATTTCAAAAGATTTGAGTAAGTACATAGTATACATAGAACGTATTTAAAGTCAATATTTCACTAAATGTTAAACCTTTGTGGGGGAGGTACTAGAAGGAGTGGACCAATATGGCCCATCTTCGTACTTAGCCGGAGACAGAGTAATATATTACCGCATACCAAATTTGAAGTCAATCGGTTAATCCTTTCGAGAGTTATCGTGCGCACAAGCTAGCAGACAGACCTACGTACGGACGGACATAGTGTTATTCTTGCGGCTCGTAGCAAAAGATATATACGCCCCTCTCTAAGGTGAGGGGATAATTATTGGTCAGGGAAATCTCTATCTCTATACGCAAAAGCGTAATGAATATTTGGAAAAGCGTAAAAGGGCGTAAATTCCAAACAAAAAGGCGTAAAAAAGCACTAAACTATAACATTGTTTTAGTCAGGCGGAGACGACTACATTATACCCTACAGGATCCCATCTGAGCAGAAAACAATATGTTTCGAAAATCGTTATCAGATTTTTTTTTCTTATAAAAATAATATGTCCAAAAATTTGTATTTTATGGAGCTTACATTCAAAATCAGGATATAGATACATACAGGGGACATACTCGAATTTGAAGCTGAACCTATTTTCGTCAAATATGACAACGTTCCTATTTATTTCAAGAATCTGATATCTGTTAAAAATTATAGAGATTTTAAAGCGCCTACATTCAACATCGGTATATATGTGTTATGGAGTCTATATCTAAATCTGAACCAATTTTCCATAAATTTGGCATTGTTCATTCCTGGTTGAAGGAACCGCTATATACTAAATTGTATGTAGATCTGATCAGAAACGGGTATTCAATGCACAGTGGTTGCGCCCATAGGCCAAAATTCAAAAAAATCATAACAACAAAAATTTGCGAAAAGTAACCAAATTGTCTCTAAAATCTCCAAGTTCTTTTATGGCAAACCGTTTTTTTCTGGAAATCTAACTGGACATTCTAAAAATAGAATTTAAGATGTGAACACGAGTTGATTTGCAAAGCGCAACTGCACGCATCACGAATATTTCACAACACAAGCGAAATTCAAAGTGGTCAGTCAATTAATTAAGTCTCCGAATTTAAATTATTTGAAATGGATTTTGAAGTTAAAGGTATTTATTTTAAGTTGCAATATTAATAAAAACTAACTTGTGTTGTAGTTATCTTGAAATTAATGCTTTAGTTTATTCAGTTTTTTTGTACATTTTGTGTGAGTCTTTATTATGTTTACTTAAAGTTTTAGCTGCTTTCCCCCAAGATCCCCCGATTATTATACCCTCACTTTAGTGTGACGAGGGTATATATCATTTGCTACGGAAAAAAGTGTAACACGTCGAAGGAGTGACCTAAGACCCCAAGTATGTTCGGAGGAAATCCGTTTTAGGTCATTTTAAGTCGAATGAGCAATGTCCGTCCGTCTGTCTGTCTGTCTGTCTGTCTGCCTGTCTGTCTGTGTGTCTGCTGGCTGGTGCGCACGATAACTCTCGAAAGGAGTAACCGATTGACCTCAAATTTGGTATGTGGTAATATTTTTTTCTATCTCCGGCTAAGTTCGAAGATGGGCCATATTGGTCCACTCCTTCTAGTACCTCCCCCACAAAGGGTTAAAATGTTGTGAAATATTGATTCTTTAATAACTGCTATACTACTTATTCGAATCTTTTGAAATTCCACACATAGTATTAGCTTATTAGTCGTTATCAACTCGAGAAAAATGGGCGAAGTCGCCACGTCCCTTTTGGTACCTCCCACACAAATGCACCATTTTGCACCAAAAGTTAACAGCTTATAACATTAATAACAGTGTATAAAAATACTTGAAATTTTGTACAGTATTATGCTTTTATATTGCCTACAGTCCAGGGAAAACTGGGTGTTGTTGTCACGCCCCTTTTGGTACCTCCCACACAAAGGTACCTTTTTGCTCCAAAAGTTAACAGCTTATAACATTAAAACCAGTGTATAAAAATACTTGAAATTTTGTACAGTGTAATGTTTTTATAGTGTCTATAGCCCTGTGAAAAATGGGCGTTATTGCCACGCCCCTCTTTGTACCTCCCACACAAAATGCCCAAATCATACCACAATTTAATGTCTCATAACGTTTATACCAGTGCACATAAATGCTTATAAGTCGGCACAGTGCAATGAATTTGAAGTATCTAATGTTCAGCAAAAAAAAGGTGTATTTGATAAACCCATTCTGGTACCTCCCACACAAATTGACAGAATAATTCGAGTAATATTCAATATTACATTACTCACAAAGTGAGGGTATACCTTAGTCGGTTTACCCGACTGAAACTTTCTTACTTGTTTTTTATTTCAGTATATTTGTGAATGTCTTAAGGTAATAAAAAAGTTAAAGTTAGCTGCAGATATTTGCAGATGTGTGCATAATCAAGGATATACTAAGACCATCTTTTTTCTTCAAAGTCAAATTTGCCTTGCAAAGCAGCTGTTTTGCATTGTGTTGTGCTATGTTTTTGTGTTCTTAATAAGTTCAAATTTTAATTTTGATTGCGTTATTTTTTTTAATTTAATTTTGGTAGATGACTTCTATCAGTGTGTGTTTACTCGCTTGTCGGCACCAATGCAGAAAAATTACAAAAGGCGATCAATGCTGTGTATTGACTATATATGCAAAAAGTTACTGCATTGTGGATTCAAACGCAAGAAGGCTTCAGTTCAGAAATAGTTAAAGGTGCTCCAGATGGACGTCCGAAAGTAGATTTTAATGAGTCATTAAAGAGAATAAAGCAACGAAGAATTGCAGAGCTTTCAAAAACCGTCTAAAGTCTAAAAAAAGGGCATTAAAATGTTTGGGATGCAGAACAAGCGAAAGACCTCTCGGATTACAACAAATACCGATTTGATAACTAGATTGTGTTTGAGCTCATATCCATTTATTACTGGCTAAAGAAAGCTCCCACGTTCAAAAAAGTCAGTATTATCAACATTATCATATCGGTCACTTTGAGGTTGCCTTACAAAAATGCGAATTTTGCAAATGTCCACAAAGTAATCTCAGCGAAATTTGGTATATAAGTAAACAACCATATTTCGGATTATTGAAGAGTTTTTTAACATCTTATTTCATGTTACTTATCTTTTTATGCGGACTTAAAGTTAAACATTTTGGCAGTTTTCAGTTTTGAGTTATGTCACTCTTGAAGTGAGTGAGCGATATGACCTACTGCATGACATAAATTTAAAATATTTTGTAATTATATTTCCCTAAAAATATTATTTTAAATGTGATAATTATGAAACAAAAAAGTTTCAAACCGAAAAAACAAAGTTATTCAAATTTGGTCCGATATTTGCTATGGAAGCTATAGGATATAGTCGTGCGATATGGCCAATTTTTTTATTATAAATTTAAAATATTTTTCTAAATTTTTGGTGAAAATTTCATAACGATATAACAACTAGAAGTATTTATGGCCGCGGCTCCATACAAGCCCAACCACTGTGCAATGGCGCTAAGACTCAAAAGATTAAAACCTGCAAAAAATGTTGTAAAATTTGCCAGTGTTTATTATACGCTCAAATTACTTTCCTGTACCAAATTTAGTAAAGAATTGTGGCGTCTGTCCCGTGAAGATGCCAAATCGGGATGTATAGCGTGATCCATTTCGAGGTTCCCTACTATTTTGAAGAAAAAAACACAGAAAATTCAATTTGAATGGGGAATGTTTATTTGAAAGAACATTCTTTGGCATTTATTTTTTGAAGATTATGTCTATCAAATGTTGGCCCCGGCTACGTCTCAGATGGTCCATCCGTTGAGTCCAATTTTCGATGACTCGCGTGATGTTTTGCTCCAAGGCCTGAATCGAAGCGGGTTTGTCCGCATAAACTTTAGACTTTACATATCCCCACAGGAAAAAATCTAACGGTGTGATATCACACGATCTCGGTGGCCAATCGACCGGCAGATGTGAAAACGTGAAATTATCTGCTCACCGAAGTGTTCTCTCAATAAATCCATTGATTGATGCGATGTGTTGGAAGTGGCGCCGTCTTGTTGAAACCAAATGTCGCCGAGATCACGAGCTTCAATTTCAGGCATCAAATAGTCGGTTATCATGGCACGATAACAGTCGCCATTGACGGTTACGTTCTCACCGGCATCATTTTTGAAGAAATATGGACCGATGATTCCACCGGCCCACAAACCACACCAAACCGTTGTTTTTTCTGGATGAAGTGGCAGCTCTGGAATCTCTTCAGGTTGCTCTTCGTCCCAAATGCGGCAATTTGCTTGTTTACATACCCATTGAGCCAGAAATGGGACTCATCGCTGAACAAAATTTGGCTCGAAAACGTCGGATCTTCTTGGAACTTTTAAAGAGCCCATATAGCGAAGCGATGTCGCTGGGGAAGGTCGGGCGGCTTCAGTTCTTGCACAAGCTGTATATTGTATGCTTTCAATTTAAGATCTAGACGTAAAATGCGCCAAGTCGTTCCATACGTCAGTCCGAGTTGCTGCGAACGGCGCCGAATCGACTCTCCACGGTCTTCGTGTACACTCTCAGCTACGGCCGCTACATTTTCTTCACTGCGTGCTGGACGTGGTCTATTCGGTCGAATATTATCCAATAATGAATGCTGGGTCTCAAGATGGGTGATGCTGTTGCGAATAGTACGCTCAGTAGGCCGATTATGTTGACCATAAGTTGAGCGAAGTGCACGAAACACATTCCTCACTGAACGTGAATTTTCGTAATAAAGTTGAACGATTTGTAAACGTTGTTCAGGCGTAAGTCTTTCCATGATGAAGTGCCAAACAATACTTAACAAAAATAACATGACAGCATGACACGACTCATACGTGAAAAAAAGCTATTAAAAAAGTACCTCTAATTGGATCACCCGTTACATACATATGTTGAAGCAAAATAGTCGAATTTCTTTATATTACCAGATGTGATATGACAAATGTACGAAAAGCATCAATAGCACTAACGAAAATTTTGAGAAGCGTACGGTTAGTGTTTTTTTTTCATTTGGCACCAACTGAACCTTTTCGCGTATTGGGTAGTCTGAAAAGCACTAAATCTGGTGCGAAAAACACTAAGTTGGCATCCCTGTCTCTATACACCTATATATATAAAATTGTTGCGTGACTGGCTGACTGACTGACTGATTGACTGATTGACTGACTGATCATCGCCCAGGCCAAACGGCTGAAGGTAGAATCATGAAATTTGGTGGGAGGGTAGACCTTGGGACGTAGACGAGCAATAAGGCGGGATTTTTCGAAATTCGTACTATTAGCCGCACAATAGGGCAAAAAGGGATAAATATGGTACCACCGCCAAATCTAAACGAAATGAGCTAGAATCTTGAAATTTGGTATGAGGGTAGACCTTAGGACGTAGACTCAGAAATTGGCAGGATTTTTTGAAATTCGAACATTTACGCACACGGTGGGGTAAAAAGTGATAAATGTGGTACATCAGCCAAATCCAAATGGCAAGAGCTAGAATCGTGAAATATTGTGTGATGAGGTAGACTCTGAAATTGGCAGGATTTTTCGTAATTCGTACATTTACGCACACAGTGGGGTAAAAAGGGAAAAGTGGGATAAATGTAGTACAACAGTCAAATTCAAATGGCAAGAGCTAGAATCGTGACATTTGCTGTGAGGGTAGCTCTTATGAGGTAGACTCTGAAATTGACAGGATTTTTCGAAATTCGAACATTTACGTACACAGTGGGGTTAAAAGGGAAAAATGTGGTACAACAGTCAAATCAAACAAACAACAAAAATGGAAAGACCTAGAATCGTGAAATTTGGTGTGAGAGAAGTTCTTAGGACGTAAACAAGAACAAGGAGTGATTTTTTTTAAAAATTTAGAGCCACAGTGGGACAGAAAGGTATAAATATGGTACCACCGCCAAATTTAAAGCCTAATATTAGAATGGTGAACATTGAAGCGAGGGGTGCCTTTATGACAACTGATCGGGGTATTAAGTTTTTTTTTGTATTCGTAGTTTTCGGGGCACAGTGGGGCAAAAAGTGTAAAATATAGTAGTGGAGATTGGAAGTGATTTTTAGTAATTCTAACTTTAAGAGGCACAGTGGGACACGACGGGTTAATTATGGAGCATGGGGAAAAAAAGGAAACAATCTGCCAAAATTGGAACTTAATCATACGATATGAAGAGTTTATATGATTTTAGGAGAACTGCGGTCAAAAACGGTTAAATAGTGGAGTGGAGCAAATATGATTAAATATGTTACAGTCGGGGAAAAAGGTTTAAGTACGCTAGCGTGGAGACACATTTTAAATACGAGTACGGTACAGTGAGACAAAAATGTGTTAAATATGGTACAGTTGAATGGGGCACAGTTGTGCAAAAAGGGTTAACTATGGTACAGTGGGGTAAAAATAGTTATATGTATATGGTAAAGTGGGACATATGGGTTACAAATGGTACAGTGGGTCAAAAAGCGTTAACTGTTAAACAGTGGGGCAAAAATGTATTTACTATGATACAGTGGGGCGAAAAGGTTTAAATATGGTACAATGTGACAAAAATGGGTAACTATACAGTACAGTGGGGCATAACTGTGTTAAATATTGTACAGTGGAGCACAGAGGGTTAACTATGGTACAGTGGGGCAAAAACTGTTAAATATGGTACAGTGAGACAAAGCGTTTAATATGACACAGTGGGGCAAAAAGGGTTAACTATGGTACAGTGGGGCACAATTAGTTGAATATGGTAACGTGGGACAGAATGGGTGAAATATGGTACAGTGGGGCAAAAAGCTTTAACAATGGAACAGCGGGAACAAATGTGTTAGCTACAGGTACAGTGGGACACAAATTGTTAAATATGGTACAGTATGACAAAAATGGTTACGGTGGGCACAAAAAGTAAAATATGGTAGCGTGTAACAAAATGGGTTAAAAATGGTACAGTGGGGCAAAAAGCGTTAACTATGGAACAGTGGGGCAAACATTTATTTACTATGATACAGTGGGGCAAAAAAGGTTAAATATGGTATAGTGTGACAAAAATGGTTAACTATACAGTACTGTGGGGCATAACTGTGTTAAATATTGTACAGTGGAGCAAAGAGGGTTAAATATGGTACTGTGGGGCAAAAACTGTTAAACATGGTACAGTGAAACAAAGGGTTTAATATGACACAGTGGGGCAAAAGGGGTTAACTATAGTACAGTGGGGCACAATTAGTTGAATATCGTAACGTGGGACAAAATGGGTTAAATATGGTACAGTGGGGCAAAAAGCTTTAACTATGGAACAGTGGGGAAAAAATGTGTTAGAATGGTACAGTGGGACACAAGTGGTTAATAATGGTACAGTATGACAAAAATGGTTACAGTGGGCACAAATAGTAAAATATGGTAACGTGGAACAAAATGGGTTAGGTATGGTACAGTGGGGCAAAAATGTGTTAACTATGGTACAGTGGGGCAAAAATGGTTAAATATAGTAGGACAAAAAGGTGTTAAATTTGATTCAGTGGACCCAAAAGGTTAAATATAGCACAGTGGGTCAAAAAGCGTACATTTAGTACAGTGGGTAGAAAATGTGGGACAAACATGGTTTTATATTGTACCAGGGTGTGAATGTAAGTATTGGAACATAAACAAGGGGAAAGTTGCTAACGTATGAACCAAAAAAAATAGTTTTTCAACGTCCAGAGGTACTGTGGGAAAAGGGATACATATTGTACCATGATGTCAGGGTAACTCTTGGAACATAAACTAGAAATGAAACGAGGGTTCGTCTTTTATATATAAAAGTAATCAAATCTTCTTAATTTTTGCACCATATGTAATAATCATGTCATTTTGAAAGAACGAGGTATAACTATTTTACAGTACCCTACACAGAAAATAAATAAAAGATGGGGGCTGCGAAGCGCACCGGGTTAAAGCTAGTATATACATATATATAAAAACGTAGACAAATTCTTTGTAACGCCATGACGGTAGAACTGCTGAACCGTTTATGTTTAAAATGCTTAAAAATATAGTATCTCGGAAACTATTGACCGTAGAAGAACGAAATTTGAATAGTTAGTTACTGGGGTCAATGTTAGTACTTTCAGCAAAAGTGGGCGTGATTGATTTAGAGGGCGTGGAAAAATTTAAATTTCAATATCTGAGAAACTATTAATTGTAGAAGAACCAAATTTAGTTTAAGTTGTTGGAGTTAATATTAGATTAACCTCAGAAGAATCTTAACAAATAAAAGGGGGCGGGTTCGAAAGTGGGCATGGTTATGTAAAATTTAAATATATCAGAAAGTATTGAGCGTAGAAGAACGGATTTGGTACATACGTTATTAGAGCTATTATCTAAAACTTCAACGAAAATGGTCGGGATCGGATAAGTGGGTGTGACAAAAGTGGGCGTGGCAAACGTTTGAATATTTTAATATCGAAGTTAGTTATTGGGATCAATATTAGTAATTTCACAAAATGTGGGCGGGATTGAAAAAAAAGCGTGGTAATATTTAAATTTTCAATATCCCAGAAACTATTGATCCTAGAAGAACGAAATTGGTTTTGTATGTTATTGGAGTCAATATTAGATTAGCCGCATATGGTTCATAAAAATTAAAAAAGTGGGAGCGAGTCATTATTCGAAATTTGAATACCTCCGAAAGTGTTGATGGTAGAAGACCAACATTTTTTACATACAGTAGCGGAATTATTATTGAAAACTTGACAAAAAAATAGGCGGAGCCGCAGATGGTACGTATAACGCCAGGAGAATGTCCTAGTTACAAATCAATTAGTATCAAATCAAATCAATTGTATCATAACTACTATTCAATAAGACTAAACTTGGTGCAAAATGACATCGCGCGTTGTAAAATGAATTTACCATTTTACGACGATTTCCCCCACTGTTCTCTGCTATGACACTGTTTACCAAAACTGAACGAAGCAACAAGTTTATGATGACAAACTTGTTCTGTTTGCAAACATTTTCAATGTGGGGCCATAAAAAAACAATTTTCAATAGAAATTGTTGCGCAACAAAATCTCAGAATGTCAAGTAAGCGCTGTCATCAATAATTGGCAGCTATACAATCAATTGCACCAAATCATAGCTGATCTGCCGAAAGTGTACAACAGCATTAATTATGCCACTTTAAAACAAAAAAATAGAATTCGTATTTTTCAATGACCATTATTCTCCATATATATACTCGTATATTCTAATGGGAATTTTTATTAATTTATCACACAGACAAACACCTGTTCTGCCATCACTAAATGCCAATTAAATTCAAGATATTCTTAATCTATGGTCGGAAATGTCACTTATTTATAAATGCAATTACTTCTCTATTATGTTTTGCATTTAATTAAATATTGGACCACCACCAGAAGCAGCCAGCACAAGCGGCTGAAGCGCTAAATGTCAATAGTGGTCACACTGATCACGACAGACAGGTATATGGAAATATATGTACCATGTATGTATGTTTTGTAAAAAAAAGTGTTAAAGTGAGATCTAACTTAAAATGCAAATATTTCCAAGGCACATGTCCAGAAAAAAATGTGCGCCCTGAAATGTGCGATAAATTCATATTTTGTCAATTCAATTAACACTGTATTGTTTAATGTTTTGTCTTTATTCTGTTCATACATATTTTGTCGTCTGTCATAATGGAACAGGTGGTTCTGCTGATGGTGCTGTTACCTGTCCCAGAAGTACTAGACAAATCTGGATAAATAGACAGACTATTTTATGACACATATTTCATATAATCTAAGTATATGGGAATAACAGGAAACTTAAGTAATAGGAAATTCCAGTAAATTAAACCTGAACATTTTTTGCATAATTATCTACTAATATTGAGAACATACATATTAGTGCCATTAAATGAAATGCAACAAAAGCGTTGCTTATAATAAAAATTATTTTTATACCCTCACTTTAGTGTGACGAGGGTATATATCATTTGCTACGGAAAAAAGTGTAACACGTCGAAGGAGTGACCTAAGACCCCAAGTATGTTCGGAGGAAATCCGTTTTGGGTCATTTTAAGTCGAATGAGCAATGTCCGTCCGTCTGTCTGTCTGTCTGTCTGTGTGTCTGCTGGCTGGTGCGCACGATAACTCTCGAAAGGAGTAACCGATTGACCTGAAATTTGGTATGTGGTAATATTTTTTTCTATCTCCGGCTAAGTTCGAAGATGGGCCATATTGGTCCACTCCTTCTAGTACCTCCCCCACAAAAGGTTAAAATGTTGTGAAATATTGATTCTTTAATAACTGCTATACTACTTATTCGAATCTTTTGAAATTCCACACATAGTATTAGCTTATTATTCGCTATCAACTCGAGAAAAATGGGCAAAGTCGCCACGACCCTTTTGGTACCTCCCACACAAATGCACCATTTTGCACCAAAAGTTAACAGCTTATAACATTAATAACAGTGTATAAAAATACTTGAAATTTTGTACAGTGTAATGTTTTTATAGTGTCTATAGCCCTGTAAAAAATAGGCGTTATTGCCACGCCCCTCTTTGTACCTCCCACACAAAATGCCCAAATCATACCACAATTTAATGTCTCATAACGCTTATACCAGTGCACATAAATGCTTATAAGTCAGCACAGTGCAATGAATTTAAAGTATCTAATGTTCAGCAAAAAAAGGTGTATTTGATAAACCCCTTCTGGTACCTCCCACACAAATTGACAGAATAATTCGAGTAATATTCAATATTACATTACTCACAAAGTGAGGGTATACCTTAGTCGGTTTACCCGACTGAAACTTTCTTACTTGTTATAAAAATATTTTAATAACATTTAAATGACTTTTTATACCCTACACCACACTGTGGTACAGGGTATTATAACTTTGTGCATTTGTTTGTAACACCCAAAAGGAGAAGAAATAGACCCATCGTTTATTATACCGATCGACTTAGAATCACTTTCTGAGTCGATTTAGCTATGTCCGTCTGTCCGTCCGTCTGTGCATGTATTCTTGTAATCAAAGTACACACTGAAAGAAAAGTGTACTAAAAATCATTGAAAATTTCTTAACTTTTAAGATTTTTTCTTTGATTTGGCTCCAAAGACAAAGACTTTTAAAATAAGTACATCTGGTACGACAATTAAAGTCATTAATCATCTTTAAATCTGGACATCAAACATCTTTGAAAAAATGACGCCGTATACTTCGATGAAAGACTTCACATTTTTAAATCTATTACGGCTAGTGCTTACATTAAATACATAAAATGACTTTAGATTAAGTACATTCTTTAATTATACCAAACACATTCTGTACTTTCGACAAGTGTAAAATAAGTTTCGTAAAATTTTTTATTTAACTTTTTGTTAAACATTCATGCTAATGATACCCTCACTTTAGTGTGACGAGGCTATATATCATTTTTATTATGTTCTTTATTAAATTATTATTTTTTAAAACATTTGATTTCGATAAACACTTTATTCTGTAGCCATTGTGTTTAGTCTAGTTTTCTTCATATTATTTTATTATTTTATTTTATTTTGCAAAATTTTTCCTTAAACGAATAGTTCTCTTCGTATGAGCTGCGGTAGCTGTCAACAAACAGCCGCCAAAACTGTTGCTATTAATGTAGAATTAAAAATGTCAACACGCGCAAGTGCACAAAACCTTTATCTACCACAGCTCAACATGATCTGATTCCAAAGTATTTCAAACAAACTCCATTGTAACTCTCACTATTATTCTCAATTTGCGACAAAAGAGGGTCTAAATTGTCCTCCTGCAGATAAAAACGATCTCTCAATTTGAAAGATAACTAATCGTTAATTCAAAAATACCAAAAAACTGGTCTGAAAATTAAGGGTATATTGTCTTTAAAAGCATGACAAGAGAATTTCTACAATTTTAAGGAAAAAATCTTACAAACTATTAAAATTTATACTTGAGTTAATGGCAGTTGTACTACAATCAATTATTAGTTCCTTAATTTTATGACGTACCGTTAAAGTCAACATGACATAGTGTTATGGACATCTTATCATAGAAGTAAGGAATTTTACTTTAAACGAATAAAAATTTCTTTGAAATCAAGTAAATTTTCTCAAATTTAAAGAAAATTGTTATTCAAACAAAGACAGATTAAATCTATGATTTAAGGGCAAACTAGTTTTTAATTTCATATCAAATTTTTTTTCAGTGCAGGTCGCAATTATGGTCCGATCTCGACGAAACTTTACACATATCTTTTTTTTGGCCCAAGGACGATCCTTATTGAATTTGGTTAAAATCGGTTCTGATTTAGATATAGCCCCCATATATACGTTACCCCCGATTTGACATGTAGGCGCTGTAGAGACTGTATTTTATATGCGATCAGTACGAAATTCGACAGAAGGAGGTCTTTTTACATGAATGAGTATTCAGGGAAGATCGGTTCAGATTTATATTAAAGCTCCATATATATGTTCCTCCTGATTTGGTATCAAACCGCTATAGAAGTTGTATTTTACTTCCGATCATAAAAATTTTCCAGAAAGATGTGTCTCAATTTAGGAACGAATATTGCTTAATTTAGCGATTATCGTTTCAGAATTAGATAATATGTTTCTACCCATTTACCAATTATTATAAATTATTATGGCAATGACCCTTATCGCATTGTTAGGGAGGTGTAGGGTATTATATAGTCGGCCCCGCCCGACTTTCTGCCTTTCCTTACTGGTTTTATCATGTTGTTATCATTGTTCCAAGACAAGGTATCCAATGGTCGTACCAATATGTTTAAAGTGCGGTCCCATATTCTTCACTTTATTTGCTGCAATGTATGTGAAACCTTGAAATATGCTTCGCATACTACAAAGAATAAAATCTGTACCAATTTTAAGGAATTGACAAAGACAATACAATTTACGGGGGCACATCAAACACTCCAGTAGGAAAAGCCTTTAAGACATCCTTGAAGACGGCTATATGATAATTATAAATTGCAGAAGACCTATTGGTGACAGTCCAACAAAATCAGTGACGACATTTTCACACAAGTGTCCGCCAAATCATACACAACACTTTGCGCCGCGACACAGTCACTGCCTAATTGTCGTCTAAGAATGAAGAAACAAAACATTCTAGTTAAATGGTCAACGACAAAATAAACAAGACACTGTCATTCAAAATGTCGTCAATTTTGCACAAATTGAATTTTAATTTTTCATTTATAAATTTCTGGTTTATTCGGATGATTAGGAATGTTGGAATAAAACATGCATTTCCTAAAGGCGAAAAAGAAATTCTTTAACACAAATTATTAATACATTCATTGATGATGTATCAAATACGGCTCCAGGCTTATATAAAAATCAAGTTGCCAAGTCTCATATAAAGATGGTAGTGCAGAGAAAGTATGTCTGATCATACATAAATTGTCATCATATAATTTCAACTTGAAAAACTGGCTCTATCAAATACCCAGAAAGCATAATGCCATTTTGTTTCATACGCAATATTTTATTATTAGATAAAAACGCATTTAAAGTTTGAGTTATATTTGCTGAAAAACGGGACTACAAAGTTGTATATTTTTTTATTCTAAATATTTATAAAGTTCCCCACAGTGCACACTGAGAGGAATTAAAACCGTTTCTTAGCCAGACATCCGATTATAATTAGATAACTTAAGTTTTAATTTTGTAGAACAACTAGAATTCGAATAATTTTCGATTTTTGACAACATTTTTATTTAATTTTAACACGGATAACTAAATATTTTGAAAATAACGTCAATAAATGAATGGCTCAAATACCAAATCGCTTAACTGCACTTTTTTCCGAAAATTTTAAATTCAAAGCAATTGATAGATTTCAAATTTTTTGTTATTCCTAAATTTGTTCATGCTGTGGTACAGGGTATTATGTGTCAGAATATTTAATATTGACCTATGTAGTTTATTTTTGGCTAAAATGTTTAGAAGCAGTTACAAATAGGTAAAATAATACCTCGCTATCATTTTTTTTTTGAAAAAATTTAAAATATGAGGTTTTGTGTTTTACGAAATTCGTAATTGCTCTCGAACGGCTGAACCGATTTTTGCAAAGTTTACTTTGTTTTAACCCTCCGTCATGCACATGTATCTGGCCAAACATTTTACGAATTTAACTGTGATTTAACAGGTACCCTTTAAAAATATTGTTGCTTATCGTTTTATGAAAATAATTAAAATAAAAAAGAATAAAAATTTATGTGGATTTTTTCATCAACACATCACATACGTAGCACATGTTTCTGGCCAGATACACACATATTTTGTATGAAGAATAATGCACTCTTTTTGCATTTTTTATTTTTCTTTGCGTTTGTTTACTCAAATCAACTCAAATTGGATTTTATATGCACTCTGCATGGTTGTAGTTGCACACAAAGAAAAAATTCGTTTCTGTGAAACGAAATATTAGACAACTACAATTCTCGTTTGCCGGAACTGAAATTTCCTTTGTTGTGACAGAAACTTATTTCGCGTAAGCAATTTTTTGTTCTGACCAAAAGAATTTCAGTCGTCGTAATGGAGAATTGTAGTTGTCCATTATTTCGTTTCGCAGAAACGAATTTTTTCTTTGCGTGTGGGAAAACCGAATGAACAACATACACATCAGTAAACAGTTCAGCCACCACAAAATGTAAGTTTGATTGATATAACATTTTCCCTTCATTTTATCCCATTTTCCTCGTCTGTCTGGCGGGATAACAATATAACAATGTAATATTATCACTAAAATACCATATTTTTCATATAAAGGTATTGAAATACATAGTGCGTCTGGCCAGATACATGTGCTACGTATGTGACTATCGGAACATGTCCATGACGGAGAGTTAAAGGGGACAATGCGCCATTTTTGCAAACAATGTTTTTGAAAATTTTTTAAAAAATATTTTTACGTAAGTTTTTTTTAAAAAACCTTTGTAGAAAAAACCAGTAAGGAAAGGCTAAAGTCGGGCGGTGCCGACTATATAATACCCTACACCACTCTCGTAATATTGAATAACTCTGATATATAAATTTTGTAATTCATGTATAAATTGTTTACATAAATTTACTTTTGGGACATTTTATACTTAAATAATACCCTGTACCACAGTGTGGTGTAGGGTATAAAAACGATTGGATCTAAAGAGCCAAATCGGACGAAACATATATATGGGAGCTATAGCTAAATCTTAACCGATTTTCTTCAAATTCGGCAGTGTTGGTTCATGGATCAAGAAACTCTACCATTCTAAATTTCAAAATGATTGGATGTAAAATACAGCTTCTTCAGGACTAAAGAGCAAAATCGGACGAAACATATATATGGGAGCTATAGCTAAATCTTAACCGATTTTCTTCAAATTCGGCAATGTTGGTTCATGGATCAAGAAACTCTACCATTCTAAATTTCAAAATGATTGGATGTAAAATACAGCTTCTACAGGACTAAAGAGCAAAATCGCACGAAACATATATATGGGAGCTATAGCTAAATCTTAACCGATTTTCTTAAAATTTGGCAATGTTGGTTCATGGATCAAGAAACTCTACCATTCTAAATTTCAAAATGATTGGATGTAAAATACAGCTTCTGTAAAACTAAAGGGCCAAATCGGACGAAACATATATATGGGAGCTATAGCTAAATCTTAACCGATTTTTTTCAAATTCGGTAGTGTTGGTTCATGGATCAAGAAACTCTACCATTCTAAATTTCAAAATGATTGGATGTAAAATACAGCTTCTTCAGGACTAAAGAGCAAAATCGGACGAAACATATATATGGGAGCTATAGCTAAATCTTAACCGATTTTCTTCAAATTCGGCAATGTTGGTTCATGGATCAAGAAACTCTACCATTCTAAATTTCAAAATGATTGGATGTAAAATACAGCTTCTACAGGACTAAAGAGCAAAATCGCACGAAACATATATATGGGAGCTATAGCTAAATCTTAACCGATTTTCTTAAAATTTGGCAATGTTGGTTCATGGATCAAGAAACTCTACCATTCTAAATTTCAAAATGATTGGATGTAAAATACAGCTTCTGTAAAACTAAAGGGCCAAATCGGACGAAACATATATATGGGAGCTATAGCTAAATCTTAACAGATTTTCTTAAAATTTGGCAATGTTGGTTCATGGATCAAGAAACTCTACCATTCTAAATTTCAAAACGATCGGATGTAAAATACAGCTTCTGTAGGACTAAAGGGCCAAATCGGACGAAAGATATATATGGGAGCTATATCTAAATCTGAACCGATTTCAACCAAATTCAACAGCGATCTTAACAGCCGCGAAATACTCTAAACTGCAAAATTTCAGAACGATCGGAGTGAAATTGCGACCTGTAGTCGACGAACAACTTTACATGGACAGACGGACGGACATCGTTAAATCGACTCAGCTAGTGATTCTGAGTCGATCGGTATACTTTAAGGTGGGTCTAGCTGTGTTATTTTCAGGTGTTACAAACATCTGCCGTGAAACAAACTTATAATACCCTGTACCACAGTGTGGTGTAGGGTATAATAATCCCACCTCGATTTTCTTCACACTCTCACAAATCCCGAAGAGCAAAAAATGTCTCTGAGACTCAATATTTGTAAAAGTTATGGACGAAATACCAAGGCTAGTCTAACAATTCTGTTTGTTTTTGCAAAACAATGAACAGTGGTACGAATTCAAAAAGGGGAAATAATTCCACCGTTTCTTAACCAAACAACCGATTGCGACCAAACTTGGCATGGTGGATGAAGAGGTGGTAGAGAAGTTAAGTTTTATATTTGGGCGCCCTATGTCAGACAGGGGCGGAGGTAGAGGGCCTCAAAGTTGGCCACATCAGGTGAGCAAAATGTTCAAGCGCGTGTAACTCGTGTTTCTCTTCCGATTTATAAAATTTCTTTTTCTGCGTATTCTACTAACTGGGGTCTACAAATAAACTGTTAACACCTAAGAATTATAACGTATATCTACCGAGATATCTGCAATTAAAAATTTAATTTTTTCCCTTACCGTGTTCTAGTATTTTGTAAATATCGGAACACAATATACACCGATTTCATCCGCACCAACATGCCTGGATGGCATTTTAATACTTAATTATGTGATTGTCATAGCTAATCGTTTTAGAGCCATTAACAATAAACAAAATAAACTAGGGTTAGGGCAAAGGGGCGGTTATAACTGTCAAATCACAAACAATTTTTATTCGTTAGCTCTAATGCCCGTTTCGTTCGCTTTTGTTTTTGTCAAGCAGTAATTAAGTCGTAAATTAGAAATTGTCAGCAACTTAACAAGTTAGATGAATAATTGTAGCATAGATAAAAAAAGTATCTGCTATATAAAATGGTATGACAATTTTTTGTGAACAACATAAAAAATGCTGTAATTTATGTCAATTGGGATATTTTTTATTTATCCACCTTTAGCATGGAGTCTGTCCGTCTGGGTGTAACACGCTTCGTGAATGTGGCTTTATAGTATTTTTATAGTAAACGTCTCATATTTGTATACCCTCACTTTAGTGGACGAGGGTATATATCATTTGCTACTGGCCAAAGGTGTAATACATCGAGGAAGTGACCTAGAACCCTAAGAAGGACATTTTAAGTCATTTGAGCATTGTCCTTCCATCTGTCTTTCTGTCTGGTGCGCACGATAACTCTCGAAATTTGTAACAGATTGTCTTCATATTTCGAATGTGATAATATTTTGGCCAATACTTCAGGCCAAGTTCGAAGGTGGGGCACATTGGTCCACTCCATTTAGTATATCCCTCACAAAGGGTTACAATTTAGTAAAATATTGATTCTCTCAAAACTTATGAGCTGCCCATCCGAATCCTCTGTAATTGCACACATTTTAATAGTTTATTTGTCGCTTTTAACTTGAAACAAGTAAAGGCGTTATGTTCGGCCATGCCTAATCTTTTATATCCTCCACCATAGATAACATGGAATTTTATTACTGGATAAATGTTTGGATATGGAGCAAATCATGAAACGATCGATTTTTAGGAGGCAAATTCTTCTAGCCAAACTCTGCACCTCAAAAATGTGGTATTTATGGCTTAAAATAGCTTTTTTGAGAGTTACATCTACACGGGGAATACAATAAAATAAAATTGTATTTGTATAAATTGTATTAAGATGAATTCTTGCCAAAATAGAATAGTGGACTATAGCAAAACATGAACGGATTTTAAAAATGTTTACTGCGATGAATTCTTCTCTTAGTTAAATACAAACTACAAAGATTCAGTTAAATTGCTCAGAAAATATGGTATTTATGGGTTAAATACGTATATATAGGGTGACTATAACAAAATATGAACCGATTTGTAAAATTTTTGCTCTGATGAATTCTTGTCAAAATAGAATGCAAATTGCAAAGTTTCTGCTAAATTGCTTTAAAAAGTGCGGTTTCTATAGCTCAACAACAGTATTTTGGAGCGACCTCTGTAGTTGAGCTATATCAAAACTTTGACCGATATGGCCCATTTGCAATCCCAAACAACCTGCAACTCTAAGAAATAGTTCTACCAAATTTGATCAACCTAGCTATATTATTACGGACTGTAGCGTGATTACAACAGACGGACATGGCTAATTCGTCTCAGAATTTTACTACGATTAAGAATATATATCGTGATCCATTTCGAGGTTCCCTACTTTTTTAAAGAAAACAAACACAGAAAATTAAAATTTAATGGGGAATGTTAATTATCATTTGAATGAACATTCTTTGGCATTTATTTTTTGAAGATTATGTCTATCAAATGTTGGCCGGGGCTACATCTCAGATGGTCCATCCGTTGAGTCCAATTTTCGATGACTCGTGCGAGCATTTCGACTTGTAACTGGCGAATGACACGCGTGATGTTTTGCTCCAAAGCCTGAATCGAAGCGGGTTTGTCCGCATAAACTTTAGACTTTACATATCCCCACAGGAATAAGTCTAACGGTGTGATATCACACGATCTTGGTGGCCAATCGACCGGCCCAAAACGTGAAATTATCTGCTCACCGAAATGTTCTCTCAATAAATCCATTGATTGATGCGATGTGTGGGAAGTGGCGCCGTCTTGTCGAAACCAAATGTCGCCGAGATCACGAGCTTAAATTTCAGACATCAAATAGTCGGTTATCATGGCACGATAACGGTTACGTTCTCTCCGGCATCATTTTTGAAGAGATGTGGATCGATGATTCCGGTACGTCGGATCGGGAATCTGTCAATGGCAAAAAGATAGCTCTTAACGAGAGCTAAAATATTGCTCATGGGTGTCAAGGTCGTGTGTCGACTGGAAAGTGTTTTTTTTTTTGCATTTAAAAAAAAATTGACTTAGCGCAATTGGCGAACGATTATTTTGATAATAAAACTGAATAATTTGTAAACGTTGTTAAGGCGTAAGTCTTTCCATGATGAAATGCCAAACAATACTTAACAACCAGTAAGGAAAGGCAGAAAGTCGGGCGGGGCCGGCTATATAATACCCTACACCTCCCTAACAATGCGATAAAGGTCATTGCGATAATAATTTGGAATAATTGGTAAGTCGGCAGCAACATATTATCTAATTCTGAGCCGATAATCGCTAAATTAAGCAATATTTGTTCCTAAATTGAGAAACATCTTTCCGGAAAATATTAATGATCGGAAGTAAAGTACAACTTCTATAGCGCTTTGATACAAAATCAGGAGGAACATATATATGGAGGTTATATATAAATCTGAACCGATTTTCCCTGAATACTCATTCATGTAAAAATACCTCTTTCTGTAGAATTTCGTACTGATCGGATATAAAATACAGTCTCTACAGCGCTTACATGTCAAATCGGTGGTAACATATATATGGCAGAATTTGGCAGAATTAATTCATGTAATAAGAAACCTCTTTCTGCCGAATTGCGTACTGATCGGATTAAAAATACACTTTTTACAGCGCTTACATGTAAAATTCGGGGGTAACATATATATGGTGGCTATATCTAAATCAGAAACGATTTTCTCCGAATTTGGCAGTATTCCTTCATATAATAAGAAACCTCTTTCTGCCGAATTTCACACTGATCGGTTATAAAATAAATTTTTTCCGGCGCTTACATGTGAAATCGGGGATATCGTATATATGGGGGCTATATCTAAATCTAAACCGATTTCTTCCAAATTTAACAGTGTTCATTAATATAATAAGAAACCTCTTTCTGCTGAATTTCATACTGATCGGATATAAAACAAAGTTTTTACAGCGCTTACATGTCAAATCGGGGCTAACATATATATGGGGGCTATATCCAAATCTGAACCGATTTTAACCAAATTAAATAGGGATCGTCCTTGGGCCAAAAAAAGATATGTGTAAAGTTTCGTCAAGATCGGGCCATAATTGCGACCTGTACTTTGATTACAAGAATATATCTACAGACGGACAGACGGACAGACAGACGGACATTGCTAAATCGACTCAGAAAGTGATTACAAGTCGATCGGTATAATAAACAATGGATCTATCTCTTCTCCTTTTGGGTGTTACAAACAAATGCACAAAGTCATAATACCCTGTTCCACAATGTGGTGTAGGGTATAAAAATAACATGACAGCATGACACGACTCGTGATCTGTCAAAAAAAGGCTATTGAAAAAAGTATCTCAACTTAGATCACCCTATATTTTGCCTCTCCTGTAAAATTTTAAATATTGGACTTAGCGCCCTTACACTCTTAGTTCGCGTTATAACTTTAATACCAGTACATACTTTAAAGTTATTAAATGCAATTTAAATTAAAAATAATTTAATTAAAACAAAAAAAAATAAATAAATTTACTAATATGTTTTTGATACTCAAGGTGAGGGGATTCATAAGTCGGTTTACCCGACTGAACTTTCTTTCTTGTTTTTTTTATATTTCAAATCACCATAAAAGTTTGGACTTTTTTCGCAAAAAAAATATTATAGCGAAGTCTTATATTAACATTTAGTAACTTCTTCCCGTGGATCAAAGAAGCTGAAGTAAATTTTGAGAAAAAGAAATTAACAAACATAATTTGACTGTCGTATTTGTCCATACTCTTTTGAGTTAAAAAAAATTAAACTTGTAAAAGAACTTCACCGAAGGAAGCGCTCTAGAAGGCTCGGAACATCGATAACCATGGAAAGGTTGAAGCAGTAAATTATTCCATAATATTTTTTAAATTTTTGGCCATTCAACCTAGTACCACAGAGTGGTGTAGGGTATAATGATGATTTGGTAGGGAACTGATAAGATTGTTTCTTGAGTAGTAAGAAATAGTTTAAATACATATGTGGCTGGTATTTGCTAATTAATGATTTATTATTTGGTTGTCATAGCCAATCGTTTTAGGATCTTTAACAATATAGAATATAAGCTAGGGCTAATGGGCGGTTATAGCTGTCAAATCACTACAAATTTATTTTTCCCTAAGTCTAAACGTTGTATTTTGTGGTAATAGGAGTAATTAAATCATAAAATGAATATATGTCTGTAGCTAAAATCAGTTAGATTAAAAGTTGGAGCATAATAAAACTGAATGACTCTTTGTATACATTTTAAATATAATAGCTGAGTTAGAAATCGTTTAAAATATTTGTATTAAACATGTATTATTGTTTCAGGCGAGCAGACTGATTTCAGCATATATTAATAATATGTTTCTATTTAGATTTGATTTGATGAAAGAAAAACTTTGAACATACATACAGACAAAATTATTTCCAATGTACCCCTTCTGCAAGTATACAATCGTTTAGTTCCACGGAAAGATTACATTAGTAACTTGAGGGTTTCTCAAAGGACCATCTTGTCAATCTGACAAAGGAGAACAACTGTTCTTTTTAGATATACAGAAATGCGGAAAAAACATATGCAAAATTTATATTTTATATGCAGCTACAAAAAGTACATAAAATTTTAAAGAGAAGAACATTTTTGATTAAATTAATCCAAAAGTGTTTGGCTTCATATTTCGTGTACTTCAAAATATTTTGCACGAAATCTCATTCAATTGAAAATCGAGAGCGCATTTTGAATTGAACGAGATTCGCTTCACTTTGACAAACCACAAAAAATAACAAATATATTTAAATTGCTTAATTATGTGATTGTCATAGCTAATCGTTTTAGAGCCATTAACAATAAACAAAACAAACTAGGATTAGGGCAAAGTGGCGGTTATACGAGTAGCTGTCAAATTACAAACAATTTTTATTCATTAGCTCTAACGCACGTTTCTTTCGTTTTTGTTTTTGTCAATAGCAGTAATTAAGTCGTAAATTAGAAATTGTCAGCAGCTTAAAAAGATAGATGAATAAATGTAGCATCGATAAAAAAACAAGTATCTGTTATATAAAATGGTATGACAATTTTATTGTGAACAACATTAAAAATGCTGTAATTTTTGTCAATAGAGATATTTTTTATATTTATCCACCTTAAGCATGGAGTCTGTCCATCTGTCTGTAACACGCTTCGTGAATGGGTCTTGCTAGTACGAGTATTTTGTCTCATTCTCAGCGAAGAAAAATGTTTAAGCATATTTTAGGAGTATGTAAATCATTTGCTACAGGCCAAGAGTATAACACATCGAGGGAGTGACCGAAAACCCTAAGTATGTCCGGCGATATTCATTTTGGGCATTTCGAGCATTGCCCTTCTACGTGTATCTGTCTGTCTAGTGCACACTTTAATTTTAGTTACAGATTGACTTCATATTTGGAATGTGATAATATTTAGTTTTTTCTCTGGCCAAGTTCATTTTGTATACTGTGGAAATTCGATTCCTTTATGTTTGGCGAAAGCGTAACAAAAATACCTTGGAAAAAACACAATTTTCCGCTGAACAGTAAAACTCAGATGTTTTATGAAAAGTTCCTGCAAATGAACCAGAAGTATTCCTCACTTCTGATATTTCAACTCAAAAATAATCACACAAAGTAGTATATTTGCCATTGAATAACACCGGGCGACACGACTTCCCTCCCAAGAACGAGACTATATAGCTGTAAAAACATAAGCCAACAGTAGATAAACTGAACACTCAGTTTTGTATTTTGTAGTCGTTTGTCCTTTTTACAGAATTTTTAAAATGAAAAGGATAACATTTTTAAAATAATTTTCATTGCACTTACTACAATGTGATTTCATAAATCATGCTGTTCATTAACATTTTTGGAATAATTTTTTAATTTGTAGAGAAAGTGTAGCTATATACTGGGTTTTCCAATAAGAGTGATATGATTTCTGTGAAAAAACACAGAAAAGTTTTCTTTCAAAGGTTTTTTAGTTAATGTGAAGTTCAATCGATTCAATTAAGTTCTAAATACAACGTCATTCAAATGGCCTCCACGACTTCTTCTGCAGCAACGAATTCGATTAACCCAATTTTCAAGCACTTTTTCCACTAAATCAAGTCGTATTTCATGAATGGCACGTTCAATATTGACTTGTAAAGCTTGAAGAGAGTCTTGTTTATTTCGAACGACCAATGACTTCAAATAACCCCACAAAATATAGTCTAATAGTGTTAAATCACAACTTCTTGGAGGCCATTCAATATCACAATTTCTTCAAATAATGGAATCTCAAAACTTTTCTCGCAACAATTCAATTGTTTCAGTTGCTGTGATGGGCACGTAGCCACAATCGGTCAATGGCAAAAAGATAGCTCTTAACGAGAGCTCATGAGTGTCAAGGTAGTAGGTTGACTGGAAAGTGTTTATTTTTTTTTTGGATTTAAAAAAAATGGACTTAGCGTCATTTCAAATGTGAACGGAAAGTTTATTTTTACTCTAGCTCCTTAACGGTAAGTCGGATCGGAAATCGGTTAATGGCAAAAAGATAGCTCTTAAGGAGAGGTCGACTGGAAAGTGTTTTTTTTATTTAAAAAATGGGCTTAGCGCACGAAAGGTTACAATTGGAGAACGATTATTTTGATAATAAAACTTGTAGGGGATGAGACTCCATTAGTAATATTTAAGAATATAATTTAGGGTCAAAACCAGACGAGATGTCCAAGTCGTCCACAAAATAATATTCGTAGGGGAGCAGTCTCCAATATTAATAATTAGGAATAATATTTAGGGTCAAAGCCAGACGAAACGTCCAAGCTGTCCACTAAATATTATATTATTTATTGATTTTACACACGAGGCTTGAACAGACTGCAGAGCGCCAAATTCGCCAACGTGTATGGATTATTATGTTTTAGTTGTAATATTATTTATTCTTTATTATTTTTCATATTTTAAATGAAAAGACAGCGGGTAAACTTGTAAATAGAGCTGTTTATTGTCCAATTTCTAGACATAGAATGGCAAAATATGATGTGTGTTCTCTCCTTATATTATAATTTGGAAGATGAAACATAAGAGCAATTGAGTGATACATGTAATGAGTGGACATACAATTTTCCAAGACATTCCAATAATGATAATTGAGTGAACAAAAATAAATTAACTCAAATACAGTCGTGGTAATAAAATTAGGTCAAATAATTAACAAACAATTGGTATAAATGAGTATTTAGATTGTTGTAATTAAATAAAATTGGGTATTCAAATTTAAACATAATTAATAAAAATAAATAGGATTGATTCTCGATATAATTTAGAGCCATGTTTTAAAAGTAATATTTTTAGTTTATTGAATTAAGTGTATTGGACTTTGGTAATAATAGAAAGTTTATAATGCCGCCAGTTACAGCCTCCCCCTCTGCCTCATTGATCGTCTCGATGATGTGGCAGGACTTCAAGTATATTTGTGAGATTTCCTTGGTCGAAGAATTCTGTTGTTCTCGGCTTTGTAGTTTGTTGTTGGTGTATCAGGTTGTTGTGTACTCGTATATGTAGTTGTTGTATGGGGTTTGATAGAGGTATCATTTTCAATATAATTTGTTGTTGCAATTGTATTATCATTAGTAATCTTTGGACGACCTCGTCGTCTGAGGGGATATATTGGTTCATCAGAAGATCCACGGTATGGAGTTAAATCAGAGACGTGATGAGTTCCGAGAGGTGTATCAGGATTATCTTCCGCAGCTATTATAAAACAAGTACCCTTTTTCCCAATAATTTTGTAAGGACCATCACGACGAGGTATAAATTCGGATGTAATATTTTTGTCGGCGTTGCTTAATATATGAGTTGCCACCAGCACTTTATCGCCAATATTGAAATCTGGATGGGGTCTTCGCTTAGAATCTGCGATGATTTTGTTCCGATCTTGCATCTTTTCTTCATTGTCTTTTGCGTTTCTCAGCGTATCTGCTAGTCTGATCAAATGTGGGGTAATTTGAGGGATAAAGTTCTCCGATGTTATTATTGCTCGTAAATCATGTTGTACTTCTAGTGGACTCCGTAGTTCGCGACCAAAAGTTAGGTAAGCAGCTGTGTAACCTGTACTCTCACATTTCGAAGTGTTCATAGCAAAACGAATCGTAGGAAGTTTTAAACTCCATGTATTATGTTCTTTTCCAACGTAGATGGCCAATTGAGTTTTTAAATCTCGGTTTTTCCGTTCCACTGGATTTGATTCCGGGTGATAAACTGGCGTGAACGTTTGGATAATTCCCAGGCTGTATGTGAGCTTCTGCATAATTGCTGAAATAAATTGACACCCATTATCTGTGTGTATTCTTCTCGGAACGCCATATCGCAAAACAACTTCGTTTAAAATAATCAAGGAACAGTTTTCCGCTGTTGCCTCCATAAGGGCGAATAATTCGACCCAACGACTACAAATGTCCTCAATAACCAAAATCCATTGATGTCCTTGCGATGTGCGAGGTAGAGGTCCAACCAAATCTATTGCAATAACTTCGAAACGTTGATTACTCGATATTGTACGAAGCAAACCGGCAGGTTTTAAATTGGTTGATTTATAGCGTTGACATTCGTCGCATTTCTTAACATAGTTCGCAATTTCTGACCGCATACCTTGCCAGTAATAGTGTGGAGTGATACGGTTGGTAGTTCTTTCAACGCCATAATGTCCTGCCGTAGGATCATCGTGAAAGCGCCAAAAAATTTTTGAACGCATAGATTTTGGCACCACTAATTGGCCATTTTCAGAGTCCTGCTCTGAACAGTAACGGTATAATATTCCGTCCAACATAATGTAACCACGGTTAGTATATTTAGTGACATTTTCATCGTCACTTTCGAAAACCCTAATTATATTTTTAATGTCCTCATCTTTGAGTTGTTCTTTTCTTATTTCCGCCGCACCTTCTCGGGGCAAGTCAATAGATATTAAGAAACATTCACATTTTATATCAGCATGGGATTCTTCTGCACATGGTGGTCTGGACAATGTGTCTGCGACAACGTTTTGTCTTCCTGGCATATATCCGAATTTATTATTGAAGGACTGCAGTTCTAAAGCCCATCTGGCTAAACGTCCTGTAGGAGTTTTGAGGCTAAAAAGCCATTTTAGGGGTTGATGATCTGTTAAAACTGACACTTCAGATCCTTCGATGTAGCCACGAAACTTTTTCACAGCCCACACAACCGCTAGTGCCTCTCGCTCTGTCGTAGAGTAGTTTCTTTCAGCTGGTAGTAAGAGACGACTGGCATACTCTATTGGATGTTCCTCATCTTTCTCCCCCTGGAGTAGAACAGCTCCGAGCGCATAATTACTTGCATCGGTTTTAAGGAAAAATGGTTTCGTCTCATCAACCTGCTGTAGAATCGGCGGTGATGCTAATCGTGTTTTCAGTGTATTAAACGAATTATTTTCTTCCTCGGTCCATTTCCATTTAATGCATTTCTTTGTTAAATTTGACAATGGTTTTGAAATTTCTGCAAAATTTTGTATGAACCTTCGATACCACGAGCACGTTTTCAGAAATGATATTAACTGCTTTAGGTTTCGAGGATGTGGTCTCTGCAATAAAGCAGTTGTTTTTTCAGGATCGGGCTCTAAACCATCAACAGTTAAGACATGACCAAGATATTTTACTTGTGGTCTACAGAAATTGCATTTTTCACGGTTCAGTTGTAGATTAAATACCTTTATTCTTTCAAATGTTTTTCGCAAGTCATTAATGTGAGATTCAAAATCGGGTGAGCATATGATTATATCATCTAGATACGCTAGAATAGTAATTTCTGGAAGACCATTACGAAATTTGTCCACCAACCTTTGAAACGTAGCTGGGGCGTTTTTCAAGCCGAATGGCATTCTGTTAAAAATGTAAATGCCGAAAGGAGTTGTAAATGCAGTTTTGGCTTTATCTTTTTCAGACATTTTAATTTGCCAGTATCCTGATTTCAGATCGATTGTTGACATAAAAGATGATGTTTTTGCTGCATGTAACAAATCGTCCATTCTTGGAAGCGGATATTTGTCTGTTCTTGTTATTGCATTAAGTCGGCGATAATCGACGCAAAATCTTACTTCTCCGGTCTTTTTAGGGATTAGCACCACCGGAAATGCCCATGGTGATTCTCCTTCCTTGATAATCTTTTTGTCCAACATCACGGTTATCTCTTCTTTAAGTTTTTGCTTCATTTTTGGTGAAATTCGATATGGGGGACACGAGATTGGAGCATGGTCGCCAGTGTTAATATAATGTTCCACCTGTGGAATTGGTGACATATTTTCCTCGAAAACATCGTGTACCTCTGCCAGCAAATTTTCTAATGTTTGTTTTTCAAATTGATTTAGATTTGATCCTTCATAATCTCTTAGGGTGAAGTCGACCGCATTTAGCTCAATACAAGAATTTATATCATCTGCGGCTTTATCGAACATGACTCTTTTTAATGGTGGGAACAAATTCGAACCATTCGAGGTATAAGTATGCGAACCAACAGGAACGCAGTCCTCAAAAATCTTGTTTATACCACCGGGTGAATAATCATAGATCGACGCATTATTCGTATTTTCCGGAGTAGATCCACTTTCTTGACGTATGATATTTGAATTTTCAAATGACTTTAAAAAGTTGTCTACGGAATTATGTTCTATGATGTTCGTTTGAGTTAATGGTATGGCTTTAATTATCTTGGGTTCATTCATTTTAAATTCAAACGTTGTATTTGGGTCATCTTTGAAGTACCAAATCCTTTGGGCCAAATCCAGTACAATACCAGCCTGTTCAAGAAAATCTATGCCAATTAACGTGCGGTTATCTCTGGCATTTGGTAAACAAATGAAACGAATTCTTTTCAAACGTTTGCCAATCAGAATGTGAACGATTGTAGAGTAGACTGTTTGTTCTCGTGGAATATCATCTGCTAAAATGATTTCTGCCGAAACCTTTTGGAACTCGACCTCTTTTTCTTTCAACTTCTTAAATAGGGTATATCCAGCAACACTAGTGCGAGCGGCTGTGTCGAAGTAGGCTTCGCCGTTTAGTCCGCTAATATTTATGTTTACGGTGGGGACATTTCTGCCCACTATACTTGTGTGAACCGCATTGAAGTCAAGCTTTTCTGGACTATTTATTGGATTTCTTTTGTTGCAATGTGGGCAATTTGACCTGTAGTAACCGGTTGCTCCACATCCATAACAATTTAGAACCGTTTCTTGTGTTTTTGGAGGTACATTTCTTCCTGCCTCTGTTTTCCTGTAGCAGTTTTCCGACGTGTGGTTCTTCTTTCTGCAGTAAGAACAACGGAGTGGTACCTTATCGTATAATTCAACAGTTTTTGATTTAGGTTCTTTATTCTCGCCAATTAGAATCTCGATTTCTCTTGCCTTTTGCAGCAAGTCTTGAAAGGAATTAAGACTCTCTCTAGAAATCTTTTCTCTTATGGAATAGTTAAGTTGTGAGAAAATCAAATTAAGCATTGTACTTTCTGATAATTTATCTGACAACTGGGCAAATAATCGACGTTTCTTGCATATAAAGTTATCTGTAGATTCGTACGACTTTTGCTTTTCCTGATTGATTTCCGCAAATATTCTCCAGTCAGGCTTAGGAGGCGAAAATGCTTTTCTTAACAAATCTATGACCATATCAAAAGTGTTTGCTTCATTTTTAACACCTTGCCACCATGTCGAAGCGTATCCTTCAAGGAGAAGAGGCAAGCTAGTAAGAGCAAGACGGTCTGAAACATTTTGGGCGTCTTTGTATACTAAAATCGTGGCAATAAAATCATCAACCTTTGTAGTACTTCTACCACCATTAAAACGGGCACTACAGTTAGCGAAAGTAGTTTTGGGCTCTTGCCGCATGTTAAGTCCTCCCAGTAGATCCATAAATTGTCCTTGTGTCAACGTTATGTTCACAGAACTATTTGGAAGAACATTTGAAGCATTGCCATGCGAAACATTAGGCGTAGCACTTTGTGCGAAATTGGAAGAATTTTGAAATGTAGATGAATTTTGTATTGGATTTGATAAGATATCATTAAAGTCTGGTAATGCAGATAAAGACATTTGATTATTAATGCAGTTTTGATTCGTTGCAATTTGCTCGTCTCCAATGTTTCGGTTTGTATTTGCGTTCGGTACGACATTTGCGTTCGAGACGACATTAGCGTTCGGTACGACATTAGCGTTTTGTGAACTTTTAGGTGTATTACGTGGACTTCTGCGCATTTTTGGTCCAAATGGAATTTTTTTTAATCGTTAAAATTATATTCCGACGAAAAAGATCGAATATGATTTTGTATGAATCGTTCGTGTACCCACTGTATTCGGTTTCCACAGTGATATGCTAGTACATACATTCACGATCGATGAGAGTGATGAAAAAGATGTGAGAGTACTGATTCAAATACCTTCCAGTCTTGTGCTCTATCACTCAATACTAAGCAGAGAAAGAGAGTAACTCGTTTATTGATACGAGCAGAAATATTCTTCGCAGAAACGGAGCAGATTTATCACTCAACCAAATTTCTTCGACTCCCACGAAAGTACTGTTAACAACAACAACAACCAATATGCAGAACAAGAAACATCAAAGCAATGATTTTTTCCCCACAACAACAACAAAACTACACAATTCGGCAGCTCCAAGTACTCGTATGTTGATCTGTTGACTACACGTTAGAAACGAATATTCCAATTAGGCTCCAGAAAATGTGTACTGTGTCGGTGTTTTTATTATAGAAACAGGTATAGCTTCCAAAATTCCTTTAGCATGTAGGTTTTTTGTAGTTGGGCGCCAATGTAGGGGATGAGACTCCATTAGTAATATTTAAGAATATAATTTAGGGTCAAAACCAGACGAGATGTCCAAGTCGTCCACAAAATAATATTCGTAGGGGAGCAGTCTCCAATATTAATAATTAGGAATAATATTTAGGGTCAAAGCCAGACGAAACGTCCAAGCTGTCCACTAAATATTATATTATTTATTGATTTTATACACGAGGCTTGAACAGACTGCAGAGCGCCAAATTCGCCAACGTGTATGGATTATTATGTTTTAGTTGTAATATTATTTATTCTTTATTATTTTTCATATTTTAAATGAAAAGACAGCGGGTAAACTTGTAAATAGAGCTGTTTATTGTCCAATTTCTAGACATAGAATGGCAAAATATGATGTGTGTTCTCTCCTTATATTATAATTTGGAAGATGAAACATAAGAGCAATTGAGTGATACATGTAATGAGTGGACATACAATTTTCCAAGACATTTCAATAATGATAATTGAGTGAACAAAAATAAATTAACTCAAATACAGTCGTGGTAATAAAATTAGGTCAAATAATTAACAAACAATTGGTATAAATGAGTATTTAGATTGTTGTAATTAAATAAAATTGGGTATTCAAATTTAAACATAATTAATAAAAATAAATAGGATTGATTCTCGATATAATTTAGAGCCATGTTTTAAAAGTAATATTTTTAGTTTATTGAATTAAGTGTATTGGACTTTGGTAATAATAGAAAGTTTATAATGCCGCCTGTTACAAACTGTATAACTTGTAAACGTTGTTCTTGTGTATACCTCTCCATGATGAAATTATAGACACTACTGAATACAATGAAAAACAAATGACAGATCATGACAAATGGCCGAAACGTCACTTCAAAATCATATCATCCCTAAAGCCTGTATTACAGCCGGATTTATACCAATTCCTTTCTCATTACCTTTTCTGAAATAGCTAATTTTGTTTTCTACACAGAAAAGATAATGAGAAAAAAATCGGTGTATAAAGGGCTCTAATATACACCGATACGTAGGAAAGGATTGGGGAAAAAATTAATAATTTTTTTTTCAGATATAGGTTAGAAATCCATAAAATCTTTAAAAATCCATAAATCTTTAAAAATTAATATATCTCAATTATTTTGTTGTAATATGTACCAAAGATCTTAAATTATACAGAATGTACTGTTACACGCGAAAAAACAGTTTTCCGCGAACATTGTTTGAATTTTTTTTTTGTACAATATTAATTTTTTAATTGTGACAATTACAAAAATTTCGGGAAAATCGGTCCGAAATGCGCGGAAAACCTCACTCTATGAAGTCCTACTCGTTGAAATTTATATTCGTTCGTACCTGACAACTTACTCGCTCCGGGATGACATATCTTATTATTTATTATTTTTGATATGTACATACATCTTAGCACCAAAAAACTTATTCGAACATTATAATATTTGTAATAGAAAATCCCACAATTCCCAAAATAAATTAAAAAATCAAAAAAAAATATTTTTTAATTGTAGGGCTCAAAATTCTTTTTGACGTTTGGGGTGTAACGTATTACTACATATAAAAATGGTAAACGTATTCACATCCCTGCTTTGCGATTGTCAAAAATGTGGCTAGGTTTTGAAATTTTCGTAAAAAATTATGAAATTTAGAAAAGCTTGGCAACACTATTAACAAAACTTTTCGACTCGTTTTTTCCCAAAAATATTCTCCAGGAAATTCCGAATTTCTTTTTATATTTTCCCTATATCTCCAAAATACTACATATACCTTTTCGCAATAAAATAAAAAAATTACATATTTTTTTTAAATATTTTTTAAATAACCATAACTTTTGTCTCAGTGTGTACATCTGACGGAAATTTTTACATCGTATAGCAAATTTTGTTGTCAATTCACAAGAGTTAATATGTGAAAAATCGGTTTATGTTCTGCACTGATATTAAGAAAATGGTAGTAGAGCATGATCAGGGAAAAAATTAAAAAAATCAATATTCACATGCAAAAGGGAAATGTTATAATGCCTTAAATTATTTAAAAATTTATATTTTTCAATAAAATGTTCTGTAGTTTGTAGGTCTTGACAAATCGAAAGTAATTCGCAAATCATTATATTTGCAAAATTCTTTCGAACAATTCCCAAAATAATTTCGAAAATCACCAAATATGGGATTATTTTGGAATTCCCCTATATCTTCTATACAACATCTTACAACATATAAAAATTATACAGGTTTTTATTATTCTAGCTTTGCATTTTGAGAAAATATGGCCTACTTTTGAAATTTGTAAATAGGAGAAGTTTGGCTACAATACCAGAGAATATTTTTGACCCGTTTTTTCTTGAAGAACATTCTCTAGTAAGATATACTTTTATGTTCTACTTTTCTTTATGTTATACTTTTTATAAATAACTTCTTCTATAACTCCAAAATACTTTTTTCCGCAAAAAAATAACATGGCCGATCTAAACACCATCCTTACTTGTTAAACCGCAAGAGTTAAAAAAAAATCGGTTCTAGACACGAATTTCCATATATCGTGTTAGACCTGGTAATATGTCGGATCCGAAATATGGGTATCATGCATTCCATTCGTCATTTCTTTGCCTTCAACATAAATCGTTTCCAGCAACAATTACCTATCTCAAAAATAAAAATGTTCACAAGAGAGAAAATTAATTTCCGTACTCAAAACTTTTTCAAAGTTTTTAAGATTTATTTGCGGGAAAAGGTTATGAACAAATCTTTATAACACTATGCAACAAATGATCACTTTTTGAAAAATACACGGACTTGACAGTATAGGTTCGATTTTACTACATATCAAAGGGTAGTATAACCCTATACTCGGTTTGGCGAAATTGGTGACCAATTTATGGGCCTCCAAAGTTTCTGAAAATCAGTGGGCCCCTAGAAAAAGGTGTCATCAGCTTTTCTCCAACAACTAATTCAGACTTGGTGACACCGCTTTACTATATTTGGCAATAATGAAGCAAAGAATATGCTAAACAAAGTTTCTTAAAATTTTTTGCGAAAAAATATTCTACAAAAATGGGGCCAAAAATTGCAGTTATGTGGGGGAGCTAGAGGGATAATATGTTCCACAAAAATATTGGCCTTAATATTTTCTATAAAGTGCTGAACATACCCTATACCAAAAAAAATATTTTTGTTACATAATAGTGAAATACTACAATTTTTGGGGTACAATGTGGTTTTTTGAGCTATTTAGGGTACCTAGACACGTTCAGATTGTATTAATATGTTCACAAAATTACGAGTCCCTGAAAGTTATGCTGAAAAAAGTGAAAAAAATTATTTTTTTCCTACACTTTTTCAAAAAAAAGTACAGAAAAAAATATTTTTTCGCAAAAAATTTTAAGAAACTTTGTTCAGCATATTCATAGCTACATTATTGCCAAACATAGTTAAGCGGAATCACCAAGTCTGAATTAGTTGTTGGACAAAAGCTGATGACACCTTTTTCGAGGGTCCTCACTGATTTTCAGAAACTTTGGAGACCCATAAAAAAAATTGGTCTCCAATGTCGCCAAACCGAGTATAGGGTTATACTACGCTTTGATAGTAGAATCGAACCTATACTGTCAAGTCGGTGTAGTTTTTTCACTGTTGCACAGTGTAATTCACCAATTTAAAAAAAATAATTTCGGACTTTTCACAAATAGTACGTCTCGTACATAAGTAACACTGGTTTCTTATGCCAATATTGTGGAAACAAATTATAATATGACTTATTTACACATTTTTTATTATGTGTTTTAGTCTTTTGGGTTCTTTTCTCAGACGAATGGAGCTTCCGGAATTCATACCAATTTTTTGTCTATTTAAAAATAAAACATCTGGAGAATATTCTTGTTTCCAGCAGATGCAATTTACTGCGGATTAAGACATTAATACAATTATTTAATGAGATTTAATTTCATTTTTTTGACAACAAATAATTAGCGTTTTATTAACTCAAATATGATGCCGTTAAAGGCAATTATATTACGGAAGAGTATTAGGAATGCGGTTATCCTCAGACATCGCCTCAATCTGGATTAGAGGCGATGGATGTGTCAATAATGTCAATATACTTCTAAAAAATCAAATAACATTTGTCAGTCAAAGCAATAGCCTCTTCAACGAAATTATAAATCGATCCAGTTAAGCCAGTTCTTAACGATGAAATAAAACGAAATCTATAAATTGTCATAAATTAAACGTTTTTTTGCTCTAATGAAATAACTCGATTACTGTCAGCACACTTTTGTGTGCACCGGGGGTTGTCTTTCTTTACAATTATTTACGAGCGTATAAACTGCTCGGCAATTGCCAAAATTGTGATTAACGACTCATTAATTTTGTGTTTTTATTTCTGATTTGTGAGCGATTTAATTTTGTGGTTAAGAAATGAAATTAAAACGAAATACAATCCAATCAGCGCGAAACACAGGTGCTTTCACATACACCGCAAGGTCAAACGAGAGGGTAGAATGAAAGAATTAACTAACGGTCGGCCGGTCATTCGGCCCGTCTGATGATCCTATGACATAGTCGTTTTCTGGCAAAATTTGTTTATTTATTTAAATAATATGTTATAATCAGAATTCATTAGTAGACTAATTCGAGTCGAAATTTGTTTTATTATCATTTTAATGGCCACATAATTTCAATATGATTATGATCTTAATACTGAGTGTCACATTTAATGGTCCCCCAAACAAAACTCCTCAAGTGGATTGAAATCGAATTTGCATTGACTCGATTCGAGTTGAAACGAAAAATCATTCGAAACATGAATAACATGAACTACAGCGATCACATAACGAAACGAGCAGCCCAACAAAATCAGTTAATTCGAGCATTAATGATAAATTATGATCATATAGAAAGTAAGCAAAAAAAAACAAGCAAAAGCTGTCGTTTTGAAAAACGTTAGCAATAACAAATCTACATACACGCCTCCAACACGGACTTTGTGTGGTAGACGGGAGGGATGGAATGGGATGGGAAGGGACCCAAAACATGTCGTCTCCGCATCTAAATGAACTTCAAGAAAAAAACAATCTTAAATGTCCACATCGATTAGAGAACATTAGCTGGCAACAGTATCAGGTTCATCCAGTTTTAGAAAATCAATCGGATCATAATTATTTAATGCTAAATACGAGTATTTTTATGCAATTTATCGTTTATTCCATTTTTAATGGGATTGGGATTGTTTATAATTTATTAATTTTCTTTGGTTTTCTTAAAGAAACTCACAAATTTGTTTGTTTGTTTTTTTTTTCCAGATGAAAAGGGGATTGTTATGGGTGAGTTCGGTTTCATAACCGCTGATGGTATTTACCATGTGACAGTCTATGCGACCGATGAGCAGGGGAGATTTCGTATATTGGCTATGAAGAATTATCCCTATGAATCGCCGCCAAGTAAGTTTTAGTATTTGTAAAATAAGCATGCCTTTTTTGCCTTGCTTTAACTCTATCCATTTCATTCTTTCATTCCTACATATTTTTGACTATCCCTCATATCTCCTATCCCTCATTCCCAATCCTTACTTTGATCCTTCCATTCCTTCCATTCCTTCCATTCCTTCCATTCCTTCCATTCCTTCCATTCCTTCCATTCCTTCCATTCCTTCCATTCCTTCCATTCCTTCCATTCCTTCCATTCCTTCCATTCCTTCCATTCCTTCCATTCCTTCCATTCCTTCCATTCCTTCCATTCCTTCCATTCCTTCCATTCCTTCCATTCCTTCCATTCCTTCCATTCCTTCCATTCCTTCCATTCCTTCCATTCCTTCCATTCCTTCCATTCCTTCCATTCCTTCCATTCCTTCCATTCCTTCCATTCCTTCCATTCCTTCCATTCCTTCCATTCCTTCCATTCCTTCCATTCCTTCCATTCCTTCCATTCCTTCCATTCCTTCCATTCCTTCCATTCCTTCCATTCCTTCCATTCCTTCCATTCCTTCCATTCCTTCCATTCCTTCCATTCCTTCCATTCCTTCCATTCCTTCCATTCCTTCCATTCCTTCCATTCCTTCCATTCCTTCCATTCCTTCCATTCCTTCCATTCCTTCCATTCCTTCCATTCCTTCCATTCCTTCCATTCCTTCCATTCCTTCCATTCCTTCCATTCCTTCCATTCCTTCCATTCCTTCCATTCCTTCCATTCCTTCCATTCCTTCCATTCCTTCCATTCCTTCCATTCCTTCCATTCCTTCCATTCCTTCCATTCCTTCCATTCCTTCCATTCCTTCCATTCCTTCCATTCCTTCCATTCCTTCCATTCCTTCCATTCCTTCCATTCCTTCCATTCCTTCCATTCCTTCCTTTCCTTCCTTTCCTTCCATTCCTTCCATTCCTTCCATTCCATTCCATTCCATTCCATTCCATTCCATTCCATTCCATTCCATTCCATTCCATTCCATTCCATTCCATTCCATTCCATTCCTTCCTTCCTTCAGTCATACCCTTCCTTTCGATCCGTTACTTTTGTTTCTTCCAATTCATTCTTTCCTATTACTCATTTGCTCCTATCCATCTCTTATTAGTTACCACATTTCCTACCCCCACTTTTCATATTCCTTCCAGTTCTGCATAATAGAACTCTTGTTCTTACCTTTCATTCCTTGATTGGTACCATAACCAAACCTTCTCGACTTCTATAAAATAGTTTCATTAAATAAGAAAAAATAATGTATTTAAAATCTCCTTGAAATATCCATAGAAACTGTAGAGATAATGGTAGAACCCAAAGTTGCTCCAACCACCACAACTACCACAACAGTAAGACCAAAAATCGAGATTCCTCGACAGAACTTTTACCAAGAGGCCTGCTCCGGCTGTTTCCTAAGCGAAGGTGACAGAGAAGCGAAACTCAACGGAGAAACGCCAAAATCCGGAATTAGAACATTATCTAAAGTTCTACCTAATCCACCATCACCCAAGGCTACGAACGCTGTAGCGAAACCCAAATCGCCTGCAGGTAAACCTACAACAGGTAAGATTAATTAGAGAATGATAGTATCTACATCACATCCAAACGTTTCGATTTACACATCCATATACATACACCGAATATAATATTTGGAGATAAACTTTTGATCCGAAACTTCACGACTTTCAAAGTAACAAAACTTGACTAACTGCAATGACAGCGTTGGATACTACCAACTAAATAGAACGGGAACCCAATATCACATCAAATGCTCAATGCTTAAAAAAATTAACACTCGGTTTTGTTGTCGGGTATGACATTTTACTGGAC
This sequence comes from Eudasyphora cyanicolor, assembly GCA_963930755.1. Classification (NCBI taxonomy): domain Eukaryota; kingdom Metazoa; phylum Arthropoda; class Insecta; order Diptera; family Muscidae; genus Eudasyphora; species Eudasyphora cyanicolor. The sequence continues at coordinate 269,950,652 of OZ005735.1, forward strand.
ATCGAATAGCGGCAATAGCAGTATATTCAAATGAATTTGAATATATTAATAGCTCATAAGGGATTTTAAAAGTACTGAAAGAATTAACATTTCTTTGGTCACCGCTATACTACCCAAAATTGCTTTTCCCGCTATACTACCCAAAATTGCTATACTACCAAAAATCACTCAAAGTGAAATTGCATCCATTAAAGATCAGAATGTGTATCATAATTTGAAGACTCATACCTCGTTTCAAGTACTGAATGAGTGAAAATGGCTTTGGTCACTGCTACGCTGACCACAGTCTCAGAATATAAATTGACTACGATCGATAAGTTTCCACAGTAAGTCGTGAACGATATATTTTGGAAAAGATTCAGAAAATTGAAAACGCGGCTTTATGTCCAAGTTGACCTCAGGCTGGACATTGATTAGTTATTTTCGCATCTCCTTTGAGGACAGGGTGTTCATATACATTTTTATATTTTTAGCTCTAAAAGAACTTTGAAAATCTGTAAAATAATGACAATTTTTTTTGGCCTCTGCTACACTGACCACAGTCAGAGAATTCAAAACTATTTTTCGCGCATATATTTTGCATTTATGTATAGTACTTCATATTGAAAAATTTTTGACTTTGTGTCACATAAGAGGCTTCTAAAAGGACAAAAATAATACTCATGTTTTTAATAGCGCTTGAACGGACCACAGGCCGAAAAATTACTACGCGAGCAGCCAGTGGGTTATACAACACTGATGTTTATGCGTATGAAAAATTTCTAGGTCTAACAGGAGCCCTAGCGGTCAAGAGGTCTAAAATCACTTGGCGGAAAATCGAAAATCAAAGTAGCCTATGGCACTTCCCAGACATTTGTCTATCTGTCCACCAAGTTTGAAGAGAATCGTTTCAGCCGTTTAGACGTGATGGTGGAAGAAACAAACAAACAGACAATCGATTATATATGTATTATTAGTATGATAACATCAACAAGAATTATTAAGAACTTCTGTCACCTCAAATCCAAAGAAAAATCTCGCCAAGTAATGTATTTTCAAACACCGCACAGTGGCGCCCGTAGAGCAAACGAGGTTGCAAAAATCAAAATTTTCATGTGCGCCGACGAAGTTTTGAATAAATCCATGTTATAGGAAACTTTTCAACGATTTCAAATATGCTACTCTTAATAATATCACATTTTTAGTTTAGAAGATATAACCGTTAAAAGTTGACCGACTTTCGGTTTTCAAAAAAACACACAATTTTTAGTCAGTTTAGCCGTTTTTTCACTATTTTTCAACTTTGACGGAAAATAAAAAAAATCTATATTTTGCTATATTTGCCATATTTTCAAAATATGTTCTTTGATTATTCCTTTACATAATCCCAAAGGTTTCATTTGCCTCTAGGCGCCCCTTTGGCTTCTAGAGGTGAAAAAGGTAAAAAAGACGTGGTTCTTGATTGGCAAAAATCAAATCATTAACCCTTCGTCATACACATGTTTCTATAGTCACATTCGTAACACATGGGTCAGGCCAGACCAACTGTGTATTCATTTTGTAAAACAATAAAAACAACTCGCGTAAACTTCTGTAACTGGCACTCATGATAGAATTATTGGGAAAATTAGCTGTACGGACAGCATGGGATGCCATCATTTCCAACATGAAAACCCTTTTTTGTCTGAATTCGTGGAAAGAACTAACAATTCTTGGAAAAACAAAATTACGTGATAAAATGGACGCAACAATTGTCATCCAGTCCACACGCATTCGTATTTTTAGAACAAAACATGCCTTAGGGAGATGCTTCGTGTACCTGTACACGATGTGATTGGTCACCCGCCCTGTAGTTAGGCAGGTAGGCCAGCACTCCACACCACGCACAGTCCAACCCCGTTAAGACTCCGCCCACAAGAACCCAAGCGCACACTGGAAAATTCTACCTAATTTACCTGTGACCAAAACGTGGTGGTAAAAACTTGCGTCATGCACAGCTACTATATAAGTGTAAATACTTAGCGTGGTTTCAACAAACCTGATTGTGCTACTATTGACCAACCATCTAACCGCGAGTTATTGAAAACATGGCGTTGAACAATTTAAAAATATATATCAACCACACCACGGAAGCTGCTTATACGGAAATATTGAGAGAAGCGAAATTATAAAAAACATATTTTTATCTGATATATGCAAATATTAAGGCAAAATGGGTGAAATCTAATCGAACCATTCAGAAATTCAACTCCAAATACGAGGACTGGCTTAATGAAGACAGTATCCTGGATATATTGGCAGTAGATAAACCCACCACATCAACCAGAGGAGCAAAAGGAAGGCCAAAAAAAGTATTGAGGAGTGTTCAATTTTCACAAGAAAGAGGAAACTTGCCGATGCCACCAATGACTTGACCACGAAGCATTTATCGGAGGCGCTGTCTATTAAATATACAAAGGATAGTGAAAGAGTGAGGTCGCAGATTACAAAATCTGTTGCTGATGCAAGCCCACTGCGACTAAAAAGGATTAAGGAAAGCACTCCCACGCCCACACACGCACACATTAAAAAGTATGGTTCCGAAGAAGCCTTGGCCTTGTTTATGGACTTACAAGTTTCCAAAGAAAAATATGAGATACTACGGGCATCCGCGATGCGACACGGGGCTGACGTTTTACCAGGATACAAGCATATTACGCAAGCCAAAATAAATTCACGACCACTGCATACGGAGTTTACGGAAGTCTCTGTGAAAGCCAATCTGCAGGATCTCATGGTCCATACAGCAAAACGGTTGTTGGAGAGTCTTCCTGAAAATGAGGTGAAAATTCTTCCTGAGAAACTAACATTGATCAGCAAATGGGGCTGCGATGGATCATCCGGACAAAGCGTTTATAAGCAAAGGATATCTTCCGATGACGCTACAATATCGGACCGAAGAACAAATAAGCAAGATTAAGCCTACAAAGCTGCAAATTGGAGAAGGAAAATATATTGAATGCAATTACGAGTTCCACCTGACCATGGTTGACGGAAAATTCGTAAACGAACTGACAGGAACAACCTCAACATTGTCATGCCCGATTTGCAAAAAGAGTCAGAAGAACTTTGGTAATTTAAACGATTCTACAAACGAGGAGAATTACGAATATGGAATGTCACCATTGCACGCAAGGATAAGGTGTATGGAGTTCGTGCTAAAACTGGCGTATACCCTACCACAAGAGGAGGAAAACTTCGATGAAAATACATCAATAAAGGATAAGGAAAAGATCAGAAAGAAGCAAATACAGGATGTTTTTTTTAAAACAAGTTGGACTAAAAGTAGAATGTCCCAAGCACGGCTACGGTAACTCAAACGATGGAAACACTTCTAGGAGATTTTTTGAAAATGATGAGGCAGTAACTAGAATCACTGGAATTGACAATCAAATTGTGAAAAGATTGGGAACAATCTTGAATGTTTTAAACTGCAAAGAAAATGACAATTCTACAAAATATGGAGAATATGCATCGAAAACTGCATCTCTTTTAGCAGAAATGTATCCACAGAAGAAGTTGACCCCGACCGTCCATAAAATATTGGCGCATGGCAAAGATATAATTGAGTACCAGTCTTTGCCAATTGGAGAGCTTTCTGAAGAAGCACAGGAGTCTCTTAACAAATTTTATAAAAAAAATATAGATTGCAGAACACATTCAAAGCATCAAGAGTAAGGCAAAATGAGGACCTCTTCAACATGTTGGCAGCATCTTCCGATCCACTTTTTTCTTCGCTGCGGCATGTGAAGTTACGAATAGAGTTAGAAAATAATTATAGTTTATAAATGATTAGTCTTTTAGATATACCTTCTCCTACGAATTGTGATGAATATTTTACAGAAAATTGAAAAAATAAATTTAAAAAAGAAGTATTTTTTTTTAATTTGTTGGGTAATAATTTAAAACATAAAACCCTAAAGAAAAAAAAATAAAAACAATCTAAAAATGTAAAAATAATTTTTTTTAGTTACCATAAAATTGATTTTTCTACAAATTTTAACTTTGATAACCCATAAGTAGGCCCCTACAAAGCGTAGCACCCTTTCCGAACGCTCATTTCATAGGCTGAACAGTTATCTATCATATGCTGTTTAAACTGTTCAATTATCTTATTCGGTTCAAAAGATATGATTTTTGCAACGAAAAAACTCAAATGGCGCCACTGTGCACCGCTTGAACGAGAAACCAAATGGAAATCGTTACGCACAAATATATACATATACATATACATCTCGTCAATTTATATGCGTGTGTGTTGGTTGTTGCTTCAGCCAAAATCAGCCATTTTAATGAGAGTGGTTGAGAGGGTAATGTTATTGTGATCTATAATTGTTTTAGCCACTCAGAGATTAAAGTAAGCTTTTTCTACTCACTTTAAGCCATATTAGGCTTAATTTTCCTTTTAAAGAAATGTTTACTTGAGTTCAAGAATTATATACTTATGTACTTATTATTGTAAGTCTTTCAGCGCTTGATTTTTCAAATGTAAGCCATTTTATACTTGTTTTAAGTACGAAAGTAGTTCAACTTTTAAGAGCGATTTCGGCCTAAAATAGGAATTTTTACTTGAATTTAGTATGTCATTTTTCTTTCTGTGTATTCAACAATATGAAATAAATTATTTTGTAAGGTTTTCAAAGTGTCCTTTCTAAAGGATCTTACGCAGAAAGAACATTTCACAATCTAAGAAATTTTAAATAACTCTTTCCTTGAACGTTTTTCTTCAAATTAAAACAAGAAAAAATGTTTATCCAAATTTTTTGGCTCCCATTATCAGTCTTTCATTGGTTCACATCATAATTATTACCGCAAACTAACTAATTCCATATTCTAGCATTTTAAATTTCGAAATTGCCATAAGTTATCTTAAGTCAACGTGATTAGCAAAAGTGAGAAACATGAATCGGAATAGATCTTTTCACCTTACTGCGAATATCGTTGGTTCTGACTCATTTTTGGCTCAAAAAGAGAACATTTTTTTCTAAAGATCCGTTTGGAAAAATAAAATAATAACTCCCGTTCTATTAGTGATATTTACCCCTTATTTTTATCTGATTGAAAGTGTAACTCTGAATACTCATAAAGCAACTTAAAACTACCTTCGGTCATTAGTAAATCTCCTGATGACACATACACACACACACACACGTTCAACATTTCATCATTCACACCCAACATCAGAATCAAACAACAAAATACCCAACAACTCCCTTTCACAGGATTTAATAAACCAGCTACACCAACCATAAAGCCAAAAATATTTACAAATACCAACACAGCTGCCACCACAGCCATTCGTAAAGTAGTGGCCAAACCCAAACCAACACAAACAAAAGCACTTGGTAAGGACACAAACCAAAAACGCACATCCGGATATTTCCGCTATAGTTTGTGTCAAGGATAATAGCTTTCACTTAATTTTTCTTTCTCAGGCACTAAACCACAGGGACAGCAGACGCCAGCAGTGAAGACACCATCCTTGCAAGGCGGCCTCATGGATATGATTGTAAATAAGGTGTTGCCAGCGGTAATGGGTACCAAGGGTGTTGTAGCTAAGACACCAACCATTAATAATGGTAAGTTCGCTATAAAACCACCCCATTTCCAGAAACAATATTATAGCATTCCCTAACGCAGCGCCATCTGGTAAAACACCACCGAAATCCTTTACACCAACTGGAAGCGCTGGAAGTAACGCAGTTGCCGTTTCCAAACCAGGAAATTCCAATTTCAACCCCAAATCACCGGCTTCAGCTGTCGGCGGCGATGGAGATTTGTATCGTTTCAAATACATTTTGGACTATCACGGTCATACGGAGACTGGAAAGAGCAATGGCAACAAGGAGGGCAATTACTATGCCATTGGTGATGACGACGTTGAACGCACCATCACGTATGTGGCTAATGAAAATGGTTACCAGCCACGCATCAGCTGGCGCAGGTTGCCCAAGAAGGAGAGTCGACCACAGGAGAACACCTTAAAGGAGTATGAATTCGTTTGGTTCAACAAAAATTGATGAGTGAATCGAAGGAAGGCAAAGGCGACAGAATCGAAACCGACCCAAAGGACTAGACAAATCAATCATTCGCGCACACACAACCAACCAATCATACGATAGCATTCATCCCGAGGAAGCTGTGTTCATAACTTTTTACAACGATTTTTTATACATATATACACATGTTTTATGTTTTATTTAATTTTATTATTTTTAGTGTTGTTTTAGTCGTTAGAAATTAAATTATTTTGAAATATATAAACAACAAAAAATTACACAAAAAAATCAATTCAAATTCTAAGAAAATGTAATAAAACAAATGTAAGTTAATATTGGCAAAATATTGACTTTTCACTTGGGTGGATTTGTGAATATCTCCTAGGATTATTAGAATAATTGTCCACGAATTAAAGTGATTGCAGTAAGCAATTATGTTCTACCCTGAAATATTTGAATTTGGGGAAGCGTCTGTCAAATCTCAGGCTTGTCATTCAGTCACTGATGCCAAAACATCATCTCAATTTAGCGATTTAGCATCGCGTCCTAATGATAAAAATTTATTATCAAAATGAGTGTTCTTTAGTGAAACGGTCTTTGTTTAATTCACTAACTCCCACCTCCAACTAGCCAAATATCATTGGGATCAGTTTCGATAGTCTATTCAGATCTATTGCTCAAGCCGCAGCTATCTGCGATAAGTTAAAAATTAACGGAAGGTTTTTATATTCATTGTCCAATCTTCATAAGCTTGGACTTATTGCGCTTTATATTTATATAAATTGAATTATAAATTTACAACTTTTAAAATTAACTACCTTGAATTATTAAAATAGCATAAGTCGATTATAAGATCAGTTCAATTGTTCCTATTGTGAATTGTAAAACTATTAATTATCGGAAAGATACAAAAGAAAATGTAAAAGATGAATTTTCTTCCGAGGTTTGCGTAGGCAAACTCGGCCACTTTTCCCACAACTCGCTTTTGGTAAGCATCTCCGCTAACTCAATAAAACACTCAGAATCTGCACTAAAATCTGTATATTCTTTCTTGTATGTCTGTCTGTCTTCGACTTCTATAAATTCACTTGGCAAATAATTTCTCATATAATGAGAAATTGTGCAAGTCATTTGAATTTAATTTATCTCTTTTGAAGATCTGGAGTTACACTCAGTCTCATCTATAATAAAAGAGAACTTACAGTCCACACTACAAAGAATCACTTGCTGACGTCCAAATTCCCAACTCTTGATTCAGCAGCGCTTCATATCTCAAGTCAGCCGTTAATTTCTTCATGGTCCATTCGCCGAGAGAAAGAGCTACGCAACGATGATCAATGTCAAGAGAGGACATGAGGTAACACCATTTATGCAAGGAAGAAGTAACATTAGTCATATTCGGTATCGGTAAGCCAAAAAAGCAGAATTCGGATCGCGGAATAAAAATGTTGTATTACAACAAATATGACAAAGTTAATTATTATTATTTATTACATACTTGCTTATTTATTCTATTCAAAAATTGGTGATTATATAACTTAAACAAAAAAAAATTACGGAAAAAAACTAAAAATCTCTCTATGTTCATAAATTCAACATTAAAAATTAACAAAAATAAGCAGTCGTCCGTCCGTAAAAATCAGTTCTGAGGCAAAATTTTGGTGACGTGTTACAAAAATTATCATTAGTTGTTCATAATAATTATGAACAAATTATATTGAGGTAAATTTTTAATTAAAAATTTCACAATTAAGCATACTAAATGGGTAGTAAAGATAAGAAGTGATACTTCAAATATTAGAATGACAAAATAAATCCCTAAAAATTTGGGCAGTCTTTCGCAGCGTCAATGTGTACGATAAGTATACACCTCCCTCATAAAAAATTTACTTTCGATTTCGTTTAGAAACAAAAAAGTGTTCAAAAGATAATTATTAAAACAAGATATTTTAAACTCCACCACTAAAGCTTTCAAAAGCCAAATCGTACAAAGAAAGAAAATATGAAAACAATTTTATAATCCATCACAATTTTTGGCATGTACATAGAGAGCAATTGTTATAAGAGATTTATATCACGTATTTAAATTACTCTTATTTCAAAAGAGAAATCATTTACGATACTTTGAAATACATACACATACATACATATTCTCTTTTCAATATTATACTCAAAAAACAAGAAAAGTGATAATTTTGGTTTGTTTGAAACAAAAATCAAGAGAACAACACAGCTGTATATGGAATCCCGTAATATTGAGAATGACAAAAGATAGATTATCATCCACCAAACAGAAATTTTAGAATTTGCAAAATATACCAGAACATTAAACGCAAACAATATCTACAATTAATAATCTATGCACATACACTCCGCTAAATAAATCTATGATCACGTGAATAAAATATCAAAGTTCATGTTTACAAAATAATATGCACAAAAATACAAATTATTGGTTGTAATACCAAAATTTATCGGAATATATTCAATTTAATGAAATATAAATTTTATATGTACCTCATTTGAGGTGAATTGATACACTTATTTATAATCATTAAAACATCTTCAAAAAACAAACACATATTAAAAATTTTAATTTATACCACTCAAGGAAATATATCGATGATTTATGCTTAGTGCGATATATCTTCAAGCTATATTTGTTAATACAGATTTCGCAACAAAACAATTAATATTACCATTTTAAACACACACTACAGATTCGAATGAATTGTTTGTCTGATTCTGTTTATTTTATATTGCAATTTCGTTGAATCAAAAGGTTTACAATCAACCTAAGGCTACACTTTCAAAAGTGTTTAGTCCCGCTAACCTATTTGAAGGCAGAGAACTATTTCTCATCCTTATCTTTTTTGCCGTATTGATTTTTTAACAAAGTGATCAATATTTTCATTTTTTTAACTCCCACTATCAGATGTGATTACATTTCCTGCTTGATTCTGGTATTTTTTTTTATTTTTACTGTTTACTTAGCACAATTGAAAGGTTTTCAATAATTTAAGTCTACACTTTCAAGTGTTTAGTACTCATCTACATATACTCGTATGATTTAAGGGCCGAGAACTATTTCTCATCCTCATCTTTTCCAAACAAATAAAGGCAATTAAAATTGCTAAGAAATAATTATCGTTGTGATATTTTCCAGCCAAAATAAAGGCAATTGAAATTGCAAATAACTATTTCTAGTCGAGATTTTTTCGAGTCACATAAAGACAATTGAAATTGCAAGGAAATCCTATCACGTTCCAGATAGAAAATTTTTATAAATCCCTCTATCTTTCGTGCAATAAAATGCAATCGGAATCTTCTTCTACTCAGCCCACTGGAACAGGTGGAACTGTTTCAAAACCCTCGTTAATTCACGAGACATTTCTTTTCGATTGTGACCATCTGATAAATTTTTGTAGTAAGTTTGAGAAGTGTGACATCACTGATCAAACTGACTCAATTCTTGAAATCAAGTTAGAAGATTTGGAACATAGGTGGAAGAAACTTCAAGTTGATTACGAGAATCTCATGATATCTCCCGAGTGTTCCAATACAAAAGATTTCAAGGAAAACGCTAAACTCAACTTTAATGTCTGTTCCGAAGCTTATTATGAGACGTGTTCCCAAATTTTAGATGTTCTTCGAATATCAAATGGACCTTTAGCTCGCAATAGTTTTGCAAGACAAAGTATTGCAACTGTATCCCAAAACCAGTCTCTACCCCACATGTCTCAAATCCCACCTAATTCCGAGATTACTGATAGTTACATAAAGGTACCCCCATGTGACACAGAAATCTTTAAAGGAGGATATGAAGAATGGCCATCGTTTCGTGACATGTTCACGGCCGTCTACGTGAACCACCCAAAGCTCTCCCGTGCCCAAAAGCTCTACCACTTGCGAAATAAAACAAGAGGTAGTGCAGGTGCCATTGTAAAAAGATTCTCACTTTGTGATGATAACTTTGACCTTGCCTGGAATGCTTTAAAAACACGTTACGAAAACAAACGTGTTTTAGTGGATAATCAGCTCAAAATTCTTTTTAACATTCCCGTTGCTACTGTGGAAACTAGCGAATCCCTTCAAAGGATTCATTCCACAGTAAATGACAGTATTAGCACTCTTAAAACACTCGAAGTCAAGATAGAAAGCTGGGATCCGCTTCTCATATATCTCATATCCACAAAATTGCCCGATGAGACTCTTTCCCTTTGGGAACAATCTCTGAAATCTCATAGAGATTTACCTACATGGTCCCAAATGGATGAATTTCTCATAAACCGCTTTGAAGTCGTGGAACGTATATCCAGTATACGTGTTACCAAAAATCGACACAGCCTTCCTGCTTCCACTACAGGTCAATCACAAGGCAAAATACAAACATATTCATCGCAAGAAAGATTAAATAACTCTTGCCCACTTTGCAAAAGTAACCACAGCATTAGAATATGCCCAGAGTTTCGCAGATTCTCCATTCAAGAACGTATAGGTTTTTTCTATTTAAAAACAAAATCTGTAATAATTGTCTCTCTGAATCTCACGTAAAATCCAAATGCAAAAGCAAGAGTACATGCATCGCGTGTAAAAAACAACACCACACGTTGTTACACTTAAAATCAAACGGTTCTACGTCTAACAATGAAACTCCAAAGACTCATTCCGTCAAATACTCGTCCAACCCAAATACCTCCAAGGAGGAACCAGTTCGCAAGTTTGAAACCGAAAAACCGTCTACATCTCAAGCGCAATCATCTCAAGTTCAAGCTAACTTTTCTTTTAATAGTGACACAATTTTATTGCGCACTGCCCTTGTTCAAATTGAACACGAAGGTGAACTTTTTGTAGTCAGAGCACTGATTGATCCTGGTTCTCAAAGGACATTCATCTCTGAACGTATTCGAAATAGACTCCAGATACCTTACTCTAGATCACACTTTGAGATAATCGGTATTGGAGGCAAAACTCAATCGGCCGACAAAGAATGTAATCTAGTTTTAAGGTCTCCAAAACGTACTTTCAAATGCTCTATAAATGCAATTGTTTTACCAAAATTAACAAAGCGGTTACCATCCGCTTCGTTTAAGATTCCCAACCCAACAGACCTCCAAGAGCTCGAGTTAGCTGATCCTCATTTCAATAAATCATCTAACATTGACATAATCTTTGGAAATGATTCCGCATCTGCTTACAACAACGCATCTGCTTACAACACCGTTTTCGGATGGGTTCTTTGCGGTCCTGTAAAGGCAGATACGGTCCACACATTTTCTACGAATGTTGTACCTTCTGAAAACGATAATCTCAATGAAATTCTTCGGAAATTTTGGGAATCAGAGGAAATTCCTAGTATCCCCTCAATCCCTCCTGAAGATAAATACTGCGAAGAATTATATTCAAAAACTACCACCCGTCAGTCCGACGGACGTTATGTTGTTAGGTTGCCCTTTAAAGTAGAATTTCCCGACACAATTTATCTTGGTTCCTCGCGGTTCATCGCTCTCGGCCAGTATACGCGTATGGATAAAGCTTTGTCCAAAGATGAAGCTCTCCAGGCGGAATATAACTCAGTACTCAATGAGTACATTACGATGAATCACATGGAAGAAATTTCTTCGAATGAAAAAGTAACTGATGGGAAGTACAGCTCATTTTATCTCCCTCATCACGCAGTTGTTCGACCTGAACACAAGTCCACGAAGGTGCGAATTGTATTCAACGCTTCTCGCAAATCTAAATCAGGATATTCCCTCAACGATGTACTCCTGACTGGTCCAACCCTCCAGACAGACTTAATATCCACCATTCTCAATTGGAGGAAGTATAAATATGTTTATGGCGGGGACATACAAAAAATGTACCGCCAGATTATTCTCCACCCTAATGATAGAGAATTCCAAAGAATTCTCTTTCAACGTTATCCCAATGGTCCCATAAAGGACTATCAATTAAACACGGTTACTTTTGGTCTAAATTGTGCACCATTTCTGGCCATCAGAACCCTCCTGCAGCTAGCCTCAGACTCAGAAGATCAATATCCAGAAGTCGCTCAGATATTACGGAAAGAAACATACGTCAACGATATTCTTTCTGGTGGATTTTCGATCGATGAAACAGTTAAATCTCTTACCAATCTCATATCCGTTCTCAATTCAGCGGGCTTCCCCTTAAAAAAGATTATTGCTAATGACCCCAGTTTGCTCACACATCTCCCTCCCGAAGATTTATATGATCTAGATTTATTAAGATTTCAAGAAGCAAGATCTACAAAGACCCTAGGTCTAAAATGGAATGCAGCAAGGGATGCTTTCTTTTACTCTCCCATTCCAATTCCAAAACAGTCTGCAACGACCAGCGTCAAGTACTTTCAGCTGTAGCACAATTATTTGACCCTGCTGGGTGGATAGCTCCGGTTATCATTAGAGCCAAACTTCTCATGCAGCAACTGTGGATTGAAGGCTTAGATTGGGACGAATCTATAAGCGCAGACGCACTCCAAACTTGGAACAATTTACTCACAGACTTGCCGCACATAGAATCCATAGCGATACCACGATGGATTCAATTCATGCCTAATGATCTCATTGAAATACACGGATTTTGTGACGCTTCAAAAGGAGCTTACTGTGCATGCGTGTATATACGTTGCCAAACTTCCAAATCGATAGTGTTCACAAATCTTCTCATGGCCAAAAGTAAAGTGGCACCAATAAAACCGATGTCTCTGCCCAGATTGGAACTCGCAGGAGCAGTATTACTCTCAAAACTAGTAAAATATGTTGTAACCACATTCAATCTCAACGTTAGCGCAATTACACTGTGGACAGATGCATCCATTGTACTTGGCTGGCTGTCCAAACCCCCATGGACGTGGGAGACTTATGTAGCGAATCGTACAGCGCAAATCCACGATCTTACACCACAGGCGAAATGGAGACATGTACCCACACATGACAACCCAGCTGATCTAGGAACTCGAGGTTGCAGACCTCAAGACTTAATTTACAATTCCTTATGGTGGTCGGGACCTGATTGGATCACTAAACCGGAATCGAGTTGGCCTAAACGTAACCCTTTGACTCCTTTGCGCAAACTTCAAACTGTTGACACTCCACTTACTAACTCAGGAGACATCGACAATTTATCTTCCTTTCGTGAAGCTGAAATTGTTAACACTTTTCTTACTACCTCAAATGAGGAGGATATCTTAGTAAGATTCTCTTCGTATTCAAGAACTTTGAAAGTCCTATCATATGTGTTTCGTTTTTTCCAAAAAACGCATAAAACTTTCAAAACCCACTACAAATATGATTCTGTGAAACTCTCCCTAAAAGAGTTGGAATTCGTCAAAATTCGTCTAGTTTATTTATGTCAACGCCGCTTCTATCAACAAGAGTATGAAGAAATCATGAGCGCAAAACCTATTCAGAACAAAAGTAGCTTAAAGCCCTTAAATCCCTTCCTTGACTCTAATAATATCATGCGAGTAAATGGTCGTTTATCTGATTCCACTCTCCCATATAAAGAACGATATCCTACTATACTTCCCAGAAACTCAAGACTCTGTTACCTCTATTTGTCTCACTTACATACATTCCTTGCACATGCAGAATGCAACCTTAAGTGTCGTTTCGTGCAAACAGAATTTTTTGTCTCTCGTCTCAAAACAAGAGTTAAAAGCATCATACACAATTGTAAAATATGCATTTTGTATAAGCAGAAACGATGTCACCAAATAATGGCACCATTGCCACCCGAAAGATGCACATTTACCCCACCGTTTCACATAACAGGCATTGATTTCGCTGGTCCCTTCGAGTTGAAGAGCTCATGCTTACGCAAATCTCCAACCCTAAAAGGCTATGTATGCGTCTTTGTATGTTTTGCTACAAAGGCTGTTCATTTAGAAGCATGCTCAGAACTCTCATCAGCTGCCTTTGAAGCCGCATTTGCTCGATTCGTTGGGAGGCGGGGGCTCCCCAAGAGGATAGTCTCGGATAATGGCAGAAATTTCATTGGAGCAAGTAGAACGTTGTTAAGAGAATTTGCAAAAATTTTGAAATCAGCGTCAAGTGACGTGGCAGAAAAATACTCAGTCTATGGATTCGAATGGAAATTCAACCCACCCCACGCACCTCATATGGGCGGCCTCTGGGAAGCTGCCGTAAAGAGTTTTAAAACACATTTTAAAAAAATCGCTGGAGTTCATAAGTTCACGTTTGAACAATTCTCAACATTACTGGCTCGAATAGTAGGTGTATTGAATTCGCGCCCTATATCCGCTATATCTGAAGATCCCTTGGATTTGACTGCTCTAACCCCAGGAAATTTTCTCAAAGGTTCTCCAATAATGGCTTTCCCAGAACCAATATCACCGAATATATCTCTACTAAATAAATGGTTGAAACTTAAATCTGTGATATTGGACGACACGCAGTGAGATTGGAGGTCTTGCATGATGACTTTTGCAGAAGCTGTGGAGACTAAGAGGAGGAAGAATTAATAGAACACCTTAGTGTATGAGCCCCGCTCTTTCTGGAAGGGGCCATGCAACCTTAAGCTCTCATTTTCTTGTGGAGTTAACAACCCGACGTTCGAATCCGCCAACTTTTGAGCTTTTTAAAGCAATCAAATTGGTTCTAGGGATGATTTATGTTTTCTTTTACGTCCCTGTGGTAATACAATGGATCGTATAGTTTAAGTGAGTCTGCCACTCTTAACCTAACCTAACCAAATGTGATTAAGATAACATGAGTCCAGACCTGTCAATAACATGAGTCCAGATTATGCCCATGCGGACTTGTATGCTTTCGAAATACCATACCATCATCTAATGAATAGACTACAGCGGGAAGGGCAACCGTACTGCAGATAGTCTCTAGATCAGATAGATAGATCTACTAGCCTCCCAAATGGATAGGTCAGCTGAGATTTTCAGCTTCTGCATTCGGAGGTCCAATGAAACAATAGAGAACCTCCGAATAGATCGGATAGTGTACCAGGTGATTCGCTGAACTATCTGTCACGTAGACAGAGTCGAAGCAACTGTTAATAATTACTGAGTAAATGTCGTTCTTGACGACCTTCCTCCCCCTGTAGCTTCGGAAGAATAAAACACTACCACGACAAACCCATGTAGTTCTGACAAAGCTGCGACCGGGAGGTTATATCCGGTTTATTTCCCACTGGGTTCGAATTGGCTATAGTGTGACTGATACCTTTCCAGCGTAATAACAAGTTCCACATGACACTTGTTACATATGTAGTCGCACCCGTACTTAAGACTACTAAGCTCGTAGATTCGACATTATATTTAGCTATTTAGTATACTCGTACACAGCTATCGGCGATAATTATTAGGTCCCCAAGTCACTTGCATGTATCACAGACAATCCATGTTTCATTTTTAAAAACTATATGGCAGTCCTTGGTAAATAATGCAGTGCCAATGAAGACACCGTTCAGCCCTGCCAACATGCTGTGTGACAGAACTGTGACAGGGTTCCTGCTAATGTCTTATTAGGAGTCGAAGATCATACCCATGAGGAGGCATAATATTATATTAAAGCAGTAAATACTACTAATGGGATGGGATCCCGCGGTAGTCATCCAAACCCTTATCTGATGAATAGCCTCCCCAGGTCCGTTCAGATTGTCACCATATAGGCGAAGGCCAACATTGCGCGAGAGATAAGATCTAGATCATGTTGTGTACTAGGCGGATCTCCCTGACCTGGGTAGGTCTGGAGAGATTCAACGGAACAGGAGAGAACATCTAGATTGAATAGCGTACAAGTCGGGACTGAATGATATTCATGAAGACGAAGATGCAGTTAAGAATTATCGATTACAGCTTACTACTTTCCTAAAGCCACAAAAGAACTACCTAAAATCTACTTCCCCAGGTTTAGTGACCAAAATCGAGACTGCTTGCTCGGCAAACAATCAACAAGACCCCGTACGTCAAGGAATCGACAGATAGCTGTAGAACAAAGCCGCAGCAGGCTGCAAATTCTTCGCCGTGTAAAAAATCGGACTTTTGCCGTCTTCAAATTAGATATTTTTACACGTGGATTTGTACCTGCACTTGTACAGGATACAACTTTGCAGCGCTTTGCAGAGGATCCCGTGCACAAGGCCGATTTTTATATCGGAATTTTGACCTGCACATGAACAGGATCAAACTGTCCCAGATGAGCGCCCCAGTAGGTGAGTTCATAGAGTGCTCGCCTATATGTTTGGGCGTCTTGGGTTCGATATCCACCAGAGGCTCTGGTCTGCTGCTGCAAAAATCTAGGCACATTGTCTTTGTAAGCCGGCTTTTTCGCTGGACCGTAAAATTAGAATAAAAGATTAATTTGTATTTTAATTCATATAAATAAAATATAAAACTGTCTCAATTGTTTTCTCGCTGAATAACCATCGGACCGTTTTGAAAAGGACCCAAAAAAGTCATATTCTGCGATTTGGCTCATTTTTGAATGAATGGAAAAAATGAACAGAAAAAATTGTGCCAACCCACAAGATACTCAACATTCCGTACTTCTTGTAAAACTTTGTTGACAACGCAATCGATCGATTCCCACATAGTCAACATATCCCAAGCCTCAACTTCGGACAGATATAGGCGACAGAGTCATTCAAAATTGGTCTCCTCGGGTCCGTTCCACCATGATAAACCGACGTTAAATTATTTAGTATTTAAATAAAATAGAATGTCATTAATACGCAGTTGTTTTTTTATAGGTAAATCCTACATTTCTCTGAAAGTGAGTTTGCGCTTTTGGCGTTTGACACGGTTGAATTACATTTTCAAATCAATGTCCGTTTTTATACCCTCCACCATAGGATGGAGGATATGTTCATTTTGTCACTCCGTTTGTAACACCTCTAAATATTGATCTGAGACCCCATAAAGTATATATATTCTTAATCGTCGTAAAATTCTAAGACGATTTAGCCGTGTCCGTCCGTTTGTTGTAATCACGCTGCAATCTCTAATACTTGAGCTAGGTGGCTGAAATTTGGTATAGATACTTCTTATAGCTGCAGGTAACTTGGGAAATGGGCGATATCGGTCCATATTTAGATATATCTCCCATATACAGCATCTAACTTGTTGTGATTCCTACTGTTCTCATCTATATTTATCCCCTCATCTTTGCTACGAACCAAAAGTGTAACACATCGAAGGAGTGACCTAAGACCCTAAATATGTTCGGAGGATATCCGTTTTGGGTCATTTTAAGTCGAATGAGCAATGTCCGTCCGTCTGTCTGTCTGCTGGCTGGTGCGCACGATAACTCTCGAAAAGAGTAACCGATTGACTTCAAATTTAGTTTGTGGTAATATTTTCTTCTATCTCCGGCTAAGTTCGAAGAAGGGCCATATTGGTCCACTCCTTCTAGTACCTCCCCCACAAAGAGTTAACATTTAGTGAAATATTTATTATTTAATAACTTCTATACTACTTATTTGAATCCTCTGAAATTCCATACATAGTATTAGTTTATTAGTCACTATTACCTCGAGAAAAATGGGCGAAGTTGCCACGCCCCTTTTGGTACTTCCCACACAAATGGACAATTTTGAACCAAATGTTAATAGCTTATAACTTTATTAACAGTGCATTTAAAGACTTGAAATTTTGTACAGTATAATGGTTTAATAGTACCTACAATACAGTGAAAATGGACCACGCTCCTTTCTGTACCTCCAACACAAATGGACCATTTTGTACCAAAAGTTACCAGCTTATAACTTTAATACTAGTGCAAATGAAATTCGTACAGTTCAATGCTATTATACTACCTAGAGTATCGAGAACAGTGGCCGTAATTGGCACGCCCCTTTTGGTACCTCCCACACAAATGGACCATTTTACACCAAAAGTTACAACTTGTAACATTAATTCCAGTGCAAAATAATACTTGAATTTTTTACAGTTTAATGCTTTTATAGTACCTAGAGTCCAGAGAAAAGTGACCGTTATTGGTTAGCCCCTTTTGGTACCTCTCACACAAATGGACCATTTTGTACCAAAAGTAAACAGCTTTTATCTTTAATACCAGTGCATACTTTAAACTTATGAAATGCAATTTAAAGTGATAATAATTGAAATAAAACAAAAAATAAATATATTTACTAATATTTTTTTGAGACTCAAGGTGAGGGGAGGGGATTCATTAGTCGGTTTGCCCGACTGAACTTTCTTATTTAGTATATTTTCTGGAAACATATTATAGTTAGGAAAAATTACTTTTTTCCTATAGGTAGGAAAACAAGTTAAGTAGCCGATTTAAATATTTTCCCGTTTTTAAAGATAATTTGCACCAAAACTCCGAAAAAAATAACATTGATAAGAGAGATATTCAAACTTTTTTTCCGGTATGTAAATATAAAAAATGTGCACCAAAGTATATTTTATTTCAATTTTGATCCCAAACATATTTTGTTTCCTGTTTTTTTCTCCGTGTAGTATATTATTTGTCGTTTCAAAATCAAAAAATTGTATTTTATTTTCTATCATGAATTTCAAACCTTCTACTAATTGGATCTCATGTTATAACACACAGAAAAAATAATCAACTGAAAATGATTCTATTAAAATATTGAATAATATCACTGAAATTTCTAGTTAATAGTTTATTTAGGTCAATTAAAATTGTAATACAGTTTTCAGATCAATGCACCTTTTTTGGTTAAATAACTTATTTAATTGGAATAAAGTAGTCACATTTTTTCAGTTTCAAAATCTAATAAATTTTTATTGACTGTAAACAAATTTCATAATCCAGTTTCTAATCTAGTTTTTTTCTTCTAATTTCCAAGCAGATTGCCAACTGTTCCTTCAAAATCTCGCAAATTCGCTATGACGTACAAAAGTTTAGTATATTTACATCTACATTCATAACTGTATTTTTTAAAACTATCAAATCCAAAAGGTCTGGCTTTTTGTTTTAATAATTTTTACATTGATTTCTTTTGAAAATATCTAATTTCCAATTCACGTTTTTTACAGTCAGTAATTATAGTCAATATAACTCAGTTATAATAGACTGTTAATTAATGTAAATTTATTTTCTTCGAAATAATATAAACGTGCGCCGAGAGCGGACAAACTTAGAGCGGCATGAACAAAAACAAGAATTCTGCAAAAAATATTGATAAAATTTGGTCTTTTTGGATTGTTTTTTAAGCAAATCAAGTTTTTCTACCTTTTAATCGTACAGCAGAAGTAGGCTTTGTTGATTTGCCGTTAAAACAGAATTCAGGGCAATTTTTTTTAGAGTTTTCTTTGCCCTTGGCACAATTTAAAAAAAACCCTACGTATAGCAATACCATACACTACACTGAAAGAAAAATCGTACATCAAAATAATGTAAAAGCAAGGAAAATGATATAAATATTCCATCGATTTAATTAATACATTCATTTGCTACGAGCCAAAAGTGTAACACATTGAAGGAGTGACTTAAGACCCTAAGTATGTTCGGCGGAAATTCGTTTTGGGCCATTTTAAGGCATTTCAGCAATGTCCTAAAAGAGTGTCCTAAAAGATTTTAACTTTAACACCAGTGAATATAAATACTTGAAATTTTGTACGGTGAAATGCTTTTATAGTATTTAGAGTCCAAAGAAAAGTGACCGTTATTGGCACGCCCCTTTTGGTACCTCACACTCAAATGGACCATTCTGTACCAAATGTAAACAGCTTTTAACTTTAATACCAGTACATACATTAAAGTTATTAAATGCAATAGAGTGAAAGGATTTATAAGTCGGTTTAACCGACTGAACTTTCTTACTTGTTTTATTATTGTTATTTATTCACTTTACTCCTGAGAGGAGAATAGGGGCACAACCCCCACTTTAACTTAAAAGCCGTCAATTTCTTTAAAATTGTCCACTACATACATCAAAACAATGAAATTTCTTACATCAATCATTTTTTGGAGTGATCTACACTCTTCTTATTTTCACAAATTATATATTGTCGCTGTACAAAATAAACATTAAATTTGCCTGAGCAATTCCAATAAAGGAAAGAATTAGGCCGTTTCTTAACCAGATAACCGATTGCGACAGGGCATGCTTGTAGCGTACGAGTATGTACTAGATAAGACAAGTTTTAAATTTGGGCCCCCTATGGTATACAAGGGCGGAGCTACAGAGCATCAAAGTTGGTAATTTCGGATGTTACACCGTATAACAGAGATATCTCATATAATTACGAATATGTCTCATATAATTACAAAGATATTTCATATAATTACAGAGATATCTGCAACTGAACATTGAATTGTTAATATATTTCCGACCCTGTTTTAGTATTTTGTAAATTTCGGAGCAGAATATGCACCGATTTTTTCACATCAACTTTTCTTTGGTTGTAAAAAGAGATATATAAAAAATTCAATCAAATAATACCTAATGTTATGCCCTTTGAAGTTATATTTTCAAAAAAAATTGTTGTTTCGTATTTTTTTTTAGAAAAAAGTACATGTTGTATTTTTGAGTTATAGAAAAAGGTTTATAAAAAAGTATGACATATTCATATTCATCTTAAAGAAAACTATGCAGATTGTTCACGAAGACGGGTCGAAAATAGTCACTGGTGTTGTTGCCAAGCTTCTCCAATTTAAACATTTTTTTAAAAAAAATTCAAAATTATGCCACATTTTCTCCAATCGCAATGCTAGAATATTGAAACCTTTACTATTTTTATATGTGGTAA
Source organism: Eudasyphora cyanicolor (assembly GCA_963930755.1). Taxonomy (NCBI): domain Eukaryota; kingdom Metazoa; phylum Arthropoda; class Insecta; order Diptera; family Muscidae; genus Eudasyphora; species Eudasyphora cyanicolor. Next base: position 269,971,412 of record OZ005735.1, read on the forward strand.
GGTGTAGCACGTTGAACTGCAAAGGAAATTTGTACTATATTAGATATAAAGGAAAATCTGATTTTTGGGAAATTTCCATATTATTTTGGGATTTGTTGGAATGAATTTTGAATTTAATATCAGTGCAGAATAAAACCGATTTCTCTCACATCAACTTTTCTGAACTGACAGCAAAATTCCTGTTCCGACATACCTTAAGGAGCTAGAGCAAAAATAAACTTTCCAGTCACATTTGAAAATGATGCTAAGTCCATATTTTATCCCCTCACCTTAGAGAGGAGGGTATATATCATTTGCTACGAGCCGAAAGTGTAACACATTGAAGGAGTGACCTTAGACCATAAGTATGTTCGGCGGATATCCGTTTTGGGTCATATTAAGTAGAATGGGCAATGTCCGTCCGTCGGTCTGTCTGTCTGCTGGATGGTGCGCTCGATAACTCTCGAAAGGAGTAACCGATTGACTTCAAATTTGGTATGTAGTAATATTTTCTTCTATCTCCGGCCATATTGGTCCACTCCTTCTAGTTCCTCCTCCACTAAGGGTTAACATTCAGTGAAATATTGATTATTTAATAACTTCTATACCATTTATTTGAATCCTATGTAATTCTATAAATAATAGTAGTATTTGTTTATTAGTCACTACTACCTCGAGAAAAATGGGCGAAGTTGCCACGCCCATTTTGGTACCTCCCAAACAAATAGACAATTTTGAACCAAATGTTAATAGCTTATAACTTTATTACCAGTGCATACAAATACTTGAAATTTTGTACAGTGTAATGGTTTAATAGTACCTACAATACAGTGAAAACTGGACATTATTGCCGCGCTACTTTTGGCACCTCCCACACAAATGGACCATTTGCACCAAAAGTTACCAGCTTATAACTTTAATACCAGTGCGTATAAATACTTGAAATTTGGTACAGTGTGATGACTTTATTGTACCTAGAGTCCAGAGAAAAATGGGAGTTATGGGCACGCCCTTTTTGGTACCTCCCACACAAATGGACCTTATATGCCAAATGTTAACAGCTTTTAACTTTAATACCAGTACATACTTTAAAGTTATTAAATGCAATTAAGTGAGGGGATTTATAAGTCGGTTTACCGGACTGAACTTCCTTACTTGTTTTAATACCAGTGCATACAAATACTTGAAATTTCGTACAGTGCAATGCTTTTATAGTACCTAGAGTCTAGAGAAAAGTGACCGCAATTGGCACACCCCATTTGGTACCTCTCACACAAATGGACCTTTTTGTACCAAAAGTAAACAGCTTTGAACTTTAATACAAGTACATAACAATTTATAATAATTTAAATAAAACAAACAAATAAATAAATGTACTAATATTTTTTTGAGACTCAAGGTGAGGGGATTCATTAGTCGGTTTACCCGACTGAACTTTCTTACTTGTTACAATATGGGTCACAATTTATACATTTATCCATAGATTTTTTTTAATAGGCAATACTTACTTCGCTTTCAAAAAATGGAACAAACATATTTTTGCAAATTTATTTCTTTTTTTTATGGTTTTATGGCGAAAAGGGGGAATTATGTTCTTCAATTTACAGAAAGTTTGACAATCAACTGATACCAAATATCACTGAATTAATGAAAAACGAAAAAAAGATTCATCAGGACATATCGCTCACTCACTTCAAGAGTGACATAACTCAAAATTTAAAATGTTTGAGGTTGCCTTACAAAAGTCCGAATTTTGCAAATGTCCATAAATTAATCTCAGCGAAATTTTGTATATAAGTAAACAACCATATTTCGGATTATTCAATCGTATTTAAACATCTAATTTCATGTTACTTATCTTTTTATGCGGACTTAAAGTTACACATCTTGGCAATTTTAAATTTTGAGTTATGTCTCTTGAAGTGAGTGAGCGATATGTACATATGTCTCATACATTGGCCATCAGTTTGATGAAACTTTTTTTACGTTCAAAGAAGGTTTAACATAACGCCGCTTTTATGGTTCGGCCCATAGGACATTTTTGAAAAAATTGTATTAGACATCCATTGTATATGATTGATATGTCCCCCTTCTGAATCTGCAATCCGTTTTTCTATATCTCATATAAGCTAGAAGATATCCAGACCCATTTTTTGTATAACAAATTATTTACAATCGAAATAAAACATTAATAAATATTATTAAAATTTTCAATAACAAAGCTATGCAAATTTTGTTTTCTGATATTATAAAAACTTTAACTACTTTGCTCCACCTGAGGCAAAATGAAAGAAAATAGTGATGTAAACGGGATATGGGGTACAAAATAATAATATAATTGTTCAGTAAATTTTTAATAGCTTTAAATATATTGTGTAAAAAGGGTGTACAAATTAATACGTGTACATAATTAAGACGTTAATAATATTAACGGAAGCATTTTTGGCATCTCACGAATTCCATGTAACGTACGGCTACAGCGTGCGAATTATTTTGATGTTATTTTCTAGTAAAATTTTTTTTTCACAAATTCGTTTTACAGTTTTTAGATATCAAATCAAGTGACCATTTGAAATGTATACAAGTTTTATAATTCGCATTTTTATCATAGAAGATTATGTGCAAAATATGTGTAACGTACATGCTACAAAAATTTTCCCCAAAAAATTTTATGTTAACTTCAATTTGAAATTTTTGCGAATCAGTTTCATATAATTTTTTTTTTTTGGTCGTAATTACAGGAGACTATACTGTACTTGGGTTTAGATGACTTCATCTTGAAAAAACTCAATCTAAAAGTGATTTTTTCAATAGATTGCAATGTAACGTACATGTAGCACCTGTAACGTACAACTACACACTCTTGATTTAATTTTTATTTTTTAAATATAATACAGTATTTGATTTTATTTAACAAAATTATTGAATTCATTTTATTTAAAATCAGAAATACACACAAAAAAAATTAAAAAACAAATTTATTTAAGTGTAATTTATGTATTCGGTTGTTGTAAATTGATTTGATTTGTAGGTATAGCGAGAGAGTATGCGATTGTGGGAAACTTCTAAAAAGTGCTGCAATTGTAGGTTGGGAATTTTGGGTAAATGAGTATGCTCCCATATTGGACTCAACAGATGACGAGTTTCAACTATATTTTCTTTATTATTATAAAATATTTGAACATTATTTAATTTTTCTGCTGCACAATTCGCAAAATCTTCTGCGTTTCTTATTGTTTTCTTACGAGATTTTATTTGCGTCCAAACTGTCCTTTTTACGGTTCCTCCTATGCCATCAACAGCTCCCTTTCCATGTGATGTAGCAAAAAATGACCAAGTTATTTTCATGTCAAATCTAGACTCCATCATAATCAAGCTTGACAGTATGAATTTATTTTTAAACTGTGAGGCACATCCATCCGAAAAAATATGGCACTTTTTAAGTTTGTCGATATTTGCTTTAAGGTAGTCCAAAATTGTTTTCAGGAAATTCCAAACACAATACTTATCATGACTTAAGTCATTGCTTATGATAGCAATCGACTGAATTTTATTTTTGGCCCAAACACATACGGTGTTTACCGTGACTTGTTCGTATGAAAAATGGGCTGCCTGTACTTCATCTTGGGAAAATAATGCAAAATTTTCTGCGAAATCAATTTGAATTACAATTTCATTCTCATTTAGATTCTGCTTTAATTTTATAAAATGTGCTGACTGAATGTTATTGATAAAAAAATGTTTTTTGAACTTCGGCAATTGAGCTTGTAATTCTTGGACTGCCTTAGCAATAGATGCATTGTATTTAATCTCTTCAATTCTTCCATTTTGCTGAGATTTTCCCCATTGTTTCCAGAATATGTTTATGTTATAGTCAGTCAGCAATGGCAAGACATCTTTGATATCCGTCTCGCAGCTAACGCATTTTCCCATCATACAACTTTCACTTGCCATATTACAACAAAGCTTGTTTAAAAGAGACTTGTATGGTGATGGAAACCCATGAATATTTTTAAGCGCTGAACACAAATTAACAAAGTTAGCATGTAACTGGCAGACACACACATTGTGCGGTGTGTCGGCGACAAGCATTATATTTTGGGGCCGTAATTCAAAGAATTTGGTTTTTCCCACTCTTTCGCTTATTTCGGTTTCGTTGCTATAAATTTCATAAGCCTCTTTCAATGTCATTATCATGTACCGCTTCTGCATTAAAACTTTTTTCATTCCAGTTTTGACGGATTTTACATCAGATACTCCTGGTGTTTGATAAGAAATATCATCCCGCTGGTAGAAATTAACCACTTTAGCATTGTAAACCTTTTCTCTCAGCTTTTTTCTTCTTTTGTTCCACAGTTGTCACTTTTTTTGCTTGGTTTTCTGAGTCATTTTTCACCTTTTGTCTGTACTTTTTTATTCTCTCACGTTCCTTTTTCTTATGTTCCTCCCATTTGGGCCCATTTTCTCGCAACTTCTGTCGAAATCGGTTCATATCTTCTTTTCCCCTTACCATTTTCTGAAATTTAAGTTTAAGTTTATTATATTAAAATCTTGCACACATAAATATGTAGCATGTACGACATTAATATTACCGCTTTCAAAAAATAATTAAAATAAAAAATGCTTGAGGATAGCTTTATTGACTCAAAATCTACAAATAACTTTATTTGTTATCAAATAAATAACTTTTATTTAGGCTTTATTGGAACTTAAAGACTTTTAGTAACGTACATGCTACACAAAATAAGGTACGAAACAATTTAAACTTTTCTACACTATTTTCGATTATTTACCATCAAATATAGCTGATAACTATTAACAATGAATTAATTAATTTGACAGTAAATACAATGCATTCTAAAACTTGCACAAAATTGACGTACACGTACCCCAAATCTAGATAAAAAACTAAAAAAATTTTACAAAATACACTCGCCAAGCAAAAAGAAAGGAACGCTAAGCAAAACTACCGTTATTCTGAAAAACTCAACTTAAATTATGTCTCTAGGAGTCGAATTAATATATTGAGTATGTTGAATTTTCTTTTTGTAGTACTTTGATTTTTACATGTGCGGATGACCTTTTCGCGGAATTCGTGATCTACCATTTTTTTTTTCATTTTGAGTTGTTACCCCTTTTGCTGAGCAGGTGCGATATGTTAATTATACGAGTATATGACATTATCGATGCCGACAATAAAAATAAATATATATCGTGTAGATTTCCCCAAAAAAAAATGTATACTTTATTTATCGTTTTTCTCAAAGACAGGGTTTTGTCCTATGGACCGAACCAATAATCAAGCGACGATATATATTTTGTTCCAAATTCTTAATATGGCGAAAATGAACAAACCAAAGAAATTTCCTAAAAAATCAATATTTCATTACATTAAATCTCCAAAGGAAATATGATTACTGTGTACATCAGCAGAACCTCCTCTACAATTCAGCAAGCGTCATGAAAATCTATAAATGTTTGCCATTTATGCAAAATTTTCATTAAAACTGAAAATCTTGTATTTCAAAACAAATCTTGTATTCAAAAAAAAAAATTCCCAGACGAATGCTTGTAGTTGTCACTACCAATTATTTTCGCCCTTTTGACCATTAATTGATTCGTAGAATAGTGAACTGATTTCTACTAACATGTTACTATTCTACGGATCATATAAAATTATAGTTCAGTCAATAACAAAAGTGGATGGCTAAAATTTCGGTTGTCAAAACCAAATCTTTTTACCAGTTTACCAATGAAATTTCGTATAAAACAAAATTTCGTTAAATATTAATTTCTCGAGGATGTTATGCATTTTCTACAAATATGGGAAAGGGATCCCCTTAATAATACCACAAAGCTCCAGGAAAGCTCTCGATCTTCCAAATTTGGAAATGTGTTAGTTACATTTATACCAACATTGTAGGATATACTGAAGTGAAGAATTTCAGTGAACTAAAAACAGAAAAGGTCTAAGAAATAAAACTAGTACATATAGATCTTCCCAAATATCATTTTGTTTTGTTTTCTTTTATTATTATTTTTTTAAAGACTTAATTAATCTAAAAATTGAGTTTTCTTTTGTGTTTTGGTTTTTCTCATTTGTTATAATATACACACAGACAAGATTAAAATATCATACATACATATTTATCATTAAGATTAGATTCGTTTTGTTGTTTGGTTTTTGTTGAAAAAATCTTTAAAGATTACATACATATATAAATTTTTGTTTCGTTTCATTTTTTTTGTAAACATACGGATACATTGAGATATTGAGAAATTTGGGTTTTTGTTTTTTTTTTTAAATTACAATTTACGTTTAAATTTTAATACCGATGATGCTTTTTTTGTTGTTTTATTTTTGTTTTGTTTGTTTGTTCCTTTTTTCTTTCTTGGGAAGGGGATTAAGAGTAGGTTAAGGAGGGAGGGGGAGAGAATGATTATTTTACAACAATGCTAAAATCTAAAAAATTAAAATCAGAGTTATATGTTAAAATCAAGCCAAGGTGGAGTTGGAAATTGAAGATGTTTAAAGTGAATTTTTGTTCTTGAAACAAAAATCTCAAAAAGGAAAATTTTTTCTGTAAATGAAATATAGTATTTCCTAAAATTGGTGTTATTAAATTTTTTAATATAAAAAAATATTTTGTTATTTAAACTATGTTTGTGTACAAGATATTTTGTCCTCAAAAAATTGATGGTTTCTAAAACCTATTTTCAGCTCTAGAATTCTTATTGAAGACCTATGGCCATTTTATGTTTTAAGTTTTTAGTTCAATAAAAACGGCTTTTCCTTTATAGGAGTAATAAGAAGTTATGACCATTTAATGTTAATAATTTATTTTTAGCTATATGATTCTTATTAAGGACCAATGGCCATTTTAAGTTTTAAATTTTTAGTCCAACAAAAACGTCTTTTCCTTTTCTGGGAGTACTAAGGACTTATGGCCATTTAAAGTTAAAAACTTATTTTCAGCTCCAGGATTCTTATTAAGGACCTACGGCCATTTCAAGTTTAAAGTTTTAAGTTCAACAAAAACATATTTTGCTTTTCTAGCAGTACTAAGGAGTTTTGACCATTTAAAGCTATTTTCGCTCTACAACTTTTATTTAAGATGTTATAATCATTTTAAGTTATAAATGGGTGATCAAATTTTGTTTAAGAAAATGTTTGATTCCAAAATTACATTTGTTTCGCTCTTGAGCTCTTATTTAAGGAGTTATGACTACTTAAAATATTGCACAAGAAAATATTCAAGTAATGAGAAATTTTACGAAATAAATAAAAACCATTTTAACAACTTTTATTTAAGACGTTATGGCCATTTTAAGTTATACAATTAATTAGAAAATTATATTGTTTTTGCTCTTGAGCTGTTATTTAAAAAGTTGTGTCCATTTAAAATGTTGCAAAAGAAAATGTAATGTAAAGTAATGAAAATGTAATGTAAAGTAATGAGACAATTTTACAAAATAAATTAGAAAAAACGTTTTTAATTTACGGCACAAATTTCGTCTTTCATTAAAACGACACAAAATTTCGACATTTAAATCTTCAAATCTTCTATGCATTTTTTTTTTGGAGTAAAAAGTTTATAAAAATATCGTTAAATAAGAGATCGTTATCATCTATTTTTTGAAAAAGAGTCCAACATTTTATGGGGATTTGAAATTTTAAAAAATTGTCAAAAATGCATTTTTGGTTTTTACGAAATTTGTTTATTGCTCTTAAACTGCTGCACAGATTTTTACAAAGTTTATGTCGTTTGAAAGAGAACATAAAAAGCAATAAAGTGGATTTTTCTTTAAAAAAATTATAAATTATTAATTTTTTATCGAAATTTTTTTAAAAACTTTAATTTAAAATATTGCTACCCTTCACACAAATTTACAAAGAATATATATACCAGACTCTCACAAATCCAAAACAGTAATTGAATTTTTGGGGACTCAATATGTGTAAAAGTTATTGTCGAAAAATTGAGGGGTACCAATTTATTTTAAATTAAAGATTTTAAAAAAATATTTGCAAAAAAAATATAAATTACAAAAAATCCTCTAAAGATGGTCCTCTATGTTCTCTTTCAAACGACGTAAACTTGGCAAAAATCGGTTCACGGTTCAAGAGCAATTAAAAATTTCGTAGAACCAAAAAATTATTTTTTTTTAAGTTTTTAAAAATTCAAATCTAGGTAAAATTTTGGGAAACCATTTTTAAAATTTTTTTTCAATATTTTATAAACTTTTTTTGTACAAAACAAAATTCATAGGTTTATATTAAAAATGTTAACCCTACAATGATACTCGTATTTTAACAAAGTCTGTCAAAAATTTTTGTTTACTTCAAAAATTGCATTTTTTAAAATATCGATTTTAAAATGCTGAAATTTGTTTTTTAAAAACTGCAAAAAAATATTTTGTAAAGCATCTCATTATACAAAATTCATAGGTTTATATTAAAAATGTTAACCCTACAATGATACTAGTATTTTAACGAAGTCTGTCAAAAATTTTTGTTTACTTAAAAAATTGAATTTTTTAAAATATCGATTTTAAAATGCTGAAATTTGTTTTTTAAAAACTGCAAAAAAAAATATTTTGTAAAGCATCTCATTATACTGTCTTTAAAATTACACAAATTTGGCAAAAATCTTTGATATTTGTCTTTAAAAATATTTTTGTAAATCATCATTTTTCAGAATAAAGAATTTTAATCGACGTAATTTTTTAAATAGATTTTGTATTGCATTTCAAGGTGTTGTCTTTTAAATAGTGCAAAATTTCATTAATAAAAAATATATCTTTGTTGCAAAATCTTCAAAATTGGGACAGTTTTTTCTCGGTATAGATATTAGGTTCGGAATCTAAATTAAATTTCAATATAATCAATAAATTTTATAAAAATTTACGTATCCTTAAGTTTGAAATTCGTTTGGAAAATATCCACCCGGGCTTGATTTTAACATGAAACTTTTACTCTTTCCTTCTTGTTTTTTTCTTCTTTAAAATTCATTTAAATATTTTGTGTTTTTTTTTTTGTTTTGTTTTTCTTGTTATTGATAAACTGTACATTTCACTATCACAGTCATCCAGTTTAAGATAAAATTCTATTTAATTTAAACTGTCAAAAAAGAGACGTCAAACGCACCCTAGACATAAACCACTTAGCGGGTTGTCCAACCTAAGTGGGAGTGGTTTAAATTTGAAAACTGCCTCCATTAAGAGTAGTAGACTTAGAATTAATTAAGAGAGATTTTTCTTTTTGTTTTTTTTTTTTTGTTGAATTATTGCTACAAATACACGTTGCATATTCGAAAGTCTTCTATATAACTAATACCATATCATTATATATCATTATCAATCATACTTTCGTTCATATTTACAGAGTGTGTGGGGGCGGGGAGAGAATTTTACAAAAGTTTTTTTTAGCTTTTTTCATTTATTCAATACTTGTATTAACTAGAGCTAAAAAATGTTTTCTTTTTTGTTTCTTTCTTTTAATTTAATCAGTTAAAAACAACATTTATGACTAGAAAAGAGCATGAGAGAGTGCTTTCGCTTTCCCATCTCTTCATTCTCTGATTAATAAATATAGGGTTTTTGTGGGGGGCTTTTTAATCTTATTTTTAGGCTCCTTGTTTTTTGTTTTGTTCTTCTCTTCATTTACGAACTTATTCATAACAACATTTAAAAATTCGTTAGTATTCTCAGAGTGTCCTTTGTTACCTTGGGACCTTGGATGGGTGAGGAAGGAGTATTTGTGTGTGTGTGTGTATGTATTTAGGAGTAGGAGGAAGAAACTGGATTCTGTCCTTTGCTTGTACTTTTACGCACGGATGTATGTAGTATGTATCTATTAGAGTAGGGTTAATCCTTGGGATTTTGGGTATTTTGTAGAGTTTTTTTTGGTTTTGTTTTGCAATTTGGTGGTTTCGTTTAATAGGGTTGTTCGCCTTTAATGTGCCGGTAAAATGTTGGTGTATCGGGAAACGGGGAACTGTACGTGGAGGAGGGCGTTAAGGGCTCTATGGCCGCATTGATCACGGCTGTGGGCCGACTGTCGGTGGCATTGACGCCGCCGCCGCCACCGCCACCTAAGGTTAGACCGTAGTCAGCCATATGTTATCATTTGAGTATTGTGGTGAGGCCGGAGTTCATCAGACGGTTGCCCACAACCAGCGAATTCAAATTACTGCCTCCCACCCCCACGCCAACGCCCAGGCCAAAGCCGCCACCCGCACCCACGCCCATGCCATGCGAATGGGAGGCCGCCGCCGTTAATGAGGCTGTTGCTATATTCAGATGGTTGCCATTGATGAGACTGTTGCTGCCGCCGCTGTTGCTGTTGTTGCTGAGACTGAGGCTATTGTGGTTGAGACTGCCGCCCGTTTGGAGGGCGCTATTCAAGCCGCCGGCCGAGTTGTTGGTCAGGCCGCCGGACATGTTGGTGCTGGAGCTGACGGCCGACTGGAGATTGTGCAGAGTGGCGGCATTGATGGCCGCTGCCGCCGCACTCGATGTTGTTCCAGCCGTTGTGCCGACGCCACCTGAATGCATTGAATGTGCCCCACTGCTGCCAGCGATGGCGTTGCTCTCATATTAGAAGCCACCACCGGACGATGATGGTCATGCGTAATGGGGATAGGAGCTCAAATGGGGAGCAACGTGAGAGGGGGTGACATGGCCCATCGAATGGGGTTGATACAAGTTGGAGTGATTACCCCAGTTACCCCAGGATGCGGCCGAGGGAAAGATGGAGGCTAAAAAGGAGAAAAGAACAAAAATTTAAAAATAAGTAAAGGTAAAAGAATCGAAATGAATCGTAAAACTGTAATAAGATAATAACGGCAGATTTCTATATTTTGAGTGTAAATTTCTAACAAAAAGTCGCTATCAACTCAAGGACAATAAACCTAACAAACACAATTCTTTTTAACAAATTTTAAATTTTCCTTTCTCTTTCCCAGAACCCAGCAAATTTTATTAAAAAAAATCCTCATTTATTTTCTCAATATAAATATAATTGCCATTCCAGCTGCCGGAAGCCCAAAAGCAACAAATTATTATTAATCTAATTTTCAATCAATTCAGTCATTCCGTTAACTACAAACAATAGATCTCCCCCAAAGTACGTAAAGAAATCACGCAGTTCAAAGAATTGCTTATTTGGAATACATTTGTTTTTGAACGGATTATGTTTTAAATGTTAGTTGATCAACATGCATGTGCTAATCACACAAACAATCTCATAAATTAATCAATAAATTATTATAACCAGTTCAGACGTAATTTTATAGTGCGTGAATAGCGTTATTAAGAAAAAACTAAAAACACATAGTAAAACCGAACAATGGGTAGCCGAAATAAAAATAAAATAAAATTTGAATAAATTTCTTTATGGTCATCAAAATTAATACGAGCCCCCCGCCATCTGACAATAAAATGTTTGTTATGTGAATTTGACGTCATCATTGAATTAGTTCTAATTAAACTCGTGTCAAACAATGGATTAGATATCACCGCGACACAGACCTGAAGTATCGAAAAAAGAAACGAGTCAAAGAAATAATTGTTCTGTTCTTGCTCAGGGAGAAGGTGTAGATCGATTTTAAATCTAAATTGTTTGATTCTTTTGTATAGATAATTATAAAGAAAAACTTGTTTAATTGGTTGCAGGCGATTAAAAAGAAGTTTTTTTTGAGATGGGGTTAAGATGACACTAAAGCATACTTTGAGGCTGTCCTAGTAACGAGGGAGGGTCTTAAAGTTTTTTTAGAATTTAAAAAAATATTCGTCAAATTCCAAAAAAAATCTAAACTAATATTTCTGGTACACATTTACAAATCATTGGTGTTCTTTTATTCAAATGCATTTAACTAATTTTCAGGGTACATTTTTAGAATCATTGGTGTCAAATAAATTTCCAATGCAGAAACAGGTAAAAGACACTGCACATCTTTGAAAAAGTTGCTTTCCAGCAATAAACGTTTTATTGCAAACTGAGATTTCTAAACACCCTTAAAGTGTTTACCACAAGCACCTATGCATTTTGAAAACAGAAAAAGATAAAAATAATTTCCTTCACTTGACTTTTTACATCTACAAGATTAAATTATAATAATACTGCACATCCTTGAATAAATAGCTTTTCAAGCATGTACATTTTATTACACAGCAGCATTTCTAAAGACCCTAAAATTGTACTACAAAAAAAATTTATTTTATATTTAGAAAAAGACAACAAATTATTTGAAGCTATCCCTCAGTGTATCAGATTATAAATGTTTAAAAGGTTAACCTTTGGCAACGCGATGGAAAAATAGCTTTTCGGTGATATATATTTTATTGAAATTTGGGGTAACAAAAGACCCTAATAGTCTACAACAAAAGGTGGCACATTTCGAATGTTGAAAATGGCAAAATGTTAGCTTTTATTAAATATTAAAGGATATTAGAAAAATATATATTAAATATTAAAAAGTGACGATTCTGCACTTCCTTGGAAACAAGCCTTTCTAGTGATACATATGTTATTACGGTTTGAGATTATCGAAGGCCCTAAAAGTGTACCACAAAAGGTGGCACATTTCAAATGTTGAAAATGGCAAAATGTTAGCTTTTAATAAATATTAAAGGATATTTAGAAAAATTTATATTAAATATTAAAAAGTGACGATTCTGCACTTCCTTGGAAACAAGCCTTTCTAGTGATACATATGTAATAACGGTTTGAGATTACCGAAGACCCTAAAAGTGTACCACACCAATCGCTTTATTAAATACTTAAGTATTAAAATAATATAATTGGACACGTTCTTGGAAACATAGCTTTTTGGAGATATATATTTTATTATAATTTGAATTCAATAAAGACTTTAAAAGAGTACCACAAAAATATCTCGCTGTCAAATATGGAGGGAGACAAGCAACATTTGCTTTCTCTTATCGTTATATCAAGACATTAAATAATAAAATCGTTCCTTTCTACGCATCCCTGCAAAAATAGTTGCCTAGTGATCAATATTTCATTACAATTTGAGATCATTAAATACCAAAAAAGTGTATCACAAAACCTGAATATCTCAAATGTTCGAAAAAAATAAGAAATATTGACTTTCACATTATCAACATTTTAAATAGTAAATAAGGTGCAATCCTGCACATTATTGGAGAACTGTTTTACATTGCACATCCTTTGAAAAAACTGTTCGTGCAATATATATTTTATTACAATTTACGATCACTAAAGATCCCAGAAGTGTAATACAAAAATTTGGTAATCTAGAATATTGATGAAGACAAATATTGACTTCCGATTCTCACTTTATCAAAATTTGAAGTAGGAAGTAAGGCATGCTCCGGCGGATCATTGGGAAAACTGCTTCTCCTTATATATATTTTCTATAAATTTTGGGTCTTAAAATATACGAGAGAAGAAAAAAATTTGCTTCCCTTCGTTTTATCAAAATTTTTAATGTTTAATTTAAAAAAAAATATTCCAATTTAAATGAAAAACTAATCTTACTTTAGCTTTTTATAAAAATACATTACATGAGGACTGTATACGAGTATACCAAAAATTTTATATAAACTACATAGATTTTTGTGGTACACTATAATGGCTTTTATTGTCAATATTTATTAATAAAATCTATATTGTTGGAATGTACTTGAATTACTCGTACGAGTGTTAGGTTATTATTTCAAACTTAAATGCTTTACATGTTTTTTGTGGTACACTTTTATCTATTTTTGTTTTATCGTATTTTAAAAAAGTTTATATTTTTTGAAAGATCTCGCTCCAAGGATGTGCAGAAACATATTTCTAACTAAAAAAACCTAACATTGCATTTACTAAAAAACTAATATATATATTATTTCTTTTATTATCCACCCAGATATTTGTGGTACACTTTTAGCTACCCCAAATCACTCTTATAGTAAAAATTTAAATATTAATTAAAAAGTCTTGCTTTACAAAAGTGCAGAATAACATTTTTAAATAACAATATCTTCACTGAAAAAAAATCGGAATCAAAATTTATTTCCCATTGTAATATACAAAACTCTAGCACTTTGTGGTACACTTTAAGATATTTTATTATTCTCATTTTTGATTATTCTCAATATGTATGAAAGCTAATTTTCGAAAGATGTAAAGATTCTCAACACTTTATACAGAATTCAAAAGCTACACCGTCTATCAGCGCTACGAGTATATTAAATATATTGACAATGTAACGGAGAATTTTGTTGTACACTTCTAGGGTATTTAACATTCTCAAATTGTTTTGAAATATATATCACTGGAAAGCTACTTTCTCAAATATGTGCTGAATCATTTCAGGTTTCACTTAACTCAAACGCATAATCGAATGATTGCGCCAATTTTAAATGTATTGCAAACCTAAAACGGATTTTGTGGTGCACTTTTAGGGAGTTTATTTTTTCCAAAATCTAACTACATGTATTTCACTCGAAAGATTTTTTTCCACAGATGTGCAGATTTTGACCACTTTATACAGAATTCAAACGGTACACCGAATTCTACCACCGTCTTAAATATATTGACAATATAACCGAGGTTTTTGTGGTACACTTTTAGTTGACTCGTATAGTAAAATTGTATATATCAATTAAAAGCTATTGCTTCAGGTATGTGCTGAGTCTTATTTGTAAGTAACAAAATATACACTAAAAAATGAATCATTTTTTTCCAAGTGCAATATTTAAAACTCTACAAAGATTATTGTGGTACACATTTAACTACTTAGTTCCCTCATATTGTAAAACTCCATACAACAATTAAAAGCTCTTGATTTACTGATATGTCGAATAAGCAAAATCTACAATGAATAAATGTGCTTCATTAAACAAAGAAGATCTTCTTAAATTTAAAGAATGTTTCATCGATTCTTAGCAAAAAGGCGTCTGTCTGCTCTGTGTTATAGAATATTTTTTATTCAAATAAAAATATTATTTATTTTAAATTACATTTTGTTAAATCCAATCAAAATATTCTTTATTTTAAAGAACAGTTTCTTTATTCCAAAAAATAGTCTTTATTTTTAAGAATTTATTTTTTAAATAAAAAGAATTTTATTTAGCTTAATAATCAATGAAACACATTTTCTGTTTAGCAACTGAAATCTGCCTATTCTACTCTTTCTATATATAAGTCCACAAAAATATTGTTTCACGAAACTTACCTGATGACGAAGTCATTCCATGATGCGGACTCATGAAAGAGCTTAATTTGGCGCTATGATGATATGGTGTCATGAATAAATCACTTTGATACTTATAGGTGGGATCACTGGCGGCCGGTTGGGTGGCAGCCGCAAGTCCTTGGAAATCAAATTTGTAGGCATAACGTTTACCATGGACCTTGGTCATAATATTCTTGTCGTAATAATATCTGTAATGAAAAGAAGGAGATAGAAAATAAAGAAAATGCGTAAATAATTAAAATCGCAACACATTCTACAAGAGAAAAACTCCTACCCAGAGAACACACTCCCATGGGGCAGGATCTCCTCCTTAATTTGACACTTCGTTCTTGTCTCTAATTGTTTGCACTTCCCACACATCCACTGGCCTACAGTCTGCTTGACGGAGGTCAGCCACTTTTCTTTATGGCCAGCCACTTTTTTCCAAGTTTTATTTCTTTTAGCCTATGTTTGTTAAACAAACAAAAAGGAATGTTTGTTTGTCCAGCAGGACTATTTATAAGTAAAATCTAATGTCTGTCAGTTTAATGAAAGAACGTGTTTTTGGTGTGTATGTGTGCAAATTTTCCTTCCTACAACTTCCCCAGCATTATTGACCTCATCAACACCCAGACGTTTTCTCCATCTCCTACTCCTTCACCTCCCCTCTCTCCTTCCCTCTTTCACAGAAGTCAAATTTTGTTATGGGCATTTGTGTAATGCAATTAAAAATAGCCATAAATCTTAAATAAATATATACACAGTGTCCTTTATATGTGTGTGTGTGTTTGGCCGAGTTGAGAAATGAGCGTAACCTTTGTTGGGCAAAAATTAGGGAGGTTTTCTATTCACTTTTGTTGGCTTTCATTTCTCATTTCATCATTGTAAGAAGTCCTGACAAGGAATAATAATTTTTTTGTTGCCACAAAACCTCAAAATACAAATTAAAACTCATTTATGGCTCGACCGTATCAAAATGATAATTAGCGTTAGATTATAATTATAGTTTAGACAAAAGCCCAGAACCCCATTTCCCCACAAGAAACAAATGAATGAAAGAAACGGTCATTAAAGACAATTTAATGTTTTCTTTGCGAAAAAACAGAAATAGAAAGAAGCAAACATATAAATGAAGGACATGCAATTCTTTACGATATGAGAGCTCAAAATAAGTAAAATGACCTTTGGCAGGAGAAGGATTTTTACTATCTTTGAAAAATTAAAATTAGGTTTGGTAAATATTAAGATGTATTCCTATACTCGATATGATTAATTAAGCGGGATGTTATTTCATAATTTTAACCCGACTTTATTCTGATACAAGTCCACTCAAATATATATAGGTACACATACGAGTATAGATACAGTAGCTTAATTAAAAAGTTTGAAAAATATAGATTTTTAATAAAAACAAAACAAAATGAAAAAATTGCGCTATCAATTCTTTTTCAATCGACCTTCGTTCTAATGAAGAAGCCATATCATTTCTAAAAGCTCTGAGTAGAAAATCTCGCAGAACGTAATTTTTGATTTTAATTAAAAACATTAAAAACGCTGCATCGGTTTTTGTGGTACACTTTTAGGAGCTTTATTGTTATCCGATTATACCGAAATATATATTACTAGAAAGCAATTTTTCCCCAGGTGTGCAGGATCATATAAATATTGATTTAGCTGAAACGCAACATTGAATAGATGCGCTGAATTACATATGTATTTTAAAAACATAAGTCCTAATTTGTGGTACACTTTAACGGATTTTAATATTATCAAATTGTGATAACATGTTTATCACTGGAAAGCTTATTTACCTAAGATATGCAGAATTTCACCACTTTCTGCAAAATTCAAAGGCTTCGTTAAATTATATGCCTATTAAATATATTGTCAATATAAAGTAGATTTTTGTGGCACATTTTTAGGGGTTTTAATATCCCTAAATTGCAACGACATATATATCACAGGAAAACTATTTTCCCACAGATGGGTAGAATCATATCTATTTTCGACAGAAGTCTAAAACAACATCGACTTACTACGGAAAAAAATTTACTAAAAACTTAATGCCGATTTTTGTGGTAGACTTTTCGGGGCTGTATTGTACTCAAGTTGGAATGAGATATACATCACTTAAAAGCTTATTATGCACCGATATGCACAATTTCATCATATTGTACGAATTTAAAAACTTTACCGAAATATAGCCCTATATTAAATATATAGACAATGTATGTCAGATTTTTGTGGTACACTTTTAGAAGATTTAGTTTCTTCCGATTATATCAAAGTATATATCACTGGAAAGCCTTTTTTTCGCAGATGTGCAGAATTACATCAGTTCTGATATTATTCTACCGCAACATCTAATGATTGCGTTTAATTATATATATAACAAAACCTTAAAGCAAATTTTGTGGTCCAATTCTAAGGGGTTTCGTGTGCTCAAATTGCAACGAGATTTATATCTCCGGATAGCTCATTTTGCACAGATGTGTAGAATTTTGCCAATTTATGAATAGTTCAAAAGCGTCACCGATATATATTATAGCACTATTTTAAGCACAACATTGCACTAAAAAAGTAATGCAGATTTGGTGGTAAACTTTTAGGGGTTTTAAAGTTCTCAAATGTTAACGAATATATATCATTGGAAATCTATTTTTTCACAGATATGTCGACTCTCACCCTTTATAAATAAGCTTCGACGAATTATAGCAAATATAATAAATATATTGACAATGTGAAGGAGAGTTTTGTGGTACACTTTTCGGGATTTTAATAATTTCAATTTGCAACATTATATATATGACTGGATAGGTACTCTTCCATAGATGTGCAGAATTCTATCACATTACAGAATTCAAGCGCTACGTTGAATTATAACACAATGGTAAACATATTGACTATTTAATGGAAATTTTTGTGGTACAATTTTTAGGAAATTTAGGGTTCTCCGATTGTATCGAGATTTATATCACTGGAAATATATTTTTTACAGATGTGCTAAACTATAACAGTTTCCACATAAATCAAAATTAACATCCAATAATTGCGCTGAATTAAATATACTAATTAAATGTACTATATACGCCTAAAACAGATTTTGTGGTACACTCTTAGGGACTTTAGAATAGTGAAGATGTAATGAGATACATATCACTGGAAAGCTAATGTAGAATCTTATTACTTTGTAGGGAATTTAAAAACCTAATCGACTTATAGCACTATATTTAATATATAGACAATGTAACGGAGATTTATGTGGTACACTTTTAGAAAATTTACTTTCTTCCAATTATATCACAATATATATCACTGAAAAGCTATTTTTCCACAGATGTGCTGAATCATATCAGTTTCCCCACAACTCAAACACAACACCGAATGATTGCGTCAAATTAAATGTAAATATTATAAACTTTAAGCAGATGTGGTAAACGTTTAGGGGATTTATTGTACTCAAGTTGTAATGAGATATATATCATTTATAAGCTTATTTTTCACCGATGTGCAGAATCTCATATTTTTTGACAGAATTCCAAAACTTCACCGAATTATAGCACAATATTAAAAATTATTTAGACAATGTAATGAAGATTTTGTATTACACTTTTGGAAACTGTAATATACACCGATTATATCAATATATTTATCACTAGAAAGCTACTTTTCGACAAATGTGCAGAAGTATATCAGTTTTCTCACAACTTAAATGCAACATCAAATGATTACAACCAATTAAATGTATTAGAAACTGAAAGTAGATTTTGTGGTACACTTTTAGGGGCTTTATAGTCTTTAAACTATAAAGAGATATATACCATTGAAAAGCTAATTTTTCACAGATTTGCAGAATCTGACTACTTTCTACAGAATTTAAAACACCGAATTATAGGACAAAATCAAATATATTGAAAATATAATGTAGGTTTTTGTGGTACATATTTAGGAAATTTATTGTCCTCCGGTTGTTTCGAAATGTATATCACTGGGAAGCTGTTTTCCCACAGATGTGCTCAATGATATTTTTTAAATTAAAATTTAAAAAAAAATTCGAAAAAAAAACCATTAAATGACATAAACATTGTAAAAATAGGTTCACCCGTTCAAAAGCAATTTAAAAAAACAATTTTTTTAAATTTCAAATCCCCATAAATTTTTTTAAACATTTTTTTTTTTGAATAAATGATAGCTATATTTAATTTTCCATTTAACAATATTTTATAAATTTTTCAGGCAATAATAAATGTCATGGGTTAATATTAAAAATGCTG
The DNA here is from genome assembly GCA_963930755.1 of Eudasyphora cyanicolor. Classification (NCBI taxonomy): domain Eukaryota; kingdom Metazoa; phylum Arthropoda; class Insecta; order Diptera; family Muscidae; genus Eudasyphora; species Eudasyphora cyanicolor. The sequence continues at coordinate 269,990,874 of OZ005735.1, forward strand.
ACCTTTTCATAAATTTTAGGCCAAAGAAAATTCTTAACTTCAACAAGCCAACAATTATTTTTGGTGTGATAGATTTGGACCATATAATTTGGTAAATTGAATTTCTGGTCTATCTCTGGTAAATCATCTCTCTCTTGTAAGGATAAGTAAATCAGAATTTCAGCAATGCAGACTTTATTGCCTCTAAAGCCCCAATACAGGTGATTAAATCCACAAAAAAATTAGGTAACTATTGTATCAATCTGGTCAAGTCTTAAATTTTTAATTTTGGAATACCTTTGACAAAATTTTCCACCATTTCTGATTCTCAGCGATCAACTTGTAAATGATATATTATACATATTTGTCTGAACGCGCCACAGTAGGTGTTTATGTAGCGTGAGTCGTGAATCGCCTATTAGTTTGGGAGTCGTGGGTTCGATTCCCACCAGAGGCTCTATTCTGTCGCTGCAAAAATCTAGGCACATGGTCTTAGTAACCCGGACTTTCCTTGGTTCGTACACATAGAATATTTAATTTTACATTGTATTATAATTCATATACTAGAAAAAATAAATAAAATATGTATGTGAAGGCTAAGGTCCACATTAGTCGATTTACTCTAATGAAATTTTCGGACATATTTATGTATCCTTGGATTTCCTTTATACGCACTTCAATACCTAAATTGAACATTTTAGTAGATGACTTTTAAAATTTTGTTTTGAAGAAACGATAACGAACAGCCATAACTATTAAAGTTACTCAGTCTGGACGTACATATATAGTTTCATAAATTCATATAATTGTCAGCTGTCCTTTCTTCAAAAACGAAAAAGCATTATAAACACCCTTTGTGCCCGAACTTTAAAAGGTCATAAGAAAAAGTCCATCCTTCGGCCACTCAAGGACATTGCCTTCAAATTCCCTTTTAAGCCAATAAAACTTGTCACAGCAAAACATTTCGGCTGTCCACTGCACTAGTATCCTTTTGCATGTTTGCACATTTGTCCTCGGCTATATTTACCCAATCAATCAATAGCAGAAATCCGAAAATAAAAACCCTTTTTATCCCCAGTTTAAATCAAAACAACAAACAAAAGCTTCATCATCCAGCTATCCATTCATTCATCTATCCAAGGCAATCAGAGACTGATTGTGTTCCCTATTGGCGAGATGAGCTAAAGGCTTTAAATGACATACAACAATTGGCAAACATAACCTCAAAAAGGAGTCACATGTAGAAAAAGGATTAAAACAAGCCATTTATGTGACACATACAAGTGTCCATCAGCAGCATCACCATCACCGACATCAACACCAACAACGTACACATATGTCCTTTTGTGAGCCAATACAAACACAAACAAGAAAAATAAAAGTAAATGAAGCATTAAAGGACTTATGTGAACGCCTGACAATGATGCTAAAGATGCTGTGCTGTCAATACATCACAAAAGGTTTTGGTTTGGTTTTATTTTCTTTTATCCAGAAAAAAAGAACAACTCTTTCCAACTCTCTCCCCTCCATTAAGTACTCATTGACAACCATCCGAGAATTTCTTTATTTTCCCCCATTTATTTGATCTTTTTGTATGGCGGGAGAAAAAAAGAGAGGGAGAGCCACATTAACATTGTAATTTACAAGTGTTGTGAAAATGTTTATCCACTGTAAATGTTTCGTTCATTGGCAAATACCGAAACGAAGACTTCAAACGTTACAAAATTGGGCTTTTAAAGGGAAATATTTTTTTATTCCTTACTTTTTTTGCAACAATTTACACGCTTGATTGGTATCCTCTTTGGCATTCGTTTATTCATTTTTTTACGGGTACTTATTTTCAAAGGATAACAGCAAATATAAAGACAGCAAGGATACGTCTTTGTTATCTCTTGTTCTTGTATTCTCTTCAACGTTTGAATTTGGCTTATTTGCGTATTGACAATGATGTTGTCAATTGACAGCAAAAAAAATCAACACATCCTTGTTAGCTTTTATCAGCACGAATGCAAATGACATATGTAGGTATATGTATACGAGGGATAAGTGAGTGTTGTGCAGTTGTTGTGCAGCAGATAAATGGATTACTTATTTGAGGGAAAGAAAGGGTATATATTTACTAATTTTTCTATCAATGCAATGTTTTTCAATCGGATGAAGAAAGATTGGAAATGAATATTTAGTCAATCAGGGAGTTCAATAAACATTTTTTTGTGATGATAGCATCTCGGTACTGCTGAAACTCTGCTTTGTTTAGAAGCAATAGAGTAAGACAGATATTGAACAATTAAAATATTTTTTTTAGTATTCGTCAAAGACATATAAAGCCTTCACAGCTGCCTTAACACTACTTTCCTTTTTGGGATTATTCTTCCTCTCTATAAATTTGTTAGCACACATGAGAAGATATATAGACAACATTGCTGAATCTGTGGGATATTTGTAACCCAGAGACTGAAGAATCATTTAGAGGTTTTGAAGGAAATGCCTGGAGTTATTACCGAATTTCTCGGCATTATTACTTTATCAGCAATTTTGAGATGATAACACTCGGTGTAGCTAAAACTCTGCTTTACTTGGAAGCAATAGCGTTAGCTAGAGACTGTCAGATGTTTTCACAATTCCAGGGAAGAATGATTTAAAGCGTATGTAATATAAACGTATACGAGCATTATCATTTTGCTAGCACTTCTGAGGAGATATCAACTTATAGGTTTGGGTTAGGGTGGCAGCCGGTTTTGCCAGGTGTATTCTAGAAAATGTTGATGAAATTTCAAAGGTTGATGAGTGGAATAGGGGCCTCTGAAGGGATTAAAGATCGATGAGTCGTTTACAGGACGATGACCCCCTATCAGGGTCGTGGACTTTATAAAAGGCAGCGATGAAGGAAATCTTTTAGAACAATATAATATCGAAGGCATTTTCTAGAAAAATTAAATTTCCAAAAAAAATTATAAAAGTAGCAATTTCGACAATATTTTTAGAAACATTGAATTTTGACATTATAGTTTAGAAAAAAAATCAAATTTTCAAGAAATTTTATAGTATTTGCAATTTTAACGAAATGTTCTACAAACATTGAATTTTGACATAAAATTTTAGAAAAAAAAGGAAACTTGATAAGCATTCAGTAAATAAATTTTTGGCGAAATTTTATATAAAAATGAATTTTGAAAAAATTATAGAAAAGTGGAATTTCAACGAAATTTTGTAGAAAAATTATTCGATGAAAGAATTTTTTTAGAAAAATTAAATTTTGAAGACATTTTCTAGAAAAATGTAATTTCCAAGAAATTTTATAGTATTAGAAATTTCAACGAAATTCTACAAACATTGAATTTCGACATAATATTCTAGAAATACAATGGAAATTTTATAGTACATATTTGTAATTTTAAGGAAATTTTCTACAAACATTGAATTTTGACATAATATTCTAGCAAAAATGGAAATTTTCTATAAAAAAGCATTTCTCGACAAGCATTCAGAAAATTAAATTTTAACGAAATTTTCTAGAAAATTTAATTTTGAAAAAATGTTATAGAAAGATGTAATTTCAACGAAATTTTGTAGAAAAATTTAGTTTTGACAAAAATTTTTAAATTAACAATTTTGGAAAATTTTTCTATAAAAAATCAATTTCTCTTAAATTTTGTAAAAAAAAAAATAAATTTTGCTGTAATTTTCTGCAAAAATGCAATTTCCTCGATGAATTTTTCTATAAAAATGTATTTTCAATAAAATTTTTAACAAAATTAAATTTTGCTGAAATTTACTATAAAAACGCAAATTCTGAAAAAAACATATTTTCGACAAAATTTAAAAAAAAATCAATTTTGAAGAAATTTTCTAGAAAAATGCAATTACCTCGACGAAATTTTCTATAAAAATGTATTTTCGACAAAATTTTTTAAAAATTAAATTTTGCTGAAATTTACTATAAAAAATCAATTCTGAAAACATTTTCTAGCAAAAAGCAATTTTGAAGAAGTTTTATAATTTTTTTTTTTTAAAAAGATGCAATTTTTACGATATTTAAAAAAATTTAAAAATTAGTTTTCTGTTAAAATTTTTATAAAAATTAAATTAAGTAGAAAAGATTTTCTAGAAAAATAAAATTTCGTAAATTTTGAAAGACAACAACAAAATTTCAATTTCTATAAAAATTTCAATGTATTTGCAATTTTAAAAAATTTTTTTATAAAAAAAAGTTGGCGGAAATTTCAAGGAAAAATTAGGAGATTTAAGAATGATTCTGTTAAATTTATTTAATAAAAATTTAATTTATAATAAAAATTTAATTTTAAAGAATTGCAACAAAATATTCATTAAGAAATGATTTTCTAGACCATTACAATTTCGTAAATTTTGAAAGACATAATTATAAAATTGCAATTTCTATAGACAATTCAATGTGGGTTTTTCAATAAGAGCGCTACAAAAATTGTTATAAATAAAACAAAAACGGTTTTGGGTATCAATGAAATTCTTTATTCCGTCCTGTTGGAACCACATGTCCTCCAAGTCCATATCATCCAATTGGGGCCAAAAATATTCGGTTAAAATATTTGCTGTCCCTGTCGGTCTACTTTTGTAGCGTCCCTGTTGAAAAAGATTTTATTTAAAAAAAAGTTGGCGGAATTTTAAAAGAAAAATTAAGAGATTTAAGAATGTTAATTTTTTTATAAAAATTAAACTTTAAAAGAAATGTCCAACAAAATATTCAAGTAGAAAAGATTTTCTAAAAATATATATTTCCGTAAATTTTGAAAGACATAAATAATTACAAAATTTCTATAAAAATTTCAATGTATTTGCAATTTTAAAGATTTTTTTTATAAAAAAAAAGGTTGACGGAATTTTGTAAGAAAGATTAAGAGATTTTAGAATGATTTCTGTTAAATTTTTTTATAAAAATTTAATTCTGAAGAAATTTGCAACAAAATATTCATATATGTATATGCTTCAATGATGTACAAATGGCTGTATACAAAATATAAAAAAAAATTGGGGTTTTGTAAGGTCAATGTGTCGAAATTAACGTGATATTTATTTTGTAATTAGTTGGTAATGTATTATTTATTTCCTGAAAGTAATGCTGTGAGTACTAACTAGTCATTAGCAGTAGCGAATTGTTCATATCATTACTGGCCGAGTATTATTTATTAGCCGAAAGTAATGCTAGGAGTAGTGACATGACAGATCCAAAGACATTCATGTGTAATAATACATAAAATTTAATCTTTGTAACGTACAAATATGGCTTCTCAAAATTAACGGTTCATTTCTTTCCTAGTTAGTTAGGAAATTATTATTTTGTAATTGAAAGTAATGCGGAGCGTATTGACTAGTCATTAGTACTGAAGAATTATTTATGTCATTACGGGTAGAATAGTATCTATCAGCAGAATGCATTGCTTAGATTAATGAGGTATCATTACTTTTTAATGATAGGCCATTACTCGGCACTGAGCTATCTATCATTACTAGTATCTATCAGCAGAATGCATTGCTTAGATTAATGAGGTATCATTACTTTTTAATGATAGGCCATTACTCGGCACTGAGCTATCTATCATTACTATGTAATGATACGTCATTAGTCGGTAAGGAACTATCATTGGTAATGAACTACCATTACTCTGTAATGCAGTTTCAAATGACATGTACTTTCCAATACTTTCCTGGGTAAGCATACATTAAATTTCAACTTTGTAATGTACAAATATCTACATATATTTAAAGTTTAAAAAATGTGGTCAAGGAGTCAAAATAAGTGTAATTTTATTTTGTAATTACATAGGAATGTATTATTAATTGACTGAAAGTCATTAGCTCTACCGAATTATTTATGTCATTACGAGTAGATTAGTATTTATTTGGCGAAAGAAAAGTTAGGATTCATGAGCTCTCATTACTATGTAAGGCATACTGTAATGACATGTACTTCCCAAGATTTTGTTGGGTAAGCATAATTTAAATTTTGAACTTTTTATGTATTATCAGCTTTGAAAATACGAGTTATGTTTAATGAAATTTCTTTTGATTGATTTACAAACATTATTAGAACTTAATATTTAAATTATAATTCTCTGCTATTACCTCGGCCCCATTATTGCCCCTGTAACGTAATGCTCCTATTTTCTATTTTCCTTCACTTCATTGTTCTCAGTTGCAATAAATTTCCCTGAACCTCTACGACATATTCTCCTGAAAATTATTTTAAATAGCCCAGTCAATGACGACAACAACAAAAACTGTCCATGTCCCATGTCATTGTCATTGGTAATTAGCAATAATTTGCTGAAGCTGATGCTGCCACTGCTGTTGTTCCACGAGCCAACAATGAAACAAAGAGAAAACTTTTTTTATCTGAATTTTGAGCGTTTTTTTTCGCTGTCATTTTGTTTTGTTCTTTGGGTTTTTTTGTAAAATGAAAACAATAATTGTCACAGTGATTGTGATTGTCAAATGAAATTCGTGCCAATTTTATTGAACATCATTATGATGCAGTTGCAGCACACACAGCACTGCCAGAAGAGCATTCCAGGGCAAACGGGAGGGAAGGAGAAAATGATATTCTCGGCAAAAAGTGCAGTGAATACTGAAATGTCCATTATGCTGCCGAGAGCTTGGCTGGGGCTCCTCCATTAATTTGTGGCTGCACCTCGGTGTGTCAGTCAGGGGTTTGTTTGAGACTTCCAATGTTGTTGAGCTGCATTCAGGCATTCATTTGGACCGGAAGTGACCGCCAACAACTCGCACCACTGCGCGCTCGTTAACGTAGAGAAAAATCTTTCGTCTGATTTTTTTGCCAAGCCATGCCCTGTCAGTCCACTGCCCATGTTCGGGGGTTGGGTTCAATGGATGCCTTCTGCATTCTCCCCTCTCGGTGCTTTCGGCTGCGTTGGCTGCTTTTGTTTCATGCTGCATCACTGGCAAATCTGACTGTCGACCGGACTTGACAAAGAAAGTAGTGTCGGTTGCCTCGAAAAATTATTAAGTCAAGTATTGAATTTTACGGAATTGAAAAAATACAATAACGAAACAAACAACAAAACGGTAACAACATTTTGGAAACTTGCTCTACCATTTAAATATTAATTGAGTGTTGTGAATTGTCACAGTGGGGCGGCGCAATGACGAACTAAATGTTATATAAATCAATTTCAGCTTAAACAAACTTCCCATGACTTCTGACCTTTAACATGTACTCGTACACTGAAAAAATTATAGTGATTAAATCTTCTTCATATATTTTTTCATTATATTTTTGAAATATTAGCAGAGTTTCCTTGGAACTAAGAATAATTATGAAGTATTTTTTATGAAATTATCAAAAATTTGTTCTTTAGTTTTAAGAAAATAGAAATGAGAGTTGAAGATTTTGGTTGGATGCGTATATTCTGGCAATCTTTTAGTAAGTATATACCATAAACATCTGCACTATTTGGTAATGACAGCTCATTACCGCCAGCATTACTTTCGACAAATAAATAATTACTTACTACATAGTTAAATTAAAAGAGTTTTATCTTTTATTAGAACTAATCTATTCTTCATTATATATTTCCTAAGCGGAACTTATCAGGAAACAAAAAGTTTTAAAAGACCACAATTTTCAAGAGAAGTTTTCAGGGACATTTTACTAAGGAAAAGTGGTCAGAAACCACATCTTCTCAAGGACAAGTTACCAGAGGTCAGATAACGTAGCGAGAATTTTTCAGAAAACTTATTTTGGAACGAGTAGTTATAAAAGAAGACCATTTCTCGGGGACAATTGGTCGGAGATCACTTTTCAGAGACTACCTTTGCCTGAGCAAAAGTTGTCAGAGACCACCTTTTCCTGAGGAGAACTTGTCAAAAGTCTCCTTGGCCCAAAGAAAAGTTGTCTCCTTGTCGAAAAGGAAAGATGTCAGAGACATTCTTTTTCCAGAGAAAAATTGTCAGAGACATTCTTTTTCCAGAGAAAAATTGTCAGAGACATTCTTTTCCCAAGGAAAAGTTTTTAGAGACTATCTTTTCCTAAGCAAAAGTTGTCTAAGACCACATTATCCCTATGGAAAAGTTGTCAAAGACCTCCTCGCCCTAAAGAAAAATTGTCAAAGACCTCATTTTCCTAAGGAAAAAGCTTTGATAAAAAACAATTTCTTTCAGTGTAGCAGCAAACAAAGAAATTTCTATTTAGATGTCAAAGAACACACAAGGCAAATTGTCATTTATGGTCGCATTATTATTGTGATTTACTTTTGTTTGGCAAATTTCATTACATTTCCAATTTTATTACAAATTCCAATTTCATTGCAATGTGTAATCTCAGCAGTGGGCTTAATTTGATTTTTATACAAACACAAAGCAAAACAAACCAACCACGTTTCTACCTAAGGTAGTCCACCAGTCAGTCAGGCAGACACACAGGCACATAGTCATGCAATCTTTCATCCATCCTTCTTCCATATGTCGAGGAAAACACGTAGTGAGTGTGGACACAAAAAAACATTTGTTATCATTAACCCACCAAGGAAGTCGGTCGTCCTTCCAGCCAGACTCTTGGCATGTGACATATGATGCTGCTGTTTGTAAAAGCAAAACCTTCCCCCCAAAGAATTGGACTTAAAGTCCTAGGCCAATCTGGCCACTATCAGTTAAATGTCCTTTAAATAAACGTTTTTCTTATTTTGGGCAATTTTCCTTGATTTTTTCCCAAAAACATAAATATTATGCCTCTTTTCTGTTCGAGTCTCGTTCAGATAATAATCAATCCATGAAACAGACTAATCAATGGATTCAATTATTTGTGATAAACATGTGCTATGATTTTTGTCGATTCTTTTCTCTCTCTCTCTTTTCTAAAAGACCTGCTGCTGGGCGATTAAAGAGCAAGAGGAGTTGACGGGGGTGGCGCAGGGCAGAAAAGCGGAAACTGCCTAAGATGCACTTGTTATGCCAATCACAAAAATACCGCAGTTTCCTATGCCCTCGAAAATGAGGGCTAATGAATTGTTGTTCATCATTGCAAACTAATTCGTTTTGTTGCTGATGATGATGTACTCGTCCTTTTTTAAAACTAAGTGAAAACCACCCTTGTGCATCTGGATCAAATAAATTTTTTTGATGATGCTTTATTTAAGGTTGTTTTTTTATGAGTACCATGACGAATTGGATTAACCCATATAGTTTTCCAAGCAATACATCTTAATTTATACAAGTGGATCGTGCTGAGATTTTTGAAGGGATATCGGTAATAGTTTATTATTTTGTCATTTAGAAAGTTCTTAAGTGGAAAACTCAGCCATGCGAAGTTATTTAATATATCCTGAAATTTCTGAAATATTTATCAACAAAATTTGCAGAGAAATTTGAAGGTTAGAAGAGAAACTTTGTAATGCATTTTTGTATCAAAGGATACAAAGTAAATAATAAATAATCTCATCACAGTAATAAATATAATACAGAGGTGGATGCTACATAGAACTGATACCAACTTCACGCTGATATAGCATCCTAATGTTTATGGAAATGGGCAAATTTTCGAGAGGCGTCAGCTATGTTGTGTATATAAATCGCTTTACGCAATTTAAACAAATTATCGAAATTAAATGTAAACGCAACAGGGATTTTTCTTTATTTGCCTGGAAAATCGCAACCAGCCACTGTTAATGAGTTACGACATTTATGCCTGAACAAAAATTGTATGTATCGGATATTGCATTACAGCGCGGTTCCAGCGGCAAAATATGAAGCGCGCATATTAAAAAATGTACTACGATTAAATTCCTACAAAATATAAAAATTGGATGCATCGATATGGTCCATTCTGGACAGAAAGACGGACAGGCTCGATGCTATTATCCAAGTTAAATGTAGCTTCATCGAAGAATACGATATTTTTCTTACAATTTGAAACATTTTTACGATATACTTAAGTTTTTAAATAAAAACCAGTAAGGAAAGGCTAAAGTCGGGCGGGGCTGACTATATAATACCCTACACCACTCTCGTAATATTGAATAACTCTGATATATAAATTTTGTAATTCAAGTATAAATTGTTTACATAAATTTACTTTTGGGACATTTTATACTTAAATAATACCCTGTACCACAGTGTGGTGTAGGGTATAAAAACGATTGGATCTAAAGAGCCAAATCGGATGAAACATATATATGGGAGCTATAGCTAAATCTTTACCGATTTTCTTCAAATTCGGCAATGTTGGTTCATGAATCAAGAAACTCTACCATTCTAAATTTCAAAACGAGTGGATGTAAAATATAGCTTCTATAGAACTAAAGGGCCAAATCGGACGAAACATATATATGGGAGCTATAGCTAAATCTTAACCGATTTTCTTCAAATTCGGCAGTGTTGGTTCGTGGATCAAGAAACTCTACCATTCTAATTTTCAAAACGATTGGATGTAAAATACCGCGTCTATAGAACTAAAGGACCAAATCGGACGAAACATATATATGGGAGCTATAGCTAAATCTTAACCGATTTTCTTCAAATTCGGTAGTGTTGGTTCATAGATCAAGAAACTCTACCATTCTAAATTTCAAAATGATTGGATGTAAAATACAGCTTCTATAGAACTAAAGGACCAAATCGGACGAAACATATATATGGGAGATATAGCTAAATCTTAACCGATTTTCTTCAAATTCGGTAATGTTGGTTCATAGATCAAGAAACTCTACAATTCTAAATTTCAAAACGATTTGATGTAAAGTACAGCTTCTATAGAACTAAAGGGCCAAATCGGACGAAACATATATATGGGAGCTATAGCTAAATCTTAACCGATTTTCTTCAAATTCGGTAGCGTTGGTACATGGATCAAGAAACTCTACCATTCTAAATTTCAAAATGATTGGATGTAAAATACAGCTTCTACAGGACTAAAGAGCAAAATCGGACGAAACATATATATGGGATCTATAGCTAAATCTTAACCGATTTTCTTCAAATTCGGCAATGTTGGTTCATGGATCAAGAAACTCTACCATTCTAAATTTCAAAACGATTGGATGTAAAACACAGCTTCTATAGGACTAAAGGGCCAAATCGGACGAAAGATATATATGGGAGCTATATCTAAATCTGAACCGATTTCAACCAAATTCAATAGTGATCTTTACAGCTGCGAAATACTCTAAACTGCAAAATTTCAGAACGATCGGTGTGAAATTGCGACCTGTAGTCGACGAACAACTTTACATGGACAGACGGACGGGCAGACATGGTTAAATCGACTCAGCTAGTGATTCTGAGTCGATCGGTATGCTTTAAGGTGGGTCTAGCTGTGTTATTTTCAAGTGTTACAAACATCTGCCGTGAAACAAACTTATAATACCCTGTACCACAGTGTGGTGTAGGGTATAAAAAACTTTATCTGGGCGTGATTTTCCCCCCTTTCTACAAGCAGCTGGTGTTAAAATATCTTGCGAAAATAGCAGTGTATCGATTTATTCAGTATACTTTCCACCTCGATTTAAAGTTACGTGTAATTACTTTGAATCCTTTTTTAATGGTCTTGGAAATAAATTTCTTGTTGGTGGTGACTTCAACGCCAAACATCCCTGGTGGGCCTCTAGATTAACAAATCCTAAAGGAAAGGAATTATATATGTGTGTTTCTAATAAACATTACAATGTTCTATCAACTGGAAGTCCTACTTATTGGCCAACTAATCCAAACTCAATTCCAGATCTTTTGGATTTTTTTATCTTCAAAGGAATACCCCGATCGTCACTAGAAATTACTGCAAACGATGATCTCAGCTCAGACCAAAGCCCAATTATTGTTAATTTTAGCACAACTTATTGTAAACGGTCCAAAAATCCTAAATTATTTACATCTAAAACCGATATTAATTCGTTCCAATTTTGGATATAAAAAAACATAAATTTAAACGTTCCCATCAAAAACAAAAATGATTTAGATGATGCAGTCGAATCTTTCACGAACTTGATTCATGAGTCTGCCTATTTATCCACTCCACAAGAACCACAAAACAATATTTCAAGGCTCCAAATATCTCTGGAAATTAGCCAACTTATAAGAAAGAAACGTCGATTACGTAAAATATGGCAAACAACAAGGCGTCGTGCAGATAAATCTAATTTCAACAGAGCTGCCAACTTTCTTAAAACTCAACTAAGGAACTTTAAAAATAATTCGTTAAATAAATTTCTTAGAAATTTGTGCCTAACTAAAAACAATGAATACAACCTTTGGAAAGCTACGAAACACCTTAAAAGACCACAAAAAAGAAATATTGCCATCAAAGATTCCTCTGGAGCTTGGTGTAAATCAGATAAGGCCAAGGTATCTGCTTTTAAAGCATTCCTAGAAGAGACTTTCACCCCATTTTCATTCTGTGATTCACTGGAGGAAGAAAAAATCAGAGATTTTCTTGACGTGCCTTGTCAGATGTATCGGCCTATAAAACCCTTTACTGTGAGAGAAGTTGGAAACGAAGTAAAGAAACTTAATACTAAAAAAACTCCTGGTTACGACCACATTGATGCCAAAGTCTTTGCCGAAAAAAGGTCTTATATTTCTTATCGTTATATTTAATTCTGTGCTAAGGTTGAGCCACTTTCCCACACAATGGAAGTTTGCAAAAATTATTATGGTACTAAAACCCAATAAACAAGAAAACGATATCGGGATTGTCTTGAAAATAAACAGTACTGTTCGTCGATATTTCTAGATGTAAAACAAGCTTTCGACAGAGTGTGGCACGTTGGATTATTATATAAACTAAAATCACTCTTACCGATACCTTTTTATCTACTGATGAGATCATATCTAGAAGAAAGGAGATTTTACGTAAATATAAATGATGAAGACTCGGAAATTGGTTTAATAAAATCCGGAGTTCCTCAGGACAGTGTTTTGGGTCCAGTTTTGTATACAATATTTACATTCGACTTCCCCACGAACGATGATGTAACCACAGCAACGTACGCTGACGAGACCGCCATATTGGGCGTCCATAAATCACCCGTGGAATTTGATACAAAAACATCTTGATGCGACTCAATCGTGGCTGAAAAAGTCGAATATCAAAGTCAATCCTGAAAAATATACACATGTAACTTTCTCACTTAGAAAAGGGGATTGCTCACCGGTGATGCTTAACGTATTCACTATTCCTTCATCAGATCATGTGAAATATCTAGGTCTAAATTTAGATAGACGATTAACATGGAAACTGCACATTAAATTGAAAAGGCAACAACTAGAGATTAAGACAAAGCGGATGTTTTGGCTTTTAGGTCCAAAATCTGAACTAAGTTTGGAGAACAAAGTGGTTCTTTATAAAACCACATTAAAACCGGTCTGGACATACGGAATAGAACTATGGGGGACAGCTAGTAATTCAAATGTCGAAATTCTACAAAGATATCAATCCAAAACATTAAGACTAATCACTAATTCTCCTTGGTTTGTTAATAATAATAACATACATAAAGATCTCGGTGTCTCCCAAGTTAAAAACGAGATTAGGAGATATAGCACGAATTACCTCAATAGATTGAGTCTACATTCGAATTTATTGGCCATAACACTTTTAGATGACAGCAATGAATCTAGAAGACTGAAACGACTTAATGTCCTTGATTTGCCCTTTATTACATAACTACCACATATTTACATTAAATCTTAGTAAAAATTGTAAAATTATCTAAAAACTTATTATTTATTTTAATGTGTTATTTACAAATGCAACAATGTTAAATTTTTTGATAAGTTCGCTGGAACTTAGCAAAACTGTTATTTGTAAGTTTTTATACAATTTGCTGAATATTTTCCTTGTAAATAGATTGCAAATAAAGAATCTCGAAAACAAAAATATATCAGAGTTATTCAATATTACGAGAGTGGTGTAGGGTATTATATAGTCGGCACCGCCCGACTTTAGCCTTTCCTTACTGGTTTTTTTTTTAAATTAGCTAAATTTAATTTTTTCATTGTGAACCCAGGTTACTTTAGGTCTCCTATCGCAATTTGTCTCAGTTTAAATTTATTTGTTGACACTTACCTTAACGCACGACTTAATTTATCGTAATTCATGTTAGGCTTTGATTTGCGTTCACCCCAGCGACGGGCAACCTCATCGGGATCGGTCAATTTGAATTCACCATTTGTGCCCTCCCAGGTTATGCAGCCGGCATTACCGGAATCCGAGAGTAACTCTAATAAAAACTGCCAGAGTTGTATTTGACCAGAACCTGCAAGAAAATAAAATATAAATGAATAAATATATATTTTTTAAAAAAGTACAAATAAATGTTTTATTATTTATTTATATGAATTACAATACAAAGTAAATTTATATTCTTTTACTTTTACGGTCCAGGGAAATGACGGGTTTCAAAAACATGTGGCTAGATTTTTGCAGCGACAGACCAGAGCCTCTGGTGGGAATCGAACCCACGACCCCCAAAATAATGGGCGAGTACGCTACCAGCTCAACTACTGGGGCGCTCAAAAAATAAATGTTTTATTATTTTATTTCTTTTTGAATTTAAGTTTAAGGATATTGATTGAGAATAATAAGTGAATTTGTATAATATACATATATTTTCTCAATATAAGGGTCCTCTTAATTTTTACCACAATTTTTATATTTTCCTCTCGCACAGAATTTCCTGATTTCACTAAAACAGACTTTTATACAAACTTTTTTATTGTTTGTTTTGTCAATAAGTATTGAAGCTATTTACAGCAGTCTACCGACTCATTACCCATTTTTGCATTACCAGTAACCATTAAAATCGCTAGTTCATATACTTATACTATAACTACAAAGTCATTGTTGCCGAAGAACTCCAATTCAATAGTATGAAAATGGAAAGAACATTTAAAATATATATTTTGCGCAGTATGTGAAATAGTGGTATTTCAGAATTTGTTAGAATTTTGGGACTTCATCGCTCACATTGCTAGCAGCAACTGGGTTCGTAAGGACAGATATCAGTAACTACGCAAGAATACATTAGTAGTCCTAATTGCTTGAATACAAATTTATATAAATAGGTCGAATAGAAAAATAAGTAAATTAAAATAACAAATGAAAATAGTTTAGGGCAGGATTTCTAAAATGGGACCGGCAGCTCTCTATTCGCTACCCCAGTAGCGAAACGTTTATAATTCAAAGGAACTACATTTAGGCCATTTCTTTCGGAGAATATCTGCTTAACCTGATCGCCGGGCTTTTGCTTGAGCGGCAGAGCCAAAACGTCTAATTCAGGTTAGGAAAAATATTTCATTTAAAAAAGTGTTAGCAGAAAAATCTCTACAGATGGGGTCTGCGCTAGAAAAAATGGGAAATATAAATTGTTTACAATTGCCTGAGGAGAAAAACATTCTGATAACAGATAAATAGTAATTGGGAGGATATAATATAAGACAGAACCCCTTTGTCAAAAGGTCATATGCTTAAATGATAACATTTTGCCAACAAGTGTCACAATTTCCCCCCTCCCATGGACCACCCATGGCTAGATTTACGTTTTCCCTTTGTTTGGTTTTTAACAGATTTTGATTTCCTAGTGTAAGTCCTTGGTCATAAAGCGTGAATAACCCTTAGGCTTAATAACAACAACGACAGAAAATAGAGAATACGAAAAAAAATTTTAGCTCTTAAAGAAATTAAAGACAACCGCAAATAATTCTCAACAACTTGATGAGGCATTATTCGATTCGTTACGCACTTCAAACAATCACTGATGAACATCATAAATCGCTTAATCATTTGGCAATTAGGCATTGTTCCATCTCGACAAGCGAAACAGTGCAGGAGCAGTTAAGGGGTGCAGAAGCAGTCACTAGACACGAACTTGTACTGCAGTAACAAAATTAAGGGTTGCTTTTCACTCGAAATGATGAACTAAAAAGGGGACGTTTTAACACCATTCATTCATATGAATGGAGATAGAAGTGAATGAATGAAGCAAAGGATGGTTGACTGACAGAGTGAGTTAATGCGTGAGTGAGTAACTGAATGAATGAATTGTGTTAATTGCAAATCCCAGCGCTTAAGTGTAGCTTTGGCTTTTCATAGTATTTCCCTGAATTTTTGGGGGCAGGAGGGAGTGGGTTAGGTTTAGGGCCTTGGCAATAGTTTGGGAGTAAAAGGTGACGCGCCACTGCTGAGCACTTGCACACACGTGTTATCCTAATGGATGTTAATGTTGTGCATCCCAGAGTAATTTTCCATGCCATTTGGAAAACATTTAAGCCGGCCTCGCATCACTTCCTCCTCCCTTTTGCCATCACAACTACTATTAAGCATTTCGGTGTGTAAATGTGTTTTAATTGTTTTGGCCGTTTTGTTGTTGTTTCCCGTCATCGTCACCGTCGCCGCCGCCAATTTTCTTTTGGTTTTAGTGGTCCCCATTTAAATATTTCACCAACACTTGCACTAATTTTGATTTCCGTCCTACGTTTCCTCGTCCTACGTCTCCTCCTAATAGTAAAGGAGAAAACTTTCTTGGCGGCTGTCTCGCAAAAAGAACGGAAAGTAATTTTAATTTAACAAAAACGCATGTTGCTAATATTTTAATTACTAACATGCAACTTGTTTTTTTTTGTGTTTTAGGTTTCATCATTGACTTCAAATGCGCCGGTCGCCGCCAATTCACCGCCATATTTGTTACCCGACAACAATTTTGAGTCCTGTCTAAGGATAGGCAAAGCATTTTGCTCTATTACCACAAAAGCCATTTTGTTTTGTCGGTTCGGCAAATGGAACAGTGGGAAAAGTCGCACTAAAATCTGAGAAAGGGGAGAAGAAAATTTAAATTTAAAGAGAAAAAGTTGAAATTTGTCATCTACTACGCCGTACATATATGATTTATGGAGTCATCTTCCGAACAGTGTACGATTTTTGGGGTCATCTGATATAAAGTAGACGACTCGTGGAGTCATCTACTATGCAGTAGACGACTCGTGGAGTCATCTACTATTCAGTCGACGACTCGTGGAGTCATCTAATATACAGAAGACGACTCGTGGAGTCATCTAGTATATAGTACGCGACTCTTGGAGTCATCTACAATACAGTAGATGACTCTACTATACAGTAGATGACTCGCGCAGTCATCTAGTGGGAAAAGTCGCACTAACAATCTGAGAAAGGGGAGAAGAAAATTTAAATTTAAAGAGAAAAAGTTGAAATTTGTCATCTACTACGCCGTACATATATGATTTATGGAGTCATCTTCCGAACAGTGTACGATTTTTGGGGTCATCTGATATAAAGTAGACGACTCGTGGAGTCATCTACTATGCAGTAGACGACTCGTGGAGTCATCTACTATGCAGTAGACGACTCGTGGAGTCATCTACTATTCAGTCGACGACTCGTGGAGTAATCTAATATACAGTAGACGACTCGTGGAGTCATTTAGTATATAGTACGCGACTCTTGGAGTCATCTACAATACAGTAGATGACTCTACTATACAGTAGACGACTCGTGCAGTCATCTACTATACAGTATAAGACTCGTGCAGTCATCTACTATACAGTATAAGACTCATGTAGTCATCCACTATACAGTAGACGACTCATGGAGTCATCTACTATACAGTAGACGACTCATGGAGTCATCTACTATACAGTCATGGAGTCATCTACTATACAGTAGACGACACATGGAGTCATCTACTATACAGTAGACGACTCATGGAGTCATCTACTATACAGTAGACGACTCATGGAGTCATCTACTATACAGTAGACGACTCGTGGAGTCCTCAACTATACAGTAGACGACTCGTGGAGTCCTCAATTATACAGTAGACGACTCGTGGAGTCATCTACTATACAGTAGACGACTCGTGGAGTCATCTACTATACAGTAGACGACTCGTGGAGTCATCTACTATACAGTAGACGACTCGTGCAGTCATCTACTATACAGTAGACGTCTCGTGGAGTCATCTACTATACAGTAGACGACTCGTGCAGTCATCTACTATACAGTAGACGTCTCGTGGAGTCATCTACTATAAAGTATACGTCTCATGGAGTCATCTTCTACTATGGAGTCATCGTCTACTATACAGTCGACGACTCATGGAGTCGTCTACTATACAGTAGATGACTCATGGAGTCATCTACTATACAGTAGACGACTCATGGAGTCATCTACTATACAGTAGACGACTCATGGAGTCATCTACTATACAGTAGACGACTCATGGAGGCGTCTACTATACAGTAGACGACTCATGGAGTCATCTACTATACAGTAGACGACTCATGGAGTCATCTACTATACAGTAGACGACTCGTGGAGTCATCTACTATACAGTAGACGACTCATGGAGTCATCTACTATACAGTAGACGACTCGTGGAGTCCTCAACTATACAGTAGATGACTCATGGAGTCATCTACTGTTCAGTCGACGACTCGTGAAGTCATCTACTATACAGTAGACGACTCGTGGAGTCATCTGGTATATAGTACGCGACTCTTGGAGTCATCTACAATACAGTAGATGACTCTACTATACAGTAGACGACTCATGGAGTCATCTACTATAGAGTAGACGACTCATGTAGTCATCTACTATACAGTAGACGACTCATGTAGTCATCTACTATACAGTAGACGACTCATGGAGTCATCTACTATACAGTATCCGACTCATGGAGTCATCTACTATACAGTAGACTCATGGAGTCATCTACTATACAGTAGACGACTCATGAAGTCATCTACTATATAGTAGACGACTCATGGGTCATCTACTATACAGTAGACGACTCGAGAAGTCATCTATTATACAGTAGACGACTCGAGAAGTCATCTACTATACAGTAGACGACTCGAGAAGTCATCTACTATACAGTAGACGACTCGTGGAGTCATTTACTACAAAGTGGCTGAATCGTGGAGCCGACTACTCCACAATAGAATATATTTTTTTAATATTCTGCCCCATTTCCACATCTTTCGAAACACTGTAACTATTTGACTATTTCATAGAGTACTGCGGTGTGAGGAAAGAAATCCTCTTTTTTTATTCCGAGAATCTTAACTAAAAATGTTAATTTAATTTTAGCGGCAGTTTGCGGAAATAATTACTTGTTGTAATCTTGTAATTTACATTTCATGTGTTTTAACTAGCAAGTGCCTATCACAGAGTTGCAGAGGCAGGCGAGAAGAAAGAAGGCAACCCAAAACTTTTTGAAATGTCAAAAAGTTATGCATCTTTGAGGAAAATTGCAGCCAGAAATTTAATTAAATCCCAAACATTCGACGAATAGTTTCTTACCCTCAAACCGCCTCCGGCATAAGATTTGTGTGTGAAGGCAGTGTTTTTTTTTTGGTTAATTTCTTTATTTAGAACCTTTGGCCTGGGAAAAACCACAAAAGATTGTAATGCTTTTGGCCAGGCGGGTCGGATTGTTTAGGTGGTTTCCTACTACTACTGACTGATGTGGCTTTTTTAGTTTGATTTTCTCTTTTTTTGGAATGGCTATAATTTGTATATGTCCGGCTTTATGTTAGCGGGTTGGTCTGGGTCCCGAGCAGAGCAGAGCCGAGCCGGGTTGCATGTTAAGAACGTTTAAATTTTCACTGAATCTTTAGAATGTTATTATTATTGTTGTCGTCGTTGTTGTTGCTGTTGCTGGTACTGGCAGTGGTGCTGCTATTGATGTTGTTGCACCGGACTTGGGGTAACAAAGCGGTTCCGTGTTTAGAGGAAGCTATAATTAATCAAAACAGCATTTTTGCCACCATCATTCTAGGCTTCCTTTTATACCTACAACTACCTAACTACACTCGCAGGCAATTGGTGCCGCCAAGTGAATCACGTTACAATCACATGGAGGTGCAGCCCTTCCCAGAGGACCTCCCTTCAGTTAGTTAGCCCTAAATAAAATTCGCGTGTATAGTTCTCTTTCTTTTCGCTCTCGCTCTTTATTTTAGTTTCTAAATGTGGCTCATATGAGTTCATGTTTAAGCAGTTTCTAACAAAGTAGATACATAAGTAGTTGACCGTAGGTACTAGGTATTAGTGCAGGCACTGCTCGTGGTACCAGCCAAAGACTTGTCCTAGCACTTGTAGCAGTGCGATATATATGAAACATTTTGTGGAAAAACGACCTAAAGGTAATAAAACGACACAAGTCACAAATACCAAAATAATTTTACAACTTTATATAAGTAGAGTATATACATTAGGGTGTCCCATCAGGAACATGAAAATCAGTAAGGGTCATAGTCATTATATGATATCCTAGACCAGTTTGTTAGAGCAGAGTAATTAAAAACGATTACCATAGAAATGACTGTGTTCGATCTTAATTCAAGATACTGCATGTGGGGAAATGTGACTCGCTTTTATGAAATATCGGAACGATTTTTCGTACTTCGCATAAGAAATTCTTTCCTGATAAATGTAAAATAAAGCTCCTAGAGCTATCAAAATAAAAAAATTATGTTCACACGTTAATCAGATTTCACAGTGACGACGCATAAAATGTAGCCCCTAAAATGTTTACATGCGAAATCGGAAGGAAATTTTATATGCGTGATGTATTTAACTCTGGTCATTTAAGATACTCTGCACAACTTTTCACGAAGATCGGAAGGAAAAACAACGCTTATAGAAGTAAAGTTGAAGTAAAATAAAGTTGTATGCAAAATTATTTAAGAGGTTATAACCATTTTAAGTTCGACAAGAAAAATTCACAGTTTTTAACAAATATCTAAGTAAGAACCGACTTCTACTGAAATTATGCCGAATTTCATAATGATGTGATAAACACATAGCCCTCCATTTATATGTTCCTGCGTATTTATTATATAGGGTGGCTGATATGTAATGCAACAAAGTAAAGCGCTATATTTTTTTAATTTTATTTTAAATTTTATTGTTCAAAAGCAAAAAATGTCGGAAATAACATAAAATTTTAGAAACAGTTTAGATTTTTTCGAATTGGCCACCTTTGGCACGAATTATGGCCTTCAAACAGCCGACAAAGCCATCACACGCTGCACGAAAGTGGCTCTGCGGTATTTTGGCCCATTTCCGGCGAAGCGCCGTCTTGAGATGATCGATACTTTGGTATTTTTTAGTGCGAACCTTACTCTCTAAAATGCCCCAGGCGCAAAAGTCCAACGGATTGACATCCGGAGATCTTGGTGGCCATTGTGCGGTAGAAATGAAGCGAGGAACCTCCTTTTTAAGCCATTCTTGGTGCTGAGTCCTGTTGGAATGTCCATGGTCTGCGGCCGAAATGTTTGTCTGCCCAGGGCTTCAATACTGTCTTTAGGACATTTTCCCGATAATATTCGGCATTTATTTTGACCCCATGGTCGATGAGTACGAGCGGGGAGCGACCATCGGCCGTTACGGCGACCCACACCATTACCATCGGCGGCGCTTGAGTTATGGTGGCCAATCGAAGGTGTAAATTTTCAGCTGACCTCTTTGGCAAGTAAACCCGATCGTTTTGTTTGTTCACAAACTGCTCAATTTGGAATGGCTTCTCATCGGAGAAAACCAAATTCGGTAACTGCCCACTTTCGTGCAAGCGAAGCAACTCCTTGGCTCTTTCCAGTCTAACTTTTTTTTGTGCATCGGTGAGCTCTTGCACTTTTTGGAACTTCAATGGCTTTAGTCCAAGCTCATTTTTTAATATGTGTTGCATCCGTTCTCGCGATATGTTCAGCTCACGAGCAATTTTTCTACCACTGCGGCGTGGATTTTGATCAAATCTGGCCTTCACTTTTCGGATCATTTCTGGTGTTGTTACCGTTTTTTTCGTCCACTTTTTGGACGCGATGCAACACTGTAACGAGCAATGGTACGAGAAACAAAAGATTTATTCAAATTTAAATGCTGGAGGGCTCTAACGATAGCCACTTGTGTTTTTCCACCCAAATATAAAGCAATCACACTATCACGCTTGAATTCCATCACGAATAACTTTTTTCTGAATGCAATATATCAAAATGCTTTTGTAAGCTTGTTAACAATAAAATGAACTGTCACTGAAATAAATCTGTCAGCTATCAGACTAGCGGTTTAGAAATGATAGCAACCTGAAGTTGGTTGCAATACATATCAGCCACCCTGTATACGCGCTATTGAAACTGCATCTTACGTCAGATCTTTATATAATTTGCCAGAAATGGGATTTGTGATCCAAGATGATGAAAATCTGTTCAGATTTTCAGTACTTTTTTATAGCCGATTCACTCTTGGGAACGGGGGTATATATATTATTTGCAACGGGCCAATCGTGAAAAACATCGAAGGAGTGACCTAAGAGACCAGAAGAATATTTGGTGGAAACCCGTTTTGGGCCATTAAGACATTTGGGCGATGTCCGTCCGTTTGTCTGTCTGGTTGGTGCGCACGATGACTTCCGACAGGAGTAATGGATTGACTTCAGATTTGATTATGTTTTAATATTTTTCCAATCTTCCAAAGATGGACCCTGTTGGTCCACTCTTTATGATACCTCCCCCCACAAAGGGTTAACGTTTACTGTAATATTGATTATTTAATATATTCTATACTACTAATTTGAATCTTTTGAATTTCCACACCGTATTAGTTTCTTTGTCGCCACCACCTTGAGAAAAATGGGAAACCATTCTGCTCAAAAATTTAACGGCTTATAATATTCCATGCCATACAAATACTTGGAATTTTGTGCAGGGCGCTGCCTTTAAAGTACCTACACTGTAGGTCCAACGGTCCCGCGAAAATTCGCGTTATTGCCGTGCCCCTTTTGGTACCTCCAACACAAAATGGACAAAACATGAAACATGAGTGTTTGCATTTCCCTTACTTTTACAAAATGGGTCATAACCAGTGCCTGATCTACCATATGGGCCAACTGGGCTGAAGCCTCAGGGCGCGAATTTTTTGGTATTACCTTATAAAAGTTTATAAAAACAATCCTATTATAAAATCGTTACTTTGTTCTAGCATCACGTCTATATGGCTGAACAAAATTTCTTGAAACTTTATTTTTTATTTTCCGCCAAGTGATCTTTGAACAGTTGACGGCTGAGACTCATCTAAGACGCATAGACACGAGTCTTGTAGAAACTATCTTTTCACGACAAATATACACAAAAAAGCTGTTGTGAATTCTAAGATTATGGTCAGTGTAGCAGTGACCAAAAAAACTGAGGTCCAATTTGTTTTCCTTTTCACGCTAGAACGTTTATTGAAGGAGTTACGAGTATAATAATTTTAAGTTAAGTAATAGAACACATTTTATGTTTAGCTACGTTTACCAGAAAATACGCGATAGAAAAATGTTGCCCTTGTCATTCTAGTACGCTTATTTAAGCAGTTATAACCATTTTATATTAAGTGAGTGTCAAATATGGTACTTTTCGTTCTTTGAAGCTTATCTAAGGAGCTATAACCGTTTTAAGTTTTGTTACGAAAATACGAAATTATCACAAAAATTAAATGATAATAAAAGTTCGCCCTTTTCGGACTTTTCATACAGAGTTATACAATTTACAGTTAAGTGTGGCACAACTTGGTTATTTTCGTTCTAGGACGCTTATTTAGGGAGTTATAACCATGATAAGTTTGGCTGTGGAAATTCAGAGTGTTCACCAAAAAATAAGTGATAGGAAAATGTTGTCGTTTTCACTTTGGGACGTTTTTTAAGGAGTTATAACCATTTAAAGTTTTCTGATGGTGAACATTTTCTGATGGTCACAGTTAAATCTACTCTGAAAGTGATTAGAGGTCGATCGTTAAAGTAAACGATGGGTCTATCTATCCTCTTTGTGAGTGTTTCAACCAAATGCACAAAGCCACAACACTATGTACCATGTTGTGGTGTAGGGTATTAGGAAACAAATTGCGAAAACACTTACAAAATATAATTTGGTATTAAATTTCCACCGATTAAAAATAATTTATAATTGTGATGATATTCCATCAGGTTATCCTAATATCCACCGCGCTACACATATCCACCTGCAACTACACATACCTAACTGAATATGTAGTTATATATGTATCTGTATACTCGTATACATGCGATTTACTTATTTATGTATTGTTCTTGAATATTTTTGTGGGTGAAACGAACCATTTAAATGTCGCGTCGCCAAATGGTGGGCGATTGGGGTTTTTTTATGCTAATTCCGGCAGCTTTTTTAGGAGTTGGATATTCAAGTACGACTGAGCGGTGGCTGGGGTTGACCGGTCGCTCGTGTACTGACTGGTGTTACCACATGACTCTTTATATAAGACAGGTTGAATAAGGTACACCAAAGCTTTTTTAGCGTTGGCATTGTTTTCCCTTGGATTTCTGGGGAGGGGGGAGGTTGATTTCTTGAATTAGGGTCAACATTCCTTGTATGCCATGGAAAGGAGAGTGGGTTTAAAGGTGGGGGGAAATAGTTTGTTTAAAGGTGCTATAAATCATTGTTAGCTCTTGGAACTTTTTGCCTATAAGTTGTTTGTGATTTTGTTTCTTTTTTGGAGGATAAATGCAAAAAATTGTAACAAAACTTAATGTAATTGTCATTTTGCAATATTATAACATTATTTTTTTAAAGTGATATCGTTTTTTAGAACTAAATGTTCGAAGAAAGGAGAAAGTTCGAAAGATTAATAACGATATATGTATAACTTCCAAAGCCAACCTCTTTGAGGAAAAGAAACATTAGATTAACATTAAGCCAAAGCCAACATATTTGAGGAAATTGAACATTAGAACAATATATGTATACCTTTTGTTATTTATGAGAAAATTATCCCCCAAAAGCTATAAATGCAAGAACATCTACACATGATCTGACTCTGACAATTATTGTTCGGTGCTTTTGACAAAGTCATACACTTTCACAGGAATCTCATTCATAATTTTCCAAAAAAAAAAAAAGAACATTAACTCCAGCCAACGGTCATTGGGATTAACTCTTTCTCTCACAGCCGTTGTTCATTTGATTTATGATGCTATTACAGTGGAAAATCACGCCTTTTATGGGTGGATACCTAGCACACAAAAAAAGGATATTTACCATGTAACCCTTTACTTATATGCATTATGCGTTATGAATTTTTAATATACTCAGCGAATACAAAAATCATTAACACCCCTGACTAGAGTGAGTTTAACCCTTTAGTAACCTGGATCCTGCGAGACGGTGATCGTCACGTGCAGTCAAATAGACAGACACTCCTTAAGCTACGCACGGCCATGAATAAGGATTTTTTTCGGTCTCTTTAATGGAGCCAGAAAAAACACCCTTTTAAGAAATATATTTAGAAACACCTTTCGTTTGCCGGCCGGTCTGTCTGTCTGTCTGTCCTTCAGACTGCGTGTGACTGACTGACTGTCGGCTAGACCGTCTCACCAATCACCAAATGACGTAAGGGATAATTTAATTTGATTATAATAAATTTGTTGCATTTTATTCAAAACTAAGGAAAGGTGTTATTTTTTAGTGTTCCAGCGCAAGTTCTATTATTTTAAGGTTTAAAAGAGAAAAAATCTCTGAAAGGGTTCTACTTTCGCTCTCCCCTTCCCTCACGCTTGCTAGGGAATTCATATGAATTGCATGTTCAAATTTGAATCATTATAATATGCTAATAAGTCTATATAAATGAATTCAGTACAAGTTCATTGAAAAATAGAAAAGCCTGAAAAAAGCTACAGGACTCCAGCCAGTGTCAGGACATTTGTTGTAACACGTGCTCCCTCCAGGATATGTGGTACATATTTCGTGGGGGTGTATAGTTAATCTAAGCACCTGCATCTTTAAGCTGAGTGAGAGGTGGTTTTAACTTTTATTTCAAGGGGTTTTTATTTTTCCACAGGGATACTTTAACTTTGTTAGTTATAACACAAATACTTGTAAATGACTAGAGGTGAACTTACCAGAACTTGCTAAACGACTGCTTGTCGCTCCAAACATTTGATATGGATCTGAAATGGTAAATAAAGAATGTATTAAAATTAATTGTGGAAATGAGGTAAATTAACATGAGACAATGATTAATTGAATTTGTTGTTATACAGAGACGAAATGACAATGAGTCATTTATAGGCCTAGATTTTTTATTACCAATTAAATAACTTAAGGAAATTTCATACAGAGAAAATTTGTTTAATGGAAACCCGATTTCATTATAGAAAACTATTACAAGCATTGAAATATGCATTTCAACGGCCAGACAGACGGACGGACAAAGTTCAAATGACTTAAAATATCCTGAAACGGATTTCCGCCACACTACGTAGTGCCTTAAGTCACTATTTTGATTT
Organism: Eudasyphora cyanicolor; assembly: GCA_963930755.1. Lineage (NCBI taxonomy): Eukaryota > Metazoa > Arthropoda > Insecta > Diptera > Muscidae > Eudasyphora > Eudasyphora cyanicolor. Next base: position 270,017,147 of record OZ005735.1, read on the forward strand.
GTTACACTTTTGACCGGTTGCAAATGATATAAACTCCCCTAAACTAAAGTGAGGTGAAATATGATTGCTTCACATTTTTTTGTGATACACTTTTGGGGTCGATACCATCGTCAGATTGCAACAAAGTGCATATCAGCGGAAAGCTATTTTTCCCAAGAAGTGCAATATTTTAGTTGTAATCCACCAATTTGAAACTCAATAACCTAAAATAGGCAATTTAAAACATTTTAACATTTTAATTCAATCGGCCACTCCTGTCGAAAGTAGCCGTGCGCTTCAAACAGACGGACGCATATAGTTAGCTCAAATGACTTAAAATAACCTGAAATGGATTTCCGCCAATCATACGTAGTGTCTTAGGCCACTCTTTTGATCTATTACACTTTTGCTCTGTTGCAAATGATATATACCATTCTTAACTAAATTGAGGTTAAATAAGAATTGCTTCACATATTTTTGTGGTACATTTTTAGGATCGATCCCATAGTCAGATTCCAACGAAGTAAATATTAATGAATAGCTTTTTTTCCCAAGAAGTGCAGAAAAATTATATTTTACAGCCAAATTAAAACTAAATAACCTAAAATAGGCAATTTAAAATGATCTTAAAATAAAAAATTTTCAAATTGCAGATTTTTGTGGTACACTTTTAGGTTAGGTAGTACCGTAAAATTTTAATAAGATTTATATCGGTGGAAAGCTATGTTCCCAAAGAAGTGCAGAATAATTATTGTAGTTTAGATGAGAAGAATGCAAAAACACATATAGCATTTTAATTCAATCATCCACTCCTTTTGAGAGTTACCATGTCCGGACGGACGGACAAATGGCTTAAAATGTCATGAAACAGATTTCCAAAAACATACATATCGTCTTAGGTTACTCCTTCGATTTGTTCCGCTTTAGGCCTGTTGTGAATGATGTATACCCTCCTTAGCTAAAGTGAGGTTAAATAAGAATTGCTTCATAGGTTTTGTGGTACACTTTTGGGATCTGTACCGTCCTCAGATTCCAACAAAGTGAATATAAATGGAAAGCTATTTTCCTCAAGAAATGCAGAATAATATTTTAAACCATCAATTTAAAACGTAATAACCTAAAATAGGCAATTTAAAATGTTCTTTAAATAAAAAATCTACAAAGTGCAGTTGTTTTGTGGTACATTTTTTTGGAATACAAAACGCTAAAATTCAAAAAAGATTTATATCAGTGGAAAGCTATGTTTCCAAAGAAGTGCAGAATCGTAATATTCATCAAAATTTTTAATATTAACCGCAACTTCCTTAGTATTTCACCCACAACTTTTACAAATATTGGGTTCCCAAAAATATAATTACTGTTTTGGATTTGTGAGAGTCTGGTGCATATTTGATAGTAATTTCAAAAAAATGAAGGAGGAGTAATTTTTTCAATAAAAGTTTTCAACAAAATTTGGGAAAACATTTTATAAATTAAAAAAAATGCTACAAAAATTTGGCCCATTGTTTTCTTTTAAACGCCGTAAACTTTGTAAAAATCGGTTCAGCCGTTCAAGAGCAATTTAAAATTTCGTAAACCCCAAAAATGCATTTTTAATTATTTTTTTTATATTTCAAATTCCCATTAAATTTTGGATTTTTTTTTCAAAAAATAAATGATTGCGATTTCTTATTTTATGTTTTTTTTAATAAAGTTTTTCAAAAACTTTGGAAAAAAATTTATAAATTTAAAAAATATATATAAATTTTAACAAAAAAATCTAAAAAAATAGCCCGTTATGTTTTCTTTTAAACGACGTTTAATTTGTACAAATATTTATTTTTTTATTTTTATTTCTTTATATGAATTACTATACAAAGTATTTATATATTCTAATTTTACGGTCCAGGGAGAAGCCGGGTGACAAATACCATGTTGCTTGTTCATTTTTGTTGCGACAGACCAGAGCCACTGGTGGGAATCAAACCCACGACCCCCAAACTCATAGGCGAGCTCGCTACCAACACACCTACTGGGTCGCCCTTTGTACAAATAGGTTCAGCCGTTCAAGAGAAATTAAAAATTTCGTAAAACACAAAAATGCATTTTTGAATTCTAATATTTAATATTTTTATTTAATTTACATATTAAATTCCCATAAAATTTTGGATTTTTTTTTTCAAAAAATAAATGATTGCGGTTTCTTATTATACCATCAAGCAACTTTTTATGAACTGTTTAGACAAAAATAAAATTCATAGTTAATACTAAAAATTCTGACTTCATATCATATAAAAGTCTTAAGGTAGGCAGATTTTAAACTTTACATTTTATTATATAAACCCTAGATTAGATTTTTATATGAGAGCGCACTTTAAATTTCAAAATGTAATATCGTATAAAAATCCAGAGTCCAATACACTAAACTGAAGACCTCTTGGAAGTGAATACTTCTGCTTTGAGAATTCAATAAAATGCCTTTCATTTCATTAACTACTACAATTTCCGAAACTTTATAAGAAAGTACTCACAAGTACTTCATGTGCTCCTAAAATCCTTTTCCATGCAAATTCCAATGTTTTTTAACAAATGTCCATCTGGCATTTGTATAAACGGAATTCAATCTCAAAACACTCGACAATTGCGTAGGTGTGTATTTCACATTTTGCAAAATTGTTCAAATGTAACGCAAAGCTCAGGAACTCGCCTCAAAAAATAAAACCACAACACACACGCCTTCCCGAGTATTTGAAAGCCTCGGCAAAAGATCCTCTAAATGTCCGCACAAAAGCATTCCTAAACTCAAGTGGCCAAAGGCACGTGAGTATATCCTTTATGCGGCGAGTGCATGCGCGCAAAAAAAACCCCGCCGCCAAAGCTGTCCGTAATGGATAATGCTTTTTTATTGTATTTGTATTGCACCGGCGAGGAGAGATGAATTGCAATCCGACGAAGAATACAACTAAATACCAAATATTTTATTTCGAGCAATTTTGCACATTTTGTTAAGAGTCCTTGAGGGCGTGGCACTTATGACGGCCTGGTCTACTCGGCTTGGTTGGCCGGTGGAGGAGAGTGAGTATGAGGATATGAGTATGCAATACCTGTGTGTGGCGCATAAGTGTTCCTTCATTCATATTTATATTCATTGTGTTTTAATGTTACGTTAGTTTCATTTCTGGTACCTTGAGAGGCATGTTCAAGTGTCCATTAAGCAATAATGAACAACCACAACAACAACAGCAGCAGCAACAACAACAAACCGGCGCGGCGGAACCACATCGGGAACTGCCAACAAACAACACACAGAGCGGAATTATAACATTTTATTGTACTTTATTAAGAACTTTATGCCCATAGACATATTCGCACAAACAAACAAGCAAATAATACAAAAAAATATTGAAAAGTTGTACAATAGGGTGGCATAATCATAGTAAGTGAAATCGAAAGATTTCCATATTTCTTGGGAAATTAAATATGTACTGCATTTTGTGTTTCGGAAGTTGGATGGATAGTAGCCAATGACACAACCCAGCAAAATTTTGGTAAGTACCTGTCATTATTCCCTGCATTACCAAATAATGACATCTTATTATTCGCTGCATTACTTTCGGCTTATTAATAATGACTTACCAATAATAACAGAAATAAGTGATTTTTTGTTATCAAAATCATTTTGACAAATTTTAATATAATGCAATTTTGGCTATATGTGGGTTATTGTACAAGATTTATTTATATTTCAACATGTTTTCAATACCAGAAATTCGAATATGGCATGAGGAATTCGCGCATGTTTCGAGAAATATGCGCGACAATAGGCAAAAAATCATTTTAAATGGCCATTTCTACATATCTACTACTTATTTTATAACTTATTGGTAATGCATTATTCAAGTACATAAAATCGAGCTACAAATAAGTAATTATTATGCTACTTTATTGTATGCTTTTGGGAAGTACTTTCCTCCAATGACATCCCCATGTTAAAATAATTAGAAAAGTGGCTAAATAATAAGTACTTACCATTTCCGAACTTTGCTTACTCGTCGGATTATTTGGTAATGAGAAATTTTGCTGGGAACATTTTGGCATGTCGCAAATTTAGAGCAATTTTGTAACATTTGGAAATAGAAAATTGTTTGGGTAATCATATAAAACTGTTTCACATTTAGATATCCAAAAGCTAGTCCATCATTGGTCTTGGATTCTTGAGAAAGGCAACTACAGGGTTTTCCAATAAGAGTTATATAATTTCTTTGAAAAAAACACACTTATTGTTAGGAAAATTCAAAAGTTTTTTTGGATTTAACAAAATGGTAAGTCCATTTTTCGGAAAGTTGCAATTGGAGAACGATTATTTTGATAATGCAACTGAATAATTTGTAAACGTTGTTCTTGCGTATATCTCTCCATCATGAAATTGTAAACACTACTGAATACAATGGAAAACAAATAACAGACAAATGGCCGAAAAGTCACTTCAAAATCATATTATCCCTATTGGAAAACCCGATATATATCGCGTAGTTCAGAGAGAAGCAAGTACCAGTTTTCAGTTGTCACAGACAAATTTTCCGAAAGCCAAGGATATTTTCGTTAAGTTAGGTTCCATGCTTAGGCTGAACAGAGTATGAAGCCGCAGAACTTTTTTTATCCATGCAAAGCCGTCACCGATCTTTGCGGTAAAATCGACTGAAACCAAAACTGTTACGCAGTGCAGAACTCATGCCTCGGACATTAATAAATTATTAAAATATGATATATTCAAATAATTTAAAAGAACAAGTTTTTTATTTACACATTTCTCTCTACTGATAATAAAGTGTTGGGGGGTGGACGTTAATTCGTGCAAACAAAAGGCAATTTTTTATGATTTTTTTGCGACGAAACGATTACAACTTTTGGATTGAAACCAATGGTACATTAAGGTATCACTGTCAATGTTTATTGTGTAAAATTTTCATTCAAAATTATTCAAAAATATGACAACGACAGCATTTTTACCGAAGCGTCTCGAAAACAAGTTGAATTGCAGTGCCCCTCATAACTCAATACCGGATCATCCGAAATCCAAAAAATAAATTTATTTAGTTAGATAATCCTTATAGCGAGGTAACGCTGTCGAGTTTTTTCGAAATTTAAATATTTCAATTTTTGGGAACACTTTGAAATGAAAAATGCGATTTTGGCGAGAAAAAATTGTCTAATTGGTTGTTAAATAAGAACAATTAACAAGTTTAAAACAACTCAGCAGCGTTATCTCGAAAATTATGTAAAAAGGATCGTTTTCTGATGTATGTATAAATACTGTGTCACATATGAGGTGCGGTTGCTTAGACCGCTGTATCTTCGTTAGTTTTGCTCCGATTCACCTCAAATATTCACACAATATTTTTTAAAGGTTCTCTATTCAGAAAAAAATTAAAAAGAAATCAAAAACAAAAATGTTTATAAACGTTACCACCATTTTTAGCACAGTGTTCTTTTTTGGCCCAAAGACGATCCCTATTGAAATTGGTCAAAATCGGTTCAGATTTAGATATAGCCCCCATATATATGTTACCCCGATTTGACAAGTAAGCGCTGTAGAAACTGTATTTTATATCAGATCATTACGAAATTTGGCAGAGAGAGTTCCCTTATTACATGACCACTGCTAAATTCAGGGAAAGTCGGTTCAGATTTAGATATATAGTTAGCTATAGAAACCGTATTTTATATCCGATCTGTACGAAATTCGGCAGAAAGAGATTTCTTATTACATGAAGGAATACCGCCACATTCGGAGAAAATCGGTTCAGATTTAGATATAGCCCCATATATATGTTACCCCCGATTTGAAATTCAAGCGCTGTAGAAACTGTATTTTATATCCGATCACAGCGAAATTCAACAGAAAGAGGTTTCTATTTTACATGAATGAGTATTTAGGGAAAATCGATTCAGATTTATATATATGTTCCTCCTGGTTTGGTTACAAAGCGCTATAGAAGTTGTACTTTACTTCCGATCATTACAAAATTCTCCAGAAAGATGTTTCTCAATTTAGGAACGAATATTGTTTACTTTAGCGATTATCGGTTCAGAATTAGATATATCCACATATATATGTTCTTACCCATTTACCAATTATTCCAAATTATTATCGCATTGACCCTTATCGCATTTTTAGGGAGGTGTAGGGTATTATATAGTCGGCCCCGCCCGACTTTCCTTACTGGTTCTTTCTAAAAATGTGTTAATTCTTTTTGTGGGACACTTTTTGGGCTGTTAATAAAATATTTACCATTCGAAAGATTATTTTTCAATGATGTGCAGAATAGTATTCCTATAAATTATTTTAAAATATTTGTTTTCCAAATAAAGTTAATTGCAATTTTTTCTCTTTTCCATATGCAAATGTATCTGCCCATATCGATTAATCGGACTGCGAGTGAAAACTTCTCAAAGAAATATAAATGACAGAAGGAGAGTGAGTCTTGACAGTAACGGGTTTTCCAATAGGGATGATATGATTTTGATGTGACGTTTCGGCCATTTATAATATGTCATGATCTGTCATTTGTTTTCCATTGTATTCAGTAGTGTTTACAATTTCAACACGGAGAGATATACGAAAGAACAACGTTTACAAATTATTCAGTTTTATTATCAAAATAATGGTTCTCCAATTGTAACTTTTCGTGCGCTAAGTCCATTTTTTTTTAAACCCCAAAAAAACACTTTCCAGTAGACCTACGACCTAGAGCTATCGTTAAGAGATATCTTTTTACCATTGACCGATTCCCGATCCGACGTACCGTTAAGGAGCTAGAGCAAAAATAAACTTTCCGTTCACATTTGAAAATTATGCCAAGTCCATTTTTCTAAAAAAAAACACTTTCCGGTCGACCTACAACCTTGACACCCATGAGCAATATTTTAGCTCTCGTTAAGAGCTATCTTTTTTCCATTGACCGATTCCCGAAACACTTTCCGGTCGACCTACGACCTTGACACCCATGAGCAATATTTTAGCTCTCGTCTTTTTGCCATTGACCGATTGTGGCTACGTGCCACACAGCAAACGAAACAATTGCATTGTTGCGAGAAAAGTTTGGAGATTCGATTATTTCAAGAAATTGTGATATTGAATGGCCTCCAAGAAGTTGTGAATTTAACATCATTAGACTATTACTTATGGGGTTATTTGAAGTCATTGGTCTTTCGAAATAAACCAGACTCTCTTCAAGCTTTACAAGACAATATTGAACGTGCCATTCATGACATACGACTTGATTTAGTGGAAAAAGTGCTCGGAAATTGGGTGCATCGAATTCATTCCTGCAGTAGAAGTCGTGAAGACCATTTGAATGACGTTTTATTTAGAACTTAATTGTATCGATTGTACTTCACATTAAATAAAAAACGTTTGAATTTCCTTAATAATAAGTGTGTTTTTTTTTAAAGAAATCATATCACTCTTATTGGAAAACCCTGTATATTAATATACGCGTTTTAACTAAATTTTATTTATTTTCAAATAAAATTTGTTTGTATTTATAAATTTGTTTTCCAAATACATTTTCTTTCCATTCAAACATATCAAAAAAGACGATTTTTTCCCCGTGTAGATATACTCGTACAAGTCCCATCCCACTAATAGACCATAAACCTCTTAAAGGGTATGAACTAAGCTGTCGTTTAAGACAAAAAAAATCAACTATAAAAATATGGATTTTTACAAACATAGCATTTCATTCACATCATTTTTTATATTTAATATTTCTTGAAAAGTAATTTAGTTCCTTAAAATCGTGAATTTCATCCCACCCTAATAAACCAGTGGCCAGTGATTTCATGTATGATGTCTCTTTTTTTTTGGTATGAAACATTCATATATAGGAGTAAGTATTTGCATGTCAGCCTTCCTCCAGTGAATTGTGGCACTGAGTCTGAAGTGAATAGAAGTGATGGAGTGCATTGTACAGCCAAAATATTTTGTATAAAATGTTCCAGAGGTTTGGACAGGGGAAACCACTTGAGCAAGCAAGAAAAGGTTATGCATATGTACGAGTATTTGCAACATTATCAAAAGTACAATTTAATAAAGGAATAATATGAGTTTCAGCGAAAGCAGTTTGCAAAGGTCCTGGCAGCGAAATCTCTCACTCTCGGTCATAAGTACTTCTGTTACAGTTGCAACGAAGTGATGAAGTTATTGTTTGTCAAGACGTGTGGTCGTTCGTTCGTCTGTCATTCAGAAAGTTGATAAACATTGGCTTTGTTTTTTTTAGAGAGAGAGAGAATACTTTTTGCCATTAAACCTCAGCCGACGCGTGTATTTAAATATAGAACATGGGCAGCTATCCAAAGCCACGCGTCCGCTGTTTTTTTTTTGGCTTTCCCAATGTTAGGCAGTCATTTAAACGTTCATCATTTATATGTCCTTTCACCGCTGCTGCTGAGGTATTGTGAAAATCCCAGCCATGCATTTCGTCTTAATAATTTCATATCGATTATTTGCGTTAACTGTTCCCAAACTTCTCTAAAAAAAAAACGAAACTAAAACAATGTTTCTATCAAAAGTTGCTCGTGACCGTCAACTTTTGACAGGTCGACATCACATTAAGTCACACATAACAATGGCAATCGGAGCACATTTATTTGTTGTTTTGTTTTCATTTCTATTGTTTTTTGTTTAGTTCGGTTCGCTACGTTTTTTTTTGTTGCTATTTACAATGTGAACTACATTTCTAGTACTCTAATTGTGGGGATTACTATGTGTTTGTTGTTTGTTACAAACCATATCAACAACATGCCAGCCAGCAAAACTACCATCACGACCACCACCATTACCAACAGCCACACTTCAAGCATGCACCTCGTCCTTTTCGTCCTGTGAACGCAGAAAACGCTTCAATTGCCATTTCATTACAATTCAATACGCATTCGAGCCTTCTCGCATGGCACAAGCCCGCAGTGAACATTCACAGCCACTGCTAAACAAGGACATGCAGTCAGTTCGTCTGTCCGTCCTATGTTTGTACGTATGTATATCCATTGCGATTAAGTTTTTTGTGCGTTATTTGTGGACCCCCTCTACCATCACTTTTTTCCTCACTCATTCCCTTTTCAGCGCAGCAGAATAAAATTGAAACTCCTTTTCGTTTTCGGTTTAATGTGTCATTGCCGCAAATGCGTTTCAAGTGTTTTGGAATTGTCGTTCTCGTCCTCGTCCTGTCGTCTAAAAAAAAGGGTATTTAAAGTACTCGTATTTGTTTCTTTTTCAAGTGACTCTTGAGTGCGGCTGTTGGGAATTGCTATTTGTTTGGGTTTTGCAAAGAGCTATGGTGTGGGGTGAGAAGTGATTGGGAAAAAATAGGACTTTAAAGGATCTATTGCTTGTGATCGTTATGTGGTATAATGAAACTATAGCATAAATTGGACTGGCCTTTGGATTCCCCCAAAAACAAACTTGGTGGGCACATTTAACTGAAAGTAATATATGATATTTTTCACTTACCGGGCTGTCTGAGATGTGAGTGTGGATCCAATGAGGATTTTCCAACACTAACTCCAACGCTGCTTAAGGCATTTGAGCTGTAACCTGAAATAGAGAGAGAATTTGTTCAATTAAATGACATTAGATAAAATTAAATCGTCAATCTTCAAGTTATCAACAGAAATTGATTTTTTACTTTATAATTATTTATAACATAGCCGATGGAAAGTAAACTCATAGATAAATGAAAGATACAGGTTTAAATCTCGGACGTTGTTAATAACACTAACATTTCTAAGGAAAAAGCTTCCAAAGCATTTCTAAAAATTATAAAACATTATTTATTAAGATATGTTCCCATTTATTCCTTCAGGGGTGTTCGTGGGACTTTGTATGATTAGTCGTTACTTGAAGAGTTACCTATTTCAAGCTGCTCTATCAACCAAACAGTTAATGGCAACACATCCATTTTTGGACAAGTTTCAGTCAGTTATGTTGTTTATACACAAATCAGATCATATCTTATGACGTCCCAGGAAAAAGACGTTATAGAAAAAAATTAAAACGCGATACTATAGGGTTTTCCAATAAGGGTTATATGATTTCTTTGAAAAAACACACTTATTGTTAAGGAAATTCAAAAGTTATATATTTACTCGTAATGTGAAGTACAATCGATACAATTAAGTTCTAAATAAAACGTCATTTAAATTGCCTCCACGACTTCTTCTGCAGGAACGAATTCGATGAACCCATTTTTCGAGCACTTTTTCCACTAAATCAAGTCGTATGTCATGAATGGCACGTTCAATATTGACTTGTAAAGCTTGAAGAGAGTCTGGTTTATTTCGAAAGACCAATGACTTCAAATAACACCCATAAGTAATAGTCTAATGGTGTTAAATTCACAACTTCTTGGAGGCCATTCAATATCACAATTTCTTGAAATAATCGAATCTTCAAACATTTCTCGCAACAATTCAATTGTCTCATTTGCTCTGTGGCACGTAGCCACAATCGGTCAATGGCAAAAAGATAGCTCTTAACGAGAGCTAAAATAATGCTCATGGGTATCAAGGTCGTAGGTCGACAGGAAAGTGTTTTTTTTTATTTAAAAAAAAATGGACTTAGCGCACGAAAGTTGCAATTGGAGAACGATTATTTTGATAATATAACTGAATAATTTTAAAACGTTGTTCTTACGTATATCTCTCCATGATGAAATTGTAAACACTAATGAATACAACGAAAAACAAATGACAGATCATGACATATTACAAATGGCCAAAACGTCACTTCAAAATCATATCATCCCTATTGGAAAACCCGTTATATAGCGTTATCCATTTCGAGGTTCCCTACATTTTTAAAGAAAAAAACACAGAAAATTCAAATTGAATGGGGAATGCTTATTATCATTTGAAAGAACATTATTTGGCATTTATTTTTTGAAGATTATGTCGATCAAATGTTGGCCGCGGCAACGTCTCAGATGGTCCATCCGTTGAGTCCAATTTTCGAAGACTCGTTCGAGCATTTCGACTGGTATACGCAAAGAAAAAATTCGTTTCTGCGAAACGAAATATTAGACTACTACAATTCTCGTTTGCCGGAACTGAAATTTCGTTTCTTGTGACAGAAACTTATTTCGCGTAAACAATTGTTTGTTCGGGCCAAAAGAAATTTCAGTTGTCGTAAACGAGAATTATGTATAGTTGTCTAATATTTCGTTTCGCAGAAACGAATTTTTTCTTTGCGTGTAACTGGCGAATGACACGCGTGATGTTTTGCTCCAAGGCCTGAATCGAAGCGGGTTTGTCCGCATAAACTTTAGACTTTACATATCCCCACAGGAATAAGTGATATCACACGATCTTGGTGGCCAATCGACCGGCCCAAAACGTGAAATTATCTGCTCACCGAAATGTTCTCTCAATAAATCCATTGATTGATGCGATGTGTGGGAAGTGGCGCTGTCTTGTTGAAACCAAATGTCGCCGATATCACGAGCTTCAATTTCAGGCATGAAATAGTCGGTTATCATAACGGTCGCCATTGACGGTTAAGTTCTCACCGGCATCATTTTTGAAGAAATATGGACCGATGATTTCACCGGCCCTCAAACCCCACCAAACCGTTGTTTTTTCTGGATGAAGTAGCAGCTCTTCAGGTTGCTCTTCGTCCCAAATGCGGCAATTTTGCGTTTACATACCCATTGAGCCAGAAATGGGCCTCATCGCTGAACAAAATTTGGCTCGAAAACGTCGGATCTTCTTGGAACTTTTCAAGAGCCCATAGAGCGAAGCGATGTCGCTTGGGAAGGTCGGGAGGCTTCAGTTTTTGCATAAGCTGTATTTAGTATGCTTTAAATTTAAGATCTCGTTCCATACGTCAGTCCGAGTTGCTGCGAACGGCGCCGAATCGACTCTCCACGGTCTTCGTGTACACTCTCAGCTACGGCCGCTACATTTCCTTCACTGCGTGCTGGGCGTGGTCTATTCGGTCGAATATTATCCAATAATGAATGCTGGGTCTCAGGATGGGTGATGGTGTTGCGAATAGTACGCTCAGTAGGCCGATTATGTTGACCATTAGTTGAGCGAAGTGCACGAAGCACATTCCTCACAGAACGTGAATTTTCGTAATAAAGTTGAACGATTTGTAAACGTTGTTCAGGCGTAAGTCTTTCCATGAAGAAATGCCAAACAATACTTAACAAAAATAACATGACAGCATGACACGACTCACACGTGATCTGTCAAAAAAAGGCTATTGAAAAAATTATAAGCTATATTTTACATCCAATCATTATGAAAAACTACAGGAGAGGGTCCCGTCGACCCACAAATATACCCTACCAAACTTGAAGGATTTCGGTTCAGATTCTGATATAGCCTCCATATTATATGTATGTCTGTTTCTTTCGATTTGGCATCTGAACACTATAGATGCCGTATTTCACACCCGATCTTTACGAAAATTGGTACAGCGAAGTCTCTTAAGACACGAATAACCCCTACAAAATAGCCTTCATATACATATATAGGTTCACTTCGATTTGATATCTAAGCGCTATAGAAGCCACATTTTTTAACCGATGTGTATGAAAATGAACACAAGGAAAACTCTTAAGCCAAGTAGAGACGCCACCAAATTGCAAAAAAATCGTTTGAGAATAAGATATAATTAGAATTAGATAATGTGGACACCGATTTGTCATTTGAGCTTTATAGAAGACGTATGTAAAGTAATATTGATTGTGATAAATTTGATACGCAGTAGAAAATAGTTTCTTGAATAGAAGTTTCCTTTTGTAAAAAGCCGAAAACCTATCGCAATCAAACTTAAGACAATTATATGCGTAGTTTCGGCAGCTGAAAATTATTTTAGAATAATTTAAAAATGCCCTAATGATGTATTCACTTAGCTGCAATGTGCACTTATCCAATTCACATACCTGCCTTATGCGCACTTAAGCGAAATGCTTATGCTAATTCTGCATTCAATTTGATTATAACACGACCAAAAACTCGTAATGAAATGTGTCGCTGTGTTTTTGTGTGTTTTGTGAAAAAACACTTTTTTCAACCCCGTCTCTTACTCTCACAATTCATTCATGTCTAAACTGCTATCACATTGTTGTGGGCGGGAGTTGCAAAAACTGTTGATTTTCTCCCAAGTTCTCCCTGAATTATGGGAATGAGTGATTTTTCCTTAAAATGCCCGTACGTGACTGCAAAAACAATGCAGTTAACTGAATTGTGCACTTAAACGAAATGCAAGTAAACATAATAGTTTGTAATAAAAAAGAGCGAGAGAAATAATATCTATTTTGTGCAGATAAGGACAAAAGGCACTTAAGTGAAATGCAGCTAAGCGAAAAATACTGTATTTTTATTTCGTGTGTTTTGCAACAATGATCATGTTTGTGGTACAATTTTTGTGTCTTTAATGTTTCCAAATAACAGTCGAATATATATCGGAGGAAAGCTTGTTATCCACAAATGTGCAGAAGTATACTTTCTCGAGATTTAATAATAAAAAGGCTTATTTAACAGATATGTGGAAAATCATATACTGTATTTAATTTTGAATTTTCATTTTAAATACGAAAGTATTTATGTATTTTTAAATAAAGTGATCAGATCAGTTCACGAAGTCTACTTTTTTCTACCAATTACTATTCATATTATAGAAAAGATTCAACTAACACTGTCTTTTTATGTCTGTATATCCCCCTTTCTAAAAGACAAAAAAACCAAGAAGTCCTTACACAAAGCCAACAAGAAAAAGTTATCCTTTCGCTTCGTTTTGCTCAAACAAACTTTCAGAGATTTTTATTTTTAATGAATTGTGATTACAAAGAAATCAAAACAATGCCCCGGGCTATTTATTCAATTTTAAAATTATAGCCTCCAGTATGAAAACATAGACGTGCGGCGTGAGAAGAGCACGGCTCAGAGCGTATCGCACATGCATGACTGCGCCTCACCCGAGAGAGACGAAGAAGATGAATTGGTGGTGGCGTATGATGAGGGGCCAACAAAAAAAAAAGCACAATCAAAATTACGACACAAAGATGGCGCTACAATTCAAATTACACCCTCAGGGCTTTATGGTGTGAAATCAGTTGTGAGTTTTGGTTTGAGTTGGGGTTTTGGTCTTCGGCTCAGTGTTTGTGTTTGGACTCGTGACACATACACGCATCGTGACAATAGAAGCGTCAACAACAACACCACCACCACCACAATCCCCTAGTGATACAAGCACTACAAGGACTCAGATAAAGCCTGAAGATGTGATGTGATGATGTAAAGAACAACATCATTGCCAGGACCTGGAACATGAGCAGCAATTGTGCTCCTTTCTCATTTTGAACATATAGAAACAGACACAGGAGACTCAACTAAGCGTGTAAAACACAAAACAATGAATAGAAATGCCTCTGAGTTTCTGTGTTGTTATCTTTTCTAAAAAGGACACTATCCTTCTCTCTCTTTGTGAATGTGTAAAAATTTCCACTTTTTTGCCATTCAGTTTTTGGCTTGACATGGTTTTTTGTCTTATGTGTGACGATGATGATGATGATGATGCCAACGTCGACGACGACGAGCGTTATTGTTATTTTTGCCCAGAAGTATAAAATAGTCAGCGAAGCAGAAATTTTTAAATTTAAACTTTGAGGCGACAAAAGGCGAGTGTCAAAGGACACACTTTGCACAACAAATCACGTTAGTGTAAGAGCCCGAAATGTTGCACATATCATAAACACATCGTCAATGCCGGGGGATACTGCTTGGATGGTTGGTTGGAGTGGAAGACAGGATAATTTTGAAAACATTCGAAGCAGAACATCAAAGAGAATGGGGTATTTTTAATACAGGGGTAGAGTAAAGCCACTACAACTAATTCCGGTAATACCAATAGACCAGAAAAAAATTTGATAATGGGTTTTCCAATAAGATTGATATGATTTCTTTGAAAAAACACACTTATTGTTAAGAAAATTCAAACGTTTTTTATTTAATGTGAAGTACACGTAGAAAAAAACAGTAAACAAAAAATGTTTGAGAGCAAAATTTAAATGAAATATATTTTGGTACACATATTTTATGTTTACGTACCGAAAAATATGTTTGAATATCTCTTTTATCAATATTATTTTTTCAGACTTGCAGTGCAGATTATCTTAAAAAAAGGGGAATTATTTAATTAAGTTACAGAATCTTTATTTCCGACTTTTAGAAAAAAAGTTAATGTTTCCAAAAATAATATATTTCCAGCAAATATACTACAGAAGCGTTTTTTTTCTTAGGGTACAATCGATACAATTAAGTTCTAAATAAAACGTCATTCAAATGGCCTTCACGACTTCTTCTGCAGGAACGAATTCGATGAACCCAATTTTCGAGCACTTTTTCCACTAAATCAAGTCGTATGTCATGAGTGGCACGTTCAATATTGACTTGTAAAGCTTGAAGAGAGTCTGGCTTATTTCGAAAGACCAATCACTTCAAATAACCCCATAAGTAATAGTCTAATGGTGTTAAATTCACAACTTCTTGGAGGCCATTCAATATCATAATTTCTTGAAATAATCGAATCTCCAAACTTTTCTCGCAACAATTCAATTGTTTCATTTGCTGTGTGGCACGCAGCCATAATCGGTCAATGGCAAAAATATAGCTCTTATTGAGAGCTAAAATATTACTCATGGATGTCAAAGTCGTAGGTCGACTGGAAAGTGTTTTTTTTTTATTGAAAAAAAAAAATGGACTTAGCATCATTTTCAAATGTGAATGGAAAGTTTATTTTTGCTCTAGCTCCTTAACGGTCCATGGACGGGAATGGGTCCATGGCAAAAAGATAGCTCTGAACGAGGGCTAAAATATTGGTCATGGGTGTCAAGGTCGTAGGTCGACTGGAAAGTGTTTTTTTTGTTGGATTTTTAAAAAAGTTGACTTAGCGCACGAAAAGTTGCAATTGGAGAACGATTATTTTGATAATAAAACTGAATAATTTGTAGACGTTGTTCTTTAATTGATTTCTAATTCTTCGCAGTATTTAATTTAATGGAATTTAAAATTCCATTAAATTTGAATTTGCATTTGTTGTTTGTTTTGATTTGTAAATTATTCCTTTGAGATAAATCATTTGTCTATTTGTTTTTGATGTCCCAGTGAACTCGTTTTTTTACCCACTAATGACATTTGCATTACCTTATAATAACATCTCATTACCCTCAGCATTACGTTCGGCTGTTAAATAATGATTTAACTTAAGTTGAAAAAGATTGAAAGACGTTTTCACGTCTCGTGTTCGTATAAACCAATTGAACAATTTCAGACAATAATAATAACCTACTAATTTTCATAGTACGTTACCATACCTGAACGATGTAATTTATATCACAAAAGTATAATTTTTAACATAAATCAATATTTGATTAACAATATCTGTTGATCAGGGCTTATTATGCAAACAACCAACCTACAAGACGAAGAATCAACAATAACCCCTCACAGGAGGGTCCACACGAATGAACCCCTTTTCATTGCTCGTCACACGTGTAACCCTCAATTAAGGCCTACATTAAAATGCAGACGTGTAAATGTGTGTGACAATCGATTTGTTTTGTTGTCGTCGTCGTGTAAAGCCAACATAAATACATACATAAATTGTTTATTGATTGATTGTCGATTATTGTTGAGTAAATATACGCTTCAGTGGACAAGCAACCACCCCACACGCCCTCTCAGCGTTATGTGTATCCTGAATGCTGACTCCTGACTTCAGACACACATACATACCAGCCTTGCAAGCATAACGCACGTATTAGTGTTTGTTTTTGTGGGTGTTTTAACACCTTTTTTTGTACCTCATACACCCATAACCATTCCCTGCTCTTCTCTTCACTCACCTCCTATATGCCGACTACCTTTCATTACCAACCAAAATGACTTCTGGCAAAAAAAGGGCAATCATACATTTTGACACCTTTCCATTTAGAGGAGCAGTCTATGCGTTCGATTTTCATTCACTTTCCTTGCAATACTACTACTACTCATACTACGGCTGCTGTTGCTGCTGCTGTGTGCATGTCCTGTGATGAAAGTACATTCACACATATGTATGTATGTTTTTGTGTTCCGGAAATGAAGACATTTTTGTGGGAGCGTTTTTTTTTGGAAAAATTGGGTGTGTTCATTTTTAGTAGATTCATTGGATTTTGAACAATTTTTCTTTGACATGTGTTGGTTGTGTCGATTGTTGAAAAGTGCCTTTTTTCTGGCGCTTTTCATTACAATTTAAATTGACTTTGAGTAGTTGCAAAGTGTGATCACTTACCTTGTGATTGTGTGGAACCGTGGGATCCCCACGAGGATTTGTACGATGAATCTGAAATAGAATAATACGGGGAAATGGTTAGAATTGCGTCTTATTAATAGCGGAGTTATAAATGATATTCTAAAAAAAAATTAAGAAATAGCAGTATTATACTGTTACTATCAATAAAAGGTATTATTAATTAATTCAATAATACCTTAAATGAAATTAATATAATTAATTCAAGAGAACAAGTTTTGTTACAAAGTAAATGAACCTCAAGGTAAATAATTTAAAATAGAAAAAAAAACAAAACAAGAAAGATATAAAACATTGTGCCAATTACACGTTACCACTTGCCTCAATGGGATGAGGCGTGCAACACAAGTTTTTAGACGAAGGGTGTAGATAATTGATCATGAATCATGAAATTGATATTCAAAAATTTCATTTGAAACTCAAATGACATAAATTGAAATATAAATCACGTAAACCAAAAGTCAAAATATATGAATTGATATTCAACTGTCTAATGGTTTTCAAAAATTCCATTGGGAATTCAACGATTTTATCAGAAATGCAAAAAACTCCATTTGAAACTCAAAGAAGTAAAAAAATTCCTTTCGAAATCAAAACAAGTCAACAGAAATCTTAAAAATTCTAATTGAAGTGCCATGAATTCCATTTAAAAGAAGTCAATTGCAATTAAAAACAAGTAAGAACATTTCAGTCGGGTAAACCGACTTATGAATCCCCTCACCTTGAGTCCCAAAAATATTAGTATATTTATTTATTTTTTTGTTTTAATTAAATTATTATCAATTTAAATTGCATTTAATAACTTTAAAGTAGGTACAGGTATTAAAGTTAAAAGCTGTTTACTTTTGGTACAAAATGGTCCATTTGTGTGCGAGGTACCAAAAGGGGCGTCCCAATAACGGTCACTTTTCTCTGGACTCACTGTACGAAATTTCAAGTATTTGTTTGCACTGGTATTAAAGTTATAAACTGTTAACTTTTTGTGTAAAATGGTCCATTCGTGTGGGAGGTACCAAAAGGGGCGTGCCAATAACGTTCACTTTTCTCTAGACTCTAGGTACTATAAAAGGATTACACTTTACAAAATTTCAAGTATTTGTTTGCACTGGTATTAAAGTTAAAAGTTGTTAAATTTTGGTACAAAAAGGTCCATTTGTGTGTGAGGTACCAAAAGGGGCGTGCCAATAACGGCCACTTTTCTCTAGACACTGGATACTATAATAGCATTACACTGTACAAAATTTTAAGTCTTTGTATGCACTGGTAGTAAAGTTATAAGGTGGTAATAGTGACTAATAAACTTATACTATGTGTAGAATTTCAGAGGATTCGAGTACTCGTAAGTAGTATAGAAGTTATTAAATAATCAATATTTCACTAAATGTTAACCCTTTGTGGGGGAGGTACTAGAAAGAGTGGACCAATATGGCCCATCTTCGAACTTAGCCGGAGATTTAAGAAAATTTTACCACACACCATATTTGAAGTCGATCGTTTACTCCTTTCGAGAGTTATCGTGCACACCAGCCAGCAGACAGACAGACAGACAGACGGACGGACATTGCTCATCCGACTTAAAATGTCCCAAAACGGATATTCGCCGAACATACTTATGGTCTTAGGTCACTCCTTCGATGTGTTACACTTTTGGCTCGTAGTAAATGATATATATACCCTCTGCTCTAAGGTGAGGGGATAACAGGTAAGAACATTTCAGTCGGGTAACCCGAATAAGGTGTACTCGGTCGGCACTTTGTGAGTTGAAAACAACTTTTCATTCTTTGTCAGTCTATAGTCATTGAAAATATTGTCTTAAATGCAAAAAAAAATGATAATTGCTTCAGTAGTTTTGGTATGTTTTGTTCGAATGAATCTGTCAATTTGTGTCGGAGGTAACCGAAGTTGATTGACTAATGCGCATATTTTTCGCTGAACAGTAGATACTTCACATATATTGCACTGTAACAAAGTGTAATGGTGATTTCGTTTTTGAAAAATAATGTCACCACATCATGTTGCGACATTTTAAAAATTCCTTCTGTACCCTCTGCTAATTTCGCATTTTACATGCGAACAATCGAACAAAAATCGTGCGGTGAGTAAAACCCATACCTACATTATGGCACAGCCATTTGGTAGTGGATTTAGAATGTACGCTTTTATTTTGGGTTTGGTTCTCAAGTCTGCTTTTTGACGGTGCAACACTCCACACCGTGGACTGGGCTGAGTGCGGAAAATGCGATATTTTCGCATTTGCGGAGTGTAATAATTTTACAAACGAAATCAAAATCCGTTCATGCGGCTGTACCATTTTTACAAAAAACCTAAAAATTTGGTTTCAGTGTAAAATGTAGAAACATTTTTACATTTTTTTGCACAAACGAAATCACCATAAATCTGATATATAAATGTTAACTTCAATTTGTATTTTTTCTTTAATATCAGTTGTTTTATTAAATGAAATAAATTTTTGTTGACTTTTTTATGCGATTTTATCGCATATTAGTTTTATGGATTTTCGCGGAACTAATCAATGGCATACAACAAGCTTTGAGTGTATTGAGTCTTTTGATTATTTTTTTCTTACAAAAAAAATAAACCACTAAAACAATCAATTACAGAATTAAGCATTTTTTCTCATACTACTTGCTTGCATATAAAGGACATTAGAAACTTATTCAAAAAATTATCACGAATTTAAGACATTTTTATACCCTACACCACACTGTGGTACAGGGTATTATAACTTTGTGCATTTGTTTGTAACACCCAAAAGGAGAAGAAATAGACCCATCGTTTATTATACCGATCGACTTAGAATCACTTTCTGAGTCGATTTAGCTATGTCCGTCTGTCCGTCTGTCTGTCTGTCTGTCTGTCCGTCTGTCTGTCTGTCCGTCTGTGCATGTATTCTTGTAATCAAAGTACAGGTCGCAATTATGGTTCGATCTGGACGAAACTTTACACATATCTTTTTTTTGGCCCAAGGACGATCCCTATTGAATTTGGTTAAAATCGGTTCAGATTTAGATATAGCCCCCATATATATGTTAGCCCCGATTTGACATGTAAGCGCTGTGAAAACTTTATTTTATATCCGATCAGTATGAAATTCGGCAGGAAAAGGTTTCTTATTACATGAATGAACTCTGTTAAATTTGGAAGAAATCGGTTCAGATTTAGATATAGCCCCCATATATACATTACCCCCGATTTGACATATAAGCGCTGTAAAAATGTTATTTTATATCCGATCAGTGCGAAATTCGGCAAAGAGAGGTTTCTTATTACATGAAGGAATACTGCTAAATTCGGAGAAAATCGGTTCAGATTCAGATATAGCCCCCATATATATGTTACCCCCGATTTGACATGTAAGCGCTGTAAAAACTGTATTTTATATCCGATCAGTGCAAAATTTGGCAGAAAGAGGTTTCTTATTACATGAAGGAATACTGCTAAATTCGGAGAAAATCGGTTCAGATTTAGATATAGCCCCCATATATACGTTACCCCCGATTTGACTTGTAAGCGCTGTAAAAATGTTATTTTATATCCGATCAGTATGAAATTCGGCAGAAAGAGGTTTCTTATTATATGAATGAACACTGTTACATTTGGAAGAAATCGGTTCAGATTTAGATATAGCCCCCATATATATGTTACCCCCGATTTGACATGTAGGCGCTGTAGAGACTGTATTTTATATGCGATCAGTACGAAATTCGACAGAAGGAGGTCTTTTTACATGAATGAGTATTCAGGGAAGATCGGTTCAGATTTATATTGATTGTTCCTCCTGATTTGGTATCAAACCGCTATAGAAGTTGTATTTTACTTCCGATCTTTAAAATTTTCCAGAAAGATGTTTCTCAATTTAGGAACGAATATTGCTTAATTTTGCGATTATCGTTTCAGAATTAGATAATATGTTTCTACCCATTTACCAATTATTCCAAATTATTATGGCAATGACCCTTATCGCATTGTTAGGGAGGTGTAGGGTATTATATAGTCGGCCCCGCCCGACTTTCTGCCTTTCCTTACTGGTTTTTTTTGAGTTGAACCGGCAATTTTAAGTTTAATTTGTAGAAGGGTTTCCGGTTTAAAAAAAAAACGACAAAATTGTTTGGCTGCAAAAATAGTTATTTTTGCATTATCTTATATTGACATTTCTTTTAGACATCAGATTATGTGTGCTGTATTCTGCAAAATTTGCTAAAAATTACGAAAAAACCCAACAAATGTTTAAATTTTGATCTGAAAACGCGTACGAATGTAGCGTTCGTCAAACAGGATTTGCCCATATAATCAAATATTTGCCTGAAGCCATTCTTCTACTTCTATTTGTTCAAAATACATTAGCAGAATCGTAACAATTGCGGAAATAAATATACATATTTCCATTAACTATTGAAAATTGTTAAAATTTTTTATATATGTTCTTACAAAAGAATTTACCACTAGTTACGCATTTTGTACAGACTTATGTAACTTTTTGAAAATTATTACGAATTTAAGGCGATCTTTTGAATTGAGCAAACAATTTGTATACCCTCCACCATAGAATGGGGGGTATATTCATTTTGTCACTCCGTTTGTAACACCTCTAAATATTTATCTGAGAACCCATAAAATGTATATATTCTTAATCGTCGTAAAATTCTAAGACGATTTAGCCATGTCGGTCTGTCCGTCCGTCCGTTCGTCTGTTGTAATCACGCTACACTCTGTAATAATAGAGCTAGGTTAATCAAATTTGGTAGAAATATTTATTATAGTTGCAGGTTGTTTGAGATTGCAAATGGGCCATATCGGTCAATGTTTTGATATAGCTCCTCTATAGAGGTCGCTCCAAAATACGGGTTTTGAGCCATAGAAACCACATTTTTAAAGCAATTTAGCTGAAACTTTGCAGTTTGTATTCTATTTTGACTAGAATTCATCACAGCAAAAAATTTACAAATCGGTTCATATTTTGTTATAGTCACCGTATTGTGGTCTTTCCAAAATATATGAATTTAAGCCATAAATACCATATTTTCTAAGCATTTTAACTGAATCTTTGCAGTTTGTATTTACTTGAGACAAGAATTCATCGCAGTAAACATTTTTTAAATAAGTTCATATTTTGTTATAGTCCACCTATAGATGTCGCTCCCAAAAATTTATAATTTATAAACACCACATTTACTAAGAAATTTAGCGAACACTATTGGCAAGAATGCATCTCAATAAAATGTATACAAATAAATATTTATTTTGTTGTAGTTCCCGTATAGATGTAGGTCTCAAAAAGCTATTTTAAACCATTAATACCGCATTTTTCAGGTGAACAGTTTGTCTAAAGAATTTGCGGCCTAAAAATTGTAGCGCTCGTTTTTTTTAAATAATTTACTTAAACAAAAAGGATCGGTGCATGATTTGCTCCATATCCAAAGATGTTTCCAGTAATAAAATTGTATGCAATCCATGGTGGAGGGTATATAAGATTCGGCATGGCCGAACGTAACGCTTTTACTTGTTCAGTTTTATTTGTAGAATAAAGACATGATTTACAGTATAAATCACATCATTTCATTATTGAAATTAAAAGGCGCAATGCACATTATAAATACAGCCATATTATTATAGCGCTTAATTTCAAGTTATAGAGAATTAAGCATTATGTTCATTCGACTTCTTGCCCAAAAAGAAATAAGACTTCTGTAACTTATTCAAAATAATCAAGAATTTAAGGCATTTTTTGAATTGAGCTGACAATTTTTCACTTTTATTTGTAGAGTTGTTATCGAAATTTAAAGACACGATTTACAGTATAAATAAAGTAATTTCATTAGCAAAATTAAGACATGATCTACGTTAGTATAAATTATTAGAAATCCATATTATAAGATTCATATGATCATAGCTTTTTATTTCAAGTTATAGAGAAGGATTATACTTAAAATTTTAAAAGAAAAAATGTTGAAAGGTTCCGAAATCTAACGTTTTTTTTCAACTAGTGCTTATTTCGTGAATGGTAACACCTAGCTCATGTCTGATTTGACAGATAATTAGTTTTATCCTTCCGCTGAACGAATATGGTTGTGTATACGCTTGAACAACGCTGGAAGGGATCGACTTACAGAAGATTCCGATTTTGCCAAAAAAAATATCTTTTCAGATGAAGCTCATTTTAATCTTGGCGGGTATGTAAACAAGCAAAATTGTCGTATTTGGGGCACAGAAAACCCGCACGCATACATTGAAAAGCCGATACACCCAAAACGAGTCACTGTTTAGTGCGGATTTTGGTCCAGAGGCATAATTGGGCCATTTTTCTTCGAAAATGAGCAAGCGGCCGTTACAGTCAATGGCGATCGTTATCGGGACATGTTGAACGAATTTTTGTTAACAAAAATTGAAGAGGAGGATATTGGCAACATTCGGTTTTAACAGGACGGCGCTACGTGCCGCACAGCCGAAGCTACACTCGATGTTTTGCGCGATGTTTTCAAAAAAAAACATGAATTGAAATTTCAATAAGAAAAATATTTATCGAAATGGATTTGGTACAAAAATTACTGAATTTTTAAAACAATTTTTAAAATCATTTAATATTTTATGTGAATACTGTTGACGCTAGCAGACGACAAATATAAATGTAAAGAAATATAATTTTTCCAAAAAAATTTTAAATTCCGTCGGTCTGTGGAAGGCGACATATAAGAAGGAATCTTTTCAGATTATAACACCTTCAAGACAACGGGTGCCTATTTATCCACCCTATCTGCTCAGTTTTTCTGGTGACATTTTTGAAAAAGTTGTAGTTGTATGCTGATTAATTGCAAAGAAAGTAGATTCCATGTACCTTCAGAGATACTTGAAAACTGACTGAATTTCTATAGTCTTTAAACACCCGTTGGTCCAAACATAAGTAGAAACTAGAGACAGAGAAAGGTTTCTTAAAAATCTAGACAATTTTCTTTGATATAAAGACCAGCTTTTTGACTGAAAAATAATATTTTTTCCGTATAAAGTAATTAAGTGATTAAGCCTCATTTTCACCATCTTTGGTTAAAGGTAATTTATACACGCTGGAAAAAATCGCTTCTGCAGTATATTCTCCTAAACATATTCGGCTTGAAACTTATATATCTTTAGCGTACACTCTTTTTTATCCTAATATTTTGTTATTTGAGAGTATTATTTCCGAAACAATGCTTTATTTGCATTTAAGTATTCAGAAAATAAATGGATAATTAAAATGTGTTAAATTTTTCTGCAATTCAAAGTTCATTTTTTAGATTTTTTTAATGTTTGTAAAAATAATAAATTATAATAATTGAAATCGTATAATGTTGGATATAAATAAATTACTTTAAGGATTTTTAAAATGATCGATTTAAAACAGAAGTTAATGATATATTTGGTATTATGACTTAGAGGTACAATTAAATTAAAGAAAAACTTAAAACTGAAATTTGAAAAAGTCAGCAAAGTTTTGAAAAAATATTTTTAAATAAACTATATTTGGAGACATTTCTAAACAATAATTTTATTTGTATTTAAACACATATTTTATTTGAGAAATTTAGTTTGCAAATATATTTTGTTCGAATATTTTAATATATACGTTCCAAATAAATTGTATTGGTTTTCAAATAAAATTTATTTGCTCAGAAATATAAAATATTTCAAAATTTGTGTTCCAAATATATTTTCTTTCGATTCAAGCATATCAAAAAAGGCCATTTTGTCCCATGTAGCTAAAATTTTCAAATTTCATACGATTTCACAGCTATAACAGTAAGTTAGCTCTAACTGTAGACTAACTGGAGGTGCCGAAGCCAAAGAAAATAAAGTTATAAAGAAGGTCCGTCCAGTAGCGAATAGTCTTTCAGTGACGAACGAATAGAAATTTGATTTCAGCGAGTGATTTTTTTGCGTATTTTAAGACCGATTTCCAGATTTTTTTGTATCTATTACATTTAGAAAATTATTATCTATCTTTATGTTCAAAAAAAGTTCATAAAAAGACTCCAAAAAAAAAACTTTTTCGCGTTTAAAATTATTTATATTCGTTCGTAACTCACGAACATGTAAGTCACGACGGCACATCTGTAAATATAGTTGAGAGTCTGTGGTTGAAACTGACCGTTAATAAGAAAAGTTCCTTTAACTGAATCGTATATCTGAAGAAATTCTTCTTTGATTTAAAAAGGGAAATTTTTTGTGTTAAACCTTTTTCATTAACTGAATAATTTTAGTTACAGTTTTATCGGTCCAATCTTCAATCATTTCTATATATTTTCAAATTAAATTTTTTATTTAAAATTCTTTTTTTTTCTGTCTTTGTCTTACCTGCAAACAACATTGAAAAGTTGCTAAAACTTCCTGTCGAACGGGACAAATAATCAGCGGATGGTTTAATATCAAGCATTGTGGCACAAAATGACGAAAGGTGGTACGGATTGTGGCCGCTTTGGGAAAAGCCGCCGGTTGGGTTAATGCAATAATATTCCGTTGAAAAACACTTTTTTCACCGGCATACACAATTATTTGCAAATAATTCAATATCACAAAAATAAAACAAATTTAACACTTTTGCATTAAAATGCAATTATTTTTGTTTTGTTTTCAAACCAAACCTCAAAAGCAAACAATTTTTTTATTGCCCTTTATTGGTTAATATTTTTTTTTTGGTAAAAAAAAGGCTTAAATGTTTTGGGTGTCTCTGGGGCTGCGTTATTTTCGTTTTTGTTGCTCTTGCTTTGGCTGCTTGCTGTTCAATGTCAAAAGCGGAACAGGAAAAGGAACGGGAAAAGTAACGATCGGAACCGGTTACCGTTACCGGACACCTCGACTTCCGGGCAACTTTAGTAGTAGGCGAATTGTATGTGTGTGTGCGTGTGCGAGCGCGCGTAGATTGCTCAGTGGTATGAACTGCGTTGCAACTAGAATTTCGTTGAAATTTCTCTAATTGAATTTCTGTTTTTTTTTGTAAATTTATTTTATTTATAATAAATTTTTTGCTATAATAGATTTTATCTCAAGTTCAGTTTTTTGTTTTTTAATTTTTGATAAATTACGTTAAACACTAGAGTATTTTGTTTGTATGTTTTGTTTGTTTTTTGGCTCAGTTCAGTTTTGACGGTTTTCGGGAATTGGTGTGGTTGTATGACACCGGATTGCGACTGATCTGTGGCACGGTAACGTAACAATTGATTTCATTCCGTCGTCAAATCGCACATATCCTGTAAGCTACCGGCGCGTAGTAGTGATTTCATTTTTGCAACCCCCTTTTTGTACGTGTGCGGTGGTGTGTGTGTGCGGACTGTGTGATTTTTTGATTTTTCCCTTGAACACTCGCTCACACTCACTCACACCCACCCACTGACATTAGAGACTTTATGCCAATGAGAGTGTGGCTGTGTGTGTGTGTTTCGGTGTATAGCCATCAATCTCTGAACTTGTTGTCTGTGTGTTTTTTCTTTTTTATTTTCGTTTGGTGGGGGTGAGTTTTATTGTTTTGGAAACACACAAATTTTCACCAGAGGGTGGAATAAGCTCGCCTTGTGGTTGGGTGGTGAGTGGGTGGTTGTTTGGCTCTGTGTGCGCCTGTGTGTGCACACTTTTGCACGAGTCCACAATTTGTGCTCATCGGTGTGTGTCGTGCTTGTATGCTTGCCTGCCTTCGCTATTGTAACTCGTCGACATAGAGAGAAAGAGAGAGTGAGCACAAAAGAGCAGCGCTGCTGGCGCAGAATACACATGAGAAAGCACCGGCAGTACTTACACTTATAATCCGCAACCAACAACACCCGTTTTCCGTTCAAACACCAATCAGGGCTAAGGCAAGGTGTGGCTTGTTGGCTTTCCAGCCATCCTCATCATCACAAGCACAGCGACATTGGGGAAGCTTAATATAGCTTACCCTTAGTCTAACATAGTATACCCCATAACTCCCCATCCCCCCACTCCCTTTCCACACCTACAGGGTATAATACTTCTTGTCATGTAATTAAAAGCTTTTCAGCTTAAAATCAACGCTTCAACGAATTCGTTAATATACTTGAGGCATACACAATCATGAATGCAAAAAAGCGCACACAACCGAATACACACTCCCACACTGAAAAGAAAATAAAACGAACACCAGCGGATACTTTTTGTCAAATTGCTACCTCCAAGGAAGAGAAGGATTTCACAGTTCTATGTGTACATCAACTGCAACAACAACACCCACACCAACACCAACAATTCCAACCAAGAACCAGCAAAATGTTGACATTTCTGTTGCTGGTGGCAGTGTTGTTATTGTTGCTGTTGGTTTAGTGCTTTTTGGCCAAAAGGAAAACATCTACAAATTCGTGGTCAAGCTGACAATGGCTATAATTATAGTGTTTTTTCCAGTGACCAAAAAGGAGAAAATTGTGGCTATTTTTGACAAGGCATTTACCTCGGGAATGTACTGACGATGCCTCATAATTTATTTACAAAGGATGTCGGATATTTAATAAACTCATTTAATTATCTAGATAATTCTTTCAGATATTTCTCATGCTGGTTCACTGATCTCCAGAGTATCAACTCTGTCTGCTAATCTCCACTTTTTATACTTTGCAGACAAAGCCAAGGAAAACCCAGTAAGCAAAGGCAGAAAGTCGGGCGGGGCCGACTATATGTTACCCTACACCTCCCTAACAATGCGATAAGGGTCATTGCCATAATAATTTGGAATAATTGGTAAATGGGTAGAAACATATTATCTAATTCTGAAACGATAATCGCTAAATTAAGCAATATTCGTTCCTAAATTAAGAAACATCTTTCTGGAAAATTTTAATGATCGGAAGTAAAATACAACTTCTATAGCGGTTGGATACCAAATCAGGAGGAACATATATATGGAGCTTTAATATAAATCTGAACCGATCTTCCCTGAATACTTATTCATGTAAAAAGACCACCTTCTGTCGAATTTCGTACTGATCGGATATAAAATACAGTCTCTACAGCGCTAACATGTCAAATCGGGGGTAACATATATATGGGGGCTATATCTAAATCTGAACCTATTTCTTCCAAATTTAAAAGTGTTCATTCATATAATATGAAACTTCTTTCTGACGAATTTCATACTGTTCGGATATAAAATACAGTTTTTACAGCGCTTACATGTGAAATCGGCGGTAATATATATATGGGGGCTATATCTAAATCTGAACCAATTTTCTCCGAATTTGGCAGTATTCCTTCCTTCCGAATTTCGCACTGATCGGATATAAAATACAGTTTTTACAGCGCTTGTATGTCAAGTCGGGGGTAACATATATATGGGGGCTATATCTAAATCTGAACCGATTTTCTCCTAATTTAGCAGTATTCCTTTATGTAATAAGAAACCTTTCTTTACCGAATTTCGCACTGATCGGATATAAAATAACATTTTTACAGCGCTTACATGTCAAATCGGAGGTAACGTATATATGGCTATATCTTAATCTGAACCGATTTCTTCCAAATTTAACAGTGTTCATCCATATAATAAGAAACCTCTTTCTGCCGAATTTCATACTGATCGGATATAAAATAAAGTTTCTACAGCGTTTGCATGTCAAATCGGGGGAAACATATATATGGGGGCTATATCTAAATCTGAACCGATTTTAACCAAATTCCTTGGGCCCAAAAAAAGATATGTGTAAAGTTTCGTCGAGATCGGACCATAATTGCGACCTGTACTTTGATTACAAGAATACATGCACAGACGGACAGACAGACAGACGGACAGACGGACATAGCTAAATCAAACTCTATTTCTTCTCCTTTTGGGTGTTACAAACAAATGCACAAAGTTATAATACCCTGTACCACAGTGTGGTGTAGGATATAATGAAAACTTATATAGACAATGTAGATGATATTTGCTAATCAGTTATAATTGGGAACTTTGTGGAGAATAAAAGTTCAGCTCTCTAAAATTTTGCAGGTAGACCCACCTTAAAGTGTAGGTATCAGTCAGAATCAGATTCGATCTGACAATATCTGTCCATCAAGTCGCTTCTATCTACATACAATTTTGCACAAAGCACTACTTCACATTAAAGGCGTAGCCTACAGAATTCAGTGAAAATAGGTTCAGATAGATGGGGGATTTCATTTCAAGTGGGTGAATTATTGAAACCGATGTCTTCTGATCGGCTTGAAACTTGCATCAACTTATTGCGCAAAATTTCAACCAGATCGATTAAGGACTATCCGAATTAGAGGTTGTTTAATTTTGACATTTTGGTCAAACGGCCCTTTTTTGTCATCCATATAACTATGTACCTATTGTATTTCTTCAATCTTTCACAAAAAAATATTTTTTTTTTCTAATATTTTCTGCGAAATTGAAACTTGTTTTTTTGATTTTTTTTGCTCAAAAAAAGCGTAGGTCATTTCCTTCAAGAGTCTGTTCGTCTATTAGTAGAATGTGACCTGTTTATCTATAAAAATAAGGATAAACATCTAAAAACAAGTAAGAAAGTTTCAGTCGGGTAAACCGACTAAGGTATACCCTCACTTTGTGAGTAATGTAATATGGAATATTAAACGAATTATTCCGTCAATTTGTGTGGGAGGTACCAGAAGGCTTTTTAAAAAGACACCTATTTTTCGCTGAATAGTAGATACTTTAAATGCAGTGCACTGCGCCGAATTATAAGCGTTTATGTGCAAATTTTGGTATGATTTGGCCATTTTGTGTGGGAGGTACAAAAAGGGGTGTGTTATGTGATGTGCACCACCCAGCAGACAGACGGACGGACATTTCTCATTCGACTTAAAATGACCCAAAAACGGATATCCGCCGAACATACTTAGGGTCTTAGGTCACTCCTTTGATGTGTTACACTTTTGGCTCGTAGCAAATGATATATACCCTCCTCTCTAAGGTGAGGGGATAAATATAAATGAAAAAAATCCTCACAACAATGGCCAGTTATGTTCTCCTTTAAACAACGTAAACATTGTAAAAACCGGTATAGACATTCAAGAGCAATTAATAATTTCGTAAAACCGAAAAAAAATTTTTTATATTTTTAAAATTTCAAACCTTAACAAAATTTTGGATTTTATTTTCAAGAAATAAATGGTAGCGAATAGGTAGCTTATTCTACACTTTATTTACAACTTTTATAAACTTTTTAGGCAAAGTAAAATTCATAGGTAATATACAAAATTCTAATCCAGAAGCGTATACTTGTTACGAAGCAATAATATTAGTAATACGCCCATTGCTTCTATAAAGCTAAAATTAATCATTCATCATGGTTGGTTGCATTGAAAAACAAGTAAAAGCGTTAAGTTCGGTCATGCAGAATCTTATGTACCCTACACCATGGATCGCACGTGAATGGTTACTGGTACTAATAAACTCATTATACCCAATTTCAGCCTAATTCGTTGAAATTTGAGGTTGTATGGGGGGCTATATCAAAACATGTACCTATGTTGTACAATCGTTGCTCGTGTGAAGGATACCGGGTATAAATAAATCCAGGTTCCAACTTTCAGCCCAATCAGTTGACATTTGTGGTCTCTATGACGTTGAGAAGTCAAATCGGGGAGATGCCACATGTGGGGACTATATCCAAAATTGGACCCATATTGTCCATGTTCAATCTCAACATACCTGCAGATATGAGAAGTATATGTACCAAATTTCAGTCACCTAGCTCAAGTATTATAGATTGTAGCCTGATTACAACAGACGGGCGGACGGACGGACAGACGGACATGGCAAAATCGCCTTAGAATTTTACAACGATTATTAATACGAGTATATATACTTTATGGGGTCTCAGATCAATATTTAGTGGTGTTAAAAACGGAGTGACAAAATGAATATACCACCCATTCAATGGTGGAGGGTATAATAAAACTGATAAAACAACAAGTAAGAAATTTCTGTCGAGTGAACCGACAAAGGTATACACTCACCTTGTGAACAAGGTAAATATTATGAGCTATTTAATTTTGTATGTATTAGCTCTTTTTGTATGAAAGGTACTAAAACGGATGTGGTGATAACTCCCATTTTTAACAGGACTGTAGGAATTTTAAAAAATTAATACTGTGTAAAAATGTTGATTATTAATATGCATTGGTATTCACGATAAAAGCTGTTAACTCTTTGTACAAAATGGTACTTTTGTGTGAGAGGTAGCAAAAAGGACATGGTAATAACGTCCATTTTTCAAAAGACTGTAGGTACTACAAAAACATTGCACTGTACAAAATGTAAATTATTTGTATGCACTATTGTTAAAGTTATAATCTGTTAATTGTTGGTACAACATGTATTGGAGGTACCAAAAGGGCACGAGAATAACGCCTATTTTTCTCTGGACTGTGGGTACTAGAAAAACATTGCACTGTACAACATTTAAAGTATTTGTATGCACTGGTATTACATTTGCAAGGTGTTAATTTTTGGTGCAAAAATTTTAAAAAATATTTTTTTTAAAAGGCAGATAATTGTTTTAAATCTTCTTTTATTTTTTTCTGTTTTTTTGGGAGCATTTTTAGCGTGTAGTGAAATTTTTGCCGCATTCAATTTCTCATGTAGGCGATAACAAAAATAGCGATAACGATAAGTAACGATTTTCATTGGCCTTTTAATAAAATAGTCCTTACATTTACCACAATTTTTCTATCAGTGTAGGTAATCAAATGTCTTTTGAAAGTACAATATTTTTAATTGGGTAATTCCAAAGCAGTTTGACCAACTCAAAAAATAACTCCATTCAATTTTCTCAAAATTCAGCACAATAATTCTACTATTTTGTTGTTTTTAGTTTTTCAAAATTCATTGTAGTTTTTGTGATACACACGGGGCAAAATCGCCATTTTGGACATGTTTGAATCGAAAGAAATTATACTTGGAACACAAATTTTCAAATATTATATATTTTCGGGCAAATAAATTTTATTTGAAAATCAATAAAATGTATTTAGAACCCATATGTTAATATATTAGAATAAAATATATTTGCGAGCTAATTTTCTCAAATAAAATATGTGTTTAAATACAAATAAAATTATTGTTTACGAATATTTCCAAATACATTTTATTAAAAAAAAAATTTTTCAAAACTTTGCTGAATTTTTCGAATTTTATTTTTATTTTTTTCCTTGTTTTCGAATTATGCGTTCCTATTAAAAATGGCATTCTTAGCATTAACTTCCTTTCGAAACCACTTATTTTTATTTTCTAACTATTCCAAGTCATTATTTTCAATTATAAAGAAATTTTAATAACATTAAAAATTTCTAAAAATTACCTTTCAATTGCTGAAAACTTAAAACATTTAATAATAGATATATATTCACGCAAATAGATCTTTGTTTGGGAAATAACTTATCCATATAAAAATATTGGGATGTAAACATAGTTTTGTTTAGAACAACATCCTCCCAAACATATAATATTTGTATGTGTCAAATATTATATATTTGGAGTGCACCCTAAACATATATATGCTTCAAGCAGAATATGTTTGGGACAATATACTACAGAGGCAATTTTTTTTTCAGCGTGCAGAGCTCCAAAGTTACATATCAAGGATTGTTCTCAAAATTACTATTTGTTAAATTAGCCATATATTCTTAACCGCTTTACCTTTACTTTAAAGACATTAATACCAATGAAAAGCTCTGCTACCCCTCTTTAATGTTTCCGCCAACAATTGAATCGAAATTTGCCGGTTTGCTTTCGTAGTATTAGATCAAACTATTCCACGAATATCAGCCTTTTGGTCCATAAATAAGGAACTTGTTAATAACATGAACACATCGCCACCTATCGGTTCCAAATACAGTTACGGATACTCACATTGATAATATAAATATAATGTGTAAAAATAACATCAATCGGTCAAGCCATTTTGGAGTTACACTAGTCCAGCAGACGAATCTAAAATTCTGTATAAAAACCTACAAAAAAAAATTATAATATTGACTCATTAAAATTGCTGCATCTTTTTGATCGATCAAGGTTCCATTTTGAGTTTTTCACAGTCAGTTAATAATAATTGATTAATAATTTTTCAGGATATTCAAGGATTAAGGATATTTTCAATAATATTGCCTCCTTCCACCAAAAGCAGATAAACATTTCATTCCGCAAAATTAAAGAGGGGTGGCAAAGCTTTTCATTGGTATTCATTTCTTCAAAATACGTAAAGCAATTAGATATGGCTAATTTAACAAAAAGTAATTTTGAGAAAAATCCTTGAGCTAGGTTACTTTGGATCTCTGTACAACAAAAACGACACTGAATTTTGAAAAAGCAAAAACGCCATAAAATTCAAACACATTTGTGTAATCATTGTGTCAAATTTTATTAAAATCAAAAGGGTACATTTTTAAAATGCGTGTTTTTTGATCCATTTGCTTTAGAATTGCCCACTTCTTTTTATAATTTTTTTGCTTAAAAAAATTTAATTTTAGGTAGAAGTGTTCCTCAAAATACATACATCACACGCTGAAAAAAAAATCGCTTCTGTAGTATATTGTAATAAACATATTCTGCTTGAAATATATAAATGTTTAGGGTACACTCTAAACATATAATATTTAGCACATATAAAAATTATATATTTGGAAATATGTTGTTCTAATAACATTTTTGTTTCCGTCCTAATATTTTTAATTTGAGACTATTTTTTACGAAACAAATATTTATTTGCATTTAGGTATTCAGCTAATGTATCAATACCTTAATTCTAGGACAAGTTTTATGTTTTTCAGTAATAATAAATTTGTTTTCATAATGTTTTTCAGTAATAAGGTATCACTCGAAATCACTGAAAAATTATTTAAATTAAATCTGCAACGTTTTTAAATCTTTTTTAAACAAAATACAAGGTGGCGCAAAAGTAACCTTTCGATGTTTTTTGTGCCAAAGTCACCGACCGATTATTGGTCAAATAAATAGTCAGCAATATTCCGCGTTCTGGAGCAGTGTAGCGTAACATTGTTTATTAACGTGTATTTCGCATGTGTTTACTACACAAATGTCAAAACAGAACTGACATTAGGGGCCAATCGCAAAATGTATAGCATTTTCTGATAGGCGGATTACTTTTGCGCCACCTTATATAATTGGAGAAATTCCTAAACAATAATTTTTTTTTGTAATAAACACATATTTTATTTGAGAATTAGTTTGCCAATATAGGTTGATCTAAGTAGAGATACTTTTTTCAATAGCCTTTTTTTGACAGATCACTCGTGAGTCGTGTCATGCATTATTACAACGTTTACGAATTATTCAGTTTTATTATCAAAATAATCGTTCGCCAATTGCGCTGTCCATTTTTTTTAAATCCAAAAAAAACACTTTCCAGTCGGCTCGTTAAGAGCTATCTTTTTGCCATTGACCGACTCCCGATCCGACGTACCGGAATCATCGGTCCATATTTCTTCAAAAATAATGCCGGTGAGAACGTAACCGTCAATGGCGACCGTTATCGTGCCATGATAACCGACTATTTGATGCCTGAAATTGAAGCTCGTGATCTCGGCGACATTTGGTTTCAACAAGACGGCGCCACTTCCCACACATTGCATCAATCAATGGATTTATTGAGAGAATACTTCAGTGAGCAGATAATTTCACGTTTTGGGCCGGTCGATTGCGAACAAACTCGTCATTCGCGTGTCATTCGCCAGTTACCAGTCGAAATGCTCGAACGAGTCATCGAAAATTGGACTCAACGGATGGACCATCAGAGACGTAGCCGCTGCCAACATTTTATAGACACAATCTTCAAAAAATAAATGCCAAAGAATGTTCTTTCAAATGTTAATAAATATTCCCCATTCAATTTGAATTTTCTGTGTTTTTTATACCCTACACCACACTGTGGTACAGGGTATTATAAGTTTGTTTCACGGCAGATGTTTGTAACACCTGAAAATAACACAGCTAGACCCACCTTAAAGTATACCGATCGACTCAGAATAACTAGCTGAGTCGATTTAACGATGTCCGTCCGTCCGTCTGTCCATGTAAAGTTGTTCGTCGACTACAGGTCGCAATTTCACTTAGATCGTTCTGAAATTTTGCAGTATAGAGTATTTCGCGGCTGTTAAGATCGCTATTGAATTTGGTTGAAATCGGTTCACATTTAGCTATAGCTCCCATATATATGTTTCGTCCGATTTTGCTCTTTAGTCCTGTAGAAGCTGTATTTTACATCCAATCATTTTGAAATTTAAAATGGTAGAGTTTCTTGATCCATGAACCAACACTACCGAATTTGAAGAAAATCGGTTAAGATTTAGCTATAGCTCCCATATATATGTTTCGTCCGATTTGGCTATTTAGTCCTATAAAAGCTATATTTTACATCCAATCGTTTTGAAATTTAGAATGGTAGAGTTTCTTGATCCATGAACCAACATTGCCGAATTTGAAGAAAATCGGTTAAGATTTAGCTATAGCTCCCATATATATGTTTCGTCCGATTTGGCACTTTAGTCCTATAGAAGCTGTATTTTACACCCGATCATTTTGAAATTTAGAATGGTAGAGTTTCTTGATCCATGAACCAACATTGCCGAATTTGAAGAAAATCGGTTAAGATTTAGCTATAGCTCCCATATATATGTTTCGTCCGATTTTGCTCTTTAGTCCTGTAGAAGCTGTATTTTACATCCAATCATTTTGAAATTTAGAATGGTAGAGTTTCTTGATCCACGAACCAACACTACCGAATTTGAAGAAAATCGGTTAAGATTTAGCTATAGCTGCCATATATATGTTTCGTCCGATTTTGCTCTTTAGTCCTGAAGAAGCTGTATTTTACATCCAATCATTTTGAAATTTAGAATGGTAGAGTTTATTGATCCATGAACCAACATTACCGAATTTGCAGAAAATCGGTTAAGATTTAGCTATAGCTCCCATATATATGTTTCGTCCGATTTGGCCCTTTAGTCCTATAAAAGCTGTATTTTACATCCAATCGTTTTGAAATTTAGAATGTAGAGTTTCTTGATCCATGAACCAACACTACCGAATTTGAAGAAAATCGGTTAAGATATAACTATAGCTCCCATATATATGTTTCGTCCGATTTGGCTCTTTAGATCCAATCGTTTTTATACCCTACACCACACTGTGGTAAAAGGTATTATTTAAGTATAAAATGTCCCAAAAGTAAATTTATGTAAACAATTTATACATGAATTACAAAATTTATATATCAGAGTTATTCAATATTATTTGTAACAACGTTAAAAAACTTCTTGACTTTCTCGTCGACGGGATAAAATATGTTTTTGAAACAAATCATAAAAATTCCCCTCACTGTGCGGCCATAAGTTTCCTACAGGGATTAAGCAAAAGCTTCCGCAAAACACATCACAGCATATCCTTCTCTTTTCTTTGTATGTTGTTCTCTCACTCTCGCCTTAGCACAATGCAAAAAAAGCTTTTCTGGTCGAATTTATACGGGTATGTGTGTGTGTGTGTGATTACTTCCAACCAACAAATATGGAGGATGTAACAGTTTTCGCCTAAGTTAGAGCGATGTACAACCATAAACTGGGTGAGAGAATATAAAAATTCCATACACACACACCCCATCTATATAAACAATTTGCTAGATGTGAGTGTGTGTATATGTGTACAAACGATTGTTTCTCACGTACTCACAGAGAATTATGTGAATTTGGCTTTAGCGAGCGTATCATTTTCTATTCTACACACACACACACACACATCAGTATACACACTTACACATACACACGGACACTCAGACTCACCAGAAGTCTTGTTTAGTGGGTGACACGAAGCAACAAGGACGGATGTATTATCCACTTCCTTTTTCCTTCCACCAAACACAAGGATATTACCGTTTCGTCGTTTTATGAATAGAGCAGTGGCAGTGGCAGTAGCAACAACACCAGCAGTAGCAGCAGCAGATGTAGTAGTGACAGCAGAATTAACGCCGGCAGTAGGAGATCATGTTATAGCTCCACCTGCCTATCCGACCCCCCGAGGAACTCCTTGTCCGCTCCTATTCAGTTGGTGGCATTGTGTTAAGTACTTGAATACAATACAATAACCGGCTATACTATATGAATACAGAGACGGACCAACCGACCGTCGGACCATCTACGAATGTGAAAAAAGGTTGGAGCAAGAAGGAATATGTCCTGGCTAAATGACAGCCAGTTGTTGATAATACACACATAGCTCATTCACTTATGATGGCTGATATTACCACAGATACTCACCGGGAGTTTCGTCTAAACGGTGGGAGTAGGGAGAAGAGTGCTAAAATGTTTCGCCAACCTTCCCCAGTCTAACCCCCCACCCCCACCAAAGGAATGTACATTTAAAGGATACTCTGCCTAGTTAATGGCACTGATGACAGAGGAAGGAACGAACGCTTAAGTGTTGCACACTCTTGCCACCAATTCCTGTGCCGATTGTCGTCTGTCGTCGGTGGGTGCTCTTCGATGTTAGCAACGCCTGTAGAATTATGAGACGCACATATGCCTACATCCATCGCACTCATACCCGTGATATCCGTCTGTCTGTCCGTCCATCATCCTTCTATGGCATCAAATATACATACATAAAAGTAGCTGTGTAGGTGTGTGTGTGTTTGTTTTTTGGTGAGGATGTTATTACGTGGCTGCTCTTGTTCTTCTTACTACCCGAGCTTAATTAATTTTTGATATCAACGACAAAGTGGCAGAACGTTTGTCTCTGCGCCTTCCAAAGTTATCAAACGCGACAACGACAACGACTCCAAAGATTGTAGCTGGAGTACATATTTGCATGACGCTTTGCTAGCCGCAGGCGTTGATAAGCAAACTTTGTTCTTCGCGTAGCAAAATCACACTTCAGGAAGAAATAATGTGAAAACGTATTTCGCAGGGTCGGTTCGAAATGTGTATACCCTGCAGATAAAATAAACAAATTTCAGTTTATGGCACATATATTCAACATTTTAATATATTCGGTCGGAACTTTCGGGATATATATTGTTCTCACCAGCCAGTAGAACAGACAGATAACTGGGCTGCAGGGTCTGAGTCTAAGAGGTGACTCGAAGGCGGAGGAATCGAATATTTGTTCCGTTTACAGATTTTGTCAAAATGTTTCTATGCGTTTTTTGATTAATCTACTTCATAATTCTTACTACCGAGCGAAGCAAAAATACGCGTTATTCACTTTTACAATTTTAGTCATCCAAAATTATAGTTCAATGCGATTAATTGTAGCAAAAACTGATACAAACAAGTAAGAAAGTTTCAGTCGGGTAAACCGACTAAGGTATACCCTCACTTTGTGAGTAATGTAATATTGAATATTACTCGAATAATTCTGTCAATTTGTGTGGGAGGTACCAGAAGGGGTTTATCAAATACACCTACTTTTCGCTGAACATTAGATACTTTAAATTCATTGCACTGTGCCGAATTATAAGCATTTATGTGCACTGGTAAAAACGTTATGAGATATTAAATTGTGGTATGATTTGGGCATTTTGTGTGAGAGGTACAAAAAGGGGCGTGGCGATAACGTCCATTTTTCACAGGGCTATAGACACTATAAAAGCATTACACTGTTCACAATTTCAAGTATTTTTATACACTGCTTTTAATGTTATAAGCTGGTAACTTTTGGTGCAAAACGGTGCATTTGTGTGGGAGGTACCAAAAGGGACGTGGCAACATCGCCCATTTTTCTCGAGTTGATAGCGACTAATGAGCTAATACTATGTGTGGAATTTCAGAAGATTCGAATAAGTAGTATAGCAGTTATTAAAGAATCAATTTTTCACAACATTTTAATCCTTTGTGGGGGAGGTACTAGAAGGAGTGGACCAATATGGCCCATCTTCGAACTTAGCCGGAGATAAAAAAAAATATTACCACATACCAAATTTGAAGTCAATCGGTTACTCCTTTCGAGAATTATCGTGCGCACCAGCCAGCAGACAGACAGATACACAGACAGACATACAGACGGACGGACATTGCTCATTCGACTTAAAATGACCCAAAATGGTTTTCCTCCGAACATACTTGGGGTCTTAGGTCACTCCTTCGATGTGTTACACTTTTTTCCGTAGCAAATGATATATACCCTCTTCACACTAAAGTGAGGGTATACAAATTACATAGTCAGTTTAATTCCCAAATTTACTCTATAATTTCGTCATAACATGGGAAAATGAGAACACCACTTTAACGGGACGCTATGCACTAATGGGTTAATTAAAACTTATATTGCCAAATGGTATCCCAATCGGTTGAATTTTATGACATCTAAGGCATTTAACCCTTTCGCTACAAGTTTTTACTGGGTTGCTTAAAAAATCCAATTTTTTGGATTTTTAATATTGTTAGCCCTTAGAACAACAATCAGTACTGAATTTTTAAAAATTTTTATCCTAAATGTGTTTTTTGGAATGTATCCATATGGATACAAATTTCGTGTATGATAAAAAAATGCTAGAATATTATGTTTTTTTATAATTAAGGTTTTATTTATTTTAGTAGTTTTAACACATAAAATTAAACTTTTTTCAATAAAATCAAACATTGTATATACTTACATGCACAAACTAAAAATAATACATTTAAAATTCATATACTTACAATAAATTTAGAGAAAAATAACACATAAATCTACATTTAATACATAAAATACATATAATCTGAAAAAAAATATCTTACCAATAATTTATTCATTGGATATATAATGGAATTCCTTGAAGCAATTTCTCGATCCATTGGAAATGCACAGGAAAACATTGCACTTTGAACACTTGTATCGAGTTTGTCCTTTACATCCTTTGACTTTGCATCTACCTTTATCCGTCGTGTGTTCTGGCCAATGCTGATTTCCGTCATATCGAACAGAAATTGAAGGTGTAGGTTTACGTTTCTTATCGGAGGTCGTTGGACTGGCTGGAATATCCTCATTTTGGCATAATGTTGGGCGTCCACGCTTTCGAGAACATGCTTGTTGATTGGACCGTGCTAAAAGACCATTCGCAATATCGTTGCGAAAGCTCAGAAGGTCCATATACTTATTTTTCATATTATTTTTTTCGTGATCCATTCTGTATTCTAACCACGGGTTACATACAACTAAATCAATAAAGTGGTCAAAAATCTTAAGAGTCCACATCCCAGATCTAATCGAAATTCTATATAATGAAAGGAGAAAATCCATTTTGTCTACTCCTCCCATATTGATGTTGTACTCTGATACAATGTTTGGTTGTGTTATTTCAAAACTTTTCTTTTTTTCAGCACAAAATCTCGACACCTTGTTACGGGCTCATGGCCATGGATTGACGACACGATTTGCACAATTCTCCCATCAAGTCATCTAAGAAGAAAAATATTATCTACTCTTTCTATACGGAAGTCAAAAGTTCCACGGCCTTCTTTTTTCAAATCCTTTTCAGATTTAAAATCAACTTTGCCGAATCTATTTCCTCTTATAGTACCTGTTGCCCAAATTCCTTTTTGGTGTAAATATAATACCAAATTAAGAGTTGTAAAATAATTATCAAAATATATATATATATATTTTTTGTTCAGGAACAGTTTTTACAAGATGAATCACAATATCAGAGCATCCCTGATATATCTCAAAATCATAAACTATGCCTTTTGAGCTGCAAAGGCAAAATATCTTTATTCCCCATTTGATGGGTTTTTTGGGCATGTACTGTCTCAGAGTGGTTCTTCCTTTAAAAGGAACTATCATCTCATCCACAAAAAGATTTTCATCTTTTGGAATAGCGTACGATTTTTTAGTAAACATATTTATTATAGGGCGAATCTTGTAAAGCTTATCGCTTCCTTGTTGGTCTATTGTGAATTTTAAATTATTTCGCAAAGAATGGAACCTATTCCTGGTCATATTTTCTGGGAATGACGGTATTACAGTGCCCATTGTCCAATACATTTCCAAACGCGGATAGCCAATGGTACCAATAAATATTTCTAGAGCTAGAAATTTAAGAATTTCTTTGGTAGTTAAATTGAGAGATTTCCCATATTTAATCATTGATGCCTGGTTTGTTGAAGATACAAGTTGTTGAAGAAAGTCATCTGCAAAGTACTCCGAAAAATACTCAACAGGCAATTTAATATTTTTCTTTAGGTACGTTTCGGAAAAAGAAGTCTCTGGATTAGTCCAAGAAGCTTTTTTCCAACGAAATTGGTCAACCTTTTTAAGTGGAACTTGTGGAGATTGAAAAGTTGTGGGACTCTCTTGAACGGTTCCATCAACTGCAAGACTTTCTTCGATCTCAATAACCCTATCACCTATATCATTATTATTATCAACATTAATATCTTGTATGTTGATCTCATATGGACCTTCTCTAGACAGTTCTTCTAATAAAAAGCTCTTATTATTATCAAAAGCATCATATAACTTGTTTATAACTTCAGACTCTTCCGATTCTTCCATGTCAGAAATATCGGAATCAGCAAAATTGGTTAAAATTTGTTCAATTTCAGAGTCATTCATTTTTCTTGCCATATTTCTAAATAAATTTAAATGGTATCAGAGCTAAAAAAAGAACGTCTGCTTCATAGCAGCATCAAACGCAAAATGATTTTATTTGTATTGTGAGTATAATGTTTACTACCACAACTTACGTTTGTATCCATATGGATACATACAATGTTTAAAAAATCCGCAAAGCCTTCTTTTGTTTTCAAACAAAAAACTATAAATGCAAAATATTAAAATAAACATTTCTCTTTATGATTGATAAGTTTTTGAAAAAAAAGATGGTCCTATATACATGTAATTTGTAAAATAAAAAAACCTTTTTTTACAAAAAAAAAAGAAAAAATAAGTTTTTTTAAAATTGCTGTATTTTTCTCAGTTTTGTAAAAATCCAAAATTTTTTTTATGCAAATTATGCACAAGACCTCAAATAACAATTATTCGTCGATATCCAAATCGATTCATTGATTTAGAGATTGCTAGATGCCTCCAAAGTTGAATGTATCCATATGGATACAATGGAGCGAAAGGGTTAAATCAAATCGGAAGGGACTTTTATATAGCGGCTTTATAAATTCATGGAGATGGGTTATGAGTGAAACTACAAGTAAGTTGTAAAATTTGTTGCAAATGATTAATATTAATGACTCCTGGCACATCAGCGAAACAAATCGGGAAATACCTTTATACGAGTACAGAGCCTATATCAGCTGAGTTTCAATTTCAACTCAAAACAACTTACCGCGCACAGTGGGTGGAAAAAAGGGCAAATAGTTCGGCCTCTTCTAAGCCAGACAACAAATTGCGACAAAACTTGGGATGAGGTAAAATTGTTAAGTTAATTTTTAAAATTTGCATATAAGGGCGGAGCTACAGGGCCTCAAATTTGATCTCCTCTGGTGCACCAAATACTTAAGCTCATGTTAATTTCGTTTTTTCGTCTGATTCATAAAATCAGAGATAAAATTTATGGATACCTAAAGTTATAGTTTACAAAAAATATTCTTTGCCAAAATACAAAAATCATATTTTTTGTTAAGTAGTGGGTGATCCATTTCGAGGTTCCCTACTTTTTTAAAGAAAAAACACAGAAAATTCAAATTGAATGGGGAATGTTTATTATCATTTGAAAGAACATTCTTTGGCATTTATTTTTTGAAGATTGTGTCTATCAAATGTTGGCCGCGGCTACGTCTCAGATGGTCCATCCGTTGAGTCCAATTTTCGATGACTCGTTCGAGCATTTCGACTGGTAACTGGCGAATGACATGCGTGATGTTTTGCTCCAAGGCCTGAATTGAAGCGGGTTTGTCCGCATAAACTTAAGACTTTATATATCCCCACAGGAAAAAGTCTAACAGTGTGATATCACAAGATCTTGGAATTATCTGCTCACCGAAGTGTTCTCTCAATAAATCCATTGATTGATGCGATGTGTGGGAAGTGGGAAGACGGCGCTCACGAGCTTCAATTTCAGGCATCAAATAGTCGGTTATCATGGCGCACCATTGACGGTTACTTTCTCACCGGCATCATTTTTGAAGAAATATGGACCGATGATTCCGGTACGTCGGATCGGAAATCGGTCAATGGCAAAAAGATAGCTCTTAATGAGAGCTAAAATATTGCTCATGGGTGTCAAGGTCGTGGGTCGACTGGAAAGTGTTTTTTTTTTTTTGATTTAAATAAAAATGGACTTAGCGCAATTGGCGAACGATTATTTTGATAATAAAACCGAATAATTTGTAAACGTTGTTCAGGCGTAAATCTTTCCATGATGAAATGCCAAACAATACTTAACAAAAAACATGACAGCATGTCACGACTCACACGTGATCTGTCAAAAAAAGGCTATTGAAAAAAGTAACTCTACTTAGATCACCCTATATTACTTCAAATGGCCATAACTTTTGTCATAGCAGGAATATCTAATGGCAATATTTTTTCAGCGAATAGCAAATTTTGTTGTCTATCCAGAAACGATAATGAAAAATTAATCGGTATATATCTAGCTCTAATATATAACGATTCGTAGGAGGGGATCATGGAAAATTAAAAAAAAAATGTTTTCAAACACAGACTCTTTATTTATACATAAAATGGTATTTACATCTTGTAATTTATGCTATAAAGAGATGGTTTATAAAACCTTATATCTAGAATATTGCTAATATAATATTATAAGGAATAAGTATTCCTTATCTAGAATATTGCTAATATATAATGTTATAAGGAATAAGTTTTCATACTCAAAAAACATTTTAGGATAAGGAAAAGATGAAAAAACCTTCAATAAATTATATAGGAAAATTTATAAATCCATAAAATATTTAAAAAAATAATATATTTCAATTTTTTTTTTTATAATTCAATTGTGGAAATTTTATAAATCCATAAAATATTTAAAAAAAAAATAATATATTTCAATTATTTTTTTTTTAATTTATACGTCTTGAAGAAATCGAGACTAATTATAACATTATTATTTTTTTGTAGAAGAAAATCCCACAATTCCCAAAATAAATTTGAAAATCCCCCAAAAAAGATTGTTTTACTTTTTCCCCAAAATCTATTATTCTAAAAGCCAGGCCCAAAATTCTTTTTCCAATTTACCGTGTACACATTACTGCATATGAGAATGGTTGCGATTGTCAAAAAAGTGAGCTATGAAATTTTCGTAAAAAATGGTGTAATTTGGGGAAACGTGACAACGCTATTAATACCATTTATTGAGCCATTTCTTTTTCGAAACCATTAATTATGCCCGAATATTCCTCTATATCTTCAAAATACTTCTTATACCTTTTCGCAATAAAATACAAAAATTATAGATTTTTTAAAAATATAAATTTTTATGGCCATAACTTTTGTTATGTGGGTACACCTGAAAGAAAATTTTTACTTCGTATGGCAAATGATAGTTTGAAAATGTAGTAGAACATTTTTATAACCTCCACCAAAGAGGGCGGTTATTCATTTTGTCACTCAGTTTGTAACACCTCTAAATATTGATTTGAGACCCCATAAAATATACATATTGTTAATTGTCGTAAAATTCTAAGACAATTTAGCCATGTCCATCTGTCCGTCCCT
Source organism: Eudasyphora cyanicolor (assembly GCA_963930755.1). Lineage (NCBI taxonomy): Eukaryota > Metazoa > Arthropoda > Insecta > Diptera > Muscidae > Eudasyphora > Eudasyphora cyanicolor. Next base: position 270,062,092 of record OZ005735.1, read on the forward strand.
GCCTCCGTCCGTCTGCTACAGTCCGTAATAATACAGCTGGGTTGATCAAATTTGGTAGAAATATTTCTTATAGTTTGCGATTGCAAATGGGTCATATCGATCAATGTTTTGATATAGCTCCCCTATAGAGGTCGCTCCAAAATACGGTTTTTGATAGATACCAAATTTTTAAAGCAATTTAGCAGAAACTTTGCAGTTTGTATTCTATTTTGACAAGAATTCATCACAGCAAAAATTTTACTCATCGGTTCACATTTTGTTATAGTCACCCTATAGAGGTCGCTCCAAAATATATGTATTCAAGCCATAATACCATCTAAGAATTTTAACTGAAAATTTGCAGTTTGTATTTGATTAAGACAAGAATTCATCGCAGAAAAAAAATTTAAAATCAGTTCATATTTTGTTATAGCCCTCCTATAGATGACGCTTCCAAAAAGGCTTATTCAAGCCATAAAAACCGCATTTTCTAAGAAACTCCTATTTTGGCAAGAATTTATCTCAATAACATTTATACAAATAAAATGTTATATTGATGTAGTTCCCGTATTGATGTAGCTCTCAAAAAAGCTATTTCGAGCCATGGACACGACATTTTCAGGTGAAGTTTGGCTAAAGAATTTGCGGCCTAAAAATTGCAGCGTTCGTTTTTTTAATAATTTATTTAAACAAAAAGGATCGTTTCATGATTTGCTCCATATCCAAAGATTTTGTCAGTAATAAAATTGAACGCAATCAATGGTGAAGGGTATATAAGATTCGGCATAGCCGAACTTAACGCCTTAAATTGTTTGAAATGTTAATTTTATATAAAATTTCTTAAATCTTTTTTTTTATAAAAGTCTATGAAAATTTTTCTAGAAAATTTTGTTAAAATATAATATTTTTATACAATTTTGTTGATAGTTTAATTCTCTAAAGAATTACGTTCGAAATCATTTTTCTAAAAAATTTACGGAATTGCAATTCCACATTAAACAAAAAATATTGCATCTCAATTTCGTAGAAAAATGCTATTCAAACGTAAATTTTTTAGAAAAATGATTTCGAACGTAATTCTTTAGAGAATTAAACTATCAACAAAATTGTATAAAAATATTATATTTTAACAAAATTTTCTAGAAAAATTTTCATAGACTTTTATAAAAAAAAAGATTTAAGAAATTTTATATAAAATTAACATTTCAAACAATTTAAGGCGTTAAGTTATTAATTATTTTTTTCTACAAAATTGTTGAAATTAGTTTTTTCTTTTTTTTTATAGAAAAGTTCATATTAACTAAATTTTTCTAGAAAATTTCGTTGAAACTTCATTTCTCCCGAAAATTGTATTGAAATTATTTTTTTCTATAAATTTGTTTAAAAAATTTAGGTTTTCTAAAAAATTTCGTTTTATACAAAAAATTTGATTACAAATATTTTTTGTATAAAAAATGTTGTGGAATTGCAATTCATCGTAATTAATTTTTTCTAAAAAATTTTGTTGAAATTAATTTTTTCTATAAAAATTTGCTGAAATGCATTTTTATAGAAAATTTAATGGAATTAAATTTTTATAGAAAAGTTCATATTAACAAAATTTTTCTAGAAAATTTCGTTGAAACTTCATTTCTCCTGAAAATTTTATTCAAATTATTTTTTTCTATAATTTTTTTTAGAAAATTTAGGTTTTCTACAAAATTTCGTTTTTGAGAATATTTTATTACAAATCATCATCATTCAATCAATCGATTTTCTAGAAAATTTTTTTGAAATTGCATTCTCCTAGAAAATGTTGTTGAAATTTAATTTAGTTTTTTTTAAAAATATTTTTTTTTAGAAAATTCTATTAAATTTTAATTTTTTGAAAATATGATTGTTCAAAGACATATTCGTAGAAAACTTCGACAAAATTGAAATTTCGTTGAAATTGCGTTTTTCTAGAAAAACTATTGGAATTAAATTTCTCTAACAAATTTTATTGAAGTTAAATTTTTCTACAAAATTTCTTGATTTTTTTCCATTATAATACATTTTTCTAGAAAATTTCGTTCAAACTTCATATCTCTATAAGAACATTGATTTTTTTTTTTACGAAATTTCGTTAATTTCGTCGAAATTGCATTTGTCTACAATGTTTTGGTGAAATTACATTTTTGTAGAAAAATAAATGAAATTTCTCTACAAAATATCGCTAAAATTAAACAAAAAGAACAATTTTTCAAAAAAATAGATTGTTGAGATAAAATTTCAAATCGTCGAAATGGCATTTCTTATACAGAATATCTTTGAAATTGCATTTTTCTAAAAAAAAATTCGGGATTTTATTTCTGTAGTAAATTTTGTTGAAATAAAATTTTTTTACAATATTTCTTGAATATTATTTTTTTCTAGAAAATGTTATGAAAATTCCATCATAACTATATTTCAAGAAAATTTCTTCAAAATCACATTTTTCAAGATTTTTTTTTTTGAAATTTAATTTTTACAAAATTTCGTCGGAATTGTATTTTTCTCAAAATTGCTATGCAATTGGAGATTTTTTTAAATCGCATTTTCCAAGATAAGTTATTTGAAATTACATTTTTTGAAAATTTTTTTGAAACTGTATTTAACTTAAAAGTAAAATTTTTCTAAAAAAACCATTGTTGAGATAAAATTTTAAATCGACGAAATGGCATATCTTTTACAAAATTTCGTTGAAATTGCATTTTTCTAGAAAAATCATTTGAATTTCATTTCTGTAGTAAATTTTATTGAAATTAATTTTTCTAGACAATTTTGTTAAAATTTAAATTTTCTACAAAACTTTGTTGAAATGCATTCCAATGTCGTTGAAATTCACTAGAGAATTTCATTGAAACTTAATTTGTCTAGAAAATTATGTTTAAATTAATTATTTCTACAAACTTTCTTGAAATTGCAATATTTTAATAGATTGGATTTTTCTAGAAAATGTTGTTCAATTTAAATTTTCTACATCGTTGATATGAATTGATATAATCTACAAAATTTCGTTAAACTTAATTCTGCGAGAAAATTTTATGCAAATTTCAATTTTATAGATTTTTATCGTAATACAAGGTGGCGCAAAAGTAATCCTCCTATCAGAAAATTTTATAAATTTTGCGATTGGCCCCTAATGTCAGTTCTGTTTTGACATTTGTGTAGTAAACACATGCGAAATACACGTTAATAAACAATGTTACGCTACACTGCTCCAGAACGCGGAATATTGCTGACTATTTATTTGACCAATAATCGGTCGGTGACTTTGGCACAACGTGAATTTCGTCGCAGATTTCCTGGCCGTCCAACGCCTACTGGTGAAACACTGCGACGTTTAGCCGCTCGCCTCGAAGAGACTGGCACAACACGAGATGCTGCCAGGCGTGGCAGACCCCGGAGTAGCCGTTCTGCAGAGAATATTGCTGCTGTAGCCGAGGATGTCATGGAAGCGCCGTCGACATCGACCAGACGACGTGCCACGCAAATGGGTATCAGTCGACGGCGAATTTTGGTACAAGATTTGAAGATGTTTCCGTACAAAGTCCAGAAGGTGCATCAGCTGTTAGCTGCTGACCGCCAATCGCGTCTAACATACGCTCAAGCCATCCTTAATCACCACCAAGAGGAAGATGATTTTTCATCAAAAATAATCATGAATGATGAGGCTCATTTCCATCTTAGCGGGTACGTAAATAAGCAAAATTTACGCTTCTGGGGCACTGTAAATCCGCGTGTAACCCACGAAGCGGCATTACACCCGCTCAAAGTCACTGTATGGTGTGCTGTTTTCGCTGGAGGAGTCATCGGACCTTTTTTCTTCGAAGACGTCGCGGGCCAAACGGTTACTGTGAATGGTGAGCGCCACAGAGCAATGATCAACGAGTTCTTTTTGCCGCAACTTCATGAATTGGGATTGGAAAACATGTGGTTCCAACAGGACGGTGCAACGGCACACACTGCACGTGCCACAACCGATATGCTGAAGGATGCATTTCCCGGGCGCCTAATCTCCCGTTTTGGCTATTTGCACTGGCCAGCAAGATCGCCTAATTTGACCGCTCCAGACTTCTTTTTGTGGGGCTTTTTGAAGTCGCGGTTTTATGTCAACAAGCCTCAGACTCTTGCAGCTCTTAAAGACAATATCCGTCAAGAATGTGAGGACCTATCGCCGGAAGTTTTGGCCAAAGTGATGGAAAATGCCATAAAAAGGGCTCAAATGACAATCAAATGTGGCGGCGGCCACTTACATGACATCCTATTCTCGACTTGATGTAAAAAAAATTAAAAGACCAAATAAAAATACAGGGTTGCCCATATTCGACGGACCCACGGACTCGTTGGGCCCATTCCAATCGACGAGGCTTGTCCGCAGGCAACAATCTTTGCGTCAATTGAATTTTGTACGGGAACAAATGCAAATCAACGCGAATAATCCGTTGTACAGTGGACCGAGCCATGCCCAACTGCTGAGAACGGCGTTTTTGGGATGTTCTTGGGGACCTCTCAACACTGGCTCGTACGGCAGCGATATTCTCGGCCGATCGCCTTGGTCGACTTTTATTTGGCCTCTTCGGATTAGAAAGAGCCTCACCAGTCGAAAATTTTTCGTATAAACGCTTAATGGTGTTGTTAGAAGGCGCACTTCTCACATTTTTTAATATTTTAAAAGCACGTTGACTTGACTTCTTCTGTTGAATGTAAATTTCAACTATTTCAGAGCGCTCGCGTGGCGTGTATTGTTCCATGGTAAAAATCTGCTTGGACTGGCGCTTCAAACGCGGTATGTCATTAAGCGATCTGACATCTCTGTCAAAAGTTATGGCGTTGCCAGATGGGTCCGTCGAATATGGGAGACCCTGTAATCCACAAGAAGAATCAAAGTTTTTAATTTTTTTTTTAAATTACAGCCAAAAAACATCGAAAGGTTACTTTTGCGCCACCTTGTACATGTTCCAGGAAATTATTACTTTATAGACAAGTTCATCTTAAATACATTTTTTAAAGAAAATTTCGTTGAATTTTCGTTTCTCTAGAATATTTTGTTGAAATAATTTTTTTTGTAAAAAAAATTCTTGAAATTACATTTTTTAGAAAATTTAATTTTTTAGCAAATTTTGTTTCAATTTAAATTTTTAACAAAATTTCGTTGAAATTATTCGTCTCTGAAATCTTACGTTGGAATTTCATTTTTCTACAAAATTTCGTTGAAATAATTTTTTTATAGAAAATTTTGTGGAAATTGCAATTTCGCAGAAAATTCCTTCCCGGTAACATTTTATTGGTAAATTTCGTTGAAACTTAATTTCTGTAGAAAATTTTGTTCAAATGAATTCTTCCCATAAACTTCCTTGAAAGTGCATTATTTTACAAAATTGAATTTTTCTAGAATTATATGCTGATTTAAATTTTATATAATTTCAACATAATAAATTTCTTCTAGAAAATTTCGTTGTAACCGCATTTTGATTTTTAAGAATTTCTGATAAATATTTAATATTTGTTGTTTAAAAATTGTTCTATAAAATTTTTTCGAAATTATATTGTAAAAATTCTTTGATATTAAGTTTTTCTAGAAAAAAAAATCACGAAAAGTGCAGTTATATAGAAATATTAGTTGTTATTTATTTTTTCTAGAAAAATTGCTGAATTTTAATTTCTATAGTCTAGGCAAAATTTTATTGATATATACAATTCTAAAATTTTGAAGGAATTTTCAATAAAATTATATTTCACTTTCTTTAAAAGTGCAATTCAAAAATTTTTCTAAGAAGTAAAATAATAAACTAAATTTTTAAGAACTTTTCAAGGGCAACTTTTCAATAATATAGCACCCCAAAAAAATTTTTATGTAAATGAGGTATTCTGTACCCTTCGCCTGACATAGGCTTATGAAGGCCATATGAAGTGTTACCACTAAAAGGACAACGCCAATAGACCACCCATCTTTGCAAACAGAGGTAACCGAGCGAATAGGAAAAATCGTAGCCCGTTTCATCTCTGGGCGTTCAATATTAATCATCATAACAAAGCAAACTTCTACAAAACTTCATTTAGTTGCTTCTGCTGCTCTTAATACAGCTCCTGCTGTTCCTGCAGTTGTTGTTATTGCTGCTTGTCCTTTATTATCCTTTTTTTTTTTTGTTAAACTTTAAGTTATTTTTGTTTGTTGCCGTGTTTGTCGAATGTCTTAAAAAATACTTCAGAGTGTGTGTAAAGAACACAATATTGAGAGGATGATAACTGAATGAGTGGCGGAGGGTGACATTAGGTGGCTCAGCCCCAAACACTTTTTTGCACAAACTCCTGCGACAGACAGAAACAAACACACACACTCTCATTCCGAAACTAAAGTGAAGAAAATAACTTTTGAAAGTTCATTTATTCGCATTTCTAATGGCATCAGCAGAAAGCAATTCGATGTTCCTCCTTTCGCTTGCTTTCGTTTGCTTTACAGCGTAACGAACACAAATCGAGAGGATTCTTTAAGTGCTGGCGATGTTGTTGTTCTTGTCACAACAACAGGTCTTTTGTTGCTGTTGCCGTTGCTCTGTGTAATAGTTTGAGGGCGTGTTTTAATTGCAACATTTCACAGTTTTCTTTTGAAGTCAATGATAAATTGCTATTATATGGGCCAAAAGATAACGAAAAAAAATCGAGGTAGATGTGAGATATATTGCAAATTTGATTTAAGAGATGGATTAAGGAATGTATAAAACTATATTATGTTGTAAATTAAACATTATATAATCGATATACTGGCGAAGAGATTTGTAGTTTCATTAAGTCGTTTTGTCATAAATATTTATCTATAAACTTGAATTCATAATAGTTTGTAAATCAAATATTCAAACACGGGGCAAAATCGCCTTTTGATATGTTTGAATAGAAAGAAAATATATTTGGAACACAACATTTTTAGTCATATATATTTCTGAGTAAATAACTTTCATTTGAAAATCTATAAAACTTTTTGAACGCATATATTATGTCTGTCCCTTTACCTACTAACGAGTTTTCCAATAGGGATGATATGATTTTGAAGTGACGTTTCAGCCATTTGTAATATGTCATTGTTTCTCATGGTATTCGGAAGTGTTTACAATTTCATCAAGGAGAGATATACGCAAGAACAACGTTTACAAATTATTCAGTTTTATTATCAAAATAATTGTTCTCCAATTGCAATTTTTCATGCGCTAAGTCCATTTTTTTAAATCCAAAAAAACACTTTCCAGTCGACCTACGACCTTGACTCCCCGTTAAGAGCTATTTTTTTGCCATTGACCGATTCCCGATCCGACGTACCGTTAAGGAGCTAGAGCAAAAATAAAATTTCCGTTCACAATTGGAAATTATGCTAAGTCCAATTTTTTTTAAACCCAAAAAAAAAACACTTCCCCGTCGACCTACGACCTTGACACCCATGAGCAATATTTTAGCTCTTGTTAAGAGCTATCTTTTTGCCATTGACCGATTGTGGCTACGAGCCACACAGCAAATGAAACAATTGAATTGTTGCGAGAAAAGTTTGGAAATTCGATTATTTAAAAAAATGTTGATATTGAATGGCCTCCAAGAAGTTGTGATTTAACACCATTAGACTATTTCTTGTGGGGTTATTTTAAGTCATTGGACTTTCGAAATAAACCAGACTTTCTGCAAGCTTTACAAGTCAATATTGAACGTGCCATTCATGATATACGACTTGATTTAGTGGAAAAAGTGCTCGGAAATTGGGTTCATCGAATTCGTTCCTGCAAAAGATGTCGTGGAGGCCATTTAAATGACGTTTTATTTAGAACCTAATTGTAACGATTGTACTTCACATTAAATAAAAAACTTTTAAATCTCCTTAACAATAAGTGTGTTTTTTTTTTAAATCATATCACTCTTATTGGAAAACCCTGTTTAATTTGGCAGAAATTAAGTATTTTATTGAAGTTGTTGAAAATCTGGAGAGATTATGTATAGCCCCATCTAAATATTCGATCCGTTCCATTCTTGATCTATGAAAGAATACAGCTCATTTTAAGAGTATAGTAGTTTCAAATCTAGTTTATTTAGGGTAACATCTTCAACTCCTCCTTGGAATAAGCCTTGATGAGGAGGTGGAGCTAAGTACTTTGTTAAGTGAAATGAAACCAATTATTCAAAATTATTATCCAAATGCCCCTTTTCGCAATGTTATGGAGGTGTGGGGTATTATATAGTCGGCCCCGCTAATTTCAGATTCATTGTTGCATGGAGAAATGTTCTAATAATTTTCCCTAGATTACGGTTTTGACTGAAGCTTTGTGCGAAAAAAATTGTCCTAGTATACCCTCCTTCCATGGTTTATGATATTTGAAGAATTGCGTACCTACACTCAATGCCCATTTAGAAACCTCAAAAAAAGGCCTTACTTTTTTCCGCAAACCACACAAAGTATTCAATCAACCCATAACCACAAAAAACAAGAGGATTTGCTTTTATGACCATTCCGAGAGGCATGTCAGACAGGAAAGTCTCCAATGTTCAGCTAATAAACAGGATAATGTACGCCTGGATAATTGTAATCAGAGCGGCAATCGCCAGCCACCGTCGATGTCTTATCAATGAAGCGAGAATTGCCAAAAACATATTGCCTTTTGACAACGTTTTTACAAAATAAACACACCCACTCTTTTTTATGATATACTCGTACATATGCAGTGTTACAAGGACAATAACAACTCGCAACAATAAGGACATCGTTGAAACATAAGACGGCGAAAAAAAGAACACACAAAAAAGATCGAAATGTATTTGATAAGCCAAAAGAAAAAAAACCAAATCAAGTCAAGTCAAAGTTGACGTTTACATTTAATGTTTTCTTTAGGGGTCATACACCACCAACACATATTACATGTGTATGTATGTATGTGTAAAGGACTTCCACACACTCTTTCTCTCGCTTTTGACACAATCAAACACCGATTTGTTTTCATAAGACACAATAAGTAACACACACACACCCCACTCTGCACTACTACATAAACACTGTCGCCAGGCTAATATTCCTGCGTTTGTCCTTTTTGTTGCCCGATTTTGCTCTCAGGCATTTGCGTTGCCTTAAAATCAGCGAAATGGCTAAGATTTGATATTGGCTCACTGGCTGACCGAATTGAAGGCTGCCGTTTGGTGTTACGGGTAGCTAGGATATTCCAATTTTTTTTTTGTATGTAGTCCTTCTTTTCGTGTTAGTGTTGTTGCTGTTTTATATGTAGACATACACGTGCCTCTTAATGACGTATGAATGACGTAACACGCGAATGGCACGTGCCGTTATAGTGCGTTGTTGTTTTTTTTTTCTTTCTTTATTTTCTTCCTCAGCTGACTTAGAGGACAGACGAGATTGTCCTCGATTGTACTCATATAAATATTCGTATAACTAAATGTAACAATTCAACCTTCTCGTTTTGGATTGGTAGGGAGTCCGATATTTCTAGTTGCAAAACATTTTAAATATGGGAGCAATAGCTGAGTGCTATCTAAAAAATTCTATTTTTATACCCTACACCACACTGTGGTACAGGGTATTATAAGTTTGTTTCACGGCAGATGTTTGTAACACCTGAAAATAACACAGCTAGACCCACCTTAAAGTATACCGATCGACTCAGAATCACTAGCTGAGTCGATTTAACGATATCTGTCCGTCCGTCCGTCCGTCCGTCCGTCCGTCCGTCCGTCCGTCCGTCCGTCTGTCCATGTAAAGTCTGTCCATGTAAAGTTGTTCGTCGACTACAGGTCGCAATTTCACTCCGATCGTTCTGAAATTTTGCAGTTTAGAGTATTTCGCGGCTGTTAACCGGCTGTCGGTTAAGATCTAGCTATAGCTCCCATATATATGTTTCGTCCGATTTGGCCCTTTAGTCCTATAGAAGCTGTATTTTAAATCCGATCGTTTTGAAATTTAGAATGGTAGAGTTTCTTGATCCATGAACCAACATTGCCGAATTTGAAGAAAATCGGTTCAGATTTAGATATAGCTCCCATATATATCTTTCGTCCGATTTGGTCCGTTAGTCCTTCGGTTAAGATTTAGCTATAGCTCCCATATATATGTTTCGTCCGATTTGGCCCTTTAGTCCTATAGAAGCTGTATTTTACATCCGATCGTTTTGAAATTTAGAATGGTAGAGTTTCTTGATCCATGAACCAACATTGCCGAATTTGAAGAAAATCGGTTCAGATTTAGATATAGCTCCCATATATATGTTTCGTCCGATTTGGCCATTTAGTCCTATAAAAGCTGTATTTTACATCCAATCGTTTTGAAATTTAGAATGGTAGAGTTTCTTGATCCATGAACCAACATTGCCGAATTTGAAGAAAATCGGTTAAGATTTAGCTATAGCTCCCATATATATGTTTCGTCCGATTAGGCCCTTTAGTTCTATAGAAGCTGTATTTTACATCCAATCGTTTTGAAATTTAGAATGGTAGAGTTTCTTGATCCATGAACCAACACTACCGAATTTGAAGAAAATCGGTTAAGATTTAGCTATAGCTCCCATATATATGTTTCATCCGATTTGGCTCTTTAGATCCAATCGTTTTTATACCCTACACCACACTGTGGTACTGGGTATTATTTAAGTATAAAATGTCCCAAAAGTAAATTTATGTAAACAATTTATACATGAATTACAAAATTTATATATCAGAGTTATTCAATATTACGAGAGTGGTGTAGGGTATTATATAGTCGGCCCCGCCCGACTTTAGCCTTTCCTTACTGGTTAATTACACAGTTATGACCGACCTATGTTATTGCCAATCTAAGAATTTGTTCCCAATACGTGGACAAATTGCATCTTTCTCTCAAGCATATTTTATTCAATGATTTTTCGTGTTTTTGTATTAAAGGACAAATTTACTGACTGCAGCTGTTTATTAAATTGTGAAAAATAAACCAAAATCTATTACAAAACGTCCAAAGTTACATTCAAAACCCATCGCTTATTCCGCAGGTTAGCAAGTGAAGTGTGACGCATCTCTCTACTAACCTGCTGGGACATTATACATAATTGCATTGATTTTCCACATCTAATTTATAGAACGTTTGTCAAGATAAATGCGTTCAATTCTAGTTAACCGCATTCAAAGCATGTCTAAGTTGCAGAAGTAATTTTGAAAGACTTACAGTAATGCGCAACGCAAAATCTATAAGAGGAAATTCAGGAAAGGTCATATAAGTTCTTGGTATAGCTTCTGTGGAGAAGTAGAAAAGGTCTTAGTCCCCTCAAGGCTGAGGAAGATACTATCCATCCACACCCTGAACAGTTGATTATCTGCTGGATGACGATAACAACTGGACAAAAAAACAGCGAGCAGTAATTAAATGTACTGCAAACATTTGCAGGACCGAACTCGGCGAACAGCAGGACCAACAAGGAAGCGGAGTGGGCTACAAACGTCGCCAAATTGTTAATCGATAAATCCTGGCTGGGCGATTTCCTTCTTTGAGCCCTTTAAATCACCTGAACCAGATGGCATTTCTCCAGAAGAAATGTAGAGATGTATTACACAGTACAACACATGATTTCGGGACTCAATTCTGAGAACTTGACGTGAAAGTAGCCCCAAAAATAAGAACTTCTGAATCATTCGTTTTGTCAAGTTGGCTCAATTAATAATTTAATGGCCATACGTTTTTTTGCTGCAGGTGGGTTATTTGCACTTTTCACAAAGTCAGAAAATATCTGTCAGTAATATATTAAAAAATACGTATACGTTATACGTATACATATAAAACAAAACATTATAAAACAGAACAGAACATTTTTTCGATTTTTAAGGCACTGGGTGCTTTTTATTTTGATAGGTTTGTTCCGCAGTTTTTTACTCCTATTCAATATCTACAACTTTGCTTCAGACACAAAAGAGTTATTCCGTACGGTATACCGAGAAAAAAATATAGAAAAAGTGCTAAAAATCCACCTTGAGCAAGAAAAAATCGTATGGCCATTAAATTATTAATTGAGCCAACTTGACTAAACGAATGATGCAAAAGTTCTTATTTTAGCCTAGCCTACAGAATCGGACAAACCTGTTCCTGAAAGGAATTTACAATGGCGACCTTTCTTGATATTGAGAGAGCTTTTAACTTTTGCTTGATTAGACCAAGTTCCACATGTGGACCCTCCACGGCTAAATGAAACTGATCTAGTCTTTTCTGAAAGAGCAACATTTCTAGGTATATTCTTAGTCAGGAAGATGTTCTTAAGTTCAAATGTATTGAAAAGTGTAAGGAAAGCCATCGTCACAATATATTCCTGCAGAAAAGCTGTAGGGTCGCGTTGGGCCCTCTCTCCTAAGTTCGGCCATTGGATAAACATAGCCGCAGTTAGCCAATACTGTTGTACCGCATTGTGGTGTTGTGGACGACAACTAATAAACTATCCATTCAAAGGTTCAGAGAGCGGAGAATTGAGGACTTCACTGGCTGAGTCTCTACAAGCCGATCGATGTAGAAGTATCAACCAGGGCGGCATTACGGTTGAATTGTCTCTCAATGTACAGTTACAAGAACTACGGCCACATGAGTATATCACATTATAAATATTACAATGGTTACCACCCGAATGAACTAGGGTGTATACTTTCGGGAGAAACTTCACCACGAAGATACCTGCCAGAGAGGATTGGGTTGGCTAAACACCAGGAAATAGAAAACATCTCAACTTCTACATGGTTCAGAGGTTGATGATAAGGTTGACTTGGAGTGAGCTGTAAAGAACTCCATCTTGATATAGCTCATAGACTACCAGATACCTGTAGTGTCTACCAAGCCGAAATGATCGCAACGTTGTCACCGACACTGGCGTTGCCATTTACTCGGACAGTCAGGGTTCTTAAGAAGAAAATCCTAAAGATGAGGTAAATCAAATTACCCGAAAGGGATAATTTTAATCGCATAGATGGTGCTTGGTTTTGCTTGAAACACATGTGTACAGTGCATAAATACCCAGTGCTAATTTCTAATGAAATACGATTTAATTTTCATTAGTTTTAATGGCATTCGTCAATTTTTCAATAATGCCAAGTCTCGGAGATAGAATTAGGGTACGGTTGGGTCGCTCAGCCGTTTTTGGAATAAAAGATTGAGCCCTTATGCAATAACGACATCTGCTTCTCGGTTAGGTCCCAATGAAACAGCGCCATCTGAGGTATATTGTGTGCAAACCATCTGCCGCATCTTTAGAAATCTTGTTTTTAAGGCTGCCATAAATTCTCTGGAGGCCACATCCCTAAATTCATAAACCGAACGAGATAGCTGAGCAGTTTAACATACATCTCCTACGGGTACCTCGGTATAGGGATATCCCGGGGAACTGCAAAGCTAATGAACTTACTAGGAAGATGGCGACATTACAAATTCTCAAAGAATTGGCATATATTGGTGCGCCACTGTCGACATGCAAGCTATGGCTTAGACAAGAGGCAACCAGGCAGTCCAATGAATGATGGACGGAAATCGGCACCTTTAGAGAAGCTAGACACATCTGGCCAAAACACGAACTGAGAAGGTCAAAATATCTCCTCACACTAGAGAGGAAAATACTGTCTACAATAGTGTCAGGCAATGTCTAATCGGCGAACGCGTTAGAAGGTTGGACATTGAGTCCAATGACTTCTGCTGAAGCTGTGGAGATAAGGAGGAAGTGGAGATCATTGCGCTCTTGATTTGTTACTCCCCCGCATTGAGTAAACAACGTCTGGATATGCTAGAGTTGGCCTTACTTGGAAGTCTGACAGATGATGCCGATACCGATTCTAAATTTCAAAACGATTGGATGTAAAATACAGCTTTTATAGGACTAAATGGCCAAATCGGACGAAACATATATATGGGAGCTATAGCTAAATCTTAACCGATTTTCTTCAAATTCGGTAGTGTTGGTTCATGGATCAAGAAACTCTACCATTCTAAATTTCAAAATGATTGGATGTAAAATACATCTTCTACAGGACTAAAGAGCAAAATCGGACGAAACATATATATGTGAGCTATAGCTAACTCTTAACCAATTTTCTTCAAATTCGGTAGTGTTGGTATATGGGAGCTATAGCTAAATCTTAACCGATTTTCTTCAAATTCGGCAATGTTGGTTCATGGATCAAGAAACTCTACCATTCTAAATTTCAAAACGATTGGATGTAAAATACAGCTTTTATAGGACTAAAGTGCCAAATCGGACGAAACATGTATATGGGAGCTATAGCTAAATCTTAACCGATTTTCTTCAAATTCGGCAGTGTTGGTTCATGGATCAAGAAACTCTACCATTCTAAATTTCAAAACGATTGGATGTAAAATACAGCTTTTATAGGACTAAAGGGCCAAATCGGACGAAACATGTATATGGGAGCTATAGCTAAATCTTAACCGATTTTCTTCAAATTCGGCAGTGTTGGTTCATGGATCAAGAAACTCTACTATTCTAAATTTCAAAATGATTGGATGTAAAATACAGCTTCTACAGGACTAAAGGGTTAAATCGGACGAAACATGTATATGGGAGCTATAGCTAAATCTTAACCGATTTTCTTCAAATTCGGTAGTATTGGTTCATAGATCAAGAAATTCTACCATTCTAATTTTCAAAATGATTGGATGTAAAATACAGCTTCTTCAGGACTAAAGAGCAAAATCGGACGAATGATATATATGGGAGCTATATCTAAATCTGAACCGATTTCAACCAAATTCAATAGCGATCTTAACAGCTGCGAAATACTCTAAGCTGCAAAATTTCAGAACGAGCGGAGTGAAATTGCGACCTGTAGTCGACGAACAACTTTACATGGACAGACGGACGGACAGACATGCTTAAATCGACTCAGCTAGTGATTCTGAGTCGATCGGTATACGTTAAGGTGGGTCTAGCTGTGTTATTTTTAGGTGTTACAAACATCTGCCAAGAAACAAACTTATAATACCCTGTACCACAGTGTGGTGTAGGGTATAAATACACTATGCGGCAACGCTACGTGAAGTCCAATACTTAGATTCGCCAATAAATGTAACAGAACTGAAAAACATGCTAAGAAAGGTGAAAGCGAATAAAGCTCCAGGGGAAGATCGTGTCCCGTATGAATTTCTTCAAAATGCAACAAATAGCTTTTACGATTTACTGCTGAAAAAGTATAATATAATGCTGAATGACGGAAATATCGACGAATCTTTCACTAAAACTATAATTTTCCCAATTCATAAAAAAAGAAATTGCGATGAGCCTGGAAATTATAGAGGTATAGCGTTTTCAAACTCATTCTCAACGAGAGGCTAACGAATTGAATAGAATATCAGAATATTTTAAACGAATACCAAGCTGGGTTCAGACGAGGATATTCAACGGCTGATAACATATATAACCTATCGGCTATTGTTAATCTCAAGCTATCTGAGAAGAAAAACATATATGCATTATTCGTCGATTTCAAAGTCGCATTTGGTAATGTTTCCAGACAAGCGCTAATATATAAATTTTTTTGTAAGCAAAAAAAACTACCATTTTTTATCAAAGAACTAGTAGGGAAGGTTTAAAGTAGGGCGGATCACCATTAATAGAGTTCAAACTCGCCGAAAAAATGCCTAAACCACAGAAATGTGAGGAAGACAAAGTGGCACCTGTATGAGAAGAATTTTAAAAAGGTCCTCAACTCTAAACTTCTTTATGAACCGAATGGCAAAGCCGGTCTGGATAATCTGGTCGAGCATATCACCACATCATTCAATAGTTCCCTTGAAGAAGCCTGTCCAAAAACAAGGTACAAGGGTAAAACTAAACCCCAATGGTGGACTTCTGAGCTAACGGCAAGGAAAAAGACCTGCAACAAGCTATTCAACAAGGTCTATAAGAAGGAGCTTAGGAAGGCGCTAAGACGCTCTTGGTATTCCTTCTGTGGCGAAGTGGAAAAGGTCTCCGACGCCGCAAGGCTGAGGAAGGTACTATCCGCGTCTCCTTGTACAGTGGGGTATTTGCAGGATGAGGCAAACAACTGGACGAAAAACAGCGAGCAATCGCCAAGTGTACTGCTCGACACACATTTCCCGGGGAACTCATCAACAGAGCCCGAGGATCAACAGGACCAACAAGAGTGCGAGTGGACTGCGAGCATCGCTAGCTTGTTGACTGAGAGATCTAGAATAAGCTGGGCTATATCTAGAATAAGCAGACGGCATCACCCCAGCAGAAATGCAGAAAATGTTAAAGTACATTATCCCCTGGCTGCATACAATTTATGTAGGCTGTAACAGGCTTTCATACATCCCGAATCGATGGAGGGATACCAAAGTGGTATTCATACCCAAAGCGGGGAAGATATCGCACACTAGGCTAAAAGACTTCAGACCAATTAGCCTATCCTCTTTCCTATTGAAAAGTCTGGAAAGACTTTTAGATTATTTCATTAGGCAAAACCTGGATAAAAAACTCCTGTCGAGGAACCAACATGCTTACAATAAGGGCAAGTCTACAGAATCAGCCATGCACGAACTTGTGAGCACTATCGAATCGTCCCTACATTTCAAAGACTTCACCATGGTGGCATTTCTTGACATAGAAGGGGCTTTGCATTGTCACATCTAACGGTGAACTCTAGCTTGATTAGACTAATTCAAAGACTACTAAACAGAAGACGCATAACAGCATGTCTAGGGTGCACAACTCTAACAAGGTTTGTAAACAGAGGGACCCCACAAGGAGGAGTACTGTCTCCACTAATTTGGAACCTAGCGGTGAATGAAATCCTGCTAGATCTAGAACGTCGTGGCTGCAAGGTCGTGACATATGCGGACGACCTGGCAATCGCAGTGAGTGGCAAATTCGAAAACATCCTCCGAGATATTCTACAGGTGGCTCTGAACAAGTTGGCTAGATGGGGCAGAAGCAGCGGTTTGGGTGTTAACCCAAACAAGACAGAATTGGTTCTCTTTACTAGGATGAATAATGTCCCTCATGTGGACCCTCCTCCTCGTATAAATGGAACAGATCTAGTCTTTTCTGAAAGTGCAAAATTTTTAGGAATAATTTTGGATAGAAAACTGTCATTCAGACTAAACGTACTGGAACGTGTAAAGAAGGCCAACATCGCCCTATATTCCTGCAGGAAGGCTGTAGGGTCGCGGTGGGGTCTCTCTCCTAAAATTGTCCATTGGATATATATAGCAGTGGTTCGTCCAATACTGTTATACGGCATTGTGGTATGGTGGACGGCAACTGACAAACTAACCATCACAAACCCTCTATCACGGGTTCAGAGAACTGCCTGCCTGTGCATAAGCGGAGCGTTAAGGACTACAGCGACTGAGTTTCTACAAGCCCTTCTCCAAATACTGCCGATTAATGTTGTGGCGAGAGAAGTTGCAACCAAAGCGGCACTAAGATTAAACTGCCTATCAATGTGGAGGTACAAGAACTACGGTCACATGAGGATATCAAAGTGTAGTGCTATGGTAACCGACCGAGTGAACTATATATCAACGGTGCGCACCTTTGAGAAGAACTACGTCACTATGATACCAGCCAGGGATGAATGGGATGGCAGAATACCCGGAAATAGAAACCATCTCCACTTCTATACGGATGGTTCGAAGCTTGATGAAAAGGTTGATGAAAGGATAGCTCACAGACTACCAGATACCTGCAGTGTCTATCAAGCCGAAATAATGGCAATGTGGGAAGTCGCCAAGTGGCTGAGTCGGAACATAGTAACCAACACTGGCGTTGTCATTTACTCGGACAGCCAGGCTGCAATCAATTCTCTGGAGGCCACATCCCTAAATTCACAAATAGCCCGACTGCCGCAGATCTCTTAACGAGATGGCTGAGCAGTTTAATATACACCTCATATGGGTGCCTGGGCATAGGGATATCCCGGGGAACTGCAAAGCCGATGAACTTGCTGGGAAAGGGACGAAAGAAAACGGCTGCAACCCTAACCTAAACCTAACCGTCATTAAAACAATTAGAAATAAATCGTTTTATTCTGGCATGAAAAATCATAAAAACTTGTAAAAAATCTGAAGATAATGGCGATTATGGAGTATTAGCCCGACAGAGCCGTGATATCCTTTAAATTAACGAAAATTACGAGGGCAACAAATGTTGGGAATGTCACTTTTACGTAGATAAAGTGGTCTAGTAACTGTCGTTAAAACAATTAGAAAAAAATCGTTTTATTCTGGCATGAAAAAACTTAAAAACTTTTAAAAAATCTTAAGATAATGGCGACTAAAGTAATCTTCTTAAGGTAATGGCGAAAGAAACTAATGATATGTGCGGAAATTGCATTGTATAGAAGTTATTAAAAAATCGATATTTCACAAAACTTTTCTCTTTGAGGGGGAGGTACTCGAAGAAGCGTATCAACATGGTCCACCTTTAATCTTAGCCTAATATAGAAAAAATAATAACACATACCAAAATTGAAATCAATCAGCCAGCCAGACAGACGGACGGACATCGTTCAAGTGACTTAAAATGGCCCAAAACGTGTTTCCTTACTAGTTTCTTACTCGCTTAGGAATAGCGCCTAGTCTTGCAAAATTAGCAGCATATTCATCTTGCTAAATTGATCACATATAAATATAAATAGAACATTTCTAAAACTGTCTTTACATAAAAAGTCGATACTTTGGTTGACTTAATAGATATTTTGGACATACAAATTATTTGGTTAAAAGCTTCAAATGTTTTATCCTTCTTGTGTACCACAATTGTTTTCCCAAAAATTGTTTATTGCAAAAATTCTATCGCATAAATGGTATATTTTGCACAATCCATGTCGGAGTCGACCATAATTTTTCGACTCCGGACTCCGACTCCGGGCAAATTTCCCCGACTCCACAGCCCTGGTACTATATTAATTAATATACATAGAACCACTCTCAGGAGATCAAATATCATATCACTGTTACACCAAAGGCAAATCTTCTTTGATTTTGTACATCTAAATTATAGAACGTTTCTACACTTGATTGGATTCAATCCATGGTATCGTACCAAGACTTGAAGGATTTGTATTACAGGGACAACAAGTTAAGTTTATTGGGAAGCATACAAACTTCTTTTTTTCTTATGCGATGTCCTTGCGACTAGGACGTCTTGAATATTGGCAGTTTTCAAGAATGGGACTGTAGGTTAATTTAGATAGTTGTAAGGTCATCCTTCCAGTATTTCGGTGTATGGAACTTGAATAAATTCAACAATTACGAATGTGACTTTAACTAAAATTGAGTATGAATATGACAATAAACCAAATCCCTTCATAATATTTCTCCCACACTTTTCTCTTTAAAGAGTAAAAGCTTATTAACCAGATGCTCCACCAGATCGGTATTTTATTTTTAATTTCTTTTGACAATATAATCTTCCACTACAGAATGGTATTGTTAGTCAGTCACTCACTCATTCAGTCGGAGAAAACAAGCTGATGACACAGTATTAACATCAACATCAGACCAGAGAAAAAGCGTGTCAGTTATGGTTATGGTAAGGGGATATGCCGTTCGCTTTCAACGGGTGGGTGCAAAATTTTGTTTTCAAAAATTACATCACGTACCGTATGTTTCCAACAATTTAATTTCATTATCATTGCGCTGTTGTGTCATAATTGTTTTGTAGTCGTCGTCCATGGAAAGTAATTTCAATTATCTCAACAACAAAACAAAATGGGTGTTTTAGAAGATGAACAGTCGGAGAGACAGACATGCGGACGGACAGGCACAGAGGCACAAGTGTTAATTTCATTCATGCCCGAATGCAGCATATCCACGCCAGCACCAGCAGGATTACCCAACCAGACCATTCCAGGTTGGAAAGGGGGGAAAATCTAATAAATTGTCCTCCCTCTTTGGCAAGGATTCAATTTTTATTGTATGCTATTTTGTGGACCAACGCTTTTTGTTGTCATAGTAAGTTTGAATTTCTATTCATTACTTAAGATGATTTTTGAGTTTTTAAATATTAAAGAAATTCCCATTTTCTTTAAAACAGAAGATTTCCTTTTTTTCTCTCTACATATATATGTGATGATGTCCTTGTGACACTCACTCTCTCTCTCTCGCTCGCCCTGCTCAATCTGTCTTTGAAAATAACAGCAATCCCGAGACTGAATATACTAATGATTTATGTGTTGGAACCGAAACTGAAACTTAAACTGACAGGACAATGGGAAGTCCTAAATAGTCTTGTGTTTAGATTTGGTCATTGGTTTTTTGTTGTTGGCAATTTATGGCAATAGACAGACGACCGTCGTTCCAAGCATATTCAAGTGCATTTTCGGCAACAACAAGGAAAAACGAAAACAAACGCGAGCTAAGCAACAACGCAAAAAACCCGAGCCATAAATAAGAGCATTTTGGCACGCTGACCTAACCGGAAACGGAATCCAGCCGGAGGTAACGGTGTCCAATCGTCTCCGGCCGAGAAGCCGCAAACGTAAGCTTTATAAAAATGTTTTCATATACTCACATATACATGCATACAAGTATGGATTTGAGTTTGTAGAAAACCACGGGTGTTGTATTATAGACAGAGACTTTACTGAAGTGTCCAATAGAAACTATCGATATAAATAACACTAGTAACAATGATTTTTCCCTAAGATGTGGTACATTTAATCAAACCAAATTAGAAAAGCCACAGTCGGATACAGCAAATATATAATACCATATAAGTACCACTATTACAAAACCTGCTAAACTTAAGTTTTCTGTCTAACTTATGGTGTTAGGTAAGCTCTAGGACTTCTGTAACGGGTGATCCAAGTACAGATACTTTTTTCAATAGCCTTTTTTGACAGATCACGTGTGAGTCGTGTCATGCTGTCATGTTATTTTTGTTAAGTATTCTTTGGCATTTCATCATGGAAAGACTTACGCCTGAACAACGTTTACAAATCGTTCAACTTTATTACGAAAATTCACATTCTGTGAGGAATGTGTTTCGTGCACTTCGCTCAACTTATGGTCAACATAATCGGCCTACTGAGCGTACTATTCGCAACACCATCACCCATCTTGAGATGGCGAATATTATTGGATAATATTCGACCGAATAGACCACGTCCAGCACGCAGTGAAGAAAATGTGGCGGCCGTAGCTGAGAGTGTACACGAAGACCGTATCTGAGAGTGTACACGAGTCGATTCGGCGCCGTTCGCAGCAACTCGGACTGACGTATGGAACGACTTGGCGCAGAACTGAAGCCGCCTGACCTTCCCAAGCGACATCGCTTCGCTCTATGGGCTCTTGAAAAGTTCCAAGAGATCCGACGTTTTCGGGCTGGTCGATTGGCCACCAAGATCGTGTGATATCACACCGTTAGACTTTTTCCTGGGGATATGTAAAGTCTAAAGTTTATGCGGACAAATCCGCTTCGATTCAGGCCTTGGAGCAAAACATCACGCGTGTCATTCGCCAGTTACCAGTCGAAATGCTCGAACGAGTCATCGAAAAATGGACTCAACGGATGGACCATCTGAGACGTAGCCGCGGCCAACATTTGATAGACATAATCTTCAAAGAATAAATGCCAAAGAATGTTCTTTCAAATGATAATAAACATTCCCCATTCAATTTGAATTTTCTGTGTTTTTTATACCCTACACCACACTGTGGTACAGGGTATTATAACTTTGTGCATTTGTTTGTAACACCCAAAAGGAGAAAAAATAGACCCATCGTTTATTATACCGATCGACTTAGAATCACTTTCTGAGTTGATTTAGCTATGTCCGTCTGTCTGTCTGTCCGTCTGTCTGTCCGTCTGTCTGTCCGTCTGTGCATGTATTCTTGTAATCAAAGTACAGGTCGCAATTATGGTCCGATCTCGACGAAACTTTACACATATCTTTTTTTTGGCCCAAGGACGTAGCGGAATGGCTGAATACTAATGTGCTGACCAAAGTCGGTACAAATATTTTCTCTGATAGTCAGGCTGCTATCAAGTCCCTGGAAACTATATTCCTGAATTAAACCAGTAAGGAAAGGCCAGAAAGTCGGGCGGGGCCGACTATATAATACCCTACACCTCCCTAACAATGCGATAAGGGTCATTGCCATAATAATTTGGAATAATTGGTAAATGGGTAGAAACGTATTATCTAATTCTGAAACGATAATCGCTAAATTAAGCAATATTCGTTCCTAAAGTGAGAAACATCTTTCTGGAAAATTTTTATGATCGGAAGTAAAATACAACTTCTATAGCGGTTTCATACCAAATCAGGAGGAACATATATATGGAGCTTTAAAATAAATCTGAACCGATCTTCCTTAAATACTCATTAATGTAAAAAGACCTCCTTACATGTCAAATCGGGGGTAACATATATACATATGGGAGCTATATCTAAATCTGAATCGATTTTCTCCGAATTTGGCAGTATTCCTTCATGTAATATGAAACCTCTTTCTGCCGAATTTCGTACTGATCGGATATAAAATACAGTTTTTACAGCGCTTACATGTGAAATCGGGGGTAACATATATATGGGGGCTATATCTAAATCTGAACCGATTTTCTCCGAATTTAGCAGTATTCCTTCATATAATAAGAAACCTCTTTCTGCCGAATTTCATACTGATCGGATATAAAATAAAGTTTTTACAGCGCTTACATGTCAAATCGGGGCTAACATATATATGGGGGCTATATCTAAATCTGAACCGATTTTACCCCAATTTAAATGGTGATCGTCCTTGGGCCAAAACAAAGATATGTGTAAAGTTTCGTCGAGATCGGACCATAATTGCGACCTGTACTTTGATTACAAGAATACATGCAGACGGACATAGCTAAATCAACTCAGAAAGTGATTCTAAGTCGATCGGTATAATAAACGATGGCTCTATTTTTTTCCTTTTGGGTGTTACAAACAAATGCACAAAGTTATAATACCCTGTACCACAGTGTGGTGTAGGGTATAAAAACTGTCCTCGCTGAACAGTTCAATATTCAGCTGTTATGACAGATGAACTTGCAAGACTAGGAACTACCATACACGCTTCAGGGGACGAGGAACGTGTAGGCATGCCTCTAGCAACCTGCAAGCTCCTCCACCTTCCCGTCTGTGCCCCGCTCTGTCTAGAAGGCGGCATACAACCTTGGGCTCTTAAAGCAATCAAATTGGTTCAACGGGACTGGCTAGGGATAACATATGTTTTCCCTTACGTCCCTGTGGTAATACAATGGACTGGATAGTCTAAGTGAGTCTGTTTTACAGGCTGTCACACTTAACCTAACCTAAGCCAAAGGACTTCAGGCCAATTAGTCTGTCCTCGTTCCTATTAAAATGTCTAGAAATATTCTTAGATTAGAGAAAACCTGGATACACAACTCTTGTCGGGAATCCAACCTACATGCACAACGGCATGTCTACAGAATCGGCCCAGCATGAACTGGTGGGCACTATCGAATCGTCTCTACATTTCAAAGAATACACTACGGTGGCCTTTCTGATATTGAAGGTGCATTTAACAACATTCACTCAGAGATGCAGTAATTTCGCCGCTGTCGCATCTAAGGCTGAACTATATCTAGATAAGACTTATTCAACGTTTGCTTACCAGAAGACGTATAACAAAAAGTTCCGGGGCCAGAACTCTAGCGAGACCCCACAGGGAGGTGTACCATCTCCTCTAATTTGGAAATCAGCGGTGAATGGAATCCTGTTAGATCTGCAACGTTGTGACGCGACATATACAGAGACGATTGCATTCGCAGTATCCGGCAAATTCAAAGACGTCCTCGGTGACTAATGTCAGATGGCTCTGAACATATTGGCCCGATGGGCAGAATCAGTGGTTTGAGCGTTAACACAAACAATATTGAACTGGTTATCTTTCCTGTGAAGAATAAGGTTTCAGATGTGGACCCTTCTCGGCTAAATTGAACTGAACTAATCTTTTCAGACAGGAAATTGTACTTCAGACTTAATGTATTGGAAGGGATAAGGAAAGCCAAGGTCGCCTTATATTCATGTAGGAAAGCTGTAGGGTCGCGTTGAAGCCTTATTGCTAAAATCATTCATTGGATATACACATCAGTAGTTCGTCCAATACTACTCTACGGTATTATGGTGTGGTGGACGGAAACGGATAAGCAATCCAACACCAGTCTATTAATGAAGGTTCAGAGAATTGGGGTTTTAAGGACTACAGCGACAGAGACTCTACAATTCCTACTACATCTGCTGCCCATTGATATTGTGGCGAGAAAAGTTGCCACCAGAGCGGCATTACGATTAAGTTGTCTATTAATGTTGAGGCATAAGAACCACGTCCACATGAGAATACTCACATGAGTGCTATGGCAATCGACCGAGTAGACTATGTACCAACGGTACACACCTTCGAGAGGAACATCACCACCAGATGATGATATGCCAGAGAGGAATAGATTGGCAGAATACCAGGAAACAATCTCCACTTCTATACAGAACATTCTGGGCAGTTTATCATATACCTTATATGGGTACCTGTGCTTAGGAATATCCCGGGGAACTGCAAAGTCGATGAACTTGCTAGGAAAGCAATGAAATTACAAATTCACGAAGATTTTCAAGCTTTGGCTTAGACAAGAGGTAGTCAGGAAGTGCGAGATGGACAGAAATCGGCACCTGTAAGGTAGCTAGACAAATCTGGCCAAAATACAACCTATGAAGATCCAAATATCTCCTCGCACAAAAGAGGAAAAAAGCACAAAAGAGGAAAAAACTGTTTGCGTTAGTGTCAGTTCTGACGGGACATTGCCTGATCGGCGCACACACCGGGAGGTTGGGAATTGAGTCCAACGACTTCTGCAAAAGCTGTGGAGATGAGGAGGAAGTCGAGTGCATTAAGCACCTGCTTTGTTACTGTCCAGCATTGAGGAAACGACGTTGATATTTCTAGGAAGTCTGACAGATCTTACTGGCACCGATCTTTGTATAGTTGATAATTTTTGTGTACCAAACAGGTTGGTTCGGATGAGCAGAAGCTGGGCTCGTGGTATCACTAGAGACCTTTATTGGCCTATGTGTGGTGGTATCTCCGGCTGACACCATAACCTAACCTAATATGTATGTAAATAGGCCCACATTTTCTATAAATATTTCGGACCCAATAAATACAAATTTCAGTCAGATCTAGGGATGTCGATCGCGACTAAGTTTCGCAAATCCCGGGATTAGGGATTGATAAAATTATGATCCGGGTATTTTCGGGATTTTTTTTTTTTACACACTTGTTATTACTATACATTTAATTTTGTCTTCAAAAAAATTATTGAAACAAAATATATTTATCATCAAAGACCTTGAGAGACTTTTGCATCGTTTAGCTTTTTTGCTATGATATATGAGAGGTACTTTTCAAAACTTGACTATTCCACTTTTTGTGTTTTTGCACAATTTGAGAAAATACTATGGACCTAAGTATTTAACCCGAAATTTCGATGCATTATTAAAGACGTCAAGATTATTAATACAGACTTCGCAGAATTTTATTTTCTCTGAGATTTGAATTCAATGCTACCAAACAAAAAAATTAAAAAATCAGTTCTCATATATCGGCAAGTTTCTAATTCCTCAGCTGAGTTATCATTAAACTCAATACAGGGTTATCCAACAAGAGGTGTTATTTTGAATCACCCGGTATTTCGGTAGCTGTCACTTTTGAAGCTTTTATTCTTTGACATTTGACAAGTAGAAACTACGCCATTACTACAAATGGAACGATACATCATTCAACAACGCACTGAAATTATAAAACTTCACTACAAAAATGGTGTAAATCTTGCAGTCACAGTTCGCAAAACTAAAGCATTTTTGGGTCGTCATGAAGCACCTCGTCGGACCGCAATAAAAAATTGGTGGAAAATTCGAGCTGTTGGGACAAGTTAGTGATGTGAAGAATAAAACCCGTGCACGTCGCTCAAGAACAACTGAGAATATTGCTGCTGTAGCCCAAAGTGGTGAAGAAAACCCAGGTATGTCCATTCCTCGTCGTTCTTTGGAATTGGGCATTCCACAAACGTCATTACACCGTATCTTGCATAAAGAATTGGGTCTTAAGGCTTATAAAGTTCAGTTAACACAAGAAGTCAAGCCGGTCGATCATCAACAACG
The DNA here is from genome assembly GCA_963930755.1 of Eudasyphora cyanicolor. Lineage (NCBI taxonomy): Eukaryota > Metazoa > Arthropoda > Insecta > Diptera > Muscidae > Eudasyphora > Eudasyphora cyanicolor. The sequence goes on from OZ005735.1 coordinate 270,088,222, forward strand.
TCGTGTCTTTGCTGATTGGGTCCTTGAAATGCATGAAAATGATCCGGAATTCCATCGAAAAATCATATTGACTGATGAGGCACATTTCCACCTCGGTGGCTACGTCAACAAGCAAAATTGTCGCATCTGGGGCTCGGAAAACCCAAGAGTTATTGTTGAGAAGCCTCTCCATCCTCAACGTGTGACTGTTTGGTGCGGTTTATGGTCCGGCGGGGTGAGTGGACCTTACTTTTTCGAAAATGAAGTTGGATCAACAGTTACAGTGAATGGATTGCGCTATCGAGAGATGATTAATGATTTTTTATGGTCGGAGTTGGATGGTATTGATCTGGACAACGTTTACTTTCAACAAGACGGCGCTACGTGCCACACAACCAAACCATTGCTCTGTTACGGGAAAAGTTTCCGGACCGTGTTATCTCTCGAAGAGGTGATCACAATAGGCTACCGAGATCTTGTGATTTAACACCTTGCGACTTCTTCCTTTGGGACCACGTGAACGATAAGGTCTACGCCAACAGCCCAGCGTCGATTCAAGACCTCAAAGATAGAATTCGTGAGGCTATCGAGGACATAGGGCAGCCACTTTGCAATTTGGTTACGGAAAATTTCATGAAAAGAATATGGTCCTGTAAGCGTGGTCGTGGTGGCCATTTGGCTGATGTTGTTTTTCATTATTAACGGCATACCTTCCTCTTTATTATGAAATAAACATCCGATCATTTATCTCAAAAAATTGCATATTTCTTTGAATGCCAAAATAACGCCTCTTGTTGGAAAACCCTTTATTATTTTTAAAACGGCAGCTTAAAGAATATTGATCGTGTTTAACAAGGCACATGTCTAAAACATCATTCAATTCAGATTTAAATTTGGATTTTAATTTAGAAGTCTCGAGTGCATTTTGTGCTACGATCATGTATTCTTTTATTACGAAGCATATTTATTCCCCCACATAATTTCATTTTAAAATCAGATATCTCCTTCAACGTAAATGACAGATTCATATCGCAACGACATAGCGCTTCCACAATTAGTTTTATAGAAAGTATATTTTTGATTTGTAGCTTTAGAAAATGTTTGCCTCAATACTGAGATACTCATACTACAATCGTACAACCTGACAGCATAGCTCCTTGTTTTGCGATTTCATTAATGCTTCATTATTTTTCAACAAGGCTCTGCTATTATTCGGTTAAAAACGCAGTTCTAAGTAAAGGTTTCTTGCAAAACGAACAAAAAGTATTTCTTACTTCCTTCATTATTATCCGAATATTACAAATCAAATATTATTTAAATACCACAACCAGTAAGGAAAGGCTAAAGTCGGGCGGTGCCGACTATAAGATACCCTACACCACTCTCGTAATATTGAATAACTCTGATATATAAATTTTGTAATTCATGTATAAATTGTTTACATAAATTTACTTTTGGGACATTTTATACTAAAATAATACCCTGTACCACAGTGTTGTGTAGGGTATAAAAACGATTGGTTCTAAAGAGCCAAATCGGATGAAATAGCTTCTATAGAACTAAAGGGGCAAATCGGACGAAACACATATATGGGAGCTATAGCTAAATATTAACCGATATTCTTCAAATTCAGTAGTGTTTGTTCATGGATCAAGAAACTCTACCATTCTAAATTTCAAAACGATTGGATGTAAAATATAGCTTCTATAGAACTAAAGGGCCAAATCGGACGAAACATATACATGGGAGCTATAGCTAAATCTTTACCGATTTTCTTCAAATTCGGCAATGTTGGTTCATGGATCAATAAACTCTACCATTCTAAATTTCAAAACGATTGGATGTAAAATACAGCTTCTATAGAACTAAAGGGCCAAATCGGACGAAACATATATATGGGAGCTATAGCTAAATCTTAACCGATTTTCTTCAAATTCGGCAATGTTGGTTCATGGATCAAGAAACTCTACCATTCTAAATTTCAAAACGATTGGATGTAAAATACAGCTTTTATAGGACTAAATGGCCAAATCGGACGAAACATATATATGGGAGCTATAGCTAAATCTTAACCGATTTTCTACAAATTCAGTAGTGTTGGTTCATGGATCAAGAAACTCTACCATTCTAAATTTCAAAATGATTGGATGTAAAATACAGCTTCTACAGGACTAAAGAGCAAAATCGGACGAAACATATATATGGGAGCTATAGCTAAATCTTAACCGATTTTTTTCAAATTCGGCAATGTTGGTTCATGGATCAAGAAACTCTACCATTCTAAATTTCAAAACGATCGGATGTAAAATACAGCTTCTATAGGACTAAAGGTCCAAATCGGACGAAACATATATATGGGAGCTATAGCTAAATCTTAACAGATTTTCTTCAAATTCGGCAATGTTGGTTCATGGAGCAAGAAACTCTACCATTTTAAATTTCAAAACGATTGGATGTAAAATACAGCTTCTATAGGACTAAAGGGCCAAATCGGACGAAAGATATATATGGGAGCTATATCTAAATCTGAACCGATTTCAACCAAATTCAATACCGATCTTAACAGCCGCGAAATACTCTAAACTGCAAAATTTCAGAACGATCGGAGTGAAATTGCGACCTGTAGTCGACGAACAACTTTACATGGACAGACGGACGGACGGACGGACATCGTTAAATCGACTCAGCTAGTGATTCTGAGTCGATCGGTATACTTTAAGGTGGGTCTAGCTGTGTTATTTTCAGGTGTTACAAACATCTGCCGTGAAACAAACTTATAATACCCTGTACCACAGTGTGGTGTAGGGTATAATAAAACAAACGAGAACACAATAGATATGGATAATATTCGACCTGAACACTTCATTAAATCAAATCCCCATTTGAAAAACGTCTCTGTGTAGGTGAGGGAGGGGTCTTTATGTATGTATACACGAGTATTTGCCGACCAAACGATTGGCTACAATTAAGTTGTCAATGGAATTTATGTGTCTGTCTGACATTGCCACTGCCAATATGAGAAATATTGCATTAATTGCCAACGAACGAATATCGACAAGTCACACACTCTCCACTCACCGTTCGTCGTTGCTCTCACGACAAAAAGTAAAATATTACAAGAGTATCGAGTATCGTTCGTGTCTGTCTGTCTAATGGTGTCCCGGTGTGGCGACGGTCATCATTCGCATAATCTCAAGAGTCACTTATTACTCGAAGTCAGGACATGCAACATATTGTGATTGTCAGGCTGAGATTTAGACATTAGCACTGAACGTCGAACACGGCAACTGTTAAGAGTTTATCCCGGGGGGAATGTCGTGGGAAGTTGATCTTTTGGCGAAAGAGGTAGGGGAGGGATGGTATGCACCATAACCGCACCATAATTTATTGCCTTTAGCAAAAAGGACACCGACACCCAGGAAAACCAAAACAAAAAGGCACATCAACTGGTGACTGGTGCCACTTCGGTGTGGTATGAGAACATTGAATGCGAAGCACGCGTTGTTCCCATAACCTGAACAGAGAATTACAATAGTACTCAGCGTTCGTATTCGTTCTCGAACTCGTACTCGTACTCGCATTCGCGTTAATTGTTTGTTTGTTGTCATTGCCATTTAAGTGTTAGGGTGGGTTTGACTTTGAGGTATCGTTCAAGTTTTCGTTGTTGTTGCACCCTGCACAGTGAAACGTTTCTGTTCGACTAGTGGTCAAAAAAATCGAAAGTTATTGCACACTATGGTTTCGAAGATATCCTTTATTGGCCAAAATTATTTAAGCAGTTTAACTGATTAATTGTGAGAATTGTTTTTTAAATATATTAAATCTACACTTAATACGTAATTTTTCGCAAGAAATATTTTTTTCAAAGACACCATATAAAATTATCGGCGATTTCTATGACGTTGGGCATATGATAAGATTTGATTGACATTTTAAGAGGTAATTGGGTGAGAAGCGTGGACGATTGTTTTAAGAGAAATAATTCTACAAGGTATCCCTTCATTTCGTTCTTTGGATTGAATCGTGTATTCTGGAGCCTTCCACTTCAAAATCACCACAGATATAACTAACCTCTCTTATTTCCAAGCAAATTTTGTGGTCTAATATCTCGAAAACAAGTGATATCCTAGAAAAATTGTCACTAGCACTGGATTCAGCATGATCATAGTAGGTATATCCATACACGGAGGAAAATCGCCATTTTTGATATGTTTGAATTCAAAGAAAATATACTTGTAACCAAATTTTTTAAATATGATATATTTTTGAACAAATATATTTTATTTGAAAATCAAAAAATTTTGTTTCGAACGCATATATTAATATATTACAACAAAATATATTTGCGAACTGACTGTAACAAATAAAATATGTGTTTAGATACAAACAAAGATATTGTTTAAGAATTCATCCAAATACATTACATTTAAAAAAATATTTTAACTTTGCTGACATTGTCAATTTTTAATTTTATTTTTTCCCAAATTTCGTGTTATACTCGTACTTTATAGTTAGAAATGTCGTAAGCAACATTTTCTTTTGTTTTACAGCACTAATTTTTTATTTATAAATAGTCCAATTGTCAATCCATCAATGCTATTTTTCGTTACCAAAGATTATACGATTTAAATTTTAATAGAATTTTACAAACAAATAAAATTTAAAAAAAAATTTAGCCTTTAATTTTTAAAAAAACTAAATTAAGGCATCTAAACATTGCCAAAATTATTTATTAATATATTACAACAAAATATATTTGCGAACTGACTGTAACAAATAAAATATGTGTTTAGACACAAACAAAGATATTGTTTACAAATACATTACATTTAAAAAAATATTTTAACTTTGCTGACTTTGTCAATTTTTAATTTTATTTTTTCCCAAATTTCGTGTTATACTCGTACTTTATAGTTAAAAATGTCGTAAGCAACATTTTGTTTTTGTTTTACAGCACTAATTTTTTATTTATAAATAGTCCAATTGTCAATCCATCAATGCTATTTTTCATTACCAAAGATTATACACGCTGAAAAAAATCGCTTCTGTAGTGTATTGTCCCAAACATATTCGGCTTGAAATATACATATGTTTAGGGTACACTATAAATATATAATATTTGACACACACAAATATTATATGTTTGGGAGGATATTGCTCTAAACAAAAATATGCTTCCGTTCAAATAAAGACAAGATTTCTGTTTTTCAGATGTTCAAAGAACATTTTTTTTATAAATTTTATATGTTTGTAAAATTTAATTAAAACTTAAATCGGATAATCTTTCGTAAATATAAATTGCATTGATGGATTGACAAAAAGTGATGAATTGGAATATTTATAAATTAAGACATTTTTGCCTATAGAGTTTAACATGAAAACCAGGAAAAAAAAACTAAAATTCGAATAAGTCAGCAAGGTTTTAAAAATCTTTTTAAATGAAATATATTTCGAAAACTTCTTGAACAATAACTTTGTTTGTGTGTAAACACATATTTTATTTGTGAAATTCAGTCTGCAAATAAATAATGTTCTAATATATTAATATATGCGTTCCAAACAAAATTTCTTGATTTTCAAATAAAATTTATTTGTTAACAAATATATAATATTTAAAAAAATCGTTTCCAAGTATATTCTCTTTCGATTCAAACATATCAAAAATGACGATTTTCCTCCGTGTACGATTTAAATTTTAATAGAATTTTACAAACAAATAAAATTTAAAAAAAATTTAACCTTTAATTTTTAAAAAAAATAAATTAAGGCATCTAAACATTGCCAAAATATTTAAATATAAATTAATCATTGTTTCGAAAATATTATTTCCAAAAAATATAAGGATGAAAACATAATTTTGTTTAGAACAACATCCTCCCAAACATATAATATTTGTGAGTGTCAAATATTATATATTTGGACTGTACCCTAAACATATGTATGTTTCCACCAGAATATGTTTGGAACAATATACTACAGAAGCGATTTTTTTTCAGCGTGTAGGGTATCCTTTCTATTACATTTCTAAAGTGTCCATTTCTAACTAAATGAAATTGTAGTAAGCTTTGTAGCATAAAAGAAGGTGGAGAATTGTCACATTACCATAAGAGAGAATGCTGAGGATTTCAACATATTGATTGCCTCATTTCATGTATGTAATTGTTTCATATGTTTGGGAATGGAAAACTTTTGTTGAATCAATATCTCTCAGGTGCGTTAATCCTTTCGTTTGTTAGATGTGTTCACAGGAGCACTACGCGAATTTTTCTTCTTAAAAAAACTGAAAGGAATAAAAATTGCAATTACTGAGGAGTTAAAGCGACATTACTGTTTTTTTTTTTCAAAGAAATCATATCATTCTTATTGGAAACCCCGTTATATTGGAGCACGCATTATTTGAATAAATACATTTTATTTGAAAAGTAATAACATTTATTTGGAGCGCATATATTAATATATTAGAACAACAAATATTTGGAAAAAATTAAAAATTAAATTCCAAAAATGTGCAACGTTTTGAAATTCTTTTCAAAAAAGATATATTTGAACAAATTCCTAAAAAATAATTTTATTTGGATATAAACACATATTTTATTTGAGATAATTAGTTTAAACATATATTTTGTTGTAATATATTAATATATGCGTTCCGTAAACATTTTATTGATTTTCAAATAAAATGTATTTGCTCAGAATTATATAATATTTATTAATTTGTATTAAAACAATTTTTTTTTCAATTCAAACATATCAAAAAATCTGATTTTGCTCCGTGTATGGTTTAAATATCAATTAACTTTTGTTTTAAAGCAATTATTTTTAATTTCTAAATATGTTTCCCTTATTGTTTGGCCCAAGGTCCTTGATTAAAAGACTGATCTTATTCTTTTAATATACAAATTTTTATTTACTCGATATTTCGACTAACACCGTTAGTCGTCATCAGGAGATCTAATACAGAAAAAACACAACAATTTAAAAATACATTACAAATACGCAAACATTTTGTATAATTACATTGAAAATGTGCTGAACGTAAAAGAAAATTTTCCGAGTTTCCTTCGCAAAGCTAATCACACCACTACTGTTTTATTCGTCCGTGCTTTTTCACTATGTGTCGGTACATCTGAGAGCACATGTAAGTGTCCGATTTGTAGTTTAATCTCTTCTCCGTAGGAATATCAATAATATACAACATCTCTAATGTATAACGTCTATAGCAATTACTCTCTTCTGTTAGTATTTATTTATACATTATCAAAGTCTGGTCTATGCCCTGTTACCGCACAGTGGCCGCTAGGTGTGTCGGTTATTTTTAAGTCTGACACGAAAGTCGAGTCTTTAATATTAATTTTGTCGTACCGACATATACTTTTTGGCATATATCAGAGTCGTCACCATTGCATTTTATCCGGTACACAAGATTTGACTTGTCCTCTTTTGCATCCTTAGATTTTGTCCCACTGAAAAGTTGATTCGTCGTGTTGCATGCTTTGTACGCAATATTAACTTTTTTCTTCTCATAGATGTCTGATCGTAAAAATCTTTCAGATAACCCCGGAATGAATGTCAGCGACTTGTATATTCTACTGTCATTAGTTTTGTCCTGTTTATGCTTCGACTTTCTGGCATGTTTTAGTAGTTCCTCCACTGTCTTAGGTTAGGTTCTATATCTATATATTTGATATATGGAATTGTTTGTCGATTATTGTGAGAACCCTTTTTATGAAGTTTGACGCTGTGTTTATAATTGTTCTTTTCGGGTGTTTTGAATAGAAATAAATCAGTCTTCTTGAGGCTGTACTTTTTTGATGCCAATCAAATTTTTTGTTTATATCTATCCTTTATTACTAACGCGTCCAAATATGCGAGTTTTTTATCCTGTTCTTCTTCTATTGTGAAGTTAATTTGTGAGTTATGAGAATTCAGTACCTAGAGTGTATTTTCCAGGTCCTTCTTTTTGATTATTGCGAATAAAACGTATCAATTAATGAAATGAACTAGCGATTTTCAATAGCTTAGATACGCTATTTATAGTAAGAACTGTATTGCTCCTGAAATGGCCATCTACCGCAACCTCCACCTCTTCATTGCTGGCAAATCTTTCTCCGCCGAGGCATTTTTTAAGTTTTGAAACAAAAATTAATCCAATGGAGCTAAATCTGGCGAATGCGGTGCGTGCTGACACAATTCATTGATTCTGGCCATCGCAATAGTGGATGTGTGAACTGGTGCATTGTCTCCATTGTGAGCAAACTTGACACCCATATTGCGCACAGTATTCTCCTCATCAAATTTTTCATTAATATGCAATGTAAAGCTCTTTTCAAAATGCCTATGAATTCAGCTCGCTCACGAACCTTCAACCGACGGCCATCCAATACCATTTTGTGGATTTTGTTAACCATTTCTGGCGTGGACACCTCAATTGGTCGACCACTACGGTGTTCGTCTTGGCAGCTCGTACGGCCGCGTTTAATCCCAGGCACCCAATATTTCATAGTTGTACACGAAGGAGCAGATTCCCCCAAAGTGAATCCAGCTCGTTTTTAATATTGGTTGGACTGACCCCTTTTAAATGGAAATATTGTATTACATATCGGTGATCAATTGTTTCTAAGTTAAAAATTCTAAACAACGTGGCGCCTTGGAACTTAAAGCACATGTTTTAAAATTTTCCTCTTTTCACAAAAGTAATTTTTTTCAAACTGACAGTATTAGTTTGAAAAAATATGTCAGTTCGGCTAATTTTGGGGCCATCTTCGTGCTACCCATTTCCCATAAATTTCCTCACAGTAAAATGAATCTTAAGAATACATGGCTGCAAAGTGGGCCACCTCGAGTATACAAAATGTTTAAATACGTTTAACGATTTTTGTCGTATGTTTTACTGGTCGCATTAACAGTTTCCGAGATATCTGCATTTGAGGCTAGAATTTGTCATTGTTTTCTCGATGTTACAGTAACATCTTCCCTAAATATGTTACTTTTTTTGGTGACATGTTTACTATTTCTAGACCAAATTTGATTTTAATTTAAAGATAAATTAACCCTCCGTCATGCACATGTATCTGACCAGACATTTTACGAATTTAACTGTGATTTAAATATATTTCTAATTTAGCTTGTGATTTGAGTCTTCAGGTACCCTCTAAAAAAATTGTAACTTATAGTTTTATGAAAAAACACATTAAAATAAAAAATAACAAAAACAATTTATGTGGATTTTTTCATCTACGCATCACATACGTAGCACATGTGTCTGGCCAGATACACACATATTTTTTTGAAGAATAATGCACTCTATTTGCTTTTTTTATTATTTTTGCGTTTGTTTACTCAAATCACCTTAAACGGGATTTTATATGCACTCTGCATGGTTGTAGCTGGGAAAACTGAATGAACAACATTCACCTCAGCAAACAGTTCAGCCACCACTAGATAAAAGTTTGATTGATATAACATTTGCCCTTCATTTCATCTCATTTTCCTCGTTTTTATTTTTTTTAAAGAATATATATATATATCTGCCTGGCGTGATAATAATATTCGTATAACAATGTAATATTATCACTAAAATACCATATTTTTCATATAAATGTATTAAATACATAGTGTGTCTGGCCAGATACATGTGCTACGTATGTGACTATCGGAACATGTCCATGACGAAGGGTTAATGCGATCATTGCGCATTGTGATTTAAGTAAATCGGCACAAACATTTAGAAAACCAGTAAGGTTATATACAGATTATAAAGTCGGGCGGGGCCGACTATATAATACCGTACACCTAGCTAACAATGCGAAAAGGGGCATTGCGATAATAATTTCTAATAATTGGTTTCGTTTCAGTTAACAAAGTAGTTAGCTCCACCTTCTTATCAAGCCTTATTCCACGGAGGAGTTGATGAAGTTTGTCATAATAAACTAGATCTGATAAGAATTAAAAAACTTATTTCTTCAAATGATTTTTATTTGCAATAAAATTTCCACCGAAACGAAACACTGTGCGCGGTTGGCCTGTGGAAGGCGTCGTATGAGAACTAATGAAAACAAATACGATGTACGTCGTACATGTCTATTTATCTCTCACACATTACGGTGACGATACTCAGTTTAAAAAATCTAAAAAACGGAAACGGGAAATGGTTGTAGTATACGAAGGACACTCGCGGTTCTCTTGTATAGTGCGACGAACGATGAGTATCCTCGGCAGCAGTTCAAAACTATCCACTGTTGACATTGTTCCCCTGATTGCTGTTAACCGATGGTAATTGGAGAAGTCAAGAGTTCGTTGGTGTTCATTCTGCAACACCCCCTCCCCCTTCCATGACCCTTTGACGCGGAGGGTGTTCAGTTAGTGGTGTTGCATTGCGCGCAATTATGAGTTGCATTGTTTGTTGTGTTGTGGGTCGGTTGTTTGCTTCTGTATGTTTTATTGTTGGTGTTTTTGTTTAGCCTAGAAGTTAGACAATGTCAATATGTTAGAGGTCTACGCTTGTCTTTGATTGAGATCGTTAACATTTTTGATAATTTGTTGTTTATATTTTTTGTTCTGGTGGGAGACACCGTTTTTTATGGTTGCAGTGTTGGTGGGAAAAATTTTTGGTAATCAAATATTTGTAACAATTTGATTTTTCTTATGTGACACCAAAAAACACATTGTTTTAAGGGATAATTTTTGTTGAAGGGCGAGAGAATTTGAGATTTTACTGTAAAATGAATTATTTCACATAATAAAAAGTAATGAAGGAAATATTTCTTTCTATTTTGTAAGAAACTCCTATGTGTTTGGGGGTCGTGGGTTCGATTCCCACCAGAGGCTCTGGTCTGTCGCTGCAAAATCTAGGTCTTTGTAACCCGGCTTTTTCCTGGACCGTAAAATTATAATATAAATTTACTTTGTATTGTAATTCATACAAAAAAAGTGCCCTAAACGAAATCAACGAAAGACAAACCAATAAGAAAATATATGTAATGACTGAGATATGTCCTCATATTCAGGGGCATTTTGTAAGGAATTTGGTACTTAATTTTTTTGTAGATTTCTCATACCAAAAATTGTCTTAAACACTATTACTGAAGAAAAATTTTTTACATAATTTTCCCAAAAACTTGGAAAGAAAGGTAATGTGATACTTCCACTTATGTTAAGATTTCGATTTATTTTATTATATTATTATTTATAATATTATTTAATTGTTTCACGACAATAAAATAATATTATAAATAAATAATATATGAAAAATTATCAATCAATAGTTTATCCTTATGAAGTTGGAAAAAACAGCCAACGAAACGTTGAGAACTAAAAATGAAACTGATTAGTTTTATTTAACAAAACAATCCTGGCCACATTATCTCATAGCAATCAAAAAATAAATCAGTCCATTTGGCCATAAACAAAAATGTTCAAGAATAAATCTAAAATTTTTGATCGCATTTTAAACACAAAAGAAATTTCACATTATCCATTACAACGCAAGAAAAACATAAGATATTGACCTTTCATTTGAACAAGAACATAGCCACATAATTAATTTCCATCCATAATCTAAGCCAGGTCCAAACGTACATGAAATTGTCCGAAATGTGTACAAAAGCCAAAACGTAAAGAAGAAAAACTAGATTTATAAATATAATTTTCTCACATTTTGGCCATTAAAAGTCAAAACACGAGTTTACAAGGGTGACTGAATGAATCTACACGGCATAGCACCAACTAATGTCCTTCTGCCATGTGACCATGGAGAACTTTGCACGGTACGTTGCGTACAAGTCAATAGAGAGCGCACGCTAGACACATGGGTCAGTCCGTCCGACTGTCAAAGTGACTAAAAGCAACATTAATGGTTTTGGACTAAAACGCGTAATCGACAATATACGAGTATGTATAAGTTCACACACCGAGAAAAGAAAGAATAGAAAGCATTTGAATCTATGGGAGAATGTTTCGGGGTAAATATTTTCATTCATGGCCCTCTTTCGCAGTTCACAGTTCACTTAGTCTGTGATATATTTATACCAAAATAGCAATAATAATAACAATAACAACATTACTGGTAGTATGTAGCAATAATAACAACAATAGCACAAGTCATTGTCATCGGCATCATCATGAAAACTTTCATCCCTTACAAGCAAATATGCTCGTACTCATATAAACCATTAATGCTACTGTTTCCACCGCCGCCACTCCGTAGATTCAGACTGGTGCGTGATTTTGGTCGAAATTTGTACACACAATTTTATCATAAATCATTCTGGTCGATGATGATGACGACAATGATAGCAATGATAAGAAAAAAACGGAGATGATTAAATATGGGCTACACCAAAGGACATAGATATGGGAATAAGTCTTTGACTTATAGAACATTTGTAATACACAAGTCGAACAAAAGTAATTGCTGGCAGTTATGGATTAATTTATTAAATAATTGGATGATCACACAATGAAAACAAAAAATACAAATTGTTAAGAAAATTTTAGTCGGGTAAAGCGACTAAATTGTACCATCACACTGTGAAAAATTTAATATGGTGGAAACATGTTGATCATTCTTTGTCAGACTACAGTCATTGGACAATTAATAACAAATTACAGGAAAAGAAGACATTTCATGATTTCTGCAGAATTTATGTTGAAATTGTTTTCGTGTGATTTTGTCAAAGGCTTCAGAGTACTTCACAGATACAGCCAATTTACGCTGAACAATAGGTACTAGTGTTAATGTTAAACAAATAGGTCACTTTGTGTGGGAGTATCAAAAGGGGTTGGTCAATTATTCCAATTTTTCTCGAATGTTTTTCAATATTTCAATTTTTTTCAATATCTTATACTATTCCTATATGTGAAACTACCAGAAATTCGGGTAAATATTACATCTTGTGAATCACTCCTTTGGAAAATTATGGTCCCAGACAGACTTATAACGGGTTTTCCAATAGGGATGATATGATTTTGAAGTGACGTTTCGGCCATTTGTAATATGGCATGATCTGTCATTTGTTTTTCACTGTAATCAGTAGTGTTTACAATTTCATCATGGAGAGATATACGCAAGAACAACTTTTACAAATTATTCAGTTTTAAGGGGTTTTCCAAGAAGAGGTGTTATTTTGGAATTCAAAGAAAAATGTCATTTTTTTAGATAAATGATCGGATGTTTATTTCCTAATAAAGAGGAAGATATGCCGTTAATAATGAAAAATAACATCATCCAAATGGCCACCAATACCATGCTTACAGGACCATATCCTTTTCATAAAATTTTCCATAACCAAATCGCAAAGTGACTGCCCTATGTCCTCGATAGCCTCACGAATTCTATCTCTGAGGTCTTGAATCGACGCTGGGCTGTTGGCGTAGACCTTATCGTTCACGTGGTCCCAAAGGAAGAAGTCGCAAGGTGTTAAATCACAAGATCTCGGTGGCCAATTGTGATCACCTCTTAACAGAGCAATGGTTTCGTTGCCTGTGTGGCACGTAGCGCCGTCTTGTTGAAAGTAAACGTTGTCCAGATCAACGCCATCCAACTCCGACCATAAAAATTCATTAATCATCGATAGCGCAATCCATTCACCGTAATTGTTGATCCAACCTCATTTTCGAAAAAGTAAGTTCCAATGACCCCGCAGGACCATAAACCGCACCAAACAGTCATACGTTTGAGGATGGAGAGGCTTCTCAACAATAACTCTTGGATTTTCCGGGCCCCAGATGCGACAATTTTTCTTGTTGACGTAGCCACCGAGGTGGAAATGTGCCTCATCAGTCAAGATGATTTTTCGATGGAATTCCGGATCATTTTCATGCATTTCAAGGACCCAATCAGCAAAGACACGACGTTTTTGATGATCGGCCGGCTTGAGTTCTTGTGTTAACTGAACTTTATAAGCCTTAAGACCCACGTCCTTATGCAAGATACGGTGTAATGACGTTTGTGGAATGCGCAATTCTAAAGAACGACGAGGAATGGACAAACCTCTTCTTCAACACTTTGGGCTACAGCAGCAATATTCTCAGCTGTTCTTGAGAGACGTGTACGGGTTTTATTCTTCACATCACTAACTTGTCCCAACAGCTCTAATTTTTCCACCAATTTCTGTATTGCGGTCCGACGAGGTGCTTCACGACGACCCAAAAATGCTTTAGTTTTGCGAACTGTGATTGCAAGATTTTCAACTTTTTTGTAGTGAATTTTAATAATTTCAATGCATTGTTGAATCGGGTATCGTTCCATTTTTATCCCCTTACCTTAGAGAGGAGGATATACGAGTATCTTGTTTGCTACGAGCCGAAAGTGTAACACATCAAAGGAGTGACCAAAGACCCTAAGTATGTTCGGCGGAAATTCGTTTTGATTTGAACAATGTCCGTCCGTCCGTCTGTCTGTGTTACTGTATGTTGGCTGGTGCGCACGATATCTCACGAAAGGAGTAACCGATTGACTTCAACTTTGGTACACGGTAATATTTTTCTCTATCGCCGGCTAAGTTCGAAGATGGGCCATACTGGTCCACTTCTTCTAGCACCTCCCCCACAAAGGGTTAACTTTTAGTGAAATATTGATTCTTTAATACCTTCTATATTACTTACTCGAATTTTCTGAAATTTCACACATAGTATTACTTTGCTAGTCGGTGAAGAAAAATGGGCGAAGTGGCCACTCCGCTATGGGTACCTCCCACACAAATGGACCATTTTGTACCAAATGTTACCAGCTAATAACTTTAATACCAGAGTATATAAATACTTGACATTTTGTACAGTGTAATGTTTTTATAGTACATTGATTCCAGAGAAAAGTGGGCTTTATTGGTACGCCCCTTTTGTACCTCCCACACAAATGGACCTTTTGGTACAAAAAGTTAACAGCTTTTAACTTTAATACCAGTGCATATACATACTACTTGCAGTGAGTCCACAGAGAAGTGGGCGTCATTGGCACGCCCCTTTTTATACCTCCCACACAAATGGATCATTTTGTACCAAAAGTTAACAGATTTTAACATTAACACCAGAGAATACAAACACTTGAAATTTTGTACGCTGTAATGCTTTTATAGTATCTAGAGTCCAGAGAAAAGTGACCGTTATTGGTACGCCCCTTTTTGGTATCTCCCACACAAATGGACCATACCTGTACATAATTTAAGTTATTAAATAATAAGGCGCTAATTGAAAGTAATTTGAAGTATCTAACAATCTTGTATGCTTATAAAAAGAGCACGGAATTTAAATCTCTCCATAGATTGCAAACCAAAGCCTTGAAAGTGGTTGCAAATCTCCCCGTGACATTTTCTACAGTTGCTTTATATAAAGATATATTCCCTAATGTATTACCTCTTTATGGTATATATAAGATGCAATTGTTGTTGTATGTTTACAAATGCGTACATCATATAGGACATCATACCATCAAATTTTCAACAAATCAACACACATTTAATACAAGGAATAATAATAATTTGAGAATATGCAGATGTCGACTTGAAACTACAAAGCAAAGGGTTGAATTCATGGGCAGTCATGAATTTAATAATCTCCCTAATAGTTTAAAAAATGAAAGTAGAATATCAGTTTTTAAAAGAATGTTGAAAGACTATTTGCTTCAAAATGTACATGAGCTTCTGACATGATTATTTATTTTAATTTAAATTTGTATTTAATTACATTATGAAATGCATTTAACATGAATAAATGATAAATAGTTGCCAGCTTGCCCCAATAAGGTCTATATGACGCTGGGGCGCACATTTACGTATGATTAATGTAATACAAATTGTTTATAAGAATTATTTTTATTATATGTAATCAAATGAATTAAATGAAATATATTAAAAAAAAAAAAAAAATGCAATTTAAATAGATAATAATTTAATTAAAACAAACAAATAAATAAATTTACGAATATTTTTTGGGACTCAAGGTGAGGTGATTCATAAGTCGGTTTACCCGACTGAACTTTCTTACTTGTTAGTAATGGCGTAGTTTCTACTTGTCAAAGAATAAAACCTTCAAAAGTGACAGCTACCGAAATACCGGGTGACCGAATAACACCTCTTGTTGCAAAACCCTGTATAATCAAAATAATCGTTCTCCAATTGCAGCTTTTCGTGCACTAAGTCAATTTTTTTAAAAATTAAAAAAAACACTTTCCAGTCGACCTACGCCCTTGACACCCATGAGCAATATTTTAGCTCTCGTTAAGTGCTATCTTTCTGCCATTGACCGATTGTGGCTACGTGCCCCACAGCAAATGAAACAATTGAATTGTTACGAGAAAAGTTTGGAGATTCGATTATTTCAAGAAATTGTGATATTGAATGGCCTCCAAGAAGTTGTGATTTAACACCATTAGACTATTTCTTGTGGGGTTATTTGAAGTCATTGGACTTTCGAAAGAAACCAGACTCTCTTCAAGCTTTACAAGTCAATATTGAACGTGCCATTCATGACATACGACTTGATTTATTGGAAAAAGTGCTCGGAAATTGGGGTCATCGAATTCGCTCCTGTAGAAGAAGTCGTGGAGGCCATTTAAACGGCGTTTTATTTAGAACTTAATTTTAACGATTGTACTTCACATTAAATAAAAAACTTTTGAATTTCCTTAACAATAAGTGTGTTTTTTTCAAAGAAATCATATCACTCTTATTGGAAACCCCTATATATGTATTTAAGCCATAAATACCATATGTTCCAAGTAATTTAACTGAATCTTTGCAGTTTGTATTTAATTAAGACAAGAATTCATCGCAGTAAACATTTTTTAAATCAGTTCATATTTTGTCATAGTCCACCTATAGATGTCGCTCCCAAAAAGGCTTATTTAAGCCATAAACACCACATTTTCTAAGAAATTTAGCTGAAACTTTGCAGTTTGTATTCTATTTTGGGAAGAATTTATCTCAATAAAATTTATACAAATAACATTTTATTTTGTTGTAGTTCCCGTGTAGATGTAGCTCTCAAAAAAGCTATATCAATTCACAAACACCACATTTCTCAGGTGAAGTTTGACTAAAGAATTTGCGGCCTAAAAATTGCAGCGTTCGTTTTTTAATAATTTACTTAAAGAAAAAGGATCGTTTCATGATTTGCTCCATATCCAAAGATTTTTTCAGTAATAAAAGTTAATGTAATCCATGGTGGAGGGTATATAAGATTCGGCATTGCCGAACTTAACACTTGTACTTGTTTAAATATCGATAACTTCTGAACGAGTTATCAGAAAAATCTCAAAAAAATTCCACAAAGTGTTTCTAAAGGTGTACTAAAACAATAAACAATAATGGGAAAAATCAAAACCAAAATTTTTTTTGAAACCGTCGATTTGTCGTGGAAGTCCCTAGATACTTTAAAGACATTGCACTGTATCGAATTGTTTGTTGGTGGTACCAAAGAGGGGGGGGTGGAAATAACGACTATTTTTCACTGGACTGTAAGTACTGCAAAAGCATTACACTGCAAACAATTTTAAGTATTTGTATGCACTGGTTTCAAAGATATAAGCAGATAACTTATTATACAAAACGGTCCCTCTTTGTGGGAGGTACCAACATGGACTGGGCCAAAGTACTAGCCGCCTGTCTCATCTTTTGTAAAATGTGGCTAATAGGACATAAACAATTGAAATGGGGAGAGTTTTGATGTAAACTTGTACTGATGTAATCCTTTTTCAATACGAATCGTCCTTAAATTTTGTAAAGAGAGGTTTTTATATGTGTGAACTGCTCTTTCTTTGCAAGAATATATGGACAGACAATTTCCAAACAAAGTGTCGGCGGCAGAATGATCCGTGCCACAAAAAAATGTTAATTAGAAAATTTTTAATGTCCGAGTAAGTTTTTAAATTGTAAACGTTAACTAAAGAGTTAAATCAGTTTATTATAATTTGCAAAAAAAAAATGTTAAACAAATTAATAATTGTTGTCTCAATATGGGATGACCCATTAAGACATTAACCGTCTCATGTTATCCCTGTGTGAATTTTACAAAATCAGAGCATGTACCCCATAATGAAGATATCAAGATTTCTAAGATTGTTTTCATACCCGTAAATAGTATTTGTTTTCGTTATCGTCACATGTTTACAACATAATCCTTTGTGATTATAATTCGTTAATTTAAATCCTCATTATTTCATACAGCGAATGAATGTAACGAGTCCAAATGTGAATTGATTCGACCATTTTACCCACCCTTCGCTTTGCGTTGCTTTGCGTTGCCATTCAGCAGGACCTTTTGTTTCCACCCCTTGGCTGACGACGATGACACGTTCCGTGTGTTCCCTGAGTCCTCCGTACACTTCGTGGCCCTGTGATAATTCAATTGCAAATTTATTGCTCTTGTGATGCCAGTGGCGGTAGAGAATTCTCACGCACACTTGAGTTGATCACTTTATGATCTGATGATGAAGCCGAATACTGCTGCTGACGAGGACGAATACAACTACGGCGATGACGATGATTAGCTTTATTGTTATGCAACAGTGTGTGGCACGAGAAAGGACGAACTAGTAAATTGTTCCCAGGCATTGCTACATTATCTGGCCACCAATTGACTAAAGATATTGCGTTTCGGGTGCAATCAACGGGTATTTTTATTTAAATGTTTGTTGTGATTGTCTTTTTTGGGTTTGGGTTGGGTCTTCCTTTGCTTCATCCCCCTCGTCGACTCATCTTTTGCCAAATTGGATGATGGGGTGGTTATGGCAGAATCAGTCAGGAGCCGTGTGACTGCCATTCGTCCACCACATATACTCGTCTCGAGTGTGTGTGTGGACCAAAGCGGCCGTATAGTATTCTCTCGTTACGCTTTAATAGGATTAGCGCTGAAGAGCACTTATGAGTCAACTGATTAACTTCAGTGTTTGTGTGTGTTTTTACTTTGGCGAACATTTATGAGCATTAGTGTTGTTTTGATTGCCGTCGATTGCACCGACTGACAGCCGAGTCGCTTCGGTCCTTTTGAGTGTCTTCTAATCCTGACAATTGTTTGCAAACTTTCCCACCCAAGTATCCCGCTGATATTGGAGAGCCACCGTCGTCGCCGCCTCGTCGACATTTGACATATGAAATTGTTCAAATATAAATCTCATTATTAATATCGATTAGTTATGCCAAAGTACTTGTCGAAGATTTATGAACACTTAGTTACGCCAATGGGATTAATGAATTTTGTATTTTATCTTCTTGGGAACTTTTTTTGCGAAAAGTTTTAGCAGTAATTTTGATGTGATATAAAAACCAGTAAGGAAAGGCTAAAGTCGGGCGGTGCCGACTATATAATACCCTTCACCACTCTCGTAATTTTGAATAACTCTGATATATAAATTTTGTAATTCATGTATAAATTGTTTACATAAATTTACTTTTAGAACATTTTATACTTAAATAATACCCTGTACCACAGTGTGGTGTAGGGTATAAAAACGATTGGATCTAAAGAGCCAAATCGGATGAAACATATATATGGGAGCTATAGCTAAATCTTAACCGATTTTCTTCAAATTCGGTAGTGTTGGTTCATGGATCAAGAAACTCTACCATTCTAAATTTCAACACGATTGGATGTAAAATACAGCTTTTATAGGACTAAAGGGCCAAATCGGACGAAACATATCTATGGGAGCTATAGCTAAATCTTAACCGATTTTCTTCAAATTCGGCAATGTTGGTTCATGGATCAAGAAACTCTATCATTCTAAATTTCAAAACGATCGGATGTAAAATACAGCTTCTATTGGACTAAAGGACCAAATCGGACGAAAGATATATATGGGAACTATATCTAAATCTGCACCGATTTTCTTCAAATTCGGCAATGTTGGTTCATGGATCAAGAAACTCAACCATTCTAAATTTCAAAACGATCGGATGTCAAATACAGCTTCTATAGGACTAAAGGACCAAATCGGACGAAAGATATATATGGGAGCTATATCTAAATCTGCACCGATTTTCTTCAAATTCGGCAATGTTGGTTCATGGATCAAGAAACTCTACCATTCTAAATTTCAAAACGATCGGATGTAAAATACAGCTTCTATTGGACTAAAGGGCCAAATCGGACGAAACATATATATGGGAGCTATAGCTAAATCTTAACCGATTTTCATCAAATTCGGTTCATGGATCAAGAAACTCTACCATTCTAAATTTCAAAACGATCGGATATAAAATACAGTTTCTATAGGACTAAAGGACCAAATCGGACGAAAGATATATATGGGAGCTATATCTAAATCTGAACCGATTTTCTCCAAGTTCGGCAATGTTGGTTCATGGATCAAGAAACTCTACCATTCTAAATTTCAAAACGATCGGATGTAAAATACAGCTTCTATAGGACTAAAGGGCCAAATCGGACGAAACATATATATGGGAGCTATATCTAAATCTGAACCGATTTTCTCCAAGTTCGGCAATGTTGGTTCATGGATCAAGAAACTCTACCATTCTAAATTTCAAAACGATCGGATGTAAAATACAGCTTCTATAGGACTAAAGGGCCAAATCGGACGAAACATATATATGGGAGCTATAGCTAAATCTTAACCGATTTTCTTCAAATTCAGCAATGTTGGTACATGGATCAAGAAACTCTACCATTCTAAATTTCAAAACGATCGGATGTAAAATACAGCTTCTATAGGACTAAAGGGCCAAATCGGACGAAAGATATATATGGGAGCTATATCTAAATCTGAACCGATTTCAACCAAATTCAATAGCGATCTTAACAGCCGCGAAATACTCTAAACTGCAAAATTTCAGAACGATCGGAGTGAAATTGCGACCTGTAGTCGACGAACAACTTTACATGGACGGACGGACGGACGGACGGACGGACATCGTTAAATCGACTCAGCTAGTGATTCTGAGTCGATCGGTATACTTTAAGGTGGGTCTAGCTGTGTTATTTTAAGGTGTTACAAACATCTGCCGTGAAACAAACTTATAATACCCTGTACCACAGAGTGGTGTAGGGTATAAAAATTCAAACAAATAACGATACCTCTCAAAGAAGACTCTAGCAGACAGACGGACGGACGGACATTGCTCAAATGACTTAAAATGACCCAAAACGGATGTCCGCCGAACATACTTAGGGTCTTAGGTCACTCCTTCGATGTGTTACACTTTTGGTTCGTAGCATATGATATATACCCTCCTCTCTAAGGTGAGGGGATAACAACAGAAAACGTGCCTTTACATTAAGGTATTGATACATCGCCAACATTTTAAATACAAATTAATCCATGTTTTGGATACTTGTTAAACATTTTTGGAGGTAAATATACTATTGTTTAGAATTACATCATCGCAAACATATAACATTAGTATGTGTAAAATATTATACATTTGGTGTGTACCCTAAACATATGTATGTTTAAAGCAAAATATGTTTGTTGCAATATACTACAGGTGCGATTTTTCAGCGTGTATGTGTTATTTAACTCTGAGGTGTAGATTGTGTTGTTTGTGGAACATAATAACCCCTAGTTCCGCCATATATCGGTAATTTTTGGCTATATATTAACAAATATAAAAAACATTGACCACTAGGTCGTATGAATAAAGAAAATAAATGTTATTCATACGACCTAGAGTATATGATGATCAACAGTGTGGCGTAGGGTATACAAATACAGATTTTAGGCGTTAATTAGAAAAATTGTATGAAGAAATGCATATATGTACATACATAGGTCAAACATTGATCTGATCAATGCCGGAACAATATGATCTTTGTGGGATTTGTTCTCTTTCTATGTGAGTTAGCAAAAGATAGTGACAATAACGCCAATTTTTCTCAAGGTGATAGCGACCAAGAAACTAATATTATCTGTAGAATTGTGAATGATCCGATATGAAGTATAGGAGTTATTAAATAATCAATGTTTCTCTGAATGTTTACCCTTTGTGGGGGAGGTACTCGAAGGAGTGGACCAACATGGTCCATCATCGATCTTAGCCTGATATAAAACAAATTTTAACATCCCAGCAAAATTTCTCATTACCAAATAATCCGACGAGTAAGCAAAGTTTGATAATGGCAAGTACTTATTATTTAGCCACTTTTCTCATTATTTTAACATGGGGATGTCATTGGAGGAAAGTACTTCCTAAAAGCATACAATATAGTAGCATAATAAGTACTTATTTGTAGCACAGGCATACCACATAAATATGTGCTTATATTTTCACGATTTTAAGTACTTGAATAATGCATTACCAATATGTTATAAATTAAGTAGTAGATACTGTAGATATGTTGAACCCATATAAAGTGATTTTTTGCATATTGTTGCGCTTGGTTCTCGAAACAAACAATTTCCTCATGCGAGATTCGAATTTCTGAACCGAAACCCAGATGTGAAAATATCTAACATCATACGATATACGTAAATATTTATGGTATTTTCATTCAAATCTGCACGTATTATTTGAATTTAATTATCACTTTATATTAAAAATTGCCAAAATAATTTTGATAACAAAAAATCAATTATTTCTGTTATTATTGGTAAGTCATTATTAATAAGCCGAAAGAAATACAGCGAATAATGAGATGTCATTATTTGGTAATGCAGGGAATAATGACAGGTACTTACCAAGATTTTGCTGGGATGTATCGTTATTGCTTCGACCACAAGGTATGAATAACTATAATTAATGTTATTCATACAACCTAGTGTATATGATGATAAACAAATGCAAACTTACACAGTTTGGTTTAGGGCGTACTATGTAGTACAAATACATTTTTATAGTGTACTATGTAGTACAAATACATTTTTTAGATTTTGAGCATACAAATCCAGAATTTTTATGAATGGATTTTATTTTTGAAATTAGACCTCGCTTTCATTTATTTTTTGTCAAACATTTTTTTTTTTCAATAAAAATAAGATTTTTTAATGAAATTTTTAATTGCTCTTGTCTCGTCGTTTGAAAGAGAACATAACGGCCCATCTTCTTGTGGATATTTTTTAAACTTATATTTTTTTCGAAATATTTAAAAAAATTCCCCCTTACATTTTTTTCAAATATACATAGTTGGCACTTCTGATCATTTTAAGATTCCTTTGTACGAAATTTTACACTCAGTGTTTTTCAGAAACGTCATTGCCAGAGATGGCGTAATATTTCGCCCATAATTTTTACAAACATTGAGTCCTCCAAAATCCATTTACTGTTTTGGATTTGTGAGAGATCTGTGCATATTCTCTGTAAATTTGAAAGGATAGACGGAGAAGCAATTACAGTTTAAAAAAAAATTCAAGAAGAAATGTATTAATTCCTTTAATCTCCACAAAAAAAAAATCTCGTTACGTTCTCTTTCGAACGACGTAAACTAAGTTAAAATCGGTTCAGCCATTCAAGAGCAATTACAAATTTCATAAACCCAAATATTTTTTTAGATTTCTAATTTTCATAAAATTTTTGATTTTTTTTTAAATAGCGACATCTTATTTCACCATTTAGCAACTTTTAATAAACTTTTTAGTCAAAAATAAAATTTATAGGTTAATAGAAAAATTCTGACCCAATATGTCAAAGATTGATGTGATCGGTTTCGGAGGAATGTGACCTTTGTAGAATTTTTTTTACTCATTATTATTATTATTTGGAGAATAAATCGTTCACCCCAGACTTTTTTTATATTATCTAAAACAGATAAATTGACCTCTCAAATGTGCATATATTATTATAATCTTTACTGTTTTGGATTTGTGAGAGATCTGTGCATATTCTCTGTAAATTTGAAAGGATAGACGGAGAAGCAATTACAGTTTAAAAAAAAATTCAAGAAGAAATGTATTAATTCCTTTAATCTCCACAAAAAAAAATCTCGTTACGTTCTCTTTCGAACGACGTAAACTAAGTTAAAATCGGTTCAGCCATTCAAGAGCAATTACAAATTTCATAAACCCAAATATTTTTTTACATTTCTAATTTTCATAAAATTTTTGATTTTTTTTTAAATAGCGACATCTTATTTCACCATTTAGCAACTTTTAATAAACTTTTTGGTCAAAAATAAAATTCATAGGTTAATAGAAAAATTCTGACCCAATAGGTCAAAGAAAGATTGATGTGATCGGTTTCGGAGGAATGTGACCTTTGTGGAATTTTTTCTACTCATTATTATTATTATTATTATTTGTAGAATAAATCGTTCACCGCAGACTTTTTTATATTATCTAAAACAGATAAATTGACCTCTAAAATGTGGATATATTATTATAATCTTTTCTAATTTTTCCTAAAAAGAGTATGAAAAAATTGAGAAAATTTCTACAAAAATATCCCTCATACGATTATACGGCGCACAGATTTTCTTAAAATTATATATTATTTTTAGTTTTAGGTTTTTATTGAACCACCCTTGGCAGAAAAATCACAAATTGATTTGGCAATTGTGTTTTCATTCGACCTAGGACGAATGTGCCCTTTAAAGGTTTCATTATACTCACTATCGTTTGGAAAAATAACCATTCATCCCCACGTAATTTACATGATTTTTGTTTGCAGATTTTAGTCTATCGTTTTACGTGTATGTTGTTTCATTCATGGGAGGAAAGTTGCTTTGGACAATGCAACCCGAAAGGAAAACTCATGACAGATACGGTGACGCACACACACCAATCTAGTTTCCAAAGGAAAGTGATGTGTAGAGTTTGTTTGTATGAAATGTAGACCGACCGGTGGAGTTAAGGGGAAATTTCAGGAACGTGCTTTTGTGCTTTCCATTCAACCTCCTAACAACGCCCTCTGGTGCTTATATACTCAGACAAACAATGCGATAAGCTTCTGGTGAATGTCTGCGATAAGCTATAAAAAGCTCTAAAGGACCTTTACCAATTTTACAAAGTGTGTATTTGTACGAGTATGCGTGAAGAAACTTACCTGTTATACATTTGCCCGAGCTACGATGATTGTCATTGCTGCTACCATTGTGATTGTTGTTGTTATTATTATTGTTGTGATGAGAATTCGACGATGAAGCCGAGGACGAAGAGCAGACCACGGATGATGATTTATCTGAAAGGAAAAAAAAAGAAGACGTAAAAAAAGATATCATTCAAACGTAAACTAAGAAAATCACAACATGTGTGTATGTGTGAACGGTTGATATGCACATAAGTGAATGGGTCCTTTGAGATCCTTTCAAGTGTATATCCGTCGTTATATTTTTGTATTCGTCTCTGAAATCAATTATTTTTCTACATGACATCTTTATATAATTGGCTTGGCAAGTACTCGTCAGGACGAATGACCCCACGCTTCAGTAATGATGATGATTATGATGACGTTGATTAGAGCCCAAAACGAAAGGGGAACGAACAATAATTATTGCAGAGTCCTTCGTATCAGAAATTCGTTACACTCTTTGTTTCGGCCCATCTTTATGACAATTTTCAAGTGGTTCTCATACGAATTATATTGGCAACGATTCGGTTGACGATTGCAATTTGTTCTCGGCGTTGAGAGCCGAAGCGAAACAAAACGTTCGCTATTGTCATATAAACCTAAATAATCTCTTTACACTCGAAAATTTATGATGGCATCTTTTAATGTGGCCTTTTCCCAGAGCGGAGGGAGAATAGTGTATAACATGCGACCGGAACCGAGTAACACACCGCAGAGCCAGCCATGGATAATCGACCGACCGTTGCTTAGGCGAAGCTTGAATGGGAGTAGGAGGATGACAGGGTTAATTTAAGGGGTGGAGCGTCACGCATATCACATATCATAACATATCGATAGTTCACCAAAGAAAGGCGGTGGGAAGTCCAAGGCAACAACAATATCGCATATTTCACTGGCCCATAAAAAAAAGTACTCATCTGCTAGAGACACAATAGAAGCATTGATGGCAATGAAGGAGGAGAAGGAGGTCGTTTGTTTGGAAAACAAACTTTTACCCGCCATAGAATTTTTATGGCTTTTATGGTTGTTCTATGTTCTGCTATGGTTGCTCGGGCAGGCGTCATTATCTTTCCAGTACAAAGCAGCACATTAATGCAAAATATGCCGAGCAAAAATGACAAAGCAAAAACATTCAGCAGCAACAAGAATCAGCCAAGCAAAGCATCATCAAAACAACATCCAAGGATGACGACGAGGACGACGACGATGCCGATTACAAAATAAAAAGCGAGCGACAGATGGAACAAAGGAAAACGTGCACTACCACATGCATACATTAAGGACATGAACGAGTGCATTTTTGCACTCGTGTGTCTGAGAACTCGATTATTATTATTTGTTTACATATCAATCCTGCGGCAATTATTCCTGGAATCATTCAGTTGAGACAGTGATTTAAAACCAGTCAGGAAAGGCTAAAGTCGGGCGGGCCGACTATATAATACCCTACACCACTCTCGTAATATTGAATAACTCTGAAATATAAATTTTGTAATTCATGTATAAATTGTTTACATAAATTTACTTTTGTGACATTTTATACTTAAATAATACCCTGTACCACAGTGTGGTGTTCGGCAATGTTGGTTCATGGATCAAGAAACTCTACCATTCTAAATTTCAAAACGATAGGATGTAAAATACAGCTTCTATAGGACTAAAGGGCCAAATCGGACGAAACATATATATGGGAGCTATAGCTAAATCTTAACCGATTTTCTTCAAATTCGGTAGTGTTGGTTCATGGATCAAGAAACTCTACCATTCTAAATTTCAAAATGATTTGATGTAAAATACAGCTTCTACAGGACTAAAGAGCAAAATCGGACGAAACATATATCTGGGAGCTATAGCTAAATCTTAACCGATTTTCTTCAAATTCGGCAACGTTGGTTCATGGATCAAGAAACTCTACCATTCTAAATTTCAAAACGATTGGATGTAAAATACAGCTTCTATAGGACTAAAGGGCCAAATCAGACGAAAGATATATATGGGAGCTATATCTAAATCTGAACCGATTTTCTTGAATTCGGTAGTGTTGGTTCATGGATCAAGAAACTTCACCATTCTAAATTTCAAAACGATTGGATGTAAAATACAGCTTTTATAGGACTAAATGGCCAAATCGGAGGAAACATATATATGGGAGCTATAGCTAAATCTTAACCGATTTTCTTCAAATTCGGTAGTGTTGGTTCATGGATCAAGAAACTCTACCATTCTAAATTTCAAAATGATTGGATGTAAAATACAACTTTTATAGGACTAAATGGCCAAATCGGACGAAACATATATATGGGAGCTATAGCTAAATCTTAACCGATTTTCTTCAAATTCGGTAATGTTGGTTCATGGATCAAGAAACTCTACCATTCTAAATTTCAAAACGATTGGATGTAAAATGCAGCTTCTGTAGGACTAAAGGGCCAAATCGGACGGAAGATATATATGGGAGCTATATCTAAACCTGAACCGATTTCAACCAAATTCAATAGCGATCTTAACAGCTGCGAAATACTCTAAACTGCAAAATTTCAGAACGATCGGAGTGAAATTGCGACCTGTAGTCGACGAACAACTTCACATGGACAGACGGACGGACGGACGGACATGCTTAAATCGACTCAGCTAGTGATTCTGAGTCGATCGGTATACTTTAAGGTGGGTCTAGCTGTGTTATTTTCAGGTGTTACAAACATCTGCCGTGAAACAAACTTATAATACCCTGTACCACAGTGTGGTGTAGGGTATAATGAAAATCGATAAAGCGAGAGATTTAGAGCAGAAATTCAAATATTGTTAACAACAAGGTAAGAAATATTTATTAATTTCTTAAATATAAAATAAACATGGATTTTCTGAAATCCTAAATTTTGAGAAACAATGAGAATCAAATCAAATACGGTACCCTGTCGAAAGCTCGGATAGTTATTTTTATCTACTCACCTTACAGGGAGGAGGGTATATATCATTTTCTACAAGCCAAAATTATAACTCATCAAATAAGTGACAGAAGACCCTAGTATGTTCAGCGGGAATCCGTTTCAGGGTTTTTACAGAGAATGATGGGCTTTATTGCCACGCCTCTTTTGGTACCTCCCATACAAATGGACCATTTTGTACCAAAAGTTACTAGCTCATAACTTTAATAACAGTGCATACAAATACTTGAAATTTCGTACAGTCCAATGTTTTTTTAAAGTAGCTAGAGTCTAGAGAACAGTGGCCGTATTTGGCACGCCCCTTTTGGTACCTCCCACACAAAAGGACCATTTTACACCAAAAGTTAACAGCTTATAACTTTAATACCAGTACACACTTTAAAGTTATTAATTGCCACCTAAATTGATAATAATTTAAATAAAACAAAATATTAAATAAATTTTCTAATATTTTTTTGAGACTCAAGGTGAGGGGATTCATTAGTCGGTTTACCCGACTGAACTTTTTTACTTGTTTTTTTTTATCTCACCTAAATTCGAAGATGGGCCATAGTGGTTCATTCCTTCGAGTACCTCCCCCACAAAGGGTTAACATTTAGTATATATAAATACTAGCTTTAACCCGGTGCGCTCCGCAGCCCCTATCTTTTATTTATTTTCTGTTTAGGGTACTGTAAAATAGTTACATCTCTTTCTTTCAAAATGGCATGATTATTATACATATATGGTGCAAAATGAATAAGATTTAATTACCTTTATACTATAAAAAACGATCGTTACATTTCTAGTTTGTGTTCCAAGAGTTGCCGTGACATCTCGGTACAATATTTATCCCTTTCCACACTGTACCTCTGAACGTTGAAAAACTATTTTTTGGATCATACGTTAGCAACTTTCCCCTAGTTTATGTAGCGACATTCAAACCCTGGTAGAATATAAAACCATGTTTGTCCCACTGTGTCTATAAAGGTACGAATTTAAAAAGCTAAAGTGAATCGCTCCATTGTGCCACATTTAACACTTTGTGTGTCATAATTAACCAATTTTGCACGATTGTACAATATTTAAAAATCATAATTGATATTTCAAGATCCAAATTCGCAACCTTAGGCCGCATTTCAACATTTTTGTTCCCTATATGTGCCATTTATTTAACTTGTTTTTCCCCACGGTTTAAGTAGAAGAACCTATTTGGAAAAAACAATTTCTTAGCACTGGGATGCCTCTGGGACAACACTGTTCCATATTAAACACTTTTTATTACACTGTGCTTCTAAAGTACGAATTTTTATACATGTCTGGGACTATTGTTTTCCTTTTTTCCCCCACTTACCACATTTAACCATTTCATAATTTTAACCTTTTTGCACCACCGTGCTATATTTAACACCTTTTTTTCTATTATATTTTGTCCACTATATTTAACCATTTTTGCCCCACTGTACCATAGGTAACATATTTTTGCCCCACTGTTCCATAGTTATCGCTTTTTGCCTCACTGTACCACACTTAATCTATTTTGTTCCACGGTACCATATTTTACTATTTGTGACCACTCTAACCATTTTTGTCATACTTAACCATTTGTGTCCCACTGTACCATAGTTAACACATTTTTGTCCCACTGTTTCATAGTTAAAGCTTTTTGCCCCACTGTGCCATATTTAACCCATTTTGTCCCACGTTACCATATTCAACTAATTGTGCCACACTGTACCATAGTTAACCCTTTTTGCCCCACTCTGTGATATTAAACCCTTTTGTCTCACAGTACCATATTTAACAGTTGTTGCCCCACTGTACCATCTTTAACCCTCCACTGTAATGTATAGTTAACCATTATTGTCACACTGTACCATATTTAACCCTTTTTGCCCCACTGTATCATAGTAAATACATTTTTTCCCCACTGTTCCATTTTTAACGGTTTTTGCCCCAATGTACCATTTTTAACCCATTTTGTCCTACTTTACCATATATGGAGGAATGGAGGTATCGATATATAGATTTAATAACTTCTATACTACATATTTGAATCCTCTGACATTCTACACATAGTTTTAGTTTAGTGTTCACTATTACCTCGAGAAAAATGGGCGTTAGTGACACGCCCCTTTTGGTTGACAGCGTTTAACTTTAATATCAATGCATATAACTACTTGAAATTGTGTACAGTGTAATGCTTTTATATTACCTAGAGTCCAGAGAAAAGTGACCGTTATTGGGACGCTCCTACACAAATGGACAATTTTGTACCAAAAATAGGCAAACAGCTTTTAACATTAATACCAGTACTTACTTTAAAGTTATTAAATGCAATTTAAATTGATAATAATTTAATTACAACAAAAAAAAAATAAAAGTTATATTATTTGGACACCCAGATGAGGAGATTCATTAGTCGGTTTACCCGACTGAACTTTTTACTTGTTGTTTTGCTTAAACAAAAAGGATCGTTTCATGATTTGCTGCATATCCAAAGATTTTTCCGGTAATACACTGAAAACAAATTTGACATGAAATTAAAAACAAGTTTGCCCTTAAATCATAGATTTAATCTGTCTTTGTTTGAATGACAAATTTCTTTAAATTGAAAACTTACTTGATTTCAAAGAAATTTTTATTCTTTTAAAGTAAAATTCCTTACTTCTATGATAAGATGTCCATAACACTATGTATGTCATGTTGACTTTAACGTTGCGTCATAAAATTAAAGAAATAGTAATTGATTGTAGTACAACTGCCATTAACTCAAGTATACATTTTAATAGTTTGTAAGATTTTTTAATAGTTTGGAAGATGTTTTCCTTAAAATTGTAGAAATTCTCATGTCATGTTTTTAAAGACAATATTCTCTTAATTTGCAGTCCAGTTTTTTAGTATTTTTGAATTAACGATTAGTTATCTTTTAAATTAAGAGATCGTTTTTATCTGCGAGAGGACAATTTTAGACTCATTTTGCTCGAAAATTGAGAATAATAGTGAGAGTTACAATGAAGTTTGTTTGAAATTTTTTGGATTTAGTTCTTGTTGAGCGGTGGTAGATAAAGGTTGTGCGCGCTTGCGTGAGTTGACATTTTTAATTCTACATTAATAGCAACAGTTTCGGCGGCTGTTTGTTGGCAGTGTGTGTCACAGGTAGTTTAAAATGAATTGTCATGGGTAAATTGTAAAAGGGGTAAATTACAAATTGTGAGTGCGTGTGAGTTAAGCGTATTGATAACAAGAGTCATAAAATCTGACATTCAGAGTAGTGAAGTTTATGTCCGTTTACGAATTTATTACTTTGACAAAAACAATGCAAAAAGACAGTAAATACGTGTATTCAAGAAACAAACGAAATAAAACCGATCTCGGAACAATGAACAATCGAAAGTTGGTTTTCCGCTGTAGAAGTAAATTGCAAATATCTCTGCACTGATAGAAAAAGCTTCGTCATTCGTCAAAAGTCAGCTAACGTACGGATAATCCTATCTATGAATTTGTTCATGACGAATCTCTGTTTAAGTATACTAGAACAAGAACTATTTAGTGGAATAAAAAAACCCCACAGGGTAATTACATATCATCCCTACGATGAATCGTGCTCATAAATAAAAAAAAATTATAAATACCCTCCTCTCTAAGGTGAGGGGATAAATATGCGGATATATTTGATTTATAATACAAATATCAATAAGTGTATATAACATATAGCAAAAGGGTAACGCATCAAAGGAGTGGCCTAAGACCTTATGTTTATGCGGAGGAAAACCGTTTTAGAACACATTAAGTCATTTTACTTATGTCCGTCCATCCGTAAGCCTGACTGGAGCGAACGATAACCCTCGAAACTATAGTTTCCTGAGATTCGTCAGGGCGACGAACAAATTCATCAATAGGATTATCCGTACGTTAGCTGACTTTTGACGAATGACGAAGCTTTTTCTATCAGTGTGTAATGAATAAATAAAATAAACAGTTATTTTGTGCATTAACTAAACAAGCAAATATGCTAGATCCAATTTTATGAAAATTGAGATTTTTTATATAGGGTGATCCAAGTAGAGATACCTTTTTTCAATAGCCTTTTTTTGACACGTGATCTGTGAGTCTTATCATGCTGTTATGTTGTTTTTGTTAAGTATTGTTTGATAGACATAATCTTCAAAAAATAAATGCCAAAGAATATTCTTTCAAATGATAATAAACATTCCCCATTCAATTCATTGCAAGAAAATATCATTTAAAATATATCTTCATATTTTTTCACATATCTGATTATATCAATAATATTAAGAGAAGCAGTTTTTGGCCACTACTGAATTGTTTTTAATTTTGAGTTGTTATCCTTTTCTAAATTGTGAAAAAGGCATTTAAAAGGCTGCAGCTTTTAAATCATTCAAACTCCTGTATCGATTTAAAAAGATCGAGGACTAAGTTAAATGTTAAATTTTCGAATTTAAATTTAATGTTAATATATTTTTAAATTTCTTTGTAACCGGTCCCGGGGGAATGTGTTTATGCAAATTGGAGGAATAAATTTCATCTTCAGCAAGAATATTCGAACGAGGATGTCATGGAATTTTATGTCTAAGTAAAGTTATTGTAATGTAAATATATCTTCAAATCAAATCAAAGTAAAAATCTTAAAAGTTAAGAAAATTTCAATGATTTTCAGTACACTTTTCTTTCAGTGTAGAATTGAATGCAATCCATGGTGGAGGGTATATATCACTATCGGCATGTCCGAACTTAACGCTTTTACTTGTTTTATTAATATACAAAAATCTACCGAAAAACTTGTTTCTCTATATGTATATATGAAATTTTACATCGAGTGAATATGTAAAAACATTCTTCAACGACTTTTCATCACGAAAATTTTTTTTAATAATTTTGTGTTTGGTTATTTTATTATTTTTATTAAACATCATTTTATATATTAAATACAAATGTTGGGAGAGTAGGAGCAGACTTCATAAAAAAAATATATGAACTCGACAAATCAAAAGGATTTTAAGCTAAACACGAACATTTTCATTTAATTTTACGAATGCTATGCATGGGGGAGAACATGTATGATATGATACATCCAATGCAAACTTAATGTTGGTTTTTTAACATTTTTTAATTGGTGCCCATTGAAAGCACTGATTCATTTCACAGCCTCATTAAATAGATATGCATATACGAATTTAGTCATGTATAGAGAACATTTTCTTTATGAGTTTTGATGATGATCCCTTGGGGGATTCAAAAATCCCCATCCCCGCTCCACGTCTCTTCTCATACGTATATTCTGTTCTATTTCATTTGTTTGTTGTTGTTGGTAACTTTTTTTCTGTAACAATCATTGGATCCTTTTGTGAGACTTTTCTCTGTGCAATTATTTTCGTTTTCTGTCTTTTGGTTCTTTTGCGTCTCAAAGGGAAAACGAAAGAAAAATAATGAGTTACGCATGAAAGACTTCTTTTTGAGAAAAATCTCATGCCATGACAAGTCATCTATGCCAAGGCACACACAAAGCAAATGCGAAAAGGAACAAAAGGATTCATTTCTGGTCGTAGAACACGCAAAATTTCTCTTTCTCACTGGCAAAAGTTGGAGCTGTCTCCGCCTCCTCCGTCCCCTCCGCTGCTCGGCTGATACCGTTGCACGCTTCGTTGGCATCGTACTAAACACAAAAGTTCTTGGGAGACGGCACTATTTTTATGACTCTTCGAACGACTACAATTTTATGTTCATAAACAAAATGAAAAACGTTTGTTAATGGCGGCTTATACAGCGGCTGCAGCAAAAAAAGGACCAGCGGTAATAGGCCACCTCCCCCACCACTTTGGTCTCTCAAAGGCACACATTAGGGTCCGGGGATTTCTCCCCCGGCAAAGTAAAAAACTGCCTTAATGGCTGACACTTCAAGACATTCTTTGTCATTACGACCTGCGTTGAAGGAAAGAGATTTCGTAATGATATGCATTCCTTTTGTAAAACCAATGGGCGAAAAATTTGATGGGCGTTTTTAAGCTGCACAGATCCAACGGATGAGTCTTTTGCAATACCGCAATCGCAACTCTAAAATTTCAACAGAATATGTGGGATTAACAAGAAATCTTCTTCCTTTAAAATTGTATTATATCCAAATTTATTCATAAAAATTAATTAAAATACAAATTAATATTATACTAGACGGCGAGGTTGTTAATTAAAGATTATTCTTAGGAATTATATGCATATTTTTCTTGTTTAAGAAAATTTTATTAAATATGAAAAACACTTCGTCAAGAAAATTTCTCTAATTTACAGAAAAATATGCAATGAAATCGTCAATTTACGTTTTAAGAACAAAATTTGCACAAAGTCTTCTAAAATCAATGAACAACAGCATATTCTGTCATTAAGTACTTGTATAATAAAAATTTGTTTCGGTAGGACATTTTTTATAAAGAAAACTATCTGTACTAGATGCGCTTCTTTGTCGTTAAATTTCGTTTCTCTGAAATATAACTATATGAATGTCCCATGCGAATATTGCTACTAACAGATGTAACTTTAGATAACTAAAAATAGGATCAATTTTTGTTCCAATTGGGAATATTAAAGGAAAAACTACTCTCTCAAAGTGCAGAGGTCTTTATTTTAACAAAACTCCTGATGTGCACACGAAAACAAATATTTCCTTGATAGAGATATGTACGAGTATGTACGTCAAATCCGTAAATACCAAATTGGGATTGTATGGGAGTAAATGGGTACTGATACTAACTATAACGGCAGAACATGCCTAATTTCAAGGCAGAGGATATATGCCTAATGATTCCGAATTAAAGGTCATTGACTCCGATTGAATGTCATTGACCCCGGATTAAAGGTCATTGTCCTGGATTAATGTTATTGACCCCGATTAAAGGACATTGACCCCGGATTAAAGGACATTGACCCCGGATTAAAGGTCATTAACCCTCTAGTGCAGTGCACATGTGCACTGTAACGGGGTTTAAGAAAAAACCAACTGTCCCAGGTCAAAAATTAGATCTTTCTCAAATTCTCAGAAAATGTTGCCCTAGCACGTGGGAGTAATGGACCCACAATATTAACAAAAATAAATGAAAATTTGAAATAAATAAATTACATTTTTTCCTCTGACCTTAAACTTTGACTTTGCCCTGCCTGCAACTAGGGTAACATTTTCTGAGAGTTTGAGAAAGATTTCATTTTTGAACTATGATACTTGAGAAAGAACTACACATTTATTTTTTAAAAGCTAATATTCCGGCTTTTCAACAGTGACAGCGTGCTACTTTTTCGTGGTTTTTATTATTATTGCAAACACCCGCATTTTTGCAATAATTGGTTTCATTTCACTTAACAAACTTTAAAATGAGAGTATTCTTTCATAGATCAAAACCAGTAAGGAAAGGCTAAAGTCGGGCGGGGCCGACTATATAATACCCTACACCACTCTCGTAATATTGAATAACTCTGATATATAAATTTTGTAATTCATGTATAAATTGTTTACATAAATTTACTTTTGTGACATTTTATACTTAAATAATACCCTGTATAAAAACGATTGGATCTAAAGAGCCAAATCGGATGAAACATATATATGGGAGCTATAGCTAAATCTTTACCAATTTTCTTCAAATTCGGCAATGTTGGTTCATGGATCAAGAAACTCTACCATTCTAAATTTCACAACGATTGGATGTAAAATATAGCTTCTATAGAACTTAAGGGCCAAATCGGACGAAACATATATATGGGAGCTATAGCTAAATCTTTACCGATCTTCTTCAAATTCGGTAGTGTTGGTTCATAAATCAAGAAACTCTACCTTTCTAAATTTCAAAACGATTGGATGTAAAGTACAGCTTCTATAGAACAAAAGGGCCAAATCGGACGAAACATATATATGAGAGCTATAGCTAAATCTTAACCGATTTTCTTCAAATAAAATACAAAGTAAAATACAGCTTTTATAGGACTAAAGGGCCAAATCGGACGAAACCTATATATGGGAGCTATAGCTAAATCTTAACCGATTTTCTTCAAATTCGGTAGTGTTGGTTCATGGATCAAGAAACTCTACCATTCTAAATTTCAAAACGATTGGATGTAAAATACAGCTTCTTCGGAACTAAAGAGCAAAATCGGACGAAACATATATATGGGAGCTATAGCTAAATCTTAACCGATTTTCTTCAAATTCGGCAATGTTGGTTCATGGATCAAGAAACTCTACCATTCTAAATTTCAAAACGATTGGATGTAAAATACAGCTTTTATAGGACTAAAGGGCCAAATCGGACGAAACATATATATGGGAGCTATAGCTAAATCTTAACCGATATTCTTCAAATTCGGTAGTGTTGGTTCATGGATCAAGAAACTCTACCATTCTAAATTTCAAAACGATCGCATGTAAAATACAGCTTCTATAGGACTAAAGGGCCAAATCGGACGAAACATATATATGGGAGCTATAGCTAAATCTTAACCGATTTTCTTCAAATTCGGCAATGTTGGTTCATGGATCAAGAAACTCTACCATTCTAAATTTCAAAATGATTGGGTGTAAAATACAGCTTCTATAGGACTAAATGGCCAAATCGGACGAAACATATATATGGGAGCTATAGCTAAATCTTAACCGATTTTCTTCAAATTCGGTAGTGTTGGTTCATGGATCAAGAAACTCTACCATTCTAAATTTCAAAATGATTGGATGTAAAATACAGCTTCTTCAGGACTAAAGAGCAAAATCGGACAAAACATATATATGGGAGCTATAGCTAAATCTTAACCGATTTTCTTTAAATTCGGCAATGTTGGTTCATGGATCAAGAAACTCTACCATTCTAAATTTCAAAACGATCGGATGTAAAATACAGCTTCTATAGGACTAAAGGGCCAAATCGGACGAAAGATATATATGGGAGCTATATCTAAATCTGAATCGATTTCAACCAAATTCAATAGCGATCTTAACAGCCGCGAAATACTCTAAACTGCAAAATTTCAGAACGATCGGGGTGAAATTGCGACCTGTAGTCGACGAACAACTTTTAAATTAAATCGACTCAGCTAGTGATTCTGAGTCGATCGGTATACTTTAAGGTGGGTCTAGCTGTGTTATTTTAAGGTGTTACAAACATCTGCCGTGAAACAAACTTATAATACCCTGTACCACAGTGTGGTGTAGGGTATAAATAGATAGGACTATACATAAACTAAATAAACTCATCAACTTTAATCAGAAACATAATTTCTGCCAAACTATACTTATATACAGATCGGACGTAAAATACAGTTTTAATATCGCTTAAATTCTAAATAGGCAGGAACATTTTTATGTAGCTACATATATCTAATTTGAACCGATTATACTTTTGAGTGCCTACTCTTCTAGGTAGTGCAGCTTCTATTCCAAAACTTCTTACAAGTTGTGTGGATTCTTCAAACAGTTTATCAAACTCCGCTTCTGAATTTCTATTATGATTTCGTAAGCCTTTATTATATCTAGGTTAATCGTTTACATAAGTTCTGTGTAATGGCCAAAACCGTACTACTTATTACCACACCCAATATAAAGTCAAATTTGCATACACTGTTGTGCAAACTCATTCCATCACTGCAACCTACATGTTAAAAAGGTAGATAGATAAGAAACCATAAATGTAATTTTAACTTAATTTTCGCCATATCTGGTTATCACAAATTTAAAGCCAACCAATAATTACACCGGTCGACAAAAACAACATTTTTTCTTGGGTTTCTGTTTTAATGCATAGATTCTGATTCTAGACGTCAAAAAACGTCTCCAATCTTAATCTTCAAACGATAAGAAAGTTTTAAAATTAAAACCTTACTAAATTAGCTATAACTTTTTAAATTATGCATCGATTTTCTTCGGAATGGGCTCGTTTGCTTTAAAGCAATAAGAAACAAAGCTTTTTACAATGAAGCTTTATTCTTAATGTGTGAGTGATTTCTACAAGTAAATTCTAATTGAATTTCTTGTGGACATGGCAAAGTGCTAGTATTTCATTGTGTTTGATTGTTTGATCGGTAGCCGAAAAGTGAGTCTTTGGGTGCAATTCTCATTTGCTCGTGTGAGTCGCCCCGTGATAGGCATTGAGAGTTTGGTTATCGGATCATCAATCAAAAGCTTTTTTGAAAGCCGGCCATGTAGACTACTGATGAAGGGTGTCACGCCCCGAAATCATGATATAGTCTGTGGGCACGCAATGAAATACTTGCAATATATTTTGCCATGTAAAATACTTGCTTTCTATCACTGTATAGAATCAGGTTGGTATTTAGCCGAGAGAGTATCTCAGTTTAAATCAATATAAATTTGTTAATTTTTAGATTGTTTTATGGGAGTTTTATTTTAAAAATATTAAAATTTTATCAAAGAATCAAATTTTTTTGCAATATTTTGTAATACTCCTATATCGTCGAAACCGCTGAACGGATGGAAAATGGTATTATATGAAGTTGAAGGCTAGTTAATATTTAATTCTTTAAAACTTTCCTCAACCAAATCTGATAAATGATTCTCGAGTTATGCCACTATATGTCGTTCAACCACTAATTTCTTTCCATATCACAGCTTATCGCGAGAATTTAAAAATACATAACTAGAGAACCATTCATCCGAATTGGTTCAAGTAAGATTTACAAACTTCAGAATTAAGTAGCCTTCAACTTCGCATAATACAATTTTCCATCCGTTCAGCGGTTTCGACGATATCTTACAAAATATTGCAAAAAATCATATTTTTTGAGAAAATTTTAATAATTTTTAAATAAAATCCTCATAAAAACATCTAGAAACGCATAATTATACTATTTTTTTTTTTTTTTGATTTTATCGTAAACTCTGAAAGGTTATGAATAAATTGAGACCATTCCGAAGAAAATCGATGTATAATTTAAAAAGTTTTAGCGCGGAAACCATGCACTTTTCTTATTTTTTGTTGTTATTACTTTTACTGTTACCATTTTTTACGCTTTTGTATTGTTTTTTTTAACGGCCTTCCAAATGTTTTTCGTGTTTTTTTGAGTGATTTTGAAAACTGTAAACAGTTTATGCCTATGTTTAAAACATTTCGGGTGGTGACCGCCCCCCCCCCCCCCTCTGGATACGTCCCTGACCCCACTAAAGTTCATTGATCCCAATTAAATGTCATTGACCCCGCTTAACGGTCACTTAAGCTTAAAGGTCAATGACTCTGCCAACTATATCGCCCATTCTCTGTTGGGTCATGCATATTACTGTGAAATGCAGTCATATCAAGACTATGTATGCAATGGTTCTCCCAATATTTAGTTTCAAATAATGAAGTCACATGGATGATATCTCCTATCTTAGTTCATTTAGTGTTTAGGTCGCTCATTCTATGTATACTATGCACAGACACTTCGAATGATCAGATTTTTTTATTGGATTACTATCAAAAGCATTCACTCCAAATGTTAAGACCATTGGATCAATGGTTATCCAGATCTCGTTTTCAGTATTGCAGTCATACGGGTGCACGATTGGACGAAAACGCCCGGCCTTTTCGTGCTACCCAAAAATAAAAATATTTTTTTAATTTGAATTTTTTTACAATGGTTACACCCAGGAAAATAATTGGTTGGAATTCGATTGTAACAATAAAAAAATAGTACTATCAAAAAAGTATGTTGCCTACACCGTGTGTCGTATTGTATTATATATAAATTGTTGAAACAACAATAATAACATGGATACGATCAAATGAAAATGCTTGCAACTAAATCGATGGTTGTATCAATCAATTTAAGATTGTTTTTTTTTTCATTGACACTCGGTTAGTTGTGGTAACTACTTTTAAATTTGCATTATAGTACCATATGATCGATTTTTGGTTGTGACAACCAATGTTTTATTCTTGACAACAGAAATTGTATCAATAGACCAAACATTAATATTGCAACGAATAATTGGTTACTACAGCAGAAAAAATATTAATAAATAATCGTTTTTTGTTTAGATTTATTTATTGAATGTTTTCACATTCGAATTGTTCAGCTTTTTCGATCAACTCTTCCTTCCGAAAGAGAGGTTTTTGTGGTGTATTGGAAAAGATAAGACACTGCGCTCTGAAAGCCATGTAAACACATACCCTTATACGTATTTCAATCCTGTGCGGGGATATCATCTGAGGGTCTTATACATGACACACAGTGTGAGATTTTTTGGTTATCCCAATAATTTCCCAAATTCAGAATAATTAAATGTATTTTGGGAAATACAACCGAAAGATTGGTTGTTGTTCTTTTGCTGATACATGACAAACAAAAAAAATAAAATTACTCGACATAAATAAATCTTCAACCTTTTGTTCAAGAACGGTGTAGTAATCAAAAATAATCTCGTGTGGATTATAATGTGTGGAATGCAGAATATGTTGTGCAAAATGTTTTACATAAATAAAAAATAAAAGCAACAATCATGAAATTGAAAGCACAGGGTTAAGTGATATTTGCATAAAAGTTTTGTGTTTTTTTTCGTGTACTAAAATTTATGTCAAATATTTTAAACATCTCATAATAGTGATGAATTTGTAATATGAGATTTTTAATTTCATTATGAATTGTTTGGTTTTTTGTTTAATAAATAGAATAAAAATTAATGAAAACTGTTTTTAATTAATTGTCGGTAGTATATGACTGACAAATTGTCAGAACAACCAATTTTTTATAACAGTTGGTTGTGGCAACATGCAACAGATAATTTTAGTCACCATTTTCGTAGTTGGCGCAACCAAATATAATTGTTGTCAACATGGAAGCAGAACTACACCACAACCAAAATGTTGGTTGTCCTCATGGAATCGCATGATAGTAGACAGAACTACCAAAATTCTGTTGGAAATTAGTTCGGTTGAGGCAACCAAACTGTATTCTGTGTGTACTAAACTTTTTAAACGTGAAGGATATTTTTGCAACATTTGAGATCCTCATAATTACCTAAAATTATTGTTGCCAGCAAAAAAAGCTATTTTTTTAATTTAATTTTATTATTTTTAACGACTGTTACTAAACTGTTTCAACATGAAACATATATTCCCAACAATTGTAACCCTCATAATTACCTTCAATTTAAATATCCCGGCTCTGTCAGGCTTATTTCAAAAAATATCAAAATTACTAAAGGTACCATCCATGAAAATTGCAATTTAAAAAAAACTTTACCACAAACAATTTGTGGGTTTTGATTTTATGAAATTGTATATCTCAATCTACACAAAAAATATTTTAGTCCTTGGACACAAGAAGAAGTAAGAAGTCGGGTAAACCGACTAATGAATACCCTAACCTTGAGTCTCAAAACAATATTAGTAAATTTATTTATTTTTTTGTTTTATTTTTATTGTTATCAGTTTAAATTGTTAAGAGCTGTTTACTTTTGGTACCAAATGGTCCATTTGTGTGAGAGGTACCACAAGGAGCGTCCCAACAACGGTCTCT
Organism: Eudasyphora cyanicolor; assembly: GCA_963930755.1. Lineage (NCBI taxonomy): Eukaryota > Metazoa > Arthropoda > Insecta > Diptera > Muscidae > Eudasyphora > Eudasyphora cyanicolor. The sequence goes on from OZ005735.1 coordinate 270,129,587, forward strand.
TTCTCTGGACTCTAGGTGCTATTAAAACATTACACTATACAACATTTTAAGTATATAAAGTTATAAGCTATTAACTTTTGGTTCAAAATTGTCCATTTGTGTGGGAGGTACCAAAAGGGGCGTGGCAATCAATCTCATTTTTCACTGTATTGTAGGTACTATTAAACCATTACACTGTACAAAATTTCAAGTTTTTGTATGCACAGGTAATAGAGTTATAAGCTATTAACTTTTGGTTCAAAATTTTCCATTTGTGTGTGAGGTACCAAAAGGGGCGTGGCAACTTCGCCCATTTTTTTCGAGGTAATAGTGACTAATAAGCTAATACTATGTGTAGAATTTCAGAGGATTCAAATAAGTAGTAGTTTCACTAAATGTTAACCCTTTGTGGGGGAGGTACTGGATGGAGTGGACCAATATGGCCCCCATCTTCGAACTTAGCCGGAGATAAAAGAAAATATTACCACATACCAAATTTGAAGTCAATCTATTACTCCTTTCGAGAGTTATGCAGCCAGCAGACAGACAGACAGATGGACGGACATTGCTCATTCGACTTAAAATGACCCAAAACGGATATCCGCCGAACATACTTAGGGTCCTAGGTCACTCCTTCGATGTGTTACACTTTTGGCTTGTAGCAAATGATATATACCCTCCTCTCTAAGGTGAGGGGATAATAATTAAAAAAAATTTACCATAAACAATTTTTGGGTTTGATTTTATGAAGTTGTTTATCTCAATCTACACAAAAAAATATTTTAGTCCTTGGATACAAAAAAAATGTGTTTCTTAGTTTAGTCTACAATAAAATCTGCGCAACATATCGAGCATTGTTAGTGAAAACACGGGAAATTTCAATTATTTTAAATATTCTAAAAATGTTTATTCTCAATCACTTTTCAACAGTTTTTTGCCAAAAGCTAAAGAGAAAACATGCATCTGAGGCAATGTGGAATCATGGACAATATTTGGACAAAGAATATGCAACATTAGCCACTTGCTGTGGCGGCAAAACAAATCTTTACCTTCCGGCTAAATAACAATTTTCTGGCCAACAACGCCAAAAAAGGTTTGACTGTTTAACATATGTCCTGGAAAATAATATACGCGATTTTAGCCATATGTGGACATTTGCCCAACAGCATTTCGCGAATAAAAAACACGTTGGCATTTCAAAATATATATAAAAAAAGGTATAATAAAAAAATCACCGAACAGACAGTATTTATGAGAAGGAGTGGAATGTGCTTAAGGTTTCTTTTTTAATAAATTTAATCCTATTTATCGCGCCCCCTAAAATCCTTCCATCCACCCACAAGCCAAGAAAAAAAAAATTACGGGAGAAAAACCGGCACAAATTTAACTTAATTCGCTGAAATGAAACAAAAGTGGACAACTTGGCTATGTTAGCCAACAGAGTTCTTTGTTTTTGGCCCAGAGACGAAAAAAATTCCACAATAAACAGCAACAGAGAGGTTGCCAAAAAAAATATAAATATGTTCCAAACCGAATGAAATACGTTATTAAAAAAAGTTAAGGCGGCAAACCGCGAACTTTCTGGGGTCAGCTCCAACGTCAACATGAATTTATCAATTTAGACATCCGCCACAATAATATAAGCAAACACACACATCACAACACATATATATAAATATATATCCAACATGAATTTCGTCCTTATTCATATCCTTGCAACACAAACACACACGAGTAAAAATGCAAAAAAAATTTGCTGTCTTTACAAATGAGCCTTGGGAAAGCAAAACAAAAGAAACAAAAAACAATTTAGGCTATATTTTCATTGTTTTTTTTGGCCCTTTTATTTTATTTGCCTTCGCCTGGTGGGAGAGCAAGAGTTTGGTCATCGCCGTCGTTTATCTGTTGAAAATCTGTAACCTCTGCTTTCATTGAGACATCATTGTTCCGAGGGCAAGTGGAGGAGGACGAGGCGAGGATGGTTCAGCAGCAGGACAACTCGTGGACATGGCTGGCAGCACTTCAGGTCCGTGTTATTACGTGGTTTGCATGACCAGAACAAATTTATTAAAGAATTTCCAGTCGTCTTTTTTTATTATTTTCCTCCAAAAGTCATCGTCGTCATTGTATGGAAGAGCATTTTAAATAGAATACATATACTTTGCGATTTATGTACAGCGTCAGCATTGCATGCCATAAATTTGAAAGTTTTTGTCAAGTTCACTAAATATTCATTCCCTGTGTAATCCTCAATGTACATACGAGAACATGTGTCCAGAAGAAAATCTATGGAAATATAGTTTTTCTATAGTATGAATGTATGTGTGTTAGAGAACATCTAAGACATGAATACCGCAACTTAGGATAATAGCCAAGACGTTAGAAAGAATTGAACAAATGTTCACTCCAAAGAAAGAGGTTCCACACAACTTGAAAAGGTCTAATTCTTGTTATCTGGAGTTTTTGAAAATTGGATCGCCATCAATGAATTTATTATGAGGTTATCGCAAAGGGAGTATACGGTTATGTCAATTCAGTTGCTATAGTTATGCCTCGGGCAAACCTTGTAGTTGATAAATATATACCCGTAGGAAGGTTCTTTCTATCCTTCGGTTAGGTTAGGGTGGCAGCGGTTTTCTTTTTTTTTTTCTTCAGCTCACATACTCGTAGACCAGTTTAGGTCCCTAGTGGTACCATGGGCTAAAATGTCCTTCATCGAAACCAACCTGTTTGATATACAAATGTTTCGATAGCTCGAATATTGGTACTGGAAAGATCTGTTAGGCTGCCTAGAAAGGCCGACCCCAGTAGGTCCAGTCGTCGTTCACTCAAAGTGGGACAGTCGCATAGCAAGTGCTCAATGCCTCATCTCCACAGCTTCTGCAGAAGTCATTGGAGTTAATACACAATCTTCTGGCGTGTTCGCCGATCAGGCAGTGTCCCGTCAGAACTAATACTAACGTAGACCATCTTTTCCTTTCTAGTGCGAGGAGATATTTTGACCTTCTCAGGTCATACCTTGGCCAGATTTGTCTAGCTACTCTGCAGGTGCCGATTTCTGTCCATCTTTCGTTGGACTGCTTGATTGCCTCTTGCCTAAGCCAAAGCTTGCACGTGGATTGTGGCGCACCAATATATGCAAATTCTTCGAGAATTTGTAAAGTCGTCCCTTTCCTAGCAAGTTAATCGGCTTTGCAGTTCCCCGGGATATCCCTATACCCGGGTATCCATATGAGGTGTATATTAAACTGCTCAACCATCTCGTTAAGAGATCTGCGACAGTCGAGGGCTATTTGGGAATTTAGGGATATGGCCTCCAGAGAATTGATGGCAGCCTGGCTGTCCGAGTAAATGACAACGCCAGTGTTGGTTACTATGTTCCGACTCAGCCACTTGGCGACTTCCCAAATTGCCATTATTTCGGCTTGATAGACACTGCAGGTATCTGGTAGTCTGTGAGCTATATCCAAATTAAGTTATTCACAGTGTACTCAGAAGCCAACCTTTTCATCAAGCTTCGAACCATCCGTATAGAAGTGGAGATGGTTTCTATTTCCGGGTATTCTGCCATCCCATTCATCCCCGGCTGGTATCATAGTAATGTAGTTCCTCTCAAAGGTGCGCACCGTTAATGTATAGTCCACTTGGTCGGTTACCATAGCAATACACTTTGATATGCTCATGTTACCGTAGTTCTTGTACCGCCACATTGATAGGCAGTTTAATCTTAGTGCCGCTTTGGTTGCAACTTCTCTCGCCACAACATTAATCGGCAGTAACGGGTGATTCAATACACACGCTACAAAAGTTTTTTTTTAAATAAAACAGAAATGGTTTTGGATATCAATGAAATTCTTTATTCCTGTGAAAGTAAGTTCGATGCCATTATGTATGGAACTCGATTTCTTTTGCATGGCCACCACGGGCACGCTTGCAGAAGTCCAGACGCTGAACCCAATTTTCGACGGTTTTCATGCATAAATCGGCCGATACTGCTGCAATTTCACGTTCGATATTCGTACGAAGTACATCAATCGTCGCTGGCTTGTTGGCATAAACCATAGACTTGACGTAGCCCCACATTAAATAATCTAACAGCGTCAAATCGCACGACCGAGGCGGCCAATCGACTGGACCATTTCGTGAGATAACACGTTCTCCAAGCTTGGTTTCCAATAAATTGATTGTGGCATTCGCTGTGTGGCTTGTGGCGCCGTCCTGTTGGAACCACATGTCCTCCAAGTCCATATCATCCAATTGGTAGCGATTCCCATTCACAGTAACGTGCCGGTCTTGATCGTCACGGAAGAAGTACGGCCCAATGACGCCGCCGGCCCATAAACCGCACCAAACCGTAATTTTTTCGAGATGCAATGATGATTGATGTCTGACCAATAACTCATATTTTGTTTATTGACGAAGCCATTCAGCCAGAAATGAGCCTCATCGCTGAAGATGATTAAATTTGACGTAGCGTTCTTAACGTTGAGACCACTGACTCCGAATTTCGGTAGTACATTTTAATAATTTCGACTCGTTGTTGGCTCGTATATCTTGAAATGGCAAACCTTACTGAAGAGAAATGTCAAAAGAGCGGCAAAAAATATGGCGTCGTTTGCTGTCCCTGTCGGTCTACTTTTGTTGCGTCCCTGTTGAAAAATGGAGAAGGGCTTGTAGAGACTCAGTCGCTGTAGTCAGTCCTTAACGCTCCGCTTATACACAGGCAGGCAGTTCTCTGAACCGTTTATAGCATGGTTGTGATGGTTAGTTTGTCAGTTGCCGTCCACCATACCACAATGCCGTATAACAGTATTGGACGAACCATTGCTATATATATCCAATGGACATTTTAGGAGAGTGGCCCCACCGCGACCCTACAGCCTTCCTACAGGAATATAGAGCGATGTTGGCCTTTTCACGTTCCAGTACATTTAGTTTTAGCACTTTCAGAAAAGACTAGATCTGTTCCATTTATCCGAGGAGGAGGGTCCACATGAGGAACATTATTCATCCTAGTAAAGATAACCAATTCTGTCTTGTTTGGGTTAACATCCAAACCGCTGCTTCTGGCCAAGTTGTTCAGAGCCACCGTTAGAATATCTCGGAGGATGTTTTCGAATATGCCACTCACTGCGATTGCCAGGTCGTCCGCATATGCCACGACCTTGCAGCCACAACGTTCTAGATCTAGCAGGATTTCATTCACCGCTAGGTTCCAAATTAGTGCAGACAGTACTCCTCCTTGTGGGGTCCCTCTGTTTACAAACCTTGTTAGAGTTGTGCACCCTAGACATGCTGTTATGCGTCATCTGTTGAGTAGTCTTTGAATTAGTCTAATTAAGGAAGAGTTCTCCTTTAGATGTGACAATGCCGCAATTACCGCATCTGGGTGTATGTTGTTAAAAGCCCCTTCTATGTCAAGAAACGCCACCATGGTGAATTCTTTGAAATGTAGGGACGATTCGATGCTCACAAGTTCGTGCAGGGCTGATTCTGTAGACTTTCCCTTATTGTAAGCATGTTGGTTCCCCGACAGGAGTTTTGTATCCAGGTTTTGTCTAATGAAATAATCTAAAAATCTTTCCAGACTTTTCAATAGGAAAGAGGATAGGCTAATTGGTCTGAAGTCTTTTGGCCTAGTGTTCGATATCTTCCCCGCTTTGGGTATGAATACCACTTTGGTATCCCTCCATCGATTCGGGATGTCTGAAAGCCTAATACAGTCTACATAAATTTTCTGCAGCCAGGGGATAATGTACTTTAACATTTTCTGCATTTCTGCTAGAGTGATGCCGTCTGGTCCAGGTGACTTGAAGGGCTTAAAGCTGTTTACAGGCCAGCTTATTCTAGATCTCTCAGTCAACATGCTCGCGACGCTCGCAGTCCAATCGCACTCTTTTTGGTCCTGTTGATCCTCGGGCTCTGTTGATGAGTTCCCCGGGAAATGTGTCTCGAGCAGTACACTTAGCGATTGCTCGCTGTTGCTTTTGTCCACTGGTTTACCTCATTCTGCAAATACCCCACTGTACAAGGAGAAGTGGATAGTACCTTCCTTAGCCTTGCGACGTCGGAGACCTTTTCCACTTCGCCACAGAAGGAATACCAAGAGCTCGTCAGACGTTGCTTCTTCTACTACTTCCCTAAAGAGAGCTGTCGGTATTGCAGCTTCATAAGGAAAGTAACTGCGATTACCAATCTCCAGAGTAGCAGCTGTTTGATCTGTAAATTAGTCAGGAGAAACATTCTTAGATCTTTTCTTCGGTTTGTGAGACTAATTTTCAGCAAGACCTGAATCGATTTTTTAACAGAGGAACGCCTCGAGGGAGCGTACCGTCTCCTCTTCTATGGAATCTCTCCGTGAAAATAATTAAAAAACTTTCGTCAATAAATCGTCAACACAAAAATCTACCAGGTTTGAGATTTTATCGACTGAAGGGAATAACCCGTGCACATAAACGCTTACAAATCGGTACAGTGCAATATATTTGATGAATCTACTGTTTAGCGAAAAATAGAAGTATTTGTTAAATCCCCTCTGGTACCTGCCACACAAATTGACAGATTACTTCGTGTATTTCATATTACAGTACTCACAAAGTGAGGGTATACTCGTACCTTAGTCAGTTTACCCGACTGAAACTTTTGTACTTGTTATCCCCTCACCTTATCCCCTCACCTAAAAGTGTAACACATCGAAGGAGTGTGACACATCGAAGGAGTGACCTAAGAACCTGTTTTGGGCCATTTTAAGTCGTTTGAGCAATTTCCGTCCGTCCGTCTGTCTTTCTCTCTGCTGGCTGGTGCGCACGATAACTCTCGAAAGGAGTAACCGATTAACTTCAAATTTGATATGTGGTAATATTTTCTTCTATCTCCGGCTAAGTTCGAGGATGGGCCACTCCTTCTAGTACCTCCCCCACAAAGGTTAAATATTTAGTGAAATATTGATTATTTAATAACTTCTATACTACTTATTTGAATCCTCTGAAATTCTACACATACTATTAGTTTATTAGTCACTATGACCTTGAGAAAAATGGGTGCAGTTGCCATTCCCCTTTTGGTACCTCCCACACAAATGGACCTTTTTGTACCAAAAGTTAACAGCTTTTATATTAATACCAGTGCATACAAATACTTGAAATTTCGTACAGTGCAATGCTTTTATAGTACCTATAGTATAGAGAAAAGTGGCCGTAATTGACACGCCGCTTTAGGTACCTCCCACAAAAATGGACCATTTTACACCAAAAGTTAACAGCTTATAACTTTAATACCAGAGCATATAAATATGGAATTTTGTACAGTTTATTAATTTATTAAAAATTAATTAATTTAATTCAAATTTTATTAAAAATTTGTTACATCTTCTAATAGGAGAATGCGAATTTCGAAAAACTATACCTTAGCTTTATACTTTTGTACTTACCTCTCGCCTTACTCTCCACATGAGAGGTGTCCAGTGATGTTGTGGTCAACGAAGGAGGCGCTGCACTGGATGTTATAACCCCATGCTGCTGCAGCGGTGAACAACCCGCCGGCTGGAGACTATCTAAACGATAACGTTGGCCGGTAGTCGCCGCAGAAACGGTAGAAATACAATTTCCATTTAACACTAAACTCGGTGTACTGTGGGCAATACCAGCTGAACCAGAGTTATGCACCGGTATACCTATGCAATTGGCCGTATTGCTGTTCTGTACCGAGGGTAGGGTGTCAAGGGTATCGCTTAAACGTTGACTGGAATAAATGTCACTGAAAAGATAATAAAGATAATTCTTTTTAAAAAAATACTTATTTCACAAATTATGCATTTCGCAATTACCTAAAAGCACTGGATGCCCCAAAAAATGTACTACGATCCTGCAGCGCCGCTTTCGCCTTCTCTACACTCTGTTTCAGTTGCTCGAAGGTGGATTGATGAAATCGGTATGAGGTCCAGTCCGGTGAACATTGACCCAGTGTTATACAGTCCTCAGTTTTGACTTGAGCCAAAGACGGGGGCGAAACCCGTTTCAAGTCTAAGGCTGTTTGATATGAACATGAATTTTCGTACATGTTTAGGCCTCCACTACCACAGTCACGAGCAGCACCACCTTCTCCCGCGAATGGCGAAGGCGATGATGACCAATTCAATTTACCACCACTGTGAGTGCAAAGTGGAGCTGAAGTCCACTTTAGTCTGCAAAAGAAAATAGAATGAAAAATAATTGGTAAATTCAAATCGTTAACATTTTATTTGACTTAAATTTGACATCTGAAAAGGGATTTATCCCGAACTAATAACAATTTTGAAGAATTATATATTTTGATTTTAAAAATATTTTATACATAAAATAAATATAATATGCAATGAAATAAATTTTTATACTCTTATTCACAACTGATTTTTGTGTTTTGACAAACAGTATTCCAAATTTTCGTATATAATCGTAAAAGAAATATGAAATTGATTTTCCTTCACAAATTTCATAGAAATTGTAATACGTTTTTATAGAAATTTTCAGCAAAATCTTATAGAAATCGAAAATTTTGTCAAACTTGGTATTTTAAAAAATTTTGTTCAAAATTAATGTTTTTAGAAAATTTCGTCAAAATATCATTTTTCGAAAAAAAAATATTTTTTTCTAGAAAATTCCGTCAAACTTGAAATTTTTCGAACATTTTGTCGAAAATATATTTTTTCTTTGAAATTATATCAAATCAAATTTTTCTAGAAAACTTCGTTGAAATTTCATATTTCTAGTAAATTTCTTCAAAATTTAATTTTTCTAGAAAAAAATAAATGCAATTTTAACAAAATTTTCTAAGAAATTTTCTAGAAAAGTACAATTTTAACAAAATTTTGCACAAAAAATGCAATTTCGACGAAATTTAAAAAAATTTAATTTGTAATTTCTAGAAAAAATTTATGTTAACATTTTTAGAAAAAAATACGATTTTGAAGAAATTTTCTAGAGAAATACAAATTTCAAGGAATTATCTTAGAAAAGATAATTTTAAGATTTTTTGTAGAAAAACTTAGTTATAATTTTCTTTAAATATCATATGTACACTAAATTTATTAGACCAATGGGTTTTCCCCGGTTTTTCTCAAAATTATGAATTTCGAACAACCGGTGCAACCGGTTTTTTTCGTTTGTTTCCACCGGTTTTCCGGTTTTTTTTATTATCACTAAAATATTAAAAATTATTTACAACTTTATATACAAAATATCACAAATTAAGATAATAATATGAAAGATCTCCTTATATGGCCTAAAAAGACTCGGCAACTTTGATAGAATCCGAAGCCATTCACCAATTTCTATACAAATTACAAAAATTTTAAGAAAATAAATCATTCATACGCGCAGAAGTTATGTGAAAAGTAAACGCATTATCCCACTTCCAAACCGAATCAAAAACAAGTACGAAAATTTCATTTGGGTAAACCGTTTATACTCACCTGCACTAAAGTGTGTATATAAAATATATATGTATAAAGATTTAATACCTCTATTAAATATTCTATTTAATATCCCGAAATATTAATATTTTCTTGACTGAACTCATGTCAAGTGAGTTAATTTTTAAAAGGGATGTCTTCTGTCGGGATGAAAATTGCACCAAGTAGCCCTATCAGATAGTAGTTATGAGACACAATTCCAACGAAATCGGTTAAGGACTTTCCGAGTTGGAGGATGTCAAATATTAAAATTTTTGTCAAACGGTTGTTTTTCCCATCTGAAATGCTAAAATGTTTGGTTGAACGTTAATTTTTTTTCAGAGGTTTATATTTATTTTGATAGATCAACAGGTCCCATCCCATTAATAGGTCACAAAGCTTTTAAAGGAAATTATCTAAGCTTTCTTTTGAGAAAAAAAATCAAAAATTAAAACATAGGTTTCTACAAAAATTTCAAAAAAGTTTAATTTTCCAAAAAAGTAATGAAAATATATTTGCAAATTTTTTTAAAAGGTTGAAGAAAAGACCATCGGTAACACTTTTGGAAAATGTTTCTAAATACAATAGCTAATTAGTTATATGTATGAGATAAAAGGACCGTTTGACTCAAATGACAATATTCATCACAATCCAACTCATAACTACTATCCAACAGGACTAAATTTGGTGCAAGATTCCTGATCAGAAGACATCGCTTTTAAAAATTTAATATTAAAAAATGTTTTTCAAACGGCAATTTTCATACTGTTTTGTTATGCACAAAAAAAACGGTTCTACCGGTTTCCCCGGTTTTCTTCGAAGAAAAAAACCGTCCACCGGTTTTTTATAACTTAAATAAACCATCCACCGGTTTTTTATTTTTTCAAAAAAACCGGTTTTTTGATCACTCTAATTCCAACGTAATTTTTGGAGAAATCCAATTTCAATTAAATTTTCTAAAAAAAATTAAATTTCAATGAAATTTCTTCAATTTCATTCAATTGCAGTTTTATTATTATGTCATTCAAAATTGACTATTTTCTGTAAATTTCATCAAAATTGGATATCTATATCGTCGGCTTAATGCTATTTTGTTCCATACGCCATTTTTTATGAACGGAAAAAACGCAATTTATTGTTTGAGTAAAAACGGGACTGAAGAGTTACACACTTTTTATTTCATAGGGTTCCCAACAGTGTTTGTATGATTCTCATGCATTTCTATGCCATTACATCCAAAAATATGCAAGGTATAACAATTTTTGTACTTGGCATTTTGGTCCATATCCACTTTTATTTTAATATTTTTTCGTATTTGTATTACATGGACCACAAAAACGGTCGGTATGGAAGGACACTAATTTTCGTATTGTGATCGAAAGAACGTAAAATACTGAGTTAAAAATATAGGAGGATAGAAAAATTGAGGCATAGAACAAAAATATCGAAATTATTTCCCGTTTTTCAGAGTAAAACAAATTTACCCTACCAATATCTCGAAAACTAGGCGAGATAGGAAAAAAATGATTGCAGATCCTGAAAGAGCATGCTTGGAACCCATATTATCAACTCCTAACTCAAAAAACACAAAAATGGCATATGGACCAAAATAGCATTAAGCCGACGATATATATAAAAATGGTGTGAAAAATGTATAGTAATTCATCAATTGAGAACGGCTGGACCGATTTGGCTCAATTTTTTTTTTCAGTTGTTCGTATTTGCCTGGAGAAGGTTTTTACGAAAGAAAATTTTGGGAAAACCCTCCGGAAAAGTCGGAAAATTGGGAAAATCGAAAATTGCTATTTCTTGCGAGATTCCTACTGTTCCTATCTACTGCTCTCTTTTTCAATCCAAATTTTTTTATTAATTTTCTATTAAACAAAAAAGTTTTCTATTAAACATATGTACGAGTATGTGCTATTTTTCTTGCTGCAATTCATTCGAGTTTTGCGTATTGTTACACTGATTTCGCGTATCACATCGGCAAACGGTACAAGCATTACGATCAATTAAAATTCAACGCGATATTTATCAATTCGAACATTTTTTCAGATAATAAGTTTGAGTATAAGAGGTAAGGTTATCTTATTGGATTGCGGGCATTGCAAAATCATAATTTCGGATGAATGCACGATGGCGCATAAACGAGCTCTGGAGGCAGTTGACCGAACGATGAAGGATTTACGACGTGATTTGAGACAATTTGGTGAGTCTATGATATTGCTCTCCAGAGATTTTCGTCAAACGCTTCCCGTCATCCCGAAATCTACTGCCGATGAAATTAATGCATGCCTGAAATCGTGGTCTTTGTGGCGGAATGTCAAGAAGTTGAAATTGACCACGAACATGAGAGTCGCGCTGCAGAACGACTCATCGGCTCTTGAATTCTCGAAACAACTGTTTGCGCTTGGATATGGCCAAATTACTGTTGATGTTTCCACTGCATTGATATTGTTCCCGGCAAATTTTTGCGAGTTCACATCGTCGAACGAGGAACTCATCACCAAAGTGTTTCCAAATCTCGATTAGATTAGTGAACGGGCAATATTAGCAGCGAAGAATAAGGACGTCAATAGCATGAATTTTATTATTCAAAGTAAAATCGAACTCGCTTGATGTGCCAGGAGCTCCGCCGCATAATTTACAGCTGAAGGTGGAATCGATCATAATCATGTTGCGGAATCTGAATCATCCGAAATTGTGCATAGTTCGCGGTTGTCCATTATGAAACTGATGGACAATGTGATTCAGGCGACGATCATCAAGGGAAAATTCAAAGGAGAGGAAGTCCTTATCCCACGAATTCCGATTATTCCAACTGATCTTTCATTCCAATTCAAGCGGATTCAGTTCCCTGTACGATTAGCTTTTGCGATGACAATCAATACATCTCAAAACCAATCGTAGGAAGTCTGTGGAATTAATCTCGAATTTCCCTGTTTTTCGCACGGTCATCTGTACGTTGCCTGTCTTCTGTCTTCGTTGTTTGTTGTTTATCACGTCGCTCTCTACTGATTTCGATTCCTTTTAAACAAATCGCATTAAAATTTTAACTATCTGTGTTTTATTATCACTCTGGAGTTTATCTGAAGGCGTTAAATTGGGGCGAGTCGAAGTTCGCCGGATCCGCTAGTTTTCTACAAAAATCGAATTTTTTTTCAAAAAATTTTAGAAAACTTAAATTTGTAAGAAATTTTCTACAAAAATTAAGATTCAAAGAAATTTTCTAGAAAACTTGAATTTTGACATAATTTTCAAAGAAAATGTATGTTCGACAAAATTTTCGAAAAATCAATTCATTTTGTTAACAATGACTTTTCTACAAAAATCGTCCAATTGCTAATTAAATTTCGCAGAAATTTTAAAGAAAAATAAATTTCAATAAAATTTTCCAGAAAAAATTAATTTCGAAGAAATTTTCTACAAATATGAAATTTGACTAATTTTCAATAAAAAATTTTCAGCAAAATTTTAGAAAAAAAATATTTAGACGAAATTTTTTAGAAAAATTAAATTTGCTAGAAAATGAAATTTGGGCTGGGCCACGCCCATTGAGCCGATCCCGCCCATTTTTGGACCAATCACGCAGACTGCCACCATATACATATAAATTCCAGGTCTCTCGGAATAAATTGTGCAAGATATCACATTTTTAAAATGTGGCTTATATGGGCGGTGCCAGGCCCATTACTCCGATCCCGCCCATTTTTGGAAAAATCACGTGGACTGCTACCAGATACATATACACAACATTGCAGCACTCTCGCTGGCAAATTGTGCAAGATATCTCAATTTCAAAATTTGGTCTATGTGGGCGGGGCCACGCCCATTGGGCCGATCCCGCCAATTTTTGGGCCAATCACGTAGACTGTCACCAGATACATATACACAACATTGCAGCACTCTCGCTAGCAAATTGTTCAAGATATCGAAATTTCAAAATTTGGTCTATGTTGGCGGGGCCACGCCCATTGGGCCGATCCCGCCAATTTTTGGACCAATCACGTAGACTGTCACCAGATACATATACACTCAAATACAGAACTCTCTCTAATAAATTGTGCAAAATATCTCAATTTCAAAATTTGCCTTATATGGGCGGGGCCACGCCCATTGGTCCGATTCCGCCCATTTTTTGAAAATTCACATAATCTGTCACTAAATGCATACACACAAAATTTCAGCACTCTAGCTAAAAAATTTTCTCAATATCAAAATTGGACCCATATGGGCGGGTCCACGCCCACTTGATATATCGAAAATTCAAATACCCTATTTTCAGCACCCCCACATGTACATTCAGTGAAAATTTCAAGATGATCGGTCTAGCCGTTTAGACGTCTATACGGAACAAACATACAAACATACAAACAAACCCACAAACAGACACTCTCTTTTATATATATAGATAGATTTCAGCAAAATCTAAAAGAAATCGATAATTTTGTCACAATTGGTATTAACAAATCGTTAAAATTAGCGTTTTTTAAAAAAATCGTCAAAATTTCATTTTCTCGCAAATTTAATTTTTCTAAAAAATTTCGTCTAAATAATTTTTTTCTAAAATTTTGTTGAACATTTTTTATTGAAAATTAGTCAAATTTCATATTTGTAGAAAATTTCTTCGAAATTAATTTTTTCTGGAAAATTTTATTGAAATTTATTTTTCTTTAAAATTTCTGCGAAATTTAATTAGCAATTGGACGATTTTTGTAGAAAAGTCATTGTTAACAAAATGAATTGATTTTTCGAAAATTTTGTCGAACATACATTTTCTTTGAAAATTATGTCAAAATTCAAGTTTTCTAGAAAATTTCTTTGAATCTTAATTTTTGTAGAAAATTTCTTACAAATTTAAGTTTTCTAAAATTTTTTGAAAAAAAATTCGATTTTTGTAGAAAACTAGCGGATCCGGCGAACTTCGACTCGCCCCAATTTAACGCCTTCAGATAAACTCCAGAGTGATAATAAAACACAGATAGTTAAAATTTTAATGCGATTTGTTTAAAAGGAATCGAAATCAGTAGAGAGCGACGTGATAAACAACAAACAACGAAGACAGAAGACAGGCAACGTACAGATGACCGTGCGAAAAACAGGGAAATTCGAGATTAATTCCACAGACTTCCTACGATTGGTTTTGAGATGTATTGATTGTCATCGCAAAAGCTAATCGTACAGGGAACTGAATCCGCTTGAATTGGAATGAAAGATCAGTTGGAATAATCGGAATTCGTGGGATAAGGACTTCCTCTCCTTTGAATTTTCCCTTGATGATCGTCGCCTGAATCACATTGTCCATCAGTTTCATAATGGACAACCGCGAACTATGCACAATTTCGGATGATTCAGATTCCGCAACATGATTATGATCGATTCCACCTTCAGCTGTAAATTATGCGGCGGAGCTCCTGGCACATCAAGCGAGTTCGATTTTACTTTGAATAATAAAATTCATGCTATTGACGTCCTTATTCTTCGCTGCTAATATTGCCCGTTCACTAATCTAATCGAGATTTGGAAACACTTTGGTGATGAGTTCCTCGTTCGACGATGTGAACTCGCAAAAATTTGCCGGGAACAATATCAATGCAGTGGAAACATCAACAGTAATTTGGCCATATCCAAGCGCAAACAGTTGTTTCGAGAATTCAAGAGCCGATGAGTCGTTCTGCAGCGCGACTCTCATGTTCGTGGTCAATTTCAACTTCTTGACATTCCGCCACAAAGACCACGATTTCAGGCATGCATTAATTTCATCGGCAGTAGATTTCGGGATGACGGGAAGCGTTTGACGAAAATCTCTGGAGAGCAATATCATAGACTCACCAAATTGTCTCAAATCACGTCGTAAATCCTTCATCGTTCGGTCAACTGCCTCCAGAGCTCGTTTATGCGCCATCGTGCATTCATCCGAAATTATGATTTTGCAATGCCCGCAATCCAATAAGATAACCTTACCTCTTATACTCAAACTTATTATCTGAAAAAATGTTCGAATTGATAAATATCGCGTTGAATTTTAATTGATCGTAATGCTTGTACCGTTTGCCGATGTGATACGCGAAATCAGTGTAACAATACGCAAAACTCGAATGAATTGCAGCAAGAAAAATAGCACATACTCGTACATATGTTTAATAGAAAACTTTTTTGTTTAATAGAAAATTAATAAAAAAATTTGGATTGAAAAAGAGAGCAGTAGATAGGAACAGTAGGAATCTCGCAAGAAATAGCAATTTTCGATTTTCCCAATTTTCCGACTTTTCCGGAGGGTTTTCCCAAAATTTTCTTTCGTAAAAACCTTCTCCAGGCAAATACGAACGAACACCTAAAAAAAATTGAGCCAAATCGGTTCAGCCGTTCTCAATTGATGAGAGCAGTAGATAGGAATCTCGCAAGAAATAGCAATTTTCGATTTTCCCAATTTTCCGACTTTTCCGGGGGGTTTTCCCAAAAATTTTTTCGTAACAACCTTCTCCAGGCAAATACGAACAACTGAAAAAAAAATTGAGCCAAATCGGTCCAGCCGTTCTCAATTGATGAATTACTATACATTTTTCACACCATTTTTATATATATAGATTAAAATGTTAACAAAATGAATTGATTTTTCCAAAATTTTGTCGAACATACATTTTCTTTGAAAATTATGTCAAAATTCAAGTTTTCTAGAAAATTTCTTTGAAATTTAATTTTTGTAGAAAATTTCTTACAAATTTAAGTTTTCTAAAATTTCTGCGAAATTTAAAATCAAAAAATCATTCGCCGGCATTTCAAGAAATTTTGAAGAGAAATCCAATTTTAACAAAATTTTCTAGAGAAATGCAATTCAACGATTTTTATAGAAAAGTGCAATTTCAACAAAATGAAATTTCGACGAAATTTTCCAAACAAAATTAATTTTAACGAAATTTTGTAAAAAAAAATTGATGTCAACTACATTTTTTAGAAAAAAACAAATTTGAAGAAATTTTCTGGAGAAACGCAAAATTTAAAGGTATTTTCTCAAAAAAAATAAATTTCAAGAATTTTGGTAGAAAAACTTATTTTTGATTAAATTTTCAATACATTAATTAGAAAATGTCTTTTAGAAAATGCATTCAAACTTCATCTTTAGAGAAATGCAATTTCAACCAAATTTCTATTAAAAATTAAATTTTTTTACTATGTCCTTCAAAATTGACGAAATTGTATTTTTTCTAGAAAATCTTCCCAAAATTAAAATTTTCTAGCAATATTATTACGTTTTTATAGAAAATTTCCGCAAAATCTAATAGAAATCGAAAATTTTGTCAATATTGGTATTTTAAACAAATTTCGTCAAAATTAGTGAGTCGGTGCAAATTAATTTTTTCTAGAAAATTTCGTTAACAATTTTTTTCTGAAAATTATGCCAAAATTAAATTTTTCTTGAAAAGAAATTCAGCAAAATCTAATAGAAATTTAAAATTTTGTCAATATTGGCATTTTAAACAAATTTCGTCAAAATTAGTGATTTAAAAAAATATCGTTAAAATTCATTTAGCTATTCAATTTTTTCTAGAAAATTTCGTCAACATTTTTTTTTCTGAAAATTATGCCAAAATTAAATTTTTCTTTTTTTCTTTTCAAGAAATATTTAATTTCGGCATAATTTTCAGAAAAAAAATTTTTGACGAAATTTTCTAGAAATAAATGAATTTTAACGATTTTTTTTTAAATCACTAATTTTCAAAAAAATATTAATTTTGGCATAATTTTCAGAAAAAAAAATGTTTGACGAAATTTTCTAGAAAAAATTAATTTGCACCGAATCTTTTTTAGCTAAATTAATTTAACGATTTTTTTTTAAATCACTAATTTTGAAGAAATTTGTTTAAAATACCAATATTGACAAAATTTTCGATTTCTATTAGATTTTGCTGAAATTTTCTATAAAAACGTAACGTAATTTTGGTAATCCTTCAAAATTTGGTAAAGAAATGCATTATTAACAAAATTGTCTAAAGGTATGCAGTTCAATTATTTTTCTAGAAGATACAATTTCAACGAAATTTTCAAAAAATTCAATTTTAACAAAATTTTTAATGAAAAATTTTTGTAAAAAAAATACAAATTTTAAGAAATTTTCTAGAGAAATGCAAATAGAAAAATTTAAAAATGATCAAATTTTCTATAAAATTGGAAATTTCATTAAATTAATTAGAATAATGTAATTTCAAAGATTTTTTTAGAAAATGTGATTCCAGCTCAATTTTTTAAAGAAATGCTATTTCAATAAAATTTTCTAAATAAAATGCAATTTCAAGGAAATTTTGCAGTAAAATACAATTCCGAGGACATTTTCAAGTTAAACGAAATTTTATTAGTCATATTAGAAATGAGATATTATTTACGATATTTTTTTGTGGGGAGCCGTATGGTTGAAAGTGAAGCCATGCTAATTGATCGTCGTAAAATTCGATGACGATTTAACCACGACCATCTGTTTGTTGAAATCACTATACGAGTTTAGTTTGGCAGAGATATTTCCTCCATTTAGTTGCAGGTCGTTTTGGATTGACAATGACCTATGTATATCGATTACAGTTTTGATATCGCTCCCCTATAGAGGTCTCTTCTACATACATATCGCTCACTCACTTCAAGAGTGTCATAAGTCAAAATTGAACATTGTCAGGATGTGTAACTTTAAGTCCGTATAAAAAAATAAATAGTATGATATAAGACTATTAAAAAACGTGGAATAATTCGAAATATGATTGGTTACTTATAATCTAAATTTCGTTGAGATTTATTCATGGATATTTGCAACATTAGCAATTCTGTAAGGCAACCTCAATTTTGAGTTATGACAGTCTTGAAGTGAGCGAGCGATATGCTTCTTCATGCTATAAAATCCTCAATTACTATGCAATTTAGTTTAAACTTTGCAATTTGTATTCTATTTTGACAAGAATTCATCTCAACAAAAATTACGCATATTAGTTCATATTTGCCATATTCCATATATAGAGGTCGCTCTTAATAAAAATATTTAAACAATAAATACCACAATTTCCAGTCTATTTGTCTGAAATTTTGCAGTTTGTGTTTTATATATACTAAAAAAATTATGCACAAGGAAAATTTCCAATCCAGATGAACCCATGTAGAAGTCGCTCGAGGCATAGCTACTTCCTTTGGAGATACCAAAGAAGTAAAAAAACAAGTACACCAAGAAAAGTAAATACTTACATATCTACTTTATTTCGTTCCCGAACATGGAACATACATATTTTCTATTTCCTTGAAATTTTAAAAATTCAGAGTGATTACGTTCAGGCATTTTTCTCTTCGGTTTTCATGATGTAAAAAGGGTAAGGTTTAGACGGGAATTTTGTTCCAAACAATTTACTCCACCCTACGAGTTACAGTGCAAATTCCCCACTAACTTTATAAACCCACTCCGTAATTATACCCTACACCACACTGTGGTACAGGGTATTATAAGTTTGTTTCACGGCAGATGTTTGTAACACCTGAAAATAACACAGCTAGACCCACCTTAAAGTATACCGATCGACTCAGAATCACTAGCTGAGTCGATTTAACGATGTCTGTCCGTCCGTCCGTCCGTCTGTCCATGTAAAGTTGTTCGTCGACTACAGGTCGCAATTTCACTCCGATCGTTCTGAAATTTTGCAGTTAAGATCGCTATTGAATTTGAAGAAAATCGGTTCAGATTTAGATATAGCTCCCATATATATCTTTCGTCCGATTTAGTCCTTTAGTCCTATAGAAGCTGTATTTTACATCCGATCGTTTTGAAATTTAGAATGGTAGAGTTTATTGATCCATGAACCAACATTGCCAAATTTGAAGAAAATCGGTTAAGATTTAGCTATAGCTCCCATATATATGTTTCGTCCGATTTGGCCCTTAAGTCCTATAGAAGCTGTATTTTACATCCGATCGTTTTGAAATTTAGAATGGTAGAGTTTCTTGATCCATGAACCAACATTGCCGAATTTGACGAAAATCGGTTCAGATTTAGATATAGATCCCATATATATGTTTCGTCCGATTTGGCCCTTTAGTCCTATAGAAGCTGTATTTTACATCCGATCGTT
Source organism: Eudasyphora cyanicolor (assembly GCA_963930755.1). NCBI lineage: Eukaryota > Metazoa > Arthropoda > Insecta > Diptera > Muscidae > Eudasyphora > Eudasyphora cyanicolor. The sequence goes on from OZ005735.1 coordinate 270,149,090, forward strand.
TTGAAATTTAGAATGGTAGAGTTTCTTGATCCATGAACCAACATTGCCGAATTTGAAGAAAATCAGTTAAGATTTAGCTATAGCTCCGATATATATGTTTCGTCCGATTTTGATCTTTAGTCCTGTGGAAGCTGTATTTTACATCCAATCATTTTGAAATTTAGAATGGTAGAGTTTCTTGATCCATGAACCAACACTACCGAATTTGAAGAAAATCGGTTAAGATTTAGCTATAGGTCCCATATATATGTTTCGTCCGATTTTGCTCTTTAGTCCTGAAGAAGCTGTATTTTACATCCAATCATTTTGAAATTTAGAATGGTAAAGTTTCTTGATCCATGAACCAACACTACCGAATTTGAAGAAAATCGGTTAAGATTTACCTATAGCTCCCATATATATGTTTCGTCCGATTTGGCCCTTTAGTCCTATAAAAGCTGTATTTTACATCCAATCGTTTTGAAATTTAGAATGGTAGAGTTTCTTTATTCATGAACCAACATTGCCGAATTTGAAGATTTAGCTATAGCTCCCATATATATGTTTCATCCGATTTGGCTCTTTAGATCCAATCGTTTTTATACCCTACACCACACTGTGGTACAGGGTATTATTTAAGTATAAAATGTTCCAAAAATAAATTTATGTAAACAATTTATACATGAATTACAAAATTTATATATCAGAGTTATTCAATATTACGAGAGTGGTGTAGGGTATTATATAGTCGGCACCGCCCGACTTTAGCCTTTCCTTACTGGTTTTGAAATGAAATCCAAACTACCAACGTCTGGTTGGGACTGTAATTAGGGTCTCATTTAAATTGGAATTTAATTACAACAAACTCTTGTCCAGGGAATAACGCTCTGTACTATCGGAGCATAATATACTCGTATATCATAAAGTGTAGTGCAGGGAAAATTTACATTTTTGCTTACCTATTTATTACTCATACGTAGTCGTACAACATAACTATAGACAGTTTTTGCAATTTATGAATATAATTTACAATGAATAAATAAATTTACAAATGAAAGGGGGTAATTACGTACATAGATATGTGCATATACCAAAATGAGTGCAACATGTATGTATGAATGTATAAACCTACAAAGCTAAAGAAGGTTTTGAATAATGCGTAGCGCTGTCTCGTTATCCTTTGGTTTGTGTATACATTTTGGTCAGGCCATTATAGTCCTGTAGACAACAAACACATTCACAACCAGGATACCTGTATGTATGGTTTGCGTATGCGTGTGTATGTTGTATAGTGTATTAATGTAAATCTGAGTGTTTATTTAAGCGTAAATTTTCTATTAAAACCTCGAGAAGCGATATGGGAGGAGGGTGAGGCTGGTTTGTCTCTATTATCAGTTTGTCCTATTGTAGCTTTATGTTGCATATTCATATCTCCGTAATTTAAGTTTAGTCATCTTTGTGGCAGAGTGCGGAAGGGGGTCTTGATGGTTTGAGGGGTAGGAGGTAGGTGGAATTCTATTTATCAGCCTCGTGCTAAAATGGATAAATTTGAATGTGTTACAGGCATGTAACAAACTAAGCCGCCGCTTGCCACCACATTCGCATTCAAATTTAACTTGTCGTCGTCGTCGTCATCATAGCCATAATCGTAGTCGTCCTCGTTGTCGACGTCCTCCGCCGAACGCCGAGCGGCGTTTGTGTCGGAAGTTCAATATTTTGATTTATGTCTCTAAATTTATGCCATGATACTCGTACTCGTATTCGGCGGCGAAATACTCGTCGTATACATTCATTGGCTGTTTTTGTTTGGAATTATCACACGTTACACTTATACCACTCTGTCCCATCAGTTACAAACATTTAAATTTTGTGAGTAACTGCGTATGTATTGGTTTGTTTGTTGTCTTTGAAAACTCCTCTCTGGGGGAAGATGAGTTAGGACGCAAAAAAATTTACGTATATTTTCTATTTTGTTTAATTTCTGAAGAAAATCAGAAAATGATCACAGTGACTTAACACTGTGGATAACAAAAGCAAAAACCACATAAACATAGAACATAGGAAAATGGTCAATATCGGCTAAATAGGTAGTATATAAGTTCTTGGAGAATCAATATTCCACTAGAAGGAGTGGACCAATAGGGCCCATCTTCGAACTGGAGGTAGAAAAAAATTAAATATTCCACTAGAAGGAGTGGACCAATAGGGCCCATCTTCGAACTGGAGGTAGAAAAAAATTAGTAAGCCAAAAGCAGGAAGTCGGGCGGGCCGACTATACATTACCTTACACCTTCCTAACTATGTGAAAAGAGGCATTGTGATACTCGTAATAATTTTGAATAATTGGTTTCGTTTCGGTTAGCAAAGTACTTGTCATCAAGGCTTAATCCAGGGAGGAGTTGAAGATGTTGATCAAGATTAACTAGACCTGAAACGACAAGCTTAAAATTTAGCACACTGTGCTCCGATATTTACAAAAAATGAAAAATTCAATTTTTAATTGCAGATATCTCGGTAACTATACGAGATAATTCTTAGGTGTAAACAGTTCATTTGTAGACCCCAGTTAGTAGAACTGGGGTCCACAAAGAGAAATTTTATAAATCTGAAGAGAAACACGAGTTACACTACTTGTTTTCTCTTCAGATTTACCCGATGTGGCCAACTTTGAGGCCCTCTAGCTCCGCCCCTGTCTGACATAGGGGGCCCGAATACAAAACTTAACTTCTCTAACACCTCTTCATCTACCATGCCAAGTTTGGTCGCAATCGGTTGTTTGGTTAAGAAACGGTCGAATTATTTCCCCTTTTTGAATTCGTACCACTGTGCAGGGTTTTGCAAAAACAGACGGAAATTGTCTTGGTATTTCGTCCATAACTTTTACAAATTTTGAGTCTCACAAATTTGAGCAATATCGAGGGGAAGAAATTTTGTCTACAAAGGTTTTTTCAAAAATAACTTTCGTAAAAAATTTTTTAAAACAATTTTCCAAAAAAAATTTTTACAAAAAATTGTCAAAAAAATTCTACAAAAAACGGGGCATTGTGTCAAATTTCGTAAAACACAAAAACTCATTTTTTAAATTTTTTCAAAAATTTAAAATGCTCACAAAATTTTCAAAAATTTTGTAACAACTATTTTACCTATTTGTAACTGCTTATAAACATTTTAGCCAAAAAAAAACACTACAGGGTTTTCCAACATGAGGTGTTATTTTGAATCACCCGGTATTTCGGTAGATGCCACTTTTGAAACTTTTGTTCTTTGACATTTGACAAGTAGAAACTACGCCATTACTAAAAATGGAACGATACATGATTCGGCAACGCATTGAAATTATTAAAATTCACTAAAAAAATGGTGAAAATCTTGCAGTCACAGTTCGCAAAACTAAAGCATTTTTTGGGTCGTCGTGAAGCACCTTGTCGGACCGCAATACAGAAATTGGTGGAAAAATTCGAGCTGTTGGGACAAGTTAGTGATGTGAAGAATAAAACCCGTTCACGTCGCTCAAGAACAACTGAGAATATTGCTGCTGTAGCCCATAGTGTTGAAGAAAACCCAGGTTTGTCCATTCCACGTCGTTCTTTGGAATTGGGCATTCCACAAACGTCATTACACCTTATCTTGCATAAAGACTTGGGTCTTCAGGCTTATAAAGTTCAGTTAACACAAGAACTCAAGCCGGCCGATCATCAACAACGTCGTGTCTTTGCTGATTGGGTCCTTGAAATACATGAAAATGATCCCGAATTCCATCGAAAAATCATCTTGACTGATGAGGCCCATTTCCAACTCGGTGGCTACGTCAACAAGCAAAATTGTCGCATCTGGGGCTCGGAAGACCCAAGAATTATTGTTGAGAAGCCTCTCCATCCTCAACGTGTGACTGTTTGGTGCGGTTTATGGTCCGGCGGGGTCATTGGACCTTATTTTTTCGAAAATGAGGTTGGATCAACATTTACGGTGAATGGATTGCGCTATAGAGAGATGATTAATGATTTTTTATGGTCGGAGTTGGATGGTATTGATCTGGACAACGTTTACTTTCAACAAGACGGCGCTACGTGCCACACAAGCAACGAAACCATTGCTCTGTTACCGGAAAAGTTTCCGGACCGTGTTATCTCTCGAAGAGGTGATCACAATTGGGCACCGAGATCTTGTGATTTAACACCTTGCGACTTCTTCCTTCGGGACCACGTGAACGATAAGGTCTACGCCAACAGCCCAGCGTCGATTCAAGACCTCAAAGATAGAATTCGTGAGGCTATCGAGGACATAGGGCAGGCACTTTGCGATTTGGTTATGGAAAATTTCATAAAAGGATATGGTCCTGTAAGCGTGGTCGTGGTGGCCATTTGGCTGATGTTGTTTTTCATTTTTAACGGCATACCTTCCACTTTATTATGAAATAAACATCCGACCATTTATCTCAAAAAATACAATTTTTCTTTGAATACCAAAATAACACCTCTTGTTGGAAAACCCTTTACATAGATTGATATTAAATATTCTGACCCATATGTGGTTATATCTAAATCTGCACCGAGTATACCCAAATTACGCAATTACGTTCATAAATTAAGAAACTTCTTTCTGCCAAATTTTGTAATGAACGGAAGTAAAGTACAACTTCTATGGCGCTTAGATACCAAATCGGGAGGAAAATAAATATTGGGACTATATCTAAATCCGAATCGATTTCCCCCGCATTTGTCTGTGTTCATTCATGTAATATGAAACCTCTTTCTGCCGTACTGATCTGATATAAAATACAGTTCCTACAGCACTTACATGTTAAATCGGGTGTAACACATATGTATAGGGGGGCTCTATCTAAATCTGAACTGATTTCCACCAAATTTAGTGCCGTTTACTTGTATCACAAGAGATACAAGCTCTAAGTGCTATGGAGGCTGTTTTTTACGTCCAATCATTACGAAAATTATAATGGGAAGCCACTCGACTTACGAACAGACTCTAATAATTATAGCCCTATATATACAGGGTGGCTGATATGTAATGCAACAAAGTAAAGCGCTATATTTTTTTATTTTTTTTTTTAAATTTTATTGTTCAAAAGCAAAAAATGTCGGAAATAACATAAAATTATAGAAACAGTTTAGATTTGTTCGAATTGGCCACCTTTGGCACGAATTATTGCCTTCAAACGGCCGACAAAGCCATCACACGCTGCACGAAAGTGGCTCTACGGTATTTTGGCCCATTCCCGGCGAAGCGCCGTCTTGGGGTGATCGATACTTTGGTATTTTTTAGTGCGAACCTTACTCTCTAAAATGCCCCAGGCGCAAAAGTCCAACGGATTGAGATCCGGAGATCTTGGTGGCCATTGTGCGGTAGAAATGAAGCGAGGAACCTCCTTTTTAAGCCATTCTTGGTTGACGCGTGCTGAGTGCGATGGTGCTGAGTTCTGTTGGAATGTCCATGGTCCATGTATATAAATATATGATCGTTTTAAGCATATTTCATATTTCTTTTTAAGCACATTTTTTTTGGTATTTTTCGGGTTTTGAACCAGTGTTGCCAGAAATGATTTCTCGCCATTTTGACGTTTTTTAGTGCCAAAAAAATAGAATATAATGACCAGCAAAGCAAAAAAGCAAAGAGAGGGATTTTGTAACAAAAAGCGGGACTATTTATACCCTACACCACATTGTGGTACAGGGTATTATAAGTTTGTTTCACGGCAGATGTTTGTAACACCTGAAAATAACACAGCTAGACCCACCTTAAAGTATACCGATCGACTCAGAATCACTAGCTGAGTCGATTTAACGATGTCTGTCCGTCCGTCCGTCTGTCCATGTAAAGTTGTTCGTCGACTACAGGTCGCAATTTCACTCCGATCGTTCTGAAATTTTGCAGTTTAGAGTATTTCGCGGCTGTTAAGATCGCTATTGAATTTGGTTGAAATCGGTTCAGATTTAGATATAGCTCCCATATATATCTTTCGTCCGATTTGGCCCTTAGGTCCTATAGAAGCTGTATTTTACATCCAATCGTTTTGAAATTTAGAATGGTAGAGTTTCTTGATCCATGAACCAACACTACCGAATTTGAAGAAAATCGGTTAAGATTTAGCTATAGCTCCCATATATATGTTTCGTCCGATTTGGCCCTTTAGTTCTATAGAAGCTGTATTTTACATCCAATCGTTTTGAAATTTAGAATGGTAGAGTTTATTGTTCCATGAACCAACACTACCGAATTTGAAGAAAATCGGTTAAGATTTAGCTATAGCTCCCATATACATGTTTCGTCCGATTTGGCCCTTTAGTCCTGTAGAAGCTGTATTTTACATCCAATCATTTTGAAATTTAGAATGGTAGAGTTTCTTGATCCATGAACCAACACTGCCGAATTTGAAGAAAATCGGTTAAGATTTAGCTATAGTTCCCATATATATGTTTCGTCCGATTTGGCTCTTTAGATCCAATCGTTTTTATACCCTACACCACACTGTGGTACAGGGTATTATTTAAGTATAAAATGTCCCAAAAGTAAATTTATGTAAACAATTTATACATGAATTAAAAAAATTATATATCAGAGTTATTCAATATTACGAGAGTGGTGTAGGGTATTATATAGTCGGCACCGCCCGACTTTAGCCTTTCCTTACTGGTTTTTCAATTACAACCTCTTATGAACATCGAATAATTTCAATTCGCAATTATTATATTTTTATTATTTGATACTGAAGTCTGATCGGCCCTGAATAAAATAAGCCCATTCCGAAGAAAATCGATGCATAATTTTAAAAGTTGTATCTAATATAGCTTTTCTATCAATCCCACAAGTTTTAAATAATAAAATTAAATTGGACCAAAATTATTCCATTGCTAAGATGTTGTGAAATTTTTTTAAAAAAATAGTAAGTATTTTCTTTTTAACAAAAGTTAGCTTTAGCTGTTTTTATCCTTATTCAAATTTAATTAAAACTGAACTGAACTAAAATGTTTGTATTCCATTTTCACATTAAGAATAAAAAAATCCCGGGGCATAAAATTTAAAAATGACAATTCCCGGGATTAGTGAAAACTAATCCGTTTCTAGTCATAACTACTATCATGTTGAATTAAAATTGGTTCAAGTTACATCCCGATCAGAAGGCTAAGACTTTAAAAATGCACTCACTTGACATAAAATCCCCCATATCGTTCATTCCATGTCAAACCGAACGATTTTTAGAAAAAAATCTTGTCGACCTTTCCGATTGGCTTGAAAATTTGTATATGCGTTTTACTATGGAAAATAATCATCTTGTAGTTGGCGAGAAAAAAATCAATTTTTTCCAAATGTTAGAAGCATTTGAAATCTGAAAAATTTGGGAAAATATCTGAAAAGGCGAATTTTGGAAGTTATGTATTATGCAAACACGTGGACGGAATTTTACAAATGAAGGCTCATTTCTATGGTCGTGACTTGTACTTTCATGTTCATATATTAATGACGGTTATTTTATAGTTTTAAAATGCAATAGTTGCATATGTAACATTATTTTGCATCATCCACATCAATGACACCAACTTAAAATTCTGAGAAAAAAATAGTCAAGTTGCCCAATTTGTCCCAATTAAGCTGACCCTGCAAATTTCAAGATGGTGTTCAGCCTTGTTATTTTTTAAAACAATATTTACTAAAAAATGACAATGAATTTCCTTTATAAACTATGAAAAATATTGAAATCAATCGATTTCTCACATTTATAAGTAAAACTGCTCTTATATAGAAACATTATATTATGCCTGTATATATTCGAGGAGCAAACTGGGATGAAGAATTCCATTATAATAAAGACAGTATCCAGGCTACCAATGAGTCGAATCTTGTGTTCATAGGAGACACGAACGTCAGAGTTGGAAATATTGAGCAAGAAATATATGATATGAATAGTTTAGATTTTCCTGCGGCACTACCAACCAGGAAATCACAGGACCAAGTACTTAATTCAAAAGGAAATCGGCTCATCGAGTTTTTCAATGATAATGGACTTATAATGCTGAATGGAAGAACACTTGGAGACGATATCGGCAAATTTACATTCATAAATGCTATTGGAAATTCAGTAAACGATATTTGCGCTATATCCCAAGCATTTTTAAGATATGTAGATACGTTTGAAGTGGAGTCAATGATATGGTCAGACCATATGCCCATTAAACTACGACTGAATTTCAATGTGGATTGGAGGAGATCGGAAAAAATTAACCTACTTCCTAAATTGCAATGGCAGGATGAAGGAAAAGAAAGATATATGGGAAATTTAGACAGAAACTTATTAAAATATACAAATAATACCCTTTCCATGAAAAATTTGGTTGATGTAATCAAAGATTCTGCTATTAAACCCCGGCATCATAATAGGAATGAAGAATTCAAAACCCCATGGTTTAACCGTATATGCTACAAGGCCAGAACTAATACTTTTAAAATGCTAAATGTCTACAGGAAAACTAATAATCAGACGGACAAGGTGAACTATGTACAATCAAAGAAAATCTATGAAGAAATTTGTAAAAACAGAAAACAAGAGTACTATAGTGAGATCGAAATTAAAGTAAATCAGGTTAAGGATGCGAAACAATGGTGGCAACTCGTTAGAGAAATTAAAGGTCAGAGCTACATACGTGGAACAAACATAACGTCTGAAATATTCAAGAACTATTTCCAAGTTCTGTTAAATCCCCCTGAGACATCAAACGACATACAATATGCACCCGATTTTATAACAGATGAAGATCTAGACCATCCAATATGTGCAACAGAAGTCACGAATATTCTGAAAAAAATGAAAGTAAACAAGGCGCCTGGAAAAGATCGCGTCCCATACGAATTTTTTAAAAACGCGTCCACGGCTTTCATAAAGGAAATGACAAAAACTTTTAACTCAATATTTGAATCGGGAAGTATAGATGATCGATTTGACGAGTGTATTGTTTTCCCAATCCATAAAAAAGGCGACGTGAACGATCCAAAGAACTATAGAGGTATATCATTTACAAATTGTATTACCAAAATCTTTATGGGTATCATAAATGAGAGACTGGTGAATTGGCTGGAAAAGTATAATATCATAAATGAGTACCAAGCAGGTTTTAGAAGAGCGTACTCAACGATTGATAACGTCTATAACTTAACAGCAATAGTTCATCTAAATTTCATAGTCAACAAAAAGGTATACGCATTCTTTGTGGACTTTAGAGCAGCATTTGACAAAGTCCCCAGACGAAGATTGTTATATAAGTTAAACAGAATGGGTGTATCGAGCAAGATGACCAATCTGATAGAGATTATATATAGCAACACTATAGCTGAAGTTTGGACAGGAAATGAATTATCAAGTGCATTTGAAACACACTCAGGAGTAAAACAAGGATGCTTGCTGTCACCTCTACTGTTCATCTTGTATCTCAATGATCTCCACGACTCTCTTGAAGGAGGTATAAATGTCGGAGAAACAAATGTAAGGCTATTAATGTATGCTGACGATCTGGTCATTCTCGCAGATGATGTGACTATTATGCAAAAAATGATTAACAACCTAGAACTTTATTGCAGTCAATGGGGCATGGAAGTAAATATGGAAAAATCCCAGATGATTGTATTTAGAAAAGGTGGAAGACTGTCTAGGAAAGAGTATTGGACATACAGGCAACAAGAGGTAAAGATTGTAAATGAATATACATATCTTGGAGTAACCTTGACTACCAAAATGTCCTTCCACAAGCATATTGTGAAACGAAACAACACAGCAAAGTATAGCATAAATGCAACTTGGAATGAATACCTCAACAAAAACAATGTAAGTTTGACATCGAAATGGAAACTATATCAAGCAATCTGCAGATCAGTCCAGACATATGCGGCCCAAATCTGGGGTTACAGCAATTTTGACGATGTGGATAAGCTACAAAGGTATTTTATAAAGCGCATCCTAAATCTTCCTGATTTCACACCGAACTATGCAATATGCTTAGAAACAAACACTGATGATGCCCACTTATTTTCTCTGGAGCTCCATATGAAATATATATATAAAACCATATTTAGAATGCACAGAAGTAGACTTCCTCACAAACTGTCAATGCTAGTTCTATCACGAAATGTTTTCTGGGCAAAGCATATTAACAAGATAGCAAATGAGTTCAACTGTAAGTTCGATCTGGATACGCCAGAGTTAGAATGGTGGGATAATGTAATGTTTTTGTTAAAAAGTCTAAAAGATAAACATATCGAGGAAATGGAAAGATTGGCAACAGCGAGTTCAACACGATTTTACAAATTCCTTAACCATAGGATCGAAAAAAGCTACATGAATGAAGACAATAATCAGGCAGTCATTACAACCATCTTTAAAACCAGATGTGACTTGTTGGGTCTGAAATCGAATAAGTTTAATTTACAAGAGAATCTAAAATGCACCCTTTGTAATACAGATGAAGATGAATCTCTGCTACATTTCATGGCCAGGTGTCCAATACTCCGAGAATTTAGGATTAGACACTTAGGGAAACCATTTTTATGTCAAACCGAATTAACTGAAATTTTAAATGGAGAAGTATTTGATAGTTGGGAAAATATCGGTTTCTATGTGCAAGAAGCACTAAAATATAGAAACTTTATGATTAGAGAATTCGCATGATTTGTTGGTAACATAAATATTGTGTATATTAAATAAAAGTCGATCCATAAGTAAAGTACTGACATGACAGACGGCTTACACGCCATTGTCATAACTTCAAATTTATAATTCCCTTCTCTTTATTATTATCTCAAGCATGTAACATTAGCTAATGAATTATTGTATAAAGAATTTAAACAGAGAAAAAAAAAAATAAAGAAGAAGAACTACTACTACTACTACTACTATAGAAACAGAATACAACACCACAGATTCAAATTTGCAGGTTCAGCTCAGATTAAATAGGACTACATTCCTACAGATATTTCATACAGCTATGTTAGTGTTTTTGTGGTCCAGTATGCAAATCAAAATTTAAGAGAACAAATGCATTATGTTTTATGCGAAAATTGGCGAATTTTGGCATATGTCCTAGTTAAGTCCTATAGGAAAAGCTCTATTTTGAACTCATCAAAAAATGCATTCTTATAATATGACAAATGCAATATTCACATCTCAGCATCTATTTAATAAATATTTTTTAAAAAAGAACGGGGCTACATAACTATGCTATGCCATGAAAATAAATCACTGCTATTAAAAGATCAATTTACGACCTTTAAAATGAGCCTTCATTTGTAAAAATCCGTCCACCAGATGCTCATAATATCTGAAAAGTGAAAGGTGCAGTCAAAATTTAAGAGAACAAATGCATAATGTTATATGCGAAAATTGGCGAATTTTGGCATATATCTAGAATGTCCTAGTTAAGTCCTATAGGAAAAGCTCTAATTTGAACTCATCAAAATATGCATTTTTAAAATATGACAAATGCAATATTCACATCTCAGGATCTATTTAATAAATATTTTTTAAAAAAGAACGGGGCTACATAACTATATTTTCACAAAACTTTAAGTTGGTGTCATTGATGTGTTAAATGCAAATTAAATTATTAGATGCATTAAAAAACATTAATGCGACGAAAATAAATCACTGCTATTAAAAGATCAATTTACGACCTTTAAAATGAGCCATCATTTGTAAAAATCCGTCCGCCTGTTCCGAAAATACAAAACTTAAAACGTACATCTTTTGAGAAAATTTCATATTTTCTCAGATTTCAGATGCTCATAATATATAACAATTTTTTTTCGACAACTATAAAATGTTTAATTTTAAGCAGAGAAGCGATATGCAAATTTATTTGAAATCTGGAAGTGTGACGCAAAAAATCTGTTCGGTTTGACATGGAATGAACGATATATGAAATATGTTTCTGCCAAATTTTATTATTATTACGGTTCAAGAATGTGAGATCGGCTCACAACATTTTTTTAAGCCCACTTTGGGGAACCCCGATATCATTTGAGAGATTTAAATGTTATTTTGCAAATATCTTGCCAGATATTTCGCAATACCTGGTAAGATATCTTCGACACCGCTGAACGTATAAAAAAACATATTACAAGAAAGGAAGGCTACCTAATTTTGATCATTTACCAATTCGGATAAGTGGTTCCCCATTTACGAGTATGCTAAAATATCGATTTGCAAAATCCTGCGTCGCAGCAAAAATATTTTTGAGGTGTGTTATTAATATTGAAGAAAAACAAATATTAAAAATACCTCTTTTCTGTCTTTTTCATTGAAAAATAAAAAATACTGTTTGAAAATTGCACTACGCAATAACATACAGCCGAAATGTTAGAATAAAAACCTGTTGTTTTGTCAATATACGAAGGAAAAGTATATTTATGTATAAGTATAAGCAAAAAATCCCGGTAATCCCCGGGATTGCGGGATTGAAAAATATGACTTTCTAGGGATTTCTCGGGAACGTGTTATCTACTTATATACAAATGTAATGACACAAATAATTAAATTGCATATTTTGCTTATTTTTCTTTTAAATGCAGTATTAAAACCATTTCAAGAGCTTGAAAGGAATTCTACCAGAACAGTTATTGCGAAAAAGTATGATTATTTTTTTTTTATTTATTTACATTTCTGATTAATATTTCATTGTGTAGTATTTTTAATCCTAAACGGCAAAGTCTACATGATGTTTAACACCACTGTATAGCATCTCCCACTTCATCCACCACTCACTTTGTTGACTATCTCCATTTCAAACCGCCCACTTTGTTATTCGACCTCCCCTTTTAAACGCCCTAAGTATCATAATGACAAAATTACAAACCATTAAATCAACTCGGAAACGTACGCTCCCAACGTACGAAGAGATCTGCTGTACGAATAGTGTATTTATGACGTACGTTCGTTCGTTCGTACGTATGCCGATAATTAGTAGACAACAAAAAATAATCTGAAGATTAAATCAGTTTTTAATGTGAATAACAACAACAAACTTCACAACCGAAAAAAAGAAAAAGACCTAAAAACAGTTACATTTATGAATACTCCAGCGGCCATTATGGCCGCTTGTTCTATTCGGTTGGGTACTGTTGTCTCTTGTTGTTTGATATGGAAAAAACAATGATGTTCGTCTGGTTCATGGGATCTCGTTATGTAACACGCGCAAAGCCATCCGCCAAGGACATCCGGTACGCGCGCGGCTATACACCACATAGCCATTCACCCACCCATCCAACCATCTCAGTCATTTATCGTAGTGCCACCACCATTTTCAGTTGGTGGCGATTGGTACAGAAGCAAGTCCCGTGAACGTATGACTTCGCGTATGCCTATGTTGCGTATACGTAATGTGTACACAGAAAGCAAAGTTTACCATGATTAAAGAGATTTATTTCGGTCTGAAAAAAATACTAGAAGTCTTTAAATTGAATACCTTCCGTACCGAAACTAAAGGCATGAGAATGAAAATACTTCAAAATCATAAAATTATCCTAAATGCAAAGAAATATTCATTGCAAAAATGCAAGGATATCGAATCAAAAAAAATATTCTTAAATCAAATATTCTTAATTTAAAAACTTCCATATTTAAACTAAAGTCATGAGGAAATAAACTGAAAAATACTTTAAAATAATAAAATGATCCTAAATGCAAATAAATTGCCATTGAATTACAAAGTTCCAATGATTTCGAGTTAAAGACAATAATCTTTAAAATTAACACATTCAGTACTTAAACTTTAGACATTAAGAAAAAAATTAAAAACAACTGAAATAAAAATGCTTCGATATAACTAATTTTCTTTGGTTTACAGAAATTGACAATCGTTTTGAACGAAAGACAATAATCTTTTAAATAAGTACATTTCGTTCTTAATGACAAGAGGAAGCAAACTGATGAAAATTTTATTCTAATCAAGCAAATTATACTCATTGTATATAATTTTCTTTGAATTACAGAAACACTGATTTCGAAAAAAAAAATTTATTAAATTAAGTAAATCATCGAACAAGTTTTTAATTTAATTTATCTCACATCCTTAATGTTAGGATTGGGTCATCTTTAAGTATACACTGAAACGCAATTATTTTTTTAACAATTTTTCTTTAAATATATCCTAATCTTTAAAATAGTATCACTTTGGACTTAGAATTAGAAAAAATAGTACATATTTTGTTTTTGTACTTAGGCTCAAGATCGTTATTGTTGTTTTCAGTATAAGACAACAACTATATGAAAACAACAAAAAATATATAATATTAACGAACATTTTTTAATTTTAAGTATTATATGTCCATGCTTAAAGATTGCGATATCTTTGGAGCAAAACCTTTAAAATAAAGTAGTTTTTTCAGTGTAAAAAATATTTTTTTTTTAAGAAAAATATTTTGTCTTTAGATAATAAAATGATCCTAAGTGCAAATAAATAGCCATTGAATTACAAAAATGCCAATGATTTCGAGTTAAAGACAATAAACTTTAAAAACAACACTTTCAGTATTAAACTGAAGATATTAAAAAGAATTTTCAATAAAGCTGAAATAAAAATGCTTTATTATAAATTATATTCTTTGACAATGACAATAATCTTTTAAAAAAGTACATTACATTCTTGAAATAAAGACTAGAGGAAATAAACTGCCGAAAATGTAATTCCAATGAAGTAAATTATACTCATTATAAATAATAATTTGCTTGGAATTACAAACACAAATTTATAATAAGAACATTTCGTACTTAAACATAGGACATGAGGAAATACTTATATGTTAAAAAATTACATTAAATTAAGTAAATCATCGAAAGAGTTTTTATTTTAATTTAAGAAAAATCACATCATTAATTTAAGGTTTATGTCATCTTTATTTGTACACTGAAAGAAAATACTTAAATTTAACAATTTTGCTCAAAAAAATTCATAATCTTTAAAATAATGAGAACATGAATTTGGAAAATTAAATTAATATAAAGGACAAATCCTTAATTCTAAGTATAAAATTTCCTTTTTTAAAAGATAAGGATGTATTTTAGAAAATTAAGCTCATTTTTTTAGTGTACGTCATAATGTAAAAAAAAGGACAGTTAATACTTAAAGTTGGGCTAGTTAACTTAATATTAAGGAAATTGTATTAATTTTAAGTATGAGGAGTCCTTGTTTTAAAGATAATAATGTTTTTGGAAACAAGTCTTTAAAATGAATTAATTTTTTTGGTGTAAGAAAAATATTTTGTCAGTGTACGACTCGACTGAATACGCAGAATATCAATGTTCCTCCGGTGTGCGATTGTGTGCGTATGTTTCCACTTACATACACACACTCTCACACACGTATTTACATGAAGAGTTCATTATACAGAGAGGTATGTTTAAATAGATGAGCGCCACAATTCGGTAGGAAGCTGCGTATCCCACATATACAATCACACAACACATACATACACACACACACATATATACTATATGTGTATTCACTTAGAGTAGCAAAGTTTACGAGCTGATAAGACAGGCGTGTGCAAGCACTTTATTATAATGTCAACTGGTAAGTGAGGGGGGGAGTGCCGTCCGTCCGCCTATGATGATGTTTCCATTTTATTCATTTACGCTTTCATGCATTTTATTTGGAGAAGGACTTGTGGGCGAGGAAAATATGTTCGGTATGTAATCTAAGCTTATTATCATCGCGTGTTAATGGTTTTTAGCGTTGTCCATCATGTAATAAGGGAGCAGTATAGGAGGATAGGTGGTGACTATAGATAATGCGTCTTTAAATGCTCTGAATATCGAAATCTTAAGCGAAAACTTTAACCTTAGCACCGACTACAATCAAGGACCACTTTTCACGTTTAATCTTACATTTTTTTCAAAGTAAATATTTTAATGCTGATTTTCCTATCAAACAAACGATACAAAAATATCGGGTTTTGATAAATTTGAATCGAAATAAAATAGTATGCCAAGAAAGTGATTTTACATCGCAAAAAATTAACCTTCTGATAAACTTTTTTGAAAAAACTAAACTTATTGTAATATTTTTAAAAGTATTTTCTTATTTTTTAAAAGTATTTGTAATATTTTTAAAAGTATTAATTAATTTCTATCAATATAAACAACAACAAAACTAAATTCTCATAAATGTTTGTGTCAAGAAAGTCTTTCTTAAC
Source organism: Eudasyphora cyanicolor (assembly GCA_963930755.1). Taxonomy (NCBI): domain Eukaryota; kingdom Metazoa; phylum Arthropoda; class Insecta; order Diptera; family Muscidae; genus Eudasyphora; species Eudasyphora cyanicolor. The sequence continues at coordinate 270,165,257 of OZ005735.1, forward strand.
TTTTTTTGGTGGACCCATACTCCGATCTGGGGAACATTTATGGAAAATTTATGATACTATTCTGCTGTCTAACTTGTTGACTACACGCTGAAAAAAAATCGCTTCTGTAGTATATTGTCCCAAACATATTCGGCTTGAAACATATATATGTTTGGGGTAGACTCTAAGCATGTAATATTTGGTACACACAAAAATTGTGTATTTGGGAAGATGTTGTTCAAACAAATATTTGTTTACATTCCAATATGTTTTTATTTGGGACCATTATTTCCGAAACAAATATTTATTTGCATTTAAGTATTCATAAAACAAGTAAGAAAGTTTCAGTCGGGTAAACCGACTAAGGTATACCCTCACTTTGTGAGTAATGTAATATGGAATATTAAACGAATTATTCTGTCAATTTGTATGGGAGGTACCAGAATGTTTTTAACAAATACACCTATTTTTCGCTGAATAGTAGATTCTTTAAATACATTACACTGCGCCGAATTATAAACGTTTCTTGCACTGGTATATTAACGTTATGAAATATTAAATTTTGTTATGATTTGGCCATTTTGTGTGGGAGGTACAAAAAGGGGCGTGGTGATAACGGCCATTTTTTACAGGGCTATAGGGACTTCAAAAGCGTTACACTGTGCAAAATGTTGTTGCATTTTCGTGCATTGGTACTCATGCTGTGAGCTCTTAACTTTTTGTGGAAAATGGTACCTTTGTGTGGGAGGTACAAAAAGGGGCGTGGAAATAGCGTCCATTTTTCACAGTGCAAAAGACACTATAAAAGCATTACACTGTAAAAAATTTCAAGTATTTTTATACACTGGTATTAATGTTATAAGCTGTTAACTTTTGGTGCAAAATGGTGCATTTGTGTGGGAGGTACCAAAAGGGGCGTAGCAACATGGAACATTTTTCTCGAGTTGATAGCGACTAATAAACTAATGCTATGTGTGGAATTTCAGAAGATTCGAATAAGTAGTATAGCAGTTATTAAAGATTCAATATTTCACAACATTTTAACACTTTGTGGGGGAGGTACTAGAAGGAGTGGACCAATATGGCCCATCTTCAAACTTAGCCGGAGATAGAAAAAAATTTTACCACGTACCAAATTTGAAGTCGATCGGTTACTCCTTTCGAGAGTTATCGTGCGCACCAGCCAGCAGACACACAGACAGACAGACAGATAGACAGACAGACAGACAGATAGACGGACGGACATTGCTCATTCGTCTTAAAATGACCCAAAACGAATATCCGCCGAACATACTTAGGGTCTTAGATCGCTCCTTCGATGTGTTACACTTTTTTTCGTAGCAAATGATATATACCCTCGTCACACTAAAGTGAGGGTATAATAAATAAATTGTGTCAAATTTGTCAATAATTCAAAGTTAAATTTTTAGAAATTTTTAATGTTCGTAAAAAATAATAATTGAAATCATATAATCTTGGATCAATATAAAGTACTTAGAGGATTGACACCTAATGATGGCTTGGAATACTCAGAAATTTGAAATGATTGATTTAAAACAGAAGGTAATGCTGCATATGGTATCATAACTGGGAGGTACAATTCGAAACCCAAGAAAAATTTAAACTGAAATATGAAAAACTCAGCAAAAGTTTTGGAAATATTTTTTAAATAAAATATTTTTGGAAAAATTCCTAAATAATAATTTTATTTGTATTTAAACACATATTTTATTTGAGAAATTTAGTTTGCAAATATAATTTGTTGTAATATATTAATATATGCGTTCCAAATATATTTTATTGATTTTCAAATAAAATTTATTTGCTAAGAAATATATAATATTTAAAAAATTGTGTTCCAAATATATTTTCTTTCGATTCAAACATATCAAAAAAGGCGATTTTTCCCCGTGTACATGCACACCAGAGAGACAGTCGGAAGGACATTACTCAAATGACTGAATGGCCCAAATGATTTCCGCCAAATATTCGTAAGGTCACTCCTTCGATGTGTTATACTTTTGGCCTTCGGCAACTGATATATACATATATACCGTCGTTCACATGCATGTTGAAAAAATCGCTTCTGTAGTATATTGTCGCAAACACATTCAGCTTAAAACATATATATTTTTGGTGTACCTTCCAAATATACAATATTTGACACACACAAATGTTGTGTGAGGATGTTGGTCCAAACAAAGATTCCATCCAAATATTTTTCATTTGGAACAAATATTTCCGAAACAAATATTTTTTTGCATGAAATTATATTGCGATTGAAAGTGATTTTTTTTAGAAATTAATGTTTGTAAAGTTTTTTATAATTAAAATCTAAAAATAGCAATAAATTGCTTGACGAATTGACAATAATTGTTGACTTGGGATAATTATAACTTAAATATGTGTAATTTAAAACAGAAGAAAATTATATGTATGTGATTAATAACATGAAGGTATAATTCGAAACCAAAGAAAACTTAAAACTGAAGTTCGAAAAATTCAGCAAAATTTTGAAAATCCTTTTTTACATAAAATATATTTATATTATATTTCAGAAAATTAGTTTGCAAATATTTGATTTTGTTGATTTTCAAATAAAATTTATTTGTTCATTAATCAATAATATTTAAAAAATTTAGTTCCAAATATATTTTAACTAACCCCCAACGAAACGCGTCATGCATTGCTGTTGGATTGCAAGGTCGTTTTCTTTTTAACTAGACTATTCAAATATCTTCCTTCACTTTGAAGGAACTCTTTGATCTTCAGCTCAACTCCACAGTGAGAAAACCATAAAATAACATCAATAACAGATCAACCCCGCATGGGGAAACATCAAAATATTTTCCTTTAATTCAAACATCAGAAACAACGAATTTTCCCCGTGTGTTTTTGTTAGAAAAGGGCTATAATTTCTACATGTATCCATAGATTGTTCAAATAGGTATTCTTTTCTTCGATAGGATGGTATTTTTTATTCGTGCCAACAAAAAGCTATTTTTTTTGAAAAAAATAATATTTTCTAATGGATTTAGCGACAGTCACTAACCCAATTACCTTTAATTTAATAGTTACCTCGGCTTTATACAGTTTTACTTCAAAAACTATGGTCCAACTACTAAAGGAATATTAAAACCAGTAAGGAAAGGCAGAGAGTCGGGCGGGGCCGACTATATAATACCCTACAAATGGGTATTATATAGTCGGTAGGAACATGTTATCTAATTCTGAACCAATAATCGCTAAGTTAAGCAATAACATTTTTCAGAAAGATGTTTCTCAATTTAGATTCGTTCCTATCCATCCATCTTTCTGAAAAATTTTATTGATCGGAAGTAAAGTACAACTTCTATAGCGCTTTGATACCAAATCTGGAGGAACATATACATGGAGGTTATACATATAAATCTGAATACTCATTCATGTAAAAAGACCTCTTTCTGTCCAATTTCGTACTGAACGGATATAAAATACAGTCTCTACAGCGTTTACATGTCAAATCGGGGGTAACATATATATGGGGGCTATATCTAAATCTGAACAGATTTTCTCCGAATTTGGCAGTATTCCTTCATGTAGAAAGAAACATCTTTTTGCCGAATTTCGCACTGATCGCACAGTTTTTACAGCGCTTACATGTCAAATCCGGGCTGACATATATATGGGGGCTATATCCAAATCTGAACCGATTTTAAACAAATTCAATAGGGATCGTCCTTGGGCCAAGAAAAAAGATATGTGTAAAGTTTCGTCGATATCGGACCATAATTGCGACCTGTACTTTGATTACAAGAATACATTCACAGACGGACAGACGGACAGACAGACGGACGTAGCGAAATCAACTCAGAAAGTGATTCGAAGTCGATCGGTATAATAAACGATGGGTCTATTTCTTCTCCTTTTGGGTGTTACAAACAAATGCACAAAGTTATAATACCCTGTACCACAGTGTGGTGTAGGGTATAAATATGGTTTCTACTGCGGTTACATGTCAAATCGGGTGTAACATATATATTGGGACTATGTTTAAATCTGAACCGATTTCCCTCAAATTTGGCAATGTTAAATCATGTAATAAGAAACATCTTTCTGCCGAATTTCGTACTGATCGGATTACACATTTTACAGCGCTTATATGTAAAATAGGGGGTAACATATATACGGGGGCTATATCTAAATCTGAACCGATTTTCCCCAAATTTTGTATTGTCTCTAAGTATATCATAAGACTACTCTCTGTCAATTTTTGTACAAATCGGTTCAAAAATGTTGCTTATACAGTGCATTTATGCCAAATCGGAGGTACATATATATGTGAGCTATATGATCGTTCTTGGGCCTAAAGAAATATATGTGCAAAGTTTCGATGAGAGCGGACCATAATTGCGACCTGTACTTTGATTACAAGAATACATATACAGACAGACGGACATAGCTAAATCGACTCAGAAATTGATTACAAGTCGATCGGTATAATAAACAATCTTATACTTTTGGGTGTTACAAACAAATGCACAAAGTCATAATACCCTATACCACAGTGTAGTGTAGGGTATAATAATGTGTAAAAATAAATGAATAGTACGAGAAAATAGCTCTAACACCAGCCCAGCAAAATTTCTCATTACCAAATAATCCGACGAGTAAGCAAAGTTCGATAAGTATTTATTATCGATGGTAAGTACTTATTATTTAGCCACTTTTCTCATTATTTTAACATGGGGATGTCATTGGACGAAAGTACTTCCCAAAAGCATACAATAAAGTAGCATAATAAGTACTTATTTGTAGCTCGATTTTATGTACTTGAATAATGCATTACCAATAAGTTATAAAATAAGTAGTAGATATGTAGAAATGGCCATTTAAAATAATTTTTTGCATATTGTCGCGCATATTTCTCGAAACAAACAATTTCCTCATGTATGTATTTTCATTCAAATCTGCACGTATTGTTTGAAAATATAAATATAAATGGCATTATATAAATTGCATTATATTAAAATTTGCCAAAATGATTTTGATAACAAAAAATCACTTATTTCTGTTATTATTGGTAAGTCATTATTAATAAGCCGAAAGTAATGCAGCGAATAATGAGATGTCATTATTTGGTAATGCAGGGAATAATGACAGGTACTTACCAAGATTTTGCTGGGAGCGTACACAATCATTATAAATTTTGAGTATAGCTTTGCTTTTATAGTGCTTACGTCTTCCACTCCCCTTTTTTGAACCTCCCACACAAAGGGACCAAATCGTACCAACGTTTTATATTCATATAAGCCAAATTTTGAAATTGAGATATTTTGCACAATTTGTTAGCAAGTGTGCGGTAATTTTGTAGATATGTGACAGTATACGTGATTAGTCCAAAAATGGGTGGGATCGGACCAATAGGCGTGTCCCTTCACAATTTGTTAACGAGAGAGCTGTAATTTTGTGTACAGGGTGTTTTTTAGACGTGTGGTTTTCCATCAGGCAATATTTTTTCGGAGTTGGCCGTTTTGACAGCTGTCACTTGATTTATGCTCAGTTTGGTTTGCCATTTTATAATGCATAGACTTACTTCGGAACAACGTTTGCAAATCCTGCAAATTTTTGTACCAAAATAATGCTTCGGAAAGCGCGACGAAGTAAAACAAGAAAATTTGGTCAGGGATGAAGCTCAATTTTGGATGAATAAGTACGTTAATAAAAAAATTGTAGCATGTGGAGAAACGATAATCCACAAGCCATAACGTTACAGTCAATGGGGAACGCTATAGAGCCATTATTAATGACATTTCCGTCATTAATAATGTGGACGACCTTTTGTTCCAAGAAGACGGCGCTACATGCCATACAGCCAACGAAACAATCAATTTATTGAAGGAAACTTTTGGTGAGCGCATTATCTCGCGTCGTGGGCCTGTGGCGTAGCCTGCAAATATCGTGCGATTTAGCACCGCTGGACTATTTTTTGTGGGGTTATGTGAAGTCGCATGACACCACACTGTGGTACAGGGTATTATAACTTTGTGCATTTGTTTGTAACACCCAAAAGGAGAAGAAATATACCCATCGTTTATTATACCGATAGACTTAGAATCACTTTCTGATTTGATTTAGCTATGTCCGACTGTCTGTCCGTTTGTCTGTGCATGTATTCTTGTAATCAAAGTACAGGTCGCAATTATGGTCCGATCTCGACGAACCTTTACACATATATTTTCTTTGGGCCAAGGACGATCCCTACTGAATTTGGTTAAAATCGGTTCAGATTGAAATATAGCCCCCATATATATGTTAGCCCCGATTTTGCATGTAAGCGCTGTAAAAATGTTATTTTATATCCGATCAGTATGAAATTTCGCAAAAAGAGGTTTCTTATTATATGAATGAACACTGTTAAATTTGGAAGAAATCGGATCAGATTTAGCTATAGCCCCCATATATTCGTTACCCCCGATTTGACATGTAAGCGCTGTAAAAACTTTATTTTATATCCGATCAGTATGAAATTCCCCAGAAAGAGGTTTCTTATTATATGAATGAACATTGCAAAATTCGGAGAAAATCGGTTCAGATTTAGATATAGCCCCCATATATACGTTAACCCCGATTTGACATGTAAGCGCTGTAAAAATGTTATTTTATATCCGATCAGTGCGAAACTCGGTAAAAAGAGGTTTCTTTCAACATGAAGGAATACTGCCAAATTCGGAGAAAATCGGTTCAGATTTAGATATAGTCCCCATATATATGTTACCCCCGGTTTGACATGTAAGCGCTGTAGAGACAGGTCCCCACAAGATGTCATCTCTGGAGCCACAACGAACCCTCAAGCCCAAAATCTTCAAAATTCAACGATGCATTTTCGAGCTATGAGATTGTGTTGACCGCGCAAAACCAATATGAATCCAGTAAACCCAAAACTGTGAAAATCTAACAATCCGTTCTCGAGCTACAGTGTATTGGAAATTTAAATTGGAAACCAGTAAGGAAAGGCAGAAAGTCGGGCGGGGCCGACTATATAATACCCTACACCTCCCTAACAATGCGATAAGGGTCATTGCCATAATAATTTGGTCATATCGGGAGTAACGTATATTTTTGGGGCTATATCTAAATCTGAACCGATTTCTTCCAAATTTAACAGTGTTTATTCAAATAATAGGAAACCTCTTCCTGCCGAATTTCATACTGATCGTATATAAAATACAGTTTTTACAGCGCATACATGTCAAATCGGGGGTAACGTATATATGGGGGATATATCTAAATCTGAACCGATTTCTTCCAAATTTAACAGTGTTCATTCATATAATAAGAAACCTCTTTCTGCCAAATTTTGCACTGATCGGATATAAAATAAAATTTTTACAGCGCTTACAAGTCAAATCGGGGGTAACATATATATGGGGGCTATATCTGAATCTGAACCGATTGTCTCCGAATTTAGCAGTATTCCTTCATGTAATAAGAAACCTCTCTTTGCCGAATTTCGCACTGATCGGATATAAAATAACATTTTTACAGCGCTTATATGTCAAATCGGGGGTAATGTATATATGGGGGCTATATCTAAATCTGAACCGATTTCTTCCAAATTTAACAGAGTTCATTCATGTAATAAGAAACCTTTTCCTGCCGAATTTCATACTGATCGGGTATAAAATAAAGTTTTTACAGCGCTTACATGTCAAATCGGGGCTAACATATATATGGGGGATATATCTAAATCTGAACCGATTTTAACCAAATTCAATAGGGATCGTCCTTGGGCCAAAAATAAGATATGTGTAAAGTTTCGTCGAGATCGGACCATAATTGCGACCTGTACTTTGATTACAAGAATACATGCACAGACAGACAGACGGACAGACAGACAGACAGACGGACAGACAGACGGACAGACGGACATAGCTAAATCGACTCAGAAAGTGATTCTAAGTCGATCGGTATAATAAACGATGGGTCTATTTCTTCTCCTTTTGGGTGTTACAAACAAATGCACTAAGTTATAATACCCTGTACCACAGTGTGGTGTAGGGTATACAAATTGAATTGGAAAATTTATAAATTAAAATTAGCGCTGTTATTCCAAAAGCTTATGACATTCTGAACTGTAAAATATAACACGAAATCTAGGAAAAATGTCAACTAAAATTCGAAAGTCAGCTAATTATACCCTCACTTTAGTGTGACGAGGGTATATATCATTTGCTACGGAAAAAAGTGTAACACATCGAAGGAGTGACCTAAGACCCCAAGTATGTTCGGCGGAAATCCGTTTTTGGTCATTTTAAGTCGAATGAGCAATGTCCGTCTGTCTGTCTGTCTGTCTGCTGGCTGGTGCGCAGGATAACTCTCGAAAGGAGTAACCGATTGACTTAAAATTTCGTACGTGGTAATATTTTTTTCTATCTCCGGCTAAGTTCGAAGATGGGCCATATTGGTCCACTCCTTCTTGTACCTCCCCCACAAAGGGTTAACATGTTGTGAAAAATTTATTGTTTAATAACTGCTATTATACGTATTCGAATCTTCTGAAATTTCACTCATAGTATTAGGTTGTTAGTCGCTATCAACTCGAGGAAAATGGGCGAAATTGCCACCCCCGTTTTGGTATCTCCCACACAAATGCACCATTTTGCACTAAAGGTTAAAAGCTTATAACATTAATACCAGTGTATAAAAATACTTGCAATTTTGCACAGCGTAATGTTTTTATAGTACCTACAGTCCATTGAAAAATGGGCGTTATTGTCACGCCCCTTTTGTTACCTCTCCCACAAAGGCACCATTTTGCACCAAAAGTTAACAGTTTATAACATGAATATCAGTGTATACAATTACTTGAAATTTTGTACAGTGTAATGCTTTTATAATGCCTATAGTCCAGTGAAAAATGAGCGTTATCATCACGCCCCTTTTTGTACCTCCCACACGAAATGGCCAAATTATACCACAATTTAATATCTCAACGTTAATATACCAGTCCATATAAACGGTTACAATTCGGCACAGTGCAATGTATTTAAAGTATCTACTGTTCAGCGAAATATAGGTGTATTTCTTAAACCCCTTATGGTACCTCCCACAAAAATTGACAGAATAATTTGTGTAATATTCAATATTACATTACTCACAAAGTGATGGTATACCTTAGTCGGTTTACCCGACTGAAACTTTCTTACTTGTTTTTAAAAATGTTTTTAAATAAAATATTATTGGAAAACTTCTTAAACAATAACTTTGTGTGTGTGTAAACATATATTATATTTGTGAAAGTCAGTTCGCCATTAATTTTTAGTTCTAATATATTAATACATATGTATATGCGTTCAAACAACATTTCTTGATTTTCAAATAAAATGTATTTGTGCACAAATATATAATATTTAAAAATTTTGTTGCCAAATATATTTTCCTTCAATGATATGAAAAACATATGAAAATGGCGATTTCCCCCGTGTACTACTTCAATATTTGATAGAACTTTTTCGAACAGATCTTGAATTTGAGGCACATACTCAGTCTTTTTGGAACAACAGATTTCGAAAATATACAAGCGTGAAAATACGCATTCACAATTGGCACCTATACCAACAAAATTAAAAATTAAAAAATAAATATATGGAAAATCACACTGGACAACAACAAAAAACGGTTTTTGTCAAATCACAATAACAATGTTTGCACATGTTTATATCTTTATATATGTACTGGACAATAATGTATGTTTTGTAACAATTTGATAGGTTTGGAGTTTCGAATAGCATTCAAAGTGAGGCAAATATTGGCAGTTGAAATAAATATTATTTGTAATCTTGAGACTTTTACCTATATTTGCAAATTTTTTTTGATTGAGGGAATCGAGGGGAATAGCTACTAAAACTCCACGTAAACCTAACAAAGATTGACAAAATCATACAAAAATTATACAAATTAAACACACCTTTTTTTCTAAACAACACATTAATTTGTAAAGTATTATAGCTTTAAAATAATGTTAATACCATTCCCTTCAATCTCCATCATTCACAAATTTATTTTTGAACTCTTTTTATTTGTAATTTTTACTGTTAGCATTTCACCTTTTTTCGCCTTCTTTCAACTCAATATTTACTTCAATGAAAACTTGCAATTCTATTGTCATTATTGAAGAAGTACCGTTAGATATCACAAAAGCTTGTTTGGAACACAGTAGTTTGATGGGATTAGCGACTATTTACATTGTCATTACTGCAAAATACTGACATACATTGTTCTATTTTTGTCGTATGGGCGGAAGCACTGTGCATTGGTCAAAGAGGAGTGAAACCTGTGGAAATAATTTATAATTGCTCAAAGGAGCGCGGTCCGTTCGTACAACCTCATAAGTCAAGAACATATCATTCGATTTCCTAATTTGGACGGATTCGTATTGGCGCAAGGAAGGACACAGTGGTGAAAATTTTAGATTGGCCAAAGGGGCTTGGCACCGCCCGCCTATACAACCTCATAAATCGAAAACAGATCATTCGCTTGAAGAATTCTGTTGCAAAGATATTCCCTTATTTGAGGGTATATATCATTTGCTACGGACCAAAAGTGTAACACATCCAAGGAATGACTTAAGATCCTAAGTATGTTCGGCGGATATCCGTTTTAGGTCATTTTAAGTCGAATGAGCAATGTCCGTCCGTCCGTCTGTCTGCTGGCTGGTGCGCACGATAACTCTCGAAAGGAGTAACCGATGGACTTCAAATTTGGTATGTGGTAATATTTCGAAGATGGGCCATAATGGTCCACTCCTTCTAGAACCTCCTCCACAAAGGAGGTTCTAGAAGGAGTAGAATTTCGAATCTTCTGAAATTCCACACATATCATTAGTTTATTAGTCCCTTTAACCTCGAGAAAAATTAACGCTATTGCCACGCCCCTTTTTGTACCTCCCACACAAAGATACCATTTTGCAAAAAAGTTAAGAGCTTACAGCGTGAGTATCAATACACGAGCATACATATTGCACAGTGTAATACTTTTGAAGTACCTATAGCCCTGTGGGCGTTATCACTGCGCCCTATTTTGTACCTCCCACACAAAATGGCCAAATCATACCAAAATTTAGTATCTCATGACGTTAATACGAGTATGTACTCGTATACCAGTGCACTTAAACGCTTATAAATAAACACAGTGCAATGTATTTGAAGTATCTACTGTTTAGCAAAAAATAAGTATATTTCTTAAACCCCTTCTGGTACTTTCTTACTTGTTTTTATAATTTTAAATTCACAGTGGAGTTTCTACCTTGCTGGTGCTAACGCCGTTTTTGCTTGTTTTATTTCCTATCGAAAAGTTGCTGTAGAAAATGTAAAAATACAAGGTCGGTCCCACAACTAGCCAAAATGACATATAGATGGCGGTAGTAGTTAGAAAAAATTAATTTTGTGAAAAGTGGCAACCCTCTAAAACATACGTTTTATGTTTCAAGGTTCCACGTTATTAAGTTTTTTTAGCACTCAAAAGTAAACGATCGCAGTGAATTTGTAAACATGAACAAAATAGTCACCTATATCTAATACAATACTTTCATTTACAATGCCTCAGGCCAACCAATATTAAAACCGAGCTAGATTCTAAGTTGGGGGAGTCAGCTCTTTCGTTTATAACTATAAAATATTAAGTGGCAGAGTTTAAACGTAGCCGTTCCAGCTGCCAAAGACGAACGCCATATCTGTCTGAGGTATCCACACCAGAAATTGTTACAAAAATCCACAAAATAGAATTGGATGTACTTGTTTGGAAGGTTCGTGAGATAGCTGAAGTCATAGGCAGTTCAAATAATGCTATACATAACATATTGACGGAAAATTTTATGATGAGAAAGCTGTGCGCAAGGTGGGTGCCGCGTTTGCTCATAATCAAGACAATGCACCAGTTCGCACATCAACCACGCCAGAAATTGTTATAAAAATCCACAAAATAGTATGGGATGGCCGTCGTTTCAAGATTCGTGAGCTAGCTAAAGTCATAGGCATTTCTAAAAGTGCTATACATCGCATATTGACGGAAAATTTGATGATGAGAAAGCTGTGCGCAAGATGGGTGCCGCGTTTGCTCACAATCAATCACACATCATCTATTGCAATGGCCAAAATCGATAAATGAAAGTTCTAATTGCTTTAGCACGCACATTATTCGACAGATTTAGCTCCCTCGGATTATTTTTTGTTTCCAAACTTGATAAAATTGCTCGGCGGAAAAAGATTTGCCAGCAATGAAGAGGTGGAAGTTGCGGTTGATGGCTATTTACAGAAGCTAGACAGTTCTTAAGATAAACAGCGTTGGAAACTGTTTATTGAGCTAAAAGGATATTATGTTAAGGAATAAAAAAAAACATTCCCAAATTTTTTGTGTTTTCTTTGTTAGGTCGGCTAATTTTGGGACCGCCCTCGTGACATGGATTTTAATTTGAGGAAAAAATCTGGGCACGAATTTCTTCAGTAAAATCGTATGAGGAATATGTTTGTAGAACATTTCGATCCCGTATTTTTAATTTGTAGGCATCCTTTTTTGTACTTTTTATAATAGTTCATAATTGTTCCTACTATCTCCAAGTTTTAAAAATCAAATGGTGATATGAATAATAGGTTTACCTATTTTTTTTAATATGCATAAACATTATTTTTGTATTCCCTTAAAGCTCATCCTCATTAAATTCAAATCCACTGATAACGTCTTTTAAAGTCCTTTTAATACAAACTTATTTTAGATGTCTTACGGCGATTTGAATCGCACCCAAAGTAACATCCAATTTAAAAACAATTTCCGTTTCCGCTCCTTGCACATTTTCAAACTAATTTGAAAACCAAATCAAATGTTGTCGTCGTCTTCGACTTACCTTATTTTGTTGTTGAGTATATCCGTATAGGTATGAAATTAAATTGATTTGTTAGAGTTTTTGTTTTTGTATCTTTAATTAATAGTATTTGAGCGAAGTTTTGTTTAAATAAACATGAAACGAATGTTTTTTTTATTTTTCCTCTAATTTTTTGTTGTTTGTTTTTTAATGGGTCGCGCACTTTTACTAGTATCACACACACACATACACTTTCACTAGCAGCGGCGGCGGATGTGCCGATAATTTGTCAACCAACGAACGACCACAAAACCCGAACACAATACACACAGACAAACAATAACGGAAGCAGTCACCAAAGGACAGGAAACTAAAGGTTTGTTTGCCCTTTAAAGTATGCACTATTTTTGCCACGGTTAACGACGACGAAGACGACGATTCCTGTAGACGCGTCACTTCACTACTTTTCGCACACAGAGACACACACACACGCGTTGGATACACGGAGGACAGGTGGACTACAACGACGGCAAAGGTTCACAGGGAGTTCGGTTGATTGGTTGAAGTCTCGACTACTCCATTCGCAACGAAAACGAAACCGAAACAAAATTTCAATAATTTCCGCTCAAAAATGTCCGATTTGCTCCCTACAGGAGTGGAGGAAATAGCCGTCGACGTCTTTGTCGTTGTGGAATATTTTTTGTTGGTTTGTTTTTGCTTTTTGCTTGTCCTGTTCTGGCCCCGGCTTGACTTTGGCAATTGAACTGAAGAACACACTAGCAAATACCCGGAATACGGAGATTTTTGTGTCTGTCTATTGTCGGCGGTTTGTCTTTTCTGCCAGAATAGGTGGAGAAAATAAAAAAAGGACGTTGAGTTAAGGAAAGAAAGCTTGGCGAAGCAACAAGCTCCTGCAGTGGCTAACTTTTTCGTTTCGTTTCGTTCCGTTTGTTGCGGTAACGTGGTAATGTGTGGTACAACCGTAGACTCGTCGCCAGTGTCTGATGGGATATGACCACTTGGTGGCAGACAATATCAAGTTCCGATACTCGAACACTCGCACACTTACACTCCCACTCTTTCTCTCCCTCTCTCTCTCTGTCTGTCCCCTCAATAAGGATGTACTTTAAGGATATGTGTAGAATTGTTAGTTTTGTTTGGTGTTTGAGTGAAGGTGCGCTGCGCTCTACACTTTTTGTCGACCAGACCGTTAAAGGTTTAAATTTTGATTAAACATGTCCTGGCGTGCAAATGTCCTGCGACTATCGCCTGGTTTTGTTCGATTTGGCTGGATGTTCTTAAAGCTTCGCTGAACCACCACCGACAACAAAAACATTCCAGCACAATAGCTGTGCAAAAAGGGTGGGCGGCTGAGAACAGAGCTCTCGTCTGGTCTCGTCTTGAAAATGTCCTTCTCGTCAGGAAAGTTTTGTGCCAGACACCAGTGGAATTATTTCTAACCGGGGGTTGCGGGGTATAAAAATGCTGCTGTTGCTGTCTCTCGGGGGGTCTCTTAACCGCAAAGTATTGGGTAAGGTTTTTGTTGTTTCAGAAGGACGACGACGACGACAACAACACCAAGTACCAGTGTTTATCATATATATATGAACTAGGACTACAGCTCCTTCGTACTAACGACGTCGACGTCGGATCATCCATTTCGCTTTTAAGATGGCGTCGTTACGTTGCGGTTCGATAATAATTCACTCCTCCCACTGCGCTGACAACATATGTATGTACATACCAGGACAAACCTGCGAATCCTTCGTAACATCACAACGAGATTTGTATCTCTTGGTTCGTGAATCCACAAGGCACAACCACCACCAAAAAGGACTCTTCGTTTGCACATTAACAAAGGCTAACCAAAGCAAAGATGAGTATGTGTGTGTGAGCGTTGTTGTTGCTATTGCCATTAATCCTTGTAAGGATGCCCCTCGTCTGTGAATGTGTGTGTGTGTGTCAGTGTCACACTCTTGTTTGCTTTCACAGTCTGTGTTGTGGTTTGTTTTTCTGACGGTTTGATAAGCGTCTGCGCACAACATGAAATGGAATGTTGTGTGCCATTGTCTCATCACAGGTAGGCGGAGTTACGCACTTTTCCATGTCCGTCCGTCCGTGCGTCCATTCGTATAGCTATGTCCTTGTTGTTTAAGTGCTGGATGCTCTGTTGATAAAAAACTGTGTTTGATTTTACTTCAAATCTTAAATTTCTATCTTTAATACGAGCATACTCTTCAACGGCTTTCACACTTTAAAGTTTTTTTGTTAATGGCAGAACTAAGTGACCAACATTTGGAACGAATGTGTGTGTAACTTGTGACCGCCAGTGGCATGACCATTCCAAAAAAAGGAAGAAATACCGAACACAATGATTTTTGTCTCAATTGAAAAAGATTTTTAAATTAGAAAATTTAAAAACACAATTTAAATTTTTTTTCTTTAGTTAAAACGAAAGACTATTTTGCCAAAAACCGGATGTGTTGAAAATCGTTTCGTCAAAAGTACAATACATTCTCCCAGGATATTGTCTAGTTTTTACCCAGAGAAAAAAGCATTAAACAAAATATATATTTGAGAGTAAAGTTTAAATAAAATATTTTTGTGTGCAAATATGTTATATTAACATACCGTGAAAAATATTTATAGCCTACAGCAGGTCCAGGGTATTATGAGTTTGTGAATTTATTTGTAACGCCCAAAGAGAAAATAGATAATTCCATCTTTTATTATACCGATCGACTTGGAATCACTTCCTTGAGTCGATTTAACCATGTCAGTCCGTCCGTCCGCCTGTATCCTTGCAATCAAAGTGCAGGTCGTAATCATGTTTCGATGTGCACACAGAATACAGTTTGGTTGCCTGCGAACCGAATTATTTGCCAACCGAATTTTGGTAGTTCTGTCTACTATCATGCGATTTCATTAGGACAACCAACATTTTGGTTGTGGTATATTTCTGCTTCCATGTTGACATGACAACAATCATATTTGGTTGCTCCAACTACGAAAATGGTGGCTAAAATTATCTGCTGTATGTTGCCACAACCAACTGTTTTTAAAAATTGGTTGTTCTGACAATTTGTCAGTCTTATACTACCGACAATTAATTAAAAAAGTTTTCAATAATTTTTATTTTATTTACTGAACAAAAATACCGAACAATTCATAACAAAATTGAAAATCCCCTATTACAAATTCACAATGATGAGATGTGGAAATATTTGACACAAATGTTAGAACACGAAAAAACACAAAACTTTTATGCAAATATCGCTTAACCCTGTGCTTCCAATTTCATGATTGTTGCTTTTATTTTTATAACCTACACCACACTGTGGGACAGGGTACACTGAAAAAAAAGTAATAAAATTAATGACGACACATTCTTAAATTAAGTATGCGACCTCGGCATAAATTCAATCACAATTTTCATTAAACTAATGAAAATTTACATGTTTTTTACAAAATTTTCCTTAATCTAAAGTTTTTTGAATTTGAATTAATGACTATCTAATCATTAGTTTTGTGTACGCCCTTCTTTAAATGTACGCCTTTAAATTAAAGAACAAAATCATTATTTTTGTGACAATCCGCATTATTTTATGTAATATTTCAATACTTTTAAGGATTTTCTACATTAAAACTATGACGTAGACATGTCATAGTTTTAATGTCGAATCGGACTTCATTGACAGTATGAGATATTTGAGTAATAAATTTAAGGCTATGCTCCCCTTTAAAGAAAAGATGTCTTGGTAATAAATTTTATGATTAGTGCCATTATTTTTAAGAATACATACGAGAGAATTATGTTTTCTCTCTCTCTCTCTTTCGGAGAATTAAAGTTGTTTGTTAATGTGTGGATAAATAGTTGTTATGGAATGTTAGAAGAGCCCTCTGAGTATAGAGAATATTCTGTTGTTCGTTTTCTTTCAAATCAGTTACTTGGAAGCTATGGAGGGAAGTGGTTGTGTGTTTTGAGACGCGGATTGTAAAAAAATGAAATTGCGGTGAATATGTAAGTATACGTGCATGTTGCTTGGCACCATACCATAGCAACAACAAGAACTGAAACTCAAAATAACGGTAGTTGTGAATCACGAGGATTCGTGTACATGTGCGTATGTATGTGGTTATGCCGTCGGCGTCTCCATCGATCTCGGTTATAAGGGAGTGCATGCATCGTAGTTATTTTTGCTGTATGTTTTATATGGTGATGTATGTACATACATACATTTTTGAAGTGATCTTGTTAGAAAGTCCTGTGAAGAGATACATTAAAAAATGGACAATAAAAATGCGGGTAATAGGTTTTGTAATACTGGAAGAGGCAATAGGAAATTGTTTACATGAGTGAAATATAATACATAGTCCTGAAATAAAGAACTTATTGGTGATTACAAAATTAACAAAACACATTTCAATTGGAAATTATATATTTATTAAAAATAACGGCTAACAGCGCATAAATCAGAAATGTAAAATTATTTGTGGCAGTATAGAAATTTGTTATTAATAGTATGTTATACAACTATCTTTTTATTTTTTAGTAAAACAATTTTAGAATGGGTCTTTTATAAGTATTTCTGTCGTAGAAAAGTGACAAATTCTACCAAATATTTCAACGTAAGTATTATATATGAACGATTGAAATATTTCTCTTAGTTTTCAGCGTTTTCCTATCGTGATATGATGACATTTATTTGTATTTTCTTTAATCATTCTATTTGATTTCTTTTCAGAACAATTTTAATTTTATATCGCGAAATATTTGAAGATAAAAGATAAATGTAATTATTTGTTGTAAATTACAACAAATAATTCATAAATTCAAACATCCCCCTACACAGGGGAACGAAAATATGCTTGGAAACAAAATTTGTAAGTATTATGTATTTGTGAACAAATTTTATTTGAAAATCAAGAAACTTAGTTTGGAACGCATATATTAATAGATTACAACGAAATACATTTGCGAACTGACTTTCACAAATAAAATATGTAAAATCACACCAACAATGTTATTGTTTTCCGAATATATTTTATTTAAAAAAGAGTTAAAACTTTTGACTTTATCTAAGTTCAATTTAAATACACACACAAACGAAATACAAAGCAAACGAAAATACAATTTATTTTTTTCGATTTCGTGTAATACTCGTACTTTATAGTTAAACCTGCTGTTACATTAGACCAAATTGGTTCAATTTTTGCAACGTTTCCTTTATGAACGGTAATATATATTACCTTATAATTTGGTCTAAGGGATATTTTTGTTATTTTATAATAAGCCTTTTTTGCTTAAAAATAATTTGTAAATAAGCTGCTTTCTTATCGCGATGTTTTGAATAAAAATAAATATAAATTATTGGGTTAAAGATATATTTTGTATGAAAAATTTAATATGGACCAAATAGTATCTTAATCTAGGATTCGTACATATTTGCTAATCTAACGGCAGGGTTAAGAATGTCATAAGCAGCATTTGTTTCTGGTTTACAGAGCTAATTTTTAATTAATAAATATTCCATTTCGTGAATAATAGAATTTAAATATTTATATTCAGCTCATCGCAGGACTTCAAAGCTCTGTATGGTGTAAAATTGTTCGCGTTTAAGTTCTATTAACTCGTTTTTTTCAATGGTAAATGTAATTAAGCCACATTCAAAACAAACTTTTTAAATTAAATACGCCCGCTTTTAATAAAATGTTCTTACATTAACCCTAAAACCAAAAAAAAAAAAAATGTTCTTACATAAGATAAATATGCATTACCTACCTAAGAATGATCTTTAATAAGCAACATCATGGAATAGTATAATATTATGATGTTTTCTTTTCTAAAAAAAATATGGTGTCCTGTCAGAGAGCAGCATTTTAAACCCCATTCGCATTGCAGTATTTTCTCATAAGCGAGATCAAAAAATCGTTTTAGGGCGAAAGGCAGAAACAATTTACCATTTTGTGGCACAAAAGAAAATACCATTATTTTTATTTAAATTAATGTTTATGAAAAAAAGTGTAGATACAATTCAATTTTAAATGAAAACCCTTTTTTAATGTTTGTCGCAGTTATATGTATTTTTAAGAAGAAGTTGCATTTTAATTAAACTGAATAATAATCAAAAGTGCATAAAATTGTAGTAGCATATTAACAATATTTTAATAATAAATCATATGTTCTGCAAAACAATCCACGGTTTTTTAATATTTTAAATATTCACCGTACATAAAAAAAAACATTTTTGTAGTTTTGTTTGCTAACAAAACTTAAGGTTTTAAAATCTAAGTCAGTCAGTAAGTCGTTTGACTTTTTTGAGAAAATTATTTTTGATAAAATTATATGCCGCTAATCTGATGCCGAGTCCATCCCTAACTGAATTTATATGTAAAAATGTCGCTGACGTCACTTTCAAAACACACAGTCCAAATAATTAATAATATATTATATACAATTTTTTTTACAATTTTTAATAAAGCAATTTTTGAATGGATCTATTATGAGTATTTGTGTCGTAGAAGAGTGACCAATTGTACCAAATATTTCACTGTAAGTATTACATGTCAAAGATTTAAATATACCTCTTAATTTTCACATTTTGTTACTGTGATATGATAAAATTTATTTTTATACTTTTTCGTATATAAATCATTTCGTTTGATTTCTTTTTAGATTATTTTAATTTTAGATCGTGTAATGAACTTTATTTGGATATATGAAAAATTCAGTGGGGAATGAAATTTACAAATTGCAGCAAATAAGTGAGCATACAAACTATATGATATGTAAAACTAATTATATAACAATTATTTAATACAATTTCTATTTAAATTCCAGCCAAATTCCATGTTAAAAATTAATGTCAGTTCCAAGGAAAATTGTTCTTGGTCAACAAATGGAGAACGAATCCCACTATAGATTTTCAAATCGATACTTACCAATAATAACAATATTACGATAGTGTGTTGGCCGGTTTGTCTTTATACAACTAAAATATTGTTTTAAATTGTAAAATGTTCAATGTTATCCGTAATACGTATTATAAATTTTTTGTATATTCCAATATAAAATATAATAAATCCAATCTTTAGAAAGAGAAAACGTTGTGTTTTGAATTTATAAGTTAACACTATAACTTGCACGAAGCATATTTTATATGAATATTAAATGATTTCAAAGAAAATAACACATTAATGAGAGTAACTATATAATAATACAATGTAACGAATTTTCCATACATATTTTAAAAAACTATATTTAAATCCATTTATGGCTTAAATTACTACCAGTATATTCTTATATCAAGGACAGACATTTTAAATTTTATTACGATAATGTTTTAAATTATATGATATTTTACTACAAATAAGCACGCGGCAAACTTAAATTTACGGCAAAATGTGCATAGTTTAAGACCAAACATAATTATTTTTATTACCCAAAATTCTTAATTCTATGAAATGCATCCTCAAACCAAGTACTATTCACGTCTTTAAATTAACTATAAAACCTTCTTATTTTTATAGCGATTGTCTTTGGCTCGAAATCATTGCCGAAATCTTAAACTTTACGACAAATTCTTTGATTTTCAGTACGCTTTTTTTAGTGTATTATGACTTTGTGCAGTTGTTTGTAACACCCAAAAGGAGAAGAGATAGACCCATTGTTTATTATACCGATCGACTTGTAATCACTTTCTGAGCCGATTTAGCTACGACCGTCTGCCTGTCCGTCTGTCTGTCTGTAGATGTATTCTTGTAATCAAAGTACAGGTCGCAATTATGGTCCGATCTCAACGAAACTCGGCACATATCATTCTTTAGGCCCAAGGACGATCCCTATACATATAGCTCCCATGTATATGTACCTCCGATTTGGCATATACATATGCACTGTATTAGCAACATTTTTGAACCGATTTGTACATAAATTGACAGAGAGTAGTCCCGTGATACACTTAGAGACAATACAAAATTTGGCGGAAATCGGTGCAGATTTAGATATAGCCCCCATATATATGTTACCCCCGATTTGAAATTCAAGCGCTGTAGAAAATGTATTTTATATCGGATCACAGCGAAATTCGGCAGAAAGAGATTTCTTATTACATGAAGGAATATTGCCAAATTCGGAGAAAATCGGTTCAGATTTAGATATAGACCCCCCCCCCCATATATGTTAGCCCCGATTTGACATCTAAGCGCTGTAGAGACTGTATTTTATATCCGATCAGTACGCATTTCGACAGAAAGAGGTTTCTATTTTACATGAATGAGTATTCAGGGAAAATCGATTCAGATTTATATATAACCTCTACATATATGTTCCACCTGATTTGGTTACAAAGCGCTATATAAGTTGTACTTTACTTCCGATCATTACAAAATTCTCCAGAAAGACGTTTCTCAATTTAGGAACGAATATTGCTTAATTTAGCGATTATCGGTTCAGAATAGGTATGTATATTCACATATATATGGGCATTTCCGCCAAATGGTCAACCAGGGCCGAAAAATAAAATGTTGGTAATCATCGTATTTTATTGTGAATAATTATAAAAAATGAATACAAAATGTCTTAATTTTTAAAATATAATGGTTTCATAGCATATCTTAGTTGTTTTCATGAGAAAATTTGCCTAAAAATTAAAAAATTGTATTTTTTCCATTTTAAGCTACTTTTACAGACATTTTTATATTTAATTATTTTACAAATAAAAACATATGTTATACTTGAAATCTTTCTTCCAAATTTCTCTATTACAACCAATTAAGAAGAGAAAAATGCAAGGAGACCAAAAAAAGTTCGATTAACGATTAATTTAACGGTTAAAATAGATGGAAAAATCGTACGTTCGCGACCGGCACCTAAGCCAATTAGAAAAAAAACCAATAGAGATAATTTATTGTGTAAATACCCGATAGAAAGCGACATTAATCCTCTTTTAAAATAAATTAATAGCTTTAGAATATTCCGTTCCTTTTCGCAGATTTTTGCATGTAACTAGATTCAGCCAAAGTTGACTTCTATTTCGCGTACGTTCGTGACCACATGTTTATTGCTATTATTACGAAAACTAAAACTCGATGAAAGCCATCTTTTGCACCTAACATAGAGCTACCAATATGCTATCAAATGACCAAAAAAATGGGGGGGAAATTTTTGTTTTCTATATTTTTTGTACATCAAAAGCGTACGAACGTACGTTCGCGACCTGCGGAAATGCCCATATGTTCTTACCCATTTACCAATTATTCCAAATTAGTATCGCAATGACCCTTATCGCATTGTTAGGGGGTGTAGGGTATTATATAGTCGGCCCCGCCTGACTTTCTGCCTTTCCTTACTGGTTTATTTATGTAAAACATTTTGCACAACATATTCTGCATTCCACACATTATTATCCACACGAGATTATTTTTGACTACATATACCGTTCTTGAACAAAATGTTGAAGATGTATTTATGCCGAGTAATTATACCCTCCACAATAGGACGGGGGTATATTCATTTTGTCACTCCGTTTGTAACACCACTAAATATTGATCTGAGACCCTATAAAATATGTATATATATTATTAAACGTCTTAAAATTCTAAGACGATTTAGCCATGTTCGTCTGTCCGTCCGTCCACGCTACAATCTATAGTACTTAAGTTAGGTGGCTGAAATTGTGTACATATACTTCTTATATATGCAGGTATGTTGGGATTGAAAATGGGCAATATCGGTCCATTTTTGGATATAGCCCTTATATGGGGTGATCTAAGTAGAGATACTTTTTTCAATAGCCTTTTTTACAGATCACGTGTGAGTCGTGTCATGCTGTCATGTTATTTTTGCTAAGTATTGTTTAGCATTTCATCATGGAAAGACTTGAACAACGTTTATAAGTTATTCAGTTTTTTTATCAAAATAATCGTTCGCCAATTGCAATAAGTCCATTTTTTTTAAATCCAAAAAAACACTTTCCAGTCGACCCACGACCTTGACACCCATGACAATATTTTAGCTCTCGTTAAGAGCTATATTTTTGCCATTGACCGATTCCCGATCCAACGTACCGGAATCATCGGTCCATATTTCTTCAAAAATGATGGCGGTGAGAACGTAACCGTCAATGGCGACCGTTATCGTGCCATGATAACCGACTATTTGATGCCTGAAATTGAAGCTCGTGATCTCGGCGACATTTGGTTTCAACAAGACGGCGCCACTTCCCACACATCGCATCAATCAATGGATTTATTGAGATAACACTTTGGTGAGCAGATAATTTCACATTTTGGGCCGGTCGATAGGCCACCAAGATCGTGCGATATCATACCGTTAGACTTTTTCCTGTGGGATATGTAAAGACTAAAGTTTATGCGGACAAACCCGCTTCGATTCAGGCCTTGGAGCAAAACATCACGCGTGTCATTCGCCAGTTACCAGTCGAAATGCTCGAACGAGTCTCAACGGATGGACCATCTGAGACGTAGCCGCGGCCAACATTTGATAGACATAATCTTCAAAAAAGAAATGCCAAAGAATGTTCTTTCAACTGATAATAAACATCCCCCATTCAATTTTAACTTTCTGTGTTTTTTTCTTTACAAAAGTAGGGAATCTCAAAATGTATTACGCTATATTTATATGCACTGGTATTTAAGTTAAAAGCGGTTGAGTTTTTGTACACAGTGGACCCGTTTTGTGTGGTAGGTACCAAGGTGGTAGATATGTCTGGAATTACAGAAGATTCCGATATGTAGTACAGAAGTTATCAGATAATCAATATTTCTCTAAATTGTAACCCTTTGTGTGGTAGGTACTAGAAGAAGCAGACCACAATGGCGCATCTTCGAACTTATCCTGAGATAGAAAAAATATTATCACGTACCAAATATGAAGTAAATGTGTTACTTATTTCGAGAGTTATCGTGCGCACCACCCAGACAGACGGACGGACATTGCTCAAATGACATAAAAAGTCATAAACATATTTCCGCCGAAGTTGTAAAGTAAACGCCGAGATAAATTTACTATTTATGTATTTTATATTAAAAATTATTCACAAGTTTTAAAAAAAAGTTATTTAAGATTTAAACAAGACAAATTATATCAGTCAAACGCAACCTCAATTCAATCAGTATTCATTTTGTTGAAATTATTTGAATTTCATATGAAAAATTTTGATTTCAATTTCATTTGATATTCGAAAATTCTATTTGAAATTCAAAATAAATCGCCTGAAATTTAAAATTCGTTTATGGAAAAGCTACATATATCAACGAAATTTTGTACCCATAAAATGTATCAAAATTTCATTTTTCTATACAATTTTCTTGGCTGCTTTAAAAAATTTCGTTAAAATTTTATTATTTATTATTTTAAATTTTTCTAGAAAATTTCGATCAAAATTGCATTTTCTAGACAATTTCATTAACATTTCATTCTTCAGGGTGGTCCGTCGGGAATGTATACTTTGTTTGTTTCCATTGTAATCCTGGCTGTATGCGATGTGGCACCGTCTTGTTGATACCACATCTTAATCAAGCCCAAAGCATGCAGTTCTGGCGTTAAAAAGATTTCAAACATATCACGATATCGCTCCCCATTGGCAGTTTTAATTTTCATAGATGTAAGGTCCAATGATTCCTCCTGACCAAATTGCACACCAGACTGTCACTTTTAATGGATGCAAAGGTGACTGATGAATAATTTGAGGGTTTTCCATTGCCCAGAACCGACTATTCTGTTTATTCGTCAGTCATTATGATTTTTTTCATGAAAATCGGGGTTGTCATGTTTTAACGATTAAAACACTTTGGTTTTTCGAATATTTTTCCACTGCCAAATATGATCTGTCAAGACTAATGTTTACCAAAATGGCGGTAAAACAAAGTAAACCGCCGGCGGACACCCTGTATATCATTTCTACAAAATTTCGTTGAAATTGCATTTTTCTTAAACGTATTTTAAATTTCAGGCGATTTATTTTTAATTAAAATTCCAATTAAAATTCAAAGATTTTCGTTAGAAAACAATAAAATTTAACAAAATTTACTTGAAAAATTACATTTTAATGGAATTTGTTTAAATAAAATTTGAATTCTAAGAAGTTTTGTAGATTTCATCAAAAAAAAAATTAAGAAATGCAAGTTCAACGAATTTTCTAGAAAAATGCAACTCAACAAAATTTTCTAAAAAATTTTCTCAAAAAAGAATTTGGCTAGAAAATGCATTTTGTTCGAAATTTTGTCGGAAAATGCAATTTCGGCGAAATTTTCTAGAGCACTAGAGTTTTTAAAAAATTTTGTGAAAATTGTATTTTTTAGAAAATTTTGATGAGTTGCATTTTTCCAGAAAATTCTTTGAACTTGTATTTCTTAAATTGTTTTTATTGAAATCTTAAAATTGCAATTTTATTTAAAAAATTCCATCAAAAATTAATTTTTCAAGAAAATTTTGATAAATTGTATTGTTTTGAAATGAAAAAGTTTGAATTTTAGTTGGATTCAATTTCATTTGATATTGGAAAATTATATTTGAAATTAAAAATAAATCGCCTGAAATTTAAAATATGTTTAAGAAAAGTGCAATTTTAACGAAATTTTGTAGAAAAAATAAATTTCAACGAAATTTGATACAAAATTTAAAAAAATTTAGTTTCCTAGAAAGCAAGCAAGAATTTGTGAAAGCAAGCAAGAATTTTTTTAGAAAAATGAAATTCAACTGCAATTTCAACGATTTATTGCGACAAATGCAATTCAACAATTTTTTTTTAAAAAACTGCAATGGCGACACAATTTTCTTGGATAGTGGAAATTGCATTACTCTAGAAACTTTCGTCGAATAGCATTTTTGTACAAACAATTTTCTTGCCAGTTTTGCAATTGAAATTTTTAAAATTTTGTCGAAATTGTATTTTCTTTATAAAATTACGTTTTGTACAAAATTCAGCTCGAAACTACATTTTTTTAGAAAATTTTGTAGAAATTGCGTTTTTCTAGACAATTTAATCAAAATTAAAATTTTCTAGGAAATTTTGTTGGATATTTCTACAAAATTGGGTTAAACTTAATTTTTCCAGAAAAATAGTAATACAAAAGTAAGATTTTGTTTTTTTAAATTTCAGTTTTCTAGAAAATTTCGTTCTCATAGTATTTTTTAAAAAATGTCACAACTCAACGTAATTTTCTAAAAAAATTAAATTTCAACAAAATTTTCTAAAAAGTCTAGTTTTACAGCAAATATCGTTGTAATTGCATTTTTCTACAAAATTTCGAGCAAAATTGCATTTTCTAAATAATTTTATTAAAATTAAATTGTTCTTGAAAATTTTTGAAATAGATTTTTTAGAAAATGTCTGAGTTACTTTTGTTTAGAAAATTCGTTGAACGTGCAAAATTTTCTAGAAAAATTAAATTTCGAAGAAATGCTTTAGAATTTCTAAAGTTTTTATTTTTCTATAAATACATATATATTTTTGACAATTCAATTTTCAAAAATGCTATTTCGACAAAATTTCATAGAAAAATATAATTTCGAATAAATTTTAAAGAAAAATTTAATTTTGACGAAATTTTCTAAAAATTAAATTGTTGTTAACATTTTCTGCAAAAGAGATTTTTATTAAATTTTTAATGAAAATGACGAAATATTCGAAAAAAAAATATTGATAAAGATTTTTATAAAAATTAATTTTGTTGAATTGTTTTATAAAAATGCAATTTCGACTAACTTTACAATAAACATACAGTTTTTTATGAATTTTTTTTCTAGAAAAATTTAATTTTGTACATTTTGAAGGAATTTTCAATAAAATTAAATTTCGGCATAATTTTCTTAAAAGCGCAATTCGAAGAAATTAACTATAAAAATGTAATTTTCAAAAAAATTAAATTTTAACGAAATTGCCAGAGCTTCTCAACCATTCCAACTACCCGCAATCATAATTAAAAATTTTACAAATTTTTTTTTGGAAATTTCTTAAAAACTGTTATTTCTTCCAAATAAAATTTTTCTAAACTATTTCTTCGAAACTGCAAAATTTTATCAATGTTGAATTCTATTGAAAATTCTTTCAACTGATTTTTTTTAAGAAAATATTGCAATAATTGATATTTTCTTTTAAATTTCATAATGATTTTATGTCTATAGTAAACTTTGTCGAAATTTCATTAGAAAAATTAAACAAAATTGCTTTTTTTATAAAAAAAATCTTCATCAACATTTAATTTATTTTAAATTTTGTCTTTTAATTGACAATTTATTAAAAATCGATGTTTTGTAGAAAATGTTGTTAACATTTATATTTTTAGAAAATTTTGTTAATGCTGTCTAAAAAATGTTTCCAAATTAAAATATTCTAGAAAATTTCCTCAATGTTACAATTTAGTCACAAATGCATTTTCATTGAAAATTTTGTTTCGTGCAGAAAATTTTGCAAAACTGTATGTTTCTAGAAAATTTCTTCGAAATTGTAATTTTAGTAAATTTTAAATTTCTTCAAAATTTTTAAATTTTTAAAAATTCGTTGAAATTGTTTTTTTTAGAAAATTTTGTTAAAATTGCATTTTCCCTTAAAATTTCTTTGAATTTGCATTTTTAAGAAATATTACAGTTAACGACCTTTAATCAGGACAGAGGCCGATATTATAGCTATTCAACAATGCGTTTACCCACCTACTATAATTGATTTGAAATTTCTTAAAACGTAAATTTTAAAAATGTTTGAATCTTACATATGGGTCAGAATTTTTAATATTAACCTATGTTGCCAAGTGGTAAAATAAAATTTTTGTAAAAATTTCACTTTCAAAAAAAATTTGTTGCCTCTTTATAAAAAAAAGATTCCAAACTAAGTAAATTTCGTCGAAATAAAAATTTGGGCGAAAATGCATTTTTATTGAAAATTTAGTTTTTTTTTTTGTAGAAATGTTTGCAAATTTATATTTTTCTAGAAAATTTAATATAATTGATTACACAGTGCGACAGTCCAAAAACCAAAAACCTCGATACTATTTTTCTTGTAGGTCTTGGCAAGTAGAACAAAGTTTGTTCTACGAAATTTGCCGGACACCCCAAAAATCCGGATTTACGGGTAAAAAAACAATTTTCTTGCCTTTTTTGACATGAACGCCTATAACTTTGTTAATAATTAACCGATTTTAAGACAATTTTCGAAATTTAATTTTTCTTCAAAATTTCTTCGAAATGGGTCAGAATATTTAATGTCGACCTGTGTAGTTTATTTTTGGCTAAAATGTTTATAAGCAATTTAAAAAAAATAAATTTTAAAAAATTGTTTACGAAAGTTTTTTTTGAAAAACCTTTATAGAAAAAATTGCTCCCCCTCCTCTCAAAACACTGCCCAGTAGTAAGAATTAAAAAAGGGGAAATATTTCGACCGTTTCTTAACCAAACAACCGATTGCGACCAAACTTAGATGAAGAGGTGTTAGATAAGTTAAGATTTATATTTGGGCCCATATATGCACCGTATCAACACGCCTGGATGGCACAAAATTTCGTTGAAGTTGCCTTTAGACTTTTTCTTGTGGGATTTTCCTAAGGCGCATGTCTATGCGAATAAGCCATTTTTCCAGGGATCACGTTCCCGCGAAATCCCGGGTAAAATTCACATTTTTCAATCCCACAATCCCGGGAAATCTGTGCTGGGTTCCCGGAATTTTTTGCTTATACATAAATATACTTTTCCTTCGTATGTTGACAAAACATCAGTTTTTATTCTAACATTTTCAATGAAAAGGGCAGAAATGAGTTATTTTTAATATTTGATTTTATAATAAAGCTGAAAAAACTTAGTTCAAAATCGATTTGAGTTATTTTATTGTGTGTTGCTGCGTTTCAAATATATACTCGTAGACCATTGAAGTTCAAACATTTTTTTGTGAAAATTGCGTTAAAAGTCAACAAAACCGTGCAATGTTTTTGAAATTGAAACCAAAGCAACATAAATAGGTTAAAATGGCAGTCTGCAATATTTTTGAATGCTGAAGTTTTGCACTAATGCAATTACACAATGGGTCGTCGACTGTTAATAAGAGAAAAGTTAAATTAAAAACAAAAAAATAATCGGTCCATCCTAATATACATAAACTGCAGAAGCGTTTCACATATAATCATAATAATATTAATTAGATTGATAATTTTGATCGTAGAACTCTACAAACTTGCAACCGGACTTGTACCGGTCTTATTTATTTTCCGATTTTGCCGAAATTTCGTAAAAGTTATTTTTTTGAACCAAGAAAATATGTTCATATGTTTCGGGAAAATCGGTTCATAGATAGATGTAGCTCCCACACATATTTTCTTTATTTAAAGTAAAAAAGCACATATTTAACCGTTGGATTTACCACTAAGTCACCTCTCTTCTCTATGTCGTATCGTAGTGACCCCACGTGATCCAACAAAGTTGTATTCCATTTACTGCGGATAATTTTTTTGAAAAACACAAAAAAAACTGTATTTTTACTTTGAAATATCTCTTCATTTAAAGACGTTAAAAATACGTTCTACACACAAAATTTTAAATGAATATAACCTTATTATATGTTACAAGTCCGGTCGCATTTCACCAACAAACGAGAATTCTACAAGCATTTTAGTATATACATTTTATCATCGCAA
The DNA here is from genome assembly GCA_963930755.1 of Eudasyphora cyanicolor. Lineage (NCBI taxonomy): Eukaryota > Metazoa > Arthropoda > Insecta > Diptera > Muscidae > Eudasyphora > Eudasyphora cyanicolor. The sequence continues at coordinate 270,194,718 of OZ005735.1, forward strand.
TTTGATTTGCATTTATTAGTAAACAGTATGGAAAGGCTAAAGTCGGGCGGTGCCGACAATATAATACCCTACACCACTCTCGTAATATTGAATAACTCTGATATATAAATTTTGTAATTCATGTATAAATTGTTTACATAAATTTACTTTTGGGACATTTTATACTTAAATAATACCCTGTACCACAGTGTCGTGTAGGGTATAAAAACGATTGGATCTAAAGAGCCAAATCGGATGAAACATATATGTTTGTATGAAATTGCGACCTGTAGTCGACGAACAACTTTACATGGACAGACGGACGGACGGACATCGTTAAATCGACTCAGCTAGTTATTCTGAGTCGATCGGTATACTTTAAGGTGGGTCTAGCTGTGTTATTTTCAGGTGTTACAAACATCTGCCGTGACACAAACTTATAATACCCTGTACCACAGTGTGGTGTAGGGTATAAAAAAGACAAAATTTGAAAGGCCATAACTCGAAATCGCCCAGAGATATTTTCATAAAATTTGAATTTATTTTCCTTAAATGTTATCTATATATATATGTAAAAGAGAATGTGTGTTTGTTGGTTTCTTGGTTTATTTGTTTGTATCGTATAGACGCCTAAACGGCTGGACCGACCTTTTTGAAATTTTCACAGAATGTACATGTGTAGGGGTGGTGAAAATAGGGTACTTGAATTTTCGATATATCAAGTGGGCGTGGCCCCGCCCATACAAACCAAATTTTGAAATTGAGATATCTTGCACAATGTATCTGGTGGCAGTTTAGGTTATTTGTCCAAGAATGGACGGGATCGAAAAATGGGCGAGTTCGCACCAATGGGCTTGGCCCCGCCTATATAGGTAAAATTTTTAAATTTGTTAGCGAGATTGCTGTAATTTTGTGTATATTTATCTGGTGACAGGCTACGTGATTGGTAAAAAATTGCAGGGATTGGACCAATGGTAGTGACCCCGCCCACATGAGCCATGTTTTGAAATTGATATATCTTGAGAAATTTGTTAGAGAGATTGCTGAGTTTTTATACTCTACACCACACTGTGGTACAGGGTATTATAAGTTTGTTTCACGGCAGATGTTTGTAACACCTGAAAATAACACAGCTAGACCCACCTTAAAGTATACCGATCGACTCAGAATCACTAGCTGAGTCGATTTAACGATGTCCGTCCGTCTGTCCATGTAAAGTTGTTCGTCGACTACAGGTCGCAATTTCACTTCGATCGTTCTGAAATTTTGCAGTTTAGAGTATTTCGCGGCTGTAAGATCGCTATTGAATTTGGTTGAAATCGGTTCAGATTTAGATATAGCTCCCATATATATCTTTCGTCCGATTTGTCCCTTTAGTCCTATAGAAGCTGTATTTTGCATCCAATCGTTTTGAAATTTAGAATGGTAGAGTTTCTTGATCCATGAACCAACATCGCCGAATTTGAAGAAAATCGGTTAAGATTTAGCTATAGCTCCCATATATATGTTTCGTCCGATTTTGCTCTTTAGTCCTGAAGAAGCTGTATTTTACATCCAATCATTTTGAAATTTAGAATGGTAGAGTTTCTTGATCCATGAACCAACACTACCGAATTTGAAGAAAATCGGTTAAGATTTAGCTATAGCTCCCATATATATGTTTCGTCCGATTTGGCCCTTTAGTTATATAGAAGCTGTATTTTACATCCAATCATTTTGAAATTTAGAATGGTAGAGTTTCTTGATCCATGAACCAACACTACCGCATTTGAAGAAAATCGGTTAAGATTTAGCTATAGCTCCCATATATATGTTTCGTCCGATTTGGCCCTTTAGTTATATAGAAGCTGTATTTTACATCCAATCATTTTGAAATTTAGAATGGTAGAGTTTCTTGATCCATGAACCAACACTACCGAATTTGAAGAAAATCGGTTAAGATTTAGCTATAGCTCCCATATATATGTTTCGTCCGATTTGGCCCTTTAGTTATATAGAAGCTGTATTTTACATCCAATCATTTTGAAATTTAGAATGGTAGAGTTTCTTGATCCATGAACCAACATTGCCGAATTTGAAGAAAATCGGTTAAGATTTAGCTATACCATATATATGTTTCGTCCGATTTGGCCCTTTAGTTATATAGAAGCTGTATTTTACATCCAATCGTTTTGAAATTTAGAATGGTAGAGTTTATTGATCCATGAACCAACACTACCGAATTTGAAGAAAATCGGTTAAGATTTAGCTATAGCTCCCATATATATGTTTCGTCCGATTTGCTCTTTAGTCCTGAAGAAGCTGTATTTTACATCCAATCATTTTGAAATTTAGAATGGTAGAGTTTCTTCATCCATGAACCAACACTACCGAATTTGAAGAAAATCGGTTAAGATTTAGCTATAGCTCCCATATATATGTTTCGTCCGATTTGGCCCTTTAGTTATATAGAAGCTGTATTTTACATCCAATCATTTTGAAATTTAGAATGGTAGAGTTTCTTGATCCATGAACCAACATTGCCGAATTTGAAGAAAATCGGTTAAGATTTAGCTATACCATATATATGTTTCGTCCGATTTGGCCCTTTAGTTATATAGAAGCTGTATTTTACATCCAATCGTTTTGAAATTTAGAATGGTAGAGTTTATTGATCCGTGAACCAACACTACCGAATTTGAAGAAAATCGGTTAAGATTTAGCTATAGCTCCCATATACATGTTTCGTCTGATTTGGCCCTTTAGTTCTATAGAATCTATATTTTACATCCAATCGTTTTGAAATTTAGAATGGTAGAGTTTCTGGAACCATGAACCAACATTGCCGAATTTGAAGAAAATCGGTAATGATTTAGCTATAGCTCCCATATATATGTTTCATCCTATTTGGCTCTTTAGATCCAATCGTTTTTATACCCTACACCACACTGTGGTACAGGGTATTATTTAAGTATAAAATGTCCCAAAAGTAAATTTATGTAAACAATTTATACATGAATTACAAAATTTATATATCAGAGTTATTCAATATTACGAGAGTGATGTAAGGTATTTTATAGTCGGCACCGCCCGACTTTAGCCTTTCCTTACTGGTTTGTATGTATATGTATTTGGCGGCAGTCTATGTTATTAGTCCAAAAATGGACGGGATCAGAAATCTGAAATCTGGGGCAACGAAGTGCTGTAATTTTGTACATATGTATCTGGTGGCAGCCTACGTGATTAGTCCAAAAATGGACGGGATCGGAACAATGGGCGTGGCACCGCCCATATAAACCAAATTATAAAAATTATATTTCTTGCGCAATTTGTTAGCGAGAGTGCTGTAATTTTGTGCATATGTATCTGGTGGTAGTCTACGTGATTGGTCCAAAAATGCGCGGAATCGGACGAATGGGCGTGGCCCCGCCCATATAAGCAACATTTAGAATTTGATATATCTTGCATAATTTGTTAGCGAGAGTGATGAATTTTGTGCATATGTATCTGATGGTAGTCTACGTGATTGGTCCAAAAATGGCGGGAACGGACCAAAGGGCGTGGCCCCGCCCATATAAGCCAACTATTGAAATTGAGATATCTTGCACAATTTGTTAGAGAGAGTTCTGTAATTTTATGCATATGTAACTGGTGATAGTATACGTGATTGGTCTTAAAATTAGCGAAATGGGCCCCGTCCATGTAAGCCACATTTTGAAATTTAGATTAGGGATGTAACGAAAGTGACTTTAGAGAAAGCGAATGCGAAAGCGAATAGTAAAATATGCATTTTTGCGAAAGCGAATGCGAAAAATAGTTTGACCCTTTAGTACCAACAAATTTAGGGAACTGAATTGATACTTTTCCAGGATATTCAAGAATGTTTTCCATATTTTTACTTCCTGTTACTACAAGGACAAACATATTTTTTCAACTGTTTTGAAGAGAAGTGGCAGAGGTTTTCATTGGTATTAATATCTTCAAATTGTGTGAAGGGAATGAGGAGTTTAAACACTTTTAACAAATGGAAGCGAATACTGAAATATATTTTTGCGAAAGCGAATAATCCAAAGCTGGTTTTTGCGAATGCGAATGTTAAAATGAGGCGAAAAATTCGCGTTCGCATATGCGAATGCGAATATTCGTTACATCCCTGAGTCTTTTATAAAAAAAATAATTTCGGCAACTTTAATTGCTCATAACTCTTAAATTTTTTTTTTAATTTTTCCTTGAACTACTTATAAGATATTTTTAGGAAAATAATACATACACAAGATTTCGAAGCAATCGAAAATAGTGATGTCAAAAATCGTCCCGTTTGTCATGGAATGACTCATATGTACTGTTACTCTAAATCTGGAATAATCTCCGGTAAGAAACACAATTTATATGGGTAGTTTTTCTTTAGTGTCTTTAGGTTTTAATCTAATTTTAATGCTATAAAGCCTAAGAATTTGAAAATATCGTTCCTTAAAGCATTTTCCGTAAAATTTTCATAAAAAATAAAAATTTCAGCTAAACATTTTTTTTCGCTAATTTTTTATTCTTAATTTTTTTTGTGAAAATTGGTCCAATGATGTATATTCTTAGTTACATAGCGTGATCCATTCGAGGTTCCCTACTTTAAAAAAAAAAAAACACAGAAAATTCAAATTGAATGGGGAATGTTTATTATCATTTGAAAGAACATTCTTTGGCATTTATTTTTTGAAGATTATGTCTATCAAATGTTGGCCGCGGCTACGTCTCAGTTGGTCCATCCGTAGAGTCCCATTTCCGATGACTCGTTCGAGCATTTCGACTGGTAACTGGCGAATGAAACGCGTGATGTTTTGCTCCAAGGCCTGAATCGAAGCTGGTTTGTCCGCATAAACTTTAGTCTTTACATATCCCCACAGGAAAAAGTCTAACGGTATGATATCGCACGATCTTGGTGGCCTATCGACCGGCCCAAAATGTGAAATTATCTGCTCACCAAAGTGTTCTCTCAATAAATCCATTGATTGATGCGATGTGTGGGAAGTGGCGCCGTCTTGTTGAAACCAAATGTCGCCGAGATCACGAGCTTCAATTTCAGGCATCAAATAGTCGGTTATCATGGCACGATAACGGTCGCCAATGACGGTTACGTTCTCACCGGCATCATTTTTGAAGAAATATGGACCGATGACTCCGGTACGTCGGAACGGGAATCGGTCAATGGCAAAAAGATAGCTCTTAACGAGAGCTAAAATATTGCTCATGGGTGTCAAGGTCGTGGGTCAACTGGGAAGTGTTTTTTTTATTTAAAAAAATGGACTTAGCGCAACTGGAGGACGATTATTTTGATAATAACACTGAATAATTTGTAAACGTTGTTCAGGTGTAAGTCTTTCCATGATGAAATGCCAAACAATACTTAACAAAAATGACGTGACAGCATGACAGATAAGTTTACATATTTTATATTTGTATTTATACCGATAAATTTATTTTTGTTTGTTTGCAGATGCTGCCTGTGCCTTTTTTTGAAGTAACGTGAATTTATTGTGATTGTAACTAGGATATGAATTTATTTATTTTTTAAGTAGTTTCTTCAATGTTCGTGTATGTATTAATAGGCGTATTTTCGTTACACCATAAGTGCTTAATTTGTATGGGGAGCTAAGCACTTTTAAGCACTATTAGTTCCCGATGAAGTTTGGTGCTTGTGTTCATGTCTTAATCGAGTATGATGTTGCCAGATTGGGCACCCTATATTTAGCAATATGGCATCCCATTTTGGGAGAGATTTTATCAATTATTGTGAATTAGCGGGAAGAAGAAGAACAAAAATGGGAAATTATTTTAATATTTGCAAAAAAATGTGTAAACAATTGAACATAGAATAGTAAATATATGTTTTATAAATACTTTTCACGAATTTTTTGTCTGTTTCGCATTGTTTTTTCTTCGCAACTCATGACACCATTGCTACCAGATAGAGAAAATCCGCCACTTATTGCTTACGTGCCAGTTAGTGGACGTCAGTTGTTTTCGTTGCAAAGTGCTAAACTAAAAGTGCTAGCTTGTAACGAAAACATGCCTAATATAAATCGTATTTTTTTATTAAATAAACAAATGACACATTTAAATGCATATTTGTTAGACTTTAAATTACAAAATCATCAGGATTGCCTTACAAGTGCAAATCGGATTGTAATCGACGTGCATTACATTCTAATTTTCCTGCATTTATTGACGTGCCATCAGGCTCGCTTAGAACTTCACTTAAAACGTAAGTGCAATTGAAATGGCACTCACTGATATCTCTCCTTACATTTTAAGCCAGAGCGCACCGATTAAGCAGCCTATGACGCTCGTGTGTAAAGGTGGGTACTATGTTTTTTCTTCACGAAAAAATTTCGCATAATGTTATTTCGAGTTGAAAAATGGAACGCTTTTTTACTAAAGTCGCTTTGAAGTTTGGAAGTGTGTGTGTCAATTTTATATGTATGTATGTGTAGATATGCATGTGCATTTTTTCTTTTTGCTAATATTCTTGAAACCAAACAAAAGTTAACATTCTAATCAATAAACAATTACTTGGAATAATGCCGACGTAGAAAATAGTTAATTTAAATTTCAGAAAGGAAATATTGTTGGAGATCATTGTGCTAATTATTTATTTTGTGTTGTTGCGGTGGCCGGGGTAGTACAATGTTATAAATAACAAAATAATTTCCTACTGTTGTACGAATATAAATAAAAAAAAAGAGTTTTTATTATTATATTTAAGGATTTACATTATATATGTTGACATATGTATATAAATTATACTTCCATCCATAAACGGAATATCTTCTTCCAACTTCCATGGCTGGCAAGAACTAACTACTCTTATCTATGTTCTTTACAACCATTTCCAAATCGAGATCACAGGCACTGTCCAATTCCATTGTGCTACTGCTTTGGTAGCGTTAGCTGTCCATAATGTTTCTCCAGGCTTTTGCACACAATTGTTCTAAACATAAATGTACATATCTAATTACAAGACAAATTCCTCATGATTACATTTAGTTACATACATGTCCTTCCAGTGTTTTGCACATTTTGTTTGCTTTGGTACTGCAATCCAATTGGAATTTCGCTCTTCTGGTTCATTCCATAAACATAATTATTTTTCCTATCACATCTTTGCATTATTTTTCTTTATTTCGGAAGATAATTTAATTTATTATTCTTTATTAGGAAATTTTATTTCTAATATTTACAACAGTCGAGTTTCTTGCGGACAAAAATAAATATAAACAAATGGCAGTGTGACGGGGCGGCATTAAATTTGTTGCGGCGTTCAATTTGTAACGGCGTTAAATTTGTGGTGGCGCAAAATGTTACTTTTTCGCGTTGAAATAAACATGGTACCACAAACGAAAAAATTTCGCAGGTTTTTTCGCGACTTTGTTTTTATATGGGATTTCAACGCGAAAAATGAACATAGTACCACGCTTAAATGTAAGCAGCACTAAAAGCGATAGAATCATCACTGATTGCTACTAAATATTGCTTAGTGCCCATTTACATGGTACTTTTTTTTAAGTAACTTATCAGCGATTAAATAATGGGTATTTTTACCGCTGGGTTGACACTTGCTTGGAAAAATTGCCTCGTGTGTAGCACGACTATGCAAACCATTTTTGCCAGTGGTTATCCATCCATAGTACGTTGTTTCAAAGTAGTTTCCCCAAATCAAAAATCAACCACTAGGTGTGAATCGCTCTATAGATTTTTGCCTTTTGGCAACGCTAACATTTGTTGTCATTCAGTTGATTTGTAATTATTGCCGTTTCAAGAATAGGCACTTTAAAAATCATTCACAAATTCCTTAATTGTGCAAAAACAAAGATAAAACGTTGTTTAAATTAGTGTTTATAGTGTTCTGTGTTTGTTGCAAGTGACAAAAAATTATGCACTAACTCTAATGTTGCAAAAGGTACATCGCTTTATTTGCAAATAGTTGGGTTTCCTATTTTGCGAATTAGGATTTTGGTTCGGTTGACAGATTTGAGCTTGACCACTTCTATAACTTTGGAGGAATATTTTGATTTTGACAGCAAACAATTGTTTCACATCTTGTCATTTGTAAAGTAAATATCATATGTGTTGGTATATTGTGATATTTACCCCAAAAACAATTATGGCATATAAAGCGTTTTAATGGATCTTTCAAACAACAACAACATTATCTTACAAAGCATACATGGGTGCAAACTTTTACATAAATTCTTTGATACTCCCTTACCTTGTTTTGAATCAAAAATAAATAAAAAAGTATGTCTATATTAAAACCAGTAAGGAAAGGCAGAAAGTCGGGCGGGGCCGACTATATAATACCCTACACCTCCCTAACAATGCGATAATGGTCATTGCGATAATAATTTGGAATATTTGGTAAGTAGGCGGGAACATATTATCTAATTCTGAGCCGATAATCGCTAAATTAAGCAATATTCGTTCCTAAATTGAGAAACATTTTCCGAAAATATTAATGACCGGAAGTAAAGTACAACTTCTATAGCGCTTTGATACCAAATCAGGAGGAACATATATATATGGAGGTTATATATAAATCTGAACGGATTTTCCTTGAATACTCATTCATGTAAAAATAAACTTCTTTCTGTCAAATTTCGTACTGACCGGATATAAAATACAGTATCTACAGCCCTTACATGTCAAATCGGGGGTAACATATATATGGGGCTATATCTAAATCTGAACCGATTTTCTCTGAATTTGGAAGTATCCCTTCATATAATAAGAAACCTCTTTGTGTAGATTTTTTACTGATCGGATATAAAATACAGATTGTACAGCGCTTACATGTTAAATCGGGGGTAACATATATATGGGGGCTATATCTAAATCTGAACCGATTTCCCTCAAATTTGGCAGTGTTAATTCATGTAATGAGAAACCTCTTCTGACAATTTTTTTACTGATCGGATTTAAAATACAGTTCTACAGCGCTTACATGTCAAATCAGGTGTAACATATACATATATGGGGGCTATATCTAAATCTGAACCGATTTCCCTCAAATTTGGCAGTGTTAATTCACGTAATGAGAAACCTCTTTCTGCCATTTTTTTTACTGATCGGATATAAAATACAGTTTCTACAGCGCTTACATGTCAAATCGGGGGTAACATATATATGTGGGCTATATCTAAATCTCAACCGATTTTCTCCGAATTTGGCAGTATTCCTTCGTGTAATAAGAAACCTCTTTCTGCCGAATTTCACACTGATCGGTTATAAAATAAATTTTTTACGGCGCTTACGTGTGAAATCGGGGGTAACGTATATTTGGGGGCTATATCTAAATCTGAACCGATTTCTTCCAAATTTAACAGTGTTCATCCATATAATAAGAGACTTCTTTCTGCTGAATTTCATACTGATCGGATATAAAATAAAGTTTTTACAGCGCTTACATGTCAAATCGGGACTAACATATATATGGGGGCTATATCCAAATCTGAACCGATTTTAACCAAATTAAATAGGGATCGTCCTGGGGCAAAAAAAAGATATGTGTAAAGTTTCGTCAATATCGGGCCATAATTGCGACCTGTACTTTGATTACAAGAATACATCTACAGACGGACAGACAGACGGACATAGCTAAATCCACTCAGAAAGTGATTACAAGTCGATCGGTATAATAAACAATGGATCTATCTCTTCTCCTTTTGGGTGTTACAAACAAATGCACAAAGTCATAATATCCTGTACCACAGTGTGGTGTAGGGTATAAAATGAGTAAACATGTGGGAATTAGAGCCATGGGTCACTCGGAATCTAACAACAGCGTAATAGTGATAATGGTATTTAACTGAGAAGACATTTAAAGGAATTATGTCAATCTCTTGCTCGGGAAAATCAAAAAAATCAACTTTTAATCCATAAAGTGGCTCCGCGACGAAGTCTATTGGAACACAAGATACAAGAAAAAAACCATTATACCCTCCGAAAACTGATTAAGATTCAAAATCTTGGACGTACCACAAAGAAAAGTCCCCTAGTGCTCAGTAGTCGGAGCTAGTCTTGTAAACAGAATGTACTTGATTCGATGCACAGCAGGGGGATTTGGGACCTTTGTATGGGCGCCATATCAAAACGTGAGTTCAAGTCGAACGTTCAAGTGAAGGTTTCTGAGTACAAATGTTCTTATGCAATCTTCAGGACGATCAGATGAAATGTGTGGTCTCTATGGCATTAGAAAGTCGAATCGAAAAGATGCTACATATATGGGCTATATCAAAAAGTAGACCGATATTACCCATTTTCAATGCAAACATACCTGCAGCTGTAAGACGTATCTGTACCAAGTTTCCGTCCTCTAGTTGCATTCATTTATTGCAGATGGTATCGTTATGGCAAAAGACGAACGAAAGGACAAATGGAAATTGCAAAACTGTCTTAAAATTTCACGAGGATTAATAAAATGGGGATTCTGGTCAATTTTTTGAGTGACAAAATGAATATCCCTCCATGGTGAAGGGCCTCAAGTCAAAGGGGAATGTAAAAATTGGGGAATAGTACCTTTACGGTGTAAAGGGGGGGGGGGGGTAACGTTTATAAACCTTCTTTTGCATTTTTTTAAAGAAAATTTGAGGTGAATCGGAGCAAAACTACAGCAGTCTAAGCATCCGCGCATCATATACGGGGTTTTCCAATTAGACTGATATGATTTCTTTGAAAAAAAAAACACACTTATTGTTAAGGAAATTCAAAAGATTTTTATTTAATGTGAAGTACAATCGATACAAACTAGTTCTAAATAGAAACCAATTTTCGAACACTTCTTCCACAAATCAAGTCGTAGGCCATGAATGGCACGTTCAATATTGACTTGTAACGCTTGAAGAGGGTTTGGTTTATTTCTGGTTTCGAAGACCAATGACTTCAAAGAACACCAAAAGAAATAGTCTGATGGTGTTAAATCACAACTTCTTAGAGACCATTCAATATCACAACTTCTTGAAATAATCGATTCTCCAAACTTTTCTCGCAACATTTCAATTGTTTCATTTGCTGTGTTGCACGAAGCCACAATCGGTCAATGGCAAAAAGATAGCTCTTAACGAGAGCTAAAATATTGCTCATTGGTGTAGAGGTCGTAGGTCGACTGGAAAGTGTTTTTTTTTTTTGGATTTTAAAAAGAATGGACTTAGTGCACGAAAAGTTGCAATTGGAGATCGATTATTTTGATAATAAAACTGAATAATTTGTAATCGTTGTTCTTGCGTATATCTCCCATGATGAAATTGTAAACACTACTGAATAAAATGAAAAACAAATGGCAGATCATGACATATTACAAATGGCCGAAACGTCACTTCAAAATCATATCATCCCTATTGTAAACAGCACAAAAACTTTAAAGCGTTTTTCCCACAACGCATGTTTTCAAAGACGGTGCCCCTCATAACCCAAGAACTACTGTACCGATCCTTTTGAAATTTTTAACACTATTTCTTTACATAATTTACGAGGAAACGCACTCGAGTTTATTTAATTTCCTATTTTTTTATTTAACAATAACCAATTAGTCGAGTTTTTTTTCGCAAAAATCGAATTGTTTACTTCAGTGTTTCCATAAATTTAAATTTCGAAAAAAAAAACTCGGCAGCGTTACCTAGCTATAACGATTATCTAAGAAAATAAAATATTTTTTTTTAATTTCTGATGATCCGGTATCGAGTTATGAGGGGCACCGCAATTCAACATTTTTCGAGACGCTTCCGTATAAATGCTGTCGTTTTTTAATATCTTTTTATGAAAATTGTACACAATAAACTTTGAAAGTTGTACTTTAATGTACCAAAAATCATAAAAATTTGCCCTTTTGCACGAAATAACGTTACCCCCTTTACATAAGTGGATAATAGTGGCAATAATCTCAAATGTCAATACTTTAAATTAGCAGAAACAAAAGATTAACTTCTGGACAGTGCGAGATAGACGGAAAATACCCTAGTGTAATTGCGGCAGCCATATTGTGCCGGAATGATATCTATAATAGAAGTATAAGTAGTTATAAGGTTAATCACGTCAACTTCTCCACACCAAAATCATAGTATTAGATTATTTCATGTCATTTGAAAACCATCATGACTACGTAGGATTTTGTTGCGCCCGGTAAAATTCACTTCTACAACATATTGGTTCAATTGATTTGACTTACATTTTTCTTGAGCAATAAATAAATCCGTTTAAAATAGACTTCCTTTTAGATAATCATCACCTGCTGTCTTCCACAGTCCATGGTGGACTTTAGCCTCGTTCATTTTTGTCTTCCTTTCGGTTCTATTTTGTGCATTCTGCTTCGCTGGCAGTGCTTCAAGCGGTCAGTCCAGTCAGTTTGATGACCCGCTCCAATATGTTATGCGTAATGTTATACCCAAAGTGGTTGGCATATTAGCGTAGGGAAGGACTTGATGTTATGCATAATAAGATAAAAATCGAGGATGTCAAGTCGTGTTTCTTAAAATAGGCGCTATTGTATTTAAATGAGCTAACACCAAAAATTTAATTTATTATTTTGTAGTGAGAAACTTCCAAAACAAACATAAGATTGATAAACTCAAGCAAAGAAAATTAAATACATAAATCGTATTTGGACATAACCCATAGAAGAAATTGTTTAAGCCCACACTGGGACAATTTGTTCGTTTAGGCATTGTGATAACTCGAAAGTTGCCTTCAATGATCACTTACAGGCTAAATTGTCTATTCTATGATGCATTACACCAAATATAGTAAATTAGTAATAACATAACTGTATTTATGTTTTTATTTGGAATATTGTTTTAGATAAACCGACATACGAATTCCCCCACTTTTAGTCCCAAAAAAATATTAGCTCAAATGACTTATAATGACCCATATCGAATGTCCACCAAACATACTTGGGGTCTAGGTCATATTAGCAAATGATAACCTCCTCTGCAATGAAAGGGGTTAAAAAGTGATCCAATTTGTATGGGCTTTACGACACTATTTATAGTCCATAGACATTATCTTCCTGGTCGTTATAACATGTCACCCATTCTACCGTCAAATTCTGTCCAAGTTGCTTAAAATCGTCCTCTGCAGATATGGTCCAACATTTTCGTCGCCGAAACCCCAAGCTACCCACTTTAAGGGCCTGTAGCTTGTATAGTTAAGAGACTTAAAACAGTTATACCAATTTGTTGACGGTTTTTTTGAGACTCCCCTACATTACACCGTTGATGTCTCTGAGATTCAAGTCTTCATTGATTTGTATCTTGCATACTTGTAAATACATATCTTTAGTCAAAATTCGAAGCTCCAGATGCAACCGCCTACGAGGATGTACCTATTTTGTCGGCTAACCTGCCAATATTATCATTCAGCGACTGACTGAATTATTGAATGTCGGTTATATAGACCAATATATTCATATTAAGTGCAATATGCATTATTTCGAGGGCACAATGATGTGCCCTACATTAGAACAAGGAAGAACGGAAATAAATTCGGCAGTGCCGAATCTTATGGCGATTTCGTTTCTGGAAAAAATGTTGCCATTCGACGTGAAGTCTAACTAACTTTAACTCAAATTTTCAAAATGTTTTAGAAAACTGCAGTTTTAGGGAAATGGCAATGAAAAATCTGCACTTTTTCCAGGAATCGAAATCACCATTATCGCCCATTTGCTGGCTTTCACATCTGCAAGAATTTTGGGAATAACTCCTGCAGGTGTTAGCAGCATGCTGCTAATACAAAAGAAACTGAAGTCCGAAATTAACGTGATTTACGAGAAAAAGGGCAATTGGCAAATCCGAATCCACAAAATTTGTGTGGAGGTAATAACCAGAACGGGGGCGTATATTTTATAAACGGAAAAATCGTTGTAGTGGAAATGAAGCAAATCATGTAGCGATGTTTCAAATGATCCGGAATTAATAACATATCCTAAATGATCCGGAATCATCGAAAAATCATCTTGAGTGCTGAGGGCCATTTTCACCTCGGAGGCTCCATTGGGGCTCGGATACCCCAAAAAACTATTGTTGAAAAGCTTTCCATTTCCAACGATTGGCTTTTGTTTCCATCCTTGGTCTGGGGGTTCGTCTATTCTCAACAGGACGACGATACCTTCCACACAACCAACTATACCCTCGGTCTATTGCATGACCTGAATTCTCGAATATCAGATCTATTGCATGATCTGATTTCTCGAATATCGCGCGATCACAATTGGCCACTCAGATCTTGTGATTCAACACCTTTAGACTTTTTTGTTTGTGGCTCCATTATAGATAAGGTCTATACCAATGGCCCCTAATCGTCTCAAGACCTCAAAGATGGAATTCGTGAGGTTATCGAGGACATCAATCAGCCATACATTCCACTAAAGAGCTAGTTGCTCTTTATTTGGCAGAAACATGTTTATACTCGTATATGATTTAAATGGGCCATATCTATCCGTATTTCAATACATATATCGCCCACATAAGTGTCCCAACCGATTTAACATCTTTATGCCATAAACTTCAACCGGTTAGAATGAAATTTCACAGTAAACAGTAGTAATTGACCTCATTGGTCAACATTTTTATTTAGCCCCCATAAAAATGTCCCACCCGATTTGACTTATTGACGCATTAGACAGACAAATGCCAACCTATTTCTCAGTTGGTTTGAAATGGTGTAGATAATATGTGAAATGCCAACAATATGCCATTTTTATATCTCTTTTGACGTCCAATAAGAAGCGTGTCGATTGCTGCTTTAAATTATACACATATATGTATGTATTAAATCAAATATAATATTGTGATAGCATTTAAGGGTATGTGTATGATAGATAGATCCACTTAAGTGATTTGTGCTGTCAATATCTATTTTATGGCGTTTTGTTATTGGACACATTATCTTTTAGGTGATGTTATGGTCTAAAAAAAGTTCAATGTAAAAACTAATTAAATATTATGTTGTTTTTTTTTAGAATTTTTGTTAGCTAAATTCTTTCTTATTATATGTTATTTGTACAGTCTAATCTTTACTGCGTGTCAAATTTGATACCCATCATGAGATTTGTAACCGTTTTTGAAGAATTTTCTACGATTTTTGTTAGCAAAGCAATTGTACACATGCCTTGATTGTTTTGAAGAATACAGTCACCGGCTTAGCATGAAAAATGTATATGTAATGCCTAGAACAAATAAAATAAATCATATTATACTGTTCCAATTTAAAATCCAAGTCTGATAAACTAAATCTATTTAATATTTCTTAAGATAAAATATATTTGTCCATCTTCATAAGCATGGACTTATTACTACTTATATTTATATAAACTGAATTATAATTTAATAACGTTTAAAATTATCTACCTTGAATTATTAACATAAAATAAGTCGATTATAAGTTCTCTTCAATTGTTTCTATTGTGAATTGTAAAACTATTAATTATCGGAAAGATACAAAAGAAAATGTAAAAGATGAATTTTCTTCCGAGGTTTGCGAAGGCAACCTCTATTACCTTTCCCACAACCCGCTTTTGGTAAGCATCTCTGCTCATAAAATAAAAATCTACGAAATCACACTAATACTGATCTTGTTCTTTCATAATTGCCTGTCTTCAACTTCTCTATTTAATTTCAATTACAATACATTGCGAATAATTTCTCATATATTGAGAAATTATGTATGTAATTTGAAATTTATTTATCTCTATTAAAGATCTAGAGTTACTCTCAGTGTCATCCACGACGAAAGAGAAAATACAGTCCACATTACCAAACATCACTGCTGACATCCCAATCCCCAACGCTTGATTCAGCAGCGTTTCATTATTATTTCAATATTCAAGTTTTCCTTTGCAGAACACATGTGACAATTCTCTTATCTTTAAGTGGGCCATCAAATAGAATATATGTCATAAATGTGAGTTCATTTACTACCAATGTTTGAAAATACTTGAAATCGGACAATTGACAATTGTTATCAATATTAAAATACTTCTTTCCTCTAAAGTATTCGTTTAAACCCAAAAATTATTATAAATGTATTACTTATGTAACGGAATGAGTTTTGGGATTCCATTTCCTCATATAATTTGTAGAAATTGAAACCAATTCCCATCACATATGTATGTGTATATGCACATCATGAAGTACTTTAGGTTCAGTGCTCCTATTTCAGAATGAGATAAGACATTTGCAAAAAAACCGATTCCGTGAAAAACAAAGATCAATGAACAATTCTGAAGAACATTTTTCAAAAAGTAGACATTTTGCTCACCTAATTTGATCTCAAAATCTTGCTTGCGATGAGAAGCCCGATTTTTATTACTTATGCAAAATACAAATAAATTACCTTTAAATTTTTTAATTATTCAATAAAATACATATAAAAACACAAAGAACATTTAACATTTTCGTAAAATAATTGCAGTAATGTAATGAAAAACAATGATAAATGTGCGTAGCAATACCATAGGGTCCATAAGAAATGTTCCGAATATAAAAAATAATCAGTAAAAAAAGTTTTATCCACGGAATTTAGTAGCTGAAGAAATATCTCTTCTATTAGGTCAAAAGATCCGAAAGAATGTACAAAGAATGATGACGATGGAATACGACGTTTATGTTCACAATGGCATAGAAGTCTTTTATTTCACAAATTAAGATAATTGTTCGAAATGGTACGAACCAAGCTCTCATATACGACTGCGGGAGCTGCCGTCCTTAACATTGAATAGTTTCCGAACAAAGAACACCTAAGACAAAAAATTTCATTATTAATTCGATGGTTTAAAATGGACGTAACAATATTTGTGGTTTTCACAAATAACCACTTATGTCAAAAAGTCTAAATGTTTAGATGTCTAATGTAATCCTTATGGGAATAGCAGATTTAAATTCAACATCAAATCATTCAAATGTTAAAAAAGCGCTAATCAAATAGAAAATTACACTCTATATATTATGGAAGAATTGTTGCATTTATACAAAAAAAAACTCGAAAACTTCGAACTCGACTGAAGTGGTTATTTGTGAAAATCGCAGAGATGAATATTTACCTGGACAGAACATGTAATAATAATGACCAAGATTTGACACAAGGAAAATGTTTGTATATAAGAATTATTGTCAATAACTAAGGCATAATCACGAGCTTCGCGATTTCTACTATGATATTGATAGGCCAACATATCATTGATGTTTCTTTCCACTGTGCCAATGGTAGTCTAAAAATTAATTAGAAACAGATTCCATTAAA
The DNA here is from genome assembly GCA_963930755.1 of Eudasyphora cyanicolor. Classification (NCBI taxonomy): domain Eukaryota; kingdom Metazoa; phylum Arthropoda; class Insecta; order Diptera; family Muscidae; genus Eudasyphora; species Eudasyphora cyanicolor. Next base: position 270,211,956 of record OZ005735.1, read on the forward strand.
TCGCAATTTTTGCAATATATTTTAAGCTCTTACGGTGAAGTTTTCCATATTTAGCTGCAATGCTTCAATTTCCTTGGCATATTTATCCCAGGCATCATATTTCACCACGGTTATGTAGATGTTAACCAATTTTCCGGCAAATCTGGAGAATTGATTATCGATACAAACTGAGTAGTAGCCACCGGGAGACACCTGGTCGGTGTAATCAGCTGTAGCCTGCCATTGATAGGGTTTTACAATGGTTCCAGCTGGATTGCGTACGGCAAAGCCAGCCATACCGTCACCTCCACGTACAACCTTTGTAAGACAAAATAAAAACAATAAAAAAACTGATCTTTGGTCTCCTCTATCAATCACTTCCTACTTACACTGAATGAAACATAGAAGGTGGCTCCTGGTTGCACATACTGATGGTAGCAGTCTTCTTTTCCGGCATCAATGTGGACCTGTTGCGTGGGACGGACGGATATAGAAACGTTTGTAAAGAGAATGCAGAATACCATTCACTTTTTCATTCGCACTCATTAACTTACTTTGTAGTCCATTGCCACCGCGGGTAGATTTTCATACCATGGTTTGGGCACTTCTTGCGAAACAACCTGGGTGGACGCAATATTGGGCAAAACAATGAAAATAACGGTGAAGAGCGAACCTATTTGCCACGTCGCCGAGGAATGCATTTTGTTTGGATTAATGATAAATAAAAATAACAACAACAACTGGAGCAACAACCGATTTTTGACAGATGCTTTCACTGTGCTGTCGATTTGAACAGTGTTGCCAATCTGTCGGCATAAAAACGTCAATCGTCTACGGTGCAACCATATAAAAATCCGTACAGTGTGACTAGAGAGTATTGGTATACGCAATTAGTGTTGCCGGTATTTTCCACAAAAATGGTAGAGGGTCAAACTTAAAGCTATGCAGACACGGTTGTCAGATCTTATAGTGTTTTCGTGAAATGTATTTATAAAACATAAATATACTATTCTATGCAGTGTTACCGTTGTGCGACTAAAGGGACAGTTTTGCCCTTTTTTTCAGCCGTGATACTTTTACGCCCCTTTTCTTTTGGGATACTAAATGTGCCACTTTTCACTTTTTTTGGTGCCACTTTTATACACTTCTGCCACTTTTGTAAAAAATTATATTTTTGCACTATTTAAACAGCATTTTACGTACTAATGTACGTAAGTAACGTATGAAGACAATAAATTGCCAAAAAGTAATGATAAATAAAAAAATATATGTAAAATATATGATATTTCATATATTTACTTAGATAGTATACATCACAAAAAAGTTTTGTGTAGCTTTTTTTAAATTTGTTTTAGAGTAAAACACAGGTACTATTATCGAAATATATTGCATAACCCGATCACGTCCATTCCGATATATGGACATATCACAGATGCCGTTCGGAAATTCGTAGTTAAAAGCAGAAACTGTGCGAATAATTTATTTTTCAATTTATAAAATTATATATATCAGGTCCACATGAAAATCGCAGCAATAAAAATAATTTAGCGCTTTGGATTTCAATGTAATGTCATGTACACATATAGTTTTTTTTTATAAATTTCTTTACAAATTTGTAGAAAATGTGTACAAGTTTTGATTTTATTGTATTTTGCCTTATATAAGAACCTTAAAAAGCATGCCACTTTATTTTATGAACGTGTGCCCCGTTTTTCGGAAAAATCCCCTTTTTGTGCCCCTTTCTGAAATTTTCCAACGGTAACACTGATTCTATGTTCGATTGTCTACACTATTTTTCGAAATATTAAAACAAATTTTCATTTTTTTCCCGCTAATTCACAGTAATAGATAACAATCTTCCCAGAAATGAGATGCCATACTGCGAATTATAGGATGTCGGATCTGGCAACACCATACTCGATTAAGACCAGAAGACAAGCTCCAAACTCTATTGCGAACTAATTAAAATCGCTTATTCCAGATTCAAACTCGGTAATTTTTTCCAAGCAAGTGTCAAAGTTTGTTGGAGAGAGAGGCAGAGAGCACTTTCAGCCTGCCTCTCTCACCCACAAACTTTGAAACTTGCTTGGACAAAATTGCCGAGAGTCATTCTGGACTTAGGTCCCCATACAAATAATGTAGCTATGGTGTAACGAAAACATGCATAATGTTATCAACTCTATCAAAGTGATGTCAATGTACTGATAATGAGAGATTGTTAGCAATAGGGGAATTGTCAGTTCAGACGACTGCAAGAAAATCTTATAAAGCTATGTATACATGATTGTATACATTCATTCACACGTTATCAAACGTGTGAATGAGCAGATTGTTAGGCAAAGGAGAATTGACATTTCAGACGATGGGAAGAAAACCTTACAATTGTAGATAACGACACGTAGCCACTATCGGTCAATGGCAAAAAGATAGCTCTTAACGAGAGCTAAAATATTGCTCATAAGTGTCAAGGTCGTAGGCCGACTGGAAAGTGTTTTTTGGATTTAAAAAAATGGACTTAGCGCACGAAATGTTGCAATTGGAGAACGATTATTTTGATAATAAAACTGAATAATTTGTAAACGTTGTTCTTGCGTATATCTCTCCATGATGAAATTGTAAACACTACTGAATTGGAAACCCCGTTATAAAGACTAGCTATCCCCAGCAGAAGTTGTCCTGCCCTTTCAGTTTGGGATGTATTTTTGCAATTCAATTATATTTCAATCAAAACTACATACATCCCGACTTTCAGAAAAAAATCATCAAAAAATGTATATTGAACATAAGTCCACTTCAGCGCCATCTACCGGTTAGAATCATACATACGAACTATTATCAAGGCTTACATTTTAAATTTCAGTTAAATCGCTCTGGAAATGGGAATTTTATTATATCTTGACCACTCCGCCATTTATCACGGTGAAAATATTTCTGAAATTCAGATGACCCTAAACTAAACCTCTTATTCAATTTTTAGCCTATTCACTCTTATGGGTCCGGAGATCATGTGTAACAAACAAACGTACAAAGGATTTTATATATAAAGATAAAATATTTGTTTAACAAATTCAAAATTTAGATAAAGGGCCTTATTTATAATAGTGCTAAAACGTCCCTCAAACCTTCATTAATTTTTTATGAATAAGTCCCTATGTTTCTGAAAAATAAATTAATAGAAACAAGTAAAAGCGTTAAGTTCGGTCCTGCCGAATATTATATACCCTCCACCATGGATCGCACGTGAATGGTTACGGGTACTAATAAACTCATTATACCAAATTTCAGCCCAATTCGTTGAAATTTGAGGTTTTTGTGGCGTTTAGAAGCTATACTAGTCCGACCGACGAATCTAAAATTCTATATAAAAAAGTACAAGTACATTAAATATTATTTTTAAGGTCAATCAAGGCTCCGTTTGGAGTTTCTCATCGTCATTCGTAATAGTCTGAGCCTCTAGTATCAACAAAATTAAGGACCTTAATTGATACTCTTCAAGGATTAAGATTTTTTTCTATATTCTGACCTCCTGGCACAACAAAAAGATACGTGAAGCGATTAAGAAGACAACACTTTTAACAAATTGTATTTTTTAGAAAAAAAAAATTTGAAAACTAAAACTTTATTTAAATCAATAGGGGTAATTTTTAAAATGTGTGTTTTTGCATTCATTTCGAATCTGCAGTTTTTTATATGTTCGACTTGTTTTCAATAAAAATAGTTTTATGTGGGGTATGTTGGGGATTTTCTTGTGATTATTTGGGAATACCAGCAATTTTTTTCAATCCCAACTTACCTGCAGATATATAAAGTATATATACCAAATTTCAGCCACCTAGCCCAAGTATTATAGATTGTAGCGTGATTACAACAGACGGACGGACGGTCAGACGGACATGACTAAATCGTCTTAGAACTTTACGACTATTAATAATATATATATGGTGATCCATTTCGAGGTTCCCTACTTTTTTAAAGAAAAAAACAGAAAATTCAAATTGAATGGGAAATGTTTATTATCATTTGAAAGAACATTCTTTGGCATTTATTTTTTGAAGATTATGTCTATCAAATGTTGGCCGCGGCTACGTCTCAGATGGTCCATCCGTTGAGTCCAAATGACTCGTTCGAGCATTTCGACTGGTAACTGGCGAATGACACCCGTGATGTTTTGCTCCAAGGCCTGAATCGAATCAGGTTTGTCCGCATAAACTTTAGACTTTACATATCCCCACAGGAAAAAGTGTAACGGTGTGATATCACACGATCTTGGTGGCCAATCGACCGGCCCAAAACGTGAAATTATCTGCTCACCGAAGTGTTCTCTCAATAAATCCATTGAGTGATGCGATGTGTGGGAAGTGCTGCCGTCTTGTCGAAACCAATTGTCGGCGAGATCACGATCTTCAATTTCAGGCATCAAATAGTCTGTTATCATGGCACAATAACGGTCGCCATTGACGGTTACGTTCTCACCGGCATCATTTTTGAAGAAATATGGACCGATGATTCCGGTACGTCGGATCGGGAATCGGTCAATTGCAAAATGAAAACTCTTAAGGAGAGCTAAAATATTGCTCATGGGTGTCAAGGTCGTGGGTCGACTGGAAAGTGTTTTGTTTGGATTAAGAAAAAAATGGACTTAGCGCAATTGGCGAACGATTATTTTGATAATAAAACTGAATAATTTGTAAACGTTGTCTTTCCATTATGAAATGCCAAACAATACTTAACAAAAAAACATGACACGACTCACACGTGATCTGTCAAAAAAAGGCTATTGAAAAAAGTATATCTACTTAGATCACCCTATATTTTATAGATCAATATTTAGTGGTGTTACAAACGGATTGACTAAATGAATATACCCCCATCCTATGGGGGTGGGTATAAAAATGGTACTGAAAAGGCTGGGGGGGTACTTCGGTACTTTTGAAGGTGCAAAAGTATCGAAAAAAGTACTTCAGAATTGACTTTCCATCCCTGTGTGTCATATGTGTTCCAATACAGCGGTTGTTTGCAAACAACAGTTGTATTTCGATATAATTTGTGGTTACAATTTCTTGAACTACTCTCCGCTAGATGGCCCTATGACATTCAGGTTTGTGTATTTGATCGAAATTGAATCCGATAAAGCTCGAAAAATATTTTCGGACCAACGGTTTTCGAATCATGTTCTTTATTTTCAGAGTTGCATAGCATCATGTGGCCTCATATAACTACCAGGTTGTCTCTTTGCGGGATAATAAAATGCCGTTCGGGGTAATAAAATGCCGTTCGGGATAATAAAATGCGCATTTAATTTTCTATTGACAGTCGTGTGGGTGGTTGTTTCTTTATCCGAATAAAACTCGATTCAAGCGGCTTCATTTCCAAACATGTGCTTTTCTTTATTTTACCATTTTGTTACCATTCTCATTCATATTTACCACTTGTTTTGTTTTTTTTTGTCAATATTATTTATTTATATTATATAATGTATTGTAGTTTTATCATTATTATTTTGTATAATTTAAATGCATTGCTATGTTTGTTTGTTTTGTTTTTGTTGTATGTTTTGTATGATAGGTATGTATGTATGAATGTACCTGAATGGTGTGTGTATGTGATGTATGTATGTTTTATGGCATTTATCCTTTCCTTTGTAATATTTGTTTAATGTTTCCTATAATCGGTGACTTCATTTCGTTTTATTTTTTTATGTTTTGCTAAATATTTTTTCTAATTCATACGTTTCATACAATCGTTCGTTCTCCTCAATATTTCATTTCCTTTATTTCCTTTTTTGTCTTGGTGATTGTGAATTGTTGTGGGATCACAAGGATATGCCAGGATATAATTGTGATCCGGTGATGTATAGATAGTAGTTTTTTTTTAGTTTTGGTGGTGACTTTGGGGGCGGGGTGGTGATATGGGGGTGACGGTGATATAGTATATGCATTTGACAATTTCATTGGTAATATGTACTACAATTTATTTTCATTTATTTATTTGTTTCTTTCTTGGTTGATTTGGTGATTGATAGAAATTTTTGTTTTAATTTGTATTTTATTTTTTATTTGGTATTTTTTTCATAAATCGAACGTATTTGGAATGAGAATCAATTCTTACATTTCAAAAAGCCGAAAGCGTAAATAAAATTTGAATGTAGAGAAAAAAATAATGGTAACAATTGTTTTGTTTTTTTTTTGAGGGTTTTTCTGTTAATCTATTTTGTTTTATGTATGTAGTATGTATATATGAATTAATTTTGGAACCCAACGAGAATTATATGTCCTTTGTTATTAATTAAAGATCAATCAAATTGAAATATAGAAATTGTTTGGACTAAAAATGGCTTACGTACGTATCTGTTGGCTATTTCTTGTTGTTTTGTTTGTTTAGCTATAACTTTTTGTTTGTTTGTTTGTCTTATCGGTATTTATATATTATATTGATTTATTCATATATATATATATTATCATTATTATTTTTTGTGTTTTTATTGTTTATAATATAAGTTTTAATATGTATATATATATAAATATGATGTTTTTGTTGTTTGTTTCTGTTACTGTTGCATGTATGTATTTATATGTTTGTATATATTTATATATGTATAAGTATATTAGGGTGATTTGCGAAATGAAAATTGTTCGATTTCAAAAGGAAATTGTAAAGAAATTCTAGTTTAATTTACTTTTCAAAGCTTTTTCTCCAAAGACATTCTAATCTTTAAAATAAGGACAGTTCGTACTTAAGATTAGGAAAATTCTCTTAATATTAAGGAAATTTTCATAATTTTAAGTAAGAAATGTCCTTGTTTTATAGATTAGGACGTCTAATCCTTAAAATAAGGACAGTTCAAACTTAGAATTAAGAAAATATACCTACTATTAAGCAAATTGTCTAAATTATAAGTATCAGATGTCTTTGTTTTAAAGATTGGGCCGTCTATGGAGCAAAATCTTTAAAATTAAGTATTTTTTTCATTCCAGACAAATAAAATTATTTATTTTAAAGAAAAATCTTCTTAAAACTATAGAATATTTTATTTGGAATCAGGAAATTTTCTTTTCAATAAATAATTTCCCCATCGGAAAAATAATGAAACATTTTGTCTTTGTAAAAACTAAAAAAAATTTAAATTTAAAAGTTTTTGCTCTACGAAACATTCATTGAATTAAAGAAGTTCTCCTCGGTTTTAACGAATAAAATCGTTTAAAAAAATTATTAAAAATCGTTCATTTTTTAATTCTTCAGTGTCGAAATTAAACAATTTGTGTTCTTCTCAATCTCCAATGTGTGTATATACATACGTATATTACTTTATGGTAATATACATAGTTTTTACATTGCTGTTGAAATGCATTTTTTTGTGGTGTCAATGCTGTGTCTATGTCTCTTCGTAGCCGTCTTACACAGAGAGAGAGAGAGAGTGATTGTCCAAAGACGTATTTCTTTTATAATAAATAAATTTCTCGTGTAAATAAAGACAATTTACTTAATGTTAAAGAAATACGTAAACATATTAATGAAAATGTCTTAATATTTTGTATAAAATGTACTTATTTCAAAAATTAAGTCGCCTCTGGCACAAATCTTTAAATTAAAGACAATTTTTTCTCTCTGTGTATGCTACTCCTCCTTATTTTCTTGTACATGTATAACATATTGCAAGTTACCAAGAGCCAGTTTTAATAAATTAGAAAATTGGGCGAAATTTTTGTTTAACATTTTAACAAAAAAATTTAAATCCGTTAAAAAAGAATTCCGTGTAGAGCATATGACTTAAGCTAAGTATACACGATTTGCAGATCAGACAATATTGCCAGAAAAAAGCACCCCTGTGAATTTACAACCGTGTGAACATAAAATTTTTGTCTTGCAACGTTAGCAGAAAAGTCATTGCGAGATAATTTGCAGATTGTTAGATGTGCGAAGTTTATGCATGTGACAACGGCGCCAGTGTCAGAAAACCATTTTATTGGCAACACTGTCTATAAAATATTTTTATTGGCAATCCTGCATATAAATATTTACAAAATATATAACATTTTAAGGTTTTCTTGCAATCGTCTCAACTGTCAATTCACCTTTGCCTAACAATCTGCCATTGCCCGTACATTTGCAGCACTATAATAGGGTTGATGACGTTGTCCGATCTGGCAACAGTGTATACTTAGCTTAAGACCATAATTATTTGTTATCTATATTTAATTTTAAATTGTATCAAGATTAACAAAATGTTTTTAACATTGTTTCTTTAGTAATTTTCTTTATAGAAGATGTTCTCCTCCACAAACTGGAGAAAAACAATAGAAGGATATGTCGAGATTGACATTTTTAACTACAATGAATAAAATATTGCCCTAATTTTAAAGATTTTGTATTAAAGTCATCCTTATTTTCAAATAAGGAAATTACATATTAAAGTTTAGGAAAATTTACTTAATATGGTATGCCATTATTTTAAAGATTAGGAAGGCTTTGGCGCTCTTTAAAATTAGGAAAATATCTTTCTTAATTTTGTTTAACAAATGTCGATCGAAACTCACTTAAGCAGTACGAGTATATCCACGTACCCACGGAAAAAAGTGACCTAATATTAAAGACAATGGCATTAGTTTTGATTGATTTTTGTTTATGCTAATTAAATTATATTTAATTTAAATACAAAATGGACTTATTTTAATGCTTTATGGTTTTTTGGCACAAAATAAATGCCAAGGTCTTAAATACTTTTTTCAGTGCAGTAACAATATACTTAATCGTTGAAAAGTGAACTCACAACTATAAGCATCATTTGCTTGGCAATGATCTGACATACATTTTCCAATATAATTTAAACTCAATATTCGGCAAGAAAAACTGACCCTTCGAACCTCTTCCTCATACATATTTCTTTAATCCTATACAGAGTAAATGGATCATTCGTCTTTAAATTAATGTCAATGTGTAAGTGTTTGGTAAGATTGATGTATATATTTTGTATGAGGGTGAATTGTGAAATATTGCACAAACTTCAGTAAATAGAAAAAAATTTATAATTTTAAATGAAAGCTCATATAAAAAATGTGTAATGTGCCAATTATTATTTAAAAAAAACTCAGGAATATATTTTTTTCGTAATTTGTTCGCAATAATTATACAAGTTAGTTTTCATTAAAAATTGTTGTAGTCATATAAGGGTCAGAATATTTAATATCGACCTATGTAGTTTATTTTTGGCTAAAATGTTTATAAGTAGTTACAAATAGGTCAAAAAAGATCTCTCTATCATTTTTTTTAAAAACATTTTATGGTCATTTTAATTTTTGAAATAAAAATTAATAGAATTAGTTTTTGTGTTTTACGAAATTTATAATTGCTCTCGAACGGCTGAACCGATTTTTGCAAATTTTTTTTGGAATTTTTTTAAGAAAAATTTTACGAGTTTTTTTTGAAAGACCTTTGTAGAAAAAATTGCTCCCCCTCGAATTTTTTAAAATTTTTGTGAGACTCAGTATTTGTAAAAGTTATGGACGAAATACCAAGACTAGTCTGACAATTTTCGTCTGCTTTTGCAAAACACTGCACAGTGGTACGAATTCAAAAAGGGGAAATAATAATAATAAAAGTTAAGTTTTATATTTGGGCCCCCTATGTCAGACAGGGGCGGAGCTAGTGGGTCTCGGGTCTCAAATTTGACCACATCGGGTGAAGAAAGTGTTCAAGCGCGTGTAACTCGTGTTTATCTTCCGATTTATAAAATCTACTAAGTGAGGTCTACAAAAAAACTTTTTACACCTAAGAATTATCTCGTATCGTTACCGAGATATCTGCAAATGAAAATTTAATTTGTAAACTTTTCCATTACAGTGTGCTAGTATTTTGTAAATATCGGCGTACCAACAATATTCAGCCGTATCAACATGTCTGGATGGGCAATAAAATTTCCTAAGAGTACAAAAGTTATGACCACTTAAAGTTATATATATTTATACTTTTTTCCTAAAAAAATTTACAAAAATCGTTTTTTTTTTTAAATTTTTACTAGTTTTTTTGAAAAAAACCTTTGTAGAAAAATTCCCAATAGTACAAAAGTTATGACCACTTGAAGTTATATACATTTATACTTTTTTCCTAAAAAAATTTACAAAAATCGATTTTTTTTGAAAATATAACTTCAAGTGGTCATAACATTTGTACTATTGGGTATTTTTCTACAAAGGTTTATTTTCAAAAAAAGTTTCGTAAAAAATTAAAAAAAAATGGCGCATTGTGTCCTCTTTAAAACAAAGTTAACTTTGCAAAAATCGGTTCAGCCGTTTGAGAGCAATTACACTGTGCAACAGCGAAAAAAGTACATGGACTTGACAGTATAGGTTCGATTCTACTGTCAAATAAAATTGTATGGGCAACATTTTTGTAGAAATTTCATCCCCGCCCTCCCCATTTTAAGAGGAGTTTTTTACGATTTGTTAAAATGGGGCCAAAATTTACAGTTATGTGGGGGAGCTAGAGGGTTAATATGTTCCAGAAAAATATTGGCCTTAATATTTTCTATAAAGTTGATGAACATACCCTATACCAAAAAATTATATTTTTGTTATATAATAGTGAAATACTAACATTTTTGGGGTACAATGTAGTTTTTTGAGCTATTTAGGGTACCTAGACACGTTCAGATTGTATTGATATGTTCACAAAAGTTGTTCAGATTTATTTTTGCCAAACATTGTTAGTGAAAAATTACGAGTCCCTGAATGTTATGCTGAAAAAAGTGAAAAAAAAAATATTTTTTTCCTTCACTTTTTCAAAAAAAAGTACAGGAACATTTTTTTTCGCGGTTAAGCGGTATCATCAAGTCTGAATTAGCTGTTGGACAAAAGCTGATGACACCTTTAACGAGGGGCCCACTGATTTTCAGAAACTTTGAAGGCCCATAAAAAAAATTGGTCACCAATATAGTTTTATACTACCCGAGTATAGTTTTATACTACCCTTTGATAGTAGAAACGAGCCTAGTCAAGTCCGTGTATTTTTCAAAAAGTGTTCATTTGTTGCATAGTGTTACAAATTTTGTAAAACACAAAAACTATTTTTTTATTTTTTTTAAATTAAAACGACCATAAAATTTTTCAAAAAAAATTATAGCGAAATCTTATTTTACCTATTTGTAACTACTTATTAACATTTTAGCCAAAAATAAACTACATATGTCGATATTAAATATTCTGACCCATAATTAATTTCCTATTTTTATACCCTTCATCATAGGATGAATATACCATTTTGTCACTCCGTTTGTAACACCACTAAATATTGATCTGAAACCCCATAAAGTATATATATTATTAATTGTCATAAAATTCTAAGACGATTTAGCCATGTCCGTCTGTTTAAATGTAATTTCCTTTAAATTTAAAAGTCTTCGATACAACATGCTCCGCAGTTAGAGAATTTCGAAAATTGGATTTTCGAGTAAAAGGATTTTCGTGCTTACATTTTAAATTTGGAGTCTTTTCAATGGAATGCTCTCACTGACCCCACAAGACTTGTCAGGTTTTGCATAAGTAACTAAAACACAACCGAAGTCCATGCGGCACTATGTATAGAAGGTATTTTGTATGGTCAACCATGTCAATACATTATCCAAACATAGATCTAAAGAGAGACTTTTCCAAAGGGGGTGATATTAGCTCCCCTTTTTATTGAGGCTGCAGTACCGAATCATATATTAAAGTTAAAATCGTAGCATGTATGACCCTCGCATCTAGTACTGAAAATGATAATATATACGTGATTCGTAGAAAAATCTTTCTTGACATCTGCAAGGAACGTGCAGATATCCACCACCAATTAATATGACGCATTAGAGTTTATCTGCGAAGAGATAAACTGACATCCAGGAAATTTATCATGGAATAGAATAAAACCTTTAAGTTCAAGTAGAAATGATTGGGATAATTTTGTATTGGCACTATGCGCCCACCACTAATAAATTACCTCTATGTGGACAGCAGGACGGCAGAAGAGAAAATCGTTACGTTATGGTATCAAATTTGATATATCCTTTAGATCTACGAAGTGAGGTCTTGAAGTCGCTCGTCGGCAGCAATTGACGAATCGAAAAGTAAATCTTTTCGAACGTGATCGACACGCAGTGGAGGAGGATACAAATATATACCTGCCGAAAAACTCCTCTGCATCTCCTCGCGGTCTTGTAGGGAAAATGTCAAAAATTGTCACACCTTCCTTAGTATTTCGTTTTTGATTTGTGGATCGAAGTAGCAATTTTTCCCAAAAAAAAAAAAACATAATTCCATAAAAAATTGCGTTATGTTCTCTTTCAAACGATGTAAACCTTGTAATTATCGGTTCAGCCGTTCAAGAGCAATTGAAAATTTCGCTAAAAAAATTCATTTTTCTTACAGCCTGTTTCTGTAACTTAAAAATTTGCTTTCGTTCGCCTGCCAGACGACAAACAGCTGATTTGGGTTTCACTAACTACCATCACAACGACAACTCGTACGAATATGAACTCGTACGAAAACGTAATCATTTCAGTGTACATTTTGGTTTCTCTATCTCTCTTTGCTGTCATCTGGGCGAACACAAATGTCAGATCGAGTCACTCTATTTTATTTGTCGACGGATAAGAACAATGACAAAACGTTATTAATTGTATACATATGTATACATATTTAAGCATAAAGAAGTTAACATTTGCAGCTCGCTAAGATGGAAAAAAATCATCAGTGCACAATGAGAGAGACGTGAGAGAGAGAAAGAAATGAGAGTCTTGGTTCTGCTCAGCTGGCCCAATCAGGGTTGATTTTTTAGCCACCGGTAGTGTAAAGAGTACAGAGGTGTATATAAATGTGTGTTTTTTAGAACGGAAGTTATGAAATTATTGATCTGGCAATTACATAATTTTCCAATTGGTGCATTGCTAACGTCATTGACGTAAGGCCAGGCGAACGAACGAACCTTAGAGAAACCAAATTCCTGAAGAAAGTGAGTGACTGGTTTTCGTTCGCAGAAACTTTGGTTGGAAATACAGAAACAGGTCGTTAATTTTTCAAATCCCCATAAAATGTTAGAAAAAAAATTTTTTATTTAGAAACTGTTTATAAAGCTTTTAGGCAAAAATAACTTTATAGGTTGATATTAAAAATTCTGACTCATAGCGAAGGATCTTAGAAAATTTAGAGAAACGGGCATCAGCGAATGCCAGAAAATACAGTGATTCATTGAAAATACTAGAAAGAATCCAATACTCGGATTGTACCGCAATTAATCCCAGAAAGGGTAGAGATTTTCAACAGGTGCATAGAAACTTAAGTAGTGTGCCCAAGAAGTTTCATGGATTTATAGGTCTAGGAAAGGGACCCGATTTTTCAATGCTGCACTAAAGTATCTAATACGAATTTTCTTTAGGGAAGTTGCTTAAACCATTTAGGGGAAATAACCGACAAGAACACCCAGGAGGGTGACCAAACCATAGGTTGTTAATACATCGTTAAAATCCATTAATCGATTTGAATAATTTGTTTAGTGAATGTTTAATATCTTTTATATGTATATAGATTACTTTTTATTGCATAATTATAAGTACCGCAATTAATAACAGAAATGCAAGTTATTTGTACACTAAAGCCGTGTTCCTTCGATTGAGTATTGAATTATCTAACGATCCATCATTCTCTTATGATCCTTCAACGAATCTCTAGCGGTTCAAGGAAACGACCCCGTAAAGATTTCCATCATATGTGAAAAAACTATTACAGAGAATATTGGAAATCGACAAACGCACACAAAATTAAAATGATAAAGACTAGAGAAGCGAATATAAGAAGTTACATTGATTTATTCAAAGAGCTAGGAAAGGACTCAGTTATCTTATGGTATCGCAATCAATCCCAGAAAGTAGAGCGAATAAAACGCAAATTGAAATCAAAACGCAAAACGGTTTTCGGCTTAATCGAAAATAACCGCGAAAATAACCGGTTAAGTCAAAACCCGTTTTTTTGTTTCTTTTCAATAAAAACGCGCAAATAACGCCGACTGATGGGTAAATTTTTAAGAGATAACATAAACTAAACGTCGCCTAATTTCAATACGCATATTCCAATTAACTTAAGATTTATTTGAAAATTTTATATAAAGCCCTTTATATGTTTATGTATAATAGTTCCGATTTAACTTTAACAAAATGTTTAAAAATTAATATTTTTTAATACTCGTACGATTTGTTTCAAAACACTTTTAATTATTGTATTTATAAAACATGACTAATAGCGAAGATCAGCTAAATCTTAACACTCATATCCGCTAATGAGTCATATACTTACATATTGTTAGCTACAAATGCAAATATTCCAAGTCCTTTTTTATGAAAATTGAGATTTACTTATAGAATGAAAAAACAATCAAAAATACATCATCTCTTTGTTTTCTGCAAATATGATAAGTCCAATAGACTATATGCAAATATGCTAAGTCCTCACAAAAATGCAAAACATGTGACGTCTGTCTGAAAACGGAAAAGTCCAAAAACATCCTATTACTTCACTTGTGTATTTTGATTTAATCTGGCGGTTATTGGCATTTAAGTGATCAAATAAAAGAAGATCATTTGCAGAATGAAAAATATTTAAAACAGAAACAGTCAGAAAGTTTTTCTCCCTCCTGAAAAATTAACCGCTTAACCGGTTCGGTATTATTACCCTACTAATGATACAAAGAAAAAACTAGGGTAATCAAAAAACGCACCAGTTATTCGGGTTCTTATAAAACCCGCCTATCAGTTTCGGGTTTCTGCATTTTCGAATAACTCGAAATAAAATAAATCTATGGCATCATTTATACATATCAATCGATTTTAAAAATAGTGATCGACACCATAATAAAGTGACCATAGTAAAGTGGGAATAAAGTGAAATTATAACTAGGATACTCTCCCGCCATAGAACACCGCCATGTATAAAATACTTGTTTCTATAATAAAATAGAAACAAAATGGTCTTGAAGCCGGGAGAGTATCCTAATTAGAATCACAAAAATTTGCAGACCGAATAAAAGCAAGCAACGTGAACTTATAACTGTTATCTATCATCCGTATAAATATGAAGATTGCAAAGTAAAAAAACTGAATTTAATTGTAATATGATTGCGTATTAAATTACAAGACGCTTATTTTATGTCATCTGACAAAATTTGTTGGCCAGAAATCGACGTTTTTTATAAACCATTAGTGAAAAAGAAAAAAATCTGAAAGCAACCGCTTAACCGATTTTTTCGGTTAAACCGAAAACCGGTTTCTAAACAAAATAAATTTTCAATGAAACCGAAATCCACTTTTTTTTCCACAAAGTTTGTTGGCCAGAAATCGACGTTCTTCATGAATCATTAGTGAAAAAGAAAAAAGCCAAAAACAACCGCTTTAGCTTTTTTTCGGTTAAACCGGTTTCTAAAAAAAATAATTTTCGAAGAATCCGAAAACCACTTTTTCAGTATAGATTTCCGACATGTATAAGGAAACGATCCCAGTTATTGGTAAACGACAAAGGTACACGGTATCTAATGGTAGAGAAATGGGCAGCAGCGGATACCGAGATATATTCTGCTGATTTAGAAGTAACAGAGAAACATTGAAAGTCTTAAGAAGGGAACCGATTATATGATACCAAAATGTATTATTAGATATTTACGCGTATATAGAGAAGGGCCTTATAGCATTCAGAGAAACAAAATTTATTAGCTAATAAAGTAGATTGAAATCATTGTAAAGATTTAATATATCTGTTAATGTAAAAATTTTGAAATATCCCCTCGTTTGTGAATGGATGAGTGTTGTATTGTGATTGGGTGTTAGGTGTATAGGCGTGTATTGTGATTTGTGTCTTGGCTAACATATACACATGCATATGTATGTACATTAGAATGGTTGGTGTCTAGACTACAATCATCGTATAAAATTGTCATTATTTGGTATCAATTAATAATTCATTAAATGTTTTTGTTTTCTTTTCTTTTTTTTTCATTTGTTTGTAGGCAAAAATATATGTATACATTATAAAATGAGTATATTTGGTTTGGTAGGACAACTACGGAATTTTGTCAGTAACCGGCTTTTCCTTTCTTTTTTGCATATTTTTTCATTTTGTGTAATTCTTTATCGTTTTCGCTAAATCAGTCACTTCCGTGTTGTGTTTCATTTTCATTTTAAAAATATATATATTTTTGTATTGTTTTTTTTTTGGTTTATTTTCAATTTTTTTCTTTTTCTTCTTGTTGTTTTTCTTAATCGCTTGAGTAGAAAATGAGCTAATTTTTTTTTTGTTTGTTCATATAAGTTTAAGATTAATATTATCATCATATTTGGGTATTTTTTGGGGATGTGGGGGGAGGAGAAGGGGTTATTTATGCGTCTATGAATTTGGTTTTCGTCTTCTGGCCACTTTTCACAAAATGGAAAGCAACTCACAGTGTGTTCTCTGGTTTTTGGGGTTGGGAGGAGCGCAGTATTTTATTGACGACAACGAGGGGGAGGAGAGAATTTCAACCTTTCGCAGGTTTTGTTATTTGAAAGCTCAGCATAACTATTTATAGTTTTTTTTTTATTATAAGTTGCTTTTGTTGTCTTTGGGAGGTTTGGTTTTTTTTGGTTCAACTGGAGGAAAAGGTATCGTTCAACGAGAAATGTACGTAGAAATTTGTTCACAAGTTTTGTTGTAATATTATGCATAGGGGGTCATTTTTATTATTATTGTTGTTGTTGTTGGTATTGCAATTGTTGCTGTCTTTGTTGTTTTGGGTTTTGCTTGTTTTAGAGTATTAATAAATTGTTGCAAAGAAATGCTTAAAAATATGACTAGACTTAGATTAAGGAAATACTCAGTAGATCATCAGTCGCATTCGGGTCCATCGGAAAAATGTCCGCGCACGTCGAGCGC
This sequence comes from Eudasyphora cyanicolor, assembly GCA_963930755.1. Lineage (NCBI taxonomy): Eukaryota > Metazoa > Arthropoda > Insecta > Diptera > Muscidae > Eudasyphora > Eudasyphora cyanicolor. The sequence continues at coordinate 270,228,854 of OZ005735.1, forward strand.
TGTTGCCAGCTGGAATATTATATGCGACAATGTTGGATGCTCCAGCAGTTCATTGGATGGCAATGGTGGTTCACAACGTGGTCTCATATGGCGTCCTCGGAAACCACGATGCAGTCTCAATACAACATCACAGAACACAAAGCGTAGTATGAGGGTTCGCAAAAAGTCATCACCGAAGAATTGAACATACGATGAATCTGCAAAAAAAAGTGGAAGAAGAAACGACAGTAAGTATATATTTTTGGACTATGGGGTGGGTATCAGCTAAATCGTTGACCCAGAAACATTGAGGGAAATAAACCACCAATTAATATCCCAAGGTTTTAGGTAACATTTGCTAACCTAAATACGAGTATGTATCTCCGTTAGCCGTGGAGAATGAAAATAAAATGGTAGTAGCAAGCCCTTCCCCACTATGTGCACTTGATCCCGCAAAGAATCCCGGAAAATATAAGGAATCGATAATCCCTGAACGGCTAGGTAACCGAAATAAGAACGAATTCGAATAGACATCAAATCTCAAGAGGTACCGTTGATCATAGCTGGTGGTAGAAGAGTAACGAAATAGCACATAGTATGTACCTTAGTGAATCTCACAAACTATAGATAATCAATGAATCGCGAATGGAATGATTACCAAAAGGTTCTGACAAACTGGCAGCAGCGACACCTACAGGGTACAGGTACACCTACAGGGTACAGGTGACGATACTGAGATGAATCCCAAAAAATCTGTAAACCAGAAACATGCTCGGAATCAAAATGGGCCCGGCTTTCAAGAGGTAAAGAAAAACTGAAGGAATAAACATGTTCCAGGAGATTTATTCCAGTTACTGGAAATTATTGACAAAGTGAAGGTACTAGGAAAGAGTCCGAATCTCTGATGATATTGCAATGAACTCCAGAAATTTAATGAACCAGAGATATGCTCGGAAATCAAATAGACAAGATTTGCAAAAGGTTCTGAGAAAATAGTAGCAGCGAACATCAAAGATGCAGAGATTTATTGAAGGTACTGGGAATGCGTCGTGTATCACAATGTCCTACAAAATATATTGGAAGGGTACTGGTACTCGACGGAATATAACATGTCCCCAATGAATCCCAGAAAATTAAGTATTAACCAGGAACATGTACGGAATTGGACTATGTCAGAGTTCCAAAAGGTACTAAGAGATGGTCAGTAGCAAGTTGCAGAAGGTACATGGTGTTATTGAAGGTACTGGGAATAATTTATATAGTTGATGGTACACCAAAGTGTACAAGAGTGCCCTTCAGGATATGTGTATATTGAAGAAAATTATCCGACAAGAATATGCGAGGTGGTATCGTAATTAATCGCAGAAAATCAATGAACCAAAAAGTTGCACGAAATTCAAATATTAAAGATTTTCATAAGGTCCAAGCGCCCAGAAAGTCAGCAGCGAGTCCCATAAGGTACAGAGTTTCATTTCAGGTACTAGGAAAGAATTCGAAAAGTTGATGGTACTCCAAAGTGTCGAAGGGTGTCTCAAAAAGTATATATTAACGGGTACCGGAACATAGAGCAACGGATCTGACATGTAATTCGTAGAGGTACAGGAAAATGACAGAACGGAGTAAATTTATGCTGGCTTGATCTATCTCCCGTTGACCGTAATGAACCTCATGAATCAGGAAAAAGTTCATAGAAATGATCATCAATAAGCACCAGAAACTCCAAGTACTTGTTAAAGGTACTGGGAAAGAATCGCAACAAGTATCATAGTGTTCCATATTATATGGAATCTACGTAAGGAATAGAAATAGGTATGAGTCCAAAAAGGTACTAAGAGATGGCCTACATTTCAGAATCAGAGTGTCCTACAATATTCTGACAGGGATTTTATATGAACATGGGAATGACCGATTTATTGAAGGTGCCAGGTGCCATATGATACCGCAATTAATCCCATAAAATTAATGAAATGGAATTCCATGCAAGAAATCGAAATATGTACAAGTTCTAAAATGTAAAGATAGATGGTCAGCAGCGAGTCCCTGAATGTACATGGATTTATTGTAGGTTCTGGGAAATAATCAGAATTATTGTGAATAACTTTTGTTTTGTGAATAACTTTTGATTGGGTTGACGGATAAACACAAAATTTTGACTGAATCTAGTTTGGAATGTTTAGAAATTAAAAAAGCAATCTCCCTAAAAACATGCTAAGTCGACTTACCATGTTTTAGAATGCAGGTATCGATATATTGAAGGGGATCGGAACATACAGTAAAAATATTATGAAGGTACAGGGTATTGACTAAACGGAGCGAATATATCTTGAATCTAACATGGTACCGCAACGAATTCCAGAATAGAAATAAGTATAGGCTCCAAAAGGTGCAGGGATGTGGTCAGCAGCGTGTCCTAACAGGTGTCCCACAAGATATACATAGAAGGTGCCGAAATATACAGGGAAAGGATCCGACAAGAATACCTTAAGGGTACTCGGAAACGGCCAAATGGATCAACGGCCGACTACCAAAAAGTACATCGACTACATTAGGCTACAAGCTATATATGAGATGTGCGACAAGGATATCCTAAAGGTATTAGGTATATATCCTGGTCCGTATCTCCTGTGGTTCCCGTATGAATCCCTTAAAAATTATGAACCAGAAACATGTAAAGGTAAAGCAAAATTGTCATAAGGGAGGACCAGAAGGTATTTGAATATATTGAAGGTGTCAGAAAAGAATTTGAATAATTGACGGTACACCAATGTGTCCCGCAATATATGTATGGAAGGGAATATATGTATGGAAGGGTAAAGGATATCCTAAAGGAACAGTGTAACTACCTCCTGGCGCAAATCTCCGGTGGTACCGCAATGAATCCCAGGAAATTAATGAACCAGGGACATGATCGGAATCAAAATAGGTACGAGTTCCAAAAGGTGCATAGAAATATTCGGCAGCGAGCCCCAAATGTTACGGAGATCTATTTACTTAGAGTGGCGTGCTAGATATAGGGTACCGGAACATTTAGGGACAGTTGAATTGGTGCAATGAATTTCAGAAAATGTGTGAATCAGAAGCGTGTAGGGAATCGCAAAGGTAAATATAGATGACCGTCAGCGAGTACAGGGAAAAAATTAGAATATTTTATGGGACACTAAAGTGTGTAATCTGAGCGGCACCACACAATATATATGAAAGGGTCCCGGAATGTACTAAGAAAGGACAACAGAAAATTAATGGAACAGGGAAGGTATAGAGAGATGACCAGTAGCGAGTCCCAGATGGTACAGGGATTTGTTGAAGGTAAACGCTGAAAAATAATCGCTTCTGTATTATATTGTCCCAAACATATTCGGCTTGAAATATACATATGTTTAGGGTACACTCCAAATATATAATATTTGACACACACAAACATTGTATGTTTGGGAGGATATTGTTCAAAACAAAAATATGCTCCCATTCAAATATTTTTTATTTGGAAGTAGTATTTCCGAAACAAAGATTAATTTGTAATTTTTTTTTTCAATGTAATAATGTCTTAACTTAAAGACAAGTTTTCTGTTTTTCAGATGTTCAAAGAGCATTTTTTTTATAAATTTTATATGTTTGTAAAATTTTATTAAACTTAAATCTAATCTAATAATCTTTCGTAAATATAAGTTGCATTGATGGATTGACAAAAAGTGATGAATTGGAATATTTATAAATTAAATAACATTTTTGCTATACATTTTAATACGAAAACTAGGAAAAACAAACTAATATTCGAACAAGTCAGCAAAGTTTTAAAAATCTTTTTAAAAAATATATATTTGGAAAACTTCTTAAACAATAACTTTGTTTGTGTGTAAACACATATTTTATTTGTGAAATTTGGTTTGCAAATAAATTATGTTCTAATATATTAATACATGCGTTCCAAACAAAATTTCTTGATTTTCAAATAAAATTTATTTGTTAACAAATATATAATATTTAAAAAAATCGTTTCCAAGTATATTTTCTTTCAATTCAAACATATCAAAAATGACGATTTTCCTCCGTGTACTGGGAAATAATCGGAATGGAACAAATATATCTTGAATCCACCATGGTGCCAAAATTAATTCCAGAATATAAATAGGCGTGAGATCCAAAAGGAACATAGATACGAGGGCGGTTCGGAAACTTCTTAGCCTAGCACAAAAAGCGCGGTATAAACAGAAAAAAGTTAAGTGTTTTGGAAACTTCCATCTCTACTATGAACACATGTTACATTTTGTTTCGATCTGACAACTCCTTCATATAGAAACAGGTGTTCACAAAAGACGCATCCGCGATTTTTTTACAATGGAAAAATTAGAAATGCGTGGTGTCATTAAATATTTACATAAAAAAGGTTTATCGGGACAAGAAATTCATAATGATATAGTGAATGTGTTAGGCGAGAGTGCTCCTTCATATGCAACAGTAAAAAATTGGGTTGCTGAATTTAAACGTGGTCGTACAAGCATTGAAGATGAACCACGTAGTGGACGTCCAAAAACAGCAACAACAACAGAAATTGTAGCCAAAGTGCATGATATGGTATTAAATGATCGACGAATAAAAGTGCGTGAAATAGCTAATATCATGGGCATCTCAAATGATCGAGTCCATGTAATTTAGCATGAAGAACTACAGATGAAAAAGCTTTCTGCAAGATGGGTGCCGCACTTGTTAACAGTCGACCAAAAACGCATACACGCTGAAAAATATCGCTTCTGTAGTATATTGTCCCAAACATATTCGGCTTGAATTATACATATGTTTAGGGTACACTCCAAATATATAATATTTGACATACACAAATTTTATATGTTTGGGAGGATATTGTTCTAAACAAAAATATGTTCCCATTCTAACATTTTTTTATTTGGAACTAGTATTTTGCATTTATGTATTTTGGCAATGTATCAATGCCTTAACTTAAAGACAAGATTTCTGTTTTTCAGATGTTCCAAGAACATTTTTTTTATAAATTTTATATGTTTGTAAAATTTAATTAAAACTTAAATCGTATAATCTTTCGTAAATATAAATTGCATTGATGGATTGACAAAATGTGATGAATTGGAATTCTTATAAATCAAAATTTATTGATGTAAAACAACAGCTAACGCTGCTAATGTCATTTTAACTATAATCTAGGAAAACTAACTCAAATTCGAAAAATTCAGCAACGTTTAAAAAATCATTTTTAAATAAAATATATTTGTAAACATCTTAAATAATAACTTTGTTTGTGAGTAAATACATATTTTATTTGTGAAAGTCAGTGCGCAAATATATATTGTTCTAATATATTAATATATGCGTTCCAAACAAAGTTTCATGATTTTCAAATAATATATGTTTCTTAACAAATATATAATATTTAAAAAATTCGTTTCCAAATATATTTTCTTTCAATTCAAACATATCAAAAACGGCTATTTTCCTGCGTGTAAGAATGAACATTTCTCAAGCTTGTTTGGATCGTTTTAAGCGAAATAAAATGGATTTTAAGCGTCGTTTCATAACTGTTGATGAGACATGGATCCACCACTATACTCCAGAGACAAAAGAACAATCCAAACAATGGACTGAAGCTGGAGGAAGTGCCCCAAAGAAGGCAAAAACAATTCAATCGGCTGGTAAGGTTATGGCAACGGTTTTTTGGGACTTCAAAGGTATTTTATTGATTGACTATCTGCAAAAGGGTAAAACAATAAATTCAGAGTACTATTGAAACCTTTTCGGATCAATTAAATGTACAAATTAGAGAAAAACGTCCTGACTTACACCACAAAAAAATAATTTTTCATCAAGACAACGCGCCAGCGCACAAGAGTGTTTTAACAATGGCTAAAATCAACGAATTAAAGTACGAGTTGCTTGACCACCCACCTTATTCTCCTGATTTAGCTCCCAGTGACTTTTACCTGTTCCCAAATCTAAAAAAATTCCTTGCTGGCAAGCGTTTTACCTCAAATGAAGATGTAATTACAGTTGTAAACCACTATTTTGAAGACCTCGTATGTGTAGCAGTGAGTCTCCGAAGGTAAAGGGATTTAAAAAGGCAACGGGAAATATTCCGAATATTTGATGGTACACCAAAGTGTATTGGAATATATCACAATATATGTATATGTACATGGAAGGGTACTGGAATATACAAGGAAAGGTTCCGACGAGTATATCCTAAAATTGCTGGGAAACGACCGATATATTCGTTTCCAGTTGAAAAAATACTATCATAGAGATATATATGTTCTTTAACACAAACCCGATTATCTTAGCGTCGACGAATGTACTGGGTGGAAATATAAGTTCATTGTCAAAAATGTCATAAATTCAATAGAGTTATGGCGGTTCAGAATGGTGTACGAAGATTATTCGATGTCCGAGATGTACCAATTTGCCTCGGCCAACTAAGCATGGAAATCTACAACTCTCTCACGGAGAGTTAAAATAAAACATTTTAATTCAAATGTGCGATCAACAAATTTATATGGATGCGAAACGTGGAATGCATCCACACGTGATTTACACGCTCTCCAAACCTTTACAAACAAATGTCTTCGAACAATCCTCCAAATATTCTGACCACAAACTATATCAAACAACAATTTGTGGAATGAGACACAAGAATCCCCTATAGCTGTTCAAATTCGTAGGCGTGAATGGACTTGGGTAGGCCACTCCCTTTGTAAACCACCTCACGATATTGCCAGAACTGTCATCCAATGGAATCCTCAGGGCAGCCGCAGAAGAGCGCATACATGGAGAAGGCAAACCGAGAGCGAAAAGGCGATCAGCGATATGTTTTTGGGACCATAGTTCTGAAGGTATACAAGCAGGAAAGTAAGGTATCAACGGTGGTTTCCACCAAGACTGGAAGTGCGGGTCCATCCACGACAATAATACTTGGAGCATGAGGTCTAATATATATGCGGTGAAATCTATTTCCGAGGACGAATCTATTTTCGAGGACGGCATTGAGTATCCGGACTCTTAGAAGTTGCGGACGAAGAGTTTGAAAACACACTTGTTAGTGTGGAGGTTGATCTGTTGGCTACCAATGATGGTAACAATTCCACAGCGGCACTATTTCTGCGCCTATTCACAGGTGCAGTAGATATCGTCCAGATACGGGAACCCTACGTAGCAGGAGAAAAGGTTTGTTATGCCGGGACGGGAGACGATCACATTGCTGTGGATAGACGCCGAAATACCAGAAGGATCATGTTTCTAAATGGTTGACATCTAATTGACGGCGGTGGTGAATATACCACCTAATCAAACCCTGATCGCAATCTTCTATGTAACTAAATGCCTCGAATTATAACTTACCTATATATCCTTGGTCAATTTCATCTATGCGACAACGTGTCACTAAACGGGAAGCTTCTGTTATGAAATGATCCACATACGATTGACAACGCTCCCAGTGATGTATGGGCACATCGCCGACATTGCAGATGTAACATAAAGCGGTGAGTGGGGAATGCAGGAACAATGTAAACAAAGAGCCATGGTGTTGGACTTCAGCTGAAAAACAAAAACACAGAAATAGCAGAATTAAAATACAATCAAATGTTCCCAAGGGAATTGGATGCAAAACTACCTCTACCTTGGAATGCTGGTGGCACATCCTGAGGTGACATGAGCACCACCAATGGTTGGCCAAAGTAACGGGGTATGTGTTGAAAAACAAATGAATTATCCGAGTCAATAATAATGAACATAGGTCGACGGGTGAACGGATATAAATCGCCGGGATACAGACAGTGAGTTTCCTTGTAGGATTTCCCTCGACACGCCAGGCCACCACCATCGACTCCATCACGTTTGACGCTTGTGGCCAAGCCACCCAGTTCGTAGCCGTCTGAAAGAAGAGCGCACAATAAATAGGAAAGTGTTTTATACATATATTGGGTGTGTGGGAAGGCCATCTTACAATCTTCAGGATGTTTTGTTGTCGAAAAACAGCCATCGGCTGACATGTATAAGAGTAAGGCGCCTCCCGGAGGCAATTCTTTAAAACCGCTAGCTAAGAACACCAGAAGTTGGCTTATCGAAGGCTTATACAATAAATACTTATGAGGATTGTCTCGATAATGGCGGCTATTTTCTAAATAACCCTTGGAACCTGGAACACCATATGGTGGTATACGACTGGCCGCTGGACTGGCATCGTGTCCGTGCAGGCCATGTGAAGCACTCATAGGATGTGTAGTTTCTGTTGGTTCCCGTTCTAGCGTCTGTAACATTCTGTGGGGAAATATACAACAGTAGAATAAGCTTTAGATGCTGCAGAGAGATATGCGTGTAGACTTTTTATGGGAGACTTACCTAAACATATCCATTGTTAACTCGGAAAATTTGGCTTGTTCGCAGGCCGAGCCCACAATTAGAATCTCCTGCAGACTCAGTGTCATGTGCGGCGATCTTTCGCATGGCGGCGTTGTTAGCGGCGACAACCTAGAACCGGAACCACTACTCATCAATGGGTGAAGTTTACCATACTCTAAAAGCTCTTGCTAAGGCCCGTGCTTTCACAGAAGAATTGATTTGATGTGATGCTAATGAGACACATGTGAATTTCAAGGTGGAAGCGTTTGGTAGCGGTGCATGCGCGCCACTCTGCCCATCTGCTGGTTGGAGAAGGAGGCGAGGCGGCGGGCACCATACCGAACCGAACACACAAACATACACCTTCTTTTCTTTTATTTAGTTAATTGATGTTTTGTAATTTATTTATTCTTTTTTTTGCTTTTTTTTTTGATTATTTTGAACAAAAATGAAATACTGAACGTGCAAGAATTTTGTTTTTTGTTTTATTTTTGGTTATTTATGTATTATATTGGCTGATCGGAGATCAGAAAAGGTGCGATAGATTGATAGGTAGGTGATATTGTACTCCATTTGCGGTCTTTAAGAATTTGAGTGTTCATTTCGGGGCAATAATTGGACCCTGGGATTATAATCTTTATGTTGTCCTTACTAATAATTCTACATTTTATTAAAAATTTGTGCATTTCCTTGTATGTTTTAAATTTATCTTTTTCTACTCCACAGAAACCCCACTGTTGGGTTATGGTTTTAAGATGAATAAATCAATCAAATAACTGTTGTTGTTTTAAGTCAAATGTACAGTGGGTGAATTTAGAAAAAATAGTACATGAATCTGCTGCTTCATAACCGGTCAATCTATTGGTTTATAAATCCTAGTTTTTGGACTGACTGCAGAAAATGTGGCTAAATTTGTTTAAACCGACAGAACTAGTTCTTTTCAGGAGGAGTTACCAAATGTTGTATCTGTCTCTCAGGGGGTATAGAAATACCTTTCTCTGAAAGCACAACATTTTTTTATTCCTTACGCAAGTCGCAAATATTTTTATATTATACAATAATAATTGGTTACGGTATAGCAGTTATTGTCACATAAATTACAGCTCCTTGTCGGAGCATAAGCGAAGCATACCTAAGAATTTTACTATGCAGAATGTAAAAGTTCTAACCAAAGATTCTGGAAAAAGAATGTATACCTGTAAATGGGCAATAGGTAAACGTTAAGGTCTGAACCTGCAAGATGTGGCAGCACGGATAATTCGAAGCTACTGTTATTATACATAGGGATCTGCCATTCTGGCCAGGAAATGCTTGCGGACATAGAGTCATGCCAGAGCCACTTTTTGACAAGAAGTATCTCACTCTTATACCTATTATATGAGAATGGAGTAGTCGCATTCCTGGGCATAGGGAATTATGCTGCTATAAAATCTCTGCAGGCTGTCTTCTCGAATTAATGAACTGCTCTAAATTTTTTTAACGAAGCGACTGAACAGTTCAGTATTCTCCACGGTCATAGCAGTCAACTGATAAACATATAAACTTGCAAGACTAGGAATAATCTTGCAGGTGACTATTAGTCAGGAACTGTATGCATTCCAAACAGATGTTGCCCTGCCCAAGGGCCAGTGTACATCTAAGCGATCTGTCATGTATCTTTCCAGTGAGAAATTGAATTTGATCCTCTCTCAATTTTTTCAAAATCGCTCGTATAATCGTGTGCGTGTTTACATACAACAGACAAAGTCGTGCAACTTTTTTTCTGTCAAAAACAGCTGATATAAGGAAGAACAGCACAAAGGAAATGTACGATTAACAAATGTTGTACACATCGAACACGTTGTCAAGATTTAATTTATGTTATCCTTTTGCTTCCTTTTATTTATTTCCTTTCCTTCTTAGCATTCCTTATTTTTCTTCCTTTATATTTGCACGAAACACAACTCTGGTGACGTCGAATGCCAGATCTTTTTCGGAAAATTTTAAAGTCGTGGTAAATCCAAAACGCTGTCATTTTGTGTGCGATCCTCTCTCAGAATCGGGCGATACTCGTTTAAAACTAAAAGACTAGTCGCCTAGGGATGTTTAATACATTCCTGGGCGACTAGTCTTTTCAAGACTTTTTTATAGTTGCCTTAAGGCCCAACTATAATATGCATAAGCTAACTTAAGTAATTCCGTACGGAACGTGCGTTCAGTTTCGCACCGTGCTTAAGCAAATGGGTACTGAGAGAGAGCTGAGAGAACTTAACGAAAAGTTCACTTAAGTACATTATAGTTTGGCACATACGATTTCATGCATTCGCACAGTTGCTTAAGCTAGCTTATGCATATTATAGTTGGGCCTTTAATCTTAAACAATATTATTTTAAAATATATTACACTTTTAAGAAGCCCATTAAGAAAAATCTACTATTTTTATTATATTGAAACATATAATGTACTTAAAATATCAGTGTAGTTTATAAACTTTTAGAGAGATCAGAGAAAGGTCCCTTGTAGGCGAAGAAGATTACTTGAAGAGTTCTTTTGACATCTGCTTAACGATTAAGAAATTACTGATTCATATTTCCTTTAGTTTTTAAATAATCGCGTAGTCCATTGATGTCCAACTATTTCTACCATTGAGGACTTCTGAACTTTTATTTTGAGGAAGCTCCTAGAGTCCGAAATCTAAAGATATTCTCAGGTGCAATAGCGGCATTTAATGTTTATACCCTACACCACACTGTGATACCGGTATAAGATGGTTTTGCGGCAGAAATACTACAGCTAGACCCACTTTAAAGTATGCTGATCGACTCAGAAACACTAGCTTAGTTGATTTAACTATATATGTCCGTCAGTCCACCATAAATTCATCGGAAAGTACAAGTCGAAATTTTAACCCGATTTTGATGAAATTTGGTACGAAGCTCTCTTTCACATCTGGGATGAAGCCTATTGAAATTGGTCAAAATCGGTTCAGATTTAGATTAGGCCCCATATATAAGTACATATAAAAATGTACCGCTTATATAGCATCTAAGCGCTATAGAAGATGTATTTTAAATCCGTTAACTCTGAAATAAAGTTTCCGAAGTAGAATTTCTTGATACCAAGATACGTTGATAAATTTGAAGAAAATAATTTCAGAATTAGATATAACTCTCATATGTACGAGTATGTTCCTCCCTATTTGGCCTCTTAGCGCTACAGCAGCTCTCTGTTACGTCTCATAATGTTGAAAGTCCAAAAAAAATTGTGTTACTTAATCCAAGGATGGACACTGGTCAATTAGAAGAAAATCCGTTCAGATTTAGATATATCCCCCCTATACATTAGGGCGGGTCGATTTAAAAATCGCCCATTGCTTAGTGAAAATCGTAGAAACTTTGCCGAAGGAACCATACCTCTAAAACGAATTCTGATGTCCCGGAAAAAATCCCACTTTGACCCATTTAGAGTGCTCCAATCGAGTCCAAATGTATGGAACCCCCAAGGGGTTCCAGGGTGTGTGCCACTGGCATGGGTGGGTCGGGCCTCCAAAGTTAGTGGGGGTCGGTCATACATTTGGACTCGATTGGAGCACTCTAAATGGGTCAAAGTGGGATTTTTCAAAATTTTCCCCTACCCAAAAGTTCGACCCAAATTCCGGGACATCAGAATTCGTTTTAGAGGTATGGTTCCCTCGGCAAAGTTTCTTATTTTGATCCCTAGAATACGATTTTCACTGAGCAATGGCGACTTTTTTTGCCTCCCCACAAATCGACCCGGCCTACTATACATATACTTATGATCCGGTGTAGAGTCTCAGCGCTATCGAGATTTCTCATCAGATCTACATAAAAAATTGGCCAAATCGGAAGGAGCATATAAATGGGGGCTATATCTAATTCTGAACCGAAGAAAGTGTCTTCTTTCTTCAATTAAGAACGTGAAATTATCTGCTCACAGAAGTGTTCTCTCAACAAATGCATTGATTGATGCGATGTGTGGGAAGTGCCGCCGTCTTGTTGAATCCAAATGTCGCCGAGATCACGAGCTTCAATTTCAGGCATCAAATAGTCGGTTATCATGGCACGATAACGGTCGCCATTGACGGTTACGTTCTCACCGGCATAATTTTTGAAGAAATATGGACCGATGATTCGACCGACCCACAAACCACACCAAACCGTTGTTTTTTCTGGATGAAGTGGCTGCTCTTGAATCTCTTCAGGTTGCTATTCGTCCCAAATGCGGCAATTTTGCTTGTTTACATACCCATTGAGCCAGAAATGGGCCTCATCGCTGAACAAAATTTGGCCCGAAAACGTCGGATCTTCTTGGAACTTTTCCAGAACCTATAGAGCGAAGCGATGTGGCTTGGGAAGGTTCAATTTAAGATCTCGACGTAAAATGCGCCAAGTCGTTCCATAAGTCAGTCCGAGTTGTTGCGAACGGCGCCGAATCGACTCTCCACGGTCTTCGTGTACACTCTCAGCTGCGGCCGCTACATTTTCTTCACTGCGTGCTGGACGTGGTCTATTCGGTCGAATATTATCCAATAATGAATGCTGGGTCTCAAGATGGGTGATGGTGTTGCGAATAGTACGCTCAGTAGACCGATTATGTTGACCAAAAGTTGAGCGAAGTGCACGAAACACATTCCTCACAGAACGTGAATTTTCGTAATAAAGTTTAACGATTTGTAAACGTTGTTCAGGCGTAAGTCTTTCCATGATGAAATGTCAAACAATACTTTACAAAAATAACATGACAGCATGACACGACTCACACGTGATTTGTCAAAAAAGGCTATTGAAAAAAGTATCTCTACTTGGATCACCCGAGGGCTTAAACCGATTTTCTTAAAATTTTAAAATGTGCGCGACTTGTTACTGAATGATGTACTCGTATACTTATATATACTCTTGCGTACTTAAATTGCCTACTTGAACAACAATTTTTAGTTTTAGGACTTTTGGCCAGTAAAATAGGTCATTTATCCCATAGTGCAATGGGTTGAAGCACAATTTGATATTGATGATTGAGAGATTGGTTTTGTTCGGCGATGAAGCTCATTTTTGGTTGAATAGGTAGGTAAATAAGCAAAATGCATTTGCATTTGGAGTGAAGATAATCCACAAGCCTTTGTCGAAACACCATTACATCCGCAGACAATTACAGTTTGTTGCACTTTAAAGGCCTACAAAAACGATGATGGGCAGAATGTTGCTGTCAACGGTGACATTAATCTTGCTAGTACTTGTATGTGGTTCCAACAGGACGGAGCAACACTCAACTCTAAAAAAATACCCTTTACTAGTTTCATTTATTATTTAGGAAATGGAGAGACTTTTTGCTGTTTCAGGGCAGCCGTTGAAAGCTTAAAAATGCTAATGTGAAACTAAATTTAGGGCATTTCTCTGTCAGAATATTTTTTGCTTAAACTGTTCGCAGGGCTTCAGCGGAGCAGAGCCAAAATAGATGAGATTTTTCGAGATTGTGTTCAGGCTCAACCTTCAAGTTTAAAGGCCCGCTTAACTGGACGATAAATGTAAAAAATTCCGTATACGTTTAAAGAAACATTACATGGACTTAAATATGGCTACTGATCCTATCTAAAAAAATAAATATTCGCACCTTTTCTGATTGATATAAAAATAGTATTTAACATATATATAATTGATATGTATGTATGTGTGTGTGTTGTGTTGGTGTCAAAACACTGTTCATATTTGTGATGGATGAGTGGAGTGGATATGTTTTTTGAGTGAGTGAGTTTGAGTTGAGTTGAGATAGTTAATGAGTGATAACTGTTGATTCGAGTGATGATATGAATGGAGTGATTGAGTGAGTGATATTGTTTCAAGTCTTCTGTGATAAGCACAATTTTATATACTGCCATAAAAAAATTGCATACCTACTACAATATAGTTAAGAAAAATTGAAATAAAGTACTAAGGAAAAGTTTGTACAAATAAATTAAGCATAACTTGTATACCTCCCAAAATCATAAGGTTACGAGTTAAATTTCATTCATTTTAGATTTGGAGTTAGAACGAAAAATTAAATGGAAACTAAACTAAAAATCAAACCGAAAATATTAATCGAAAGAATAAATCAATCTCTACTAATTTTATCTTCATATTCAATTTTCCTTCCCAAAGAAAGCACGGGCAAAATATTGGGTAAATGTGATGCGATGGCTGTGGACAAAAGTACCTGTGTGATAGTACGATGGGATTGGAATCCGCATGAAGAACGGCCACAGCTGCTTCAGCTTTAATAAAGCCCTTGATTTCCTCCAAAACTAATGACCATTCTAAATGGTCTTCAGGTTCGTAACTGAAAATGGGAAGACATTTATTATCTTTGATTCATTTTGAGTCCTCTGCGTCTTACGTGGTGGTATATTCCTGTATTTGTTTTTCCAATTCGGTAACCAATTCGCGTACTAATTTCATTTTCTTCAATAACAAACAAACCACAATAAAACGTGCATAATAGCGCAGCTTTTTCACCATCAAATCGGGACGATCTTCTTTAATGGCTCTCGAATAGTAGGCTCTACCTCTAATAGCTGCATAAAATTGATACGCTTCATTCAGGTAATTCGTTTCACTGGTTCTTAAACTGAAAACGAGAAAAGCAGTGATATAATTGGAGATTTGTGAAAGAAATTTCTCAAAACTAAATACTTACTAGTAATGATAGTAAAGCTGTCCAATTTTACTTGCAATTTCTCCGATCTGCCACCGTTTCAAACCATATTTCGAATCCAGAACCATTCGATGTTGTTGCTGGAACTTCCATAGTTTTGTGTAGACATCAAAGGTTCGTCCAAAATAGGCCTGCCATTGACGATGTCCATATTGCGGCAAATCTCTGAAAGAGTTAGGAAACGTTTATATATATGTAGAGGATTTATCAAAAAAAACTAGCTGCCCTTGCAGACATTGTTCTGCACTTTGCTGGTATGTAGAACTATGTCTCTCGTGCTCTTAGAACAACCATAGATAATTTGTATATAAATATAACATTTTAAAATAAGTATGCCTATCACGTCGAACTAAATTTCTACCTTGATATTATACAATATTGTATTATGAAAAATGATAATTTTTAAACGCAACCAAAGAATTCCGTCAGAACTTGACCACTTTGACTTCTACCTACCGGAACTTAAACTAGCTATGAACCAATAGACATTCCTTTCTCTTAAGATGGTTGAGTCTTAGGGACGGATGAACCTTGTAGTGAAAATACCAACCGGTCCTACAAATATTATGTGTTCAACTTTCTTGTAAAGTAAAAAAAGTTTGCTACTACTTTGCGCTGCATCTTGCCTACACGGAACAAAATCGCCTTTTGTGATATATTTGAATCGAAAGAAAATATACTTGGAACAAGAATTTTTAAATATTACATATTTCTGAGGAAATACATTTTATTTGAAAATCGATAAAATGTATTTGGAACCCATATGTTAATATATTAAAATAAAATATATTTGCGAACTAATTTTCTCAAATAAAATATGTGTTTAAATACAAATAAAAGTATTGTTTATGAATATTACCAAATATATTTTATTAAAAAAAAATTTTAAAACTGCTGAATTTTTCGAATCTTTGTTTTAATTTTTGTCGTGTCTTCGAACTATGCATTCCTATTAAAAATGGAGTACTTAGCATTAGCTTCTATTTGAAAGCAGTTATTTTTAATTTCTAACTATTTACTAACATTAAAAATTTCTAAAAATTTCCTTTCAATTGCTGAAAATTTAAAACAATTAAAGAATAGATATATATTCAAGCAAATAGATCTTTGTTTGGGAAATAACGTATCCAAATAAAAAATACAACATCCTCCCAAACATATAATATTTGTATGTGTCCAATGTTATATATTTGGAGTTCACCCTAAAAATATATATTTTTCAAGCAGAATATGTTTGGGGCAATATACTGCAGAGGCGATTTTTTTACAGCGTGTATAGGATGAAGTGGATATATATTTCATTGGATCCTTCCAGCTAATTTTAATTATAATGATGAGATCTCGATAAATGTTCCTAATGTGCGTTAATGTACTCGCAGATCCCGCCTAGAAAGCTAAGCCATCTTCAATCTCATTCCCATTGGGAACAATATGAGATAACCCAATAAGTTTCCATGAATACAGTAGAAAGTCACTAACTCTGTTATATTTATAAGTATATTGATTTAAGTCTGCGGATAAGCGTTAAGTAGTCTTTCCGGTTGGAGAGTCACCGAGACAAATATATGTAAGGGGTGGTCCAAGTAGAGATACTTTTTTCAATAGCTTTTTTTGACAGATCTCGTGTGAGTCGTGTCATGCTGTCATTTTATTTTTGTTAAGTATTGTTTGGCATTTCATCATGGAAAGACTTACGCCTGAACAACGTTTACAAATCGCTAAACTTTATTACGAAAATTCACGTTCTGTGAGGAATGTGTCAACATAATCGGCCTACTAAAATAGACCACGTCCACCACGCAGTGAAGAAAATGTAGCGGCCGTAGCTGAGAGTGTACACGAAGACTGTGGAGAGTCGATTCGGCGCCGTTCGCAACAACTCGGACTGACGTATGGAACGACTTGGCGCATTTTACGTCGAGATCTTAAATTAAAAGCATACAAAATACAGCTTGTGCAAGAACTAAAGGCCGCCCGACCTTCCCAAGCGACATCGCTTCGCTCTATGTGCTCTTGAAAAGTTCCAAGAAGATCCGACGTTTTCGAGCCAAATTTTGTACAGCAATGAAGCCAATTTCTGCCTCAATGGGTATGTAAACAAGTAAAATTGCCGCATTTGGGACGAAGAGCAACCTGAAGAGATTCTTGAGCTGCCACTTCATCCGGAAAAACAACGGTTTGGTGTGGTTTGTGGGCCGGTGGAATTATCGGTCCATAATTCTTCAAAAATGATGCCGGTGAGAACGTAACCGTCAACGGCGACCGTTATCGTGCCATGATAACCGACTATTTGATGCCTGAAATTGAAGATCCTGATCTCGGCGACATTTGGTTTCAACAAGACGGCGCCACTTCCCACACATCGCATTATTCAATGGATTTATTGAGAGAACACTTCGGTGAGCAGATAATTTCACGTTTTGGGCCGGTCGATTGGCCACCAAGATCGTGTGATATCACACCGTTAGACTTTTTGCTGTGGGGATATGTAAAGTCTAAAGTTTATGCGGCATTGGAGCAAAACATCGCGGGTGTCATTCGCCAGTTACCAGTCGAAATGCTCAAACGAGTCGTCGAAAATTGGACTCACCGGATGGGCCATCTTAGACGTAGCCGCGGCCATCATTTGATAGACATAATCTTCACAAAATAGCTCAAATATCCAGTGCCTAAGAGAGACACGATCGGATAAAACGCGTATACATAATAGATATGACAGCAGGATTCTAAGAATAATTGCCGATAATTGAACACATTATTTGCTAATGTCAGTCTGAAGCTAAAAAGCCAAACATTAATGTGGCTGAGAAGCAGTTTTATAAATAGTCCTAAAACATAATTAAAAAACTAGCATGATATCTATCTTCTAAGGCAGTATAAATAATCGCAATGGAAATCACAACTGATACAAAGGTTCTTCGGTCTAATCTGACAATCATTTTCTCAAACCTAGATCATTCAGATGTCTTAAGCAATGAACGTAAAAATAGTACAAATCGTTTAAATAATATGTATGCTGTCTAGACCAATAGAAATCCGAATAAGGTATGAGTCGGCCCTTACAGCAAGACACCTACTTGAGATGGGTGAATGGATAAATCGAAACAACAAGACATACCATAAGAAGATACCAGAAACACTGATCGGTCACATCCAGACAATGATGCGGCTGGTAGTATACTGCTAACCATTGGTTCCAGACAGAAGCTCTTGGGACTCACTGCTACACGGATGGCTCCAAACGAGGGAGGCAAATGGTACTGGGATTTTTGTTGAGGAACCAGCGACAAAAATCTGCTTTCATCTTAAGATCATAAAACGATCCTTTAAGCGGATGTTCAAACAATCAAAGAGTATCTAAACTGGTTCAGTAAGACCACAAGACCCACTGTAGAACTATAAAAGATCAATTAACGATTAGCGGAGGAGTGATTTGAAATGAACAAGCGAAGGATTTGGCTTCCAAACCGTAGCGTCCAGTATCGAAGAGCAATGTTAGCCATCGTTCTGTGGTCAGAGCTCGACAACTTCGAGATATCCGAGTTATGGTTTCAACAAGACGACCCTACATGCTCGCAAACGTGAAGATAAACTCGACGACAGCCGCCTTGCCAAAATCAATTGCCTGCCTTTAAGACTATTCAACTCTTCTACGAGTATAAGTAACTATTTAAAGCACACTAAAAGGAGCATATATTCAAGATCGACAATTCAGAAAAAGTTTTCCAGATTCTGATACTTCAGGACCGACACATTACAAGATTTGACTCATCTCAGAGGATATGAGGGGAAATTCTAGTAGTTGGTTTTTGATATTTTCCAACGGGAATATTAAAGACAGACGAAGCTGAGCAATTGTTCTTTGCATGCTCGATTTTAGATGCATTCGTAGAATGTAGTCCTAAAGTCCGGCAGAATATTGGTAATGTAGTTATATGTTTATTAGCGTGGCTGATTTGTGATATTTTTAGAGGATCGACGAGCCTTTCTTTGCTCTACCGATTTCGGAACTATCCATAGGAGAATGACTTTAGGTCCCTTCAAATATATTGCACTTTATTATTTCAATCTGTCAAAACCACATTTTAATTCCTCGTGAGCGAATAGAATGTAGTTCTCGCTCGCTCTCGAATGAACCTCTCCTAGTGCCTAGTAAACCAATGAAATTAAGATTAGATTCGCCTACGGAACTTTTGAAAATATTATTTGGAATCTACTCCTTTAAACACAACAACATAATTCATATTTGAAACCAGTTAAATGTTGCTATTCAATCGTTAAATTTGAAAACTATTCCCAAAAGGTCTTCTACTACGGAGTAGGTAACCCAACAAGTCGTCCAGTAAGGTGTAGATAACTGGCCTCTTACTATGAGGTAAATAACACTGCTGATCGTCTACTAATGAGTAGATAACCCAAATTGTCGTCTACTAAACAGTAGCTAAGGCAACTGGCCATTCATCCAGCAATATTGTTTGGTGTATTTAACCCTAATTAACTGATACCAATCAATCCTTACGTGATCGGATCACTGATTGATCTCAATTTAACCAGTACTCGGATTTGTAGATTCAGATAAATTGTCACTTAATTTCCCGTTACATACGCCAACACTCCTGCTGGAATTCTCTGATGTAGTGATACTACATCAGAGAATTCTTGTACGTAATTGGTGATCCACTGGGTTATATATAGGGATGTAACGAAAGTGGCTTTAGCGAAAGCGAATGCGAAAGCGAATATTGAAATATATTTCTTGCGAATGCGAATGCGAAAGCGAATAGTGAAATATGCATTTTTGCGAAAGCGAATGCGAATAATAGTTAGAGCCTTTAGTACAAACAAATTTAAGGAACTGAATTGATACTTTTCCAGGATATTCAAGTATTAAGACTGTTTTCCATAGTTTTACCTCCTGTTACCACAAGCACACACATATCTTCAAATTGTGTGAAGGGAATAAGGAGATTTAACACTTTAATAAATGAAACGAATACTGAAATATATTTTTGCGAAAGCGAATGCGAAAGCGAATAATCCAAAGATGGTTTTTGCGAAAGCGAATTTTAAAATGATGCGAATAATTCGCGTTCGCATATGCGAATGCGAATATTCGTTACATCCCTAGTTATATACTCTCCAGTAGAGATCTGTTGGGATATATGTTTGTTTGTAGATGAACGGTTGGTTTATCTATTCCTTAGCAGGTGGCCAGATGTGTTATCTTCTCCTTGGTAGACTACTAGTTGGATTATCTATACATCAGTAGATGGTCTACTCGTTTATTTGCTCCTTAGTAGACGGCCAGTTGGGTTATCTACTGTTTAGTAGAGGACCACTTGGGTTATCTATTCCTTAGTAGATGGCCAGTTTGATTATCTATTCCATGGTAGAAGACCAGTTGAAGTTTTTACGGCTTAGTAGAGGGTCAGTTAAGATCAGTTTCCGAGGTTTCCGATAGTAAATATTGAATTGGTTTTAAATGTTACTAATGCTGCGTCTGAGATTGAATTGTCCGTTACTGCACGCGAAACGAAATTTTAGACAACTACAATACTCGTTTACGAGGACTGAAATTTATTTTGGTCAGAACAAAACTTATTTTCGTAAAATAAGTTTCTGCAAAAACAAGCGAAATTTCAGGTCCTGCAAACGAGAATTGTAGTTGTCTAAAATTTCGTTTCGCGGAAACGAATTCATTGGCTGTTCACAAACTCCAATGACAAAGTCATGTTAAAAATATTGGTTGTGTTCATATGAAAGGGACAATCTGCGAATCGGTCCCTGTTCTTACTAGACCTACCATGTGCACGTAAAGAAAAAACCTTTGGAGGTCGTTTATAGCAGACATAGTTCTTTGTCTCAAACGATCTACTTTTCCCGTACCGGTTGAAATATTTCTATGAATGAAAACGTTTATAGTAAACGTAGTTTCTCTTGCTGTACGCGGACATTTTTCATTCAAAATTTTTCATAATTTACGTTTATAGTGAACGAACAAGTTTACAGAAACAACCAGTAAGACCATAACAAAAACTGTTGATCGAGCACTGCATGAAAATATTGAACATTTTGTGGAAAGCCGGAATACCAAAAATAAACTGTGACGAACAATCTACCGTTTTGTTACTGACTAACTGGTTATTTTTCCACACGTTTTAAATTGTAAATAAGCAAATTAAAACCATTAACAATCAATCATCACACGTTTATGTACCATCGCCATCTCAATCAGGCACAATACAACTGAATACTTCTGGAAACAGGAGAAATTTTCAACGCTAAAGAGGTAAACTTTGTTTTTTAATGACGCTATTCAACACGGGTTTTCACCCGAAGTTTTTCATATTATTTTCTAATGAAGTTTGGTATTCTATTCCAGGACGTGGAAACTTTTGAATGGTCAGCATTTGGGTCAGAATTTTTAATATTGACATATGAAGTTCACTTTTGACTAAAATGATATATGGTAAGATAACATCACGCTTTGATCCATACAATGGCCTCCTAAATTTTAAATATGTTGTCACATACATGACTTCTTATTTACAATTTGTCTACAACTCAAGTACAAGATACAGCCAAATTATAGCTGAGGTGTCTAACGGGGAGCTCCCGGATTCATTTTACTACAAGTTTTGAAATTTTTGGTAACAAACATAATTTTATAGAACATATTAAATATCATAATGCAAACAAATTATTCTTTTGCGACAAACGTTTTCTCATTTGTTGACAAATTGACACTGCTTGTGACAAACACAGTAACCGTAACCAAACGTTCACAGGGTTGGTAATAAATACAAAACATTTGTGATAAGTACACTAACCGTTTGCTATAAACGTTTCTTTGGGTTTATGGATAAACATAATTCGTTTGCGGCAAACATAGAACCCAAACGAAATTAGTTTGTTTATTTTTCGTTTGGGAGTAATGCATTTTTTCTTTCCCTGTGTTTGGTTTGGTTTCGGTCCAATTTCCCATGGGGATATTATAAAATAAGTGAATATAATTTAAGAACTGTTCACGAATTCCTTAAATTTTCTTCCTCACTTCGAATACATTTTATTTTGTACTGGTTCAATTTACCGGTAACGATATTTACGAAATTCTAAAATTTTTTTCTCACGTTGAATGCACTCTTAATATAAATTGAATTTTCACTGAAAAATTAAACAATGAACTCCACTTGTCTACTCACCTTAAACCATTGAACAATTGTTTCGACTTTTCCAGCAAATGTATAAACTCCAATACCAACTTTCTATCCTGTTCTTCTGTGGATTCCATTTTCACCATACCGTTCTTCAATTCAGTAGTGTTATGTTGCTGTCGTTAAAGAACTGCAAATGAGCAAAAGTGATGCAAATTAAATAGATAGAAACAAACAGCCGACAGATAGATAGACAGACAACTAGGGAATACATTAAAATTATTGTACTCGTAACATGAAAAACAAAAGATTAATTAAAATTGATAATTAAAGAGAAGAAAATCAACAGCAGCTACAACTATGTCAGTTACAAGCAGAGCTCGGAGGAAGCCTTTAGTAAAATCGTTCCCAATTTTATATAATGGATGGATGCACTGAACAAAATTTACCTAATGTTAAAGATTTGGTTCCAAAGAACTTCTAATATTTAAAATGTGAATAATTTTTACTTATAATTGGGAACATTTACTTCATGTTAATATAATTTTCTTAATTTTTAGTGTGAAATATTATTGTTTTAATGTTTAGGACATCTTTGAAGTAAAATCTTTAAATTTAGGTTTCATAAATATTATAATTTCACAGATTGTACCCTCAACCTTTAAGATAACAGAATTTTCGCAATTAGAATTAAGGAAAATTATCTTGATATTAAAGAAATGTTCTTATTTTGTGGTATGCAATATCCTTGTTTTAAAGATCAGGAGGTAAATGTAGCAACATCTTTAAAATTAAATTTAATTGTTTCCAAATTATTTGAAATACTATAGTGGTAGGTCAAGTAATTGATGTAAACATTAATTTTAAGTATGCGATGTTATCGTTTTAAAGATCAGGACATGTTTGGAATAAAAAACTTTAAAGTTAAGTCAAATTGTTTTCAGTGTCTGTAGTGATAGCTCTGGTTATTGATGTAACAACACATTTTATGTATGCAATATCCTTATTTTAAAGATCAGGAGGTTTTAGAGAAAAATCTTTAAAATTAAACCATTAATTTTTTCCAGTGTCTGTAGTGGTAGTCCTAGTTATTGATATATGAATTGTTATATTGCCTCGTCTTTTTTACCGCCAGCCGGGCAGTCAGTCAGTTAGTCAACCAGTACTAGGTTTTGTGTGTTAATTGATATACTGGCAGATTATTGTTCGTCTGTCCGTGTTACCAAAACAATCTCATTTCCACTATATAAACTGAAGAAGAAGGCTCTTGGTTTTGTATAGTGCCACTTATTACAGCCAACAAAAGATGCTTGTGATGGTGGCGGCGGCGGTGATGATGATGGACTTGTACTCACAAGCTACATGGATTCACTAGTCTTATGATATTGTGCTCCACCACAGTATGTACACTGAACGCCCCCATTGTCGTCTGAGTGTGTATGACACACACAAATCAAAAACAACACAAAAATATGAAACAAAACAAAATGAAACTGATTTTCATTCAAAACCCATTCACCAAACCTTTTGGCTTCCCTTCTTCTTCATCCTCCCTCGTCACAAACAATATGAAATTCAATAATTTCTCTGTGTGTCCGTCCGTCTATCTGTGAGTGAGTGGCTGCGTGAGTGTGTGAGAGCTGATGATGATGATGGTGGTGGTGATGATGCACAAGATGAAGATGACATCATGGGACAAACCCATATCAGATTTCCCCAACAACGCTTTAAGCTTTCTTCGATGGCCCATGAATTGCTGCTGCCTGAATAGTAGTGGATGGATAGCCATTCGTGTTGCATTGAATGCCATTCAAGTGTGATGAGTGGCTAATGACTGCCACTACTACGACTGCCACTGGTTGTCGGTGTGTCACTACTATTCGTAGTAGTACTACTACTACGAACAACAGCTTGGCCGGAAGGGGGTATCCTCCCCATTAATGGACAGCAAACAAACATCAGCAAATGCATCATGCAAAAGTCAGTTGAATGTGGCAGGAGGTTTTAATGTGTTTTGTTGTCAGATTGATTGGTGGGATAATTCTTCTTTTTTTGTCGTCAAAGACAATGAATGTCCTTTGTTGTGACCATATTTACCTGTGCCTGATGTGGACGGACACACAGTGCACATTCAGTGCGTGCAAGAAATTATGTTTAGAGTTTGTTTCGTCCTCATTTCCTCTCTGTCAACGATTTCCGTCTATGCTGTGTGTGGCGGTGTGACTGTACACGAGAGTGTATGTTTGTCTGTGAGTGTCTGAATATTAGAATGCGTGCCTAAATGGATTCACATTGATTTTCACCGAACGCACGATGTAGGTCACCACGATACGAAGTCACGGAGTTGCCAGAAGTTTTTACTGGTATTATTCCCATATTTTGTGTATGTGGGGAAGTAGAATTAAAACAAAAATTAAAACCGGAAATTCAGTCACTATCTTGAAGCTATCTTGTCTCAAATGAGACAGCTACACGATTGCTCAGCCTAACCTATCCACTGCTAGACACAGTGAGCAGTACTGCCATTAGTTCAGACGGAATACACTATGCAGGCTGTGCATAACATTTTCTGGTGCATTATTGTATTTTTTTTTTAATTTTTCTTTAAAATTCCCATTTTATGGAAGGTGTCATAAGTATTTGGACTATATTTTGACGTATATGCTCTATAACGACCGGATATATTCAAATTAAAGGAAATTATGAGGACTTCTAATGTTAGTAATGACACTTTCATGTGCAAATAGAAGTTTAGTAACTTAAAAGCATTACACTAATACTATATGTGTAATTTCAGATGATTCGAATAATTAGTATAGAAGTTATTAAAGAATCAATATTTCACTAACTGTTTACCCTCTTTGGGGTCGTACTAAAAGAAGTGGACCAATATGGCCCAACTTCGAACTTAGCCTGAGATGGAGAAAAATAATACTTCTGGGAAAAATGTTGCCCCCTCGACGTGAAATACTAGAAATTATTTGCACCTTTTATGTCGAAATAATGTAGTGCCTCGCATTTAAATTAAATCCAATATTCAAATTTAAAAAATGTGTTAGAAAAGTGCAGTTTTCTGGGAAAGGGCAGATAAAATTCTGCACTTTTTCCAGAAACGAAATCGCTATTAAAATCACCCAAATCGAACCTTATGTTTGAAAGATGTAGAAAAACTAGGGTTTCGTATAACGAAGAGCTCATCTTCCGCAACTTTGTCATTTCAATAACACCTGATGTCTGGAAAAGGTACAATAAGGTCCCGTTACAGATACCTAAAACGAGAGTATCGTATAGTAGGGCAGCGTATTAAGAAGCTACTTTCCCCGAACCTAATTGGGCATTTTTGAACTTCTGATCATCATCGTTTCGTGTGGCCTTTGTTTTTGATCAGGGAGTTTTCATCAGATATGATATGCGAAAATATGATGGTAGTACTGCTTATGCTAAGTTCGTCGCTTGGTTCAGATGGAATATTCGTATCAGTGTTGTTGTTAATAAGATTGGATTTATTGGAGTGGAGTACATTATGAAAGCCCCACAAATAGTCATCTTGGTTATTCTAATAGTTCCTGATGTCAGGGAAAGTACCGCTACTGATACCTGACAAAAACTTTCGTTTCGTATAGTAGAGGAGCCTCTTGAGGCTATAGTCTTCGCAAACCCCATTAGACGTTTTCAAAGTTCTGATCATCATGGTTTCGTATGACTACTGATTTACAGGCTGGTGTTAATTGAATTTGGACCTGTGACAATTGGATTGTCTTGGATCTCAGTCTTCTACTACATGGATGTCATAGATCACTAATTCTGCAGGTGTAAAAGAACATGTGCCATTCCTAAAACAAAAATGGCTTCAGTGTTGTACTTTTCAGCCAAACTAAAAATCACTCGATCCACGAGTATTTATCCGGATCGCGAAAACTAAACAGAAGAATATAGTTGACTTAATTCCATACCGTAAGTACGATCGACAGGACTCGGACTAGTGAGGTAACATGTGTTTTCACATGTTTTTGGCCTTTGCCATTGTCTGAATTCGTCTTGACTTCCCTGAGTTTTGGCAAATACCACTCTGATATAGAGCCGTCTAACACATCGCGGCCGACTCTAATAAAAAGTGGTCGATTCGAGTACAGAGGAAGATCTCAGCGTTCGTTTAAAATGTAAAGGAAGATCTTAGTGTTCGATTTAAATATATGTATATAGTAAGATATCAGTAATCGACTCTCGTTAAGAAGAATAACTCGTTGGTATAGAGGAATAATTCCGTGGTCGACTGTAGCGTAGAGGAAGCGGTCCAGTTAGCATAGAAGAAGACTATAGACTCCAGTGGTCGACTGTAGCATAGACAGGTTTTCCAACAAGAGGTGTTATTTTGAATCACCCTGCATTTCGGTAGATGTCACTTTTGAAGCTTTTATTCTTTAACATCTGACAAGTAGAAACTACGCCATTACTAAAAATGGAAAGATACACGATTCAACAATGCATTGAAATTATTAAAATTCACTACAAAAATGGTGAAAATCTTGCAGTCACAGTTCGCAAAACTAAAGCATTTTTGGGTCATCGTGAAGCACCTTGTCGGACCGCAATACAGAAATTGGTGAACAAATTCGAGCTGTTGGGACAAGTTGATGTGAAGAATTAAACCCATGCACGTCGCTCAAGAACAACTGAAAATATTGCTGCTGTATTGCTGAAGAAAACCCAGGTTTGTCCATTCCTCGTCGTTCTTTGGAATTGGGCATTCCACAAACGACTTTACACCGTATCTTGCACACAATAACTCAAGCCGGCCGATCATCAACAACGTCGTGTCTTTGCTGATTGGGTCCTTGAAATGCATGAAAATGACCCGGAATTCCATCGAAAAATCATCTTGACTGATTAAGCCCATTTTCACCTCGGTAGCTACGTCAACAAGCAAAATTGTCGCATCTGGGTCTCGGAAAACCCAAGAGTTATTGTTGAGAAGCCTCTCCATCCTCAACGTGTGAGTGTTTGGTGTGGTTTATGGTCTTGCGGGGTCATTGGACCTTACTTTTTCGAAAATGAGGTTGGATCAACAGTTACGGTGAATGGATTGCGCTATCGAGAGATGATTAATGATTTTTTATGGTCGGAGTTGGATGGTATTGATCTGGACAACGTTTACTTTCAACAAGACGGCGCTACGTGCAACACAAGCAACGAAACCATTGCTCTGTTACGGGAAAAGTTTCCGGACCGTGTTATCTCTCGAAGAGGTGACCACAATTGGCCACCGAGATCTTGTGATTTAACACCTTGCGACTACTTCCTTTGGGGCCACGTGAAAGATAAGGTCTACGCCAACAGCCCAGCGTCGATTCAAGACCTCAAATTCGTGAGGCTATCGAGGACATAGGGCAGCCACTTTGCGATTTGGTTATGGAAAATTTCATGAAAAGGATATGGTCCTATAAGCGTGGTCGTGGTGCCCATTTGGCCGATGTTGTTTTTCATTATTAACGACATACCTTCCTCTTTATTATGAAATAAACATCCGATCATTTATCTCAAAAAATTGAATTTTTCTTTGAATTCCAAAATAACACCACTTGTTGGAAAACCCTTTATGTAGACATCTGCATAAAGACATAAGACATCTGTGCACATAAATGACTCAGTGATCGACTCTATTATAGCTGAATAACTCATTTATCAACTCTAGTATAGAAGACTCGTGCACAAACCTGAGGGTACTATCGAATTGTCCCTACCTTCCAAGGAATTCGCTATGGTGGCCTTTCTTGAAATATAATAGGCTTTTAACAACATTTACTCAGATGCGGTCAACGAAAAGTCTTGGGTCCACAACTCTAAGAAGGTTTGTGAACAGAGGGACCTCACAAGGTCAAGTTCTGTCTCCACTAATTTGGAACCTAGGGGTGAATTTGGAACCTAGGTGGAATGCTGTTAGATCTAGAACGTTGTGGCTGCAAAGTCGTGGCATATGCGTATGACGTGGCAATCGCAGTAACTGGCAAATTCCTCGACGTCCTCAGAGACATCCTGCAGGTGGCTCGTAACAAATTGGCTAGATGTCCCAGAAGAAAAGGGGTTGGGCGTTAACCCACTGAAAGAAATCTGCCCAAGACCAAGGTTAGGTATTGAGTCCAATGACTTCTGTAGGAGCAGTGGTGATGAGGAAGAAGTGGAGAGCATTGAGCCACCAGCTTTGACATCCCTCCACTTTTGGATATTTTGCGGACTGCCTTTCGAGAAAGTCTCTACAGATCTTTCCGGTACCGATTTCATGCTATTTAACAAACAGGTTGGTTTCGATGAGGGTCATCTGTGCCCGTGGTATCACTAAGGACATACATTGGTCTATGTGGGCTAACAAAGATGGATGTCACCCTAACCTATGTATGTACATAAAACTGTGGAAGTTATCGATCGTGGTATGGAAGACGCTATCAGTTATCGGCTCTACTATGAGACATACCTGTTTGGCTGACTGCAGCATAGAGGAGAAGTAGAATGATCAGTAGTCAACTCAAATATTCAAAGGATACCACAGTGGTCGAATCTAGTGTAATGAAAGACTTATGGTTTCGAATATTGTATATAGATATCAGAGTTAACTCATTGGCTGACTGTGGTATAAAATAATAACTATATAAGAAGACCCTATAGGGCGACTCGTGTATTAAAAAAAGCCTCAGTGAGCGACTCTGGCATAAAATAAAATCTGTGATAGATTTGGGTATTAAGTAAGTCATCAGTGGTCGATTGCTGTACCGAAATCGAAATTAAGTCAGCATTGTGTTACTGGAAAGTGAATTATCAGACTGAGGGATCGATATAGGATTATACTATCCCGAGAGAACATTTAGAAAAGAATTTCAGATTGGTTACGCTACGCTAATGATAGGATAATATAATATAGCGTGATCGATTTAGACACGTTTTTATTGTTTTTCACAGATCATTTCTTCTTCTGGGTCAGACATAATGATCAACTATTTTTAACGAAATTTCTCATTCTGCATACGGCCATTTACATTATGTGAATTATATCTGGGTACCAAATATAATATCAAAAATTTAGCCCATAGTTCCTATAAGTTAAATATACATAATATCACTATTGAAGTAAAGCCATAATAGCCCACAACAGAAAACTTCCCAAATCGCGGATAGTGTCACTTCAAGTGGCAACTACATATGTGTTTGTACTAAATAAAGCCTTTGTCCTCCTCTCATTATCAAGCAACAACATCAGCATCGACTTTTATACGCGTAGCATCGTCACGCAATAAAGGACTATTATTTGTTTTCAGTTTTTTCTTCTTTTTGTTCCCTGTTTTATAAATAAAATTTTGTTAAAAAAACACACACAACACAACAAATGGCAACAAGGGAATCTCTCTTGTATTTTGCGGCCTTCAACACTTTCTCGTTGTGGCGCTTACTCTCCAAAAGAAAGTCACATACGGACACACAAACGCATGATGTACTCTACTCTCTATTTCGCCTATAAACACACATACATTCATACGTGTAAGGACAATTGTAAAGAAGCCTAAGGCAATGAATGTACAACAAACCAACAACTATTTTTATATTCACACACACACACCCCCAGTCACACAAATGTATATATATAGGTTCCGTGTG
Source organism: Eudasyphora cyanicolor (assembly GCA_963930755.1). Lineage (NCBI taxonomy): Eukaryota > Metazoa > Arthropoda > Insecta > Diptera > Muscidae > Eudasyphora > Eudasyphora cyanicolor. The sequence continues at coordinate 270,258,679 of OZ005735.1, forward strand.
CCTGCCATTCACATCCTCGTCATCGGCTACTCTTGCTGAGATAAGTTACTGAGTGAGTGGTCCAAAACAAACTGCAGTCGTAAATGAGCGCTACTCGAGCATGAATATGTAACCAAGCACACACAAACGAACACACTAACACTCGGCCGCTGTTATAGAGGCTGCAGGACTCTTATGGACCAACTTCCGCCATTTCATGGTGGGCATCGTTAGATGCATAAATGGGTCGACGAAACAAGTGTCGTTAAAGAATTCAGTTTCAGAAATAGGTATTATTATGTTTGTTGTTGTCAGAAATTAATTTAAGGGAGATTTAAGGAGAAACACAAAAAAATCCTGGATGATACCGAAAATGAAAAAAATTGTTGAAATGTGAATAGCACTACTATCAGAACTTAATGGAAGATCCTTGACAAACACAGTACAACACTTGATTTTGGGACTCAATTCTGCGAATTGCACGTGAAAGAAGCCCCAAAAATAAGAACTTCTGCATCATTCATTTAGTCAAGATGGATTTTTAGCACTTTTTCTAAATTTTTTTCCCGGTATACCGTACGGTATATCTCTTCTTTTGTCTGAACCAAAGTTGTAGATTATTATACTATTAAATAATAGGAGAAAAGAAATGCGCAACAAACCTACCCGAAAAAAGTGCATCCAGTGCCTTAAAAATCGGAACAGAAAATTATAAAACAGAACAGAACTTTGCTTCAGACAAAAAAGAGATATTCCGTACGGTATTCCGGGGGAAAAAAATAGAAAAGGTGCTAAAAATTCACCTTGAGCAAAAAAAATCGTATGGCCATTAAATTATTAATTGAGCCAACTTGACTAAACGAATGATGCTGAAGCTCTTAGTTTTGGGGCTACTTTCACGTCCAATTCTCAGAATTGAGTCCCGAATCAATGAGCTAAATAATGTTGTACTGAAAAATACACCACTATCTGCAAAGCATTGCGTTGCAAAAAATTCCATTAAAGTGGATCGACGTTGACTCTTTGTATCGGTCATTTTGTTTTGCCGGCGTCTGTCAAAACTATTGTTCATTATTCAGTCACAGATGCCATATAATCACAAATTAGTTCAAGTGATGCGCACATTTCGTCCTCTATGCGGCAAATGCGGTGCCCCTTCAAACTCGACTCTTCCAGAAATGGGTGGTCAAATTCCAGATGACCGATTTGATATACAATTAGCGGTCTTCAACTGTAAAATTGTGCCTCGGGTCTTGGGCCTTAATGCGTACAAGAAAAGTATAAGAATTCGGATTTTCTGTAGTGAACTTCGCCCACACCACGGATTAAGGACATTTTATACGAAAAACTTTGTGATTGTCAAGATAGACGAAATTATTTCGTTGAAGAAAATATACGAATACTGGAGCGATATATGCTGTTTCTACGATAGTCAGGCTGCCTTAACGACGGTGACTTGTACGAATAGTAGGTCAAATCCGCTGTGACTGAGAACTGAAGTCATATTTACAGGTCGTCAACCCAATGGATTTTCCGATATATTCCATTCTGGAGTTCAAAGTGTCAATTGAAAACCGTTAAGGATAGTTCAAAGTTGAGCCGACAAAATGAGGAATTTCTAAGGGCTATATGTATTGTTAGAGGATAAAATAGAGTACAAATTCCTAAATTCCATTAACATTGTTTATGTCAATAAGTGGTTGATTTTTACAATGAGTGGTACTTGAGAAAAGTAATGTAAAACATCAGTTTCTACAGGCACTTTTTTAAATTTATTATCTACGCTAATTACCGCATTATGGGTTCAACATGCGTAGAGCGTCAATACGTCTAATCGTAAGACAGCTTAAAATGTGGACTATATACGAATTGGAGCAACGTGGAAGCAGAACAACAAGCTTCCGGACGGGTCTCAGATTGAGGATGGCAACACGGCCTCAGAATGGTAGTCAGGCCTCAGAATGGAGGCAGCTGCGAATACATTGAATAAGCATTTCCGGACAAGCAGCGGGTAACGAATTGGGTATGGACGATTATGCAGTGGTCTCTGTAGGAGTCGATAGGAAACAATGCCATACGACTGTAAAATGCCATAAGATGCAGTTCTTTAGTTAAGTATCTAGCCCCTATACTCTCCTATCTGTCTGGGCTAACGCAGCAAAATAGGGGAATAGCGCCAGACAGATAATTTCATTCTTATGGCGGAAACTGCAATGAGGATGGGGGATGGCATCGAATGAGCCCTGACAAAAACATCGAATCTCTGTCCCTTTGTTGTTAGAGATGAGTTGGTTGAATTCGTGGATACATTATATTAACTCGCCCGTATAATATCCGCCGTAGGTGGCGCGGAAGCAGACAGCGAATACTGAATTGGTAAATTAAACAGCGCTTTCTTACAACTATGAAGCCATCGGAAGTCTACAATAATATCAACTAAAACAAAAATAAATATATTCAACTCTAATATATTATCTGTCCTACTTTATGGTTGCGAAACCTGGTTAGCAACCGCAGCTCTGAATTCTCCGCTATATACTAAGAATATGGGGTTATAACTAACCCCGACTTTCTCGTATATGTATTTAAAGAGCTTTATTGCACCAAACAGCATCATCAAAAGGAGGAAATTTAAGTGGATTGGTCAAGTGCTAAAAAAGGCACTGAGGAAATATGTCGTCAAATTCTAGACTGGAACCTTCAAGGAAGCCGACCTTTTTTCTTTTCTCTACAGAATTGTCAACATAGGACGCAACTGTGCTGAGGCAAGGTAATTAAAATATGTACCTGGCTTCAGTATATCTGCCATTCAATGCTCCAACATTGCCACCTACGTCGAAATTACAACGTCTGGAGAGAGAATCCAAACATACAAGTAAGAATCCAAATATATTAGCTGTTTGTGACGCTAACTCCAACCATATCGCTTGGGGTAGTACTAACACCAATAGAAGGGTCCCCTTATAGAATTTTTGAATACAAACGACCTCTTAACTCTTAACAAAGGTACCAAGCCAACCTTTGTCAACAGAATTAGATCCATGAATGGAGGGTTTCGGATGAACACTCCTATTCGGATCAGCGCTATATGCCGCCTAACCCAATAAGTTTCCTTACTAAGGCTAAAACCGACTGAACTAAATTCGGTAATCTACCTAGAAAGCGATTATCTACGAACACAAGACATTGATTTTAATGTAAAGAAGATTACAGAATCTTTTGTAAAATCATTCGAAGATATAGGGTGATCAAAGTAGAGATACTTCTTTCAATAGCCTTTTTTTGACAGATCACGTGTGAGTCGTGTCATGCTGTCATGTTATTTTTGTTAAGTATTGTTTGGCATTTCATCATGGAAAGACTTGCGCCTGAACAACGTTTACAAATTATTCAGTTTTATTATCAAAATAATCGTTCGCCAATTGCGCTAAGTCAATTTTTTTTAAATCAAAAAAAAAACACTTTCCAGTCGACCCACGACCTTGACACCCATGATCAATATTTTAGCTCTCGTTAAGAGCTATCTTTCTGCCATTGACCGATTCCCGATCCGACGTACCGGAATCATCGGTCCATATTTCTTCAAAAATGATTCCGGTGAGAACGTAACCGTCAATGGCGACCGTTATCATGCCATGATAACCGACTATTTGATGCCTGAAATTGAAGCTCGTGATCTCGGCTACATTTGGTTTCAGCAAGACGGCGCCACTTTCCACACATCGCATCAATCAATGAATTTATTGAGAGAACACTTCGGTAAGCAGATAATTTCACGTTTTGGGCCGGACGATTGGCCACCAAGATCGTGTGATATCACACCGTTAGACTTTTTCCTGTGGGGATATGTAAAGTCTAAAGTTTATGCGGACAAACCCGCTTCAATTCAGGCCTTGGAGCTAAACATCACGCGTGTCATTCGCCAGTTACCAGTCGAAATGCTCGAACGAGTCATCGAAAATTGGACTCAACGGATGAACCATCTCAGACGTAGCCGCGGCCAACATTTGATAGACATAATCTTCAAAAAATAAATGCCAAAGAATGTTCTTTCAAATGATAATAAACATTCCCCATTCAATTTGAATTTTCTGTGTTTTTTTCTTTAAAAAAGTGGGGAACCTCGAAATGGATCACCCTATATTTTCTACTTGATTTAAGAAAATCAGTACTTACCGTACTTTTGACACCGCTACGTCTTGATTCAAGTACGGATTACTCAATTTTTATTTTCAATGTGGTCTATAAAAAAATACCTCCGTACCAACTTCTGTAAAGACCGCTACATTGTTGCGACCTGCACTTTGATATATGACAGACGGACATGACTAAATCGACTCAGAAAGTGATTCTATGTCGATGGGTATATTGAAGTATGTTTTATTTGATTTAAATAACATTTTCTTTATTTTAAAGAAAAGTTTCTTTGGCTGCAACTTTGTATTATAGCGGAAAGGATAAATAATGAGTAGACAGCGGAATTTTATGCAATCTCTGTTTATTATACGAGGGAGTTCTAAATTCGATCAAATCTGCACATTCGATATATGCATTTTTTATGCAAAAATTATGCAAGGGAATATGCACGACATATGCAAAATATAATGTGCATATGTTGAATGTAAAATGCATATGCAAATAAAAAGTTGCATATGCCATTAACAAATTGCATATGCGAAAAATATGCATCGGCAAATTTTAGAAAAGTAACAAATTTTTGAAGCGTAATTTTATATAACGACAAGAACTACCCACGCACCAAATTTCAAAATCAGCCGTTTGTCTTTTACGCACTTTCAGAATTAAGGTAGAAATGTAGGCGACACTCATTGACATATTAAAACCAGTAAGGAAAGGCAGAAAGTCGGGCGGGGCCGACTATATAATACCCTACACCTCCCTAACAATGCGATAAGGGTCATTGCCATAATAATTTGGAATAATTGGTAAATGGGTAGAAACATATTATCTAATTCTGAAACGATAATCGCTAAATTAAGCAATATTCGTTCCTAAATTGAGAAACATCTTTCTGGAAAATTTTAATGATCGGAATTAAAATACAACTTCTATAGCGATTTTATACCAAATCAGCAGGATTATATATATGGAGCTTTAATATAAATCTGAACCGATCTTCCCTGAATACTCATTCATGTAAAAATACCTCCTTCTGTCGAATTTCGTACTGATCGCATATAAAATACAGTCTCTACAGCGCTTACATGTCAAATCGGGCGTATCATATATATGGGAGCTATATCTAAATCTGAACCGATTTTTTTCGAATTTGGCAGTATTCCTTCATGTAATAAGAAACCTCTTTCTGCCGAATTTCGCACTGATCGGATATAAAATACAGTTTTTACAGCGCTTACAGGTCAAATCGGGGGTAACATATATATGGGTGTTATATCTAAATCGAAACCGACTTTCTCCAAATTTGGCAGTATTCCTTCATGTAGAAAGAAACCTTTTTTTGCCGACTTTCGCACTGATCGGATATAAAATAACATTTTTCCAGCGATCACATGTCAAATCGGGGGTAACGTATATATGGGGGCTATATCTAAATCTGAACCGATTTCTTCCAAATTTAAAAGTGTTCATTCATATAGTAGGAAACCTCTTTCTGACGAATTTCATACTGATCGGATATAAAATACAGTTTTTACAGCGCTTACAAGTGAAATCGGGGGTAACATATATATGGGGGCTATATCTAAATCCGAACCGATTTTCTCCGAATTTGGCAGTATTCCTTCATGTAATAAGAAACCACTTTCTGCTGAATTTCGCACTGATCGGATATAAAATACAGTTTTTACAGCGCTTACATATCAAATCGGGGCTAACATATATATGGGGGCTATATCTAAATCTGAACCGATTTTAACCAAATTCAATAGGGATCGTCCTTGGGCCAGAAAAAAGATATGTGTAAAGTTTCGTCGAGATCGGACCATAATTGCGACCTGTACTTTGATTACAAGAATACATGCACAGACAGACAGACGGACAGACGGACATAGCTAAAGCAACTCAGAAAGTGATTCTAAGTCGATCGGTATAATAAACGTTGGGTCTATTTCTTCTCCTTTTGGGTGTTACAAACAAATGCACAAAGTTATAATACCCTGTACCACAGTGTGGTGTAGGGTATAATTAAAACAAATGCCGAAAATATTTTTTTTAGAAAAATAATAGTACAAAATGGAACAACAGCAAATGCTCGAATTTGAGGTGAATTTTAAAAATTAATGTATTTGCATATTTTTTGCATATGCACGATATATGCAAATATGCAAAAATAAATGGTTGTTTTTTTTTAATTATTTCTTTGACGTAAAAAATGTGTGTGTTATCAGTTTTACCGCAAAACCATCCAATAAAAATATGCAATTGCATATATTCCGCTGTCTGATAATGAGATACCTGAATTCCACTGTTTTTATCACTGTATTAAAAATTATGTTGCCAGAGGTAATTGCTAGATCACGAGATATTAAGCGGCGTTGCGAGAAAATCTTGATTCCTTGTGTTCCTTATCCTTACTAGAAACGCTGACATACACTACCAGGCCAACAGCAGAGGATGTTGCACTTGATGCCTTGCATTAGGACGGACAAATCCCTGCAACTACAACTGCCCACATTTAAACAATACACACCAACAACGTTGACATTTGTGGGCTAACGAGAAAAAGCGTGTGGGTCTCGTAGAGGTGGGCAGGAGGAAGGACATGTGCTCGAACGGTCGATGGTGGATGGAGTTGTAAAGAGTAACACCAACACACCAATACCAATACCACTACCACCACAGCATTCATTTAGACAGCCGGTAATGCGCACTGTGACGCAAAAATCACAACAAAAGGAATCAAACGATTGTGAGTTAGTGTGTGTGTGTGTGTGAGTCTTTATGTATGTATGTATGACACGGATACGATTAAATACAACTACGGGTGCATTGCCAAAAAACCCCCAACAAAAAAGAAACACTTCCTCCTTTGGCCGATAAGGAAAATCACTGCAGTTGATAGTTTTGATGATTATTTTCTTACAGAAGATGAAAAGGATCTTTTTATCTTACCTGTTTGGACCACAGTAGACCATGGTGTATTCCTGGGGCAAAGTAGTTCCGTTGAGTGAAACTCCTCTTCTGCAGGATTTCCAATTTAGATACTAAAGATGTTTGTGAAGAGTTTTTTCAATAGTCTCCAATATCCTTTCGAACTCCTCGAGCTCATTACGAGCAGTGGGAAGTCTGCGGCAAAGGTAATGTCATCCTTCAGTGGATGGATGATTCCTGTCTTACACTTGCTGGTCTGGTCTTCTGGAGTTTTTTATGTGCGTGGATTTTTGTTGTTGTATATAAATGTGAATCTATGTGTGTTTGTGTTTAAGTGTGTGTATTTAGACCACAAAAAAATTGGGCAGTTTTCTATTTCTATTTCTTTTTTTTTTTTGCTTTACAATAACTAATTTATTTGTGGTGTTTTGTTGTTGCTTTTTCGAATACTTCCGGTTTAAATGTTAAAAATTTCACGTTTTTTTCACTTTCAACAGAAAAGAAACCAATGATTTTTAGTTGTTATTTTTTGGTGTTTTCCGTGCAGAAAAATCGGTAACAGGAAAAATGTCATTGAATTACTTCATTATGCTTCACTTCGACGTTATTTTTTCTCACTTTTTTTTGCCAACTTCCCCCGTCGTTACAGGCAGTCAGCCAGGCAGGCAGTTGGCGGCGGGCAGTCGGGCGGCAGGCTGGAGTCGAGGGTATATGTACTGGGTTTTTTTCGTTCCACCGTTCTTCCTCTTCTTTTATACACGACAACGACGACGACGACGTTGGCGAGCGATTACATTTGAGATGGCATATGCTTTTTATTGGAATCTCTTTTTTTTGGGGGATTTTGCCGGCTGATATTTTCCGTTTTATGAACACAATGCGATCTTATTTTCGAATAAATTTGTGTGACTTATATAGAATTGCACTTTAATGACACTTTGATGGGGTTTTATGATAATCTACACTAGTTTTTCTATGCGATATTTATTTTTTCGTGATTTTTGTTACGTTCTTACGTCTACGTGCAGTCAAATGTATTGAGTTTCTCTGGTTTTTCCCTTAACGCATTTGTGTAGAGCAATGTAGGGTGGTTTATTGATTTTCTTTCTCGTTGCCATTCTGTCGCACATTTGCCACATTCGCCACAGATGGCGCATTGGTTGCATCTGTGTGTGGAAGATGTGGCAACATTTTGAATGAGACTTGTCAGAAGTGCGTTGCCAACATTTTCGAAATTGAATGGTTCGTGGTAACGATGCGATTAACGGAAAATAAATACGAAAGTTGGCAATAAATAATGTAAATTCTTAACGTTTTTTAATTCACGAAAAAATTAAATTGTTTTTAATTTAAATCAAACGCAATTTTAAATAAGTTTAAAACTACTTTTCCACTATGAGATAATCTACTTCGAAATCGAATCGATTAGTTTTATCAGTTGGCTAAGACAAGTTATTTACCAATATAAATTAAATGCCGGTCTATCCGTCGTTGCCAACTGAAGAACATGGTGGAAACATAGTACAGGGTGGCTGATGAAAGCTGCTACCAAAAAAAAAAATTTAATAACTTGTTTTCTATTTAATGAATCTGGTTAATTTTTTTTTTATTTTCAGATTGATTTTTAGATTTAACAAAAAGGGATAACTGGCACACTTTGAAGACCTTACCATCGAAACCCTTCAGTTCGGACGGAGGAAACAATCGCTGCTGTAGCTGATGCCATACAAAACAATCCAAGAGTTTCGACAAGAACCTTATCTGCTCAAATGGGTATAAGCAGACAGTCATTGCAGTCAATTATGCACAAAGATTTGGAGTTATTCCCAAATAAAATCCAAATGGCCAACAAAGTGAACTCAGCAGACTTCCCGATTCGCTTGGAATTTTGCCAGAAGATGCTTTAAATGGTGGAAGAGGACGGAAACATGTTGAACTGTCTTTTCATGTCTGACGAGGCCCATTTCGATTTAAACGGCAACATAAACAAACAAAATTGTCGAATATGGAGTGCTTCCGACCCACAGATACTCCATGAGACGGAATTACATCCACTTCGTGTCACAGTGTGGTGTGCAGTTTCATCACGCTGCATTGTCGGGCCCTACTTCTTCGAAGAAAACGGTCACACCGTTACAGTTACTGGAGCCGTTACTTGAGCATGTTGAGAGAGTTTTTCTATCCAGAATTACGCCGAATGAGAACTTCTTTCAACTTCTTTAAGCAAGATGGTGCAACTCCTCACATAGCCCGGCCTGTTATGTCAGAATTGCGGCGAAAATTTCCCAATAAGCTGATATCCAGAAACGCCACATTCCGTTGACCCCCCGGTCGCCTGACCTTACTGCACCTGACTTTTTCTTGTGGGGTTATTGCAAACAGGAAGTCTACAAAGCAAAACCAACAAATTTGATTGAACTACATCAATCCATTCGAGAAACAATTGCGGCTATTCCCGTCTCAACTCTCCAAGCAGTAATGAACAACTTTTTGGTAAGATGCCGCACATGCATCAACGAGCAGGGGGGCATTTAAATTCCATTATTTTTAAAACGAATTAAACTATATTTAATTAAATTTAATGAGCTTTAACATGAATAAAAGAAAACTGAATTCCGTACACTGAAAAAAAGTTATTTGAGTTTCTTAATGTAGCAATATTCATCAGCCACCATGTAGAAGGTTACTATTATTTGTATAAAAAAGTTTTTACAAAATCAAAAAATATTAAACTCTTAACATTTGTATCTCATATTACTTATCTGCATTTGACATTATTTTTCAACTATGTTACGGGTTTTCCAATAGGGATAATATGATTTTGAAGTGACGTTTCGACCATTTGTAATATGTCATGATCTGTCATTTGTTTTTCATTCAATTTCATCATGGAGAGATATACGCAAGAACAACGTTTACAAATTATTCAGTTTTATTATCAAAATAATCGTTCTCCAATTGCAACTTTTGGTGTCCTAAGTACATTTTTTTAAATTCAAAGAACACTTTCCAATCGGCCTACGACCTAGACACCCATGAGCAATATCTTAGCTCTCGTTAAGAGCTATCTTTTTGCCATTGACCGATTCCCGATCCGACGTACCGTTAAGGAGCTATAGCAAAAATAAACTTTCCGTTCACATTTGAAAATGATGCTAAGTCCATTTTTTTAAATTCCAAAAAAACCGCTTTCCAGTCGGCTCTCGTTGAGAGCCATTGACCGATTGTGGCTACGTGCCACACAGAAAATGAAACAATTGTTGCGAGAAAAGTTTGGAGAATGATTATTTCAAGAAATTGTGATATTGAATGACCTCCAAGAAGTAGTTATTTTGGCTAAAAAAAATCCACAATGAGTTCAGTTCGGCCAATATGTTTTTTAGAATTATTTTTAAACGCGATAAATGGCGGAGTGGTCATTTCCTGAACGATTTGACAAAAAATTACAACTATGTGGGGTTTGTCTTGAAAATAGTTTTTAAGCATGGCTCTACCCGGTAGGTGGCGTTGTTGGTCTTATGTCAACTACAATATTCTGATCACTTTCTGAGACTCAGAGTGTTTGCAGTTTTGAATGGAGTAACAATGAATACTGCTGGGATAAGCTAGTATTTTCATCTTACCGGAGCCGAAAATACACCGATCCTTTTTGTGTTAATTATTTTAATTGAACAAAAAATTTGGTATGCAATGACAATACCTACTATGTTTCTAGGGAGATTGCATTTTTAATTTCTAAATATTCCAAATTATATTCAGTAAAAATTTGATGTTTAACAGTAAAACAGTACAGGTCATTCGATTTGTATTACAAATGAATTCCACACAAATTTAAAAAAAATCATTAAAATGTGATTGCCTCTCTCGAAAAACCTCTCTTGCAAAATTACCGTTTTGCACTTAGCATAGTTTAGAATGGAGATATCGATATGTATACCCAGTTAGTGAAAAGTTAGGGCAATTTATGTTTGAATTTGAAAAAATTCAAAAAAAAATGGAAAAATTCCAATATCTAAAAACTTTGTATACCCTCCCGCATAGGATGGGGTACACTAACTTTGTCATTTCGTTTGTAACATCTTGAACTATTGATCTGCGACCCTATAGAGAATATATTTTCTTGATCGTCGTGAAATTCTAAGACGCCATGTCCGTCTTTCTGTCCTTCGGTGTGTCTGTCTGTTTGTTGAATTCACGCTACAGCCCTTAATAATAGAGCTAGGTTGACCAAATATGGTAGAAAATGGTTTGTATTTTGTTTTAGTCCCCCCATAGAGGTCATTATGAAATGGCTAACCAAACTGAGCATAAATTAAGTGACAGCTGTCAAAAGGTCCAACTCCGAAAAAAGTATTGCCAAATTGAAAAGCACACGTCTACAAAAAACACCCTATATGTGTGGAATATTAGACGATTCGAATAAGTGGTATAGAAGTAATTATAATGGGTGATCTAAGTAGAGATACTTTTTTCAATAGATCACGTGTGAGTCGTGTCATGCTGTCATGTTATTTTTGTTAAGTATTGTTTGGCATTTCATCATGGAAAGACCTACGCCTGAACAACGTTTACAAATTATTCAGTTTTATTATCAAAATAATCGTTCGCCAATTGCGCTAAGTCCATTTTTTTTTAAATCCAAAAAAAACACTTTCCAGTCGACCCACGACCTTGACGCCCATGAGCAATATTTTAGCTCTCGTTATGAGCTATCTTTTTGTCATTGACCGATTCCCGATCCGACGTACCGGAATCATCGGTCTATATTTCTTCAAAAATGATGCCGGTGAGAACGTAACCGTCAATGGCGACCGTTATCGTGCCACGATAACCGACTATTTGATGCCTGAAATTGAAGCTCGTGATCTCGGCGACATTTGGTTTCAACAAGACGGCGCCACTTCCCACACATCACATCAATCAATGAATTTATTGAGAGAACACTTCGGTAAGCAGATAATTTCACGTTTTGGGCCGGTCGATTGGCCACCAAGATCGTGTGATATCACACCGTTAGACTTTTTTCTGTGGGGATATGTAAAGTCTAAAGTTTATGCGGACAAACCCGCTTCGATTCAGGCCTTGGAGCAAAACATCACGCGTGTCATTCGCCAGATACCAGTCGAAATGCTCGCACGAGTCATCGAAAATTGGACTCAACGGATGGACCATCCGAGACGTAGCCCCGGCCAACATTTGATAGACATAATCTTCAAAAAATAAATGCCAAAGAATGTTCATTCAAATGATAATAAACATTCCCCATTCAATTTGAATTTTCTGCTACAGACGAACAGACATTGCTCATTCGACTTAAAATGTCACAAATCGAATTTCCAAACATACATGGGGTCTTAGATCACTCCTTCGATGTGTTACACTTTTGGCTCGTATATATGATATATACCCTCCTCTGTTAGGTGAGGGGATAATAAATTTACCAATATTTTTTTGAGACTCAAGGTGGGGGATTCATTAGTCGGTTTAACCGACTGAACTTTCTTACTTGTTTTTTTTAATATCAGATGATCCGGTATCGAGTTATGAGGGGTACCGATATTCAACTTTTTTCGAGACGCTTCCGTTTACACAATAAACTTTGAAGGTTAGACTTTAATGTGCCATTGGTTTAAATCAAAAAATGTTAACCGTTTCGTCACAAAAAAAAATAATACAAGTTTGAATTGTTTTGCCCGAATTAACGTTACGTTATAGAACATTTTAGCAAAATTTAATAGATATCGAGTTTGTAACGAACCGCCGTCCGAAAATTTCAGCCCGACCGTGCTCAGGGATATTGGGGGGATCTTTTGGACAGCCAGTCACATAATTTATATAGATGGATAGACAATTTTGAGAGAGAGGAAATTGAGAAAATTGGAAACATTGTGACATTATCTGTCCTTCTTCGATATTGTTCACCCGAATAACCTTATGTTTCGCCAAATGATACGCTTATTTAAGCAAACATAATTATATTTTATAACTCAACTAAGTTATATGTATGTCCAGTATAACAATATTAGTAATTAAGAAAATTATAATATAAGAGATTTCTTTTAAAGTGTGAATAATTAGTGATGACGTATTTAATAAACTAGTTTAAGTATTAAAATTCGTGTTTATATTATTATGGAACATGAGTGTTATAATTATATGTAGATAATAGGTATGTATATCTTACTTACATGGACTCTTCTTCGGTGAAGCGATCGCTGCATCGTAGTAGTTCCTCCATTTGTTTTTAAAACTAATTAGTGTGATGGTATTAAGACAAAATAAATAGTAAATGTTGAAGGTCAAACAAATGCTGTTCGTGGAAACTTATTTATAAAAATCCTTAATCAGTTAGTTGTTGATTGATCGATATTCCGGCTACGTTATTGAGTTGGCATCTCCTTATTGTATTTAGGAATATTCAAGATGTTTTAGAAATCTAATTGGCGAGAAAACAATTCATTTTCTCTTAATCTCGCAAGTCCAGTTGAGGCGATTTAAAATCTTAGCGCATAGTTTTCTTATGGATAATGGTTTCGGAATCAAGCCAGATTATATAACATCAGCATTAAGTAAATTCGCAATATCAAACACGTCATAGAACTCCGCAATATTCAGGAAGTTTGAATCTTTCAATCCAAAATGTTTTTGAGGTAGTTCACAAATTTAAATTTTGGTGTTAGTTCCAAAAGGCCAAAGCCAATAATGTCTTGGATTGTGGTTGAATCCGAATTCTTATAAATTTGTTTGTTCGCCTTCCCTATTTTTATTTTGTGACACGAAACAATTTGGCTTCCGAACGTTTCAAAATTTATTTCTGAATGAATATTTTCTATACCATTTTTCAATATTTCAAAACCAAAATTGAAAAGAATTTTTAACGTTGCTTGAAAATTTTAGTTTCCAAAAACTATATCAAAGTAGAGTAACGTTATAAGTTTTTATAAAATTTTGTATTTTTTTTTTCAAATTTCGTCAAAATTGCTATTTTCTAAATCTGAATTTTTCTATAAAATTTCTTTTCTAAGACTTTTCCTATAAAATTTCTTCAAAATTTAATTTTTCTAGAATATTTCGTCAAATTTTATGATAACTGTGTCGAAAATTAATTTTTATTAAAAATTTTATTTTCCTTCTAAATTCTGCAAAACTTGAAGTTTTCTAGAAAATCTCGTTGAAAATACATATTTCTAGAAAATTATTCAGTCAGAATTTATCTTTTGGTTTGAGACCATATGTTCCATTTACTTTCTGTCTATTCCAAGAAAGTAATAGAAACAAATACAAAAATTGGTATAGAGTTTTAATTGCTTGGTAGAATTGACTGCAGTTTCGATAGACACCACTCTATCATCTTCAGAATTCAGTAGCAACAGTGTATGTCTTTAACTTAAATCAGCTGAAATACTTGTGGAAGCAGTAAATTGCATTTAACAAGAACTGCTAACCAAACCCGTATTTTGCCGAACTAAGTCAACATACTAAAACTCTCATACCAATTTCTTCGAAATTTACTCTTTAAAAATTCTTCGAAATTGATTTTTTCCAGAAAATTTCCTTCATCGATATTAAATAAAGTCAATGACCTTTAATCCGGGAACTAATCTGGAGTCGACGACTCATCGACCTTTAACCTGTTCATTGGCCCTTAAGCCGCTCATCGACATTTCAAATTTAAAAAAAAAATTTCAAGAAAAAAAATAAATTTCAAGATATTTTATAGTGAAATGCAATTTCAACAAAATTTTCTGGAGAATTGGAATTTAAGAATTTTTCTAGAAAAATGTAATTATACCCTCACTTTAGTGTGACGAGGGTATATATCATTTGCTACGGAAAAAAGTGTAACACATCGAAGGAGTGATCTAAGACCCTAAGTATGTTCGGAGGAAATCCGTTTTGGGTCATTTTAAGTCGAATGAGCAATGTCCGTCCGTCTGTCTGTCTGTCTGTCTGTCTGTCTGTCTGTCTGTCTGTCTGCTGGCTGGTGCGCACGATAACTCTCGAAAGGAGTAACCGATTGACTTCAAATTTGGTATGTGGTAATATTTTGATCTATCTCCGGATGGGTTCGAAGATGGGCCATATTGGTCTACTCCTTCTGGTACCTCCCACACAAAGGGTTAAAATTTAGTGAAATATTGATTCTTTAATAACTTCTATACTACTTACTCGAATCTTTTGAAATTCTGCACATAATATTAGTATATTAGTCGCTATTAACTCGAGAAAAATGGGTGAAGTTGGCATGCCCCTTTTGGTACCTCCCACACAAATGGACCATTTTGCATCAAAATTTAACTGCTTATAACTTTAACTCAAGTGCATAAAAATGCTTGAAATTTTCTACAGTATAATGTTTTTGTAGCGCCTATAGTTCGGTAAAAAATGGGCATTATTGTACAGCCCCTTTTGGTACCTCCCACACAAATGGACCATTTCGTACCAAAAGTAAACGGCTTGTAACTTTAATACCAGTGCATACAAATACTTGAAATTTTGTACAGTGTAATGCTGTTACAGTGCCTATAGTCCTGTAAAAAGTGGGCGTTATCACCCCGCCCCTTTTTGTACCTCCCACACAAAATGACCAAATCATACCAAAATTACATAGCTCGTAACTTTAATATACCAGTGCACATAAACGCTTATAGTTCAGCACAATGCAATGTATTTACCGAAAAATACGTGTTTTTGGAAAACCCCTTCTGGTACCTCCCACACAAATTGACAGATTTATTGGTGTAATGTTATATATTACATTACTCACAAAGTGAGGGTATACCTTAGTCGGTTTACCCGACTGAAACTTTCTTACTTGTTTCAACAACATTTTGCAGAAAAATGCAATTTCGACGAAATTATTTCAACAAATTTTTTAGTTAATACAAATTTGTAGGAATTTTCAAAAAAACATCAAATTTTAAGATATTTTCTTAAAAAAAGCAATTTCGAAAAATGTTGTAGAAAAATGTAATTGTGATTAATTTACTATAAAATTTAAATTTTCATGAAATTTTCTTAAACAAAATGCAATTTCAAAGAAATTTCGTAGACAAATCCAATTTCAAACAAATTTTCTACAAAAATCCAATTTCGAGAAATTTTTCAAGCAAAACTATAATTTAAACGCAATTTTGTTGAAAATTTCGACAAAATAAGATTTTATTGAAAATTTCATAGAAATTGCAATTTTATTGGAATTATGCCGTTCACAATTGACTTAATTTTATTTTTCTAGAAAATCTTCCCAAAATTAATATTTTACTGCAAATTTCATACATATTGTAAATTTAGTTGCAGTTGCCTTTAATAGAAAATTTCAGTTAAATCTAATAGAAATCGAGTTTTTGTAGAGAAATTTGTCAAATTTCGTTTTTTAGAAAATTGTGTTAATTTTTTTTTAGAAAATTTCGTTAAAATCGAATTTTATGAAAACTTTTTCGAAAATAATTTTTTATTGAAACTGCCCTTTTTATTACAAAATTATGTCAAAATTCAGCTTTTTTTTAGAAAATTTCGTTGAAAATGTCTATCTCTAGAAAATTTCTTCGAAATTTAATATTTCTAAAAATTTTCATTGAAACTGCGTTATTCTTTAAATGTCTTTAAAATTGAATTTTTGCAGAAACTTTCTTTCGTCGTTATTCCATAAAGTTAACGACCTTTAATGCGGGCAGTGGCCATTAATCTGGAGTCATCGTCCTTTGAACGACTTTAACGTCGATTTTTAATCCATTCAGTGACCTTTAATCCGCCCATCAATTTAAATAGAATTTTCAAGATAAAAATAAATTTCAAGATATTTTATAGAGACATGCAATTTTAGCAAAATTTTCGGGAGACATGGAATTCAAAAATTTTTCTAGAAAAATTTATTAAGTTTTTTAGAAAATTTCTATTTCTAGAAAATTTCTTCGAAATTTAATATTTCTAAATTTTTTTTTGCAAATTTCATACATATTGTAAATTTAGTTGCAGTAGCTTTTTATACAAAATTTCAGTAAAATCTAATAGAAATCGAGTTTTTGTAGAAAAATTTGTCACATTTTGTTTTTTAGAAAATTTTGTCAATTGCGAAAATAATTTTTTATTGAAACTGCCGTTTTTATTACAAAATTATGTCAAAATTCATCTTTTTATAAAATTTCGTTGAAAATGTCTATTTCTAGAAAATTTCTACGAAATTTAATATTTCTAAAAATTGTCATTGAAATTGCGTTATTCTTAAAAATGTCTTGAATTTTTGCAAAAACTTTCTTTCGTCGGTATTCAATATAGTTAACGACCTTTAATCCGGGCAGTGGCTGGAGTCATCGTCCACTAATCTGGAGTCATCGTCCTTTAACGACTCTAACGTCGATTTTTAATCCATTCAGTGACCTTTAATCCGCTCATCTTAACAGAAATTTACACAGAATTTTCAAGATATTTTATAGAGAAATAAAATTTCTACAAAACTTTCTGGAGAAATGGAACTCAAAAATTTTTCTAGAAAAATATATTAAGTTTTTTAGAAAATTTCGTTGAAAATGTCTATTTCTAAAAAATTTCTTCGAAATTTAATATTTCTAAATATTTTCATTGAAATTGCGTTATTCTTTATGGCGTATGTCTTTATAATTGAATTTTTGCAGAAACTTTCTTTTGTCGGTATTCCATGAAGTGGCCACTATCTGGAGTCATCGTCCTTTTAACGACTATAACGTCGATTTTTAATCCATTCAGTGACCTTTAATCCGCTCATCGTAACAGAATTTTCAAGAAAAAAATAAATTTCAAGATATTTTATAGAGCAATGCAATTTCAGCAAAATTTTCTGAAGAAATGCAATTCAAAAATTTTTCTAGAAAAATGTAATTTCAACAAAATTTTGCAGAAAAATGCAATTTCGACGAAATTTTGAAAAAAGAAAAATTTTGGGGAAAAATATGTTATCAAATTTTTTAGTAATAAAAATTTGTAGAAATTTTCCCAAAATAAATTTTCTAAAAAAGGCAATATCAAAACAATTTTGAAGAAAAATTTAATTATGATTAATTTGCTATAATATTTAAATTTTCATAAAATTTTCTGCAAAAAAGATCCAATTTCAAATAAATTTCGTAGACAAATCCAATTTCAATGAAATTTCGTAGACAAATCCAAATTCAATAAAATTTTCTAAAAAAATGCAATTTCGAGAAATTTTTCAAGCAAAACTGTAATTTAAACGCAATTTTGTTGTATTAGTCATGTGTCAGAATTTTATAACACTAACCTATGGATTTCATATTTTTCTTAAAAGTTGCTTAATGGTAAAATAAGATCTCGCTAACATTTATTTTTTGTAATAAAATTTCCAAGATTTTATAGGGATTTTAAATTTAAAAAAAAATTTTACAAAAAATATTTTTTGGTTTTACGAAATTTTTAATTTCAGACAAATCCAATTTCAATGAAATTTCGTAGACAAATCCAAATTCAATAAAATTTTCTAAAAAAATGCAATTTCGAGAAATTTTTCAAGCAAAACTGTAATTTAAACGCAATTTTGTTGTATTAGTCATGTGTCAGAATTTTATAACACTAACCTATGGATTTCATATTTTTCTTAAAAGTTGCTTAATGGTAAAATAAGATCTCGCTAACATTTATTTTTTGTAATAAAATTTCCAAGATTTTATAGGGATTTTAAATTTAAAAAAAAATTTAACAAAAAATATTTTTTGGTTTTACGAAATTTTTAATTTCTCTTGAACGGCTGAACCAATTTCTACAAAGTTTAAAGGCTGGGTTAGGCAAACGTAACCGTAACGCCCCCGTAGCGCAACGAATCAGCTGATTCGATCTGACAAATGGAAAACAGTGTAAACGATTAGCCAACGAAAACGAAATTTAAACGGACGGCTGAATCTGCTGAAATTTGATTTGGACGGTACGTTTACGTGCATTTGCAAACAAAATCAGCAAAACAACGAAGACATGTATGCGAAACTTTTGAAATGAAATGATAAATAGATAATAAAATATTAAAATAAGAGCAAGAAAATATAAATAAAATAAGTATTTTACAATTTTGTTTGTGAATGTTTGAGACATATGACACATTTTCCAAGTTTTGGGTAATTGCTATAACGGACAACATTACGACTGCGCTAAAGTTAAGTTACGGTTAAGTTTGCCTAACCCAGCCTTAAGTCGTTTGAAAGAGAACATTACTGGCCATTTTCATGCTGATATATTTTTTTAAATTTATATGAATATGCACCAGACTTTCACAAATCCAAAACAGTAATTGGAATTTTGGGGACTCAATATTTGTAGGATCGACTATTTTGAGAAAAATAATTCACCTGGGACCTTCATTATTTCGTTCTTTGGAATGAAGCGTGTTTTTCAAAGCCTTCCGCTTCAAAAAATCGCCTTTGTGATTTCCCAGCAAACTTTATGACAGAAAACAAGAGCTATTATAGAAAATGGCTATCACCACTTGCTTCAGCATGGTCAACATGAGTTAACTAATGTTGTCTCCTTTCTGTTACATATTTGGACCGACAAAGTTCGCCAAAATTATTAGTGATGAATTGTCATTAATAATCAGAACTTCTTTATTTTCAAGACAAAGAAAAACCAATTCGTTTTTTTTTATATTTTTCTGTTTAGTGAACACATTCATGCATTTTTTTTATTTTTGGTTTATATTTTAGTTATACTAATTACTAATAACAAAACATCTATTATAGATAATATTTAATTAAATAATTTATTATAATAATATTAAAGACAATCGTAAAATATTAAATATTATTTAAGTTTTTAGTACCAAATTCACATCTACTTGTATATGTCATTATAATAATATTGTTATTATGTTAAACTACTTTTCTAATATATAATGAATGAAATCGTTGGAAAATGAGTGCCAAATGCCAATGTCACATTTTGTATTACATGTTTTGTTTTTAAAATTGCAATTTTTATTTTAAAATTAATGACTCAAAGTGTGCTTTACAGATATCACAATAGAATTTTTTGTTTTTTTTTTTTTGCTTTGGGAGAGGGGAAAGTGCAGGGATATGACGGCACAAAGAAACAAAATTTCGCTATCCTAAAAAAAACCTTTCAGTCTTGACTGTAAAAATGCATATTCATTTAAGTATGTATGTAATTATGTCTGTATATATGTATATGTGGCTGATATTGTTCTCATTTTATTAAAAATGTACTCGAAATTTGTAGCTTCTTACCAGAAGGGCGCATTAGTCTTTCGAAAGATCGGATATAAATTTTAAGTACAAGTTAAAGGAGGTGGACAATTTTTAGAGGTTCGAATTTTTTTAAGATTTTGCCAAATTGGGAATGTCGAATATTTTTCCCATACTGCCAAAATTATTTTAAAATTAAATTCTTTTCTAAAGCCTAATAATATAATTAGTAGCAAATTTCAAAAATGTACGATAAGTCGTTCAGCTTGAACACTACCTGCAACTACTAAGCCTCAAGGCATATTCGTAGATTTGTGAGACTCTAAAGAGAGATAGTATGTATATCTGATGCGTTGAGAACGACACCGACTGATGTATTAAATATCATGCTACATTTAATGTCGCTAGACATTATAGCAAGGCAAAGTGCCTCTGCTGCTGCTATTTCATTTCACTCCGGTTAGGAAATGAATCTGTAAGTGGAATGGAGATTCGTGAACTTCTAACTTAACAATAATGAGCTTTGATGACTTTTCCATTGCAAAACTATTATTGGGCTGATATCTTAGCTATTTGAGAGCACAATGCCAGAGAAATATTTATCGTCAGACTTCTATAAAGTTCCTGGAAACAGTCTTCCTGAATTTCAGAACTGCCCTCGACTATGGCAAAAAAAATCTGGGTAAGCCTCAAGGGACCTGCAAGTTCTTCTTGAGAGATTGTTCCCTTATGTCAGCAGGTGAGAAATGAAAGGTGGTAACTAACCTATGGGAAATTGGACCGATACAATACCAAACGCGTGATAGGTCCACTGAGAAAAGGAATCGGTTAACAGATTATCTCTTTTATATGTAAACGAACGGCAAATTTAACATGGCTTTGTCATTGGATGTGGTGAATTGCCATCGTTTGATAATCCTAAGTACTTGTCTAAAAGAATACCTACAGACCTTTCACTTCACTGTCAAACACTGCAACTACTAAGGTATATATAGTCCAACAAATTGCTACTAAAGAGTACACTGAAAAAAATTTTTCACAAAATTAAAGAAATGCTCCAAAGACGTCCTTAGTCTTCAAAATAAGTACATTTTGTACTTAAGATATAGATAATTTCATTAATATTAAGTAATTTATTAATTTTAAGTAAATTTTCTTAATTTTAAGTACAAAATGAACTTATTTTGAAGACTAATGAAGTCTTTAGAGCATTTCTTTAATTTTATGACACATTTTTTTTCAGTGTAGATACCCGTACTGATAAGCTACTAAGTAATATATAACCCTACTGGTAGTATACTAAGAAATAGATAACTAAATGACCGCCTATTAGGCAGCAGATAACCCAAATGGATGCCTACTAATTCAACTGGACGTCAACTAAGCGGTAGATGAACCAACTGGGATTTCATTAAGGAGTATATAATCGAAGTAGTCCTCTACTCAATTCAAGTGGACGTCTACTAAGAACAAGATTTCCAACAATATTGTTTGGAGCAATCAATTGATACAAATCAATTTCTATGTCATCAGATCAGCTTTTTCCAGAGGAACTAGAATATCTGGGAATGCCTCTAGGGATCTATAAGGTCTCCTTGAGAGATTGTTCCCTTATGAACGCAGGTATCACAATAGAATTTTTTGTTTTTTTTTTTTTGCTTTGGGAGAGGGGAAAGTGCAGGGATATGACGGCACAAAGAAACAAAATTTCGCTATCCTAAAAAAAACCTTTCAGTCTTGACTGTAAAAATGCATATTCATTTAAGTATGTATGTAATTATGTCTGTATATATGTATATGTGGCTGATATTGTTCTCATTTTATTAAAAATGTACTCGAAATTTGTAGCTTCTTACCAGAAGGGCGCATTAGTCTTTCGAAAGATCGGATATAAATTTTAAGTACAAGTTAAAGGAGGTGGACAATTTTTAGAGGTTCGAATTTTTTTAAGATTTTGCCAAATTGGGAATGTCGAATATTTTTCCCATACTGCCAAAATTATTTTAAAATTAAATTCTTTTCTAAAGCCTAATAATATAATTAGTAGCAAATTTCAAAAATGTACGATAAGTCGTTCAGCTTGAACACTACCTGCAACTACTAAGCCTCAAGGCATATTCGTAGATTTGTGAGACTCTAAAGAATTTCGTCTCCATAACGTCATTGTTATGTAAAGCTTCCTGTTACTAATCTTCATCTTTAATTTTTCATACATATTAGGACTTTTTTCCCTCAAAATTTTAATTACCTAGTAGCAAATTTCAGTCACCTCGTGGTAAAAGTCTACGATTCGAGTCTTAATTTTTTTGTGATGAGATAAAGAGGAAATTGTTTTCTTTTTGTATTTTTCCTAAAACTGTATTATACCCTACACCACTTGAGCTTATTTCAATGTCTAACGCTGCAATGTAAAGTAAGTCATATATTGTCTTAAGTATCGACCGAACGAAAGTCTCTGTTTATCCAAATTTCACAACATTATTTATAGTTAACCAAGAGATTTCATGACCCGTTTGAGAATTAGACCTGCCTACGCACTACCGGAGCGTTAAGGACTACGGCGACTGGGTCTATACAAGCCCTACATCATCTACGGTCCATTGATATTGTGGCGAGAGAGGTAGCCACCAGAGCGGCATTACGATTGAACAGTCCTATCGATGAGGAGCTATAAGACCGAGTGGACTATGTACCAACGGTGTACACCTTCGGTAGGAACTTCACCACTAAGATACCTGCCAGAGAGGAATGGGATGGCAGAACACCAGGAAATATAAAAATAGCTTGATGATAAGTTTTGCTTCGGAGTGGACTGTAAAGAACTCAGTCTTGATATAGCTCATAGACTACCAGATACCTGTAGAGTCTATTAAGCCGAAATGGCAATAAGGGAAGTAATTGGATGAGTCGCGTAGTGATCAACCATTGGTCACTACGCGACCATTGATATTGTGGTGAGGGAAGTAGCCACCGGAGCGGCATTACGATTGAATAGTCCTATCGATGGGGATCTATAAGAAATACGGCCAGATGAGGAAGTGCTATGGTAACAGACCGAGTGGACTATATACCAACGGTGTACACCTTCGGTAGGAACTTCACCACTAAGATACTCGCCAGAGAGGAATGGGATGACAGAACACCAGGAAATATAAAAATAGCTTGATGATAGTTTTGCTTCGGAGTGGACTGTAAAAAGTCAGTTCTGATATATCTCATAGACTACCAGATACCTTGTAGAGTCTATTAAGCCGAAATGGCAATAAGGGAAGTAATTGGCTGAGTCGCATAGTGACCAACATTGGCGTTGTCATTTACTCGCACAGTCTGGCTGCCATCAATTCTCTGCTAGGAAAGGGACGAGACTACAAATTCTCGAAGAATAAGCGTATATTGGTGCGCCAATGTCCACATGCAAGCTTTGTCTTAGGCCAGAGGCAATCAAGCAGTCCAATGAAAGATGGACAGAAATCCACTCCAGTAGGTTAGCAAGATAAATCCGACCATGTTACGAACTGAGAAGGTCTAAATGTCTTCTCGCACTAGAGAGGAAAGGACTGTCTACGTTAATGTCAGCTCTGACCGGACACTGTCTAATCAGCGAACACGTCGGAAGTTTACTTATAGATTTTCATTCTCTAAAAGAGCAAGGGTTTGAACGGATGTGAGCAAACAAAATCGCTATGGGATGAAGGGTCAATAAAGAATACAGAGACGCTGCTAAGCTTGGACAAAGTACAAGTACGTTTGATTGTTGGCCTCATAACAGGACATAATAGTCTTGGTAAGCATATGTTTAGAATTGGCTTACGAAGTGATCATATGCGTCGTTGGTGTCAGGATCCTGACGCTGTCGAAGATACGCTTCATTTCCTATGCCAATGTCCAATGTTATCATTTAGAAGAAGCAAGATACTCGGTTCATTTTTCTTTCAGACACTTGACGAATTAAAAGGATTGGATCCGTTTAAACTTCTAAAATTCTGCAAGACATCAGATCTCAACGCAAGACTTAACTGAGGGACTGGAGAAGAGGAACTATGAGGAATCACAATGGATCATGCGTGGTCTCAGTGGGCGCTTGGTCTCACTCGCCAAGTGCCATCCTCACTCAACCTAACCCAACCTAAAGGGTTTGAACCCGAGTATAGTTTATTGGATTTAAACGGCAATAGTTGGAATGATAATGCTATATTATTGCCTTGTGGACCGCTTTACAGAAATCTACCTTCTGCGCGATACTAAACAAAGTACTACAAATAATGTCGCTTGACATTATAACAAGGCAATATGCCACAGCTACTGCTATTAGGCTTAGGGAACTGCCAGTCTGGTTGAGAAATTGATACGGACATAGCGTCATTCCAGAATCAATGATTGGCTGATATACTGGTTCCCTGGCTCTATACTACTTGTGTCGAGCAGATCTATAGGTTATCTTCATTTCAATGGGGAAAAGACGTCCCATAAAGGACACAATGATTTTCGTCCGATTAGTCTAACGCCATATCTTTTAAAACCTTTAAGGGATTAATCGATAGTTATATTAGGACTAACATGGAGCATTAACCGCTGCCCAACCAATAGCATGTCTGTAGTAAGAAAAACCCACCATAACCTTTCTACATGATCTAATCAGCTATATTGAAGGGTCTCCCAGTTAGTGAATATACATGGGTAGCTCTCTTAGATCGAGTTAGTGACTTAACTCCAGCCGCTATAAATATGGATCTGACGTTCCTGGCTGCTCATAACTAGTGATATACGAAGTTTCATTCAGGAGCTTCTGATTAACAAAAACATTTCAGCAAGTTTCAAATTAATGCCGTAAGGTTGCTTTCTGTCTCCTCATTCATGGACAGCATTCTGTTTCTATGCTGATGAAGTATGTTAGGCTTATTGCCTATGTAAATGACGTGGCAATAGCGGTTCCTATCCTACAACGGGCTCATCATATCACCGCAGGATGGCCTTTCAAAAATGGTGTTGTTGTGAAGACGACCTAATTGTTATATCTATCTCCTTTCGGCATTCTGAAATTCCCTTCTCTGAAATCGCAAAACTCTTATGTAGTGTACTAGACAAGAAGTTGAGCCTCAAACCCAACATTCTTACATTCTATTCAGTAATAGTGTAATATGCTTTGTTTAGCATATAGTTTGTTAGCGTATGGATAGTATGTATATCTGATGCGTTGAGAACGACACCGACTGATGTATTAAATGTCATGCTACATTTAATGCCGCTAGTCATTCTAGCAAGGCAAAGTGCCTCTGCTGCTGCTATTACATTTCACTCCGGTTAGGAAATGAATCTGTAACTCTACATACAATGCCTGATCTTTATTGATTCCAGTATGAACCTTCTTTTTACATGAAATATCTCACTTTTTTTCCCGATATATGAAAGTGGAATGGAGATTCGTGAACTTCTAACTTAACAATAATGAGCTTTGATGACTTTTCCATTGCAAAACTATTATTGGGCTAATATCTTAGCTATTTGAGAGCACAATGCCAGAGAATTATTGTTTTGATTAAAGTCAGTATCTATATTTTCTCTGATCGTCAGACTTCTATAAAGTTCCTGGAAACTGTCTTCCTGAATTTCAGAACTGCCCTCGACTATGGCAAAACTATTAATGATATGTCTGAACAGCTCAAAATTCACCTGACTTGGGAGCTGGGTCACAGCGACATACCAGGGAACTACAAAGCAGATGAACTTGCAAGACCAGTGACTACCTTACCTGGTCTAGGGGAATTGGAATATCTGGGTAAGCCTCAAGGGACCTGCAAGTTCTTCTTGAGAGATTGTTCCCTTATGACAGCAGGTGAGAAATGAAAGGTGGTAACTAACCTATGGGAAATTGGACCGGTACAATAACAAACGCGTGATAGGTCCACTGAGAAGAGGAATCGGTTCACAGATTATCTCTTTTATATGTAAACGAACGGCAAATTTTACGTGGCTTTGTCATTGGATGTGATGAATTGCCATCGTTTGATATACCTCAGTACTTGTCTAAAAGAATACCTACAGACCTTTCAATTCACTGTCAGACACTGCAACTACTAAGGTATATATATTCCAACAAGTACACTGAAAAAATTTTTTCACAAAATTAAAGAAATGCTCCAAAGACGTCCTTAGTCTTCAAAATAAGTACATTTTGTACTTAAGATATAGATAATTTCATTAATATTAAGTAATTTATTAATTTTAAGTACAAAATGAACTTATTTTGAAGACTAATGAAGTCTTTAGAGCATTTCTTTAATTTTATGACACATTTTTTTTCGGTGTAGATACCCGTACTGATAAGCTACTAAGTAATATATAACCCTACTGGTAGTATAATAAGAAATAGATAACTAAATGACCGCCTTTTAGGCAGCAGATAACCCAAATGGATGCCTACTAATTCAACTGGACGTCAACTAAGCGGTAGATGAACCAACTGGGATTTCATTAAGGAGTATATAATCGAAGTAGTCCTCTACTCAATTCAAGTGGACGTCTACTAAGAACAAGATTTCCAACAATATTGTTTGGAGCAATTAATTGATACAAATCAATTTCTATGTCATCAGATCAGCTTTTTCCAGAGGAACTAGAATATCTGGGAATGCCTCTAGGGATCTGTAAGGTCTCCTTGAGAGATTGTTCCCTTATGAACGCAGGTGACAATTGAAAGGTTGTAACTAACTGACATACTAATTGCGTGATAGGTCCACTGAGGATAGGAATCGGTTCATAGATGTTCTCATTTATATGAAAACAACCGGTAACTATAACATGACTTTGTCATTGGAGGTGGTGAATCGCCACCTTGTGATATATCCAAGTACTTGTCTACATAAATACCTAAAGTCCTGTCAATTCACTGTCAGACACTGCATCTACTAAGGAATATATAGTCTAACTAAGGAATAGATAACGCTTCTGGTAGTATAGTACAGAGCAGATAACCAAATGGCCGCCTATTAAGCAGCAGATAGCCAAACTGGCAGCCTATCGAACTGGTCCTCTACTCAATTGAAATGGTCGTCTACTAAGGACTAGATTTCCGATAATATTGTTTGGAACATTTAGCCCCAATAAATTGATACAAATCAATTCCTATGTCATCAGATCAGTGATAGGTATAAATTTAACCAGTACTGGGATCAGTAGATTCAGGTAAATTGGCACTTGATTTGCGTAGGGTAATCAGGAACTTCATAAATTTCTATCATTTACATATATGCATCTGGAAACTACAAACTCTTTACAGAGAATAATTTGGCGGTTGTATCATCAAATTGCTGAATGTTCTGGAAAGGGCACGGTGTTGTCAAAACAATTAAAGATATACTAACTATAGCTGTCTTCACAAGATTTGTGAGTTTGAATAAGCGAGTAGTCTCTATGCATATCGAAACTAATTTTATATTTATTTAATTTATTTTATTTAGAAAAGTATTACGTGTGTAAGCTAAGGATACCACCAAACTCGTAAGTGATTTTTAAGCTAAAGTTAAGTTTAAAGATATGTTTAGTGCGGGAGATTCAGGCTCAGCGGCGAAACAACAGTCAGTGGAGTGAGAGTGATTGAATTCACCGCGTCACGAAATATGTCTGTTAGTTATATTAGATTCCGAACTGAGTATCATCCGATCCTTCCACTGAGAAGCAGAGTAATTACGTTATTGTGGAAGGAAAAATCCTAACACATTGACAGAAAACGCTCCACAGACTAAACAAACGGCCTCTCGCGGCAATAAATGCGTTGTCCCGCAGAATCATGTCAAACAAGACCGAGTGTGGAATATTGAAACTATCGTTTCTGGCATTATTCGACACATGGATACCAAACAGGTCGATGCATAACTAATAGTTGTTGGTGAACCGTTAAGGATTTACACAGATGGTCCCAAACTTTGAGAGCAGGTGGAGGTGGAATTCGTGATGCAGTTTATGCATTTAGCTAAGCTAAAGTCTTCATGGGATTTCCGTGGTAGATAATACGAGTACAATAGACATTCAGCTAGTCGTATTAGTACTGGATTGCACTTTTTGCAAGATTTTTGTACACGGTATCTATTGAGACTTTCAAAAAAATTCTAAAGATATATTGGGCAAACTTCTTTTGATCAATCAGTTGCGCCCAATAGATGGGATGATCCTGCGCAGCATATAATCTGAAGGTTATTTTCCGTCATTTGCATTTAAGCTCCCTAGGTTATCGGACACAACACAATATACCAGATCATTATTTTGACCTTTATGGTTTTGCGGAATGACCCAAAGCTCTACGGTATAAGAGAGCATTTATGCTCCCGGACTTTGCTCAAGTAAAATTCCATCCTCCCTGCATTAACTCGATTTGTATTATATGAAAAAATCTTCAAATACAGCTTACATGCTAGTATGTACTTAGAGAGCAAGTAACAAGAGAGGAGAATTTGAGATGTAGATGGCGCTATCCCGGACCGAAAGATTCTGCAGAGAGAGTTATCGCAAAATGACGGCTTTTATTACTAGTGTTGCTATTTATAACTATTTCGGGTCCTGGCAATACTAGTGTTGCCAGATGCAAACTGGAACTTCCTTTGGAATGTTTGACATTTCTTAGCGTAACTTGACTTAGAACGTTTTGTCATCTTTGCGCGAACTGTTTTTTAAAGTGTGTTGAAAAATGCATCTCGGTCAACAAATGGAATTAACCCGTGAAAACTTTCGTGCGATGATTATTTACGATTTTTGGCTTGGATTATCGGGGCAAAAGTGGTTAAATAAACTTGTTTCGACTTTTGGGGATGGAGCACCTACACAAAGTACTGTAAACGCTGGTACCAAAAGTTCAGTGTTGGATGCCGTTCGCATTTCGTGCATACTGGAGCTTTTGGGGATGGAGCACCTACACAAAGTACTGTAAAACGCTGGTACCAAAAGTTCAGTGTTGGATGCCGTTCGCATTTCGTGCATACTGGAGCTTTAATGTTAATATGTTAGAGTATTATGTTTTAATTAGAGTTTCCGAACATGTATTGGCGAAATGTTCCCAAGGGAAATGTCTTTGCCAGCGTTAACGTCATAAGGGGTGAGATTTTGTTCTAGACTTTGGTTCCTGCCTGATTTCTTCTAACTACATGTTCGCATATCCTTCCAAATGAGACTTACTGAGTATGGTATTCTCATAATTAATGTTGATTGATTTTTAATACAAGTAGTTCTCCTATTACAGTGGTGTAGGATTTCTCGATCCTGATAGACTTTCAGATTTTTTTTCCTTATCTAATTTATCTAATGTTCTAGCAATTTTTTGTGTTTTTGGCAAAATTTGACAAGACTTATAGCATTGATTACAATTATGAACCTAAGGTTATTTGTTTTTCCTTGTTTGTTTATTTCTTTTTTTTTTTTGGTATGAAAGTAATTATGTCCTATATCGATGTGTAAAGTTTTGTTTGTTGTATTATAGACGGCTACATAAATAGGCGCACACATTCCAGGTTGCTGTAATCATTCCAGGTTGCTGTAATCTGGATGCGTTTGTTGTGTGAACATTAAGAAATCATGGTTATGTTAAGCTTAGATCTTCTTTCGTTATCAGTAAGTTTATAATCATCGCAACTAATTTTTGCTAACTAAATATATGACGATGACGACGGGAGGCAATTGGGTATTTTGGGAGATTACATGAGATCGCTTAGAGATCAGAAAAAGTGTTGCTGCGCTTTTTTACTTTGTTTCTTTCAATATTTAGGCCAATTGCAGCGATCGACCTAAACAAGCGATACCTACAAACGGGTGACTTCGGTCACGGTGGTGGAAGCAGTCTGTGATGGAGCTGTCGAGGTTGCGGCATCGGTTTTCGGTTGGGGCAGATGCGAGTAGTAGCCCATTTGGCAATTGTTGTGATGTGCAACCGGATGACTTTGGTTGATTTGCATTTGGGCGATTTTAATGGCCTGTTGATGTTGTTGCGTTGAGAGACATTCACAAGGGTTTGGGTTTGGAACAACTTGCGGCCCAGGACCTTGCGGCGAGGTTATCATATCCTCGGTGGATTTGGCAGTAATGGTTGTGGTGGTAGTGGTTACCTGTTCCAAGAATTCTGTTGGAGGTGGTGCATAGTTCTCCACATCTGTGTAGGCTGAGTAGCGTCCGTAAGGGTTCTTACGAGGTATGGAGTGACGCTGCTGGGCAATTTGGAGATTGACAACAGGCTTCATGGCCACCGTGTCGAGATAACCGTAACCATAACCATAGGCCCCCAGATTGGCTGCCGTTAGATTATCCCAGGACTTGGGTTTGTGCACATAGGCGGTATTGGGGAATATTTGAGCCGGCTGAATTTGGGTAGCGGTGATATGATAGCGTTGCTGATACATGTGTTGCATATACTGGGCCTGTTGCTGGTGTTGTTGTTGCTGCTGCTGTTGCTGGTGTTGATGTTGATGCTGCTGCTGCTGCTGCTGATGTTGGTGCTGATGCTGATGTTGATGCTGATGCTGATGCGGTTGTTGGGTTTGTTGCTGCTGCTGTTGCTGTGGTGGGGCATGATGATGGTGATGATGATGCCCCGCTGCTGACTGTTCGCTCTGATGCTGATGTTGATGATGATGCTGGTGTTGATGCTGATGTTGTGGCTGACATGTGGATTGACGCGACTTGGTCGAATGTTGCCTCGAGGACATGGCATTCTCACTATTCGGATCGTAGAACAGAGTATCGGTGCTTATCGAGGTGGTGTAGGAAGCCGTGTCCGGCGGTTGGAACTCACTCGATGTACACGAATGCAGGCTACAGTGACTGGCCAAGCCGGAGGCTATATCAAAGTATCGGGATCGTATACTGCCACTATGGGAATCACAACCATGTCCTGCGGCAGGTTTCGGATGTTGAGTCGTGGCGGAATGCTGCTGTGGTTGCGCTCCAGTGCCGTAATACTGATAATGCTGGGCCGCGTGATGGTGTCCCGCCTCATGGGCGAGATGATGGTGGTGGTGGTGTCTTGTCGGTCCAGGGGAGACATGGCTTTGTGATTTGGGTCTGGGTGGACGTTCTTTATTTTCACCATCCCGTTCACGATCTCGATGCTTATGCTTGTGGCTGTGTTCCTTGTGGTGATGGCGTCCATGTCTGCGTGTGGGTACACATTGGGTGTCGCAACACGGACTGGCCAAGTCATAGGCATCTAAGCTGACATTGTCGCCATTGCCGCTGGCTGCCAAAGCCGCTGTTTTCGCTGAAGACTTCCACCTGAAGTCTATGCAAGGATTGCAGGAACGGCCGTGACAATGTTTGGTCGTTTTAGTGGACTTGTGAGCAGCATTTGGATCCTGCTTTGGCGGTGTTGATTGTGTCTGATGTTGTTGATGTTTACTTGGCGGTTTGTGTTTCTCACACGTTCTCGGTGGTGGTGCTGGCGGCTGAGAAACACTGGAACGCCTTTGGCTGCTAAAGTGGGTTGAGCTTGCACCTGCGGTCGTTGTATCACCCGATTGGGCCCTACTCAAAGGTTCCCCTATTGTCACAAAGCAATCGCCACTGCTATTCGTTGAAATAGAGGGCTTCATAACATATCGATAACTGGGATCAAAGTAATGATATGATAACATATATTGAGCTGGTGGAGGAATTATTGTCTGTTGTGGCTGCCTGGTAATATTCGTAAAATCTTCGGTGGATAAAGTAGGACGATAGTAGGGCAAGTTCATTTCGGTATCCGTGGGCGAATTGCCGGTATCTGTACCACCTTCGGCTGTTGTGCCGGCCTTTTTGCGGGCCGGTAGACTATGCGTCTTCCATTTGCCTTCCAAAAGTTCACGTTCCCTGACACAAATACGTTCCAGCTCATTCATTTTATTTTGCAACAGGGTTTGAAGCTGTATATAACGCATGTGCAAATTGACCTGCCGAAAAGGAATAATGAAGAGGGTTATCAATACATGGCAATTGCTTTATATATCACCACTTACCTTCCTTACACAATCCTCAAACAACACAGCCATACGCATTCGCGAATCACAACTTTTTATATAATCCACCAATGTTTTATGATCTGCCTTCTCCATATTTTGCCCATTGATGGAGAGTATCACATCTCCTTCACGCATACCCGCCTTATAGGCTGGCCCGTCGTATTCCACATAATCCACATAGGTAATCATCTCCACCTCTTGATCCTTCTTATAGTGTATGCCATAGCTTTGCAGAGTAAAACCAAACGAATCATTTTTCTTTTCCACAATTATGGTACGTCGACGGCGATCTTCATCGACTTTGGAGCTAAGAAAGCGTTCGGATTTAACACGTCCCAGGATATGGGTCGATTGAGATAGCTGAAAACACACACACATGAAATGTTAACTATATTCGTTTTAAAAAAATACAAGGAAACCAAACCAAACAAGCCTAAGGTTTAGTTCATAGTGTAACATTCACTCGACTCTTTTGTATCCTGTCCCCCAACTTCTCCTCCTCCTTCTCATTTTCAGTCCTTTCAGTCATTGTGCTGTGAAAACTCATTACATCCTCTGGTTTTTACAAACTCAAAGTATCGTCACAAATAACCCGCAGCTATGCAATTGCTAATTGTGGCAGGACATTTGCAACAAGCACAACTTACTGGTTGTCAGCCCATTCGTCCGTCCGTTCATCCGTCTGTCTAGCACGCTTTCTGCTTTTCTCCGTCAATGTGGTAAACATTTGAAGAGGACAGCATCGGCATCGCCATCGCTGGGGAATAGTTAAGCTTCCATTATCGAGGATGCAACTTTGGCAGACGTTAAGTTTAAACAAGTGTCCATCATTAAATGAGATTTGCATGGGGGAAGCTGGTTTCTTAAGGAGAACATATTTTTACACACACATACATATACCTTAAAGGATATACATATAGGTGTATGTGAATGTTTTGTAACCTAGAGAAACAAATGGTCAATGGAGCCCACATAGTAGAATTCCTTTTGTTTCTTCATTAGTCCATGGTTTCTTTGAATCGTAAAAAGGTAACTTTGGGTAAATTTTAAATGTTCACTAAGTTCGTAGAATGTAGAAGGATTTGTTTTCCTAATGTTTTTCCTACGGTCTTTTAAAAAGGAAATAATAAGTAAGTTCCATATTTTTTGGTAAAAATGAAGTACTGATTGCGATCAATACTGCACCATATTCACCAGGCTCGTAAGGGAGTGATACATTTCGATTACTAAACTGCATAATAAACGATAGTTTTTGCTCAACATGTGGGCCACAAATTCATATCTGTGATGACATTTGAACATAGAGTTATCTGCAAGATAATCTTTTATTCTACCCACTATATCAATATATCATATGAGATTTGCTCTGCGTTTTCCAATCAACCGTACGGAAAGGGTATATATTTAAGCGAGATTATGTTCGTTGTATATCCAATTCATGAAGTTTCGTCTATAAACCAATATCTGCTCTTTCGTTTGCAGGTCATGTTGAATTTCACAAATCCAACAACATTGCTTCCTCAAAAGAACTGATGCTGGTCACTTTTTTTTCGCTGGGTAGGTTTATAAGCAGTTTCAGAATTTAATATATATTTGGCTGGGAAGTCATCGCTTATACGGACGAGAACCCAATAACAGCAACGGGTTAATATTCCAATGTTCTTAGAGACATTCTACAGAATGCACCTAACTAAACTTGCAAAGTTGTCCAGACTCAACGTCAATCCGATCAATACTGCAGTATAGATCCACAGAGGAGTTTGAGCTGACTATTGGACTGGAGAAATGTCACTGCAATGAATTTTCTAAAACTCGAATAATATTTAAATTTAAGAATGTATGTACAACGAATTGCGTGTCTCAATACCACAGAGGCGGAAATGAGGACTGCCTCTGATTCACTGCAGGTTCTATCTGCCCTAGTGTCTATCTATCGAATTTTAACCTTACGATTTTTAATAGAGGACATAAACCTACCTTCAATATTAATAAAATACTGAATATTTTTGAAAGATAATTATATATTCCACCCACCATATCAATGTATCTGATGACGGCCGGAAGTTGGACCCCAAGAAAATGCACCCCAAATTGAAAAATGAAAGTGCGCCCCAAATTTGGGGCCTATTTTCGTTACAAAAACTGATTTAGGAAATTACACCCCAATCAAGAAAACAGCATAAAATGAAAATAAACCCCAAAAAAACTAAGAAATGTTTCTCTTCGTAAATCTGGGGAGTTAGCAGTAATACACGTATGCGAACCTATTTATACCCTACATCACACTGTAGTACAGGGTATTATAAGTTTGTTTCACGGCAGATGTTTGTAACACCTGAAAATAACACAGCTAGACCCACCTTAAAGTATACCGATCGACTCAGAATCACTAGCTGAGTCGATTTGACGATGTCCGTCCGTCCGTCCGTCTGTCCATGTAAAGTTGTTCGTCGACTACAGATCGAAATTTCACTCCGATCGTTCTGAAATGTTGCAGTTTAGAGTATTTCGCGGCTGTTAAGATCGCTATTGAATTTGGTTGAAATCGGTTAAGATTTAGCTATAGCTTCCATATATATGTTTCGTCCGATTTTGCTCTTTAGTCCTATAAAAGCTGTATTTTACATCCAATCATTTTGAAATTTAGAATGGTAGAGTTTCTTGATCCATGAACCAACACTACCGAATTTGAAGAAAATCGGTTAAGATTTAGCTATAGCTCCCATATACATGTTTCGTCCGATTTGGCCCTTTAGTCCTGTAGAAGCTGTATTTTACATTCAATCATTTTTAAATTTAGAATGGTAGAGTTTCTTGATCCATGAACCAACACTGCCGAATTTGAAGAAAATCGGTAAAGATTTAGCTATAGCTCCAATATATATGTTTCATCCGATTTGGCTTTTTAGATCCAATCGTTTTTATACCCTACACCACACTGTGGTACAGGGTATTATTTAAGTATAAAATGTCCCAAAAGTGAATTTATTTAAACAACTTATACATGAATTACAAAATTTATATATCAGAGTTATTCAATATTACGAGAGTGGTGTAGGGTATTATATAGTCGGCACCGCCCGACTTTAGCCTGTCCTTACTGGTTTCTAATTATAAATCTTTTCCTGTGCGGTCGGCGTACGGCCTGCGGCCTCTGTTTAAGACTTTCTCCTATGGACAGGATCCAAAGTTGGCTACGCGAAACAAATCTTTTATGCTTAGCATCTCCTGTTTTTAAATTTATAGATGAAAATAAGCCCCAAAAAGCGGACAAGAAATGAAATTAAACCCCAAAAAGCAGACGTAAAATGAAATTAAGTCCCAAATAAAATTGTTGTGGTTTGATATGTTATTTTTTGGGGCCCATATTCATAAAAATATTGGGGTGTAATTTCATGGGGGCCAATTTCATTCCGCCGTATCTGATATGTTAGGTTTGCAACCATTTCGTGCAGTTTCGGCTATACCCCAATGACTTCTTTATCTCCCTCTTACTACCGTGTATGGAAGTCATACTGAATTTAAGCAATTCTGATATTGCATCCTCATAAGAGGGCGGCCGGAAGTTGGACCCCAAGAAAATGCACCCCAAATTGAAAAGGAAAGTGCGCCTAAATCTGGGGCCCATTTTCATTACAAAAACGGATTTAATAAATAGTGTGCTGGGAAATAAGCAATAATTAAATCCTTAGACACAATCTACAGAATGATCTAACTGCAAATTGGCTCAGACCCAACTTTAATCGGATCAATACTGATCTCGGGCAGTATAGAATGATATAGGTGTATTTAGCGGACTATTGGACTGGAGAATTGTTATTGAAAATACTCGTATCATATTGCAATTGAAGAATGTACAATACCCATTAAATACAAATGACAATTGACTTGGATTTATTGCAGGATTTGTCTAACCTAGTGTCTATCGACATTCATCGAATGTTTTAATAGAAGACATGAACCTACCTTCAGTACTAATAAAAGATAGGAGATGCTCGATGTCACTCTTGTCTCGGAGAATTTAACCGAAAAATTGTCGATTGTAATGTTTTAGACGTTCGTAGTTTCTACCAGGGATGCCAACATAGTGCTTTTCGCACCAGATTTAGTGCTTTTCAGACCCCCAATACGCGAAAGGGGTTCACTTAGTGCCAAACGAAAAAAAAGCGCTTTTGTTTTGTAAGGCCCTAAAATATTGGGTGGCATGTCATAACGTCCAGGAACATAATGTCCATGGATCTTATGACACTTTGGTACGCGTAAGCGGCTTTGGAAAAGATTTTTAATCCCGGCCGAAGGCTGGCCACGCAGGGTCACGTTGTTCCGCGTAGCCATCGTTGGACATACATCAGAAGGGAAAATCTTTAACCCCGGCCAAAACCGGTCACGCAGACAAAGTTTGGTCCGCGTAGCCCGCATTGGAGATATCGATAACTGGAAAATCGTCTTCAAAGATAACATACAGACTAAATGGTCTATTGACTCAGAATCACTAGCAGATTCGAATTACAGGGTGGCTGATATGTAATGCAACAAAGTAAAGCGCTATATTTTTTTTTTTAATTTTATTGTTCAAAAGCAAAAAATGTCGGAAATAACATAAAATTTTAGAAACAGTTTAGATTTGTTCGAATTGGCCATCTTTGGCACGAATTATGGCCTTCAAACGGCCGAAAAAGCCATCACACGCTGGACGAAAGTGGCTCCGCGGTATTTTGGCCCATTCCCGGCGAAGCGCGGTCTTGAGATGTTCTATACTTTGGTATTTTTTAGTGCGAACCTTACTCTCTAAAATGCCCCAGGCGCAAAAGTCCAACGGTTTGAGATCCGGAGATCTTGGTGGCCATTGTGCGGTAGAAATGAAGCGAGGAACCT
The DNA here is from genome assembly GCA_963930755.1 of Eudasyphora cyanicolor. Lineage (NCBI taxonomy): Eukaryota > Metazoa > Arthropoda > Insecta > Diptera > Muscidae > Eudasyphora > Eudasyphora cyanicolor. The sequence goes on from OZ005735.1 coordinate 270,295,760, forward strand.
CCTTTTTAAGCCATTCTTGGTTGACGCGTGCTGAGTGCGATGGTGCTGAGTCCTGTTGGAATGTCCATGGTCTGAGGCCGAAATGTTTATCTGCCCAGGGCTTCAATACTGTCTTTAGGACATTTTCCCGATAATATTCGGCATTTATTTTGACCCCATGGCCGATGAATACGAGCGGGGAGCGACCATCGGACGTTACGGCGGCCCACACCATTACCATCGGCGGCGCTTGAATTCTGGTGGCCAATCGAAGGTGTACATTTTCAGCTGACCTCTTTGGCAAGTAAACCCGATCATTTTGTTTGTTCACAAACTGCTCAATTTGGAATGGCTTCTCAACCAAATTCGGTAACTGGCCACTTTCGTGCAAGCGAAGCAACTCCTTGGCTCTTTCCAGTCTAACTTTTTTTTGTGCATCGGTGAGCTCTTGCACTTTTTGGAACTTCAATGGCTTTAGTCCAAGCTCATTTCTTAATATTTGTTGTATCCGTTCTCGCGATATGTTCAGCTCACGAGCAATTTTTCTACCACTGCGGCTTGGATTTCGATCAAATCTGGCCTTCACTTTTCGGATCATTTCTGGTGCTGTTACCGTTTTTTTCGTCCACTTTTTGGACGCGATCCAACACTGCCAGTATCACGGTAACGAGCAATGGTACGAGAAACAAAAGATGTATTCACATTTAAATGCTGGAGGGCTCTAACGATAGCCACTTGTGTTTTCCACCCAAATATAAAGCAATCACACTATCACGCTTGAATTCCATCACGAATAACTTTTTTTCTGAATCTGAAGATCAAAATGCTTTTGTAAGCTTGTAAACAATAAAATAATAAATAAACTGTCACGGAAATAAATCTGTCAGCTATCAGACTAGCGGTTTTGAAACGATAGCAACCTGAAGTTGGTTGCAATACATATCAGCCACCCTGTATTATAGGGATCAATCGAATCTGCTAGTGATTCCTTATTGTTCAGCAAGTCTTTATGCAATTTAGCAGAGAAAAAATGTATGAATCTATCATTTTAATTCGGGAAACAACTTTGATTAAAATTTGATATTTATTTTTATTTTAAAATTTTTAATGTTAAATTCAACTTTTTTATTGCAAATGAAAGAAAAATAGTTTAGTGCCATTTTACGCTTTTTGTATGGAATTTAACGCCTTTTACGCTTTTTAAAATTTTTCATTACGCTTTTGCTCCGCAAATAGTGGGCATCACTGGTTTCTACGTCCAAAGATAACATAGTTTGTTCATAAATAAGAAGCCTCACAGCTCCGTCTTGCCACACAATATAAGGAAGGCTGCACTGAAAAAAATTTCATAAAATTAAAGAAATGCTCCAAAGACGCCATTAGTTTTTCAAATAAGTACATTTTGTACTTAAAATATAGATAATTTCAATAATATTAAGTGATTTACTTAATTTTAAGTAAATCCTAATTTCCTAATTTTAAATACAAAATGTACTTATTTTGAAGACTAAGGACGTCTTTGGAGCATTTCTTTAATTTTATGACAAATTTTTTTTCAGTGTGATTGGGGCAAGTTTAGAGACACAGGTATCTTCCAAAAAATCTGCTATTATGTTTGAGAACTATCAGGGATATAAAAGAAGTGGTGGAACAAGTCACAGCAACCCATCAAAAAGGACCTTTATAATCAACATTTAATATTTGCATTTGTTCGCAAAACTAATATTTAACGTAATGCTCAATATATATATAAAGGGTGGTTAAATTGTAAGGGCCGATGATGACCACACCTAAACGTCAAGTTTTTTTCTGCATTCCATTTGACACTTCTCAATTTCAGACTAACTCAATTTGAACCATGGAAAGATGCACAATCGAGCAACGGTTTAAAGTTTTTAAGCCTTTTACGAAAATGGGCGTTCAAATCAAAATGCATTTCGTGCACTTCGCGATGTTTTTTTGATCAGCATAATCGACCAAATGTGTCCACAATCGGGAGAATTTGCGCAAAATTCAGCAAACCGGGTCTGTAGGAGATGTGAAAGCACCTGCGCATGCTCGCCCAGTTCGTTTGGTGCGGCTTATGGGCTGGCGACGTCATCGGGCCATACTTCTTCGAAATGAGGCCGGTCAGGCAGTTACTGTGAATGGTGTTCGCTATCGTGAGATGATAACGAACTTTTTATGGCCCGAATTGGAAGATATGGATGTGGGCAAAGTGTGGTTTCAACAGGACGGTGTCACTTGCCACACAGCTAATGGCTCTTTTGCGCAACAAATTCAATTGCTGTGTTATCTCACGTCATGGCGATGTCAATTGGCCGGCAAGATCATGTGATTTGACACCGTTGGACTTCTTTCTTTCGGGTTATTTGAAAGAAAAGGTGTGCGTCGATAAGCCAGCAACAATTCAAGAACTAAAGGATGAGATAATTCGGCACATTAACGGCATAGAACCTCAATTATGCCGCAGCGTCATCGAAAATTTGGACCATCGGATGGAGCTGTGCCGCCGAGGTCGCGGCGGCCATTTCGCCGATATTTTGTTCCATACATAATTTAACCATACCAATATTATCATAATAAAAAGAAATGACAATAATTTGTGTTTTATTCAAAATCAATATCGGCCCTTAAAATTTATCCACTCATAATGCTCAATACATGGAAGTACGGAAACATTTTTAACATTCATGCTGTCATAACAGGCAAACCGACGGCACCTACAGTCATAGAAAATAACTTTTGAAACGAGAAGACTGAAGCATGTGCCGGACTTGGAGCGCCAGAGCAATTTAGTTTTCATTTCATAGCAAAAAAAAAATCATATGACATCATTTTTCGTTAAACGTCATTATAGCCTCTCTTTAGTGAAACGAGGGTATATATCATGTGCTACGGGCCAAAAGTGAAACACATCCCACATCCAAGCAGTGACTTAAGACCACATGTATGTTTGGTGGACATTGGGGATTTGGGTAATGTTAAGTTATTTGAGCAATGTCCGTCTGTCTTCTGGCTGGTGCTCACGATAACTCTCGAAAGGACTATCCGACTGACTTATGATTTGGCATGCGGTAATATTTTCCTCCATCTCATGCTAAGTTCAAAGATGGGCCATATTGGTTCACTTCTTACCTCCCCCACAAAGGGTTAACATTTAGTAAAATATTGACTCTTTAAAAACTTCTATACTTCTTATGATTCTGAAATGTCACACATAGTAACTGGTTTTCCAATAGGGATGATATGATTTTGAAGTGACGTTTCGGCCATTTGTAATATGTCATGATCTGTCATTTGTTATTCATTGTACTCAGTAGTGTATACAATTTCATCCTGGAGAGATATACGCAAGAACAACGTTTACAAATTATTCAGTTTTATTATCAAAATAATCGTTCTCCGTGCGCTAAGTCCATTTATTATGAAATAAAAAGACACTTTCCAGTCGACCTACGACCTGGACACCCATGAGCAATATTTTAGCTCTCGTTAAGAGCTATCTTTTTGCCATTGACCGATTTCCGATCCTACGTACCGTTAATGAGCTAGAGCAATACGAAATAAATTTGAAAATGATGCTAAGTTAATTTTTTTAAAATCTAAAAAAAAAACTTTCTGATTGTGGCTACGTGCCACACAGCAACTAAAACTTTTGAATTTTTGCGAGAAAAGTTTGAAGATTCGATTATTTCAAGAAATTGTGATATTGAATGGCCTCCAAAAAGTTGTGATTTAAGATCATTAGACAATTTTCTGTGGGGTTATTTGAAGTCACTGGTCTTTCGAAATAAACCAGACTCTCTTCAAGCTTTACAAGACAATATTGAATGCGCCATTCATGACATACTACCTGATTTAGTGGAAAAAGTGCTCGAAAATTGGGTTCATCGAATTAGTTCCTGCAGAAGAAGTCGTGGAGGCCATTTGAATGACGTTTTATTTAGAACTTAATTGTATCGATTGTACTTTACATTAAATAAAAAACTTTTGAATTTCCTTAACAATTAGTGATTTTTTTTTCAAAGAAATCATATCACTCTTATTGGAAAACCCTGTACATTGAGCCTGACATAAATCTGGGAATGCAAAACTAGTCTATCTCAATCAACCATTCATTAAAATTTGTTTTCATAAGTATATTAAGAACAACAAAAACTATATTTACCGTTGTTGACACAGAAACAAAAGCTGTGAATCTAGATGAAATAAAACAAAAAAAACATAGATTTTCGATTCCAGGCCCCACATTATTTTTCGATGGCCTCTATATTCGGGACCTGAAATTGTATCGTATATCTATAATCTTCCAAAAATGATTTATTGTTCATACCCCCAATAGTTTTATAAATTGAAAAAATACGTTTGGTGTAACCTAATTCATTGATTTTTAACTTAATTACTGCTCCACATGTAATAAACTTTTGCATAGCCCGCATATACATATATGCAATAAACAACAACCTTATCGAACTGACCTCACAGATATTTGCAGTGTTATCAATGGGACAAACTCTTTATTATTATTGGCCACAACAATGTGGGGAGGTGCACGTAAACGTAAACACTATTGCTTCGTCGTACTACAAACGTACGTTGTATGTCACAGTCAGGGACAACTGCACGAAAACAAACAACACCAACAACAATGAATGAAAGGAACGTCGAAAAAACTCGACGACAGACAGAGAACAGACAAAACTTGGTACAAACCACGGTTGTGACTACAAGTACTCAACTATGTATATTAAAGTGGGTGAGAAAAATATTTCTCAAAAAATTTAAGATTTTATTTCAACAACAAAAATAGGCATGACGAATCCTATATAGCTATAAGTGCGCATTGTTGTCCATATTACTCATTTCAGTGAAATAAAAAGTAAGGTTTGATAACACAGAACAGCATTTTTCAGCTCATTGATTTGGGACTCAATTCTGAGAATTGGGCGTGAAAGTAGCCCCAAAAATAAGAACTTCTGCATCAATCGTTTAGTCAAGCTGGTTCAATTAATAATATTTTAATGGCCATATGAATTTTGAAAAATCTGCAACGTTTTGAAAAGCTTTCATAAAGACCCAATTTATACGGTGCAACTTGTCCCTGCTACTTTTTTAACCCCTCACCTTAGAGAGGAGGGTATATATCATTTGCTACGAGCCAAAAGTGTAACACATCGACGGAGTGATCTAAGGTCCTAAATATGTTCGGCGGAAATCCATTTTGAGTCATTTGAGCAATGTCCGTCCGTCCGTATGTCTGTCTGCGCACGACAACTCTCGAAAGGAGTAACCGATAGACTTCAAATTTGGTACGCGGTAATATTTTGCTCTATCTCCGGCTAAGCTCGAAGATGGGCCACATTGGTCCACTCCTAGTACCTCCCCTACAAAGGGTTAACTTTTAGTGAAATATTGATTCTTTAATACCTTCTATACAACTTACTCGAATCTTCTGAATCTATTCTGATCTATGTGTGAAAACACATAGTATTAGTTTGTTAGTCGCTAACACCTCAAGAAGAATGGGCGAAGTGGCTTCCAAGAGTTAACTGCGCATTGCTTCAATATCAGTTCATACAAATACCTGAAATTTTGTACAGTGTAATGCTTTTATCGTCCAGAGAAAAGTGGGCGCAATTGGCACGACCCTTTTGGTACCGTCCCACACAAATGGACCTTTTTGTACAGAAGTTAACGGGTTTTAACTTTAATGCCAGTGCAAACAAATACCTGCAATTGTTTACAGTGTAATGCTTTTATAGTACCTAGAGTCCACAGAAAATTGGGCGTTGTTGGCACGCCCCTTTAGGTACCTCCGGCACAAAAGCATCATTTTGTACCAAAAGTAAACAGCTTTTAACTTTAACACAAGTACATATTTTAAAGTTATTAAATGCAATTTAAATTGATAATAATTAAATTAAAACAAAAAAAAAATAAATAAATTTACGAATATTTTTTTTTGGGGCTCAATGTGAGGGAATTCATAAGTCGGTTTACCCGACTGAACTTTCTTACTTGTTTAATTCTCTTTTGAAATCCCCACAGAAAATCTGCAATCATTTATTTAATCGAATTTGTTTTTCATATTCAGTCAAAAAATTAAATGTCAGTTTTTCCCGTGTATTTTCATTTCGAGCACTTTTTCTACCCCGGAAGCTTCTCTAAACTTTTCGTCTACAACTCCTGTCGCAAGCCTCATGTCGCAGGGACAAGTTGCAATGTGTAAATTGGGACAAACAAAATGTATTTGGAGAAATTTCTAAACAATAATTCTATTTGTTTGAGAAAATTAGTTTGCAAATATATTTCAATGTAATACAACGGGTTTTCCAATAGGGATGATATGATTTTGAAGTGACGTTTCGGCCATTTGTAATATGTGATCTGTCATTTGTTTTTCATTGCATTCAGTAGTGTTTACAATTTCATCATTGAGTGATATACGCAAGAATAACGTTTACAAATTATTCAGTTTTATTATCAAAATAATCTTTCTCCAATTGCAATTTTCGTGCGCTAAGTCCATTTTTTTAAATAAAAAAAAACCGAAAAAAACCTTAAGGATCTAGAGCAAAAATAAACTTTCCGTTCACATTTCAAAATGATGCTTAGTAATTTTTTTTTTAAAATCCACAAAAAAACACTTTCCAGTCGACTTACGACCTTGACATCCATGAACAATATTTTAGCTCTCGCTAAGAGCTATCTTTTTCCCATTGTCCGATTGTGGCTATGTGCCGCAAATGAAACAATTGAATTGTTGCGAGAAAAGTTTGGAGATTAGATTATTTCAAGAAATTGTGATATTGAATGGCCTCCAAGAAGTTGTGATTTAACACCATTAGACTATTTCCTGTGGGGTTATTTGAATCCATTGGTCTTTCGAAATTAACCAGACTCTCTTCAAGCTTTAATATTGAACGTGCCATTCATGACATACGACTTGATTTAGTGGAAAAGTGCTCGAAAATTGGGTTCATCGAATTCGTTCCTGCAGAAGAAGTCGTGGAGGCCATTAGAATGACGTTTTATTTAGAACTTAATTGTATCGATTTTACAATTCACATTAAATAAAAAACTTTTGAATTTCCTTAATAATAACTTTGTTTTTTTCAAAGAAATCATATCACTCTTATTGAAAAACCCTGTATTAATGTATGCGTTCCAAATAAATTTTATTGATTTTCAAATTAAATATATTTGCTAATAAAAATATATAATATTTAAAAATTGGTGTTCCAAATATATTTTCCTTCGATTCAAACATATTAAAAAATGCTATTTTGCCGAGAAAAAATATAGAAAAAGTGCTAAAAATCCACATTGAGCCAAAATTTGTATGGACACCGAAATTGTGGTAGTGAAATAGGAATCAAATTTGTTTATTTTTATAAAGGGTGGTTAAATTGTAAGGGCTGATGTTGAAAGTGAACCACACCTAAAAGTTTTTTTCTGCATTTCATTTGTCATTTCTCAATTTCAGACTAACTCAATTTGAACCTTTTACGAAAATGGGCGTTCAAATCAAAATGCATTTCGTGCACTTCGTGATGTTTTTTTGATCAGCATAATCGACCAAATGTGTCCACATTCGGGAGAATTGTGCGCAAATTTCAGCAAACCGGGTCTGGCGACGTCATCGTGCCATACTTCTTCGAAATGAGGCCGGTCAGGCAGTTACTGTGAATGGTGTTCGCTATCGTGAGATGATAACGAACTTTTTATGGCCCGAATTGGAAGAAATGGATATGGACAATATGTGGTTTCAACAGGACGGTGCCACTTGCCACACAGCTAACGAAACAATGGATCTTTTGCGCAACAAATTCAATGGCCGTGTTATCTCACGCCGTGGCGATGTCAATTGGCCGCCAAGATCATGTGATTTGACACCGTTGGACTTATTTGAAAGAAAAGTTGTACGTCGGTAAGCCAGCAACAATTCAAGAGCTAAAGGATGAGATACTTCGACACATTAACGGCATAGAACCTCAATTATGCCTCAGCGTCATCGAAAATTTGGACCATCGGATGGAGGTTTGCCGCCGAGCTCGCGGCGGCCATTTTGCCGATATTTTGTTCCATACATAATTGAACTATGCCAATATTATCATATTAAAATAATACCCTGTACCACAGTGTGGTGTAGGGTATAAAGAAATGACAATAATTTCCTAAATAATTTGTATTTTATTCAAAATCAACATCGACCCTAAAAATGTAGCCACCCTTTACAATATAATACGAAATATCCCTTATTATTAGTAGTTTATGTTCCGAGTGATACCCCCTGCACCCAGGTGCATGTTTATCTGGCTAATCGTAGGGGATCTGAGTGCAAAAAGCTAATATAAATTAAATTTTCAAGTAGCGAATGTTTATAGGCTTTAGGTTTTAAAGATTATAAATCAGGAACCTGCAACAGGAGAGGTAAAGACGTCTCCTCTTTTTCAAGCTAACTTTAACATATCGTTGTCATTGAAGATACAATACTTGTCAAGTGAAAGGTTCCGTTTAAACCAATTACAAATTGTATCTTTTGTCTTTTTACTTCAAAAAGGAAAACTCTCTAAAGTAGTCGAACAAATCATTTTTGACGCCAGTTCAAGATCATATTTAGTTGAACCAGTCGTGGGATCGGTACATTCTGGAAAATTGGTACCACATTTCCCGTAGGTTATATTCTTAAAGTAATAAATTGTCTTATTATATTCTGCATTCCTCTAACTCCAAATTTTTGTCTGGGCACTTTAGAAATCTTAATTCATTCTGATATTTAACTTTATGGGAAATGTTGCAGAATCTTAAACTTATTTATTATTTATTGTCCGACCCCACTTAATAAACATAATAATTGCGTTTTCTATATATAAATAAGATTATATTATAGATTATCTGCAAACATATGTCGGTATCTATTCACTGAGCATATAATTGGATTAAATAGCAGGTTGGACTCTACAACAGTTCAGAAACAAAATATGAGTTAAATTGTGGCCATGAAAGGGGTGCTGACTGGCTGGATGGAACTCTTCAACAACCTCATTGTGACAGAGCAACAGAAACGACAAAAACCAAACCAAATTTGCAATCAGGTGTGACAACACCAACCAACCACCTAACAAAAAAGTCGCCAAAAGGCGGTTCAGGTGGGAAGGGCCGAAGTAGGGGGGACACACACACAAGAACATTAGAAACAACCTCCCCTAAATGAAGGGAATGTAATGCAATGCAGAGCATAGAAAATAATTAGCCGGTTGGGGATATGCTTTGTAGGAGGTGGAAGAGAAGTAGTAGGAGAATGGACAGACAACACACATGTGAACCCGTTTTTCTTAGGGACATGTGTATCTGGTCTGGTAGTCTGATAAATGTTGGATGCATCGTATGCTCGTACTCGTTATTACCTGGGCAAAATCCAACTCCTCATCACTGGCACCCAATGTTTTCAGTTTCAGGCGTCCCAAACTGCCGGTACCCATAACGTACTGTGTGTGACCGTTGCCATTGCCACTGCCGGAACGCAAACATCCGCCTCCACCGACACCACCGGTAGTGGCCATATTTCCCAGTGTAACGGCAGCTATACTTTGACAACTGCTGCTCATAGCATTGGCAGCGGCCATGGTCGTTGGAGAAGGTGACGGTGACGGTAATGGTGCTGTTGGTAATGGTAATGCTTGGCTCGGTGCTCGAGTGTCTTCCTTCTGCGCTCACGTCGTGTTGGCGGCATACAACACTGTTGATTTCCGGAGGATTATTCCTTTGTGGGGTATGGGCTTTTTAATATACATACATAACACATATGAAGTATGTGTTCGCGTATGTGAGTTTGATTCCCGAAATGTCCTTTGCGTTATTCTTCACTTTTGCGAATATTCGGATAATTATTGATTTATCATATAATTCACACCAACACAATCACAACGTTAACATAATTATTATCATTTGTGGCAGAAATCTTTCAGGACTTGTAAATTTCGTATTTAATTAATACGATTATATAATTGCATTTCCACTTTGAAACTCTAATCGACTTCAACACTCTGACACACACACACACTCGCACACTGGCACACTCACATTCACTTAAGTCCGCAGGAAAGGATGATTTTTTCACGCACGGCAAGGATATCTACACAAACGGACCGGAGCAAAGTGACCGAGGTGCAAAAAGTATCTATGTAAATCTGTATTTCGAAATGTTTTGAAACAGCCAAGAACCGAACGACGAACCCCTAAAGCCATATGAATATATCAAGTTATACCAAAACACCGTTTTTGCCGTTCCTCTTCTTTCTCTCCTTCTTCTTCGTCTTGTATACTCTTTGTGTTGTTTTTGTTGCTGTTTTCGTTGTCGTTATACGAGTAATTATTTATTAATTTATCTGAAATGTTTGGAATTCTATTGAAATATTCGAAATATTCATCCGATAGATTTGGAATATGCCGTGTATTTGAGAGAGAGCTTTGCTTCCGACTGTTTTCCGTTGATTCGAAAAGAAAAACATTTCGTTTTGTTTTTTCGTTGAAACGAAATCAACCACCACCACTTCTGACGGAATCGGCGGCGAATGTCATCAGTGACTTTTTCTGCAGCTTTGAAATAACAGTTAAGAATCAAACAGAACAGAAACGCACTCTCTCTCTCTCCTTCTCCCACTCACATTGGCGCTCTCTTGCTCTTCTCTGTTCAAACAACATTAAAAGCGGAAAAGGAAGTCATTTTGCATGGTCCGTCAATGCGGAATAAGGTTAAAGGCAGGCAAAGCGGGCTTATTTTTCCACAAAAAAAAATATTAATTAAAAAAACCATCTATGATTTGTATTCCATCTCGAATGGTCAGTCAGTCGCTCGTAACGGTTACGCTGATTGGAATTCTATAGAAAAAGAGATTGTTGGTTCTTGTGCACGCACACGTTACTTTTTTTATCACGGTATATAATGCACTCTTACTCTCTCTCATACTAAAACTTCCCTCTCTGGGCTATACTGAAAGACAGACAGACGTTGTTGAATGCAGTAGTACTGTTTATTGAGAACTTCTGCACGTGAATACACACAAACATATGTTCTTTGTCATCACTCGCATACTGAAGTAGTCAACAAAAAACGATTCTAAACCGTTATGTTTACTCTGAGTTTCACAGCATTGAACTTTGGTATACATTTCAATGTGTTAATATTACTTTCATCTAAGATAGAGTGTGGCCATATATTTTTATTTGTTATAGCTGGCAAGACTGTAATTTATAGCGACATAAATGAAGCGGCATTGCCATCGCTATAGATTAAAACCGTTAAAAACGAATATTGGTTAATTGTTTTGGTAATAAGTAAAAATAGTTTTTGGAAATTAAATTTAAAATGAAAATTCGTATTAAAAGCATTTAATTTTTATAATTTTTCAACTTTTCCGATACTCCACACGCAAAGAAAAAATTATTTTCTGCGAAACGAAATATTAGACAAATACAATTTTCGTTTACGACGACTGAAATTTTTATTGGTCAGAACAAACAATTGGTTTCGCGAAATAAGATTCTGTCACAACAAACGAAATTTCAGTTCCTGCAAACGAGAATTGTAGTTGTCTAAAATTTCGTTTCGCAGAAACGAATTCCTTTCTTTGCGTGCAAGCGTTATTTTTGTTTGTCTCAAAATTGTGTTTACTAAAAATAATCCTTTGGTTATTTTGTATAATGTTTCACGTTTTATATCGATGTTATTCAAAATTTGTATCTTCTTAATTGATTGTATAGGGTGATCCATTTCGAGGTTCCCTACTTTTTTAAAGAAAAAAACACAGAAAATTCAAATTGAATGGCGAATGTTTATTATCATTTGAAAGAACATTCTTTGGCATTTATTTTTTGAAGATTATGTCTATCAAATGTTGGTCTCGGCTACGTCTTACATGGTCCATCCGTTGAGTCCAATTTTCGATGACTCGTTCGAGCATTTCGACTGGTAACTGGCGAATGACACGCGTAAACGTTGTTCCGGCGTAAGTCTTTCCATGATGAAATGCCAAACAATACTAAATAAAAATAACTACTTGGATCACCCTATAATAGGCACATTTTGCGTGTAAAATAATTAAATATAAAAATGTCTTTAAAAGTAGCTTAAGATGAAAAAAATAAATTTTTCAGTTTTTAGGCCAATTTCCTCATTAAAACAACTACGATATGCTATGAAACCATTGTATTTTAAAAATTTTGACATTTGACCATTCGGCGGAAATGCCCATATTTAACAAATCTTCTTGGAAAAAAGTTTTGGCAAAGAAAACTACGAATTTTATTAAATTCTCTATGACAAATAGGAAATATTAAACAAAATTCAATGTTGATGGAAAAATGATATTTAGACGAAATTTTCCAGCAAAATATATTTTCGAATAACTTTTAAAGAATATCCTTTTTTAATTCCGTCGAAATTTTTATTTTTATTCCAAATTTGGTTTTTTGCGGATATTTAATTTTTATTTGAAAACATTTTATGAAAAATTCTATATTGAACAATACTTTTTAGAATATTTAAATTTTGACAAAAATTGCTAGAAAACTATACATTTTATTAAATTACACTGTGCAACACGGACTTGACAGTATAGGTTCGATTCTACTATCAAAGGGTAGTAAAACCCTATACTCGGTTTGGCGAAATTGGTGACCAATTTTTTTTTATGGGCCTCCAAAGTTTCTGAAAATTAGTGGGCTCCTCGAAAAAGGTGTCATCAGCTTTTGACCAACAACTAATTCAGACTTGGTGATACCGCTAAACTATATTTGGCAATAATGTAGCTAAGAATATGCTGAACAAAGTTTCTTAACATTTTTTGCGAAAACAATTTTTTTCCGGTACTTTTTTTTGAAAAAGTATAGGAAAAAAATATTTTTTTCAGCATAACTTTCAGGAGCTCTTAATTTTTCGCTAACAATGTTTGGCAAAATTGTAGCCAACGTAAATCTGAACAACTCTTGTGAACATATCAATACAATCTGAAGGTGTCTAGGTACCCTAAATAGCTCAAAAAACCACCTTGTACCCCAAAAATTTAAGTATTTTACTTTATGTAACAAAAATATTTTTTTTGTTATAGGGTATGTTCAGCTACTTTATACAAAATATTAAGGTCAATATTTTTGTGGAATTTAAAATTTTACTATATGTGTCAGAACACACCAAAGCCCAAAACTTAACACAAAATCGTAAAAATCACCCTTAAAAATGGGGAGGGCGGGGATGATATGTTCTACAAAAATGTTGGCCATAAAATTTTACTATATGTGTCAGAACACACCAAAGCCCAAAACTTAACACAAAAACCAAAAAACAGCCAAATTGCTGTCAAAAACTCTCTTTACTGGTATGGTTATTGCTTCGACCACTATATCGTATTACTAACATTGCTGCACGATCAGTAATTTGACCTTTTTTCGGTGTTTGTGTTATTTTTTTTGCTTTGGTTTGTTCTGACACATATAGTAAAATTTTTGTAGAACATATCATTCCCGCCCTCCCCATTTTTAAGGGTGATTTTTACGATTTGTTAAAATGTGGCCAAAAATTACAGTTATGTGGGGGAGCTAGAGGGTTAATATGTTCCACAAAAATATTGGCCTTAATATCTTCTATAAAGTTGCTGAACATACCCTATACTAAAAACATATATTTTTGTTACATAACAGTAAAATACTTACATTTTTGGGGTACAATGTTGTTTTTTGAGCTATTTAGGACCTAGACACGTTCAGATTGTATTGATATGTTCACAAGAGTTGTTCAGATTTACGTTGGCTACAATTTTGCCAAACATTGTTAGCGAAAAATTAAGAGCTCCTGAAAGTTATGCTGAAAAAAATATTTTTTTCCTATACTTTTTCAAAAAAAGTACCGGAAAAAAAATTGTTTTCGCAAAAAATGTTAAGAAACTTTGTTCAGCATATTCTTAGCTACATTATTGCCAAATATAGTTAAGCGGTATCACCAAGTCTGAATTAGTTGTTGGTCAAAAGCTTATGACATCCTTTTCGGGGGGCCCACTGATTTTCAGAAACTTTGGAGGCCCATAAAAAAAATTGGTGACCGATTTCGCCAAACCGAGTATAGGGTTATACTACCCTCTGATAGTAGAATCGAACCTATACTGTCAAGTCCGTGTATTTTTCAAAAAGTGTTCATTTGTTGCATAGTGTTATCAATGAAAACGAGGAAACATTTAGAAAAATCAATGTTGATGGAAGCATGATATTTAGAAGACATTTTTTAGCAAAATTTAATTTTGAATATGTTTTTAAGAAATATTTTTTTTTTTTGAAAATGTCGAAAATACAAAAAAATTATATTATTCAAAATTTCGTTTTTTTCCGAAAGGGCCATAAGTATTTCTTCGAATTATTCTAGAAAAATTTAATTTCGAATGCATTTCATAGAAAAATTTATATTTAACAAAAATTTGTAGAAAAAATAAATTTTAAATAAATTCTAAATGGAAAAAGAGGAAATATTAAAAATAATAAAAGTTGATGGAAACATAATATTTAGAAGAAATTTTCTAGGAAAATGTAATTCTTGTCGAAATATATTTTTATTCAAAATTTTGTTTTTTTTGGGAAGTACTTTGAAGTTTTGTGGAAAAATTAGATTTCGAAAACATTTTAAGAAAAATGCTATATTGAATGCTATATTGATTTTTAGAAATATTGCTAGAAAACTGTGAATTTTATTAAATTATCAATGAAAACAAGGAAATATTTAAAGAAATTCAATGTTGATGAAAACATAATATTTAGAATAAATTTTCTAGCTAAATTTTATTTCGAATACATTTTTTAGAAATATTTTTTTTAAATTTTGTCGAAAATACATTTTTAATCAAAATTTCGGTCCTTTCCGAAAGGGCCATAAATATTTGTTCGAAATATTCTAGAAAAATTTAATTTCGAATATAAAATATCTGTATTCAACAAAACTTTTTAGAAAAAAACTAAATTTTTTCAAGAAATTTTAGAAAGCAATGAATTTTATTAATTCAATTCAATGAAGTGGAGGTAATTTTACAAAAAAAAAATCAACGTTGGTGGAAAAATTATATCTAGGCGAAATTTTCTAGCAAAATTTAATTTTTAACATAATAAATTTTATAGAATATTTTTTTTAATTTTTGTCAAAAATACTTTTTTATTGAAAATGTCTTTTTTGCGGAAAGTGGCATGTGTATTTCTTCGAAATTTTTTACCAAAATTTAATTTAGAAAATATTTTAAGCCAAATGTTAAATTGAACAAAACTTTTAGAAAAATAAAATTTTACAAACAAGATTAAAAAGAGGAAATATTCCAAAAAGAAATAAATGTTGACGAGAACATGATATATAGACGAAATTTTCTAGCAAAATGTAATTTCGAATACATTTTTTAGAAATATGGTTTTGGAAATTTTTTTACAAAATACATTTTTACATTCAAAATTTCGTTTTTTCCGAAAGGGCCATAAGTATTTCTTAGAAATATTCTAAAAAAATTTAATTTCGAATCCATTTCATAGAAAAAAAATGTAGAAGTTAACAAAACTCTTTAGAAAAATTAAATTTTGTAGAAAAATTTAATTTGGAATAAATTTTATATTTTTTTTTTGAAAGTTTTGCAAAATTAAATTTTTCTAGAAAATTTTATCAACGACCTCCGTAATGTGGAATATACAAAATAATACACTAAATTTCATTAGTTTTTAAAATTAAGTGCAATTTCATGAAGTTTTTTGAAAACTGTATTATTAATTAATTTTTTGGAGAAATTTTGTAGAAACAGGGCTGTGGAGTCAGAGTCGGAGTCGGGGCTATTTGCCCCGACTTCGACTCCGAGATGGATTGTGCAAACTGTTCTATTTATGCGATAGAATTTTTGTACTCATCAATTTTTTGGAAAACAATTTTGGTACAGAAAAAGGATAAAACATTTGAAGCTTTTTTTGTATTTCCAATATATCTAAAGGGTCCGCCATCTAACGTTTTTTTCAACTAGTGCTTATTTCGTGAACGGTAACACTTAGCTCATGTCTGATTTGACAGATAATTAGTTTTATCCTTCCGCTGAACGCTTGAACAACGCTGGGAAATATTGCGACATTACTTTGAAAATCATGGTAATGTTGCTGAATGTGTGCGAAAATTGCGTACGCATTTTGGAAGAAGAGAAGCACCGTCAGCTCCGTATGTTCGTTATCTTGTGAAAAAAGAGAAAGAAACTGGTATCCCCATCGATAAACCAAAGCGTGAAAAGCCAAAAACAGTGCGTACATCCGAGAATATTGCTGCTGTGGCAGAAAGTGTGCGTGAAGCGCCATCAACATCAATTCACCGTCGTTCTCATCAATTGAACATTTCGGAGACATCATTGAGACGAATTTTGTATAAAGACCTTGGTATGACGCCATACAAAGTCCAATTGGTTCAGGAGTTGAAGCCAACTGACCATCCAATGCGTTTTCGATTCGCTAAACTATAGCATTTTCAAAAAAAGAGTTATTTGGCGGACCCTTTATAAAGTCAACCAAATTATCTATATTTTATGTAAAGACAGTTTTAGGAAAGTTCTGTTTATATTTGTGATCAATTTAGCAAGATAAATATGCTGCTAACAACATAAGAATTTTGCAAGACTATACGCTATTCCTAAGCAAGTAAAAAACCAGTAAAGAAAGACCAATGACTGGCGAAGCCAGCTATATGATATCATACACCACCTAGTTAGAGCAGAACAAGCTCAGATATAGTAAATATAAATATGAAATATAAATAATAATAATAAAACTAAAATTAAATTGAGTTTGTTCAAATTCGACAATATGCGTTTTGCATAAATAACTCTACCCTTCATGATTGAATGTGAAATACAGCTTCCTCGCTACAAGGCCAAATCTAAAGAAACATTTATATCTGGGGGCAATATCGATCTGAACCGATTTTGACCAATTGCAATAGGTTTCTTCCCTGTTGTGAAAGAGTTGCCAAATTTCAGCAGGATCGGAGTGAAATTTTGACCTGTACTCAAGGAACAACTTAAGATGGACAGACAGACGGTCTGCTAGTGATTCTGAGTCGAAAAATATATTTTGAGGTGTGTCTATCTGTAGTAAAAACAAATTTATAACCCCCTGTGCCATATTGTGGTGTAGAGTATAATAATTAAAGCACAAACTGGATGCCTGAAGCGAACATAATTTCCAAAAATTGCGGTATACGGGTATTAAAACAGAGGCATTGATTGTTGAAAATTTTAACAAGAATCCCTTTTGAAAGAATTGTCATATTAGCTGCAAATCAAGCGCTGATAAAAAAATAATAAAATTTTATTTAATTGCTGGTATTTAATACCTGCTTTTTGTGTTTTTTTTTTAACAAAACTATATCTTATTTTCAATAAAATGAATTCACGTCTTAGTAGAAATATAGTGTCAGAAATTTATGTTATTTCACTGCCGGAGTCGGAGTCGGAGTCGGAGCTGGAGTGGGAGTCGGAGTCGAACCATTTTAAAATCCGTCTCCGGGAGTCTGAGTCGAGTAGTTTTTGCCTAGACTCCGCAGCCCTGTGTAGAAAACTGTATTTTCAATTATTTTTTTTTAAAGAGAAATTTTGTAGAAAAATTAAATTTTGGTGAAATTATATAGAAAAATGCAAATTCAAAGAAATTTTTGTAGAAAAACGCACCTTCATCGAAATTTTCAAAAAAAAATTTTCATGAAATTTCTTAACCCTCTAACATGGCAAATCGTAAAAATGGTCGCATGAAGCCTATACATTTTTTTCCATGTATATGTAAGCAAAATAACCCTAACTTTTAATTTTTAGGCAAAAAAAAAAAGCCAGCGAAACGAGCGTCAGGTGAAAAGTAGTGAAAAATATGTTTTTCTATTTCGATTAGAAATCACAATTATATTTTTTGTTAACTCCAAATACATATACAAATTAAAATATAATATCTTAACTATTACTGGTAAAAATTTGAGGTCGAACGCTTTATTAAAAATGTCGTTTTTTTTTTAAATTTCTCACGATGAACATAATGTTTTGGGGAACATATCAAATTGTCAAGTAGGACCGTCTAAAGAGAGTTGTCACAATTTTGAGGGGAAAATATTTTATAATTCAGTACTGGAGCCCAAAAAGCGATCATCGTCTGTAGAAAAGTTATGGACGAAACACTGCACAGTAGTACGAATTCAAAAAAGGAAAATAATACGACCGTTTCTTAACCAAACAACCGATTACGACCAAACTTGGCATGGTAGATGAAGAGGTGTTAGAGAAGTTAAGTTTTATATTTGGGCCCCCTATGTCATACAGGGGCGAAGATAGAGGGCCTCAAAGTTGGCCACATCGGGTGAAGAAAATGTTCAAGGGCGTGTAACTCGTGTTTCTCTTCCGATTTATAAAATTTCTTTTTGTGTGTGTTCTACTAACTGGGGTCTACTAATAGACAGTTTACACCTAAGAATTATCTCGTATAGTTACCGAGATATCTACAATTAAAAATGAAATTTTTAATTTTTCCCTTACCGTGTGCTACTATTTTGTAAATATCGGAGCACAATATGCACCGGTTTCATCCATATCAACATGTCTGGATGGGCAATACAATTTCCTATATGACGAAAAAGCATTGGTTCATTATACCCAATAGTATAAATAGTTATGACCGACGAATAGTGCGACGAATATTCTGTGAAAATTTGAAGAAAGTCGATTTACTTTCGTAAAAAATTGTTTTCAAAAAAATGGCGCATGGTGTCCTCTTTAAAACAAGTTTTTTTTTAATTTTTGCAAAAATTAAAATGGCCAAAAATTTTTTTCAAAAAAACAATTTTAAAAAATTATACTGAATTATAGTAAACTTTGCAGAAGTCGGTTCAGCCGTTCGAGAGCAATTACAAATTTCGTTAACCCCAAAAACTATTTTTTTTAATTTTTGCAAAAATTAAAGCGCCCAATTCCTTAAAAAAAAAAAATTAAAAAAATGATAGCGAGGTTTTTTTTACCTATTTGTAACTGCTTATAAACATTTTAGCCAAAAATTAACTATATAGGTCGATATTAAATATTCTGACCCTTTATTAGAGATACTTTTTTCAATAGCCGTTTTTTGACAGATCACGTGTGAGTCGTGTCATGCTGTCTTCTTATTTTTGTTAAGTATTGTTTGGCATTTCATCGTGGAAAGGCCTGAACAACGTTTACAAATTATTCAGTTTTATTATCCAAATAATCGTTCGCCAACTGCGCTAAGTCCATTTTTTTAAATCCAAAAAAGAAACACTTTCCAGTCGACCCACGACCTTGACACCCATCAGCAATATTTTAGCTCTCGTTAAGAGCTATCTTTTTGCCATTGACCGATTACCGATCCGACGTACCGGAATCATCGGTCCATATTTCTTCAAAAATTATGCCGGTGAGAACGTAACCGTCAATGGCGACCGTTATCGTGCCATGATAACCGATTATTTGATGCCTGAAATTAAAGCTCGTGATCTCGGCGACATTTGGTTTCAACAAGACGGCGCCACTTCCCACACAACGCATCAATCAATGGATTTATTGAGAGAACACTTCGGTGAGCAGATAATTTCACGTTTTGAGCCGGTCGATTGGCCACCAAGATCGTGTGATATCACACCGTTAGACTTTTTCCTGTGGGGATAACCTTAAAAAATAAATGCCAAAGAATGTTCTTTTAAATGATAATAAACATTCCCCATTCAATTTTTATTTTCTGTTTTTTTTTTTTCTTTAAAAAATTAGGGAACCTCGAAATGGATCACGCTATACATTTATCCATAAATTGGTATACCTGACATCACACTGTGGTACAGGGTATTATGACTTTGTGTATTTGTTTGTAACGCTTAAAAAATAAAGATATACGAGCGCTTCAGTAGGTGAGCAGGTAGCGTGCTCGCCTATGAGTTTGGTTCGCGTGCTCGCCTATGAGTTGGTTCGATTTCCCACGCTGTAAAATCTAGCCACATTGTCTTTGTAACCCGGCTTTGGCATGGATCGTAAAACTAGTATATAAATTTACTTTGTATTGTAATTCATATAAATAAATAAAGATATAGACTCTTAATTTATTATACCGATGGACAAAGAATCACTATCTTCGTCGTTTTAGCGATGTCCGTCTGTCTGTCCATGTGTTGTTGTTATCAAAGTGCAGGTCGTATATATAAAGAAATCTTTATGAAAATTGGAACAGAGGTATTTTTTAGACTAGAGACGATCCGTATTGCAAATGGGACATATCGGTCTATGTTTTGATATAGTCCCCATATAAAGGTACCCATCGATGTTATTCTTGACGCTCTACAGAACACGTTTTGCAACTTATATGGCTGTAATTTAAGAATTTATACCTTATGGTGGACCTAGTTGTCCCTAGTATAAATGGGGTACATCGGCCCATGTTTAGGCTGTGGAGTCGGAGTCTGGGAAATTTTACCGGAGTCGGAGTCCGGAGTCGAAAAATTATGATCGACTCCGAGATGTATTGTACAAAAGTTCCAATTATGTGATAGAACTTTTGCATTCAACAAATTTTGGAAAAACAATTTTGGTAAAAAAGAAGGATAACATATTCGAAGCTCTTAACCTAATATTTAAGTAGGCCAAAAATATCTATAATGTTGACCAAATTATCGAGTTTTTATGTAAAACGGTTTCGGGAAAGTTCTGATTATATTTAGCTAACAAAATAAGTATTTTTGCAAGACAAGTAAAGAAAGGCCGAGCGAAGCCAACTATATGATACCGTACAACAGCTTGTTTGAGCAGAATAAGCTCAGATATTGTAAATATAAATATGAGATAATTACCTTATAAATCTAAATCTAAACAGAAATTGTTCTTGGATAAAATAAATAAAATTATTGAATGTGAAATACAGCTTCCATAGCATTACAAGGCCAAATCTAAAGAAACATTTATATCTGGGGGCAATATCGACCTGAAGCGGTTTTCACCAATTCTAATAGGTTGTCTCCCTAGAGTAAAAGAGTTCTTATTGCCAAATTTTAGCAGGATCGAAGTGAAATTTCGACCTGTACTTAACGAACAACTTAAGATGGACAGACGGAAAGCTAGTGATTCTGAGTAGAACGGTATATTTTAAGGTGTGTCTAGCTGTAGTATGAAGCGAACATTATATCTAAAAATTGCGGTATATGAAACCAGAGGCAGTGATTGATGAAAATGTTATCATCATTTCATCCTTAAAAATTTAATATAAGAAAATACATATTAGTTGCAACTTTCAAGTCAAGCGTCGATAAATAAATAATAAAATTTTATTTAATTACTTCTATTGATTACCTACTTTTTGTGTTTTTTTAATAAAGCTATATTTTATTTTCAATAACATGAACTCACGTCTTGGTAGAAATATAATTTCAGGAATTTATGTTATTTAACTGCCGGAGTCGGAGCTGGAGTCGGAGTCGAATGATTTTAAAATTCGACACCGGGAGTCGGAGTCGAGTAGTTTTGGCTCGACTCCACAGCCCTGGTTTTAGTATAGCCCCTATATAAAGGTCCCACCGATATCACTTATTGACCCTCTAGATAACACATTTTTAAATTTATATGGCTGTAAGTTAAGAAATTATACTTTATACTGGATCTAATCGACCATACCAAAAATGGGGTACATCGGTTCATGTTTTGGTATAGCTACGATATGAATATTTCCACCGAAGGCACTTCATGGCGCTCCAGAGAATACATTTTTCAATTGATCTGGCTGAAATTTAAGAATATATTTCACTAAATAGCCCCTAGTGAAAATATGAAGGTCCCTTCCGTTTATAATTCTTGGCGTTCTAGGGGAAGTATTTTCTAACTCCTCATGGGGAAATTTTTGTGGTTTTTTCGTGTCAGCAAAACATAATTTTTTTTTTAGAAAAATCAGCTTATTTCCAGTTTTACTAAACATGACTGTTACTAAAATTTAACTAAACAGGACTGTTACTAAACCACTATTTCTACTTATACATACATATGTGAAAGGGATATTTCCAATATTTGTAAATTAAACGGGTTTCCCGGCTCTATCGGGTTTATACTTCAATAAGGTCGAAATTATGACTACACCTCCCATTTTCATGGGAGGAATTAAAAACAAAAACCAGTAAGGAAAGGCAGAAAGTCGGGCGGGGCCGACTATATAATACCCTACACCTCCCTAACAATGCGATAAAGGTCATTGCGATAATAATTTGGAATAATTGGTAAGTAGGCAGGAACATATCTGTGTTCACAAGGCATAACAGCATAACTCGAGTTATGCTCAAATTTCGTTTTTGATGCCACGATGTTCCCCATATACGATTACACAATGTGACAAATTTTGGTGATGATACCTTGTTTAGTTGTTCAGATATAGGGCAAGACTTATTAGCATATCTCGCTGTATCACTACATTTCATAACGTACATAACAGCATATCTCACATTTTTTCCTTTGAAAACTATACTTGTGTTTTTATTCCCCAGTTATCTTTGGACTATTGAAGATGTAAATTGTATGAAGTCGTAACAGCATATCTGAGTTGTGTTATTAGTCCATGTTGAACTTAGCCCTAGCACAAAAGCAGAACTCAACTTATGCTGTTATTCCAAAATCTAATATTTACTACTGAATGTTGTAAATTTCGAAATCATCCTTTGATCTATCAGCATAAGTCGATATATTCTACAATATATAATAAAATTCATTTTGTAATAACGAAACAACTCGAGTTATGTGATTTTTAACTTAATTTATTTAAAAAGGGAATAACGGCATAAAACAGTTTTTAGCCTATAACATTTATAATTAAAATAATTATAGAAATGTGTTCGTATTAATTAATTTCACTTCCAAGTCCTGAGAAATTGCAGGCATAAACTTCAAAATAAGTTTATAACTATTTTTTCTATATCGATTCAAACCTTTAAAATGCTCTCCTGAAAACTTGCAAAAACACACATATGCTGTTATGCCTTGTGACCACAGATATTATCTAATTCTGAGCCGATAATCGCTAAATTAAGCAATATTCGTTCCTAAATTGAGAAACATCTTCCCGGAAAATATTAATGATCGGAAGTAAAGTACAACTTATATAGCGCGTTGATACCAAATCATGAGGAACATATATATTGAGGTTATATATAAATCTGAACCGATTTTCCCTGAATACTCATTCATGTAAAAAGACCTCTTTCTGTAGAATTTCGTACTGTTCGGATATAAAATACTGTCTATACAGCGCTTACATGTCAAATCGGTGGTAACATATATATGGGGGCTATATCTAAATCTGAACCGATTTTCTCCGAATTCGGCAGTTTTACAGCGCTTACATGTCAAATCGGGTGAAACATATATATGGGGGCTATATCTAAATCTGAACGGATTTTCTCCGAATTTGGTAGTGTTCATTCACGTGACAAGAAAACCCTCTCTGCCGAATTTCGTACAGATCGGATATAAAATACGGTTTCTATAGCGCTAACATTTCAAATCGGGTGAGACATATATATGGGGACTATATCTAAATCTGAACCGATTTTCCCCGAATTGAGTAGTGTTCATTCATGTAATAAGGGAACTCTCTCTGCCAAATTTCGTACTGATCTGATATAAAATACAGTTTACAGCGCTTACATGTCAAATCTGGGCTAACATATATATGGGGGCTATATATAAATCTCAACCGATTTTAACCAAATTCAATAGGGATCGTCCTTGGGCCAAAAAAAAGATATATGTAAAGTTTCGTCGAGATCGGACCATAATTGCGACCTGTACTTTGATTACAAGAATACATGCACAGACAGATGGACAGACAGACGGACAGACAGACATAGCTAAATCAACTCAGAAAGTGATTCTAAGTCGATCGGTATAATAAACGATGCGTACATTTCTTCTCCTTTTAGGTGTTACAGACAAATGCACAAAGTTATAATACCTTGTACCACAGTGTGGTGTAGGGTATAATAAGAAAGTTTACCATAATTCATATTTTCGCCAAGAATTTGTTCAAAACAAAATAGATTTTGATCAGTAGGGTATTTCCTCCCAGTTTCCAATCTGATGATGACTCAAATGACAAATTTTAAATAATATATATAGACAGACGATTTGTTTTTCTTGCCAATTTCCTGTGAAATTTCCACTTAAACTGAAAACGCTTCGACAATTAACCCAATAAAACAGTTGTGTTTCGTAAAGTGTTGTGTGACACAAATTGGTTGTATCCTCTCAATGCATTTTTTTCATATATTTAAATTTTATTTCATTTATTTTTTGCTTTGTTTGTTTTTCTTTTTAACACAATTTATTTTTATTATCGTTTCTTCTTTTTATTTTGTTTTCTCATTCAGACATAATTGTAATAAATATGACATGATTCACTTAAATTCCATGTAAAATTTTTATATAAAAATATTGTTAAAAAAAATGTTTATCGAATAATTTACATTTACTTAAAAGCTAATAAAAAATGTATGTGTGTGTGTGTGAGTGTGGTTGTGATGTAAAGTAGCGGAGAGGTGGTGAGGGTGAACGTAAAGGGTTGAGGGGGGAGGTGTGGAAATGAAAAGTTTCTCTGTAAGTGATTGAGTGGTGGATAGGTGTGTTTTAAACATTAAAAAAAATACAATACATACAAATATTAACAAAAGTTAAATGGTAAATTTAAAATACAAAATAATAAAAAAACTCATAATATTTAATAAATATATATTTATATTAGAGAATATCCATTCATCTTAGCGAGAAAGACATTCTTCTTTTTTTTAATTTTGTTTTTTTTTTAATTTGCTTCTTAAATGGGTGGTAATTTTATTGGTTTTGTTTTTGTTGTTGTTTATTTTAATTTAAGTTTTACAAGCTGTTGGTTTGAAGTGTTTCGTTTCGTTTAAATTTACAATTTAAATGTTAACTAATTAATTATAATTAAATTTTTGGTATAAATTGTGCATTTTCTTGTCTTATGCATAACTAATATTTGATTTGATTATTTTCATTATTTGTTTTTTATTATAATTATTTATTATATAATTAAATATGGTAAGTAAATAATGGGTACCTCGTATAAGCTTAATTTTTAGAAATTTTTAATTTTGATTTTATATTTATTTTATGTGTCATTATCATTATCATCGGTTGTTTGTTTTACTTGTTTGTTGTGCATATATAGAGTATTTAAAAGTATATAAATATTTTATATTAAAAAAAATTACAATTTACATGTTCAAAAGTTAAACACCAAATAATAGTAATAGTAATATTAATAATAAAATTTAAGTAATAATAATTAATATTTAATAATAATAATAATAACATTAACATTTTTTTTTATTATTTGCTTTTTTTTAATACTAACAAAAAAACGTGTTTTTGCATTTAGTTTATCTGAAGATTTGGATTGATTATGCGATTGCAACGGAGGCGCAGTATTTATATTGAGCACCGATTTATAATCAAAGCTGCCTAAAATGATCCTTTAATTTAAAGGATTTATAGGGACTAATTAAACTGCAACGTTTTCAGTTATTTTTTTCGTTTTGATTTGGAACAGTTGATGTATAGCAGGACTTTTGGCTATTATATTGTACATCGTTAGGGGGCTGGGCGGGTTTGCGTCCGACATCAACAACAACAGTACCACAAGAGCCGAAACAAATACATTGCGCGGTTTGTATAACATCCGCTATGGTTTAATAGATCTGCCTACATTTTTCAATTAAAAGCTAATTATATCTGAGGACAATGTGAGAACCCAACTATTACTGATTAAATAATTAAAAAGCTATTGACATTATACTTATTAATGAAAACCTCTCCTTAATTTAAAGATTTTAGTCAAAGCCGTCATAAAGTTTAAAATAAATACATTTTTTACTAAAAATCTAGATGCATTTCTTAATATTTTTAGGTAAGTACTTAGTATTGAGTAAATTGTTTATTTGCAGTAAGAAATGTAATTATTATAATGGTACGTCTGTGGCTCATATCTTTAAATTAATGCTATGTTTTTTTCCTCGTTACCTTCGAAACCAGGCTTAAAGGATTGTATTGAAATTGTCTGCAAACAAATCTTAAAACTCATTCACAGAAAAGTTGGTTTTCAATAGTGTAGTGCAATGAAAAAAAATTAATTTTAAAGATTTTGTAGAAGTCTTAATATTTAAAAGAAAAATCACTTATAATTAAAATTAGGAAAATTTACTTAATATTAAGAGAATTGTATTAATATTAAAAAATGTTCCTAATTATTTAGAAACTGAAAAAAATAATTAATTTTAAAGATTTTTCTCCAAAGATGTCCTAATACAGGGTGGCGCAGAATGAGCTATATGGTTTGAATTCTTTATAACTTTTTTAATTATTATTTTTTCTTTGTTTTTTTTCAGCATTTTGTGAAGGAGACTTGGGGAATTAATTATGCATCGAACAACGTACAAAAATAAATAAAATTTTTCGTTCGTTCTTTAGAATAAAGAAATGTTTCTTTATTCTAAAGAAATTCTTTTTGATTCTAAAGAAATTCTTCTTTATTCTAAAGAAATGTTCCTTTATTCTAAAGAAATGTTTCTTTATTAAAAAGAATGGCTCCTTTATTTTAACGAGTTGTTCTTTATTTTTAAAGAAATTTGTCTTTATTCTAAAGAAATGTATCTTTATTTTAAGGATTTTTTTATTTGTTCCAAAGATTTTGTTCCTTATTCCAAAGAATTTTTTTATTTATTTTAAAGAAAATGTTTCTTTATTCTAAAGATGTTTTCTTCATTTTAAAGAAATTTGTCTTTATTCTCAGGAAATTTGTCTTTATTCTAAAGAAATTTGTCTTTGTTTCTAAGAATTTAAAATAATGGATTTTCTTTGGCTGAAAGACAATATATATCGTTTAAATCAAATAAATTCTTAGTTTTGATGAAAATAATTGTTTTCGTCAAAATAAAAAACAACTTTTAAAACAATATGTACCATTCTTTCAGTCAAAGAAACTTCTTTATTTTAAAGAACTGTTTTTTTTGTTATAAAGAATTTTTTCCCTTTTCTAAAGAAATATCTGTTTATTCTAAAGAATTTTTTTTCTAAGGACATTTTGCTTTATTCTGAAGAAACTTTCCTTTATTTTAAAGAAATTTTTCTTAATTCTAAAGAAATTTTTCTTTATTCTAAAGAAATTTTTCTTTATTTTAAAAAAGTTTTGCGTTTAATCCAAATACATTTTTTTATTCCAAAATTGTTTTACTTTGTTCTAAATAAAATGTGTCTTTATTCTTAAGAAATTTTTCTTTATTCTAAAGAATTTTTTCTTTATTATAAATAAATGTTTCTTTACTTCTAAGATTTTAAAATAAATGATTCTCTTTGGGTGAAAGGCTATGAAAGAATCTTTCAATCAAAGAAGTTCTTCTTTTCTTTGTTTTGATGAACATAATTGTTCCAGTATATAAAGAATTCTACAGAATTTTTTCGTTTTTCTAAAAAAAATTTTCTTTATTCTATAGAATTTATTCTTTATTTCTGCGAAAAAAAATATAAAATAAAGAATTTTCTTTGGCTGAAAATAATTTTATTTTTCTCTCTATATTAGGCAAAATCTGTCGATAGTTTCGTAAATAGTAAGAGAAAAAACCAAAGCTGTTGCTGAATAAACTTCCTACACAGAAAGAAAAAACTGTCATTAATTTAAAGATTTGAGCCAAATACATATTAATCTTTAAAATCAGTAAGTTTTATACCACAAATTTAGAAAAATGTCATAAGGTAGTCTTTAATTATTTGTCTTTATTTTAAGCATTAAATATAGTTATTTTTTTGCAGCCCTATCGACGAGAACTTCTGAAAATATTTGTCCTTTTTTAGGTGGAACTGATGTAGTCCCTCGAATTGAATTTAGCTCCTATCTCAAAATTCCAAAATGGGGTATACAAGTTTAGTTTTCGGGAAAAGGGCAACGAAAATGTTGCACATTTTTGCAAAACAAAAAATTCCATTAGACAACTCGAAAATAGACTTGGTCGATTAATATAGTACTATAGACGATATCATAATTTTTACCTACACATTTTTTTTTGAATATGGACACAAGTTAGACAATAGGACAAGTTGTGATAATGAACAACTCATTAATGTTAATTTTACGAATTATTGTTTATTGAAATATTTAAAGTTTTCTCCAATGTTCTTCAATTCGTCATTTCTATTATTAGCATCTTTGTGGTGGTATCAAAATCTTGGAAATGTCTATTTAATTTGTGAAACTGTCCACAAAGGCCATCTGCTCACTTCCTGCGAATTTGTCACAAAACATATGATTTGTATGCAAAGTGTTGGATTGTAGCCAGAGTTGTATTTTTCAATAATCTCATTAAATTTTTACCGATAATTATTAAAATAAATTGAATGCCAATACCTTTTTAATTATTAGAAAATAGGTGATATTGTTTTCTTGTTTGTTTTTGGGGTGCCAAGGGATAGAGTGAAAGTTGTAGTGGTGGTGGTGTAATCAGAAAGAAGGACCCTTTTTCAGAATCATGTGCCTAGATCTTTTCTTCGAACCGTTGGGGGGGTGCTGGGCCAATGGGCATACGACATCCCTACTTCACCTCACATTCGCCGAACATATTCAAACCAAACCTTCACTCGTATCGATCAATAGAAAAATATTCATTTCGAAAATCGAAAATTTGTCACTCTAAAAACAAAAACCTTGAACCGAGAAGTGGGTGTAAATTCTCTACTACTCGTGGCGGCTCGCGTTATTCGTCTCTACATTTTTATGTGTGTTTTTCATTGTTTTTTTTTTATTTTAATTTTCTTTCTATCAAAACAATATGGAAAGCTACACGCGAAATTGAACCGCATAGAAAATACAGAATAATAATAATAAAAAAAAATAAACAAAAATAATGTAGTAATACAAAAAGACTAAAAAACCAGAACAAACAAAATAAATTACAAAAAATCGTTCAAATTATCAAAGGTGTGTATTTGGCGGTAGATTGCAACATGAAATCTGTGAATAGAAACAACATGTAAAAAATGTCATTAATTGATGTTCAATTGTAGGCTTTTTTCGTTTTTTTTTTCTTTTATTCCAAAATTTGATTTATTTAACAAAAAATTCCAATTCAAGCAAAATTGAGAGTAGGGCGGGCAAATAGTTGGGGAAGTAAAAATGGTAAAGGTGTGTGTATAAAGAGTGTGAGGGGAAACAACTAAATACAAAAATTATATTCAAACACCACATTAGTATTACTACGGGTAAAGTAGAGTAGTGGAGAGTAGTGGAGAGTAGCGGAGAGTTGAGTAGAGATTTTAGAATTTCATAGAGCAAATGCACCAAACCAACAACATGTTGCACGATCTACGGCCAAACAGCCACTCAAAACTAAATCAAAGTTAATTGAAATTATGAAATGATGAGTTTTTTGTTTTTTTAAAGATTTTGAAATAAATATGTGTTTTCAATGTTTGTATGTATGTTATATTATTATGTTAAACTATGTACGCTTTAGGCGTCTACAGAGACGATTTTAAGTACAAATATACAAAAAAAATATGTTACTATATATGTATATACTAAGAAGTCGGCATATATAGTTATACAAATAAATTAATTATTTTCTAGTTATGTAGTATGTAAATTGTGTGAGCGTATGTGTGTGTGAAAGTGGTATGTAGTGTGAAATATAAGGAATAAATAGAACAAATTATGTTAATCGTTTTTCTTGATTATATTGTTTTAATTTGAGTAGTTAAATTTTATTCCATTTTTAGGCAGGATTATTCGAGATGTGGCGTATGAATGGGTGTATATATGTGTGTGAGGATTCCTCGAGATGTACTAAAATTTTCCAACTAATCAAAACTCTATTTTCCTGTTCAATTAACCCTTAAATGCATGATTTTTTTGTTTTATTGAAATATACATTTATTTATGATGAACAAATTTATAAATAACGGAAAAACTATTTAAAAAAATCTGGAGCAAATAATAGCAGTGTTTTAGGCAAAAAACGAATTGTATCAACTTGGATTTGAAACTCTATCAAAACCTAAAATTACATACAATGATAAATAATGTAATAACTAAGATTATATAAGCAAACTATTAAACTTTGGAAATTATATTTTTTTTGTAAGATTTCTTAGATAATCAAAACTGAAACCTAGCCTTTTCAATAAAAAACCAAAACTGACGAACCATGACTTTGCTTTTTTTTGTGGATTCACAAAACGTTTTTCTTCATATTATATATTTAAATTGTGTTGATAATCAAAAGAGAAACAGTTTTGGAACGACCAAAAGTTGTTGTATCATTTTTGAAACAATATGAATTTAAGGGTTAAATAATACACAAAAGCTGATTTCAGAGATGAGTTTTTTCTAAGATGCTAAATATAATCAAATTGCTTAAGCTTTAATTATCTTCCCACAAAAAAATCAATTACCACATTTACGAATCATTTAAAACGGTGTGATTTAAGGCTGAGTTATGCAAGCGAAACGTTTACGTAGCGTTGCCCACATGACTTGCCATATCACTCATACATTCACAGCAAATATATAAAAGAACCTAATCTTAGCTTTTTGTTACAGTAAAATTGCATTGCAATATAAATGTATCGCATAAATTTGATCTTTTTCATAGTTCTAATGATTTTATTAGCATCATAACCTCACTTTTTACCTCACAGTTAGTAAATACACGTAAACGTATCGTCCAAATCAAATTCAGCCGGGTCCTATGTACGTTTCGTTTTCGTTGACTAATCATTTACACTAATTTCCATATGACATATTGCATCAGCTGGATCTTTACGCTAATCCAGATTAACCCAGAACGAGTTCGCGTACAAAAGTCTGTTTGCTGATATACATTTACATATGTATAGAGTAATTCTGCGTGAAACGATCACATATAGTTATGCTCTTATCGCCGATTTTGATGAAATTTTCCAGATATTTACTTGAAGTGAATAGAAAAAATAAGGATGTCTAAAAAAAATTGGTTATGGCCGTATGAAAATTTTGATATTTTTTTTTAAATTTGGATCAGAATTTTTATTATTATAGTTGCAAAATAGTAAAATAGGCTCGCTATCATTTATTTTTTGATTTTTTTTTCCAAACCAGCTGAAAAAATCAATAATTGTCTGACCTGCCTTAGTATTTCGCCAATAACTTTTACAAATATACAATTACAGTTTTGGATTAGTGGGATTCTGGTACATTTTATACAGATCTACAAAAAATGTCCTTTTAAACTATCTAAACATTTTAAAAATCGGTTCAACGGTTCAAGAGCAATTAATAAGTTTGTAAACGACCAAAAATATGTTTTAAAATTCAATTCAATACTGAGGATTTTTTTTAAAATAAATAAATAAATAACGGCGAATCTTATTTTACTATTTACCAACTTTTTAGTCAAAAATAAAATTCGTAGGTTAATTTAAGAAATCTGAACCAGTCCTCTAACTTTGAGTTATGGACGCAAGGAAATTTTGATAATTTTTTAAAAGTCCTCTAAATTTGGAATTAAATAATTTGTTTTTATTTTTTTACGGGTAACAAACAGATTGTATTCTAAAAAAAATAATACGACTTTTTTTTAAACATTTTTTTTAAGAAATTTAAAAAAATTTAACCTAATTTTAAGAAAAAATAAATCCAGTTTTTTATTTTATTTTCGTAGTAGATTATATTGTCATTAATATTTTTTTCGAACAAAACATTCATGAAGTCATAACTAATTTTTTTCTCAAAATTGTATTCAAAAATCCTGATCCTTATTCTTCATACTTAAATTTCATCAAAATCGGAGAGAAAAGCCGATATTTGTGTGATCGTTTCACATGGCATTACTCCATACACTCATACTTTATCCGTATAATGTCCAAAAATCCATTAGGATTTCTTTTATAATTTAGGATCCATTTTTTTGATACAAATTAATCGTTGTGTTTAAATTTCTATTTAACTAAGTTAAATTGAATTTAACTACAGAATTCGAATTCGTAAATTGTATACAAATAATATACAGCCAGCCTTTTCTACAGCGTAGATTTTCTGTCCCAGTTCCGGTCACATGTTATCCAGGACTGATTAAATCAGGACCTTACAGACCCAACCCAAAAATTGAAATATACAAGTTGATGACAAGTTGATGTTTATAAATGTTTTTTTAATGTATACCTTTTAAATTTACCTACGTGACAAATTAAAATTTTGTTTAGTTGTCAAATATTCATCGTGGTGAAAAAATCGGCACGTGACACACGATGTGTATTTTCTTCTTCTCTTTAATTCGCAATTTTCGTCTATCATATGGTTTAATTTTTCACCACGAAGGAAATTAGACAACTGTCAAAATTCTAATTTGTCACGTAGGTAAATTTAAAATGCATAGGCTGAGATTTGATTTTGACGCTACTACACGCAAAGGAAAAATTCGTTTTTGCGAAACGAAATATTAGACAACTACAATTCTCGTTTACGACGACTGAAATTTCTTTCGTTTAGAACAAACAATTGCTTACGCGAAATAAGTTTCTGTCACAACAAACGAAATTTCAGTTCCGGCAAACGAGAAGGGTAGTTGTGTAATATTTCGTTTTGCAGAAACGATTTTTTTCTCTGCGTGTAGTGGGCACTCCAATCAACTGATAACAAAATAATGTCGATAAAATAAAAACAAAATGGAAAAACATTTTTATAACAAGTAAAAGCGTTAAGTTCTGCCATGCCGAATCTCCACAATGGATTGCATTCAATTCTATTATTGGAAAAATCGTTGGATATGTAGCAAATCCTGGAACCATCCTTTTTTTTAAAGCAAATTATTAAAAAATCGAATGCTGCAATTTTTAGCCAAATTTTAGGCCTCAAATTCTTTAGCCAAACTCTTCATCTGAAAAATGTGGTATTTATGGCTTAAATTTGCATATCGTCATCTGAAATCTAAAATGACGTAACATCAAAAAAATCAAAATTCATTTTATGATTGATTATAGTCTGTTAGGCTAAACTACACATTCCAACAAAATTTTTGAGTTCAATATCAAAAATTTAACATTTTATGAGTGAAATTCAAAATGATGTAACAGCAAACAAGATCACAAAAAAGCGGAAATATTCATAAAATGTTATTTTTTTTTTCTTCAGAATTGCGCTAGATTTGTTGTTTGATTTCGCCTTAATAGTCTGCAAATCCATAAATTTGGTCAAAATCCTAAAAATACTTTACTTTGTTTTTTGCTTCTCCTGAAAAATCATGAACATGTGGGTTACGTTATTTTGGATTTCAGGTGACGATATGTGAGGGTTACTTCTACACGGGGACTACAACAAAATATAAACTGACTTGTACAAATTTTATTGCGATAAATTATTGCCAATATAGAACACAAACTGCGAGGTTTCAGCTAAATTGCTGAATTGCTTAGAAAATGTGGTGTGTATGGCTTTACCAAGCCTTTTTGGGAGCGACATCTATACTGTGATGAATTCTTGTCTAAATAAAATACAAATTCGCTTAAAATGTTTAGAAAATGTGGTATTTAGGCTTAAATAAGCCTCTTTTGGAGCGACCTCTATTGGATGACTATAACAATATATAAACCGATTTGTAAAATTTTTATTTGTGATCAATTATTGTCAAATTAGAATACAAACTACAAAGTTTCATCCAAATTGCTTTAAAAATGTTGTATCTATGGTTCAAATTTCGTATTTCGGAGCGCCCTCTATAGGTGAGCTATACATATACAAAACATTGGCAGATATGGCTTATTTGCAAACCCCAAACGACAAGTAACTGTAAGACGTATTTGTACCATATTTGATCAACCTAGCTGTATCGTTACAGACTGTAGCGTGATTTCAACAGACAGACAGGCGGACATGGATAAATATGTATATACTTTATGGGGTTGCAGATCAATGTTTGAAGTTGTTGCGAACGGAATGACAAGATTAGTATACCCCCATCCTATGGTGTAGGGTATAAAATGAATACTGGAAAAAAGTTCTCCAAATGTGTACGTTTCTTTAGTTTTTGCTTTGGACACAACATTGTGATAAGGATAAATCACGGTTCCGTTTGACTATTTCAACCTTTTTGTTGTCTGTTGCAGCTTTCCTTCCAAATCCTTTTTTTAAGAGTTTCTAACATATGTTCATGCCAAATGCTGAGTTTCGACCCTAGGCTGTAGTAAAAAAATATTTTTGTCTCACATTGGCTTCTTGTGGGTAAAGGCCTTGCAAAAAATTATTGCTATCGTAGATACCGATTGAAGAAGGATTTACGAAAGATTTTAAGAGTATCACAATCAAAAATAATAAGTAATAAGATATGTCATCCCGGAGCGAGTAAGTTGTCAGTTACGAACGAATAGAAATTTCAACGAGTAGGACTTCAAAGAGTGAGGTTTTCCGCGGATTTCGGACCGATTTTCCCAAATTTTTTGTAATTGTCACAATTAAAAAATTAATATTAATTGATTAGTGCAAAGAAAGTTCTAACTATGTTCGCGGAAAAGTGTTTTTTCGCGTGTGACATTTCATTCCTATTAGTTTGTAACTGATAGATTTTGACGTTTCTGGCTGACGGCATATCTGTATAATTTAAGGTCTGTGATCACAATAGTGCAAATAAAAAAATATTTATATGAAAACATGATGTCTGTATTATTTTAATGTTTTTTCTTAAAGCCGCTTTTTCGTGCGTAAATTCCCAATTTCTTAGAGTTTTTTTTTCAGTTTTTCATGCAAAATGCTGAGTTTCGGTCCTGGGAAAACAAATATTTTTACCACACAGTGAAGCTTGGGCAAAAATGTTACGCTACCCTAGATACCCATTGAAATTGGCCTGCGAAGTAAACTGGAGATTTAAAAGACTAACATATGCAAATTTTTTATAAAATTATGAAAATAGCATATTTGTATTATTTTATAAATTAATTGGAGGCAATGTCAGAATATACGTATGTTTGTATATCCTTGTATGGAGCCAATTATTTCCCATCAAATAAATTTGTTACAATATGGAAATGTTTAGTAATCTATTGAGCAATCCTCGGATGCATTGTATTAGATTTTTCATGTAATTATGTAGTATATGTAATGATATCTGTGTATATGTATTATGTATGTATGTGTATTGGTATGCATTTGTTTAGTAATAATAAAATAAATAAATAAACTTTGGACATTTTGCATTTTATACTAAATGGTATGCTATGATTGGTAATTAATTGGTTATTAGATATTATTATTATTATTACTATTGTTATTGTTATAATTAGTAAGTACTTGGTACTCGGTTCGTGGTATTCATCATCATCTACGGTTATATATTACTACTACAACTACATTATGCCTGTCGGGTTGGGTGGGGGTTTGGGGGAAGCCTCTGTTCTATAGTAAGCATGGCATTGAGAGTGTGTAGAGGTTGTTCGTATTTGTAATCGTTTCGAAATGAATATAACCGAGTTTATATTCAAAACAAACTTAGTTAAGAAAAGTAGAGTTAGGTAGTATTTAATTGTAAAAAACAAAAAAATATTACTTGCATACTTGTAAACAAATATACACATGTATGTGTACGTACGTTCGTATGCATGTGTAGGTTATAATTTAATATAATAGTATGCAAGTCTAAGGAACATCAAATTTTTTGTTAGTAACCGCTAAGCGGAAAAAGTAATTATTGATTGTATGCCGGTGTCTGTGTGTGTATGAGTTGTGTTGGTGTATGTGTGTGTGTGTTCTGTGTTTGTATTGTAAACAAAGATTTCAAAAAAAAAACAAAGCCTTTCTATAGCACCTTCTGTTCGCTGTAACCGAATCGAATTGCTTTCGATGGGATTCTATATATTGCAAAAAATACGAGTGAATGTATTCAGTAGTAGAAGAGGTGGAGGAGGAAAAAACGAGAGGGAGCGATAGAGAGTCTGTGTGTAATAAGAGAGTGAAAAGAAAGTAGAGACAATACCTAAGCGGATGTTATGGAATGTGGTGAATTTGTGCGTGGTTAGCCGCAAGGGCCCATACTGTTGTTGCGTTGCGTTACGTTGCATTACGTTGTGTAGCACTACGTTGCGCGAGTCGTTTAAAAGTTTTTAAATTTGAGTGGTTCCAACGAAATGTAAATACAATTTGTACTATACAAATATAGATAGATATATATAAAATATTATGAATGAATAATTTATACTCTTGAAGACTGATTAAATTTGGTTTTTTGTTGTTTGTTTGTTTTCTAGGGAATATACCAAGTACTCCAAGAGTACTCAACTGTATATGTACGTATAGGGTCCCTTAACAATCAATTGGTTTTTCGGTAGATCCAAGTCGGTAGAAAAAAAGAGAAAGAGTTTTTGTTGTGTAAACTGTCCATTCATATGTCCTTCTGGGGACATACTCAACAATTTTTGTTTGTTTTTGTGGATTGTGTTACTGTTACCGTTTTTTGGTTTGTTTAGTTTTCTTCTATCCAAACAGTTTTTTAAGAATTGTATGATTTTATGATTTTTTTTTTCCGTTAAACATTGGATGCTATAGAAAAGCCTACTTTAGCAATAATAACTTCCAAAATACTTTTTATCGCCACACTCTTGTTCGTTGCTGTACGTACTGGGATTGTTGACTTCCTTGCGATCGCATCTTTCACCAATGAAGCCTTCAGGACATCTGTGGAGGTGGGGAAGAGAAAAATAAGAATAAAAGTAGATTAGAATTTTTAAAGAAAAAAGCAAAAACAAAAATGGTCGATTTTTAAAATACTAAATATTCTCATTTTTGATCCATCTACGGGGCTGACTACATTAGACTTTTGTAAGAAATAATAGTCTGATATTTCTTAACGAGTTAAACGATTGGTAGGCAACTTTGTAAATTTATAGAAGAGGTATAAATGAGATAAAGGACCGGAGCTACAAACCCTCAAAGTGGGCCACCTCGGGCATATACAAGTTTTTAGATACGTACAGGGTTGCCCATATTCGACGGACCCACGGACTCGTTGGGCCCATTCCAATCGACGAGGCTTGTCCGCAGGCAACAATCTTTGCGTCAATTGAATTTTGTACGGGAACAAATGCAAATCAACGCGAATAATCCGTTGTAAAGTGGACCGAGCCATGCCCAACTGCTGAGAACGGCGTTTTTGGGATGTTCTTGGGGACCTCTCAACACTGGCTCGTACGGCAGCGATATTCTCGGCCGATCGCCTTGGTCGACTTTTATTTGGCCTCTTCGGATTAGAAAGAGCCTCACCAGTCGAAAATTTTTCGTATAAACGCTTAATGGTGTTCTTAGAAGGCGCACTTCTCACATTTTTTAATATTTTAAAAGCACGTTGACTTTACTTCTTCTGTTGAATGTAAATTTCAACTATTTCAGAGCGCTCGCGTGGCGTGTATTGTTCCATGGTAAAAATCTGCTTGGACTGACGCTTCAAACGCGGTATGTCATTAAGCGATCTGACATCTCTGTCAAAAGTTATGGCGTTGCCAGATGGGTCCGTCGAATTTGGGAGACCCTGTATAACTTTTCTGTTTCTGAAGTGTTTTATTAACTATGATTCTACTAATCAAGCCCTTAATAACTTTATTACGCCCATGGATTAATTATTATAGTTTCCAAGATGTCTGCATTTGAATTTGATTTCAATAATATCGACGCCAAAAATATATCGATACCTCCATTCTACAACATGCTAAGTCGACTTAGCATGTTTTTAGGGAGTTTGCATTTTTAATTCCTAAATATTCCAAATTATATTCAGTAAAAAATTGGTGTTTATCCGTCAACCCAATCAAAAGTTATTCACAAAACAGTGCAGGTCAGTCGATTTGCATTTCAAATGAATTCCACAAAAATTTAAAAAAATCATCAAACTTCGATCGCCTCTCCTGAAAAACTAAATTTTTGCACTTTGCATAGTTTAGAATGGAGGTATCGATATATTTTTATATTAAATTATCTACAATAAATAAACACATTGAAAGTAATGTCACTCAACCAATACTTTATATACTGACCAAGTCAATTTTCGACCAATTCTGTTATCGAAATCTAAATCCATGATTTGCACCGTAACATTGTCGGGTCACATCATTACATAGTTTTCTTTCAATTTATAGAGAAGTACATCTATAAATTGTTAAAGATAAAAATGAATCAACATTTTCGATAAATGGTAAAAATTCGAATCGAAATTCCAAAAAAAATAATTCATCGGAATTGAATTGGTGAATATCAAGGTCTATTTTCGATATATCGAGGATATTTGTTAACGAAATTTAATATCGAGTTTTTATGTAACGTGGTGGGGCCATTTAAAATTTTAAATTTGAATAGGATATGAAAAAAGTACTGATATTTTTTTTTAAAATATCTGGTTTTATTAGAAAGGTTGAACTTTGTCATTTAATAATGGAACAAAATATCATTCGTACACGAACATATTCGGCTTGAAATATACATATGTTTAGGGTACACTTCAAATATATAATATTTGACACACACAAATATTATAGGTTTGGGAGGATATTGTTCTAAACAAAAATTTGCTCCCATTCAACATTTTTTATTTGGAACTAGTATTTCCAAAACCAATGCCTTAAATTAAAGACGAGTTTTTCAGATGTTCAAAGAGCAATCTTTTTAATAAATTTTATGTTTGTGTCGGTTGCCCGTTATTATTTCGGTCTGTAATCGTTATGATTTAAACTGAGATACTCTCTCGGCTAAAGACCAACCTGCTTCTGTACAGTGATAGAAAGCAAGTATTTTACATGGCAAAATATATTGCAAGTATTTCATTGCGTGCCCACAGACTATATCATGATTTCTGGGGCGTGACCTCCGTCATCAGTAGTCTACATGGCCGGCTTTTCTACATGGCCGGCTTATCGAATCATCAATCAAAGGATTTTTTGAAATGCCGGCCATGTAGACTACTGATGATTATGTTCTAATATATTAATATATGCGTTCCAAACATAATTTTTTGATTTTTAAATAATCATTTCCAAGTATATTTTCTTTCAATTCAAACATATCAAAAATGACGATTTTCCTCCGTGTATGACTACCACGACTGGCTCGACAGTACCTCATCCGATTAACCCAATTTTTAGCATATTTTCGATTGTTTCGGGTCGAATCTCTGCAATAGAAACTTCGATTTCATGTTTCAACGCTTCAATTGTCTCTGGATGCTTTGCCTAACATTTATCCTTAATGGCTCCCCACTAAAAATAATCCAAAGGGCTTAAATCACAAGTCAAAGTAATCGGTATATATCGAAAATGTTCTTATTTTTCTTTACTATTTTGGAGAGCTCTGCATATTTCCTATTGAAATTTTAAATCGAATTTTTACATATTTATCGAAATTCCGATAAGAAAAATATTCATCGGGATTGATTTCGTTAGTTAAAGCGGTATAGAAGATATAATAACAGGTATATTTTCGATATATCGAGGATGTATATTATCTAAATTTCAAATCGAATTTTTACATATTAGTCGAAATTTCGTTAGAAATAGTATTTATCAGAATTGACTTGACATACATATATCGAAATTTGTAATATTTTTCTTTACTAGTTTGAAGAGGCGGCATATTTGTTATCGAAATTTTATTAAAAAATAAATATTTATCCGAACTGACTTGGTCAGTTTATGCGTATATAAGATAGCATGTCAAGGCCTATTTTCGATAATGTCAAGGACATGTGTTATCGAAATTTCAGATTAAATTTTTACATGTTTATCGCAATTTGTATAATTTGTTTTTACGATAAATTTATAATTTTTATTTACTAGTTAATAGGCTGCACATTTGTTATCGAAATTTCAAATGAAATTTTACAAATTTAGCGAAATTTCAGTTTATGCGGTAAAGAAGATGACATGACACGGTCTATTTTAGATACTTCGAGGATATTTGTTATCGAAATATTAAATCGAATTTTTACATGTTTATCGAAAGTTTTATAATTTTTTCTTTACTAGTATAAAACGAAATTTCATTAAAAAAGAAATATTTATCGGAATAGACTTGGTCAGTTTATGCGGTATAGAAGATAACATGACAAAGTCTATTTTCGATACATCGAGGATATATGTTATTGAAATTTCAATTGAATTTTTACATTTAGATGTATTGAAATTTGTTGCACATGTAATCGAAATTTTAAACATGTATCGAAATTTTATTAAAAAAGGTAATATTTATATCGAGGATAGTTGTTATCGAAATTTTTATTATATTACTTTAGTATTTTGAAGAGGTCTGAATATTTGTTATCGAAATTTCAGTTCGAATTTAAATATATGTATATCGAAATTTTAATAAAAAAATATTTATCGGAATTGACTTGTTTAGTTTATATGACGATATGACGAAGTACATATATATTCCATATATCGAGATTATATGTTATGGATTTTTTGCATGTATATCGAAATTTGTATAATTTTTCTTTACTAGTTTGAAGAGGCTGCAAGAATTATCACATGGTTATCGAAAGTTTTATTATTTTTCTTTACTAGTTTTAAGGGTCTGCATATTTGTTATCGAAATTTTATAAATTTATAGAAATTTCAATAAAAAATAATTATTTATCGGAATAGACTTACTCAGTTTATGCGGTATAGAAGATAAGATGACAAAGACTATTTTCGATATATTGGGATATTTGTTATCGAAATTTCAAATCGAATTTTTACATGTATGTATATTGAAATTTGTATTACTTTTCTTTACTAGTTTGAAGAGGCTACATATTTGTTATCGAAATTTTACAAATTTATTAAAATTTCATAAAAAATAAATATTTATCGGAATCGACTTGGTCAGTTTATGCGGTATAGAAGATAACATTACAAGGTATTTTTCGATCGATTTTTTTATTATTTCTCGTTACTAGTTTAAGATGACTTATCGAAATTTGAAATCGATTTTTTAAATATTTATCGAAATTTCATTAAAAAAATATTTATTGGAATTTACTTGGTTAGTTTATAGAAGATAACATAACAGGGTATATTTTTGATATATCGAAGAAATTATTATCGAAATTTCATATAAAATTTTTACGTGTTTTTCAAAATTGTTATCAATTTTTCTCTTCACTAGTTTAAAGAAATCTTCCTCTATAAATTGAAATAATTCCCGCTAATAAGATAACTCGAATTACCGTGTGGATCATTTCTTTAAATTTGGATAAAAAAATTATCAAAACGTTCCATGTCTTTACAAAGTCTATTTTAAATTTACCGAGTATATAAATACCTGTTATCGATATCTCAAATCGAATATTTACATGTTTTGAAATCTGTACCGATTTTTTCTTCTCTAGTTTGAAGAGATCTTCCTCTGCAAAGTGATATGTATTGATATGACAGTGTAGATAATTTCTTTTAATGTCTATAACAAAATTAATCGAAAATGGTCTTGGTCCTGGTTCTGACAAAGTCAATTTTAGATATATCGAAGATATTCCACATTTCGACAATTATTTGTTTTCAGAGCTTCAAATCGGATTTATACATGTTTATCGAAGCATTTAATATAATTATCGAAATTTCAAATAGAATGTTTACCTTTAAAAATCGAAATAAAACATTATAATGATATGACCCGATTTACCGTGCATACAATTTCTTTAAATGAAAATTATCGAAAATGGTCTTGACGAAGTATATTTTCGATATACGGAGAATATAGTAAATTATGATCAATATTTGTTATCGAAATTTCCAATGGAATTATGAAAGGTTTTTAAAGTGTTCAGTAATCTTGTTGTCACTAGTTTGAAGAGGGCATTCAACTATAAATTGCAAATAAAAAATGATGTGACCTGATTTTCCGTGTAGATAATTTCTTTGCAGCTCGATAACAACATTTATCGAAAATGCTCTTGATATACATCTGGTATATTCTGTTTTATTTAATTGATTGACGAATATATAGTCGACCAACAGATCACCAATTCCATGTAAAACTTAAATTTAAAATGTCGATAACAAATATTAAACAAAATTGATTATGTATCGAAATGATATGGGCCTCAAAACATCTGCAAAATACTTAAGCGCAGACACCAACCGTACATTTCAACTTCCCGAGGTTTGTCGTATAAGAATTTATAGATTTTATTCAACATTTATATAAATACCCACACAGAATGGTATCATGTCATATTTTATCAACTTACATGCACGAATAGGAACTGATTTCCGAGAAGAACTTGCAGGTTCCACCATTGAAGCAAAACTCAGAAGCATCATCGGGGCAGGTGTTACCAGCACCGCGCGGATTCGGATCAAAACGTTGCACTAAAGGGGAAAATAAATAATAAATAAAAGAGTTATGAGCCTCATTTAATATCAAGATCTTAGTATTATGCATATAGTTCGTTCGTGGTACATACCTGGATACGCTTTGATGACAATGGCTCTGCGTTCTATATTTCGATTTACTTTGTTTTTTGCTCGACACTCATAACGACCCGCATCAGAGGTATTGAAAGAACGTATAATAAGTTCAGATCTCTTCCTAAGAATGAAACAGAAAATTAAATCGATAAGAAATCGATATCAGTTACAGAATGCCAATGTTCAATATTTATGATTAGCGATGTCAAATTTATGTGGGAATATCGATTAACAACACTGATGCCTTTTTTGGGAATTGAAAACCTAGACATGAAAGTCGTAATGATAACATAACATGTTGTAATTGAATATAGCATCGGCACACAGGATAGACTGAATAAGGTATCATTGATAAATTGTGTTATCGTAATTTAAATTCCCAATTAAAATTTTTAATTAAAGCGGATTCTTCACACTTATTAAAAAAATGTTTACTTTGTAAAAAAAATAGAATTTAGTGTTTTCTTTCCCATATTTTGACAT
Source organism: Eudasyphora cyanicolor (assembly GCA_963930755.1). Lineage (NCBI taxonomy): Eukaryota > Metazoa > Arthropoda > Insecta > Diptera > Muscidae > Eudasyphora > Eudasyphora cyanicolor. The sequence continues at coordinate 270,338,749 of OZ005735.1, forward strand.
CCCTAGTGACTTATGAACCCTCCTTTGTTGACCTACTTATAATGAGTAAACTGATACAGTTTACGATTTCGATTTATCGACCGATGATCCTTAAACCATGTCACTTTGGGTGGCGGTCTTCCGGTCACTTTACACACTATACGCAATTCTTGGCCATTTTCCACCGTCCGATTGCTGGCTGATATTGATCTTATGGAAGCGAGCTGTGCTGTAAAGAAACAAAAAGAATATCATTAATTGAGATGTGTATGTTGGAGGCATCGTAGAATTTTGTGATGTCATTTAATTAGATAAAAATTTAAGAGAGACAAATATAATTAATACCATAATTTTTAAGACTATGCTATCCACCAGACTCTAGAAATTAAAATTATTTATTTGTGGCTTTATATGGGGTGGATTTCTCTCCAAAAACGTGCAATGTGTCAGCAATCTCTCTGATGTTTTGAGATTTAAGGTATCTGATAAGAAGTCTGACGTCGGCTTGACTGGCATTCGCCAGTGAATATTTAGCCACTACCATACACTGTGAAAATAACTCATTCACCGCTTAGCATGAATGTTTTGATCTGGCTCATTCGTAGTGCTACGAGGTCGGTCCCAAAATTAGCTGAACTTGCAAAAAAACACAAGAAATTTGGAAAAATTTGTCTTTATTTTTCAACATAATCTCCTTTTAGCTGCATGCACTTTTTCCAGCGTTTTTCAATAGCTTCGATACCCTGTTTAAAGTAAGAACTGTCTAGCTCCTGAAAACAGCCATCAGCCGCAACCTCCACCTCTGCATTGCTGTCAATTTTTTTTTACGCCGAGCAATTCTTTCAAGTTTTGAAACATATTCCAAGGGAGTTAAATGCGGATAATAAGGTGTGTGCGGAAGCAATTGGAACTTTAATTCATTGATATTGGGGCATTGTCTTGATTGTGAGCAAACGCAGCATATGTCAGATCGGCCAAATTTTGGGATCTTCTCTCAGTATCAATAGATTTTCAGATGAAATAATACCATAATATGGATGGATTAATCAATACCATAATACTTGAGACTCAGCTATTCAAATAGTTCTGGATTTGTAAAACATGTTTTTCCTTCGGATATATATGACTTGAATTTCTGCCACAAAAACGACCTACAATTGTTCGACTGTCTCTCTCTGATATTCTGAGATTTAAGGTATCTGAGAATATGTCTCATCCTCTGTTTACTTGCATCCGTTACTGAATATTTCATAAGTTATCTACTGCTATAACAGAGCTGATTTTATTTTTTATTGCTTAGCTTGCAAGTTTTGCTCTATTTCTGCATTCAGGGAAGTCAGGGGAGCCTACCTCAGTGACGTTGTAACATAGGCAGATGCCAGTCTATGACTTTCCGCAATATGGGTGCGATATGTGAAATGTTTACTATTGCTACGTAAGTTCATCCAGTATATTATTCTAGGATTGATTTTACAAAAGGAATTTAAATTAGAATATTTTTTTACACCTATTTTTACTTTTTCGATATATTTTAATTAATTTTTTGCGAAAAGTATTAGGTTATGTTGTAAGCGCTATTATTCTGCAAGTGGGTGATATCATTTAGTCCTATTGCAGACGGTGTTGCCATATACGTTTTAGCCAGTGTGTCCCTCCATAGCCTTTAAAGGGATGTACTTTGGTATAGGAGATGAAGCGATGTTTTCTCTCCATAACTCGTATTTTTTAATTATTTCCCTTTTAATAGATTCATGTCCTCCTTTCAATTCGTGTCTCGCCAGTTACGGGTTACGGCATATACGATTTTTTGACGATCCAGTCTATCATGACAGCCTCCAAAATCCGTATTCGTTCCCTAGGCATTTCAAGTAGATCTCTGGACATCCTTTAGGGAATATAGATCCGTGTCTTGCCAGTTCATCCCCAACGATCTTTACAATCCTGCCTCCTTTGAATGTAATGCCACCTCGTTTAGAGATTCCCGGATCATCGCTAAGGAATTTTATGGACATTCTCAATAGATATCTCGTCCTCCTTTAGAGGGTGTCTCGCAAGTTCGTCCGTCATATTGTTTTTGTGATTCCTGCCTGACATAGTACCTAAACCAGTCATAAACTTGAGTGTAAGGCCACCTCGTTTAGTGCAAATATAGTCCTAATATATCCATTGAGCAGCCGACTTTCGGTTTTATGACACATATTTCAGCTTAAACAATTGTACAATGTTCAGTTAAGTCCTTAAGCTGAGGATATTATCACTTTCGGGTATATGACTACCTGCTTTCACAACTTGGACCTTCTGAATCAATAATGATCCATTGACGACTATACGATTTGAGGTGCATTGCATTCTTTTCTATGTATATCTACGTGAAGAATAACGTCCAGAACGACGACTTAGTGATGCTGTAGTCATTTTTGTTCGATATTTTTGTTAGGTTCTGCTTCTACATAGTAACTGGCACACCAGTTATCAGTGGCCTTTGATCTAAAGGTGGTATGAAGTCAATTTGTTTATAATGTAGATATGATGGGAACCTAGCGTAGTGCTTTTGTCGAGGTAGACCGCATCGCACTTGTGATAAGCAATGACTTATGAATTTGCTATCCACTAGAAATAATTATTTCTATTGTCTCCAATAGGAAAGCCGAAAGATATATGAGTCTAAGTATTGATACCTGCAATTTTACTCGTAGTGTCTACGTTAACATTTTTAGTATCTTGATAAAAACTCTACCTGCAAAGATTACGATGCAAACCATCGATATTTGGAGCCATAAGTCCATCGTTTTTCCGTCTGAATATAAACCGTAGTCACAGGTGGTACGGTGTGGGGAAAACGTCATGTCCGACCGTCAAAACGGAAGCACAATGAACACCGGATAGCGCTCAGAGTTTTGACGAAGTTGGAGGCTGTTGAGGTTTCGGCTCTTACCGAAAAACAAAAAGAGTCTAAGGCTAATTAGCCGGCTGAAAGAGCCACAAATTCAGCTGTGTTAACGGCTACTAAAGTCAAAAGAATCAGATCACCTGATGAACCCCTGCTTTCGAAAAAGGCAAGAGGCCCTAGCCCTTCAATGAAGTGGCGAAGGAGAGTCTAGTGATGGCCGTTATAGACAGAAGTAGTGAGGATGGATCCATCCTCAAGGACAAATGGAGCCACGGGCACAGATGCCTCTCATCGAAACCAACCTCCTTAATACAGAATTTTATCAATAGTACAAATATCGATACAGAAAAGATCTTTCAGACTTTCCAAAAAGGCCGACCCCTGTATATCCAGACGTTGTTTCCGTAATGAGGGACAGTAGCAAGGCTCAATGCTCTCCACTTCTTCCTCATTACCACAGCTTCTACAGAAGTAATTGGACTCCATAGTTTTTCTTCTGGCGTGTTCGCCGATAAGACGGTGTTCCGTCAGCACTGACAGTATTTTTCTCTCAAGTGCGAGGAGACATTTTGACCCTACAGGTGCCGATTTCTGTTCAACTTTCATTGGATTGCCTAATAGCCTATTCCTTAAGCCAAGATCTATACAATTTGTCTATCAACATATGTACGAGTACATATATACTTATATAATAGAAATATGTTTGAAGGTACAGCCTTGGAGATCAATACAAAGTGTGGTACCAAAAAACAAAAACCATTTCTACAGCTTACTATTGGGGTTAACAAAAATGGCCGTTCATCAATCGTGCATATGTGCTTACAGAGCTCATTTCTCGGATGCTCTATTCCACACATCACCCTACCATATGTTCCTTACGTTTCATTAAAAAATACACTTGAGAAACGATTGTATTTTCTAATTAATTCAAATCTTGCGTATAAATATTTTTAGTGGCGATTTCTGAATTTCCTCCAATATTTGTCCAAACATCTATTAATCTATAAATATATCTTGATTGTACCATGAAAATTCTGAAACCTCCCTCTACCTCTACCAGATCAATCGAACACGGCTATTATCAATCACAAACATCATGAAAAGCAGCATTCAATACATTAAGTGGATCAGAGTGGACCGACGCCAAGTACATTCATAGATAGTAGCTACAGACAAACATGTGCTGCTGATATATGGATCGATGGGGATAGACGTGTAGAGAGAGAGAGTTGCAGAGAGGAGGACATGTGACTGAGTGATCGTAGAACTCACAAGACATCATCTTGCAGAGAGTAGCAAAGTGGTGGATAACATGCGTTCTGTATGACGCATACATGTTCTCGATCATATAGTAGATACGTACGTATGCGCAGGCAGGGATGTGAGATGTGTATATCATCTACGTATAACTTATGATTTATGGGGTTGGAATGGTTTGATCTGTGCTATCTGATTTTTTTCTTATTTCGGGAGAGATTTTCCGTGACGTCAGAGGACGCGAGGCGAACTGATTAAATTGTCACGCTGGCCTTCTTGTCTTATCACTATTGAGAAAATAAAAACAATAAGAAAACGGAAAAAATACTTAAATTTATAACACTCTTCTGATATCCAGAAAAACGTAATCGTCCTCACAGAGTATTTGTGGAGGAGGTGAATGCTGGGGTGATGGTAGAAGAAAGATGAGACAAAAACGACGACGACCACGACTACGACATTAAAACATCAGAATTTGCTTCTTTTTTGAGAAGCATCAGTCAACGGAACGTCAAGTCGGTAAACATGGCCATCAAGAGCCGACAATAAATACATCAAAAAGCGACATCCGAAAATAAGAGCAGCAGACAAATGAACTGAAGGAAATCTGCCAGAAACAGAATCAGCATCAGCACCACCACTGCCATCACCATCATCACCGTCGTCGTCATCTACAGACAGGAACAACAGCAACACCAATCCGCCAGTCGGCAACAACATCACAATCAACGACACAAGATGGGGGGCGGGGGGAAATGAACATAAATGATATTTTTCTGGCTTTTTAACGTACATACTTATTATGTACGTATGTCCCGTCATTCCAACCCATACGACCGTATGTAAGTAGCACGTCGCGCACAGTGGAGACATTTCAAAGAAATTGCAATCTTTAACTGCTTTGAAAAGCTCAAGATTTGGCGAATGTTAACATCAGTTAAGTTTGCAACTCCTCAAAGAAATGCTAGCCTAGGGTAGCTTTCCGACCTATAGAGAAGGTGTTTCTCCACGTGGCGTGCTATAAGGCAGTGAGTGACTCATGTTGACATGAGTCACCCGATAAGGAGACGCCCGGTCTTAATAACGGAGGAAAGGCTTTGGTGCATTTGGAATTTCTGCATGACCACATCACCTGTCATTTGTTACCATAAGGGAAGAGCTATGTCTCAAGAAGAGCTATGTCTCAAGAAGAGATATTTCTCAAGAAGATCTTGCAGGTCGCTAGAGGAATGTCCACATATTCAAGTTTCCTTTTAGTGCATGAGGTAGTTCCAAGCATTGCAAAATCATATACTCTACAGTTCTCTGGTATAGCTCTGCAACCAAATCAGGTGAATATTGAATTGTCCAGCCAACTCGTTAATTGATCTGCGACAGTAGAGGCTAATTCTTGAATTCAGGATGACGATTTCGCGGTACTTTGTGGTAACCATTAACATTAATTCTGCGGCTGCATTTCTGGTTGGTTACCGTCGTAGCAGTTGAGAGACTTTATAAGTTCTCCCAGACTTATTTTTGGTATTTCGAAGAGGTTATGCAGAAATGGCCATCCTAATTGTCTTAAGCCTGTTTTGCATTAGCGCTGGATAACAACAGAGGAGATTTTAAGCTGTATGCTCCTCTTTCTCGTGGTCACAGCTGCGGCTCTGTTCAATGTATTGAAGGTTGATTCAATACAATTCAATACATAATTGTCTTATCCCTGTTTTGCATTAGCGCCGGACAACAACTGATTGGTTAACGTGGTGGGAGTTGAGAAACTTTATAAGTTCTCCCAGACCTATTTCTGGTATTTCGAAGAGGTAATGCAGAATTGGCCATCCTAATTGTCTTAAGCCTGTTTTGCATTAGCGCTGGACAACAACAGAGGAGATTTTCAACTGTATGCTCCTCTTCCTCGTGGTCACAGCTGCGGCTCTGTTCATTGTATTGAAGATTGAGTCGCTTTACGTGGTTTCCAATTGACCAGTCGCCTGTTGACTGGAGATCTATCTTGAAAAGTTCCATCGATGTTGGCTGATCAGAAACTTTTTTCGTTAAATGTTGTATGGTGGCCAGGTACATCTGGATATCCGACATGTTTCAGTTATCCCAACTAGACTTTGCTTGTTCGCGATAGTAACTGAAGACATCCCTTTTAATGATTACCATCGGCGTTGCGTCTGATGTCGTGTAGTAAGCGTTAGAAGAAGATTTTGCTCTGGTTAGTGCATCTGCTTTTTCTTTTCCATCTAGTCACCTATGACCTGAGATACAGATGAGAACTACCTCGCAAGTTCTTCTTTACATTCCCTCACGGGCTTTGATGTGGTAATGTTGGATTTTCGTGATAGGAGAGCCGTCTGTCTATCCCCGAGTATTCCAATACGCTCTGTTGTGTGTCTGCTTATGTTGTGCTCTGCTCTGTTGTGTGTCTGCGATAGCTTATTAAGGTAGTTCTTTATGGCCAATACCTTCGCTAGAAATACGCTGTGCAACTCTGGATGTTTGGAGGAGAGCGTTTGTTCGCTTCTTCGGAGAAGACAACTGAACCAAATCCACAACTCTTTTCAGAGTCGTCCGAGTATTGGTGTCGTGTCTCGTCAACGAATTTCCGATATCCCATTATATTCTTCTAGAGAATTTGACTTCAAATGACTGTTTATTGCGGGAGTAGTCTGACATATGTAGTTTGTATTTCACTGGGGGCTTTGTGAAGGATCCGAGCATATTCTAATATTCTATCTTTCTAAATTCCAAATTTCTAATAGTTGAAAAATTTCCTATGTCCAAGGACGGCAACATTCCATTCCGATCTATTAGGAATCAGAGTGAAATAGTTCGTGTGAAAAAGCTGTTCAGTCAAAGTGTAGACATTTCCTGGCCAGAAAGGCAGTTCCATAAGTCCGATAGCAGTAGCTGCGGCTTATTGCCTTGTTATAATGTCTAGCGACATTAACTGTTGTCCAGAGAAAGAGAATATTATTCATGGATAGTTTCCATAGCAGAACCTCAATCAGAAAGTTCTGCATGAACCTTAGCATATTATTATGAACCTCCAGGGTTGTCGGAGTCGTAGGTTTGAAGGGCCCATAGATGTCTAAGAAGTCTACCATTGGGTATTCCGTAACTAACAGAATCTTCAATATACTTATTTAGATCATGCAGAGCTGTTTCGGTGGCTTTCCTTTACTACAGTTTGGTGCAGCTCAATCTTAATCCAAGAATGTAAATAGACTTAGGTCTTGTATGAAATGGCTTTTCCACTTGGGGAATGCAGACAACCTTCTTAGGATCTGTATGAGACAAATTTCACATTTTGGATTGAAGAGAACCTGTAGGTATGCTTTATACAACCAGTATATGAGTATATAGCTTCATTTTAGCTGTCCAGATAATGCAGGTCATTTTCAGAGGATATCTCTTGCTGCAATCTTAATCCTATGATAACTATCGATTAATTTATCCAAGGATTTCAAGAAAAATGGCGGTGGACCAATCGGCTGGTAATTCTTAGGTCCTGCATGGGACGGCTTTTCCCCTTTGGGAATGAAGATAACCTTCTTAGGACCTGTATAGGACGGATTTCAAACTTTGGCAGAAGACAACCTGTAGGTCTGCTTTATAAAACCAGTATAGAACCAATATATATGTAGCTCCGATCCTTAGGGTTTAAAAGCCAAATATGCATCTAAGTGCACCCCCATTTCTCACTGAACGTCATGCAAGAACTATATTTTCGTAGCCTCTAGGCTTTGAGCTTTCTATATCATATTGCAGAAATCTATCCATGAATATTTTAAGGCATTTTTCAACTCACCTTTTTGCAACTTATCCTTTCTTCTTTGTGGTTGTATTAATTATGTTAATAAATGTCATTTAAATTCAGAGTTTTTCCTTAAGATAAAACAAATTTTTCTCCATTTTTCTTTAATTCCCCCCATTGTGCATCGTACGTTTATGAGTAAGTATCTATGTACGTTGTTTCACTGCAACAAACGTAAGGGAAAGAAATGTAAACATTTGCTGTTGTTGCGATGCTGCAGATCGTGTTGTTGCTGCTGCCTCCTGTTACTGTGTTGCTGATACTACTGCTGCTGCTGTTGCCGTTGTTGGCCGCAGCCGCCTGACTGTGTAAGCTTGTTTGACGCCCGAATGCGCTAAAGAATCATGTGAAATTTCCTTAACTTTCGGTCGCAGTCGGTCGCAAGGTGAGTTATGGGGGCGTGTGAACAAGCAACGTAAGAGAGATAAATATGTTGATAAGGCTGCTTTGCTTTACCTTGCCTTGCTTGCCGACCAGCTTGCCTGTGGTTCTGCGAGACAGAGTAGACCCCGAAAAATAATGTAAAAGAAAAAAAAACAGAAGAGCCGAATTTCAACCGAAACGAAAACAAATCGCAAAGCAGCCTTACCGCCGTGCGCGTTGCTCTGCAAGCAAAGTACGCGCCGCATTGTGCCGCCACTGTGGTGGGTGATTCACAAATAGATTATGTAGCATATCGCACAAACAAACACACACACTCTCTCACCCACCCCACCGCCAAAAGAAAAGTGGAATAGATTCCTATAAATAAATGTCTAATTGCAGTCGTCGCCGCCGACGTCGCACCGAGAGCAAAGAGGCAAGTGTCCAAAACTAACTAAATAACAAAACTAACAATTCTCAGAAGGTGTTCGTTCGTCCGTCCGATCAATGCCATACGCCCGACCGAACATTTGGTTTATATCCAGAATCGACATGAATGCCTACATTTTACGTTCAATCGATTTAGCAATAACTAGTGATGATTAATTTGATTAGTTTTGGGAATTTTTCAACATTTAATGTTGTCTCAGTTGGAGCCAAATAAGTGGCGTCAAAATACATACAATGATAATAATATTACACAAAATTTACTTAGAATTCACCTGAAGCAATATACGAGTAGATAAATGTGGGATAACTCAAAACCGATCAGAATTTGTTTATTGGAGCTTACGATAAAACGATCACAATCTGTTTATTAGAGCTAAGGATAAATGTGTGTAGAATATTTTGCAGATATCCGATAAACAGGGATGTTTCACGAACATTTCCTTTGCAATTTTGTTAATATAGATTGAATAAATAAAGAGTGTTTTTTTAAGAGCTTTCGGATTTGATAAAAAAAACACATACAATTTAGAGAAATGAATGAAATCTTTATTTTAGTCGAAAGAAATGTCTAGTTAATTCAATGTTTAAAGATGATTAACAATGTTTAAAGATGAAAACGTAATGAGCAGCCAAAAACAGTGTTAAAAAAATTAAGATGATTGTTATAGAAGTTATGGGGAAATTATTTTCGAATTAATCTATCAATTTATGTTGGAGTACCGAATCAGTTGGAATTTGTGGTCTCTATGGCATTAAGAAGTCAAACCTAGAGGGACCCTTGTATGGCGGCTATATCAAAACATGGACCTATGACTACCGTTGTTCTTGTGAAATGTTCCGGGTAGAAATAAAACCTATTCATCAATTTTCTGCGCGATCAGTCAGACTTTTGTGGCCTCTATGACGGTAAGAAGTCGAATCGGGGAGATGCTATATTCGGGGGCTATATCAAAAAATGGACCGATATTGTCCATTTCCAATCGCAAGTTACCTGCAGTTATAAGAAGTATCTATACCAAATTCCAGTCATCTAACTCAATTATTGTATATTGTAGCGTGATCACAACAGACGGACGGACTGACAGACAGGACATGGCTTAATCGTCTTAGAATTTTACGACGATTAAGAATATATATACTTTATGGGGTCTCAGATCAATATTTATAGGTGTTACAAAGGAAGTGACGAAGTGACCCCCATCCTATGGTGGAGGGTATGACAAATGGGCAATTTTTTCTTAAGTTCTTTCAAATAAAATTATTGTATTACATATTGGTGATCAATTGTTTCCGTGTTTATAAATTCACTGAAATCGTTTACTTTTGAGTGCTCAAAAAAAATAAAGAACGTGGCGCCCTGAAAGTGTGTTTTGATTGTAAACTATGGCTTCTAGAACAAAACAAGTCAACGTGAAAAATAAATGTTTGCATTGTGGCCAGATCGGTTAAAAATATGTTCTCTAGAGCGTTAAGAAGTCTTTACGCAACGGAGCTATATATATCCAAATGGAATCCATATGAGCCATTTTAACTAGGAACAAGTAAGAAAGATTCAGTCGGGTAAACCGACTAAGGTATACCCTCACTTTGTGAGTAATGTAATATTGAATATTACACAAATTATTCTGTCAAATTTTGTGGAAGGTACCAGAAGGGGTTTCAGAAATACACCTATATTTCGCTGAACAGTAGATACTTTAAATACATTGCACTGTGCCGAATTGTAACCGTTTATATGGACTGCTATATTAACGTTGAGATATTAAATTGTGGTATAATTTGGCCATTTTGTGTGGGAGGTACAAAAGGGGGCGTGGTGATAACGCTCAATTTTCACTGGACTATAGGCATTATAACAGCATTACACTGTACAAAATTTCAAGTAATTGTATACACTGATATTAATGTTATAAACTGTTAACTTTTGGTGCAAAATGGTACCTTTGTGGGAGAGGTACCAAAAGGGGCTTGACAATAACGCCCATTTTTCAATGGACTGTAGGCACTATAAAAACATTACGCTGTACAAAATTTCAAGTATTTCTAAACACTGGTATTAATGTTATAAGCTTTTCACTTTTAGTGCAAAATGGTGCATTTGTGTGGGAGGTACCAAAAGGGGCGTGGCAATTTCGCCCATTTTCCTCGAGTTGATAGCGACTAACAAACTAATACTATGTGTGGAATTTCAGAAGATTCGAATACGTATAATAGCAGTTATTAAAGAATCAATATTTCACAACATTTTAACCCTTTGTGGGGGAGGTACCAGAAGGAGTGGGCCAATATGGCCCATCTTCGAACTTAGCCGGAGATAGAAAAAAATATTACCACATACGAAATTTTAAGTCAATCGGTTACTTCTTTCGAGAGTTATCGTGCGCACCAGCCAGCAGACAGACAGACACACAGACAGACAGACAGACAGACAGACGGACGGACATTGCTCATTCGACTTAAAATGACCCAAAATGGATTTCCGCCGAACATACTTGGGGTCTTAGGTCACTCCTTCGATGTGTTACACTTTTTTCCGTAGTAAATGATATATACCCTCGTCACACTAAAGTGAGGGTATAATGATAGGGCAAACAAACTTTCTCTTCTGGGACAAAAATAAGTCAAATCTGATAGGGCATTTATGTGGGGGCTACATAAAAACTTGGACCGGTACGACTCATTTCTATAGGGATCATCTATAATCCAAGAAAATCCTATGTACCAATTTTTGGTTCTCTAGAATGTCAAGCAGAAGTAGCTTTTGTAGAGCTATATCAAAACATGGGTCAATACTGCGCATTTTGGCTAGGATCTATATATAATGCCAAATATCAGCCAGATTGGATATGAACTGTGGCTTCTGGGACACAAAGAAGTCAAATTGGAGGAGACTTTTTATGAAGACTATATAAAAACTTGAACCTACGAACCATTTCCTTAATCCAATACCACTTTTCGTAAACATGAGTTCAAACTTGCGACCTGTACATTATACAGGGTAGAGCGCGGGAATTTGTTTTTTGCACTGCAGGCTGTGGCGGCACTGTTGGTCGAAGAGAATGGAGAGTGTGCGTGGCTTATAGTGGCTGACGGGAGATTTGTATTCGTCTGCCTTTCAGTTGCCATCATGCATTTTACACGTGAGGAGAGGTCATTTTGTGTTGAAGCGTATTTTTAAAATGTATATTTTTCCAGGATAACCGTCTTGCCGTAACTGTGAACTCCAAACGGTACTTGACTATGATACAGGATTTGTTTCAGCCGGCTCTTGAGGCAATGCAATTAGAGGATACATGGTTCCAACAGGAACCGTCCCAACACCTTGGAAGACCTAATTAACAATATTAACATAATACCAGTCGACATGCTTGTTGTTAGAGTTCATGAAAACTTCAGAAAACGTATGAAGCAGTGTGTGGATAGCGAAGGTCCACATTTGGCAGTTACACTATTTAAAACCATGTAGTTTAACACTTCCCTTACTGTTCAATATAATTAAAATATTAAAAAAATTTTTCTATGGTTCATAACTTTCTTAATTCATTCCCAAATAAGCAAATTACCGCGCTCCACCCTGTATATATTTAGTATAAAGAGTGGTCCAACCATAATTCACGATGTTAATTGTGAGTCACACGTGGCGAGCCGTGTCGAACATTTGGCCAATATTTTGTTTCACACATATTTGTCGTAGATCCTTCTATCATAATAAAAAATGAGCGCCCCAGTAGGCGAGTTGGTAGCGTACTCGCCTATGAGTTTGGGGGTTGTGGGTTCGATTCCCACCAGAGGCCCTGGTCTGTCGCTGCAAACATTTAGCCATATGGTCTTTGTAACCCGGCCTTTCCCTGGACCGTAAAATTAGAATACAAATTTACTTTGTATTGTAATTCATATAAATAAATAATAAATAAATAAATAATAAATAATATTAAGATAATTCTCTGAAATCTTTTTGTTTTATTTACAATTAACATCATGCGTTCAATATGGACCACCGTGGTAATTTTCAAAGAAATTTCGTAACTGTCAGTCACACGTGGCGAACCGTGGCGAGCCGTGGCGAGCATTTGGCCAATATTTTGTTTTACACATAATAAAAAACATAAAGATAATTCTCTGAAAACTTGTTGTTTTATTTACGTTTAATAAGGACCACCGTGGTAATATCCATCCATAATGCACGATGTTAATTGTGAGTCACACGTGGCAAGCCGTGTCGATCATTTGGCCGATATTTAGTTTTACACATAATTGTCATAAATCCTTCTACGAGTAGTACCCCGTATTTCCCGAAATTCCCACGAGGAACATAGGGCGGTAACAAATTATTTCCATTTATCGCCAGGTATAGAGTCATTAGTCGAAACAATATATGGACAGTTGGATATGGCTAAATCGACGCAAAAATTCTATGTCGATCGTCATCAAAAATGCAAAAGATCCAATCAATCAAAAAATTCAAAAACTAATTATCAATAGATAATGGTTAATTCCAGCGAACTATATATCTTTATGCCGAATTTATTAAAGACATTTAAAAGTAATAGGAAATTATTTATTTTTTCATACATAGATTAAAAGACAATCTAACGATGTACAGAAATAAGTAGTAAATTGAGTCCAGAAAACCTTGTTTTTTTATATCCACAAAATGTGCATTTTTTTAGTTGGTTTTGATTCTCTTTAAATTTTTATAAGTTAATATATACCCATTGGGTTTTTCTAACTCTTTTGCTTTACTAATAGCGGGTTTTCCAATAAGAGTGATATGATTTCTGTGAAAAAACACACTTATTGTTAAGCAAATTTAAAAGTTTTTTATTTAATGTGAAGTACAATCGATACAAATAAGTTCTAAATAAAACGTCATTCGTCATGGCCTTCACGACTTCTTCTGCAGGAACGAATTCGATGAACCCAATTTTCGAGCACTTTTAGCACTAAATCAAGTCGTATGTCAAGAATGGCACGTTCAATATTGACTTGTAAAGCTTAAAGAGGGAGTCTGGTTTATTTCGAAAGACCAATGACTTCAAATAACCCCACAAGAAATAGTCTAATGGTGTTAAATCACAACTTCTTGGAGGTCATTCAATATCACAATTTCTTGAAATAATCGAATCTCCAAACTTTTCTCGCAACAATTCAATTGTTTCATTCGATGTGTGCCACGTAGCCACAATCGGTTAATGGCAAAAATGTAGCTCTTAACGAGAGCTAAAATATTGCTCATGGGTGTCTAGGTAGTAGGTCGACTGGAAAATGTTTTTTTTTGATTTAAAAAAAATGGACTTAGCATCATTTTGAAATGTGAACGGAAAGTTTATTTTTGCTCTAGCTCCTTAACGATACGTCGGATCGGGGATCGGTCAATGGCAAAAAGATAGCTCTTAACGAGAGCTAAAATATTGCTTATGGGTGTCACAGTCGTAGGTCGGCTGGAATTTAAAAACAAATGAACTTAGCGCACGAAAAGTTACAATTGGAGAACAATTATTTTGATAATAATGGAGAACAATTATTTTGTAAAGGTTGTTCTTGCGTATATTTCTCCATGATGAAATTGTAAACACTACTGAATACAATGAAAAACAAATGACAGATCATGACACATTACAAATGGCCGAAACGTCACTTCAAACTCGTATCATCGCTATTGGAAAACCCGTTTTATCGCGTCCAGCTAAATCTTGTTTTTCTATCCACTAAATGTGAAATTGTTTATTTGGTTTTGATTCTCTTTAAATTTTTATAAGTTAAGATTTACCCATTTGTTTTTTAACTCTTTTCCTTTACTAATATATGGAGGATGTCTTCCTCTATTAATTAAAAGAAAATTATGTAGTGATATAACCCGATTTACAGTGTAAATTACTAAATTAATTTAAATTTTGACAACAACCGAAAATGGTCAGTTGAGACAATATACCAACGATATTCAGATGCAAATAATACAATTTTGAGAAAATAACGTTTTTCTATATGCTATAAATCACCATTGGATATATGTCATTGTTTTTTGTGCGATTTTTTAAATAGAAGATACGAGTCCATAGATTATTGAAGAATTAATGCATTTATACAAAAAAAAATCAAAAATTTTCCAACTGTTACTGAACATACCAAAGGCGTATAAGTAATAACATAACTCATACGATATATAGGTAAATTAATTAATAATCGTATGAATGCTAATTTCAGTTTAATCAAAATCTAGAAAGTGTTATACATGATTTAAAACAAATATAATATACAACGAAATGAAATCTTTCTCAATATTAGAGATGTGTAATTCTTTACATTTATTATCGTAAAAACAGACTAATCGTCTGTTAACTAAATTATGTACGAGTACATATATGCTCTTTCCACCAATCTTGCATAAGTTGACAGTGGGAAATATTTCAAAAATTACTAAATACATACGAATATATGCATGTATCTCAATATTTCTTGGTAGTAGGTACTTTGCGGCTCTTTTGAGGTTCAGGGCGCACCAACCAACTTATCATCCCCACCCAGTACTTTTACAGCACCACCTAATAAATATTTGTAGGGGGTGCACGTTGCGGCTGGAATGCAAAGTGTATAGATATACTCGTACATACTATATACGAGTATGTATTTTGATTTTGATCGCATCTCTCCCCCGCAATTGTCTCACGGAATAACTAAATTTTACCGCATAATCTTCGTTTTCTGGTGAACCGTGGTATCATGGGATATCTATCAAACAACCAAGATACTATCCAACCTGCGGAGGGAAGTCACAGCACAGCGGTAATAGCAAACAAACAATCAGACAAACAAACACACTTGTTGTTTGTTTCATGTTAAAATTTCTCTTGTTTGATTTTCTGTAATGTGTGATGATACACTGTGTTTCGGGTGACCGGGTAGTGGGTAGAGGAGTGAGAGCGTGAGAGTGTGTGGCTGGAGTAGTAGTAAAGCTTTTGTATGCGAGTAGTGAGAGCGCTCACATCCAGCCATACATACATACATTCATATGCCTGCATTCGCCGAGTGCCGTGTGTACGTCCCTGTGTCTGTGTGCCACAGTTAGTTTACTTCTGTTTATATTTTTCTCACGGTGATAACATTATTTGTGTGCGCAAAGCTGGTTTTGCAGCTTCTTAAAAAAGAAGCGACACTCACTCACTAAAAGTTGACATACTCTTTTTCGCCGGTCTCGTATGTTATCTTTAGTAGCCTCCGTGTGTATTGTTGTCGTCTTACGTGCCCGGCGTTGTTGTTGGTGGTATTGCTGCTGCTGCTGTTTTGAACAATTGCCTTGCGACGACGACAACGACGACTACGACGAAGACAATGCACAGTGTCGTGGGGGAGAACAAATTTTTACTCATTTTATTTGAGATGAAAATTGCTACAACTTTTTAAATTATGCATCGATTTTCTGCGGAACGCTCTCATTTTCTTCATGACCGATGAGACTTTAGGAATTTTTCGATGTTCTTAAGAGGTGTTAATAAAAAACTATTCAAATTTTCTGAACAAATTTAATTTTTCACAATATCTTGTAAGATATCTTTGAAACCGCTGATAGAATAAAAAAAAAATGATATTAGAAGTAGACGAAGGCTACCTAATTTAGGATCATAGAAAGCTTTCCTGAACTAATTACGATAAATGGCTCTCCAGTTATGCTAAAATATATGTATAGTGTTGAACCTAATTTTTTTCGGAAGTTTATCTTTATTTTGATAGAAAAACACTAACCCAGCATAACTTCTCATTACAAATAATTCGACTAGTAAACAAAGTTCGATAATGGTAAGTACTTATTATTTAGCCACTTTTCTCATTATTTTAACATGGGGATGTCATTGGAGGAAAGTACTTCCCAAAAGCATACAATAAAGTAGCATAATAAGTACTTATTTGTAGCACAGGCATACCACATAAATACATATGAATGTGGTTATGTTTTCACGATTTTAAGTATTTGAATAATGCATTACCAATAAGTTATAAAATAAATAGTAGATATGTAGAGATGGCCATTTAAAGTGATTTTTTGCATATTGTGCCGCATATTTCGAATTTCTGAACCCAAACCCCATGTGAAAAATTCTTCAATGGTCTAACATCATACTTTATACGCAAATATTTTTGGTGTTTTCATTCAAATCTGCACGTATTTTTTGAGAACATGTTGAAAATAAATAAATCTTGTACAATAAATATAAATCTTGTACAATATAGCCAAAATTGCATTATATTAAAATTTGTCAAAAATTAATTTGATCAAAAATTACTTATTTCTGTTATTATTGGTAAGTCATTATTAATAATTTAGCGAATAATGAGACGTCATTATTTGGTAATGCAGGGAATAATGACAGGTACATACAAAGATGTTGCTGGGAATAGAACACAAATCTCTTAACTTAAGATTTCTTTTTAGCAAGAAACAAGAAAAAGTGTTTTTTTTGACAAAAATGCCAAAAAAGTTTAAATTTCGTAAAAAAAAATCACGCAAAAATATTTTCTTAAAAGGATTGAAGAGACGGCTATCGAGAACACATTGGATCCAAATTTTTAAATAAAATAGGTAATTAATTATATGGATGGAAAAAGGGCCGTTTGACCAAAATTCAACACCCTCTAACTCGGACAGTTCTTAACCAATTGAAATTTGTTGTCATAACTATTATTCAATAGGAATAAACTTGATGCAAGTTTCATCCCGATCAGAAGACATCTGTTTTAAAAATTGACTCACTTGACATGAAGTCCCCCTTATAATACTTATAATGTGTGATCCATTTCGAGGTTCCCTACTATTTTAAAGAAAAAACACAGAAAATTCAAATTGAATGGGGAATGTTTATTATCATTTGAAAGAACATTGTTTGGCATTTATTTTTTGAAGATTGTGTCTATGAAATGTTGGCCGCGGCTACGTCTCAGATGGTCCATCCGTTGAGTCCAATTTTCGATGACTCGAGCATTTCGACTGGTAACTGGCGAATGGCACGCGTGATATTTTGCTCAAAGACCTGAATCGAAGCGGATTTGTCCGCATAAACTTAAGACTTTACATATCCAAACAGGAAAAAGTCTAACGGTGTGATATCACACGATCTTGGTGGCCAA
This sequence comes from Eudasyphora cyanicolor, assembly GCA_963930755.1. Classification (NCBI taxonomy): domain Eukaryota; kingdom Metazoa; phylum Arthropoda; class Insecta; order Diptera; family Muscidae; genus Eudasyphora; species Eudasyphora cyanicolor. The sequence goes on from OZ005735.1 coordinate 270,356,613, forward strand.
TCGACCGGCCCAAAACGTTAAATTATCTGCTCACCGAAGTGTTCTCTCAATAAATCCATTGATTGATGCGATGTGTGGGAAGTGGCGCCGTCTTGTTGAAACCAAATGTCGCCGAGATAACGAGCTTCAATTTCAGGCATCAAATAGTCGGTTACCATGGCACGATAACGGTCGCCACTGACGGTTACGTTCTCACCGGCATAATTTTTGAAGAAATATGGACCGATGATTCCGGTACGTCGGATCGGGAATCGGTCAATGGCAAAAAGATAGCTCTTAAAGAGAGCTAAAATATTGCTCATGGGTGTCAAGGTCGTGGGTCGATTGGAAAGGGTTTTTTTTGGATTTAAAAAAAAATTGACTTAGCGCAATTGGCGAACGATTATTTTGATAATAAAACTGAATAATTTGTATACGTTGTTCGGGCGTAAGTCTTTCCGTGATGAAGTGCCAAAGAATACTTAACAAAAATAACATGACACGACTCACACGTGATCTGTCAAAATAAGGCTATAGAAAAAAGTATCTCTACTTAGATCACCCTATATGTGTAAAGAGAGGGTAAATCTCTGAACGAGAGTGGAACCGAGTTTTGTGTTTATAATAAAAGCACAATAAAATTAGCTTCGTGGAGTTTAGTAACACTGTGCGGCAACTACTAACTGCTGCTGCTTTTGTTGCTGCTGCTGGTAATGGCTGTTGGTTGGATTGTTCGTTTGTGCGTTCGGTTGCTGGTGCCTGACTGCCTACTGCCTGGCTGTCTGCTTGTTTGCTGGCTGCCTGTTTGTCTGCGCGTCTGACTGCCAGCCAGCCAGCCAACGAGCGAGTTGGCCAGTCAGCCATCCAACCAACCAGCCAGCCAGCCAGTGTGGAGTAGTATTAACCTTTTGTAAATTAGTTTTGGTTTGTATACACTCTATTTGTGTTAACCGCATTCTATCACAACACGTACTTTGTGTGTGCGAAAAAGACAACTGCGACGGTGACGATGACGACGACGGCATCGTTGTTGACTACAGAGGTGACGGTGGACTGCCGAACAATATCAGAAACAACAAGAGCAATATCAGCAGCAACAGACAGCGATCAGTGGCAACATCAGCTTCAGCGGCAGCAACCGCCGTCCATATGTCCTGTCCTGTCCGTCTGTCTGTCTGGTCTCCTCAACACCGCCGCGGCGGCAACAATGCTGCCGCGCGACCAAAATGATATACTTTAGACGGCATTGCAATGTACACATTTTCCTTTTTCAGATAACATCCGTGCTGTTCGCGATTCCCATTCTGGTCAACTTGGTGTGTAAAGTTGAAATTGTTTGGAGCAGCATAAATCAAGTTGAATTCAAAATGTTTCTCTTCTCATCGTACGTACATACATACGTTGTTTTCCTTTTTGTGGATTTTTTATTCACTGCTGCAGCTTCTTTTTCTTTGCCTGCGAGTAGCCGTAGAGTGTTGTCTTGTTCGTCGTCATCATCTGCGTTTTCGTCTCAACTTGAAATTATTTTACATTCAAATAGGCATCATTTACAAACGGAGAAATTCTTTTTATTTATTCCTTGGAAAAAATGCCGCCGACCAAAGGAGTAAGAGGGATTCACTACCACCGCCACTCACCAACAAGACAACACTGTTGTGTATGACTTCATTTGGGGGAATGATTGCAGTGTGTAAACATGGGAATAGTCCTTGGGAAAGTGAATTGGTGGGGAAAATGTTATCTGGGGGAGGGAATGTTGGTTGCATAAATTCTATAATCCTTCGAAAAGAGAGCAGATCATTTAAAAAAATCCACAGCTGTAACACTAAGTAATGATTGTAATGCAAAATCAGTTCATTTCCATTATATAGGTTTGTAAGCCAGGAATGTCTAACAAACAGCGGCAAAAACCCATATTGACCCAATTACTTGTGTTGGTGTGCATTACTAAATCGTTGGGATACTAAATAAACTGACTCAAGTTCTATTTCGATATATTTAGTTATCGAAGTTTGAAGACGTGATTTACACTAGGCGTGTCTTTGTTATAAGGTAGCGATTTTATTCTAGCAATTGTCAACGAAAACAACATTTCTAAGATAATGACTAATTAGAAACATAGAAGCGTTGTAGCGTGAGTCTTAGAAAAAAAACAATGCTGAACAGTCTGAAAATAACATTACTTTTAATTCTTATTCTAACATCAATATCTAACGCATTTTTTGCAATTATCAACATAATTGTTATCACATTTCTTCTTCTTCTCTCTCTAAAAAGTAACAAGATCATTCCAAAACTGAGTTGTCATACACTAAAATGTAAAATTTCCCGATGGCAACATCGTACTTGTTTAAGACAGGATATGGGAAAAGGGGATACGAATATCGTTCAAAAATATAGAAATTCTTCCAAATATATGACTCAATATATGAGACCCAGATGACAACCATACATTGTTTTTGGATTTTGTGACACTTTTTATACCTCCAACATAGATTGGGGGTATACTAACTTTGTCATACCCTGTAATATTTATATGAGACACTATATAATCTTGATCGTCGTACCATTCGAAGAAGATTTAGCCATGTCCGTCTGTCTGTTGAAAGCACGTTACAATACGTAATAACAAAGGATCTTTGTTTTTGATATTAAAAGTATTTTTCAAAGGAAAGTGTAGGATGTTTTGTTCATTGTAAAGAGACATTTCCCATCACCAAATCATCACACAATTCCGGCTATACCAATCAACCATTCCATTCATACCATACCATTCACCGTAACAATTGCTCCAGCCTGATTTTCAAAAAGTAAGGTCCAATAACCCCGACAGATCAAAAACCGCATTAAACAGTCACATGTTCAGGATGGGGAGGCTTTTCAACAATACATAATTCTTGGGTTTCGAAATCGGCTGAAAATGTGGCATGCTGAGCGTGGAGGGGTTAATATTATTTTGACAAAAAAATAGTTTAGGAAAAATATAATTTAAATTTGTAAATGTCAGCTAGATTTTCGTAAAAATTTTGATTTTAGTGAGTCAAAATATAAATTGCGATATTTCCACCACATGGAAAAGGGGACTGCTATAGCTCAGTTCTACATAGACAATATGAAACCAGTAAGGAAAGGCAGAAAGTCGGGCGGGGTCGACTATATAATACCCTACACCTCCCTAACAATGCGATAAGGGTCATTGCGATATAATTTGGAATAATTGGTAAATGGGTAGGAACATATTATCTAATTCTGAACCGATAATCGCTAAATTAAGCAATATTCGTTCCTAAATTGAGAAACATCTTTCTGGGAAATTTTAATGGTCGGAAGTAAAGTACAACTTCTATAGCGCTTTGATACCAAATCAGGAGGAACATATACATATATGGAGATTATATATAAATCTGAACCGATTTTCCCTAAATACTCATTCATGTAAAAAGTCCTCTTTCTGTCGAATTTCGTACTGATCGGATATAAAATACAGTCTTTACAGCGCTTACATGTCAAATCGGGGGTAACATATATATGGGGGCTATATCTAAATCTGAACCGATTTTCTCCGAATTTGGCAGTATTCCTGCATGTAGGAAGAAACCTCTTTTTTTGGTCGAATTTCGCACTGATCGGATATAAAATAATTCTAAGTCGATCGGTATAATAAACGATGGGTCTAATCCTGTACCACAGTGTGGTGTAGGGTATAAAAAGAATATGGTATATACATCAGCAAGAATTCAAATCTGAAGTTATCTTCATATTGGGACTACAGCGAAAACAATGTGAGCCGATGGTTCATTTAAACAGGGAATGTTGTTGTTGTTGTTATTGTAGCAGCTTGGACGCTGAGTTGATACTCGTTAAGTCTATTTTATATTACAGACTTCGTTCCGGAATATATCCGATTATCGCGGGAACCTTATGTTGTTTTCATCTGCTCAATGTTGCCCGGTTTTAAATTAACATTCGTCTGTTAATTTCGGGGAATGGATGTTATTTCAGTGTGCCGTTTCTATTCTCCACCAGAAGCGCTGCATTTCTGTTAATAGTCGTCAGGGTGTTTTAGTGGTAGTGCGACCGGTGAGTTATTTTTAGCTGCAGAAACTCGAATTATGATGAAAACATGAAAATGATGATGTTAAATTTTTCCAGTGCCTTGGCAGGGTATTGGACCCTTCGGGATCCAAGTCTAATACACTATCTAATGAGCTACAGAAGGCCACTGTTCAGGGAATGATTACACCGGTCGACTCGATTTTTGGGTGTCACTTTCAAGTGTCCAATTTCTTGTTATACCCTCCACCATAGGATGGAGAATATATTTATTTTGTCACTCCGTTTGTAGCACCTCTAAATATTGATCTAAGACCCCATAAAATATATATATCGTCGTAAAATTCTAAAATTCTCCGTCTCTCTGTCCGTCCGTCTGTTGTAATCACGCTACAGTCGTAATATTAGAGCTAGGTTGATCAAAATACGGGATTTGAGCCATAGATACCACATTATTAAAGCAATTGAACAGAAATTTGCAGTTTTTATTCTATTTTGACAAGAATACATCGCAGCAACAATTTTACAAATCGGTTTGTATTTTGTTATAGTCCCCCTCTAGAGGTCAGTAAACATTTTTTAAATTCGTAGTTCATATTTTGTTTTAGTCCGCCTATAGATGTCGCTCTCAAAAAAGGCTTATTTAAGCCATAAACACCACATTTGCTAAGAAATTTAGCGAGTTATCGATAACATGTTGACTAATTGTTCTTCTGAAGACCTTGAGCTTGAAAAATCTTTTATTCTAATCAGGTGCTCTATCTAAATATGTGGTCTTACTCTCACTTATCTAATTAAATTTCAAGCTAATATTTAAATCCATTACTATTGTTGTTTTTACCTTATAAATTGATTGTGACATCTGCCAGACTGAGTGTCTCGCCATACGGTGACACCCTGTAACTATCTTAGAAAAACAGCTGTTGCTTTTGTTATTGTTTTTTTATTCAGGCGAATTTGTAATCAAAACAAACAATAAAATCCCAAAAACAAAAGAATCTGCATTGATGTCTAAACAGAGCATTAATTTTATTATACCCACCCATACTCGTATTATGTGCGATGCGGCGGGGTTGGTTTGAGGTGATTCAATCATTTTTATCTGCAGTGTGTTTTTTTTCTTCTGTTTTCTGTTCTGTGTGTGATAAAACACAAACCTTGCCCAAAACCCAGTAGCTGGTGCGATGATATAAAGACGCCAGTCAGCCAGCAAGCGCCCCAGCATTCATATAATTATCAGAATATATATGTACAATACTACAATACGATACAATTAGGAGGAGTAGATGATAACAATAGCGTTAACTTTAATGTTTTACAAACAGTTTAATCTTTCGGTTTCAATTCAGTTCAGTTCAGATCAGATCAGTCAGTGCAAAGTGTGGTGATGTTGATGGTGATACCCGCCTAAATAACTTTATCTCTCGTTTAAATAGACGGACAGGCGTGCGGACGGACAGACGGACGGCCACACCGATGATGATAGGCAGTGGCGGCAGCCTCATTCTATACCTCACTCATCTTACGGCTTGCAGCTCCCACAGATGGATGGATAGCTGGCTGGCTGGATAGATAGATCTAGAGGCTCTAGAGACAGACAGACAAGCAGACTGAAGGACGGGCAGATAAATAGGCAGACAGACAGATAGATAGACAGACGGACGGACGGCCAGATAGACTGTGTGGCAGGCAAAGTGTTAACAATGTGATATTAACACAGCTCTTTAAACGTAGCGAGCAGCAGCAGCAGAAGATGGATAAGTTGTGAAAACGCGTTTATTGAAAACGTCGAAACCACAACAACCGCCACAACACCACCACCACCACCAAAGAAAAACACATCCCCGTTTAGCCTCCAACATCGCGGCGTCACAGCGGGCGTCATGGATATGGATCTGCACTCATTTCGTTGTTTTCTTTAATGTTTTTCTGTTTGTTGCCTCTTCCCTCGTTATTGTTTTCGTTAAATCAATTAATACTCTTCTCGATCTCCTTCTCTATGTCTAAGTATTGGTAATTTATTATCAAATGTTGGCTAATAGTTTTAAATATGTTTTATATTTAATTATAAAACGCCGCTTGAATGCCCCACTCCACACACACACACTCGCCAAACTAAAGTACTTAGTTATTTATGATTGCCGGGCGGTTAGTTGAAAGAATGTGAATTTATTGGAGGAAGCGAGGGATGGAGGGAGATCTTTATTTTTGCTGTTGTTAGTCTTCATAAATCTCTCTTGGTTACCTGCATGGGAATTTCGGAAAACGATATGATTTGCCAATTACCTGCACCTTCACCGCCTGCCTGACTGACAGCGCAAAGATTAAATATCCAACAACACTGCCGCCCTCATGGGACCATGAGTCCATCGACACCTTTCATTTGCAATGACTAATTGTTCATCAATTATGCCACCATTATAGATACAATGATTCTCAAAGGGGGTCAGACAAATATTGCCGGAGCTTGTTGTAGAGACAAAAGTCTCCGTATGGCGCCATGAATTCAAATGAAACAAAGTTTTCGCCGTTTATCTCCTAATGGTGGGAATTCTTTTAATTAGTTTGATCTTGGGAAAATTTCATAAATGTATACCTAATTGTCTTCCAAAATATAAATGGTTACATTTTATTATATATCTCCCACTGTTTCCTTTTATTGGCAAATTTCTTGAATGTCAATTCCAATATTTATTATCATTTGGCATTAGAATACGTCCACAATATGTGAGAAATTATGGATGTAATTGAAGCTAGTTTAGATAACAGATACCGGATTCTTCCAGATATATATTCAGTAAATACTACACTAACTTTTAAGGAATACGTATGATAAATTAGTAATTATATGCTGAGGAAAATAAACCCTAACGAAAACGTGAATATGTCAAGCCAATGCTTGATTACATCGGAACCTAACACTGATCTGTTCCCGTAATGATCAACAAGTGCAGATTAGTTGGCCAAGCAGTAAATCTCGATGTAATATGTCAGCATATGATTGCTTAAAAGAACGGCAATTTCAAAGCTCAGCGATTAAATGGTAAAAGTGTAATTGGTTTAATATTAGACTTATGCCTTGATTGCTATTGGACAGGTCGGGACCTATTCCTTTTGATCAGCACCTGGATATATCACAGGGTGTCAGTGCTCCAACTCCAATGACAAAGCTATGAGGACGACAAAACGTGTAGTTGATGACACAATAATCCCGACCACCATTACCCTAAGTTTCTTGCTGTCACATTTGAAAGCATGTTCAGGTCCAACGAGCATGCCACTGCTATCTGCAATAAGATGAGAAATAGGAACAAGCTCCTCAAGTAGCTAGTCGCCAACTTTTTGGGGAACCGAGAAAGTGATTAATTATGCAGAATCAATGTGGTCACCGAATGTGATCGAGACGCAGTAGGAGAACCTGCAGTCCTGCCAAAATTCCGTCCTAAGAACTGCGACTGTCTGCTGTGAACCACTTACATCAGGAGATGAAGGTCATACCCGTGCAATGCTGCCGAAGCAGTATCTGCATCCCAACCACAACCTTGTGGATGGGCTTCCACCTGTCAGGCAGATCAAGAAAGACCTTTATTATCTAGAGGCCTTGTTGACATACACTCTGACGCAGTCGCTGAAGCCGTAAATAATTATAGAGTAAATGTCGTGCTAGGAGATCGACCTCCATCAGTGGCTTTGGAGGAAGAGAAATTACCACGACACACAAGAGTAGTTTTGGCCCATTCAATATCAGGCTGGTATAGCCGCCTCAATTCGTATTGGGCAAGGATATTGTTAGATCGAAACCAATAGAAATACGTGGATATAAATTGTATGATTCGAGCTAGCGAAACTCTGGCGAGAGCTTGCATTAAATTACATTAACAAATGGATAACGAGAACAGTTTGGTCCTAGAGTGCATGTCATCCATGTTGCGAAAGAATCTGGTCGATCAACAAGCGCATTCCACAGATAGGTATTCTGGATTTAGGTGAGTTCCTGCCGTTATGCATAACAGCACTGTGCTCTTAACACACGGTTGAATACAATGCGTCGACCAACGCCCCGCACTTAGTTTTTACATGAGCATCAATAAATTCCGTACTTTTGAACACTTTCCCTCCTCCTTGGTTAGGACGGACCCCATCTAAAACTCCTTAACATACAATGGGTCATGGCACCGGTTAATTTGCAACTCAACTTTCGAGATTATACTCTTCTAGCGATTTTGGTTTAAACCTCAGCCACCACCATACCTCCCGAAGGGACCACACTAACAATTAGGCTGGAACCGAAGTTCTCTCTTGGTTTCAGATTTGGGGCTCTGGTAAGACCGCGTAGCCGAAGATAACACCAGTTAGACCCAAAAAAGTTTAGGACTGGTGACCCATCTGGATTCACTGTATTGTCTCTTTGTTGAGAATAGATAGGGACAGGGGTAGGTATTCTGCATTTAGGTAAGTTCCTGCCGTTAGGCTTAACCCCACCGTGCTCTAAATACCTGGATGAATACATGGTTCTACCAATGCCCCCACGCACAATGTGCATGCGTACCAAACAATTCCGTGTTTCTGGACACTTTTGCCCTCCTCCTTGGTTAGGAGCGGAGCCCATCTAAAACTCCTTTCCATTCTATGGGTCATGGCACCCGGTTGGTTTACTCAACATCCGAGAATATTCTCTCCCAGCGACTTTGGACTCAACCACGGCCACCACGTTGCACCCAAAAGGTCCTCACCAATAGTCAGGCCGGAACTTGCGTTCTAAGTGCTCTGGCCAGACTACGTAACCGAAGATATGTACTACCAGTCTAGGATCACTGTTCAGTCCCCACCGTAAAAATAGATGGAAATTGTAGTATTCGCAGATCCCCAAGAGCATTCCACAGGTGGTATTTGGATTTAGGTTCATTCCTGCCGTTAGACTTAACCCCACCGTGCTCTAAACACCCGGGTGAATGCATGCGTCGACCAACGCCCCCACGCACAATGTGCATGAGTACCAAACAATTCCGTGTTTCTGGACACTTTTTCCCTCCTCCTTGGTTAGGAGCGGAGCCCATCTAAAACTCCTGCCATTCTAAGGGTCATGGCTCCCGGTTGGTTTGCAACTCCACATCCGAGAATATTCTCTCCCAGCGATTTTGGTTTAAACCACAGCCACCACGTTGCACCCAATAGGGTCCTCACCAATAGTCAGGTCGGGACCTGCGTCCCGAGGGTTTTCCTGACTCCCGTGGTACCAGATTAAGTTCTCTGGACAGACTGCGTAGCCGAAGATACTACCAGTTAGACTCCAGAAAATCTAGGACTGGTGACCAATCTGGGATCACTGTCCATTCCCCATCCTGGGAATAGATAGGGGCTATAGGATTCGTAGATCCCCCAAGAGCATTCCACAATACGAAGTTATTGCACCAAAGAATATAAGAGCACATTTAAGAATTATCTCGATCCTAATAAGCCAAAATGCAAGGAGATCCCTCGTCACTTTCTACAGTATCATCCATTCATGTTCCGAAGAAACAAACCAAACTTAAAAACCAAACTTGGTTTTTTCTCGTCAAACGTACAATAAGTTCTACTTTACGGCTCTGAATCATGGAACACCTCAGTCAACGACCTGCAGGATCTACAAGTGTTCATAAACCGGTCCCTGAAAATGAAAATATTTTGGCCAACGTTATCTCGAACACGGAATTATGGGCAAGAGCAAGACAATCTTCAATCCGTAGCCAAATAGTTAAAAGTAAATGGAATTAGATCGGTCATATCCGAAGGAGACCACCTAATGACGTAGCGAAAATGGCAATATAGTGGAATCCTCAAGGCAGCAGAAAAATGGGTAGACCTGCCAATACCTGGAGGATGCAAATAGAAGCGAAAGTTGGCTTAGTGGGAGAGACTTGGCCGGAAGTGATACTGTTGGCGCAAGACTAGTCAAATTGGAAGAGTTTTGTTGCGGCCCTTTGCTCCACTTTGGAACCATAGGTATAAATATATATGTTCCAAAGGATGACTGTCACGGTTATCCAGGCATATTAGCCAGTCTACAAACTAGCGTTACAATTGTGTCCTTCAGCGAAACTGAGGTGTAATATCCTCTTTCCTATAAATAATACAAGGGAGAATTGATTGCAATAGAACGCAGCACCTGCATTGTTCGAGTTGATCACTTGAATTTTCACTGGTGCAAGACAGGTCAATTGGTCAGCTCATCAAAGGCATCATCTACCTTTGGCTGACGCAAGAAAGATAAATACACATGCAATTTCAAGTCAGTTCGATTAACAGAGATAATGACACGATGCAGGTTATGAAGTGCCTATAATGTTGCTACACTTGGTGAGCGAAACCAATTTATGGTCAAAGACTTCAAAATTGCGGATCCAAGCAAACAACGCTCAGAAGGTTACCTGCATAATCATCAAGATAGAACAATCGATTAACCCACACATTCTGCGACTCGATCTGTTGGAAGCTTATCAGCCTGTTTCTGTAACTTAAAATTTTGCTTTCGTTCGCCTGCCAGACGACAAACAGCTGATTTGGGTTTCACTAACTATCATCACAACGACAAGTCGCACGATAATGAACTCGTACGAAAACGTAATCATTTCAGTGTAAATTTTGGTTTCTCTATCTCTCTCTGCTGTCATCTGGGCAAACACAAATGTCAGATCGAGTCACTTTCTTTTATTTTTCGACTGATAGGAACAACGACAAAAAAACGTTATTAAAAACGAAAAATAAGTAGATAATAATATAATTATGGTAAAAACAATTAAATACTCGTAGTAATTAAATTGTATAGATATGTATACATATTTTAGCATAAAGAAGTCAACATTGGCAGCTCGCTGAGATGAAAAAAATCATCAGTGCACAATGAAAGAGAGAACGAAATGACAGTCTTGATTCAGCTCAGCTGACCCACCCAGGGTTGATTTGTTGGCCACCGCTAGTGTAAAGGATACAGAGGAGTATTTTCTAAGGTCGACCATATTACATTAATTTCCAATTGGTAAATTGCTAACATCGTTGACGTAAGGCCAGGCGAACGAACGAACCTTAGAGAAACCAAATTACAGACGAAAGTGAGTGACTGGTTTTCGTTCGCAGAGACTCTCGTTAGAAATACAGAAACATACCGTATCTAAATAGGCCAAACGCTGAGTTTAATTCTCAAGGAAAGATAGCGATAGACGGAGGATTGAATCAAGAAAGGTGGTGATGGTCTACAAATCCCGTTATATGGCTGCTTTGCTATGCTTAGTCCAAAATTATCATCTCCATTATGGACTGACTACCCAGCCAAATCAACTACTGCTGCTATTAAACAAAATTATCAAACTAACCTCGTTGCGGTTTCGTAGTTTCAGCTAATCACTTCTACGTATTATAGAGTGATACGATAGTAGATCTCGCTACTGTTACCAAAATTGGATCCAACATGCACCTGTGATACAGGGTGTCGCAAAGTCTAGCCAAAAGAATCCAATAGTATTTATAACATTTACTCGTGAACGACGTTGTTTTTTTGAGTCGAATTGTGTGACTGTTGTTGTTGCTGCTGTGGTGCTACTAGTTTAACTGATGACGTTTCCGGGCATAATATCTGAAACTTGTTTTGTCAATTCAAATGCAACCTTGCCATATTTTTGCTCGAGTATTTAATTATTATGCAAACAGGGTTGCACTACTTTGTCCTATTATGGTTATAATGACCGCAGTTGCGGCAGTCTGATAGCGATCTTTCAGCGATCGATCACATTTCTTGGCGATTTCTGTCCCAATTTTTCTTGTAACCGTCACTTTGTTAGCCGTCGGCAAAAAAACACACGAAGTCAGTCAGTCAGTCAAGCCATCGAGTCAAGTCAGCTAGCCAGCCAGCCAGCCAGCCAGCCACCCAAGGTGGTGTCTGGTGTTATGAGAAGACTGTGAGAGTGGATATTGGGGCGCAAGGTGGACAGAGACGAGTGACATGAAGAGGCAGCAAGGCTGTAGGTCAGTCTTAGCTGGTGTGTTTTTTGTGCCGGTTCTTTGTGGCGGCGACACGTTGTTGTGCCTACATGCCCACCGCAGATATTGCCACGCTCACTCACTCACCCTGCTGACAATAGATAGAGGGAGAGAGGGGTGGGCACATATGGCATTTGAAGCTGTTGCAACAGGGATTTCCTTTGAAAATAGCGTAGCGTATAAGCGTATGGTGTGGCAGTATTTTTTTGTGCAACTTCTGCAGTTGTTGTCGCCGTTGATGTTGTTGCAATTCTTGCGACTTTGACCAGATGAAATGCAATGACACTCAGCAACGAACGCAAAATGCTTTGTGGTAATGACATTTAAATTGCGTCAAAGAGAAATGTTCGCACATGCCCAGGCGAATATATACGGACGTACATACCTCTAGGTACGTACCTCCTCTACATACTCTCGTCTCGTATCAAAACCGATGGACAGACAGGCAGACGGATGGACGGACGGACATATGTACTCGTATGTATAACTTCATTACAGCCGAGTATTCGGAACATGCCATGCCTTGGGTTAAGCATCTTGGGAAGAAAAACGGACGGACGGACGGACGCACAACGTCGAGCACTGCTACGTCTGAACTGTCCGCATCACATTGCATCGCATTGTACCGGCATTGGCATCGGCAACAACGACGACGACGAGAACGCCGCGCAGCGTAATGAAGAAGTACGTGCAAATGCGTTAACACACAAAATAGTTCTTTTATTGATCGAGTAGCAATCGAGTAGCGAATTTTTGTTGCTTTTGTGTGGTGGTTTGTTGCTGTTTTTCGTTTTTGTTGTTGTTTTTGTTTTGTTTCTTATTTTGTTGTTCGCGCAGATTGTCAAGAGCCGCCGCGATGAGAAATATATATTTTTGCTCACATGTGATCATGAGAAAATGTTATACGACCGATCGACTGAGTACCAGGCAACAACAGCAACAATAACAGCCGAACAGCCAGCCAGCCAACCAGCCAACCAACTACATCGCACAAAATAAAACGTTGCCACAACTGCGACCACAGCGGTGCCATCAGATTCGGCAATCGCTCCGAAAAAAAACGCCAGAGTTGGCAAACTCAAAAAAGGCTTTTTAGCATTTTGCAGAGGAAAACTTGTTCAAGACTCATGGATCTTGCTGTAGAACCAATAATATAATAAATAAATCTAGGAACTAAATCTTTCTCGACTGTCTTCTAACTTTCTTGTATTTACATGGGTTTCAAGAATTTGTTCAACAGATGTTACTTTAAAACAAATCCTATTTTCCATTGTGATATCACAGGAACGGAAGGAATATGAGATCTTCCTACTAATTTCCAACCAACAAACCGATTGCTTTAAAAAGTCGAAGGATGGCGGGTGCTAACATTTGTCAAGTTTGACAACTCACCAAGGAAATATTAGCCTAGGGTAGCCAGCATCCTTCTAGAGAAATAGCAGGGCCCAAAAACCATGTCCCGATAACAACAATAGGGCGTTTCGAGTTTATGTAGGGCCACACAAGCATGGAATGCGACCACAGCGGTGCTTTCAGATACGGCAATCGCTTCAAACACCCCCGAAAAAACGTCAGAGTTGGCAAACTCAGAAAATGCTATTTAGCATTTTAATGAGAAGAAAGGAAAGCTTGTTCAAGGCGCATGGATCTCTCTGTAGAACCAATAATGAATAAATTACGAAAGCCTCCGTTAGGTCTGAAATCTAGGAACTAAATCTTTCTTGACGGTCTTACATCATTCTTGTATTATCTTAGGATAGACAGAATTTCAAGAATTTGTTCAGCAGATGTTACCTTAAAACAAAACCCTATTTCGATTGTGATATCACAGGGACGGAAGGAATATGAAATTTTACTACTAACTTCCAACCAACATACCGATTGCTATAAAAAGTCCAAGCCAAGTTTGCCAACTCACCAAAGAAATATTAGCTTAGGGTAGCCTGCAACCTTCTACAGAGATAGCAGGGCCCAGAAACCATGTCCCGGTAACAACATTAGGACGTTTCTAGTATTATGTAGGACCACACAAGCATGGAATTTATACTGTTCCTGACTAGTGACCGCTTGTCGTTTATTTTCGAAAGAGCTCGATCTCTAAAGTTCGGGGTCGATAGAGGCATGCATACATATTCCAGTTCCTCTGGAGCACTTAAGTAATTACAAGGCTTTTAAAGTCGTCTGCACTGCAGTTCCTTGGAATCTGCTGCCACAGCACCCATATCATGAATTTTGAAATGCTCAGCCATTGCGTTAGGAGATCTGCGGCAGTTGAGGGCTTATTGAATTCAGAAATAGAGAATATAGGAATTTAATGGCAGTCAGGCTATTGGAGAAAACATTTATTTTAATCCTTATCAGAATGTTACGAGTATATCTCAGCCATTCTGTTATCTCCCTAATTGCCAACATTTCAGTTTGTTAAAAACTGAGGTGATCGGGCAGCCTAGATCCCGAGGCCAAGTCTACAATTAAGTGAGCCATTAGTATGGAAGACTACACCTATCATACCGGAATCATCCTTCCAAACATATTACATACCTTTCTTCACATTTCCAACATATCGCTATAAATTTAACCGATACATTGATAGGAGAAGAACTATTGATCCTAAAACGTATTGAGAATTTTTAGTCGAAGAACCACGAAGTTATCTCTAAGTCCCGAAGTTCCAATGTTGGCAATGTTGTTACAATTTATTTCAAATATATCAAAACCTATTCAGACATTCAAAACATTTACGAATTACTAGTCGGAAGTCCTCAGCCCACTCTCATGTTTGACATTTTTACGGAAATATCTTGAATAATTCAAAACGGAGTTGGACTAAATCCGACAAAAACGGTGCTGGTTCTCTTAAGCAGGAAGTACAAACTACCAGCCGTAGAACACATATTTTTGGGGGTCACCGAATAGCTAAAGCTGATCAATATTATGTATAGGGCAAAAATTGCAGTGGCAATATATGTTTGTAAACAAGCAAGAGGCAGAACGTGGGGTCAGACAATGAAGCCGAAAAATACGGATCGGCGGCGGCGGCTGAGCCGGTCAAATTTCAACAATCGGCTGAGCCGATAAATTCCTACTAGCGATGGCGCACTAATGACATTCTCCGGCAAAGATGGCGCTTTGAGATATTTACAATTGGAGGAAAAAACTTAGGAAAAGTTATGGAAGTTTTGATGTAATGTCGAAAATCAGCTCAATAAACCTCTACTTATTAGTTTTTGTTGTGAAACAGATTTATTATGAAAAATAAAGTGCCCACTGCGCTCTCTTTAAAACGACGTAGACTTTTGAAAATAGGTTCGGCGGTTCAAGAGCTATTGTAATTTCCGTAAAACCCAAACAATTTCCTTAAAAACCAAAAACTCATTTTTTAATTTCAATCCCCATAACATTTTTGCATTTTTTTAAATAAATGATAGCAAGATCCATTTAGAAACTTTTATGAACTTCAGAAACGCTACAATGAACTTCATAGGTCGATATTAAAAATTCTCACCCTACTGCATTACTTAGTAGTCACTTTATTAATTTTCATGGTTGCATAAAATACATCTTTTTGACTCACTAAATAAACTTCGGCGGCTGAGTTTCAGCCGGTGTGAGCCGCTGAAATCGGCGGCGGCGCCGGCTGGAAAAAAAAAATGGCCGGCTGCGGCGCGCCGCCGATTTGCGCCGCTTCGGCTTCATAGCCTGCGTGGGGTTTTACATCTCGTATTATACACTGGCTATTTACCACAGTCGTCAGACCCATAATGCTCTGCCGAGTTATTGTTTAATGAAAGGGATCCGGAAAGTCTACCTACTATAATTTACTGATAAGATAAAATCCAATGAACTACCAGCTTGCGCATTACTGGCGCATCTGCCGCAGCCTAGGGCTATATTTAACTCGTTGGCTGCCTGATAAGTGCAGTATTTATTAGGATGACATATAACATTCCGAGAAAGTTTGAAATAACATTCTTCGATAGCCAGACCTGCCATTAAGTTCTTGGATTCTGTATTCCTGAATTAAAAGAACTGCAGCGCAAATGTGGACATGCCTTTGGCGACCTGCAAGATTCCTTATGACAAGAAATTACAGGGGGTTACTAGCCAGGAACTGTATACAACCTACCGCAACTTCTGACGCTATCCAATTGGCTTCGTCCGCCCCTTATCACAATGGACTACATAATATAATTATGTCAGGTATTTCGAAGTGGATCTGCCACACAGCTTGCTGCGTCTAGTAACTATCACATCTCCAGAGCATTGGAAGACCCAATACAAATCGTAGTCATATGATTTACATACGTTTTATCAACTTATTGGGGCCGAGGTATTACATATACCTACTTAGACATAGAAAGGAGTCGATTTTGCATGAAGGAAAAAGGGATTCCCTCGAAGTGTGTTTTATCCCCATCTAAACAAATATCATGAGCTTGTGAATGTAAGTAGAAGAATCTGTAGAAGTGGATCTGGCGCACAGCTAGCTTCCTCTAATATCTAGCTTTCACATCTTCAGGTTATAGGAAGACCAATTGCTAATTCTATGCAATCATCCCTAAATTTTCTTGATACTTTATAGGCACACGAGTACAATTTAGATATAGTTGATTTCAGCGGCAGGCAGGTTAGTTGGAACCGAAGGATCTAGTCTGCATCTGCAAATTCTAGCTCTTTTATCTGAGTTGGTAGCGTACTCGCCTATGAGTGTTGGGATATTGAGATCGATTCCCACCAGAGGCTCTAGTCGGTCGCTGGGAAATGTAGTCAGAAGGACTTCGTAACCCTCATTCGACAGAACGTTTCTGTCGATTGGGTTTCAAAGTGGATGTGGTATTTTCCTGTAACTACATTCGCTAATATCCCGTCCAAACTAACCCCGGATTTTGAAGATGACATATGCATTTTCTTGAATATTTAAGAACTTTGTAATGAGGATTCTACATTAGCAGAAAATGCCGACGCCCTTGACATTACAGAAAGAAAATTTCTCAAGAGAACACTCGGACCCGTTAATGTAGCAGATAATCAATACAGAATTCGAAGCAACATGGAATTAATGACTGTATTAAACGACTCATCGATATCCACGTACATCAAATCACCATGATTAAGATGGTCAGGCCATGTAGGCCGAAAAAAAAGAATTCTACAACTAATTATGTTTCGCGAATCCAGGAGGCAAGAAAGCAGTGAGACTATCTACCTTCGGTAGATAGATGGGGTGATGTCCGAACTAAAAACGATAAACGTGCGTTCAGATGTCTTTAGAGATATTGCGAAAAACAGCAAAGAATGGAGAAATATTGTGTGGATGGTCAGGGCTGAATTGTAGCTGTTGCGCCAAGGAAGAAAAAAATGTATTGGATGGTTTGGATTATTCTAATGATGGCCAGTTATCATCAAGGCTAAACCAATCGTGTCCCTAGTCTGGTATCTTGTAATGACACCTGTTTGTTGAGTTCCTTCATTACTGAGTTTATGACTTCATTTCCACACAGTTTCTATAATTTTGGTCCTCGCCACAGCGTGTTGCACTTCCCTGGTTCAATTGTTGGTAGTGTTGTGGTTGATTGTGTGCGCCAGTGTTTCTGTGAGAACCAGAACGCTGCCAGTCAGCCAGCCCATCCAGCAGCCAAAATACAAACTTGTAGGGAGTTTTAAATTCGGCTTTGGCAAAAAGGCATGTGCGCCCCGCTGCCGGTCGGGGTGCCGAGGCAGAAATCGCACAAGTAGCCTGTTGGAATTGCACTCTCATTCCTTGCATGGTAATCAATAATCGAATTGATAACGATCGTGTTTAATTTTCATTTTTGGGATCTGGCTGTGGCGGATGGCCGGTCGACCGGCCGGCCCGTTGCTGGCCGGTGTGTGTTGTGGTTTTCGGTGTTATGTGCGACGGGTACGCTTTAACAGCAGTTAACGCCGCCGCAGCATCAGCAGCTTTGAGCAGTAGTAGTGCTTTGCCATGTTCGTTCCAACGTTCCTCCTGATGCTGGCTGTTTTTGGCTAGTGGTTTTTTTTGTTCTTCTTTTTTGATTGGCTATATGTATGGAGGGCGACTCATACTGCCAACCAAAAAGACGCGACATAAATTATGGCCAAGAGAAGCAAAAATTGGAATTCCTTTGGTGGGGTTTGGTGAACGTAAAGAGGGGAATGGGGTGGGCTGGGCTGGAGTCTGGCTGTTAAGAAGAGGAACTTTTGGTTTTGGGGCTGAGATTTTTTTTTTGGTTGACTTGACTGCTGCTGGCGTTGGCTCTCTTCGATGCATTTACCACAAGATTGATGATTTCGAGCGGCTTTTAGTTTCACAGGTAGCATTATGAGGGGTGTTTAAATGGTCACTCAAGACGCCAGTTCATCTGCTTGTGATAGTGATTATTAACTTTGGAGGCAAGTGGTGGTGGATGGTGAATGCTGGCGGTGGCAACCGTTAGAAGAGACCACAGCCAAAGACCAATGGCCAAGAATTGATGGGCTCGCTGCAACAGGCCGCTGGCCGTTCCAGATTGTTGCCGGGCCATAGTGCGACACACACCCAGTCGTACGTACGTATGGGCAATGCCAGCAATTGTTGTGCAGCCGCCTGTTGGCTGCACTTGCACTGGTGGACCAAGAAACGATGGCGGGAATGTTTGGAGTAAATAACTTTTCGTCAACTATTTTGGCCAGTAAGTCAGTGGCTTTGTTGCTCTGCCGGTATTTTGGGAGTTTGTGTTCGCCATCCAGCCAGGCAGGCAGTTAGTCAGTCGGCCAGCCAGAATGGTGTGTGTCTGTTGGTTTGTTGGCTGGCTGGCTGGCTGGTTGGTTGCCGGGTATGTGCTGCGAGTATAAAAATGCTGAGATCCAAAAGCTGCACTATGCTAATTACGTCATGTGGTCTGCCGCTTATGGACATATTATATTGTGGGAACCAAAAACTGGTATCGAACTGTTGTGTTTGGCGACGCCAACAGTACTCGTCGTCATCGTCGCACAAACCACTAAGGAGAAACGTTTGGAAAAGAGGGACGGACAGCCTGGCATGGTTGATTGTGCGCCTCCTTGCCCGTTGGTTATGGCTACTGTCGTCGTAGTCGTAGTCGCAGCCGTCGTCGTCATTGCCGTTTAATTTGGCGGTGCTAGTGGTGGTGGTGGTAATGGCGGTCCCAGCGGAGGCGGTGGTGGTGGTGGCTGTCTTGATCGGGTGTTGTGAGCCTGGCTTAGCTTGTTGCACCAACAAAAAATTGTCTTGTCTACAATTTGGCTGTGATCACCACCACCGTACTCCGCTGCTGCTGCTGCCGTTGAAACAGCAGCTTGGTGCTGTTGACGACGACGACGACGACAACAACTGTAATAGTAGTAATGTATGAGTAGTTGTTTTTATTTATGTTGTGGCTGTTATTTAAGCAATGTTACGCCGGCGAATAATGGGATTTTTACATTATGTTTTATGCGGTCAAGTACGACATTTGTCGGTATTGGAATTGGTGCTACACTACACTCCAGGCTTAGTTGTTCAGCTCAACTCACTCAGCTGAGCTTCAGCTCCAGCTCTAGCTCAAGTCAAGCGAACGAAGAAAACTACCAAAACTTTACTACGGCTGCTACCAACTAAGTAGTACGACTGGGACTAACAGAAACAGTGTATGGAAACTAAAGAGCTGAGATTATTGTTGAATTTAGAAAATGCCCTGCATTTCATGGAGTTAGTGGTCTCTACCTTTATTCGCAAGGAGTTTCTAACATATTGGGTTTGAGCGAAAAGCAAAACCTATTTAAGCAGAGAACAGCTTTGATGCCAGTCAGGTTTTAGCCGATAAGCTGCCGAAGACAACCATTTTTTGTCTGGCAACTCCGCAGTTGTAGTAAAATCGCCGATGTGGTATTTGCCCGCGCCTTTACAAAAATATATATTTATTCATGTACCTAAAATTGCCATTTAAGTTCCAACGAAGTTGTACAACTAATTTGTTTATTTTACGTTGCACAATAAATCACTAGCCAAGGTCGAGCCGATAACCCGCCGCCGCCACCGACAGTTTTGCATCGGCTTCGTTCTTTGATGCCGAGAATACCTTGAAAATGGATCCGCTCACTGGCCATTTTTACAGGATGCGTTAAGCTTCGTGTTGTCGAAGTTGTTCTGCAGTAGACTGAAACATAACGTTCTGACAAAGGTAGGCATAACAATATTCTCCGATATCCAGACTATCATTAAGTCCTTTGATTAAGTATTCCTAAGTTGAAGAACAGCAGCGCAAATGTGGACATGTCTTTGACAACCTGCAAGTGTCCTTATAACAAAAAATGACGGAGTGTTACTAGTCAGGAATTGTATACATTCCAAGAAGATGTGGACCTGTCAAAACTTGTAACGGTATCCAATTTCTTTTCCTCCGTCCCTTATCACAATGAACTACATAATATAAGTATGCCTGGCATACATGATACTTCATAAAACTAACATACATACATTTGTTGAAGCCAAGGTTCTGTAAATTTAAACCTACTCTGTCATCAAACGTAATTGGCCCTGCATGAGGATGCTGAAAAAGGTTCAGATTTTTGCTTATAAAGATAATTCAGTAAGCAGGATTCCGTCGAAGTGGGTTTAATCCACATCTAAACAAACATCGCAAGACCATTAAAACTATCAATCATAAGTAAGTGCCGCACCGACTACTTCCCCAACTAAGTAACCTTTACTTCTGCGGAGTATTGAAAGACAAATTACAAAACGTAGACATACGATTTACTTACATTTTATCAACTTATTCGGGATGAGGTATTACCTAAACCTACTGAGACATATGAAGGAGTCGATTTTTTTGCACAAAGTTAGTTTGTTGACAAAATTACAGAGTACTGATTATTTTTAAAGCATTCGGAAAGAGGATTCTGCCGAAGTGGGTTTTATACTCATTTAAACACATATAGTCTCATCGCGGTACCACCAAAACTATCATGATCTTGTGAATGTCCATGAGTCAGGAGAAGATATCTGTAGAAGTGGATTTGCCGCACAGCTAGCTTCCTCTAACACGTAGCCTTCACATCTCCAGGTTATTGAAAGAACAATTGCTAATTCTATGCACTCATCGCACAATTTTCCTGATATTTAATAGCCACACAATTTAGATATAGTTGATTGCAGCGCCAGGTATGTTAGTTGAAAGCGTGCTGGACTGTGAGCGTGAAGATAGTGGTTTCGATTCCAACCGAAGGATCTAGTCTTTAGCTGTGAAATCTAACTGATTTAGGTGAGCTTTAGGTTAGGGTGGCAGCCGATTTTTTTACCAGCTCTCATAGACCAGTTTCTCCATAGACCCTCATCGAAACCAACCTGTTTCACATAGTATACAGTCTCATTAGTAAGAGTATCTGTACCGGAAAGATTTGTTAGACTGGCTAGAAAGGCCGACCCTATTCTATGCAGTCATCCCTCAATTGTCCTGATATTTAATAGGCATACAATTTAGATATAGTTGATTGCTGCGCCAGGTAGGTAAGTTGGAAGCGTGCTGGATAATGAGCGTGGAGATAGTGGTTTCGATTACAACTAAGGATCTAGTCTTTAGCTGCGAAATCTAACTGATTTAGGCGAGTTTTACGTTAGGATGGCAGCCGATTTTTTTTACCGGCTCACATAGACTAGTTTAGGTCCCTAGTATTACCGCGGGCTGACATGCCCTCATCGACCTGCCCATTGATGTACGAGTATAAAGTTCTCCATAGTACGAACATATGTACCGGAAAATCCTGTTAGACTTCCTAGAAAGGCCGACTCCAGTATGTCCAGACGTCGTTTATTCAAAGCGGGACAGTCGAATAGAAAGTGCTCAATGCTCTCCACTTCTTCTTCATTTCCACAGCTTCTGCAGAAGTCATTGGAGTCAATGCCCAATCTTCTGGCGTGTTCGTCGATCAGGCAGTGTCCCGTCAGAACTGATACTAACGTGTACAATTTGTTCCTCTCTAGTGCGAGGAGATTTTTTGACCTCCACAGGTATTATCTTGGCCAGATTTGTCTAGCTACCCTACAGGTGTGCAGTATGTCCAGACGCAAGTGCTCAATGTTCTCCACTTCTTCCTTATTTCCACAGCTTCTGCAGAAGCCATTGGAGTGAATAACCAATCTTCTGGCTTGTTCGCCGATCAGGCAGTGCCCTGTCAGAACTGATGCTAACGTGTACCTTTTTTCCTCTCTAGTGCGAGAAGATATTTTGACCTCCTCAAGTCATATCTTGGCCAGATTTGTCTAGCTATCCTACAGGTGCCGATTTCTGTCCATCTTTCGTTGGACTCGCCTATGTGCGTTGAGAAGATGAGTACGATTCCCACCATAGACTCTAGTCTGTCGCTGGGAAATCTAGTTAGATGAAGAACGAAACCCTCATTCATTTTGGTGACATTCTGAAGGTACCTGTCGATTGGGTTTCAAAGTGAAAGTGATATTCAGCTGTTACTACTAGTTCGAGGGGTTCTAAAGTATCCCCGGATTTTGAAGATGGTATGTGTATTTTCAACTTGAATACTTCAGTAAGAGGATTATCTATAGGCAGATAAGGAGGATTATCTATAGGCAGATAAGGTCTGACAGGATTATTATAATCTTGGTCAGACAATCAAGTATAGACCAATTATGTCAATGGATCCTTAGTTTGTTCTGTTTCTTCTTTAATGAGCTTATGATTTCGTTTTCAAATAGTCTTCTTAATTTTGCTCCTCGCCTTGTGATGGTTCGATGAAAGGGATATTTCAAGTACAGGGTTTTCCAATAAGAGGTGTTATTTTGAATCACCCGGTATTTCGGTAGCTGTCACTATTCTTTGACATTTGACAAGTAGAAACTACGCAATTACTAAAAATGGAACGATACACGATACAACAACGCATTGAAATTATTAAAATTCACTACAAAAATGGTGAAAATCTTGAATTCGTGAAAATCTTGAAAAACCGGAATTCCACCTCGGTGGCTACGTCAACAAGCAAAATTGTCGCTTCTGGGGCTCGGAAAACCCAAGAGTTATTGTTGAGAAGCCTCTCCATCCTCAACGTGTGACTGTTTGGTGCTGTTTATGGTCCGGCGGGGTCATTTGACCTTACTTTTTCGAAAATAAGGTTGGATCAACAGTGACGGTGAATGGATTGCGCTACCGAGAGATGATTAATGATTTTTTATGGTCGGAGTTGGATCAACAAGACGGCGCTACGTGCCACACAAGCAACGAAGCCATTGCTCTGTTACGGGAAAAGTTTCCGGACCGTGTTATCTCTCCTGTATCCTGTAAGCGTGGACGTGGTGGCCATTTGGCTGATGTTGTTTTTCATTATTAACGGCATACCTTCCTCTTTATTATGAAATAAACATCCGATCATTTATCTCAGAAAATGAAATTTTTCTTTGAATACCAAAATAACACCTCGTGTTGGAAAACTCTTTATAAGGTTCTGCAACAACTTACTTAGGGTACAACTTGGTAAATTCAATATGCTCTTCAAGCTTACCAATTGCATTGAATTGGCAGCTGAGAGAGAGCGCTGGCATAAACATATAAGAAGAATAATAACGTATCGAATGTCGTTGGGAGAATAATTTTGATAGTTACTGGGAAACACATCATTGAGGATATTAAAAAAGTATTAGCGCAGTCAAGACAGAATGGATAGGGAATATCAGCACTATTTGTTGCTTCGATGGTTAATGAAACCTGATTTAGAAGACTGTTTTTAAAATGATGTTTGGTTTCCAAATAATTATTAAAGTGGTTGCGAAACCCTTGATGTGGGATCATGAAAATGGTCCTTCGAGATGACCATTTAAAAACTCTCTCAAATGTTTTTCTTTTCTACGAATGCAAGTCGGACTAACTTTAATTTTTGGTTGTTTTTAAATACTGTGCGACAATACAATACTCCTCGTAGTAGACATTCGTAGTAAGTACTACTTACTATACTATAGACGTTTCCATACAATACTACGGCTGCTCTTGTGACGATGGTGATGACGATGACTACTACTACTACTGCTGCTGCTGCCGTTGTTGCTGAATGTGTCTGTCCTTCTGTGAGACTGTCCGTCTGTTTGTCTACGACCGCTGTATTGTTGACTGTTTGTTGGTGGTATGTTTGACGGCTCTTTAAGCCGCAATTGTGTGGTGGAAGTTGTCGTCGTCGGTCTTGTCGTAGCCGACGGACAGACAACACCACACAACAGCAATACGTACCATACCACCGCCACGGCTAACTATATAGATTATGTGACACGAGGTTTAAGCTTTTGTGTGTGAAAATATTTTTGGAATGAGCACAAAGTCAATTAAATTTATTTTAAACACTTTACCATTCTAGGGACACATGAATGTTACTACTCGTACTATGACTACTGCCGCTGCTGTTGCTGCTGCAGCTGTTGAGGCCGGCTACGACGTACTCGTATTTCTCAGACACAAACTTGTTTCAGTTTGTTTTGGTTTTTCTTTACTACGTCTGCGTCCCAGTGTTCAGACCTCCATCCATCCATCCACCCACCCCCTCTCGTTACCACTTAATCATAAACGTCTACAAGTTTGAAAATTACGGTGAGAACTTACTGAGATGTTATTGACATCGCCAGCATTAATGTGTATTTGCTTCCCCAAACCGTTAATGTCTCACTAGTCCCACGACGAAAAAATTTGGTGATTTAAAAAATCTTCAAGTGACATTTATTCGTTTGCAGAACAGAAAAAATCGAATAATTCTACCGAGAGGTTTTGCGGCAATCCTGTGGGAAAAATAATATCTTTCCGTGCTCTCTCTCTCACTTTAAGAAGCAGCTGCAGCAGGTTGATTTGAGGAATTTTAATCTTTTATATTGGATTGGAGTGGTTAAGGACTCGCAATGCAATTTGAAGGCTTTGAATTCATGGGAACTTCTACGTTCTCAAATAGTCCTCACTGTGTGTCATTTATGGAACTCGATGTAGTCCGGTGATGCCGCCTATAAACGAGAGTGTTAGAGGTTCCGTCTGCTTTATTCTATTGCAGCGGTCTAAGTAGTGGTTGCAAGCCACAATGGAGACTTAATTCATTTCGCGGAGTCTTATGATATTTATTAGACATATTTTAGATTATATGGCGAATGACAGAACCGAATGAGCAGGTAAACTCTGGATTATCAACTGTTTCTAACCAACTATATCCGGAGTTATAAGCAGCGCAAGTGAGGTCGGTGTGATGGAGTTTTTTCTTGTATGTCTAGGAAGTGAGATCTACGTGTAGAACCTCATAGCTAGCCTGGCCAGAACAAGACCTGGACGAGAACCTAATAAATCTAATTAGATACAATGTATAGTGGATTATTGTAACACTGTTTGGATTGATCGCCGATAGGAAAAGTAGCTGCAGTTGTCCGGCCCTTATAAACCAAAAAAATATACTTTTGGTATAATCAGTGATACTAGAAAGAATTTACAATGGATTATTGTCATACTGTCTAAATTGCTCGCCGATAGGAAATCATGCACGACTTCGGTTATCCGGCCCTTATAAACCAAAAAATAAATCTTTGGTCTAATCACTGATAATAGAAAGAATGTACAATGGATTATTGCCATACTGTCTGAATAGCTCGCCGATGGGAAACCATGCACGACGAACATAGTCGTAGCTGCAGTTTGGTCTAAGAAGTTTTCTTAATTAGCCGGGATATCTGATCTAAATTCGCCAGCCTAACAAACCATTGTTGGACATATTCACCTCTCATGTTTCCAACTACCGATTCTTCTAAGTTCTGAAGTCACAACTCAATCGCAATGGGTTGAAGTCGTTCAGAATACATTCCGAACTTATCGGATAGCCATGGTTAAGACTTCGAATTTCATTGAGTCTTCAATGGTACCCGACAGTAGATATTCTGGATTTAGGTGAGTTCCAGCCATTAGGCTTTACCCCACCGTGCTCTAAAAACCTGGGAGAATACATGCGTCGACCAAAGCCCCCACGCACAATGTGCATGAGTACCAATCAACTCCATGTGTCTGGACACTTTTTCCCTCCTACTTGGTTAGGAGCGGAGGTCATCTAAAACTCCTTACCATTCTATGGTCATGGCACCCGGTCAATTTGCAACTCCACATCCAAGAATATTCTCTCCCAGCGATTTTGGTTTCAACCACAGCCACCACATTGCACCCAATAGGGTGCTCACCAATAGTCAGGACGGAACCTGCGTTCCGAAGGCTTTCCTGACTCCCGTGGTACCAGATTAAGTGCTCTGGTCAGACTGCGTAGCCGAAGATACTACCACTTAGACTCCAGAAAATCTAGTACTGGTCACCAGCCTGGGATCACTGTCCAGTTCCCATCCTGGGAATAGTTGGGAACTATAGGATTCGTAGATCCTCCAATGCTACCCGACAGTCTTTTCGCGTATAGCGAATTTAAGGAGAGATAATTCAACCCTAGTTGGAACCAAACTCTGTGAAAGGACTTCTTAAATAGGCAGCCGTAGATAGAACATTACTTTATTCAACCTGTTGCAGGGCTTCATGGTCCTACGATACTCTAACTTATCACAGCAGGGTATAATTTCGGACTGTGATCGATATATAGAGCTTTGGAAGAATTTTTTTAAAATTGGCCAAGAACGTTATTCATATTCGGTTAAGAGTAGTGAGTCATAAGATCAGATTCGTGATAAGTATTTAAAGGGATGATTCAACCTTATTGGGAATCAGACCCTTCGACAGGGTTTTCTCGAATAGGGAGCCACTTTTATGAATACAATTTACGACATTTTTATGTGAGAATGGGGTAAAGTAATCACCCAATGCTTTGTTGCTGTAATGTTTTTTTATTTTTTTTTTTTCTAAAATTACAGCTAAAGAACATTGGTGATTACTTTTGCCCCAACCTGCTTTGGAGAAGATCATTTAGTGCTCGTCGGAACGTCTCTATAGACTCACTTAGCTTCATACGAAAGAACATAGGTATATCGAGTTGCAGATCTAGTGCTCCTGTACTATTTCGTTAAATGTCAGTTCGTATTTTCTTAGCTCTGACGGTTCTGAATCTTTGCTCCACAGAAATATGACTGTAAGGACTGTTAAATATGTCCCTTGACTTTTTAGAGATTTAAGGTTATTTTTACAGATATTTGAACTTTTAATATCTGCAGTTACACCAAATTGCAGAATCTTTGTGAAATATGGTGATTTGCTCACCCTTCACTACCTCCCTTATTATTCCATATACTCGTATCTATGTCTTAATTTCCTCTGACAATATCTCGACCATCACTACCATTCATCGCCCAGAACATGTGCAAAGTGCATTTGTTTTTTTCATTCAGAATAATGTCACAAATAAAAGAATACTCTCCTCCATAAAGTCGTTGTTCCTAAAGCAATTTTTTATAAAGTCTTATCCAAAATGAGATCTTGTTTTGTATTTAATTTGGGGTGGATTCGAAGAACTGTAAATAACCACCTGAAGAGAGTTGTTTAATTAATATTGTTAATCATCAACGTCGCCTCGTCGTCATCATCATCATGATTTTTTGGGGGACAATCCAAGCATAACCGCCTGTCTGATCATGCCTTCATTTGTCAGTCTCGTTCTCGTTTATTTCTTTTGACTCTATCTATCACCTGTTGGCATCATTATCCACCTGAACAAGTCCATCGAGCCAGCGAGCATGCGCAAATTGTGTATTTACTCAGTTCCAAATGATGATGATGATGCCGCCACAACGCAACAAAAATGACAGCCCTCGCGCTCGTGTCAATTGGGTATCAAGCTCAACGCATGAGGCCTTTAGCTAAACCAATTTTTGCTTCTCCCCGATGATCTTGTAAAACAAACCGAATGCGCGTTTTTTTCTGCTAAGCAAATTCATCTCCTTTTTATCCCTGCAGTTAAGAAACCGCAATTTTAGCAATCAGCTGCGTCTTTTTGGGGTTGTTGCCGTCATCGTCGTCGCCTTCGTTTTGTGGTGGCTTCGCGTTTGCCTGAATGAATGCGCGTAAGCCTTTGAATGTTGTCTGATAGTGGTCGCTAATAATAAGGTCGGAACGTGTGCCAGACAGCTGTACATTAATTAAGGCTCCAGCTGAAAAATAGAATTGCAATTTCCTCTCTCGGGCGATTATCATCATCGCGCCGCATTCACATTCACAATCACAATCATCATCGTCATCATCATTCGCAAATAAACGCCATCATTGTTTAAGCGGCGGGGCATTGCCGACAGCAGCAGCAGCCGCAGTGCGGCAATATCGTTTTTGTTAAGGAGACCGCTAGTCCGATCTCCAATAATAACAATAACAACAACAACAGCAGCAACACAAACTTTAACCCAATCAGGCAAGCACACATACGCACCAATGGCCAGACGTACGGAGGTCGGATGGACGGACAGCGCGACGTTCGATTATACGAGTGTGTCTGTATAAGAAACGCAAAATGTGTGCCAAAGCTGACTGACTGAACTAAACTGAAATGCATCTCCTCAACATGTTTATTCAATTATCCCCGTCCGCCAAACTACTCGCACAACAACAACAACAACGACCACAGCAACACTAACAACATCTCGGCATCGAACAAAAAACACTTTAACAAATGTGACCTCATTGATCTACATGCGGCGTATGACGTCAGACATGTCAATGCTGCTTGCGTGGTGGTGTTCGATGCCGGAGGGACAGACCCAGGGAGAGAGCGATCGATCGATCGGGCGAGCAAGTGAGTGAACATTGAATTGCTTGTGATTACACCTGTGTCACACCAAGTGTTTTATGTGCTGCTGGTGGTTGGCTGACTGGCCGCTAGGCCGCCAGGTTGACTGGCTTTGACATGAGCCCACTGAGATATAATAAATCTATGTTTGAACGTGTTGACAGGTCGTCCAGTTGTTGTAACTCCCTCCTTCATCGTATGTGGCGCAACATTAGGCATATGCAATTGGATTGGATATGGGGAAAGGTTATCGGTAAACTAATTAATTGTTTTGGATAAGGAAAAGTTCATTGGGGGAGGAGGTAAGGTATGGCAGGTGGAACCTTCAAGGTTGAGCATAATTTGGAAATAAAATCATTGTATTTAAATAAATCTATAGATGAAGTCAATTTCGTCTTTATAGATGATAGAAAAGTCCACATTATCTTATAAAGGACAAAAATATCGTCTCTGTAGATGAAGAAGAGTCGTCGTTATAGACGAAGAAGAGTCGTCGTTATAGACGAAGAAGAGTCGTCGTTATAGACGACAGGCGAAAACCGTCTTTATGGACGATCGGAAAGTCGTCTTTAGAGACGACAGGCAAATCGTCGTCTTTATAGACGACAGCAGAGTCGTCTTTATAGTCGAGAGCAGAGTCGTCTTTATAGACGACCGCAGTGTCGCCTTTATAGACGACATCAGATTCGTCTTTATAGACGACCGCGGTGTCGTTTTTATAGACGACAGTAAATTCGTCTTTATAGACGACAGTAAATTCGTCTTTATAGACGACAGTAAAGTCGTCTTTATAGACGACAGTAAAGTCGCCTTTATAGACGACAGTAAAGTCGTCTTTATAGACGACTGTAGAGTCGTCTTTATAGACGACAGCAGAGTCGTCTTTATAGACGACAGCAGAGTCGTCTTTATAGACGACAGCAGAGTCGTCTTTATAGACGACATCAGAATCATCTTTATAGACGACATCAGAATCATCTTTATAGACGACAGCAGAGTCGTCTTTATAGACGACAGCAGAGTAGTCTTTATAGACGACAGCAGAGTCGTCTATATAGACGACAGCAGAGTCTTCTTTATAGATGACAGCAGAGTCGTCTTTATAGAAGGCAGTAAAGTCATCTTTATAGACGACAGTAAAGTCGTCTGTACAGACGACAGTAAAGTCGTCTGTATAGACGACAGTAAAGTCGTCTGTATAGACGACAGTAAAGTCGTCTGTATAGACGACAGTAAAGTCGTCTGTATAGACGACAGTAAAGTCGTCTTTATAGACGACTGTAGAGTCGTCTGTATAGACGACAGTAAAGTCGTCTGTATAGACGACAGTAAAGTCGTCTTTATAGACGACAGTAAAGTCGTCTGTATAGACGACTGTAGAGTCGTCTTTATAGACGACAGCAGAGTCTTCTTTATAGATGACAGCAGAGTCGTCTTTATATACGACAGTAAAGTCATCTTTATAGACGACAGTAAAGTCATCTTTATAGACGACAGTAAAGTCGTCTTTATAGACGACAGTAAAGCCGTCTTTATAGACGACTGTAAAGCCGTCTTTACAGACGACTGTAAAGTCGTCTTTATAGACAACGGCAAAGTCGTCTTTATAGACAACGATAAAGTCGTCTTTATAGACAGCAGTAAAGTCGTCTTCATAGACAACAGTGACGACAGTAACATCGTCTTTATAAACGACAGCATAGTCGTCTTTATAGACGACAGCAGAGTCGTCTTTATAGACGACAGCAGAGTCGTCTTTATAGACGACAGCAGAGTCGTCTTTATAGACGACAGCAGAGTCGTCTTTATAGACGACAGCAGAGTCGTCTTTATAGACGACAGCAGAGTCGTCCTTTAAACGTCGTGTTTATAGACGACAGCAGAGTCGTCCTTTAGACGTCGGCTTTATAGACGACAGCAGAGTCGTCCTTTTGACGTCGGCTTTATAGACGACAGCAGAGTCGTCTTTATAGACGACAGCAGGGTCGTCTTTATATATACGACAGCAGAGTCGTCTTTACAGACGACAGGAAAAGTCATGTTTGTAGACGACAGGAAGGTCATATTTGAGAGAAAGTGCCGCCGTGGACGAGAAAGTGAGACTCAGTCCTCTAAAATCGGCATTTTTCATCTCAGCGTCTGTGTTAACAAGCAAAATTACCGCATCTGGTGATCGGAGAACACACATAGAGTGACAAGTTGTTGCTGCTTTTGGAGCGTTGGCATCATTGACACATTTTTATTTGCAAATGCTGTTGGAAATGCCACCGAGATTAACGGTGAGCGCTACTTGATGTCAATTGTACATCTCGGAGCTACGATTTGACGCTGTTAGAAAATGTTGTAGGCCCATCAATCAGTCCTATAGCTTAAATTGTCTTCTTTACCAACTATCGAGTTGGCTTGATCACTTATTCTTCCAAAACTAGTTTCTACATTTTCCAGTCCGAACAAAGTTCCCAAATACAAGACAGAAGCTTAATATCTCTCTAGTGGTTAACAACTACTGAGTGAGTTTCGGTATTGGACAGTCTCACAATTTAGGATAATTTTTGGGATAATTTTTCTTTATTTGTCAACATAATCAATTTCCCTTTAGCTGGATACATTTTTCGATTTCGATTCAATAGCTTCGATTCCCTCTGTTTATAGTAAGAACTGTCTAGCTCCTGAAAATAGCCATCAACCGCAACATCCAACTCTTCAATGCTGTCAAGCAATTGTCCGCCGAGCAATTATTTAAAGTTTGGAAACCAAAAAAAAAATCCGAGGGAGATAGATCTGGCGAATAAGTTGGCTGCTGAAGCAATTCGAACTTTAATTCATTAATTTTGGCCATTGCACTACTGGATGTGTGGACTGTTGCACTGTCTTGATTATGAGCTAACGCTGCCCCTATCTTGCCCACAGCTTTCTCATCATTAAATTTTCCCCCAATATGCGATGTACAATACTTTTTGAAATGCCTATGACTACAGCTAGCTCACCTTCAACCGACAGTCATCCAATACAATTTCGTGGAACTTTTTAACCATTTCTGGCGTGGACACCTCAATTGGTCGTCTTGGTAGCTCGTATATTTTAGTTGTAGACGAAGGAGCAGAATTCCCCAAAGTCGAATCAGCTTAGTTTTAATATTGGTTGGACTGAGACCTTTCAAAAGTAGGAGGTATTGTGTTACATATCGGTGACCAATTTCCTCCATGTTTAAAAATTCACTGAGAATGTTTACTTTTGCTTAAAAAACTAACCTTCAAACTTAAAACATATGTTTCCGAAGGTTGCCACTTTTCACGAAAGGATTTTTTTTCAAACTACTACTGCCATCTATATGTTAATTCGGCTAATTTTGGAACCACCTCATAGATACAAATTGAAGAATCGCACCCGATTCTGGAAACGACTAAATATGCTGAAGCAGTACGATTGCGGTGCTATAATCGCAGCAAATCCCACCTTCATTAAATTGCTAGTCTCTCAACACCACGTTAGGGCATGATCGTTTTAGATAACGTAGATAGGAAGGGTTTCATAAGTACACGACCGATCTCGAAGATACCTTGCATTTTATGATAGTAGGCATGTTTTCGTTACAAGCTAGCAATTTTAGTTTAGCACTTTGCAACGAAAACAACTGACTTCCACTAACTGGCACATAAGCAATAAGTGGCTGATTTTCACTATCTGGTAGCAATGGTGTCATGAGTTGCGAAGAAAGAACAGTGCGAAACAGACAAAAAATTCGTGAAAAGTATTTATAAAACATATATTTACTTCTCTATGTTCAATTGTTAACACTCTTTTTGCAAATATTAAAATAATTTCCCATTTGTGTTCTTCTTCTTTCCGTTAATTCACAATAATTGATAAAATCTCTCCAAAAAAGGGATGCCATATTGTCCTAAAAATTCAAGTGCGACGCCTACCATACTTCCACAAGTATATGATCGCCTTCTTCGTCCTGTCTATGTAGAGAGGGTTTCAAAGTTATGAATTAGAATTGAGCTACAAGTTCGAGATCGTTTACTACACCAGTTCCTTAAGTAAGTGATCGTTTTAGAAGATCCCTTGCCTTTTTTGGGAACACTTATTGGGGTTGAATTGAGCTACAAATTCGAGTTCGATTTCTAGACTCTGATTAAAAACGACGATTCTTCTAACTCAACGTACTTTATAACACCGAGTGACTCAGATGCCTGGAATGTTGGTAGCAGTCAGTGATTGAGGGCTTTTTTTTATAAAAACAATTGAAACTTTATAAAAAATGCTTCGAAGGTTTAATTTTTCAATAGAAAAGTAACTGTTTACATATTCCTCTCATGTGGTTAACCAAATAAAAGCCGGAATCATTTCGAAATATAACCTTAAATTGCGTTTAACAGTTGTCTTGACTAATGAGTGAAATTAATGAACACTTCCACCCCCAACCAATTTCAGCAATTATCAATTAAGGTTATAGCTATAAAACAACGAAGATCACATTTCTCAGACTTTTCTATGTCTATGCTATGTCGGAAAACAAACCGACAAAGGTGGCTATCTGATCTCAGTGTTAGGGCGAGACGACAGGCCACTAACGGGCCGGCAAGAAAAATGTGATTTAATTGTTGCCAAAGTATTGCTTTCCACTGTAAGTGGAGACAAGCAGCCAAGGTTGTGCCTTGCTCACAAACGTTGTGTGTAGGTACATTTTTAAATTACAAATAATTACAATAGAACTGTGGTGAGTATAGAATGCTCTGTACTCGGCATTCGTGTGAGTGCAAAAAAAAAACGTAGAGCAATAGAAACCAACCAAACAATGCCAGGGGCAGGCACTTGGAGCGTGCGAGTGGTCTGGTCTCGACTAACTACTCGGTTGGTATCTATGATGAAACATCCAACGCATGCCGCGCCACGCTGCGCCGATCCAGCGATCCACGTATCAGGGACACATGAATAAAATATTCGACCTCGCACAACACCTGTTGCTGCCAACATTTCCGACGGCTGGTAGGAAGGAAGGAATGATAACGAAACGAAAATTTGGGATGCCACTGCTAACAAAGATGGTAAGATAGTCCCTTGGGACTTTTGCATGGAGGCGATCCATTGACTGAGGGAGGGAGCACAGGAGTTTAAAGTACCACATTAGCAATTCAGAGTGGATTAAAATAAAGTTTGAAGCCAAGAAGATCCCACAACATTAAAGGTTGTGAACCGTAACGACGTAACATTCCAATGGCAACGGGTAACCGCTGTTACCACCGGCAAGCAGCAGTGGCAACCCAGCCGGCCAGTCAGTCAGCCAGCGAGACCGCCAGAACAGACAAGAGATCTCTGTTCTAATGACAATGGGATTGATGTGAAAAATAAACTCTGAATGAAATGAAAGAATAAATATGAATGTTGCAACAGGCAACGGTTGCCAGCCGCCTCCGAACAGTCACTGCGCCGTACCGTACCGTACCCTGCCACTGCAGCATTTGACAGCCATGAGTAGTAGTAGTAGGCAAACTGTGTTGTCAACTGAGAAAATTGCGCCGCTGTGGCTTTGACTTTGATGGCTGCAGCTGTTCTTGGCTCTTGGTTGGCAGTGACTAAGGCCGGGAATACACACCGCAACAAAAAAACTACATACAACGGCCTCAGATACAGTGAATGAATTTCAAGCCATCAACCCAACCGCACGAAGAGACGCAAAGACTTGAAATTAATTAATAAAAGCACTGATTACGAGAACACAAAACACTCGACGTAACAAAAACGTAAATGAATGGAACCACCAGCCAGTCAGCCAAGCAGTCAGCGACAACAACAAGCTACAGCCCAGCAAGCCGAACCAAGCCAACCCAGCCAACCAACCAACCAGCTAACGAAAAATTAGTTGCCCTTCCGCAGTATTTCCTATCTATGCAAGAGAGTACAACACTAATGTGCATAAGTATGTGTTCGCACACACATACAGGGTAGCCGGAGATAGTTGCTACAGAGGCGGAAGGAAGTGAGGAACAGGCCGTGCTTTTCTTTTTTTTTTGAAAATCTGCATGCAAGTGTTAGGAAAGTGTTTGGATGGCCCAGGATATCTGGAAAAATAGTCAAAGAATAGAGAATTTTCAGGATCCAAAAAAAAGGCAATTTTCAGCTGATCATTTGAGGTATGGATCTGTGCAACAAATTTTCTTTTAATTTCTTCGAGCATTTTCAACTTTTTTAATTATTTCGACTGCATCATATTCTGCCGATTGATAGAATAGATTTGCTGAATAATTTGCTTTCAAAAATGCTGGATATGAAGGAAGTTGAGAATCTACGACTTTATTAAAGATTTCGATCCCAGCATAATAAACTGCTCTGTACTCTGCAGATTGATACGAGTATAATAGATTTGCAGAATAATAAGCTTTCAAACCTGCTGCATAGTACTCGTAGGTGAGCGCCCCAGTAGGTGAGTTGGTAGCGTGCTCGCCTATGAGTTTGGGGGTCGTGGGTTCAATTCCCACCAGAGGCTCTGATCTGTCGCTGCAAACTCTAGCCACATGGTCTTTGTAACCCGTCTTTTCCCTGGACCGTACAATTAGAATATAAATTTACTTTGTATTTTAATTCAAATAAATAAATAATACTCGTAGGTACAGCTTTTTGTGGCTGAAGTCCCGAGTATTTTAACTCAGATTTCAACGTACAGAAACTTCATGCGATTAGAGCAAAGCGTGGATGCCATAAATTCGAAATTTTAGATACATTTATAGTAATCGGATCTGTCATTAATAACATCGGAAATATAAGTATTTCATATTAACCTCTACAACCCTGGGTGGGTCTTGGCGCCTCGAAATCAAGCAGACAATTATGTTGGAGAATAGATACCAATTTCGGCTAAGCAAGCACCCAGTACCTAAAGCCCCTCGAGAAACAAAGGTCTTATGATCGTACATTTCAACAAATAGGTAACTGCGGGCGTACCTTGCACAACTGGTATCTATACTTATAGTTCATATTAGTATTGAAATCTCAAGATGATTTGAAGTTATAAATTTGCATTCACTCCTAAGGTAGGTGTAGCTAGACTCTTATCCAACGTGTCCTGCTTTACCATCCATAATCCTGAGTTATTTCACAAGCAGAATAACATCAAATGGATGGGCCTATGGAATACAATGGGAAGTGTCGACGTTGAATGAACCACGAACCAGTTATATACCTACATAAACGGGGATCAAACTACTTCTATTACGCAGCCTAGCATATGTCGATCGGATGAATAAAGAAGCATCAGTAAGAGTAATTTTTCGTAAACATGATCGAAGGAAGGGAAGAAATATAATCAGTAAGCTCAAGCTGAGAACATTTGGTATTATCTACTAGAGAAAATATGTAAGAGGTCGTGTTGGATAGGATTATACATATGTAAAGATAACTCTATGGTAACTGTTAGGGAGTATGTAAGAAGAGATAATTAGGACACACCTTCCAAAATGTGGAACAAAAGCGACAGACTGAAAAATAAGGTAATAAAAGAAAAACTGCGGAAGTTCTATGAAGTTTTTTGGACAATAAGACTCCTAAAAACAGTAAGGTTAATGTGTAAACTGATGTATTTTATAAGATTATACGCTTGAACCATATATTATATGGCTTGAATCATGGTGCACCAATGACCAGCGCAACCATAGAATAACTAAGTTAATCCCTTAGGAAGTTATAGATTCCTACAAAAAATCCGAAGCCTATTTCGCAGGTACCAATTTGAATCTTAGTTGAATGGGTGCGCATTTCAGTTCTTGGGGAGGGATCCAGAACTACCTAAAACCTCTGCTCTTCAAAGGTTTATAACGCCCTTTTAGTTAGGCAACTCCACCTGACGCAAAAGCTGTACCCCGATTTTCGGAAGGGCCATTACTAAGGATACCCTAAGGGCCGTTTCTAATGATCGAGCTATAACCAAGGTCAGAACAAATGTAAAAAATCTGGATTATAGTGGTACCCGATTAACCCTGATACCAGATCATGTCTCTGATCGGAGTTCGCAGATAAAACTACTGTCACTTTTTGTTCCTGGAGGCGACCTAAGGTTCAATCTTTTTAGAGAGCTCTAATTGATGACTAGACCTCAGATTTTTGCACATTTTTTATTTTTCTTCCGATTGGAACAAAACTTTGTATTTAGACGTTTAATCGTTCACATATATTTTTTGCATATTTAATATGCAAAAAATATATTTAATTTAATTTAATATAAATATTCCATAATTGAACGATAACGGAAAAATCAGAAATATGCAAAAATCCGAGGTCTATTGATGACTTTGTAAAACAAAGTCAAGCAAGCAAAAAAAGTGAAAGTCAAGCAATAAAATAAATACCACGAGGAATATAACTAAAATACTGGGTTTTACAACAAGAGGTGTTATTTTAATCACCCGGTATTTCGGTAGCTGTCACTTTTGAAGCTTTTATTATTTGACGTTTGGCAAGTAGAAACTACGACATTACTAAAAATGAAACGATACACGATTCAACAACGCACTGAAATTATTAAAATTCGAAAAATCGAAAATCATCGAATAAAAATCTTGACTGATGAGGACCATTTCCACCTCGGTGGCTACGTCAACAAGCAAAATTGTCGCATGATTAATGCTTTTTTATGGTCGGAGTTGGATGGTATTAATCTTGACAACGTTTACTTTCAACAAGACGGCGCTACGTGCAACACAAGCAACGAAACCATTGCTCTTTACGGGAAAAGTTTTTTGACATTGTATAGCAGTGAAGCATTTCTGAGTTGGATCTGCCTATATTTTATGCTCAGAAAGCCCTGAAAGAATACTTTTAAGAAGATCAGGACGAATCAAACAGAAACGGGAATGGTGAAATATCTCAGCACTTTCTGATCTGCTATCTGGGACTTATTTAATAACTCGTGTAAAAGTTTTTTTTAGAAAAAAGGTATCCTAAAAAACTGTAACCATGTTATGGGGATACTAAAGGAGCAAACTTTCTAGAAAGACCTTAAGCATTTGAAAAGTCTTTGTTTGTATAACAGTTGTGTATCTATTAATCTTTGATATTGTTAAACATATCCTATACCTTATTATTTACTTCTATAATGTTAATTTCCGAGAAATAATTGCAAGAATATCTTAGGGATATCAGGTCGAATGAAGCAGAACTGAGACTGGTGAATTATTCCAGCACATTTTGATCTGTGAATCTGACTTTTTGAATAACTTGTATGCAGGGTTTTGGAAAACAAATCACCTTAAAACTCTAGCTACGAAATGGTAAGACTTAATGGCCAAACTTTTTAGGGAGCCCTAGCAGCCTTCGTATAACAGAGTTGCTAATGATTTTCGATTCTGATAAACATATCCCAGAGTGCATTGCAATAATACCTTAAGAAGCATAAATTAAAAACTACCTGTCATGTATAGCTTCTACAATGACGCGATTTTAGCAATCGTAAAATTAGTGGAATGGCTAAGACATAATATGGTTACTAACACAGTAATTTACTATGATTGCCAAAATGCCATAAAATCCATGGATACGATCAGTCCGATTCTGTCGCGAAGCTCTTATAGAGGTTGCCAGGAAGGTTGATATACACGTTGTATTTATGACGGGTCACGGGTACTTCCCCGGAATGTCCCCGTGGCCTGTCATCCCAAATCTCTAGAGAAAGGTGTTTGAAAACATAGATGCGCTGCTAGCATCCCAACTGTTGCAGCTCAAAATACGGGAACTACAATGGGTGGACAGCAGATGTTCGCAGAGAGATTCCCGAGGGATTTCGAAACGTATCTTGTCAGAATATTACTAAAAAAGGTAAACAAAAAATATGCTACTAGTACCATTCGATAGACGAAACAGGTTCATGTTAATACGCATCCTGACGGGACACTGCACAAAGATTTGGCATTGAAACTAATATACGATGGCGGTCCCAAAATTATCCGACTTAACAAAGAAAACACAACATATTTGGGAAATTTATTCTTTATTTCTCAACATCCATCTCTTCAATGCTGGCATATATTTCCCGCCGAGCGATTTTTCAAGTTTAGAATCAAAAAATAATCCAAGGGAGCTAAATATGGCGAATAAGGTGGACGCTGAAGCAATTCGAACTTTAATTCACTGACTTTGACCATCGCAATAGGGGATGTGTGAACTGGAGCATTGTCTTGATTGTGAGCAAACGCGGCACCCATCCTGCGCACAGGTTTCTCATCATCAAATTGTCCGTCAATATGCGATGTATAGCACTTCTTAAAATACCTACGACTTTAGCTAGTTGACGAACGTTTAATTTTTCTGAATTCTGAAACAATATTTGCTAATTTTATAATATATTCTAACTTCTATAAATATTTCTCATCGTCCTAAACCCACATTTGGATTCGCGTGTGGAATATGCATTATTATTTGTTTCTTATTCGGCCAAAAGTTCAAATAAAAAATTTTTGATTATTAACATTTACAAAAAAAAAAATAAATAAATAAAAATATATTTCTACACTTGTTTGGAGGATGAGGACTCCACTGAAATACATTTCATTGTAATTTCGTGATAATTAAAACCCAAAA
Organism: Eudasyphora cyanicolor; assembly: GCA_963930755.1. Classification (NCBI taxonomy): domain Eukaryota; kingdom Metazoa; phylum Arthropoda; class Insecta; order Diptera; family Muscidae; genus Eudasyphora; species Eudasyphora cyanicolor. The sequence continues at coordinate 270,395,946 of OZ005735.1, forward strand.
AGTGTACCACAAAAATCGTGTTGTCTAATTAATATAATGAAATTCTAATGTAAGCACAACTTGTCCACATTAGGGATCACGAATAGGTGAATTGATTTCTTGCTGTTAATATTATTATCTCCACTCCCCCTCGCAACAGCAGAAGGCCTCTATGGAAAAGGGCCTTTGTCGTACAGCAGCTGCAGTCTTAAGCCTTTAGCCCTATCCATTGTAGTTTAATGACAAGTGATGGTAGAGTCAGTGGTGGAGTATTGTGGGTATTTGTCGATTTGCGGGTGTGTTGCGCTGCATAAAATTATTTCGGTCTGGTGAGTGTTGCCGGAGCGTGAAGTTGGCAAAAAAGCAAAACAAAAACAAAAGTAATTTAAAATTAAGGAAAATCATTAAAAACTGAATTACAAATGAGTGCTTTTATTTGCGATTTTTATCAAAACTCATCGTAATGCAACAAGTATAAATATTATAAGAAGTGAACTCAACATCTCCGATGTGTGAGCGTGTGTGTGGAGACACACCGGCAAAAAGCCACTTCACACAGATGTTTTACGTTTTTACAACTGCCGGTTCCTCGACGTATGTACTACACGCAGCAGCAGCAGTGGATTTTACATGCAGTCTCATCTGTGGTGCAGCCCCATGACAACAAAGAACCCCAACAGAAACATGTGTATGCGCAGGCGCACACTCACACACTCAGACATTGCATTTCTTTCTCTCAATACATATGAAGTGCGCTCCTCCTCGGTGGTATCCGTGATATCCGTATCCGCTTGCCACCTTTATTATTATCATAGTCGTCGTCGTCGTCGTTGCTGTCGTTGTCGGTTGATGGTTCGTCTCGTTGTGGTCGTTGTCGTCGTCATCACCATCATCATCATTACAAAAAATGCTAATTCGCGTGGCATTTGCGTGTTTGGAGGCCTCCACATCATTTCATTCGCATTCGGGAGAAAAAAGGCCAACAGCAACACATCTTCTTTTTTAGAATTTCCATCGTTTGGAACCGGAGTCGCCAACGTTATATAGCTGTGTGGCTGGTGCATGCAGCCAGCGACAGGCAACAAAATGTTGCATCATTTGCACTCTCTTTATTAATGTGTTTAGTTCAGTTCATTTTGGTCTTCTGCAAAAGTCTTAACTAATACGTGTGAATGTGAATATCTGTCCGTCCGCCCGTCCGTTCATTCGTTCGTTCATCTGTCTGTCTGTCAGTATCTACTCCATCCATATATTTATTCCACGAATAGTCCGACTCTAATGGACATGAACAGCACCAACAACAACAGCAGCAACATCAACAAACATTGCCTGGGCTGGCGTTCCACGTATGTCTGACTGGGTGTTTCACACTGTATGCACTCATGTATGAATCGCAACCAAAGTGATCACAATTATAGCGCAACCAGGAGCGGAAATGCTTTTCCGCAACCCAAAATATTGTTAGCATATCAAAGGTGTATCTGTAGATGTGTATGTAGGTGGCGTTGGTTTGCGTCCATCCATATGGCGACATTTTTTTTCGGGGGAATTTTGGGAATATTCCCCATTGGAAGGAGGGAACAAAGAAAAAGTAAATTAAATTGATTTATTTAATAACTCAAAAAAAATATTTAACATTACAGCAACTCTCCACTAAGGTTTTTGTCGATCTAACTTGATGTATTCTTCTCGAAAGTACTGTGAATGTTGCTCTTTATTATTTGGGCTATGACAACACACACAATATACGTCAGATCGATGATCGGTATCAAACGATTTTAAACAACCTAAGATTTTTAGCATATCAATATGTGTATATTTTTGGGGTGATTTTGGGAATATTCCCCAATGGAAGCGGCACAAGTAAAGGCAAATGAAATAAATGGAGCATCAAGAATTGATGTTTGAAAAATTCGCAAATAAACTTCCTACTTTCAAATAGCTCTCCACTAACGTATTTCTCCATTTAACTTGATATAATCTACTACGAGGGTTGCTCTTTATGATTTGCGATATGGCAAACGCCCACACAATCGCCGTCAAATCTAAGATCGGATCATATATCAAAGGTGTCTGTATAGCTGTACGTGGCATTGCTTATCTGCATAGCGTCATAGGGGAATTTTGGGAATATTCTCCAATAAAAAAAGGGAATCAAGGAAGAGTACCTCGCAAATAAACTTTCTACATTGCAACAACGTCACTCAACATACGTAAAATCAAAGATCGGAATAATACCCGATTTTTCTCAACCCAAAATTGTTATCAAATGTACAGCGTTTTCCAACAAGAGGTGTTATTTTGAATCTCCTGGTATTTCGGTAGCTGTCACCTTTGAAGCTTTAATTCTTTGACATTTGACAAGTAGAAACTACGCCATTACTAAAAATGGAACGATACACGATCATCGAACGATACAAAACGATCAAAAAACGATCGAACAAAAAACGATACGAATGATACAAAATCATCTTCCACCTCGGTGGCTACGTCAACAAGCTAAATTGGGGCTCGGAAAACCTGTTTGGTGCGGTTTATGGTCCGGCGGGGTCATTGGACCTTACTTTTTCGAAAATGAGGTTGGATCAACAGTTACGGTGAATGGACTCCTCTGGAGGGTATTGATCTGGACAACGTTTACTTTCAACAAGACGGCGCTACCTGCCACACAAGCAACGAAACCATTGCTCTGTTACGGGAAAAGTTTTCCGGACCGTGTTATCTCTCGAAGAGGTGATCACAATTGGCCACCGAGATCTTGTGATTTAACACCTTGTGACTTCCTCCTTTGGGGCCACGTGAAAGATGAGGTCATTTGACTGATGTTGTTTTTCATTATTAACGGTATACCTTCCTCTTTATTATGAAATAAACATCCGATCATTTATCTAAAAAAATTGCATTTTTCTTTGAATTGGCCACCGAGATCTTGTGATTTAACACCATGTGACTTCCTCCTTTGGGGCCACGTGAAAGATACGGTCTACGCCAACAGCCCAGCGTCGACTCAAGACCTCAAAGATAGAATTCGTGAGGCTATCGAGGACATAGGGCAGCCACATTGTGATTTGGTTATGGAAAATTTCATGAAAAGGATATGATCCTGTAAGCGTGGTCGTGGTGGCCATTTGGCTGATGTTGTTTTTCATTATTAAAGGCATACCTTCCTCTTTATTATGAAATAAACATCCGATCATTTATCTCAAAAAATTGAATTTTTCTTTGAATACCAAAATAACACCTCCTGTTGCAAAACCCTTTATTTTGAGACCATTTCCCTGAAAAAAACGGAACCCAGAAATCTACCCAATAATCAGGTTGTCTTTCAGCAAATCAAAAATTTAACTCAGATATGTTTTTCCTCAGCCCAAAATGTTTAGCATATCAAAGGTATAGAGCGGTAGGCGACGTTGGTGTACACTCACGGCATCAACGTCAAAAAACATTGACAGGAAAATTGCTACCAGAATGATCTTGCAACTAGGATCGGATATATTGTTCCGGAACCCAAAATTGTTCACATAACTAAACCATATATCGTTCAATCCATACCAAACCGAACGATTTTTGGAAAAAATATCTGGTCGACAGTGCTGATTGATTGTCTTGAAAATTTGTATATGAGTTTTAATATGGAAATTAATCATCTTGTAGTTGGCGAGAAAAAAAACAAATTTTTTTTCAGATGTTAAAAGCATCTTAAATCGGAAAAATTTGGGAAAATATCTGAGGAGGTGTATTTCGGAAGTTATTTATTATGCAAACGCGTGGATGGAATTTCACAAATAATGGCTCGTTCGTAAGATTTTGACTTGTACTTTAAAGTACATATCGTCACCTAAAATCCAAAATAACGTAGCCCACATGTTCAAAGTAAACTAAACCAGAATTGCCATTCTAGAGACCTAGTGCAGTAAGGAAGCTCTCCACTAATAGTCTTTGCGTATTTTTGGATTATTTCCTTGTAATAGTGTAACCATAATTTACATTCTGAAGATCTACTAGTTATTTGCAGATTTTGGGATTATTTCCTTGAGATAGGAAACAAAGAATAGCCCATAAAAAAAAGAACTTCCAAAAAAATGGCAGTACATTCTCAACAGTGCTCATAAAGTAAGGCAGAAGCTAGTTTTTATGCGCTAAGGATCTTAAACATTTGCTAATAAAAATTAAAAATGCAAATTTTATGAAAATTTTTCAAAGCGAAATTGTTGGTCTTGTCGTGTTGAACCTGGGTCTCCTAGTGCTGCAGTAGCATAACATCGCATTTAAACGTACCGTCCAGAGATATATGTACATGAACACTTGAGCGTATGAGCACTTTTTAGCTATCTGCACTGCTTTGGATGCTCCCTTCATCTAGGGATAATTAAATTGAGATGTCCGGGTTCGAATCCCGCACCGGTTGTTTATTACAATTTTATTTATTTTTTTATTATTTTCTAAGTTATTCAATTCTAAAGTTAAATTATCGCAGTATCAATGAACTCCTAAAGGTCTGGCAAATAACCTTCATTCGTTAAATAAGCTATCCACTAATACAGGGTGTTACTTACAGTTTCACAACTTTAAGCTAGGTTAGGTTAAGGACGCGCGGCACACAACCATTGCTGACGTGCACCACTTCACTCGGAGACCATTTGGTCCATTGTGTTCGTCCTGAGACTTGGTAAGACTGATTTATTTTACAAACGATTTAACAGCTAATATTAGCGTTTTGTTTAGTTTGGTTTGCCATTTCATCATGGATAGACAGACACGAGAGCAACGCTTGTAATTTGTTGAAATGTTCGTTCCAAATAATGGTTATGTTAGTCAAACTTATCGTGAACTTCGTCCATTTCATGGTAGTCATATTCATTCATCAGAGCGGCTAATTCTAATAATTTTGCACCACTTTCACTCTTAAGTATAATGTGCATTCAGAGAAATTTGCTTTACGTGAATATATGCCTCGCGGCTTCACTCACGGCGAGCACACATCTCACAATAGCACGCTACATTGCGACGGCCAGCGCCCCTTTGTATTAGTGACGGACCCTTAGAGGGTGGTAGACCTACACAAGGACATCACTGCCATTCTATGGGTCATACCATTCAGTAGGATGTCAAACGGTGCGCGCTGAACAAGCTGTAGTCGGTCTATAGCAAAGCAAATGGGGTTGTGTCAGTCCACTTTATGGAACATTTTACGATAGTATATTCTGCCAATGGGCTAAAGCCCAAATTGATATTGATTTTGATTTTGCATAAAAATGTAGTTCAGCGAAATTGTCACATTTGGAGTGAAGATAATCCACCAGCTTTTGTCCAAAACACCATTACATCCACAGAAAATTTATGTACGGTGCTCTTTATGGGCCGACAAGGTCATTGGTCCATATGTATTAAAAAACGATGATGGTCAGAAAGTTACTGTCAACGGTATAGAAAAATGATTACAAGTATTTTCGTAACTCAATAAGCTGACAAAAATCTTGCTAAAAGGCAGAGACACATGCTGAAGACAGAGCCACATGCCAAAGACTATGAAAAAAAAAACGGTTTAATGAATATATTTGTGGCCGTACAAGAACGGAAGGTGCCGAACGTTCTGGACGCCCAGTTTAGGTCTACACATCCGGAACAATTGAATAAAGTCACAATATGGTGCTGGCCGATCAAAGATTGAAGGTGCGAGAGATTACGGAAGCCATTCGCTTCTCAAATGGCTCAGTGTTTTCAATTTTAAAAAATCACTTGAGTATGAGAAAGCTTTCCGCCAGATGGGTGCCGCGTTTGCTCACAATCGACCACAAAAGCAGTCTTGTGACAACTTCGCAGGAATGTTTGACGTTTTTGGGGCGTTTCAAAACCGCGGACGAAACGTGGATCCACCACAGAGATCAAACAGTAGATACAAAATTGGGTTTCTCGATGTCAGAAAATAATGTCATGGCGACCGTTTTTTGGGATGCACGAGGTATAATCCACATTGACTACATCAATGCGAATATTATGCCAATAGAGTCCAAAAAAATATTTTATTTTCCACCAGAACAATATAAAGGCGCATAGTGTAGTTTCCCTGGCCAAAATCCATGGATTAGCCTACGAATCCCCTCCCTCATCCGTCCTAATCGCCTGATTTATCCCCAAGTGACGATTTCTTGTTTTTATTTATTTTATTTGGGGTTATGTAAAGTCACTCGTCTACGCCGATAAAGCAGAACCTGGAAACCAACGTTCGACGAGTTATTGGCGAAATATGGCCGCAATTCCTGCAAAAAGTGGGTGAAATCTGTGGAGTTCCAGATTAGGCCATGTATGCGCCAGCCGTGGCGGCCGCGTCGGCCGTACGGCCCAAATCATATTTAAACATTAAAGCCATAAAATGATCCATCCAGTAAAGCCAGCTTAATTGATATTTAAAAAAATGTTCGTTGCTTTATTTGAATTTAAAGTTCTGTAACTCTAAAATCACCCGTTTTTAAACGCTACCACACGGGGCAAAATCGCCTTTATTGATATGTTTGAATCGAAAGAAAATATATTTGGAACACAAATTTTTAAATATTATATATTTCTGAGCAAATAAATTTTATTTGAAAATCAATAAAATTTATTTGGAACGCATACAGGGTTGCCCATATTCGACGGACCCATGTTTTTTTTGGGCCCATTCCAATCGACGAGGCTTGTCCGCAGGCAACAATCTTTGCGTCAATTGAATTTTGTACGGGAACAAATGCAAATCAACGCGAATAATCCGTTGTAAAGTGGACCGAGCCATGTCCAACTACTGAGAACGGCGTTTTTGGGATGTTCTTGGGGACCTCTCAACACTGGCTCGTACGGCAGCGATATTCTCGGCCGATCGCCTTGGTCGACTTTTATTTGGCCTCTTCGGATTAGAAAGAGCCTCACCAGTCGAAAATTTTTCGTATAAACGCTTAATGGTGTTCGTAGAAGGCGCACTTCTCACATTTTTTAATATTTTAAAAGCACGTTGAGTTTTCACAATTGACTTCTTCTGTTGAATGTAAATTTCTACTATTTCGCGTGGCGTGTATTGTTCCATGGTAAAAATCTGCTTGGACTGGCGCTTCAAACGCGGTATGTCATTAAGCGATCTGACATCTCTGTCAAAAGTTATGGCGTTGCCAGATGGGTCCGTCGAATATGGGAGACCCTGTATATTAATATATTACAACAAAATTTATTTGCAAACTAAATTTCTCAAATAAAATATGTGTTTAAATACAAATAAAATTATTGTTTAGGAATATTTCCAAATATATTTTATTTAAAAAAAATTCAAAACATTTACTGACTTTTTCGAAATTCAGTTTTAATTTTTCCTTGTTTTCGAATTAGACCTCCCAGTTATGATACCATATTAACTTCCGTTTTAAATCAATCATTTAAATTTTCTGAGTATTCCAAGCCATTATTAGTTGTCAATCCTCTAAGTAATTTATTTTAATCCAAAATTATACGATTTCAATTATTATTATTTTACGAACATTTAAAATTTCTAAAAAATTAACTTTGAATTGCTGAAAAATTGAACACAATTTATGTATTTTCCGAATACTTATATGCAAATAAATATTTGTTTCGGAAATAATAGTCCCAAATAATAACATATTGGGATGTAAACAAAGATTTGTTTAGAACGACATCTTCCCAAATATATAATTTTTGTATATACCAAATACTATATGGTTAGAGTGTACCCTAAATATATATATATGTTTCAAGCCGAATATGTTTGGGACAATATACTACAGAAGCGATTTTTTTTCAGCGTGCACAATGATCCAGCAATCGGTAGCGAAAATATTTTCCACTATCTAAATTAGCTATAATATTAAAACTTTTGGGGTTGATATACATGTACAATTGACAACCCTTTTTGGGATCGAAATATCAAATAACCTAAAGATGTTTGAGGCTTTGGAGGAACTATTCGAAATTCACAACATTGGGAAGACAAATCTTTTTGAAGGCATCCATTATTAGCAATAGCCAATGTATATGGTTCACAAACATACGTACATGGAATCATAATGGATTAGCAATGGTCCCAGTGGTACTCTGTTTCGTATATTTTGTAGGGTCATCCTAATCTAACTTTGGTCGAAGAGACATTGTAGCTTATTTACCTTAACTCGCAATAAATACTCTAGTAACTGGGTATTGATAAACAAGAGGGAATATATCCTTTATATATACAAAATTTAGGAACCTATCTTGTATTCACACGCTGGTACTTTACCTATACAAGTTTTTGAGGGAAGTTTGCTTGAAGTTGTCGTAAAGGGGATACGAATTGCTTATGTGGTCAGCATCCTTCTTCATATGTATCTTTGGGTTTAAACAACCTTGAGAATCTTGCGAAACCCGGAGCTAAAAAAGTCGGCAGATACTACCTAAAAACAGTTTCATTGACATGATCTCCGTCCTAATACTGGTGAATAAAATTGTAAGCAGGGCATCGAATACCTTTTGTTTTTTTTTTCTTATATTTTTCTCCAAATCGCAAAAAAGCTCAAGCGCAAATTGTTAAAACTATTTAACATTCCCTTACGAAAGAAGAAAGAAATTGTATACAAACATTATCTGTCCAGACATAGTTGAATGCAAATTGTAATTCAAAACTTACATATATCGCATAGGTACTCGTAATTCAAATAAGAAGAGCGAAACAAAAAACTCTTATGTAAACAAGTTGTAATAAATCTGCGATAATAATTTTTTTCATATGTTATACATTACTATTATATTTCCTTTGGCGAGATCAGCAGCAAGAAATTACTTGTTTCTTTCACTCATAACTTTATACTCTGTGTCTCGAATCAAAGATAATAAAAATAAAGTAGAGAAGCAAAAAAAAAACAAACACAATAAATTACTTGTTATTTTTGTATGCTTCAGCGCCAGTCTATATTTATATTCGAAATAAAATAAAATTATTTGTTTTGTTTTTTTCTTTTTGTGTTGGAAAATGGATGTACACATGGCGCACTCACCACATTCAGGCATATGGAAGACATTATTTTTGGATAGCACTCCCCCATTTTTATTTTGACAAAATTGGTTTGCCTGTCAAACTCGAGGCATTTGATGGGTAACCTTGACCTGCCAATATGGTTATGAACATTAAATTTAAAGTTATTGCCATCCAAAGAAAATTTGTTTTTATCTTAAGCGAAAATCTGACGCAATCGCGTACGAGTCTATCTGAATAATGGTTTCATATTAAAAGATTTTTGAAAATATTGTTTGGGTTCTGCTTAGCAAAGACAAAGCAAAAGACTTAATGGACACCCAACACTTTGTAATCTCAAAAGGAATCATTAATAAACAAACTTGCCAAAACGGATCCATTTCCCCTGTTGTAAAATATTCAAAATCTTAGCTATTGTCACGATAAATTCCGGTTTAGATAAGGTATCAATCGCAGTTACCTGCTCACATAGACAAATTTATGACCCTAGCGCTACCAGGACTCTGTTGCTGCTTATCGAAGCCAACATGTTTGATGGTCAAAGTTATTAATAATATTGGTACCAGCAATGCTGTCACACGTTCGAGAAAGGCCGACCCCAGCATATTCAGGCGTCGTTTACACAATGCGAAACAGTAATAAAGCAGGTGATCAAAGTTCTTCACTTCTTCCCCATATCCACAACTTATGCAGTAGTCATTGGACTCAATACCCAATTTTCTGGCGTGTTCGTCCTTTCTCAAGGTTTCTAATTTTTTTGTCATACATAGGGAAGTCCGATGACTCCTCAAGAGATAGGATAAGGAGTATTCTAATTGGAAAAATATTTTACCTTCTCCTCTACACTGATGAAGAATTCAGGATTTACAAATGATAATTAAAGAAACATTCTGCAACCAATGCAATGACATTAAAGAACATCGAAGCCTTTCTCCTCTTTATAGGTAGCTAATGAATGTGTGTATCTGATGATTTCTGCACTATTGACCAGTCTGTAAGTGATTGTTGGGTAACGATGCAGAATCACAATCACAAAGCTTCTCCAATCACGTGTATATTAACTCCTGATGAAGTATAACAATTCATATTCTACTGTTTCTTGCGTAGCAAGAACTAATCACGATTATTTTCAAAGAGGATTGCAGAATTCAGTATTTAAAAATGATAATTAAAGAAACATTCTGCAACCAATGCAATGACATTAAAGAACATCGAAGCCTTTCTCCTCTTTATAAGTAGCTAATGAATGTGTGTATCTGATGATTTCTGATTTGGGTAGCACTATTTACCAGTCTGTAAGTGATTGTTGGGTAACGATGCAGAATCACAAAGCTTCCCCAACCATGTTTATATTAACTCCTGATGAAATATAGCAATTCATATTCTACTGTTTCTTGGGTAGCAAGAATCAATCACGTTTGATTTTCAAATAGGATTCGTGTAGTTTTCGAACTCTGGAGAAATACTGACGGAAAATTGTTTTGATTGATGTTAGGGGGTAAATGGAAAGGAAAGGAAGAATCATTATAGCATGGTATCTGTTGACATAAGTCATCGGTTCTTCATTTGGGTTATTATATATCCCTGTCCTCCATTCATATAGTTAAATAATGAAAATTTGCAGGTTTACGTAGGTAAATTTGTGTGTGTTTGGAAACCGATCCATAACTATTGGAAATAGGTTTCCTACTTTGGGCTGCAGAATTGGAACCAGGAAAGGAAATTTTCGGAAAGCTGTCTTTTCCAATATACGCATTCCGAATATGTGCAGTACAGGCAGGGACGTATCAGTATGTTTTACACATAGGCATAAGCTATTTACAATTTTCAAAATCACTCAAAAAAAAAATAAAACACGAAAAATATTTGGAAGACAGTTAAAAAAAAACGATATAAAAGCGTAAAAAATGGTAACAGTAATAACAACTAAAAATAAGAAAAGTGCATGTTTTACGATTTTTTGATTGGTTCTAGCCAATTATTTGACGTTTTAGGAGTCTGAAAAACAGCAAAGTTAGTGCCAAAAGCACTTACATGGTAGCACTGGCTTACGATCTGTTGCTCAGTAAAATTTATTTTACTCTGGCTCTCTCTTGTCGTCACTGTTCTGAGATTCACTGGACTGACCAAACAGCCACACATTTCTGCTGAGAGTGAAATAATTCATATATTTCTTTAAAAAAATCGAAGATTACATTTTTAACTCTTACGTATTTTATTATAAAAAGTTTTAATGATCTCGTACTAAAGTCCATATTTATATTTAGGAATAAAATTCGAATAAAAAACTAAGGAACTTAACTTCCCTTACCTACACAATAAACGCGATTTTTTAATTGTTTATCTTTGTTATGGAAAAGGTTGTTGATGACAAAAACGTCTACGATTTGCATTACTTTTGATTGTTTAATGAAGGACGGCGACGGAGGCGGGTTCGAATGATTGGAAGGAAATAATTGTCTAACGATCCTTTACAATTAATTTTCAAGCATGAATAGTTACTCCGAAGCCCTAAATACTCCCCTGAATTGGCTAAACTAATATCCTTCGAAGAAAACTTCGTATCCGACTATTTCTAATACAAGAGCTAACATAGAATGTCGGCTTCCACCGTCGGATTAAGCTTGCTCGAAACAGGTTCATGCAAATGGTTTCCATCCTGTATTGAAAACATCTATTTGGTTATCAATTCGTTATATTCCATGATAATTCTTAGTATCGATAATGAAGCCCCATGGAATATTATTAGGTATCCACGATTATTCTGAGTATCGATATAGAAGCATTATGGAATATTCATGTTGATGGCAAAAGCTAAACAGGTCTACGATTTGCTTTACTTTTGATTGTTTAATGAAGAAGGGCGACGATCCTTTACAATTAATTTTCAAGCCTGAATAGTTACTCCGAAGCCTTAAATACACCCCTGAATTGGGCTAAACTATTTCGAATACAAGAGCTAACATAGAATGTCGGCTTCCGCCGTTGGATTAAGCTTGCTCGAAACATGTTCAGACACATGGTTTCAACAACTATTCTCAGTATCCATGAAAATTCCGAGTATCGATAAAGAAGATTTATGGAATTTATTATTATGTTTATCTTCATTGCTTAAAAAAAATAATGTGACTGCAGGTAAACTACACGCCCCAGTAGTTGAGTTGGCAGCGTGCTCGCCTTTAAGTTTGGGGGTCGACGGCTCGATTCCCAACAGAGGCTCTGGTCTGTTGCTACAAAAATATAGCAAGCAACATGGTCTTTATCACCCGACTTTCCCCTGGACCGTTAATTATACCCTACACCACACTGTGGTACAGGGTATTATAAGATTGTTTCACGGCAGATGTTTGTAAAACATGAAAATAACACAGCTAGACCCACCTTAAAGTATACCGATCGACTCAGAATCACTAGCTGAGTCGATTTAACCATGTCTGTCCGTCCGTCCGTCTGTCCATGTAAAGTTGTTCGTCGACTACAGATCGCAATTTCACTCCGATCGTTCTGAAATTTTGCAGTTTGGTAGTTCCCTATTGAATTTGGTTGAAATCGGTTCAGACTTAGATATAGCTCCCATATATATCTTTCGTCCCATTTGGCCCTTTAGTCCTACAGAAGCTGTATTTTACATCCAATCGTTTTGAAATTTAGAATGGTAGAGTTTCTTGATCCATGAACCAACATTGCCGAATTTGAAGGAAATCGGTTAAGATTTAGCTATAGCTCCCATATATATGTTTCGTCCGATTTTGCTCTTTAGTCCTGTAGAAGCTGTATTTTACTCCAATCATTTTGAAATTTAGAATGGTAGAGTTTCTTGATCCATGAACCAACACTACCGAATTTGAAGAAAATCGGTTAAGATTTAGCTATAGCTCCCATATATATGTTTCGTCCGATTTGGCCCTTTAGTTCTATAGAAGAATCTGTATTTTACATCATATCGTTTTGAAATTTAGTATGGTAGAGTTTCTTGATCCATGAACCAACATTGCCGAATTTGAAGAAAATCGGTTAATATTTAGATATAGCTTCCATACATATCTTTCGTCCGATTTGACCCTTTAGTCCTATAGATGATGTAGTTTACATCCAATCGTTTTGATATTTAGAATGGTAGAGTTTCTTGATCCATGGACTAACATTGCCGAATTTGAAGAAAATCGGTTAAGATTTAGCTATAGCTCCCATATATATGTTTCATCCGATTTGACTCTTTAGTCCTGTAGAAGCTGTATTTTACATCCAATCGTTTTTATACCCTACACCACACTGTGGTACAGAAACCAATTGTTCCAACTTAATACGACACTTTTATGATACCCTATGCCACACTGTGGTACAGGGTATTATTTCAGTATAAAATGTCCCAAAAGTAAATTTATGTAAACAATTTATACATGAATTACAAAATTTATATTTCAGAGTTATTCAATATTACGAGAGTGGTGTAGGGTATTATATAGTCGGCCCCGCCCGACTTTAGCCTTTCCTTACTGGTTTTATATAAATTTACTTTGTATTGTTATTCATATAAATAAATAAACTATTCTTAGTATTTACGATAATACGGAGACGATTCTTTAAAGATGGGTCAAGTGCTTGGAAAAAATAAATCTCTTAATTTGTTTTCAAGCCTGAAGAGTATCTTCGGAAGACCTACCTATGCCTCAAATTCACTTCTGAATATCTGCTAAATCTTTTTACTTTCGAAGGAAACTTCGTATCCGATGATTTTCAATACAAGAGTTAACCGTAGAAAGGCGGCTGCTACTACACGGTTAAGTATTCTCCAAACAGGTTAATCCACACCCATTTCGTCCTGCTTTAAAAAATCGATTTGGCTACAGGAAAGAACATCAGCAGATATTATCAAAATCCGAGGTGATTCTCAGAATCGATAATGCAGCGTTATGTATTTATAATGCAGCGTTATATATTAATAGTTCTTGAACCTAGAGAATGACTAATTTGTGAGGCCGACCCCAGAATATACAGGTGTCGTTTACACAATGCGGAATAGTAATAAAGCAGATGATCAAAGTTCTTTACTTATTACTCTCCTGCACAGCTTATGCAGTAGGCATTGGACTCAATTCCCAACCTTCTGTCGTGTTCGTCATTTCTCAAGGTTTCTATTTTTTGTCATCTATAGGGAAGTTTGACTCCCAAAGAGGTAGGATAAGGAGTATGGTCTAATTGGAAAGGTATTTCACCTTCTTCTCTACACTGATGCAGAATTCTAATTTGTTAATTGATAGAGAGACGTAGCATAAGGATCTACTGCAGGGTGCGGTTGAGTGTTGAATTATATAAACTTATACAGTAAAGGGAAGTTAAAGTTAGGGAATTTCCAAACTAGAATGTTTGCTTAAGCTGTTCGCCGGGCATCAATGGAGCCGCAGAGCTAAAAAATTATATGAATCTGAAAACCGGAATCTCTTCATCGGTATGCTATGTCAGTTTTGATATGATTAGCGACAATGGGCTGTAGGATCTAACGTTTTATATTCGCTACTCCAGGATACCGAGGAGAGTTTTGAGGGGAACTGAATTTAGGGCATTTCATTTTAAGAATATTTGCTTAGCCTGTTCGTAGTTCATTAAGAGAGCCGCAGGGCCAAAACGGGTTGGAAAAAAAAGCTTTATATCAGCAAGTGGTATTTCATGTGAGAATGTTTCGTTAACCTGTGCGCAGGACATCAGTTGAGCCGCAGTTATATGAATATGGAAACCAGAACTATGCATTGGCATCCTATGTAAGGATTAATCTGATTAGCAACAAGGAAATGTGGTTTAGGAACTTTAGAATTAATGGTCAATGCTACGTTTGCTCACTTAGAGGCTATACAAATCCTTTCAGTTTTGGAAACCAAAATTCATAGACTAAAATAAATTATTACATAGCATTGCATCAAAGAAGCTTGTAGGATAGTCACACTCTCCCAGCAATCATTTAAATATAGCCGGAAAAAGATCTTGCGAATAGCTGTAGTATAGTAGCATACTTTCCCCCTCCAGTGTGTAGCTTAATATTTCTGTGGAAACACTAAATGACCACATATGACAACGTTAATTTTTACCAAAGTGTTGGATGGAGAGATGGTGACGATCAGAATGACCACCGCATCATCATCAACATCAGCATTAATGTTGTTTGTAGTTGTCTCCATCGTCATTAGACATTCAACATAAATAAATAAACATCGATATACTTGATATTATAGTAAATAGTAATAGTAGACATTTTTGCACTCACCATAGTTTTCACTCACAGCATTGCGAACAGCTTCAACAACACGTTTGGTCTTCCTTATCGGTTGGCCAAGTATGGTGAAATTGCCAATGTCGATTTGTTGCACAAACAGCAAATACATGCGACCCGGTTCGATGGTATCACCTTTGACCAAACCACGCGGCCTTAATTGTTCGCGATAGATGTCACATTCTCCGCTGCTATTGCGATAGGCAAACTGCAGTCGCAGGTATTTTTGCAGCCGGTAGCCGATTTGTTGTTTGAACACCTCACGCACCTCAACGGTGGCGGAGAAGTTCATGCGACGATCGGGGGTCATTGAGACAATTTTACCCTCAAAAACGGTGGGTGCCTCGAAGGCCAGCTGGGCGGGATCACGCGCAGAACAGTAGCGTCGCGCATGTTTATTGCGCATGCGTTGCTGCCTTAGGTTATTATTGTTGTGGTGATGGTGGTGTTGGTTATTGTTGTTGTTATTGTGATGATGACTTTGAGCATTGGCATTAAGCTTACGAAAGCTTTGATTGTGTGTTATGGTGGGTGAGGAGGAGGAGGAGGAGGATGATGAGTATGAAGACGCTCCACTGTCGTCCACTTGATGTTGATTTCTTTTGTTGTAGCTGCTGCGCAGTGAATCCCTTCTACTGCGTGCAGTCTGCTGTTGCTGCTGATGTCGGGAGCGCAATTGCCTTAAACGTGGCAGGAGATTTTTACGTTGTAACGCCGTGCCACTTGCCGTCGTTCGTCGGTGCTCACTGCTCAAAGGTTGCGAGGCCACCTCATAGGATTCGATAACAAAACGTATTGGCGACGCTGCGGCTGATGACTTAATTTTGTTTACATTCAAGATATTCGAGATGTCGAAAACCTTATCTGTTTCAAATGTTTTCGATTTATGTTCGGCTGGTGAAAAGATAGGGCTGCCACTCTGTTCTGTTTGCTTATAAGAGTATAATGTGGTCTTGGTCGACGTTGTCGTCGTCATCATCCTATTCTTCTTTAGTGATGGAGGTGGTGGTATCTCTTCTTGTGGGGTTAGCTTGGGGAAGGAGGGAGTATGATGCTGCGTTGGCATTGTTAATGGTGCAACCTGATGCCTTCTATCGTCCAGCCTTCTGAGATTGTAAAGCTGCCCTGGAGAGGAGGAGTGTTGTTGTGTGGCATAACTACTGCTGCTGCTGCTCGTCGCCGCCGCTGTATCTGCAACATTTCTCACACTAAGTCTAGGTTTGATGATGTCTGCTTCAAACTCCAGCAACTCCGCATTGTCAGGGGAGTTGGCGGCGGCAACTGTGGTGGGGTTGTTATTGGGTTTTATGTTATCATTCAATTGTGTGTCATCTTCATCCTCATCTTCCTCAATATCATCCAAATCCACATCATCTTCTTCGTCATCGACTTCATCTAGGTTGATGTCATCGTCTTCATTGTTTCCAGCATCCTCATTGTCATCGTTATACGACTCCATGGGACTTGAGGAGGTGATAAGACGTTGGGGCCACCCCATTCTTCTGCTTCCACTGCTGCTGCTGCTGCTGGGGGTGTTGAGTATATCCTTGTTCTGCGCCACATATCCCGAGTTTAGCCTTGAGGGCTTTGCCATACCATCACTACTGCTTGTCATTGGGACCAGATGATGGTGGGGAGCGACCAGTTGTTGGTGTCTTAAAGGCAAGGGCCAAATTGCTGGCGCTGGCCGTATGTCATCTGGGCGATTTCGCCGATTTGTGTTGTAAAAGCCCGGAAATGACTCTCTGGTCATAATGTCGCCGTTGGTCGCCACTTCCACTCTGGGCGACGCCAGTCTGCTGTGACTTCGGTATGGTAGCCATGATGTCGCTGGCGGCTGCTGTTGCTGTTGTTGGGATGATGATGAAGTTGCTGATGCTATTGCTGTTGCTGTTGCTATTGCCGTCGAGGACGGTCGGGTTTGTCGTGTTTGCGTTGCCTCCGCCCCGACTACTACTACTTGGACATTTTTTGGCATATACAAGGGATTTTCGACTACTCTTGGCGCTGGTGCTGGTGCATCCGACGGCGGCGACGACGACGACGACAACAACAACGACGATGTCGTCGTACGTGGTGGAGATTGGTTCATGGTTGCCAATACTAGAGTTGGTGCACATGTGACAAGTAGCAGCAGCAGCAGCAGTACAACGACCACAAGTGAAGACGCTGAGCAAGACATTAGATTTTTCGTATGTATACTCCATTTGCGCAATATTCGCGCATTCATGGCGTTTCCGCAATTGATGTCGAATTGAACAAAAGTTTGTGTGATTGTATGTTGTGTTTTTTTTTTTCAAAAATAAGTCAAAAGAAACGTTCTTTTCGTTGACTTTTTTTCAAATAACCGAATTCGTTTTTCAAATTTTTGCTGGAGTTGATTTTTTGTTAAGATTTTCTTTTTTCTTTAGCTTTTCGTTTGAGGGTAATGTGGGAACCCGGGGAGGGGGATTGGGGTGGTTGGCTGTGTTTGGTTTTCCTTTAGAAACCTATCATCACCTTTTCACAAAGATTCTCTGGAACATTCTTACACTTTCACTTTAATTTCTCTTTTTTTTCGAAATTGAAATTGAAATTCTATTTCTTTTTTTTGTTTTGAAATTCTTTCGTCGTTTTGAGGGAGGCTATGCCTCTACTCGATTTATCTCTTTAAAGCCAATTGAGGAGTAGTGTCTGTGATGGGTGGATGTGTGTATGTGTGTGAGTGAGTGAGTAAGTGTATAAGTGCTTTTGGCTCATTCACTTTTGGATCATTTCGAATCCCTTAACATTTCACTGCACTGCACTTCACTTTCTGTTGTTGTTGTTGCATTGGTTTTTTTTAAAGCACTTTCGTTTTTCATTCGTTTGTTTTTGTCGTTTACCGATTGCGTTCATACATTTTTGGAATTTTCCTCAGAAATTTATCGCAATTTAGCCACTTTTTTCGATCAAGCAATAGCGTCATTTTCCTATTTTATTGAAGGATTCAACAAAAACCGGCGTCCAACGGCGATTCGATGATTTTAAACTTTTTTTCCGAATTTCACTAAACAACCGACGGTTATGCGTTATTTTTGTTTTATTTAAATCTGCTGATGCGTTTTCTTTTCGTAGCGTTTGAGATGAGGGAGGATATTGCTGATTATCGTTTGGCTTCTTTGACTACAATGATGTGGGGATGGAGGCGACGGGGATTGAACGGAATCTTTCACAGTCTTTGGTTTTTTTTGTGTAGAGTGTTTGAGATTCCGCTGCACTGATTCATGATTTTTCTTTTCTTTCCTTTTTTTTTGCTTTCAATGGTTCTTCATCGTCATCACACGATCATCCGTTGCTTGGTTCTTGGTAATACAACTGACTGAATGTTATAATCTAAAATTTGAATTTCGTTTAGAAAAAAAACAACACACACACATACACCTATACATATATACATAAGTATACTCGTGCTATATAGACAGAAAGACATATAAAATTAGAACCATAACAAATTCATCATCACCAACGCCACCGACACCGACACCAACCGGTGAGTGTTGGGGCTGATGAGGCTGATGATGATGGGGCGCACCATCACGCTACAGATTCTACTACATACACACACGCACATTCAGGTCCAGGTACGTTTGTTTCGTTTTTTTTTTTCAAAGAATCAGCCGGAATCTGAAATTTGCCATGATTTTTACACCGTCTGTCCTATTTAGGGGGGCGTCTAATGTTTGTCATTCAGCTATATTTTTATTAGTAAAAAAATTATGAATTCATCAAATTCTGTGAATCGCCCTGCAGTGTATTCATATTATTGGAATTGCTTGTTTTTTATGTATAATTAAAATATTATTTCTAACATTAATTCCTCCACTTGATCTCCGGCGCAGCAGTGATAAATTAGTTCAACATCAAATGGCGCCCATCGCTATAATACACATATAAAAATACTTAACACAATATTTATGGGAATACGAGTATTTATGGCTTAATCCATAAAATCCTAAATTATATATTTTATTTTATAATTATTTTAATACATGATTATATCTCTTGGAGTAAGTAGTTAGTTAGTTCAACTGTAAGTGGCGCCCAACGCGTTTGTTTTTTTCTGGAAACCCTTTGAATTTCATAGTTTAGGCATTCTACAGATATCAGGGTGTCTCAAATGAATGTGTATATTTGTTTAGCTTATGCATGCGATTTTCCAAAAGGAAAGTAAAAGTGTTAAGTTCGACCATGACGAATCTTATATACCCTCAACCATGGATTGCATTCAATTCTGTTACTGAAAAACTTTGGAGCAAGTCATGGAACGAACCTTTTTGTTTTAGCAAATTATTGAAAAAAACGAACCCTACAGTTTTTAGCAAAATTTTAGGCCTCTTTAGCCAAACCCTTAATCTAAAATATGTGGTATTTATGGCTGAAATTAGCATATTTGAGAGCTACATCTACACAAAATATATGTAAACTGATTTGTATAAATTTTATTGACATGAATTCTTGCCAAAATAGGATACAAACTGCAAAGTTTCAGCTAAATTGCTTAGAAAATGTGGTGTTGATGGCTTAAGCAAGCGTTTGGCTTCGAGCGACATCTATAGGAGAACTGTAACAAAATATGAACTGATTTAAAAAAAAAATTACTGTGATAAATTCTTGTCTAAGTAAAAAACAAACTGCAAAGATTCAGTTAAAATGCTTAGAAAATGTGGTACTTATGGCTTAAATACGTATATTTTGGAGCGACCTCTACAGGGTGACTATAACAAAATATGAACGGATTTGTAAAATTTTTGCTGTGATAAATTTTTGTCAAAATAGAAAACAAACTGCAAAGTTTCAGCTTAATTGCTGTAAAATGTTGTATCTGTGGCTCAAAAACCATATTTTGAAGCGACCGCTATAGGTGAGCTATATCAAAACATTGACCGATATGGCCCATTCGGAATCCCAAACGACCTGCAACTATAAGACGTATATCTACCATATTTTATCAACCTAGCTCTATTATTACGGACTGTAGCGTAGTTTCAACAGACAGACAGACGGACATAGCTAAATCGTCTTAGAATTTAACGACGATCAAGGGTCGCAAATCAATGTTTCAAGGTGTTGCAAACGGAATGATAAAGTTAGTATACCCCCATCCTATGGTGGTATAATTTATGCATCGCAGTACTAGCTCTTCTAAAAGCTCTTACAGCTATTTTCTTTGTTATTTAGTAAAAATCCCAAGTCATTGCGTTTTCCTAATTTGGTCAAGGCTGCGATAGAAAGCAAAATTAGGAAATAGAAGAAGCAATATACTATTCAGTATTGTAAAACATTATTTTCTTCCTTCAAGGATATTTTTCATCATGAAAGCTACAATCTACAATCAATAATTTGTTCTCTCAGATTCTGTTCGTCGTAATTATATTCCCATAGCCCTTTTGGTAATATTCAATTGTTTATCGGAAATGTCGATATCGACGGCTCCAATGTGCTGACGACATCCACTCATGTAGGAATTTTTCACATTTTTAAACAAACTTTCTATGTTTTTTGCACCATTTTATACTTCTATGAATGTGCAAAGTGAAAATTTTGCAGTCTAACTAAATAAACAACGGCATCTGAGTTTCAGCCGATGTCAGCTGCTAAAATCGGCGGCGCCGCCGGCTGGAAAAAAATGGCCGGCGGAGGCGCGCCGCCGAATTGGCTTCATAGCCTGGTTGGAGGTGAATTTCGAAATTTTGGTCAAACAGACATTTATCCCATCTATATAATTAATAACCTATTATTTAGGGTTATTATTTAAGAGTGATATGATTTATTTTTTTAGAAAAAAAAACACAATTATTGTTAAGGAAATTCAAATGTTTTTTATTTAATGTGAAGTACAATCGATACAGTTATGTTCTAAATAAAACGTCATTCAACTGGCCTCCACGACTTCTTCTGCAGGAACGAATTCGATGAACCCAATTTTCGAGCACTTTTTCCACTAAATCAAGTTGTATGCCATGAATGGCACGTTCAATATTGACTTGTAAAGCTTGAAGAGAGTCTGGTTTATTTCGAAGACCAATGACTTCAACTAACCCCACAAGAAATAGTCTAATGGTGTTAATCCCAACTTCTTGAAGGCCATTCAATAGCACAATTTGTTGAAAAAATCGAATCTCCAAACTTTTCTCGCAACAATTCAATTGTTTCATTTGCTGTGTGGCACGTAGCCACAATCGGTCAATGCCAAAAAGATAGCTCTTAACGAGGGCTAAAATATTGCTTATGGGTGTCATGGTCGAAGGTCGACAGGAAAGTGTTTTTTTTTTGGATTTAAAAAAAAATTACTTAGCGCGCGAAAAGTTGCAATTGCAGAACGATTATTTTGATAATAAAACTGAATAGTTTGTAAATGTTGTTCTTGCGTATATCTCTCCATGATGAAATTGTAAACACTACTGAATACAATGAAATACAAATGACAGATCATGGAAAACCCGTTATTTGGCGAATGATATGTATATATCCTCCTGCACCAATGTGAGGATATAACAAGTAATAAAGTTCAGTCGGGTAAACCGACATAAGAATCCTCTCACCTTTAGACCCAAGAAATTCGTAAATGTATTTATTTTTTGTTTTAATTAAATTATTATTCATTTAAATAGCATTTAATAACTTTAAAGTATATACTGGTACCAAAGTTATAAGCAGTTAACTTTCGATGCAAAATGGTCCATTTGTGTGGGAGATACCAAAAGGGGAGTGGCAATAACGTCCACTTTTCACTGGACTATAGGTACTATAAAAACATTATACTGTACAAAATTTCAAGTATTTGTATGAACTGATATAAACGCTATAAGCAGTTAACTTTTGAT
The DNA here is from genome assembly GCA_963930755.1 of Eudasyphora cyanicolor. NCBI lineage: Eukaryota > Metazoa > Arthropoda > Insecta > Diptera > Muscidae > Eudasyphora > Eudasyphora cyanicolor. The sequence continues at coordinate 270,418,027 of OZ005735.1, forward strand.
GCAAAATGGTCCATTTGTATGGGAGGTACCTAATGGGACGTGGCAACTTCGCCCATTTTTCTTGAGATATATATATAATAAACGAATACTATGTGTGAAATGTTAGTAGTATAGTAGTATTGTGAAGTAGTATAGAATAAATAGTGTCATATAATGAAGTGTCATATATATGGAGTAAATTTGTTTTGGGACCTTTTTAAATTATTTGTGCCCAATTAAGAGTAATTTGTACTGCCCAAAATTCATCATAATTCATCGTGAAGTGGAATAATGTTTGGAATCATTAATTTACTAAAATCGAGAGTGGGTCATCTTGGCCCATCCGGACTTGGACCTGCACCCGTATATATCCAACTGAAGCAGACTCAAAGTTAATGAGCATAGACAACCGAAACATTTGGAAAATTACCTCAGAGATAAATTGTTACCGTCGATGCCCTTTTCCAAACCGCTGAGTTTAGGAATTGGCAAGGTTTCCATGATTAATGTCGGATTGGCATCCTCTATTCGTCAGAGTCACAAAACGGCAGAAAAGATTGTCACGATAGGTGCTCTGCATAAACAAATTAAAGGTGTGGTTTGGTCGTGTGAATTGGCCATCAAGGACATGTCTCCCCGTCAGTCTTTTTCATGTGTGGTTTTCTGAAGTCGCAGATCTGTATCTCTATGCGTCTACATAACACAGAAGGATGTGTACGGCAGAGTTTTTAAAAATTGGACCCATCAGCTCCGCGCCAACTTGCTTAGCGGCAATGGACATTTGAACGATTCCAGATCTGTCTTTAATCAATGCCTCAACTCCATATTTTAGATGAGCTGATATAGGGAGTGTTTAAACATGATTCGATGCATACTGGTATATTTCACCGACTTAGTACGTTTCTCTCTTATAAAAAAATTTTGCGTCCAACTGAAGAAATTAAAGGAAACTAGCTAGGGATTGACGTCCAAAACGCTTCATTTAGACATGTCCGTAAGAAATTTTGGGTCACAATATATTTGGGTGATTTTTTTTTTGTGATTTTTTTTATCATGGCCATCGTTTTATTTCAGTCGGATGTGTACCATGGTGTCTTTGCCATCGTTCGGATCTGCAGTGGACATTTGAACGATTCCAACCAAATATGCAACTGCGACTCTTAGACGCACGGATTTATTGTATACATGTGATGCCATCCCTACCGGCAAGTGATTTTTACATTCATCGAATGATTTATCGTACAATAGAAGGTTTGTAGCTAACGTTAGGTAGCTAAGTCGGATTTGGACTTAAAGTACTCGTCAAAAATATTGTACAGCACGATGAAATGATATGTGCAGGTTTCCAAAATTTCCCCCGATTTACTCGTATATTTCTATTAACATAATATAATCCCCGTATCGAATGGGATTATGACCGAAATTCTTTCGAACATAGCTTCCATTTTGATTGTGGGTATTACGACCGGAGAACCGATGTTCTCTAACATATCAAAAAAGCGACTTTTTGGCCCTTGCAGGAAATTGGTAAAAATACGATCAGATTTAAATATATGTTCCTCCGATTTGGAATATAAGCACTTTAGAAACCTCAGTTTTTAACCGATCTCCGTCCGTCCGTCCGTCCGTCTGTTGTAATCACGCTGCAGTCCGTAATAATAGAGCTAGGTGGCTAAAATTTGTTATAGATACTTCTTATAGCTGCAGGTAACTTGGGATTGAAAAGGGGCGATATCGGCCCTTATTTAGATATAGCTCCCATATATAGCATCTAACTTGTTCCTACTGTTTTCATCTACACTATATTTTTTGTGTGGTCACATGCTATCCATGGTGGAGGGTATATAAGATTCGGCATGGCCGAACTTAACGCTTTTACTTGTTTCTAATTTTTTTTCTGAAAAGCACTGAAAAATACCAACATTTAAAAAAAAAAAAAAAAAATTCGGACTATAACTTAAGAAGTTATGACCAAAAACCAGATACACAGAGTGATATCTTTACGAGTTTTTAAATATCGATAACTTCTGAACGAGTTATCGGAAAATCTCAAAAAATTCCACAAAGCGTTTCTGCGGGGGTACTAAAAATATCAAAAAATAGCAAAAATCAAAAAACCAAATTTTGTTGAAACCGGCGATTTGTCGTGGAATTCCCCATACATATGTTCCTGCCAAATTTGAGTCGAAATGCTATATAATCTGTATTTTACAGCCGATTAATAAGAAAATTGGAAGGGAGAAGTCTGTTCAGCCGGATCCGCCCACTTTAGCCTTTCCGGAGTAGTTTCTAATTTCAGTGCCACTTCATCTACAACAATTTCCCGGATACAATTCTGTGGATTTTTGTCCTTTTGATGTCAATCTCAGCTCATTTGTGGATGCAGTTTTTTTCTTTGATCATTACCGAATACACAAATACGCCGTTAATGCAATCAAAATAAATTGATAAATAGTTGGTCACTAGGCACTACATACTTTATTTCCCTTCCTCTACATCTGTTAACATTGGGAATACTTCGGGAATTTAATCTATTTTTGGAAAATTTTCCAAAAAAAATATTTTATAGGCCAAACCTTAATATATTTTAGTATTGGTTATATATGTTTATTTTATAATTTATATTTATTATACCCTACACCACACTGTGGTACAGGGTATTATAAGTTTGTTTCACGGCAGATGTTTGTAACACCTGAAAATAACACAGCTAGACCCACCTTAAAGTAACGATGTCCGTCCGTCCGTCTGTCCATGTAAAGTTGTTCGTCGACTACAGGTCGCAATTTCACTCCGATCGTTCTGAAACTTTCGCTATTGAATTTGGTTGAAATCGGTTCAGATTTAGCTATAGCTCCCATATATATCTTTCGTCCGATTTGGCCCTTTAGTCCTATAGAAGCTGTATTTTACATCCGATCGTTTTGAAATGTAGAATGGTAGAGTTTTTTGATCCTTGAACCAACATTGCCGAATTTGAAGAAAATCGGTTAAGATTTAGCTATAGCTCCCATATATATGTTTCGTCCGATTTTGCTCTTTAGTCCTGTAGAAGCTGTATTTTACATCCAATCATTTTGAAATTTAGAATGGTAGAGTTTCTTGATCCATGAACCAACACTACCGAATTTGAAGAAAATCGGTTAAGATTTAGCTAAAGCTCCCATATATATGTTTCGTCCGATTTGGCCCTTTAGTTCTATAGAAGTTGTATTTTACATCCAATCATTTTGAAATTTAGAATGGTAGAGTTTCTTGATCCATGAACCAACATTGCCGAATTTGAAGAAAATCGGTTAAGATTTAGCGATAGCTCCCATATATATGTTTCGTCCGATTTGGCTCTTTAGATCCAATCGTTTTTATACCCTACACCACACTGTGGTACAGGGTATTATTTAAGTATAAAATGTCCCAAAAGTAAATTTATGTAAACAATTTATACATGAATTACAAAATTTATATATCAGAGTTATTCAATATTACGAGAGTGGTGTAGGGTATTATATAGTCGGCACCGCCCGACTTTAGCCTTTCCTTACTGTTTTTTTATGTACATACATACATATATTTACCCAATGTCGAGAAATTATAAATTATGTTTAAACACGCGCTGATAAATAATAGGTTTAATTGTACTGAGGGTAATAATGTCTGAGGGTAAATAATAATTTTTTGGATTTATTTATTTTTTGTTTATCATTTATTAACAGCAATTAAATCTTAAAACTATTTGAATTTTGTTTAAATACGTAGTACCAATACAAAAGCTAACGTAAATACCGGGCTGGATTTATCATTTTTTAAAGTATTTATTAACAGCAATTAAATTTTATTTCCAAAATAGATGTTTATAATTATAAAAATATTTGAGTGATGTTTAAATAGTACTAAGGGTAACAATGTCTGCAAAAATCTGAGGGAATCCTTCTCTCGCTTCCTCTCTATATTGTATGATCTACCTCCCTCTCTGTATCTCTCTCACCCCTGAAATAACCCACATGAATATTTTCTGTAGAGGCCATACATACATCTATGATTCGAGCCGGCTGATCATAAACATCGGTTTTACATCGTTTTTTATTTGATTTCATTTTCGTTTAAAATTTCTTTAGCCTCGTCCGTAATAACAACAACACCACAATCGACTCTCTGTGCTACTCACTCACTCTCTATTTTCCGAAAAAAAGATATTTTTGTAAAATTTCTGTTCTGTTTTGAAAAAGTCAAGAAGTGCTAGACGATGACGGTGGGTTGGGGGTGAGGAGGAAGAAAATAAGGAGTGGGGGTTGGGATGTGCGAGCGGCGGCACGCGCGTTGTAAATAAAAACAACATAACACAGTCAGTCAGGAGTGTATAATGGGATAATGGGGCAAAGTGGCGTGGTTATATTTTTGGGGTGGGGTCCGTGCAGGGGGATAGGGGAGAGCGATGGCGAGAATAAGGAAAGATGGTGATGTTGATGGCTAAAGGCGCGAGAACACGGAATGGGGCGTAAAGGGGTCGGTGGCTATGGCGAGCCACAAGATGCTGCGAAACAAACATTTTTTGATGTTGTATGGACACCCTCGATTTTTCACAGTTTTTCCCTGCGAATAGACAACGGCAACGTCAGCGCCGCAGCAGGCTTTGACGCCATTGTTGTCTACTTTTGAGTTTTTTTTTGCTTGCTAAAAAAACGACTGATCCGAAAATACATCAGCGGCGGAGTCTTGTGAAGAGCAACATCAGTCGCCGACTTCGATTTTCAATTCAATTTAATGTAATGTGTTTGGTGGGCTTTGTTTTGAATGTAAGAGAGAGAGAGAGACACGATGCGCTCTATATTGATTGGGGCCGTTCAATGGGATTCGTATGATTTGTTCGACATTACGTTACGTTACGACAATCGACTATCCAAGAATTGGGTGCTGCTGCCGCTACTATTGTTGTTGCCATGATGAAGATGATGATGATGTTTTTTTGGTTTTGGTCTTCGGTTTTGTTTTTGGTGTATTTTATTTAGTTCAGTTGTTCAGATGTTGCTCTTGTTTGTTGGTGGTGCTCTGCTGTTGTTATTGTTGGCGGCGGCATTGTCGTCGTTGCTGTTGCTATTGTTGTTGGTGTGTTGTATCCCCAACAAACAAACATAGTCGTAGTCGCCCATAGAATACAATATAGGCGAATTGTATTACTCGCACTGTGTTCCACAATACGCGAGACGACGACTACGACGATGTACTAGACGTTCGACGTACTACTTAGTATGTGAGCCATATAGAACATACACCAACAGCAACAACAACAGCAGCCAAAAAGACAACATTGAACACTACTGAACGGCATCGAAACAAAAATTGAAAATACTGACTTGACTGACTGACGAAGACGACGACGACTGACTTGGTGTTTTGTGTGTAAAAATGTTCTTTTCAGCAACAACAACATCAGCAACCCCACAACGGACAGTGGCAAGGCAGCAGCGGCTGCGGCGGCGGCGAACATCGGTAGCAGCCGCATGCGGGTATATTTTTATTTTTGTATGATTCACAATGATTTTCACGAGTTCAATTTTCTGGCGCAAGCTGTTTTGACTCTAGTGGCCGTCGTAACCGAGGCTGACAACGATCATCATCAAGTAGTGAACAACAACATCATGATGGTCATGACGACCAAAAAGGGGATGTAGACCAACGAACAATTTGGTTAATCATCATCAGCATTATCATTATATTCATCGTCGTAATCATTATCATCATGATCATACTTACGATAATATGATCACGATGATGTTGTTGATGTTGATGATGATGAGGGAAAAGACTCTTCTTTTTATGCTCGACATACGCGCTTACGGTTTTTGTGCGATATGCCAGACACACACTTTTCTAATTTTAGACAAAGTAATTAAAAAAGAAAAACTGAAACTGAAAATGAGAAAAAAAAGTTTGTATCGAAACGAAATGATGTACAGTGGGACCAAGTGTTGTTGTTGTTGCCGTTTTAAAAATCTCAATTCCATATTCTTAGAAAACTTCTCAATTTTTAAAAATCCCTCAGTAAAGCTTTTCCCGAAAATGCAGTCAAAAGTTCACTGTCAATTAAAAGAAGAAGAAAAACTGCTATAAATTTTATTTTATTATTTTATTTAACTAATTATAAGCTGGGTTAGGCAAACGTAACGTAACGTCCCTGTAGCGTAACGCATTAGCTGATCTAATCCTACATTTTGCAATCAGTGTAAATTGTTGGCCAACGAAAGGCGGAACCTGCTGAAATTAGATATGGACGGTACGTTTACGTGCATTTGCAAACAGTTTATAATGAAAAAAATGAGTTTATAATGAAAAAAACTCTTAAAATTTTAAAAATAATAAATAAACTATTAAATTTAAGTGAAACTTTTCCAATCCAATTAAAAATAAGTAAAAATGTTAAAATAATATGAATTAATAAAATGAGAATTTTTGAATCATAAGGCACGAATTTCATGTTTTGTGTAATTGCTGCAGCAGTTACGAGACCCTAGCCGTCCTAACAAAGAAAACACAACAAATTTAGGAAAATTTTTCCCAAGCGTCATCGCTTCGCTCTATGGGCTCTTGAAAAGTTCCATGAAGATCCGACGTTTTCGAGCCAAATTTTGTTCAGCGATGAGGCCCATTTCTGGCTCAATGGGTATCTAAACAAGCAAAATTGCCGCATTTGGGACGAAGAGCAACCTGAAGAGATTCAAGAGCTGCCACTTCATCCAGAAAAAACAACGGTTTGGTGTGGTTTGTGGGCCGGTGGAATCATCGGTCCATATTTCTTCAAAAATGATGCCGGTGAGAATGTAACCGTCAACGGCGACCGTTATCGTGTCGCGGCCAACATTTGACAGACAAAAAATAAATGCCAAAGAATGTTCTTTCAAATGATTATAAACACTCCCCATTCAATTTGAATTTTCTGTGTTTTTTCTTTAAAAAAAAGTAGGGAACCTCGAAATGGATCACGCTATAGTAAGAACTGTTTATCTACTGAAAATAGCCATCAACCTCCACCTCTTTATTGCTGGCAAATTGTTTTTAGCCGAGCCATTTTTTCAAGTTCGGAAACAAGAAATAATCCGAAAGAGCTAATTCTGCCGAATAAGGCAGAATTAGCTCATTGATTCAGTGATTTTGGTCATCGCAATAGTGGATGTGTGAACTGGTGGATTGTATTAATTGTGAGCTAACGCGGCACCCATCTTGCGAACAGCTTTCTCATCATCAAATTTTCCGTCACTATGCGATAAATAGCACTTTTGAAAAGCCGATGACTTCAGCTAGCTTACAAACCTCAACCGACGGCCATCCAATACCACTTTGTGAATTTTTATAAGCATTTCTGGAGTGGACACCTCAATTTGTCACATCAACGGCGTTCGTCTTGGCAGCTCGTACGACCCCTTTTAAACTCTGCCACCCAAATTTTTATTTTTGGAAACGAAGGAGCAGACTGTCCCATATAAGGGTGAGCTATATCTTAATTAGACTAATTCTCATAACAGCCTATCTCGAGGCGACAACTCTAATGAGGTTTGTAAACAGCGAGACCCCACAGGCAGAAGTACTGTCTGCACTAATTGGAAACTAGCGGTGAATGAAATCCTGTTAAATTTAGATATGCGGTAGACGTTAAAATCGCAGTAACTGACAAATTCTCCAACATCTTCATAGATATTATACGAGTGATTCTGAATAAATTGGCTACATGGGTTAGACACAGTGGTCTGTTTGTTAACCCAAAGCAGATAGGAAGTCTGACAGATATTGCCGCTACTTACATTCGTATTATTGATAACTTGGTCTATCAGACATCAGGAGCATTTAAGCCTGTGGTAACACTAGGGACCTCAACTGGTCATGGAGTAATCATCATGCTGGAAATGGTGGTAAAAAAAATGGACCTTCCGAATGGACCAAGTAAAGCGCAGCCGGGTACCCCACATTTGAATGGTATCCGGTATCCAGTGATGTTATAAGTGTATAAATTAAAGTTTTAAAAATATCTAAATGGATCACCCTATACTTTTATACTTGTATGATCCCAATCCGATATATTTTTTCGTCGCACTGTGTATTCTATTGCAGCTAAATAAAAAAATAAAATAGAGGTCTATAATCATAATCTGTTGAGTCGAAATTCCTTCCTTATTTGCCTAATAATATTATGTCTAAAATTGGGGAGACGGTAAATGAAACACCAAAACCAATTTCCGATCCACATAGTGTTTCTATTATGTATTTGGTTTTGGATTTTCGAATTATTTTAATTGATTTTCCAAACATTCAAGTGCCAAATTCGAACCCACTGTTAGCCGCACGGCGTTTGTCAGTTCGGAGACTCTACACATTTGTTTGAACGTAAGACGACCGCGACGACAATGAGTTCGAGTGCGAAGTTACGTTGGAAAATTCATGCATTAATGAGGGGTCCCCTCGCGTTTACGACGCACGGAAAAGAGGAAAAACTGTTGAATGTTTTTTTTTGTTTGTGTTTTTCGCGTTCGTCTGCTGTCGTCCGCCCGTCCGTCTGTCTGTCCGTCCGCCTAGCTGTCTGTCGCTGTGCTACTGGTTCGGCTGGCGTTGTGTGTATCTTGCGAGTTTCGAAAACAGAAAATTTTGAAATCATTTTGAAATCTCACTTTTTTCCATTTCTGTTTCTTTTGATGCCACCCTCCTCCTCCATATGCCTCACTTGCCCCGTGTGCCTGACGGTCTGTGGACACCCTTGGCTTTTTAACGCCCCCTCCTCCTCCACCCATAAATGGAATGGTTGGTTGGTTGGCTGGCTGGCTCGGGGTGTTGATGTTGTGGCGGCTCCTCTAAGTCAAACAGAACAGAAGGAGAAAAAATCTCAATTTCATTCATTGCTCGATCAGTCGGAGCAAGAAGCAGCAGCAACAACAACCACACCACCATCACATAAAACAAAACACAACACAACCCTTTCTCTTTGCTTCCTTCCTGCCCTGCCTTGTCTTGCCTTGCCTGCCTTCCTTCCGTCCTCATAATTTATCAGCACCATGATCACAATTATTTGTTGTTGTTACTGCTGATTTGTTTTTTTTTTCATTTGGTTTTTGGTGTCTCATCTTCATCTTCGGTATGATGGACAGACGATCGGATAGACGGACAGACTTGGGAATATACGGATATACGCACAGAGCACATTATTCATATTTATCAACTCGTCATTAAATGAAAACAAAAAAAAAACGACCGATATATATAAAATTGAATATATATATATATATTTGTTCTCAACCAGATGTATATGTTTGTATAAGTGTGAGTGGTTTTTCTTTTTCTCAGTATACTTTTATACACACGTATGAATGTATGTCTATGTGTGCGTATGTTCTTCTATGCGGAACAATGCCAAAAATTTTCACTGAGTTTTCGTTGTACTTGGGGTGTAATATAAAATAATGTTATTTGCTTGCTACTACGTAACGACTACGTAAAAAACACAGCAATTTTCAATTTTCATCATTTAGACATTCGCCTATTCTCTCCACTCTACAAACAATTTTGTGCACGAGTATTCATGTATTCTTTGGGTTGTGCGTACAGTGGAAAAAATTGGGATACGAAATAATAAGATCTGTATATTTTCAGTAATGTTTTGGTTAACTGATTAAGTAAAACATTTTGTATTTTTGCAGTTTTTTAATTCTAATAAAATTTGCCAATTTAGGAAGGTTTGTTGCAAGGATTTAAGCTTAAGTGGATTTATTAGATATTCGATATTTTATTTTTCAGACAAAGTTAAGATGAAAAATAATTGTTTTTTTTCACATGTTCCTAATTTTTAAATGAAAAAAGTTGGATCTTTTATGTTTTGTAGATATGTACCGATTAAAAAGTGTTCAATTACTAAAAAAATCAAATTCATTAACTTCTTGGGATCGATTCAAACTAAATCTCCGGTCTGTCGTTGCAAAATCTAGCCAAATGGTCATTGTTATTTGCTTACTCTGAAAGAATTATCTTCATAATTCACATGTTATCTGTTTAAGCACATCCATACATGTTTAATAGCAACACTCTCATTTTTTTGACAAGCGTCACCCTGTTATGTCAATTACAACCCGACAGAAGCATACTTTTAATGTCACAATTAGAGAAATATCAATATGAAATTCAAAAGCATTAGTGTTATTGGTTTTTATTTGGCTGGAAAATCGTAACCAGCTATAGGTAATTAGTTACGACTATTAACGTTACTATAATATTAATAGCATTAAATAAAACACCAAGATGGTGGAACTGCAAAGCAAGCAACATCGCCAGAAATGGTTTGAAAGGTTAATTCACCGTAATCCTCGAAAAGGCTTAAGGCTGGGTTAGGCAAACGTAACCGTCACGAAGCGTAACGAATCAGCTGATTCGATCTGACATATGGAAATTAGTGTAAACGTTAGCCAACGAAACGTAAACAGGCGGCTGAATCTGCTGAAATTTGATTTGAACGGTACGTTTACGTACATTTGAGAACAATATCAGCAAAACAACGAAAAATTAAGATATTTATGCGAAAATTTCGAAATGGAATAATAAGTAAGTAATAGAATGTTAAAATAAGAGTAAGAAAATATAAAATAAAATTAAAATTTAAAAATTTTGTTGTGAATGCATGATTCATATGGCACGTTTTTCACGTTTTGGGTAATTGCTCCAGCGGGCAACGTTACGGCAGCGCTAAAGTTAGGTTACGGTTAAGTTTGCCTAACCCGGCCTTCAGTTGTTGCAAAACACTGTTCACGGTTCAGCAGCATCATAAATGATAATAATGATAATCTCGACTCAACTCAATGATTATCCCCTCACCTCACCTTAGAGAGGAGGGTATATATCATTTGCTACGAACCAAAAATGTAACACATCGAAGGAGTGACCTAAGACCCTATGTGTGTTCGACGGATATCCGTTTTGGGTCATTTTAAGTCGAATGAGAAATGTCCGTTCGTCCATCTGTTTGCTGGCTGGAACTGATAATTTTTCCGAAATTGAGTTAAGTTGTCTCCAAAAATGGTAGAACATTTTCGACGTATCTGGCAATACGTCACTTAAAATTGCATTTTTTCAGAAATTAACTTTAATTTTGAGAAGGAGGAATTTTTGTACATAATAAGAAAAAGAAACTGAAAATTGTATAATAAATATTACGCCATAGGGAAGAAGCAACATTGTCTCAAAAACAGAAAATCTGTTCTCCTGAACAGTTTTAAAATGAAATTCGTTTATAATGCAAATCGAATGATCTGTACTGTTTTGTGAATAACTTTTCATTGGGTTGACGGATAAACACCAAATTCTGACTGAATATAATTTGGAGCATTTAGCAATTAAAAATGCAATCTCCCCAAAAGCATGCTAAGTTATCAATATGTTGATCAACATATATTTTTTAGATGTTTATCTCTATTTTGAATAATAACAAGTCCCATCCCAGGTTTCCTTTGATCAAAAAAAAAATAAAAATAGGTTTTTTTTTTGACAAAAATGTCAAAAAAATTTGTAATTTCGCAATTTTTAAAATCACAACAAATATTTTTTATTATTGGGCAATAATTTCTAAACACAATAGATGATTAATTATATGGATGGGGAAAAGGTCCGTTTGACCAAAATTTCAAAATTCAACACCCCCCAAATCGGACAGTCCTTACCGATCTCGTTGATATCTGTGTCCTAACTACTATCCAATAAGACTAAACTTGGTGCATTATTCATGCCGATCAGATGAAATCTCCTGTATATGTATATTGATCAGCCCTTATCGTTATATTGGAAATATCTTTATATACGATGAACAATGTTTTAATCTTAATTTATATTGTAATGCCTTTCATAATATACTAAAAACATTACGTATACGCAATATATAAGTTACTAGCTGACCCCAGCAGACCTTGCCCCGCCCGTTCTGTTTGGAATGTATTTTGGTTATTCATTGATATTTCATTCAAAAATTCATACATTCCGATTTTTAAGAAAAAATTACCATCGAAATGTATATTAGACATAAGTCCACTTCGGCGCCATCTGCGCTGTTAGAATTATACATACAAACTATTATCAAGACACAACACATATCATTCATTCCATATCAAACCGAACGATTTTTTCGAAAAAAAATTGGTCGACATTCACGATTGTCTTGAAAAATTGCATATGCGTTTTATTATGGAAATTAATCATCTTGTAGTTGGCGAGAAAAAAAAAAACAAAAAAATTGTTTCAGGTGTTATAAGCATCTGAAATCTGAAAAATTTGGGAACATATCAGAAAAGCTGTATATTGAAAGCTAAATATTATGCAAACGCGTGGACGGAATTTTAGAAATGACGGCTTGTTTGTAAGGTCGTAAGTCAAGTACATACATTAATGATGGTTTATTTAAAGTTTTTAAATCAATCAGTTGCATATGCAACTTTAGTTTGCATCCTGCACATCAATGACACCAACTTAAAATTCTGAGAAAAATATAGCCACGCAGCCCCATTTGTCCTAAACTGACCCTACACATTTCAAGGTGGTCTTCAGCCTCATTCTCTTTTAAAACAATATTTACTAAAAAATGTCAATGATTTTCCTTTATAAACTATGAAAAATATTGAAATAGACAGAATCGTTCCAGTAAAGACAGTTTAGATTTCCAACATTTTTGAATAAAAATGCTATTATATAGAAATTGAAGAAAACGCCGGATTAAAATTTACAGAATCAGCTCATATTAGATAGGATTACATGCCTATATATATTTCTTATATATGTTGGTGTTTTCCTGTTCAAGTATGCAATTTAAACCCTAAGAGAAAAAAATAACAATATGTATATGCAAATATTGACGAATTTTCGCATATATCCAGCATGTCCTAGTCAAATATTACAAATGCAATATTCTCATCTAAGGAACTTTATAATAAAATCTTATCTTTTCTTAAAATTTTCATCGTGTTCGTTTAGAATTTAAGCGGGCTACATAACTACACACAGAATACAGTTTGGTTGCCTCAACCGAATTATTTGCCAACCGAATTTTGGTAGTTCTGGCTATTATCATGCGATTCCATCAGGACAACCAATATTTTGGTTGTGGTATACTTCTGCTTCCATGTTGACAACAATCATATTTGGTTGCTCCAACTACGAAAATGGTGGCTTAATTTATCTGTTGTAGTTGCCACAACCAAATGTTTTAAAAAATTGGTTGTTCTGACAATTTGTCAGTCATATACTACCGACAATTAATTAAAAACAGTTTTCATTAATATTTATTTTATTTATTGAACAAAAAACAAAACAATTCATAACAAAATTAAAAATCCCATATTACAAATTCATCACTATTATGAGATGTGGAAATATTTGACACAAATTTTAGTACACGAAAAGAAACACAATACTTTTATGCAAATATCGCTTAACCTTGTGCTTTCAATTTCATGATTGTTGCTTTTTTTTTATTTATGGAAAACATTTTGCACAACATATTCTGCATTCCACACATTATTATCAACATGAGATTATTTTTGATTACCTATACCGTTCTTGCACAAAATGTTGAAGATTTTTTTATGTCGAGTATTTTTATTTTTTGTTTGTCATGTATCAGCAAAAGAACAGCAACCAATCTTTCGGTTGTATTTCCCAAAATACATTTAGTTATTCTAAATTTGGGAAATGATTGGGATAACCAATAAACGATTATTTATTAATATTTTTTCTGTTGTAGTAACCAATTATTCGTTGCAATAATAATCTTTGGTCTGTTGATACAGTTTCTGTTGTCAAGAATAAAACATTGGTTGTCACAACCAAAAATCGATCATATGTTACTATAATGAAAATTTAAAATCGGTTACCACAACTAACCGAGTGTCCATGAAAAAAAAACAATCTTAATTTGATTGATACAACCATCGATTTCAGTTGCAAGCATTTTCATTTGATCGTATCCATGTTATTATTGTTGCTTTAACTAATTATAAATAAATACATAAATACTTTTTGTTGCTAGTACTACTTTTTTATTGTTACAATCGAATTCCAACCAATTATTTTCCTGGGTGTATATTTTTCACAGAATTTTAAGTTGGTGTCGTGCAAATTAAATTTGCAGATGCATCGAATGCATTTCAAAATGTTAAGGGCGCGAAAATGAATCCATGCTATATAAAGAACAACTAACGACCTATAAAATGAGCCTTCATTTGTAAAAAACCGTCCACGAGTTCCGAAAATACATAACTCGAAACGTTTTTCCCAGATTGTAGATGCTAATAAAATCTAGAAAAAAATTTTGTTTTTTTTTCGCCAACTATAGAATGTTTTATTTTGAGCAGAGGATCGATATGCAAATTTATTTTGAAATCGTAAATAGTGACCCAAAAAAGGTGTTCGGTTTGTTATGGAATGAACGGTAAACATTTTAAATATCAGTTAAATCGCTCTGGAAATACGGATTTTGTAAATAACTTAACCACTCCGCCATTTAGAGCGGTAGAAATAATTCTAAAACACAGATGACCCCGAACTGAACCTAATGTAAAATGTTTAGCCCATTCGCTCTTATAATTTTGGAGATCATGAGTTACAAATAAACGTACACAGATTTTTTATATAAAGATGGGAACAAAACAATGAATTTCATAAAAGAAAATCACTATTCTCGCTCCTGGGGACTAGTCGGCTAGCTAAGCGTAGAACTCTATCGAAATGTTGAAAAAAGGATGGATTTTGAACAACTTTCACAATATTGTATCATCCAGCGATTTACTTACAATTATTGATAATTTCGATTTCTAATACACAGATCATACGGCCAAATTGATCCATCGTTAAATCGATAAACTATTAAATCGAATGAGCGTTAAAGGGAGATTCTACTGTATTTATATGGAACTCTTTAAGAAGTAAATGAGGAAAAAACTGTTGATTGTTTTGTGGATAGCTTTGTGGATTGGGTCGGCAAATAAACACCAAATTTTGAAACAATTTAATTTGGAATATTTAGAATTTACAAATAAAACCTCCCCCGCAAACATGTCGAGGTCGAGTTGACATACTTTAGAATGGAGGCATCGATATCCATTTTTGCCAGCCAATAAATTGTATATATGCTGAAGAAAAACTTTCAACTGGGAAAGTGAATCAAACGTATTTGTATTTTTTATTCCTTTGTATGTTGTGTTTTATCTTGTTGGGCATAGTATTTGTCGAACTTCCCGAAATTTGGCAATGCTTCACTTTACCCACTGCAAAATTTCTTACATTTCTAATTTGGCTATAATTTTATTTTGTGCTTTATGAATTACTGAATGTACTTTTGAACTAAAGTTTACTTCTGGGGGGTTTACCACACTCTTTTTGCTCACTGTATGTTTGTACGACCGTCCGACCGTCCGTCCGCCAGTACATCTGTATTCTTGCGTGAGTGTTTCGGTACGATTTTGATGTTTCACTTTTTTATTATTATTATTTTCTCATTTATTTATTTTTATTTCGGTATTACTCAAAAAAAAAAGAAATAATACAGAAATTGAAGAAGAACAAAAACAACAGCAGAAAAACAGAACGGAACGAATGAAACAAAAATCAGATGACGACGGCAATGATGAAGATCATTAAGATCTTTCAGATAAATACTATATATAAATACATATATGCATAACAATTTCTATATACACTGGTACTTATTTATGCATTTACATCTGCATCTGTGCGTGTGTGTGTATGTGTTTTATTACATGGCGCTACAATGTAATTGTTTTTATATTTTGTTTGATTTTATGATTTTTCTGTTTTTTTTTTGAAAATTTTTTTAATTCACTTGTAGGTATTACATTCCAAATCCTTTTCGCTTATTTTTTTTAAACTCCAAACATGTCTGTTTTGTTTAATTGTATTCCTTTAGAGTTATATTTTTTTTTAATTATTTTTGCACAATTTTTCTTTTTTTTTAGATTAAGGAGAAATTGCAATTTTTTCTTTGGTTTTGTCATTATAAACAGTTGCTTTTGTTATTCCATATTTTAGCTCCTCTTTTTGCAATTACTGAAATTTTCTTGCAATTTGAGAATTTGAATATTTTTTTTTTCGAAATTCTTTAAGTATTTTGTGTATTATTTTTATGCCAAAACATATGTGTGTACTAAACTAAGTACTCGTCGAATATTCACATAAACGCAATTCATACATTACGTACTGCTGAATGAACGGACGAAACAGCAACAAAAACAATAAAAATAAAAACTATGTACGTACGATGACGGCGACGACGTACACACTAACCGAGCGAGCGCGGCGGCGAGTGTATGTATAGAATACACATTTATATTTATATGTATCACTTTTGATGTCGTTGTTTTTGTTATTGTTGGATTGGTTGTTGTTTTTTGTTGTTGCTGTGGTTGTTGTATTTTTGGTGTCTCGGGGAAAAACTCAGCAAAAGAACAGAACTTTGATTAATTTATTCCGCCGCTTTGGTGCGGCGCTCTCTCGCGGCCGTAGTAAGTATATTTCACAAAACGAAAATCGAAAAAAAAAAATAAATAAAGTAACAAAAATATTTTTTGTGTATGAAAATTGAAAGAAAGCCGAATTTCGTTCGCCACCCGGTACGTTTTCGGAAGACGTACGAACTCCACAATTGACGATATTTAACTGAACAAACCTTTGGGCCACACCGAACATTGGACGCACGCACTTGTGTTGCGCTGCCAACCACCATCGAACATGTTACAGACTGAAGGAATCCGAATCCGAATCCCAACGTTGCTCGCACACACACCGCACACAGCACAGCTGTTGCGTTGCTCACCATGGGTGAGTGTTCGTGCGTGCGTGTGTGTGTTGTGTTGTGGGAGTATCGATGTATGTATGTCGGCTGCTCTGCTGTTTGTTTGTTGTTGTTTCTCTATGGCTGAAGAAGGGGTTGAGGTCCACCCCCTTCTTACATTAGCCCCATAACCAAACCAAGTGTTGGGAATTATTTGTGTAGTCTTCTTCTTCTTTTTGGCTTCATCGCATCGTACATCGTTAATAACTGTGTGACTTTGGTCGTCGATCTTCGGTAAGAAACAACGAATCATGTAAACACAGCTTTAACTAACTCTTTGTGGGTGTCGCACTTGAACTATGATGCTCTGCTTCTTCTCCTTCTGCCTCTGTTTCTCCATTATTGTTTATTTGTTCAGTGCTTTTGTTGTTCTTCTTCTTCTCTGTTCAGCATAAAGTTAGTCACTGTTATAGCCCCGCACATTGTCTAACAGCGGCAATATTTGTTGGCGCAAAAGCATTTTCGCAAACTAACTACATACTTATTTCCTCAAATCATGAACGGATAGTACATATTTTTAATTGCTAATATATGTAAATTATTATGGGATATAAACTGTGCCTCATATAGAGTTCAGATGCAAAAACTGCGAGTTATATCTTAATATAAGCCGCTAATTTTGGCACGTCTTTTCTTGAACCAAATAACTTACTTTTTCCAATTTATATAATGGTAGGATGTAAAATACATAGTGTATACACATTGAAAAAATTGTGTCCTAATAATTAGGAATGGCGCCAAATACGTCCTAATTATTTAAAACTAGCGGACCCGGCGAACTTCGCCTCGCCCCAATTTAACGCCTTCAGATAAACTCCAGAGTGGTAATAAAACACAGATAGTTAAAATTTTAATGCGATTTGTTTAAAAGGAATCGAAATCAGTAGAGATAAATCGAATCAGATGATAAACAACAAACAACGAAGACAGAAGACAGGCAACGTACAGATGACCGTGCGAAAAACAGGGAAATTCGAGATTAATTCCACAGACTTCCTACGATTGGTTTTGAGATTTATTGATTGTCATCGCAAAAGCCAATCGTACAGGGAACTGAATCCGCTTGAATTGGAATGAAAGATCAGTTGGAATAATCGGAATTCGTGGGAATTTTCCCTTGATGATCGTCGCCTGAATCACATTGTCCATCAGTTTCATAATGGACAACCGTGAACTATGCACAATTTCGGATGATTCAAATTCCGCAACATGATTATGATCGATTCCACCTTCAGCTGTAAATTATGCGGCGGAGCTCCTGGCACATCAAGCGAGTTCGATTTTACTTTGAATAATAAAATTCATGCTATCGACGTCCTTATTCTTCGCTGCTAATATTGCCCGTTCACTAATCTAATCGAGATTTGGAAACACTTTGGTGATGAGTTCCTCGTTCGACGATGTGAACTCGCAAAAATTTGCCGGGAACAATATCAATGCAGTGGAAACATCAATAGTAATTTGGCCATTGCCAAGCGCCAACAGTTGTTTCGAGAATTCAAGAGCCGATGAGTCGTTCTGCAACGCGACTCTCATGTTCGTGGTCAATTTCAACTTCTTGACATAACTTCTTGACATGCAGCCACAAAGACCACTATTTCAGGCATGCATTGATTTCATCGGCAGTAGATTTCGGGATGACGGGAAGCGTTTGACGAAAATCTCCGGAGAGCAATATCAGACTCACCAAATTGTCTCAAATCACGTCGTAAATCCTTCATCGTTCGGTCAATTGCCTCCAGAGCTCGTTTATGCGCCATCGTGCATTCATCCGAAATTATGATTTTGCAATGCCCGCAATCCAATAAGATAACCTTACCTCTTATACTCAAACTTATTATCTGAAAAAATGTTCGAATTGATAAATATCGTGAATTTTAATTGATCGTAATGCTTGTACCGTTTGCCGATGTGATACGCGAAATCAGTGTAACAATACGCAAAACTCGAATGAATTGCACCAAGAAAAATAGCACATACTCGTACATATGTTTAATAGAAAACTTTTTTGTTTAATAGAAAATTAATAAAAAAATTTGGATTGAAAAAGAGAGCAGTAGATAGGAACAGTAGGAATCTCGCAAGAAATAGCAGTAGATAGGAACAGTAGGAATCTCGCAAGAAATAGCAATTTTCGATTTTCCCAATTTTCCGACTTTTCCGGAGGGTTTTCCCAAAATTTTCTTTCGTAACAACCTTCTCCAGGCAAATACGAACAACTGAAAAAAAAATTGAGCCAAATCGCTCCAGCCGTTCTGACGTGATTTTTTCATAAAACATACTTATTTCAAAGATCAAGGACGTCTTTGCCGCCAATCTTTAATTTGAAGACAAACTTTATTCTGTGTATGGTGCCCAGATGTAAACGCGGATATATAGCGGTCCTAGCCGTTGTCCTGAACATCTTAAATGGGACGTATTTCATTTGAAAAAACAATAATTCCGAGCTGAAGAAAACAAGTCCAATGTAACGCCACACAGAGGTTCAAAAGTTTTTTATTTAATGTGATGTACAATCGATACAATCAAGTTTGAAATAAAACTTCCACGGCCTCCACGACTTCTTCTGCAGGAAGAACGAATTCGATGAACCCAATTTTCGAGCACTTTTTCTACTAAATCAAGTCGTATGTCATGAATGGCACGTTCAATATTGACTTGTCGACGGGAAAGTGTTTTGTTTTTTTCGATTTAAAAAAATGGACTGCGCATGAAAAGTTGCAACTGGAGAACGATTATTTTGATAATAAAACTGAATAATTTGAACGTTGTTCTTGCGTTTTATCTCTCCATGATGAAATTGTAAACACTACTGAATACAATGAAAAACAAATGACAGTTCATGACATATTACAAATGGGCGAAACGTCACTTCAAAATCATGTCATCCCTATTGAAAAAACCATTAGTTTAGTAGATATGTAAGAAATAAAATGGGTATATTAAATTCAGCGTTTGCAGTTTTCCGTGGAATAAAAAAGAGCGCGGTCGAGCTCCGTTTTCTGACTGCAACGAATTAAAGAACGAGACACCATTTTTTAAAATTTACCCAAAAAATCCACCATCTTTTACCGTTTGCTGAACAAACTTATAAATTGTATGAAAGTGGATCATCAGTTTTACAAGAAAAAACTATTTTAATTGTATGGACGGTGGGCAGGTAGCATGGCCGATTTCGGTGAAACTTGGCGTACGTATTATGTTTATTCTAGGAAGTGTATGTACCTAATTTGAAGACTTTTCCTTTAATAGGACAATTTTTATGAGAAAAAATCGATTTGGAGTCGATCGATTTCTTGCCTTAATTAAATACAAACTGCAAATATTCAGTTAAAATGCTTAGAAAATATGGTATTTATGGCTTAAATACGTATATTTTGGAGCGACCTCTATAGGGAGACTATAAAAAAAAATTAACCGATTTGTAAAATTTTTGCTGTGATGAATTCTTGTCAAAATTTAATACAAACTGCAAGGTTTCTTCTAAATTGCTTTAAAAATGTGGTGTTTATGGCTCAAATCCATATTTTGGAGCGACCTCTATGGGGGAGCTATATCAAAACATTGACTGCAACTATAAAAAATATTTAACCAAATTTGATCAACCTAGCTCTATTATTACTGACTGTAGCGTGATTACAACAGACGGACCGGCGGACGGACATGGCTACATCGTCTTAGAATTTTACGACGATTTATAATATATATACTTCATGGGGTCTCAGATCAATACAAACAATATTCTGTTGGAAATTTTATTTAATGTTGTATTTTATATTTTACGGACACTTGCCATTTCGAATTTTCGCATATGGGGGATTTCATGTCGAGTGAGTGACTTTTTAAAACCGATGAATTCTGATCGGGACGAAACATGCACCAAGTTTAGTCCTATTGGGTAGTAGTTATGACAACAAATTTCAACGGGATTGGCGTTATATTCTTTAGAATGCTAGATTTCAAAAATTGGAACAGAATATTTTTTCCCCGTTTTTTTTTCTATTTTTTTGTGCAAGCCAAAAATAATTTTTTGAAAAAAAATTAAAATTTTTTCTTTTTTAACGACGGTTGGGTAATTCATTCCAAAGCAGTTCAAACAACTCAAAAAAATACCCTTTCAATTTTCACAAAATAATCATTGTAATTTTTGTGGTACAGATCTCCAATGTTACCTATCTCAAAGATTTTTCTCAAAATTACTATTTGTTCAACGCCATATCTTCTTAACCGTTTTATGTATTTTGAAGATATTAATATCAATGGAAAGCTCTGCTACTCCTTTTCAATGAGGAATTTGTTAATAACTTGAATACAGCGCGGAAATAAATTTATATTTTTCCAGAATATTCAAGTGTTAAGGATATATTCCATATTTGCGCAACCTTCCACCAAAAAAACATAAATATTTTATTCCGCAACAATGAAATACATTTGAAATACGTGAAGCGGTTAAGATGATATGGCTAATTCAAAAAATTAATAATTTTGAGAAAAATCCATGAGATAGGTAAGTTTGGAGCTCTGTACCACAAAAACTACTATGAATTTCTAAAAACTAAAAACGCCGTAAAAGGCACACACATTTGTAAAGGGTGGTCCAACCACGATGTTAATTTTAAGTCACACGGTAACGTCAAGTTTTTTTGCCCAACTCAATTTGACATTTCTTTGTAACAGTGTTTGTCAAATTCAACCATGGAGAGGTACACAATTGGCGGTTCAAATCAAAGTGCATTTCGAGCACTTCGTGATTTTTTTGGTCAGCATAATCGACCAAATGTGTCCCCAATCGGCAGAATTGTGGTATCTCACGTCGCACAGTGTCGTGATTTCTCTGTATGGTTGGCCAAAAATGGAAGGAGTAGATGTAGATCATCGAAATTTTGCACAAGTAGTTTTTATAAGCAAAATAGGGTAAAAACTAATTTTGGACCAAATCCATCAAAGGACGCGCCCACCTCCACATATCCTGAAATGTGTAAATACAATATTTTCTAAAATTGCCCACGGAATTCAACCAAATTTTGCTCAATGTACTTCTAATTTGTTTTACATTAATGCTTGTTTTACATTAAAGCAAGGATTAAATTATCCTTTTTGAGTAGTTGCTAGTAAAATATGGAAATAGTGCAAACATGACTTCAAATGTAATATGCGGCATATTTTATTGTCAGAAATATAGTTTCTTTCGATGTTAATTTAATTCTAATTGAATTTTTTTTCAAAATTTTGATTCTTAAAATATTTTGTTTAGATATAACCAAAGTTTCTCGAAAAAAATAACAAACTAAAATATTTATTGTAGGCAAATTCGCAAACAATCGCAGCAGGAATTTTTTTACTTTAAAAAAAACATTATAGCTAAAAAAACTAATACATTAAGCTAAAAATCAAAAAATATCATTTGTGAACTGTCGTTATAAATAGTCTCTTCGGTTCACTCAAAGTGCATTGTTTTAGGTATATTGCATTTTTTATTTCTAAATATTCCAAATTATATTCTGTCAAAATTTGATGTTTATCCGTCAACCCAATCAAAAGTTCTTCACAAAACAGTACAGGTCATTCGATTTCCATTACAAAGGAATTCCACAAATTTAAAAAATGCATTCAACTTTGTTCGCCTCCATAGTGTAGAATGGAGGTATCGAAATTATCCTAACGGTACTTTCTATATGAGTTATATTTGGACCAAAAAAATTATTTTGTCGTATTGCAGAAACATTTTTGTACAACAACAAGATACACGTTTTGCAATTATTAAATAAATGTTATTGATTTTCAAATAAAATATATTTCCTCAGAAATATATAATATTTAAAAATTCGTGTTCCAAATAGATTTTTTTTAGATTCAACATATCACAAAAGGCGATTTTGCACCGTGTGGGACTACATATTACACCAACAAATTGTATGCACTGCCCTTCGACAAACATTTTGTAAACAAGTGTAATTGATGTTGTCGCATATTTTACTATACCCTACTTGAATTAACTTACAAATACGTACTTATTCATGTCAATATCAGTATGTAATTAAATGTTCACAGCAATGTAGAGGGTAATGAGATGTCATTACTAAAGGTGTGTACAGACGATTGCCAGATCGGCAAACGTTATCAACCCTGTTAAATTGTTGCAAATGTACGGAAATTGACAGGTTGTTAGGCAAATGTTAATTGACTGTTCAGACGATTGCAAGAAAACCTTCAAATTTCATATATTTTGTTAATATTTATATGCAGGATTGCCAATTAAAATATTTTATAGACAGTGCTGCCAATAAAAAGTTTTTCTGGCAATGGCGCCGTTGTCACATGCATAAACTTCGCACATCAACAAATCTGCAAATTATCTCACAATGACTTTTCTGTCAACGTTGCGAGACAAAAATTGTTTGTTCACACGGTTTTTTCGGACAATGTTGTCCGATCAGGCAATCGTCTAAACATACCTTTAGTAATGACATGTACTGAACAAGTTTTTGCTCGGTAGGGGTAGAAATATTCGACCAAAAATCAAACCATATAAGTAGTACTCAATTGATCGAGAGACATACAGGAAAATCCAGTTTAACGCATATTGATTTTCGTCTATAACCTCAAAATATAATTGAGTCAAATTAAAATAGTTTGCCAGAAATTTTGCTGGGTTGTTGGCTATTTTCTACTTGACAGTTGTCCCCCTCCCCCACTCCAACCAAATGATCATCATGGTTTGTCATAACAATAAAAAAGTAACTCGGTATAGTTTTCAATGTTTTGATGAATTTAATTGTATTTATTTACCATAAAAAAATTTCAACGAGAAAAAAGGTTCCCATCCCCAATGGTCGTTGATTGTCTGTCTGTTGGTCGGTCGGCTGGTTTCGCTCGCATATTGTATATCGGCATTTGTGTTTGTTGTTGCCTCCAGCCTCAAACATGTTGTGTTTACGTTTGATTCAAACCAAAATAAGCAAATCGCATCTGTGATGCGTTGCAGTAGTAGTAGTGTTGGTGGTGGCGGCGGCGATGTATTGTTTTCTCTTTACTTGATAGTAACTTGGACGATTGGACACGACGACCGACTGACTATTCACTTGTTTCATCCGACGAGTTTAGTTCGTCACCTCTTCGTATCTCAAAGATAGGTGACAACAATTTGCAATTAAATGTTATTGAGTTGGAGGAGCACAGCGCAGAAGAAGAAAACGACGAAACAACGACCACGACAACGAAGAAGAAGCTGTGTGTGGGGTCGTCATCATCCGTTATCGCTGCGTATTTGATTAATTGGCAAATTGTCGTTTAACGTACGTATCAATTCAAATGGATTACTTTTTTTATTCCAAATCAGGCGGAGGCGGGACTTTTGAGGTCTATTATTTTTTATGAATTATTGATTTTTGATTGGAATCACATATTTTGAAAATTCAAAAGAAGCAAAACTGAAAAAATATGTTTGTAATTTTGAAATTTAAAATAAAATTGTTTATATTAATTTCTTATCTATGAATTTTCAACATATGCACCCCATCAAATAGATTATGCAGTATATTAACGGAAAAATTATTGTTGGCGCTTACAAAGCATTAAAAACTGTAACATATTCTCAATAAAACACAATTGCTAGTAATCATATGAAATATGTTCAGTGTGAAATTTAGAAAAATCATAAACAATATAAATGTATACACATCATTTGGGATACATTTATAATTGCTAAATGTTATAAAAATTTGGAAAATATTTATAGATACATATGTACTTACACATATGTATATATGTGTGTATGTTACATACATACTTGTTGCAATGTTTTTAATTTTTTCGATTTAAGAAAACGATTACACTAACGTACAGCCATATTGTCTTACGGTATGAAGTTTAAAGTTCTGAAGTCGAAAAATTTAAATTTAGTTATTATACAGGGTTTTCCAATAAGAGTGATATGATTTTTTTTGAAAAAAAACACACACTTATTGTTAAGGAAATTCAAAAGTTGTTTATTTAATGTGAAGTAGAATCGATACAGTTAAGTTCTAAATAAAACGTCATTCAAATGGCCTCCACGGCTTCTTCTGCAGGAACGAATTCGATGGGTTTTCTTATTATACAGGGTTTTCCAATAAGAGTGATATGATTTTTTTGAAAAAAAAACACACACTTATTGTTAAGGAAATTCAAAAGTTGTTTGTTTAATGTGAAGTACAATCGATACAGTTAAGTTCTAAATAAAACGTCATTCAAATGGCCTCCACGGCTTCTTCTGCAGGAACGAATTCGATGAACCCAATTTTCGAGCACTTTTTCCACTAAACAAGTCGTATGTCATGAATGGCACGTTCAATATTGACTTATAAAGCTTGAAGAGAGTCTGGTTTATTTCGAAAGACCAATGACTTCAAATAACCCCACAAGAAATAGTCTAATGTTGTTAAATAACAACTTCTTGGAGGCTCATTCAATATAACAATTTCTTGAAATAATCGAATCTCTAAACTTTTCTCGCAACAACTCAATTGTTTAATTTGCTGTGTGGCACGTAGCCACAATCGGTCAATGGCAAAAAGATAGCTCTTAACGAGAGCTACAATATTGCCCATGGGTGTCAAGGTCGTAGATAGACTGGAAAGTGTCTTTTGATTTAAAAAAAATGGACAACATCATTTTCAAATGTGAACGGAAAATTTATTTTTGCTCTAGCTCCTTAACGGTACGTCGGATGGGGAATCGGTCAATGGTAAAAAGATAGCTCTTAGGTCGACTGGAAAGTGTTTTTTTTTTTTATTAAAAAAAAGGACTTAGCGCACGAAAAGTTACAATTGGAGAACGATTATTTGGATAATAAAACTGAATAATTTGTAAACGTTGTTCTTGCGTATATCTCTCCATGATAAAATTGTAAACACTACTGAATACAATGAAAAACAAATGACAGATCATGACATTTTACAAATGGCCGAAACGTCACTTCGAAATCATGTCTTCACTATTGGAAAACCCGTTAGAATTACATTCCAGTTTATTTAGCCATGTCCGTCTGTCTGTATGTTCATATATCTATGGCAGCACCAAGACTGCCCTATTCGAATGACAGACATTCTGGCAACTTGGTAACGAACTAGAGGAGAAGAAAACAACAGCTGATTCCGCTCCAAGTTTTACCTATAAAGCCGTAGCATTTTATCAAGAACTTTTAATAAATGTTTTTTAAATAATAATTTAAAAAACAAGTAAGAAAGTTCAGTCGGGTAAACCGACTTATGAATCCCCTCACCTTGAGTCCCAAAAAATATTAGTAAATTATTTTTTTTTGTTTTAATTAAATTATTATCAATTTAAATTGTATTTAATAACTTTAAAATATGTACTGGTATTAAAGTTGTAACGCTTTTGGTGTAAAATGGTCCATTTGTGTGGGGATTACCAAAAGGGGCGTGCCGATAACGGCCACTTTTCTCTAGATTCTGGGTACTATAAAAGCATTGCACTGTACTATATTTCTAGTATTTGTATGCACTGGTATTAATGTTAAAAGCTGTTAACTTTTGGTACAAAAAGGACCATTTGTGTGGGAGGTACCAAGAGGGGGCGTCAATAACGCCCATTTTTTCTCTGGACTCTCGGTACTATAAAAGCGTTACACTGTAAAAAAATGTCAAGTATTTATCTGCACTGGTATTAAAGTTATAAGCTCTTAACTTTTGGTGTAAAATGGTCCATTTGTGTGGGAGGTACCAAAAGTTTCGTGCCAATTACGCCCATTTTTCTCGAGGTAATAGTAACTAATACTATGTGTAGAACTTCAGAGGATTCAAATAAGTAGTATAGAAGATATTAAAAAAATCAATATTTCACTAAATGTTAACCCTTTGTGGGGGAGGTACTAGAAGGAGTGGACCAATATAGCCCATCTTCGATCTTAGCCGGAGATAGAAGAAAATATTACCACATACCAAATTTGAAGTCAATCGGTTACTCCTTTCGAGAGTTATCGTGCGCACCAGCCAGCAGACAGACGGACGGACATTGCTCATTCGACTTAAAATTACCGAAAACGAATATCCGCCGAACATACTTAGGGTCTTAGGCCACTCCTTCGATGTGTTACACTTTTGGCTCGTAGAAAATGATATATACCCTCCTCTCTAAGGTGAGGGGATACAAATAATGAAGTTTTAGTAAATAACAATTTGTATGAAATACATAGTTGTTTTAAGTTAAAACTAAACATTTTATCATTACAACGCCAACTATATATCCTTGTGATCAAAGTGCAGATAGCAAATGTAAAGCAACCTTTAGGAAAATTAGTAAAGACGAATTTGGCACAAAAAAAAACTTCCAAGAAAAGTTGCGAAGATCTTATTATACGAGTATGCGGTCCAGAAGTACTTCTACCGATGAATTTATTTTAGTTTCATCCATTTTATTCATTAGTAGGCAGTACATTCGCACCAGTGCTCATAAAATAATTCAAATGCTATTTTTTGATGCTCTTAGGATGTTAACAATTTGCTAAAAACAAATAAAACAAATTGTTTCCCTATTGTTAAGACAATGGTCTTGCAGTGAGTTGAACCTGGGTCTTCTAGCATCATCATAACATCGCATGTTGACACGCATGGCCATTAACGAGTTTGGATTACCACTGCCCAGCGATAAATCGATATCTCTATTCTAAAACATACGAAGTCGACTAACTTGTTTTTAGGGAGATTGTATTTTTAATTTCTAAATATTCCAAATTATATTCAGTCAAAATTTGGTGCTTTTCCGTCTATCCAATCAAAGGTTATTCACAAAACAGTACAGGTCATTCGATTTGCATTACAAAAGGAATTCCACAATCAAATTTTTAAAAAAAATTGCATTACAAAAGGAATTCCACAATCCAAATTGAAAAAAAAAATCAGCAAACTTTGATAGCCTCTCCTGAAAAACTATCTTTTTGCACTTAGCATCGTTTCGAATAGAGGTATCGATATATACATCGCTCATTTTGTGCAAGAGTGTTACATTTAGAGTTACAACATTTCACTTAAGGGTGTTTTAAATGCCTAAAAATAACTAGGAATTAGCCCTATCATGGGTACGGTTCTAGATATTGAAATGTAGAAGAATTTGGTTCGATCACCTCAAAAAATTTATTTTTTTGAAATATGACACTCTTGCACTAAATGAGCTATATGAACACTTGAGCGTATTTTTACTTTTTACTTGACTCCACTGCTTTGGAATAAATAGGAATAACTAAATTGAGGTGTCCTGAAAGTGATGCCTGAACAGTTCCATATTCCCCTGATATGGGTGCCGGGACACAGGTAACTGCAAGGCAGATGAACTTGCAGGGCTAGGAACTACATTAAACGCTCCATGGGACCTGGAACATGTGGACATACCTGAAAGCAATACTGCATACATTCCGGGCTGATGTGGCCCGGCCTAGACTCAAAGGGCAAGGGAGAAATCAATAGAACACCTTCTGGTTCCGTACAAAGACTTTTAAAGACCAAGACGGGAAAGTTCTCTCTTATGCTGTTATGAAGTATGTCTAACAGTGGGGATAACATAAAGCTACCTTTAACAGAGGAAAGTGAAATGACAAAAAAGGCAACTAAATACATAGATAAATAAATGAAAATGTTAAATATCATAAAACTAGCGGACCCGGCGAACTTCGCCTCGCCCCAATTTAACGCCTTCAGATAAACTCCAGAGTGAAAATAAAACACAGATAGTTAAAATTTTAATGCGATTTGTTTAAAAGGAATCGAAATCAGTAGAGAGCGATGTGATAAACAACAAACAACGAAGACAGAAGACAGGCAACGTACAGATGACCGTGCGAAAAACAGGGAAATTCGAGATTAATTCCACAGACTTCCTACGATTTGTCTTGAGATTTATTGATTGTCATCGTAAAAGCCAATCGTACAGGGAACTGAATCCGCTTGAATTGGAATGAAAGATCAGTTGGAATAATCGGAATTCGTGGGATAAGGACTTCCTCTCCTTTGAATTTTCCCTTGATGATCGTCGCCTGAATCACATTGTCCATCAGTTTCATAATGGACAACCGCGAACTATGCACAATTTCGGATGATTCAGATTCCGCAACATGATTATGATCGATTCCACCTTCAGCTGTAAATTATGCGGCGGAGCTCCTGGCACATCAAGCGAGTTCGATTTTACTTTGAATAATAAAATTCATGCTATCGACGTCCTTATTCTTCGCTGCTAATATTGCCCGTTCACTAATCTAATCGAGATTTGGAAACACTTTGGTGATGAGTTCCTCGTTCGACGATGTGAACTCGCAAAAATTTGCCGGGAACAATATCAATGCAGTGGAAACATCAACAGTAATTTGGCCATTGCCAAGCGCCAACAGTTGTTTCGAGAATTCAAGAGCCGATGAGTCGTTCTGCAACGCGACTCTCATGTTCGTGGTCAATTTCAACTTCTTGACATGCCGCCACAAAAACCACGATTTCAGGCATGCATTAATTTCATCGGCAGTAGATTTCGGGATGACGGGAAGCGTTTGACGAAAATCTCTGGAGAGCAATATCATAGACTCACCAAATTGTCTCAAATCACGTCGTAAATCCTTCATCGTTCGGTCAACTGCCTCCAGAGCTCGTTTATGCGCCATCGTGCATTCATCCGAAATTATGATTTTGCAGTGCCCGCAATCCAATAAGATAACCTTACCTCTTATACTCAAACTTATTATCTGAAAAAATTTTCGAACTGATAAATATCGCGTTGAATTTTAATTGATCGTAATGCTTGTACCGTTTGTCGATGTGATACGCGAAATCAGTGTAACAATATGCAAAACTCGAATGAATTGCAGCAAGAAAAATAGCACATACTCGTACATATGTTTAATAGAAAACTTTTTTGTTTAATAGAAAATTAATAAAAAAATTGGATTCAAAAAGAGAGTAGTAGATAGGAACAGTAGGAATCTCGCAAGAAATAGCAATTTTCGATTTTCCCAATTTTCCGACTTTTTTCCAAAATTTTCTTGTGTATTCTTCTTATTTGGCCGGAGACCTGTCCGAATTGGTGCTAATCACCGAAATCGGTCCAGGCGTTCTCGAGTTATAAGCGTAGTAACTAACATCACTTTCTTTTATATATATATAGATTATAGTAAGCGCTTCATGTATAAATGGACCCCAAATTTGGGGCGCACTTTCATTCTCAATTTGGGGTGCATTTTCTTGGGGTCCAACTTCCGGCCGCCAATAAAAACCATATTGAATCAATAAGAAACATTAACGAAAGTCTAGTAATGTTGTTAATATGGAAAAATATTAATTTAAAGTTGGCCTATTTTTAAAATTTTAATATGGAAAGAATATAGAAATAATAATTTTCGATACTGAATTAATATTGAATTCTTACACGGGGCAAAATCGCCTTTTTTGATATGTTTGAATCGAAAGGAAAGGAAATTGTAACACAAATTTTTAAATATTATATATTTCTGAGCAAATAAATTTAATTTGAAAATCAATAAAATATATTTGGAACGCATATATTAATATAATACAACAAAATATATTTCCAAACTAAATTTCTCAAATAAAATATGTCTTTAAATACAAATAAAATTATTGTTTAGGAATTTAACCAAATATATTTTATTTAAAAAAGATTTTCAAAACTTTTGCTGACTTTTTAGAATTTTAGTTTATATTGTTCCTTAGTTTCGAGTTGTACCTCTCAGTTACAATACCAGATGCAGCATTACTTCTGTTTAAATCAATAATTTAAAATTTCTAAGTTAGTATTCCATGTCATCATTTCTTGTCAATCCAAGATTATACGATTTCAATTACACTGTGCTCGAAATGGACACTTTAAAAATGTTACAGAAATGAGACCCTATGGATATACCTATTTCGACATTACTGAATGCAGTGGTGCTAGACATTTTTCTAGGTTAGCTCTGGTTTTCGCGATATTGAACCACAGAGTTTGCCAGAAAAGGTTAGTTACCTCGGAGGTGATTTTGAAGTGGAAGATTTCGGAATACTCACTTCAGTCTAAAGAATGAAATAAAGGAATTATTTCTTCGGGGATTATTTCTCTCAAAATAGTCTTTACCCCCGAAAAAGTGCAATCAACTCTTACCATATGTCAAACGTCATACCTATCGTGGACATTTTTAGTTTGTATCTTTGCGAAAAATATTCCTCGCGAAAAATTACTACGAGTCTCCTTTCAACATATTTATAAAAAATATACAGGATTCATAATTTAGCAGGATTTGTTGGTTACCTTTGAAATTTCCATTAACACTAACCAACAAATAATTTACAAAAATTTAAGTCAAAAAATTTTATTTCAAATATTTTCTGCTATGAGCAGAAAAATACACAAATTATGTTATAACTCGAAAACTGCTTAATTCTCATAAAAAAGTTGAGAAAGGACCTATAGTATTTCCTCGCGAGGAATATTTTTCTCAACTATGCATACCTCATGTATGATTTTTAACATATGATAAGATTTCATTGCATTTTTAGGGGTAAGGGGGTGAGAAGCGTGGACGACTGTTTTGAGAGAAATAATTCTCCAAATGTTCCCTTTATTTCGATCTTTGAACTGAAGCGTATATTCCGAAGTTTTCCACTTCAAAATCACCATAGAGATAAGCAACTTCTCTGATTTCCGGACAAACTTTTTTGCCGAATATCGCCAAAACAAGAGCTGACATAGAAAAACGGCTAATGCCACTAGATTCAGCATGGTCGAAATAGGTCTATCCATAGGGTATACTTTCTGTTATATTTCTGGACTAGCACAGTGTTATTATTATTTTTACGAACATTAAAAATTTCTAAAAATATAACATTGAATTAGTAAACAATTTATCACAATTAATGTATTTTCTGAATTCTTAAGTGAAAATAGTATTTCTATAATAGTCCCATATAAAAACATATTGGGATGTAGACAAAGTTTTGTTCGGAATATAACATTTCCTAAAATATATACTTTTTGTGTATACCCAATATTACTATGTTTAGAGTGTACCCTAAACATATATATGATTCAAGCCCAATATGTTTGGGACAATATGCTACATTCAGCGATTATTTTCAGTGTGTTTAGATCAATATTGTCGTTCTATTGAAACAATCTGGAAATGTTATTGAAATTATATTTTTTACTTTAGAAATAAAATTGAAGCAATATTGAATTAAGAATGAAACAATTTAAAAGTAAGGTTATTCATCTTTGATTTAATATTAAAGTATTATGAAATTTAAAATGCAGTGTGCAGTATGCAGCTGATACCAGGTTAAAAAATATAATTAAAAAAATATAATTTAATATAAATAAATAACACTATGCAACAATAAAAATTCTTTTTGTGTCCCAGATCTAAAAAATATTTTTTTTGTATAGATTGTGGCATACTGTTATATAAAATTAAAACCAAAAATTTTTTTGGTTACATTTTTTTTATTAAAAATACTATTATAGTCGAAGGTACCCTTAGTATTTGCACTATAATTTTTGGAGTATATGCCCGATAAGGTCAATATACAAAAATATATTTCTTACAATTTTTTTCATAATTTTTTAACAAATCATTAATCATTGTATCATATTACACGACCTCCATGCTGCAATCTCATCCGACGTCAAATATGATTCGAAATTTACAACTTTCATCAGTTTCCTTATTTTAGGCCCATCAAAAACGCCTTCTTCGATTTTTTGAAAAGAAAGACTTTTAAATAAACTTTTTAAATATGAGAGTGAATTGCCATCCTTCCTTAAGGCTTTTACAAAAAATTTAAAGAGCCCCAGTTTAATATGCAGTGGTGGCCAAATAATGTTTTCTTTTTGGACGAGAGGTATGTATTTTATGTTGTTTTCACTCAATGTAATGTTTTTTCTTGTTGGCCATTTATTTCTTCTGTAATGATCTTCGCGAGCACGCCTATCCCAGAGGCATAAAAAACTGTATATTTTGTATATCCGCCTTGTATTCCACATAACATACCAACTACTTTTAAATCGCAACAAATTTTCCAGTCATGTTGTTCATATTTTATGTATTTTATCAATTTAGCCATTGTTTCGTATGATTCCTTAGTGTTGACAGCATGAGCAATGGGAATCGACGGTTTCTGATTTGCGCTGTGCAAAAGTACTGCTTTCAAACTTTCTTTACTGCTGTCAACAAATAACCGCCATTCCTTTGAATTGTACATATGTTTGATTAAGTTCCTCGAACAATCCGGGAATGTCCTTGCAAAATCATCTGTTATCCACAGTTGTATAAAATTGTTTGTAAGGTATATTCATTCGAGATACAAGTAGTTCTGCCTTATCTTTTGTCAGTTCCAAATCTCTCATAGATCAATGAGTTGAAACTGAGTTAAAAGCGATGACTTCTGACTCAAACTTAATTCGCTCAGAGTTGAGTACTCAGTTGAACTTGATGATGGTTCCGTAATTAGGCTGTTAGCTATACTTGGACACTGGGCAATTGGTATTGTTTCCGAATGTGCAACTAGCAAAGTGACAGATTTTACTTCAGCGAAAATACAGCGAATGCTCCTTCCTACTCCAATCTGTTTACTTGGCCAAAAATAGCAGCCCGTATCGTGAATTAATGGTTGTCTCCAAATCATTGGCATTCCAAATTGCACGTGAAGTCTAAAATTAAAACGATTTATTCCACAAAACATTGTTATACATTAATTTTAAAGTACTTACCGCATTCTTCCACTAGTCCATCGAGTAAGATTTACATGGCACGAATTACACAAAATACTAGGTGTCCACGGTTCGTTAATATTTTTAACTCGTATACCAAAATATTACACATATATTTCTTCTACTATTTTATTAAATGCACGTCGATTTTTTAATTACATATTTTCCGCAGATGTAGCAGAAATCATTTACACATTGAAAAGTTCTTTGCCTTTTACTCAATCTTCGAAACATAACTTTGTAATATTTTTTAGAAAATCGACTTATCTCTTTAAGGCGCTGAATTACACAAATTTATTAATAAGAAAATTCATTCATAAATTCCGGGTTTAAGGTTCATAATTTGCAGTACCTGTAGCTGACATATAGTTTGCTTCGAAAGTAGACACCCAATATTTTCAAGACTGCCGCGTACTACTTTGTATTGCGTACATATAATTTTACTACCTGTATATATGACTGGGATGTCCATGCCCCTAAAAGGCGTAACTGAATGGAAACCTCATAAATAAAAAACCACAAATATTGTTGAATGACCCTCTATCTGAGTAGATCTCATCCAATATATCTCTCACATTGCATATCATATTTTATGGAGGGTTACGAACGGCCATAAAACCTCATCCTCTCTATAATTTTATAATGTCTGACATCAATCCTCATAAAATAAAATGCAAGTGCAATGTCTCTCTCACATATGGCGAATTCAATATAAGCAAAAACATCATTTAAAAACGGAAAAATATGAAACAAATTTTTTTTGAATTTCCCTAACATTTACAATTAGACAGTGTTTTCTTCGTTAGCATGTGGCTATTCAAAAATGTGATAAAATAATTTTTTCAATTTTTTTTTCTATTTTTTATGTTTTTTTTTTTGTATCAGAAAAAAGTGTTTTTTAAAAAAAAACATTTTTTTCTCATATTTTTGACGACTGTCACTAAAACAAAGATTCTACGTGAAAGCGATATTTGCAGCATATGTAGCCCTCATAATTCCCTTTAATAATTATGACACGACTCAATCAGGCTTATACTTGAAAAATTATGATCCAAATTCTGAATGTACATTCCATGAAAGCTGGAATTTTAAAAAAAAATTACGTGGAGGGTATTATACATTCGGCCCTGCCCGACTATAGTCTTTCCTTACACGGGGGAAATCGGCGTTTTTGATATGTTTTAATTGAAAGAAAATATAATTGGAAACGATTTTTGTAAATATTATATATTTGGTAACAAAAAAATGTTATTCGATAATCAAAAAAATTGTTTGGAACGCATATATTAATCTATTAGAACATAATTTATTTGCAAACTGACTTTCACAAATAAAATATATGTTTACACACAAACAAAGTTATTGTTTAAGAAGTTTACCAAATATATATTTTTTAAAACTTTGCTGACTTAATCGAATTTTATATATTTTATTCCAATTCATTGCTTTTTGTCAATCCATCAATACAATTTATACGATTTAAGTTTTAATTAAATTTTACAAACATATAAAATTTATAAAAATATGCTTTTTGAGCATTTGAAAAACAGAAAACTTATCTTTAAATTAAGGCATTGATACATTGTCAAAATACATAAAAACAAATTAATCTTTGTTTCGGAAATACTAGTTCCATATAAAAAATTTTACAATGGGAACATATTTTTGTTTAGAACAATATCCTTCCAAACATATACTATTTGTGTGTGTCAAATATTATATACTTGGAGTGTACCCTAAACATACATATATATGTTTCAAGCCGAATATGCTTGGGACAATATACTACAAAAGCGATTTTTTTCAGCGTTTACTGATTGTTACTGTTGTCCTTTTAAGATCGTTTTTATCCCAATATATATTTTTAAATCAGTAAACTTTATGTTAGATTAAGAAAATTCAGGACAAATATTACGTAAATTTAGTTATTTCTGACATTCTTATAAGAATTATATGGTAGTAGTTAAATAAGAGTTAACAAAAATCCCATTAGTCTTATGGGCAGTGCGATTGACTTCTCAATGATGATTTTTCAGGGAATTCTCTCTTTTTTCGTTCTCATTTGACCTTTGTTCGATTAACTTCTCAAGTGTTGCTATTATTTTAACAACAGCTGTTTATAGTATAGGTGTTTGTGTGTGTGGATATGTATTTATGTTTGTGACACTGAGGTGGCACTGAGACAATTTCGGTCTCATTTTATTTGCCTTCCCATCCATCCATGGGTCGTTATAATTACGACAACACCGTGTGTTTGATGACAAAATATTAACATTAAGAAAAAAACAATTATAATTTTGTTGTTTCAGTAACTTGTGTGGCGGCACTGTTGTCGTTTTTGTTGCTGCTGCTGCTTTGTTTGTGTTTCCTTCCGCATTAATGAGAAGACACATTTTGAACACACACATCACAGCACAGCCCAGCAGAGCGAGCTCAACAAAAACAAAATACCAACAAAACAGAAAAAAGCAAAGTCAAACAATTACATTCAAATTACCTTAAGATGCAACACTGTGTAATGAATGGGCATTAACAATTGTTAACATCATCGCACACAACTCTACACACGTTTACCACTAACTGGGAAATACGTACGAACGAACTGTGAGATACATGCACACACACACTCACACACCACCGCCGCACATCGCACTCACTCGGTATTGGTAACAGGTAAAGGTAAATCCGAACATCAAATGAAAATGTCGAAATTCGTTTAGCAGAGCAGAGCACGGAGCATACGAAGACGAGCACTGAACTCGTACTCTCACGAACCCCAAATAAGTCAGTCGTCACTCGGTGTGTGTTCAGCGACGAATGAGTGAATGCGTGCGTGAGTCTATTGATGTACGAGTATTGGTGTTTATTTAGATAGCAATGTTTTCTTTATGGAAATTACATTCGGAAGTCTACCGGAATGGCCGCGCCTGCGCAACTGCCATGCCGCGCTCACCACTTCAGGCGGCGGGTAAAATGAAGCAGAAGTCGTGGAAACAAGAAGAAGAAGCAACCGAGCAATCGACCGCCGCAGTAGAAGACGAATTATGAATGGGCTCGATGACGTAGTTCTTGGCAGCTGTTGTCAGTAGGAAATAACAAACGCTTGTAAAGCAGTATTCTTGTAGCAGAGCACCGCTGTTTATTTACACTTGGACCCCTCGGTCTATCCGTCCGTCCGTCCGTCCGCCCATCTATTTGTTTGCCTCTGTGAACTCTCACAGACAGATCTCAGCGTTTATGGCTTAATACCACTGAATATAACAACGGGAACAATAACAACACGACCACCAGCACCACCACCACCACCAATATCGCTGGTAACCGCAAACAGTTGAAGGAAAAGCCAGCCACCAACAGCAGCGCTGTAGAAGAAAAGCCTACCCAAGAAGTACAGCCATTTGATTGTGGGTAAGAGAAAACCAGAAGAAACGACCAAAAATCCGCTAGACCGAATCTAAGGTACCCTTTAAAAGGTAAAGTCAAATGCATATTATGACTGTCAATATAATATCAAATTGTTCCGGGGTGATTTGCATATACTCGTATTAGACAAGAGAAGGAGGCGTAATAATCTCGTTAATTCTTCAGTAACCGACACTATCGGTAGAGTGTAAGGCTACTAGAGTGCCGTTAGAAAAATAATATATGACTTTAGACTGCATTGGAAAACTGAAATGTTCTTAATTGGAAAAAGTTGGAAAGGTTTTTTAGCCAAAGTTAGGTAGTCTTTGATTCCACCTGTACTGACAATAAATATATCTAGTCCCTTAGGGCATAAGTTGGACGATAATGATATCAGTTAAATTAGTTAGATCCATAAGGAAGTAGGGACTCTAAAAAGGCAAAATTTTTTTCGAAAGTTTGGTGCCCATAGTTTAGATTAGGGTAAGAGTGGCAGCCTGTAAAACAGACTCACT
The DNA here is from genome assembly GCA_963930755.1 of Eudasyphora cyanicolor. Taxonomy (NCBI): domain Eukaryota; kingdom Metazoa; phylum Arthropoda; class Insecta; order Diptera; family Muscidae; genus Eudasyphora; species Eudasyphora cyanicolor. The sequence goes on from OZ005735.1 coordinate 270,455,524, forward strand.
TAGGCTGCACAATTCATTGTCTTACAACCGGAACGTAAGGGAAAATATAAGTCATTCCTAGCTCCGCCCGTTGAACCAATTTGATTGGTTTAAAAAGCTCAAAGTTAATTAACTCCACAAAGAAATTATAGCCTAAGGTTGCATGCCGCCTTCTAGAGAGAGCGGGGCACATAAACAGAAGTTGTGCTATTGATTTTTCCTCCTCTTCGTCTCCACAGCTTCTGCAAAGTCAGTCATTATGCAAGATCTTCAATCTCTCTGCGTGCCGTTCAATAAGGCAGTGAACCGTCATGACAGACACGATAACTGAGACGTCCGGTCTCGACAACGACAACAGATCTTTGTTGCGTTTTAAGATTAGGCAGAGCCACATCAGCTTGAAATGTATGCAGTTCCTGACTAGTGACCATCTGTCATTTGTTGCCATAAGTACACTATCTCTCAAGATGACCTTGCAGGTCGCTAGAGGCATGCCCACAGATTCCAATTCCTCTGGAGCGTGTAAGGTAGTTTCTGGTCTAGCAAGTTCATCTGCTTTGCAGTTTTCTGGTACGAGTATGTGGAACGGCACCCATATCAGGTGAATATTGAACAGTCATCTCATTACGAAATTTGCGACAGTCGAGAGCAGTTTTTGAATAAGACTTGATAGCAGCCTGATTACACTGGGCAATAGAGAAAAATACACGAACTTGACAGTATAGGTTTAATTCTACTACCAACGGGTATAACCCTATAATCGGTTTGGTGAAATTGGTGACAAATTTTTATTTGTGGTCCTTCAAAGTTTCTGAAAATCAGTGGGCCCCTCGAAAAACGTGTCATCAGCTTTTGTCCAACAACTAATTCAGACTTGGTGGTAACGCTTAACTATGTTTGGAAGTAATATAGCTAAGAATATGCTGTACAAAGTTTCTTAACATTTTATCCGAAAACAAATTTTTTCCCGTACTTTTTTTTTGAAAAAGTGTAGGAAAAAAATATTTTTTCCACTTTTTTCAGCATAACTTTTAGAGACTCGTTATTTTTCACTAACAATATTTGGCAAATCTGTAGCCTAGGTAAATCTGGACAATTTTTGTGAACATATCAATACATACTTTCTGAACGTGTCTAGGTCGCATGTTTTAGAATGGAGGTATCGGTGTAGTAGCCGTTTTGCAATGGATAGCTCAAGTTCCACAGAAAAGACACCAAAGCCCACATGGTTGTTGAGTTTGGAAGCGGCCGTAAGTTGGACCCCAAGAAAATGCACCCCAAATTGAAAATGGGGGCGCACTTTCATTTCAGATGAATTTTGGGGCCTATTTTCGTTACAAAAACTGATTTATGAAATTACACCCCAATCAAGAAAAGAGCATGAAATGAAAATAAACCCCAAAAAAACTAAGAAATTTTCTCTGCGTAAAACGGGTGAGTACGCAATAATACACGTATAGAAACCTATTTTCTAATTACACTATGCAACAAATGAACACTTTTTGAAAAATACTCGGACTTGACAGTGTAGGTTCGATTATACTATCAAAGGGTAGTATAACCCTGTACTCGGTTTGGCGAAATTGGTGACCAATTTTTGTTTATGGGCCCCCAAAGTTTCGGGAAATCAGTGAGCCACTCGAAAAAGGTGTCATCAGCTTTTGTCCAACAACTAATTCAGACTTGGTGATACCGCTTAACTATGTTTGGCAATAATGTAGCTAAGAATATGCTGAACAAAGTTTCTTAAAATTTTTTGCGAAAAAAAAATTTTTTTAGCTCAAAAAACCACATTGTACCCCAAAAATTTAAGTATTTCACTTCATATTAACCCTCTAGCTCCCACATAACTATAATTTTTGGCCCCATTTTAACAAATCGTAAAAACACCCCTTAAAAGGGGGAGGGCGGGGATGAAATGTTCTACAAAAATGTTCGCCATAAAATTTTACTATATGTGTCGGAACACACCAAATCCCAAATCTTAACACAAAAACCCAAAAAGATCCGGCGGGGTCATTGGACCTTAATTTTTCGAAAATGAGGTTGGATCAACAGTTACGGTGAATGGATTGCGCTATCGAGAGATGATTAATGATTTGTTGGATGGTATTGATCTGGACAACGTTTACTTTCAACAAGACGGCACTACGTGCCACACAAGCGACGAAACCATTGCTCTGTTACAGGAAAAGTTTCCGGACCGTATTATCTCTCAAAGAGGTGATCACAATTGGCCACCGAGATCTTGTGATTTAACACCTTGCGACTTCTTCCTTTGGGGCCACGTGAAAGATAAGGTCTACGCCAACAGCCCGGCGTCGATTCAAGACCTCAAAGAAAGAATTCGTGAGGCTATCGAAGACATAGGGCAGCCACTTTGCGATTTGGTTATGGAAAATTTCATGAAAAGGATATGGTCCTGTAAGCGTGGTCGTGGTGGCCATTTGGCTGATGTTGTTTTTTATTATTAACGGCAGACCTTCCTCTTTATAATGAAATAAACATCCGATCATTTATCTCAAAAAATTACATTTTTCTTTGAATACCAAAATAACACCTCTTGTTGGAAAAAATATACGGGGATTCATACCCCAGCGTTTCCTGTTGCCATTTTGCAGGTTTATAGCGCTACCACAGCCTTGTTTGCTCTTTCCTGAATGATGAGTTTGTAGTTCTTATTTTTGTCTAGTAAAATACCTAAGTATTTCGCGCTTTCAGAAAAGGGAATTTCAATATCACCCAAAGAGACATGTGTAAGTGGTGGTACCTTATTTTTCCTGGTGAAAAGAACTGATTCTGCTTGGTCTGGCTAACACCAAGGTCATAATCGGAAGCCCATCTTGCGGTTGTATAAAGGGGCTGCGCTTGGAGTATCCGGCAACTATTGCCACGTCATCTGCATAGTTAACAACTCTGACACGCATCATCTCCAGAGAAAGCAGAATATTTCTCATGAAAATATTCCATATCAGAGGCGACAGAACTCCCCCTTGGTACGTTCTCCTCTGTGGAGGTCAGTTAATCTAACTGAAATGCGCCTCTTAGTCAGAAGTTTGTGAATGAACCTACGTATACTGCTATCAACCCCCAGGGATGTTAGAACCGTAATTATAGCGGCTGGATTTATGTTATTTAAGAAAGCTACCCCATAGTACTTATATTCCTTAACAGAGAGGCATCCTTCAATAAAGCTTACTAGATCATGCGGGGCAGTTTCGATAAGCTTGCCCTACTGTAGGCATGGTGTTGGGTGGACAGTAGCCTGTTATCAATTTTAGTCCAAAGGTAATTATCTATTAATCTCTCCAGGTATTTCAAGGGAAATGACGATAGACTAATTGGCCAGAAATCCTTATGGGATGGTATTCCTGATTTTGGTATGATAACAGTCATGGTTTATATCAATTTTGTTGGTATGTAGGCCTGATGAATACAACGTACATTCGTAGTTATCTCTGAACCAGGGAGCAATTGTATCAGTCACTGCATGTAGCTCCGCCGGCGAGACATTGTCTGGTACTGGCGACTTAAAATGTTAAATCTTTTGATAGCCCAAAGAATTCTAGATTCGGTTACAATCTCGCTGGCAACCTCTGATGGTTGCACCTCAAAGATAACCCAATTGAAGTATTCAATGTCACTTTTGCATTACCTGGGAAATATGTATCCAGAAGCCCTTCCAGCGATTCCGCGCACTGGACATAGTCCAAGAACTGTCTTCATTCTTGATGTACCCAACAGTACAAGGTGTTGAGGCTAGAATTTTCCGTAACCTTAAGGCTACGGATGAGCTTTCTACGCAACTACGGAAATCTATCCAGAACTTATTTTGAGCCTTTCTCAACTCTTTTTTGTACCGCTGGAGGTCTTTCTTATATGTGTGGCTGTCCTTTGCCTTTTTAAAAAGCTTCCTACAGTACTTCCTCAGCATAACTTATTGAGACGACCGCCATGGTGGTCGTTGTTTGCCGCTTGGCTTTAGATTGGGATATGTGGCTTGTAGCGAGTCATAAAGTATTACAGTGACTCGTTCCAACGAGTCACTATTCCCGATAGTTTCCATCCTCACCTCAGGTCTTTTTTGAAGAGACCTGTTGAATATATGGCAACATTTTAGTCTTCCTAATATGCACTTCATGCTTTCCTATCAGATAGTAGTGGTCTGTCATGACACGAGTACTGTAGCATCCAATCTTGATAAAGGTATCAGATATTTGGACCATTTTAAATGTTTCTGGAACGTATACAATTCCGGACGGAATACCATCTGTTATTAGTCGCCTCATGTGAATTTTCCCGCCGAACCAGTGTATTCTCATCTACAAAACAATTCGCTGGAAAGTCACAGTGACCCGATAACCCGAAGAGACCTGCTTCAGTTGAGGGCTGATATCGAATTCAATAAAACAGAATCTAGAGATTTAATGGCCTGGATACCGGAGAACATATTTATCGCAATCTTTTGACAGATCGTAGTATCCCAGCAATTTTCACCTTTTTTATAGGCATAATATCAACCAGCTACAAACACCCCTATGTCTTAACTATCATAATCTATCACATCATATCGAACTATCAATAACTATCATAATTCACACGCTCATCAGCCTACCCACTCGTCACCCGGGGCCAATATCAGATGGAATTTTATATGATTTTTCATCCCGAAAAGAGATTTCCTGCAGTTGAGGGCTGAATCCAGGAAGACAGTATCCAGAGATTTAATAGCAATTAATTCCATTGCAATATACGAGCTGCAAATAGCTCTTTCGATTGGACCCCGAGGGCAACCCCACCATAAATATTTGTACTATCAGTATACATTTCCATACATTTCTTTCCTCTCAGAATGCGTTCTTAACATGCTACAACTTTAGTCAAATATGGGCTCGGACAGAATGTAGTCAGTGACACCAAGCACTATAGAGCGCGATTGCGATATATCTGCAGTAATTTCCAGTGAATTGAGATAGTTTTCTTAAATACACTAGCGTGGCTGCGGCAATCTGTACAGAGGCAGATATTTTGCATAGTCAGTAATATAAATTTCGGCGATTTCGATTTGAGTTATACATCTGGAAGTTTGTACTTCCTGTCCACACTCCAAGTTAGTGGTCTGACGGATGCTCTGGGTTTGCATATTCAACTATCATTTCAACTTCCTTTAACGAATGCATAATATTGTTCATGGCGAGGTTCCAAAGTAGAGAAACTCCCTGAAGTATGCTCTTCTTTAATATACAGTGTGGCTAATATGTATTGCAACCAACTTCAGGTTGCTATCATTTCTAAACCGCTAGTCTGATAGCTGACAGATTTATTTCAGTGACAGTTCATTTTATTGTTTACAAGCTTACAAAAGCATTTTGATCTATTGCATTCAGAAAAAAGTTATTCGTGATGGAATTCAAGCGTGATAGTGTGATTGATTTATATTTGGGTGGAAAAACACAAGTGGCTATCGTTAGAACCCTCCAGCATTTAAATGTGAATAAATCTTTTGCTTCTCGTACCATTGCTCGTTACCGTGATACTGGCAGTGTTGCATCGCGTCCAAAAAGTGGACGAAAAAAAAACGGTAACAACACCAGAAATGATCCGAAAAGTGAAGGCCAGATTTGATCGAAATCCACCCCGCAATGGTAGAAAAATTGCTCGTGAGCTGAACATATCGCGAGAACGGATACAACACATATTAAAAAATGAGCTTGGACTAAAGCCATTGAAGTTCCAAAAAGTGCAAGAGCTCACCGATGCACAAAAAAAGTTAGACTGGATAGAGCCAAGGAGTTGCTTCGCTTGCACGAAAGTGGCCAGTTACCGAATTTGTTTTTTTCCAATGAGAAGCCATTCCAAATTGAGCAGCTTGTGAACAAACAAAATGATCGGGTTTACTTGCCAAAGAGGTCAGCTGAAAATTTACACTTTCGATTGGCCACCAGAACTAAAGCGCCGCCGATGGTAATGGTGTGGGCCGCCGTAACGGCCGATGGTCGCTCCCCGCTCGTATTCATCGACCATGGGGTCAAAATAAATGCCGAATATTATCGGGAAAATGTCGTAAAGACAGTATTGAAGCCCTGGGCAGACAAACATTTCGGCCGCAGACCATGGACTTTCCAACAGGACTCGGCACCATCGCACTCAGCACGCGTCAACCAAGAATGGCTTAAAAAGGAGGTTCCTCGGTTCATTTGTACCGCACAATGGCCACCAAGATCTCCGGATCTCAATCCGTTGGACTTTTGCGCCTGGGGCATTTTAGAGAGTAAGGTTCGCACTAAAAAATACCAAAGTATCGATCATCTCAAGACGGCGCTTCGCCGGGAATGGGCCAAAATACCGCAGAGCCACTTTCGTGCAGCGTGTGATGGCTTTGTCGGCCGTTTGAAGGCCATAATTCGTGCCAAAGGTGGCCAATTCGAACAAATCTAAACTGTTTCTAAAATTTTATGTTATTTCCGACATTTTTTGCTTTTGAACAATAAAATTTAAAAAAAAATTAAAAAAATATAGCGCTTTACTTTGTTGCATTACATATCAGCCACCCTGTATGCTGACCCTGGCGTAGGCCAGATGTGCGAAAATACGCAACCTGATCGATTTTCTTTATATCGCAGGTCGGGAAGACATTTGAGTATCTGCTCCTCGCAAATCTGATACATAAATTGATTGCACACACAACAGTTGACCGGACACCTTCATTTGGTTGCCCGGGTGTTCACTGGATGCTAAACCTGTTGTATATGGCGCTTCGTGGAGTTTCGTAATAGTCGTGAGTCTCTCATTGTAGAGTTTATTTCAGCCCGGTGCTACGAGATATCATCAGAGCCATTAATTATGCAAAGCCAATCACTAGATGGATTATTGAACCCCCGTATTAACCTTATGTCCGCGAAAAAATGCTTTGGATGGCTGAACAGCAGACCAAGACCAAGTACTGGTCTGAAATAATACCTACACCGTAGAACATTTGAAACCAATTAAATGTTTACTGTTTAATCGTCGAACTTCAAAATTGGTCCCAACTGGTCATCTACTAAGGTGTTGATAACCCATCTAGTGTTCTACTGAGGAATAAGTAATTCTATTGGCCGCCTACTAAGGAGTAAATAATCCAAATGGACGTCTATTATGGACTAGACAACCCAACGGTATCACTAGTACGGAGTAGATAACTCATTTTGTCATCAATTATGACGTAAACAGCTCAACTAAGACGTAGATAACCCAACTGGCCGCATGTGGCATTTTACTATGCAGTAAATAACCCAACTGGCCATCTACTAAGTAGTAGATAACCCAACAGGTCGTCTACTAGTTATCTAAGTAGATAACCCAACTGGTAGTCTACCAAGGATTAGATAACTCAACTTGTTCTCTACTGGAGTAGTTAACCATATACTGAGGATAAGCGGAATTAGAAGACAACCTAACTAAAGAATAGCTAACCCAACAGAAATAGATAACCAAATTGGTCGTTTACCAAGGAGTAGATAACCCAACTGATGCTCTACCTCGGAGTAGATAACCCCACTGGTCGTCTATTAATGAGTGCATTTGTCTGATACAGTCGTATGATGACATACTTGTACCACATCCGGCAATATTTTTTGGTGCCTTGATCCCCAATAAGGTTATAACAATCATTTCCTACATAATCAGATTAGTGATATGTTATAATTTAAACAGTACTGGGATCAATAGAACCAGGAAAACTGGCACTTCATTTGCGGTAGGGCACTTATGAGTCTCGTGACTCCATAATTGCCTTCCTCTGGTATACACGCAAAGAAAAATTTCGTTTCTGCGAAACGAAATATTAGACAACTACAATTCTCGTTTACGACGACTGAAATTTCGCTTACGCGAAATAAGTTTCTGTAACAACAAACGAAATTTCAGTTCCGGCAAACGAGAATTGTAGTTGTCTAATATTTCGTTTCGCAGAAACGAATTTTTTCTTTGCGTGTAAGTGAACTGTTTATTTTGAAAGTGGCGTAAGCGCCATTCTGTTTTACTCAATTCAACATTAGAAAAAGCGGGTTAATAAAACTAGAATGTGCAAATTTTCACTTAATATAGAAACATTGAAGCCTTGAGATGAACTGTAAGTAAGTAATATATATCTATTATTCACATATCCTTTTAACGATACTACTCTTGGTTCAAAAACAGAATGGCGCTTACGCCACTTTCAAAATAAACAGTTCAAGTACTAAGTAGAGCCCATAAGGCTGCCTGACTGTTGAATAAATGTCAGAAAACAGTTTTTGAATAAATAACATCAGCCGTTTTGGCTATCGCATAGATTTTAGCCTGAAAGATAAAGGGTTCGTTCAGTAGATAAAGGGTAACATGCACACCAAGTAACTTAACAGACCCTTCTGTTAAGCCAACCTTTCTGTTGGTAGTGCTACTCTGTTTAACTCTAAGACCGCATGTCGAAATCGGTCTTACAAAAGTGTAGTAAAGCTAATGAACGAGGATATGAATACGAAGAAACAAAAGCCTTTGTAGTCCTAGGATTAAGTTGAGGGTCCTAAAATGCCACACACACAAGCGCGGGAATGACTCTGTATTAGCCGTGCATTGGAAAGATTTTCGAAAGCCGTCTTAGGTTAGGTTAGGTTAAAGGACGCGCAGCACACTACCAATTTATGGCGTGCACTGCTCCACTCGGAGACCGGTAGGAGAACTGTGTTAGTCCTGGAAGATAGAATATAATAAAAAAACATAAAGAGAATATATACGAGTATTGTGGGGGGAGAGTATATATAGAAGTGGAGAAAACAGAAATGCAAAGTAGGGGATTGAAGGGGTGGAAACAAAATGAGCGTTTCCATGCCGTCTTACCAGACGGGTGTGTAGTTGTCATCCCTAACCATTGCAGGCATCTTATGAAGTAAATGAATCTGCCGATGTTGTGCGATGACAGAGCCTCTAGATCTCCGATCATAAATTCACCTAGGTAGCGGTGTCTTCTAGATAGTGAAGGCCATTGGCTGAAAAGGTGCTCAATCGTTTCCAGTTCCTCTTCATCTGTACAGAGCCGACAGTAGTCCTCGAAGTCACGTTGCCACTTTGATGTTATTGCTCTAACATTACAGTGACCTGTGAATACGTCCACCAACTGGCGAATATCCCTCTTTGTGAGGGATTCTACTAAGAGGCGTATCTATGATACGGTAGGGTTTATGTTCTCTGACCACTACTACAGAACTTCCACATGAACAGTATACGGCTTTCGTTGGAAGAGGTTGTCGCCGATGATGTTGTAAATACAATTATAGGTCCCAATTTAACCATTACTGGGATTCGTAGACTCAGCTAAATTGACACTTCATAGGTAGGGCTCTTGCCAGTCTTGTGACTCCATAATAGTGTTCTTCTGGACCAACAAGAATATATTAAGCGACCACTGTGTTGACAATGGATATGTATTGCTTCTCAGCTACACCTATACTTGAGGTGATATACTTATATATTTCCCCAAACTCAATTCAATTGGCTTTCTAGTTGAGTAATCGTGATTACTGAATCTAGATGCGAAGCTAAGGTTTTACGTAGTTTATCCACATTTTCAGTGTTCCAAGTGTTTGATTTGTAATGATTTAAAGTCGTTTAGTCGTTATCTCTCAAGAGACATCAGTTCTAGTCTTATTAATATATGGTTTCTGCGGCTGTATCACACCTAAGTAAAAAGGCCGTGGAAATAGAACTAATCCGTTCGAAATCGGTTATTCATCTTTATATGTATTGTAGGGAGAGATTATTAAAACGGCAGAAATCTCAATGAAATATTCATTCGATCTCTTAAATGACTTAAAACTTCTTTTATAAACTGGTAACTGTTTAATAAAATAAGTTTTTCTTGTCTCGCTACTGCGAAGAGTGGTCTATAATGACATTCCTGTATGGCAAGAATAATTCCTTGGGTCACACAAACGGAATGACTAGTTGAATATACCTACTACTCATCCCATAGTGCAGCATAGAGTATAAAAATAATCTCACCGAGACGAGCTGCTGCTGATATTACCGCCAGAGTTACAGTTGCCGATTGCACCGGTGGTGTTTGTTTGTCTGTTTGCTCTCTGTTTGTTCGCTTGTTTGTGTTTGGTCAATGGCAAGCCAAGGAAAAGCTCTGCTTGTAATGTTATCTTTGAATTTCTCCCACGCTTACAACAAACAAGCCACAGCGTTTGAAACAGAGGCGAAGCGAGTTGTGGTACCAACTCTTACGTCCGCACTTCTGTTGGAACGTATATTTTACACATGATACGCGACGGACAATACTTTGGTTATGCTGCTGCTGCTTCTTTGTTCCAGCCAACTTTGTCTTCTTCTTCTTCTTGGCCAGACCTGTAGTCTTCAGTTGATTTCTTTTTGTTCTCTTCGGTCTTTGGGTTCTTGTGTTAAAATGTCACTACGGCCAGTGCCAGTGCCACTGGCCACTGCTAAACAGTCACCACCGCTACCACTACCTCTGTCCGTCCGTCCGACCAACTCTCTTTTGTCTTCAATTGCCGTTCTTCAGGTTAGGTGAAAAATAACCTTCAACTTGTTACTTTTTTTTTTTAAAGATGAAATGCGTTTGGTGGTCGGTCACTACAGCGAAGAGTACTGCGCTGGGGCTAAACGAAACCGTTTGTCATTATGGCTGGGAACTTTTGGTTTCGAATCGTTTGATGTAAACGATGTCTTTGGGTAGTTGTGGTATCTGTGTTTGTGTGTGTGTGTATGTGTGGGTATAACATTTTGTGGGTTAGGCTTGCATAGCAATTTTTTGATAAAAGTCTATTTACGGTGGTGGTAGCCTAAATATTTATCCAATTATCCCCCCAAACACTTTTCCCTGAAATTGCGGCCTATAAGTGTGGTTTTGCTCGGGCGATTCTTTTGTCTATGTATATGTGTGTGATGTGTCCACCTGTTGTTATTCCTTGTTATCCGCTACAATTTGCATTTTCCCACCACCTACGCAATCGACTACTGCAGTAATAGTAGTAAAACCTTCGCGTAGATATATGGAGAGTTTTTAACGTTCAGTTAACTCGCGAGAGAATCGATTGCGACGTTTTAGAAAAGGATTCATATTTTTAGATTGGCAAAAATCGTTCAAAAATATAATGTTAGGCTATTATTATATTGAGGGGACGAGTTTTTCTGGACAACAGTTCAGCAACTGAATTATATTCACATGCAGAGTCTGGCATCAGTATGATATTCGAAGCCCCTCGATCTTACCACATATCTGGATAGAGCTTCTCAAAATAAGAAGAAAAAATTGTGTGAATTTTTTCGATAACTCGCTCTTTTATCCAGTTATCGGACGTTAAAGTATGAAAAAATTCGAAAAAAATGTTTTTTGTAAAATAAGTTAAAAATTAGAAATAAAGAAGACAAATTATATACATATACAAATTATATAAAGAAAACAAAAAAAATCTAAAACTTTCTTATTTATCGAAATTGAATTTTTTACTTTTATTACCTTAAAAAATTGTTGAATTTTTGGGATAACTTACTCAGTTATCTAGTTATTGGATGATAAAATATGAAAAATCGAAAAATAATTTTTTTTTTTGTAAAATGAACTCAAAATGTGAAATAAAGAGAAACATATGAATAAAATTTTTCGAAACTATCTTAGTTATAGAAATATCGAAAATAAAAATCGATAACTATCTTAAGTATCGAAAATAAAAGTCGATAACTATCCTAAGTATCGAAAATAAAAATCGATAACTATCTTAAGTATCGAAAAGAAAAGTCGATATCTACCTCAGTTATCGCAATTGATTTTTTTACTTTTTATACTTTAAAAAAATTGCGAGTTATCGAAATGTCCAAAGCCAGTTAGTTACGCGGACAAAAGTATTCCCGAGTGGACGACCTTCGGCCGGGGAAAAGATTTTCTACTCCGGGGTATGTCGAAAGATAGCTACGCGGACCAACGTATCTTCGAATTGCCGGCATTTGACCGTGATTAAAGATTTTCTCCTCTAGGACATGTCCAAAGCCGGCTACGCGGACCAAAGTTTTTCTGCGTGAACGGTCTTCGGCCGGGTTCAATGTTTTTCTCCTTTGGGATATGTCCAAAGATGGCTACGCGAACTAAAGCGTTTTTGAAATCGAAGTCAACGATTTTTGCGACTTCTAACTTTCGATTTTGAGCCCATTGGAGCGAAAAAGATTAACATTTTCAACTTTAACGTCCGATAACTAAGGGCCACGGATGTCATTATTTTTTAAGTTGGCGTACGGAATGCACTTATTCGAAGGAAACGATTCAGATTTGTATATTGAGAACCGTGAATTATCACATTTGAACTCAATCAGATTACCAAATGTCAGCAAAAGTAATGTGTGGTTCACTGACCCGTTGATTCAAACAATTCTCTGGAATCATCCCAGTTAACTTTCTTCGACCTGTGAGGTTCTACCTTACTTGAGAATCCACTCTTCAAATTTGCGAAATATCAGATAACATTAAAATGGTATTGGTCAGTTTGCGAATCTTTAGTATATAAATAATTATATTCTGTTTCCGCAAAGGCTTTGTGTGACTACGCTATATGAACGGTGAACTATATCTACAGATTTCGGCAATTAACTTAAAAACCTAATATTGACCTGATATCTATACTAAGTAAAGCCTGACGGTCTGACTGACGGTCTGACGGTCAACGATATAAATTCAACGCTTTGGCTATTACATAGATTTCAGTCTGAAAGATCGCTACAGGAAATTGGACAGGTACAAAATCAAACACATGAAAGGTTCATTAACGACTGGGATCGTTTCGCAGATTGTCCCTTTTTATGAAAACAACCGTACAGTTTAACATGGCTTTGTCATTGGCCACATTTTGACATTTCCAATAACCAACTGATCAAAGAAATTACCTATAGGACCAGACCCTTTAATTCTAATGTGTAAATAACCCAACAAGTTGTATGGATAACTAAACTGCCCACCTAGTAAGGAGTAAATAACTCAACAAGTTGGATAGATAACCAAACTGCCCACCTACCAAGGAGTAGATAACCCAATTGGTCATCTACTGAGGAGTGGATAAACCAACTGGTCATGTATTGTGGACTGGATAAACCAACTGGTCATCTACAGAGGAGTAGATAGCCCAACAGGTGGTCGAGTAATGAGTAGATAAACCACTAGATCGTCAACTAAGGTGTAGATAAACCACACATTATTTTTTTGAAAAATATTATCAACACATCATGTTGCGACGTTTTAAAAATTCCCCCTGCACCTACTGCTAATTTCGCATTTTGCATGCGAACAATCGAACAAAAATCGTGCGCAACCATTTGATAGTTATTAAGAATGTACGCTTTCAATTAGGTTTGGTTCTAAAGTTTACTTTTTGACGGTGCAACACTCCACACCGTGGGCTGGGCTGAGTGTGGAAAATGCGATATTTTCGCCTTTGCGGAGTGTTATAATTTTACAAACGAAAACAAAACCCGTTCATACGGCTGCGCCATTATTACAAACAAACCTAAAAATCCGGTTTCAAGGTAAAATGTAGAAAAAATTTAAAATTTTTTTTTACAAACGAAATCACCATAAGTAGCTGATAACCCAACCGGCCCTGTACACAACTGATCGTTTGCAAAGAAGTAGATTCTCCTATGCATCGTCGTATAATGTCACACCACATCCAGCAATAATGTTTGGTGCTTTTAACCCTACTTATTTAATAATTAATTAATGTTCTGACCAAAGTCGGTATAAATATATAGAAACTATATTCCTGAATTCAGAAACTGCCCTCGACTGTTGCAGATCCCTTAAAGGGGTAACTGAACGGTTCAATATTCACCTGATATGGGTACCGGACCAGAGGGAACTGTAAGTCTGATGAACTTGCAAGACTAGGACTACCTTACACGCTCCAGGTTAACTGAAATATGTGGGCATGTCTCTAGCGACCTGCAAGCTCTTGTTAAGAAATAGTGCACATACGTCAACAAATGACAGGCGGTCACTAGTCAGGAACTGCACACATTCCAGGCTAATGTGGCACGGCCTAAACTAAATATTATGGCGTTGTCGAGACCGGAAATCTCACTTATCGTGTCTGTCATGACGGGTCACTGTCTTAATGGACGGCACGCAGAGAGATGAAGGCCTTGCATAATGGTTTCTGCAAAAGCTGCTGAGACGAAGAGGAGGTACAATCAATAGAACACCTTCTGTGTCTGTTTTTTTGTGGAGTTAGCTAACTTGACTGATGTTGTAATCGGCCAACTTTTGAGTTTTCTAAAGCAATAAAATTTGTTCAACTGGAGATGCTAGGGATGACTTATGTCTCCCTTACGTCCCTGTGGTAACATAATGGACTGTATGGTCTACAGGCTGCCACTCTTAACCTAACCGAAGGAATATATAGCGTGATCCATTTCGAGGTTCCCTACTTTTTTAAAGAAAAACACACAGAATATTCAAATTGTAGTAATAGTAGTAGTAATACTTCTGTATTGAATAATTATTTGTGTTAATAATTTTACAATTCAGTGAAATAACTATAATATTCAATTTAGAAATCAATAGACAGATATTTGCGACAATATTAAAAAATTAAAAATACGTCTGTCGCATACCATATGACTAATTTTTAATAGTATTCGTTTATCAAATATTGGCGATATTTATAGCTGGCCTTCAGATAGATTACCAAATTATCCCAATCTTCTTCTTCTCGGCCATCAAGTATTTTAATGACTTCCTCTCTGTCTAGTAGACGCTTTTGGAATGACATCATTCTAAATTCTCTGAGTACAGGACATGTTCCCAAGAAGTGCTCTAATGTTTCGATTTCATGCATATTACAGAGTTTACATTCGCTTGTAGAGTTATGAGAATCGAACCGGTTATACCCTAGAGAAATCATTCCACTGCGTGCTTTGAAAATCCATACAATTTTCTCGTAGGAGTATTTTTCATTCAAATAAAGATGAGCTCTGTTTGTGTTCAGATATTTATATACGCGCAGGCTTTGACTGTCGTTTTTTCTACTTAGTCTTCCTTCGTGCGTGTGCAGCTTTATACTGTTTATTAAATCATTAGAAAATGGGTTCCAGTTCGTTAGGGAGGACATTTCTGGCCATGGCAGACTAAAAGTTTGAGCCAATCTCTTCAATTCTTCTACCCAGGAAGTATTTTGACGGAGTACAATCTCTGAAAGCTGATGCGGGAGTCTGTTGTGGGTGTAACGAAACAAAATGTCTCCCAAATATTTTAAATGTAGTCCCAGTGTATATATTTGTGTGTCTTCTAATTCCGTTTCTAACATAAGAATATAATTTGGTGTGAAACTTGGTACACGTAAAATTCGTTTTAAAAAATATCTTTGCACCGTATTGATTTCGTCGAAGTATGAGTATCCCCAAACTTGGGCTGCATATGTCTGAATGGATCTGCAGACAGCTAAAAACAACTTCCACTTAGCATTCATATTGACATCTGCTCTTCCTATAAATTGCTCCCATGTTGCATTTATTGCATTTTTTGCCTCATTGTTCTTTTTTTGTATATGTTTGGTGAATTTCATTCTGGGGTGAATGTTACTCCTAAATACTTGAATTCATTTGATATCTTTATTTCTCTGCCTTTATACGTCCACTTTTCAGATTTACTTAGTCTCCTTCCATTTCTGAAGACCATAATTTCGGATTTTGTTAAATTTACTTCCAAGCTCCACGTTTTGCAGTAAATTTCTAAGTTGGTTATCATTTTCTGTAAAACTTTTATATCATCTGCTAGAAGGACAATATCATCTGCATATAAGAGAAGTCTGATGTTAAGATTGTCCACAAACAGCCCACCTTCAATAAAATCGTCATTTATATAAAGGGCAAACAACAACGGCGATAGAAGGCATCCTTGTTTCAAAGTATTCCGAGAGCTCTGTCCCGTTCCATACTGCTGAATGAGTGTTGCTGTAGATTTTTTCTATCAAATTAACCAATTTATAGGGATATGCCTATTCGGAATAGTTTATATATTAGAGCTTGTATTGATATGTTATCAAGGGCGGCTTTGAAGTCTATAAAAAAAGAATATACTTTTTTCTTATCCTTTAACATAATGTTAACGATGGTTGTAAGATTGTAAATGTTATCAATCGTTGAGTAATTTTTCCGGAATCCAGCTTGATATTCCGTCAGAATTCCATACTTTTCAAACCAATTATACAGCCGTTCGTTTATTAGGCCCATAAATATTTTCGCTGCAGAGTTCATAAAAGATATGCCTCTATAATTTGAGGGCTCATTTAGATTTCCTTTTTTATGTATTGGATAAATTATTGTTTTCGTAAATACAGAATCAATTTTTCCATTCGCATATATATTATTGTATATACCTAATAAACTGCTATAAAAAAGCTCTGTGCCATTTATGAAAAACTCATAGGGTATCCTGTCCTCGCCGGGGGCTTTGTTACTCTTTACTTTTGCTAGCATTGTCTTTAGTTCTGATATTGTGAATGGTCGATCTAAGTCCGTATCTTCTTTATATGAGGGTGCATAATAGATTAAAGTGGTTTCTTCAGGCCCATTTAGTAGTTCTTTATAATAACATTTAAACCAATCTGGTGTGAGGTTTGTCCCTACAAGGTTTTCTTGATTACGTATTTCCCCAGCCATTTTCCACCATTCCTTAGAATGTCTTATGCAGTTTAGTTTGTTGGCGATTGTGTTGTAATACACAGATTTATGGGAGCTACATGTGGCTTTGTAGCGATTTTGTGCGGCTGTATATCGTCTTTTGTCTTCCAAATCTTTAGTTCTCCTATATACTCTCAACAGTTTAAAACTTTTTATTCTTGCTTTATTGCATTGACTATCATACCATTTATATTTTGGTTCAAATAATCGTTTTCGGGTTGCAGGCTTAGAAGAAGATTTTTTTATTATTTCACAAATGTCCCTAAGGTACCATTGGTTTGGGTCAGTTCCATTACAAATATTTTCATTTAGCATTCTCTGATATTTATCATATTCGGCATCTTTCCATATTAATTTCGGCAACAGCGTCATCTTTTCTCCAGTTTGTAGATCAGATCTAACATTTATTTTTACCAGGATTGGAAAGTGCTCTGACCATACTTTGTCATCAACTTTGAATTCCTCAATACTACATAGAATGTCTTTAGATACCGCGCATATGTCGTTTACTGACTCACCCAAATTTGATAGATATGTTAAATTTCCCTCTTGATCTCCCTTTGTTATACCATTTAATACAAGCATGTTATAATCATCACATAATTGTACAAACTGGGTGCCTTTTGGATTTACAGTTTTATCTCTAGATTTTCTCATATCATATCCTGAACATAATTGTTCTTTGTAGAGTTCTCCAATGTGTTGATTTATTTCTCCGATTCTAATATTTAACCACCCATAACTATAGGATTAAGTATTTCTATGCATTGAAATTGCTGTTTTAATTTTATAAAACCATTATCCCAATTCGCAGGTCTTAAGTATTGCGGTATTAAAGAACAAATATTGTCTTTGCCGTGCAGTTTTATAAAAAAGTTGTCATTTGTATTACATATTTCATAAGTAATTCCAATATTGTGTAACTTTTTGTTTATTCCAACTAATCTGCCTCCGATTGCTCTCCCGAATCTGTGAATGCGTATCGCAGGTTCACAAAATAAATGAAACCCTTTGAAATATGATTTTGCTCTTTCTGTTTTTTCCGATTCTAAATGCGTTTCTAATAATATGAATATTTCAAATTCTCTTATATATTGAAAAAATGTTTGATATAGGTAATTATTTTCTAGACCATTTATATTGTAGGATAGGATAGAGATATTTTCTAATTTTGTTACATGCGGAGTGCTTAATAGTTTTTTGGATACAGATTTTTATTAAGCTCATCATAGTTAAAATTAATTGATTTTATAACTTCCCCATATAATTTAATAATCTCCTGTTCTCCATCAGCATTACCAGATACTAGTTTGTTTTCGGCATTCCATTTAAACCAACGGTCCTTTATTTTAAGTTTATCATCTCTTACAATGATTTTGTGTTGTTTGCTCACGGAAAAAATGTTCTTCCTCAGAACCAAAAAGGTTATTTTATGTTGCTGCTTATTTGGAATCATGTCTCGTTCTATAGAGATTGTTGACCCTGCCAAAACATCGGAAAACAAAATACACAATTTAAAAAAGATATTACATGGCTTCAAAATCAAATCAAGGCCAACAAACTATTTATCAAAGGTCTATTAATAGCCAATAACCCAATGGAAGATGTTAAAACGCTATTCAGGTATAAATTAAACATAACGCCAATTATACGGGTCTGTTCTGTAGCAAGGTGATTTGAAATCACGGTGATTTTAAAATCACCGGCGACTTAACATCACTTTTGGAGTTCGAAATCACCCGAACATATTTCGAACAATCTTTTTTGGGAGGCTATGTATAATAAACCGGGCGATTTCGAACTCCAACAGTGATTGTAAGTCGCCGGTGATTTTAAAATCACCGTGATTTCAAATCACCTTGCTACAGAACAGACCCGTATAATTGGCGTTATGTTTAATTTATACCTGAAGAGCGTTTTAACATCTTCCATTGGGTTATTGGCTATTAATAGACCTTTGATAAATAGTTTGTTGGCCTTGATTTGATTTTGAAGCCATATCTTTTTTAAATTGTGTATTTTCTTTCTCCATTATACTTAGCTTATCTTTCAAACTTTGATTTTCCGATTTCAATGCGCTTATTTCAGTGCTAAAAGTAGATATTTAGACTTTTATGTCATCAATATCGGATTTAGTGGGTAGCGTTTTAAGCATATCATCTAGACTTGTATTGATTGTGTCTTTTATGAGATTTATTCGGCTCCATATTTGTTGTTGTGTTTGGATTTTCTGGCGATGTGATCTTTGTGTGTTTTCTTTTGGGTGTGTTAATGCTATATGACATAGTTCCGAACCCTGCTAATTTCCATGAGTGGCAATGCTATTAATCGAAGTAGTTGATTTTCGATAACTTTCGTTGTATTTATCGACAATGTATCATCTCTATACTTGGTTGGATAAGGTCAGCTGTTGTGTTTATTTTATTTAGATTGATTTGTTTACTCAATGCTTCTCCGTATTGAGTGACAATATTTTAAGTCAAAATTGCAAAAGTTAAATAAAGAATATCCTGCTCACCGGGCCCCATGAAGTGGTTACTTGATGTGGATGTTAAACTTCGCTAGATTGGCTGCAGTTTGGGATAAGTACCGATGGGAAATCTTTGTTTATTGCTGCTTTTCAGGCCGAATAAAGGGAGCTTCCTCAATACACGTCCGTCCTCTGGTAAGTTTTGACAAATTGAATGGGGAATGTTTATTACCATTTGAAAGAACATTCTTTGGCATTTATTTTTTGAAGGTTATGTCTATCAAACGTTGGCCGCGGCTACGTCTCAGATGGTCCATCCGTTGAGTCCAATTTTCGATGACTCGTTCGAGCATTTCGTGATGTTTTGCACCAAAACCTGAATCGAAGCGGGTTTATCCGCATAAACTGTAGACTTTACATATCCCCACAGGAAAAAGTCTAACGGTGTGATATCACACGATCTTGGTGGCCAATCGACCGGCCCAAAACGTGAAATTATCTGCTCACCGAACGAAATGTTCTCTCAATAAATCCATTGATTGATGCGACGTGTGGGAAGTGGCGCCGTCTTGTTGAAACCAAATGTCGCCGAGATCACGAGCTACAATTTCAGAAATCAAATAGTCGGTTATCATGGCACGATAACGGTCGCCATTGACGGTTACGTTCTCACCGGCATCATTTTTGAAGAAATATGGAGCGATGATTCCACCGGCCCACAAACCACACCAAACCGTTGTTTTTTCTGGATGAACTGGCAGATCTTGAATCTCTTCAGGTTGCTCTTCGTCCCAAATGCGGCAATTTTGCTTTTTTACATACCCATTGAGCCAGAAATGGGCCTCATCGCTGAACAAAATTTGGCTCGAAAACGTCGGATCTTCTTGGAACTTTTCAAGAGCCCATAGAGCGAAGCGATGTCGCTTGGGAAGGTCGGGCGGCTTTAGTTCTTGCACAAGCTGTATTTTGTATGCTTTCAATTTAAGATCTCGACGTAAAATGCGCCAAGTCGTTCAGCTACGGCCGCTACATTAGTACGATCAGTAGGCCGATTATGTTGACCATAAGTTGAGCGAAGTGCACGAACGCACATTCCTCACAGAATGTGAATTTTCGTAATAAAGTTGAACGATTTGTAAGCGTTGCTCAGGCGTAAGTCTTTCCATGATGACATGCCAAACAATACTTAACAAAAATAACATGACACGACTCACACGTGATCTGTCAAAAAAAGTCTATTGAAAAAAGTATCTCTACTTGGATCACCCGTTATAACCCAACTACTCATCTACAGAGCAGTAGATAACCCAACTGGTCATCTACAGATGAGTACATAACCCAACTGGCCATCTACAGATGAGGACATAGCTCAACTGGTCATCTACAGTGGAATAGATAACCAAACTGGTCATCTACAGAGGTGAAGATAAACCAACTGGTGATTGACAAATGAGCAGATAATACAATTGGTAGTCAACTAAGGAGTAGATAAACCACATGTTTTTTTACTACGTTACTAGATAACCCAACCGGCCCTCTACTATAGAATAGATATCTCAACTGGTATTCTGCAAACGTAGTAGATTTCTCTGATGTCACACAACATCCAGTCCATCAACTAAGACATCTGAATATCAAATTCAGTCTTCGGGATAGGAAATAGAGAATGATCGGACACACGTTCAGAAAGCCATATTTTAGTGTAGCCCGACAATCACTGGATTAGTATCCACAAAGAGCACGCAGTCGAGGACGGTCAAGAGGGACCTGGCGAAGAAGTCTCAAATATTACATAAAGTCTGTTGAGGTAAATCGCAGTTGGACGCAGATCAAGGCAATGGCTAAGGATCGAAGTAAATTTAAGAAATTGTGTACCGCGCTACTAATGACAATGATAATACATTTGCTGGAGCAGAAGGCGAGTCTGCATTCCTGTTTTTTTTCAGCAGACCAAAACAGCTCTTAAAACCATATTTTTTGCTATCTTTACTAACATATTTCTTTGGGTGAACATGTGTAGATTCAGTTAATCATTCATGTTAGGGAAAAGGGTTGGAGTACAAAAATTTAAGCTTATATTCTTCTAATAGTTCGTCACGCGTGGGCGCCATCAAACCAATTTTCGGCTGCAATTAGAATCCCCTAAACGCCCCGTCAACGCCAACGTTGCCGCCGCCATAAACTTCGTCGTTTTTTTTTATTCGCCATTCCTCGCTGGGGACGGTTGTTTGGTGGTTCTTTTTTCTTTGTTTAGAGTAATTTTAAATCTTCCCAACTGAAGAGGTGATTTCTTTTTTTCCTGCAGTATTTTCTTGGTCGAGGTTTGGACTTCGTCGGCGGCGGTGGCGACGATGGCTGCTAAGCCAACAGTGACTACTGATGTTTCATCTCTCCGGTACAGTTAAAATGTCTTTTTAATATTGAAGAAATATTTGTAACACCTTGAATGGCAGCCGTACATTTTTTGCGGTTCAGTTTTAGGTTTTGTTTTCGGCCAATGCCTAAATATTTCTGACTTTTGGGATTTAAAAAAAGGCAAGATGGAGCAAGCAGAAATACCAAAACCCAAAAACAAAAATATCAACCAAAGGCATTGTTCTCCGCAAATTAATGCAAAAATCAGATTATGTGTTCACTTGATACACTTTTCGGTACATTGTCTTCTTCCCCCGATGGAAGGTGCGGTGCGGTGCACTGCGAAGACCCGGGAACTACTACCACCAGGCACCATCACCGACCGCCACATATTCCTGGCAAAGCTGACGATGATGATGATGATGAGATCTGTGGTGGCGGTAGCGGCGGCAACTATGACTACCGTCCTTTATTGGAATGGCTTGTTTAATATATGAAATTGTTATGACCAAACCGAAGGAGGCAACAACAACAAAGGCAACAGAAAAACGCTAACCAAAAAAAGCGAAATTTTAAATGAAATAACAAAGGTGACGCTGATTGCTTCAAAGCGGCGCTACAAAATAATCCCTGCGCACACAAAAAAAAACAAAAACACAAACTCACAACGATGTGGCGACTTTTTAGTGGATTTTTTTTGGTGGTGCTCGTGGAGGTGCTTGAATGCTTCTGCTCCCAGGCCAGGTCGTCCGTTCGCTCGTTCAGTGTCCCATCCCAGCGTCCAGGTAAGTGTTTAAAATATGTGTTTTAGTCGATGGGTATTGTTGCCTTTGCAGTTAACTGAAAGAAGCGACATGTCTAAAATGCCAAACTTTGTGGTGCATTCAATCGGATTCGATTGGTAATGGCACTCACCAAATCTCCTTTTGCGCACATCGAACATCGAGGAACAAGGGCAGCCAACAGCCATCGACAACAACAACAACGGGAGCACATAGGGAAGGCAAGATTTCTTTGATCGCATAAAAGATAACCTACATGTTATTTCGCCGAACGAGGTGCGAGAACGATAAAGTTTTTTTCTGTTCTCTTCTGTTCATCTCATCTGCGGTCATCTCCTGATGATGTTGTTGTTGTTGCTGCTGATATTGGGATTCTTACTGTTTTTATTGTAGACGAATTTTGGGGGCTGCATAAACATAAGTAGTATTTTCGGCTGGTGCAACTCGCATTTAACCCATTGGTGTCCGTTTGGATGTAGAAGGTCTGGGAAAAGTGACAAATTTGACTCTGGCGTCTAACGCAGTGTTTATGTCAAGATGCAGTTATTTCAGTGCCCAAGTTAACGTTGGAAACCGTAAGCTCCAACCCATCAGTTTTTTTTTCTTAGGTCTTAAAACTAGAGTATGCTAGATTTGGTCCAGATTGGTTAATACTGTGGCAAGCCGCAATCGCCCTCAAAGTCTGTTGTTCGTGGCATTGCTCTGCGAAAAATTACGAAGTTATAGTCATTTTAAGTTTGTTTCTTATATCTTTTTATATATAAAATCCGTTGTACGTTTGTTAGTAACGCATGATCTCCGAAACCATAAAAGCGAATGGGCTGAAAATTGAACAATATATTCAGTTTGGGGTCATTTATGTTTTAGAATAATTTTCACCGCGATAAATTTCGGAGTGGTCAAGTTATTTGCAAAATTCAGATATCTAGAGCGATTTGATTGAAATTTAAAATTTATGTATGGTTTGTCTTGATAAAAGTTTGTATGTGTGATTCTAACTGGTAGATGGCGCTGTAGTGGACATATGGTCAATACAATTTTTTTGATGATTTTTTCCTGAAACTCGGGATGTATGTATTTTTAAATGAAATATCAATGAATAACAAACCAATACATCCCAAACATGACGGGCAGGACAACGTCTGCTGGGGTCAGCTAGTATATATACAAAGATATTACGGCACCCCTCATATGACGCTGCGGACCATCATTTGAATAGCTCTTGGCAAGGAAAATTAAATGCTTTCAACAAAATCCAAGAGTTCACTAAATTTCACGATTTACGCTCTAGGATGCTTATTTGAGGAGTCATAGCCGTTTAAAGCTTAGCAAGGAAAATTCAAAATAGTCACCAAACAATGAGTGGTCCATAAAATTTGTCATTTTTGTCCATAATGCTTATGCAAGGAGTTATAGCCATTTTAAGTTAATCTGAAAAATTTCAAAATTTGCTCTATATAAAGGGTTTTCCAACAAGAGGTGTTACTTTGGTATTCAAAGAAAAATGCCATTTTTTGAAATGAATGATCGGATGTTTATTTCATAACAAAGAGGAAGGTATGCCGTTAATAATGAAAAACAACATCAGCCAAATGGCCACCACGACCACGCTTACAGGACCATATGCATTTCATGCAAAGTGGCTGCCCTATGTCCTTGATAGCCTCACGTATTCTATCTTTGAGGACTTGAATCGACGCTGGGCTGTTGGCGTAGACCTTATCTTTCACGTGGCCCCAAAGGAAGAAGTCGCAAGGTGATCACAAGCTCTCGGTGGTCAACTGTGATCACCTCTTCGAGAGATAATACGGTCCGGAAACTTTTCCCGTAGCAGAGCAATGGTTTCGTTGCCTGTGTGGCACGTAGCGCCGTCTTGTTGAAAGTAAACGTTGTCCAGATCAATACCATCCAACTCCGACCATAAAAAAATCATTAATCATCTCTCGATAGCGCAATCCATTCACCGTAACTGTCGATCCAACCTCATTTTCGAAAAAGTATGGTCCAATGACCCCGCCGGACCTCAAACCGCACCAAACAGTCACGCGAATGGAGAGGCTTCTCAACAATAACTCTTGGGTTTTCCGAGCCCCAGATGCAACAATTTTGTTTGTTGCCGTAGCCACCGAGGTGGAAGTGGACCTCATCAAAAATGCGTTGTTGAATCGTGTATCGTTCCATTTTTAGTAACGGCGTAGTTTCTACTTGTCAAATGCCAAAGAATAAAAGCTTCAAAAGTGACAGGTACCAAAATACCGGGGGATTCAAAATAACACCTCTTGTTGGAAAACCCTGTATAATACTCCTTGTATTTATGTAGATATAATAGCCATTTTAAATTTGGCTAGGAAAATTAAAAATTTTCTGACACGCCTAAAAGTTAACCGGTCTAGAGCTCATTGTCCCCAGTTCGTGTTATTGATAGCCACTAAACTATTTATACATGATTGTACTATTTCCGATTAAAACATAAACAAATATTTAGGTAACATATATACTGATTAAGCAATACAGCTTGTATCATAAATCTAAACGGGGAAAATATGCGTTTTTGATTTTTTCAATATTATATATTTATGTATAAATACATTTTATTTATTAACTAAATTTTGCGAACTAATTGACTCAAACAAAATATGTGTTAAACACAAATATTTTTAGAAAAATGATTTTTCATTATCCCCTCACCTTCAAGAGAAGGGTATATACAATTTGCTACAAGCCAAAAGTGTAACACATCGAATGAGTGATTTAAGACCCCAAGTATGTTGGGCGAAAATACGATTTGGGTCATTTTGAGTCATTTAAGCAATGTCCGTTAGTCCGTCTGCCTGTCTGCGTGTCTGTCTGGTGTGATAACTCTCAAAAGGAGTAACCGATTCAATTAAAATTTTGTAGATTCGACTACAGAGTTTGCAAGGCAATCAAAGAAGTTAGTTATCTCGGTGATTTTGAAGTGGAAGTCTTAGGAATATACGCTTCAGTCCAAAGAACAAAATAACGGAAATCCTTGGAGAATAATTTATCCTCAAAACAGGCGTCCACGCTTCTCACTCCCATATCCCTAAAAATTGCAATCAAATCTTATCATATGTCAAAAGTCGTACAATATTTCGACATTTTTAGTTGTTGTCTTTGAGAAAAATATACCTCGCAAAAAAATACTATGAGTCCTTTATCATTGTCTTTATGAGAAATAAGCAGATTTCGATTTATTACATAAATTACGTACTTTTGTACTCATCGCAAAAAATATTTATTGATATTAGTTTTTCACTTAAATTTTTATCAATAATTATTCGGTTAGTGGTAATGGGAACTGACAAACGTGCTAAATTATGAGACCCGTTGATTGCTCATAAATATTTTGAAGCTAGACCTATAGTAATTTTCCCGAGGTATATTTTTCTCAAAGACACCAATTAAAAATGTCGTCGATTTGTATGACGTTTGACATATAATAATATTTGATTGCAATTTTTAGTGGAAAGGGGGTGAGAAGCGTGGGTGACGGTTTTGAGAGAAATAATTCTCTAAGGGCTCTCTTTATTTCGTTCTTTGTACTGAAGCATGTATTACGAAGTGTTCCACTTCAAATTAAACTCCGATATAACTAACCTCTCTGATTTCCTAACAAGATTTGTTGCAGAATATCGCAAAAACAAGAGCTAAGCTGGAAAAGCAATGTCGAAATGGTGTATTCACAGCGTCTTCTTTCTGTTACATTTTGAAAGTGTCCATTTCGAGCACCGTGTTTCCATACATATTTTCCGAATCTTCTGTAGTTCCAGAAATAATAATAGTTTATATGTCGCTATTATCTTCAGAAAAATTGGCAAAGTTTTCACGCCGCTTTTTGTACCTTTTTGTTAAAAAAGATTAGCCGAACTTTAATATTGGACGTTATTATGTGGTACCTCCGAGACAAAATGTATATTAATACTTGAATTTTGTGCAGTATAATGTTTTAATTTACCTACCTACAGTTCGGTAACAGGTTGACATTGGTACCTTCCACACAAACTGGACAAATCATATCAAAATTGAATGGTTCGTAACGGTAATACCAGTGAACATAAACACTTACAATTCGGTACAGTGCAATGTTTTTGTAGTATCTACTGTTCAGCACAAAACGAAACAGGTGTATTCATAAAGCCACTTCTGGGGGTGTAACACAAATTGACAGATTCAAGCTAACACAATATTCCCATAACTTGAGCAGCAATCATCGTATCATCGTATTTTAGACACCATTTGCAATGACTATAGGTAGCCTGACAACGAATGAACAAATTTTTATCAACAGTAAAAGCATCCAATACTGTAGCTAAGGATTTCCGGTAAATCAGTCTATCGCTATTTTTCTTAAAACCCTGGAGCGATTAATAGATACTTACCTTAGGCTACTGTCCAATCTACTGATCACAGGCTGCTGTCCAATCAACAGCATGTCTGCGGCAAGCTTTATTGAAGGATCCTTCTCTATTACGGAATATACTATGGTAACTTTCTTAGATATAGAGGAGGCCTTCAATAACTTAAATCCAGCCGCTATAATTATGGCTTTAGCAGCCCTGGGGATTCATAGCAGTATACGTATGTAGGTTCATTCATAAACTTCTGATTAAGAAACGTATTTCAGCTAGCTTAAGGTGAACTGACCCCCATAGATTTGTCAGCAGGAGAACGCTCCAAAGGTTTTCTGGCGTGTTCTGTCTCCTCTGTCATGGAATCTCTCCATGAACAATATTCAGCTTTCTCTGCAGATGATGGGTGTCAGAGTTATTGCGTATGCAGATGACGTGACAATTGCTTTTAGAGGGAAGTTTCCGAGTACTCTTAGAGACTTCATACAGCAGGCCCTTCATGCAACCGCAAGATGGGCGATAATGGTCTTGGTGTTAACCCAACCAAAACGTAACTAGTTCTTTTTACCAGGAGAATGTGTCAGGTGTACCCACACATTGGGGGTATTGAAGTTCTCTTTTCTGAAACCCCAAAATACTTAGGTATTTTACTAGATAGGAAATTGTACTTCAAACCCAACATTCTGGAAAGAGCAAAGAAGACTGTGGTAGTAGTCAGACCGATAATGCTGTACGGCATTGTCGTCTTGTGGACGGCTCTGCAGAAATCCACCTTCTGCGCGATACTAAACAGAGGTCACTCTTATAGCTAATAGATTAGAATGGAATGGTCGAATCCCAGAACATAGGAGATTCGTTAACTTCTACGCAGAATTTTCCAAACTCATCAACCGAGTGAGCTTTGGTGTCTTTCCGGAGGAATTTGAGCTATCACTTGCAAAAAGACTGCCTGATCACTGTAGTGTTTGCCAGGCATAAATCTTAACTATTTAAGAGGTAGCGGAATGGGTGAAAATTAATGTGCTGACCAAAGTCAGTATAAATATTTTCTCCGATAGTCAAGCTGCTATCAAGTCCCTGGAAACCAAATTCCTGAATTCAAAAACTGTCCTCGACTGTCGCAGATCTCTTAACGAGATGGATGATCAGTTGAATATTCACCTGGACATACCAGAGAACTGCAAGGCTGATGAACTTCCTAGACTAGGAACTACCATGCCTCTTGCGGCCTGCAAGCTGTTCTTGTCAGATAGTACACTTATGGGAACAAATGACAGTTGGTCACTTGTCAGGAACTGCATACATTCCAGGCTGATGTGGACCGGCCTAAACTCAGAACGCACTGATGTCGTTGTCGGGACAGGATTACAGATCGTGTCTGTCATGACGTGTCACTGCCTTATTGGACGGCGGCTTGCATAATGACTTTTGTTAAAGCTGTGGAGACGAAGAGGAATCAATAGAATGTTTTCCCTTTAGGTTTAGGTTAGGATGGCAGCCGTTTGTTTCTTGTCAGCTCACATAGACCAATTTAGGTCCCTAGTGTTACACGGGCTAAAATGCCCCTCATCGAAACCAACCTGTTTGATATACAAATTTATCAAACAGGTACGAATATCGGTACCGGAAAGATCTGTTAGACTGCCTAGAAGGGCCGACCCCAGTATGTCCAGTCGTCGTTTTTTAAAGGCGGGACAGTCGCATAGCAAGTGCTCAATGCTCTCCACTTCTTCCTCATCTCCGCAGTTTCTGCAGAAGTCATTTGAGTCAATACCCAATCTTCTGGCGTGTTCGCCGATCAGGCAGTATCCCGTCAGAACTGATAATAACGTAGTCAGAACTGATACTAACGTAGTCAGAATTGATACCTTACGTCCCTGTGTTAACACAATGGACTGTATATTCTAAGTAAGTCTGTTTTACAGACTGCCAACTTTAACCTAATCTAAATCTGAACCGATTTGTTTCGTGTCTCAAGAGACTTTGCTCTAACAACGTTCGTAATGATCGGGTGTAAAATACAGCATATGTAGTGTTTAGATGCCAAATCGGAACAAACATATACATATAGACTATATCTAAATCTGAAGCCATTTCCTTCAAATGTGGTAAGGCATATTTGTGAGTCAAGAGATTTTCCCCGGTAATTTTTCATCGAATGTTAAATGTAGATTCTACGGCGCTTATATGACAAATCGGACAGACAATTTATATGGAGTTTACATATATCTAAATCTGATCCTATTTTCTTTAAATTTGCTAGGATATATTTGAGTGTCAAGAAACTCTCTTTTGTACACACAGAGTACAGTTTGGTTGCCTCAACCGAATTATTTGCCAACCGAATTTAGGTAGTTCTGTCTACTATCATGCCATTCCATCAGGACAACCAACGTTTTGGTTGTGGTTTACTTTTGCTTCCATGTTGACAACAATTATTTGGTTGCGCCAACTACGAAAATGGTGGCTAAAATTATCTGTTGTATGTTGCCACAACCAACTGTTTTAAAAAATCGGTTGTTCTGCCAATTTGTCAGTCATATACTACCGACATTTAATTGGAAACAGTTTTCATTAATTTTTATTTTATTTATTGAACAAAAAACCAAACAATTCATAACAAAATTAAAAATCCCATATTACAAATTCATCACTATTATGAGATGTGGAAATATTTGACACAAAATTGTAGTACACGAAAAAAAAACACAAAACTTTTATGCAAATATCGCTTAATCCTGTGCTTTCAATTTCATGATTGTTGCTTTTATTTTTTATTTATGTAAAACATTTTGCACAATACACATTATTATCTACACGATATTATTTTTGACTACATATACCGCTCTTGAACAAAATGTTGAAGATTTTTTTATGTCGAGTAATTATATTTTTTGTTTGTCGTGTATCAGCAAAAGAACAGCAACCAATCTTTCGGCTTTATTTCCCAAAATACATTTCATTATTCTAAATTTGGGAAATTATTGGGATAACCAAAAACGACTATTTATTAATATTTTTTCTGTTGTAGTAACCAATTATTCGTTGCAATAATAATCTTTGGTCTATTGATACAAAATCTGGTGTCAAGAATAAAACATTGTTTGTCACAACCAAAAATCGATCATATGGTACTATAATGAAAGTTTAAAATTGGTTACCAAAACTAACCGAGTGTCAATGAAAAAAGCAATCTTAATTCGATTGATACAACCATCGATTTAGTTGCAAGTATTTTTATTTGATCGTATCCATGTTATTATTGTTGTTTCCACTATTTATTATATAAATACAACCAACACATGGTGTAGGCAATATACTTTTTGTTGCTAGTACTATTTTTTTAATTGGTACAATCGAATTCCAACCTAATATTTTCCTGGGTGTACTTGTTCACAATGATCCGATGTAAAATGCAACCTATATGGCGCTTAGATGACAAATCCGGCAGAAAATTTATGTGGAGGCTATATCAAAATCTGAATCGCGATTGTTCTTGCTTCAACGGAACTATTTTCGTACATACCTGTGACAAATCGGAGGTACAGGTTTATGATGCCTATATCTAAACCGGAGCCGATTTCCACCAATTTCAATAGGGATCGTCATTGGGCCAAAAAAGAACACTGTGCTAAATTTCATCACAATCGGACCATAAATACGACCTGCACTTTGATTACAACGATACATCTACAGAAGGACAGACGGGTAGACATGGTTAAATCGACTATAAATTATTCCAAGCCAATCGGTATAATAAACAATGGGTCTATCTCATCTCCTAGTGGATGCTGATGAAAATAGAGTGATTTAAGAACCATACCTCTAAAACGAATTCTGATGTCCCGGAAAAAATCCCACTTTGACCCCCAGGGGGTGTGCCACTGGCATGGGTGGGTCGGGGCTCCAATGTTAGTAGGGGTCGGTCATACATTTGGACTCGATTGGAGCACTCTAAACGGGTCAAAGTGGGATTTTTCAAAATTTGCCCCTACCCAAAAGTTCGACCCAAATTCCGGGACATCAGAATTCGTTTTAGAGGTATGGTTCCTTCGGCAAAGTTTCTTATTTTTATATCTAGAATACGATTTTCACTGAGCAATGGCGACTTTTTTTGCCTCCCCACAAATCGACCCGGCCTAATATATATATATATATTATTTTGAGCGCCCCAGTAGGTAAGTTGGTAGCGTTCCCGCCTATGAGTTTGGGTGTCGTGGGGTTCGATTCAAAATCCGGCCACATGGTCTTTGTAAACCGGCTTTTCCCTGAACCGTAAAATTAGAATATAAATTTACTTTGTATTGTGATTCATATTAATAAATAAATATATATTATTAACCATTTTTACTTCCACAACAGTCCGACACCCAACCATCCATTGTCATGTACTCGCATTAGTACATCATTTTTGTAATTAGAAATTCTCTACTTTTTTCTTTCCACAAGAAAAAGGAAATTCCGTATGCTCTCGCTCAGTTGTTCGCACATGATCAGCAATAATGGAATTTTCCCACCACTGTGCGAACAGAATTTTCCCGACAATATGTGCAACAGTTGCATTCCCATAGATTTGAGGCCACCGTCACTTTAAACGATTTCGTTAAATCCTAAATGCGATTAACAGAAACTGTTTATTTCTCTCTTTAATTGACTGCAGCATTGATGGACTAAGATTTGCCATAACATTCACGGCAATCCCTATCTCTCTCTCGCTCTTCCCTTCCTTTCTAGAATATTATTAGTATGTCATTGAATATCCTTAGCAGATCGTCGTCAGGTCATTGTTAATGATTGAACAAAAGATTTAAAGGTTCATTCACAGATTGGTTAATATATCCTCAGACGGTAGAAAACAGCACACAACAGAAGGTCACAAGGACAACAAAACAAAAATAAGAGAAGGAGGAGGAAGGACGAAGTGTAGCGACACATATCGGCACGTTTTTCCCTCCTAATTCATTGAGAGCATTGTTCGGTCGTTATTGTTGTTAACCTTAGGAAAACAGAAGAAGTTGCTGCTAAAAAATCAAAATATTATTTACCTAAAAAATGTCTGTCCATCTATCCTTCTAGCTGTCCGTCCATCCATTCATTTTTCAAGCAAAAACATCAGACAGAAGAACATCGAACTGATGGAATTGAATGGAACAGCTGAAAAACTCATCTGCTGCCGTTGTTCGATTATTGTTGGTTTTCATTGTCCTTGTGCGCAGGCGCACATTGCAATGTGAATTCGAATGGTTATCGCATGAGCACGAACGTTCGTTCGTTCCTTAGTTGGCTGCTTGTTCCTTGGTTCTTCGTCCAAGTGTTTGCGCAGAAACGCAGCAGGTTATAATATCCGATTATACGCACACGTTCTCATTGTAGTCCTTGTTTCCTCGTTTGTGTGTGTTCTTTCTTCCGTCTTCCTTTTTTGTGTGTGCACACACCGCAGAGTGTGAGTTCGTTAAGGATACCACGTCAATGCTTCCTCTACCGGACCAGACCAAAAAAAAGACAGAAGAGGAACAACAACCGAAACCGGTTTATGGTCCTTATTCGTTAAGACGGACAGACAAACAGACAGATCCAGTCAGACCAAGGAGCAAGAAATAAAAACAATTAACCACCTTCGAAATAGACGGAGAGGACGGCTGCTAGTTATTGCTAACAATTCTGCTTCCACTGCTACCATCATGTCACATTCGGCAATTCATTAAGAATTGACTCTATGTGTATGGACAGACATACAAACAGGCGGACGTTACGGTGATTGTGCCCTCAGCAGGTGAGCGGTGAGCAATTTGTCTGAAATCCTATTAGAAACAAATTATCGCCGCTGTTGCTGTTGCCTCTTCTGTTCCTGCTCCTGCTCACGCACAGGGAGTAAGTAAATAGTCACTTCCGTCTTTCTAATCTTGGTTAAGTTCCAGGAAAATGATTTCGTTTCGTTCATGTCTGTGAGTTCTGGAAGGAAGCAAATCTTTTTAAGGACTACTTGTTTTGATTGCATTATCCGTAGAACTATTGTTGCATGGTAAGAAACACACTGTGGTGTGTGTGTTGTAAGGGATTTCATTAGGACGAATCTAATTGTTATAAATGATTGCATTGAATATCTTTATTTTTCACTCATATTTACTGCCGGAGGTTAATAAGGATGATCCTAATTGAAATATAACTCATTTTGCTAAATCTCATTAAGGGATTACACAGAGGATAAATTTTTGGAAAATCATATTTTGCGTGTATTAGTTTTGTAAATGTAATTATAGTTAATGTAGTATATTGCCACAACAACAGACGATTTGGTATTTAGTTATATCATTAGAACATTAGAAAAGTAGTAACACTAGAACATTAGATAAATAGTAACGAAAGGCAATATAATACCTTAAATAACTTTGTTAAGTCAGAATTCGATAATACTGACTACTAACTGTAATTCGTTCTTGGTTTTAGAAAATGTCCTCTTTTACAATGTGGATTCTGCAACACACTGGGGCAGCAGATACATCAATGCTAGAGGAAGTAGCATTATTGAATCCTTTGCTCCTCTTGAGATGGAACTGTTAAACAAAGGCAAAATAATGACATTGAATAGGGGCGAACAGAGTCTATTACAGATATTACTTTCGGTAGTCCCTATCTAATACGAGTTACTAAATGGCGACTAAGTGACCATTACGTTCTGAGTGATCACCAGGCTATACTGCTCGATATCAAGGCAAAACATAGTAGAGGAAAACAAAATCATTATTTTCGGGACCAAAATGGAAAGCCTATGCATTCGACAAAGACATATTCGAAGTAATGCTCGACTCAAAACAGTTAAGTTCCAGATTTGCTAAAGAACAAGCTGAAGATCTAACAAACGCGATTATTGATGCATGCGAGACGTCAATGACAGTTCCAACGCGAAGGCAACCCTGCAACAGGTGGAATGAAGACGTACATAAACTGCGGTCTGTTGCGGCGAGCAAGAGGGGAACCTAGGTTTAGGTTTGGGTGGCAGCCGTATTTTTTTTTTACCAGCTCACATAGCCCAGTTTAGGTCCCTAGTGTTACCACGGCCTGAAATGCTCCTCATTGAAACCAACCTATTTGTTATATAAATTAATCGAAAGTACGAATATTGGTACCGGAAAGATCTGTTAGACTGCCTAGAAAGGCCGGGGGATCTACGAATCCTATAGTTCCCATCTATTCCCAGAATGGGGAGTAGATGTGAAGTGATCCCAGATTGGTGACCAGTCCTAGATTTTCTGGAGTCACGGGAGTCAGGAAAGGCCTCGGGACGCAGGTTCCGGCCTGTCTATTGGTGAGGTTCCTATTGGGTGCAACGTGGTGGCTGTGGTTGAAACCAAAATCGATTTGAGAAAACATTCTCGGATGTGGAGTTGCAAACCAACCGGGCGCAATGACCCTTAGAATGGAAAGGAGTTTTAGATGGGATCCGCTCCTAACCAAGGAGGAGGGCAAAAGTGTCCAGAAATACGGAATTGTTTGGTACTCATGCACATAGTGCGTTGGTCGACGCATGCATTCACCAAGTTGTTTAGAGCACGGTGGGCTTAAGCCTAACGGCAGGAACTCAGCTAAATCCAGAATACCTATGGCCTAGAAAGGCTGACCCCAGTATGTCTAGTCGTCGTGCTTAATGCTCTCTACTTCTTCCTCATCTCCACAGCTTCTGCAGAACTCATTGGAGTCAATACCTAATCTTGTGGCGTGTTCGCCGATCAAGCATTGTCCCGTCAGAACTGATACTAACGTAGACAATCTTTTCCTCTCTAGTGCAAGGAGATATTTTGACCATCTCAGGTCGAACCTTGGCCAGATTTGTCTAGCTATCCTGCAGGTGCCGATTTCTGTCTATCTTTCGTTGGACTGTCTGATTGCCTAGGCCGGAGCTTGCCCGTGGATAGTGGCGCACCAATATATGCAAATTCTTCGAGAATTCATCAGCTTTGCAGTTTCCCGTTATATCCCTATGTCCATGCCTCATATGGGTGCATGGGCATAGGGATATACCGGGTGTATATTAAACAGCTCCGCCATCTCGTTAAGAGATTTGCGGAAGTCGAGGGCTGTTTGTGAATTTAGGGATGTGGCCTCCAGAGAATTGATGGCAGGCTAGCTAAATGACAACGCCAGTTTTGGTTACTATGTTGCGACTCAGCCACTTGGTGAGTTATTTCGGCTTGATAGACACTACAGGTATCTGGTAGTCTGTGCGCTATATCCAAACTAAGTTCTTCACAGTGTACTCCGAAGTCAATCTTTTCATCAAGCTTCGAACCATCCGTATTGAAGTGGAGATTAACTGCTATTCTGCCAACCCATTCATCTCTGGCTGATATCATAGTGATGTAGTTCCGTTCGTATATAGTCCACTCGGTCGGTTACCATAGTACTACACTTTAATATCCTCCTGTGACCATAGTTCTTGTACCTCCACATTGATAGGCAGTTTAATCTTAGGGCCGCTCTGATTGCAACTTCTCTCGCCACAATATTAATCGGCAGTATATGGAGTAGGGCTTGTAGAGACTCAGTCGCTGTAGTCCTTAAGGCTCCGCTTATGCTCAGGCAGGCAGTTCTGAACCTTAACGCCCAAACCGCTACTTCTGGCCCATCTAGCCAATTTGTTGAGAGCCACCTGTAGGATGTCTCTGAGAACATTTTCGAATTTGCCGCTCACTGCCATTGCCACGTCGTCCCTATATGCCACGACCTTGCAGCCACAACGTTCTAGATCTAGCATGATTTCATTCACCGCTAGGTTCCAAATTAGTGGATACAGTACTGCTCCTTGTGGGGTCCCTCTGTTCACAAACCTTGTTAGAGTTGTGGACCCAAGACATGCTGTTATGCGTCTTCTGTTGAGCAGGCTTTAAATTAGACTAATCAAATTAGAGTTAACTTTTAGATGTGACAGTGCCTCAATTACCGCATCTGAGTGAATGTTGTTAAAAGCCCCTTCTATGTCAAGAAATGGTGAATTCCTTGAAATGCAGGGACGATTCGATAATGCTCACAAGTTCGTGCAGAGCTGATTCTGCAGAGATCCCCTTATTGTAAGCATGTTGGTTCCCCGACAGGAGTTTTGTATCCAGGTTTTCCCTAATGAAATAATCTAAAAGTCTTTCCAGACCTTTCAATAGGAAGGATGAAAAGCTAATTGGTCTGAAGTCTTTTGGCCTAGTGTGCGAGATCTTTTCCGCTTTGGGTATAAATACCACTGTGGTAGCCCTCCATCGATTAGGGATGTATGAAAGCCTGATACAGCCTACATAAATTTTCTCCAGCCAGGGGATAATGTACTTTAACATTTTCTTTATTTCTGTTGGAGTGATGTCGTCTGGTCCAGGTGACATGAAGGACTCAAAGCTGTTAATAGCCCAGCTTATTCTGGATCTCTCAGTCAAAAAGCTAGCGACACTCGCAGTCCACTCGCGCTCCTGTAGGTCCTGCTGATCATAGGGTTCATAGTACATTGAGCGACTGCTCGCTGTTTTTGGTCCAGTTATTTGCCTCATCCTGTAGATAATCCACTGTACAGGGTGAAGCAGATAGTATCTTCCTCAGCCTAGCGGCGTCGGAGACCTTTTCCACTTTGCCACAGAAGGTATACCCAGAGCGTCTTTGCTCCTTCCTATGTTCCTTCTTATAGATCTAGAGTTGCTCTTTATAGGAATCCTAATCATTAGCGACCCCAGGAGATTTCGCCTTGTTGAATAGCTTGTTGCAGGTCTTTTTCATAGCCGTTAGCTCAGAAGTCCACCATTGGGGTTTAGTTTTACCCTTAGACCTTGTTTTTGGACAGGCTTCTTCAAGGGAACTATTGAATGATGTGGTGAAATGCTCGACCATATTATCCAGACCGGCTTTGTCATTCGGTTCGTACAGAAGTTTAGAGTTCAGGACTTTCTTGAAATTCTTCTCATACAGGAGCCACTTTGTTTTCCTCACATTTCTGTGGACGGCAGGTTTAGGCGCTTTTTCAGCGAGTTTGAACTCAATATAATGGGTATCTGAGAATGAGTGGTCGTCCAGTACATTCCACCCAATAATTTTGTCTGACAGCCGGTCAGTAGCAAACGTTACGTCGAGTACTTCTTGTCTATCGTTAATTGTAAAGGTCGGCCTATTGCCTATGTTACAAATAATTAGGTTGGTAGTTAGAATAAAGTCAAGAAATGACTCACCCTACTGTTTATATCCGTACTACCCCAGATAGTATGACGAGCGTTCGTGTCTGCGCCAATAATCAGCTCGACCTCGTCAGACGTTGCTTCTTCTACTAGTACCCTGAATAGAGCAGTCGGTACTACAGCTTCATAAGGCAAGTAACTGGAGACCACCCAATATATGCGATTGCCGATCTCCAGACTAGCAGATGTTTGGTCTTTACCACTTAAATTAGTCGGGAGAAAGATACTTAGATCTTTCCTGGCCAAAATGCAGGTTCTTGGAGTGCCTTCACAGTTGGCCACAAGCAGTTTAAAGTTGGGTGTTCTGACACCGCACACCCTTCCTCCCACGCTTAGAGCTCCAGTATCAGGACGATGTCTACTGTGCCTGTGGACAGGCGCAGCAATGGAGCCGCTGAGGCTGCTTTAGCGTGATGGAGGTTAATCTGTAGAATTCTTACAATCATTGGTAATCGACAGATTAACATCCACCCCGACAAGGGTGTTATTGAACTCTTCGTCCGTATCATCGAGGTGTATGTCCCCGCCAGATGCGTCAAAGAGTCCGGAGACTCCCTTCAGCTCTTCAGTGTCCGAAGTAGAGCTTTCGTCCTCAGAGTAGGACGCTACTCTGATAAAGTCACCAGAAATAATGGGCGTGGTTACCTCTGCAGTTCAGGAAAGACGTGTATCAATCAAGGTGGACGACTCACCTTCCGCAGTGCTTGTATACCTTCAATACTATAGTCTCGAAACCATATTGCAGGGTTGCACTTGCACGTTGTATAAGTTAATGGGAGGTGGATTCAGCGTTAAGGATCAAAATGACCTGCCGCCTCACCCACCTTGTTTATTCTCCAATTATGGATCGGCAGACCAGGATTGGAATCTTTTATTATATCTAATATGTCAGCCGGGTTGGAGGGCTCTTGAATAACCCAGGTGATGGCTCTAGGGTGACTAGGGATGTTGTTTTTTAGACAACATCCAACTGGGCGCTCGGCCACACCTCACCCGCCCGACTCAGCGCAGACTTATACAGGTCTACTGATCTGGCATCACCGAAATATAAGAGCTTTAC
The DNA here is from genome assembly GCA_963930755.1 of Eudasyphora cyanicolor. Classification (NCBI taxonomy): domain Eukaryota; kingdom Metazoa; phylum Arthropoda; class Insecta; order Diptera; family Muscidae; genus Eudasyphora; species Eudasyphora cyanicolor. The sequence goes on from OZ005735.1 coordinate 270,493,446, forward strand.
TCTCCCCTGATGTCATCCTGCATCGTTGCAGATTGGTGGCTCAATTTGCCCTTGAGGATGGATCCATCCTCACTACTTCTGTCTATAACAACCATAACTAGACTCTCCTTCGCCGCTTCATTGAAGGGCTTAGTGAGTGTCCTGTTGATGGTGACATTATTATATGTACCGTTATGAAAGACTCAATAAATTCAAATTCAAATTGATGGTGACATTTGTGTCTCTTGCCTTTTTCGAAGGCAGGGGTACATCAGGTTATCTGATTCTTTTGACTTTATTAGTCGTTAACACAGCTGAATTTGTGGCTCTTTCAGCCGACTCATTGCTTCAGAAGCATCTATGACGGCTTTAGCCCAGGTAAGTGACTCTTTTTGTTTTTCGGTAAGAGCTGAAACCTCATCAGCCTCCAACTTCCCTAGCGCTATCCTTTGCTCATTGTGCTTCCGTTTCGACGGTCGGACATGATGTTTTCCCCTCACCGTACCACTTTTTGTGAGTACTGTGGGGAAATTTTCCCATTTTTGGAAGGCCCTGCATATATGGTTGATATGGTAATAAGCTATCTTGACAACTGGAAGCTCATATATCTGAGCTTCAATGGATTGTAGCACTGCAGTGTATCTGCCGGTGTCCCACATGGAGTGTAAAATCATATAGGAAGATGTTGATGTCTATATATCGACCAAGCTTCGGACACTTAACGGGCATAGAACGATATCGGTGGATGCAGCAGGTGTAGTCGCTGGTCTCATCCCAATTCTAAATGTAACACATATATATTTGAAAACGGCAGAAGAAATAGCAGACCTGAAATTGCCGAATCTTGCGTCCCTACAATTGGGCATTCGAACCTGATCGAATATACATTGCGAAGATTCTTTGCAGAAGATATCTATAGATAGATATTCTAATATACGGAGAAAGCCAAAAATCAACACGATTTAGATTGCAGTAGATAGCCTAATGGCTAAGCATCCTTCACGAAAAAATACTTCACAGCTGGTCCATGGAAAAAAAGCCTTAGATGCTAAATCGAAAAGAACGTGGATGAGTATATGGGTTATATATCTAACTGTGGACCTAATTTCTTTAAAGTTGATAGTGTTCATATATAAATTCTCTCTAAAATAGTTCATAATGATCGAATCTAATTGGCTTAGATATTAAATCGGAAGAATGGGGGCTAGTAGCAGTATAAGTGTTTTTTTATCCATTAGTTGGTATTTGCTTCTCCTTGTGTGAAGGTGGCTACTTCCACTGGATGGAGCCAAAGACACCTGGGAAAAGTTGAATAGGTTTGAGCACAGTTGAACAGGTGTACTACTTCAGGTGTACACAGTATGTCATGTTGTCCCTGGTTGCAGGACAGATGAGTAGGGATAATACTCGTCTAACACAGCATTGCCCCCCATATTGGGGTAAGGAGTGGGTGGTGAAATACATTTTAATTACAACCAGTACGTGGAAGCGATATTTTTAGTTTGTATTCCATTCTGATGTTATCAAAATACTTGGAAAGGGTCAAAAAATACAGAGGTTTTCCTTTATCACAGTTGACATCTGACGTCTTGTTCCTTACCAGAGACGACCACTAAGGTCTTCCACTAAACTAGAGTCCATCGGTGAGTTAATTAAGTATTTCGTCACTATCCTCTTCCATGCGACGCTTACGTTTGTTTTTCAAATATTTTCGTGGATGTGGGTACTGATGTGCTTAAGTTTAGTCTGCTGAAATTCCAATTTATCCACCTACCACTATTTTCCAAAGGCCATCAATTGCGAATTGGAAATTTGACTGGGAAGAATACATCGATATTCACAACTGTAGTATGTGCCAATATTTGTGCTTAAATATGGTTTAGTATTAGGTATTGTTAATTTTCGAAAATTTAAAACCATCGATCTTCAAATTCTTCAGTTCCCATCGCCAAACAGCGAAAGGTTCGTTTCATCCTTTAGGCACACCGACGACACATCCATGGCTGTCGCATTATAAAAATTAAAATAAAATGAACAGAAAAAAAGAAAATTCAAATAAATGGCGGCTAGCCGTACACACATCATCCCAGACTTTTTGATGTTGTTCACGGGTTTTGTTGTGTTGTCGTTGTTGTGTTCCGAAAAAAGGACTCTCGCGCGCTACTTCCAATTGGACCGCAATTTATTGACACCAATAAATAATGACTGTACACATAATACACATTCAATCTGCTGACATTGTTCCTTGCAGGTGCGCAGGGTGAAACAAGCTGCTGCTGCTGTCGCTGTTCCCAAACTCCAATCCCGTGGCCACCGCCGCCGCCGCTTTGCCATAGCCGTGACTCTAGATGTCTGGAGTATGGCCTTTAATAAAAAATAAAATATTTGTGCGAATGGCCCAGCCGCAGAGGTGAACAAGAGGCAAAGATCACGGCAAAAGACCAACACCAGCAGACGACCCACCGTCCGTCTGTCCGGGCAACCGACAACACACACTAAATGCAAATAAGTGTTTGTAGTATGATGTAGTCCTCCAAAAAGGCCATGCCAAACTGAAAGCAGAAGAACTAAAACACAACCGCACCACAGTCAAATGCCCACCGAAAAATGTGCGAAAAATCAGAAGACCAACAACATCAACGCAAAAATATCGCTCCTACTTTATCACGGCTCATCACATGTACCACTGAGCAAGAAGCGAGCAAGCATTCGCATGCAAGCTGCCGGGGATGGCGGCCGGGCAAACATCCAGGAAGGCAATCCAATAGTCCGGTCGCACAGTGGCTCTAAGCTGTATTGGTAAGTGCTAATAACAAGTAAGAGTATAATTACTCGTCTGAATTCGGAATGGAGTCGTATATTCATCCTAATGTTGTGAGTTTAAAGTGCTTGAATCCGTTGAACCTGAGGTCCGCCTTATTATAGAGTCGATCACTGAGATCTTCTTTACTAGAGTTAACCACCAAGAGCTTTTGTGTACACTGGAGTAGATATCTTTACTAAAGTCAACCAAGGGGTCTTCCTCTATAGTAATGTCGACTACTGATGTCTTTTTTACTAGAGTCTTTAACAGAGTCGACCACTGAGGTCTTCCTCTTTAGCAGAGTCGACCACTGAGGTCTTCTTCCTTAACAAAGTCGACCACAAAAGTCTTGCTCTTTAACTGAGTTGAATATTAAGCTATTCCCCTTAAGCATGGTCAACCACTGAGATTTTCCTCTTTACCAGATTCGAACACTGAGGTCATCCTATTTAGGAGAGTCGACCACTGCGTTCTTCTTCTTTAACGGAGTCGACCATTGAGGACGTCTTCTATACTAGAGTCGACCACTGAGATTTTCCTCTTTACCAAAATCGACCACTGAGGTCTTCCTCTTTACCAAAGTCGACCATTGAGGACTTCCTCTTTGGCAGAGTCGAACACTGAGATCTCTCTCTCTCTTTAGCAGAGTCGACCGCTGAGATCTCTCTCTCTCTCTTTAGCAGAGTAGACCACTGAAGTCTTCCTCTTCAGCAGAGATGAACATTGATGTCTTCCTCTTAGCAGACTCGACAACTGAAGTCGTCCTCTCTAGCCAACCACTGAAGTCTTCTTCTTTAGAAGTGTTTAATATTGAAGTATTCCTCTTTAGCAGCGTCGACCACTGAGGTCTTCTTCTTTAACAGGGTCGATTACAGCGGTTTTCCTCATTAGCAGAGTCAACCACTAAAGTCATACTCTTTAGTCGACCACTGATGTCTTCCTCTTAGGAGAGTCGACCACTGAGGCCTTCTTCTTTAGCAGAGTCGACCACTGAGGTCTTCCTTTTTAGCAGAGTCGACCACTGAGGTCTTCCTCTTTAGCAGAGTCGACCACTGAGGTCTTCATCTTTAGCAGAGTCGACCACTGAAGACTTCTTCTCTAGCAGATTCGACCACTGAGGCCTTCTTCTTTAACAAAGTCGACCAAAGAAGTCCTCCTTTCTTGCAGAGCCGACCAGTGAGGTCTTCCTCTTTAGCATAGTCGACCACTGAGGTCTTCCTCTTTAGCAAAGTCGACCACTGAAGTCTTTCTCTTTAACAGAGTTGAATATTGAAGTATTCCTCTTTAGCAGGGTCAACCGCTGGGATTTTCCTCTTTAGCAGAGTCGACAACTGATGTCTTCTTCTTTAGTAGAATGGACCACTGAGGTCTTCCTCTTCAGCAGAGTCGACCAATGAGATCTTCCTCTTTAGCAGAGTCGACCACTGAACACTTCTTCTCTAGCAGAGTCGACAACTGAGGCCTTCTTCTTTAATAAGGGTTCCTCTTTAACAGTGTTCAATATTGAGGTATTCCTCTTTAGCAGGTCGACCACTGAGATTTTCATCTTTACCAGAGTCGACCAATGAGGTCTTTCTCTTTACCCGAGTCGACCAATGAAGTATTTTTCATTGGCAGAGGCGACCACTGAGTCCTTCTTCTTTAGCAGAGTCGAACAGTGAGCTTTTCATTCTTAGCAGAGTCGACCACTCAGGTCGTTCTCATTCCTAGAATCAGTCCTTGATAGGGTCAAACGCGAGTTCTTTAATCTATAATCGATCACAGATCGAATTATCTATACTAGAGCCAACAACTGATGTAATAATGGGCGTAATGAGCCTCCCTTACTTTGTAAGGTAATTGGTAATATCCAATACTGTTTTCAAACAGGATAATCAAACTTGTTTGATGCCACTGTGGATCTGACAGGCGAAAAGTGTGTACGAATATAAGGCGAAAGGGCTCAACACTCTGGTCCCGCCGCGCGTACCTATATGTGTAGGTATGCATGTACTCCTCGCCATCACCATAACCGCATCGGGTATGGAATATGTGGGCATTGTTGACGCTGTTGTTTCTGGTGCGGTAGTTGTTGTTATTGTTGATGGTCCTGCTGCTGTTGCCGTTGTTGTTGGTTGAACTTATTTTGTGGCGTATGAATACGATGAATGCGACAGATTCGGTGGCAGGCTTCCCACAAGCAGCTCGGCTGTGTGGCGTCAAGATTACAGCGATAAGATCAATGGCATGTCGCATAAATGCCCAATAAAATTGCTCCAATATAAAATAGCAATCGATGCCGCCGCCGCCACAACTTTAACGTTTATTAGGTGTGAGAGACTTTTGGTACATGCGACTGCAACAATAGCAATAACAAAAAAAAAACGATGATCAACAGGGTCTCCTCATTGATGCTGCTTGTTGTGGTCACAAAGCACAACAGCCAACGAATTCTTTCATTTTCGGACTTCTTCTTCATCATCGCCGTCGTCGTCGTCATTGTCGTTGTGGTCTTTTGGCGCTTTTTGGTGCCAAAACTCAAAAAAGGAAACAAAAGATATGTATTTTTGACCAACATACCCGAATGGACATCCATCCATGGACATACCTGAATGTGGTCCATGGATGTGGAGCTGTTGGTGGTGGTGGTGGTGTTGGTGTGATCCATATAACGATGTAAAGTGAAATTGTTACGCTCCGTTTTGCCAGCGCCAAAGATTGAAGATACACGGCCATAAAGGATTTTTCTTTTCTTATGCTGAGAAATTTCAATTCACATCAACTCGGAGTGTTACATATCGCATTCCAACATATTCCATACAGACATACACACACACACGCATGCACATACAGAGAGATGGAATATGTGGGCTATGCATGTGTCCCATCCAGAATGATATCGCCACATTTTGGAGAGTTAACATTCCCATGCCATCGATTATTAAGTGTACCCATATTTAAGCATATTCACGATAACATCGACGACATCTCATTAAAACGCCATCCTTAATTGAACCTCTCCAGAACCAGCACCGCTAACACCACCACCACCATTGATCATTGAGTGGTGTGAAACATCGAATCGAATTTGGTAGAACATAGTCTATAAAGTGTAGCGCGTCCTTGTTAATGCGCGGATCCTCTATTATTGAACGCCGTTTATGAGCTTTGGAAAGTATGCTATGGTAATTCCAAAGCAAATGACAACACCACACTGTGTTACATGGTATTAGAACTTTGTGAATTTTTTGTAACATCATCATTCTGAATCGATTTAGCTATGTCCGTCTGCCTGTAGATGTATTCTTGTAATCAAGGTACAGGTCGCAATTATGCTCCGATAGCTACAAAAATTTGTTGAAGCTTTTTTTTGCTTAATGGCGACCCCTGCTTAAATTGGTGAACATCGGTTTAGATTTGGATATGGTCGCCATATATGTGTTCCTCCGATTTGACACATAAGCGCTATAGCGGCCACAATTTTCAACCACTGAGGTGTTCTTCTTTAGGCAAGTCAATCACGCAGGTCTTTCTTTTTAGTACAGTCTATCACTGTGGTCTTCCTCTTTAGCATAATCAACCACTGAGGCCTCCTTTTTTAGCATAATCGACCTCTGAGGCCTCCTTCTTTAGCAGAGTCGACCCACTGAGGGCTTCCTCGTTAGCAGATTCACTGAAGTATTCCTATTAAGCAGAGCCGACCACTGAAGGGTTCCTCTTTAGCAGAGTCGACCACTGTGGACTTCCTCGACCACTGAGTTATTTCTCTTTAGCAGATTCAACCACTGAAATATTCCTATTTAGCAGAGTCGACCACTAAAGGGTTTATCTTTAGTAGAGTCGACCACTAAGGTCTTCCTCTTTAGAAGAATCGACCACTGAGGTCTTACTCTTTACCAGAGTCGAACTCTTAAGCCTTTCTTTTTACCAGAGTCGACCACTAAGGGCTTCCTATTTAGCAGAGTCGACCACTGAAGTATTCCTATTTAGCAGAGTCGACCACTGTGGACTTGCTTTTTAGAAGAGTCAACCACTGTGTTCTTCCTCTTTACCAGAGTCGACCACTGAGTTATTTCTCTTTAGCAGATTCAACTACTGAAGTATTCCTATTTAGCAGAGTCGACCACTAAAGGTTTCTCTTTAGCAGTGTCGTCCGCTAAGTCTTTCTCCCCTTTAGAAGAATCGACCACTGAGGTCTTACTCTTTACCAGAGTCGAACTCTGAAGTCTTCGTCTTTCGCAGAGTCGACCACTGAGGTCTTCATCTTTAGCAGAGTCGACCACAGAGTTCTTCATATTTAGCAGATTCAACCACTGAAGTATTCCTATTTATCTGAGTCGACCACTGAAGGGTTCCTATTTAGAAGAGTCGGCCACAGAGGTCGACCTTTTTAGCAGAGTCGACCAATAAGGTCTTCCTCTTTAGCGGAGTCGACCACTGATGTCTTTAGTTTTACCAGAGTCGATCACTGATGTCTTCATCTTTAGCAGATTCAACCACTAAAGTATTCCTATGTAGCTGAGTCGAAGACTAAACGTTCTTCTTTAGCAGAGTCGACCATAGAGGTTGACCTTTTTAGCAGAGTCGACCACAGAGGTTGACCTTCTTAGCAGAGTCGATCAAAGACTTCAACCTCTGAAGTCTTTCTTTTTACCAGAGTTTACCACTGAGGTGTTCCTCTTTAGCAGATTTAACAACTGAAGTATTCCTATTTAGCAGAGTCGACCACTGAGGTCTTACTCTTTACCAGAGTCGTCCTCTTAAGTCTTTCTTTTTTGCTAGAGTCGACCCTAAGGGTTTCTCTTTATCAGATTCGATTTAGGTTTAGATATAGTTCCCATATATTTGTACCTTCGATTTAACACATAAGCGCTATAGCGGCCACAATTTTCAACTAACCTGTATGAGGTTTCTGGAACTAATCATAAATAAGACCGAGTTTCAAAACAATCAGTTCAGATTTAGATATTGGTATCGAAATTTGGTATTTGAAATTTGACTGAGACAAGTACCTTGATAAAAAAATTAATTATTTCAAATTTGAAGAAGATTTAATCAGATTAGAATATAGCCCCATATATGTATATGTTCCTTCCGATTTGGCATCTAAACGCTATAAAGTTTGAATTTTGCATGTAAACGCAATAAAGGTTGAATTTTGAATCTAATTGTTTTGACATTTTTTCGTAGAAGAGTTCTGTTACCCAGGTAAGTGCCATGAATTTGAAGAAAATTGGTTGAAATATAGATTTTAGTCCCCAAATAGGATGTTCCATTTCGAGGTTCCCTACTCTTTTAAAGAAAAAAAAACACAGAAAATTCAATTTGAACGGGGAATGTTTACTATCATTTGAAAGATAGCTTTTATTTTTTGAAGATTATGTCTATCAAATGTTGGCCGCGGCTACGTCTCAGATGGTCCATCCGTTGGTCCAATTTTCGATGACTCGTTCGAGCATTTCGACTGGTAACTGGCGAATGACACGCGTGATGTTTTGCTCCAAGGCCTGAATCGAAGCGGGTTTATCCGCATAAACTTTAGACTTTACATATCCCCACAGGAAAAAGTCTAACGGTGTGATATCACACGATCTTGGTGGCCAATCGACCGGCCCAAAACGTGAAATTTTCTGCTCACCGAAGTGTTCTCTCAATAAATCCTTTGATTGATGCGATGTGTGGGAAGTGGCGCCGTCTTATTGAAACCAAATGTCGCCGAGATCACGAGCTTCAATTTCAGGCATCAAATAGTCGGTTATCATGGCACGATAACGGGCGCCATTGACGGTTACGTTCTCACCGGCATCATTTTTGAAGAAATATGGACCGATGATTCTCGTACGTCGGATCGGGAATCGGTCCATGGCAAAAAGATAGCTCATAACGAGAGCTAAAATATTGTTCATGGGTGTCAAGGTCGTGGATCGGCTGAAAGTGTTTTTTTTTGGATTTAAAAAAAATGGACTTTGCGCAATTGGCGAACGATTATTTTGATAATAAAACTGAATAATTTGTAAACGTTGTTCAGGCGTAAGTCTTTCCATGATGAACTGCCAAACAATACTTAACAAAAAATAACATGACAGCATGACACGACTCACACTTGATCTGTCAAAAAAAGGCTATTGAAAAAGTATATCTACTTAGATCACCCTATATTTCTTTCTATTACTTTTTTGCAATAGACAGAAAGTAAATGAAACATATGGTCTCGAACCAAATAAATTCTGACTGAATAATTAAAGAAAATTTAATCAGATTTGTCTCTAGCCCCCATATATGTATATGTCCCTTCCGATTTGACATCTAAACGTTAAAAAGGTTGAATTTTGCATCTAATCATTTTGAAATTTTTTGGAAGAGGACTTCCTTTATCCAAAGAATTGCCATGAATTTGAAAAAAATCGGTTCACATTTAGATATCAGGCATCTATGCGCTATAGAAGTCGTACTTTACTTCCGAGCATTACTGAATATGGCACAAATGAACACTGCCAAGTTTGAAAAAACCGTATCAGATTTAAATATGGCTTTCAACGTTTTGAGTTGAAATGTAATCTTTTCCGATATTGAACAACGATAAAATCACTCCTTCGATGTGTTAAACTTTTGGCCCGTAGCGAGTGGTACCTCCACACAAATGTACCATTTTATAAAAAAAGTTAACAGCTTATAGCATGAGTAATAATACCCGAAAATACTACAAAATATTGTACAGTGCAATGCTCTTAAAGTACCTGTTATAGCCCTGTGATGAATTCCACACAAATTGACAAATTGAAATTATATCATAATTTAATAGATCATAACGTGCACATAAACGCTTACAATTCGGTACAGTGCAATATATTTGAAAATAATGCTATTCAGCGAAAAATTGGTGTATTTGTTAAACTCCTTCTGGTACCTCCCACAGAAGTCATTTGAGCAATGTCCGTCCGTCTGTCTGTCTGCTGACTGGTGCGCACGATAACTCTCGAAAGGATTAACCGATAAACTTCAAATTTGGTATGTGGTAATATTTTCTTCTATCTCCGGCTAAGTTCGAAGATGGGCCATATTGGTCTACTCCTTCCAGTACCTCCCCCACAAAGGGTTAACATTTAGTGAAATATTCTATATTACTTATTTGAATCATCTGAAATTCTACACATAGTATTAGTTTATTGGTCACTATTACCTCGAGAAAAATGGTCGAAGTTGCCACACCCCTTTTGGTACCTCCACACAAATGGACAATTTTGAACCAAAACTTACCAGCTAACAACTTTAATACCAGTGCATTCAAAGACTTGCAATTTTTTACAGTGTAATGGTTTAATAGTACCTAAAATACACCGAAAAATTGGCATTATTGACACGCTCCTTTTTGTACCTTCCACACAAATGGACCATTTTGTACCAAAAGTTAACAGCTTATAACTTTAATACCGGTTCATATAAATACTTTAAATATTGTACAATGTTTTTATAGTACCTAGAGTCCAGTGAAAAGTGGGCGTTATAGTCACGCCCAATTTGGTATCTCCCATACAAGTGGACCATTTTGCACCAAAACTTAACTGCGTATAACTTTAATACCGGTCACACAGATACTTGAAATTTTGTTCAGTGTAATGCTTTTATGGGACATACAGTCCAGTGAACAATGGGCGTTGTTGGTACGCCCGTTTTGGTACCTCCCCCAGAAATGGACCATTCTGCACCAAAAGTTAACAGCATATAACTTTAATACCAGTATATACTTTAAAGTTGTTAAATGCAATTTAAATTAATAATAATTTAATTAAAACAATATAATAAATAAATTTACTAATATTTTTTGGCGACTCAAGGTGAGGGGATTCGTAAGTCGGTATACCCGACTGAACTTTCTTACTTGTTTCTAATGAAGTTTGGACATATGCTCTATTTAAGTGCCGCCGTGAGTATTCTTTGTGTTTATTTTTTTTTGTGAGTTATAAGGCCAGTTTTTGTTTTCATTTTTGTTTTCGATTCTGACCATAAGAAATGCAGCAGTACAAGACGGTTAAGGCGACATTATTAAAATGCTTTGGAAAGAAATCACCACTCAATTGATATTGGTCGTTTTTTAAATAATATGCTAATGTACAGTACCAGTGTACAGTACCTATGCAAAAGATCCATCTGCAGCGCAAAGTTTGTGTTATTATCGTTGACAATGCATGCAAAGACAAAATCTTATGGTGTTTTCTTTTGTGCCAAAAAATTCTACATTTTGTATGCCTTTCGCCCCAAAAATGCCTTTTTGTCTTCGATTGTAAAATAAATGCTGCACTGTGGAAGGGTTTCGTTTTCTTTTGTGAAAAATGTCGCACTTGCACGGGGCAAAAATGCAACATTTCGGCCCTGTATTTAATCGAAGGGGTTGACGCTGCCCTACAAAACAGATGTTTTTTCGGCGTCGAGCGAATACCCTAAATACCCGCGTATGTCCGTGGGCAAAGACAAAAATACTAAAGATGAGGCAAATCAAATTACCCGATAGGGATAATTTTAACCGCATAGATGGAGCTTGGCTTTTCTTGGAACACATGTGTACAGTACAGTGTTCATTTCTAATAAACTACGAATTAATTTTCACCAGTTTTAACGATATTTCTACTTTTACTTCAATTTCTTAATAATACCAAGTCCCGGAGATATAATTATGTGGGAGATTCGGAAGTTCAGCCGTTTTTTGAAAAAAAGATTAGACCCTTATGCACTAACGACATCTGTTTCTCGTGTAAAAGATTGGGCCCCAATGAAACAACGCCATCTTGGGTATATTGTGTGCAAACTATCTGCCTCATCTTTAGTATTTTTGTCTTTGGATGCTTGTAGAAGCGGTAATTGGCAACACTAATTCTGAGTGGTTATTTTCTGGGATACTCACCACACCGGCGCACACCACAACTATTTGAGACAAAAACCAGCTTTACAATTCAACTAATGACATGGCAACACTACCATATGTATTACTAGATGTCGCTAGAATCGTAAACTATTTAGAAACAAGTAGAAAAGTTGAGTCGGGTAAACCGACTATTGAATCCCTCACCATGAATCTCAAAAAAATATTAGTAAATTTTTTTGTTTTATTTAAATTATTATCAAATTAATTGCCTTTTATATCTTTAAAGTATGTACTGGTATTAAAGTTCAATGGTGTTTACTTTTGGTACAAAATGGTCCATTTGTGTGGGAGGATCCAAAAGGGGCCTCCCAATAACAGCCAGTTTTCTCTGGACTCTAGGTACTCTGAAAGCATTACACAGTACAAAATTTCCAGTATTTGTATGCACTGATATTAAAGTTAAAATCTGTTTACTATTGGTACAAAATGGTCCATTTGTATGGGAGGATCCAAAAGGGGCCTCCCAATAACGGCCACTTTCCTCTGGACTCTAGGTACTATAAAAGCATCACACAGTACAAAATTTCAAGTATTTATATGCACTAGTATTACAGTTATAAGCTGTTAACTTTTGGTGTAAAATGGTCCATTTGTGTGGGAGGTACCAAGCGGAGCGTGGCAATAATGTCAATTTTACACTGTATTTTATATACTATTAAACCATTACATTGTACAAAATTTCAGGGCTTTGTATCCACTGGTAATAAAGTTATAAGCTTTTAACTTTTGGTTCAAAATTGTCCATTTGTGTGAAAGGTGCCAAAATCGGCGTGGCAACTACGCCTATTTTTCTCGAGGTAATAGTGACTCATAAACTAAAGGTGTGTACAGACGATTGCCAGATCGGCAAACGTTATCAACCCTGTTAAATTGTTGCAAATGTACGGGAATTGACAGGTTGTTAGGCAAATGTTAATTGACTGTTCAGACGATTGCAAGAAAACCTTCAAATTTCATATATTTTGTTAATATTTATATGCAGGATTGCCAATTAAAATATTTTATAGACAGTGTTGCCAATAAAAAGTTTTTCTGGCAATGGCGCCGTTGTCACATGCATAAACTTCGCACATCAACAAATCTGCAAATTATCTCACAATGACTTTTCTGCCAACGTTGCGAGACAAAAATTGTTTGTTCACACGGTTGTACGTTCACAGGGTTGCATTTTTCCGCCATTTTTCGGACAATGTTGTCCGATCAGGCAATCGTCTAAACATACCTTAATGCTATGTGTAGAATTTCAGAGGATTCAAATAAGTGGTATAGAAGTTATGAAATAATCAATATCTCACTAAATGTTAACCCTTTGTGGGGGAGGTACTAGAAACAGTGGACCAATATGGCCCATCTTCGAACTTAACTGGAGATAGAAGAAAATATTACCACGTACCAAATTTGAAGTCAATCGGCTACTCCTTTCGCTAGTTATCGTGCGCACCAGCGAGCAGACAGACATACGGACGGATGGACATTGCTCACTCGACTAAAAATGACCCAAAACGGATATCAGCCGAACAAACACTTTTTTGTTACACTTTTGGTTCGTAGCGAATCATATATATACTCTCCTCTCTAAGGTGAGGGGATAAAAAGGAAAATTTTTCGGACGTTTCTTAATCAGACAACCTATTGCGACAAATCTGGCACGAGTGTTTTCTGACACAGGGTTTTCCAATAAGAGTGATATGATTTCTTTGAAAAAAAACACACTTATTGTTAAGGAAATTCAAAAGTTATTTATTTAATGTGAAGTACAATCGATACAATTAAGTTCTAAATAAAACGTCATTTAAATGGCCTCCACAACTTCTTTTGCAGGAACGAATTCGATGAACCCAATTTTCGAGCACTTTTCCACTAAATCAAGTCGTATATCATGAATGCCACGTTCAATATTGACTTGTAAAGCTTGAAGAGAGTCTGGTTTATTTCGAAAGACCAATGACTTCAAATAACCCCACAAGAAATAGTCTAATGGTGTTAAATCACAACTTTTTGGAGGCCATTCAATATCACAATTTCTTGAATTAATCGAATCTCCAAACTTTTCTCGCAACACATCAATTGTTTCATTTGCTGTGTGGCACGTAGCTACAATCGGTCAATGGCAAAAAGATAGCTCTTAACGAGAGCTAAAATATTGCTCATGAGTGTCAAGTTCGTAGGTCGACTGGAAAGTGTTTTTTTGGATTAAAAAAAAATGGACTTAGCATCATTTTCAAATATGAACGAAAGGTTGAAATCTTACTTTTGGTCTAGCTCCTTAACGGTACGTCGGATCGGGAATCGGCCAAAGGCAAAAAGATAGCTCATAACGAGAGCTAAAATATTCAATATTTCAAATTTCAAATAAAAGTGTAGAAGCAAAAGGAATGAGGAATGAGGAATAGCGGTAATTTTTGGCTTAACTCTACTACAAATTATATTGTCACGTTCGACACCTTAAAAAAGCATTAGTTATCGGTAGACCATAAATATTCAAAGACTGTGCATCAATGTTGGTATACAAATAGAATTTGTATAAAATACCAACATTCAAAAAAATCAGTTTAAAAAATTATAAAGTTTTTTTTGACGTTTGTCACGATCGACCAGTTTAAAGTTCAATCGTTTTGTGAAGGTGTAAAAAATAAACTTCACGACATACAATTATATTTCATCTCATCAGAGCAAATTGACATAAGACCTCAAAACTAAATGACAAAATTGAAAAAATATAAACAACATTCCAGGAATCCAACGACTGCAAACCTTTTCTTGCGATGGTCGATAAATAGAAACAGCTGTTACTTCATAATTTTTGAATAAAAACTAATTAACCTACTACTTACAGTCTACAATAATTGTGCTAGATGTCTAGATGACATTTTTGGATGTAGCCCCCATATATAGCAAAGGCTTATTTTCATCTATAAATTTTGAAATAGGAGAGTCTACGTGTAGCCAACTTTCCTGTCCATTAAACCGGGTTGACCTCCATGTAAGACACAAAATCTTCCCGGATGCGAGGCGGAATATGAAAGCTTAACTCGTGACAATCGCAAAAACATTTTCTTAAAATTTTTCCGGCGACTTCTATTAGGCAATGTAGTACTCGTCGAGACCAACACATTGACGTATCGCATTGGACAATCGAGCTACAAACATAAAAGTTACGAAATATTCCGCCTCACATTTGATAACTTTTTTGGTGATCCAATGCGATAAAAACCCGATTTTGGGGCTCTAAAAAAATTTAAAAATATGTTTCTGCAATTGTCTTGAGGTAAGCTTTAATATTCCGCCTCGCATTTGATAACTTTTGTTGGTGACCCGGTCTACTGTCCATTGCAGAAAATCTTAAACCGATTAGTCTAAGGCCGAAGGCCGTAAGCTTACCGCACAGAAAGAGTTTTGTAATTAGAAATTGGCTTCACAAGAATAACATTTTTGTTTTTTGGGGTTTATTTTCATTTCGTGCTGTTTTCTTGGTTGGGCCATAAAATCGTGAGGCACTTTTTGTAACGAAAATAGCCTCCAAATTTGGGGTGCACCTTCATTTTCAATTTGGGTTGCAAAATCCTGGGGTAAACTTTCGGCCGTCCTTTAGTACAGGGTTTTCCAATACGAGTGATATGATTTCTCTGAAAAAAAACACACTATTGTTAAGGAAATTCAAAAGTTTTTTATTTAATGTGAAGTACAACCATTTGAATAACGTTTTATTCAGAACTTAATTGTATTAAGTTCTAAATAAAACGTCATTTAAATGGCCTCCACAACTTCTTCTGCAGGAACGAATTCGATGAACCCTATTTTCGAGCACTTTTTCCACTAAATCAGTCGTATGTCATGAATGGCACGTTCAATATTGACTTGTAAAGCTTGAAGAGAGTCTGGTTTATTTCTAAAGACCAACTACTTCAAATAACTCCATAAGAAATAGTCTAATGGTGTTTAATCACCACTTCTTGGTGGCCATTCAGTTTACAATTTCTTTCGACTGGAAAGTGTTTTTTTTTGTGGATTTAAAAAAAAAAATGGACTTAGCATAATTTTCAAACGTGAACTGAAAGTTTATTTTTGCTCTAGCTCCTTAACGGTACGTCGGATCGGGAATCTGTCAATGGCAAAAAGGTAGCTCTTATTAAGAGCTAAAATATGTCAAGGTCGTAGGTCGACTGAAAGTGTTTTTTTGCATATAAAAAATGGAGTTAGCGCACGAAAAGTTGCTATTGGAGAACGATTATTATGATAATAAAACTGAATAATTTGTAAACGTTGTTCATGATGAAATATATCTCTCCATGATGAAATTTTAAACACTACTGAATACAATGAAAAACAAATGACAGATCATGACATATTACAAATGGCCGAAACGTCACTTCAAAATCATATTGGATTTTGCTTACACGCTGAAAAAATCGCTTCTGTAGTATACTGTCCCAAACATATTCGGCTTGAAACATATATATGTTTAGTGTACACTCTAAATATATAATATTTGGTACACACAAAAATTATATATTTGGGAAGATGTTGTACTAAACAAATCCTTGTTTCCATCCTAATACTTTTTATTTGTGACTATTATTTCAGAATTTAAGTATTCCGAAAATATATCAAACCTTAGTTTTTCAGCAATTCAATGTTCCATTTTAGAAATTTTTAATATTTGTAAAAATACTTCATAATTGAAATCGTATTATCTTGAGAAAAAAATTCTGACTTGGAATACTCAGAAATTTAAAGTGAGTCCCTTAAAAACGAATGCATATGTTAGTTTTAACTAGGAGGAATAATTTGAAACGAAAGAAAAATTAAAACTGAAATTAGAAAAAATAAGCAATGTTTTGAAAATTTTTTTAAATAAAATGTATTTGAAAAAATTCCTAAACAATAATTTTATTTGTATACAAACACATATTTTATTTGAGAAAATTGGTTGGCAAATATATTTTGTTGTAATATATTAATATATGCGTTCCAAATAAATTTGATTGATTTTCAAATAAAATTTATTTGCTCCCAAATATATATTATATTTAAAAATGTGTGTTCCAAGTATATTTTCTTTCGATTCACATACAGGGTTTTCCAACAAGAGGTGTTATTTTGAATCACCCTGTATTTCGGTAGCTGTCACTTTTGGAGCTTTTATTCTTTGACATTTGACAAGTAGAAACTACGCCATTACTAAAAATTAAACGATACATTGAACAATGCATTGAAATTATAAAAATTCGAGAAATTGAAAATCACCGAAAAATCATCTTGACTGATAAGGCCCATTTCCACCTTAATTAATGATTTTTTATGGTCGGAGGTGGATGGTATTGATCTGGACAACGTTTACTTTCAACAAGATGGCGCTACGTGCCACACAAGCAACGAAACCATTCCTCTGTTACGGGAAAAGTTTCCGGACCGTGTTATCTCTCGAAGAGGTGATCACAATTGGCCACCGAGATCTTGTGATTTAACACCTTGCGACTTCTTCATTTGGGGCCACGTGAAAGATAAGGTCTACGCCAACAGCCCAGCGTCGATTCAAGACTTCAAGGATAGAATTCGTGAGGCTATCGAGGACATAGGGCAGCCACTTTGCGATTTAGTTATGGAAAATTTCATGAAAAGTATATGGTCCTGTAAGCGTGGTCGTGGTGACCATTTGGCTGATGTTGTTTTTCATTATTAACGGCATACCTCCTCTTTATTGTGAAATAAACATCCGATCGTTTATCTCAAAAAATTTCATTTTTCTTTGAATACCAAAATAACACCTCTTGTTGGAAAACCCTTTATATCAAAATTGTGCCCCGTGTAGGTTTAGTTAGTTTTTTGATTATTACACGGGGCAAAATCGCCTTTTTTGATATGTTTGAATCGAAAGAAAATATACTTGGAACAGAAATTTTTAAATATTATATATTTTCGAGCAAATAATTTTTATTTGAAAATCAATAAAATGTATTTAGAACCCATATGTTAATATATTAGAATAATATATATTTGCGAACTAATTTTCTCAAATAAAATATGTGTTTAAATACAAATAAAATTATTGTTTATGAATATTTCCAAATATATTTTAGTAAAAAAAAGATTTACAAAACTTTGCTGAATTTTTCGATTTATAGTTTTAATTTTTTCCTTGTTTTCGAATTATGCATTCCTATTAAAAATGGCATACTTACATTCATTTTTATTTGAAACCACTTATTTTTATTTTCTAACTATTCCAAGTCATTATTTTCAATTATAAAGAAATTTTACTAACATTAAAAATTTCTAAAAATTACTTTTAAAAAATAGCAAATAGATCTTTGTTTGGGAAATAACATATCCAAATAAAAAATATTAGGATGTAAACATAGTTTTGTTTATAACAACAACCTCCCAAACATATAATATTTGCTTGTGTCAAATACTATATATTTGGAGTGCACCCTAAAAATATTTATGTTTCAAGCAGAATATGTTTGGGACAATATACTGCAGAGCCGATTTTTTTTCAGCGTGTACGAGTAATAGTTCATTTTTTCCTAGCGTATATTTAAGATTATCAAATTAATAACGGATTTTTCACTAGGGATTGTATGATTTTGAAGTGACATTTCGGCCATTTGTAAAAGTCATGATCTGTCATTTGTTATACCCTACACCACTCTGTATTACAGGGTATTATAAGTTTGTTTCACGGCAGATGTTTGTAACACCTTAAAATAACACAGCTAGACCCACCTTAAAGTATACCGATCGACTCAGAATCACTAGCTGAGTCGATTTAACGATGTCCGTCCGTCCGTCCGTCCGTCTGTCCATGTAAAGTTGTTCGTCGACTACAGGTCGCAATTTCACTCCGATCGTTCTGAAATTTTGCAGTTTAGAGTATTTCGCGGCTGTTAAGATCGCTATTGAATTTGGTTGAAATCGGTTCAGATTTAGATATAGCTCCCATATATATGTTTCGTCCGATTTGGCCCTTTAGTCCTATAGAAGCTGTATTTTATATCCGATCGTTTTGAAATTTAGAATGGTAGAGTTTCTTGATCCATGAACCAACATAGCCGAATTTGAAGAAAATCGGTGCAGATTTAGCTATAGCTCCCATATATATGTTTCGTCCTATTTGGCCCTTTAGTCCTATAAAAGCTGTATTTTACATCCAATCGTGTTGATATTTAGAATGGTAGAGTTTCTTGATCCATGAACCAACACTACCGAATTTGAAGAAAATCGGTTAAGATTTAGCTATAGCTCCCATATATATGTTTCATCCGATTTGGCTCTTTAGATCCAATCGTTTTTATACCCTACACCACACTGTGGTACAGGGTATTATTTAAGTATAAAATGTCCTAAAAGTAAATTTATGTAAACAATTTATACATGAATTACAAAATTTATATATCAGAGTTATTCAAAATTACGAGAGTGGTGTAGGGTATTATATAGTCGGCACCGCCCGACTTTAGCCTTTTCTTACTGGTTTTTCATTGTATTCTGTAGTGTTTACAATTTCATCATGCAGAGATGTACGCAAGAACAACGTTTACAAAGAATTCAGTTTTATTATCAAAATAATCGTTCTCCAATTGCAACTTTTTGTGCGCTAAATCCATTTTTTATACCCTACACCACACTGTGGTACAGGGTATTATGACTTTGTGCATTTGTTTGTAACACCTAAAAGGAGAAGAGATAGACCCATTGTTTATTATACCGATCGACTCAGAATCACTTTCTGAGTCGATTTAGCTATGTCCGTCTGTCCGTCTGTCCGTCTGTCCGTCTGTCTGTCCGTCTGTCCGTCTGTGCATGTATTCTTGTAATCAAAGTGCAGGTCGCAATTATGGCCCGATCTCGACGAAACTTTACACATATCTTTTTTTGGCCCAAGGACGATCCCTATTGAATTTGGTTGAAATCGGTTCAGATTTACATATAGCTCCCATATATATGTACCTCCGATTTGGCATATATGCACTGTATAAGCAACATTTTGTAACCGATTTGTACAAAAATTGACAGAGAGTAGTCTCGTGATTCACTTAGATACAATAAAAAATTTGGGGGAAATCGGTTCAGATTTATATATAGCCCCCATATATATGTTGCACCCGATTTGACATGTAAGCGCTGTAGAAACTGTATTTTATATCCAATCAGTACAAAATTCGGCAGAAAGAGGTTTCTTATTACATGAAGAACTACTGCCAAATTCGGAGAAAATCGGTTCAGATTTAGATATAACCCCCATATATATGTCAATAGCTGTAGAAACTGTATTTTATATCCGATCACAGCGAAATTCGGCAGAAAGAGGTTTCTTATTACACGAAGGAATACTGCCAAATTTGGAGAAAATCGGTTCAGATTTAGATATAGCCCCCATATATATGTTAACACCGATTTGACATTCAAGCGCTGTAGAGACTGTATTTTATATCCGATCAGTACGAAATTCGACAGAAAGAGGTTTCTATTTTACATGAATGAGTATTCAGGTAAAATCGATTCAGATTTATATATAAGCTCCATATATATGTTCCTCCTGATTTGGTTACAAAGCGCTATAGAAGTTGTACTTTACTTCCGATCATTACAAAATTCTCCAGAAAGATGTTTCTCAATTTAGGAACGAATATTGCTTAATTTAGCGATTATCGTTTCAGAATTAGATATATCCGCATATATATGTTCTTACCCATTTACCAATTATTCCAAATTATTATCGCAATAACCCTTATCGCATTGTTAGGGAGGTGTAGGGTATTATATTGTCGGCCCCGCCCGACTTTCTGCCTTTCCTTACTGGTTTAAATCAAAAGACACTTTCCAGTCGACCTACGACCTTGACACCCATGAGCAATATTTTAGCTGTCGTTAGGAGCTATCTTTTTACCATTGACCGATTGTGGCTACGTGCCACACAGCAAATGAAACAATTGAATTGTTGCGAGAAAAGTTTGTAGATTCGATTATTTCAAGAAATTATGATATTGTATGGCCTCCAAGAAGTTGTGATTTAACACCATTAGACTATTTCTTGTGGGGTTATTTGAAGTCATTGATCTTTCGAACTACACCAGACCCTCTTCAAGCTTCACAAGTCAATATTGAACGTGCCGTTCATGACATACGACTTGATTCAGTGGAAAAATTGTTCGAAATTGGCTTCATTGAATTCGTTCCTGCAGAAGACGTCGTGGAGGCCACTTGAAGGAAGTTTTATTTAGAACTTAATTCTATCGATTGTACCTCACATTAAATAAAAGAATTTTGAATTTCCTTAACAATAAGTGTGTTTTTTTCAAAGAAATCATATCACTCTTATTGGAAAACCCTGTATAATGTGAGAACTTGATTTAAAAAAACATCTATTTTAGAACATATTGTTCCCGCCTTAGAAAATTGGACATATAATGCAATAATGTAGAAAATATTTAATGATTTTGAGCTTTTTTATACATTTACTTCAACGCTTGTATATTTTTATCCAAAAAGGGCTCATTTGCTCAAAGTACTCCCAATCAAAAATGTAATCGATTTTATGAGACACAAATTGACTCATTTTTTAATTCTCAATTTTTTGTTGGGCTGTCTATGGCGAAATAAAAATTGAAATTTAAGAAATTTCAGGAAATATTTATTAACAGGTTTCTACATATTTTCAAACAAAAAAAAATTTATTTATTTTAACAAGGACCAATAAACACAAGGCTGTTTCATGATATCATATTAGGAGCTATTGTGCTGCTTTCTATGAGTATATGAGTATTGGGGGAATGTAGGAGGATTCTCTCAGCATATGTAACTGACTTTCGGATTTTTAAAATAACAATTTATTAAATAATTTTTATCTTTATATGTATAGACGCCTGCATATGTATATGAATGTATGTCAGACCAGTTTAAATATTCCGCACACAGTTTCCCAGGCATTCACTAAGTTTGTCTGATTCGGAAGCGTTAATGATGAGACGTCGCCGTCGTAAGAAGTCCTTATTCCATAGAAGCCACCATGCCAGCAGAGTTTTGTGTATGTGTTGGTGTCGGGCGATAAGGAATTTAATTCTATTATAGCAATAAAAAAAGAAACAAACAATTTCGTTTCGTTTTTTTCTCATTGGCTCTTAGGGTCTTTCCGTTTTTCGGTGGGAATGGAAAGACAGACCACAGCATGTGTTCCGAGCATGTGGAACTGTTGTTAAAAGTAAGCTTTATTGCCAAATGTTGTACACACAATCTGTTTTGCTTTTTGTGGAAAACCGACAGCCACAAGCCACCGCCGAGGCAGTGGCAGTGGCAGAAGCAGACGAAGAAGATGACTTAGAAGAAGAAAAAAGGACATTGTTGCTAGCATCGACTTGACTTAACTTTGCCTGGCAACCCGGCAAGGCAATCAAAGAACTCACCAACCGGCAATGCCAGCCACCCATACGACCCACCCAACGACCGACCAGACATTATGCCAATGTTCGTAGGATCCAATTATTTTTACGACGCAAATCTGCTTTGACAAAAAATAAAAATAAAAAATAACACATATTCACTCGCACTCGCCCACACACACACACTCACAGAACACATATCCTTTTTTTCCCCTATCTATGCAAATGTGTGGTTATGCTCCTTCGTGTAACATATTTTAGTTGAAATGATTTACTTGAAGAAGGACTCTTCTCTAAATGGTTATTTTTTGTATTTACCGCTATGTTGGAAAATAAATGACGGCATCACCGTGTGAACAGGATATTTTGCTAATGTGGCTAAGGGGGTTGGATTTAATCGAGGTAATTCCATGTTAAAGCGTCAATGCGATTTCAGGATTTTGATGTTGCAAAGGAAGTCGAAATTAAGTTATTCAAATTAAAGTTTTTAAAATATACTATTTAAGAATGAGACACAATTAATACACAGGGCAAAATCGACTTTTTTGATATGTTTGAATAGAAAGAAACAAGTAAGAAAGTTAAGTCGGTTAAACCGACTTAAGAATCCCCTCACCCTGAGTCCCAAAAAATATTCGTAAATTTATTTATTAAATTTTTTTGGTTTAATTAAATTATTATCAATTTTAATAGCATTTAGTAACTTTAAAGTATGTACTGGTATTAAAGTTAAAACCTGTTAACCTTTGATGCAAAATGGTCCATTTGTGTGGACCCGACTAAACATATAATACAATATTTAAAGTATTTTTGTGCACTGGTATTAATGTTACAAACAGTTAACTTTTGATGCAAAATGGTCCATTGGTGTGGGAGGTACCAAAAGGGGCGTCCCAATAACGGTCACTCTTCTCTGGACTCTTGTTACTATAAAAGCATTACACTGTTAAAAATGTCAAGTATTTATATGCACTGGTATAAGCTCAGTTATAAGTTATAAGCTGTTAACTTTTGGTGTAAAAAGGTCCATTTGTGTGGGAGGTACCCAAAGGGGCGTGCCAATAACGCCCATTTTTCTCTGGACTCTAGGTACTATAAAAGCATTACACTGTACAAAATGTCAAGTATTTGTATGCACTTGTATTAAAGTTATAAGCTTTTGCTACAAAATGGTCAATTTGTGTGGGAGGTACCAAAAGGAGCTAGGCAATAATGCCAATCTTTCACTGTATTTTAGGTACTATTAAGCTGGTATCTTTTGGTTCAAAATTGTCCATTTGTGTGGAAGATACCAAAAGGGGCGCGGCAATTTCGCTCATTTTTCTCGAGGTAATAGTGACTAATAAACTAATACTATGTATATAATTTCAAAGGATTCAAGTAGTAAGTAGTATAGAAGTTATTAAATAATCAATATTCCACCAAATGTTAACCCTTTGTGGTGAGGTACTAGAAGGTGTGGACCAATATGGCCCATCTTCGAAGTTAGCCGGAGATAGAAGAAAATATTACCACATACCAAATTTTAAGTCAATCGGTTACTCCTTTCGAGAGTTATCGTGCGCACCAGCCAGCAGACAGACAGACAGATGGACGGACGGACATTGCTCATTCGACTTAAAATGACCCAAAACATACTTAGGGTCTTAGGTCACTCCTTCGATGTGTTACACTTTTGGCTCGTAGCAAATGATATATACCCTCCTCCCTAAGGTGAGGGGATAAAAACGTAATATAATATTTTTTGCAGGAAAGAAATCGTCATAATACAATATGTGAAATTGTGATAAGTAGTGCAGAATTTATTAAAGAATCAATATTTGAGTAAATGCGAAGGAGTGGTCCAACATGGTCCATCTTTGATCTTAGCCTGAGATAGACAAAATATTAACATATACCAAATTTGAAGTCAATCGGTTACTTCTATCGAAAGTTATCGTGCGCACCAGCGAGACAGATAGACGGAAGGACGGACATTGCTTAAATGAATTACGATGGTCCAAAACAAATTTCCGCCAAATTTTCTTCGAAGTGTGACCCTTTCGGCCCGCAGAAACTGTATACCCTCGCGCACAATAGTGGGGGTATAAAAACATGATTTTGTTGAAATTCTCTTACTTCTACCAAGATGGCTATAATTTCTGCATTTATCTATAGATTTAACTATATTTTTTTATCTTTTTTTGTTTCAGGGCAGATATTTGTAACACCTAGAAATACCACTGCTAGACCCACCTTAATGTATACCGATCGACTCTGAATCAGAGTTTTTTCCATTGACCGATTGTGGCTACGTGCCACACTGCAAAGGAAACAATTGAATTGTTGCGAGAAATGTTTGGAGATTTGATTATTTCAAGAAATTGTGATATTGCATGGCCTCCAAGAAGTTGTAATTTAACACCATTAGACTATTTCTTGTGGGGTTATTTGAAGTCATTGGTCTTTCGAAATAAACCAGACTCTCTTCAAGCTTTACAAGTCAATATTGAACGTGTCATTCATGACATACGACTTGATTTAGTGGAAAAAGTGCTCGAAAATTAGGTTCATCGAATTCGTTCCTTCCGAAGAAGTCGTGGAGGCCATTTGAATTGCGTTTTATTTACTAAGGGGTTTTCCAACAAGAGGTGTTATTTTGGTATTCAAAGAAAAATGAAATTTTTTGAGATAAATGATCGGATGTTTATTTCATAATAATGAAAAACAACATCAGCCAAATGGCCACCACGACCACACTTACAGGACCATATCCTTTTCATGAAATTTTCCATAACCAAATCGCAAAGTGGCTGCCCTATGTTCTCGATAGTCTCACGAATTCTATCTTTGAGGTCTCGAATCGACGCTGGGCTGTAGATCTTATATTTAACGTAGCCCCAAAGAAAGAAGTAGCAAAGTGTTAAATCACAAGATCTAGGTGGCCAATTGTGATCACCTCTTCGAGAGATAACACAGTCCAGAAACTTTTCCTGTAACAGAGCAATGGTTTCGTTGCTTGTGCGGCACGTAGCGCCGTCTTGTTGCAAGTAAACGTTGTCCAGATCAATACCATCCAACTCCGACCATAAAAAATCATTAATCATCTCTCGATAGCACAATCCATTCAACGTAACTATTGAACCAACCGCATTTTCGAACCAGTAAGGAAAGGCAGAAAGTCGGGCGGGGCCGACTGTATAATACCCTACACCTCCCTAACAATGCGATAAAATGGTAAATGGTTAGAAACATATTACCTAATTCTGAAACGATAATCGCTAAATTAAGCAATATTCGTTCCTAAATTGAGAAACATCTTTCTGGAAAATTTTAATGATCGGAAGTAAAATACAACTTCTATAGCGGTTTGATACCAAATCAAGAGGAACATACATATATATGGAGCTTTAATATAAATCTGAACCGATCTTCCCTGAATACTCATTCATGTAAAAAGACCTCCTTCTGTCGAATTTCGTACTAATCGGATATAAAATACAGTCTCTACAGCGCTTACATGTCAAATCGGGGGTAACATATATATGGGAGCTATATCTAAATCTAAACCGATTTTCTCCGAATTTGGCAGTATTCCTTCATGTAGAAAGAAACCTCTTTTTGCAGACTTTCGCACTGATCAGATATAAAATAAAATTTTTACAGCGCTCACATGTCAAATCGGGGGTAACGTATATATGGGGGATATATCTAAATCTGAACCGATTTCTTCCAAATTTAAAAGTGTTCATTCATATAATAGGAAACCTCTTTCTGACGAATTTCATACTGATCGGATGTAAAATACAGTTTTTACAGCGCTTACATGTGAAATCGGGGGTAACATATATATGGGGGCTATATCTAAATCCGAACCGATTTTCTCCGAATTTGGCAGTATTCCTTCATGTAATAAGAAACCTCTTTCTGCCGAATTTCATACTGATCGGATATAAAATAAAGTTTTTACAGCGCTTACATGTCAAATCGGGGCTAACATATATATGGGGGCTATATCTAAATCTGAACCGATTTGAACCAAATTCAATAGGGATCGTCCTTGGGCCAAAAAAAAAGATATGTGTAAAGTTTCGTCGAGATCGGACCATAATTTCGACCTGTACTTTGATTACAAGAATGCATGCACAGACGGACATAGCAAAATCAACTCAGAAAGTGATTCTAAGTCGATCGGTGTTACAAACAAATGCACAAAGTTATAATACCCTGTACCACAGTGTGGTGTAGGGTATAAAAAGTAAGGTCCAATGACCCCGCCGGACCATAAACCGCACCAAACAGTCACACGTTGAGGGTGGAGAGGCTTCTCAACAATAATTCCGGATCATTTTCTGCATTCCAAGGACCCAATCAGCAAAGACACGTTGTTGATGATCGTTGATGATCGACCCGCTTGAGTTCTTGTGTTAACTGAACTTTATAAGCCTTAAGACCCAAGTCTTTATGCAAGATACGGTGTAATGACGTTTGTGGAATGCCCAATTCCAAAAAACGACGAGGAATGGACAAACCTGGGTTTTCTTCAACACTTTGGGCTATAGCAGCAATATTCTCAGTTGTTCTTGAGCGACATGCACGGGTTTTATTCTTCACATCACTAACTTGTCCCAACAGCTCGAATTTTTCCACCAATTTCTGTATTGCGGTCCGACAAAGTGCTCCACGACGACCCAAAAATGCTTTAGTTTTGCGAACTGTGACTGCAAGATTTTCACCATTTTTGTAGTGATATTTAATAATTTCAATGCGTTGTTGAATTGTCAAAGAATAAAAGCTTTAAAAGTGACAGCTACCGAAATACCGGGTGATTCAAAATAACACCTCTTGTTGGAAAACCCTTTATAAAAGCATTACACCGTACAAAATTTCAAGTATTTATATTCACTGGTGTTAAAGTTAAAATCTGTTAACTTTTGGTACAAAATGGTCCATTTGTGTGGGAGGTACCAAAAGGGGAGTGCCAATAACGCCCACTTCTCTGTGGACTCTAGGTTCTATAAAAGCATTACACTGTACGAAATTTCAAGCATTTGTAGACAGTGGTATTAAAGTGAAAAGGGCTCTAGGTACTATAAAAACAAAATTTCAAGTATTTGTATGCACTGGTATTAAAGTTATAAGCTGGTAACTTTTGGTACAAAATGGTCCATTTGTGTCGGAGGTAGGCGTCTCTGGACTCTAGGTACTAAAAAAGCATTACCCTGTACAAAATTTCAAGTATTTGTTTGAACTTTGTATTAAAACCATAAACAGTTAAATGTTTTTAGAAGTTTTTTGTTAATGATCGATTTAATTTTTAATTAGATTTATTTATTGAATGTTTTCACATTCGAATTGTTCAGCTTTTTCGATCAACTCTTCCTTTCGAAAGAGAGGTTTTTGTGGTGTATTGGAAAAGATAAGACACTGCGCTCTGAAAGCCATGTAAACACATACCCTTATACGTATTTCAATCCTGTGCGGGGATATCATCAGAGTGTCTTATACATGACACACAGTGTGAGCTTGTAGTTGTGGCGATCATCACTTACAGTTAACTTTTGCTGCAAAATGGTCGGTTTGTGTGGGAGGTACCAAAAAGGGAGTGGCCACTTCGCCCTTTTTTCTTGACTTGATAGCGACTAACAAACTAATACTATGTGTGAAATTTCAAAAGATTCGAGTATGTAGTATAGAAGGTATTAAAGAATCAATATTTCACTAAAAGTAAATATGGCCCATCTGCGAGCTTAGACGGAGATAGAGAAAAATATTACCGCATACCATGTTTGAAGTCAATCGGTTACTCCTTTCGAGAGTTATCGTGCGCACCAGCCAGCAGACAGACACACAGACAGACGGACATTGCTCAAATGACTTAAAATGACCCTAAAACGGATTTACGCCAACCATACTTAGGGGATTAGGTCACTCCTTCGATGTGTTACACTTTTGGCTCGTAGCAAATGATATATACCCTCCTCACTAAGTTGAGGGGATAATAAAGATTGAATTTCGGCATGATCGGTTAAAATGCGTCTTCTAGGGAGTCGAGTAGTCAAATAGGAAGGGACCTTTATATGGGGTCTGTATCACAACATGGACCGATGTTCTTCATTTTCCCTAACGACGATTTTGTGCAATATAATGCCTAAATTGAATTGATCAATTGACGTTAGTAATTGCGATCTGCACTTTGATCACAAGAATATATGGACGGACAGACGGACATGGTCAAATCAACTCAAAAGTGATTCTCAAACGCACAAAAAGCGTTACTAAAAAATGCAAAATTCATAATACCCTGTACCACTGTGTGGTGTCGGGTATATAAATATAATTTTTACCGTGTATATAGAGCTGTAGATTCGCCTTTAAAATACAGTTTTAGTGATTTTCTGGATCCGAAGACGCATGGTGGTATAAATAAAGGCAGTTTTTTAACTCAATTTCCAAAGGCATCGACTTAAAAGTGGAAAAACAAATAAAATTATATTTACCATTTCATTAAGAAAAAACTAAATGTGTCGTAAGTGTAATGTTGTATCAAATTCATATTTAATTGAGTGTCTAGCAAAACGTGTTACAGGACCTCCCTCATCATCTGTCCCCATATCCTTCTATACTACACAAGCATACGCACACACTCACTCACACCCTTGAAGATAATAAAACACATTCACTCACATACACTCCTGTGTCTACAGACAGGACCTTCTTGGCTGATAATAACAAATGACTTTCCTATGACGCTATTGACACCACATCTACAAACATTTCCCACTCCCAATATCCGTCCCTGTTCAACTCTCATTCCCATTACATACACATCGTATAATTCAATAAAGAAACAATAAGACAATTTGATAACAACACTCACTCAGACACTCACTTATTCGCTCAATAGAACGCAAGATAGCAGGAGTATTATCGATTGAATGATAGCCAGACAGTGGCACTACATACATGGTCAGTCGATAGTCACTGGGGAGAATAGTTTCAAAGCTGCCCAACAGCCTTAAGGCTAGTCCCGTTTTCGATGAGCAAACTCATAGAATTTGTAATTATTATGTCCCATACGGCAATTGGGACTTGTCCTCTATTAACCTTTCAATGATTGGGATTTTTTTACTTCGGCTCCTTTGCCTTATGGGTACTTATGTGAGTGTGTGTGTGTGTGTTTGCCCTCGGGCGTTAAATCAATTATAAAATATTCATTTGTCTTACTTTTAAATAAATATTGACATGGTCTTTGATTTTTTAGAATAGATGTGATTTTTTATCCCCTCACCTTAGAGATGAGGGTATATATCATATGCTACGCGCCAAATACTCGTATGTAACACATCGAAGGAGTGACCTAAGACCCTAAGTATGTTCGGCAGATATCCGTTTTGGGCCATTTTAAGTCGAATGAGCAATGTCCGTCCGTCTGTCTGTCTGGCTGGAGCGCACGATAACTCTCGAAAGGAGTAACGGATTGACTTCAAATTCGGTGTGGGATAATATGTTTTCTATCTCAGGCTAAGTTCGAAGATGGGCCATATTGGTCCACTCCTTCTAGTATCTCTCTCACAAAGGGTTAACATTTAGTGAAATATTGATTCTCTAATAAATTCTATGCTATTTATCCGAATCTTCTGTAATTCCACATTATCTGTCGCTATCAATGGGCGAAGTGGTCCCGCCCCTTTTGGTATCTCCCACACAAAGGGACCATTTTGTACAAACAGTTAGCAGCGTATAACATTAACACTAGTGCATATAAATATTTGAAATTTTGCACAGTGTAATGCTTTTACAGCGCCTACAGTCGAGTGAAAAATGGGCGTTATTGCCACGCCCCTTTTGGTACCTCCCGTACAATGGTACCATTTTGTACAAAAAGTTATAAGCTTATAGCGCGCCAGCCATCAGACAGACGGACAGACGGACGGACATTTCTCATTCTATTTAGTTAAAATGACCCAATACGAATATCCGCCGAACGTACCTAGGGTCTTAGATCACTCCTTCGATGTGTTACACTTTTGGCCCGTAGCAAATGATATATACCCTCGTATCACTAAAGTGAGGGTTTAAAAAAGTTTACCATAAAAAATTGTATTTTAAAAATATTGCGGGCATACATATAAACATATGCGATTTTAAGTACATGAATAATGCATTACCAATACGTTATACAATAAGTAGTATTTCTGGTAGATATGTAGAAATGGCCATTTAAAGAGATTTTTTGCATATTATCCCGCATATTTCTCGAAACAAACAATTTCCTCATACAGATTAATTAACATCATACGCTATATGTAATTATATTTGTTGTATTTTCATTGAAATCTGCACGTATTATTTGAAAACATGTTGAAAAATAAATAAATCTTGTACAATAACCCACATATAGCCAAAATTACATTATATTAAAATTTGCCAAAAAGGTTTTTTTGCTAACAAAAAATCACTTATTTATGTTATTACTTGTAAGTCATTATTATTAAGCCGATACAATACAGTAATTACAATTTTGGGGACGTAATATTTGCAAAAAATTATGGACGAAATACTAAGGCATGTCTGGCAATTTCTTAGATTTTTCTTGTGTTTCTTCACAGATAACGTTAATTTTTTTAATTAAAGCTTTAAAAAAAAATTTTCGAAAAAAAATTAAAATAAAAACTACATTTGTTTTCGTGGTTCGCGATGCGAACCCAAGCAAAAAAACAAAAATGTATTGGTATGAGAGTTTTAGTATGTTGACTTAGTTCGGCAAAATACGGTTTTGGTTAGCAGTTCTTGTTAAATTCAATTTACTGCTTCCACAAGTATTTCAGCTGATTTAAGTTAAAGACATACACTATTGCTACTGAATTCTGAAGATGATAGAGTGGTGTCTATCGAAACTGCAGTCAATTCTACCAAGCAATTAAAACTCTCAACCAATTTTTGTATTTGTTTCTATTACTTTTTTGCAATAGACAGAAAGTAACTGGAACATATGGTCTCAAACCAAAATAAATTCTGACTGAATAAATAATTAAAAATTTAAATAAAAATGACCTTGTATTGATTTGTCACTAGGATATTATCCTGGATCCAGACCATCTTTGCTCCTATCATGTAATATAGAATGCAAAGTTTTTTAAAAACTGTGAAGAAAATATAATTACTTGACAGCTTAGCTCCTCGTACAGCTATTTCACGGATGCTACTCCGATTATTCCGTGAGGTTTAGCTGTGATTATTCGGCCAAAAATCCAGATCTAAAAGGCATAGCTTCTTCCAAACGAATAAGAATTATTACCTCACTTCTGTTGTTTCAACATGGAAAAAACCCTTCAAGTAATTGTATTTGCCGACCGCCTGTTCAAGAAACAAATTGTGTTTCGTTATGTACAATAGGGTTAGTCACTTTTTCGCGGCAAATGCTCATCCTACTTTGCGATCAAAAACCATCCGCACCGAATGCAATTACTGATGCTCGAAACCGATTTTTTTGGTTTTTATTTTTTCCTGATTTTCAAATTTGAGAAAAAATAAATTTTTATAGTAAGTCTGCTAAGTCGCGGATCTTAGTTCACTTTGATGTCGTGATCACGAATCTGCTTTTTGATCTAAAGTTGGTCATACAGTTTTTGAGGTACGGCGGTTTTAAAATTTTGCAAATAATCGCATTTTCGAACCAGAAATAATTCGAATCTAAGGATGGTTAGATGTCGATTAGAAAAAACTAAGCAACGTATAGAATATGCGGGATGTTTAGAGTACAATAATTTGCCACAGCAACTAAAAGAAAGCTGCTCAATCTCTATTTTTAAAAAAGATTAAAAGAATATTTATTGCACAATGTGGAAATGCTTCTAATATAAACAAATATACCATGTAACAAAATAATAATTTTTTGAATTAAATGATTGCAACTATATTGCACTCTTGTTAAACTATGTACAAACTCGAAAGTGGTTTGCTAGCTAGTCTCAATAATGCCCTAGAGGCGCTGAAACAATATATTAAACTGTATTTATAGTATTTTTGTACATAATAAATAAAAAGAAAAAAAAAACCTTCCTGAATGATCGGGATAGTATCCGTGAAACAGCTGTACGAGGAGCTGAGCTGTCAAGTAATTGTATTTGCTTCACCGTTTTTAAAAAACTTTGCATTCTACAGGGTTTTCCAATAAGAGTGATATGATTTCTTTGAAAAAAACACACTTATTGTTAAGGAAATTCAAAAGATTTTCAATTAATGTGAAGTACAATCGAAACAATTAAGTTCTAAATAAAATTCAAATGGCCTCCACGACTTCTTCTGCAGGAACGAATTCGATGAACCCAATTTTCGAGCAATTTTTCAACTAAATCAAGTCGTATTGACATGTAAAGCTTGAAGAGAGTCTGGGTTATTTCGAAAGACCAATGACTTCAAATAACCCCACAAGAAATAGACTAATGGTGTTAAATCACAACTTCTTGGAGGCCATTCAATATCACAATTTCTTGAAATAAACGAATCTCCAAACTTTTCTCGGAACAATTCAATTGTTTCATTTGCTGTGTGGCATGTAGCCACAATCAGTCAATTGCAAAAAGATAGCTCTTAACGAGAGCTAAAAATATTGCTCATGGGTGTCAAGGTCGTAGGTCGACTGGAAAGTGTTTCCTTTTGGATTTAAAAAAAATGGACTTGGTATCATTTTCAAATATGAACGGAAAGTTTATTTTTCTCTAGCTCCTTAACGGTACATCGGATCGGGAATCGGTCAATGGCAAAAAGATAGCTCTTTATGAGAGCTAAAATATTGCTCATGGGTGTCAAGGTCGTAGGTCGCCTAGAAAGTTTTTGGATTTAAAAAAATTGACTTAGCGCACGAAATGTTGCAATTGAAGAACGCTTATTTTGATAATAAAACTGAATAATTTGTAAACGTTGTTCTTGCGTATATCTCTCCATGAAATTGTAAACACTACTGAATACAATGAAGAACAAATGACATATCATGATATATTACAAATGGCCGAAACGTCACTTCAAAATCATATCATGCCTATTGGAAAACCCGTTATAATACATAAAGAGGCAAAGATAGTCTGGAGCCAGGAGAATATCCTAGTGACAAATCAATAAAGATTTAAATACCGAAATAAAAACAAACGAAAAAATTAAGAGTAATGGAAAATTACGCAAAATCAAAAAAAAGATTTTTTTTTTAAATTTCAAATCCCCATTAATTTTTTTTTTTTAACAAATGATAGGGATTTCTTATTTTTCCATTTAGCTACTTTTTATAAAGTTTTAGGCTAATCTCAATTTCATATTCTGACACATTACCAATTTCTTTGGCCTGAATTGGATGATATAGACACCAACGACATGTGGTTCCAACAGAACTGCAGTACGTATCACACTCCTTATGTCACATTGGTCTAATGCGGAAAAGCCACAAACCAAAGCGGTTCTCAAAGGAAACATAACCCAGATAATTACCTGGGTCATAATGAACAAGATAATTATCTGGGTTATAATAACCCAGATAATTATCTAGTTATAACCAGCGCCAGAGTCACTGAAAATTTGACTCTTCGAAATATGAGATGATCAGCGCCTTAAAGATTTCTCTTCACTAAGAATGGGACAAATACAGGGTGGAGCGAGGTAATTTGCTTATTTGGGAATATAATTAAAAAGTGAGGAACCTTAGTAAAATTTATTTTAATTATATTGAACAGTAAGGACATTTATAAATTACATGGTTTTAAGTAGTGTATCTGGCAAATGTCGACCTTTGCTATCCACACATTGCTGCATACGTTGTCTGGAGTTTTCATGAACTCTAACAAGCATGTCGACTTGTATTCTGCCAATTTCAGCCTCAATATTGTCTTCCAAGGTGTTGAGACGGTTGATATACACCTTCGACTACATATACCGTATATTGTGGCGACAATATTCTACTGTACAACATTCTCATTTTTAGTATCATACATGCCTTTGACAATTTGTAGTTGTCATTTAAATATTAATTGTATTTATTCATTCTGATTTTGGTTTTGTGAAATAAAATACTCGAATTGTAAATCGAAATAAAAATATATTTCAAAAGGCAAAGACCCACAATTGGTGACCCCGACTATTGAACATGTTTCACACCCCAAACCGAAATACTGGAGATGTGCCAAACATCGCAGATGGAAATCAATCTCAAACTTTATCTCCAAATAACCAAGGAAATGACTCAATTATCAATATGGAGCCTCAACATCCTTACCCCAACCAGGTTCAACAGCAACCACTATTACAGCAATCGAATATTTCTCAACTGCAATGGCAAGATTCCGGAATGCAAACCCAATCATCAAATAGCCGCGAGATCAACGCATCAGCTCTGCACAAACTTCCTCCCTTTTGGTCAGAAAATCCTCAGCTATGGTTCGCTCAGATTGAGTCTGTTTTCTCATTGACCGGTATAACACGCGATGAGACCAAGTTCCAGCATGTAATCGCAAATATGGATCCAACAGTCTGTGAGTATATTTCGCATATCATATTTAGTCCTCCTACGAACCAGACGAAATACGCCGCTGTTAAAGAAGTACTGATAAAGAACTTCGGTAAATCAGATCAGGCCAAAATTCGCGAGATTTTAGGCGGTATGAAATTAGGGGACTATAAGCCTTCACAATTTATGAGAAAAATAAGGAATCTGGCATCGGAACATTTGAGTGCAGAAGCAATCAAATCCATATTTATAGATGAAATGCCTGACCAAATTCGTGCCGTGCTATGTACAATGACAGACCAAAGCTTGGATGTGCTAGCTGAAAAGGCCGATTTAATATATTCAACGTTTAGACAACGTCCAGTGTTTATGGTTGATCAAGCACAACATGAGGTAAATTTGTCACAAGAAGAAATATCTCTTACGCAACTTGCCGCACAAGTAAATCAACTTTCGCGACATGTTGAGCAGTTGAGCAGTCGGAAAAACGGTGCTATCAAAAAGGTTTTCAAAGGACAGGATAACGAGATTGGATATTGTTGGTATCACCGTCGCTTTGGTAATAAGGCATCTCGTTGCACAGTACCGTGTTCATTCCCAAAAAACGAAGAAGGATTTCCGACGCGGCCGCGGAAATTCCATTAATTGACGGTCGCATGTTTGTGAATGATAAGACAACAAACCAGAAATACCTGGTTGACACTGGTGCATCCATTTCTGTTATTCCTATTGACATTCAAAATAAAAGAAATTTGAAAGATTACAAGCCAACTTTTACTTTATATGCTGCAAATGGTAGTCTTATCAATACATACGGTACTAGAGTTATAGAGTTGGATTTTGGCCTGAAAAGAACATTTATGTGGAGATTTATATTAGCCGATGTAAAGAGACCAATTTTAGGATCTGATTTTCTTCTTCACTACAATCTTTTGCCAGATTTGAAAAACTGCAAATTAGTTGATGGTAAGACACTTCATTGTGTATCTGGAATATATACGTCAGAAGATTCAGAGGAAGTCCATATTATTCAGAAGGACAATGAATACCACAACCTTTTAAAGGAATTTCCTCTTTTGTATTCCGTTAATCGCATTCGTGAAGTTCCGTCTGACCCAAAAGTTTTTCACCATATCGAGACAAAAGGTCCACCTATAACCGCTAAAGTAAGAAGACTAGACCCTAAGCGTTTGGAAATTGCGAAGAAAGAATTTCAATATTTACTTGACAATGAAATTATACGACCATCGAAGAGTTGTTGGTCAAGTGCTCTACGTATGGTGAATAAATCGAATGGGGAGTGGCGACCCTGTGGTGATTACAGGGCATTGAATAATATAACTGTCCCCGATAGATATCCAATTCCATTTGTAACGGATTTTGCGGGAAATATAGCTGGTTGTAAAATTTTTTCAAAGCTTGATTTGGTTAAAGCTTTCCATCAAATCCCTGTATTTCCAGATGACATTAAGAAGACCGCTATAGTAACGCCATTTGGGTTGTATGAATATGTGAAAATGCCATTTGGTCTTCGGAACTCTGCTCAAAGTTTCCAACGCTGGATGGATGACATATGTCGTGGTTTGGATTTTGTTTACACCTACATTGATGATATTCTGATTTCATCTCGGAACAAAGAGGAGCATTTGCAGCACTTGAGAATATTATTTGAGCGGCTTAATGAAAATGGTATTATCATCAATCCAGCCAAATGCATATTTGGGGTTTCTAAAATCGATTTTTTGGGATTCCATCTTACATCTGACGGTATTACACCTATGCAAGATAAAGTTGAAGCCATTGCGAATTTCCAAAAGCCAACTACTGTTGAGCAAATGCGAAGGTTCTTAGCCATGACAAACTTTTACAGGCGTTTTATGCCGCATGCTGCCCAGCATCAGATAGTGCTCAATTCTTATCTTAAAGGAGCAAAGAAGAAGGATAAGACGAAAATAAAATGGACTGCAATATCCGAACAAGCATTTGAGAAAATCAAAAACGATTGTGTTAATGCCAGCATATTGGCATACCCTAGAGCTGATTCAGAAATAGTATTGAAAGTAGACGCCTCCGATGTTGGCATCGGCGCAGTTTTGGAGCAAAAAGAAGATACATCATGGAAGCCATTGGGATTTTTCTCACGAAAGCTTTCAGCAACAGAACAGAAGTATAGCGCGTATGACCGTGAATTGTTGGCTGCATTTTCTGGTATAAAGCATTTTCGTTTCATGTTGGAGGGACGACAGTTTACATTGTTCACGGATCATAAGCCTTTAACGTTTGCTTTCAAACAGAAAACTGAGAAAGCATCGCCACGACAAGCGCGACAATTGGACTATATTTCCCAGTTCACATCGTGTATTAAACATATTTCTGGTTCCGACAATATAGTCGCGGACTGCCTGTCTCGAAAAGAGTGCATAGATGAAATAAATTTCAACTCTATGAAACAGCTACAATCGGACGACTCGGAACTAATTGATATATTAACAAGTGCTAAACCTTCATCACTTGTCTTAAAAAAAGTAAAGGTTCCTAACTCTGATATAGAAGTATACTGCGACACATCATTCAGGCAGCCTAGACCCTTTGTTCCCAAAGCGATGAGGCATCACATTTTCAAAACTTTTCACTCTCTGCATCACCCGGGAATAAGGGCCACTAAGAAAATGATAACAGAAAGATATGTTTGGCCATCCATAAATAAAGATGTCTCAATGTGGACCAAAAGTTGTGAGGACTGTCAAAAATGTAAAATTAATAAACATGTCAGAACTGAAATTTCTCAGTTTCCAAATGTCCATCATCGATTTGAAGAAGTCCATATCGACATCGTGGGGCCTCTCCCACCAAGCAAAAGCAATAAGTATATTTTGACATGTGTTGACAGATTTTCTCGCTGGCCTGAAGCGTTTCCCATAGAAAATATAACTACAGATTCGATAGCGGAAACATTTTATTCTGGATGGATTGCAAGATATGGATGCCCCTCAAAACTGATTAGTGATCGTGGATGTCAGTTCACTTCGACAGCATTTAAAGAAATGGCAACACTTTTTGGAATTAAACATGTGACTACAACTGCATATCATCCGCAGTCAAATGGAATGGTCGAAAGGATGCATCGTACTTTAAAAACGGGATTGATGTGTAAAAATAATCCATCTTGGTCCAAAACGCTACCTTCAGTCTTACTTGGAATGCGAGCATCTTTTAAAGAAGATTTGGGAGCAACACCAGCTGAATATCTTTACGGTGAAAATATTAAGCTTCCTGGAGATTTTTTTAAAAAATCGGTTGCCTCAAAACCCCAAGCAGAATTTCTTTCAAAGCTGAAGAGAACTATAGATAACTTACGGCCGACTCGGAACTAATTGATATATTAACAAGTGCTAAACCTTCATCACTTGTCTTAAAAAAAGTAAAGGTTCCTAACTCTGATATAGAAGTATACTGCGACACATCATTCAGGCAGCCTAGACCCTTTGTTCCCAAAGCGATGAGGCATCACATTTTCAAAACTTTTCACTCTCTGCATCACCCGGGAATAAGGGCCACTAAGAAAATGATAACAGAAAGATATGTTTGGCCATCCATAAATAAAGATGTCTCAATGTGGACCAAAAGTTGTGAGGACTGTCAAAAATGTAAAATTAATAAACATGTCAGAACTGAAATTTCTCAGTTTCCAAATGTCCATCATCGATTTGAAGAAGTCCATATCGACATCGTGGGGCCTCTCCCACCAAGCAAAAGCAATAAGTATATTTTGACATGTGTTGA
Organism: Eudasyphora cyanicolor; assembly: GCA_963930755.1. Classification (NCBI taxonomy): domain Eukaryota; kingdom Metazoa; phylum Arthropoda; class Insecta; order Diptera; family Muscidae; genus Eudasyphora; species Eudasyphora cyanicolor. The sequence goes on from OZ005735.1 coordinate 270,531,767, forward strand.
CAGATTTTCTCGCTGGCCTGAAGCGTTTCCCATAGAAAATATAACTACAGATTCGATAGCGGAAACATTTTATTCTGGATGGATTGCAAGATATGGATGCCCCTCAAAACTGATTAGTGATCGTGGAAGTCAGTTCACTTCGACAGCATTTAAAGAAATGGCAACACTTTTTGGAATTAAACATGTGACTACAACTGCATATCATCCGCAGTCAAATGGAATGGTCGAAAGGATGCATCGTACTTTAAAAACGGGATTGATGTGTAAAAATAATCCATCTTGGTCCAAAACGCTACCTTCAGTCTTACTTGGAATGCGAGCATCTTTTAAAGAAGATTTGGGAGCAACACCAGCTGAATATCTTTACGGTGAAAATATTAAGCTTCCTGGAGATTTTTTTAAAAAATCGGTTGCCTCAAAACCCCAAGCAGAATTTCTTTCAAAGCTGAAGAGAACTATAGATAACTTACGGCCAGTACCAGCGTCAAACCATGCATCCCGTAAACCATTTATATTCAAAGATTTGTCTACTTGCTCTCATGTATGGATTAGGAATGACAGCGTACAGAAGCCTTTATCACCCAAATATAGTGGTCCATATGAAGTTCTCAAAAGACAACCGAAATATTTTACAATTCGAATCAAGAACAAAGAAGACACAATTTCTGTTGATCGCATAAAACCAGCTTACATTGATGCTAATTAAACTCAAACGAGTTTACTGGAAGGAGGGTGGTTGTGGCGACAATATTCTACTGTACAACATTCTCATTTTTAGTATCATACATGCCTTTGACAATTTGTAGTTGTCATTTAAATATTAATTGTATTTATTCATTCTGATTTTGGTTTTGTGAAATGAAATACTCAAATTGTAAATCGAAATAAAAATATATTTCAAAAGGCAAAGACCCACAATATCAAACGTAATTTATAAATTCCCTTACTGTTCAATATAATTAAAATATAAAATAAATTTTTCTAAGGTTCAAAACATTTTTATTTCATTCCCAAATAAGCAAATTACCGCGCTCCACCCTGTACCATGAGGTCATTCGTACAGCGTGTGAAGCCTTCCGGGCTAATGGGGGCTACATTGAAGAATGAAATAAATCAAAATTAAGGCATTTTTTATTTGTAACACTTCGATCATCAACACCTGTACGAGTATTTAAGTAAGAAATAAATTTTTAACGCATTCCTGTTCGACTTAATGCGAAATAACGCAAATTTTTCGCTCCAACAATTTTACACACACCTACTGATTTAATGGAAATCTGTTTTGTTCCCCGTCCTGCAAAATGTGAGGCAAAAAACATCGTAATGCCCAAAGCCGCCAGTTTTCGCAGTGGTTTTGTAATACAGGATGTAAAGTAATGTTGAGCTGTTTATGTTGATGTTTGACGACATGTCATACCCGATGTTGGCCATTTGGCGCATCAGTAGCAGCATGACGGGATGTGTATGTGGGTGCTAGGCAGAGAGAAAGAGAGAGAGAGAAAATCGCCATAATCCTTTGAAATCCTTAAATTTAATTTTCCACTTGTATGAATTCGGGATTTTAACAAGTGTTGGGGTTTCCAAGATTTTAAAAACTTTTTGCCACTTGGCCGGAGAAATTCAAACGTGGTCCATTGAGCAAAAAACTGCACCACAAAAGATTGAAAATCTACTTAATACGAGTTCAAAAATCATTTCACCAAAACAGATGATGATGGCGACGATGGTGATGATGATAGCAATGGATATGGCTATGGTGATGGTGATGGTGATGGTGATGGTGATGGTGTTGATGATGATACGGAAACAGAAATATTGATAACCAAGGGTTGAATGTGTGACGAACTTTGCCATACGGAAACAAGACCAACAATAATAACAACAGCAATAATCGGAAAGGGCAATGAATAGGGGAGGGGAGAGCAAAAGGATACTTTGTATAACTGTGCGTGTGTGTCTCATCTGTGTGAGGGTATGTTTGAGAGATAGTGATAGTAACATAAGCTCATTATGAATTTATGTTTTTGTATTTATTGCTGAGCCCTGAATTCTGTAAGTTCTGTGAGTCCACTAAGGCTACGCAGGCCACTGCAGGTGGTCGATCACAGCATATGAGAAGATTGGCAAAAAAGCGATTTATAATTGAATCCGATTGTGTGAATGTGTGATGCCATACGAAAATGTCCTTTCCTCTCCATCTCACTCACATAAGCCGCTTTTCATACCTCACGGTTTGACGTATCATATCTGAGCTCAAGCTCTGCCTCGTTTGTCTCTGTAATTGCGGAGTGGGTTCTCTGGGGTTTGTTTGTGTACACGACAAAGAAGGAGGTTATTTGTAGCAAACGTTTAAGTACTTAAGCGAGTTGCGTGTGCTTTCCCAATGTCCTTGCACACCTCTACCTTCTGAGCTTCACCACAGCTCTAAGGAGCACGTGCGACCCATTAATTTATTTGGCAACTAAAGTCATCAACTTTGTAGTGGCGTTATCTCGGCACTCGGTTCGTTCGGAGTGCTAAGGACAGCACGTGGCGCTCCGGAGTTGTTCTGCGGGCGGCATTAGTCACTTTGCATTCAAATCGTTCTTTTTATTGTTTTAAACTGGCGGCAATCACACATTTTTATATTTTATTTTTGGTCTTGGTTTGTTGTAGTAAATATTGTCTCTGTGGGTGTAATGAATTCATTTACTCCTCACTTTCTCACCCCACCTCTTTGCTTAGTACTCTCCCCACTCCCCGCCGCAACTGCTCGTTTTATTGTTGTCTTGCTAATCACCGTTAAGGAACAAATTAATGTTGTTAAGGAAATCCGTTGTGGTCCAGACTACATCTCCATTCAAACAACACACAGTGGGTTGATATAGGAAAAAAGAAAACATTAGAAAATTTTAGCTCAATTATAATATAGGGTCAGAATATTTAATATCGACCTATGTAGTTTATTTTTGGCTAAAATGTTTTTTTTTTTTTTTGAAAAAATTGTATGTGCATTTTAATTTTTGACAAAATTAAAAAAATTAGTTTCTGTGTTTTACGAAATTTGTAATTGCTCTCGAACGGCAGATTTTTGCAATGTTTACTTTGTTTTAAAGAGGACACAATGCGCCATTTTTTGTAAAGAATTGTTTTTGAATTTTTTTTTAAAAAAAATGTTTACGAAAGTTTTTTGAAAAAACCTTTGTAGATAAAATTGCCTCCCTCTCGATTTTCTTTAAATTATCACAGAATATTCGTCGCACTCTCACAAATCCAGAACAGTAAAAATTTTTGTGGGACTCAATATTTGTAAAAGTTATGGACGAAATAGCAAGAATAGTCTGACAATTTATGTCTGTTTTTGCAAAACACTGCACAGTTATGACCACTTGAACTTATACATTTTTTTGACAAAACTCGGATTTTTTTTTGAAAATATAACTTCAAGTTGTCATAACTTTTGTACTATTGGGTATATCGAACCAATTTGTTCGTGATATAGTAAATTTTATTGCCCATCCAGACATGTTGATACGGATGAAATCACTGCATATTGTGCTCCGATATTTACAAAATACTCTCACACGGTAAGGGAAAAAATTACAAATTAAATTTTCAATTGCAGATATCTCGGTAAATATACGAGACAATTCTTAGGTGTAAAAAGTTTTTTGTAGACCTCAGTTAGTAGAACACACACAATTTTATAAATAGGACGAGAAGCACGACTTACACGCGCTTGAACATTTTCTTCAACCGATGTGGCTAACTTTGAGTCCCTCCAGCTCCGCGTCTATCTGACATAGGGCCCCTGTTCGTTTAGAGATTGAAAATCGATTAATAACACTGTGCAACAGTGAAAAGAATACACGGACATGAGAGTATAGGTTCGATTCTACTAGTAGTATAACCCTTAACTCGGTTTGGCGAAATTGGTGACCAATTTTTTTTATGGGCATCCAAAGTTTCTGAAAATCAGTGGGCCACTCGAAAAAGGTGTCATCAGCTTTTGACCAACAACTAATTCAGACTTGGTGATACCGCTTAACTATATTTGGCAATAATGTAGCTAAGAATATGCTGAACAAAGTTTCTTAACATTTTTTGCGAAAACTATTTTTTCCGGTACTTTTTTTTTGAAAAAGTATTGGAAAAAAATATTTTTTTCACTTTTTTCAGCATAACTTTCAGGGGCTCCTAATTTTTCGCTAACAATGTTTGGCATTGTTGTGTTTGTGTTAATTTTTGAGCTTTGGTATGTTCTGACACATATAGTAAAATTTTATGGCCAACATTTTTGTAGAACATTTCATCCCCGCCCTCCCCATTTTAAGGGCTGTTTTTTACGATTTGTTACAATGGGGCCAAAAATTACAGTTATGTGGGGGAGCTAGAGAGTTAATATGTTCCACAAAAATATTGGCCTTAATATTTTCTATAAAGTTGCAGAACATACCCTATACCAAAAAAAATATATTTTTGTTACATAACAGTGAAATACTTACATTTTTGGGGTACAGTTTGATTTTTTGAGTTATTAAGGGTACCTAGACACGTTCAGATTGTATTGATATGTTCACAAGAGTTGTTCAGATTTACGTTGGCTACAATTTTGCAAAACATTGTTAGCGATAAATTTAGAGCCCCTGAAAGTTATGCTGAATAAAGTGAAAAAAAAATATTTACTTCCTACACATTTTCAAAAAAAAAGTGCCGGAAAAAAATTGTTTTCTGAAAAAATGTTAAGAAACTTTGTTCAGCATATTCTTAGCTACATTATTGCCAAATATAGTTAAGCGGTATCAACAAGTCTGAATTAGTTGTTGGTCAAAAGCTGATGACACCTTTTTCGGGGGACCCACTGATTATCAGAAATTTTGGAGGCCCATAAAAAAAATTGGTCACCAATTTCGCCAAACCGAGTATAGGGTTATACTACCCGTTGATAGTAGAATCGAACCTATACGATCAAGTCCGTGTATTTTTCAAAAAGTGTTCATTTGTTGCATAGTGTAATTAACAAAGTTATAGGCGTTCAAGTGAAAAAAGTAAGAAAATCGGTTTTTACCCGTAAATCCGGATTTTGGGGGTGTCCGGGGAATTCCATAATAAGATTCGTGTTTTACTCGACAAGACCTACTGGAAAAATAGTATCGCATCATTTGCTTCTCAACTTGAGTTTATTTTGTCACACAGTGCGTGTAATCTATATTTAAGACTTTTGGATAATTGTTCAGAAGATTCAGTATACGAAATTCTGACAATTTGTTGAGTTTTGTAGAACCGACAAATAAACTAATTTTTATGACATAAATAGAGAATTATCGATTGGAAACTTTAGACCACGGTTTTTTACCCCTGCGGCTTTACTGAGGCTCTACATCCTCATACTGAAACGCCCTCAGTTTTACAATTGTTAGATTTTTTTAAATTTCAACGACTCCCCTGATGTTCCGAAAAGGCTCCAGCTTCTGATTCTATAGCGAATATTAGAAAAGCAGCGTAGAGCAGATATATAAACCCATTCAATGGGATTATCCAAAAGAAGTCTGAAATGAATGTGAAGACAATTATATAATAATTTTTCGATATTTTTAAGAGGTTTTAATTAAAACAATTATAACATTTTCTCAAAAAATTCGATCTTTTCGCAATATCTTGTAAGATGAGATGAAGAAGTGATAATAGAAGAAGATGATGGTTACTTAATAAACTTTGTAGATTTCTTGAACTAATTAGGGCAAATGGCTCTCGAGTAATGCTAATATATGTGGTTTAACCTCTACATATTTATACCCTCACTTTAGTGATACGAGGGTATATATCATTTGCTACGAGCCAAAAAGTATATTTGGTTTGGGTCATTTTAATTCTAATGAGCAATGTCTGTCCGTCCGTCTGTCTGTCTGCTGGCTAGTGCGCACGATAACTCTCGAAAGGAGTAACCGATTGACTTCAAATTTCGTATGTTTAATGGCCCTGAAAAAGATTTGTTATCGTCGGATCCCGCATAATGTGACGAATGCTCAAAAAAAGGCTCGTGTCGACCATGGTAGCTCAAATGCAGTACATAGCAACACCACAGGTGGCGAATCATACATAAATCTATGCATATCAGCCCGAATAAAAAAGCAAAGGTATGGGTCTCTCAAGACGAGCAAAATCCAATAAAAATTGTTCGTGGAAGAAGAACATCGAAGCAAATTATCTCGTTTTTTTCGGTATAGCCTGTCATGCGACCACAGTGTCTGAGTGGTACACAACCAACTGTTTGCCAACAGTGTTCGATGAAATGAGAAAAAACAATAAGAGAAATAAATAGCATCCCTCGTAAGAGAGCAATTTGCAGAATGTAAAGGTACAAACCTCGCATTGTATACAGAATGTATACTGATATACATATATTACAATAATAACTCTACGGTATTATTTCCCGGTAGACTGTTAATGTTGTATACTATGCTAGGAAAAATTAAAGCCATACGGGTCATCATTGGGGCCTTGAGGAAAATGTCGTCTGAATTAGGGATGTAACGAATATTCGCATTCGCAAATGCGAACGCGAAATATTCGCATCATTTTAACATTCCCATTCGCAAAACCCATCTCTAGATTATTCGCATTCGCTTTCGCAAAGATATATTTCAGTATTCGCTTCCATTTGTTAAAAGTGTTATATCTTCTTATTCGCTTCACACATTTTGAAGATATTAATACCAATGAAAACCTCTGCCACTTCTCTTCAAAACAGTTGAAAAAATATGTTTGTCCTTGTGGTAACAGGAGGTAAAAGTATGTTAAACATTCTTAATACTTGAATATCCTGGAAATGTATCAATTCAGTTCTTTAATTTTGTTGGTACTAAAGGGTCAAACTATTATTCGCATTCGCTTTCCTGCTAGATCTAGAACGTTGTGGCTGCAAGGTCGTGGCATATGCAGTCGATGTCAATGAGTGGCAAATTCGCAAACGTCCTCAGAGACATCCTTCAGGTGGCTCTGAACAAATTGGCTAGATGGGCCAGAAACAGCAGTTTGGGCGTACACCCAAACAAGACAGAATTGGTTCTCTTTACTAGGATGAATAATGTCCCACATGTGGACCCTCCACCTCGGATAAATGGAACAGATCTAGTCGTTTACAACGACTGAAATTTCTTTTGGTCAGAATATGTTTCTGTCACAACAAACGAAATTTCAGTTCCGGCAAACGAGAATTGTAGTCGTCTAATATTTCGTTTCGCAGAAACGAATTTTTTCTTTGCGTGTAGTTCGTCCTATACTGCTATACGGCATTGTAGTATGGTGGACTGCAACTGACAAACTAACCATCACCAACCTAGCATAAGCGGAGCCTTAAGGACTACAGCGACCGAGTCTCTATAAGCCCTACTCCATATACTGCCGATTAATATTGTGGCGAGAGAAGTTGCAACCAAAGCGGCAATAAGATTAAACTGCCTATCAATGTGGAGATACAAAAACTACGGTCACATGAGGATATCAAAGTGTAGTGCTATGGCAACCGACCTAGTGGACTATTTACCAATGGTGTACACCTTCGAGAGAAATTACATCACTATGATTCCGCCAGAGATGAACGGGTTGGAGAATACCAGGTAATAGAAACCATCTCCACTTTTACACGGATGGTTCGAAGCGTGATGAAAATGTTGGCTCCGGAGTACACTGTGCAGAGCTTAGATTGGATATAGCTCACATACTACCTGCAGTGTCTACCAAGCCGAAATAATGGCAATATGGGAAGTCGCCATGAGGCTGAGTTGCAACATAGTAACCAACACTGGCTTTGTAATTTACTCGGACAGCAAGGCTGCCATCAATTTTCTGGAGGCAACATCCCTAAATTCACAAACAGCCCTCGACTGCCGCAGATCTCTTAACGAGATGGCTGAGCTGTTTAATATACACCTCATATGGGTGTCTGGGCATATGGATATCCCGGGGAACTGCAAAGCCGATGAACTTGCTAGGAAAGGGACGACATTACAAATTCTCGAAGAATTTGCATATATTCGTGCGCCACTATCCACGTGCAAACTTTGGCTTAGGCAAGAGGCAATCAGACAGTCCAACGAAAGATGGACAGAAATCGGCACCTGCAGGGTAGCTAGACAAATCTGGCCATGGTATGACCTGAGAAGATCAAAATATCTCCTCGATCTAGAGAGGCAAAGACTGTCTACGTTAGTATCAGTTCTGACGGGACACTGCTTGATCGGCGAACACGCCAAAAGATTGGGTATTGACTCCAATGACTTCTGCAGAAGCTGTGGAGATGAGGAAGAAGTGGAGAGCACTTGCTATGCGACTGCCCCGCTCTGAGTAAACGACGATTGTACATTAGGGCGGGTTGATTTTTTTTCTTTTTAATCGTATAGTAAAAAACGTAAACTACATCAAATTCTAAGAAAATTCTCCGAAGAAACCATGTATCTAAAATAAAATCCTAATCCGCGCCTCTCGCCTTTGTCAAAAACAATAAATATTAGAAAAAATAGATTTTTCCAAAAATAAATAGAATTTTCTGAATAAAATTGTTTAGTAAGGTATTTTATTTGCACTTTATATCTTTTCTACACTCAAAATTTTTTTCATTAAAAAAAATATTCACCCAATTAAAAAAGTTTGTATACAATTTCAAGTCGAGAGGCGCGGATTAGGTTTCGATTTTAGACCCATGGTTTCTTCGGAGAATTTTCTTAGAATTTAACGTAGATTACGTTTATGCTATACGATTTTTAATTTTTTTTGCATCCATACAAATCAACCCGCCCTATTGTACATACTGGGGTCGGCCTTTGTTGGCAGCCTAACAGATCTTTCCAGTACCGACATTCGAACTATCGATAAATTTCTATATCAAACAAGTTGGTTTCGATGAGGGGCATTTTAGCCCGTGGTAACACTAGGGACCTAAACTGGTCTATGTGAGCTTGTAAAAAAAAATACGGCTGCCACCCTAACCTAAACTTAAACCTAGGTTTTGTCTATTACTGAGCCAGTTTAAACACTCCATGATTGCTCGAACTTCTGCTTGAAATACTGTGTTATGGTCTGGGAGGAAGTAAAGTTCGACTTCTGGTTCATTAATAAAAAGTCCCAGACCCGTCCTTCCTCCTTGTCTGGACCCATCAGTGTAGCAGCTGGATCCCACTTGTGAGCTTTATACATTGTTTTAAAACAAGGTAGAAACAAATCGTAGGAAGTTATATTAGTTGATTTTCTTGTCGTTAAATTTGGAAAAACTAATCATTCAATTGGAATAGTTTCAAATAGAAAGTTCAAACGTTCGGAAAAATATCAATTATTTATTGTACGAATACATACAAATTTTGGAAAAAAATAAGGCCTAGAATTTGTGATAGACCTGGAATCTGTGCTCAGTTAATTTCTCGCGTATATAGGTAAGTCGCAATCGTATAACATGTTGTGAAATTCAATTATCGAATAAAAATTTTTTTGTAAAGATTTAACGATATTTTCCGCAGTAACGGCCAGACTAGGCTGTGGGATGTGTATCCCACAGTCATCTTCATTTTTACATATCCTGATAATCCTGGATCAACAATCCTATTGAACTAACAGGGACAATATCTTAAACATATTAAAATGATGATTTGCTAAATTGTCCCGAGTCGGTAGTGTATATCCAGCATCAGCAACTTGAAGAGTTAGTTTTCCATTATGGATAAAAGATCATACAAGTCAATTAAACCAAAGAATTCCCAATAAATATAGATGATTTTTTCTTCGAGATAATCATAAGTCGGATTGAACAATGGTGTACCACGGAATTTAGTAACGGAAAATTCAACATCAATTCCAACGTTTTAATAACCGCAAAGATGATGGAATCCCGTAATGATGATGAGATTGAAGATGAAACTGAGGATGAATGACGATGATGAAGATGGGTTTTTGTCTCCGAATTAATATATTTACCAATTCAAGTAAATTTTAAATGTATGAATTATAAATTTTCTTATTATTTTTTATGGAGTCTAATTATTTCAATAACATAAATTTGTTTAACTTGTATATTACTGGTCAAGATCGAAATTTTATCAACGTTATATCCTTTAATGCTAGAAGTGTATCTTCAATTGGAAAATTTAACCGTTTTAAAAATGAAATCAACAAATTTTCTAAGTTACCTGAAATCATAGCCGTGCAAGAAACTTGGTTCAGCGGCCAATATTTGTATTCGATTGGTGGATATGATGCGATTCATTGTGCGAGGTCTGATGGTTATGGAGGTACTACAATATATGTTAAATCTAACATCAAATTTAAAGTTATTTTAAGGAAGAGCGAAGGTAGTTTGGATGTTGTTGCAATTGAGTTGCCGGATGTTAAGGTGAAAAACTCTAAATTGATTGTCATGTCCGTTTATAGATCGCAGCGTTGTAAGTTAAACTTGTTTTTGACAAAAATGGAAAATGTTCTTCAAAACTTCGGTGTTTATCCTACCTTGATTGTAGGAGACGTGAATGAAGATTTGTTTCTTAATAATGGGAATTATCAATGTTTGAACAATTTATTTAACGAATTCAGTATGCTTTCTTGCCATAAGCTCATTACTAGACCGCAGAGTAAAACCTCAATTGACTGTGTTTTTAGTAATCTACCCGAAGATATTCTTGTTCATAGCATTGAGAACAATTTGTCTGATCACAACATGTTATGTTGCTGTGTTCTTTTAGATTTTGTATCAAGTGACCGAATCTTGAAACAGAAAAAAATTTTAGATTTTGAGAAATTTTCCGAAATTTTGGATGTTGCACTTCCCGCTCTGCATAATGATTTGGAGTCATCTGAACTGTGTGGAGATCTTATTCATGTCTTTACTTCCGCTATATCTCAATGTACGAGGATTACTTCCAGATCTGTTGATTTTCGCTCCAAACTTACTCCTTGGATGAACGATAATTTACTTTCTCTGATAAATTTGAAGAAAAAATTGTTAAAACAAAGGCGTAAAAATAAAGATAATAACAATGTTAAACTGCAACTGTGGCGTATAAGCAAAATAATTAAAATTTGCAATAAAAACCTAATGCAAGATTTTTACTCACGAACCTTGAGTTCGTACAAAGGAAATGTGAAAAAAACATGGCAATTTTTGAATAAGCAACTAGGTCGTACCAACAAATTGAATAAAGAAATTATTACAGTTGATGGTGCATCTATCTTAAATGATGCTGATAAAGCCTTTGCTTTTAATAGATATTTTTGTGATTCTGTAATTGAGATCAATGATAATATTCAGCACTATTATAATGATGACGTCAATATGTTTAGAACCCTAATTCCTGAGTCCACAGATTTCCATCTTAATCGAGTTGATGCATCGCAAGTTGAGAATATTCTGGATGATTTAAGAGTTAAGAAAAGCCCTGGTTATGATAACATTACGCCGAAGATGCTATTTATTAAAAAACAGTTAATAATAGATATTCTAGCAAAAATATTTAACAACATGATTGTAGATAAAAAAATACCCTGAATCCTTGAAAATTCATAAAATTTTACCGATACCCAAAAAAGCTCAATCGAGCAATATTGTTGACTTTAGGCCCATATCCGTACTATCAATTATAGACAAAGTTTTGGAAAAACTTATATTTGATCAGTTGTCTAAATATCTTCTTGTTAATGACATTTTGTTTGAGAGACAATATGGTTTCAGAAAGGGATCTGGCACTGAAGAAGCAGTTATAAATGTAGTAGAGTATATTTGTAGTGAAATTGATGATGGGTCTAAAGGAGTTGCAGGTGTCTTCTTTGACTTTTCAAAGGCGTTTGACTTGGTTCAACATGACATTTTAGTGAGGAAGCTTAAAAATATAGGGTTGTCTAATGATACTTTGGCACTATTTAAAGATTATCTTAGTAAAAGGTATCAGTATGTTCAATTTGGGGATTCCAGAAGTAGTATGTTACCTGTTCAACATGGTGTTCCTCAAGGGAGTGTTTTTGGCCCCCTATTGTTCAAAATCTACATTGATGATCTTAAAAATATAAATTTGTATGGAAAGCTTTACATGTTTGCGGATGATGTTTGTTTGTTTTATAAATATAGTCACGAAAAGGTCCTCAAAACGCAGATTGAGTATGATGCTGCTATTCTAGCTGAATTTGCCCGTTTTAATAAATTGGTTTTAAATTCTGGTAAAACGAAATTCATACGATTCAAGCCCCATGTTAATCGTAGTGACGGTGATATGTTTGTTCACATAAATGGTGCTCTTGTTGCTGAATCAAGAACAGTAAAATACTTGGGAGTTACTTTTAGTCATAATCTGTTGTGGGATTCTCATATAGAAGATGTAAAAGCAAAAATATCTTCAGCTACAGGAATCTTATACAAATTCAAGAACAAGTTAAACACTGAAACGAAAGAACTGATCTATCAAACCCTTGTTCACTCTCATTTAACGTATCTTCCGATAATATATGGATGTAAAGTGAGTACTCCATTAAAATCCTTACAATCTGCTCAAAATAAGGCTCTAAAAATTGTACATAACCTACCAATCAGATATCACACACTAAATTTGTATAAATATAAATCTAAAAATGTGTTACCAATCAGAGGTTTATACAAACATCAAATCCTAATGTACATGTTCAAGTCAACAAGAGGTGCAACAACTATGACATTTGGAGAAAATCGAATGAGAACTGGTAGAAATACCAGACAAGCAAATAATTTGGTAGATTTAACTAAACAACGTATTGGTTTTGCTGGACCAAGTGAATATAATGATTTGGCTGATGATTTGAAGAATATATCGGTAATATCAACTTTTAAAAAAATGGTAAAACAACACCTTTTAGAGAATTTAGAAACACTTCTAACATAAAATTTAGAATTATTTTCAATTTCGAATTATAATTTATGTACATTCATAATTATTTTATTTTTTTATTTTTGAGATATTGTTTAATATTGTTTAATATTATAGATATTTTGTTAATGTTGCCAGTTTTGCCTCTATAAAGCCTATAAGGCGCTGGGGCTCTAAAGATATATTGTATAAACAAATCTATGAATAAAACTAAAATTTCTAAAAAAAAAAAAAAAAAAAAATACAGAACAACTTCTCATCATTGGAGCATCAATTAATTTTCCAATGTTTTAATAACTTCAAAAAAATTATGGATCCTGCTATTACACTGTGCGACACGACTTCCCTCCCAAGAACGAGACTATATAGGAATGAAACTATAGCCCAACAGTAGATAAGCTGCATACTCAGTTTTTTATTTCGTGATCGTTTGTCCTTTTTACAGGACTTTGAAAAATTTCAAGGATAACAATTTTAAAATTTTTTTATTTGCGCTTACAACAATGCGAATTGATAAATATGGGTATCAAATGAAAGGGGAGCATCCCCGCTATTTAATAAAATTTTTGGAAAAAAATTCCAAGGACGAAGGCTACAAAAAAATTTTCCTTTTAAACTTTAATCCTTTAATATCCTTCAAAGTTATGCTATTAAAAATCGTAAAAAAATACATGTTACAGAACTCTAACTGACACAACACATATTACAATTTCAGCTTTCTACCTTTAACGGTTAAGGAATAACAAATATTTGAATTTCACAGCCTATACTCGTATAGCATATTTGGGACACCGATACCTTTTGTGTCTCACCTGTTGAGAAAAGGGCATTGGTATGTTTCCAGAGCGTAGTGGAGAATTTCCCAGGGAACAAAAAAGATGAAAATTATGAAGACATTGTTCGCAACATGCTGGAATTTCAGCGACGAACACGGTGAGCGGTTTCAACAAGACCTCGCCACCTTTGAAAAGCGATTTAGTGGAAAAAATGATTGTCATATGCTGTCGAAATACCTGTGGTCTATATGCAATGCAAAAGAGTTCATTTCAACCAACTGAAAGAATATTATTTAACATAAACATTTTAAATATATAAAATACATGCAATATATGTAAACATGAAAAATATTAATATATTGAATAAACGCACGTAGCATATTGTCTTTGTACGGTGCGCGTGTATTTTCCTTTCTGTTTAAAATACTTTTCGTTTTCTTTACGATATTTTTTTTTGATATTTGACTTAAGATTGCAAATTTACTGATAGAAGGCAAAAAACACTGATAGAAGGCTGATTTTGTTTGATGAAATTGTTCTACTCACAACTTTAAAAGATATTAATGGATAACAGTTAAAAGGACATTTTTAAATATTACTCGTCCTTGGAAAATTTTTCCTAAAATTTTAGTGAATAGCAGGAATTTTCCCCTTTCATTTGATATGCATATTCATGTTATTCACATTTTAAAATGTGTAAACAAGTTATATCAAAATTGTTAACCTTGTAATTTTAAAAGTCCTGTGAAAAGGACAAACGATCACGAAATAAGGAAGTGAGTACGTTATTTTCCTACTAGCGCCCTATATTTTAAATTTTATATAGTGCCTTTCGTGGGAGGGAATAAAATATTTTGTTTTGTATCGTATCCTAAATATGCTATATAGGCTGTGAAATTCAAATAATTGTTATTCCTTAACCGTTAAAGATAGAAGGCTGAAATTGTAATATGTGTTGTGTCAGTTAGAGTTCCGTAACATGTATTTTTTTACGATTTTTAATTGCACAACTTTGAAGGATATTAAAGGATTAAAGTATAAAAGGACATTTTTTGTAGCCTTCGTCCTTGGAATTTTTTCCAAAAATTTTATTAAATAGCAGGGAATTCTCCCCTTTTATTGGATACCCATATTTATCAATTCGCATTGTTGTAAGTGCAAATAAAAATATTTTAAAATTGTTATCCTTGAAATTTTCAAAATCCTGTAAAAAGGACAAACGATCACGAAATAAAAAACTGAGTATGCAGTTTATCTACTGTTGGCCTATAGTTTTATTTCTATACAGTCCCGTTCTTGGGAGGGAAAAAAAGTTCGAATTTGTCGCACGGTGTTATCATTTAATTTTAAGATAATATTTTAAGGACATTAGATTATTTTCGCACACATTTTAACTCGTCCTAAACACATTTTATCGAAAGAATCAACTAATCAAGAGTTTCAAGATTCAATCTACAAGCGCTTGTTGGTGAGGATGCTGTAAACTGTGAGTATATATAAAATTCATAACTAGAATAAAATAAAATGTGATTAGAGGTCAAACAATCTAAGATATTACACAATTTAGAATAGTATTTTCCATTAACTTTGAATACCTATTAAGAAATTTTCATTTTATTGCACTTATGCAATTTCTTTATCTCCTTAATATTACAATATAACTTGCCTACACGAATTTCCTTAATAAATATTGTTAACAACGGTTTGTTCGTTAATTTATTTTCTGAAATAAATGTCTAAAATGGCAGTTTAAATAGAATTATTTTTGTTTTCCACGAAATTGAAGGCTTAGTTTAAAAGGCAGGTGGGCTGACATGGAATTGAAGAAAGTCGGCATGGTTGGGAGGATTAAACGACTTTGAGAAGATGTACAACATCTTAGTTCTTCTCATTTTTTCTTTCCGATGTAACGAGAGACTATTCTGTCGATTTCGATCATATAATGCTACCTAAAAATTTTAATTTTTTTTGTGGTTGACCCAGACCAATTCCTTCTGGTAAGAACACCCCCCATTAGCCCTGAGCACGGCCGGAATTATAGGTAGCGTTGGGCCGGAAGGAATAGGGTCTGTAGAGTGGCGGGTCGTCACACACTGGCACACGAGCTAGTGTTCCGTTTTCCCAGGAGCGCCTGTCTGGCACGAACGAATCACAGGTAGCTGTAAGCCGAACTTCAGGAATGCGGTCGGAGATTTCCGTTGTTTGAATATGACCGACCAGTGATTGTAAGATCTTCTAATGATACGACTTGTGGTCTCGATTTATCCATTCACCCATCCTTTGTAGACGTCTTGCTGTGAAGGCTGCCTCATACTATATACGGATATAGATATGGTTGGATGTGCAGTATAGTCTCCAACGCTCATGTTAGTGCGGTTCTAATTGCCCCGCTTATGCCTAGACAGCACATACGTTGCACTTTTTGCAATGGTATTACGTTGTACTTCTTGTCCATTGATGTCCTCCACACTACAGAGGCATAGGTTATTATTGGTCTAATCACGCTCATGTAAAGCCAGTGTGTCATATTTGGATGTATCTTAGTTCATCAAACGACAATTTTGTTTCGGAACTAATGGTATTTCTCCATGTAGTTTTTGGTTAACAATGAAATATTTAGACTTTGTAATATTGCAGTATTTTGTCCTGGGGTAGGTTTATGTTAACATTTTGTGTTCTCCTCTATTTTTATTTTGGAAGTCCACCTTCAGCAACCACCTCTGTATGGTTTAGCGCCACTGTGCAATAAACAACGCAATAGCAAGTAACACACAACACTGCTAACAACTATATTATCCTTCGAAGGGAAACAAGAATGAAATAAAAGAAGGATAAATGCCTCAGCTACTGCTGCTTTCGTTAAGCGACGAACGACAATGACGACTGCTGAGCCGGTCGAGCGACAATAGAATTTTGTTTGATTGTTCCTTTGGGGAAATGTGGTTTGGCATTTTAATAATTCAACAATTTAACTTTGCTCGTCGTTCCATATCTCACAAATCGATCTGTGTTCTTTGACTCATTTAGAAATGTACATTGTGAATCCTATATTGTGCATTGGAAGCATCATTCATGCAAAAGGCATAATGCGGTGGCAATTGCTGAGAGTACAAAAGGGCATCGCCATCACCATCATCTAAAACGAAATCAGAAGCATCTCTAAGCGAAACGAACCGGGGACGATGTAATTTATTAAATCAAAACAATCTTT
This sequence comes from Eudasyphora cyanicolor, assembly GCA_963930755.1. Classification (NCBI taxonomy): domain Eukaryota; kingdom Metazoa; phylum Arthropoda; class Insecta; order Diptera; family Muscidae; genus Eudasyphora; species Eudasyphora cyanicolor. Next base: position 270,548,608 of record OZ005735.1, read on the forward strand.
TTTTCGGATTCATTTAGGAATTCAACGGCGTTCCGTCTCCTGTTCTGTGTCGTTGTCCCAAAAGAAAAGAAACACTTAACTCGCTACGGAAACTAAATTACAAATTTATAATGAGATACCAAGACGGTTACGCGACACAGTCAATACTTGATTTAATTTATAGCAGATTGAGATCGTGTTTTTTTATAGTTGTTTAAAATAGCAGAGATAAGTAAAAAATGTGGACGAAGCAACCACCAACAGAATAAATTAAGGTATACAAATTTAGTTAGGATTTATAAATTTTTTAGTACTGTCTGGGTACAATAATGTGAAGAGAAAGTATGGTAAATAAAAAGAATCAATGCACGTTGTTCAATAAATATATGGGGCAAAATTCCTCAAGTGTCCCAGGTAAAAAATAAAAGTTGTCCGATTTGCCTGAAATTTTACTCGTTTATTGTCCAAGCATAGAAACTCGGAGAATGCTAATATTGGGTCAAACGATAGCGATTGACCAAGTTATTGGACATTCAATTCGGAAAAAAGCAATATTTTTTGTCAAAATTGAAATTTTCAAACGCGTTTTTCACATACAAATGAAGATTTTAGAGCAATACGTCAAATGACATTCTGGAGGGATATTTCATGGACTCTCTTGCAGAAAAACTACTAATTACGTAATGTTGCATTTTGGACAAATTCTTTTGCATTAAAAAAAGTATTTCGCAATATCAAAAATATATCACGAAATTTTTTTTGTGCAATATTTTTAAAAGAATCTTTGACATGTTTGTTAGTCCATATCAAATTTTTGGAATGTACTTTTTCCGCAATAAAAAGATATGATTTTTTTACCAAATTTAGTTCGAAAAAATAACAAAATTCTAAAAAATCAGAAAATTATTTACATATATTTCTATAAACTGTCACTGTACGGCATACCAGACCTCGTCAAACCAAGTTTTAATTGAAAATACATACGTATACGAGTATAAAGAAAATTATTTAAATTTTTCAATACATCTTCTAACAACAATGGAGTCCAGCAGACTTAATCCATATTTAACGCGATGCATTTGGGATTCAAATTCATAACCCTAAAACCGTACTCAAAATATCCGAAAACCTGTGGAGCAATTTTAATTTGCCAAAGGAAGCGAAAATTTGCATAAAATGTTCGGTTCAACTTTCAAAATCCAAAAAGCAATTTTAATATCTGAATTGTGAAGATCGTGAAAGTGGCGTTGAGTGGACTGGATGTAAAAAGTATCGTAATCCAGCCAGCGAAAAGGATGGTGATTCAATTTTGTCAGAGCTGGAAAAAATCAATTACTAACCCTTTCCCCACCAACTTGGGGACACGACCATGTTATGAAGGAATTCGGCGCTTCCGAACGGGAAGTAAGAACTTCAAAGAAATTGTCTTCTGAGCAAGGAATTTTAGCAATCCCAAAGCCGAAATGCGGTAGAAAATTACTTTATAAAACTGAAGAGTTAGTTAGACATTTTTTCGAATTGGATGAAAACAGCCGTTTAATGCTATCTAAAAATCAAAATTCTACTTGATCTTTAAATTGATTTGTATAAATCAGTAATATTTTTATATGTATAAATACATATGTATATGTATACGTTTAATTTCGTACATAAACGCAATTTATTTATTAAATGGTAAAATTATTTGAAATACGAAGTAGCTTCAATCCAATTGCAAAGGCACTAGCTAAACATTTAATCAAACCGGATGATCATTGAGTGTTCACTACCTGTAAGTACATGGATCGTGAAGTATTGACACTTTGGGGATGTATCAATGTGATTAACATACTGTGCAGTATTGATTTTAACAAACTTTGTTAGCATTGACTGTAATTTTTCGAACTAAATTTTTTAAAAAAATCATATATTTTTGTTGTTGAAAAAGTACATTCCACAAATTTGATATGAACTAACAAACATGTTAAAGATTCTTTTAAAAATATTGCAGAAAAAAAATTTCGTGGTATATTTTTGATATTGCGAAATATTTTTTTAATGCAAAAGAATTGGTCCAAAATACAACTTTACGAAATTAGTTGTTTATCTGCAAGAGAGTCCATGAAATATCCCTCCAGAATGTCATTTGACGCACTGCTCTAAAATCTTCATTTGTATGTGAAAAATGCGTTTGAAAATTTAAATTTTGACAAAAAATATTGCTTTTTTTCGAATTGAATGTCCAATAACTTGGTCAATCGCTGTTCGATTGACCCAATATTAGCATTCTCCGAGTTTCTATGCTTGAACAATAAACGAGTAAAAATTCAGACAAATCGGACAACTTTTATTTTTTATCTGGGACATTTGAGGAATTTTGCCCCATATATAGAATAAAACAAGTAAGAACGGTAGAAAGCTCGCCCTGCCTGAATCTTTTATACACTGCACCATGAATTGTACTCATTTCTATTTGAACTGCAAAATAATCACATAATGGAGCGATATGGTTTTGTTTGTACCAAATTATTTTAAAAACAAATAAGAAAGTTCAGTCGGGACACCCCTATGATGTGTTACACTTTTGGCTCGTAGCAAATGATGTATACCATCCTACTGTAAGGTGAGGGGATAATAAAACGAAAGCTGTAAAGTCTCATTTGGCTGCAATGTGGCATTTATGGTTTGGTCAAAGTTATAGGCTCAAAATTTGTACTATTTTTTAAAAAATTAATTTGTTTTGAAATGTTCTCTCAAAAATCCAAAACAGCGATTCGATTTTTGGTGCACGAATACTTTTAAAAGCTATGGGCGAAATACTAATGGCGATTTCGTTTCTGAAAAATAATATCACCGCATCATGTTGCGACATTTTGAAAATTCCCCCTGCACCCACTGCTATTTTCGCATTTTGCATGCGAACAATTGAACAAAAATTGTGCGGTGAGTAAAACCCATACCTGCATTATGGCGCAACCATTTGATAGTGCATTAAGAATGTACGCTTCAATAAGGATTGGTTCTGAAGTTTGCTTTTTGACGGTGCAACACTCCACACCGTGGACTGGGCTGAGTGTGGAATGCGATATTTTCGCATTTGCGGAGTGTCTTAATTTTACAAACGAAACAAAAGAATTTGAAAATGCGGTTTCAGTGTAAAATGTAAAAAAAAAATTACATTTTTTTGCACAAACGAAATCACCATAAGGCAGGTTTGGAAATTGTTAGTTTTTTTATGTTTCTGCTAAACACTGCATGTAAAATTTCATACACAGGGATTTTAAAATTCAAATGTTCAGAAAAAAAATAAAAATGTCCAAAATTGCCAGACCTTCCGTAGTATTTCATCCCTAACTATTACAAAAATTGTGTCCCGAAAGTCCAATTACTGTTTTGGATTTATATGAGCCTGCTGCATACTCTGTGTAAATACGAAGGCGTACAATTTTTTTGTAAATTAAAATTTACAAAAAAGTGACCCATTGTGTTATTTTTCAAACGGTTTTATAGTACCCAAATGGGTACTCTAAAATCATTACACTTTAAACAAGTAAGAAAGTTCAGTCGGGTAAACCGACTTATGAATCCCTTCACCTAGAATCCCAAAAAAAATTCTTAAATTTATTTTTTTTGTTTTAATTAAATAAATATCAATTTAAATTGCATTTAATAACATTAAAGTATGTGCTGCTATTAAAGTTAAAAGCTGTTTACATTTGGTGCAAAATGGTCCATTTGTGTGGGAGGTAGCAAAAGGGACGTGTTAATAATGGCCACTTTTCTCTGGACTGTACTCGTATATACTATAAAAGCATTACACCGTTCAAAATTTCAAGTATTTATATTCACTGGTATTAAAGTTAAAATCTGTTAACTTTTGGTACAAAATGGTTCATTTGTGTGGGAGGTACCAAAAGGGTCGTGCCAATAACGCCCACTTTTCTGTGGACTCTAGGTACTATACAAGTATTACACTGTACAAAATTTGAAGTATTTATGTATGCTGGTGTTAAAGTTATAAGCTGGTAACTTTTGGTACAAAATGGACCATTTGTGTGGGAGGTACCAAAAAGGGAGTGGCCACTTCGCCCATTTTTCTTGATGTGTTAGTAACTAACAAACTAATACTATGTGTGAAATTTCAGAAGATTCGAGTAAGTAGTGTAGAAGGTATTTAAGAATCAATATTTCACTAAAAGTTAACCCTTTGTGGGGAAGGAGTGGACCATTATGGCCCACCTTCGAACTTAGCCGGAGATAGCGAAAAATATTACTGCATACCAAATTTGAAGTCAATCGGTTACTCCTTTCGAGAGTTATCGTGCGCACCAGCCAGCAGACAGACAGACGCACGGACGGACGGACATTGCTCAAATTACTTAAAGTGACCCAAAACGGATTTCCGCCGAACAAACTTGGGGTCTTAGGCCACTCCTTCGATGTGTTACACTTTTGAGTCGTAGCATATATCATTTGCTACGACTCCTCTCTAATGTGAGGGGATAAAAAAAATCGTTTGTAAAAAACATTTAGTCCCTTTGTATTTGACATAGTTTATTGACAAATGAACGTTATTGCTACGCTTCTTTTGGTAACTCCTACACAAAATGGAAGAAATGAAAAATGTGTTTTTATACCCTACACCACACTGTAGTACAGGGTATTATGACTTTGTGCATTTGTTTGTAACACCCAAAAGGAGAAGAGATAGACCCATTGTTTATTATACCGATCGACTTGTAATCACTTTCTGAGTCGATTTAGCTATGTCCGTCTGTCTGTCTGTAGACGTATTCTTGTAATCAAAGTACAGGTCGCAATTATGGTCCGATCTCAACGAAACTTTGCACATATCTTTTTTTAGGCCCGAGGACGATCCCTATTGGTTAAAATCGGTTCAGATTTACATATAGCTCCCATATATATGTACCTCCGATTTGGCATATATGCACTGTATAAGCAACATTTTGTAACCGATTTGTACAAAAATTGACAGAGAGTAGTCTCGTGATACACTTAGATACAATACAAAATTTGGGGGAAATCGGTACAGATTTATATATAGCCCCCATATATATGTCGCACCCGATTTGACATGTAAGCGCTGTAGAAACTGTATTTTATATCCAATCAGTACGAAGTTTGGCAGAAAGAGGTTTCTTATTACATGAAGGAATACTGCCAAATTCGGAGAAAATCGGTTCAGATTTAGATATAGCCCCCATATATATGTTACCCCCGATTTGAAATTCAATAACTGTAGAAACTGTATTTTATATCCGATCACAGCGAAATTCGGCAGAAAGAGGTTTCTTATTACACGAAAGAATACTGCCAAACTTGGAGAAAATCGGTTCAGATTTAGATATAGCCCCCATATATATGTTAGCACCGATTTGACATTCAAGCGCTGTAGAGACTGTATTTTATATCCGATCAGTACGAAATTCGACAGAAAGAGTTTTCTATTTTACATGAATGAGTATTCAGGGAAAATCGATTCAGATTTATATATAAGCTCCATATATATGTTCCTCCTGATTTGGTTACAAAGCGCTATAGAAGTTGTACTTTACTTCCGATCATTACAAAATTCTCCAGAGAGATGTTTCTCAATTTAGGAACGAATATTGCTTAATTTAGCGATTATCGGTTCAGAATTAGATATATCCGCATATATATGTTCTTACTCATTTACTAATTATTCCAAATTATTATCGCAATAACCCTTATCGCATTGTTAGGGAGGTGTAGGGTATTATATAGTCGGCCCCGCCCGACTTTCTGCCTTTCCTTACTGGTTTAATTTCCCTTACATTTACAACATGGTTCATAAAGGGTGGTTAAATTGTAACGGTTGAATGTGAACCACACCTAAACGTCAAGTTTTTTCTGCATTTGGAAAGATACACAATCGCGCAACGCGTTTAAGTTTTTTAAGCCGTTTACGAAAATGGGCGTTAAAATCAAAATGCATTTCGTGCACTTCGTGATGTTTTTTTTATCAGCATAATCGACCAAATGTGTCCACAGTCGGGAGAATTGTGCGCAAATTGCAGCAAACCGGGTCTGTAGGAGAGAGATGTGAAAACACCTGTCCATGCTCGCCCAGTTCGTTTGGTGCGGCTTATGAGCTGGCGACGTCATCGGGCCATACATCTTCGAAATGAGGACGGTCAGGCAGTTACTGTGAATGGTCTTCGCTATCGTGAGATGATAACGAACTTTTTATGGCCCAAATTGAAAGATATGGACAATATGTGGTTTTAACAGGACGGTGGCAGTTGTCACACAGCTAACGAAATAATGGCTCTTTTGTGCAACAAATTCAATGGCCGTGTTATCTCACGTCGCACAATGGGAAAAAGGGGTAAATACGCGCGCATAGCAGTATTTTCTATCTCATGACTATACCATTAGCGATAAAGTCCTACGGTTTGGACCATCTTTAAGAGAACTCTTTGGGGAAGAAATTGGTGTACCCAGATTTTATTTTACTGTAACCATGTATCGCTCAGTGGGGCTACAAAAGCGACTTTGTGGAAATTAGTGTGAAAATCAGAATATCGTACCAATTTCATTTATCTTGATTTTATATTAAAGCTGACAAAATTTAGTTCAAAATCTATTTGAGTTACTTAATTGTGTGTTGCTGCGTTTTAAATATATAGGCCATTGAAGTTCAAATATATTTTTGTGAAACGTGCGTTAAATGTCTACAAAACCGGGCAATGTTTTTGAAATTGAAACCAAAACAACATAAAAAGAATAAAATTGCAGTCTGCAATATTTTTGAAAGCTAAAGTTTTGCACTAATGCAATTACACAATGGGTCGTTGACTGTTGATAAGAGAAAAGTTAAATTAAAAACAAAAAAATAATAGGTCCACCCTAATATACATAAACTGCAGAAGCGTTTAACTATATTTTTATAGTTTTTGTAGAAGCAGTAAACTATAAAAATTACACATATAATCATATTAATATTAATTAGATCGATAATTTTGATCGTAGAACTCTACAAACTTGCAACCGGAATTGTACCGGTCTTATTTATTATCCGATTTTGCCGAAATTTCGTAAAAGTTTTTTTTTTGAACCAAGAAAATAGGTCCATATGTTTCGGGAAAATCGGTTCATAGATAAATGAAGCTCCCACACATATTTTCTTTATTTAAAGTAAAAAAAGCACATATATTAAAGTACAAAAATCTGACATAATCGCAAAAAGTCGCAGATTAACTAGGTACCGTTGGATTCACCACTAAGTCACCTCTGTTCTCTATGTCATATCGTAGTGATCCCACGTGATCCAAAAAAGCTATATTCCATTTACTGCGCATAATTTTTTTGAAAAACAAAAAAAAAGTGGTATATTTACTTTGAAATATCTCTTCATTTAAAGACGTTAAATATACGTTTTATACACAAAAATTTAGATGAATATAATCTTATTATATGTTACAAGTTCGGTCGCATTTCTCCAAGAAACGATAATTCTACAAGCATTTTAGTATATACATTTTATCATCGCAATTTTATTTGCATTTATTAGTAAAAAAGACAAAATTTGAAAGGTCATAACTCGGAATCGCCCAGAGATATTTTCATAAAATTTGAACTTGGTTAGAAATATATAATGTTTATTTGTGTTCCAAATATATTTTCTTTCGATTCAAACATATTAAAAAAAGGCGATTTTGTCCCGTGTACGTAATAATAGAGCTGTGGCAGAAATATTTCTTATAGTTGGAAGTATTTTGGTTTAGAGGTCGCTCCCAAATATGTTTTTTAAGTCATTAAAACTTTCCAATTAATTTAACTGAAACTTTGTGTGTTTAAGCCAACTCTTCTCTTTTTAAGCCATTCCCGCCGATTGGACTGCATTTGCAGTTTGTGTTCCGTATGAGAATCTACTGAAATTCTGCACAGCAGAAATTGACCATATCAAAACATGTTTTGAATAGCTTTCCTACGGAGGTCGCTCTTAAATACATTTGTATAAGACGTATACCTCACACTTTCAGGAAAATTGTTGTTTCACAATAAATGTTTCTGTATGCCATAAAGTCCAGATTTTCCGTTTATGTTTGGTATAGTCCTCATATAGGGGTCGCTCTTAAATGCTCGTATCTTTGATTAAGCCATAGATGTTACATTTTCTAAACAATTTGCCTGAGATTTTCTAGTTTTCGTTTTATTTGTAATATAAATGCTGAAATATATAGAAATATATTTCTTTTTCGCTTCAAAGATTTTTGGTTATTAAATTCAATGCAATTCATTCGCAAGTTAACACGGTTCTAACTTTTTTTTATTTATAATCAGAACATTTTTAATTTTTTGCTATAAAAGAGACTTTAAAAATTTGTGAGCCATTTCGGGAATGAAAGTCTATCTTTTGCGTTTTTGTACAAATCGACAAATTAAAGCAAATAGAATAACCAAATTGTATGGGACATAATGTGCCGAGAGAACACTACATTCACCTTTAACATTATTCCAGTGAAATTTATATCATTTGGACAACATAATTTTACACCAAAATCAACAGATTTTTCAAAATTTTTCCATTACAATTCTTAATTAAATTTTAAAATTTGTAGCATATTTTTCCATAAAGTAATTATTAGAAAATACTACACTATTTAATATATTTAAAAAGGCCTTTAAACGTTTCCTCATTTTCCTTGAAACACTCATAGCAAATATTTAATAACAAAACTTCACTCGGTTCGCAGCAAATATTAAATTTGTATTCTAAAACTGGCGACGGAAATAATAAAACAACAGTTTTGCGTATGAATTCTTTCAATTTCTTCCTTTATGCGTTAACAAAAGATAAGCAAATCGCTGGCCTTAATCGTCCACATCGTTCCACTGAATAATCCATAACTCCATCCTTATGAGAATACAAAGCACAATGCCTGTCACCATTCACCGGGGGGTATTTAATCAACTTTACATCTGTAACCGGTATATGTCTGAATGTCGATTTGTCCTTTGTTTCTGATGGAATTTGTCGGATTGTTCTTTTCTCGCCGGTGAGTGAGTGCCGAGTATAATTGATGTCGCACAATATTAACTTCTATGACCCGTATAACACTGTAGAACAGTACAGCAGAACACTTTATCATGAAACCATTTATAAAGCAATGGTATTACATGGTGACGTTGAGAGTAAAAGGGAACTAAACCCCACAGTTGTTAAATTGAAAAAATTGGTTTCACACTTGTGATTTGACTATGTATTATTCCATCAGCTTTCATAGTACATATTTTGTTTGCCATTTGTAAGGCTCAAATTCATTTAAATGTTTATTTAATAATTATAAATTTTCAAGTTTAAGGAAGAGATACTAATCTTTAATTACAGTTTAAGAAAAGTTTCACACCATTCCAATAAAAAAAATATATAAAAAAATGTGAGAAAACATCAGTCCAGTTAAGTGACTGAAAAATATCCGCACTTACCACAATGATGGGTTTGTTTTACCTGACCCCTCTCGTTGAAAATAATAGATTGATTTAAAAAGACCTTCAGACCCTCTGGGCGCTGTCCAAAAGACAATGAATGACCCGTCAAGACATCCTGTCTTGATATCGACAACAGGGCGTATGTTGCCACAAGGGATCTATCTCTCAAGAAGAGATTACAGCTCGCTAGAGGCATACTCACTTATCCCAGTTGCTCTGAAGCATGTAAAGCAGTTCCTCTTTCGGCCAGCAAAAAAAATATTATTGAAAAGTTAAGTCACCTCGTAGAGGTCTGCGAATGTTAATGAGGAGTTTTTGAATTTAGAGCGGCAATTTCCATGGACTTTATAGAAACCTGACTGTCAGAGAAAATTTTGGTATCAACTTTAGTCAGAACATTAAATCTCAGCCATTCTGCACTTCTCTAATAGCTAAGATTTCTGCCTGGGAAACAATACAGTAATCAGGAAGTCGTTTTGCAATGGATACCTCTAGTTCTTGGAAAAGACTCCAAAGACCACATGGTTATTAAGTTTGGATAGAAGTTCACGAATCTCCTTCCATTCCATTCTGAGCTATCAGATATAAGAGTGAGATAAATTTTTTTCCAAAAGTCGTAACAGTGGCTGGAAGGTCGTGTACAGCAGTAGGTACCTTATGAATTCTGCTGAAAAGAACTAGATTGCCTTAGTCGTAGACCGTCTACAGGGCCTGATGTAGGATGTTGTAGGAGAATACTAGGAAGCTTCCCCCGAACCGATATACAACACATATCTACTCGAGAGAAGGCAGATTACTATTCACGAAGAGTTTCATAGCAGAGGAAGCAGAACGCCCTCTTGAGGCGTTCATCTGCTGACAAATCTGTGGAGGTCAGTTGACCTTAGTTAGCTGAAATGCGACTCTTTCGTGGTTTGGGAATGGTTATAACTTTAGTGTTTATACCAATTGCTAGTATATAGATCAGAGGTCCCTGACGCAGGTTATCAGTTGAAGCTCCTCCGGCGAGACATTGTGTCGTCCTGGTGAAGGCTATATTCGGTTATAATATCGCTGGCGGCTCTGTCGGAATTCACAATAAAATTGCAGCGATTCCTAATTGGATGTCGTCCATTAACTATAATCTTTTTTGATACGCATATAACCAATAGTGAATGGTATGGAGTCTAAAATTGTTCATAGCTTCATCGTTACGGAAATCTAGACAGGATTTTTTGTTTTGGTCTATTCTATTTTCAACGTTTTGAATTCTTCCTTGGATCTTTCCCAGTCCTGTGGAAGTCGTGTGGACTTTGCCTTCTTAAAGAGCTTCATGCATAATTTCCTCAGCGAAATTTGTTATGACGACCATTAAGGGGGTCGTAGTTTGAACCTTGGAGTAATTTTATGTCAGGGATCTTGTAACGTGTAGTTAGCGTTCCACCGTTTTTTCTATATCCCTGACAGTTCGAGCCTTAATTTCAGGTCTTTTTATAACAATTCTCTTAAAGGTGTATCCAAGTTTGCGCCAATCTGCCTTCCTAATATTGTGTCTGAAGGATGAGCAATTGGGACTCATTTATACATTGGCATATATCTACAGGGTTTTTCAATAAGAGTTATAAGATTTCTTTGAAAAAAAAAACACATTTATTGTCAAGGAAATTTAAATGTTTTTTTATTTAATGTGAAGTACAGTCGATGCAATTAAGTTCTATATAAAACGTCATTCAAATGGCCTTCACGACTTCGTCTGCAGGAACGAATTCGATGAACCCAATTTTCGAGCACTTTTTCCACTAAATCAAGTCGTATGTCATGAATGGCACGTTCAATATTGACTTGTAAAGCTTGAAGAGAGTCTGGTTTATTTCGAAAGACCAATGACTTCAAATAACCCCACAAGAAATAGTCTAATGGTGTTAAATCACAACTTCTTGGAGGCCATTCAATATCACAATTTCTTGAAATAATCGAATCTCCAAACTTTTCTCGCAACAATTCAATTGTTTCATTTCCTGTGTGGCACGTAGCCACAATCGGTCAATGGCAAAATGATAGCTCTTAACGAGAGCTAAGATGTTGCTCATGGGTGTCAAGGTCGTAGGTCGACTGGAAAGTGTTTTTTTGGATTTAAAAAAAAAATTACTTAGCACACGAAAAGTTGCAGTTGGAGAACGATTATTTTGATAATAAAACTGAATAATTTGTAAACGTTGTTGTTGTGTATATCTCCCCATGATGAAATTGTAAACACTACTGAATACAATGAAAAACAAATGACAGATCATGACATTTTACAAATGGCCGAAACGTCACTTCAAAATCATATCATCCCTATTGGAAAACCCGTTACATCTATGAGGGAGCTGGTGAACGGTCAAAACGCCCAACGGGATAAGAACTTGCAGAAAAGCCGAGTGTAAAGAATTCTATGAGTAATCGCGCGCGCGATTTCGCGTAGAATTCGTTACACTCGGCTTCTCTGCAAGTTCTTATCCTCATCATACGTACAGGGCCTTTAATTTCCTACAAATTTCAAATATGGCAGTATTAAATCGAAAATAATATATGCGATATAGTTAAGAACTTGCAGAAAAGCCGAGTGTAAAGAATTGTACGTGTAATCGCGCGCGATTTGCTTTAAGACGTACCCTACTGAAAAAATGCCAGTGCTTCTATATTTAGGTTTTTCCTTTTGCATTTGGTATAAACTAATTCGCACTTGAATGAATGTTTCAATTACAACCATCGAAGGCATTTCTGAACCTGAATTAACTATAGAACCGTTACTTCTTTTACAATCATAATACATTTTTCCCAAAAGTATTCGATTTTACACATTAATAGAGAAAAATTACAAAATAATATTTGGGCGTTACGTCCCTTCTTTTTTGGGCCTTGTGTCCGCACCTAGAGAGGTCATAACGCCCACAAAAAATTTTGGGCGTTATGTCCGTTGGGCGTTATGACAGGTCGCCGAGGGAGCTAAATCTGGCGAAATGTTGCGCAAAGCATCCAGAGACAATTGGGGCATTGAAACATGAAATCAATGTAGGCATTGAAGCGATTCGACCCGAAACAATCGAAAATATACTGAAAAGTTGGGTTGATCGGATGAGGTACTGTCGTGGTAATCATATGAATGATATTGTGTTCCATTCTTAAATGACAAAGTTCAACCTGTCCAATTAAACCAAGAAATTTAAAAAAATTAACAGTACTTTTTTATAGCCGATTGAAATTTAAAATTTTAAATGGCCCACCCGTTATTATCTAAATACCTTCATATTCTGTATTCTAGACTATTTTTCTTAATTTTTCTCGAGGTGATAGCGACTAATAAACTAATACTTTGTATGGCATTTCAGAAGATTCGAATAAGAAGTTATTAAAATATTATCATTATCATTTCAAAATCAATTTTAGCCCAGTCCGAGAATAAACTTGTTAAGTTAATGTAAAGGCTGATTGTGAACTTTGCTCTACGTGAGTAATTTAAGTCATGACCCAAATGTTTATGATCGACGATGCATACAATTATTTTTCATTCCAGATTTTGTACCTGTCCCTAGGAGAAAGTATTTAAGCCATGGAATGATTTTCCTAGGGTATCTGATTTTGGATAGCTTTCCAAACCTATCCATAGGATATAGTATCTAATCCCTGCCGAAGGTAGCTGATACTGGACATTTTCAGAGGATCGGTAACACTGTGCAACAGTGAAAAAAATACACGGACTTGACAGTATAGGTTCGATTCTACTATCAAAGGGTAGTATAACCCTATACTCGGTTTGGCGAAATTGGTGACCAATTTTGTTTTATGGGCCTCCAAAGATTCTGAAAATCAGTGGGCCCCTCGAAAAAGGTGTCATCAGCTTTTGTCCAACAACTAATTCAGACTTGGTGATACCGTTTAACTATGTTTGGCAATAATGTAGCTAAGAATATGCTGAATAAAGTTTCTCAACATTTTTCGCCAAAAAAAAATGTTCCTGTACTTTTTTTTGAAAAAGTGAAGGAAAAAAATTTTTTTTTTTCACTTTTTTTCACTTTTTTCCGCATAACTTCCGGGGACTCATAATTTTTCACTAACAATGCTTGACAAAATTGTAGCCAACGTAAATCTGAACAACTTTTGTGAACCTATTAATAAAATCTGAACGTGTCTAGGCACCATAAATAGCTCAAAAAACCACATTGTACCCCAAAAATGTAAGTATTTCACTGTTATGTAACAAAAATATATATTTTTGGTATATGGCATGTACAGCAACTTTATAGAAAATATGAATGCCAATATTTTTGTGGAACATTTTAACCCTCTAGCTCCCCCACATAACTGTAACTTTTGGCCCCATTTTAACAAATCGTAAAAAACACCCCTTGTACATACCCTATACCAAAAATATATATTTTTGTTACATAACAGTGAAATACTTATATTTTTGGGGTACAATGTGGTTTTTTGAGCTATTTATGGTGCCTAGACACGTTTAGATTGTATTGATATGTTTACAAAAATTTTCAGATTTACAATTTTGCCAAGCATTGTTAGTGAAAAATTACGAGTCCCCGGAAGTTATGCGGAAAAAAGTGACAAAAAAAATATTTTTTTCCTTCACTTTTTCCAAAAAAAGTACCGAAAAAAATATTTTTTCGCAAAAAATTTTAAGAAACTTTGTTCAGCATATTCTTAGCTACATTATTCCTAAATATAGTTAAGCGATATCACCAAGTCTGAATTAGTTGTTGGACAAAAGCTGATGACACCTTTTTTGAGGGACCCACTGATTTTCAGAAACTTTGGAGGACCATAAAAAAAATTGGTCACCAATTTCGCCAAACCGTGTATAGGGTTATACTACCCTTTGATAGTAGAATCGAACCTATACTGTCAAGTCCGTGTATTTTTCAAAAAGTGTTCACTTGTTGCATAGTGTAATATAAAGGTTGGTTAAATTTTAATGGCCGATGTTGATTTTGAATAAAACACAAATTATTTAGGAAATTATTGTCATTTCTTTTTATTATGATAACATTGGTATGGTTCAATTATGTATGGAACACAATATCGGCCAAATGGCCGCCGCGACCTCGGCGGCACACCTCCATCCGATGGTCCAAATTTTCGATGACGCTGAAGTATAATTGAGGTTCTATGCCGTTAATGTGCCGAATTATCTCATCCTTTAGCTCTTGAATTGGTGCTGGTTTATTGACGTACACCTTTCTTTCAAATAACCCCAAGAAAGAAGTCAAACGGTGTCAAATCACATGATCTTGGCGGCCAATTGACATCGCCACGACGTGAGATAACACGGCCATTGAATTTGTTGCTCAAAATAGCCATTGTTTCGTTAGCAAGTGGCACCGTCCTGTTGAAACCACATATTGTCCACATCCATATCTTCCAACACGGGCCTTAACAATTTCGTTATCATCTCACGATAGCGAACACCATTCACAGCCTCATTTCGAAGAAGTATGGCCCGATGACGTCGTCAGCCCATAAGTCGCACCAAACGAACTGGGCGAGCATGCACTGGTGTTTTCACATCTCCTACATACCCGGTTTGCTGAAATTTGCGCACAATTCTCCCGATTGTGGACACATTTGGTCGATTATGCTGAGCAAAACAACATAACGAAGGGCACGAAATGCATTTTGATTTGAACGTCCATTTTCGTAAAAGGCTTAAAAAACTTTAACGCGTTGCTCGATTGTCTATCTTTCCATGGTTCAAATTGAGTTAGTTTGAGAAATGTCAAATGAAATGCAGAAAAAAACTTGACGTTTTGGTGTGGTTCACATTCAACATCGGCCCTTACAATTTAACCACCCTTTATAAAGGAGATTATGAGGGCTACAAATGCTTAAAACATCATTTCACAGAAGTTTAGTAATTGTCGTTGGAACAATTATAGAAAATTTGAATTTTTTTAAAATCGTTTTTTGCTGTCACGGAAAAAACATAAAAATTAGAAAAAAGTTCGCAAAAAAATTGTTTGCTCCATTTGGAAGCTACCATCCTAACGAGGGCAAAAATTAATCATTAATCCATATATGTATTATTTTCAAATGGGCTAGGATGCCAGATTTAAAAAATGGAACAAACACATTTTTGTAATTGTTTTAATTACAGTTTCTAAACTTCCGTTCCTACATGAAATTGATGTTTGTAGCAGTTCTAGTTTGTTTCCAGCTTCTTCGAGCTAATACTTAAAAAATATGGTCCAAATATTAAAGATACCTAGTATGAGAATTGGAATTTTAGAAAAAAAACATTAAAAAACTTTACCATAATCCAATTTTTTTGTTTTGGTTTCATAAAATAGTATGCCTCAATAAATATTGAATAAAATTTGTTGCATAGTGTTATTTTGATGTGTTTTTTATTACATTGCAGAATTAAATATTTAATATTGGGTAAAAATAAAACAAAATAATTTTTTTTTGGGAAGTTTGTAATAATCTGATTGAGAATTTTGAAAAAATAAAACAATTTGAACCCTTTTTGCAAAATTTTATTTTTTCGCGAGATATGACCTACTCAATTTTTCAGAGTGTGTTTAGAAAATTACCATTTTCTCTTGAAAAATTGAACAGATTCGACTGAAATTTCGCAATTAGGTCCGAAATACTTGCTCAAATCTAAATATGTCATTCACTTTAATTACCATTCGGAAAATATTGCAAATTATTTTTTGCACATGGACAACTTCGCAAGGGTTGACGAACTAGAAGCCGATATTGAAGAATTTATTCTTCCGATACCGGGTATACCAAAATTGGACCCAGCGTTTGAACCATTTGAGGCGCAGCCGCGTTCAACATTTACATATAGACTTTGATTTATATAAACCGTTCTATAGACTCAAATAACGATTTTATTCTTTACTCTAAATGGTATGTGTTTTTTAAATCAAATCCGAAAGCTCTTACAAATCACTCTTTATATGTAATTTGTAATTTTGCTTTTGATCAGGAAAATGGATCATTTGACCTATAGGGTATAGGTAAAAGTATTTAAGACATGGAATGATTTTCCTTGGGTAGCTGATTTTGCATATTTCCAAACATATCCATAGAATATAGTATTTAATCCTTGCCTAAGGCCCGCATAGCTGATTTTTAAAAATTTCTGAGGATCGGCGATACAGAACTAATTTTCTTTCCTTATTTTGCACATGTTCAAAGGATAAAGTCTTTAAGTCCGATACATTTTTCATAACATATGGGGGTATACTTAAGTCGGTAGTTCAGGGTATAGAAATAAGTCTAACTCATTTCATTGACTTGTGTGTTAAGTCAGTTTTTCTCTGAAGGCTTTATATCTGGACCAAGACACAAATACACATCATATATTCCCTCATAATAAGAGTATTTATTGAAGTGTACTACTCACAGTGCAAAGAAGAGAGCTGCACTAAGAGCGCATGTCCGCAATGTGCCCATCATTTAAACTCAGTTGCCGAGACTCTCAACAAACACAACGACAAGAATGAGGTGGAGCTCCTGCCACAAAAGCTCCAATGAGATTTTCAAAATGGAGGACGCAACGCTCTGCCGCCAAATGATTCGTTGGCAAATCGTAATGCCCCTCAATGTGAAGTATTGCCAGTGTAGTACATACGCTCCATCTCTTCCCCCAAAGTATTCGCAGCAGAGTTGGAAACGGAGTGAGAGGACGAGACTCTGTCTATCTGTTAAATTCGTGAATTCATGGCTCTGATATTATCGCCCGCAGACAACATACGTGTGTTTTCATAACAACATGTGTGCCGTGCTATATGTTATGTGCTATGTGATATGTGTTGCGTCGTATTGTGTGTGTGTGTGTGTTCGTTGTTCTATGTTCTCTATATGATATGTGGCAATGCCGTATGGATGATTTCTTGGCATTCGCATATGTAAACTATATACAGTGCATATGCGAAAAGTTTGCTCTGCACAAAAGCAAAAAAAAAAATCAACAATAACAGACAAAACATTGCCAACGTCCCCAACCTCCTCCTTCTGCTACAACCCCACTACCATTGACAACAAACAATTCATGTACTACGTAAGGAGTTGGAGTTGGAGTCGGAGTCCTATCGTCTTCATCCTCATGGCCGTAGTTGTTGTTGTGCATATCGCACTCTTAGATTGTAATATATTTTAATGTCGAAGTGTTGCGAGTTTCACGAGATGTACATCTGTAAATCATAAAAAGAGATAAAGAAATGTGTTCAACAATACTCGTATTATGGACGGAATCGTGTTTGCCAGACATAAAGACTTAAAAGACTTAATCTAGACTATCTGCATATTTTGGCCGAGATTATGTGACACTTGCCAAATGTACTGGTGGTTCGTCATTCATCCTGTCTTGCTTACTAAATGTCTTCTTAAAAACAGTTTTATTTATAATAAAAAAACACAATTTAAAAATATCTTACTGAAATACTTTAAGTTTATTGAGTTCATACGAACAAAACTCACTGAGGCTTTTTTGTGCAATTTTCCTCATCATTCCCTTACCATTTGTATTAACCAAAAATGTTTAAAATTTGAATCATTGCGAAGAAAAGATAAAATCTGAACTCTCTATACATGTAAATAGCATTGTAAAAAACCCAATATATTATATAAATAAACGAATTGAATTGAAAAAAATACGAACAAAAAGTATTGAATAATTCTAATTGACCTGTGTGAGTTATCCTCTTATAGTCTCTGAGAGTTTGCTTATCGCATTACCAATCAAGGGCTTTAAAAGCGGGCCATGTGGATTTCTGGAGACGCCCTGAAATCATGATATAATCTGTGGACACGCAATGAAATATTTGGAACACATTTTGTCATGTAAAAATTCTTAATTTCTATCATTTTATAGAAGCAGGTTGGTCTAGATCAAGAAAATATCCAGATCAAATCATAACGATTACCCACCGAATATTACATGCAACCGATATGATATATTTATCCACTTACAAAGGAGGGATATAAGAATATAATTTGCTACGAGCCAAAAGTGTAACTCATCGAAGGAGTGACCTAAGACCCAAAGTATGTTTGGCGGAAATTCTATTTTGGTCATTTGCGCAATGTCCCTCCTTCCGTCTGTCTGCTGGCTGGTGCGCACAATAACTCTCGAAAGGATTTACCGATTGTCTTCACATATGGTATGCGGTAAAATTTGTCTCTATTTCCGGCTAAGTTCGAAGATGTGCCATATTAGTCTACTCCTTCTAGTACCTCCCCCACAAAGAGTTAACATTTAGTGAAATATTGTTTCTTTACACCCAGGAAAATAATTGGTTGGAATTCGATTGTAACAATAAAAAAAATAGTACTAGCAACAAAAAGTATATTGCCTACACCCAGGGACGTATCCAGGATTTTGGTTCGGGGGGCCCAACCTTTTTTTCCATAACAAAGATAAACAATTAAAAAATTGCGTTTATTGTGTATGTAATGGAAGTTAAGTTCCTTAGTTTTTTATTCGAATTTTATTCCTAAATATAAATGTGTACTTTAGTACGAGATCAGTAAAACTTTTTATAATAAAATACGTAAGAGTTAAAAATGTAATCTTCGATTTTTTTAAAGAAATATATCAATTATTTCATCGATTTTGACTTCATCTTTGTATATAGACATAAAAGCCAGATAAGATAGCCTTTCTCCTTCCATTCTGTTCCGGATATAAGTTTTTATTCTTCTTAACGTCGAGAAACTTCGATCAGCAGATGCCGTTGTCACAGGTATTGTGGCCTGTATCTGCAAAAGGGTAAAAACGCTTGGGAACATGTCCTCATCACAAACTGAAATAGCATCTAATGCATTTGCTGGCTTATCATTCTTCTGCTTCCAATAATCAATCCATATACGTATTTCAGCTAAAACAGATTTTGCTGAATTTTTTAAATCGTTTTTGTAAAAAAGTGTGACTTCTTCGAAATCTTCCTTTATTAGATTTACAACTCGTATCGGAACGATATTAAACAGACTTGTAATTATAGCTTCATGTTCGGAAAATCTATTATTTAAATGTGATATTACTTCGTCCAACATGGTATGGTCCTAAAATACGCCTTGGCATCCGAACCAGGAATATTAGCCCTATAGTTCCTGCAAGTTGTGTGGATTCTTCAAACAGTTTATCAAACTCCGCATCTGAATTTCTACGCATGTCACTTAATTTAGTCGTTGCCAATTTTATGATTTCGTAAGCCTTTATTATATCTAGGTTAATCGTTTGCAAATACCGTGATAAGTTCTGTGTAATGGCCAAAACCGTACTACTTATTACCACACCCAATATAAAGTCAAATTTACATACACGGTTGGGCAAACTCATTCCATCACTGCAACCTACATGTTAAAAAGGTAGATAGATAAGAAATCATAAATGTAATTTTAACTTAATTTTCGCCATATCTTGTTATTATAAATTTAAAGTCAATCAATAATTACACAGGTCGACAAAAACAACATTTTTTCTTGGGTTTCTGTTTTAATGCATAGATTCTGATTATAGACGTCAAAAAACGTCAAAATCTCCAATCTTAGCTTTTAAAGTTTGTTTTTGTAAATTTTACATCGATAAGAAAGTTTTAAAGTTAAAACCTTACTAAATTAGCTACAACTTTTTAAATTATGCATCGATTTTCTTCGGAATGTGCTCGTTTAATTCATGACCGTCTGTTCGGTCATGAATTAAATGATACGATAAAATCATAAAAATATAGCATTTGTTCATTTTTAGATTATTTTATGGGAGTTTTATTTTAAAAATATTTAAATTTTATCAAAAAATCACATTTTTTTGCAATATTTTGTTATACTCGTATATCGTCGAAACCGCTGAACGGATGGAAAATTGTTTTATATTAAGTTGAAGGCTACTTAATATTTAATTCTTTAAAACTTTCCTCAACCAGATCGGATAAATGGTTCTCGAGTTATGCCACTATATGTGGTTCAACCACTAATTTCTTTCCATATCACAGCTTATCGCGAGAATTTAAAGAGACAACCCTTTAGGCTAAGAAAAAAGAGAGGTTGAACCACATATTATAGCATAACTAGAGAACCATTCATCCGAATTGGTTCAGGTAAGCTTTACAAGCTTCAGAATTAAGTAGCCTTCAACTTCGCACAATACAATTTTCCATCCGTTCAGCGGTTTCGACGATATCTTACAAAGTATTGCAAAAAATCATATTTTTTGAGAAAATTTTAATAATTTTTAAATAAAAGCCTCATTAATACAACAGAAAAATATTAATAAATAATCGTTTATTGGTTATCCAAATCATTTCCCAAATTTAGAATAATTAAATGTATTTTGGGAAATACAACCGAAAGATTGGTTGCTGTCCTTTTGCTGATACATGACAATAAAATTACTCGACATTAAATAATCTTCAACATTTTGTTCTAGAACGGTATAGGTAACCAAACATAATCTCGTGTGGAATGCAGAATATGGTGTGCAAAATGTTTTACACAAATAAAAAATAAAAGCAACAATCATGAAATTGAAAGCACAGGGTTAAGTGATATTTGCATACAAGTTTTGTGTTTTTTTTTCGTGTACTAAAATGTGTGTCAAATATTTCCACATCTCATAATAGTGATGAATTTGTAATATGGGATTTTAAATTTTGTAATGAATTGTTTTGTTTTTTGTTCAATAAATAAAATAAAAATTAATGAAAACTGTTTTTAATTAATTGTCGTTAGTATATGACTGAAAAATTGTGAGAACAACCAATATTTTTAAACAGTTGGTTGTGGCAACTACAACAGATAATTTAAGCCACAATTTTCGTAGTTGGCGCAACCAAATATGATTGTTGTTAACATGGAAGCAGAAGTATACCACAACCAAAATATTTGTTGTCCTGATGGAATCGCATGATAGTAGACAGAACTGCCAAAATTCGTTTGGCAAATAATTCGGTTGAGGCAACCAAACTGTATTCTGTGTGTATTAACTTCTATACTACTTATTCGAATCTTCTGGAATTCCAAACATAGTATTAGTTTATTAGTCGCTATCATCTCGGGAAAATGGACAAAGTTGCTACGCCCCTTTTGCGTATCCGCAATTATGTTCCGGTAAGAACTACTAGGGGTTCAGATTTAGATATAGGTGCATGTCACAAATTTTGTTCGGAATTCCGAAGGTAAAATCCAAAACTGTGTGAATAAATTATTTTTCATTTTATAAAATTTTCTACATGGATATTTAAAGTGATTTCAATCTGAATTAAAAAATAATTTAATATTTCCTATAGAAGACAAATTTGGATTTCAATCCAATTCCGAACGGAATCAATAAAATATCTTGGAACGGGTATATTAATATATTAAAACAAAATATATTTACGAACTATTTTTTTTTTCTTAAATAAACATGTGTTTAAATACAAATAAAATTATTGTTTAGTAATTTCTCCAAATATATATTATTCAAAAATATTTTGTAAAACTTTTGCTGACTTTTTCGAACTTCAGTTTTTATTTTTCCTTTTTTTCGAATTATACCTCACTGTTAAAAATTACAGTTGAAGCTTTAGCTTCTTTTGTACAGCACTGATTTCAAATTTCTGAAAATTCCAGGTTTGTCTTTTTTTATCAGTAATTCAAGTAACTTATCGTTATCCAAGATTATACGATTTCAATTACAAAGCATTTTTACAAACATTACATATTTCTTAAAAAATAGACTTTGAATTGTTGAAAAAATTACGAAATTACGAAACTTAAATACAAATAAATCTTCGTTCGGAATTGTGCCAAATACAAAAAATTCATCATGAAAACAAGAACTTGTTTAGAACAACATCTTCACAAATATAAGATACCAACTGGACCCGGTCCAATTCGTTGCCCCAGACATCAGATTTCCGATCCCGTTCATTTTTTGACTAATTACGTAGACCGACACCAAATATATATGCACACAATTACATTGATCTCTCTAACAAATTGCTCAAGATATATCAAACAAAAAATTACAGCTTTCTCGCTAACAAAAAGTGCAAGATACCTCATCTTCAAAATTTGGTTTATATGGGCGGGTCACGCCCATTGGTCCGATCCCGCCCATTTTTGGACCAATCACGTAGACTGCCACCAGATACATATGCACAAAATTACAGCACTCTCGCTAACAAATTGTGTAAGATATCTCAATTTAAAAATTTGGCTTATATGGGCGGGGCCACGCCCATTTTTGGGCCAATCACGTAGACTACCTCCAGATACATATGCACAAAATTACAGCACTCTCGCTAAAAAATTGTGCAAGATAAGTCAGTTTCAAGATTTGGCTTATATGTATGGGCGTTGCCACGCCCACTTGGTACATCGAAAATTCAAGTACCCTTTTTTCACCACCCCCACACATGAACATTCTGTGAAAATTTTAAGAAGATCGGTCCTGCCGTTTAGACGCCTATACGGTACAAACTAACCAACAAACGAACACACATTCTTCTTTATAACGGGTGATCCAAGTAGAGATACTTTTTTCAATAGCCTTTTTTTGACAGAGTCGTGTGAGTCGTGTCATGCTGTCATGTTATTTTTGTTAAGTATTGTTTGGCATTTCATCATGGAAAGACTTACGCCTGAACAACGTTTACAAATCGTACAACTTTATTACGAAAATTCACGTTCTGTGAGGAATGTGTTCCGTGCACTTCCCTCAACTTCTGGTCAACATAATCGGCCTACTAAGCGTACTATTCGCAACACCATCACCCATCTTGAGACCCAGCATTCATTATTGGATAATATTCGACCGAATAGACCACGCTCAGCACGCAGTGAAGAAAATGTAGCGACCGTAGCTGAGAGTGTACACGAAGAACGTGGCTCTTGAAAAGTTCCAAGAATATTAGACGTTTTCGAGCCAAATTTTGTTCAGCGATGAGGCCCATTTCTGGCTCAATGGGTATGTAAACAAGCAAAATTGCCGCATGTGGGACGAAGAGCAACCTGAAGACATTCAAGAGCTGCCACTTGATCCATAAAAAACAACGGTTTGGTGTGGGTTGTGGGCCGGCGGAATCATCGGTCCATATTTCTACAAAAATGATGCCGGTGAGAACGTAACCGTCAATGGCGACCGTTATCGTGCCATGATAACCGACTATTTGATGTTTGAAATTGAAGCTCGTGATCTCGGCGACATTTGGTTTCAACAAGACGGCACCACTTCCCACACATCGCATCAATCAATGGATTTATTGAGAGAACACTTCGGTGAGCAGATAATTTCACGTTTTGGGTCAGTCGATTGGCCACCAAGATCGTGTGATATCACACCGTTAGACTTTTTCCTGTGGGGATATGTAAAGTCTGAAGTTTATGCGGACAAACCAGCTTCGATTCAGGCCTCGGAGCAAAACATCACGCGTGTCATTCGCCAGTTACCAGTCGAAATGCTCGAACGAGTCATCGAAAATTGGACAACAGATGGACCATCTGAGACGTAGCCGCGGCCAACATTTGATAGACATAATCTCCAAAAAATAAATACCAAAGAATGTTCTTTCAAATGATAATAAATATTCCCCATTCAATATGAATTTTCTGTGTTTTTTTTCTTTAAAAAAAGTAGGGAACCTCGAAATGGATCACGCTATACATATATATAGATTTAGGTGTATCAAATACTTTATATATAGAGAGTACACTAACATATATGTATATGTTTCAAGTCGAATATGTTTGGGATAATATACTAC
This sequence comes from Eudasyphora cyanicolor, assembly GCA_963930755.1. Lineage (NCBI taxonomy): Eukaryota > Metazoa > Arthropoda > Insecta > Diptera > Muscidae > Eudasyphora > Eudasyphora cyanicolor. The sequence continues at coordinate 270,572,775 of OZ005735.1, forward strand.
AGAAGCAATTTTGTCAGCGTGTATATACAGTGGTCAGCAAATATTTGAAGTTTTCTTTATACATTTTTTTTGCTAAAATACAGGAAAAGATAATAAACTAATAATGAATCAGGTAATCAGAAATTCACGGAAGTTGTTCTATATAAAAGTTGGAAAAATCTTAAACAGAAAAACTCAAAATACTAAGAAAAAGTTTTGTCAAGTCCAGTTGCATTTAATAAATCATACTTATTCACGGAACATGTTTAATCAATTGGCCTTGAAAAGTAAGTTTATTTAAAACCGGCCAAAGGTTCTTCATTTAGAATATAAATTAAAAAATATTTAAAAAAGTACACAATTTTTGTACAAATGGTCCCTTTGCGATGGAGGTGTTGGGGCACGGTCATTTCACACATTTGTTCCAAGGATATTACAGAGTATTCGAATAGGTAGTACTATGTATAGAAGTGAATACAGAATCAATATTTCACCACATTCTAACCCTTTGTAAGGAAAGTACTAAAGGGTGATTTTTTCGCAACTTCCCTTTTGGCAACACTGTTTTTGGCAGATCAGCTGTGTTCGTGTAACATTTTACTGTCCAACATGTTCAGTTTGGTATATAATTTAACCATGAAACGACTTACAAACGAACAACGCCTGCTGATTATTGAATTTTATTTATTTTTATTGAATTTTGGCGCCCGCCTAGATTGTGCGATTTAACGCCTTTAGATTATTTTTTTGTGGGAGGAGTGACCTAAGACCCTACGTATCGAAACTACGCAGTCAATTCTACCCAGCAATTTTTTAAATTCGCTACCATTTTTATACCCTACACCACACTGTGGTACAGTGTATTATAAGTTTGTTTCACGGCAGATGTTTGTAACACCTGAAAATAACACAGCTAGACCCACCTTAAATTATACCGATCGACTCAGAATCACTAGCTGAGTCGATTTAAAGATGTCCGTCCGTCCGTCCGTCTGTCCATGTAAAGTTGTTCGTCGACTACAGGTCGCAATTTCACTCCGATCGTTTTGAAATTTTGCAGTTTAGAGTATTTCGCGGCGGTTAAGATCGGTAGTGAATTTGGTTGAAATCGGTTCAGATTTAGATATAGCTCCCATATATATCTTTCGTCCGATTTGGCCCTTTAGTCCTATAGAAACTGTATTTTACATCCAATCGTTTTGAAATTTAGAATGGTAGAGTTTCTTGATCCATGAACCAACATTGCCGAATTTGAAGAAAATCGGTTAAGATTTAGCTATAGCTCCCATATATATGTTTCGTCCGATTTTGCTCTTTAGTCCTGAAGAAGCTGTATTATACATCCGATCGTTTTGAAATTTAGAATGGTAGAGTTTCGTGATCCATGAACCAACATTGCCGAATTTGAAGAAAATCGGTTAAGATTTAGCAATAGGTCCCATATATATGTTTCGTCCGATTTGGCCCTTTAGTCCTATAGAAGCTGTATTTTACATCCGATCGTTTTGAAATTTAGAATGGTAGAGTTTCTTGATCCATGAACCAACATTGCCGAATTTGAAGAAAATCGGTTAAGATTTAGCTATAGCTCCCATATATATGTTTCGTCCGATTTGGCCCTTTAGTTCTATAGAAGCTGTACTTTACATCCAATCGTTTTGAAATTTAGAATGGTAGAGTTTCTTGATCCATGAACCAACATTGCCGAATTTGAAGAAAATCGGTAAAGATGTAGCTGTAGCTCCCATATATATGTTTCGTCCGATTTGGCCCTTTAGTTCTATAGAAGCTGTATTTTACATCCAATCGTTTTGAAATTTAGTCCTATAAAAGCTATATTTTACATCCAATCGTTTTGAAATTTAGAATGGTAGAGTTTCTTGATTCACGAACCAACATTTCCGAATTTGAAGAAAATCGGTAAAGATTTAGCTATAGCTCCCATATATATGTTTCATCCGATTTGGCTCTTTAGATCCAATCGTTTTTATACCCTACACCACACTGTGGTACAGGGTATTATTTAAGTATAAAATTTCCCAAAAGTAAATTTATGTAAACAATTTATACATGAATTACAAAATTTATATATCAGAGTTATTTAATATTACGAGAGTGGTGTAGGGTATTATATAGTCGGCACCGCCCGACTTTAGCCTTTCCTTACTGGTTGTATTTGTTTCTTTTTCTTTCGCAATAGACAGAATATAATTAAACCAAATAAAATTTTGAGTGAATAATTTTTGTCACTATTGAAATTAATCATTATTGTTTAAAAATAATACGGAAGGTAATGATCTCTGTTTATCCGGTAATGCCAGTGGTAATGACATGTGCTTCGCAATTTTTATCGCCCCAATCATTTTTCTCATTTTCCTTCATAGCGAGCGGATTTTCCTGACGAAAATTCTTAAATTATCAATGTTCTTATTGAAAGATTTTCGACTTTCAATATTCGCCTTAAATTTTGAGGGAAAAATCATCGGTCTTCATTAAATCACGTTACTCTCTACAATGTATTCACATACATACATACACATGTAGATAGAGGTTGAAACGTTAAATGACATTGTTTGTTAATATTTATTATTCAAATGTAAATTTATTATGTCAAAAATTGTAAATATGCCCCAGAAGTCATAACTTGGCTGTCGTCGAATATGTGGAATATGCCAACCATCTGATGATGGATGACCACTTAGGAAAATTAAAAAATCTATGAATGAATATGAGTGGACAAACCGAATGATTATGTGTCGTTTACATATGTACATACATATGAAAATGTTGGGAATATGTGAAAAAGGGATATGTCACTGAAATTGGAAATTGGGTCTATTACGCATTTACGAGTATACGCATCCACATCCCCAAAACTGTATATCAAACACAGTTCGAATGAAAAGGACTCCCAGGGAACAACGATAAACATTGTTTACTGGCGGATAAGCGACTCTGGGAATGGGTTGAGATGGAGACAACATCAATTGCTTAAATTAGCACCGTGTAAAAAGCGAGTGCACCAGCAGGATTGGAGCTAAGTATTTATGACTTTTTGTGGGTATTAAAAAAGTTAGCACATTTTAAGCGCTGTTATTGTCTGCCGTCCCTGCTTTAGTCGTTGTCGTTGCCGTCGTCGTCGTACATAGTTGTCAACAAAGATTAACTACCTGCAAAGTTAATTGAGTAAATTGTGTAAAACAACTTTTATGTCAGCCATTAGTCAAGGAAAACTTTTGCCGCAGCTCCAAACCAATGCGCGGTGTAGTGCCTCCCATAAAAACTCTTCCCTCATTAATTATGCTCGAAGTTGTGAAAGCAGAAAAGCACTTTCCAAACCAACCAAAGTGGAAAAAGGACGCGAGCACCGCTTCTGCGGCTGATGATGCCGATGCTGTGTTGGTGTTTTTGGCCATGTTGTAAAGCGTTTATATTCATTTATCTGCCTTCGCAATAGGGACAAAACGGCTGGACGTGGCTGAACTGTAACGTTCGGTATTATTCTTCTTTCGCAATGGAGAATGCCTGGATATTTGAAAATGGAATTTTTACTGGGATAGCAAAACCGTGACTCGCGGATTTATATTAGATTTTTTCCCCTCTTTTTAGCTAACATGACATACCAAACAATATTCAAGAAACCTCAATTCGGTATGAGTCAATACTCCATCTGTAAATAGACTGTTCTAGTCCGAAAACGTTACAGAAAATTAACCATATTCTACATAATTTTTTGACAATGATAAATGCAATGGTTACATCTGTTTTTCTATGGTTGCTCTGCTCTTCGAGTTGTTCGCTATATCTGTGAATTTGAAGATGAAGGCTTCGGAATACATGCGCGTATCCAAAAAACGAAATAAAGAGGACCCTTGGATAATTATTTCTCACAGTCCAGCCAAAACTTACCCTGAAAACCTTTCATCAAAACTTATTATATTTCAAAAGTTACACAAATCGTCAACAGTTTTATTTGTTATTTTGACAAATGGACTTTTGGTACAAAAATTTACATTTTGCAAAAAATCATCTTCCTATTTTGACACTATAGTGAATATTAATTTTACTTTTTTCTGCGCTTTTGTATTTGTTCTGGAATTGTCAGAATAGGTATCTTTGAAGCTATGTACCACAAAAACTACAACTGTGCCAAATTTCATTTAATCAAAAGGGTTCATTTTTATAATATGTGTTTTTTGATTCATTTGCTTTGAAATTACCTGATACTAAAGGCACATTCCAAAAAACGAAGTTTGAAAAATAAAAATAAAAAAATAAGACAAAAACTCCGACATCGTTCATTCCATGTCAAAACGAACGATTTTCCGAAAAAAATCCGGTCTACATTCCCGATAGTCTTAAATATTTGTATACTATTTGTATTGGCGAGAAAACAACCAAACTTTTGTTTTCAGATTTGAGAAAATATCATAAAAGCTGTATTTTGGATGTTAAGTATTATGTAAACGCGAGGACGGAATTTTAAAAACCAGTAAGGAAAGGCTAAAGTCGGGCGGTGCCGACTATATAATACCCTACACCACTCTCGTAATATTGAATAACTCTGATATATAAATTTTGTAATTCTTGTATAAATTGTTTACATAAATTTACTTTTGGGACATTTTATACTTAAATAATACCCTGTACCACAGTGTGGTGTAGGGTATAAAAACGATTGGATCTAAAGAGCCAAATCGGATGAAACATATATATGGGAGCTATAGCTAAATCTTTACCGATTTTCTTCAAATTCCGCAATGTTGGTTCATGAATCAAGAAACTCTACCATTCTTAATTTCAAAACGATGTTGGTTCGTGGATCAAGAAACTCTACCATTCTAAATTTCAAAATGATTGGATGTAACATACAGCTTCTATAGGACTATATCTAAATCTGAACCGATTTCAACCAAATTCAATAGCGATCTTAACAGCCGCGAAATAAAATCGACATAGTTAAATCGACTCCGCTAGTGATTCTGAGTCGATCGGTATACTTTAAGGTGGGTCTAGCTGTGTTATTTTCAGGTGTTACAAACATCTGCCGTGAAACAAACTTATAATACCATGTACCACAGTGTGGTGTAGGGTATAATGAGGGCTCGTTTGTAAAGTCGTGACTTGTACAGGGTTTTCCAACAAGAAGTGTTATTTTGAATCACCCGTTAGTTCGGTAGCTGTCACCTTTGAAGCTTTTATTATTTGACATTTGACAAGTAGAAACTACGTCATTACTAAATATGGAACGATACATGATTCAACAACGCATTGAAATTATTAAATCATCGAAAAATTACCTTGACTGATGAGGCCCATTTCCACCTCGGTGGCTACGTCAACAAGCAAAATCGTCGCATCTGGGGCTCGGAAAACCCAAGAGTTATTGTTGAGAAGCCTGTCCATCCTCAACGTGTGACTGTTTGGTGCGGTTTATGGTCCGGCGGGGTCATTGGACCTTACTTTTTCGAAAATGAGGTTGGATCAACAGTTATGGTGAATGAATTGCGCTATTGAGAGATGATTAATGATTTTTTATGGTCGGAGTTGGATTGTATTGATCTGGACAACGTTTACTTTCAACAAGACGGCGCTACGTGCCACACAAGCAACGAAACCATTGCTCTGTTACGGGAAAAGTTTCCGGACCGCGTTATCTCTCGAAGAGGTGATCACAATTGGCCACCGAGATCTTGTGATTTAACACCTTGCGACTTCTTCCTTTGGGGCCACGTGAAAGATAAGGTCTACGCCAATAGCCCAGCATCGATTCAAGACCTCAAAGATAGAATTCGTGAGGCTATCGAGGACATAGGGCAGCCCCTTTGCAATTTGGTTATGGAACATTTCATGAAAAGGATATGTTCCTGTAAGCGTGGTCGTGGTGGCCATTTGTCTGGTGTTGTTTTTCATTATTAACGGCATACCTTCCTCTTTATTATGAAATACACATCCGATCATTTATCTCAATAAATTGCATTTTTCTTTGAATACCAAAATAACACCTCTTGTTGGAAAACTCTATACTTTCAAGCACATAAAGGGTGGTTAAATTGTAAGGGTCGATGTTGAATGTGAACCACACCTAAACGTCAAGTGTTTTTCAGCATTTCATTTTACATTTCGCAATTTCAGACTAACACAATTTGAACCATGGAAAGATACACAATCGAGCAACCCGTTAAAATTTTTTAAGCATTTTACGAAAATGGGCGTTCAAATCAAAATGCATTTCGTGATGTTTTTTTAGATCAGCATAATCGACCAAATGTGTCCACAATCGGGAGAATTGTGCGCAAATATCAGCAAACCGGGTCTGTAGGAGATGTGAAAACACCTGTGCATGCTCGCCCAGTTCGTTTGGTGCAGTTTATGGGCTGGCGACGTCATCGGGCCATTTTTCTTCGAAATGAGGCCGGTCAGGCAGTTACTGTGAATGGTGTTCGCTATCGTGAGATGATAACGAACTTTTCATGGCCCGAATTGGAAGATATGGATGTGGACAATATGTGGTTTCAACAGGACGGTGCCGTTTGCCACACAGCTAACGGAACAATGGCTCTTTTGCGCAACAAATTCAATGGCCGTGTTATCTCACGTCGCACGATGGGAAAATATGATGAAATATGCGCGCATAGGACTTTGAAAACATCTTTCAAAAATCAATTTTTTTGGAGTGTTATTTTATTGAGTATAATATTTAATGAAAATACCTAAAAAATTTTATGAAAATATCTCCAGGCGATTTCGAGTTATGACCATTCAAAGTTTGTCTTTTTTACTAATAAATGCAAATAACATTGCGATGATAAAATGCATATACTAAAATGATTGTAGAATTCGCGTTTATTGGTGAAATGCGATAGGACTTGCAACATATAATAAGGTACTATTCATCTTAATTTTTGTGTATAAAACGTATTTTTAACGCCTTCCAATGAAGAGATATTTCAAAGTAAAAAAACAGTTTTTTTGTTTTTTCAAAAAAATGATCCACAGTAAATGGAATACAACTTTTTTGGATCACGTGGGATCACTACCATATGACATAGAGAATAGAGGTGACTTAGGAATGAATCCAACGGTACCTAGTTTATCTGCGACTTTTTGCGATTATGGCAGATTTTTGTACTTTAAATATGTGCTTTTTTTCTTTAAATATAGAAAATATGTGTGGGAGCTATATCAATCTATGAACCGATTTTCCCGAAACATATGGACCGATCTTCTTGGTTAAAAAAAATAACGTTTGTGAAATTTCGGCAAAATCGGATAATTATTACGAAGGGTACTGAACGGACGAGAATAAATGGATTAACACGCGGCTGCAAGTTTTATCAAGTACGATTAAAAATAGAGATCTTGTTAATATTATAAGGATTATAGTAATTTTTCTACTTCACATTTTCTACAAAACCTATAAAAATATAGTTACAATAAAATATATACGCTTCCGCAGTTTGTGTGTATTAGGGTGGACCGATTATTTTTTGTTTTTAATTTAACTTTCTATTATAATCAGTCTACGAACCATTGTGTAAAGTACATTATAGTAAAATTTCAGCTTTCAAAAATATTGCAGCCCACAATGTTATCCTATTTAAGTTGTCTTAGTTTCAATTTTAAAAGCATGGCAGGTTTTGTAGACTTTTTTCGCAATGTTGACAAACATATTTTTGAACTTCAATGGTGTGCATATTTAAAACGCAGCAACACACAATCAAGTAACCCAAATAGATTTTGAACTAAATTGTGTCAGCTTTAATTTAAAATCAAGATCACTGAATTTGGCACGATATTCGGAGTTTTACACTAATTTCCACAAAATCGATTTTGAAGCCCCACTGGCTACACCAAATTATTCTCCAAAGAATTCTCTTGAAGATGGTCCAAACCGTTGGACTCTATCTCTAACGGTATAGTCGTGAGATTAAAAGTACTGCTATGCGCTCGTATTTACCCATTTTTCCCATTGTGCGTCGTGGCGATGTCAATTGGCCGCCAAGATGATGTGATTTGACACCGTTGGACTTCTTTCTTTGGGGTTATTTGAATGAAAAGGTGTACGTCGATAAGCCAGCAACAATTCAAGAGCTAAAGGATGAGCTAATTCGGCACATTAACGGCATAGAACTTCAATTATGCCTCAGCGTCATCGAAAATTTGGACCATCCGATGAAGGTGTGCCTGCGGCCATATCATAATAAAAAGAAATGACAATAATTTCCTAAATAATTTGTGTTTTTTTCAAAATCAACATCCCTTAAAATTTAACCGCTCTTTATATTGAAGATGGTTAATTTAAAGTTGTTAAATGCATCAGTTGCATATGCAACTTTATTTTGCATTCTGCACATCAATGACACCAAATTAAAATTCTGAGAAAAATATAGTCATGTACGAGGGTTGCTACATATATTTCTGGCCTAGGAAACACTGAGTATTGTTGAATACCATCGTAAATTTATACTTGAGTTGGTTGTATCGTACTGAAATCATACAGGCAATATCCAGATTTTGATAATTCTGCTGCATCTGTTCTCTGAGCTATATCGAACGTTTTGGACGACCACCTTTATTTCCTGATTGATAGCGGAACAATTGTGTACATTTCCTTCAGCATCGTTAGTTCGAAGCCACTACTCATTTGAAAAAAGCCATAAAACGACCAAACTTTTTCTTAATGTTAATTTATCGCAGTTTCCACTACATTTATTTTTAAAATATGCGTTATAAATATCCTCAATAGTTCTAATATTTAATATAATCTCTTATAAAATGTATGTGTATATGTATTCTTTTTCCAAATATTAAACAAATTAATAAATTGGATGCTATAGTCACCTAAGAAAAAAAAAAGATTATTAAAAAAACAGCTAAATTCTGCACCCCTATCTTTTTGGAGGATTCTTTAAACATAATGTTCTAAATAATAAAAATATTGAAATGCATGGCATCAGGTGACAACCCTTTTGTTTTGTCCAAAAAAGTTTAGGTCTAATAATAAAAAAATTTTTTTAGTGCATTTATTTTACAACAATTATTGGATGTATCTAATGTCAAAATTAAAAAAAAAACACAAAATTTGAAATTAGTACATGTCATTAGCTTTCCGTTCCATTTTTTATATTTTATTTCGCGTAATTGGTTCTTTTTTAATTCACTTTTTAAAAAGTGCTTCAAATCGGAAAGAGGACAGCTATTTTTGATACCAAAAATAAAATTCAACTTTGACAGATGATTTACAAAGGTCAAACAATGTACGAAAAAACTAAGTATGCAGTTTTTACCGCAAAAGTGTCTTCTTTCAAACCATATATTATTTTTTTGGATTTGGTCTAACTTGAAAAATTGGGTTTTGGCCAGAAATTCAGGAAAATTACCCATACTGCAGTGGTACGAATTCAAAAAGGGGAAATAATTCCACCGTTTCTTAACCAAACCACCGATTGCGACCAAACTTGGCATGGTAGATGAAGAGGTGTTAGAGAGGTTAAGTTTTATATTTGGTCCCCTTTGTCAGACTAGTAGAGGCTTCAAAAATGGCCACATCGGAGGAAGAAAATGATCAAGCGCGTGTAACTCGTGTTATTCTTCCGATTTATAAAATTGTGTGTTCCACTAACTGGGGTCTACAGATAAACTTCCTAAACCTAACCTATCTCGTATAGTTACCGATATATCTGCAATTAAAATTTGAATTTTTCATTTTTTCCCTTACCGTGTGCTAGTATTTCGTAAATATCGGAGCACAATATGCACCCATTACATTCGTATCAACATGCCTGGATGGGCAATATAATTTCCTATATGACGAACAAATTGTTTCGATATACCCAATAGTACAAAAGTTATGACCACTTAAAGTTATATTTAAAAAAAATAAGATTTTTGTAAATTTTTTAGGAAAAAAAGGTTAAAAAAAAATTAACTTCAGGTGGTCAAAACTTTTGTACTATTCGAGGGGGAGCAATTTTTTTCTACAATAGTTTTTTCAATAAAAACATTCGTAAAATTTTTTTTTACAAAATTTTTAAAAAAAATAAATTTAGTTGGCGCATTTTGTCCTCTTTAAAACAAAGTAAACTTTGTAAAAATCGGTTCAGCCGTTCGAGAGCAATTACAAATTTTGTAAAACACAAAAACTCATTTTTTAAATTTTTTTAAAAATTAAAATGCCCACAAAATTTTTTCAAAAAAAAATTATAGCGGGATCTTATTTTCCCTTGTTGTAACTGCTTATAAACATTTTAGCCAAAAATAAACTACATAAGTCGATATTAAATATCGTAAAAGTATTTGCATAGTTTTTTGCATATCCACAATATGCAGATTGCATTAAATATGCAAAAAGAAGTAGGTGGTTATTGGATTATTTTTGGACGGTTTTTCCGTACAACTATCTAATCAAAATATGCAATTGCATATCGCTCACTCACTTCAAGAGTGACACAACTCAAAATTTAAAATTTTTGAGGTTGCCTTACAAAAATGCGAATTTTGCAAATGTTCATAAATTATTCTCAGCGAAATTTGGCCTATAAGTAAACAACCATATTTCGGATTATTCAAGCGCATCTCATTTCAAGTTACTAATCTTTTTATATACGGGGCAAAATCGCCTTTTTTGATATGTTTCATTCGAAAGGAAATATATTTGTAACACAAATTTTTAAATATTATATATTTCTGAGCAAATAAATTTTATTTGAAAATCAATAAAAAATGTATTTGAAACGCTTATAATAATATATTACAACAAAATATGTTTGCAAACTAAATTTCTCAAATAAAATATGTGTCTAAATACAAATAAAATTATTGTTAGGAATTTATCCAAATTCACTTTATTTAAAAAAAAATTCAAATCTTTTGCTGACTTTTTAGAATTTCAGTTTAAAATTTTCCTTCTTTCGAATTGTACCTTAGTTAAAATACCATATGCAGCCTTAACATATGTTTAAATCAAGCATTTCAAATTTCCAAGTCATCATTTCTTGTCAATCCTGCAAGTAATTTATTTTGCTTTAAGATTATACGATTTGAGTTATTATTATTTATTATATTTACGAACATTAAAAATTTCTAAACATTTTTTTACTGAATTAGTAAAAAATTTAACACATAACTGCAAATTTACTCTTAAGTGCAAATAAATATTTGTTTCTAATTAAATAGTCCCAAATAAAAATATATTGGGATGTAAGCAAAGATTTGTTTCGAATAACCTTTACCCAAATTTACACTTTTTGTGTGTACTCAATATAATATGTTTAGAGTGAATCCTAAACATATATATGTTTCAAGCCGAATATGTTTGGAACAATATACTACAGAAGCGATTTTTTCTGCGTTACGGACTTAAATGTACACGGAGGAAAATCGTCATTTTTGATATGTTTGAAATGAAAGAAAATATACTTGGAAACGATTTTTTTAAATATTATATATTTGTTAACAAATAAATTTTATTTGAAAATCAAGAAATTTTGTTTGGAACGCATATATTAATATATTAGAACATAATTTATTTGCAAACTGAATTTCACAAATAAAATATGTGTTTACACACAAACAAAGTTATTGTTTAAGAAGATTTCCAAATATGTTTTATTTAAAAAGATTTCTAAAACATTACTGACTTATTCGAATTTTAGTTAGTTTTTCCTAGGTTTCGTGTTAAACTTTATAGCTAAAAATGTCCTTATTTATAAATATTCCTATTCATCACTTTTTGTCAATCCATCAATGTCGTTTATATTTACGAAAGATTGTTCGATTTAAGTTTTGATTAAATTTTACAAACATATAAAATTTATAAAAAAATTGCTCTTTGAAAATCTGATAAACAGAAAACTTGTCTTTAAGTTAAGGCATTTAATACATAACCAAAATAAATAATTACAAATGAATCCTTGTTTCGGAAATACTAGTTCCAAATAAAAAATATTTGAATGGGAGCATATTTTTGTTTAGAACAATATCCTCACAAACATATAATATTTGTGTGTGTAAAATATTATATATTTGGAGTGTACCCTAAACATATGTTTATTTCAAGCCGAATATGTTTGGGACAATATACTACAGAAGCGATTTTTTTTCAGCGTGTACACATCTTGGCAATTTTCAACTTTGAGTTATGTCACTCTTGAAGTGAGGGAACGATATATTCCGATGTCTAAACAAATCTTTGTTTCCATTCTAATATTTTTTATTTGGGACTATTGTAAGTACTCAGAAAATATATCGATACCTTTATTGTGTTAAGTTAGTCAGCAATTCAAAGTCCATTTTTATACCCTCACTTTAGTGTGACGAGGGTATATATCATTTGCTACGAAAAAAAGTGTAACACATCGAAGGAGTGATCTAAGACCCTAAGTATGTTCGGCGGATATTCGTTTTGGGTCATTTTAAGACGAATGAGCAATGTCCGTCCGTCTGTCTGTCTGTCTGTCTATCTGTCTGTCTGTCTGTCTGTCTGCTGGCTGGTGCGCACGATAACTCTCGAAAGGAGTAACCGATTGACTTTAAATTTGGTACGTGGTAATATTTTTTTCTATCTCCGGCTAAGTTCGAAGATGGGCCATATTGGTCCACTCCTTCTAGTACCTCCCCCACAAAGTGTTAAAATGTTGTGAAATATTGAATCTTTAATAACTGCTATACTACTTATTCGAATCTTCTGAAATTCCACACATAGCAATAGTTTATTAGTCGCTATCAACTCGAGAAAAATGGGCCATGTTGCTACGCCCCTTTTGGTACCTCCCACACAAAGGTACCATTTTGCACAAAAAGTTAACAGCTTATAACATTAATACCAGTGCATAAAAATACTTGAAATTTTGTACAGTGTAATGCTTTTATAGTGTCTTTTGCACTGTGAAAAATGGACGCTATTTCCACGCCCCTTTTTGTACCTCCCACACAAAGGTACCATTTTGCACAAAAAGTTAAGAGCTCACAGCATGAGTACCAATTAAACCTCTGCATCAAGACATTCATTTCTTCGTCTACAGTAGTGTACACTACTTCACTGCACACTGAAACATTGTATATTTTACTCGATTGACACCACCATAGAATGATCGAAAAAAAAAACAACAAACACTTCACACTGTTTGATGTTTACAATCTAGTCGTGTACTCTGCTCGTTCGGTTGTTGTATTCTTTATACTCGTTTCAATTCGTCAAACGATGAGTATAATGAAGCGAGTACAGTGCTGTTTTCTGTTTCTTCAGTATGTACACTAGTGTATTTACCCCTCAAAATCAATAAATTTCTAAGGTGGTCCGTCGCTCTTTGTTGTTGCGTCTCTCTTTGCAATGACAATGAGTACAGTAGTGCAGTGTACACTGAAATCGAGTATTTCAGTTTTTGTGTACAGTACTTGAAAGAGTGTACTTCTCCATTGTCTTGTTACTTATTTGTTTTGAAACCTGTTTGGTGGTTACTGTTCTCTTCACTCATTCATTTGTTTTGTCAAAATAGAGTGTGTGGCATTAAGTATTTGATAAACAACTGAATGTCTTGAAAGGCCATTCAAGACATTCATTGCAGAGGTTTAGTACCAATGCACGAAAATGCAACAACATGCACAGTGTAACGCTTTTGAAGTCCCTATAGCCCTGTAAAAAATGGCCGTTATCACCACGCCCCTTTTTGTACCTCCCACACAAAATGGCCAAATCAAACCAAAATTTAATATTTCATAACGTTAATATACCAGTTCAAAAAACGTTTATAATTCGGCGCAGTGTAATGTATTTAAAGAATCTACTATTCAGCGAAAAATAGGTGTATTTGTTAAAAACATTCTGGTACCTCCCATACAAATTGACAGAATAATTCGTTTAATATTCCATATTACATTACTCACAAAGTGAGGGTATACCTTAGTCGGTTTACCCGACTGAAACTTTCTTACTTGTTATACCCTCACTTTAGTGTGACGAGGGTATATATCATTTGCTACGAAAACAAGTACCTTAGTCGGTTTACCCGACTGAAACTTTCTTACTTTTTTCCGTAGCAAATGATATATACCCTCGTCACACTAAAGTGAGGGTATAAACAGTGTAACACATCGAAGGAGTGACCTAAGACCCCAAGTATGTTCGGCGGAAATCCGTTTTGGGCCATTTAAAGTCGAATGAGCAATGTCCGTCCGTCTGTCTGTCGGTCTGTCTGTCTGTCTGTCTGCTGGCTGGTGCGCACGATAACTCTCGAAAGGAGTAACCGATTGACTTCAAATTTGGTATGGGATAATATTTTTCTCCATCTCCGGCTAAGTTCGAAGATGGGCCATATGGGTCCCCTCCTTCTAGCACCTCCCCCCCAAAGGTTTAAAATGTTGTGAAATATTGGATCTTAATAACTGCTATACTACTTATTCGAATCTTCTGAAATTCCACACATAGCATTAGTTTATTAGTCGCTATCAACTCGAGAAAAATGGGCCATGTTGCTACGCCTCTTTTGGTACCTCCCACACAAATGCACCATTTTGCACCAAAAGTTAACAGCTTATAACATTAATACCAGTGTTTAAAAATACTTGCAATTTTGTACAGTGTAATGCTTTTATAGATATATAATCTATAGGACTAAACTTGCTGCAAGTTTCATGCCGATCAGAAGACATCAGTTTTAGAAATTCGCTCACTTGATATGAAATCCCCCATACATATGTATCTCTGAATTGTCGTCTAAGCTGCATAGAAAACATATTTTTAACTGATCTGGATGAAACTGGACACTGTGAAACAAGTACCAATACGGCCGAATTCGAAAAAAAGTAGTTTAAGACTTAAGTCTAGCCGCTATATACGAGTACGTTGTTCATTCAAGTTTGGTACCTAAGCTCTGTAGCAAATATATTTTACATACAATTATTATGAAATGTGACAGAGAGGTGTTTCTAGATCCAAGAACGGCCAAGAAGCGAAAATTGCGAGTTTAGAGATAATATTTTTAAATTTAGTTCAACTATATGCGTGTTTATTCCGTTCGGTGGTATAGGGCATCATAAAGTTGGCTCCACCCAACTTGACTTGTTTTTAAAACTACTAAAACATTTGATAATAAGCTCCATAGGTACCAAAGATTGGTTATCCATTTGCGCAAAATGCAATACCGAATATCCAAAAACAACTACAGGATTAACGTCTGCCTACAAGTGATTTGAAAAATATTCATACTTCCACAAATTGTTCCATTTCAAGGGACTCAGGGACTCCCATTCTGTTGGCACATTATTTGATGTCTTCCAACAACGAATCAACTGTGCTCATCCTGATGGTGGCAGCGGTAGTGGTCATTGTTGTCCCTGACAGAAAATATGGAGAGGCAGGTTGTAACGATAGCACATGCATATATCATCGTCATGGCACAAAAGAAAGCTTTTTCATCCCGAGATATACTATACACTTCCAGCAGTCACAACAGCCGGAGTAGCAACATAATCCTTGTGGTTGTTAACAACCCGAATTGTAATTCCTTGTTGTTTGCAGGACGACAGTCAAGCCAGGCAACAGACAGGCAATAAGAGAACGAACAAACCAACATACAAAGCAGACAGGGGAGCATCGTTGTCGTATCTGGCTAATAACTAGAATTTTATTGAGTGGCAATGGAAACCGCAATGGCGGTAAAAGTTACGTACCACTAGAATATGGCTGAAACCGACTCCAGCTTCGACTCTGACTCCGACTCCGACTATGGCTCTCTGACAATGCGATTCATGTTGTAATAAAAACAATGCGTATCCGGTTGTGAAAACGTCGACAAAATTAAAACGACAAAGTTCAAAGTTTAAGCGGGATAAACGTCACTTGTTTTAAAAGCAGCAGCAGCGGCAGCAACCAACTCCGTTTGCCTCGAATGCTTTATTCATAGTCGTAGCCACTCTGCGTCTCTGTCATGGGAATGATAAAATTTATGTCCACCAAAAGTATGGCTGAGAAGGTATGACAGTATGCGAACAGATAGATAGATATCTGTGTGCCCACATTCACTTTCGTAGTGAGGAGGTTCATATTTTCGGGTTTCTTTGTTAGGTATGGAATATGACAAATATTTTTCATCATGTGTGGAAGGAGGAAAAGCTGATTACATTTATGTAGTTTCTTACCTACACTAGGAACATACAAATAGATTTTTTCTTAATGAATGGAAATGATTTGATTGCTAGTAGTTTTTCAAAATAAGGGACATTAGGGACGGAAAATATTATATAAGATATCTTAATTTGATAAATACCAATTGTAGTCAAGTATCAACGAATTATTTGATACTGACATTGAAAATCGTAGAGTTGACCAATGTCTGCTTTTTTATTGGTACAATTTTTAAACATAATATTTTAATTTTGAGTAAAGTAAAAGACGGGGTCAATGACCATTATCCCGAGATATAGGAACACCAATCCGTCTCCAATACCCCTTTTATTCATTTACTGATTGATCATTCATCCAAGATCTATGTATAACACATAGTCGTCTTTAATCCGGTGTCAATGATCATATGTTTGAGGTCGACGACCTTTATCTGTGATCCGTTTTCTATAGCCTTTTAATTGATATTATTGAAAAGATTGTTATCTTAATAGATCTTAAATCCGATGTCAATGACCCTTAATCCGTGATCAAACAATCCTCAAGTACATTGTCAATATCCTTCTGATTGATTTGTTGGTTATATCTGACGTCAATAACATTAAGTTCAAGGTCAATGACCTTTTGATTGATATGGTTTGGTGTTGATATGATTCAATGTGTTCCAAGGACTTTAATTCCGCAGTCAATTATTTTAAATCCCCGATCAGTCCGAGGTCAATAATCCTTAACGCAAGTTCAATGATTCTTAAACCGACGTCACAGCTTTAATTTTGTGTCAATGATTTCTTGATTAAAATAATTGATTCTGATGAGGTTCAGTATCTTCAACAAGCCTTAATCCAGAATTGATCTCCATTAAACAGAGATCAATGATGCTAAATCCGACTTCAATCACCTTCAGTCGGAGGTCAATCAGCATTTTACTGATATTACTGATGTTATTCGGAAATATTTTGTTCGAGTCTACAAAAAGTATGTTTTTTTTGGCCGGAAGTTGCAAAATTGTTTATCTGGCAATTATGTATATTATTTTCCAATTCGTAAATTGCTTACGCTATAGACGTAAGGTCAGGCGAACGAACGAACCTTAGAGAAACCAAATTCCCGACGAAAGTGAGTGACTGGTTTTCTTTCCCTAAGGTTTTCGTTGGAGATAGAGAAACAGGCTATATGTATTTTTGTTCGAAGTCAGAACATTTGAACATTGTTCACTCATGCTAAATCCAACGTCAATCAACTTTAGTTGAAGGTCAATCACATTTTGATTGATATTATTGAAGTTGATGTGACTATCTCATCTGTCAAAATGCCATTACTTCGATTCTAGTTGAGATTGGTGACAATTGTCAACGAATTTGTTGATACTAAAATTGAAAATTTTTCTTTTTATACCCTACACCACACTGTGGTACAGGGTATTATAACTTTGTGCATTTGTTTGTAACACCCAAAAGGAGAAGAAATAGACCCATCGTTTATTATACCGATCGAGAATCACTTTCTGAGTCGATTTAGCTATGTCCGTCTGTCTGTCTGTCTGTCTGTCCGTCTGTCTGTCTGTCCGTCTGTCTGTCTGTCCATCTGTGAATGTATTCTTGTAATCAAAGTACAGGTCGCAATTATGGTCCGATCTCGACGAAACTTTAAACATATCTTTTTTTTGGCCCAAGGACGATCCCTATTGAATTTGGTTCAAATCAGTTCAGATTTAGATATAGCCCCCATATATATATGTTAGCCCCGATTTGATATGTAAGCGCTGTAAAAACTTTATTTTATATCCGATCAGTATGAAATTCGGCAGGAAAAGGTTTCTTATTACATGAATGAACTGTGTTAAATTTTGGAAGAAATCGGTTCAGATTTAGATATAGCCCCCATATATACATTACCCCCGATTTGACATATAAGCGCTGTAAAAATGTTATTTTATATCCGATCAGTGCGAAATTCGGCAAAGAGAGGTTTCTTATTACATGAAGGAATACTGCTAAATTCGGAGAAAATCGGTTCAGATTTAGATATAGCCCCCATATATACGTTACCCCCGATTTGACTTGTAAGCGCTGTAAAAATTTTATTTTATATCCGATCAGTATGAAATTCGGCAGAAAGAGGTTTCTTATTATGTGAATGAACACTGTTAAATTTGGAAGAAATCGGTTCAGATTTAGATATAGCCCCCATATATACGTTACCCCCGATTTGACATGTAGGCGCTGTAGAGACTGTATTTTATATGCGAATGAGTATGAATGAGTATTCAGGGAAGATCGGTTCAGATTTATATTGATTGTTCCTCCTGATTTGGTATCAAACCGCTATAGAAGTTGTATTTAACTTCCGATCATTAAAATTTTACAGAAAGATGTTTCTCAATTTAGGAACGAATATTGCTTAATTTAGCGATTATCGTTTCAGAATTAGATAATATGTTTCTACCCATTTACCAATTATTCCAAATTATTATGGCAATGACCCTTATCGCATTGTTAGGGAGGTGTACGGTATTATATAGTCGGCCCCGCCC
This sequence comes from Eudasyphora cyanicolor, assembly GCA_963930755.1. Lineage (NCBI taxonomy): Eukaryota > Metazoa > Arthropoda > Insecta > Diptera > Muscidae > Eudasyphora > Eudasyphora cyanicolor. Next base: position 270,591,410 of record OZ005735.1, read on the forward strand.
GACTTTCTGCCTTTCCTTACTGGTTTTTATTTCAGAAAGTTTGTGTTTATTATGTGATTCAATGTAATTGTAAAAATTGTGAAACAAAAAATTTCAATTACACTATGCAACAAAAATTTTCTCCAAGGGATGTTGATACCAGTTTGTGGTGTAATTTGGTATCACAAACACGAAAAAATATTAAAAAAAATTTTATGGTTAATTTTTTTTTTAATTCCAACTTTAGTACATTTAGTATTTGGACCGTAACAGTCGTCAAAAATATGAGAAAAAACTGGTTTAAAAAAAAACACTTTCCTGGTACAAAAAAAAACTATAAAAAATAGAAAAAAAGTCAAAAAAATTATTTTATCACATTTTTAAAAAGCCAACGAAGAAAACACTGTCTTTTTGAAAAAAATCTATGGATAGATGTAAAAGTTATGAGCCATTTTGTAAATGATTATATTTGGTTCCTCATTAGAGAAACCGATTCCGAAATCTGCAAACGTCAACAAAGAACTCACAATTACTTCTAATGAAACTTGTACATGTAAATAAACTAAAATGTACATAATATAAATAAAAGTAGCAAATAAAATCGCTATTTAAACAGAAATTAAAAAAAAATGTTTTTAAACTCTCTTACCTCTAACAAAAAGGCTATAATTTCTACATTTATCCATAGATTTTTTCAAATAGGCATTATTTTCTTCGCTAGTATGCAAACTTTTAAAAAATAAAATTAAATATTTTTTCGATTTTTCCCTATTTTTTATGTTTTTTTTCGTCCCAGGAATTTTTTTTTTGAAAAAATCTACTTTTTCCAATTTGTTTAATAACTATTACTAAACCACTGTATCTAAGTGAAAGAGATATTTCCAACATTGGTAGCCCACATTAATAGCTTAAATTTAATGTATAAGTCGAACTGATCGGGCATATACTCCAAAAATTATAGTGCAACTACTAAGGGTACCTTCGACGATAATAGTATTTTTAATAAAAAATTAATCAATAAAAAAAATTTGGTTTTGATTTTATAAAACATTACGCTACAATCTATAGAAAAAAATAATGTTTAGGTCTAAGACACCAAAAAAAATTTTTTGTTGCATATAGTTATTAAAATAAGTAAAAGCTTATGCAATGAACATTAATCCGAGGTCGATGAACACTAATCCGATGACCGTTTTGGTTGATATAATGATGGACCATTAATTCTTGAAATATAACCATTAATAGGCGTCAATAATATTTAATCCCACGTCAATGGCCACATGTTCGAATTCAATGTCCTTTAATCAGTGGTCGTTGGCCTTAAATCAATGAACAATGATCACACTAAAAAATATAATAATAAAATTAATGGCTACACATTATTAAATTAAGTACGTGACCACGGCATCAATTCAATCACAATTTTCATTAAAATAATGACCCATTACATATTTTTAAAGAAACTTTTCTAAAGTTTCTTACATTTGACATAAAGACACACTAATCGTAAGTTTTGTGCACGCCCGTCTTTAAATGTACACATTTAAATTAAAGAAAAAATCATTATATTCATGGCAAACTTTATTATGCTCAGTAATATGTCAATACTGTTAAGGGTTTTCTTCATTAAAACAATGATGCAGACAAGTAATAGTTTTAAAGCCGGATCGAAATTAAGTATCAGTATGCAAAATTTGGATAATAATTTAAAGTTGAGCTGACTTTAAAAAAATCGGTTCTGTAAGTTAATTTGATGACAGTTGCCATATAATAATTATAATAAATAAATAATAATTTTTAAATGGACTCTATATGAGATATAAAAATACTCTCCCTCTCTCAGAGTTAATTATACTCTCTACACTAAAAAAAAGCGTACTGAAAATCAATGAATTTTTTGTAAAGCTTAAGATTTTGGCAATGATTTCGAGCCAAAGACAATCGCTATAAAAATAAGAAGGTTTTATAGTTAATTTAAAGACGTGAATAGTACTTGTTTTGAGGATGCATTTCATAGAATTAAGAATTTTGTGTAATAAAACTAATTATGTTTGGTCTTAAAATAAGCACATTTTTGCGTAAATTTAAGTATGGCGCGTGCTTATTTTTAGTAAAATATCATATAATTTAAAACATTATCGTAATAAAATTTAAAATGTTCGTCCTTGATATAAGAATATACTGGTAATTAATTGAAGGCATACATGAATTTAAATACAGTTTTTTTAAATATGTATGGAAAATTCGTTACATTATATTGATTACAACGTTACTCTTTTAAATGAATCATTTTCTTTGAAATCATTCAAAATTCAATAACACAACACTTTATCTTTCTAAATAAATATTTTATTTGTTATATTTTAGATTGGAAAATACAAAACAATATAATACATATTACGGATAACCTTGAAAATTTTATAATTTAAAACAATATGTAATTGTATAAAGACAAATCGGCCAACACACTATGAAGTTTGACTTTTATTCGAATATTGTATTGTTATGTATCGATTCTATAGCGGGATTCGTTTCTCTATATGTTGTCCATGAAAAATTTTTATCGGAACCGACCTTAATGATTTTTAACCTAGAATTTGGCTGGAATTTAAATAGAAATTATATAAAAAAATATTATATTATTATATCATATAGTTTGTATGCTCACTCATTTCCTGCAATTTGTAAATTTTTAATTCCCCACTGCATTTTTCATATATCCAAATAAAGTTCAATTGCGCGAACTAAAATCAAAATAATTTGAATAGAAATCAAACAGAGTGATTTATATACGATAAAGTATTAAAATAAATTTTATCATATAACTGTCACAAAATGTGGAAAAATAAGAGATATATTCAAATCTTTGGAATATACTTACTTACACTGAAATATTTAGTCACTCTTCTACGACACAAATTCTCATAATAGATCCATACAAAATTTGTTGTACTAAAAGTTAAAAAAATATTTATGTAAGATATTATTAATAATAGAAACTGATTGTTTTGAAAGTGGCGAAAGTGAAATTTTTCATATAAATTTAGTTATCAAAAATAATTTTCTCAAAAAAATCAATCATGACTTAGATTTTAAAATCTTAAGTTTTGTTAGCAAACAAAACTACAAAAACTTATTAAAAATTACGTCTATAAAACAAAAGCTAATGCTGCTTATGACATTCTTAACCCTGGTGTTAGATTAGCAAATCTGTACGAATCCTAGATTAAGAGTCCATTTGGTCAACATTAAATTTTTCATATAAAATGAATTTGGAAGACAATATTTATATTTATTTTTATTCAATACTTCGTGAAAAGAAAGCAGCTTATTTACAATTATTTTTGAGCAAAAACGCTTATTATTTTGATTTTAGTAAAACAAAAATATCCCTTGGACCAAATTATAAGGCAATATTTATACATACATATATTACCGTTTATAAAGGAAACGATACAAAAATTGTACCAAATGGGCCTAATCTAACAGCAGGTTTAATTATGAAGTACTTATGAAGCAATTATGAACACGAAATCAAGGAAAAATTTAAACTAAAATTCAAAAAAGGAAAACATTTTTTTAAATAAATTATATTTGGAAAACTTTTTAACAATAACTTTGTTTGTGTAAAAACACGTATTTTATATGTGAACGTCAGTTCGCAAATATATTTTGATCTAATACCATAATATATGCGTTCCAAATTAAATTTCTTGATTTTCAAATAAAATATATTTGTTCAGAAATACATAATACTTACAAATATTGTTTCCAAATCTCACTTATTTGTTGTAATTTATAAATGGCATTCAGCACTGCATTTTTCATATATCCATCACATTTACCTTCAAATATTGCGTGATCTAAAATTAAAATAATTAAATTTTTTCTGGAAATAAATCAAATAAAATTATCTATAAACAAAAAAAAGCAAATAAATTTTATCACATCACAATTGGAAAACGCTGAAAACTAAGAGAAATATTTCAACCGTTCATACATAATACTTACGTTGAAATATTTTGTAAAATTTGCCACTCTTCTCACAAAAGACCCATTCTAAATTTTGTTTTACTAAAAAAATTAAAAAAGGTAGTTATATGTATAACATATTATTAATAATAAATTTCTATATTGCCACAAATAATTTTACATTTCTGCATTATGCGTTGGTATTTTTAATAAATAAATACTTTCAATTAAAACGTGATTTGTTAATTTTGTAATTGCCAATAAGATGTTTATTTCAGGATAATAATATTATTTTTCACGTACCTAAACATTTTCCCATTGTCTCTTTCAGTATTACAAAATCTATTACTCACATTTTTGTCATCCATTTGGCACAAATCTCTTCACAGGACTTACAAACAAGATCTCTTTCAAAAACGCATGTACATCGCCATAAATAACATACAGCAAAAATAACTATGACACACGCGCTCCCTTATCACAGAGATCGATGGTGACGCTGACGGCATAACAACATGCATACACACATGTACACGACGGTTTCATTTGTTGTTGTTGCTATGCTTTAGCAAAAAAAACTGTTAACAGCCCATATTAAAATTATTTTCGGTGCAATATGCACGTAAGTATACATATTCACAGCAATCAAATTTTTTCACAATCCGCGTCCCGAAAACAGACAACCGTTTCCTTCCATCGCTTGTAAATAACTGACGATTTAAAAGAAAACGAACAACAGAACTGTTCTCTTTTTTCTCTTCTAGCATTCCATAGCAATTATTGATTCACACATTACCAAACAAAACTGATTCTCCGAGCGAGAGAGGGAGGGAGAGATTGTATAATTCTTAAAAATAATGACAATAGTCATAAAATTTATTACCAAGACAGACTTTCCTTTAAGGGGAGCATAGCCTTAAATTTATTACTCAAATATCTTATACTGTTAATTAAGTCCGATTCGGCATTAAAACTATGACATGTCTACGTCATAGTGTTAATGTAGAAAATCCTTAAAAGTATTGAAATATTACTTAAAATAATGCGGATTGTCACAAAAATAATGATTTTTTTCTTTAATTTAAATGCGTACATTTAAAGAAGCGCGTACACAAAACTAATGATTAGATAGTCATTAATTCAAATTCAAAAAACTTTATATTAAGGAAAATTTCGTAAAAAACGTGTAAATTTTCATTATTTTAATGAAAACTGTCATTGAATTGATGCCGAGGTAGCATACTTAATATAAGAATGTGTCATCATTAGTTTTATTACTATTTTTTTTTTCAGTGTATTTTCTGAGCATCAGGGTTTTTGATTAACGTTTGAGTCTGTAACAGGGATGTAAAATAGCATTTTGGTTTTTGTACTTTTCGCTTGGACAAAATGTACTTTTGTGACTCCCACGGTACTAACATTTTTGTATTTTTTTTAACTTCATAACAAATGACTTAATTTCGAATATAAATTGGAAGCTTCTTAGATGGACTCTATGCTAAATTGGTGGAAATTAATATAACTTCACATATCCCGAGACAACTTTAAATGTGATATATACCATTACTGGCCCCAATGAGTTTTTTGTAAAAATTTACACTAATTTTATTACAAAAATTACAGTCGTATAATAGGTCCCTTCAGTGTAGGAACCAGTTTACCGACTGCTCCTTTTATATGTAAACAACCGTGACATATCCGAGTAAAGTTTTAAGAATACCTATAGTATAATATCATTTACAGGATAATTACTATTTAAAACCAATTAATTTATCATATAATTCATATATCATTTATTCTTTAAACTTCGAACTTCAAAAAGTATGTTTCACTGGAAATTTTTGTTTGGTACATCTAACTTTGAAAATTGACATCAATCAGTCCGTTGGGGATCAGATCAGTACCAGATCTTGATATAATCAGTCCTGGGATTTGTAAATGGAAATTTAAAATATATTTATTTATATGTCGAGTCATGAGTAATTCAAGTCATATTGTTTGGGACTTTTCCTAAGACAGACATTGTACGGTCCCAGACATGTCCAAGGGAGTAAATTGCCACATCAGAAGAAGAAAAAAACGTTTTAAAAGGGACACGTCCCTGCCATATATTTGGACCGAAGGTCCCAGTTTGATTACTCATCAGGGAACTAATTTCTTGAGGTTAATTTTTCCATGAAGAAATCCTTTGGGAAATATGGATTTGGACCTGTATAACATCAGATTTTAGAATCCTCGTAATATTTCAATTTGATGAACAAAAATATATAAAAATGTACCAAATTAGTCGCGGTACCATGGTACTTTCGAAGCTCAAAATTTACCAAAAAAGTACAATTGTACAAAAAAGTACAATTGTACCAACTTTTGCATCCCTGGTCTGTAAAGATAGAAGAGCGGAATATTGTGTTTCAGACAATAGAGAATCCGTTGTTTGTTTATTTGTATACCCTCACTTTAGTGTGACGAGGGTATATATCATTTGCTACGGGCCAAAAGTGTAACACATCGAAGGAGAGACCTAAGACCCCAATTATTTTCCGTTCATAACAAGTCATTTGAGCAATGTCCGCCCGTTTGTTCATCTGTCTGTCTGCTGGCTGTTGTGCGCTATAACTCCCGAAAGGAGTAAGCGATTGACTTAAAATTTGGTATGCGCTAATATATTTCTTCATCTCGGGTTAAGTTCGTAGAGTTCGAATCATCTGATATACCACACATAGTATTAGTCGCTATCACCTCGAAATGTGGGCGAAGTTGCCACGCCAATTTTGGGGGTATAAAAACAAAGATTTTCTTGAAATTCTCTTACTTTTGCCAAAAGGGCTACAATTTCTACATTTATCCATAAATTTTTTTAATAGACATTGTTTGCTTCGTTAGGATGCTAGCGTTCAACAATTGAAACAACATATCTTTAAGATTTTTTTTTTACTTTTTTATGGTTTTTTTCTTGCCATCAAAAAGATTTAAACAATCTTTTTTTCTAATTGTACCTTCTGATGGTTCAATGTGGTCAAATGCTAATACTAATTCCGCAGTCAATCATTTTAAATCCTTGATCAATGACATTTATTCTGATTTTTCGATCGTGGTCAATAATCCTTAACTCGACGTCAATCACCTTTAGCCAATTGCCAATGACCTTTTGGTTAATTTAAATGATTCTGATTTGGTTCAATGGCTTCAACGACCCTTAATGCGGAATCAATCAACTCTAAACAGAGATCTATTATGTTAAATCTGACGTCAAACAAAATTTACCGAGGTGAATCATCATTTGGGCCCTTAATTCGGAGTCTATGAATTTTACTCCGCGTTTAATGACCCTTTATCCGGAGTCTATGAAAATTACTGTGAGGTCAATGACCCTTAATCCGGAGTCTATGAATATTACTCCGAGGCCAATGACCCTTAATCTGGAATGCATGAGCTTTACTCGGCGGTTAATGACGCTTAATTTAAGAAATTGACTGCGATGTCACGGACTCTTAATCTATAAACTCTATCGTACTTCGAGGCAATGACCTTAGTTTATGACTATATTAATATAAACTTTTATCCGGAATATATGAACTTTATTGCGAGGTCGATGGCTCTAACCCCAGTTTAATGATCCTTAATTTGGTGCCAATGAACTTTAGTTCGATGTAGATAATGTGATTGACGTAATTTATATACACACCCAGGAAAATATTTGGTTGGAATTCGATTGTAACAATAAAAAATAGTACTAGCAACAAAAAGTATATTGCATACACCGTCTGTCGGTTGTATTTATATATAATTGGTTGAAACAACAATAATAACATGGATACGATCAAATGAAAATGCATGCAACTAAATCGATGGTTGTACCGGGTGTTTTTTTTACAGCTTTGTTTTTCGAATAGAGATAAAACTGGCATTTTGTGGTCAAATCTGGCAACTCTAATGTCATTTATGTTCAGTTTGGTTTGCCATTTCATCATGAACAGGTTGACAAAAGAACAACGCTTGCAAATCGTGCAAATTTATTTCGAAAATAATGGTTCAGTTCGCGAAGTTTACCGCAAGCTCCGTCCATTTTATGGTCGACATAATCGTCCATCAGAGCAATTAATTCGGTTAACCATGGATCGTTTTCGCACTACGTTTACTCTATGTGATAATACGCATCCGCAGAGACGTCGAACAGTGCGCATCGAAGAAACAATTGCCGCTGTAGAGCAAAGTGTTGAAGAGGACCCGAATGAATCGATTCGCCACCGTGCACAGCAATTGGAGCTGTGGAGAGCTAATGGAGACCGGTATAGAGCCATGATAACCGACTATTTTGTTCCCGAATTGGATGGCATGAATGTGGATGAGTTGTGGTTCCAACAAGACGGCGCTACATGCCACACAGCGCACGTCACAATCGATTTATTGAAGGAAACATTCGATGAGCGCATAATTTCGCGGAATGGACCTGTCAATTGGCCACCAAGATCGTGTGATTTGACACCATTGGATTATTTTCTTTGGGGATATGTGAAGTCGCTCGTCTACGCCAACAAACCAGAAACGTTAGGGGAATTGGAAGCCAACATTCGTGGCGTTATTGCCGACATACGGCCCCATATGCTCGAAAAAGTGGTTGAAAATTGGACCTGTAGAATTGGCTTTATTCGAGCCAGCCGCGGCGGCCACATGCCCGAAATCATATTTAAACATTAATGGCATAAAATTATCCTTCCAATAAAGCCAAATTGATGGACCTTAAAACGATTTTCTTGTGTTTTATTTCAATTCGAAGTTCTATACCCCTAAAAAAACACCCGATATCAATCGAATTAAGATTGTTTCTTCATTGACACTCGGTTAGTTGTGGTAACCAATAGAACCATAGAACCATATGATCGATTTTTGGTTGTGACAACCAATGTGTTATTCTCGACAACAGAAATTGTTTCAATAGAGCAAATATTATTATTGCAACGAATAATAGGTTACTACAACAGAAAAAATATTAATAAATAATCGTTTATTGATTATCGCAATCATTTCCCAAATTTAGAATAATTTAATGTATTTTGGAAAATACAACCGAAAGATTGGTTGCTGTTCTTTTGCTGATACATGACAAACAAAAAATAAAATTACTCGACATAAAAAAATCTTCAACATTTCAAGAACAGTATGTAATCAAAAATAATCTCGTGTGGATAATAATGTGAGGAATGCAGAATATGTTGTGCAAAATGTTTTACATAAATAAAAAATAAAAGCAACAATCATGAAATTGAAAGTACAGAGTTAAGCGATATTTGCATACAAGTTTTGTGTTTTTTTTTTCGTGTACTAATATGTGTGTCAAATATTTCCACATCTCATAATAGTGATGAATTTTTTATATGGGATTTTTAATTTTGTTATGAATTGTTTTGTTTTTTGCTCAATAAATAAAATAAAAATCAATGAAAACTGTTTTTAATTAATAGTCGGTAGTATATGACTGACAAATTGTCAGAACAACAAATTTTTTAAAACAACCAAATACGATTGTTGTCAACATGGAAGCAGATGTATACCACAACCAAAATATTGGTTGTCCTGATGGAATCGCATGATAGTAGACAGAACTGCCAAAATTCGTTTGGCAAATAATTCGGTTGAGGCAACCAAACTGTATTCTGTGTGCATTGATTTATGTGATTGTTACGACTAATGTAACTGAAAACTTCATTGACGTTTCATCTGACGACAATAACCCTTAGCTGATTGATCTTTAATGAGATGACAGTGACCTTTTTATCGATGTAAATAATCTGATTGATGTGATTGATAAACATTGATTGTTGTGGCGAATGTAACTAATACCTTGATTGATTCGTTGACCTTTAATAAATAACCCTTTATCTGAGGTAAATGACCCTTAATCAACGGTACGTAAAATTTAATCGGAAGTCAATGGCTTTTTAACTGGTGTGATTATTATGATTGATGTGGCTGATATCTCGATTGACCTACAATCCGAGATCTGTGAACTTTAATTTGTATTCAATGACCTTAAATCCGAGGTAAATGGTCATAAATATTAAGCCAATGACCCTTAATCTGAGTTAATTGTCATTAATCCGAAGTCAGCAGTCCTTAATTCGTGGACAGATGTCCATTCATACAAAAATCAATGACCTTTATAACACTTAATCCGTGGTCAATAATACACAATCCATGGACTACGACATTTAATACAGAGTAAATATTATTTTGATTAATCGAGTCAATATAAATAATAAAAAGGTTATTGACTACCTTTTTATTAATACGATTGTTATTATTTATGTAACCAATGCCTTGATTGGCCACATTTTAAGTTCAATGACTATTATTCCAAAGCCAATGATCCTTAATACGAAGTCAGTTACTTTTAATCCAAAGTCAATGTCGTTTACATTGATGATATTGTCAGAAAGGTACTTAATGACGTTTAATCCCCATTATACTGCCGTTTAATCCCCGTTGAACTGCCTTTAGACTGATATGGTTGCTGTTATTGTTACTTTAAAGACAAAACCTCCTTCATTTTAGTAACAAGTGTACATGATGTTGAGAGGCATAAGCATCATGGAAATCATTGAATTACGAAATATTCTCATTTTAATTGGTTTTTGTTTTTGAATTAAAGTCATAGCCGAAATCTTAAAATTTAAGACAATTTCCTTGATTTTCTGTATGATTTTTCCAGTGTACATAATTCTTTTGCTATTTTTTATGGTAAATGCCTCGAGATGACATCCGCTATTCATTCGCATACGAGGTAGACAAACATATTCCAGCCTCCACAACTGTCCGTCCATCTATCCGCCTTTTGGCGGCAACTACTTTTGAAAGATGTTTTCCGGTTAAGGCCAGAAAATACACACACTTGAGAGAATATTCTGTTTCAAATCAGAGAAGTTTCCATGGAAGGCTGTTTGGATGCAAATTTTTCTGTAAAACAAATGAAACTAATAAAATTATGTTGCGGAAAGGTACCCTTTTTGACTGTGAGTGCGTTAGTGAAACATGGAAGTCAAAGTGCTCCAAGCATCACATTTATGATATTTATGCTTAAATAGAGTCAAAATATTTGCATACTCGTTAACGGAAACCATACTCGGTGGGCAAAATTAGTTCCTTGAGTTCCCAGTCTTCTTGTTTTTTGGGTTTAAAAAATGAATGCCGCTTTGTTTGCCTAAACTGCGGACTGACTGACTGGCTGCCTTTGTGGAACTTTTTCAATCACATCAGCCCGAAGGGAAGGGGTCCGGAAGTTGTTGTGGGGGAAGTTTGGATGTAGGTGGAGTTTTTGCCAGGAGCTGGTGGCAGCTCATCCACCCACCAGCTCTGCTGCTCCGTTGTGGCAATTTGTTTACCATTATAACGCTATTAGCATCTTCCTGAATGATTGTGGCCTCTTTGTTGCAAATACTAAATGGAGTGTATTTTACGGCCTTCTCTCGTACACGGAGTAGGCGTTGCCGTACAAGGTGACTCCAGGGGTATCATTAAAAGTGGCTTCGTTACGGCAATGGCAACATCATCAGAAGTTGTGGGAAACAATTGTGCGCTGCTGGTGTGGACGGACAGCAACATGAATGAATGACTGACTGGCTGCCTGACTGGTTGGATGTTTGGATAGATGGGTGACCTTGCTGTTTTCCAGGATATTAAATAACCCGAGGCCGTATTGTTTATTGTGTGCGAGTGTAAGTACTTTTTAAACGGGTGCTCCATTCGCAATGGCCGGAATGACTTTTATTTATACAGCTCCCAACACCCAACTACAAATATCCAATTGCCAACAACACCATTCGCATAAACAATCACGTCCATGTGGTTACACTAACTTCAAATGTGTTTGGAGATTTTTGGAATGTTGGATGGGGATGTGGGCCATGGTATATGGTTGAAGTTATAAAATGAAATTGTATAGCAATTTATTGAGTTTGAGCTGTGATTTCACTTATGTTCTTACATATGGAAGGAGGTCATTTTAAGGGACTACTACTAACATTTGATTTAAGCGATGAAATATTAATAGTGACATATAAACGGCGGCAGAATGAAGCAAAGTGAGCATTATTTTTATAACCTTGTTGATTAAAATATTTAAATTTTTTTCAACAAAACTAATATAAAATATGCTACAGACAATTGTGAAGCTCTCTTGTTCTGGTATCACAAAGTAGCAACGATCCCTAAATGAAATTTTTTGGACATATAGATTAGAATATAGGTTATTTACTTCGTATCGATCTTATCAACTTAAAAATATTACTTTAATGAAAAAACACAATATTTATTAATATTTTTAATATATGGTGTATTGATTTCATGCCAAGTGAGTCAATTTTGACAACCCATGTCTTCTGATCGGGATGGAACTTGCACCAAGTTTAGTCCTATTGGATTGTAGAATGACACAAAATTTCAATGGAAATTTTGGAAATAAACACACTTATTGTTAAGGAAATTCAAAAGTTTTTTATGTAATGTGAAGTACAATCGACTTCTTCTGCAGGAACGAATTCGATGAACCCAATTTTCGAGCACTGTTTCCACTAAATTAAGTCGTATGTTATGAATGACACGGTCAGTATTGACTAGTAAAGCTTGAAGATAGTCTGGTTTATTTTGAAAGACCAATGACTTCAAATAACCCCCCAAGAAATAGTCTAATGGTGTTAACTCAAAACTTCTAGAAGGCCATTCAACATCAAAATTTTTTGAAATAATAGAATCTCCAAACTTTTCTCGCACCAATTCAATTGTTTTATTTGCTGTGTGGCACGTAGCCACAATCGGTCAATGGCAAAAAGATAGCTCTTAACAGGAGCCAAAATATTGCTCATGGGTGTCAAGGTCGTAGGTCGACTGGAAAGTGTTTTTCTGGATTTTAAAAAATGGACTTAACGCACGAAAAGTTGCAATTGGAGAGCGATTATTTTGATAATAAACTGAATAATTTGTAAACGTTGTTCTTGTGTATACCTCTCCATGATGAAATTGTAAACACTACTCAATACAATGAAAAAAATATTGACAGATCATCCCTATTGGAAAACCCGTTAATTAAAGAATCAATATTTCACTAAAAGTTAACCCTTTGTGGGGGAGGTACTAGAAGGAGTGGACCAATATGGCACATCTTCGAACTTAGCCGGAGATAGAGAAAAATGTTACCGCATACCAAATTTGAAATCAATCGGTTACTCCTTTCGCGAGTAATCGTGCGCACCAGCCAGCAGACAGACACACGGACAAACAGACAGACATACAGGCGGACGGACATTGCTCAAATGACTTAAAATGACCCAAAATGGATTTCCGCCGAACATACTTAGGGCCTTATTCATAAAAAGTTAAAGAAGGTTTGAGGAACGCTTTAGCAGTGCTAAAGCGTTGTTCAAATCTTCATTACATTTTTATGAATAAGGGCCTTAGGGTCTTAGGTCTTAGGTCACCCCTTCGATGTGTAACACTTTTGACCCGTAGCAAATGATATATACCCTCCTCTCTAAGGTGAGGGGATAAAAAATAAATAAATTTACCAATATTTTTTTTGGGACTCAAGGTGAGGGGATTCATAAGTCGGTGTACCTGACTGAACTTTCTTACTTGTTATATATACGTTTTTATACCCTCCACCATTGAATGGAGGGTATATTAATTTTGTCACTACCTTTGTAACACCTCTAACCCATAAAGTACAGGGTGGCTGATATGTATTGCAACCAACTTCAGGTTGCTATCATTTCTAAACCGCTAGTCTGATAGCTGACAGATTTATTTCAGTGACAGTTCATTTTATTGTTTACAAGCTTACAAAAGCATTTTGATCTATAGCATTCAGAAAAAAAGTTATTCGTGATGGAATTCAAGCGTGATAGTGTGATTTCTTTATATTTGGGTGGAAAAACACAAGTGGCTATCGTTAGAGCCCTCCAGCATTTAAATGTGAATAAATCTTTTGTTTCTCGTACCATTGCTCGGTACCGTGATACTGCCAGTGTTGTATCGCGTCCAAAAAGTGGACGAAAAAAACACCAGAAATGATCCGAAAAGTGAAGGCCAGATTTTATCGAAATCCACGCCGCAGTGGTAGAAAAATTGCTCGTGAGCTGAACAAATCGCGAGAACGGATACAACACATATTAAAAAATGAGCTTGGACTAAAGCCATTGAAGTTCCAAAAAGTGCAAGAGCTCACCGATGCACAAAAAAAAGTTAGACTGGAAAGAGCCAAGGAGTTGCTTCGCTTGCACGAAAGTGGCCAGTTACCGAATTTTGTTTTCTCCGATGAGAAGCCATTCCAAATTGAGCAGTTTGTGAACAAACAAAATGATCGAGTTTACTTGCCAAAGAGGTCAGCTGAAAATGTACACCTTCGATTGGCCACCAGAACTCAAGCGCCGCCGATGGTAATGGTGTGGGCCGCCGTAACGGCCGATGGTCGCTCCCCGCTCGTATTCATCGACCATGGGGTCAAAATAAATGCCGAATATTATCGGGAAAATGTCCTAAAGACAGTATTGAAGCTCTGGGCAGACAAACATTTCGGCCGCAGACCATGGACATTCCAACAGGACTCAGCACCATCGCACTCAGCACGCGTCAACCAAGAATGGCTTAAAAAGGAGGTTCCTCGCTTCATTTCTACCGCACAATGGCCACCAAGATCTCCGGATCTCAATCCGTTGGACTTTTGCGCCTGGGGCATTTTAGAGAGTAAGGTTCGCACTAAAAAATACTAAAGTATCGATCATCTCAAGACGGCGCTTCGCCGGGAATGGGCCGAAATACCGCAGAGCCACATTCGTGCAGCGTGTGATGACTTTGTCGGCCGTTTGAAGGCATAATTCGTGCCAAAGGTGGCCAATTCGAACAATTCTAAACTGTTTCTAAAATTTTATATTATTTCCGACATTTTTTGCTTTTGAACAATAAAATTTAAAAAAAAAAATTAAAAAAATATAGCGCTTTACTTTGTTGCATTACATACCAGCCACCCTGTATATATATTCTTAATCGCCTTAAAATTCTAAGAAGATTTAGCCATGTCCGTCTGTCCGTCCGGCCGTTCGTCTGTTGTTGGTGCGCACGAAAACTCTCGACAGAATTAACCGATTGACTTCAAAATTTGATATGCGGTAATATTTTGCTATATCTCCGGCTATGTTGGAAGATGGGCCATATTGGTCCACTCCCTCTAGTACCTCCCCCACAAAGGGTTAGCTTTTAGTGAAATTGTGATTCTTAAATACCTTCTGTGCTACTTACTCGAATCTTCTAAAGTTCCACACATAGTATTAGTTTATTAGTCGCGAACACGTCAAGAAAAATGGGCGATGTTGCCACGCTCCTTTTGGTACCTTCCACACAAATGGACCATTTTGCACCATAAATTAAAAGCTTTTAACTTTAAAACCAGTACATTAAAGTTATTAAATGCATTTAATAATTAAAACAGATTAAAGCATAATTAAAACAAAACAATAAATAAATAAACGTGTTTGTTTTGACTCAAGGTGAGAGGATTCATAAGCCGTTTTACCCGACTGAACTTTAGTACTTACTAGCTGGGCCCGGTCCACTTCGTTGCCCCAGATTGAGATTTCCGATCCCGTCCATTTTTTAACCAATCACGAGTCCTGCCACAAAATACATATACATCAAATAAGGGCACTCTCGCTAAGAAATTGCGCAAGATAGCTCAATTTCAAAATGTGGCTTACATGGGCGGGGCCACGCCCATTAGTTTGATCCCGCCCATTTTTGAACTAATCACGTAGACTTCCACCAGATACATAAAGCGTGATCCATTTCGAGGTTCCCCACTTGTTTAAAGAAAAAAAACACCGAAAATTCAAATTGAATGGGCAATGTTTATTATCATTTGATTGAACATTCTTTGGCATTTATTTTTTGAAGATTATGTCTATCAAATGTTGGCCGCGGCTACGTCTCAGATGGTCCATCCGTTGAGTCCAATTGACTCGTTCGAATATTTCGACTGGTAACTGGCGAATGACACACGTGATGTTTTGCTCCAAGGCCTGAATTGAAGCGGGTTTGTCCGCATAAACTTTTGACTTTACATATCCCCACAGGAAAAAGTCTAACGGTGTGATATCACACGATCTTGGTGGCCAATCGACCGGCCCAAAACGTGAAATTATCTGCTCACCGAAGTGTTCTCTCAATAAATCCATTGATTGATGCGATGTGTGGGAAGTGGCGCCGTCTTGTTGAAACCAAATGTCGCCGAGATCACGAGCTTCAATTTCAGGCATCAAATAGTCGGTTATCATGGCACGATAACGGTCGCCATTGACGTTCTCACCGGCATTAAGAAATATGGAGGGATGATTCCACCGCCCCACAAACCACACCAAACCGTTATTTTTTTCTGGATGAAGTGGCAGCTCTTGAATCTCTTCAGGTTGCTCTTCGTCCCAAATGCGGCAATTTTGCTTGTTTACATACTTATTGAGCCAGAAATGGGCCTCATCGCTGGCTCGAAAACGTCGGATCTTCTTGGAACTTTTCAGGAGCCCATAGAGCCAAGCGATGGCGCTTGGGAAGATCGGGCGGCATCAGTTCTTGCACAAGCTGTATTTTGTATGCTTTTATTTAAGATCTCGACGTAAAATGCGCCAAGTCGTTCCATACGTCAGTCCGAGTTGCTGCGAACGGCGCCGAATCGACTCTCCATGGTCTTCGTGTACACTCTCAGCTACGGCCGCTACATTTTCTTCACTGCGTGCTGGACGTGGTCTATTCGGTCGAATATTATCCAATAATGAATGCTGGGTCTCAAGATGGGTGATGGTGTTGTGAATAGTACGATCAGTAGGCCGATAATGTTGACAATAAGTTGAGCGAAGTGCACGAAACAGATTCCTCACAGAACGTGAATTTTCGTAATAAAGTTGAACGATTTGTAAACATTGTTCAGGCGTAAGTCTTTTCATGATGAAATGCCAAACTATACTTAACAAAAATAACATGACAGCATAACACGACTCACACGTGATCTGTCAAAAAAGGCTATTGAAAAAAGTATCTCTACTTGGATCACCCGTTATATCAATGCAGCTGTATACACTTTGTACAAAGTTTCTCAATTTTGTTTTATCCCTTCCAATAAATAAGATAATAAAAATAGGTCTTTGTTTTTGAGGTGATTTTATCGTTGGAATGATGAAACAATATTTCTAAACAATATGTTTAATATTGTGCAATTTTTAAACAACATTTTTAATTTTTCAATGAAAAAAGCAGAGAAAAGTATTTTTAATACATTTGCTCAATATTAATAACAGTTCAACAATAAAAAAACTTTTTTTTCTGTGCGCAGGGTTTTGCAATTGATTTTATTATATGGCTAATACACTCCTCAGCCTATATAGTTCTCGCGACAAACCGTGAAATGCAAAAATAGTGAGTTTGAACAATATATTTTAGCATAAATCTAGAACCACTTACCCGTATTGGTCAAATGATCAAAATTAAGTAGCCTTCTAATATAATTTTTTCATCCGTTTAACTTTTTCGTGAATATCTTTCCAGATATTGCGAAAAAATCTTTTGATAAAATTTAAATTTTTTTTAAATAAAATCTTCATAAAAACATCGAAATATAGATAAATATTATATTTTTGTTTGTATTTTATTGTACAGTATGAATAAAATAAGAACAAGCCGATGAAAATATATACAACCAACCAACTTTATTACTTTTATTATATATTATATATATTATTATTATTTATTTGGTGGGGATTAATGATGAAAATATAATACCGAAGGTATTTTAACATCTACGCTACTTAAATTACCATAAGTAAATTAGATATAACTTTTTAAATTATTGATCGATTTTTTTTGAATGGTAATATATTAATATATGCGTTCCAAACAAAATTTATTGATTTTCAAATAAAATTTATTTGTTAACAAATATAAAATATTTAAAAAATCGTTTCCAAGTATATTTCCTTTCAATTCAAACATATCAAAAATTACGATTTTCCTCCGTGTAAAGCTTGGCCTTGGTTTGAGTAATGCCAGTTAGTGGAAATATGTCATAATTGAAGATATGCCGTTTTCGTAGCAAAGTGCTAAATAAAATCT
This sequence comes from Eudasyphora cyanicolor, assembly GCA_963930755.1. Taxonomy (NCBI): domain Eukaryota; kingdom Metazoa; phylum Arthropoda; class Insecta; order Diptera; family Muscidae; genus Eudasyphora; species Eudasyphora cyanicolor. Next base: position 270,609,503 of record OZ005735.1, read on the forward strand.
TAAAGTGCTAAATAAAATCGTATGTAACGAAAACCCTCCTAATGTAAGTCATAACCACCAAGTCAAACTTTTTAACATCATAAGACGTTTTTTTATAATACCTCTACAATTCTAAGATTTATTTTTAGTAATTTTTGTGATAAATTTACTTTTATGACACAACTCTTGTGTCCACAAATTTGTTTATGCTTACACGCTGAAAAAAAATCGCTTCTGTAGTATATTGTCCCAAACATATTCGGCTTGAAATAAACATATGTTTAGGGTACACTCCAAATATAAAATATTTTACACACACAAATATTATATGTTTGTGAGGATATTGTTGTAAACAAAAATATGCTCCCATTCAAATATTTTTTATTTGGAACTAGTATTTCCGAAACAAGGATTCATTTGTAATTATTTATTTTGGTATTTAATACATTTAAATGCCTTAACTTAAAGACAAGTTTTCTGTTTTTCAGATTTTCCAAGATAAATTTTTTATAAATTGTATGTGACATTGATGGATTGACAAAAAGTGATGAATAGGAATATTTATAAATAAGGACATTTTTAGCTATAAAGCTATAAAACGAAAACTAGGAAATGCTAACTAAAATTCGAAAAAGTCAGTAATGTTTTAAAAATCTTTTTAAATAAAACATATTTGGAAATCTTCTTAAACAATAACTTTGTTTGTGTGTAAACACATATTTTATTTGTGAAATTCAGTTTGCAAATAAATTATGTTCTAATATATTAATATATGCGTTCCAAACAAAATTTTTTGATTTTCAAATAAAATTTATTTGTTAACAAATATATAATATTTAAAAAAATCGTTTCCAAGTATATTTTCTTTCGTTTCAAACATATCAAAAATGACGATTTTCCTCCGTGTAACAACGTTAAAGTTAATATTGTCTTTAGTTTTACTATTAGTTTTATTTTATTTATTTATTTATTTATATGAATTACAATACAAAGTAAATTTATATTCCAATTATAAGGTCCAGGGAAAGGCCAGGTTACAAAGACCATATGGCTACGAACTCACCTACTGGGGCGCTCATTAGTTTTATATATTTTTTAGTTTGCGCAAAAATACTACAGCTATAGATACAACTGAATAAAACAAATATGTTCATTTAAAATGCATCTTACAACAAGGACTTATTTAGTACCACCACGGAAAGAGTCAAGCGAATGTGTATTATTTCCGACATGCTTTCAATTAGGAAGAGCATATTCCGTTATGCTATGAAAGTCAACTTCCATTTCCCTTTTCCAAACTCAATAACATACGTTTACCATTGAATTTCTACATGGTCTTATTATCTTGTTGTCACCATTAATATTTCTTGTTCCCACCAATGTTACATTGCATTTTGGAACAGCCATCCGCATTGCTCTTATTAACTTGTCTATTTTTCCCTGAAATAGGAACAAGAAAATACGGTTCCCAGGATATTGAAACAATTTATGTGGTTTAGTTATTGTTTAATAGTCTGGCGTTTCGAATTCTATCAGACTGTAACGAATTCCATAACAAGAAATACTTCGTTGTCCAGCATCGACATTGGGGTGGTTTGCCTGCGCTGATGAGCCTTTACAAATTTCAATAATTTGGCGTATCAGAATGAAATTTACATCCCAAAGGGATATACTTCTCAATCATGTTTTCAATGGGAACAAAGTCGATTGGCACGAGCTACGAAAAAAGGGAAGTGAATCGTTGCACCAATGATAGAAGTTCAAGAAATTCAAAATACATTTTTGAAAAAAGTTTATTGTTCCAGTAACTGTGAATTTCGAAACTTTTACGAGATAAAACCAAAAAAAAAACATGAATTTGAAAACCCTGGGACGCAATATTATTTTTCTTGTAAGAATCTGTATTTGAAATTTCCCAGAAACCTCTAAAATCCGTACTTACGGATAAAAAACCGGCTTTCGTGACTTTACGCGACTTTGCACACCTGTATCTTAGTTTATTATCAGCCGTTTTCCAATATCTCAACTGTTTTGAAAAGAAGCAACTTAGATGTATGGGAGTGCTTTTTTACGATTTGTTTAAAAAGAGCAAACAATCACCTTTATGTGGGGTGCTAGAGGGTTAATATGTTGGCTTTAAGATGTTAAGATGACATACCCTACACCTCAGATGAACAAAGAATGAAGAACACATAGTTTCACATATCGATATGCTGCATGAACGGCCAGAGGGGGGAAACTTACCCCCACCCCTAAAATAAAATTCCGATGTGATCTTTCAAAAAGCCAATACATGTGTATTTCTCCTCCACCATAATTCATTGTTAGTACCCCGTTATTTTATTCGTGTTGTACTGTGCAATTTCTGAATTTGAAAGTGACTTACAAAAAAATCTCACAGAGATCTCAAATATGATTTGAAGTGAAATAGGAATACTCATATATAATTGTCATAATTATATCCATATTTTTGTTTTATTACTTTAAACAACTCTCTTCAAAAATTGTATCCGCCGATATCATTTGAAACCGCAATGTGTCCTTCGAAAACATATTTGTTAAAGATCCGGAGTAACACGTAAAAAAACAAGCAAGAAAGTTCAGTCGGGTAAAGCGACTTATGAATCCCCTCACCTTGTGACCCAAAAAAATATTAGTTCATTTATTAATTTTTTTGTATTAATGGAATTATTATTAATTTAGAGTTATAAGCTGTTAACTTTTGGTGTAAAATGGTCCATTTGTGGGGGTGGTACCAAAATGGGCGTGCTAATAACGGCCACTTTTGTACAGTGTAACGAAATTTCAAGTACTGTACGAAATTTCAAGTATTTGTATGCACTGGTATTATAGTAAAAGCTGTTAACTTTTGGTACAAAATGGTCCATTTGTGTGGGAGGTACCAAAAGGAGCGTGACAATAATGCCCATTTTTCTCTGTATTATTATTAAACCATTACACCATACAAAATTTCAAGTCTTTGTATGCACTGGTAATAAAGTTATAAGCTATTAACTTTGTTTAAAAATTGTTTGGTACCAAAAGAGGCGTGGCAACTTCACCCATTTTTCTCGAGGTAATAGTGACTAATAAACTAATACTATGTGTAGAACTTCAGAGGATTGAAATAAGTAGTATATAAGTTATTAAATAATCAATATTTCACTAAATGTTAACCCTTTGTGGGGGAGGTACTAGAAGCAGTGGACCAATATGGCCCAACTTCGAACTTAGCCGGAGATAGAAGAAAACATTACCACATACTAAATTTGACGTCAATCGGTTAGTTCTTTCGAGAGTTATCGTGCGCACCAGCCAGTAGACAGACGGACGGGCATTGCTCATTCGACTTAAAATTACCCAAAACGGATATCCGCCGAACATACATAAGGTGTAGGTCACACCTTTGATGTGTTACACTTTTGGCTCGTAGCAAATGATATATACCCTCCTCTCTAAGGTGAGGGGACAATTACACTGTGGAACAGTGAAAAAAATGCACGGACTTGACAGTATAGGTTCGATTCTACTATCAAAGGGTAGTATAACCCCATACTCGGTTTGGCGAAATTGGTGATCAATTTTTTTTATGGGCCTCCAAAGTTTCTGAAAATCAGTGAGCCCCTCGAAAAAGGTGTCATCAGCTTTTGTCCAACAACTAATTCAGACTTGGTGATACCGCTTAACTATATTTGGCAATAATGTAGCTAAGAATATGCTGAACAAAGTGTCTTAAAATTTTTTGCGAAAATTTTTTCGGTAATTTTTTTCGAAAAAGTGAAGAAAAAAAATATTTTTTTCACTTTTTCCAGCATAACATTCAGGGACTCATAATTTTTCTCTAACAATGTTTGGCAACATTGTAGCCAATGTGAATCTGAACAACTTTTGTGAATATATCAATACAATCTGAACGTGTCTAGGCACTCTAAATAGCTAAATAGCATTGTACCCCAAACATTTTAGTATTTCAGTATTATGTAACAAACATATTTTTTTGGTATAGGATATGTTCAGTAACTTTATAGAAAATAGTAAGGCCAATATTTTTGTGGAATATATTAACCCTCTAGCTCCCCCACATAACTGTAATTTTTGGCCCTATTTTAACAAATCGTAAAAAACACCCCTTAAAATGGGGAGGGCGGGGATGAAATGTTCTACAAAAATGTTAGCCATAAAATTTTACTATATGTGTCAGAACACACCAAAGCTCAAAACTTAATACACACACCAAAAAAAGGCCAAATTCCTGTTCATGCTGCAATGTTGGTCATAAAGGGTGGTAAAATTGTAAGGGCCGATGTTGAATGTGAACCACACCTAAACGTCAAGTTTTTTTCTGCATTTCATTTGACATTTCTCAATTTCAGACTAACTGAATTTGAACCATGGAAAGATACACAATCGAGCAACGCGTTAAAGTTTTTTAAGCCTTTTACGAAAATGGGCGTTCAAATCAAAATGCATTTCGTGCACTTCGTGATGTTTTTTTGATGGGCATAATCGACCAAATGTGTCCACAATCGAGAGAATTGTGCGCAAATTTCAGCAAACCGGGTCTATAGGAGATGTGAAAACACTTGTGCATGCTCGCCCAATTCGTTTGGTGCGGCTTATGGGCTTGCGACGTCCTCGGGCCATACTTCTTCGAAATGAGGTCGGTCAGGAAGTTACTGTGAATGGTGTTCGCTATCGTGAGATGATAACGAACTTTTTATGGCCCGAATTGGAAGATATGGATGGGGACAATATGTGGTTTCAACAGGACGGTGCCACTTGCCACACAGAAGAAACAATGGCTCTTTTGTGCAACAAATTCAATGGCCGTGTTATCTCACGTCGTGGCGATGTCAATTGGCCACCAAGATCATGTGATTTGACCCCGTTGGACTTCTTTCTTTGGGGTTATTTGAAAGAATCGGTGTACGTCAAGCCAGCAACAATTCAAGAGATAATGAAACGATGAGATAATTCGGCACATTAACGCCATAGAACCTCAATTATGCCTCAGCGTCATCGAAAATTTGGACCATTGGATAGAGGTGTGCCGTCGAAGTCGCGGCGGCCATTTGGCCGATATTTTGTTCCATACATAATTGAACCATACAATATTATCATAATAAAAAGAAATGACAATAATTTTCTAATAATAATTTTCTAATATTTTGTGTTTTATTCAAAATCAACATCGGCCCTTAAAATGTAACCACCCTTTATATTGTCCCAAACATATTCTGCATGAACAAACATATTCTACTTGAAATATACAAATATATAATATTTGACACATACAAATATTATATGTTTAGGAGGATATTGTTCTAAACAAAACTTTGTTCCCACCCTAATATGCTTTTATTTGGAAATATTATTTCCGAAATAAAGATTAATTTGTATTTAAATATTTTGGCATTGTATCCATGCATCAATTTAAAAGCAAGTTTTCTGGTTTTTAGAAGTTCAAAGTGCAAATTTGTAGAAATTTTATATGTTTTCTAATATTTACTTACAACTTAAATCCTATAATATTTCGTAACTATAAATTGTATTGATAACACTAATATACGTTTCAAACAAAATTTCTTGATTTCCAAATACAATTTATTTCTTCACGAATATATAATATTTAAAAAATTTGTTTCCAAATATATTTTCTGTCGATTCAAACATAACAAAAATGGCGATTTTCCCACGTGTAATTACAAATTGAGATTTCTCAATTAAAATTGAAAATATCACTATGCAAATGGAATTAATATTTATTTCCAACAAAAGATTTTCCAATCATTTATATTTGCCAAATGCCAAATATTTTCCTTCGTTCCATGTTGTCCGTGCCTAGTTTAGTTCATCCTTGACTTGGACTTGTTTTCTCCACGCGGCGACTGTCTTGTCGATTTCAATCGAGTACTTCTTGGATAATGTATCTCTTCTGTTTCCTCAGCGTATGACCTATCCATCTCCATTTTCAAAATAATCGTTCTCCAATTGCAACTTTTCGTGCGCTAAGTCCATTTTTTTTTTAAATCAAAAAAAAAAAAAACACTTTCCAGTCGACCTATGACCTTGACACCCACGAGTAATGTTTTAGCTCTCGTTAAGAGCTATCGTTTTGCCATTGACCGATTATGGCTACGTGCCACACAGCAAATGAAACAATTGAATTGTTGCGAGAAAAGTTTGGAGATTCGATTTTTCAAGAAATTGTGATATTGAATGGCCTCCAAGAAGTTGTGATTTAACACCATTAGACTATTTCTTGTGGGTTTATTTGAAGTCATTGGTCTTTCGAAATAAACCAGACTCTCTTCAAGCTTTACAAGTCAATATTGAACGTGCCATTCGTGACATACGACTTGATTTAGAGGAAAAAGAGCTCGAAAATTGGGTTCATTGAATTCGTTCCTGCAGTAGAAGTCGTGGAGGTCATTTGAATGACGTTTTATTTAGAACTTAATTGTATCGATTGTACTTCACTTTAAATAAAAAACTTTTGAATTTCCTTAACAATAAGTGTTTTTTTTTCAAAGAAGTCATATCACTCTTATTGGAAAACTCGTTACAAAATTAACAGTCGTAATGCTTTAAAAATATCAATCAATGGTTGTAGTTGATGCAAAAAATTCCGGGGATTTGTATAAATTGGCATATCGTTTTTGGAACTACGAAATTTTCTAAAGATGGCAACATATTTCCCAAAAATTCTAAAAATATGATACTACGAACATTACACTTCATATAAAAATTTATAAAAGCAACGATTCATTTCGCTTTTAAAAATTGGTTCTAAATTTTAAATATTTAGCTGATATGACATTTTTATTCTTCCAATTTTGGGTGATATATACGCGATATGACTCTACGTCTTTTACACATATTGCAAAGAAAAAATTTTGTCTTTATATTAAAGATCTTTGAAATGATCTTTGAAATAAGTACTTTTTGTACTTAAATTTTAGAAAATTTTCTTAATATTAATGAAATGATCTATATTTTAAGTACATAATGTACTTATTTTAATGATTAAGGGCGTCTTTGTGGCAAATCTTTCATTTAAAGACAACACTTTTTTTCAGTGTACATTATTTCATATCTAATTAAATCTTTCGATAAATTAAACTAAGAAATGTTATCGTTTTTCTATTATTATTCGTTCTGTTCCATATTTTTTACTGTGTTTCCAAAAATGTTTATTTCCGTCGGATTCCTTAAATACATATAATGGAATATCCTCATGTTGAACCTATTCAAAGGACCTCTTTTAGACATTTGCATCATAATGCTCAATTGACTATCCCTTCCATTTGAAAGAAAATATAATAATGTTTTGAATTTAGTTTTCTTTTATTGTTATATGCTTTTTTAAACTATATTTATATATTTTCTTAGATTACATTTAAAATACACATTATGCACTATTTAAACAAAAATTTTGGAATAATTCTGAACATTGCTGGGCTTAGAGCTAAATGGTGAGATAATGAACAAAATTGGGTAAAAAACACACGGGACTACATTAATTTAATATCACAAAATGCGTAATTAATTAATTTAAAATACTAAAAAATAACGGTAATAATAATACATATAAACACAACACTCTGAAGATACTGGGCTATCTACAAACATATTAATCATACGCAGGGCGACGGTGAAGTTAAAAGTAATTGAATTCGTTCCTTAGTCATTTCGAGTAGGAAGCCGAAGAACGCTGAGAATTCACACGCGCTCCACTGCTGTTACTATTGGCCACCTGATGATGTTGATGGAATTGATTGTTGTCGTTGTTGTTACTGCTTGTCGCGGAGTTTGGCGTAGTTCCGGCTGCTTGATCGCTTGCCTTATCCTGATGAGCGGTCATGTGTCGCGTCAAATGATGCCGTTCCCTGAAGGTTTCCTGGCAGACAGGGCACTTGAGTTTCTCTTCGCGTTTGCGGCGATTTGGATCCGTGGCCACTTCGCTTTTGTGATGGGAACGCATGTGATAGACCAAATCACTGGTCATCCGGAAACTAATGTTGCATTTAGCGCAAACATTTTGAGCGGTTAGCGTAAAGGTTGAGGCCAAGGTGGGCGGTATTAGGGTGGAGAGTATGGCCGCCGCGGCAGGATTTTGCACCATACGGGGCATCATTTCGGGCGGTGGAAGAGCACCAAATGGATGTGGCATACCGCCGTGTCCTGCATTGGGAGGAAAAGGAAATCCCGGGTAGACAGGTATAAATCCTGGTGGACTAGATGGTGGTGGAGGACCCACATGGTGTTCGGGGGAGTTCATAATGGGTGCCCGATATAAGAACTGTTGCTTCAGCCGTTGTTGTGCCTGTAGATTTTGCACCGATTGAAAAGCTCCATTGGGACTATATTCCGGTCTGAAATTCTGATAACCCAAAGTGGGTGAAAGAGCAGCTGGCGAGGAAGGCAGACTGTCAATTGATATGATATCGTTACTGCTACCGCTGGCCGAACGTGGTGGTGTGGTAGCGACGGGTGGACTCATGGAGGAGCAACTCAATTGATCCGGACTCAGTGGAGGAGCTGGCTGACCTGGAGATTCTAAACGCGAAGTGACTTTGGTGAAAGCACTTTTCAGAGGATGTGATTCCCAGTCGGCGGAAGATATAACCAGTGTGGGATCATCGTAAATGCGTGGTGTTCTCACCGTAATTTGTGGATATTGACGGAAATTGGTCTGTTTAATCAATTGCGGTTGGTATTGATGTTGCATGATTTTCTGTTTCTCTGGCGGCTGAGAGCCCTTCAAGCGTTCATCGGGCATCATCAGGAAGGCCACATCGAAGGAACGCTTCAAAGTGGTCTTGGTGGCCGCCGTCGGTGTCCGCGGTGACAATTGCTGATGGCTATCCTCATTTGGTGGAGTCGGTGGTGTTGTCGATATTTGTAAATCCTTCGACTGATGTTGTAGATGTTGGTGGTGCTGTGGTGAGCGCGACGAGGAGTCATGCAAAGGCGAAGCTCTTTGCATCGCCGAATGTGAGTGTCCGCTATCCATAATCATATTCATTGGATTTGTCTGTGTTCTGTGGGTGTCCTTCACCCTTCACTTATGCACTAAATTCAGTGAATTTATTTTTCTAACTAAAACTTTTTCTTTGAATTTGATCTCTATGTTTGGACCTGTTTTTCTTTGCACACTATTCACTTGTAAGGTCCGTCTCTGATGACGTCTAAACGCAAACTGGTCTGTCGCCACAATCTGTTCTGCTTTATGTAGACTCCTTTTTTCTGGTTGGGTTGTCGTGGGTTGTTAAATCAGCATCAGCAGCAGCAGAAACAGCATCGCTTGGCAATGAGAACGCGAACATTCATCTATACATACGGACGAGTAAATCTAGTTGGAATCCTGTTTAAATTGTTGCACTCCATCCACCAGCTCTCCAACTCACAAACCCACCAACCATCTATCCAACCAACCAACCAACCACTCACACATCTGTCCTGATTTTTGGGTGTTGTGCCTCTGTTCTCTTGACTGTCCGTCCTTCTGTCTGTCCGTTTAGATGAAACGAACGAAGGACACCCCTTATGTTCTTCATGGCTGTGCCTTCTGCATTTTGTTCTCTGCCGCATGCTTCGTGTTGTTGTCCTTGTGGTTGTTGCTCCTGTAGTCGTGTTGCTGGTGTTGTTGTTGCTTTTCCATTCATTTGAAAGTGCTGCATCTGCTTTGAATGTTGCGAACATATTTTGTTGCTTTATTCCTCGCTAAAAGAGAGATGGAGTGAGTTCGCAACGTACGCTGGTTGGTTGAATTGTTTTAATTTACACAAACAGAGCCCAGCCAGCGCACAGTGGTAGGATGTGCAATTTTTTCCAAATTGAAGATTGAATATTTGAAATATTGAATTTGTAAATAAGATAATAATTATATCGTACCTTCCATGTTAAAATAGAAAAAAAAATAATTCGGCCAGATTGTTACAAAACTTACCATACTTATAGAAGATACACATATTAGAGAATTAAGTTTTTAAACTTGGACCCTCTATAACATACAGAAGCGGAGTTACGGGTCCCCATAGTGGACCACCTAGGGTAAACAAATGTTAAAATGCTTGTGACTTTTGTTGTTATTGCCAATTCATGTGTGCTTTCTACTAAACTAGGTGTACTAAAAACGTTTCACATCTAAGAGTTATCTCAAACAGTTTCCAAGATATATCCATTTAAAAGTTGAATTTCTCATTTTTTTCTCGACCTTGTTCTACTATTTTCTTAATATCAATCCAGAGTGAATACCGAACTTTTCTAAATGGACAACAAAATATGCTATGTGATGAAAATATTCTATACGATACACATATAGGTCAATGAAATATGTATGAAGTGTTACAGGATACCCACGAGTAGTACAGAAGTTATAAGAGCTTTAACACGTCACAAAAATTTAACCATTTGTTGGGGAGGTACCACAAAGAGTAGGCCGATAAGGTTGTCCATCAAACATAAACTGGGTTTGAATAAAATATTATAATGTACGAAATTTTAAGTCATTCGGTCACTTTTCAGAATTTTCGTTAGCACCATTCTGTCGAACTGACAGACGGATGGACATTAATTGATAAATAATATTTTGTTTCGCCAATAGAGAACCCATGCTGAAATTTTTAAATTTTTGGGGAACATATGTGGGAAATTTAAAAAAAAACCAGTAAGGAAAGGCTAAAGTCGGGCGGGGCCGACTATATAATACCCTACACCACTCTCGTAATATTGAATAACTCTGATATATAAATTTTGTAATTCATGTATAAATTGTTTACATAAATTTACTTTTGGGACATTTTATACTTAAATAATACCCTGTAGGGTATAAAAACGATTGGATCTAAAGAGCCAAATCGGATGAAACATATATATGGGAGCTATAGCTAAATCTTAACCGAGTTTCTTCAAATTCGGCAATGTTGGTTCATGGATCAAGAAACTCTACCATTCTAAATTTCAAAACGATTGGATGTAAAATACAGCTTCTATAGGACTAAAGGGCCAAATCGGACGAAACATATATATGGGAGCTATAGCGAAATCTTAGCCGAGTTTCTTCAAATTCGGCAATGTTGGTTCATGGATCAAGAAACTCTACCATTCTAAATTTCAAAACGATTGGATGTAAAATATAGCTTCTATAGAACTAAAGGGCCAAATCGGACGAAACATATATATGGGAGCTATAGCTAAATCTTAACCGATTTTCTTCAAATTCGGCAATGTTGGTTCATGGATCAAGAAACTCTACCATTCTAAATTTCAAAACGATTGGATGTAAAATACAGCTTTTATAGGACTAAAGGGCCAAATCGGACGAAACATATATATAGGAGCTATAGCTAAATCTTAACCGATTTTCTTCAAATTCAGCAATGTTGGTTCGTGGATCAAGAAACTCTACCATTCTAAATTTCAATTCGATTGGATGTAAAATACAGCTTTTATAGGACTAAAGGGCCAAATCGGACGAAACATATATATGGGAGCTATAGCTAAATCTAAACCGATTTTCTTCAAATTCTGCAATGTTGGTTCATGGATCAAGAAACTCTACCATTCTAAATTTCAAAACGATTGGATGTAAAATACAGCTTCTATAGGACTAAAGGGCCAAATCGGACGAAAGATATATATGGGAGCTATATCTAAATCTGAACCGATTTCAACCAAATTCAATAGCGATCTTAACAGCTGCGAAATAGTCTAAACTGCAAAATTTCAGAACGATCGGAGTGAAATTGCGACCTGTAGTCGACGAACAACTTTACATGGACAGACGGACGGACAGACATCTTTAAATCGACTCAGCTAGTGATTCTGAGTCGATCGGTATACTTTAAGGTGGGTCTAGTTGTGTTATTTTCAGGTGTTACAAACATCTGCCGTGAAACAAACTTATAATACCCTGTACCACAGTGTGGTGTAGGGTATAAAAACGAAAAAAAGATACAAGGATTAAGGACATTTTCGTCCTTTTCTAAGAGAGGATGTTAAAATATTTCAATTGGTACTTACAGTATCGGACAATACATATTGGACTATCGTCATACTTCTGTTCGATCGCCAAAATCTGAAAAACGATCAGTGATATATTCCAAAAATTGTACCTTTTATCTACGAAATTGTATCAATTTACTAAAAAAATTATAATTTGGCTGCTTAAAGTATTTGAAATTAAAAATTCATACTGGACTATGCATTTCTACTTAGATTTTGTGGAAAACCCTTTATTACACTGTGCAACAAATTTGGGGCCATCAAATCTTTCCCGAACGAAACCAATTGGACATGATAATTCACCACTAGATTATCAAAACCCATAAAGGGTTTTGCAAAGTTACCACGAATTTTTGTTTTATAGCCCTTTGAAGTTGGGATATTTTTAGTCAAATTTCCAGGCAAAAGTGCAATATAGCCGATAGATTTAAAAAAAACACCAGCGCCTCTGAAGCGACCCTCAAAATGCAAAAAATATTTTCAGTGCCGCAATGGGCTCTGGGGCCCTCTAAAGGGAAATGAGACTAGTTGCGTTTTATTTCTTACAAAATTCGCTATTTCTGTAAGATAAAATTTCACAAAACAAACGTTGTTTACTCCAAGACCTACAAGAAATATAGTATCGCGGTTTTTGGGTTTCGACTGTCGCACTGTGAAATTCAATCGCAAAATTTACCCAAAAAAGGTGAAAAAATCCGAACAATTTACGAAAGCGCCCTCTGGTGGCACTCAAAAATAAATGTCAAAAATTGATTCCTCGGCCGCAAAAACGCCCCATTTACATAGTTTTTGTAGAGAAAAAACCATGTTTTTTCTCTATTCCTGAATATATTGGAAAAATACCTATTTTGAAAAATTGGGGGCTCGAAATTTATTTGTGACCTACGGTTTTTTGGGCAAAATTTCTTGAAATGAGCCAGAGAACAAGAATCGCGATGCGGCCTTGTACTTTTTTTGACTCTATACAAATTGACCCGCCCTATTGTACATGTAATCCAGTGGAGTGAATCAATGCTAATTCGTATATTAAACAATTGGAATTGAATATGTTAGGCCTCAAATATATTAATTTGTTAATTTTTATACTTTATGTGGTTTTGGACCTTCGGGGACTTTTTTTGAGGAATCCAAATTTTAAGGCCCCAAATGCTACAGAATTTTTATTTCCTTTCTGGAATCCTGAGGAATTTTCTTTCATTTGAGTACCAATTCGTGGAGGCCATTTGAATGACGTTTTATTTAGAACTTAATTGTACCGATTGAACTTCACATTAAATACAACACTTTTGAATTTCCTTAACAATAAGTGCCCTTTTTTTCAAACGAGCTTCACTGAAGAAATTTATTTAAGCCCGATAATACAGATTTTGATGTGGTACCATTTTAGCCCCTATATTTCCATAGAATGCAAAGTTTTTTAAAACTATATGGCAAAATATAAAAATTATTCTACTTTAAACGCAGACTTTAATGAAATGGCTTCATCGGAACTAACAAGAATAACTACTGACCTACGTAATTTCAATTGAAAAACAATCACTCCAATAATGTATTCACGTGATTGAGAAAAATTCTATTGTGCCTGAAATAAAAAAAAAATTAGCCCTTAAATCATAGATTAAATATGTCTTTGTTTGCAAAACAAATTTCTTTGAATTTATGAATAATTTACTTGATTTCAAAGAAATTTTCAGTTGTATAAATAAAATTCCTTACTTCTATGATAACAACACTATGTCATGTTTACTTAAACGTTAAACACTACACGCTGAAAAAAAACATATATATGTTCAGGGTACACTCTAAACATACGAGGTATGTTCAAAAAATATCGCGAATTTTGTATTTTTTCAAAAAGTATTTATTTATTCATGAATATCTATTTTGTCCCCTTCAAAGTAATTCCCCTCGGATACGAGTATAATACACTTCTGCCAAAAGTTTTTTACAATCATCGAAGCACTTCAAATAATCATTTTTTGTGATCTTGTTCAGCTCCTCTTTCCATGCCGTCTTTATCTCCTCAATCGTGGCGTAGTGTCGTCCTATCATGGGCCTTTTCAGTTTTGGGAACAGAAAATAGTCACAGGGGGCTAGGTCAGGGGAATACGGTGGCTGCGGCACCATTACTGTGTTGTTTTTGGCCAAATATTCGCGCACAAGCAACGATGTGTGTGCAGGGGCGTTATAATGGTACAAAAGCCAGTTTTTGTTCTTCCACAAATCCGGGCGTTTTTGGCGGATTGCGTCGCGCAATTTGCGCATAACTTGCAGGTATTCTTTATTGACCGTACTACCCTGTGGCAAGAACTCATAATGCACCACGCTCCTGCAATCAAAGAAAACTGTGAGCTCGGGCGTCCGGCACGCTGTTCGTCCTTCGCATCTTCTCGGCCCTCTAAGAACATGTTGTACCACCGATAAACGTTGCTTCGGTCCAAGGTAGCTTCACCATATGCCACAGTCAACTTTCGGAATGCGCCAGCGCACTTTTTTTGTTTTTAACACAATATTTGATGCAGATTCCTTTATCCATTTTCTGAAATAGATAAAAATCGAAGACAAGTTAAAACACATCCAAGCACAACAGCTGTCAAAAATTAACTAAACATTCAAAATGGCCGACCTTGTCAGCATAAATAAGGGACATGCGTACCAACATAACGCTACAAAAATATCAAAATTCAAATACACGTAGACCGCGGAAATTATAAACTCCCGATATTTTTTGAACATAGCTCGTAATCCTAAAATATTAATAAGATCGCTATTCTTGACACTACAAACATGTAGGACACTACAAACATTGCCCGGCTGCATGTTTGCCGGTCGTATTTATTATCCTATTTTGCCGAAATTTCCTAAAAGTTATTTTTTTTTTGACAAAGAAAATCGTATGTTTCGGGAAAATTGGTCCATAGATAGATGTAGCTCGCACACATATTTTTTATATTTAAATTAAAAAAGAACATATTTAAAGAACAAAAATCTGCCATTATCGCAAAAAGTCGCAGATAAACTAGGTACTGTTGGATTTACCACTAAGTCACCTCTGTCCTCTATGTCATATGGTAGTGATCCCACGTGATCCAAAAAAGTTGTGTTCCATTTACTGTGGATACTTTTTTGAAAAACCAAAAAACGTTATTTTTACTTTTTTTTACTTTGAAATGTCTCTTCATTTAAATACGTTAAAAATACGTCTTATTTACAAAAATTAATATGAACATAACCTTATTATATGTTACTCGTACAATTTCGGTCGCATTTCACCAACAAACGAAAATTCTACAAGCATTTTAGTATATACATTTATTTTATCATAGCATTTTATTCGCAGTTATTAGTGAAAAAGACATACTTTGAATGGTCATAACTCGGAATCGCCTAGAGATATTTTCATAAAATGTGAAGGTATTTTCATTAAATGTTACCCACATTAAAACAAAATTCCCAAAAAAATTATTTTTGAAAGTTGTTTTCAAAGTACTATGCGCGCATATTTCATAAAATTTTCCCATCGTACGATGGTAGAGAAAGGTTGTGTGTGATTTAGCGAGTGGATATTTTTAATTCTACATTAATAGCAACAACATGGGCGGCTGTGTGTCGGCAGCTTGTGTCCCATCTAAAAAAATGTTAGTGGTCATAATATTTCACAGGTATTCGATAATAAATTGTCTGGAAACTTCGATTGGCTGCAACAGAACGAAGCCAGTAGCGTTTCAGCCGATAAGCCGCCGAAGGAGAAAATTGTTTAGATCGGCTAAAATTGGCTCAAAATCGCCGTAGTTCTAATCGCTTTTTACCGCCTTAAAATCGCCACCGTTGCTGTTTTTTGCTCCAAAACAAATATATTTTTATTTATTGCTATTTATGATCCAATATGTTGTACGATAAATTTGTATATCTCATAATAAATCGCAAGCCAACGTCGAGCCGATAAGGCGACCCATTTTTGGGGAGCCGCCGCCGCCGACAATTTTTCCTCGGCTTTGTTCTCTGAAGTCTGTATAAGAACGGATAATCATGATAATTATAATTACAAATTACACTGTACAACAATTTCAAACTTTTTTCAAAATAACAGGGTTCTGTCAGTGTATTCTGGTAGAGGAGACCAAAAAAATATATACGTGTATCGGCGTTTTGAAAGATCACATCGGAATTTTATTTTAGGGGGGGGGGGGGGGTTAAAGTTTTCCCCCCTTTGCTTGTTCGTGCAGAATATCGGTATATAAAACTATGTGTTCTGTTCATCTGAGGTGTAGGGTATCTTCAGCAACTTTGTAGCAAATGTTAAGGCCTATATTTTTGTGGAATATATTAACCCTCTAGCTTCCCCTTCATAACGGTGATTTTTGCCTATATTTTAACAAATCGTAAAAAACTCCCCTAAAAATGGGTGGAGCGGGGTTGAAATATTCTACAAAAATGTCGGCCATAAAATTTTACTATAAGTGTCAGAACACACCAAAGCCCAAAACCTAACACAAACTCCAAAAAAACGCCCAAATCGTCGTCGCATATGTAGGTTCTCCCAGCTCTGAAGAGAAGGTTGTTATTCAACAACTACCAATAGTACTTTTGTTCTTCTTCATTATTTCTGTCATTATATTTTTGTCACTCAAAATTACCATAACGGAACTTTTGAGTGGCACGTTACTTATGAACGTTAACGTTTGACATTGTGGATCAACCAGCTAATCTTTTTATTTTCTTACAATAGTCTACAAGGGAATTTGTAAGAATAATAATGACTGACTGTTTGGGAAAACTTGACTGGTTTTGCTACGTCTGTGGCAAGCATACCCTTATGGAACATAGGGTTTCATTTTTTACGAGCAAAGTGGAGGATATATATTAAGTTTATTTTGAACTGGAAGTTTTTCCAGATGAGCCATGGGTGCCAAAACATATATGCCGAAATTGCTATATCGGTTTGATGCTGTGGTCTAAAGGTAATACAAGTTTTGATTTATATTTGACTAGCGGACCCGGCGAACTTCGCCTCGCCCCAATTTAACGCCTTCAGATAAACTCCAGAGTGATAATAAAACACAGATAGTTAAAATTTTAATGCGATTTGTTTAAAAGGAATCGAAATCAGTAGAGAGCGATGTGATAAACAACAAACAACGAAGACAGAAGACAGGCAACGTACAGATGACCGTGCGAAAAACAGGGAAATTCGAGATTAATTCCACAGACTTCCTACGATTTGTCTTGAGATTTATTGATTGTCATCGTAAAAGCCAATCGTACAGGGAACTGAATCCGCTTGAATTGGAATGAAAGATCAGTTGGAATAATCGGAATTCGTGGGATAAGGACTTCCTCTCCTTTGAATTTTCCCTTGATGATCGTCGCCTGAATCACATTGTCCATCAGTTTCATAATGGACAACCGCGAACTATGCACAATTTCGGATGATTCAGATTCCGCAACATGATTATGATCGATTCCACCTTCAGCTGTAAATTATGCGGCGGAGCTCCTGGCACATCAAGCGAGTTCGATTTTACTTTGAATAATAAAATTCATGCTATCGACGTCCTTATTCTTCGCTGCTAATATTGCCCGTTCACTAATCTAATCGAGATTTGGAAACACTTTGGTGATGAGTTCCTCGTTCGACGATATGAACTCGCAAAAATTAGCCGGGAACAATATCAATGCAGTGGAAACATCAACAGTAATTTGGCCATTGCCAAGCGCCAACAGTTGTTTCGAGAATTCAAGAGCCGATGAGTCGTTCTGCAACGCGACTCTCATGTTCGTGGTCAATTTCAACTTCTTGACATGCCGCCACAAAGACCACGATTTCAGGCATGCATTAATTTCTTCGGCAGTAGATTTCGGGATGACGGGAAGCGTTTGACGAAAATCTCCGGAGAGCAATATCATAGACTCACCAAATTATCTCAAATCACGTCGTAAATCCTTCATCGTTCGGTCAACTGCCTCCAGAGCTCGTTTATGCGGCATCGTGCATTCATCCGAAATTATGATTTTGCAATGCCCGCAATCCAATAAGATAACCTTACCTCTTATACTCAAACTTATTATCTGAAAAAATGTTCGAATTGATAAATATCGCGTTGAATTTTAATTGATCGTAATGCTTGTACCGTTTGCCGATGTGATACGCGATATAACTATCCGAAATCAGTGTAACAATACGCAAAACTCGAATGAATTGCAGAAACTTTTTTGTTTAATAGAAAATTAATAAAAAAAATTTGGATTGAAAAAAAGAACAGTAGATAGGAACAGTAGGAATCTCGCAAGAAATAGCTATTTTCGATTTTCCCAATTTTCCGACTTTTCCGGAGGGGTTTCCCCAAATTTTCTTTCGTAACAACCTTCTCCAGGCAAATACGAACAACTGAAAAAAAAATTGAGCCAAATCGCTCCAGCCGTTCTGACGTGATGCCATTACACAGATGGACCGTTTCATTTTTATATATATAGATTATACATATATATTTATATTTTGATTTTCAGTTTTCAACTGAAACTGATGAGCATGGCGAACGGTTCCATCTTCCTATTGAAAAACGCTATAAAGGCAAGAGCATTTTGTCACTTATAACAGATTTATGTTGGACATTGTTTGATAATGGCGTCGAATTGCCAAGAGTGAAAAAAAAGTAATAAGTATTTCTCCTTTTATATGCGTTATTAATAGATTTTCTGTTTATAGTCCTGAAATATAATTTAATAAAAAATAAATATTATTTAATTGTAAAAAAAATCATTATTTTTTGGCATATAGTACTGAAATATAATTTAATATAAAATAAATATTATTTAATTGTAAAAAAAAATCTTTATTTTTTGGCATCTCTCACATCAACCCCGAAAAATCCAATTTTTAAAGACCTTTTTGGTACTAACACTATATAATATCTAAATTAACCCTTAACAGGAAATCTTGAATTTGGCCGGCTTTTTGGTGTTTGTGTTAAGTTTTGGGCTTTGGTGTGTTCTGACATATATAGTAAAATTTTATGGCCATCATTTTTGTAGAACATTTCAACCCCGCTCCACCCATTTTTAGGGGAGTTTTTTACGATTTGTTAAAATATAGGCAAAAATCACCGTTATGGGGGGTAGCTAGAGGGTTAATATATTCCACAAAAATATAGGCCTTAACATTTGCTACAAAGTTGCTGAAGATACCCTACACCTCAGATGAACAGAACACATAGTTTTATATACCGATATTCTGCACGAACTAGCAAAGGGGGAAAACTTTAACCCCCCCTAAAATAAAATTTCGATGTGATCTTTCAAAACGCCGATATACGTATATTTTTTTTGTCTCCTCTACCATAATCCAGAACCCTGTTATTTTTTTTTGTGTTGTACTGTGTAATTTAATACTATGATTGGAATTTCAGAAGATTCGAGTAAGTAGCATAGCAGTTATTGAAGAATCAATATTTCAGTAAATGTTAACCCTTTGTGTGGAAGGTACCAGAAGGTACCAGAGGTGCACCGATATGGCCCATCGTCGAACTAAGCCGGAGATGGAGAAAAATATTACCGCATAAAAATTAATATTTAAATTATTAATTGAGCCAACTAGGCTAAACGAATGATGCAGAAGTTCTTATTTTTGGGGCTACTTTCACGTCCAATTCTTAGAATTGAGTTCCAAATCAATGGTCTGAAAATGTTGTACTGTGTATTCTAAAGTAGATTTTCATCTCAGTAAACATGTTTCATTTATAATTTACGACAAAGCCTTCATCATTGTATCTATGAAATGTTATGCCAATTCAATGAAATGTATTCTCTATTCCATGTTAGCCAAAATTAATATCCACATGTACCACAGTGCAAATAAATAGAACAACATGTGCACAAAAAGACACTAAAAATATGCTCCTGAAACTACCCCGAAACAAAATCCAGGCAACATGCGCGCATACCCGAGATGCTCGCATCAACATCGATATACGTAAGTATATGGATGGTGCGAAGAAGAAAAAGGCGGAGCACACCATTCTATCCAATGCTTTGCTATCCTACCCAGCCAGGCAGTCAGCCAGCCAGCCAGTGTTCCCTGCTCTGTCTGTCTCTGCTGCTCTCATCAATTGTTATACTAACAGGTTGCTTGTGTCAAGACTACAACACAAGGCAGAGGCAATGGAGATGGCAATGGACGGTTTGTGGGTATAAGGAGTGAGAGGCAAGGATACCACCATTGCAACACACAGTCAAAGATAAACGCTTTATGTACGGTAGAAATTTGTTGCAAATGCCTGTGGACTGTGCTTCATATGAACGAACGAACAAACGATCATTGAAGTTGCCCCCCCACATAACTGTGCCACATGTGGGGCAAGGGGGAGATCTAGGCAACAGTCTTACTGAAACAATATGAGTATTTATCCTTGCTGTGGGTGAGATGGGGAGTAATGAAGGGGAGCAAGGGCCGGGGGCGACATTGTGGGTGGTTCAATTCTCCAACAATCAGAGGCTATTTTATAAGCGCCCCCCACTCCCCATTTATTTACTTGTTCCACTGTGTATCAGTATGTATTTACATGTTGTAATATATATGTATATCTATGCATGTAGATGTGCAATAAATGTTGTAGTATATATGCTATAAATGTTCATATTCCTGTGTGTGTGTGTGAGTACATATTTTCGTTATCCTTTTCATTTCATGCGGATACAAAATATGTGCGAATTTTATTATCAAAACGTTATGTTCATGTGTCCAGCGCGTGTCCGACAATGTATTTCAGCTTTTTTTGCTTGAACATTCAGGACAAGTGACTGTGTGTGTGTGAGTGTAGAAACATATGTATACAGGAGTATATGTGTATGTGTGTCTTTACGTACATATTTCGTTCGGACAACAACATATTCGTTGTTCGCACACTTTGTCTATACATACTCGTACATACATACATATGTGTGAGAGTTCTTCGTATGTGTCGTCTACAAACATATGCGGTGTTAATATAAATGTTCATTTTCATTTTATTTAAATTAGTTTTTGCGCTGCTCCTTTTCCCCATATGTGTGTTTATGTTTGAGTGGCTTTGTACGTTTGTTTTTGTGTGTTTTGTGAATTTTTGGTTTTTTTGTAAGATTTTGCCTAATTTCTGCATATTTTCAGGTGATAATTGTTCAGCAAACATATGAGCTGCATACTAAATTTAATTTATTATTATTATAATTTACTTGTGTTTTGTTATATATTCGTACATACGAGTACATACATGATATACACTATATGTTTGTTTTGGTATAGAGTAATTGCATAACGTTTCGAGCTAAAATCATTTTAGTAATATTTGGCACATTTATTCTGTTATTGCTGTGGAGTTTTTGTTTGTCTACGATATAATAAATTTAAATTTAGGGAGAACCGAAATAGCATAACTCAAGGATTAAGTATATTTTGAACAATTTCCGCCCGTCTGTCTGGTGGTGCGCACGACTCTCGAAAGGAGTAACCGATTGATATAAAATTTGATATGTGGTAATATTTGTTTCTATATCAGTCTAAGTTCGAAAATTGACCATATTGGTCCACTCCCCATAGAACCTCCCCACAAATAAAATTTACTGAAGTATTGATTCTCTAATATTTTCTATACTACTTCCCGAATCGTCTGTGAGTAAAGTGGGAGAAGTTGCCCTTACTCAGCAAGAACTAGCGCGAGCTTAGTTCAGATTTGCTCAAAAGATTCATAACAAGGTTAATAAAAACCCGTTTTTTTTGAATCAGCGGTTTACAGTTTCTTCGAAATTTCAACTTATTTTTGAAACGGATATTCGATTTGCCCGAAAAGAAACAAGTAAAAGCGTGGATAGCATGTGGCCTCACAAAATAACTCAAACCTAAAGAAAATAACACCTAGAAACATAAAAAAAAGTAGATGAGAACAGTAGGACACATATAGTAGATGAGAACAGTAGGAACCACAATAAGTTAGATACTATATATGGGAGCTATATCAAAACATTGACCGATATGGCCTATTTGCAATCCCAAACAACCTGCAAATATAAGAAGTATTTGTACCAAATTTGATCAACCTAGCTCTATTATTGCGGACTGTAGCGTGATTACCACAGACGGACGGACATGGCTAAATCGTCTTAGAATTTTACGAAGATTAAGAATCTATATACTTTATGGGGTCTCAGATCAATATTTAGAGGTGTTACAAACGGAGTGACAAAATGAATATACCCCCATCCTATGGTGGAGGGTATAAAAACAATTATGGGAGCAGAAACCATTTGTTAAACATCAAGTGAAAACGTCTCAGAAACCCAGAAGAGGACAAATATTGATATTAGTTAAAAAACAATTACACTGTCCAAAAAATTAAGACTTTTTGATTGTAACAGAATAGCAACCCTATAATTCTGAATGAGCATTTTTAGTAGATAATTATACCCTCACTTTAGTGTGACGAGGGTATATATCATTTGCTACGGAAAAAAGTGTAACACGTCGAAGGAGTGACCTAAGACCCCAAGTATGTTCGGAGGAAATCCGTTTTGGGTCATTTTAAGTCGAATGAGCAATGTCCGTCCGTCTGTCTGTCTGTCTGTCTGTCTGTCTGTCTGTCTGTGTGTCTGCTGGCTGGTGCGCACGATAACTCTCGAAAGGAGTAACCGATTGACCTCAAATTTGGTATGTGGTAATATTTTTTTCTATCTCCGGCTAAGTTCGAAGATGGGCCATATTGGTCCACTCCTTCTAGTACCTCCCCCACAAAGGGTTAAAATGTTGTGAAATATTGATTCTTTAATAACTTCTATACTACTTATTCGAATCTTTTAAAATTCCACACATAGTATTAGCTTATTAGTCGTTATCAACTCGAGAAAAATGGGCGAAGTCGCCACGTCCCTTTTGGTAGCTCCCACACAAATGCACCATTTTGCACCAAAAGTTAACAGC
Organism: Eudasyphora cyanicolor; assembly: GCA_963930755.1. Lineage (NCBI taxonomy): Eukaryota > Metazoa > Arthropoda > Insecta > Diptera > Muscidae > Eudasyphora > Eudasyphora cyanicolor. The sequence goes on from OZ005735.1 coordinate 270,632,436, forward strand.
TTATAACATTAATAACAGTGTATAAAAAAATTGAAATTTTGTACAGTATTATGCTTTTATGTTGCCTACAGTCCAGGGAAAAATGGGTGTTGTTGTCACGCCCCTTTTGGTACCTCCCACACAAAGGTACCTTTTTGCACCAAAAGTTAACAGCTTATAACATTAAAACCAGTGTATAAAAATACTTGAAATTTTGTACAGTGTAATGTTTTTATAGTGTCTATAGCCCTGTGAAAAATGGGCGTTATTGCCACGCCCCTCTTTGTACCTCCCACACAAAGTGCCCAAATCATACCACAATTTAATGTCTCATAACGTTTATACCAGTGCACATAAATGCTTGTAAGTCGGCACAGTGCAATGAATTTAAAGTATCTAATGTTCAGCAAAAAAAAGGTGTATTTGATAAACCCCTTCTGGTACCTCCCACAGACAGAATAATTCGGTACCTCCCACAGACAGAATACCATTGACAGAATAATTCGAGTAATATTCAATATTACATTACTCACAAAGTGAGGGTATACCTTAGTCGGTTTACGCGACTGAAACTTTCTTACTTGTTTTTGTAGAATAAACTTATGGTCCAACTGATCTGAGTTTTTTTTTGTACAGTGGGTCTAAGTTTTCAATTTTTGGGCGAAGGGAGCATTATACTAATTGAAAAAATGCTGTCAGTTAATGTCTGAGAAATTTCTTATTGTCAGAGTTATATAATGGCATTTTATGAGAATAATTTTTGTGAAAGATCTTAACCCTCTAGCTCCCTTTTTAGTGAATCAATTTGGCCCTTTTTTCTAAAAAATCCAAAAAGGCCTTTCAAAAGGACATTTAAGGATTAAAATATTCTACGAAAATTTTTCCGGAAAATTTCAGTGAGGGTCGCCTAAGACACAAAGTTGTAAATATAGCTCTTTACGCTTAATTAGCAAAATTACACGTCAACTTATAAAAAAAAACTATAAGTATAATGTAAATTTAAAGTCGTGATATCTATGGAATAATTGGAGCAGAATAGCGAGTCTGCAGCATGTGGAAGGGCATGTTGAGTAGATAATTTTTGTAGAATAAACTTATGGTCCAGCTGGTCTGAGTTTTTTTTTTTGAGTGGGTCTAAGTTTTTATTTTTTGTTCGAAGAGAGCATTATACTAAATTATAAAATGCTGTAACTTAATGTCTGAAAGATTTCTTAATGTCAGAGTTATATAGTGGAATTTTTTGAGGATCATTTTTGTGGTAGTTGATAACCCTATAGCTCACTTCTTAATGAGTCAATTTGGCCCTTTTATCAAAAAAATCCTTTCAAAAAGACATATAAGGATTAAAATATTTTACGAAAATGTTTGCCGGAAAATTTCAGTGGGGTCGCAAAAGACGCCATTCTGCTTTACTCATTGTGAAAATTTTCAGTGAATATTGAAAAATTGGAGTCTGAGATAAACTGAATGTAAATAATATATATCTACTATTCACCTAGCCTTTTAACGATACTAATCTTAGTTCAAAAACAGAATGGCGTTTACGCCACATTCAATATAAACTGTTCATTTAAAGTCGTGATAAATTAAAATATGTTCGAAGTCTGGTTGCTAAAACTTTTGTTAAGAAATTACGAGAAATATTTAGTAACATCTTCATAATATTTTTAATAGGATGTATTTGTTTGCTTCAAAGATTTCGAGTAAAATGGAATTGGTAAATATTAAAAAGAGGAAACTAGCAGTATAGTATCTATGGATAAATATATAAGATATTACACATATCGCTCACTCACTTCAAGACTGCCATAACTCAAAATTGAAAATTTTTGAGGTTGCCTTACAGAATTGCTAATTTTGCAAATATCCATAAATAAATCTCAACGAAATTAAGTTTATAAGTAAACAATCATATTTCGGATTATTCCACCTTTTTTAATCGTCTTATTTCATATTATTTATTTTTTATACGGACTTAAAGTTACACATCCTGACAATTTTCAATTTTGAGTTATGACACTCTTGAAGTGAGTGAGCGATATAATAAAAAAAAGGGAAATTATTATTATTATCAAAAAGAGCGAAAAGAAAAATGGCGATAACGCCAATTTGTAAAATATTTTAATCCTTTAATGTCCCTTTTTAAAGGATTTTTTTGATTTTTTCGAAAAAAGGAACAAACTGACCCCTATGAGAGGGGAGCTAGAGGGTCAAGGTCTCCCACAAAAATGATCCTCATAAAATTCCACTATATAACTCGGACAATAAGAAATCGATCAGACATTAATTTACAGCATTTTTTTCATTTAGTATAATGCTCCCTTCAACAAAAATTTAAAACTTTGACCCACTGTAAAAAAACCCAGACCAGCTGGACCATAAGTTTATTCTTCAACATTGATCTAATCAGCATGCCCTTTAAAAAGTATAGGGTCCCTGTTCTGTTCCAAAAATGCAGTTGGACAGTGTTAGTTTTCTAGAAAATATAAATGCATCTTATATTCTAACAAATGGTACATACATCCAGATTGCTACATTTTTCTAACAATTACCACTTTGTTGCCTAAAGTCGTATATGGGGATATTGCAAAACATGGACCTACATATGTGCTTAATTTGTCCACAAACAAATAAGTTTAAAATAAAATATACAACACGCGGAGTGATCTGCTCTACAGCAGACAACTGGTGGAGTCCTCTACTCTGCAGTGGACGATTCGTGTAGTCATCTATTCTACTCTTAAGTAGACAACTAGTGGAGTCATCCATGAAACGTCAACTTTACCACTAGTCGTGTACCGTGGAGTGCATGACTCCGCGATTCGCCTATATTGGAGTAGATGACTCAACGAGTCGTCTATTTTGGAATGGATGACTCCATAAACAGTGGATGACTCCACTGTTTAATGCGTTTACGTGCACTGGTTTTTGATTGAAACCAATAGTACATTAAAGTACAACTTTCAAAGTTTATTGTGTAAAATTTTCATAAAAAAAATATTGAAAAATATGGCAACGACAGCATTTATGCGATTTTCAATTTTTGGGAACATTTTGAAATAAAATATGTTATTTTTGCGAGAATTTTTTGGTTATTGTTAAATAAAAACAATTAAGAAATTAAAAAAAAAACTCGACAGCGTTACCTCGTAGATTATGTAAACAAGTAGTGTTAAACATTTCAAATGGATCGGTTCAATACTTTTTGAGTTATGAGGGGCACCGTCTTTGAAATAAAAACAATTAAGAAATTTAAAAAAAAAACTCGACAGCGTTACCTCGTAGATTATGTAAACAAGTAGTGTTAAACATTTCAAATGGATCGGTTCAATACTTTTTGAGTTATGAGGGGCACCGTCTTTGAAAACATGGGTTGTGGGAAAAACGCTTTAAAGTTTTTCTGATGTACTGAGTCATGTATGAGGCGCGGTTGCTTAGACTGCTGTATCTTCGTCAGTTTTGCCCTGATTCATCTAAAATGTTCACAGAATATTCTCTATTCAGAAAAAAAGTTAAAAAAATGCAGAAAAAAGTTCATAAAATGTTCTACATACAGTACGTAACTACTTATATGGATGGGAAAAAACATCTTCCAACTCTGACATTCTTTAACCGATCGCGTTGACATTTTTGTCATAACTTCTAGTCCATAGGGTTAAACTTGGTGCAAGTTTCATCCCGATCAGAAGACATCGGTTTAATTAAAGAATTCTGCATGACCCTTAAAGAATTCTGCACGACCGAAGATGAACATATCTGTCTATGACTTGATATAATCTCCATATATGAGGGCGGTCCCAAAATTAGCCGACCTGACTGTAGCAGTTTGAAAAAAAATAACTTTCGTGAATAGTGGCAACCTTCTAAAACATATCGCTCACTTACTTCAAGACTGTCATAACTCGAAATTTAAAATTTTCAAGATGTGTAACTATAAGTCCGTATAAAAAGATAAGTAACACAAAATACGATTTTTAAAAACGATGGAAAAGTAATGTACAGTTGTTTTCAACAGGGACGCTACAAAAGTAGATCGACAGGGACAGCAAACGACGCCATATTTTTTGCCGCTCTTTTGACATTTCTCTTCAGTAAGGTTTGCCATTTCATGATGGAAAGATATACGAGCCAACAACGAGTCGAAATTATTAAAATTTACTACCGAAATTCGGAGTCAGTGGCCTCAACGTTAAAAGCACGAAAATTCATATTCAGCGATGAGTCTCATTTCTAGCTGAATGGCTTCGTCAATAAACAAAATATGCGTTATTGGTCAGACAGAAATCCACACGTACTCCATGAGTCATCATTGCATCCCGAAAAATTACGGTTTGGTGCGGTTTAAGGGCCGGAGGCGTCATTGGGCCGTAATTCTTCCGTGATGATAAAGACCGGAACGTTACTGTGAATGGGAATCGCTACCGTTCAATGATAACAGAATATTTTTGGCCCTAATTGGATGATATGGACTTGGAGGACATGTGGTTCCAACAGGACGGCGCCACAAGCCACACAGCGAATGCCACAATCAATTTATTGGAAATCAAGTTTGGAGAACGTGTTATCTCACGAAATGGTCCAGTCGATTGGCCGCCTCGGTCGAGCGATTTGACGCCGTTAGACTATTTCCTGTGGGGCTACGTCAAGTCTATGTCAACAAGCCAGCGACGATTGATGAACTTCGTACGAATATCGAACGTGAAATTGCAGCAGTATCGGCCGATTTACGCTTGAAAACCGTCGAAAATTGGGTTCAGCGTCTGCACTTCTGCAAGCGTGCCCGTGGTGGCCATGCAAAAGAAATCGAGTTCCATACATAATGGCATCGAACGTACTTTCACAGGAATAAAGAATTTCATTGATATCCAAAACCGTTTTTGTTTTATTTAAAAAAAAACTTTTGTAGCGCTCTTATTGACGGACCCGATATATTGTTGTTTACTTATAAACTAAATTTCGTTGAGATTAATTTATGGATATTTGCAAAATTCTCATTTCTGTAACCAACCTCAAAAATTTTAAATTTTGAGTTATGACAGTCTTGAAGTAAGTGAGCGATATGTTTTAAGTTTCCAGGCGCCACGTTGTATAGTAAGTAAACGATCACAATGAATTTGTAAACATGGAAAAAATTGGCCACCGATATGTAATACAATACTTTAATTTTAAAGGTCTCAGTCCAACCAATATAAAAACCGAGCTAGATTCTACTTTGGGGGAGTCTGCTCCTTCGTTTTCAAATATAAAATATTGGGTGCCAAATGGGCCGTTCGAGCTGCCGAGACGAACACCGTAGTTGTCGACCATTTTAGGTGTCCACGCCAGAAATGGTAAAAAAAAAAACAGAAAATGGAATTGGGTGACCGCCGTTTGAAGGTCCGTGAGATAGCTGAAGTCATAGGCATTTCAAAAAGTGTTATACTTCGCATATTGCCGGAAGACAATGCATTAGTTCACACATCCGTATATTGGACAAATACATATTTAATGTAAATAAAATATTTGTGTTTGAAAATACATATGTATATTATATTCACATTCACACTCAAATGTTGGAATATCTCTTATATCAATAGTTTTTTTTTAAATTTTTGTACAGACTGTCTTAAAAACGTGGGGAAACTATAATCCTGTTGTATATGATAATTTAAATTTATTATTTAACTTTTTTCCTTTGCATAACTTTGACGTGAACTTAAAGGTTTACCTTCATAACATGAACTTAATATAAGCAAAATATGTACGAGTATGTACTACTTTAAATTCCAACTAATTTCCAATTGTGTTAAATAAAGAATAAATACCAATCAATATTCAATATTCAACATTTTCCGATAATACAAATAGGTCCAAATATTTATTCACTCACCACAGAAGTCGTTAGTTATGATAATGTTGCTGATGTTCCATACATAACGAGCTGCTCGAAATGCTCATCCAAGTCTATAAGAGATTATGGAAATGCTTTTATTTTTTTCTTATTCGTTCCTTGGAAAAGCATTCGAGTAAAAAATTTTGATTGGCATGTGGCTTAAAGGCAAACACAAATGTTACATGTTGGAGGATGAGGAGGAAGTCTTAGTTCTTGTTGTCGGACACTCTCACCAGTGTCATCAGCAAATATTTAGAGTATTCCTCAAATTGACACAGATAGATTGTTGTTCTTAATCGGAAGCGGAAATTAGCCATTGACATATTTACATTTTTGGGCTACAAATGGATGTGTTGGCAAACACACGGACAACCGGAAGGAACAACATTCTAGTAACAACACAAAGAAGTACAGCAAATATCCTACTTGAGACCATTTTGGCTTGTTTATTTGGACGACTTACAAAAGGATTTGCGATTATATCAAAGACTTGGCAAACAACCACAAAGTCAGTCAGGGTTTTCAGTCATTCGTCCAAATGTTGAGGCGGTGGTGCATTTATCGGTTAATGAGGCTGTGGCGACTCTACAACCCCATCCAGTCAGAAGACAAGCCACAACTTCAACATTGAATGGTGCAGCATATGTTGATGCCACATTAGATAAACATCTCCCTGGTTAAGCTAAATACACATACCGTGAAAATTAATAGCTCACACCATTCAACCCAGTTTCGATTTTACGTTTTTCCCGCTGTTGTTGGAGATTGCAATCAACATTTAAGACCTGTCACTCGGCCTCGATGTCCTCTCCTCCTCATCCAGAATTCAAATCAGATTCAGAAACATAAGGCTCACAAAACAGCCGGCGTTTAGCACACATATGCCCACATTTTCCCCTCCGACATCGGGCGATTGCCATCACTCGAAATAGTTTTTCGCTATTAACAAAGTGGAATTTCAAATCAGAAACTCGATTGTGGTTTGATTATAATTACCCAGCCGAAACCATTTGAATCCTTCGGATCTCTGGCAAACCCATCCATACGACAGTGATAATCATCATCCCTTGTTAGTTATCGGTGGTCCAAAAGTTAACCATTCCGATCAGAAAATACGATGGATGGATGAATGTTGCATGTTTAACAAACAATTCATTGTTTTTGTTTTTTTTTCGGTGATGCTTTCTTTCTTTGTTAACCAGAATATGCACAGATGTCATCTTGGTCCTTCGAGTGTATTTCAGCTTCTGCTGGTGGTAGTGGTGGTAATGCACTCGAACTCACTCCATTGAAGGGTAGTTTTGATTACAACAACATTGTTCTTTCTGCAGAAAAAAACACAAAAACGATAATAAAATGGTCTGGCATTTAAATGCACGGTGGGCAAATAGTACAAGTTGGGACAATATATCCTGTAAGAGGTGCAATTTAGGAACTTATAAACCATTTTCAATAGAGTTCGTCCTTTGGACTAGAAGCATATGTAAAATCGAACGGTACATACTCGTATACTCATATATGGTAGCTTTATTTTAATCTGAAAAGGGCCTAAAACGACATGTGTTCCGATATCGATCGGTATAATGGGTCTATCTCATCTCCTTTTGGGAGTTACTCTCTTTATTTCAGACCTAGTGTATTAAAAAAAATGCTTTTAGATTTCATTTCTTCCCGACGTTTCCTCAATTGTTGATACGTAAATTTTAGGAATACTATTTCCTAAAAATTGCTTTATTGTTTTTTTACATGCACATAATTAGATAGCTACACGGGGCAAAATCGCCTTTTTTGATATATTTGAATCGAAAGAAAATATATTTGGAACACAAATTTTTAAATATTATATATTTCTTAGCAAATAAATTTTATTTGAAAATCAATAAAATATATTTGGAACGCATATATTAATATATTACAACAAATTATATTTGCAAACTAAATATCTTAAATAAAATATGTGTTTAAATACAAATAAAATTATTATTTAGGAATTTTGCCAAATACATTTTATTTAAAAATAATTCCAAAACTTTTGCTGAGTTTTTCATATTTCAGTTTCAATTTTTTGGGTTTCGAATTGTACCTCCCAGTTATGATACCATATGCAGCATTACCTTCTGTTTTAAATCAATCATTTCAAATTTCTGAGTATTCCAAGCCATCATTAGTTGTCAATCCTCTAAGTGCTTTATATTGATCCAAGATTATATGATTTCAATTATTATTTTTTACGAACATTAAAAGTTTCTAAAAATTTAACTTTGAATTACTGAAAAATTTGACACAATTTATGTATTTTATGAATACTTAAATGCAAATAAATATTTGTTTCGGAAATAATGGTCCCAAATAAAAACATATTGGAATGTAAACAAATATTTGTTTAGAACAACATCTTCCCAAATACACAATTTTTGTGTGTACCAAATATTACATGCTTAGAGTCTACCCCAAACATATATATGTTTCAAGCCGAATATGTTTGGGACAATATACTACAGAAGCGATTTTTTTTCAGCGTGTATCATATAAAACATTTATGACAGACAACTTATATTTACTATCACAGTGTTTTATTATATATTCGAATTCGATGTTATCCATTATTATTGAAGCGGCAAATACACTACTCAGACTATCTAGTCTCAGGAACACACGAACACAATTCGCTTATGATATAAATACCCACCAGAGACAATTGTATCATGTTGGAGGACTGAAAATAAAAAATTTTTGCGAAATTAAAACTTGTTTTGATATTTTTCAAATTCACAAAAATATTTTTTTCGCATTTTTTTTTGCGAAATTAAAAGTTGTTTTGATATTTTTGTAAAATCTCTTATTTTTATTTTTTACTCAAAAGAAAGCTTAGCTCATTTCCTTTAAGAGCTTTGTGGTATATTAGGACCTGTTTATCTACCAAAATAAAGATAAATCTATAAAAAATTAAGATTCATACATATAGTTTAGCATAACTCGAGAACCACTTATCGTTATTGGTTCAGGAAAGCTTTAAATAGTCCTAAATTAAGTAAAATAATATTTTAATCTTATCAGCGGTTATCTTAAAAGATATTGCAAAATAAAATAAATTTTTTGAGAAAATTTCATTTTTATCCCCTCAGCTTAGAGTGGAGGGTATATATCATTTGCTACGAGTAACACATCGAAGGAGTGAACAAAGACCCTAAGTATGTTCGGCGGATATCCGTTTTGGGTCATTTTAAGTCGAATGAGCAATGTCCGTCCGTCCGTCTGTCTGTCTGCTGGCTGGTGCGCACGATAACTCGCGAAAGGAGTAACCGATTGACTTCAAATTTGGTATGTGGTAATATTTTCGTCTATCTCCGGCTAAGTTCGAAGATGGGCCATATTGGTCCACTCCTTCTAGTACCTCCCTCACAAAGGGTTAACATTTAGTGAAATATTGATTATTTAATAACTTCTGGGCTACTTACTTGAATCCTCTGAAATTCTACATGTAGTATTAGTTTATTAGTCACTATTGCCTCGAGAAAAATTGGCGAAGTTGCCAAGCCCCTTTTGGTACCTCCGACACAAATGGACAATTTGGATGGACAAAGTTAAAAGCTTATAATTTTATTACCAGTACATACAAAGACTTGAAATGTTGTACAGTGTAATGGTTTAATAGTACCTAAAATACAATGAAAAAAGGGCGTTATTGCCACGCTCCTTTTGGTACCTCCCACGCAAATGGACCATTTTGTACCAAAAGTTACCAGCTTTTAACTTTAATACCGGTGCATACAAATACTTGAAATTTCGTACAGTGTAATGCTTTTATAGTACCTAGAGTCCATAGAAAAATGGTCGTTATTGGCATGCCCCTTTTGGTAGCTCCCACACAAATGGAACTTTTTGTACCAAAAGTAAACAGCATTTAACTTTAATATCAGTGCATTCAAATACTTGAAGTTTCGTACAGTGCAATGCTTTTATAGTACATACAGTCTAGAGAAAAGTGGCCGTTATTGGCACACCCCTCTTGGTACCTCCCACACAGATGGACCATTTTGTACCAAGATTTACTAGCTTATAACATTAATACCAGTGCATACAAATACTTGGAATTTTCACTACTTTAAAATTACATTTTAGTATTTTTTTATAAGTTGGCGTGTAATATTGCTAATTAAGCATAAAGAGCTATATTTACAACTTTGGTGTCTTTAGCAACCCCACTGAAATTTTCCGGCAAAAATTTTTGTAGTATATTTATCCCCTCACCTTAGAGAGGAGGGTATATATCATTTGCTACGAGCCAAAAGTGTAACACATCGAAGGAGCGACCTAAGACCCTAAGTATGTTCGGCCGAAATCCGTTTTGGGTCATTTTAAGTCATTTGAGCAATGTCCGTCCGTCCGTCCGTCTGTCTGTCTGCTGGCTGCTGCGCACGATAGCTCTCGAAAGGAGTAACCGATTGACTTCAAATTTGGTATGCGGTAATATTTATCTCTATCTCCGGCTAAGTTCGAAGATGGGCCATATCTCCCACACAAATGGACCTTTTTGTACCAAAAGTTAACAGCTTTTAACTTTAATAACAGTGCATACAAATGCTTGAAATTTTGTTAAGCGTAATGCTTTTATAGTGTCTGTAGCCCTGTAAAAAGGGACGTTATTGCCACGCCCGTTTTTTGCTCCTCCCACACAAAGGTACCACTTTGCTCAAAAAGTTAAGATTTAATATTTCATAACATATTAACCCTTTGTGGGGGAGGCACTATGTAGAAGGAGTGGACCAATATGGCCAATCTTCGAACTTAGCCGGAGATAAAAAAAAATTAGGACGTACCAAATTTGAAGTCAATCGGTGAGACCTTTCGAGAGTTATCGTGCGCACCAGCCAGCTGACAGACAGACGGACGGACATTGCTCATTCGACTTAAAATAGCCCAAAACGTTGTGTTACACTTTTTTAGTACCAAATTTTTATACCCACTCTAAAGTGAGGGTATAAAATTGTACGAATTTTTTTGGGACTCAAGGTGAGGGGGTTAATAAGTCGGTTTACCCGACTGAACTTTCTTACTTGTTTAATCCTTACATGTCCTCTTTTTTGGATTTTTAGCCAAGTGCAAATTGACCCACTAAGAAAAGAGCTAGAGGGTTAAGATCTTCCACAAAAATGTTCTTCATAAAATTCCACTATATAACTTTGACAATTAGAAATCTCTCAGACATTAACATACAGCATTTTTTTCATTCACAAAAAAATATTTTTGGGAATTTTTTTATTTTCTTAAGAAGACAGAGGAAAAATCTATCGAAAACATTTTGGGAAACATTTTTTAAATTCAATGGTAATAGTTCTACTAGAGAGAGGCAGAAGCAAATATCCAATGAAGCTTAGTAGGCATAAACGTACTCGGAGAGGTTACCGATATCGGTTCGAGAGCGGTCGAATGTAGTAATAACAAACTACAGTTATGTAGCTTTACAATTGTATATAAGGTGGTGTAGTCAGTAAGTGAGCTCTCGTGGATGTTGGACTGCAACGTGAGACGTTGTAAGAGCCGGTAAGAAAAAAAATAAACGCAGAAACTGTACCCAGTGCTAGTCATATTGTAGTGGAATTGGTAACACCAATTCCTCATAATAAGAATAGGGCACTGGTTTTACAACCAATGGAGCGGGAAGGATTTACATCCGACTCATCTGGACTAGGATTTTCATCCAGTCTGGAAGGAGCGTAGAGCACTGGGTAAGGGCTAAGCGGTAGGCATTCTGAGGTTTACACCCAGAAATCAGAGGGTCAAAGCATAGGCTTGGATTTACATCCAAGTTTAATGAAGTATAGGAGTTAGTGGTCAGGAGTGGTAAGGGCTAAGCGGAAGGCATTCTGCGGTAAGTAAGGAAAGGCTAAAGTCGGGCGGGGCCGACTATATAATACCCTACACCACTCTCGTAATATTGAATAACTCTGATATATAAATTTTGTAATTCATGTATAAATTGTTTACATAAATTTACTTTTGGTATATTTTATACTTAAATAATACCCTGTACCACAGTGTGGTGTAGGGTATAAAAACGATTGGATCTAAAGAGCCAAATCGGATGAAACATATATATGGGAGCTATAGCTAAATCTTAACCGATTTTCTTCAAATTCGGTAGTGTTGGTTCATGGATCAAGAAACTCTACCATTCTAAATTTCAAAATGATTGGATGTAAAATACAGCTTCTATAGAACTAAAGGGCCAAATCGGACGAAACATATATATGGGAGCTATAGCTAAATCTTAACCGATTTTCTTCAAATTCGGTAGTGTTGGTTCATGGATCAAGAAACTCTACCATTCTAAATTTCAAAACCATTGGATGTAAAATACAGCTTCTATAGGACTAAAGGGCCAAATCGGACGAAAGATATATATGGGAGCTATAGCTAAATCTTAACCGATTTTCTTCAAATTCGGTAGTGGTGGTTCATGGATCAAGAAACTCTACCATTCCAAATTTCAAAATGATTGGATGTAAAATACAGCTTCTACAGGACTAAAGAGCAAAATCGGACGAAACATATATATGGAAGCTGTAGCTAAATCTTAACCGATTTTCTTCAAATTCGGTAGTGTTGGTTCATGGATCAAGAAACTCTACCATTCTAAATTTCAAAATGATTGGATGTAAAATACAGCTTCTACAGGACTAAAGAGCAACATCGGACGAAACATATATGGGAGCTATAGCTAAATCTTAACCGATTTTCTTCAAATTCGGCAATGTTGGTTCATGGACCAAGAAACTCTCCCATTCTAAATTTCAAAACGATTGGATGTACAATACAGCTTCTATAGAACTAAAGGTCCAAATCGGACGAAACATATATATGGGAGCTATAGCTAAATCTTAACCGATTTTCTTCAAATTCGGCAGTGTTGGTTCATGGATCAAGAAACTCTACCATTCTAAATTTCAGACAATACAGCTTCTATAGAACTAAAGGTCCAAATCGGAAGAAACATATATATGGGAGCTATTAAATCGACTCAGCTAGTGATTCTGAGTCGATCGGTATACTTTAAGGTGGGTCTAGCTGTGTTATTTTCAGGTGTTACAAACATCTGCCGTGAAACAAACTTATAATACCCTGTACCACAGTTATACTGGGGAAAAGACCCCGAAAATTAAATAAGAGTGTTTTTTTTATTGGTGGTGAATCAACGTATAGGAAGGACCCTGGACACGACTGAGTAGCACCCCAGCTTCAAGCACGGAGTAACCGGAGGTTCCTTACAACCTTACTTGATATTTTTAAAGGAAATTCAAGGATTAAGGAATTTTTGATTCCCCGTAAACACAAGGACACTGACACAAGAGGAGTAGCAGAGCATTTCATTGTTGATATCTTCAAAATACACGAAGCGGTTAAGAAGATATGAAAATTTTAAGCGATTGTAATTTTGAGAAAATTCTCTGTTATAGGAAAATTTTAAAACTAGAACCGCCAAAAAAAATTCCACTCACTAGAAAAAGTGTACGAACACTTTCTTAATTTCTAGATACATTAATGGATCTAACTCGACCACAATTAATGATCCCATAAATTTCTGATTGTTTACTGAATATGGTTCAACAAAAATCCCTACATCACAATCATCGCTGTCTTGCATTAAGTATCATCCAGAATTGTTTCACTTTCCATTTTTGTTGAAAAATCAATGTTTTTCCGTTAATTTACATATAAACTAAAATTTTTAGAATTCAATTTGGTCTCTTTAAAAAATAAAGAATTAATGGCACTTGCTAATGACAAATTATGTTGTTGATAAATGTTTTTATTTTATCCAATTCTTGTATTTATGAAGAAATACGGTAATTTTTTTAACAAAAACTCGTCTACCTAAAAAAAACCTTCTGTAACCGTTTATGTTAGAATCTAAATACATAACATTTCGACGGGAAATACTTAACTACAATTACAATACTACATTATTTTTAAATTGTCTTCATTTTAATCAGATAACTTCTGTAGATGTCATATTTTGTCCCACTGTGTTACCACGTTTACCGGTGACTCGGTCGCATGACAAAGGCAACAAAAATCTAATAAGATTTTCATGAGACCTGCTGATCTGATCGGCCGACACATACGCAGGTTCAGTTCCTACTCCCATTACACAAATAATAGAATTGCACAATATGTACATTCAGCACTCCGGCCACCGCTCACTGCGCGGAGTGCTCAGTGCTCGACGCATTTAGCGAGTGCATCATTTACACACCAAAAACGTATTGTCGGCCTATTTACAAGGGTTGCTTATGACTTACTTCTGATAGATTGATTGCCAAGGACGAGAGACGGGAGATGAGGATAAAATGAGGTGGTGGGTACTGACACGACAAAAAGGACCGGTCGATGGTGGCTGTTGATTGCACTAAATGCAGCATGTATTCATATATTCTCTCTGTGGCATAAATAATGAAGCAAACGGGATATCAGAGGCAGAGTTTACCTCGCAGTCCTGTAGGGTATTCTGGGTGTAACAATAGAGTATTTAATACCCGTAAACAGCAAGAACGAACATACGGTGTTGTATTCCCTTTTGTCAAGTGTAATGCCGGAGAGAATTCAATCGTCATTATTGTCGAGTATGCTCAGCAATATGTCGATTTTCTTCATTACTCGTACTCGTATTCTGTGGAACAGGAATCGGCTTGGCTCTGCTCGGTTCAGCGCAGTTCTGTTGAATTTGGTCACCACAAAACCACCACAACATTAAGTGCGCCCAATTAAGTTCGTATGTTCGAAAAAATCCAGGATGTTTTTGTAACATTCCAATTCGAATTGAAGAAACCTGTACTGGTACTTGTTTGATGCAGGAAGAGGGTTGGAGGAGTTGGCTTCAGTTTTCTTTCTTTTCTGGCATTTTCAAATTCCATTTGACTTATGTGCCTGTGTGGGTGCATGTATGCATTGCGGTGGAGATTTATTCATAAGTACTCGCAGTAATCTTCATAAATATTCACATTCTCGTATTTGTATTTGTGGGTATTTAGAGAGATTTGCATTCAATGAAAAAGCGGATATGACTTCAAGCGGAAACAGTCAAGATAAGGCGACACAGCACCCTCACCACCGGTGCCTCCGTCCTTGTAACAAATGATTTCGTTTTTGGCTTTGTGTTGTAATCCCATTTACAGATCGAATGTCGGTAGATATATTTTGCTTTGAGCAGGTGCTGGTTGAGGTGTTTGCCAGTTGATAAAGTATGCACATTGTTCTATACATTATTAGCCAATGATGCAGAAAAAATAACTTTCTATGTAAACACTTCTTCAGTATTGCTTTGCGTGTTTTCTGTTTGAATGTGTGCGAATTGGTGTAGGGATGTCGACATTTTCCTGATAAGCGAATATGTAGTATAATTCGTCAAAAATCAAGCTCGTCTTGGTAATGTTATTCGGTCTGCATGGAATTTGGTGTACTTGAAATTGTAGTATAAGTATATTCACTCAAACATATTCAGTTTGAAGCATATATATACATATATACTAGCTTTAGCCCTGTGCGCTTCGCAGCCCCATCATTTATTTATTTTCGTTTTATTGTACTGTAGAATAGTTATAACTCTTTCTTTCAAAAAACAAATGACTATTCCATATGGGGAAAAATTATCTTGTTTATGTTCCTGGCATCAAGGTACAATATTTATCCCTATTCCTTTCTGTGCCTCTAAACGTCAAAAACTATTTTTTGGACCATATTTTACCTTTTCCCCTAGTCTATCTTCCAATAGCTACATTCACACCCTGATACAATACAAAACAATGTATGCCCCACCGTGTCTTTAAAAGTTTTAATAAAAAAAGGTAAAATTAATGCCTACTTTAAGTTACAAGACATACAATTACCCTTCGGATCATATTTAATCATTTTCTCTCCATTGAGTCAACCCAATGTGCCATAATTTACCATTTTTGCACAACTGTACAACATTGTGCCCCAACAGTGCCACTAAAAGTGTGCAGTTAGAGAAATCATAGTTTATATCGGAGCTGTGGAGTCGAAGTCGGCGTTGTTTTTGCTGCTTTCATGAAATTATACTTTCCAATAAATGCAAAGTATAGTTTTCAAATATTTTGTATAAATATATGAATGAATACGTTTGGTCCGGAATATAATTGGTTCAGTACATTTTATAAAATCGATCTCGGAGTCGTATCCGGAGTCGTCTCCGAGATGGTCGACTCCAAGAAGAATTTTGCAAAATTATCTAATTCAACTATTTTCGCGATCAAAAATTCCGATTGATATTTATACAAAATAAGTAAAAAATAGTAAAATGTATGCACTTGAAAGTATAATTTCATGAAATTTGCAAAAAACAACGTCGACTCCGACTCCACAGCCCTGGTTTGTATTCCAAGAGCCATATTCGCACTTAACTTTTTACCATACAGCGTGCCTTACTTAACTTAATTCAATATTTTATTATTCCACTGTTCTTCTAAAGTATGAAATTGTATACATATCTGGGACTATATATAACACGTTTTCCCCACTTACCACATTTACAATTTTGCCACACTTTACCGTATTTAACAATCTTCCCCCACTGTACCATATTTAACCCTTTTTGACCCACTGTACAATAGTCAACAATTTTTGTCACATTGTACCTTATTTAATAATTTTTGTCCCTCTGTACCATAGTTAACAAATTTTTGCCCCACTATTTCGGAGGTAACGCTTTTTGGCCCACTGTACCATATTTAACCCATTTTGTCTCACTTTACCATTATATTCTCCGCTGTGCTATGGTTAGCCCTTCCTTGTCCCATTGTGCAATATTAAACCTTTTGTCTCCCTGTAGCATATTTAACACATTTTGCCCCACTGTACCATATTTAATCCTATTTGCTCTACTGTATCATATTTAACACATTTATGCCCATTTTTGACCCACTATACCATAGTTAACCATTTTTGTCACACTGTTCCATATTTAATCCTTTTTGCCTCACTGTATCATAGTTAATAAATTTTTGCCCCACTGCAGGGACGTATACAGAAATGTTTTAAACATAGGCATAAACTTTTTACAATTTTCAAAATCACTCAAAAAAAAAATCGCAAAATATTTGGAAGGCCGTTAAAAAACATTACAAAAGCGTAAAAAATGGTAACAGTAAAAGTAATAACAACTAAAAATAAGAAAAGTGCATGGTTTCCTCGCTAAAACTTTTTAAATTATGCATCGATTTTCTTCGGAATGGTCTCAATTTATTCATAACCTTTCAGAGTTTATGATAAAATCACAAAAAATATGACAATTATGCGTTTCTAGATGTTTTTATAAGGCTTTTGTTTAAAAAATATTAAAATTTTCTCAAAAAATATGATTTTTTGCAATACTTTGTAAGATATCGTCAAAACCGCTGAACGAATGGAAAATTGTATTGTGCGAAGGCTAATTAATTCTGAAGTTTGTAAAGCTTACCTGAACCAATTCGGATGAATGGTTCTCTAGTTATGCCATAATATGTGGTTCAACCTCTCTTTTTTCTTAGCCTAAAAGGTTGTCTCTTTAAATTCTCGCGATAAGCTGTGATATGGAAAGAAATTAGTGGTTGAACGACATATATTGGCATAACTCGAGAACCATTTATCCGATTTTGTTGAGGAAAGTTTTAAAGAATTAAATATTAAGTAGCCTTCAACTTCATATAATACCATTTTCCATCCGTTCTGCGGTTTCGACGATATACGAGTATTACAAAATATTGCAAAAAAATGGGATTTTTTGATAAAATTTAAATATTTTTAAAATAAAACTATATATTTTTATTTAAATATTTAACTAGTTTAAGCTATTAAGGCCTAGTTTAAAGTTTTATGATTTTATCGTAAAGTCTGTTCGGTCATGAATTAAACGAGCCCATTCCGAGCCCCCATCGATGCATTATTTAAAAAGTTATAGCTAATTTAGTAAAGTTTTAACTTTAAAACTTTCTTATCGATGTACAATTTACAAAAAAACAAACTTTAAAAGCTAAGATTGAAGATTTTGACGTCTAGAATCAGAATCTATGCATTAAAACAGAAACCCAAGAAAACATTTTGTTTTTGTCGACTGGTGTAATATTGGTTGACTTTAAATTTATGATAACCAGATATGGCGAAAATTAAGTTAAAATTACATTTATGATTTCTTATCTATCTACCTATTTAACATGTAGGTTGCTGTGATGGAATGAGTTTGCACAACCGTTTATGTAAATTTGACTTTATATTGGGTGTGGTAATAAGTAGTACGGTTTTGGCCATTATGTACACATAACTTAGCACGGTATTTGCAAACGATTAACCTAGATATAATAAAGGCTTACGAAATCATAAAATTGGCAACGACTAAATTAAGTGACATGCGTAGAAATTCAGATGCGGAGTTTGATAAACTGTTTGAAGAATCCACACAACTTGCAAGAAGTTTTGGAATAGAAGCTGCACAGCCTAGAAGAGTAGGCACTCAAAAGTATAGGGCTAATATTCCTGGTTCAGATGTCAAGGCGTATTTAAGGACAACATTGTTCATACCATATCTGGACGAAGTAATATCACATTTAAATAATAGATTTTCCGAACATGAAGCTATAATTACAAGTCTGTTTAATATCGTTCCGATACGAGTTGTAAATCTAATAAAGGAAGATTTCGAAAAAGTCACACTTTTTTACAAAAAACGATTTAAAAAATTCAGCAAAATCTGTTTTAGCTGAAATAATTATATGTATTGGTTATTGGAAGCAGAAGAATGATAAGCCATCAAATGCATTAGATGCTATTTCAGTTTGTGATGAGGACATGTTCCCAAGCGTTTTTACTCGTTTGCAGATACTGGCCACAATACCTGTGACAACGGCATCTGCTGAGCGAAGTTTCTCGACGTTAAGAAGAATAAAAACTTATCTCCAGAACAGAATGGAAGGAGAAAGGCTATCTTATCTGGCTTTGATGTCTATATACAAAGATGAAGTCAAAATCGATGAAGCAATTGATTTATTTCTTTCAAAAAATCGAAGATTACATTTTTAACTCTTACGTATTTTATTATAAAAAGTTTTACTGATCTCGTACTAAAGTACACATTTATATTTAGGAATAAAATTCGAATAAAAAACTAAGGAACTTAACTTTCATTACCTACACAATAAACGCAATTTTTTAATTGTTTATCTTTGTTATGGAAAAAAAGCTCATAGCCCATATCATTCGACAAAGTGCAATGTATTTAAAGTATCTAGTGTTCAGCGAAAAATAAGTGTATTTGATAAACCCTTCTGGTACCTCCCACACAGATTGCCACATTAATTCGTGTAATATTCCATATTACATTACTCACAGAGTGAGGGTATACCTCAGTCGGTTTACCCGACTGAAACTTTCTTACTTGTTGCCAATTGTTACTTGGTCATATGAGCTTAATAAATAAATTAAGTTGGAGCATTCGAATTATTACGATTCGTAGATCCGTCATATGCACACATAATACAGTTTGGTTGACTCAACCAAATTATTTGCCAACCGAATTTTGGTAGTTCTCTATACTATCATGCGATTCCATCAGGACAACCAACATTTTGGTTGTGGTATACTTCTGCTTCCATGTTGATAACAATCATATTTGATTGAGCCAACTACGAAAATGGTGGCTAAAATTATCTGTTGTATGTTGCCACAACCAACTGTTTTATAAAATTGGTTGTTCTGACAATTTGTCAGTCATATAATCCCGTCAATTAATTACAAACAGTTTTCATTAATTTTAATTCCATTTATTGAACAAAAAACCAAACAATTCATAACAAAATTAATAATCCCATATCACAAATTCATCACTATAATGAGATGTGGAAATATTTGACACAAATATTAGTACACGAAAAAAAAAACACAAAACTTTTATGCAAATATCGCTTAACCCTGTGCTTTCAATTTCAAGATTGTTGCTTTTATCTTTTATTTATGTAAAACATTATGCACAACATATTCTGCATTACCCACATTATTATCCACACGATATTATTTTTGACTACATATACCGTTCTTGAACAAAATGTTGAAGATTTTTTTATTTCGAGTAATTTTATTTTTTGTTTGTCATGTATCAGCAAAAGAACAGCAACCAATCTTTCGGTTGTATTTCCCAAAAAAAATTAAATTTTTCTAAATTTGGGAAATTATTGGGATAACCAAAAAACGATTATTTATTAATATTTTTTCTGTTGTAGTAACCAATTATTCGTTGCAATAATAATCTTTGGTCTATTGATACAATTTCTGTTGTCAAGAATAAAACATTTTCATTATATATGGTACTATAATGAAAATGTAAAAGTAGTTACCACAACTAACCGAGTGTCAATGAAAAAATAATCTTAAATTGATTGATACAACCATCGATTTAGTTGCAAGCATTTTCATTTGATCGTATCCACGTTATTATTATTGTTTCAACTATTTATATATAAACACAACCGACACACGGTGTAGGCAATATATTTTTGGTTGCTAGTACTATTATTTTATTGTTACAATCGAATTCCAACAAATTATTTTCCAGGGTGTGGACAAAAAATTGACTTCAAGATTTCTGAAAATTCTTTATACTGATTTTGATGTTAAGAAAGTGTAATATAGATCAACAACACAATTTTAATGCAAAATATTTTAGATTGCACTTCTGCATTAGAGCTCAGGGAAACTACGACGATAAAGGGTTACAAAAAGTTTCTTGTTTATTTGCGAAACAGCGGGTATTTGCTAGTTTTGGTAATAAAACTCAATCATTTGAAAGCGTTGTGCGGTTGCAGGTTAACTCATGATGGACTGGCAAGGCCAACTGAACATATTTGACATTGAAACATGTCATGTCACTAGTGAACTGGCAAAAACTTAACACTAAAGAACCTAATACCAAAATTAACCCCTTTACATAAAACTCACTCTGCATGGAATCAAAAACCTCCTGCACAATACTCAATTATAATGGGTGATCTAAATAAAGATACTTTTTTCAATAGCCTTTTTTTTGACAGATAACGTGTGAGTCGTGTCATGCTGTCATGTTATTTTCGTTAAGTATTGTTTGGCATTTCATCATGGAAAGACTTACGCCTAAACAACGTTTACGCGTGTCATTCGCCAGTTACCAGTCGAAATGCTCGAACGAGTCATCGAAAATTGGACGGATGGACCATCTGAGACGTAGCCGCGGCCAACATTTGATAGACATAATCTTCAAAAAATAAATGCCAAAGAATGTTCTTTCAAATGGCAATAAACATTCCCCATTCAATTTGAATTTTCTGTGTTTTTTTCTTTAAAAAAAGTAGGGAACCTCGAAATGGATCACGCTATACTTTCTGTTCATCTCTAACGAAGATTATATGTAATATTAACAAAAACAATGTTGCTTTACCGAAATTTACGTACTAAAGTCTAAAGTGTTTTAATATAAAATTTAAACGTTTGAAACGCAGACAGTTGCCAAATCTATCCAATTTCAAATAGGTTTTCGCAATTTCTCAAATTGCAAATTTTATGCGCAATTCTCTTCTCCCCTCTCCACCATATGCAAAATTTTAATCGGCACATAAAAAAACGAACGAAATCATATTTAAAACAATTGCAAAGGGAAGAAGCAAATCAATACTCGCGTTTAGTACGGCAATAAAGATATACAATTTTATGATAGACAAAACTGATGAACTCTGTTAACATTCGTATTATTCATATTTCAGAACCGGCATACAAAGGAAACCGAAGAGAGAGGCGAACCAAATGTAAAATATACACCAAACATCCTGGGAATTCGTTTGGAACAACCGTTCAAAGATGTTTCTTATCATGACAATGGAACAAGGGAAAACGAGACAACATTTGCATAATTCTCTTCTTATTCTTATCTCGGCGTTTGTAATTGATTCCAAATGTACGGCACGAGTCCCAGCAGCAGCATGGAACCCCTCCCTCTGCCCAGGCAACTGAGTGCGTGGAGCAGCGAAGTAACTAATTAAGTCTTTACGGCAATGAATTTTTTTGTTAAATGTAACTAAATTATTATTCCAACTATGTGATGAGGTTGGTATGCAATGAGTTTAGTGGAGGGGTTGTATCATATTTTCCTCCTTTCCTTTTGTTTCTGGAGCTCTGAAGACACTTTATGTTTATGTAGTCGTAATAGTGTTTTACGAGGATAATTACTGGCAACACACAGAGTCTTGTGTTATGAAGAACACTATAAAGTGAATAGTTTATTGTATATTGGCATCTTCTGCGTCTGGATGATGTGTCTCCTTCACATTTTGGGAGGAGTCTGTCGCACGAAATGTGCCATCATTTGACACAAAAGCAATTTCACGCCTATTCGCTTCTGACAACTGTCACTGATGTTTGATTGAGTGCCACCTTATCAGCCATGGGTGGTTGATTGGAAGTCCTCGCACTATCCGCATATTGGCCATATTATGGCACTGGTGGTGAAATATTCAAAAGGAATTAAATTGCTATAGTTGTGGTGTTGAATGTGATAACAGGCATTCACAGCTCAAGATAATGTCACTTCATACCTATTACATTTAAGTATATGAGAATTTGGAACAGAAAATCATTATATCGTTGTACGTATATTCCACCATTGGAAATTTTTTTCCAAATTTGGTCAAAAACTGCACATGGTAGTAAATGGATGAATGTGGTCAACGACGTAGTAACGGGTTTTCGTTTGGACGTTTTGGTCATTTGGAATATGTCATGATCTGTCATTTGTTTTTCATTGTATTCAGTAGTGTTTACAATTTCATCATGAAGAGATATATACAAGAAAAACGTTATTATATATATATATAATTATTAAGTTTTATTATCAAAACAATCATTCTCCAATTGCAACTTTTCGTGCGCTAAGTCCATTTTTTTTAAATCGAAAAAAACACTTTCCAGTCGACCTACGACTTTGACACCCATGAGCTATATTTTTGCTCTTGTTAAGAAATATCTTTTTGCCATTGACCGATTCCCGATCCGACGTACCGTTAAGGAGCTGGAGCAAAAATAAACTTTCCGTTCACATTTGAAAATGATGCTAAATCTATTTTTTTTTTAAATCAAAAAAACACTTTCCAGTCGACCTTCGACCTTGACACCATAAAAAATGGCCACAAAAAATCATTAATCATCTCTCGATAGCGCAATCCATTCACCGTAACTCTTGATCCAACGCATTTTCGAAAAAGTAAGGTCCAATGACCCCCCGGACCATAAACCGCACCAAACAGTCACACGTTTAGGATGGAGAGGCTTCTCAACAATAACTCTTGGGTTTTCCGAGCACCAGATGCAACGATTTTTGCTTGTTGACGGAATTCCGGATCATTTTCATGCATTTCAAGGACCCAATCAACAAAGACACGACGTTGTTGATGATCGGCCGGCTTGAGTTCTTGTGTTAACAGATCTTTATAAGCCTTAAGACCCAAGTCTTTATGCAAGAGACGGTGTAATGACGTTTGTGGAATGCCCAATTCCAAAGAACGACTAGGAATGGACAAACCTGGGGTTTCTTCAACACTTTGGGCTACAGCAGCAATATTCTCAGTTGTTCTTGAGCGACGTGCACGAGTTTTATTCTTCACATCACTAAATTGCTCGAATTTTTTCACCAATTTCTGTATTGCGGTCCGACAAAGTGCTTCACGACGACCCAAAAATGCTTTAGTTTTGCGAACTGTGACTGCAAGATTTTCACCATTTTTGTAGTGAATTTTATTAATTTCAAGCGTTTTTGAATCGCGTATCGTTCCATTTTTAATAATGGCGTAGTTTCTACTTGTCAAATGTCAAAGAATAAAAGCTTCAAAAGTGACAGCTACCGAAATACCGGGTGATTCAAAATAACACCTCTTGTTAGAAAACCCTATATTTCCGGATGAGTTTGAAGATGGGCCATATTGGCCCACTCAATCTAGTACCTCCCCCACATAGGGTTAACTTTTAGTGAAATATTTATTCTTTCATAAATATTTCAGTAAAATCTTCTGAAATTCCCCGCCTCTTTTGGCACCTCCTACACAAAGCGACCATTGTGTACAAAAAGTTAACAGCTTATAACATTAATACCAGTGAATAAAAATACTTGAAAATGTGTACAGTGTAATGCTTTTAAGGTACCTATAACGCAGAGAAAAATTGGTGTTATTGCTACGCCCTTTTGGTACCTCCCACACAAAATTGTCAAATTATACCAAAATTGAAAAAAATGAAACGCTTATAATTCGGCACAGTGCAATGTATTTAAAGTATCTACTGTTCAGCGAAAAATAAATGTATTTGATTAACCCCTTTTGGTACCACCCACACAAATTGACAGATTAAGTAGTGTAATATTCCGGTTTACCCGACTAAAACTTTCTTACTTGTTTAAAGAAATAATTTAAATAATGAGTCTCCAAAAATTCAATTACTGTTTTGGAATTGTGAGAGTCTGGTGCATATTCTGTGTAAATTTGATCGAAGGTTGCTATGCCTTTTTTACTGTAAAGTGTTAAACAAAAATGTGTAAATGTTACAAAAAATTAAATTTTGAAAACACATAAATGCTTTTTTTTTAAATGAAAGATTTTTTAAAAAAAAAAAATAATTGCGAGATAAACTAAACGATAAACTTGATAGTCAAAAATTTATTTATTTTTTGTATTATTTAAATTATTACCAATTTTAATTGCATTTAATAACTTAAAAGTATGTACTGGTATTAAAGTTCTAAGATGTTAACTTTTGGTGTAAAATGGTCCATTTGAGTGGAAGCGGAGTGCCAATAACGGCCACTTTTTTACAGTGTAACGAAATTTCAAGTACGGTACGAAACTTCAAGTATTTGTATGCACTGGTATTAAAGTAAAATCTGTTAACTTTTGGTACAAAATGTCCATTTGTGTGGGAGGTACCAAAGGGTGCATGCTAATAACGCCAATTTTTCTCTGGACTCTAGGTACTATAAAAGCATTACACTGTACAAAATTTCAAGTATTTGTATGCACTGGTTTTAAAGTAACTTTTGGTACAAAATGTTCCATTTGTGTGGGAGGTACCAAAAGGAGCGTGACAATAGTGCCAATTTTTCACTGTGTTGTAGGTACTATTAAGCCGTTTCACTGTAAAAAATTTCAAGTCTTTGTATGCACTGGTAATAAAGTTACAAGCTATTAACTTTTGGTTCAAAATTGTCCATTTGTGTGGGTGGTACCAAAAGGGGCGTGGCAACTACGCCTATTTTTCTCGAGGTAATAGTGACTAATAAACTAATACTGTGTGTAGAATTTCAGAGGATTCAAATAAGTAGTATAGAAGTCCTTCGATGCCGTCTTTATCTCCTCAAGCGTGGCGTAGCGTCGTCCTTTCATGGGCCTTTTCAGTTTTGGGAACAAAAAATAGTCACAGGGGGCTAGGTCAGGGGTATACGGTGGCTGCGGCACCATTACTGTGTTGTTTTTGGCCAAATATTCGCGCACAAGCAACGATGTGTGTGCAGGGGCGTTATCATGCTGCAAAAGCCAGTTTTTGTTCTTCCACAAATCCGAGCGTTTTTGGCGGATTGCGCATAACTTGCAGGTAATATTCTTTATTGACCGTACTACCCTGTTGCAAGAACTCATAATGCACCACGCCCCTGCAATCAAAGAAAACTGCGATGTTTTCGTCTGTCGTTGACGTGCTCGGGCGTCCGGCACGCTGTTCGTCCTTTGCATCTTCTCGGCCCTCTAAGAACATCTTGTACCACCGATAAACGTTGCTTTGGTCCAAGGTAGCTTAACCATATGCCACAGTCAACATTCGGAATGCGTCAGCGCACTTTATTTTGTTTTTCACACAAAATTTGATGCAGATTCTTTGATCCATTTTCTGAAATAGATAAAAATCGAAGACAAGTTAAAACACATCCAAGCTCAACAGCTGTCAACAATTAGCTAAACATTCAAAATTGCCGACCTTGTCAGCATAAGTAAGGGACATGAGTACCAACATAACGCTACAAAAATATCAAAAATCAAATACACGTAGCCCGCGGAAATTAAAAATTCGCGATATTCTTTGAACATACCTCGTTTACCCTCGTCACACTAAAGTGAGGGTATAATTATGTAAACTCGAGAAGCTTGGCAACAATGCCAGTGAATATTTTTGACCCGTTCTTTCTTCGAGAATATTCTCTACACCATTTTCAATTGTAATTCGAAAAAAGTCAATTGAAATTCGAAGATTCCATGTGAAATTCGAAAAATATGAATTGAAATTCGGATATTCCATTTGAAATTCGAAAAAGGTCAATTGAAATTCGAAAAAGGTCAATTGAAATTCGAAACACATCACTTGATATTCGAAGAACATCAATTGAAATTCCAAAAACATCAATTGAAATTCGAAACACATCAATTGAAATTCGAAACACATCATTTGAAATTCGTAAAATTGCAATTGAAATTCGAAAAACATCAATTGAAATTCGAAACACATCAATTGATATTCGAAAAACATCAATTGAAATTCGAAACACATTAATTGAAATTCGAAATTCATCATTTGAAATTCGAAAAATGTAAGCAAAATCAATGCTGTATATTAGATGGGGTAGCATCTAAGTGATACATGTTGTCTGTGTTAAACCTTTAATATTAAAATATTTAAATATGTTTTGTTTCAACTAATTTTGAATAAATATTCATAAAAGATAAGATCATCTATATGTTTTCTGTTCGTCATATTATATGTTAAGATTTAGTCAGCAAATGTGTTTAAATAAATTCTACCCAATTTTCGAATTTCAATTGGTGGATTACGAATTTCAAATGGAAAAATTCCAATTTCAATTGATGTATTTCGAATTTCAATTGATGTATTTCGAATTTCAATTGATGTTTTTCGAATTTCAATTGATGTGTTTCGAATTTCAATTGAAATTTTTCGAATTTCAATTGAAATTTTTCGAATTTCAATTGATGTGTTTCGAAATTCAATTGATGTGTTTCGAATTTCAAATGGAATCTTCGAATTTCAATTGACCTTTTTCGAATTTCAAATGGAATCTTCGAATTTCAATTGATCTTATTCAAAATTGAATTGATTTTTTTCGAATTAAAGTTGAAAATGGTGTAGTAGCTTTCATTTAAGATGAATATTAAATGTTATACTTTTTTTTAAGATAACGTCTTTTATATATGCAAAATACCATATATCGATGGCTTATATCCAAAATGGCTTTAAAAAATTTAGAATTTTATTATCTCCCGAAAAAGTTTATATGATATAAATTATGTATACGGACGTGTATAATGTATACCTTCAAAACCTTAATTCATATCATATTTAATTTATCGCGAAATAATAAAATTCAACAGTTTTTTTGCTCTCCTGAAAAATTTGGTTTTTTAATATACAGGGTGGCTGATATGTATTGCAACCAACTTCAGGTTGCTATCATTTCTAAACCGCTAGTCTGATAGCTGACAGATTTATTTCAGTGACAGTTCATTTTATTGTTTACAAGCTTACAAAAGCATTTTGATCTATTGCATTCAGAAAAAAAGTTATTCGTCATGGAATTCAAGCGTGATAGTGTGATTGCTTTATATTTGGGTGGAAAACACAAGTGGCTATCGTTAGAGCCCTCCAGTGAATAAATGTGAATAAATCTTTTTTTTCTCGTATCATTGCTCGTTACCGTGATACTGGCAGTGTTGCATCGCGTCCAAAAAGTGGACGAAAAAAAACGGTAACAACACCAGAAATGATCCGAAAAGTGAAGGCCAGATTTGATCGAAATCCACGCCGCAGTGGTAGAAAAATTGCTCGTGAGCTGAACATATCGCGAGAACGGATGCAACACATATTAAAAAATGAGCTTGGACTAAAGCCATTGAAGTTCCAAAAAGTGCAAGAGCTCACCGATGCACAAAGTTAGACTGAAAGAGCCAAGGAGTGGCTTCGCTTGCACGAAAGTGGCCAGTTACCGAATTTGGTTTTCTCCGATGAGAAGCCATTCCAAATTGAGCAGTTTGTGAACAAACAAAATGATCGGGTTTACTTGCCAAAGAGGTCAGCTGAAAATTTACACCTTCGATTGGCCACCAGAACTCAAGCGCCGCCGATGGTAATGGTGTGGGCCGCCGTAACGGCCGATGGTCGCTCCCCGCTCGTATTCATCGACCATGGGGTCAAAATAAATACCGAATATTATCGGGAAAATGTCATAAAGACAGTATTGAAGCCCTGGGCAGTCAAACATTTCGGCCGCAGACCATGGACATTCCAACAGGACTCAGCACCATCGCACTCAGCACGCGTCAACAAAGAATGGCTTAAAAAGGAGGTTCCTCGCTTCATTTCTACCGCACAATGGCCACCAAGATCTTCGGATCTCAATCCGTTGGACTTTTGCGCCTGGGGCATTTTAGAGAGTAAGGTTCGCACTAAAAAATACCAAAGTATCGATCATCTCAAGACGGCGCTTCGCCGGGAATGGGCCAAAATACCGCAGAGCCACTTTCGTGCAGCGTGTGATGGCTTTGTCGGCCGTTTGAAGGCCATAATTCGTGCCAAAGGTGGCCAATTCGAACAAATCTAAACTGTTTCTAAAATTTTATGTTATTTCCGACATTTTTTGCTTTTGAACAATAAAATTTAAAAAAAAATTAAAAAATATAGCGCTTTACTTTGTTGCATTACATATCAGCCACCCTGTAGCCCATGTTTGATATAAGCCATCGATATATTTTTCCAAATAAATCGACAAAAAAAATATTTTTTGAAAATATAACTTCAAATGGCCGTAAATTTGTCGTTTTGGGTATATCCGATAGATTTTTTTTCATTATATGGAAAATTTTGTTTGATATTAACAAAATATTAGGACAGCGTCGGGAAAAAATTAAAAATTTTAATTGAAGTTATCTCGTTAACTATACGAGATAATTCGTAGGTGTAAAAAGTCTTTTGTAGATATTTGTAGACCCCGGTGATTAGAATGCGCTTTTATTAAAATGATGCTCTCAAATTTATTTAATTTTGTGTTTTTTCTCGGTGTACACATTTAATTTGCATTTTCGAAAGCAATTACGTTTACATATCGTCGGCTCAATGCTATTTTGTTCATACGCCATTTTCTATGATCGGAGAAAAACGCAATTTATTGTTTGAGTAAGAACGGGACTGCAGAGTTACGCGCTTTTTATTTCATAGGGCTTCCAACTGTGTTTATATGATTATCGTGCATTTCTATGCCATTACATTGAAAAATAAGCATGTTTTAACAATTTTTGTACTTGGCATTTTGGTCCATATTCACTATTATTTTAATATTTTTTCGAATTTGTATTACATGGACCACAAAAAGGGTCGGTATTGAAGGGCACTAATTTACATATTGTGATCGAAAGAACGTAAAATACTAGGTCAAAGTTATAGGGCGATAGAAAAGTGGAGACATAGAACAAAAATATCATAATTATTTCGAAAACTATACGAAATAGGAAAAAAATGATTGCAGATTCTGAAAGAGCACGCTTAAAACCCATATGATCAACTCCTAACTCAAAAAACGCAAAAATGGCGTATGGACCAAAATAGCATTAAGCCGATGATATTTCACTCTATTTACTTATATTTAAGTTTATTTATTTAAGTTATCTCTTCAATGAAATCCCATTCCAATATCTAAGATAAATATATATATTTTCATTTAATCTATTAAGTGGTTCTTTGCTCCAATTTTCAGTCAGTATTTCGGGAGGCTTATTATAGCTGACATTAGCATTTTCAACAATTTAATGATATAAATCCATTAATTCTGCATAAATTCGGTTCTAATAATGGCAGATAAGCCACAAATATGGAAAACAACTGTCAACTTTGTCTAAATACATATGAATACGAATATGTGTTTGCGAAAGTGCTATGAGAAGTTCTCCAACCAACAGATGCCGTTTGCGTATTTCAAATCCAAATACCTAAACCACATATGAATCCATAAATTGGTTGGCTGAGTCAATTCCAAATGTTTGTATAGTATAGTTCCCAAAGTTATGGTTATTGTTACATATGGTTATATAAATAGTTTGGATAAGAGCTATTGAATTGAAAAGGCTGTAGAGATGAGTTGGTGGTGGCACTGATGCGGATGTGGGGTCATGGATGAGGCTGAGTATAATGATGTTATGGTATTAATTGAAAATTGTCATTAATACTTTTGCGTACGAATTCGCATTCGTCCTTTGTTTTGATTCACAGAAACGTATCCATTTAAATATGTGTCGCTGTGTTTGTGTAAATTTGTTGTATTCATTATAATTTATGTTTTTTTTCGTGGGGGTTCCTTAAACAAATTTGTGTCGTTGTTGTTGTAATCAAAATCATCCCTTTTTTATTACACGTTAATCGGCAAACAAGAACGATGAACAACGAACAAACAGAGTCAGACCAGCCGGCACAGGACAAACTCGTCCACAGAGTGGCCCAAGGAGGGGGAAGGACGTCGCTCAGGCATTGGGTTTGGGCAAAGGACCTCTCGAACAGTTGTAATAGATTGAATGAATACATTTAAGTCGAACGAGCGAACAAACGAACAAACTATTATGCGAAAAGTATTCAGTATTCATATCGGGTCAATTTATGACCTCATATTTTATAACATTGCCATGCCATCATCATGCCAAAGTTGCCACCATAATAAACGCCATTAAATGAACAAAAACAAGTGGATTCTGGATTCTCGGCTATAAGTGTCCGTCCGTCCGTCTGTTTGTGTGTGGTTGGTTGGTTGGTTGGTGTTCGGAGTGAAATGATCTGGAGTGGGGCTATGGAGGATGAGAAGACTGTGGTTGTATTTTGTGGCACTTGCGAAATGGCAGAAGTACGTATCTTTGTGCCGCCACCACTGCCGCATCGCCACTTCTTTCCCCATCGTTTGTGTACATTTGTTTTTATGATTATTGTCATCATCCTCATAATCGTTGTTTTCGTTTCCCATTCCGTAGCCATCCTTTTCGCACTGCCAGAGACTCAATCGAACCTTGTCGACACAGTGGATATAAAAAAACGCTAAAGTGCATTATTTTTACTTATGGCGAATTCTTTTCTGGAAAAAAGTGCAACATTTGCATTGCCCTTTTTCCGAAAACTGCACTATTATATCGCTTTTTTGAAATTTTGAAATTTTAGTTGTGCTAAATT
Organism: Eudasyphora cyanicolor; assembly: GCA_963930755.1. Classification (NCBI taxonomy): domain Eukaryota; kingdom Metazoa; phylum Arthropoda; class Insecta; order Diptera; family Muscidae; genus Eudasyphora; species Eudasyphora cyanicolor. The sequence goes on from OZ005735.1 coordinate 270,663,547, forward strand.
CGAGTAACTTAATTACCAAATTTCAAAAAAATATCACAAAAGTCCCGTTTTCGGAAAACGGGCAATGAACATGTTGCACTTTTTTGCAGAAAAGAATTCGCCATTAGATCAATAGCTTGATGAAAATGTATATGTTGACCTACGAGGGATTCCAATCAAACTGTACTCCAAAACAAATGCATTGTGTTTAGTGATATCAAACGGGAAATCCCGAATCCCGGATTTGTTAAATTAATCCCGGGATATTTTAATAATAGCAGTCTCGTGTAAAATATTAAGAGATATACATACATATATGTACATAGGTACACTCTGTCGAAAATATATAAAAATAAAGCAAATTATTAACATAAAAAATTGACAAAATCCGGTGAAAAAATTAGAAATTTGGAAAAGAAATACAAACTAAACATAAAACAATAACACAAATGGAATTGTTTCCCACAAAACGAAGAACAAATTTCAAATTTTTAAAAATATCCTAATATTCAATCTGATTTGGATCGACACATCGATGTGGTTCTCATAAAAGCGGAATTAGTCAAACTGATTTTTCAAGATTCGTGGTTTAATGAAAATAATTCGAGACGACGAACTGAAATTGGACCAAAATTATTCCATAGCTAAGATGTTGTGAAATATATGTTAATAAAAGTTAACAAAAGTTTATCTATTTATCTTTTATTTATCTTTTTAAAAAAAGTTTATCTATGCTTGAGCTATTTGTATCCTTATTTAAATTAATTAAAATTAAATTAAAACTGAACTAAAATGTTTGTATTCCATTTCGAAATATCACATTATTAAGAATAAAAAAAATCCCGATTTATCCCGAAACACCGAAAATGCCGGGATGTCGAACATTTTTGGGATCCCTGGATTCGGGATTTTTAAATTGCAAATTTGTGAAAACCAATCACGTTTTACATACCCAATTGCGTTCACGAAACACTTCCGAAACCATTTCATATAAGAGCAATAATGCAGTTTAAAGGAACATAATAACAAATTATTTAAAAAAATCACCAACATTTTTGCTATAGGGGTCAGAATATTTAATATTGACCTATGTACTCGTGGATAATTTTTGGCTAAAATTTTTATAAGCAGTTACAAATAGGTAAAATAAGATCTCGCTATAATTTTTTTTTTTTTGAAAAATTTGTGGGCATTTCAATTTATTTAAAAAATGAGTTTTTGTTTTTTACGAAATTTGTAATTGTTCTCGAACGGCTGAACTGATTTTGGCAAAGTTTACTTTGTTTTAAAGAGGACACAATGCGCAATTTTTTGTACAATTTTGTAAAAAAAATTCACAGAATATTCGTCGCACTCTCATAAATCCAGAACAGTAAAACAGACTGAATATTTGTAAAAGTTATGGACGAAATACCAAGACTAGTCTGACAATTTTCGTCTGTTTTTGCAAAACACTGCACAGTGGTACGAATTCAAAAAGGGGAAATAATTCGACCGTTTCTTAACCAAACAACCGATTGCGACCATACTTGGAATTGTGGATGAAGAGGTGTTAGAGAAGTTAAGTTTTATATTTCTACCCCTATGTCAGGCAGGGGCGGGGCTAAAGGGCCACAAAGTTGGCCACATCGGGTGAAGAAAATCTTCAAGCGCGTGTATCTCGTGTTTTTCTTCCGATTTATAAAATTTCAATTTGAAAATTGAATTTTTCATTTATTCCCCTATCGTGTGCTAGGTTTTTGTAAATATAGGAGCACAATATGCACCGATTTGGGCAATACAATTTCCTATATGACGAAACGAAAATGGTTCGATATACCCAATAGTACAAAAGTTATGACCAACTGATGTTATATTTAAAAAAATCAATTTTTTTAGGAAAAAAGTATAAATATATATAACTTCATAACTACTGGGTTTTTCCAATTAGAGTGATATGATTTCTTTGAAAAAAAAACACACTTATTGTTAAGGAAATTCAAAAGTTTTTTATTCAATGTGAAGTACAATCGATACAATTAACTTATAAATAAAACGTCATTCAAATGGCCTGCACGACTTCATCTGCAGGAACGAATTCGATGAACCCAATTTTCGAGCACTTTTTCCACTAAATCAAGTCGTATGCCATGAATGGCACGTTCAATATTGACTTGTAAAGTTTGAAGACTTCAAATAACCCCACAAGAAATAGTCTAATGGTTGTAAATCACAACTTCTTCGAGGCCGTTCAATATCACAATTTCTTGAAATAATCGAATCTCCACACAATTCAATTGTTTCATTTGCTGTGTGGCACGTAGCCACAATCGGTCAATGGCAAAAAGATAGCTCTTAACGAGAGCTAAAATATTTCTGATGGGTGTCAAGGTCGCAGCTCGACTGGAAAGTGTTTTTTGGATTTAAAAAAAATGGACTTAACATCATTTTCAAATGTGAACGGAAAGTTTATTTTTGCTCTAGCTCCTTAACGGTACGTCGGATCGGGAATCGGCCAATGGCAAAAAGATAGCTCTTAACGAGAGCTAAAATATGTGCCTAGGTCGTAGCTCGACTAGAAAGTGTTTTTTTAATTTAAAAATTATTTGTAAACGTTGTTCTTGCGAAATGAAATTGCAAACACTACTGAATACAGTGAAAAACAAATGACAGATCATGACATATTACAAATGGCCGAAACGTCACTTCAAAATCATATCATCTCTATTGGTAAACCCGTTATATTTATCAATGTAAAATATAATATTTAGTGATTTATGTTTTCTATTGATGTTTATAATTTTTTATCAATTACTGTTTATATGGATGATTATTTTTTTGTCCCTACAGATATACGGCATTCCCCTGTCAAATCTTTTAATCCGTAAAATTCAACTTCCAAACCATTCTGGATTTCCAATAATTAAATTATAAAGAGTATTAAATCTACTACACATACTTGTTGTTGGTTTTGCGCCAACAATATTAATAACATGACGTAAGTAGCGCTTTGTCCTCCGAAATGAGCTTTCACACTCACGTGAGTCATTTCCCTGTGCTGTTTTTTTATAATTTTTTTGGTGATTTTTAACTTCGTTGTGAAAACCAATTTCCGATCCGAGCAAATTTTTGGAATGCAAGTGTTTAAACCGTAATTATAGAGACTTCAGTAGTCAATCATAAAAAAATTGACAGGGGAATGGCGATTAACAAAGGAACTATAAAGGGCGACCACAAGGATCCTGGATCTGATGACATATTTAGATAGACAACTCAAAATAAGAAGAAAAATTAACTGGAATTTTATCGATAACATGCTTAGTTATCAGGATATCGGACAATAAATTTGAAAAAAATCGACAACAAGCATTAATTTTTCTTGTAAAATGACATCAATAATATTAAAAAGATCAACGCTACTTTTTCGAGAACTATCCTAGTTACAAAACAAAATCTCGAAAAAATCAATACATTTTTTCGATAACTACCTGGCGTCACTTGCATTTCCCTGTCAAAAATACGCCAGGGGAATGACGATTAACAAGGAAACTATAAAGGACAACCACTATGATTTTCGATTTGATGCCATATTTGTATCGAGCACCTCAAATAGGAAGAACATTTAACGGACATTTTATAGATATCTTGCCTAGTTATCGAGTTATAGGACGATAAAGTTTAAAAATATTATGTTGGTAAAACTTTAACTTCCGATAACTCCAAAACTAAGCGAGTTATCGATAAAATTTAACTTATTTAACATTATACTATATGTATATTTTAAACAAATCGTATAATTCGATCAAAATGAATTATATCTACCTGTCTGAAATATTGAATTCTGCAAAAAACGTCAATGCCAAAAATTATGTCGAAATACTGGGTTTTCCAATAGGGATGATATGATTTTGAAATGACGTTTCGGCCATTTGTAATATGTCATGATCTGTCATTTGTTTTCCATTGTCAGTCAGTAGTGTTTACAATTTCATCACGGAGAGATATACGCAAGAACAACGTTTACAAAATAATCGTTCTCCAATTGCAACTTTTTTTAAATCCAAAAAAAACGGTTTCCAGTCGACCTACGACCTTGACGCCCATAAGCAATATTTTGGCTCTCGTTAAGAGCTATCTTTTTGCCATTGACCGATTGTGGCTACGTGCCACACAGCAAATGAAACAATTGAATTGTTGGGAGAAAAGTTTGGAGATTCGATTATTTCAAGAAATTGTGATATTGAATGGCCTCCAAGAAGTTGTGATTTAAAACCATTAGACTATTTCTTGTGGGGTTATTTGAAGTCATTGGTCTTTCGAAATAAACCACGTTCAATATTGACTTATAAAGCTTGAAGATGGGCTTTATAAGTCAATATTGAACGTGCCATTCATGGCATACGACTTGATTTAGTGGAAAAAGTGTTCGAAAATTGGGTTCATCGAATTCGTTCCTGCAGAAGAAGTCGTGGAGGCCATTTTATTTAGAACTTAATGGTATCGATTGTACTTCACAATAAATAAAAAACTTTTGAATTTCCTTAACAATAAGAGTGTTTTTTTTTCAAAGAAATCATATCACTCTTATTGGAAAACCCTGTACCTGCATAGTTGATTGTTTGAGCAGCGGCAACTGCTCGAACTGGACTTTCACAACTTGTTTTCAATAAACAATACGTTAAAGTAAATCAACAAATATACCGTGAAAAGATTTTCAATGATGCTTTGTTAGCCTGGGCACGCAAACAATGTCATTACCCCTAAATACCACATTTATTATCCAATGTATCTGAAACTTTACATTTTTTGGGTAAACAAAGAGGTTAGTAAATTCGATAACAATTTTAGTATAGAAAACTTCGGAATAAATGTTCCATGTTAAAGAATGAATGAAAGGAGACACTCGAAGAAGTATTTTTTTCCTTACCCCCGAAAATATCCCTCTAAAAATAATCTTCAATAAAAATTCGTAGATACATATCTATGGATTTTTTGGGTGATGTATTTGACATAAAGATTCCTTGCAAGAAATCCCCTCAATACATTTTTATGGCAATCAAGTACATTGCGTTTTTTGTGGTCTTGAAATGTTCCTTTATTCTCAATTGTTTAAAGACCATTGGGTTTCCATAAAAGTGTATTGTGAGAACCTATAGTGATTTTTTACAAGGAATGGTTTTGTCGAATACATCACCCAAAAAATCCACCGATTTCCACGACTTTTGATAAATCATTATTTTTGGAGGGGGATTTTCAGGACAGGGTTTGTACGGGGGTGTTGGGTGTTTTGGGTTAAATACTTCTTGTATTGTCTCCTTTATTTCTTTCTTTGACATGGAACTTCTTTTCCGAAGCGTTCTATATTAATATTATTTCTTAATTTACTATCCCTTCCTTTGCCCAGCAAACTTTATGGATAAAGGGTATTGTGGGGACATATATTGATTTTTTACAAGGAATACGATATTTTTGTCCAATACATTATGCAAAAATTCCATCGATTTATATGACTTTTATCATTATTTTTGGAGGTAGTTTTTCAGGGCCAAGGTGATGAGAGGGGAGTTTTGAGAGAAATACTTCTTGAAGTGTCTCATTTATTTTGTTCTTTGCCATGGAACATATATTTCGAAGCCTTCTATACTAAAATTGTGTTTGAATTTACTAACATCTTTGCTTACCCAGCAAACTTTGTGGCTACATATCTCGAAAACGCGATGTCACAGGAAAAAAGTTTTAATGCCACTCGCTAATGATGCGGAGTAAGTTGTTTTCAGCGAGGTTACACTTATAAAGTGAATTTTGCATACACACAGTGTAATGTATAACAATACACATTAGCCTTCGTAGACCATTCCAATTTTTTTATATATGAGCCACTGTGCAACATTGTACAAATCGACAAATGTTCTTGATGCCGTTTCACTGAAGCGACGACGGCTTCCTAATCAGCGAAATGCGTTTTGCCTTGTCAGTTGAATTGATTTTGTGTTTCTCCATTGAGAGCGTTGGCCATAATTAAATCACTACTGACTGTTCGCTTTGTACGCTTCTCTGAACACCCTATGTTCGTTCGTTGGCTCTGACGTTCGTTGGCACAGAGGTGCTTTAACTGGTCTGAGTCAATGAAGGCTGTGTTGGAGGTTGGGTGACTCAAATGGTCTCCGTGGGGAGAAGAGTCCGAGAAGTGCGATATGCGCGCTTTCTCGTGAAAAGCAGTTGTTTGCGATTATCATTTTGACAGTTCGCCCGTTTGTGTTTCCATTTCCATTCGAATTTTCAGTCGCAGTTGTCACTGGAGCGAGCGTCCATTGTATGGCAGTGGGTTTTTTGCGTTGTTTACACTTGTCGTCTTTGGGGGTTTTTTTGTTTATGATTTATGCATTTTTAAGAGTTGCTTATTGTTTCTAGCAATAAATCGTTTTTAGTTCGGTTTAGCAGTTTGCGTAGCTTCAAGGACCCCTTTCACAGCAGCAGTAGCAGGAGCAGTAGCGCCATCAGCATTGATGATTTATGCTTCTTTAAATTTAACCTGCTCTGCTCTTCTTTGTGAGTTTGAGTAGAGTTTCTACATTAAAGTGTTGCTTTTGTTTTCCTGCTCATTTCCTTTGTTTTTCTTTGGCTTTTCTTGAAGATGTAATTAAATCACCGACAGACACTTAATCAACTTTTCACAAGTTTCTAAATCACTCTCACAATCGCTCACAATGGACTCTGGCGAGATAATTTGTTTCCTTTTGAATGCTTCAGCGCCTTTGCAATGTCGACACAGATACAGATGTCACACCAATACCAGCAAAAGTTTAACACACACACTTTATCCTTAACTGTCCACACACATACACAAGGATCTCTATCATTTTGTCAGAAGTGTGAATTGAGGATATCTGTAGTCGGGAGTATGGGAGGTAGTTATCAATCCTTGTGTATGGATGTGCGAGAGGATGTGTCTCGGTATGTTAAGGTATGCGTGTACATCTGCTAATGTGACACTGTTGGCACCAAATATATTTCATGTGAGTGTTCGTGTATCTGTGTCAGTGTCAGTGTGAGCTTAAATTGAATTGAAAACGTGCTGAAGCGTTAAACTGTTTGTCAACTCTGGGAGTGTCAATCTAAGGACATATGAAAATTAGTAACCTCAGCAAGATGTCCACAGTTGTTAGTTTTGCCAAAACCCCAGACGTGATTGTAATAATATATGTATCACACAAAGACAGAAGCAAACATTCACACATTCACACATCTATGTATACATATAATCACCATTGTATGAAGGACATTCATTCACATGCCTCCTTAAATGTACATAAGCATACACATCATTATTTACCGTTGGTAAATATTTGCTTAATGCCTGAGATTCTTATCGGAAAGCTTTTGTTAACAGACAGGACGTCAAGGCAATTGTCATCATTGTCCTAAAATTAGCAAATTCATAGCCACAACAAATTTGTTAAAAATCATAAGAAAAGATATTTATGCATTTATATGAATTGTATATTAATATTTAATACAAAACCGTTTCTGCCATCATTGTTAGGTCAGCATTAAAGATCTAATAACACTATGCAACAAAACTTTTGTCGAAGGGTTGCGCATAAAATTTTCTGGTTTAATATGGAGTCCTAAACACGAAACAAAAATTACAACAATTTTCTAATGTTTTTATACCCTACACCACTCTGTGGTACAGGGTATTATAAGTTTGTTTCACGGCAGATGTTTGTAACACCTGAAAATAACACAGCTAGACCCACCTTAAAGTATACCGATCGACTCAGAATCACTAGCTGAGTCGATGTCTGTCCGTCCGTCCGTCCGTCTGTCCATGTAAAGTTGTTCGTCGACTATAGGTCGCAATTTCACTCCGATCGTTCTGAAATTTTGCAGTTTAGAGTATTTCGCGGCTGTTAAGATCGCTATTGAATTTGGTTGAAATCGGTTCAGATTTAGATATAGCTCCCATATATATCTTTCGTTCGATTTGGCCCTTTAGTCCTATAGAAACTGTATTTTACATCCGATCGTTTTGAAATTTAGAATGGTAGAGTTTCTTGATCCATGAATTTGAAGAAAATCGGTTAAGATTTAGCTATAGCTCCCATATATATGTTTCGTCCGATTTGGCCCTTTAGTCCTATAGAAGCTGTATTTTACATCCGATCGTTTTGAAATTTAGAACGGTAGAGTTTCTTGATCCATGAACCAACATTGCCGAATTTGAAGAAAATCGGTTAAGATTAAGCTATAGCTCCCATATATATGTTTCATCCGATTTGGCTCTTTAGATCCAATCGTTTTTATACCCTACACCACACTGTGGTACAGGGTATTATTTAAGTATAAAATGTCCCAAAAATAAATTTATGTAAACAATTTATACATGAATTACAAAATTTATATATCAGAGTTATTCAATATTACAAGAGTGGTGTAGGGTATTATATAGTCGGCACCGCCCGACTTTAGCCTTTCCTTACTGGTTTTAAGTTTGTCTTTAAAATTCCAATTTTCTTGCAAGGTGCCTCTAATATTTGGGCCATATTTTTAAAGTTTATGCTCGATAATGCTGGAAACAGAAGTTTAGTAACTATCGTTAAAACAATGCCTATTATAGAACTTTTGGTAGAAATAAGAGAATTTCAACAAATTTCGGTTTTTATATCAGAATTACAGCTATAAATTTAGGTAAACATAAACCTGTAAATAAGTAAGCACTAAGAAAAAATGTTTTCCGCAAGAATCAAATTGTAGACCACTAGACAGGGAAGAAATAGCAGTTTGCTCAAAACATCAAGTTTTTTCATGAATATAATTTTCTGATTCAACATACGAAATTTCAAATTGTAATTGTATATAATTTCATTTCAGTGAACAGAATTTTTTGCTTTGCGTATAACGCTTGACAATGGGACATGCTATTATACAGGGCGGCTGATGAAAGCTGCTACCAAAAAAAATATTTAATAACTTTTTTTTTCTATTTAATGAATCTGGCTAATTTTTTTTTATTTTGCAGATTGATTTTTATATTTAACAAAAATGGAAAACTGGGACACTGAAACAAGAATTTGGATTGTCCGCCGCTATTACCCACTGAAGTCCGTAGTTTCGGTTCAATGAGAGTATAGGGGCACGTTTGGCGGCAATCCTCCGAGCAGATGGACCATAAAGAGACTTGTTAACAATTTTTCCGAGCATGGGACAGTCAACAGAAGACCTTACCATCAAAACCCTTCAGTTCGGACGGAGGAAACAATCGCTGCTGTATCTGATGTCATACAAAACAATCCAAGAGTTTCGACAAGAACCTTATCTGCTCAAATGGGTATAAGCAGACAGTCATTGCAGTCAATTATGCACAAAGATTTGGAGTTATTCCCATATAAAATTCAAATGGCCAACAAAGTGAACTCAGCAGACTTCCCGATTCGCTTGGAATTTTGCCAGAAGATGCTTCAAATGGTGGAAGAGGACGGAAACATGTTGAACTGTCTTTTCAAACGGCAACATAAACAAACAAAATTGTCGAATATGGAGTGCTTCCAACCCACAGATACTCCATGAGACGGAATTTGCTTCCACTTCGTGTCACAGTGTGGTGTGCAGTTTCATCACGCTGCATTGTCGGGCCCTGCTTCTTCGAAGAAAACGGTCACACCGCTACAGTTACTGGAGACCGTTACTTGAGCATGTTGAGATAGTTTTACTATCCAGAATTACGCCGAATGAGAATTTCTTTCAACTCTGTGTGGTTTCAGCAAGGTTGGTGCAACTCCTCACATAGCCCGACCTGTTATGACAGAATTGCGGCGAAAATTTCCCAATAAGCTGATATCCAGAAACTCCACATTCCGTTGGCTGATATCCAGAAACTCCACCTTACTGGACCAGACTTTTTCTAGAACAACATCTCCCCAAAAATATAAAATGTGTGTGTGCCAAATATGATATATTTCGAGTGTACTCTAAACATTTATATATTTCAAGCAGAATATGTTTGGGACAATATACTACAGATTCGATTTTTTTCAGCGTGTACTACCCCTAGATTTACAGTAGACGTTAAGACCTTTCTTTCATTTGGCCTTCAGTAGCCCAGTGGTTAGTGCATTAGACTTGGACCCCGAAGGTGCTGGGTTCAATTCCCAGCCAGGGCACTGGCAAAATTTAACATCAACATTTCATGTTTTCATCATAATTCGAGTTTCTGCAAGCTAAAAATAACTCACCGGTCGCACTACCACTACAACAACAGCTGATCACCCAAGTCAACAGGGAAGCTAAAAATAGCCATAACATGAAAATTCTAGTTTCTCCTATCCCTAGTAGACGTTAAGACCTTTCATTTAAGCTATCGCTTGTAACGATATCTAAAGTAGTTTAAAAGTTATGGGTATTTTTGCTGAGAGATTTCTGCGAAAAAAGGTAATTTAGCCTAAGTGAGTTTTTTCATGAAATATTAGGAGCCGGTAGAAATTACAAATTTCTCGTAAATCAACATAACGTCAGCTATCATATGCCAAAAAAAATCACAAAAAACAGGACCTACAACTTTTCATCGATTTTCGCAAAAAATGCAAAGAGGTTAGTTAGCCTTATGCCAAAAATTAAAAAAAAATCTAAGTTTAAAATTTTGACACGAATCATATACTGATCGATTATACTTACCGAAACAAATCTAATGAAGTAGATTTTGCCCCTATTTGGCTTAAAATATCTGCAGTATAGGACATTTAAGAAAAAATGTGACATAAATATTTTATCATTCAAGGTATATTAAGCCTTGGATGAATATTCTATTGTCTACTATACCTAGATTTACAGTAGACGTTAAGACCTTTCATTATCCACTCACCTTAGAGAGGAGGGTATACATATGTAAATCATTTGCTACGAGCCAAAAGTTTAACACATCAAAGGAGTGACCTAAGACCCCAATTATGTTCCGCGGATATCCGTTTCGGGTAATTATACCCTCACTTTAGTGTGACGAGGGTATATATCATTTGCTACGGAAAAAAGTGTAACACGTCGAAGGAGTGACCTAAGACCCCAAGTATGTTCGGAGGAAATCCGTTTTGGGTCATTTTAAGTCGAATGAGCAATGTCCGTCCGTCTGTCTATCTGTCTGTCTGTCTGTCTGTCTGTCTGTCTGTCTATCTGCTGGCTGGTGCGCACGATAACTCTCGAAAGGAGTAACCGATTGACCTCAAATTTGGTATGTGGTAATATTTTTTTCTATCTCCGGCTAAGTTCGAAGATGGGCCATATTGGTCCACTCCTTCTAGTACCTCCCCCACAAAGGGTTAAAATGTTGTGAAATATTGATTCTTTAATAACTGCTATACTACTTATTCGAATCTTTTGAAATTCCACACATAGTATTAGCTTATTAGTCGTTATCGACTCGAGAAAAATGGGCGAAGTCGCCACGTCCCTTTTGGTACCTCCCACACAAATACACCAAAAGTTAACAGCTTATAACATTAATAACAGTGTATAAAAATACTTGAAATTTTGTACAGTGTTATGCTTTTATATTGCCTACAGTCCAGGGAAAAATGGGTGTTGTTGCCACGCCCCTCTTTGTACCTCCCACACAAAATGCCCAAATCATACCACAATTTAATATCTCATAACGTTTTTACCAGTGCACATAAATGCTTATAATTCGGCACAGTGCAATGAATTTAAAGTATCTAATGTTCAGCGAAAAATAGGTGTATTTGATTAACCCCTTCTGGTACCTCCCACACAAATTGACAGAATAATTCGAGTAATATTCAATATTACATTACTCACAAAGTGAGGGTATACCTTAGTCGGTTTACCCGACTGAAACTTTCTTACTTGTTTTAAGTCATTTGAGCAATGTCCGTCCGCCCGTCTGTCTGTCAGTCTGTGTGTCTGTCTGCTGGCTGGTGCGCACGATAACTCTCGAAAGGATTACCCGATTGACTTCAAATTTGGTACGCGGTAATATTTTGCTCTATCTTCGGCTAAGTTCGAAGATGGGCCATATTGGTCCACTCCTTCTAGTACCTCCCCCACAAAGGGTTAACATTTAGTGAAATATTGATTCCTCAATAACTGCTATATTACTTACTCGAATCTTCTGAAATTCCACACATAGTAATAGGTTATTAGTCGCTTACACCTCAAGAAAAATGGGGTACCTTTTGGTACCTCCCACACAAAAATACCTTTTTGCACCAAAAGTAAACAGCTTATAACTTTAATACCTGTACATAAAAATACTTGATATTTTGTACGGTGTTATGTTTTTACAGTGTCTACATTCCGGTCAAAAATGGACATTATTGTACGGCCCCTTTTGGTAGCCCTCACACAAAAGGACCGTTTTGCACCAAACATTAAGTGCTTATAACGTTAATAACTATACATACAAATACGTGAAATTTTGTACAGTGTAATTCTTTTATAGTTCAGCCGCACCTTTTGGTACCTCCCACACAAATGAACCACAAATGAATGAATGATAATAATTTAATTAAAACAAATAATAAATAAATTGAGGGGATTCGTAAGTCGGTTTACCCGACTGAACTTTCTTACCTATTTAAGCTATCGTTTGTAACGATAACTCAATTAGTTTACACGTTCTGGGTATTTTTGCTGAGAAAAAAGGTCATTTAGCCAAAGTGACTTTTTTCGTGAAATATTAGGAGCCAAAAAATCACGAAATTCCAGGACTAAAACTTTTCATCGATTTTCCCAAAAAATGCCTTATGCTAAAAATTGAAAAGTTTAAAATTTAAAACCGAATCATATGGGAACAAATTGATTATACTCACCGAAACAAATAATCTAACGTTTTTTTTCAACTAGTGCTTATTTCGTGAATGGTAAAGGTAAGTACACACGATTTGCTGATCGGACAACATTGCCAGAAAAATGGCGGAAAAATGCAACCCTGCGAATTTACAACCGTGTGAACACACAATATTTGTTTTGCAACGTTAGCAGAAAAGTCATTGCGAGATAATTTGCAGATTGTTATATGTGCGAAGTTTATGCATGTGACAACGGCGCCATTGCCAGAAAAACATTTATTTGCAACACTGTCTATAATGTATTTTTATTGGCAATCCTGCATATAAATATTTACAAAATATATTGTAAATATATGAAATTGTAATGTTTTCTTGCAATCGTCTGAACTGTCAATTCACCATTGCCTAACAATCTGTCATTGTCCGTATATTTGCAGCATTTTAACAGGGTTGATAACGTTTGCCGATCTGGCAATCGTCTATACTCAGCTTAAAACTTAGCTCATGTCTGATTTGACAGATATGGCGAATTCGTTTCTGCAAAAAAGTGCAACATTTTCATTGCCCTTTTTCCGAAAACGGCACTTTTGTGTTACTTTTTTGAAATTTGGTAATTAAGTTACTCGAATTTAGCACAATTAAAATTTTCAAATTTCAAAAAAGTGATACAATAGTGCAGTTTTCGGGAAAAGGGCAATGTAAGTGTTGCACTTGTTGGCAGAAAAGAATTCGCCATTAGTTTTATCGTTCCGCTGAACGAATGTGGTTGTGTATACGCTTGAACAAGTGGGCCTGCGATCGACTTACAGAAGAAGCCGATTTTGCCAAAAAAAATCATCTTTTCAGATGAAGCTCATTTTGATCTTGGCGGGTATGTAAACAAGCAAAATTGTCGCATTTGGGGCACAGAAAACCCGCACGCATACATTGAAAAGCCGATACACCCAAAACGAGTCACTGTTTGGTGCGGATTTTGGTCCAGAGGCATAATTGGGCCATTTTTCTTCGAAAATGAGCAAGGAGTGGCCGTTACAGTCAATAGCGATCGTTATCGGGCCATGTTGAACGAATTTTTGTTCACAAAAATTTAAGAGGAGGATATTGGCAACATTTGGTTTCAACAGGACGGCGCTACGTGCCACACAGCCGAAGCTACACTCGATGTTTTGCGCCCTGTTTTTGAAGATCGCATTATGAGCCGCAGAGCTGATGTCGTTTGGCCACCTCGGAGCTGCGATTTGACACCGTTGAACTATTATTTGTGAGGTGCCCTCAAAGATAAGTGTTACGCCGACAAGTCAGAGACAATTGATGCTTTAACGGACAATATTCGTGAAGCCATTGGTGAAATACAGCTGCACACAATCGATAACGTGCTTAAAAATTTGACCGATCGTGTAGGCTACTGAATGGCCAGCCGAGGCAGCCATTTGAATGAAATTATTTTCCATTATTAACCGGAAGGATTGTACTTTCAATTAAAAAAAGAAATTTGAGAAAATATTCAGTAATTGTTTTTATACCATTTTCAAAAAAAAAGTTATTTGGCGGTCCTTTTATAATGAGTAGAAGCTAGAAATATTGGCAGTATGGGACATTTAAGCCCAAAAGGGACATATATATTGCGCTGTGCAGCTTTTTTTCCCCCAAACGAAAACAAAAAGGGGTTTTTTGGGCGAAAGGCAGAAATTATGTAGCATTTGTTGGCACATAAGAAAGCAAACAAAAGAGATGTGACACGGAGAAAGAAAAAAAGTGCCTATCGTCAGCTACATTTTATTTTAACAACGTGCTACGACATCTTTTGGAAATTGTGAACAATAAAGTGTTGCGACATCTGTTAATGGCTTTGTGGGAATTCATCAACCAACGTTGCCAACCATCATTACAATAACGCTAGCGAAGACAAGAACGCTTCTGTCTTTCACACATGCATTTATTGCGGACACACACCAAAAATATAGAGTGGTAAACATGGTGAATACCTCAAGTGTTGTGGAGTCTTTGTACAAACCTTTATAGCCCATTTCCCACTACAAGACCTTGGTATATGATTTTCAGAAAAAACATAACCACATCGGGCAGTTTGCCGTTTGTTGTATAAAATGTCAGACAGTGGTCTATAGAGTTGCGCAAATTGTTTAGAGGATTATATTCTAACCGAAAGCGATAGAACAAGAAAATTAAATTTGTTTCCCATAAATCGGAGTGAATCGATTTACCATACAAATATCTCGAAAACTGGCGGGGATAGAGAAAAATTATTGCAGATTCTGAAAGAACGTACTTGAAACTATTCAATCAGCCAAAATATCATTGAGCAAAAGCGACGAAATGATACAGTCTCAATATTTTCGTTGCTTAAATGTAGGTAACTTGAGGCACCATTTCGTAAAATTTAATAGAATTAAAAAAAAAACAGTGAAGAAAGTTCAGTCGGGTAAACCGACTAATGAATCCCCTCACCATGAGTCTCAAAAAAATATTAGTAAATTTATTTTTTTTTGTTTTATTTAAATTACTAGCTGGACCCGGTCCACTTCGTTTCCCCTGATTTCAGATTTCCGAAATCCGAGGACAGGTGGGCCATTTTGGATCACGTTCCAGTCCAATCATTAGGAATCTCGTTAATCTATTCGTAGGTACGTACAGTAGGAATCACTAACACAACGACATCACCAATTTGGCGTATATGGGCGAGGCCACGCCCCCTCAATCAAGAATTTATATAGCCTATGTCACCCGCTAGGGTTATATGAAGATTCCCTGAAAATTGCATCAAAATCGGTCCAGTCGTTTTGGAGTCCATACGTAACTTACATACACACATCCAATTTTATATACTCGTATATATATAGATAGAAGAAGATTAACAATTTGGTATTTAAGTTAAAAGCTGTTTACTTTTGGTACAAAATGGTCCATTTGTGTACGAGGTACCAAAAGTGGCGTCCCAATAACGATCACATTTCTCTGGATTCTAGATACTATAACAGCATTACACTGTACAAAATTTCAAGTATTTGTATGCACTGGTATTAAAGTTAAAAGCTGTTAACTTTCATTTGTGTGGGAGGTAGCAAAAGGGGCGGGCCAATAACGGCCACTTTTCTCTAGACTCTAGGTTCTATAAAAGCACTGCACTGTACGAAATTTCAAGTATTTGTATGCACTGGTATTAAAGTTAAAAGCTGTTAACTTTTGGTTCAAAATTGTCCATTGTGTGGGAGGTACCAAAAGGGGCGTGACAACTTCACCCATTTTTCTCGAGGCAATAGCGACTAATAAACTAATACTATGTGTACAACTTCAGAGGATTAAAATAAGTAGTATATAAGTTATTAAATAATCAATATTTGACTAAATGTTAAAGCTTTGTGGGGGAGGTACCAGAAGGAGACGACCAATGTGGCCCATCTTCGAACTTAGCCGGAGATAGAAATAAATATTTCCACATACCAAATTTGAATTCAATCGGTTACTCCTTTCGAGAGTTACCGTGCGCACCAGCCAGCAGACAGACAGACGGACGGACGGACGGACATTGCTCATTCGACTTAAAATGACCCAAAGCGGATATCCGCCGAACATACTTAGGGTTAGGTGACTCCTTCGATGTGTTACACTTTTGGTTCGTAGCAAATAATATTTAGATACCATCCTCTCTAAGGTGAGGGGATAAACATAGGTTAGTTCACACCTATCCGATGGTGTATCGTTACGAACAACGGATGACATTAAAGCCACGGTAAACCTATTCACTGACGTTGTAAACAGTGCTGTTAAAGTGGCTGCTCGAAAAAGCGCATTCAAAAGAGGTAACTCAAATAATCCAACATACATCCAAGCGTTAATGAATGAAAAAAGAGGCGTTAGAAGAGAGTGGCAACAATATATCTGGCCAACACTGAGAAAAGGACTAACAGATTTGAGAAGAGAAGAGATTGAAATCAGCCCTAAAATCAGCTGAGGAAAGTGATCTAAAAAAATATTTGCAATCTCTGGATCCAACACACAAAAAAATGCGAGGCCCTGTTGCGCAGGAATCCCCAATTCGCCTTGAAAACGAGAACTGGGCAAAAAGCACAGACGAGAAAGTAAATGCATTCCCAAACTACCTTCGGTCCGTCATTACACCCAACAGAGGTAAATCTGAAATATATCCGCCCGTGATAGATGATATGATTTCTCGCTCAACCTATCCGCCCGTGATAGGCGACATAATTCCTCGCCCAATCTATCGGCCCGTGATAGATAATATAGATCCTCGCCCAATCTATCCACCCGTGATAGACGAAATAATTCCTCGCCCAATCTATCCGCCCGGGACAAATAGCTTAATTCCTCGCCCATGATAGATGATACAAACCCTCGCCCAATCTACAAGGTGGCGCAAAAGTAATCCTCCTATCAAAAAATGCTATAAATTTTGCGATTGGCCCCTAATGTCAGTTCTGTTTTGACATTTGTGTAGTAAACACATGCGAAATACACGTTAATAAACAATGTTACGCTACACTGCTCCAGAACGCGGAATATTGCTGACTATTTATTTGACCAATAATCGGTCGGAGACTTTGGCACAGCGTGAATTTCGTCGCAGATTTTCTGGCCGTCCAACGCCTACTGGTGAAACACTGCGACGTTTAGCCGCTCGCCTCGAAGAGACTGGCACAACACGAGATGCTGCCAGGCGTGACAGACCCCGGAGTAGCCGTTCTGCAGAGAATATTGCTGCTGTAGCCGAGGATGTCATGGAAGCGCCGTCGACATCGACCAGACGACGTGCCACGCAAATGGGTATCAGTCGACGGTCTCTACAGCGAATTTTGGTACAAGATTTGAAGATGTTTCCGTACAAAGTCCAGACGGTGCATCAGCTTTTAGCTGCTGACCGCCAATCGCGTCTAACATACGCTCAAGCCATCCTTAATCACCACCAAGAGGAAGATGATTTTTCATCAAAAATAATCATTAGTGATGAGGCCCATTTCCATCTTAGCGGGTACGTAAATAAGCAAAATTTACGCTTCTGGGGCACTGAAAATCCGCGTGTAACCCACGAAGAGCCATTACACCCGCTCAAAGTCACTGTATGGTGTGCCGTTTTCGCTGGAGGAGTCATCGGACCTTTTTTCTTCGAAGACGTCGCGGGCCAAACGGTTACTGTGAATGGTGAGCGCTACAGAGCAATGATCAACGAGTTCTTTTTGCCGCAACTTGATGAATTGGGATTGGAAAACATGTGGTTCCAACAGGACGGTGCAACGGCACACACTGCACGTGCCACAACCGATATGCTGAAGGATGCATTTCCCGGGCGCCTAATCTCCCGTTTTGGCGATTTGCACTGGCCAGCAAGATCGCCTGATTTGACCACTCCAGACTTCTTTTTGTGGGGCTTTTTGAAGTCGCGGGTTTATGTCAACAAGCCTCAGACTCTTGCAGCTCTTAAAGACAATATCCGTCAAGAATGTGAGGACCTATGCCATAAAAAGGGCTCAAATGACAATCATGACATCGGCCATTTACATGACATCATATTCTCGACTTGATGTAAAAAAAATTAAAAGACCAAATAAAAATAATCCACAAGAAGAATCAAAGTTTTTCATTTTTTTTAATTACAGCCAAAAAACATCGAAAGGTTACTTTTGCGCCACCTTGTATCAATCCGGGTTAAATGATTTAATTCCCCGTCCAACTTATCAGCCCGTGATAGACGATAAAATTCCTTGCCCAGTCAAGATTACAATGAAGGATGTTGAAAAATCTGTCAAAGATCTAAAATTAAAGAAATCGCCCGGAGTAAATGGCATAAAAGAGTGTTTTTTATGCAATGCTTAGGTTATTCGCCCTATTTTGGAAAAGTTTGAAATCGTGATGATACCGAAACCAGGATCCAAATCAAATAAAATCCTATCGTCCTATAAGCCTATTATCGATATTATCAAATATGTTTGAGTATATTCTTTTGAAGAAAATCATACCTCATATTATTGCTAACAATATTATACCTGACCATCATTTGGTTTTCGAAAGTCTATAATAGAACAGGTACGCCGTATCGTAACCTACATCAGAAGTGCTTTTGAGAAAAAAAAAATATTGTTCAGCGCTATTCATAGATATTTCCCAAGCATTCATTCAAACACTCACAAACTGTTCAAGAGTTATTTGACAAAACCGGGCATTCCAAGTTAAATCAAATGGAATTTTTTCTAGCCCTAAGAAAATAAATGCCGGTGTCTCACAGGTGAGCATTCTTGGCCCAATACTGTACGTTACTTTTACGGCAGATATGCTTTCGTCAGTATTCACAAAAGTCCTTCGGTTGCGTCCGACCAATTGCAGTCTCATGTCCGAATCCTAGAAGAAAGGTTAAAAAATGGAGAATAATAGTGAATGTCTCAAAATGTTATCATGTTACTTTTACCCTACAAAGGGATACATGCCCTCCAATTTCTATTTTCAATTCACTGATTCTTCAAAAGGCTCATGTAAAATATCTTGGAATCCATTTATATCGTAGTTTGACGTGGTCGCATCACAATGACACTAAAGTAACCAAAATAAAACTTAAACTAATCAACATCAGTGGCTTATCAGCCAAAGATATTCCCTCGATTCAGAGTATAAAGTTCTTTTATGCAAAATTGTATTAAAGCCCATTTGAACATATGGTATCCAGCTCTTGGGTACAGCGTGCTCTTCATATGTATGCAAATTGCAGAGAAGACAATCGAATATTCTCCGTTTAATTACAGGTGCACCTAGGTATATAAGAAACGCTAACATCTATAAGGTCCTCAACATGCCAACAGTAAAAGAGGAAATTGAAAAATATTGCCGGTGTTACGTGGGCAACCTATTGAATCATCCAAACATCCAGGCTCGGGAACTACTCAATTTTGAAGGTCATACACGCCTTAGAAGGAGAGATACGCTAGACTTGAGTTCTAATTAAAACTAAACAAAAATTAAATTATGAATTCTTAATTTTGAAATGTTAACCTTTTATTAAAGCAAACAATCGTGTAAAGTTCGATGGTTTATTCATATTGGAAATAACCCATATAACCTAGTATACTAGGTTGAGATTTGTTCACTTATTGTCATTTTCATTGTTTACGAGGTTGCTATATATATTTGTGGCCTAGGCAACACTAATGGTGATTTCATTTCTGAAAAATAATATCACCACATCATGTTGCGACATTTTAAAAATCCCCCCTGCAACCACTGCTAATTTCGCATTTTGCATGCGAACAATCGAACAAAAATCGTGCGGGGAGTAAAACCCATACCTACATTATGGCGCAACCATTTGATAGTGCATTAAGAATGCACGCTTTCAATTATGTTTGGTTCTGAAGTAAGCTTTTTGACTGTGTAACACTCCACACCGTGGACTGGGCTTAGTGTGGAAAATGCGATATTTTCGCATTTGCGGAGTGTAATAATTGTACAAACGAAACCCGTTAATACGGCTGCACCATTTTAACAAACTAACCTAAAAATGCGTGTCGATTGGTGCAAAGAAATTTTGAAAAAATACGATCGCGGTTCTTCAAAAGACGTTTATAAGATCGTCACAAGTGACGAAACTTGGATCTATGCGTATGAGCCCGAAACAAAACAGCAATCGACCGTGTGGGTCTTCGAAGACGAGCCAAATCCAACGAAAGTTGTTCGTGGAAGAAGCACTTCGAAGCAAATGGTCGCCTGTTTCTTCGGCAAAACTGGTCATGTGGCAACTGTTCCGTAAGCAACGTAGGACGGTCAATTCTGAGTGGTACACCACAATTTGTTTGCCTGAAGTCTTCGGAGAAATTCGAAAAACGGACAAGAGAAGACGAATCATTGTGCACCATGACAATGCGAGCTCTGACACATCGGCCCAAACCAGCACCTTTTTGACCGCCCAAAACGTCGAATTGATGGGACATCCGCCATACAGCCCTGATTTTACACCCAATGACCCAATGACTGTTATTCACTCACATCAAGAAAAAACTGCTTGGTCAACGTTTATCTACGCCTGAATCAGCTGTCGAAGCGTTTAAAAACCATGTTTTGGAGGTGAATTTTCAACACACTGTAACCAAATAATTCGCGCTCAAATGACAAAACGTTCTAAGTACGTTTATGCTAAACCAGCACCTTTTTGATCGCCCAAAACGTCGAAGTGATGGGCCATCCCCCGTACAGCCCTGATTTGACACCCAATGACTTCTTCTTATTCACTCACATCAAGAAAAAACTGCTTGGTCAACGTTTATCTACGCCTGAATCAGCTGTCGAAGCGTTTAAAAACCATGTTTTGGAGGTGAATTTTCAACACACTGTAACCAAATAATTCGCGCTCAAATAACAAAACGTTCCAAGTACGTTTCATGATACAATAATAGAAGGTAAAATCACTTGCCCAACAACAAAACTGGGATACAACCCTGTACTTTATTTTCGTACAATAGCTTGTCAAAATAGGCAGCCGACTCGAACAGCTGACCAACAATTGGTTGTCAAATAAATTTTTTATTTGAAATTTGATTTTCTTTGAAAAGGATAATTTTTTCTTAAATTTCAAACTTACGTGCAATTACCCTTTAAAGTGAATCTGGTGACTGCAATTTTATTCAGTATAACACGTTTTCTCTTGTATTGGGATACACACACAATGTAAGTTTTGTCTTTAAGGAACTATAAAATTTAAATAATTTCATTTTAATTTCGGAAGGATAGTGTCATTATCCTTCATGGCACCCAGATGTTTTTGCTGTTACAGTATAGAGTACCATTGATGATGGATGGCATATAATGCAATACTGCCCGGTCGAGCTTTCCAACGATTTTACTTCTTTGGAATACATTTTTTAAAAGGTTTGTCTCTTCAGAGCTTGTCCTTACAAATGAGTGGCGAGAGGCATAAGTTGAATGCGGACATACGTGTCACACATATCATCCATATCAGTAAAAAGGCAGAACAGAAAAAATGGAGCAGTAAATGCATAAAATGGAAGACGGCCGGCCTCTCGTGCAATGGAATTGACTCAAAATGCCGACAGCAAGATCCTTTTGGGCAGAATGGGACTTTGGGTTGAAGTGCTACTCCTCATGTTAAAACCAATTTTCAGGTTGTATTTATTTTCTAGTTAGGAAATAAGTTTTTCATGTTATAAGAAAATACAAACTCGTACATATGTATATGGATCATTTATTAAAAAATATGATGAACGAATAATGTAAAAAGAATTGAACGTATTATATATATTTTTTAATTTAATAACAAAGTTTGTCGTTGATACAAATAATAAGTTGTTAGCTGCAACATTGTTCAAGCTACATCTGTTGAATTGTCCATCAATTATTCAGTTTTATGAAAATGGGTGTTGTCTTCCGCCTAGTTTACCATTTGTTGATGAACAAAATTTAACAAAGAAGAGTTCCAAAACGTCCAATTCAAATCGAAAAAGTTGCTGTTTGATGTGGATTTGGGGCTTACCAGCTTCTTTCAGCTGAATTGGATGATACGGACACTAACATGTGGTTCCAACAGGACGGCGCCATAGCCACACAACAAATGCTACATGGCATCGTCATCTCACGAGGAGGTGATGTGAACTGGCCTCCGAGATCGTGCGATGTGACCATATTAGAATTTTTTGTGGAGTTTTGTTCAGTGGCACGTCTAACAGAGCAATCTACAAACCATAACAGCCAACACAACCCTTGACATCGGTAAAATTCAGCTTGTCTTATGCGCCAAAGTCATGAAAAATTCGAAATTAAGGATTCGCGACTCTGCGAAACCGCGGCATACATTTGCAAGATGTTATATTCCATTTCTAATGACATCAATAGGACTGTAAAACGAAATTAGTAACGTTATGTGATATCACTCATACACACTTTGCTTTATTTACATTTAAATCAACGAAATGTTAAATACAATTTACATTATTTTTAATTTGCGTGAATTTTGTTTTATTGAACACTATTTTTTAAAACGCTCCCACCAATAAAATGTAAACAAACAATCAAACGTCATCCATGAGTTTGACAGTTCATTGAGCTCTGAAAAAATGGCGAGAAAATCAGCTGTTCGCTGTACGCTACCTTGTTCATTATACCTTGGTACGTTTATGCTAAAAAATGTCAAACTTTCCAATGGAAATGTCAGATGGCGCCAGGCAACACTTAGTGTTGCCTAGGCGAAATATATATAGCAACCCTCGTAATAATGAAAGATTCTATAATAAATGTAATGAATTGGTTAAAAACGTCTGCAAATCAGAGTCATATGTTTTGTATTTTTCGCAAACCAATACCCACATGAGCTGCTGAGGTGAAATAAAGTCACAGTGAGTATTACAAGAGACCTGCTTTTATATTAGAGTAGCTTCATTTGTGTGGAGGACAACAATTTGCAAAATGTTTCGTTTCTGAAATTACCTCTCATTGGAAACATTTTTTTGAAGCTGTTCTACAGTATATATGACAATGTAATTGTGATTATAATATTGTTTTTTTTTTTATTTATTATTATTTCGATATTTAATGCAAGCATTATAACTAGATATTCGATATATTTATGTTGGTAGATTGGTAGATGTATAGATATGCTATGTACAAAATTCTAAATTTAAGTGGATACATAAATGGAAGAGTATACATTAAAGGGGGATTCTACATTATACAATAATAATAAAATTAAAAAAATACATACGTAAATATACAATAAAAAAATGTTTTTTTTTAGTATCAACTGGCTCTAGGTTATTGTCCGTCCAATATAGGCATATTGTAATGCTCCTTGGGGTTTTTGGGGGGGGAGTACAGATATCTATCTCACAGTAATGAGAACTGTAGACCCCCCCAATAGTGCAAATAAATCAATTAAAAATTCCTGAGTCTAATTCTTATATATGCATCTGACCGCAATGGAAAAACGTCTGTAGAACAATTGTGCGTTTTCTTGTAATTTCCAAAGAAGTTTCAAAAGGATCAGATTATGTGCGGGTGGGGAAGGAAGGGGTTTTACTACATACATATAGTATATGATTTCTATTTTTTGATTAGTTGTTTGTTTTTCTTTTCTTTTCTATGGAACTCTACATATTGCAATTGTTTTAGTAGTAAAAAAACTAAGCGCTATTGCTATTTTGAACTAATTATTTTGGCACTGGATTTTGTTATTTAGAAAAGGTCTTCCACAGGCAAAATGTCTTTTGCGTTTAGGATACGCCAACGCCTTGTTGCCTTCGCCTGCATCCTTTCTACTTTCTTGGGTTTGTGCCAAAATAGAGTGGTGTCTTGGTGTGTTGCTGCATTCTCACTCGTTGAGAATTTGGATTTCCGTTTCTATCGTTTACTGTTAAACTAGTCCATAATCTGTGCAAACCGGTGTGGGTTGATTATTTTGCGGTTTTTCCATGACCGAGGCCGCCGAAGCATTTGCAGCCGCCGCGGCCGCTGCTGCTGCAGCTGCCATATTCAATTCCACCAGAGTATCAATGCTATTCAGACTAACTCCCTGTAGAATTTTCTGGGCCGCCAATGAAGTGAAATTAAACGATAGATCAGTTAAACTGGGAAAATTGTATAGATCCTCAGCTTCGGCCTGATGTTCCTTGGATAGACTGAGGCGCCGATCTAAAGTATCTTTGCGTATAGATTTGTCTGCTGTCGAGCCGCAATTTGTGTCTTTCTGCGCGAGATTAGGTTCACTGCCAATGGAGTTGAGGTTCTTTTGCAGTATCTGTACGAGACTTCCACCGGCGCCGCTTAAAGAAGTATTCGAATTCAGATTGTCATTTTTGGCCAAAAGTGTGGAGGACTCATAACGCAGATTGTTCAATTCACAATTGGAATTCATGGTTTTGTTCAAGGTATCCTTAGAGGTTTTCTCATAGAACCGCAGATTACCCACGGATCCGGTCATTTCCACTTTGGCTTTGGTTAAATCGTTGCCAGGCATCGATTTCTTATCATCACAGGGAGAACTGGGCTGGGAGTCACTGTTTTTGAGGACATTGTTTTTATAAATCAAGTGTCCCCCATTGGAGGGCGGTACCGACAGACTTAACTTGCGGCTATTATTCATGGTCGTGGTGTTGGTGGCAATGCTGTTGCTGGTGGCGATGGCGGTATCCAAAAGCATATTCTTGGGCGGTTTGGGAAATTCTATGGAATCATGGGGTTTATCGGAGGACAAAGAGCTAAGGTAAGACATGGAGTCATAGGTCTCAGTGTCTGAGCCACGATTGGAACCACTTTCTGTATTCATTTGATTTTCTGGTGTCGCCGGAATCTCTGGAGTTTGTCGGCATTCGCTGGCTTTTGGTGTACCCTTTTTGACACTCACCGCCGCCGCCGGCTTGTGCTGCTTGGACAGAGTCTTTCTGATTATTTGTCCCTTGTCGTTCATGGTCGTTTCATTATTGAATATAAACACATTGGAATTCTCATTCAATTTGCTATTTTCAAAAGTAATCACACTTTGAGCTGGAGAATTTTGTACCACAATCTTTGTGTTGGGCAGAGAGTGTTGTCCATCATTCGATGTGGTTAGCTTGAGGGTTATGGAATTGCTCGAGGGAGAGTTCGAGATGGGTGAACAGTTTTCCAGGTTCTCGTTGAGTGAACTATTCCGACTGTTTCCACTTAGGCGGGAGGATTCCTTGTTGCCTGACGGAGATGTCGTCGTGGTGGTCGTGGAAGATGACTGATTTCTCATAATTTGCTCGGCATTGCGGGCCCTCAAAATCTGATGTCTGGGAGTTCCTCGCGGGGAGCCATTCAGCATAATGATGGAACGAGGTTGTATAACCGTGGAACTCGTTGAACGCTGCGAGTCCAGACTAGAATGACCACTTGTGCGTATATATGAAACTTTGCCGCTATCAATGCTCGAGGGTCCGGAAGCCAACAGCGATGTTTTGCCCGATTCCAAGCTCGAAGGACCACTTTGCCACATACGATAGTCGGGGCGAGAATCCTGATTTCTGGTGGGTGGTGTTAATTTCTGTGAAGAATTCGTACTCCTCGAAGGTGAATGCTCCAACATATGACGGGCCACCGATCCACTTTGAATGGACTTTTGTGAACTGCGGTAGGGAGTGCTAGCTCGAGCCGACAGAATAGTCGGGGCTTTATTGTTGGCATACGTGTTAGTGCCATTAGTACTGGTGCTTGTGGTTTGAGCCGTGGCAGGTATGGATTGCGTAGATCGGGGTAAAGAACTACTGCTGTAGACCGGGGAACGTCTTCGTATGGGTGAACAATCCCGCGAAGATATCACGAATGTCGATTCGCTGGACAGATTACGACGATGGCGTCGTGGTAAAGTCAGCGAACGTTGGCTCAACTCGGAACCATCGTAGAAAGTGGAATTCGATAAAGTGTGAATGGTAGGCATATCCTAGAGAAATGAAAATACTGATAACACTCATCTATCTCAGCTTAAAATCCTCAAAACTTACGTGTTCTTGGGTTTGTGTACCCACACTGTGAAGATGCACCGCCTTGGAGTTAAACCATTCCGCTGGAGGGAATTGAGCAGAGTATGTTTCAAGTTGACGCGTCTTATTTCGTCCACTACGACGAAAGAGACGTGATAACAAAGATCCTTTTTCTAGAAGGAAAACCATAAAAATTAAATGCTTTCCCACAAAAAAGATGTTAGTATAATTCCTACTTGGTGATGAGGAATCTGTGCTTTGGTACTCCGAACTACTGCTATCCGTATTTAAAGTCTGGGCATAGGTCTTCGACAGACTTCGCGTTGAGGCACAGCGTTGCAAACGTTTCGATGAACCGAACAGCCGTAAGCTGTGTCTTCGTTCCAGACTACGCGGTGTAGGAAACGAAGAACTACGTCGTTTTGAGGTTCTTGGATACAAGATTTTATCACTTGGATTACCTGAAATACCGAAAGATAAAGTAAATTCCATTGGAAAAGAATTACACAGCTAAACTTACCGCCGCATATAACATCGGCCAAATTCGTTTGTATGCATTGATGCGTCAAATCACCATCACGCTCCGTGGAAATCTCTCCGTACAGTGAATGCAGGGCTTCCTCGTTGGTCATTAGCATGGTACGCGGTTCCGAGGGTACACTCTCCGCCGACTCATTTAGATCTTCGTAGCCATTGTGATGACTGCGGGGTCGAGAGCGAGAACGTCGTCTTCTGCAAGATAACCGAACAAATTATTTAAGTTTCGTAGTAAATGGATTATTTGAATTATCTACTTACTCTGGCGTTAGTATAAAATAGCCCTTGGCTGTCTGATAGATCTTCTGGTCCTGCATTAATTGAGCCAGCGAGTCATAAATCACGTCTATTGAGGGCGCCGTCATGTGCGGGAATCGAACCTGAATCTTTGTGCGTATATTTTCCATGGTCGCCGAGTGACCATCGGCAGTTAGGTCCATAATGACATCACATAAAGCTTCGGGCAGTGGAGTAAACTGGCCTTGCATGATGGGTGTGATAATGCAATCCTCAATGTCACCTAGAAGAAAAAGGGTATATGTATTAAAATTAATTGTGCGAAGAAATAGGAAAGTTAAGCTTATAACTTAATGTCGCAAGTGAAAAAAAATACTGTATATACGTAACAAATTATTTATGGGAGTATAGCTAAATTTGCTTGATTTATTATGATGTTCAGAAAGAGTCACTCGCTACATTGGTCTTATGCACTTGTCTACCTATTCGGGTAACGTGCGGGCATATTTCAAACTTATCGGATACCTTGAGATTTCTTCAAAAATGTTCCCGAAATTCTTCATAATATTAAGTTCGAAGAACTTCTCCAAATCTACGTTGATTTGCAGTAACGAAGGGCTGTAGTGTCTTGCGGCCCGAACGTTTAGTATTCAATTTTAATTCGGAATACACGAAAAATACTTTGTGAATGTGAAAACATTCAAAAAATCTAATAAAAATTAAAATTAATCGATCATTAACAAAAAACTTCTAAATACTTTTTTGTTTTCATCAAAAATGTGATTCCCTATAGTGTGGGCATCGTTTAACCTTGAGTTGAGTTTCTCCAAAATGTTCTCTGAAATTCTTCATAATATTCTCCTAATCTACGTTGAGTTGTAGCAAAGTAGTGCCGTAGTGTCCTGCAACCCGAAAGTTCTGCATTCGATTTCAAGTAGGGACACACGAAATAAGCTTTTCATTAAAAATAGTGAGCTCATCCGGACCTAATTCTTCGAAAATGTACCTACAATTGATTTCCTAAGGCTGAACATAGCCATACTACTTGCAGATATTGAAATGAATGCAGCGCCCTCTTGTGATGAATAGTTACAGTAAATAGCATTATTCCCTACCGTTACCAGAAAACATGTTAACCCTCGTTTCCAGGAAGTGTCGTTAAGACTCCTTTAGTGCTAACCGATAGTTATTGCAGTCAGCTGTGTGGAGTTATAAAGGTCCGTTAGCGTTAACTGAGCTTCCGGGAAACGGGAGTAAATATCATAAATACAATGTGGGAATGATGGACAAATAACACAAGATCCCCTCGATAATTGGTTATATGCCAGCGCGAAGTTTTTAAATGATCAGCATGACGTCGCCAATCCGTTTTGGCAGCAATATATATATATTATATTCCTGGTAATTGAAGTGGACGATATCTGCTCCTAATTGCCGCATCAGTGTGATTGGGGAGTCTTGTGCTGGACCAATGTTCGGACAGCGTCGATAAATCTCTTTCGGTAGCCAGTGATTTGTAGTGATCGAATTATGCATTGAAATCGTTCATCCCATGAGGATTTCAGGTAGGATGGTCAGGCAGTAGGGGGATCCGAAATCTGGCGGAGATTTATGTATTGCAGGTTTTTTGTGAGTCGACATTGCGATTATGCAGGTTGAGAAATCGGCACAGAATTTAGTACCTTAGGAACAAGTACCCCAATTAGGTCGAGAGAATGGTCCGCATAAGCAGACGCAGTAGACGCTAAACTGGAGAATCGATTATTGAGCGAATTATCTAAAATCTGGCAAAGACTTGAATACCGCAGGTTAGTTATTGAACAGAGTTTAGAGTTTTACAGATTCAAACATTCGGCTTACCATATAAATGATCCCCCAAAGCAGTCACAATAAAATATAAACCGAAGGAAAGTTTATGAAATCTGACAAAGAGTTGGTTGGCTACATAGCAAAAATTCAGATTCTGTAGGTTCAGAAATTCAGGGTTCGGTAGGTGTTAGCGTACGACGCAAAAAAGGGCGATCAAGAAATAAATAAAGGAAATAAAAACGCAATCGAATTTCAGTATTTGTAAATTAAAATATGGGTGATCCTTATTATTTTCAAGCAACAAATTGGGGGTGAGTATATTACCGTGTTCGAGTGTTAGTACAGGAGATAGGCGCGAGCACTCGGATTGAGTAGCGACAAGTGAATGTTAATACGAGAGCCGAGATGAAACAAGGTGTCGTCCGCAACAACCTCTGATTGCGGGACGTCTCTACATTCGTACTATGCGAATATCGTCCCGGGAGAGAGATACAGCGCTGGAAGTTTCTCCTTACAATCCGTACCATGCGAATATCGTCTTGGGAGAGTAGTAGAGAGATTTCCACTATAAATCCCTCTACGATCCGTGCTGTGCGAATATCGTCCCGGGAGAGTCATAACAGATAACTCTTCTCCTTCAACCCGTCAGGGTTGCCAATTAACGAAGGAAATTCACAAGCTGGGGAAGTGGCGCGACAATGTTACAAACTTAAACAGTATGAATGAGGTGAATGATGAAAGAACGATCCGCCGAAGGAGTAAAATAAAAGGTAAGGATCGGATATGAAGCAGATGTCATTAAATCTGGCAGATAATTGGTTGTGGAGTTTTGATTCCGATTATGCAGGTTCGGATTTCGGAACACTGTAGGGGAAATATCAGGTGAATGCTGAGAGAATGATCCCCCGAATCGGTAGAAGTAAACGATATACTAAAGAAACGGTTATGTAAAGCAGGAATGAAAGAAACATCAGTCGTAGTTACCGATAAACTGAAGGATCAACTATGAAGCTGAAAACTGGCAGAGACTTGTTTGGTTATAGAGCAAAGATTCACATTAAGATTAGGTAGGTTCAGGGTACCTCAGTACGAAGGAAGAAAGAACGATACGCCGAAGCAGTTGAAGTAAACTAGAAACTGAAAATCGGATATGAAGTAGATGTTCTGAAATCTGGCAAATAATTGGTTCGATGCAAAGCAGAGATTTATATCCTGCAGGTTCGGACATTCGTTATACCGTAGGAACGTATATTAGGTGAATGCTGAAAGAATGATAACCCGAAGTAGTCGCAGTACATGATATAGTGACGGATTCGGTTATGAAGCACAACTTCTGAAAGCTGGCAGAGAGTTGGTTATGGCGAAAACAATCTGCAGACTCAGGGGTACAGCAGGAGCAAGTATCATGTGAAGAATGAAAGAACGATCCGCCAAAACAATCAGTAAATGATAAACTGAAGGATAGAAAATGAAGCAGAGTTTCTGCTATTTGGCAGAGACTTCATTGGTTATAGAGCAGATATTCAGATTCTGTAAGTTCAGACATTCAGAGTTCGGTGTTGGAATGTGGTGAATGATGAAAGAACGATTCGCCGAAGGAGTAAAAGAAAAGGTAAAGATCAGATATGAGCAGAGGTCATAAAATCTGGCAGATAATTGGTTGTAAAGTATAGATTCAGATTGTACAGGTTCAGACATTGAGAATAACGCAGGGGCGAATATCAGGTGGATGTTGTGGGAATGCTCCCCCGAATCAGTGGCAGTAAACGTAATACTGAAGGATCGGCTATGAAGCAGAGCTGCTGAAATAAGGAAGCAAAAATTAAAATTATGCATATGTAGAGCAGGAATGAAAGAATGTAGTTACCGATAAACTGAAAGATCAAACTATAAAGCTGAAAACCGGATTTAGTTTGTTATAGAGCAAAGATTCAGATTCTGTATGTTAAGAGTAATTCAGAAGGATGTGAAGGGAAAAGGAACGATCCGCCGAAGCAGTCAAAGTAAACTAGAAACTGAAAAATCAGATATGAAGCAGATGTTCTGAAATCTGGCAAATAATTGGTTAGATGCAAAGCCCATATTCAGATTAGGTGAATGGTGAAAGAATGATAACCCGAAGTAGTCGCAGTAAACGATATAGTGAAGGATTCGATTATGAATCATAGCTTCTGAAATCTGGCAGAGAGTTGGTTGGTTCTGGCGAAAAATTCTGCAGACTCAGGGGTACAGCAAGACGGAGGATCATGTGAAACAATCAGTAAATGATAAACTGAAGGATAGGATATGAAGCAGAGGTTCTGATATCTGACAGAGACTTGATTGGATATGGAGCAGAGATTCAGATTCTGTAGGTTCATATATTCAGGGTACCGCAGGAACGAGGTGAAGGATAAAAGAACGACCTGTCGAAGCAGTCGACGTAAACGATACCCCTAAGGAACGGTTATGAAATAGAGTTTCTGAAATCTGGCAGTGATTTGGTTGGTTAAGAAGCAACGATTCGGATTCTGCAGAAACAAAGGTACAGAAGGAACGAGTATCAGGTGTAGGATGAAAGAATAATCCGTCGCTGCAAACGGAGGATCTCTGAAGGATCGGATATAATGCAGAGTTTCTAAAAATTAGTAAATACTTTGTTGGCTTTGGAGCAGATATTCAGATTCTGCAAGTTCATACATTCTGGATCCAGCATTAACTAGTGTCAAAAGAAGAATGAAAGAACGGTCCTCTGAAACATTAGAAGGAACGAATATTAGTTAAATGTTGGAAGAACGATTCGGGAACAGTTGTACATGATATACTGCAGGATCGTATATAAAGCAGAGGTTCTGAAAACAGGCAGAGATAAGGTTGGATGTGTAGCAAATATTCAGATCACATTCTCCAGATTCAGATATTAGGGGTACAGCAGGAACGAGTAACAGGCGAAGTTTGAGAAAGCAGCCAGCCGAAGAAACAATCAACCGAAGGACCGGTTATCTGCACAAGATCTGAAATTTGGCAGAGATTTGGTTGAATAGGGAATATATATTCAGATTTAGCAGGTTTGAAAGTCGGGGGTACCGCGGGAACGAGTATCTGCAAAGCATCAACGAAGCATGAGTAGTAAACAATCAACAGAAGTTTTCGGTAACTTAAACAGTCAACCGTAGCATTAAAGATAAACTATCGGGTAAAGCTGCAGCGATCAGTTGAGGCTGACGACTTAAACGATTAGCAGAAGCTATGAAGGCAATCAAGACTTAAATCTTAATGGGAAACAATTGGTCGAATCTGTAGTGTAATCAGCCAACTAAATATGTATGGAATGACAAAAGATCAATCACTATTTCTCATAGGAACTAGTATTTATTCTGACGCCTCAAAAATACATTTTATCATCAGTGGAAATTATGGACCGAGGTAATTATGATACAAGAAACCTGTTACGTAGTCGATCTAAGATATCGTAGTAAACGAATGACCTAAGCCAACGAGGAGTACCGTCGAAAAGTGTTGGACAAAATTCTTGTATTTATGGATTCAATCTATAGATTAAACAAAGGTTCGTTCTAAATGATAGTTGTTTGCTGGTCAAGAATCATCCACAATTGCACACATGTGAAGCGTTTCTGACCATAGTCACCATGTCAACAATTCCTCCCAACTGATCCATAATGGATAACTGATCAATAGGTATATTTTATGAGTTCGTAGCAATGTTCTGAGACAGATCATACACTCTATTCCAACGAGATCCACAATAATGCAAATTAAAACGGCTTCGATATCATAGTAATAAGAGAAGTCAATAATTGCTAATCTTCTACAGATAATTTTATTCTGAAACCAAATAGAATACATTTACAGTTAAATTTTTTTAAATCATTTTCAAAAATTATCGGCAAGTTTTCTTGGTCTATATGTCCTTGGATTTGGAGGAGTCCTTGCTGGAGTTTTGGGAGCGACATTAGTTGTGGCGGGACATTGCGCTGGAGCAGCAGGGGGTATAGGACAACGAGTGGGGCTTGGGGAACCCCTAGTACTACGTGACGTGGCGGGTAACGGTGGTAAATCAAACGTAATATTGGGAGAATCAGGCGATGGTGGTAGGGTATAGCTACGTGATGAAGCTCGTATGATACCCGAAGTGTCATCGTAGTTCTCCACAGAAACACTGTTTGCGGACTCTTCAGTACCCTCTGGGCTATATTTCATAACATAATCGGTGTAATTGCGAAAGGAAGGCGGTGGAAGATCGAAGGTTTGATTGGGTGTTGAGCTGGGACACGAACCAGCGGATTTGACAAAAGAATTAGCATCTGCAGCATGCGAACGAGGGCAACGGCTTGGTGTATCACTTCTATAGGATTGATCTGTAAATGCCATTGATTGGGGTGACCACTGGACTGAAGATTCATCAAAATTGTAGGGAGCTATTTTATAGGAAGCATCCGTAGGACATTGGCGAACATTGTAGGTGGCATTGGCAGGAAAATCTCTTGCATCGTATGTGCTATTGATGGGACATTCTCTTGTCGTATAGGTTGCGTTGGCCGGACTCCTACTTCTTGCGTGAAATGTGGCATTTGGTATAGTGGTTGCTGGCAGTGAATAGGTATCATTCACGGGAAGTTTACGTGGACCACACACCACACCTCGGGGAGTTGAGGCCAAGTTGGGATTTATCTGAAATGAATCCTCAAATGTACTCTCAAAACTGGGCTCTTCATCACTTATGGTATAGGTCATATCTGTGGGAAATGCACAGGACGCGGAAGTATTATAAGTCTCATAGGCTCTCGATGCCATGGTATCGTCATCATCATCATAGGCACCAGATTCCAGGGTTTGATGTCCCGACTGATCATAAAAACTGGAATCCCCATACATTTCTTCTATTTGACTGGCAGCTTCGGCCAGAATATCCCAAATATTGCGACCAGCTCCACCCTTCAGGCGGTGTTTTAGTTGAGTCTCGGTGAGCTTATCTTTCAGCATGGTCATTTGTTCCCAACGTTCGTAATATTTTTGACGTTCCTCCTCATCCAGTACGAATTGTCGTTGCAAGCTTTCCAGGCGCTCCTCCAACTCTTTTTTGGGCATAGTAAAGATTTGCGAAGGCGAAATTTTCAATTTACGAGACCAATATACAATTTCTTTTTTGGTAAGTTCTGAAAAATCATCATCATCTAGATGATTTTTGGAGGCATTACTTGAGGATTTTGATTTGAACGAAGACTGCATATTTTGAAGGACTTTTATAATTTTTCTGAACTTTAAATTTGGATGATAATAGAATGAAACTAGGAGTTTTGGTATTTCCGTTAATTTTTAAAAAATTAAAAAATACAATTAACAATTTCGATTGTATGAAATAAGTATAAATTTGACAAAAATAATCAGACATACTGAATGTCTATATTTTCTGTGTATGTTAATCGACAATTAGACAATGTTTACACGCTAAAAAAAAAATCTTCTGTAGTATTTTGCTCAAACATATTCCGCTTGAAACATACATATATTTGTTTAGGTTACACTCCAAATAATATAGTTTCTTTCAATTCAAACATATCAAAAATTACGATATTCCTCCGTGTAGATGAAAGACAAAATGGTCGATTGCAAAAAGTGGTAGTATGAGTAGGGCATTCAGAAGCATCATAATCCAAAAGAAGAATGTTACCGTCTACAGTTGGTGTTCGCTTTTTAGGCTCCAGTACTGAATTACAATATATTTTCCCCTCAAAATTGTGACAACTCACTTTAGACTGTCCTACTTGACAATTTGATATGTTCCCCAAAACATTATGACATGTACATTATGACATGTATATAGTGAGATATGGTCAATTAAATTTGAGAAATCAACAAATTAAATCCGAAAATTATTTTTCCAATTTCGCTGTTTTTTTAATTTTTAAAAATGACATTTATAAAAAAGCGATCGACTTAACATTTTTACCAATAACAATTAACATATTATATTTTAATTTTATAATGTATTTGAAATTAACAAAAAATATAATTGTGATTTCTTATCGAAATAGTGAAATTTTTTTCACAATTTTTCACCTGACGTTCGTTTTGCTGGATTTTTTTGCCTAAAAATTAAAAGTTAAGTTATTTTGCCTACATATACTTGAAAAAAATGTAGGCTTCATACGATCATTTTTACGATTTGGTCTGTTAGAGGGTTAAAGTGAACCACTTTTATAATGCCAAATCGTTCGACGGGTTTGAATGATTTTTATACCCTACACCACACTGTGGTACAGGGTATTATGACTTTGTGCATTTGTTTGTAACACCTAAAAGGAGAAGAGATAGACCCATTGTTTATTATACCGATCGACTCAGAATCACTTTCTGAGTCGATTTAGCCATGTCCGTCTGTCTGTCTGTCCGTCTGTCTGTCCGTCTGTCCATGTATTCTTGTAATCAAAGTGCAGGTCGTATTTATGGTCCGATTGTGATGAAATTTAGCATAGTGCTCTTTTTTGGCCCAAGGACGATCCCTATTGAAATTGGTTAAAATCGGTTCAGATTTGGATATAGTCCCCATATATATGTTTCACCCGATTTGACATGCAAGCGCCGTAGAAACCACATTTTACATCCGACCTTTATGAAATTCGGCAGAGAGAGTTTTATTATTACGTGAATGAACACTACCAAATTCGGAGAAACTCCGATCAGATTTAGATATAGCCCCCATATATATGTTTCACCCGATTCGGCATGTAAGCGCTGTAGGAACTGTATTTTAAATCACATCAGTACGAAATTTGGCAGAGAGAGTTCTCTTATTACATGAATAAACACTGCCAAATTCGGGGAAAATCGGTTCAGATTTAGATATAGCTACCATATATATGTTTCACCCGATTTAACATTGAAGCGCTGTAGAAATCGTGTTTTATATCCGATCAGTACGAAATTTAACAGAGAGAGTTCTCTTATTACATGAATAAACACTGCCAAATTCGGGGAAAATCGGTTCAGATTTAGATATAGCTACCATATATATGTTTCACCCGATTTAACATTGAAGCGCTGTAGAAATCGTGTTTTATATCCGATCAGTACGAAATTTAACGGAGAGAGTTCTCTTATTACATGAATAAACACTGCCAAATTCGGGGAAAATCGGTTCAGATTTAGATATAGCCACCATATATATGTTTCACCCGATTTAACATTTAAGCGCTGTAGAAATCGTGTTTTATATCCGATCAGTACGAAAATCGGCAGAGAGAGTTTGCTTATTACATGTATGAACACTGCCAAATTCTTATCGCAATGCCCATTTTCGCATTGGTAGGTAGGTGTAGGGTATTATATAGTCGGCCCCGCCCGACTTTCTGTCTTTCCTTACTGGTTTGATGATGAAAAATTGAGGATAGCCCCTAACACAGCGAAGATATCAGCAATTATATATGTTATATAATGGTGAAACTGTAATTTTAAAATTCGAAACAACAGAAAACTTGCCCTTAAATTAAGGCATTGATACATTGCCAAAATACTTAAATACAAATTAATCTTTGTTTTGCGAATTTAGTCCCGAATAAAAAACTACGATGGAAAAATAATTTTATTAATAACAATATCCTGCCAGACATATAATATTTGAGTGTGTGAAATATTATATATTTGGAGTGAAACCTAGACATACGTATGTTTCAAGTAGAACTTGTTTGGGACAATATAAAGGGTGCTTTTTTGCAACTTTATTTTCGGCAACACTGTTTTTGGCAGCTCAGCTGTTTTTGTGTAACATATTACTGTTGAACATGTTCGATTTGCTCTATAATTTGACCATGAATCGACTTACAAACGAACAACGCTTGCAGATTTTTGAATTTTCGGTTAATTTCTTCCATTTATAGTCAGTTTGACGACCTTCTGTGGCGGCTATTCGAAATTTTGTGACTAAATTTCGCACCAAACCCCTCATAGGGAATCATCAAAATAATTCCTTCAGAATGATTTTTAAAAAACAAGTAAGAAAACTCTGTCGGGTAAACCGACTTATGAATCCCCTCACCTTGAGTCCCAAAAACTATTCGTAAATTTTAACAAAATTTTTATCAATTTAAATTGCATTTAATTACTTTAAAGTATGTACTGGTATTAAAATTATATGCTGTTAACTTTTAGTGCAAAATGGTCCATTTGTGTGGAAGGTACAAAAAGGGGCGTCCCAATAACAGTAACTTTTCTCTGGACTGTAGCTGCTATAAAAGCATTACACTGTACACAGTTGGAAGCATTTATAAATATATGACCTGGTATTAAATATATAGGGTGATCTAAGTAGAGATACTTTTTTCAATATCCTTTTTTTTGACAGATCACGTGTGAGTCGTGTCTTGCTGTCATGTTATTTTTGTTAAGTATTGTTTGGCATTTCATCATGGAACGACTTACGCCTGAACAACGTTTACAAATTATTCAGTTTTATAATCAAAATAATCGTTCGCCAATTGCGCAAAGTTCATTTTTTTAAATCCAAAAAAACGCTTTCCAGTCGACCCACGACCTTGACAACCATGAGTAATATTTTAGCTCTCGTTAAGAGCTATCTTTTTGCCATTGACTGATTCCCGATGCGACGTACCGGAATCATCTGTCCATATTTCTTCAAAAATGATGCCGGTGAGAACGTAACCGTCAATGGCGACCGTTATCGTGCCATGATAACCGACTATTTGATGCCTGAAATTGAAGCTCGTGATCTCGGCGACATTTGGTTTCAACAAGACGGCGCCACTTCCCACACATCGCATCAATCAATGGATTTATTGACAGAACACTTCGGTGAGCAGGTAATTTCTAGGGTGTCCAAAACCGGGACCGGTTATCCGGTTAACCGGTTTTGCAACCCAAACCCGTAACCGGTTTCTTAAAAAATGTCATGTTCGGTTAACCGAGAAAGCCGTTTTTTTCATGTCGGTTAACCGGTTTTTAATTTATTGTTTAAAACAAAAATTAAAGTATTGATCTATTGTTCTACTTGTTGTGGATACCATTTATACAAGATGCAACAAATAACAACAATTAGGTGGATAATTCTGACAGTTGTTCTGAATACTCTGATCTTGAAAATGAATACTCTGATCTTCCCTGATCTTGAAAATGATTTTGGCTTTATTCCTGTTATCCATGATGTAATAAATAAATTCAGGAAGTACAGCAAAGTATTCAATAAGTCGTCCATGAAGCACATAACACTTCAAGCATACGTTCAAGAACGGAAAGACAAATAGCTTCGACTTTTTTGCGATGTTAAATCCCGACAGAACAGCCAGATACCTCTTATTCGGTTTGATATATAGTTGAGTCAAATAATTTAATTTTGGATTTATGTCGCACACAGACTCGAAAAACGAAAGGCAAGCAACATTGTATGATGATATTGCTTTTTTTGAAAAGTTTAAGAGAAAACGGAGAAGCTGTGTTGCTTATAAAGGGTGTCCCAAGAAGAGCGCAATTTTTTAATTACTGATGCAGCAATTGAATTGTTTCTCTGGCTGTATGACATGTGGCGCCGTCTTGTTGGAACCACATGCCCTCCACATTCATTTCTTCAATTCTAGGCAAGAAAAACTGGTTATCATTTCACGATACCGAACACCATTGACTGTTTGTGACTTTTGGCCACAAAGATCGTGTGATATCACACCGTTAGACTTTTTTCTGTGCGGATATGTAAAGTCTAAAGTTTATGTGGACAAACCCGCTTCGATTCAGGCCTTGGAGCAAAACAACACGCGTGTCATTCGCCAGTTACCAGTCGAACTGCTCGAACGAGTCATCGAAAATTGGACTCAACGGATGGACCATCTGACACGTAGCCGCGGCCAACATTTGATAGACATA
This sequence comes from Eudasyphora cyanicolor, assembly GCA_963930755.1. Classification (NCBI taxonomy): domain Eukaryota; kingdom Metazoa; phylum Arthropoda; class Insecta; order Diptera; family Muscidae; genus Eudasyphora; species Eudasyphora cyanicolor. The sequence continues at coordinate 270,702,221 of OZ005735.1, forward strand.
ATCTTCAAAAAATTCAGCAGTGTTTACAATTTCATCATGGAGAGATATACGCAAGAACAACGTTTACAAATTGATTTATTATCAAAATAATCGTTCTCCAATTGCAATCTTTCGTGCGCTAAGTCCATTTTTTTAAATCTAAAAAACACTTTCCAATCGACCTACGACCTTGACACCCATCAATTTAGCTCTCGTTAAGAGAGCTAAAGTGATGATCCCGATCCGACGTACCGATAAGAAGCTAGAGCAAAAATACACTCCGTTCACATTTGTAAATGATGCTAAGTCCATTTTTTTAAATCCAAATAAAAAAATACGCCAGTCGACCTACGACCTTGACACCCATGAGCAATATTTTAGCTCTCGTTAATTGACCGATTGTGGCTACGTGCCACACAGCAAATGAAACAATTGAATTGTTGCGGGAAAAGTTTGGAGATTGTCCTATATTTGAAAGCTATGCCAATATATGAACCGATGTGCCCCATTTCCGCAAGGGACCATGGAACAGTCAAATCGGTTGCAAAATATGTTCTATATATCAGTTAAAAATGCGTTCCCAACATCGTAAAGATGTCTAATGGGAAGGGGCCTTTATGTGGGGGCTGTATCAAGATATGAACCGATGTTCCCTATTTTCACTGTGTTCTAGGGTAAGGAGATAAGCGGGGGTGTAAAATATGAAATATCAATGATATAATTTCAGTCGTATCAAAAATCTGTTCTCTAAAGCGTCAACAAGTGACTGTATCGGCGACCAGCACTTTGACCACAATAATATTTGGACAGGCGGATATGGCTAAATCAAATACAAAAGTGATTCTATCTATAAAATAAAAAATTACAAAAATATTAACACATTTTTGCAAACGGCCCCACTGTTAGTTCTAAACTTATTCTTGAAAGTTTTATTTATACACATTTTTTCATTTTTTTCTAAGCTACCCCACATTGCCAACAGTTCTGCCATTACTGTCACGTTTTGCCAATTGGTCCAACATCCCAAGCTATTTTCACGAAGAGTTTCAAAAACAAAAAAAATATAAACATCTATTCCCAATTTTATATTTATTTTTTTCAGTAAATCTAAGGTTTTTCTCACTTACCTACAGAACTGATGATATAGGTGGCCGGCGGCTTGAGCACACTACGTGCATAAGCCCCCCGTACAACTTCGAGGGCACAAGGCTCGCCGCAGACCAGCAACATACCCGGAGCCACATGACCGGCATAGCGCAGAGCTCGAGTTGCTGCAGTCAGCGGCGCATTCCACCAACATTGTGCATTGGCCGATAAGAAATTCTGAAAGAAGTAAAAAATAACAAAACATATTAAAGTCAAATATACAAAAACGTTTTAATTAAGTGTTGTGAAAGAAAAGAAATAGGTGTTCCGTATTAAAGATAGTTCCTTCCTATTTTACGCAAAAAAAAACACTTATAGCGATAATAAGACAGCACGTCAATCACGTACATATAGTTTGTTGAATGAAATGAATACATTAACGTACCGTAGGCCGTATCAATTGTATACTTTGCTATGTTGGGAGGCACAAAGCCAATTAATAATGTTGTAACACAAGTATGTGTCAATTACGCCCCAAAAAAATTTAGGAAACATACAAACAATATTAGTGTACGAAAAATTATACATTCTGAGTATTGTATTGGCGTTTTCCAATAAGAACACAACAGCATTATAATAGAATGAATTGTATATCTAACAATGCCTAAACGTCAGTCAAATTTGTATTTTTTTCTTGCTGAACCCCAGAAAATAATTACATTTTATTACTAAAATTGTTGGTCATAAAATATTCAATTAGGTTCAATATCGTCTCGTCGGCCCCGTCAATTAGTCTGCATTTTATCGACGTTTTAAAATGTTATGTCCTTATAGGAAAACCCGTTATTTTTTCTTGTTCCATTAGCTGTGACAAAACAACATGTTTTGAAATGTCAAAGTCAATTGCATCGCAAAAACTGTTGAACAACTTTTCAATTCGCGTTTGCCTTGTTTTGTGACAAAGCAACAACTTTTTATTAGTGTCCTTTAATATGCTCAGAATACATGGAATACTCGTATATCACGAATATATTACAACTTTTGTGACACATGCGTAATGGGGGAAAAAAACTGCAAGGTTTTTATTTGTCTGGCCTTAAGAATATGACTTCATACTTTTCTACACAGCAAGAAATCTGTTGCATGAATAATCAGTGCAAAACAAGATTGCAATTTAAAATATCTTCGACTAAAAATTAATTGAATTAATTGAAGCATTTGCTGAAATTATTGTCTTGGATCATTGAAATGAAAATTGTAATTCGAAAAGGATACCCTTTTCAAATAAAATATATTTGGAGAAATTCCTAACGAATAATTTTGTGTGGGTGTAAACACATACCATATATGGACAAATCCGAAAAACTGTATGCCAAACATGTAAAAAATGCTATGTGTGTAATGAAATAATTATTTTGCGGTACATTTTACTCATGTCGCCATTGAAATGACACGTTCAGGGGGTTCTTTAAAATATAAATTATAATATTATATAAAATTTTCCGAAGAATATAGTCCTTCTCACGTGGTGAAATTGTTGTGTAACGTCCGCAACAGACGAATTTCTAGTTTTTGGATGAACCACGAAGTGTCTATTCTTATAAGAGCTATTCAATATCCTTAAATATTCCTCTTTCTTTAATGTATTTATATTTTTTTGATTACTATGCAAACTTAGCTGAAAAACGTGCACATTCACGTTAACCCGAAAACCTACTTCTATTTTTTGTAACGTCCGCAACGAATATCGCATTCATAAAAAGTAGTTAGGTAAATATTTAAATGTCATTTCAAAGAACTAGGACATAATATTTGCTGCTGAAGGTTATATGAAAATATTGCATTCAGAACGCTAACAGGATGAACGTTAGTAAAACAAAATGCGTACGATTGTAACGTCCGCAACCCAGGATTTGCCCATATGAGAAATTTAGTTCGCAAATACATACATTTTTTGATTCAAATAAATTTTCTTGATTTTCGAATAACATCTATTTATTCAAAATTATATAATTACACGGAGGAAAATCGCCATTTTTGATATGTTTGAATTCAAAGAAAATATACTTGGAACCAAAATTTTTAAATATTATATATTTTTGAACAAATATATTTTATTTGAAAATCAAGAAATTTTGTTTGGAACGCATATATTAATATATTACAACAAATTATATTTGCGAACTTACTGTCACAAATAAAATATGTGTTTACAAACAAACAAAGATATTGTTTAAGAGTATATCCAAATACATATTCAAAATAATTTTAAAACATTGTTAACTTCGGCAATTTTTAATTTAGTTTTTCCTAGATTTTGTGTTATACTTTATAGGTAAAAATGTCGTAAGCAACATTTTCTTTTGTTTTACAGCACTTATTTTTTATTTATAAATAGTCCTATTGTCAATCCATCAATTTGTCGTTACCCAAGATTATACGATTTAAATTTTAATATTATTTTTCAAACATAAAATTTCTAAAAAATTAAACTTTAAATTTCTAAAAAAACTGAAGACTTTCCTTTAAATTAAGGCATCAATACATTGCCAAAATACTTAAATACAAATTAATCATTGTTTTGGAAAAATTATTTCCAAATAAAACCAGTAAGGAAAGACAGAAAGTCGGGCGGAGCCGACTATATAATACCCTACACCTACCTATCAATGCGAAAATGGGAATTGCGGTAAGAATTTGGCAGTGTTCATACATATACTAAGAAAACTCTCTCTGCCGATTTTCGTACTTATCGGATATAAAATATGGTGTCTACAGCGCTTACACGTCAAATCGGGTGAAACATATATATGGGAACTATATCTAAATCTGAACCGATTTTCCCCGAATTTGGCAGTGTTTATTCATGTAATAAGAGAACTCTCTCTGCCAAATATCGTACTGATCTGATATAAAATACAATTTCTACAGGGCTTACATGTCAAATCGGGTAAAACATATATATGGGGGCTATATCTAAATCTGAACAGATTTTCCCGAATTTGGTAGTGTTTATTCACGTAATAAGAAAACTCTCTCTGCCGAATTTCATAAAGATCGGATGTAAAATGCGGTTTCTACATCGCTTACATGTCAAATCGGGTGAAACATATATATGGGGACTATATCTAAATCTGAACCGATTTTCCCCGAATTTGGTAGTGTTTATTCACGTAATAAGAAAACTCTCTCTGCCGAATTTCATAAAGATCGGATGTAAGATGCGGTTTCTACAGCGCTTACATGTCAAATCGGGTGAAAAATATATATGGGGACTATATCTAAATCTGAACCGATTTTCCCCGAATTTGGCAGTGTTCATTCATGTAATAAGAGAACTCTCTCTGCCAAATTTCGAATTGATCTAATATAAAATATAGTTTCTACAGCGCTTACATGTAAAATCGGGTAAAACATATATATGGGGGCTATATCTAAATCTGAACAGATTTTCCCGAATTTGGTAGTGTTTATTCACGTAATAAGAAAACTCTCTCTGCCGAATTTCATAAAGATCGGATGTAAAATGCGGTTTCTACATCGCTTACATGTCAAATCGGGTGAAACATATATATGGGGACTATATCTAAATCTGAACCGATTTTCCCCGAATTTGGTAGTGTTTATTCACGTAATAAGAAAACTCTCTCTGCCGAATTTCATAAAGATCGGATGTAAGATGCGGTTTCTACAGCGCTTACATGTCAAATCGGGTGAAACATATATATGGGGACTATATCTAAATCTGAACCGATTTTCCCCGAATTTGGCAGTGTTCACTCATGTAATAAGAGAACTCTCTCTGCCAAATTTCGTACTGATCTGATATAAAATACAGTTTCTACAGCGCTTACATGTCAAATCGGGTAAAACATATATATGGGGGCTATATCTAAATCTGAACAGATTTTCTCCGAATTTGGTAGTGTTTATTCACGTAATAAGAAAACTCTGTCTGCCGAATTTCATAAAGATCGGATGTAAAATGCGGTTTCTACATCGCTTACATGTCAAATCGGGTGAAAAATATATATGGGGACTATATCTAAATCTGAACCGATTTTCCCCGAATTTGGCAGTGTTCATTCATGTAATAAGAGAACTCTCTCTGCCAAATTTCGAATTGATCTAATATAAAATATAGTTTCTACAGCGCTTACATGTAAAATCGGGGGTAACATATATATGGTGGCTATATCTAAATCTGAATCGATTTTTACCAATTTCAATAGGGATCGTCCTTGGGCCAAAAAATACCACTATGCTAAATTTCATCACAATCGGACCATAAATACGACCTGCACTTTGATTACAAGAATATATGGACATACGGACAGACAGACGGACATGGCTAAATCGACTCAGAAAGTGATTCTGAGTCGATCGGTATAATAAACAATGGGTCTGTTACAAACAAATGCACAAAGTCATAATACCCTGTACCACAGTGTGGTGTAGGGTATAAAAAGTTGGTCCCAAATGGATATTTGAACAGCAAAAAGACAACTTGGGCGTTAGTAATGGGATTGGAAATTTCGTCTTTTTACGGTCCACAAATATGTAGAGTGCAAAAAAGCGAAGACAATTATACCAAATTGATCTTTGAAAGAAAGCGTCTGCATCGGTAATGGTTTGGGCCGCCGTAAATGCCAAGTTTTGATTTTAAATATATTCTTTATGGGAACAGTAGATTTAAAATAAAATGGTTAAAAACATAGTTTCTCAAATAAAGATACCAGTCCATAGATTATACTAGTTTACAAAATTTTTGTCGATGGGCTTGGAAGGTGCCTTTAGTATTTGGCCTATATTTAAGCTAGATAAAGCCAAAATTCGATTTAAATTAAAAGAAATTATGAGCGCTACAAATGATTAAAACATCACTTTGACGTTTAAACAAAAGTTTAGTAATTGTCTTTACAACAATCAAAAAAAAAATAGATTTTATTTTTTCAAACAAGTAAGAAAGTTCTGTCGGGTAAACCGACTTATGAATCCCATCACCTTGAGTACCAAAAAAATATTCGTAGATTTTTTTTGTTTAAATTAAATTATTATCAATTAACGGCCGTTTTCAGGTAGCTCCGTTAAATGTTAACTGGTACTTTAACGACCCGTTAAGAAAAAATGGCTTTCAAGAAGCTCCGCTAAAATTTAACTGGCAGTTTTAACTGAAAATAAGTCGTTAAATTTAACTGGTATATTTTCACCAGTTACGTGCTTTAACTGGGGGAAAATATGAATTGTCAATAAAATAAATGAAAATATTTGAAAAAAACCATACAAAATTTCTGTCGGGTAAACCGACTATGTATACTCTCTCTCTGTGAGTAGCGTAATGTAGATTATGGTACTTTGTGGGAGCCATAAAGGCCAATAGCCATTGTAAAGGTGCCTAAAATAGGAAAATATTTATGTAGAATGTGCCTACAAAGTCATGGAGAAATTATTTCCGAATGAATTTGTCCTTTTTGTGTGGGGGTACCGGAAAGGGGCTCGACAACTTCGAGTATTTTCCGCTGAACCGTGGATACTTCTAAGACACCGTCCACTGTTAAAGTTACGAGATATTAAAATTTTGCCATCTTGTGTGTTAGGTACCAAAAGGGCGTGGCAATAACACCCATTTTTCACTGAGCTCTAGGCCATATAAAAATATTACACTGTACGCAATTTGAAGTAATTGGATGCACTGGTATTAAAGTTGTTAACTTTTTGTACAAAGTAGTAGTGTGGGATGTACGAAAAGGGGGCGACAGAAAGCTACAGGGTCTCCCATATTCGACGGACCCATCTGGCAACGCCATAACTTTTGACAGAGATGTCAGATCGCTTAATGACATACCGCGTTTGAAGCGTCAGTCCAAGCAGATTTTTACCATGGAACAATACACGCCACGCGAGCGCTCTGAAATATTTGAAATTTACATTCAACAGAAGAAGTCAAGTCAACGTGCTTTTAAAATATTAAAAAATGTGAGAAGTGCGCCTTCTAAGAACACCATTAAGCGTTTATACGAAAAATTTTCGACTGGTGAGGCTCTTTCTAATCCGAAGAGGCCAAATAAAAGTCGACCAAGGCGATCGGCCGAGAATATCGCTGCCGTACGAGCCAGTGTTGAGAGGTCCCCAAGAACATCCCAAAAACGCCGTTCTCAGCAGTTGGGCATGGCTCGGTCCACTTTACAACGGATTATTCGCGTTGATTTGCATTTGTTCCCGCACAAAATTCAATTGACGCAAAGATTGTTGCCTGCGGACAAGCCTCGTCGATTGGAATGGGCCCAACGAGTCCGTGGGTCCGTCGAATATGGGCAACCCTGTATATAAATGTGAGGACTTACAGAAGATTCGGGTAAATAGCATAGAAAATGGTACAGAATCTATATTTCAGTAAGAGAAAACCTTTTGGGGGAGGAGTCGAACAATATGGCACGTCTTTGAACTGAGATAAATATATTATGTTGTTACCCACATATCAAATTTCCACGGTTAACGTGCGCATCAGCCAGAAAGACAGGCGGAAGGAGGGCACTGCTCAACTAACATAAAATTTATCAAATGTATTTCCGCCTATACTTAAGTCATTCCAAATACACAAACAGCCTTCGACTGTCGCAGATCGCTTAACGAGAAGGCTGAGCAGTTTAGCATACACCTCATATGGGTTCCTGGGCATAGGGAAATCCCGGGGAACTGCAGAGCTGATGAAGGTGACGACGTTACAAATTCTGGAAGAATTTGCATATATTGGGGCGCCACTGCCTACATGCAAGCTTTGGCTTAGGGAGGTGGCGATTAGACAGTCAAGACAAGATATGGCCTAAGAAGATCAAAGAATCTTCCGCACGGCAGAGGAAAATACTATCTACGATGGTGTCAGTTCTGCGGGACACTGTCTCATCGATGGTCACGCTAGAATGTTGGGTATTGCCTCCAATGACTTCTGCAGGAGCTGTGGTGATGAGGAAGATATGGAGAGCATTGAACACTTGCTTTATTACTGTCGCGCATTAACTAGACGACCACTGGATTTACTGGAAGTCGTACATATCTTTCTGTGTTCGTGCTATTGATAGCTTTGTCTATCATACTGGTTGGTTACGATGAGGGGCTTCCGAGTCCGTGGTAACACCTAGGGGTATACATTGGTATATGTATCTAGGCCATTCCCTCGATGTGTTATAATTTTGGTCCATAGCATACGAAATATTTATATTCTCCTCCATTAAAATCCATCTCCAGAAAAAAGTGCGAAATTTCCTTCTCCCTACTGGTACCTTCCATACAAAGGAGTCAAATCATGCTACAACTGAATAACTAATAGAATTGAATGCAATTACACGTTTTCTTAAAATTTAAAATATAAATATTGCGCACGTTTTAAAAAACCAAACATATAGAAATGTCAAAATATTTTTGAATTTATTCACAATAGTAATAAACTTCAAGTTATCTAACGGAACCTTCCTGAAAACGAATTTTTTAACGGGTCGTTTAAAATGTTCGTTAGACTAACTGCCTGTTAGCTAACTTTTTCAATAAATATAACTAACGGAGCTACCTGAAAACGGCCGTTAAAGTAGTTATGTACTGGTATTAAAGTTAAAAGCTGTTTACATTATGTGGGAGCTTCCGAAAGGGGCGTGCCAATAACGGTCACTTTTCTTTGGACTCTAGATACTATAAAAGAATTACATCGCATGCAATTGTAAGTATTTCTATTAACTGGTGTTAAAGTTAAAATCTCTTAACTTTTGGTACAAAATGGTCCATTTGTGTGGGAGGTACCACAATGGGCGTACCAACACAATGCCAATGTTACAGAAACAGGCCCTTAATCTTAACGATTACAGACCGAATAAAACGGGCAACCGTCAAAATAAAATATTTTTAATATCAATGAAACTCTTTTTCTTGGATAGATAATTTTATACCATTAAAGGTTAAATACGATTTGGACCATGTCGCCGCCATGATTGGCGCGTAAATGGCGCAATCTGGAAATCCATTTTTCGCAGTATTTGCGGCCGTATTTCGTCAATAACTCGTCGAATGTTGATTTCCAGGTGTTCAATTGTATCTGTTTTATAAGCGTATACGAGTGACTTTATATAACCCAAAATAAAATAATTCAATGGGGTTCAATCACACGATTTTGGTGGCCAATTAACAGGACCATTACGATAAATTATTTGATTGTTATTAATTGTAGCGTTTGTTGCGTGGCATGTGATTCCGCCCTGTTGGAACTAGAAGTCCGCAAGGCTAATGCCAGCCTATTGTGGTACTAATTCTCTATTTTATCTAATGGTGTTTGGACAAAAGCTTGTGGATCATCATCACTCCAAATGTGACTATTTTTCTTATTTATCTGTCCACTCAACCAAAAATGAGTTTCATCACTGAAATTTGACGAACGGAATTATTATTTCGATAGAAAATTTCAACAATTTGCAAGCGTTGCTCTCCTGTAAGCCTATGCGTGATGAAATGGCAATGCAATCTGCAACTATCAGCTATTAAATCGGTAGTCAAATAAAGCAGTTGTGAACCTTTAAAAAACACCTCACAATTTATGTACCAATAACCTCAAATTCTACAAATGAATTTCTTCAGAATTATGGTGCAATGCCACCACTCCCAAACTAACAGACAAAAAAACATAAACGAAAGTTTATTTTGGAATTTAGACTATTGTATTTATAAATTTCAAATCCTATTATATTAAAAAGTAAAGGTAGATCAATTAACCGCTCACAAGCTCATTTATAGATTTTTTTTCGCAGAAATCTTATGGAGTCACATTCACTTTTGTGGTTATTTTAAGGCGTTGCCGCCTACAACGTCATCGCCTAGAGCAACATAAGCTTTTTATATCCATTTTGCAATAAATATAAAAGCGAAGTTAAATCAAAATCTTAATCGATGATTAAGAAGAATCTTGTGGTCACAATTCAAGAGAGGTGGTATTTCCACAACCCCATAAATCAGTACATACGAGTATTTGCATTTTATAAACGCGTTTTGTTTAAAAATCATTGCCGATTATTAGAAATTCTGAGAAATAAAAAAATAACTAAATTATATCTCTAGAAAAACCTCTAACTATGGAAACTAACTGGGGGAAAAAAATTAATAACATTTATTTTTTAATCTAATGGTGATTTCGATTCTGAAAAAATGTTGCCCCGTTGACACGAATTTCTGAGAAATATTTGACCTTTTAAGGTGGAACTGTTGTGACCCCCAAATTAATCTTAGGGGCAACGAAAATGTTGCACTTATTTGCAGAAAAGAAATCACCATAAGTTTTATTAAATATAAATATTATAGAAAAACATTTGCACATATTGGTGGAGTGTTGAAGTTAATTAAAAAAATTAATATTTTCGGAGTTATTTCAGAGAAGTTTAAAATGTATATGTGAAATGTGGTGAAAGTAATTTGAACTCGACCCGGTAGGTGGCGCGGTAGGAGACTTATTTCCACTATGCATATTTGTTTCGTCTTTTCCAAAAATGGGATGGACAGGGCGAATACGTACTGCGGGGATCGGCTAGTTTAATATAGATACATACTTTTAAGATTCCTCAAATATACATACAGTTTTTAATTACCATATACAGGTATAGAAACCAAGTTATAGTTTTTAGTCTATTTAACCCTTTCGGTACATGTTTTTAGATACAGACCCTAAAAATCCAATGTTGTTATTATTTGGCCTTTAATATTTTTAATAAGATTATTATTATTTAAATTTTTCAAAAAGTCGACTCAAAAGTGGTTTTTGGAGTAATGCCATATGGCATCATTTGCACTTTACCCTGTGAGAAACAGCGTTAAAATGAGTTGACCTCCTTCACAAATGCAAACAAAAATCGTTACTTTCTGTTACGTATTTTACATACTCCAAATAAAATTGATGTCATATGGCACACGCTGAAAAAAAATCGCTTCTGTAGTATATTGTCCCAAACATATTCGGCTTGAAACATATATATATATTCAGGGTACACTCTAAACATATCGTCGGCTTAATGCTATTTTGTTCCATACGCCATTTTTTATGAACGGAGAAAAACGCAATTTATTGTTTGAGTAAAAACGGGACTGCAGAGTTACACACTTTTTATTTCATAGGGTTCCCAACAGTGTTTGTATGTTTCTCATGCATTTCTATGCCATTACATCCAAAAATAAGCAAGTTATAACAATTTTTGTACTTGGCATTTTGGTCCATATCCACTTTTATTTTAATATTTTTTCTTATTTGTATTACATGGACCACAAAAAGGGTCGGTATGGAAGGACACTAATTTACATATTGTGATCGAAAGAACGTAAAATACTGAGTGAAAAATATAGGGCGATAGAAAAATTGAGACATAGAACAAAAATATCGAAATTATTTCCCGTTATTCAGAGTAAAACAAATTAACCCTACCAATATCTCGAAAACTAGGCAAGATAGGAAAAAAATGATTGCAGATTCTGAAAGAGCATGCTTGGAACTCATATTATCAACTGTGGGAAGATGTCGTTCTAAACAAATCTTTGTTTACATCCCAATATGTTATTATTTGGGACTATTATTTCCGAAACAAATATTTATTTGCATTTAAGTATTCGGAAAATACATAAATTGTGTTAAATTTTTCAGTAATTCAAAGTTAATTTTTTAGAAATGTTAAATGTTCGTAAAATAATAATAATTGAAATCGTATAATCTTGGATTAAAATAAATTACTTAGAGGATTGACAACTAATGATGGCTTGGAATACTCAGAAAATTTAAATGATTGATTTAAAACGGAAGTTAATATGGTATCATAACTGGGAGGTCTAATTCGAAAACAAGTAAAAATTAAAACTGAATTTCGAAAAAGTCAGTAAATGTTTTGAAAATTTTTTTAAATAAAATATATTTGGAAAAATTCCTAAACAATAATTTTATTTGTATTTAAACACATATTTTATTTGAGAAATTTAGTTTGCAAATACATTTTGTTGTAATATATTAATATATGCGTTCCAAATACATTTTATTGATTTTCAAATAAAATTTATTTGCTCAGAAATATATAATATTCAAAAATTTGTGTTACAAATATATTTTCTTTCGATTCAAACATATCAAAAAAGGTGATTTTGCCCCGTGCATCATACAACTTTAAAAAAATACGACGACGTCATTAGGTTTTTTCGATTCAATGATAAAATAAATCTAATGAATGACTCTTTCTGCAGAATTTTCCAAATTCAGATTTATAAATTTATTACACAATTTATTAAAATATTGTGTTTTAAAATGAACATTTTTCCACCAGAAAAATTAATATTTTCGTAATGTTTTCAAATTGTAATATAACTGACCAGGATAGTAAAAATGTGTATGTATACTCGTATATATTTGATATATTGCTTTTAAGGCTTCAAAGAACAATATTGCATGAAAAAAAATAATTTCAGACTAGTCCAATTGAAAGCTGGAGCCTCCCAAAACCCATGACGCCATATGGCATCAAAATACCGAAAGGGTTTATATGGAAAATCAAATCATCATCGACAGGCCTTCTTACAAAATAGGGTAAAAGGCAAAAATCCTCCGTATTAAAATGAAAGTGTCCATCCTTAACATAAAGAACGATTGCAAAACAAATGTTTTAACATTTCTCCCACATTTCTCCACGAACAGTTTGAGCTCAAAACCTTTTTATTCATGATCTATTTGTATTTTCTCAAAATTATTTTAAAATTGTGCACTTGTAACGAAATTAGTTCGAAAGTTTCCAAAAAATAAACTTTCAAACAATTTGCTATTACATTTGTCAGAAACACAACAAAACACAATTAGTTTCCTTTGAATGTGCAGTGCAGTCAGTACATTTGTTCGAAGCACGTCCCACTATTTTGGAGGGACGTGGCCGTTGGAAATTAGACAGATACTGAGACAGAGACTGAAACAAAAACAAATTGGTTCACACAGCGTTCCGTCGTTCGGTGTTTGAATAAAATAACAATTTATTTGAACGTGCTTCTGACGATAGATCTACCAAACGGAAGTTAAATTAGTTCGAAATGAAATCATTTCTCATGAATGTATACATTTTTTGGGATTTATATTTCTAAGCGAATTGGGGCAACGTAACTGCTACTGTTCGTACTCGTAATAGATTTGTCACAAAGTACCGCCGATTGGCATAACCTTAATATAGAATTTTATAACCTATTAATATCACTACTAATAAACGTAAAAGCGAATATTAAAATACAACCACAATTTATTCTATGTATTGGTATATTAAAATGAATATGTGTTTGTTTGTTATATACACGCTGAAAAAAAGTCGCTTATGTAGTATATTGTCCCAAAAATATTCGGCTTGAAACATATATATGTTTAGCGTACACTCTAAATATATAATATTTGGTATATGCAAACATTATGTATTTGGGAAGATGTTATTCGAAAAAAAAAATTGTTTCCATCCTAATATTTGTTACCTGGAGCTATTATAAGTATTTAGAAAATATATCGATACCTTAATTGTGCTAAGTTTGTCAGCAATTCATAGTATATTTTTCAGGAATTTTTAATGTAATGTGTGAGTACTTTGCAACAGAAGGAATAGTTCGAAACCAAGAAAAATTTAAAACATAAGTTCGAAAAGTCAGTAAAGTTTTGAAAATATTTTTAAATAAAATATATTTGAAGAAATTCTAAAAAAATAATTTTATTTGTATTTAAACAAATATTTTATTTGAGAAAATTAGGTTGCAAATATATTTTGTTGTAATATATTAATATATGCGTTCCAAATAAATTTTATTGATTTTCAAATAAAATTTATTTGCTCAGAAATATATAATATACACAGGGAATTTTTTTAAGTCGAATGAGCAATGTCCGTCCGTCTGTCTGTCTGTGTGTCTGCTGGCTGGTGCGCACGATAACTCTCGAAAGGAGTAACCGATTGACATCAAATTTGGTATGTGGTAATATTTTTTTCTATCTCCGGCTAAGTTCGAAGATAGACCATATTGGTCCACTCCTTCTAGTACCTCCCCCACAAAGGGTTTAAATGTTGTGAAATATTGATTCTTTAATAACTGCTATACTACTTATTCGAATCTTTTGAAATTCCACACATAGTATTAGCTTATTAGTCGTTATCAACTCGAGAAAAATGGGTGAAGTCGCCACGTCCCTTTTGGTACCTCCCACACAAATGCACCATTTTGCACCAAAAGTTAACAGCTTATAACATTAATAACAGTGTATAAAAATACTTGAAATTTTGTACAGTATTATGCTTTTATATTGCCTACAGTCCAGGAAAAAAATGGGTGTTGTTGTCACGCCCCTTTTGGTACCTCCCACACAAAGGTACCTTTTTGCACCAAAAGTTAAAAGCTTATAACATTAAAACCAGTGTATAAAATACTTGAAATTTTGTACAGTGTAATGTTTTTATAGTGTCTATAGCCCTGTGAAAAATGGGCGTTATTGCCGCGCCCCTCTTTGTACCTTCCACACAAAATGCCCAAATCATACCACAATTTAATGTCTCATAACGTTTATACCAGTGCACATAAATGCTTATAAGTCGGCACAGTGCAATGAATTTAAAGTATCTAATGTTCAGCAAAAAAAAGGTGTATTTGATAAACCCCTTCTGGTACCTCCCACACAAATTGACAGAATAATTCGAGTAATATTCAATATTACATTACTCACAAAGTGAGGGTATACCTTAGTCGGTTTACCCGACTGAAACTTTCTTACTTGTTAAATATTATATATTTCTGAGCAAATATATTTTATTTGAAAATCAGTATAATATATTTGGAACTCGTATATTAATATGTAACAACTTATAATATTTGCAAACTATATTTCTCAAATAAAATATATATATATACTAGCTGACCCCAGCAGACGTTGTCCTGCCCGTCCTGTTTGAGATATATTGGTTTGTTTTTCATTGATATTTCATTCAAAAATGCACACATACAGGAAAAAATCATAAAAAAAAATTATATTGACCATATGTCCACTACAGCGCTATCTAGCGGTTAGAATCATACATGCAAACTATTATCAAGACAAACCACACCATTTCACCATTTCAGCCAAATCGTTCTTGAAATGCGAATTTTGCAAATAACTTGACCCCTTCGCAATTTATCGCGGTGAAAATAATTCTGAAACACAAATGAACCCAATCTGAATATATTGTACAATTTTCAGCCCATTCGCTTTTATGGTTTCGGAGATCATGCGTTACTAACAAACGTACAAAGGATTTTATATATAAAGATATATATATATATATTTGCAAACTATATTTCTCAAATGAATCAATTTTCAAATGTAGACAGAAATGTAATAACGCCATAAAATATTTAAACATGAATATATTTCAATTAAATATTTTGTAGATTGTAGGTCTTGACATCACATATCGAAAGTGATTCTCAAATTATTATTTATGCAAAAGTCAATCCCACAAAAATAATTTTTATTTTTTGCATTTTCCGCTATATCTATTATACTAAACGCGCAACACCTTACCAAATATAAATTTGGTTAAACAATTTACATTTGTTACGGCTCTGCCTCTGTATTCAAATCGGTCGAAACACATATATGGAAGCTATTGCTAAATCTGAACCGATTTTCTTAAAATTCGTCTCCATTCGGCAATGTTGCTCATAAGATCAAGTAACTCTGCCATGCTAAATTTCAAAACAATTTGACGTAAAATACAGGTTCTATAGGCCTAAACGGCCAAATCTGACGAAACATATATATGGGTGCTATACCTAAATCTGAACTGATTTTCTTCACATTTAATTTTAAAACAATTGGGTGTTAAATACAGTTTCTATAGGGCTAATGGGCCAAATGGGACGAAATATGTTTATGGGGGATATAGTTAAATCTGAACCGAGTTTTTTCAAATTGAGCAATGTTGGTCCACGTATTAAGAAACTCTACCATGCTACATTTCAAAACGATTGGATTTAAACTACAGCGTCAATAGGTCTAGTGGGCCAAATCGGACGAATCTTATATATGGGAGCTATATCTAAATCTGAACCGATTTTCTTCAAATTAAGCAATGTTGGTCCATGGATCAAGAAACTCTACCATGCTAAATTTCAAAACAATTGGATTAAAATACAGCTTCTATAGGGTTAAAGGGTCAAATCGGACGAAACATATATATGGGAGCTATATCTAAATCTGAACCGATTTTCTTCATATTCAATGGGCTTCTTTTCAGGTACGAAAGACTCTTAACTGCAAAATTTCTGCACGATCTTAGTGAAATTGCGACCTGTACTCGACGGACAACTTTAGGTGGACATACGGACGGACAGACATGGTTAAATCGACTCAGCTAGAGGTTCTCAGTCGATCGGATGGGTCTAGCTTTAGTATTTCTAGATGTTACATACATCTGCCATGACACAAACGTATAATACCCTGTACCACAGTGTGGTGTAGGGTATAAAAAGTTATTTGTTTTATAAAATTTTAAATAATTTTGGACATGTTTCTTTATGAGGAGACTCAAAATAAATGTTAGCCCAGGGCGCCAGGCCACCTAGATAAGGCACTGTATTCACGCATTAATCTTTGTTTATGTACGAAATTTATTTTGTTCAAAAACAGAAAATTCTCAACACAGGTTTCTAAGATTAATATAGTTGTCTGAAATTCCATTCTTGTCTTGTCACAAATATTTTAAATGCCGTCCTTTACCAAAATCTATACATAATTAAAAATTTTAGTTTTTGCGATCAAAGCAATTAATTTACAAAAAATTTTGCGATAGACTAGATTGTCTACACCTTAGATATCGAATAAACATGTTTTCTTAATTAGAGAAGATTTTATGTGTTTGTTTCTGCCGCCGTAGTCAAAATAAATTAATTAGCATTTAAATTAATTGTTGCAGACGGATATAATTATGAAAATTGAGTGTTAATTCCAAACTGAGTTACGAAATTATCTATTTGTTGGTTGCTATAGATAATAGATTTAAAATGATCGATAAATCAAATGGGAACTAAATTTTAGATATGTCATTTTAATAATAAAATATGTATTTTTTACAAAAAAAAAAAATACACATACCTCAGATGTTATGATCTTTTTTTGTATTCTATGGAATAAGTCGTATTAAAATCACAAGAAACTCATAGTACATTATAGGAAAAATTGTATCACCCAATGGGAACGAGTTAAGCTTATGCAAATAATCACGGAAGTCTATTTTGATGCGATATATGTGAAAAGAACAGATACAGAATATATGTATGTCGAGCAGCCTAACCCTTTCCAGAACCTCAATAACATAATTTTTGGCTGGAAATTCTCAAAAGTGATGAGGCTAATTTTAATAGCAAATGAAATGTAGATAAACAAAATATGCACTTTTGGGGCACAGGAGTAAGTATTTTTTATGAGATCCCATTTAAACCATTCAAATCCAGGACGCATTGGGAAAAGTGCTATCTATGTCGTGTGACCCATACACCAACGATTTATTAACGCAGATTGATGAATTATTTTAATGTAATGAAAAAAACCTTAAAATTCCAAATAAATATTTATACAAGATACGGTAACTTATGTCGTTTTAGTTAAAAGATATAACCAAAAACATGCGATCAGTGTCTTTTTGAGCCACCTTGTACTTAAATGTGAAATGAAAAGTTCATTATCAAGCCATGACATTTATTTACCTCAGAATATGCCTATAAATTTCTTTCAATTTAATGTTCGTACTGGTATTTGGAATTTCTTGTCTTTGCGAAAAAATCGCTTTTTCTTTAAATAATGTATTATATTTGCAATAAACTATAATGACTACACCTTAGCAATAAAATAAACATGTTTTCTTAATTAAAAAAATATTTTATGTTTTACTTTTGTCGTCGCAGCTGAACTTTAAGTGTATTAGCATTTATAATTTATTCTTGCAGAGTTATCTATCTCATTATAAAACACTGAGTGTTAATTCCATAACGAAGTACGAATTTCTCTAATTCATTTGTGTTTATGTTCAGCTATAAATATTAGATTTACTATGATCGATAAATCAAAATAGAAAGGGAAATAAATATCTAAGTATGCGTTTTTATTTAAAAAACATATACTTCAAATGTTATAGTGTTTTGCGGTATTCCATGGCAATAGTCATATTAATATGCAAAAGAGATCAATTGTATGAAATGCCTACATACAGATCATATCGATACCTCCATTCCAAAACATGCTAAGTACAGCAGGTAGTTTTTTCAGGAAAGGCGATCAAAGTTTTATGGAATTTTTAAATTTTGTATTTTGTATTCCTTTATAATTCCAATCGAATGACCTTTACTATTTTGTGAATAAACTTTGATTGTATTGAAAGAAAAACACCAAAATTGGACAGAATATAATTTGGAAAATTTAGAATTTAAAAACGCAATGTTCCTAAAAACGTGCTAAAACGACTTAGCATACATTGGAATGAAAGTATCGATATGTGGAGAAAGGTTTGCTAAATAAAGCTGGTTTTAAAGATTTTGCAATAACAAACCAGCAAGGAAGGTCGATATAATATCCTATTGGAGCAGAATAAAATGAAATACGGTCAAGTTGTAACAATCGGACCGGTTCTGAAATCATGGTGATTTAATTTCACCACCGACTTTAATATCACTGTTGGTGTTCGGGTATCTTTCGATCTAAGTATTGTTGATTTCAATTGATTACACTGTGCAACAGTGAAAAAAATACACGGACTTGACAGTATAGGTTCGATTCTACTATCAAAGGGTAGTATAACCCTATACTCGGTTTGGCGAAATTGGTGACCAATTTGGTTTTATGGGCCTCCAAAGATTCTGAAAATCAGTGGGCCCCTCGAAAAAGGTGTCATCAGCTTTTGTCCAACAACTAATTCAGACTTGGTGATACCGCTTAACTATGTTTGGCAATAATGTAGCTAAGAATATGCTGAATAAAGTTTCTTAAAATTTTTCGCGAAAAAAAATGTTTTCCGGTTCCTTTTTTTGAAAAAGTGAAGAAAAAGTTTTTTCACTTTTTTCCGCATAACTTCCGGGGACTCGTAATTTTTCACTAACAATGCTTGGCAAAATTGTAGCCAACGTAAATCTGAACAACTTTTGTGAACATATTAATACAATCTGAACGTGTCTAGGCACCATAAATAGCTCAAGAAACCACATTGTACCCCAAAAATGTAAGTATTTCACTGTTATGTAACAAAAATATATTTTTTTGGTATAGGGCATGTACAGCAACTTTATAGAAAATATTAAGGCCAATATTTTTGTGGAACATTTTAACTCTCTAGCTCCCCCACATAACTGTAATTTTTGGCCCTATTTTAACAAATCGTAAAAAACACCCCTTAAAAGGGGGAGGGCGGTGATGAAATGTTCTACAAAAATGTTCGCCATAAAATTTTACTATATGTGTCAGAACACACCAAAGCTCAAAACATAACACAAACACCAAAAAAAGGTAAAATTCCTGTTCGTGAAGCAATGTTAGTCGTACGATCTAGTAGTCGAAGCAATAAAGATACCAGTAAAGAGCGTTGTTGACTGGAATTTGACCGTTTTTTGGGCTTTTGTGTTAAGATTTGGCCTTTGGTGTGTTCCGACTCATATAGTAAAATTTTATGGCGAACATTTTTGTAGAACATTTCATCCCCGCATTCCCCCTTTTAAGGGGTGTTTTTTACGATTTGTTAAAATGGGTCCAAAAATTACAGCTATGTGGGGGAGCTAGAGGGTTAAAATGTTCCACAAAAATATTGGCCTTAATATTTTCTATAAATTTGCTGTACATGCCCTATACCAAAAAAATATATTTTTGTTACATAACAGTGAAATACTTAAATTTTTGGGGTACAATGTTGTTTTTTGAGCTATTTAGGGTGCATAGACACGTTCAGATTATATTGATATGTTTAAAAAAAAATTTCAGATTTACGTTGGCTACAATTTTGCCAAGCAGTGCTAGTGAAAAATTACGAGTCCCCGGAAGTTATGCTGAAAAAAGTGAAAACAAAATATTTTTTTCCTTCACTTTTTCAAACAAAAAAACGTACCGGAAACTATTTTTTTCGCACAAAATGCTAAGAAACTTTCTTCAGCATATTCTTAGCTACATTATTGCCAAACATAGTTAAGCGGTATCACCAAGTCGGAATTAGTTGTTGGACAAAAGCTGATGACACCTTTTTCGAGTGGCCTACTGATTTTCAGAAACTTTGGGGGCCCATAAAAAAAAATTGGTCACCAATTTCGCCAAACCGAGTATAGGGTTATACTACCCTTTGATAATATAATCGAACCTATACTGTCAAGTCCGTGTATTTTTCAAAAAGTGTTCATTTGTTGCATAGTGTTATTGGTTGTTTTAAATAATAACACTATGCAACAAATGAACACTTTTTGAAAAATACACGGACTTGACTTGACGGTTTGGCGAAATTGGTGACCAATTTTATTTTTATGGGCCTCCAAAGTTTCTGAAAATCAGTGGGCCCCTCGAAAAAGGTGTCATCAGCTTTTGACCAACAACTAATTCAGACTTGGTGATACCGCTTAACTATATTTGGCAATAATGTACAAAGGCTATGCTGAACAAAGTTTCTTAACATTTTTTGCGAAAACAATTTTTTTCCGGTACTTTTTTTTGAAAAAGTATATGAAAAAAATATTTTTTTTTCACTTTTTTCAGCATAACATTCAGGGGCTCTTAATTTTTCGCTAAAAATGTTTGGCAAAATTGTAGCCAACGTAAATCTGAACAACTCTTGTGAACATATCAATACAATCTGAACGTGTCTAGGTACCCTAAATAGCTCAAAAAACCACATTGTACCCCAAAAATGTAAGTATTTTACTATTATGTAATAAACTATTTTTTTTGCTATAGGGTATGTTCAGAAACTTTATAGAAAATAGTAAGGCCAATATTTTTGTGGAACATATTAGCCCTCTAGCTCCCCCACATAACTGTAATTTTTGGCCCCATTTTAACAAATCGTAAAAATCATCCCTTAAAATGGGGAGGGCGAGGATGTTATGTTCTATAAAAATTTTGGCCATTTTGCTATATGTGTGAACTTTATAAAACAAGTAAAAGCGTTAAGTTCGGCCATGCCAAATCTTATATACCCTCCACCATGGATAGCATGATAGCAAAATAACTCAAACCTAAAGAAAATAACACCGAAAACACAAAAAATATAGTAGATGAGAACAGTAGGAATCACAACAAGTTAGATGCTATATATGGGAGCTATATCTAAATATGGACCGATATGGCCCATTTGCTATCCCAAACAACCTGCAACTATAATAAATATTTGTACCAAATTTGATCAACCTAGCTCTATTATTGCGCACTGTAGCGCGATTACCACAGACGGACGGACGGATGGACGGACGGACATGGCTAAATCGTCTTAGAATTTTACGACGATTATGGGGTCTCCTATCACTATTTAGAGGTGTTACAAACGGAGTGACAAAATGAATATACCCCCCATCCTATGATGGAGGGTATAAAAATCACTTATTTCTGTTATTATTGGTAAGTCATTATTAATAAGCCGAAAGTAATGCAGCGAATAATGAGATGTCATTATTTGGTAACGCAGGGAATAATGACAGGTACTTACCAAGATTTTGCTGGGTTTGTTTCTTATCTATGATAACAGTATAAATTAGTTGTAAAAATAGGGATATTCCAAAAAAATATTTTTCATAATTTTTATTTTGGCAATTTTGTTTGGGAGGTACAAAAAGGGGTGTGGCAATAACGCCCATTTTTTAATATGCTATGGGTATTATAAAAACATTACACTGTACAAAATTTTAATGAACTGGTATCAAAGTTATAAGCCGCTAACTTTTGTGCTGTGCTAACTTTTTTGTATGGGAGGTACCAAAAGGGGCGTGGCAATAACGGCTATTTTCCACGGAATTGTAGGTACTTTAAAAGCATTAAACTTCACAAAATTTCAAGTAATTATGTGGACTGGAATCAATGTTATAAGCCGTTAAGTTTTTGTGCAAAATGGGCCTTTTGTATGGGAGGTGAAAAAGGGGGCGCGGCAACTTCGCCCATTTCTCTAAATATGATAGCGATTAATAAACTAATAAAGGGTCCGCCAAATAACTTTTTTTTTTGAAAATGCTATAAAAAAACTATTGAATATTTTCTCAAATTTCTTTTTTTATTTGAAAGTACAATCCTTCCGGTTAATAATGGAAAATAATTTCATTCAAATGGCTGCCTCGGCTGGACATGCAGTAGCCTACACGATCGGTCCAATTTTGAAGCACATTATCGATTGTGTGCAGCTGTATTTCACCAATGGCTTCATCCATATTTGTCCATTAAAGCGTCAATTGTCTCTGGCTTGTCGGCGTAACACTTATCTTTGAGGGCACCCCACAAATAATAGTCCAACGGTGTCAAATCGCAGCTCCGAGGTGGCCAAACGACATCAGCTCTGCGGCTGATAATGCGATCTTCAAAAACAGGGCGCAAAACATCGAGAGTAGCTTCGGCTGTGTGGCACGTAGCGCCGTCCTGTTGAAACCAAATGTTGCAAATATCCTCCTCTTTAATTTTTGTGAACAAAATTTCGTTCAACATGGCCCGATAACGATGGCCGTTGACTGTAACGGCCACTCCTTGCTCATTTTCGAAGAAAATCAAAAGATCAAAATGAGCTTCATCTGAAAAGGCAAAAATCGGCATCTTCTCTAAGTCGATCGCAGGCCCACTTGTTCAAGCGTATACACAACCATATTCGTTCAGCGGAAGGATAAAACTAATTATCTGTCAAATCAGACATGATCTAAGTGTTACCATTCACGAAATAAGCACTAGTTGAAAAAAAACGTTAGATAGCGGACCCTTTACTATGTTTGGAATTGTGAAATATTCTGGGTAGTAGTATACAAGTCATGGGATGATCAATATTTCATTAAATTTGGACCCTTCGTGAGGGAGATTCGAAGGAGTGGTCAACGTAGTCCATCTGTTACCTTAGCCTGAGATAGAAACAAATATTGACACATTTCAAATTTTAAGTCAATCGGTTAATCCTGTCGAAAGTTATGATGCGCACCAACCAGACAAACAGACGGACAGGACAGGCTGACGGATATTTCTAAAATGACTTAAAATGGCCCAAATGGATTTCCGTCAAATATTCTTGGGGTCTCTTAGGTCATTCCATCGATGTGTTACTCTTTTGATTGGCAGCATCTGATATATACCCTTGCTCACAATGGGGGCGTGGGGTATAAAAACGAATTTTCTGGAAATTCTCTTATTTCTACCAAAAGTGCTATAATTTCTACATTTATCCATATAGGCATTGTTTTCTTCGTTTTTTGCGAATTTTTGTTCATTTTTTATGTTTTTTTTGTGCTAGCAAAAAACGATTTTTTTGAAAAAATTATCAAATTTTTTCTAAATGTTTTAACGATAGTTACTAACCTTCAATAACTATACGCTATTTATAAAATTAGTGGATATGAGTGTCTCGGATATGAGTTTCTTAAAACAAGAATGATAACTGCCGAATTTTGAATTTGCACTCTTACACGCTGAAAAAAAATCGCTTCTGTAGTATATTGTCCCAAACATATTCGGCTTGAAACATATAAATGTTTATGGTACACTCTAAATATATAATACTTGGTACACACAAAAATTATATATTTGGGAAGATGTTGCTGTAAACAAATTTTTGTTTCCATCCTAATACTTTTTATTTAGGATTATTAATTCCGAAACAAAGATTTATTTAAATTTAAGTATTCCAAAAATATATCGAACCTTGATTGTGTTAAGTTTTACAGCAATTTAATGATAATTTTCTAGAAATTATGAATGTTCGTAAATTGAAATCGTAAAATTTTGGATAACAATAATTTACTCGAAGGATTGACAAGAAATGCTGACATGAAATACTCAGAAATTTTAAATGAGTCCCTTAAAACAGAATTTAATACCGCTAATGGTATTTTTAACTGGGAGAAATAATTCGAAACGAAGGAAAAATTAAAAATGAAATTAGAAAAATTCACCAAAGTTTTGAAAATCTTTTATAAATTAAATATATTTGAAGATATTCCTAAACAATAATTTTATTTGTATATAAATACATATTTTATTTGAGAAAATTAGTTTGCAAACATATTTTGTTGTAATATATTAGTATATGCGTTCCAAGTAAATTTTATTGATTTTCAAATAAAATTTATTTACTCAGAAATATATAAAATTTAAAAATTTGTGTTCCAAATATATTTTCTTTCGATTCAAACATATCAAAAAAGGCGATTTTGCCCCGTGTAATTATTCAATAACTATACGCTATTTATAAAATTGGTGGATATGAGTGTCTCGGATATGAGTTTCTTAAAACAAGAATGATAAGTGCCGAATTTTGAATTTGCACTCTTATATACATTCCATGCTATTTGGAGTTCAAGCGATTATAAACTAGCTAACAAGGTCACGTAGGGTGTAGGGTAAAGTGCAGTCGACTTTATCATTTCTTTACTTATTTTAACACAATAAATAATAAATGTACGAGAATCGCACATAATTAATTTGCTTATGTCGCCTTGTTTTCAAAGTTGCACACATATAATAATGGCTGTTTTAGTTTATAGATCCACGTTTGCCAATTAAAAATATCATCTGGCTAGAAAAACATCCCCAACCTTGGCATTTCCAAAAACCCAAAAAAAAAAAAACAGCCAATAATAAATATATTCGGTGAGTGTGAGACAAACTGGATTTTATTATTCAAATGATTCACAATAATAAATCTATCTCACGGTGCCGGTGTTTGGTTGGAAGCGAGAATTAAACCGATTTTATTACAAAAAAAATGAAACGAAATAGAATACTCAGTCGGTCGCAATAATTCCATATGACATTGTACATATTTCCACTTTTTTGCTACCACAAAATAAAAGCGTCGTTAAACTTTTGAATTTTGTTAATGAAACAAAGCAGAACAACAGAAATGAGTTATTATTTCAGCATAAAAACAATGATTATTTCAGTGTTTTTATTGCTTTTTTGTGTTTTTTTTTCGAAAATGAGATTTGTTGAAAACACAAGTGATTCTGTCTATCTATCTATACTCAACGCTTACATATATCCGTAGCCGAGTTTCATTTAGCGTTTGCCACACACGCCGCCGATGATTCAAATTCACTTTCGAACGTAGTTTTTGCCTTTGTTGTTGTTGTGTTATAGAATGAACACCTTTAAATCACCGCGAATGATCTGTCTGTAATGACAGTTCATTAACGAACTGAAGTTGAAGCTCAAAGTTCAAGACACTCAACACACTGCGGTGACTGTTTGGGAGGCTGACTGACTGTCTTATGAAATGAATGCTTGACTCTTTATTAAGAAATAATAGAAACAGATGCGAAAAAACGCAAATATTGTTCAATCTTCTGGCCTAAGTATTCTGAATTGAAAAAAAGTGGCTCATGCAAACAAACATCTCTTAGGCCATTAACAGTTACACCTGTTTGTGTTTGTTTGGCTAATAATATTTATGACTGTACTCACACCTACATATATGTATGTATATGAATATACGTTATGTCGTTACACTACGCTGCAAAAGTTTGCATACTCTTAATCAACTGTCAGGTCATAAATAACTGATAACTCATTATGGGGTAACTGTTTTAGAAGTCAAGAAAATCAAATTTCTTAGAAACAAAATCCCTCTGAATATATTCCTTAGCCAAAAAGTCGATCTAAAAGGTTACAATTTAGGTAATTTGTAGTACATATTCGAACTTATGGAAATTTATTAAACAAATTGTAAAAATTTCCATCAACTATTCTCAGTGAATTTTAGTTTATAAGGAAACAATATTTTGGATTATTCTAAAGCACTCAGATAAGTGATTTTTTTATACTTAAAGTTACTCGTCCGGAAAATTTTCAGTTTTGATTTATGACACTCTTGAAGTAAATTAGCGATATACATACACGGGGCAAAATCGCCTTTTTTGATATGTTTGAACCGAAAGAAAATATGTTTGGAACACAAATTTTTAAATATTATATATTTCTTAGCAAATAAATTTTATTTGAAAATCAATAAAATATATTTGGAACGCATATATTAATATATTACAACAAATTGTGTTTGCAAACTAAATTTCTCAAATAAAATATGTGTTTAAATACAATTAAAATTATTATTTAGGATATTTTCCAAATACATTTTATTTAAAAAAGATTTCCAAAACTTTTGCTGACTTTTTCGAATTTCAGTTTTAATTTGTCCTTGGTTTCGAAATGTACCTCCCAGTTATGATACCATATGTAGCATTAACTTCTGTTTTAAATCAATCATTTCAAATACTTTATTATACGATTTCAATTATTATTTATTATTTTTACGAACATTAAAAATTTCTAAAAATTTAACTTTGAATTTCTGAAAAATTAGTCACAATTTATGTATTTTATGAATACTTAAATGCAAATAAATATTTGTTTCAAAATAACAGTCACATTGGGATGTTAACAAATACACAACTTTTGTGTGTACCAAATATTATATGTTTAGAGTGTAACCTAAACATATATATGTTTCAAGCCGAATATGATTGGGACAATATACTACAGAAGCGATTTTTTTTCAGCGTGTATACAATTTCATGTCTAGTGAGTAAATTTTTAAGAGCGATGTCTTCCGACCGGGATGAAACTTGCACCAAGTTTAGTCCTATTGGACACAAACATCCAACGAGATCTGTTAAGGACTGTCCGAGTTGGAGGGTGTTGAATTTTAAAACTTTGTTCAAATTGCCCTTTTTTGCCATCTATATAACCAATTATCTATTGTATTTAGAAAGTTTTGCCCAAAAGATGTTTTCTTCAATATGTTTAAGAAAATGAAAAAATTCGCAAAAATGTTTTTTTTTTGTGAATTTTTTCTGAAGTTAAAGTTTGTTTTGAAATTTTTGTCAAAGCCCATATTTTCATTTTTGCTTTTCTGTTTGAACCACAGAAACCTTAGGTTATTTCCTTTAAGAGCTTTCTGGTCTATTAGTGGGATGGGACTTGTTTGTCTATCAAAATTAAGATGAAATAAAAGATAAGATAAACCTCTAAAAAAAAATTTTAACATAACTGGAGTCCCATTTATCGTAATTGGTTAAGGAAAGGTTTAAATAATCCTTAAGTAGACTTCATCATCTCCTACTTATAATATAATTTTTCATCCCATCAGCGGTTTCAAAGATATCTTACAAGTTATTACGAGAGTATCCCATTTTTGAAAAATTTATAATAATTTTTTAATTAAAACTTATTAAAAGGGGATTATATTTATCCCCTCACCTTAGAGATGAGGGTATATATCATTTGCTACGAGCCTAAAGTGTAACACATCGAGGTAGTGACCTAAGGCCCTAAGTATGTTCGGCGGATATCCGTTTTGGGTCATTTTAAGTCGAATCAGCAATGTCCGTTCGTCTGTCTGCTGGCTGGTGCTCACGCTAACTCTCAAAAGGAGTAACCGATTGACTTAAAATTTGGTATGTGGTAATATTTTCTTCTATCTCCGGCTAAGTTTGAAGATGGGCCACATTGGTCCACTCCTTCTAGTACCTCCCCCACAAAGGGTTAACATTGATATTGATTATTTAATAACTTCTATACCTCTTATTTGAATCCTCTGAAATTCTACACATTGTATTAGTTTATTAGTCAATATTACCTCGAGAAAAATGGGCGAAGTTGCCATGTTCCTTTTGGTACCTCCCACACAAATGAAGAATTGTGAACCAAAAGTTAAAAGCTTATAACTTTGTTACCAGTGCATACAAAGACTTGAAATTTTATACAGTGTAATGGTTTAATAGTACCTACAATACAGTGACAAATGGGCATTATTGCCACGCTCCTTTTGGTACCTCCCACACAAATGGACCATTTTGTACCAAAATTTACCAGCTTATAACTTTAATACCAGTTCATACAAATACTTGAAATGTTGTACAGTGTAATGTTTTTATAGTACCTAGAGTCCAGAGAAAAATTGGCGCTATTGGAACGCCCATTTTGGAACCTGCCACACAAATGGACCTTTTTGTACCAAATGTTAACAGCTTTTAACTTTTATAGCAGTGCATAAAAATACTTGAAATTTCGTACAGTGCCATGCTTTTATAGTACCTAGAGTCTAGAGAAAAGTGGCCGTAATTGGCACGTCCCTTTGGTACCTCCCACATAAATGGGTATATTTTCAGCAAAAGTTAACAGCTTAAAACTTTAATACCAGTGCATATTAATACTTGAAATTTTGTTCAGTGTAAGGCTTTTATAATAGTTAGAGTCCAGAGAAAAATGACCGTTATTGGGACATCCCTTTTGGTGCCTCCCTCACAAAGGGACCATTTTGTAACAAAAGTAAACAGCTTTTAACTTTAATACCAGTACATACTTTAAAGTTATTAAATGCAATTTAAAATTATACTAATTTAATTAAAACAAAAAAAATAAATGTACTAATATTTTTTTGGGACTCAAGGTGAGGGGATTCATAAGTCGGTTTACCCGACTAAACTTTCTTACTTGTTATCACGCAATAAGATATAATAAATCCACTACATACTAAAATTTATGCTGAGTACGTAAACTTTTGCTGTTCAGTGTATTTAATATGCCTACTCGACTCGTATGTATATTGAATAATTACTGACGCACCTCTGCGAGTACTGTTTGGCTGAACACACACTCACACACATATACCGCTGGAAAAAACGCAAACACAGCGCAAATTAGTGTGAGAACCTAACCTTGCCCACAAACCAAACAAGCGTCGGCGCACCGGCGCACACTAACTATGAGTATAAATCCAGCATAACTGTTTCGCCCATTATCACCTGGAACGGCTTGGCGCCGCCTCCCCTTCCCTCCAAGACTGCACTTACCTGAAAAATCATATAGCCTGAGTCATACATCCAAAAATCGTCCAGCGTATGACCCGGCTTGGAGAGTTGAATCGCCAGGCACTGCTTTAGAATTAAGCGGCATCGCTGGGGTCCACCCGGCGATTTGGTGCCCATGATTTGTGAATTCTTGGCCAGCTTGAAGAAATTAATCCAAATGTGGTTGATGGTTGTGCGCGACAATGAGTTGGTGGTGGTGGAGCTGCTGCTGCTGTTGTCGCTGCTGGACGCCCAGTCCAGTCCGGTTCTAGCCGGTCCTGTGTTGTAATGTGCGCGGTAGCTGCTGCTACCACTAATGCCAAGCCAAGCCGGTGGCTAATGTGTTCTATTCGATGATTCTATTCTTTTTCTGCTTCTTTATATATTTTTTATTATTCTTTGTGGTTTTGCCCGGGCGTTAAACGTTAGACAATAAAATTTATCATTCTTCCGGGGTTATGTCGAAATACAACTTGTCAAACGGGTGATCTTTTTCTTCTTCTTCTTTCACACACAACAACAACACAAACAACACTAGACTCCCCGACACTACTCGGCATTATCGCATCGTCGTTGTACTTGGTACTGGTACTTTACTTGCACACACACGCGCATCACCTTGACATCGGTTCGATTCGGTCGGTCGTTGGGGCGCGCGCACTTTATACCCGCGGCGGACGACGGGGATCAACGACGAAATTCCACAGTAATTTTTCGCAAACAACGCACGACGGCGGACGGTAATCAACTGACGAAGCCAGTTTAGGTTTCCTTTTAGCCAAGTCGTCGCGTCGTCGATTCGTTGCTGTTGTCGCGTCGAGTCGTTGTTGTCTCTTCGTTGCTGTTATTATTAACTTCGTTTTCTTCTCCCGATGTTGTTGTGTGTTCGGTTGTTGTTCTTTCTCACCGTAAAGTTTTAGTTGTCAGCAAGCTCAGTTATGCTGCCACTATGGCTGCTAATGTTGTTGTGCTTGTTGTTGTTGCTGTTGCTGTTGTTATTGGTGGCAGTATTTTGTTGTACTCACTCCCAATAACTCCGTCGTCTACTCTTTCTTCACTTTCTGGGCACAACAACATTTCTGTTTGTCTGTCTGTCTATCTTGCTGTTGTCGGCGGTCGTCGTATTGCTGGAATGAGATTTAAGACAAACACAAAGAGAACATGATGAGTGTTTTATTAAAAGCTATGAGCAACATAGTTACACACTTAAAAGAGAACAAATAAAAATACACACATTTGGTTAGCTTAGTTAGTATCTGAGACGAGACATGAGTGGCAAGACGCATATGGGACTCTCCACGGCGAGCTCGACTTAATTGAATAATTGTTCTGCTTGTTACAGAATATAAACAAACAACCAGTGCAATTAATGTACAAAAGTAATCGTCATGCATTCGGCATGAATATTTACATATATAACGTAATTACTCTAGATCATGGCTTCTTGGCTCTAGGCCAGCTGAATTTTTCATATTTGTAAACCAAGTCCAGTTACAAGCAATTGAATAACACAACACAACACATGATTTAGGGACTCAATTCTGAGAATTGGACGTGAAAGAATCCCCAAAAATAAGAACTTCTGCATCATTCGTTCACTGATAGAAAAAGCTTCGTCATTCGTCAAAAGTCAGCTAACGTACGGATAATCCTATCTATGAATTTGTTCGTCGCCATGACGAATCTCTGTTTAAGTATACTAGAACAACAACTATTTAGTGGAATAAAAAAAAACCCCATAGGGTGATTACATATCATCCCTACGATGAATCGTGCTCATAAATAAAAAAATTATATATACCCTCCTCTCTAAGGTGAGGAGATAAATATGGGGATTTATTTGATTTATAATACAAATAACAATAAGTGTATATATAGCATATAGAAAAAGGGTAACGCATCAAAGGAGTGGCCTAAGACCCTAAGTTTATGCGGAGGAAATCCGTTTCAGAACACATTAAGTCATTTTACTTATGTCCGTCCATCCGCAAGCCTAACCGGAGCGAACGATAACCCTCGAAACTATAGTTTCCAGAGATTAAACAGAGATTCGTCAGGGCGACGAACAAATTCATCAATAGGATTATCCGTACGTTAGCTGACTTTTGACGAATGACGAAGCCTTTTCTATCAGTGTTTAGTCAAAGTTGGCTGAATTAATAATTTAATTGTCATACGAATTTTTTTTGCTCAAGGTGGATTTTACCATATGCAATATCTCTTTTTATACATAGATATTGAGTAGGAAGAAAAAAATGCGGACCAAAACCTACCCGAAAAAAGTGCATCAAGTGCCTTACGATTTTTAAGGCACTGGATGCACTTTTTTCGGGTAGGTTTGTTCCGCATTTGTTTTTCCCTTATTCTACAACTTTGCTTCAGACACAAAAGAGATATTCCGTACTGTATACCGAGCAAAATATATAAAAAGTGATAAAAATCCACCTTGAGCAAAAAATTCGTATGGCTTTTAATTTATTATATTAATTGAGCCAACTTGACTAAACGAATGATGTAGAAGTTCTTTTCTTTTTGGGCTATTTTCACGTCCAATTCTCAGAATGGAGTCCCAAATCAATGAGCTGAAAAATTGTATACTGTGTAATTTGTTCAGCTTAATAGAACATCTTAATTGTTTATTTAATATTCATATAATATAGTTGATAATGATAAATTATATTCAGACGATTGTTGTCTTCGGAAAGTGTTTGGCAAGTTGTTAAAGATATACCGATTGATAACATATTGTCAATAGGGCGGGTCGATTTAAAAATCGCCCATTGCTCAGTGAAAATCGTATTCTAGGGACCAAAATAAGAAACTTTGCCGAAGGAACCATACCTCTAAAACGAATTCTGATGTCCCGGAAAAAATCCCACTTTGACCCATTTAGAGTGCCCCAATCGAGTCCAAATGTATGACCGACCCCCACTCAAATGGAATTATTGGAATTTTATTTAACAGGACCCTTAGTTCGTTCGATTTGACTCCACTAGGGGGCACATGAAGTCTCTCGTCTATAAGGAGATGCTAACCACGATTGCTGCCTTTGAAGACATTATTACCTATAATGGTTGAGATACCGGCCGAAATGTTAGATAAGTGTGCCATAACACTGTGAAACAGTGAAAAAAAAATACTCTGGCCTGACAGTATAGGTTCGATTCTACTATCAAAGGGTAATATAACCATATACCCGGTTTGGCGAAATTGGTGACCAAGTTTTTTTTATGGGCCTCCAAAGATTCTGAAAATCAGTGGGCCTCTCGAAAAAGTTGTCATCAGCTTTTGTCCAATAACTAATTCAGACTTGTTGATACCGCTTAACTATAATTGGCAATAATGTCGATAAGAATAAGCTGAACAAAGTTTCTTAAAATATTTTGGAAAAAAAAAATCCGGTACTTTTTTTGAAAAAGTGAAGGAAAAAATGTTTTTTTTTTTTCAGCATAACTTCCAGGGACTCGTAATTTTTCACTAACAATGCTTGACAGAAATGTAGCCATCGTAATTCTGAACAACTTGTGTAAACATATCAATACAATCTGAACGCGTCTAGGCACCCTAAATAGCTCAAAAATTCACATTGTGCTCCAAAAATGTTAGTATTTTACTATTATGTAACAAAAATGTATTTTTTTGGTATAGGGTATGTTTAGCAACTTTGTAGAAATTTAACCCTCTCTCAACAAATGCACTAAGCCGTTCAGAGCCGCTTATAAATTGTAGGTGCCTTTCAGCGAATAGAACTTGATCGAGAGAAGGTTCAAATAAAAACAAGTAAAAATGGTCTGTATATATTCACTATTTTATTATCTCCCATTTAAATGTCACTTCCGGCCTCAGCATAATTGTACGTATAGACTATGAGAAAATATGTAAAACAATATGGTTTGAAAAAGCAGCATCTAATGCTTCAAAATTCCAAAATTTTCGCGAAATTGTTAAATTGTTTAGAGATTACTGCACACAATTTATGATATCTCGGAAATGACATGTCCGATTTGATTGAAAGAAAAAGTATGAAAATTTAGAATTACATTCACCTTTAACCCACACAAGTTTTTAATCTGATCAATAGTTTCAGAGCTATCTCCCCCACATACCAGTAATTTTTGGCTCTATTTTAATAATTCTTAAAAAAAACACCCCTGGAAATGGGGAGGGCGGGAATTAAAGGTTTTACAAAAATGTTGGCCCTGAATTTTCTCTATACATATATCGATACCTCCATTCTAAAACATGCTAAGTCGACTCAGGGAGATTGCATTTATAATTTCTAACTATTGCAAAGTATATTCTGTCAAAATTTGGTGTTTAACCGTCAACCCAATCAAAAGTTATTCACAAAACAGTACAGGTCATTCGATTTGCATTATAAAATAATTCCACAAAAGTTTAAAAAATTGTTCAAACTTTGATCGCCTCTCGTGAAAAACAACCTTTTTGCACTTAGCATAGTTTAGAATGGAGGTATCGATATGTCAGAACACACCAAAGACCACAACTTAAGATAAACACTAAACAACAGTCAAATTCCAGCCAAAACTATTTTTAATTATATTTTTATTGCTTCGACCACTATGACGTATGAATATTAATTAATGTTACTTATACGAATAGGCTAAAGAGGGGTTTGAGTGGGATTTGACTGTTTTTTTCTATTAGGTTTTGAGCTTTGGTATGTTCAGACACATATAGTAAAATATAATGGGCAACAGTTTTGTAGAATAATTCATCCCTGCCCTAATCCATTTTAGGGTTGTTTTTACGATTTGTTAAAATGAAGCCAAAAATCAGCCTTCTGTGGGCGAGCTCGATCTGATACTATTGATCAGTATACATAGGTAACAGTTTAAGGTAATGTAAGTCTACATTTTCATAAATGTATTTCATCCAAATCGGACAAGTCCTTTCGGAGTTATGATAAATTATATGCAGAAATGTCTCAACTAATTTACAATTTCTCGACAATTTTGCGATTTTGAAGCACTAAATGCTCCGTTTTCAAACCAGTTGCTTTTACATGTTTTTTCTCCTAGTCTATATCTACAATTATGATGAGGGCCTTAAAACAAAATTTCCATCGGTTAACTAGATATAGCCGTTGGAAAAATTACATTTTCTCAGAATAAGTGCTCAAAATCAAGTATCAGTTAATATTCACGATACTATAAAATCCGATATGGAGCTAAACTAGAAAACCCCAAATAAAATTCTGTTAGCTTCGATATGCTCTTTCAAAAAATGAAGTCAAAACGGAGTCAACTTTCGATGACCTCGCGCTTCATACATACGTGACTCAGTACATCAGAATGACCCACGTTTTCAAAGTCGGTGTCCATCATAACATCAAAACTACTGCACCGATCGTTTTATGGACAGTATTCCTGTACATAATTTACGAGGCAACGCTGGAATCTTTTCTAATTAAATTTGTAAATATTTTTTTTACAATAACAAATTAGCATTTTTTTGCAAAAATCGCATTTTCAATTCTGAGTGTTCCCAAAAATTTTAAAATAGAAATTTAGATAAACCCTACCAACGTTACCTGGCGATATGGATTATCACACATAATACAGTTTGGTTGCCTCACCGAATTACTTGCCAACCGATTCCATCAGGACAACCAACATTTTGGTTGTGGTATACTTCAGCTTTCATGTTGACAACAATCATATTTGGTTGCGCCAACTACGAAATTTGTTGCTAAAATTATCTGTTGTATGTTGCCACAACCAACAGTTTTAAAAAATTGGATGTTCTGACAATTTGTCAGTCATATACTACCGACAATTAATTAAAAACAGTTTTCATTAATTTTTATTTTATTTTTGAAGAAAAACCCAAATAATTCATAACAAAATTAAAAATCCCATATTATAAATTCATCACTACTATGAGATGTGGAAATATTTGACACAAATTTTAGTACACGAAAAAAAAACACAAAACTTGTATGCAAATATCGCTTAACCCTTTGCTTTCAATTTCATGATTGTTGCCTTTATTTTTTATTTATGTAAAACATTTTGCACAACATATTCTGCATTCCACACATTATTATCCACACGAGATTATTTTTGACTACATATACATACCGCTCTTGAACAAAATGTTGAAGATTTATTTATGTCGAGTAACTTTATATTTTGTTTGTCATGTTTCAGCAAAAGAACAGCAACCAATCTTTCGGTTGTATTTCCCAAAATACATTTAATTATTCTAAATTTGGGAAATTGTTGGGATAACCAAAAAACGATTATTTATAAATATATTTTATGTTGTAGTAACCAATTATTCGTTGCAATAACAATATTTGGTCTATTGATACAATTTCTGTTGTCAAGAATAAAACATTGGTTGTCACAACCAAAAATCGTATAATGAAAGTTTAAAATTGAAAGTACTATAATGAAAGTTTAAAATTGGTTACCACAACTAACAGAGAGTCAATGAAAACACAATCTTAATTCGATTGATACAACTATCGATTTAGTTGCAAGAATTTTTATTTGATCGTATCCATGTTATTATTGTTGTTTCAACTATTTATATATAAATACAACCGACACACGGTGTAGGCAACATACTTTTTGTTGCTAGTACTATTTTTTTATTGTTACATTCGAATTCCAACCAATTATTTTCCTGGCTGTAACGAAATAATTTTGGTTTGTTGATTTCAGATGATCCATCACCGAGTTATGATGAACACCGCAATTCAACTTTTTTTGCGATTTTTAAGACACTTTTTCGGAAAGGTTTGTTCCGCATTTTTTTCTCCTATTCAAAATCTACAATTTTGCTTCAGGCCCAAAAGAGATATTCCGAACGGTATACCGAGAAAATATATAGAAAAAGTGCAAACAATTCGCCTTGAGCAAAAAAAATCGTATGGCCATTAATTTATTAATTGAGCCAAATTGACTAAACGAGTGATGCAGAAGTTCTTATTTTTGGGACTACTTTCACGTCCAATTCTCAGAATTGAGTCCCTTAAAAAGACGATATCGCCAAAATATTATATTATATACATATATATTTGTTAGCTAAAAATTTTGAAGTTTCATTTTATTTTGCCTAAAAACATTCTTAGTAAAACACATTTGGTCCAGGTTTTGTTATAGCTGCTACGAGACAAAAACTAGTAAAAATGGACCATATCGGTCTATATTTTGAAACAATCGACATGCAGTTTTTTAATTTATTATGTACTAGCTGGACCCGGTCCACTTCGTTGCCCCAGATTTAGATTTCCGATCCCGTCAATTTTTGAAAACAAACGATTTGTCATGCCCACATTTGCACCGCCCACTTTTTGCAAAATTTTTTTTTCCAAAATCATCTCAGACAAAATAGCTTTCAAACAAAAGAAAAAAATTTTTAAATCGGTCCAGTGGTTTAAGCGTCTATAAAACACATACATACATACAAACATTTTTCCATTTTTATATATATAGATAGATGTTGAAAAATGTATAATTTAAAAAGGCTAAATTTCAAACAACTTCATTTAATATTCTACAAAAATGTTTTCCTTATACTAACCCAGCATGGAAACCCCCATCTATGGTGAGGTAAACCTCACCAGAGCTGATCAGTGATTGTAATGCAAATATGAATTTAGCAAAAAAAAAAATGCGTCGCACGTCGTCGTCGTCGCGGTCTCTGTCGCCATTCCTCAACGTTTTACGGTAACTTGAGAACGTACAAAGTGAGTGAATATTCCAATCTAAATATGTAGTACCGCTGTCTTAAACACACACACACACAGATACTTTGTTGATGTTGTTGTTGTTGTTGTGCTGTATGTGTGTGTCATGTAAATCCATCATAATATGCAATAAACACTGTTTAATGTTATTAATATTAATAACCATTTTGCGCTAATGACAAAACCATAACTTGGCTTAGAGCGACGACCAAAAACCGGCTAAGGCACGACAAGGAAATCGATCGCACCATCGATTCCCTTACAGCGAGTGACAGACCATTTTCACGATTCAAAATATGAATAGAGTGATAGATAGATACAGACACATATCACCACATTTCACCGGGTGGCCGAGAATGGGTCAAATGCAAATTGACTTAAGTCGTATAGTCGATTGATTCAATAAAAGAATGGAATTGTGGATAACTGGAAATAGAATAATTTTCTTTATGTGGCCAAGTATTAAATAAATGAAGTCTTCTGACTAATGTGTGAAAAATGTAGAGTCAAGGCATACAGACATATGTTGTTGCCAAAGCGCAAACATTTTACAACAACTAGAGATTAGAAATAGAACATAAACTACTTCAGAAGCAACGAATGAAATTTGTGGTTTCTAGAGACTTTAGAAGTTGAATCAGAACTGACTTTTAAATGGGGACTATATAAAAGTATTATTAACCCATATTTGCCATGAATGAAGTGTCAGTCTTAGGAGTATATGTCGAAAAAGAAGTGACAGTTATTCCGAGCAGTGGTTTATTATAAGTTAGTTCTGCCCCAGATATTTGTATCGCCATAAAATATTGGATATAGAGCCATAAATCCATTAAATCGTTAATAGATCTAAACATGTCTGTCCATACAAAATTGTCCGCAGGCACAATTTTACCCCAATCATGATGAATTTTGCATGAAAAAGTCAGAGACGAAGCCTATTGAAGGTTCAGATTTAGATGTAGCTCCCATACACATCTACTTCCTATTTAACTTTCAAGCGTTATAGATACCCTCACATTGTGAGGGTATACCTTAGTGTATACGTATTATTCAATATTTTACTGACAAATACTTTATGACTTTGTGGGCATTTTTGCGATTTTTAAGGCACTTTTTTATTTCGCATTTTTATCTCCTATTCAATATCTACAACTTTGTTTCAGACACAAATGAGATATTCCGCTCGGTATACCGAGAAAAAAATATAGAAAAAGTGCAAAAAATCCACCTTAAGCTAAAAAAATCGTACAAAACACATCACTTGATATTCGAAGAACATCAATTGAAAGTCGAAAAACATCAATTGAAATTCGAAACACATCAATTGAAATTCGAAACACATCATTTGAAATTCGTAAAATTGAAATTGAAATTCGGAAAACATCAATTGAAATTCGAAATTAATCATTTGAACTTCGAAAAATGTAAACAAAATCAATGCTGCATATTAGATGGGGTAGTGATACAATTTGTCTTTGTTAAACCTTTAATATTAAAATATTTAAATATGTTTTGTTTCAACTAATTTTGAATAAATATTCATAAAAGATAAGATCATCTATATGTTTTCTGTTCGTCACATTATATGTTAAGATTTAGTCAGCAAATGTGTTTAAATAATTTCTACACAATCTAACGTACAGATTTTTTAACATTTTCGAATATCAATTGATGTTTCCCGAATTTCACTTGGTGTATTACGAATTTCAAATGGAAAAATTCGAATTTCAATTGCTGAATTTCGAATTTCAATTGATGTATTTCGAATTTCAATTGATGTTTTTCGAATTTCAATTGATGTGTTTCGAAATTCAATTGATGTGTTTCGAATTTCAATTGATGTATTTCGAATTTCAATTGATTTTTTTCGAATTTCAAATGGAATCTTCGAATTTCAATTGACCTTTTTCGAATTTCAAATGGAATCTTCGAATTTCAATTGATCTTATTCGAAATTGAATTGATTTTTTTCGAATTACAGTTGAAAATGGTGTAGTTTTTGACATACATTTTTGTCAATTATTTTTTGGTAAGTGTCTATGGAAATTATAAACCTAACCAAGAAAAGCTGATATGTTATGAAACCTGTTGATTTTTCATAAACATATTGAAAGGAGACCCATAGTAATTTTTCGACAGGAATATATTTTTCTAAAAAGACACACACTAAACAAGTAAGAAAGTTTCAGTCGGGTAAACCGACTAAGGTATACCCTCACTTTGTGAGTAATGTAATATATAACATTACACCAATAAATCTGTCAATTTGTGTGGGAGGTACCAGAAGGGGTTTTCCAAATACACATATTTTTCGGTAAACAGTACATTCTTAAATACATTGCATTGTGCTGAACTATAAGCGTTTATGTGCACTGGTATATTAAAGTTACGAGCTATGTAATTTTGGTATGATTTGGTCATTTTGTGTGGGAGGTACAAAAAGGGGCGGGGTGATAACGCCCACTTTTTACAGGACTATAGGCACTATAACAGCATTACACTGTACAAAATTTCAAGTATTTGTATGCACTGGTATTAAAGTTACAAGCCGTTTACTTTTGGTACGAAACGGTCCATTTGTGTGGGATGTACCAAAAGGGGCTGTACAATAATGCCCATTTTTTACCGGACTATAGGCGCTACAAAAACATTATACTGTAGAAAATTTCAAGCATTTTTATGCACTTGTATTAACGTTATAAGCAGTTAAATTTTGATGCAAAATGGTCCATTTGTGTGAGAGGTACCAAAAGGGGCATGCCAACTTCACTCATTTTTCTCGAGTTAATAGCGACTAATATACTAATATTATGTGCAGAATTTCAAAAGATTCGAATAAGTAGTATAGAAGTTATTAAAGAATCAATATTTCACTAAATTTTAACCCTTTGTGTGGGAGGTACCAGAAGGAGTAGACCAATATGGCCCATCTTCGAACTCATCCGGAGATAGATCAAAATATTACCACATACCAAATTTGAAGTCAATCGGTTAATCCTTTCGAGAGTTATCGTGCGCACCAGCCAGCAGACACACAGACAGACAGACAGACAGGCAGACAGACAGACAGACAGACAGACAGACAGACAGACAGACAGACAGACGGACGGACATTGCTCATTCGACTTAAAATGACCCAAAACGGATTTCCTCCGAACATACTTAGGGTCTTAGATCACTCCTTCGATGTGTTACACTTTTTTCCGTAGCAAATGATATATACCCTCGTCACACTAAAGTGAGGGTATAAAAATGCGGACGATTTGTATGACGTTTGACATATGGCAAGATTTAATTGCACTTTTTCAGCATTAAGGGGGTGAGTAGCGTGGACGACAGTTATGAGAGAAATAATTCTTCAAAGGTTCGCTTTATTTCGATCTTTGGACTGAAGCGTGTATTCCGAAATCTGCCACTACAAAATCATCAACGAGATAACGAACCTCTCTGATTTTTCAACAAACTGTGAATGCCAATCGATTCAGCATTGGCCAAATATGTCTATTCATAGGGTCTCCTTTCTGTTACATTTTCCAAGTCTCCATTTCGCGCACAGTGTAATTAATAGTTTTATTTTGAGGTTATGTAAATTTTCATCAAAATAAAACAAGTAAGAAAGTTTCGTCGGGTAAACCGGGACTCTAGATACTATAAAAGCGGTACACAGTACAAAATGTCAAGTATTTATATTCACTTGTGTAAAATTTAAAATCTTTATGGTGCATTTATGTGGGAGGTACCAAAAGGGGCGTGCCATTAACGCCCACTTTTATGTGGACTCTAGGTATTATAAAAGCATTACACTGTACAAAATTGCAATTATTTATATGCACTGGTATTAAAGTTAAAAGCTGTTAACTTTTGGTACAAAAAAGGTCCATTTGTGTGCGAGATACCAAAAGGAGCTTGCCAATAACGGCCACTTTCCCTAGACTCTAGGTACTATAAAAGCATTACACTGTACGAAATTTCAAGTATTTATGTGCACTGGTATAAAAGTTAAAAGCTGTTAGTTTTTGGTTTAAAAAGGTCAATTTGTGTGGGAGGTACCAAAAGGGCGTGCCAATAACGCCCATTTTTCTCTGGACTCTAGGTGCTATAAAAGCATTACACTGTACAAAATTTTCAGTATTTGTTTGCACTGTTATTAAATTCAAAAGCTGTTAACTTTTGGTACAAAAAGGTCCATTTGTGTGGGAGGTACCAAAAGAGGCGTGCCTATAACGCCCATTTTTCTCTGGACTCTAGGTACTATAAAAGCATTACACTGTACAGCATTTTAAGTATTTGTATGAACTGATATTAAAGCCATAAGCAGTTAACTTTTTTTCTTAACGCGTTAGCGACTAACAAACTAATACTATGTGTGAAATATCATTAATATTTCACTAAAAGTTAACCCTTTGTGGGGGAGGTACTAGAAGGAGTGGACCAATATAAGACAGACAGACGGACGGACGGACGGACATTGCTCAAATGACTTTAAATGACCCAAAACGGATTTCCGCCGAACATACTTAGGGTCTTAGGTCACTCCACTTTTGGCTCGTAGCAAATGATATATACCCTCCTCTCTAAGGTGAGGGGATAACCAGTAAGAAAGTTTCAGTCGGGTAAACCGACTAAGGTATACCCTCAGTTTGTGAGAAATGTAATAAATATATAACATTACAGAAGGGGTTCAACAAATAGACCTATTTTTCGGTAAACAGTAGATTCTTTAAATATATTGCACTGTGCCGAATTATAAGCACTGGTATATTATGAGCTATTCAATTTTGGTATGATTTGGTAATTTTGTGTGGGAGGTACAAAAAAGGAGCGTGGTGATAAAGCCCACTTTTCACAGGACTGTAGGCATTATAACTGCAGTACACTGTACAAAATTTTAAGTATTTGTATGCACTGGTATTAAAGTTATAGGCCGTTAACTTTTGGTATAAAACGGCCCTTTTGTATGGGAGGTACCAAAAGGGGCTGTACAATAATGTCCATTTATTACCGAACTATAGGCGCTACAAAAACATTATACTGTACCAAATTTCAAGTGTTTCTGTGCACTTGTATTAAAGTTATAAGCAGTTCAATTTTGATGCAAAATGGTCCATTTATGTGGGAGGTACCAAAGGGACATTGTTATTAAAGAATCAATATTTCACTAAATGCTAACCCTTTGTGTGGGAGGTACCAGAAGGAGTTGACCAATATGGCTCATATTCGAACTTAGCCGGAGATGGAAAAAAAAATATTACCGTATACCAAATTTGAAGTCAATCGGTTACTCTTTTCGAGAGTTAGAGTTAGCCAGCAGACAGACAGACGGACGGACATTTCTTATCCGACTTAAAATGACACAAAACGAATATTAGGGTCTTAGATCACTCCTTCGATGTGTTACACTTTTGGCCCGTAGCAAATGATATATACCCTCGTATCACTAAAGTGAGGGTATAATGACCGCTCTCCGATTTCGGAATAGATCGTTAAAAATCCTTTCAATTTATATACACTTCCCCATACCTGTATCGCACACTGGATGTGCCTTGCCCACCAGCGATGAGACAAAAGTGTCCCTTTCTTCGCGTACAAGACTTCTAGCTTACCGTCTGTATAGAAGTTGACGAATCTCATAAGTATGCTAATTTATCAGTTATAGGGAATGAGACATTTTTTGTCAAAAAATGGTGTAGTCATAGTTTTATCAACAATACCTGCATGGTCCTATCTAGTAAAATCAGAGAAGTGAATTTCCATACCCCCAAGGAGACAAGTATGACAGTGGGTATCTTATAACTACTGTATAAAAGAACTAGTCTTTCTGGTAGCGTTGAAGCCAAGACCATTATTGGAAGCCCATCTTGCGATGGTCTGAAGATCCTGTTGTAGAATGTCTCTAAGGCAATGCTCAACACTATTCATGAAGGGATTTAATAGCAGCAGATAATCAAAGACCCATTGAGACGTTCCACTGCTGACTAATCAATCTGAAAAGATTAGTCAGAAGATTCTGAATGTTATTAATCCATAGGGTTGCCAGAGCCACGACATTGTAACAAAATTGCCGCTGAATTAACGTTATTGAAGCTCCCGTCTATGCCTAAGCAAACAATATTCCTGCCATTGTACAACACACTTATTGTTAAGGAAATTCAAAAGTTTTTTATTTAATGTGAAGTACAATCGATGCAATTAAGTTCTAAATAAAACGTCATTCAAATGGCCTCCACGACTTCTTCTGCAGGATCGAATTCGATGAACCCAATATTCGAGCACTTTTTCCACTAAATCAAGTCGTATGTCATGAATGGCTCGAAAAGAGTCTGGTTTCCAATGACTTCAAATAACCCCACAAGAAATAGTCTAATGGTGTTAAATCACAACTTCTTGGAGGTCATTCAATATCACAATTTCTTGAAATAATCGAATCTCCAAACTTTTCCCGCAACAATTCAATTGTTTCATTTGCTGTGCGGCACGTAGCCACAATCGGTCAATGGGAAAAATATAGCTCTTAACGAGAGCTAAAATATTGCTTATGGGTGTCAAGGTCGACAGGAAAGTGTTTTTTTTTTGGTTTAAAAAAATGGACAGCATCATTTTCAAATGTGAACGGAAAGTTTATTTTTGCTTTAGCTCCTTAACGGTACGACGGATCGAGGATCAAGGTCGTAGGTCGACTGGAAATCGTTTTTTTTTGTATTTTAAAAAAATGGACTTAGCGCACGAAATGTTGCAATTTGGAGAACGATTATTTTGATAATAAAACTGAATACTTTGTGAACGCTGTTCTTGCGTATATCTCTCCGTGATGAAATTGTAAACACTACTGAATACAATGAAAAACAAATGACAGATCATGACGTATTACAAATGGCCGAAATGTCACTTCAAAATCATATCATCCCTACTGGAAAACCCGTTATTTATAACAGACTTACAAATGACAGTTTTGGTAGATTTGCCATTGTTGTATGTATGCTGTTGGTTGAACGCTATCATGTGATCAATGTTAGTCCTATGATAACTTTTAATTGCTTCTAATAAGCTTCCATTGCATATTTCATACACCAGTGAGAGAGCCTTCTGACTGACTAGATCAGAAAGGACGGTTTCGGTGGACTTGCCCATTCTGTAAGAATGCTATTGGCTGTACAGTAGCCTGAGATCAATGTTAGTCCTAGCATACCTGCCGATTAATATATCTCCAAGGTTTAGAGCAGAAATGCCAAAAAAGTAATTGACTGAAAATGCTTAGTTCCATATTAGACGGCTTTCCCGCTTTGGTAGTAAAGACAACCTTAGATTCTCTCCATTTCGATGGTATATAGGCCTGCTTGATAAAATCCGTATAGTTGAGCTCCTCGAGCCATGGAACCCAAATTTAGCAGCCACCTTCTGTATCTCCGCCTGCGAGACATTGTTTGGCCCTGGCGACATAAATGGTTTACAGGTTTTTATAGCCCAATGAATACTCGATTCGATTAGGGACCTCTGATGGTTGTACGACATTGCTGACATCTCTTTTGTACTGCTTCAATTAGTTCTTGTAGTCATCTCAGTCCTAAAGGGTTTAAAAGCTTTTAACATATCAAAGAATTCTAGATTCGGTTACAGTGTCGCTGGCCAACTATGATGGAGTCTCCAATGGAAGTATGCAATTATTTTTCAGAACTGCCCTGGGATCCTCAGCGGGCGATGTTCAATAACTATCATCTATCTTAAGTGAAATTAGTTTTTTCTTAACCTGGACGCTTCAGATATCTATCTATTATTTATTTAACTCTTTATTGTACTGATTGAGCTCATCATTATAACTTGTTGTCCCAGTCCTGTGGAGTTCTTGTGGACTTTTCCATATAAAAGACCTGCTTGCAAATCTTCCTCAGCATAACCACTTCTGACGACTAGCAGAATTCAAAAATGGTATAAGGAACAGAATATTTAATATCGACCTATGTAGTTTATTTTTGGCTAAAATGTTTATAAGCAGTTACAAATAGTTAAAAATCTCGCAATCACTTTTGGGTAAAAATGAAACAAGTGTGTCAACATTTTTTCAAAGGTCAAGATTTTTTTGAAATTTGTTATTAATCTGGTTGAGAA
Organism: Eudasyphora cyanicolor; assembly: GCA_963930755.1. Taxonomy (NCBI): domain Eukaryota; kingdom Metazoa; phylum Arthropoda; class Insecta; order Diptera; family Muscidae; genus Eudasyphora; species Eudasyphora cyanicolor. The sequence goes on from OZ005735.1 coordinate 270,747,156, forward strand.
TTTGAAAAAAATAAAACAATTTGAACCGTTTTGCAAAATTTTGATTTTTTCGCGAGATATGACCTATTACATTTTTCCGAGTGTGTTTAGAAAACTGCAATTTTCTCCGGAAATATTGAACGGATTCGACTGAAATTTTTGCAGGTCGGTCCGAAACATTTCCTAAAATCTAAATATATCATAAATTTTAATTACCAACGGACCATATGAAAAATATTGCAAAATATTTTTTGAATATGCGAAAAATTTCATTTTCTGGAGCAGTAATTTGAAATATTTTATATTTAGAATGCGTCCTATATTGAAGTCCACCAGAATCAGAAAAAACATTTTGGCAGATCGCGCTTTGTAAAAATTTACAGCAAATTTACGGACACTACATTTTTGAAAATATTTTGGTTCGTTATTACAGGACCTCAATTACCTTACCAATTTTGTCCAAATGTACACAATAGCTGAATCCATTAATTCTGAGTCCAAAAACGCATTAATTTTTTTTCCGCGGATCAAGTTCTCAGTGTCGCGAGCTTCCAAACTGTGGATATATAATTTGCAATATCTCCGTCAATTCCTAATCAATCTGTACAAAATCAACGACAAAAGAGACATGAGAAAAATCACTTTCATATCTTGTTTCCTAATATATGTTTTCTTAACCCATTAAGAGCCATTTTTTTACTTTTTGTGTTAAATGCAATGATTTTGGAAAATGCGTTATAGACTGGACTGTTCGTGCGGTGGAAGTATAAATTGGCGATTCTATTAATACAGACAACACCTTAAGCTTTATTTCAATGTATTATATGACCAATGTTTCGCATAAGAACATAAAATATTACTATTTGCAGTTTTCTAAACACACTCGGAAAAATTTAATAGGTCATATCTCGCGAAAAAATCAACATTTAGCAAAACGGTTCAAACTGTTTTATTTTTTTCAAATTCTCAACCAGATTAATAACAAATTTCAAAAAAATCTTGACCTTTCAAAAAATGTTGACACACTTGTTTTCTTTTTACCCTTTTTTTAATTTTTTTTTTTAGTTTTTGAAAAATTTAAAAAAATGAGTTTTTGTGTTTTACGAAATTTGTAATTGCTCTCGAACGGCTGAACCGATTTTTGCAAAGTTTACTTTGTTTTAAAGAGGACACAATGCACCATTTTTTGTAAAAAATTTTTCACAAATTTTTTCACAAGTTTTTTTTTGAAAAAACCTTTGTAGAAAAAATTGCTCCCGCCTTGATTTTCTTAGGGAATATTCTTTTACAGAATATTCGTTGCACTCTCACAAATCCAGAACAGTAAAATTTTTGTCAGACTCAATATTTGTAAAAGTTATGGACGGAATACCAAGATTAGTCTGAAAATTTTCGTCCGTTTTTTGCAAAACACTGCACAGTGGTACGAATTCAAAAAGGGAAAATAATTCGACCGTTGGTCGTAACTACTTGTACTATTGGGTATATCAAAATCGAGGGGGTGCCATTTTATCTACAAAGGTTTTTCAAAAAAAACTTTCGTAAAAAAATGTTTTTTTTTTATTTTAAAGATGACGCATTTTGTCCTCTTTAAAACAAAGTAAATTTTGCGGTTCAGCCGTTCGAGAGCAATTACAAATTTCGTAAAACACAAAAACTCATTTTTTTAATTTTTTCTAATATTAAAATGTTTTCAAAAAAATTTAAAAAAAATTAAAGCGAGATCTTATTTTACCTATTTGTCGATATTAAATACTCTGACCCACCAACGTATTTCAATGGAAGTACTTCAAATATGACAAATTAAAATATTATTAGCGTCCATATTTTTTCTCTAAAGATTCTAAATATTTCCATGATAAATGGCTGCCTAAAAGTTTCTGAGGTTTTGTCCATGAATGAATAGATCTAACTATAAGTAATAATATTAATGAACGTTTTATGGAGATACGACTCACACTGTGTTTAGGCACTGTTTAATCTCATAAACAAATTTACAATAAAACAATTAATTTATATTAACATAAAAAAATAGCCACAGAACAATTAAACATTTATGATATTTACTATAGTTCTCATGGCAGATTTTTGCGTGTGAACATTGGCACAAATCACAGCTAATCACAGTGAGAATGAGCAGAAATAACACCATGTCCACGGCGACCAGGTCAACCCGTAGCAAAAGGAAAAAAAGAATCTCAGAAAATCACATATGAATCTGAATCTGAAGCGGAGTCTGAGTTTGAGGCAGAAAATAAAAGCTATGATCTCATCACCTACAAATGCTCATAGTAAATATATGCCCGGATTGGCTATCTCTTGTTGCTGTTATTATTTATTAACGTTTTTATATGAGTATACATATATTTATGTATTTATTTATTCCAGCACTTCCATTTCATTTTGTGGTATCATAAGATATGGTACCAGCTTTGACCACCACGTCTTTATGTCTTTGTCTGTCCTGTGTTGTGTCCGTCCGTCTGTCTAAGTGTGTCTTGCCATTCTGCGCATTGTGAGGCAAAGCACACACCAGTCAGATGAAAAGCAAAAACAAAATAAACCTACCACAAAGACCAAGACCCAAGACCGAGGAGACCAGACCACCAGACAGACGGACGGACCGACCCTACCTTAGCCACAAAACCTTTGCAGAGTTGGCGAAAAAACAGAACAACGACAGAAAAAACGCCGCTCCACAACAGCAAAAAAGAGACCAAACAAAAGCCGGAATGTGTGTGAAATGCCCGGCCACAAAAGTATACGGTTTTTTCCCTACACATTCTTTGACCAGAGTTAAGCCAATTTATAAACAAAAAAATATCAAAATAAAAAACTGAAAAACAAAAAATGAACAATGAAGACAAAAGTCTCAAAGAAATCGCCAGAAAATCGCACATTAATTCTAAAGTGAAATTTGGTATAGAATAAAAACGCACACACACACACACACACACATTTATTCCCACATACCGCGAGGCTTGGTCAGATTCGTTTTGGAGCTCCATTTAAGTTATCTTTCCAATATTTGTACACATCAATGTCTGTCTGTCTGCCTATTTGTCTGTCCCTCAGTTCCAAGAATGAGAACGTTTCACATGCCTTTGCCGATATGGATATCAAAAACTTTTCGGATGCTTCCAAAAAGTGTTGAAAAGTTTAAGCAACAGTGTGTTTTTTCCTCTCGATTCGTTGGCCACTCCCTTTTGATTAGTTTTGTGGAGACAACACCGGAAAATTGATGGAAAAAACTTTTAGTTGGTGTTTTTCACAAACATAAACATGTACATTGGTGTGGAATGGCTTTGGAAACAATTTAGTAATATTTAAAATGTGAAAAATACAAATTTCAACTTATCGAACATAACTGGTTTAGAATTTGTATATCTTACACCACACGTGGTACGTGGGTATTATAACTTTGTGCATTTGTTAGTAACACTGGAAAGAAGATGAGATAGACCCATCGCTTATTATATGGATTGAATAATTTTCGGAGACGATTTAGCAGTGTCCGTCTGTCCTTGTATCCTTGTAATCAAAGTACAGGTCGCAATAATTGTCTGATTGCATTTTTTGCAAAATTTTTTTGAAATTGCATTTACATATATAGAAAAAATGTTTGAAAAACATTTCTCTAGAAATTTTTTTTTTAAAATTGGTTTCTCTGCAAAATTTTTTTATATTAATTTTTTTTTGGAAAATTATGTTGAAATTTCAAAGGTTGATGAGCGGTTAATGAACTTAAAGTTCGATGAATCGAAGGACGATGACCTCTGATAAGTGTCCAATTTCGAAGAAATTTTAAGAAAAACGCAATTTGAACAGAATTTTCTAGAAATATTATTATTTTTTTTTTCTTTCAGTTTTTTGTAAAAAAAGATTTAGGGAATTTATAATGGAACAGTAACCAATTAAACGAGCACGAATATCCGAAGCAAAATGGCCACCACTTGCGAGATATACTTTTTCATAGCTAAATCAAAACCAGTAAGGAAAGGCTAAAGTCGGGCGGTGCCGACTATATAATACCCTACACCACTCTCGTAATATTGAATAACTCTGATATATAAATTTTGTAATTCATGTATAAATTGTTTACATAAATTTACTTTTGGGACATTTTATACTTAAATAATACCCTGTACCACAGTGTGGTGTAGGGTATAAAAACGATTGGATCTAAAGAGCCAAATCGGATGAAACATATATATGGGAGCTATAGCTAAATCTTTACCGATTTTCTTCAAATTCGGCAATGTTGGTTCATGAATCAAGAAACTCTACCATTCTAAATTTCAAAACGATTGGATGTAAAATAAAGCTTCTATAGAACTAAAAGGCCAAATCGGACGAAACATATATATGGGAGCTACAGCTAAATCTTAACCGATTTTCTTCAAATTCGGTAGTGTTGGTTCATGGATCAAGAAACTCTACCATTCTAAATTTCAAAACGATTGGATGTAAAATACAGCTTTTATAGGACTAAAGGGCTAAATCGGACGAAACATATATATGGGAGCTATAGCTAAATCTTAACCGATTTTCTTCAAATTCGGTAGTGTTGGTTCATGGATCAAGAAACTCTACCATTCTAAATTTCAAAATGATTGGATGTAAAATACAGCTTTTATAGGACTAAATGGCCAAATCGGACGAAACATATATATGGGAGCTATAGCTAAATCTTAACCGATTTTCTTCAAATTCGGTAGTGTTGGTTCATGGATCAAGAAACTATACCATTCTAAATTTCAAAATGATTGGATGTAAAATACAGCTTCTATAGGACTAAAGGGCCAAATCGGACGAAAGATGTATATGGGAGCTATATCTAAATCTGAACCGATTTCAACTAAATTCAATAGCGATCTTAACAGCCGCGAAATACTCTAAACTGTAAAATTTCAGAACGATCGGAGTGAAATTGCGACCTGTAGTCGACGAACAACTTTACATGGACAGACAGACGGACGGACGGACGGACATCGTTAAATCGACTCAGCTAGTGATTCTGAGTCGATCGGTATACTTTAAGGTGGGTCTAGCTGTGTTATTTTCAGGTGTTACAAACATCTGCCGTGAAACAAACTTATAATACCCTGTACCACAGTGTGGTGTAGGGTATAAATATTCCTCCCTAATATACATATATAAATAATAATAATTATGTATGTCTTAAATACATACAAAGTTATAATGAACTCAAACCCCTTCGGTCCTTTTAAGACACTCAGTATCTTTTCTTGAAGATTTCCCTCCTAAAATTGAATTTTCTGCAAAAATTCTATGAAATTACACTTTTTTAAAGAAAATTTCATTAATATTTTAATTTTTCTGCAAAATTTTGTTGAAATTGTATTTTTCAACAAAATTTCGTTTAAATTGAATTTTTCCAAAATATTTAATGAAAATTGCAATTTGCAAAATTTCATTGAAAGCGCATTTTTTGAAAATTTTAGTTGAAATTGCACAATTTTTTTTATACCCTACACCACTCTGTGGTACAGGGTATTATAAGTTTGTTTCACGGCAGATGTTTGTAACACCTAAAAATAACACAGCTAGACCCACCTTAAAGTATACCGATCGACTCAGAATCACTAGCTGAGTCGATTTAACGATGTCCGTCCGTCCGTCCGGACGGACATCGTTTCTTGATCCATGAACCAACACTACCGAATTTGAAGAAAATCGGTTAAGATTTAGCTATAGCTCCCATATATATGTTTCGTCCGATTTGGACCTTTAGTCCTATAAATGCTGTATTTTACATCCAATCTTTTTGAAATTTAGAATGGTAGAGTTTCTTGATCCATGAACCAACATTGCCGAATTTGAAGAAAATCGGTTAAGATTTAGCTATAGCTCCCATATATATGTTTCGTCCGATTTGGCCCTTTAGTCCTATAGAAGCTGTATTTTACATGCAATCGTTTTGAAATTTGGAATGGTAGAGTTTCTTGATCCATGAACCAACATTGCCGAATTTGAAGAAAATCGGTTAAGATTTAGCTATAGCTCCCATATATATGTTTCGTCCGATTTTCCTCTTTAGTCCTGTAAAAGCTGTATTTTACATCCAATCATTTTGAAATTTAGAATGGTAGAGTTTCTTGATCCATGAACCAACACTACCGAATTTGAAGAAAATCGGTTAAGATTTAGCTATAGCTCCCATATATATGTTTCGTCCGATTTGGACCTTTAGTCCAATAAAAGCTGTATTTTACATCCGATCGTTTTGAAATTTGGAATGGTAGAGTTTCTTGATCCATGAACCAACATTGCCGAATTTGAAGAAAATCGGTTAAGATTTAGCTATAGCTCCCATATATATGTTTCGTCCGATTTGGCCCTTTAGTTCTATAGAAGCTGTATTTTACATCCAATCGTTTTGAAATTTAGAATAAATAAATAAATTTATTCATGAACTACAAAATTTATATTTCAGAGTTATTCAATATTACAGAGTGGTGTAGGGTATTATATAGTCGGCCCCGCCCGACTTTAGCCTTTCCTTACTGGTTTTAAATTGCTTTTATCTAGAAAAATCGTTAAAGTGCATTTCTCTAGAAAATTTTATTGAAATTAGATTTCTCTAAAAAATTTCTTTAAATAAATTTTTCTGGGAAATTGTTTTCAAATTTGAAAGGTCGATGGGCGGATTATGTGCCAATGAACTGATGATGAATCGTTTAAAGGACGATGGCTCTTAACTAGTGGCCAATTTCGAAGAAATTTTAAGGAAAATGCAATTTATACAAAAGTTTACAGAAAAATTAAAAAAATTGAAAAAATTGTCTAAAAATATATATCAACGAAATTTTTGCTAAAAAATTTAATTTTGACATACATATTACATATATTTCAAGCACAAATAAGATTTCAGTAAAAAAAAATTCGAAACAATTTTCATAAAAAATCAATTTTACGAAATTTTCTAGAAAATGCATTTTGAAGAAATTTTACAGAGAAATATAATTTTCAATGACATTAGCAAAATGCAGTTCTGAAGAATTTTTAAAAATACAAATTTTGACAAAATTTCATTTCGTTTAGATTTTGCTGAAATTTTTTATAAAATATGCAACTTCGAATAAATTTACAATAAAGAAAGAAGAAAATACTAATTTAAGCAAGATTTTCTGGAAAAATACATACAACTTCATTAATCTTGAAGGACATAATAATAAAAGTGCAAAGCAATTCTCTATAAAATTGCAATTTCAATGAACTTTTCAATAGAATTGCAATTTCTATGAAATTTTCACGGGAATTGCAATTTCAAAGAAAATTTCAATAAAATCATATGTATATAGTTGTACTTTTCTAGAGCAGGACTTTTCCTAGCAAAATTTGAGACAAACTAATCAAATTAAATAGCATATCTGAAGAGAAAATCTATGCGAAAAAAAGATGTTGAAGTTATTCTGGATTTACACGAAGAAAATTTTAATTTTAAACCTGAAAAAAACGTTTAACAAATATTGAATATTTTAAAAAAAAAATTTTAAAAACTACAAGTATGTCTTAAAATAATCCCTTATGTTGTCTACAAATTGCAGAAATTCTATTAAAATGGAACGTAACTTTTTCGTAAACCCTTCTCAAGTCATTTTTGGAAAATTTCAAAAATATTACCAATTAAAATATTTAAAATATAACAACCACAAAACATAGTAATATATAGGGTGGACCAAAATGATTTTTTTTAGTTCTTTTCATTATTTTGTAAAAAAATTTGGGGAATTTAAAATAGAACAGTAAACAATTGAGATATAATTGTTCATAATAAAATTAAAAATATTCCCCATTTATATACTGTTTCGGTCATTTGATGCATATCCTCATTTGATGTATATCCTCTTGAAGATTTCCTTAAAAATTAAATTTCTGCAAAAATTTCGTTAAATTAATTTTTTTTAAATATTTCTTTGAAATTGCATTTTTCCGCCAAATTTCCGCCAAATGTAATGTCTTTCTAGAAGACATTACATTTCTTCAAATGTAATGTCTTCTAGAAAATTCCTCCAAATTTATAGTTTCTTACAAATTATGTTGAAATCACATTTTTCTACAAAAATTTCATTAACATTGCATTTTTTGAAAATTTAAGTTGAAATTGTATTTTTCTGCAAAATTTGGTTGAAATTGCAGTTATCTAGAGAAAACGTTAAAATGCATTTCTCTAGAAAATTTTGTGAAAATAAGATTTCTTTACAAAATTAGTTTAAATTATTTTTTTCTAGAAAATTGTGTTCAAATTTCAAAGATCGATGAGCGGATTAAGTGCCGCTGAACGTACGATGATGAATCGTTTAATGGACGATGAATCCTGATTGAATTACTAAATGTTTAATAAAAATGTAATTTGAACAATATATTCTAGAAAAATTTAAAAATCGAAGAAATATGCAAATTTTCCAGAAAAAAATATATTTGACATATATATTATATACTAAATCTTTAATAAAAATGTATTTCGATATTTTCAGAAAAAATCTGTTTTGACGAAATATTCTAGAAAATGCATTTCAAAAAATTTTATAGAAAAATTTAATTTTCAACAATTTTTTAGGAAAATATAACTTTAACAATTTTTTTTGATAAATTTAATTTACTGCTTCCATAAGTATTTCAGCTGATTTAAGTTAAAGACATACACTATTGCTACTGAATTCTGTAGATGATAGAGTGGTGTCTATCGAAACTGCAGTCAATCTACCAAGCAATTAAAACTCTCTACCAATTTTTGTATTTGTTTCTATTACTTTTTTGCAACAGACAAAAAGTCACTGGAACATATGGTCTCAAACCAAAATAAATTCTGACTGAATAAATTTCAAATTTTACAAAAATTGAGAAAATGCCTTTTTGGTTTTTACGAAATATTAAATTGCTCTGAGCAGCTGAACCGATTTTTACAAAGTTTACTTCGTTTGAAATTTGTTATGGATTTTTTTAATTTTCGTCTCACACTTTGCTGACCCGAGTCCTGCTCTAATTCGACAATACAGGGTTGCCCATATTCGACGGACCCATGTTTTTTTAAAAAAAATCAAAGAAAAAAATAAAAATTTGGCGGTTGGCAATCTTAATCATTTAATTTGTTCCAAGTAGATTTGTTTACATCAATTTTTGAATATGATATCTCTCAAATGGCTGCCTTTGGCGTTGATGGCGTATTGTGCCCTTTTTGCAGCTTTCCATCGTTTTCGCCAACATTTCGGCCGGAATAGCGGCTATTTCTTCACGAATGTTGTCCGTGAGCTCTTCTACGGTCCTTGGCTTGTTAACGTAAACCTTTGACTTCAAATATCCCCACAAGAAGAAGTCAGGCGGCGTCGAATCGGGCGAACGCGGTGGCCAGTCCAAATCACCACTTTTCGACATCAAACGGCCCGGAAACAAATTCTTCAGAAAATCGATTGTTATGCGACTTGTGTGCGGTGGAGCGCCGTCTTGTTGAAACCAGAACTGCCTCATACGCTTTCGACGAATAATTGGCATCACAAAATTGGTCATCATGTCGCGATAACGCTCCTGGTTGATGGTAACAGCATGGCCATTTTCGTTTTGGAAGAAAAACGGCCCAATGACCGTTTTCGCACTAACGCCGCACCAAACTGTGACTTTTTCGTCATGAAGAGGCAATTCTTGAATCTCCTGAGGATTTTCAGTGGCGTAAATTTTTCGTATAAACGCTTAATGGTGTTCTTAGAAGGCGCACTTCTCACATTTTTTAATATTTTAAAAGCACGTTGAGTTTTCACAATTGACTTCTTCTGTTGAATGTAAATTTCAACTATTTCAGAGCGCTCGCGTGGCGTGTATTGTTCCATGGTAAAAATCTGCTTGGACTGACGCTTCAAACGCGGTATGTCATTAAGCGATCTGACATCTCTGTCAAAAGTTATGGCGTTGCCAGATGGGTCCGTCGAATATGGGCAACCCTGTATATGATTTTATTGAAAATTTCTAGGAAATTGTAATTATATTCATAAGTTTAGTTCTATTCATAAGTTTAGTTTGCGTCGTTATGTATAACCAATGTAAGTATTTCGCGCAGTCTTTGAGACGCGACTGAAAGGAAAAACTCTTTAATGTCATTAGCAAAGTTACTCCATAGCATAGTCTGCCACTATGTCATTGTCTGCCACAAAATGATGATGCATCTTTGCATCGATTTCTGGTGGCCACACAAGCGGTTTGAAAGGAATTCTAAGAATTGTGGCAAAAATACACATAAGTAGTATATTTGGGTAAAAAGTTTACACCCTCAAAAATGTAATGGCACTTAGCAAGTTATGCGGAAGTTACAATCGGCACAAAGAGTCAGTAGTGACTGACTCAGTCAGTCGTCGCTGACTCCATGACCAGAAAGAATATGCATCGTAAAGCATATACATCCATGTGACTCATTATTGCAAAGTTTTAGGCTTCTTAACTGGGCTTAAAGAACGTGAAAACTGCTTATCTTTGGTCACACAGCGAACATATATTTTTGATACATTGTCATCGTCGTCGTCTTAGTCGTATGAGTTGTCGGAGTTTGTTGCAAAATAAAGAAAAAGTGTTAATTTACATTTTTGTGTAAAACATCTTAACCTACATCGCGTAGAGTGACACTTTGTGTACTTACGTTCCAACGTAGTATGTACGTAAATTGTCCGTCTGTCCGTTCAGCGTAAGTAGTTTGCCACATGACTCGCGCACTACTCGTAGTTACTCGTTTCGCACTTCTGACTTGTGCTAACTAAAGACTCGTCGTCACACACAAAACGTCTTCAATTTTATTTGCGCTACAATTGGGACGTGCATCATCATAATCATGAGATGGTCCGCGTGCGGTGCGCGACTTTTATGCGAAAAACTGAACGTAGAGTATGGCATACGACGCAAGACGGACAAACAGACGGACGGACGGACGAACGATACTGTTTTGCTTTTGGGCCATTTGGGAATGATTAAAGTTGTCAGTCAGTCAACACTGACAGTGTTGTTGTTATCATTGTTATTGTTGTTGCAGTGTTATTATGACTTTCTACAAAAATTTCATGTTTAGGGTAATATTTAATAGTGGTAATGAATACAACATCAGCAACAATTGTGGCCTGCCACCATCAACGACAACGATGGCGATGGCGATGATGACGACGTCTGCTACTGGCCATAATTATTTGACTATGAAACGGGTGGCTGCAATGGCTCTTTGGATGTTTGGCTGTTTGGCTAGTTGGAGTGGAGCATACAACAAGTTAAGCTATTTTTGCCACAAAAGAAGAAAGTTGCAAATAGTTTATGTACGTCGAGTCGAGCTGAGCTGAATTTTTCTTTACTTTTGTATTTGTATTCACTGTAACTGATGTCAATGAACGACCTTCCGCAGTAAATGGCGCAAAAAAAGACCTTATGAAGTACTCCAAGAGACAAGCGGTGGAACAGGTCCATCAAGTGCCACCGACGCCGCCACCACCACCACCAGTATGACTGGCGTCGGTGGCGGCACTACACTACATCAACCAGCAGCCGGTCTCAGCCCCCGCATATTTCAGTCAATTGAATTGTAAATGCAACCCAACCAACAACATTGCACTAAATGTGCCTACATACGTCGGTTGGGCTAAAAGTTTTAGGTGGTGGTTATGAAAAGCTTAACAACTAATTTGTGTGCACTTTTCATATAAATGTATAACTGTTTTCCAAAATTGAACAGAAACCATTAGTTCAAAAACTGATTTCAAATATATTGTTCGTCGGGTCGTATAATTGATTTATATTATTTATACCGCCCGGTGAACTGAGGAGAAAAAATTTTAAAATAAAGCTACGAGTATCATTTGTTAAAACACAAACATAACGGAAACTTCAGCTCAGTGTTGCCAGAAAAGACAATTTATCCCCATTTTGACGATTTTTAGGGACAAAAATAAAAAATTAAAATATTTGCCCTGAAATTAAGATTTTTAATGATTTTAAAAACAAACGGAACGAAAACTTAGCAAATTTCATTCATTTATGGATTTTTGTAGCTGACCTTTCCCTTGATGCTTGACGTCTCCATTTATTTTTTTCTGAGTCGGATCCCATGAGTTGGAATGTTTAAAATTGGGTCCATTAGATGTGTGAAGTGTTGTTGATGAAATAAAATACAAATTTCACGCCAATCGGTTGGTATTCATTTATGGTTTCTAAACTGTCAAGAACTGAAATGTTTGGGATCTTCCAGCTATCATTTATTTTAGATATAAATTTCTACAAAATTTTATGGGGATTTAAAATTAGAAATATTGAAAACAATTTACGTAGTTTGAAAGAGAACATAAAGAGTACTTTTAAGGTTTTTTTTCGATTTAAAAAAAAAATGCTACCCCTTCGATTTTTTAAATTTAATTAAAGTAACAGAATATACAGACAGATATACCAGACTCTTACAAATCCAAAACAGTAATTTAATTTTTGGGGACTCAATATTTGTAAAAGTTATGGACGAAATTCTAATGCAGGTCTGGCAAATTTTTTAAGTTTTTCTTCTGTTTTGCGATTTTTAAGGCACTGGAAGCATTTTTTCGGGTAGGTTTGTTCCGTATTTTGTTTCTCCTATTCAATATCTACAACTTTGCTTTGGTATACCGTACGGTATACCAAAAAAAAAAATCAACCTTAAGAAACAAAATCGTATGGCCATTCAATTTTTAATTGAGTTATCTTGACTAAACGAATGATGCAGAATTTGTTATTTTTGGGGCTACTTTCACGTCCAATTCTCAGAATGGAGTCCCAAAATCGTGTCTTGTACTGTGTTGGTTTCAAAACTGATTTGAAATATATTGGTTATCTGGTCGTATTAATATAACTCATACCGCCCGGTGAACTGAGGAGTGAAAATCTATATATATAAAAATGGAAAAATGTTTGTATGTATGTATGTGTTTTATAGACGCTTAAACCACTGGACCGATTTAAAATTTTTTTTTCTTTTGTTTGAAAGCTATTTTGTCTGAGATGGTTTTGGAAAAAAAACAATTTGCAAAAAGTGGGCGGCGCAAATGTGGGCGTGACAAATCGTGTGTTTTCAAAAATGGACGGGATCGGAAATCTAAATCTGGGGCAACGAAGTGGACCGGGTCCAGTTAGTGTGAAATAAAACTAAAATTTGTTAATCTTGTTATTTAACACCTTACGACTTCTTCCTTTGGGGCCACGTGAAAGATAAGGTCTACGCCAACAGCTCAGCGTCGCTTCAAGACCTCAAAGATAGAATTCGTGAGGCTATCGAGGACATAGGGCAGCCACTTTGCGATTTGGTTACGGAAAATTTCATGAAAAGGTTATGGTCCTGTAAGCGTGGATGATGTTGTTTTTCATTATTAACGGCATACCTTCCTCTATATTATAAAATCATTTATCTCAAAAAAATTGCATTTTTCTTTGAATACCAAAATAACACCTCTTGTTGGAAACCCTTTTATTTAAGGTTTCAAGCTGTCATGGGGTCTTGTAATTACAATTAAACGCATATTGTAAAATTGTATGCCAATCGGCTCAAATTGTGAGAATTTTTAATTCAAACTTATGAAATTCAATTTTCCCTAAATACTTTAACAAAGTTATTAAATGGTTAAATAAGATATAGCTATCATTTATTTAAAATAAAAAATTTTACAAAATTTTATGGGCTTTTAAAATTTTAAATATTGAAAAAAAAATAATTTTTAGGTTTTACGTTTTTTTTCTCTTAAGCGGCTGAAACGATTTTTACAAAGTTTATGTAGTTTGAAAGAGAAGAAAACGGGACATATGGATTTTCTAAATTGCTACCCCTTCGATTTTTTAAAATTAATAAAAATACAAAGAATATGCACCAGACTCTCACAAATTAAAATCCAAGTAAGTAATTGGATTTTTGAGGCCTTATTATTTGTAGAAGTTATGGACGAAATACTAAGGTGGGGCTGAAAATTTTTAAACTTTTTCTTCTGTTTCTTCACTTACGAATTTTAAAATCCCTTTGTATAAAAGACTGTGGGTAAACAGTTTTTTGCAGAAACAGAAGCAAAATGTCAAAAATTGCCAGACCTGCCTTAGCATTTCGTCCAAAACTTTCAAAAATATTGATTCCCCAAAAATCCAATTACTTTTTTGAATTTGTGAAAGTCTGGTGCATGTTCGAAGTGGTAGCAATTTTTTTTAATTAAATTTTTAAAACAAAATTCCATTTTTTTTTTAAAAAATCTATAAAATATTTGCCGTTATGTTATCTTCAAACGACGTAATCTTTGTAAAAATCGATTCAGCCGTTCAAGAGTAATTAAAAATTTCGTAAAACCAAAAAATGATTTTTTCTCAATTTTTTAAAATTACAAATCCTCATGAAATTTTGTAAACTATTTCCTTTTTCAAAAATAAATTATAGCGATAACTTATTTTATCATTTAGCAACTTTTTATAAAGTTTTTAGGCAAAAAAAATTGTCATATATTAACAGAGTACAGCATTTTCAGCTCATTGATTTGGGGCTCAATTCATGTACTGGATGCACGTTTTCGGGTAGTTTTTTCCGCATATTTTCTTCTATTCAATAAAAAAATATAGACAAATTTTGAACGGTTTGCAAGATATGAGCCTAAAAAAATTATCACTTTTTTGCAAAAATTACACCGAGGCTCACAATATTTGGGGACCCATAAAAAAAGTGCATGCCTTTGGGCAAAACTGGGAGGATGTTAATGAAGTTTTTTAAGATTATTAATATAATACGAATATTTATCCCCTCACCTTAGAGAGGAGGGTATATATCATTTGCTACGAGCCAAAAGTGTAACACATCGAAGGAGTGACCTAAGACCCTAAGTATGTTCAGCGGAAATCAGTTTTGGGTAATTTCAAGTCGTTTGAGCAATGTCCGTCCGTCCGTCTGTCTGTGTGTCAGTCTGCTGGCTGGAGCGCAGGATAACTCTCGAAAGGATTAACCGATTGACTTCAAATTTGGTATGCGGTAATATTTTGCTCTATCTCCGGCTAAGTTCGAAGATGGGCCATATTGGTCCACTCCTTCTAGTACCTCCCTCACAAAGGGTTAACTTTTAGTGAAATATTGATTCTTAAATACCTTCTATACTACTTAGTCGAATCTTATGAAATTGCACATATAGTATTAGTTTGTTAGTCGCTAATGCCTCAAGAAAAATGGGCGAAGCGGCCACTCCCTTTTTTGTACCTCCCACACAAATGAACCATTTTGCAGAAAAATTTAACGGTTTATAACTACATACAAATACTTGATATTTTGTACAGTGTAATGCTTTTATAGTACCCAGAGTCCATAGAAAAATGGGCGTTATTGGCACGCCTCTTTTGGTAGCTCCCACACGAATGGACCTTTTTGTAACAAAAGTTAACAGCTTTTATCTTTAATACCAGTGCATACATATACTTGAAATTTCGTATAGTGTAATCCTTTTATAGTACCTAGATTCGAGAGAAAAGTGGCCGTTAGTGGCACGCCCCTTTAGTCGGTTTACACGACTGAACTTTCTTACTTGTTTTTTATTATTATTGTAACAGATGGCATAGTATCTCAATGTTGAAGTAAAGAAAATAAACAAATGATATTAAAAAATGTTCCGTAAATTTTTCACTTTGGCGGCACTACCTAATCGGTGTTAAGAATCATTCCCAGGAAGTTCCTATGTTCTACAAAGTTGTTTACTGAGATCTTAGGTAAAATTCTGAACGGTTTGAAAGGTATGAGCCTGAAAAAATTATCGCTTTTGTGCAAAAATTCAACCGAGACCCCAAATCTTTGGGGGCCCATAAAAAAATAGTGTATGACTTTGGGCAACACTGGGAGACACGGGTCTTTTTTTGTCTTTTATCATGTAGTGGTGTCCGTATATGGTTATATTTTTTCGTGTAGCACAGTGTTATTAACTGACCCAACTTGACTAAACAAAATAGCAAAAAATCTACATTGATCAAAAAAAAAGTATGGCCACTCAATTTTTAATTGAGCCAACTTCACTAAACGAAACTTTGACGTCCAATTCTCAGAATTAAGTCCAAAAATCATGCATTGTACTGTGTTATGCAATAATGTGTGTAAACAGTATTTTGCAGAAACAGAAGAAAAATGTCAAAATATTAAAAAAATTGACCAGCCTTGGTATTTCGTCCATAACTATTTGTAACAGATAAAATA
Source organism: Eudasyphora cyanicolor (assembly GCA_963930755.1). NCBI lineage: Eukaryota > Metazoa > Arthropoda > Insecta > Diptera > Muscidae > Eudasyphora > Eudasyphora cyanicolor. The sequence continues at coordinate 270,763,342 of OZ005735.1, forward strand.
TAAACTATGTAAAAATCGATTCAGACGTTCAAGAGTAATTAGATATATAAAAATGAAACGGTCCATCTGTGTAATGGCATCACGTCGGAACGGCTGGAGCGATTTGGATGATTTTTTTTTATTCGATTCTAAATTTTCACGAGATGGTTTATATAGAAAAAAAAATTAATTGGACAAAGGGGCGTGGTACCTCCCATACAAATCGCAGGTTAAAAATCCGATATTTCTGCTCCTATTATAGGTATAGTGCTGAAATTTTGTTTGTATGCATTTATTGGCAGATTATGTGAATTTTCCAAAAATGGGCGGAATCGGACCAATGGGCGTGGCCCCGCCCATATAAGCCAAATTTTGAAATTGAGATATTTTGCACAATTTGTTAGCGATAGTGCTGGAATTTTGTGTATGTATCTGGTAGCAGTCTACGTGATTGGCTTTCAAATGGGCGGAATAGGACCAGTGGGCGTGGCCCAGCCCATATTTTGATATATCTTGCAAGTATTATATAGGAAATACATGAACAAAAATGCTCGGTATGCGATAATTACAGCTGCTCACTCCAATACAATCGCAATATGATAATGTGATGCAATATCAATGAAACAAGAATTTGGAAATTTTATAAGTATACATTTCTATTTTCTGGACTTTCCACTGAATTCGGTATTTTTTCATTCAGTGAATTTATTACTAATACCAGTAAGGAAAGGCAGAAAGTCGGGCGGGGCCGACTATATAATACCCTACACCTCCCTAACAATGCGATAAGGGTCATTGCGATAATAATTTGGAATAATTGGTAATTGTGGTGTGTCTGTATGTATATCTTATTTTGAACCGATAATCGCTAACTTACGCAATATTCGTTCCTAAATTGAGAAACATTTTTCTGGAGACCTTTGTAATGATCGGAAGTAAAGTACAACTTCTATAGCGCTTTGTAACCAAATCTGGAGGAACATATATATGGAGGTTATATATAAATCTGAATCGATTTTCCTAGAATACTCATTCATGTAAAATAGAAACCTGTTTCTGTCGAATTTCGTACTGATCGGATATAAAACACAGTCTCTACAGCGCTTACATGTCAAATTGGGGGTAACATATATATATGGGGGCTATATCTAATTCTGAACTGATTTTCTCCGAATTTTGCGGCATTCCTTCATGTAATAAGAAACCTCTTTCTGCCGAATTTCTTACTGATCGGATATAAAATACAGTTTCTACAGCGCTTGAATTTCAAATCGGGGGTAACATATATATGGGGACTATATCTAAATCTGAACCGATTTTCTCCGAATTTGGCAGTATTCCTTCATGTAATAACAAACCTCTTTCTGCCGAATTTCGTACTGATCGGATATAAAATACAGTTTCTACAGCGCGAATTTTGACATGGGCAGCGAAGCGCACCGGGCTCAGCTAGTTTCGTATAAAAACGAATTTGTCTCAATATTTTAAAATCTCAAATTCCCGTTTAATTTTGTAAACTACTTTTTTTATCCCCTCACCTTAGAGAGGAGGGTATATATCATTTGCTACGAGCCAAAAGTGTAACACATCGAAGAAGTGACCTAAGACCCTAAGTATGTTTGGCGTATATCCGTTTTGGGTAATTTTAAGTCGAATGAGCAATGTCCGTCCGTCTGTCTGTCTGACTTCAAATTTAGTATCTGGTAATATTTTCTATCTCCGGCTAAGTTCGAAGATGGGCCATATTGAACCACTCCTTCTAGTACCTCCCCCATAAAGGGTTAACATTTGGTGAAATATTTATTATTTAATAGCTTCTATACTACTTATTTGAACCCTTTGAAATTATGCACATAATATTAGTTTATTAGTCACTGTTACCTTGAGAAAAATGGGCGAAGTTGCCACGCCCCTTTTGATACGTTCCACACAACTGGACAATTTTGAAGCAAAAGTTACCAGCTTATAACTTTAATACCAGTGCATACAAAGTAATGAAATTTTGTACAGTGTAATGGTTTAATAGTACCTAAAATAAAGTGTAAAGGGCGTTATTGGCACGCGCCGTTTGGTACCTCCCACACAAATGGACCTTTTTGTACCAAAAGTTAACAGCTTTTAACTTTAATACCAGTGTATACAAATACTTGAAATTTCGTGCAGTGCAATGCTTTTATAGTACTAGAGTCCAGAGAAAAGTGACCGTTAGTGGTTCGCCCCTTTTGGTACCTCTCACACAAATGGACCATTTGGTACCAAAAGTAAACAGCTTTTAACTAAATAAAACAAAAAAATAAATAAATTTACTAATAATTTTTTGAGACTCATAGTGATGGGATTCATTAGTCGGTTTACCCGACTGAACTTTCTTACTTCTTTTGTATAAAATTTACGTATTTTTAATCCTTTTGGTCTTTGGCTCGAAAATATATTCTTTGGCTGTCTGAAATATTTGGTTTTCACTGTTAATTTCTCGGAAACCTACTCGAATAAGAATATTCTTGGAGTAAACACTAACAGCCATTTATTGCTTATTAACAAATGTCAAACATATTTCTCATACTTTCACTTAAGTGTTTCTTATTATTGTTATTAATGCAACAAATAGAAGTGATGTCAATTCTTTTTTTTTTCTTGGGCGAAATTGGTTGAACTGAACTGAAGAGTGTGTCAGTCTCATCAATCTCATGTTTATTTTGGGGATTAATGTCAGTCATATAAGAATGGGAATTTCTTTCTTTCTTTCTTGTTATAGGGCTTAATTATTTATGTTGTTTTGTGTATTTTATCGTTTTTTTGTTGTTGATTAAAATGCCTCTCACACAATACATAACAATCTGCAATTATTTATTTTGTCTGTCATCTTTGGACATTTGGCATTATCGCTTGTTGTTTAGGGATTTTTTTCAAAAATAGATATTTGTTTCATTGTCATTTAACAACTTCCCCTTCTCTAAATATTATATTTTTATAGCGGTTTATTTATATAATTTAAATAAAATGAAATTGTGTCAGAGTACGTCTTAACGCAAAAGAGAGATTATATTTATCCCCTCACCTTAGAGAGGAGGGTATATATCATTTGGTACGAGCCAAAGTGTAACACATCGAAGGAGTGACCTAAGACCCAAAGTATGTTCGGCGGATATTCGTTTTGGGTCATTTGGGTCGAATGAGCAATGTCCGTCCGTCTGTCTGTCTGTCTGCTGGCTGGTGCGCACGATAACTCTCGAAAGGAGAAACCGATTAACTTCAAATTTGGTATGTGGTAATATTTTCTTCTATCTCCGGCTAAGTTCGAAGATAGGCCATATTGGTCCACTCCTTCTAGTACCTCCCCCACAAACGGTTAACATTTAGTGAAATATTGATTATTTAATAACTTCTATACTGCTTATTTGAATCCTCTGAAATTCTACACGTAGTATTAGTTTATTAGTCACTATTACCTCGAGAAAAATGGGCGAAGATGCCACGCCCCTTTTGATACCTCCCACACAAATGGACAATTTTGGACCAAAAGTTAATAGCTTATAACTTTATTACCACCACTGCATACAAAGACCTGAAATTTGATACAGTGTAATGGTTTAATAGTACCTACAATGCAGTGAAAAATGTGTATTATTGCCAGGCTCCTTTTGGTACCTCCCACACAAATGGACCATTTTGTACCAAAAATTACCAACTTATAACTTTATTACCAGTGCATACAAAGACCTAAAATTTTGTGAAGTGCAATGCTTTTATAGTAACTAGAGTTCAGAGAAAAATGGGCGGTATTGGCACGCCCCTTTTGGTACCTCCCATACAAATGGACCTTTTTGTACCAAAAGTTAACAGCTTTTAACTTTAATACCTGTGCATACTTTAAAGTTGTTAAATTCAATTGAAATTGATAATAATTTAATTAAAACAAAAAATAAATACATTTAATAATATTTTTTTGGGACTCAAGGTGAGGGGATTCATAAGTCGGTTTACCCGACTGAACTTTCTTACTTGTTTTATATAAGATTTTATATATTCGTTGAAATATTGAATATATGTATGTAATAACAGTGGGAATGTTATTAATTACGCTAACACAAACTGTTTTTCAGTAACAGAATTGTTTCTAAAAACAAAGGAAAAATAAGTGAAAGAACGACATACATATGTATAGGGTTTTCCAATAAGGGTGATATGATTTCCTTGTAAAAAAACTAACTTATTGGTAAGGAAATTCAATAGTTTTTTAGTTAATGTAAAGTACAATCGATACAATTAAGTTCTAAATAAAACGTCATTCATCTGGCCTCCACGACTTCTTCTGCAGGAACGAATTCGATGAACCCAATTTTCGAGCACTTTTTCCACTAAATCAAATCGTATGTCATGAATGACACGTTCAATATTGACTTGTAAAGCGTGAAGAGTGTCTGGTTTATTTCGAAAGACCAATGACTTCAAATAACCCCACAAGAAAGAGTCTAATGGTGTTAAATCACAACTTCTTGGAGGCCATTCTATATCACAATTTCTTGAAATAATCGAATCTCCAAAGTTTTCTCGCAACAATTCAATTGTTTCATTTGCTGTGTGGCACGGTCAATGGCAAAAAGATAGCTCTTAACGAGAGCTAAAATATTGCTCATGGGTGTCAAGGTCGAAGGTTGACTGGAAAGTGTTTTTTTTTTTTGGATTTTTAACAAAATGGACTTAGCATAATTTTCAAATGTGAACGGAAAGTTTATTTTTGCTCTATCTCCTTAACGGTACGTCGGATCGGGATTCGGTGTCAAGGTCACATATAGTAAAATTTTATGGCCAACATTTTAGTAGAACATTTCATCCCCGCCCTCCCCATTTTAAGGGGTGTTTATTACGATTTGTTAAAATGGGGCCAAAAATTACATTTATGTGGGGGAGCTAGAGGGTTAGTATGTTCCACAAAAATATTGGCCTTAATATTTTCTATAAAGTTGCTGAACATACCCTATACCAAAAAAATTGAGAAACATATTTCCGGAAAATATTAATGATCGGAAGTAAAGTACAATTTCTATAGCGCTTTGATACCAAATCTGGAGGAACATATATATGGAGGTTATATATTAATCTGAACCGATTTTCCCTGAATACTCATTCATGTAAAAAGACCTCTTTCTGCCGAATTTCGCACTGATCGGATATAAAATACAGTTTCTACAGCATTTACATGTCAAATCGGTGGTAACATATATATGGGGGCTATATCTAAATCTGAACCGATTTTCTCCGAATTTGGCAGTATTCCTTCACGTAATGAGAAACCTCTTTCTGCCGAATTTCGTACTGATCGGATTAAAAATACTCTTTTTACAGCGCTTACATGTAAAATGGGGGGTAACATATATATGGGGGCTATATCTAAATCTGAACCGAATTCTTCCAAATTTAACAGTGTTCATTCATATAATAAGAGACCTCTTTCTGCTGATATTCATACTGATCGGATATAAAATAAAGTTTTTACAGCGCTTACATGTCAAATCGGGGCTAACATATATATGGGGGCTATATTCAAATCTGAACCGATTTTAACCAAATTAAATAGGGATCGGCCTTGGGCCAAAAAAAAGATATGTGTAAAGTTTCGTCAAGATCGGGCCATAATTGCGACCTGTACTTTATTTACAAGAATACATTTACAGACGGACAGACGGACATAGCTAAATCGACTCAGAAAGTGATTACAAGTCGATCGGTATAATAAACAATGGATCTATCTCTTCTCCTTTTGGGTGTTACAAACAAATGCACAAAGTCATAATACCCTGTACCACAGTGTGGTGTAGGGTATACAAATATATGTTTGTTACATAACAGCGAAATACTTAAATTTTTGGGGTACAATGTGGTTTTTTGAGCTATTAAGGGTACCTAGACACGTTCAGGCTGTATTGGTATGTTCACAAGAGTTGTTCAGATTTACGTTGGCTACAATTTTGCCAAACATTGTTAGCGAAAAATTAAGAGCCCCTGAAAGTTATGCTGAAGTTATGCCATTTTTTCCTATACTTTTTCAAAAAAAAATTGTTTTCGCAAAAAATGTTAAAAAACTTTGTTCAGCATATTCTTAGCTACATTATTGCCAAATATAGTTAAGCGGTATCACCAAGTCTGAATTAGTTGTTGGTCAAAAACTGATGACACCTTTTTCGAGGGGCCCACTGATTTTCAGAAACTTTGGAGGCCCATAAAAAAAATTGGTCACCAATTTCGCCAAACCGAGTATAGGGCTATACTACCCTTTGATAGTAGAATCGAACCTATACTGTCATGTCCGTGTATTTTTCAAAAAGTGTTCATTTGTTGCATAGTGTTATTAACCAAAATAAGAATGAACCTGAATCATTGCAATTCCGATACGAAAGACAATTTTCATATTTGTTTCCTGACTTTGATTCGAATTTTATAAATTTAATGTGCAAAACTATCGTCAAGACGTCACGGCCCTCTTGATCGACATTTGAAAAGTTCTGCCCAAGTGAGTACACTTCTTTGGACATTAAGCTACCAACCAGACAGAGATTGGTGTGAAGTGAAGAAAATATAGCCGCAGTAACGGACAGTAGATTCAGAAATGGCTATACGTCGGCAATCAGTTCATTCGTTCTCGGTAAGAGCGAGGTTAACCGACTTTCTATTGCCAGAGCTTGACAACCTCGATCTGCGGCCCCAACAAAGGGCTTAGGGTGTCTAAACCTTAAAATGTCTTTGGTCCATAGCCTACGCGAATGGTTGGGCCAATAAGGTCCATCTTTGAACATAAACTACCTTTGGTGAAATGTTTACCACATATATAGTCGTTTGGTATATCACTTCGAGAGTTATCGCTATGTACCAACCAGACAGACGGACGGACAAACATAGCCCAAACGTCCAGAATTGTTTTATGGCACTTCATCGATTTTTGTTGGTTGTCGAAACCCTTAATCCTCTTAGAAGAGGATATAATAAACTGTAAAAGTTTATAAATTATTTGGGGGAAAATTGCAAAGCGTTATTAAAAATGTTGACCCACTTGCCACTACTGTAATTTTTCTTTAATGGTAACATTTTACGAATCTTAAACAGCACATAACATATGCATTTCTGCATATTCGCTGTCATACACCGTGTCCGCTTGCAATACAATTATTGTACCTTCTGTGGAACACCACCCTCGCATTTGAAGTACATCATCATTATAGATGCAATGTATGTATGTATGTACCTTACGAGTACTCGTATGTGTCGGTGGCAAATAATCAAAGATGTAAGTAGTAAATTCAATTCGGAATGAGGAAATTCTAATTTGTACAAGAAAATTCATGTAAATTTTATTCGCAATTACGAGTGCTTGATTAGGCATCTTAGAAAGTGCCACGATTCGATGGCAAATGAATGGCAAATGCCAGAGCAAGGCAACATATCTGCATCAGCACATGTGGTGTTCGATGGTGGATGATGGTCGGATGGTGGTGGCATATTCCAAGTCATTGTGGCAACTTGGCAAAAGTTGCAAGTACCCCATTCAAGCAACCATCCAGCCAGCCAGTCAGGTATCCATCCATCTAACTATTCGTCGTAGTTCACATCGTCATTTGTTGTATGGAACATACTTTCATTTTCATACGAATCTCTTGGATTTTCGCATCATATGTGATACATGTTAAGATAACATCATCGTCATCATCAGACGTCCTCCTCCCGGACGGGGGGCGGGGAGTAGAGTTTGCTTCATCGGAAGAAGAATCGCCAACTTAAGCGTTAAAAGGAAAACTAGCACTGCAACAAATCAGCCAAAGAAAGTGTAGTCTATCTAGTTATTAGTGGATGAGTGGCAGAGTGGTGGTGGAAGGATGGGGATGGCCAGATAGTAGGATGGCATGGGATGAGATGAAATGGCATGACATGGCACAGTACGGATGGTTAGCTATGTTACTATGGATGTGCAACATAATCATGGCGTTGCATAGCAATTCATTGTATCGCATCACATCGCATAGTTCACTTCGAAAAGAAAATTTGCATTTTTGTTACAATTTGCCATGTTTTTTGGGTCTTTTACATCACTAGCTCCAGTACCTCCATTACCGCCACCACCATCATCATCATCCACAGCAGCAGCAGTAACAAACAATGGGACAGCATTTCATCATTAGCGTGAATGAAAAATCTCTAAGACATTCATAGAGGGAAAAAAACAATATCGGCAGCAGCAAAATAAAGAGACGCAGCAGCTGAAAACAACTCCAAGGAAAAACAATGGAAATCGTTGTCGTCACAGTGGGAGAATATCCGAAAAAAAACTGGAACTAACGCCTACCAGACTATAATGAAAAACAGGATAGTAATATAGTGTTTTCCAATAAGAGTAATAAGATTTCTTTGAAAAAAACACACTTATTGTTAAGGAAATTCTAAAGTTTTTTATTTAATGTGAAGTACAATCGATACAATTAAGTTCTAAATAAAACGTCATTCAAATGGCCTCCACGACTTCTTCTGCAAGAACGAATTCGATGAACCCAATTTTCGAGCACTTTTTCCACTAAATCAAGTCGTATGCCATGAATGGCACGTTCAATATTGACTTGTAAAGCTTGAAGAGAGTCTGCTTTATTTCGAAAGACCAATGACTTCAAATAAACCCACAATAAATAGTCTAATGGTTTTAAATCACAACTTCTTGGAGGCCATTCAATATCACGATTACTCCAAATAATCGAATCTCCAAACATTTCTCACAACAATTCAATTGTTTCATTTGCTATGTGGCACATAGCCACAATCTGTCAATGGCAAAAAGATAGCTCTTAACGAGAGCTAAATACCACTCTGTGGTACAGGGTATTATAAGTTTGTTTCACGGCAGATGTTTGTAACACCTAAAAATAACACAGCTAGACCCACCTTAAAGTATACCGATCGACTCAGAATCACTAGCTGAGTCGATTTAATCATGTCCGTCCGTCCGTCCGTCCGTCTGTGGATGTAAAGTTGTTCGTCGACTACAGGTCGCAATTTCACTCCGATCGTTCTGAAATTTTGCAGTTTAGAGTATTTCGCAGCTGTTAAGATCGCTATTGAATTTGGTTGAAATCGGTTCAGATTTAGATATAGCTCCCATATATATCTTTCGTCCGATTTGGCCCTTTAGTCCTATAGAAGCTGTATTTTACATCCAATCATTTTGAAATTTAGAATGGTAGAGTTTCTTGATCCATGAACCAACACTACCGAATTTGAAGAAAATCGGTTAAGATTTAGCTATAGCTCCCATATATATGTTTCGTCCGATTTGGACCTTTAGTCCTATAAATGCTGTATTTTACATCCAATCTTTTTGAAATTTAGAATGGTAGAGTTTCTTGATCCATGAACCAACATTGCCGAATTTGAAGAAAATCGGTTAAGATTTAGCTATAGCTCCCATATATATGTTTCGTCCGATTTGGCCCTTTAGTCCAATAAAAGCTGTATTTTACATCCAATCGTTTTGAAATTTGGAATGGTAGAGTTTCTTGATCCATGAACCAACATTGCCGAATTTGAAGAAAATCGGTTAAGATTTAGCTATAGCTCCCATATATATGTTTCGTCCGATTTGGCCCTTTAGTTCTATAGAAGCTGTATTTTACATCCAATCGTTTTGAAATTTAGAATAAATAAATAAATTTATACATGAACTACAAAATTTATATTTCAGAGTTATTCTATATTACGAGAGTGGTGTAGGGTATTATATAGTCGGCCCCGCCCGACTTTAGCCTTTCCTTACTGGTTTTTATTTAAAAAATGGACTTAGCACACGAAAAGTTGCAATTGAAGAACGATTATTTTGATAATAAAACTGAATAGTTTGTAAACGTTGTTCGTGCGTATATCTCTCCATGATGAGAGAGATATACGCACGTGAAATGAAAAGATCATGACATATTACAAATGGCCTAAACGTCACTTCAAAATCGTATCATCCCTATTGGAAAACCCGTTACAATTAATGACGAATAATTCTTAAATTAAGTTAAATAATTAATAACTAATTTTCATTGAAAATAATGACAATTTAAATTTGTTTTAAAGAAATTTTCCTTGATTTAAAGCTTACGCCTTTCTTTAACTGTACGTCTTTAAATTAATGAAAAATATCATTATTTTTCAGACAAGCTTCATTATTTTATATAATATTTCAATACTTTTAACCATTTTTTACACTAAAACAATGATGTAGACAAGTAATAATATTTATGCCGGAACGGACTTAATTATCAGTTGTAACTTTAAAAAAATTCGGCACTTTAAGTTAATTTTGTGACAGTTGGCATTATTTTAATGAAGAGAATTCATATTCATATTTTTATTGTAATCAAAAATTTGTACAATTTGTTTGGTAATATACAGTGTTACAAAGAGTTCAAGGATCTTTCCTTTTTCTGCTTAGAAATTAGATTTGATTTAACGACATTTATATTTCAGTATATGTATAATATTTATCATTGGAGGCAAAAAATTTCAAAAAACCTTTTTGATTATTTTAGGTTTTTAGATAAAACTTAGAGACTACTTATCCTACTTAAGTGGAAGCCAGCTCCACTAAATGGCTAAACCCGGAATAGGAACATGTGTTATTAAACTTAAGAGTGCGCTTGTTAATTTGGTTAATGACCATGTCTACACCGGCTAGCTGGTGCAATCTTCTGGTGGAATAAAACCAGGGGAGGTTATGAATTAATTTGAGCAGTTTATTTTGTAAGACCTGCAGTTTTCCCAAATGGCATTTAGCGCTTGTAGCCCAAACTGGTGCTGCATAAAACATAACAGCATGGAATATTGATTTTAGTATTAATTTCTTATTGTTTAAATTGAGACTAGAATTCCTGTTAATGAAGGGGTATAGAGATCTTATCAGTATATTTGATTTATTAACGATATAAGGAATGTGATCCTTGAATTTCATTTTTGGATCTAAAATTACTCCCAGATATTTAACTTTATTTTCCCAATCAATTTGACTGTTGTTGATAGTGATATTACTCTGCGGTAGGAAACATGCCTTTCTTTTCCTGGTGAAATAGATAGCCTGACTTTTGTCGCAATTAATCATGATTTTCCACCTCACGAAGTAGCTTAGTAAATTATCCAGGGCAGACTGTAGATTACAAATTATTTCTTCAGATAAAATTCCAGAACATAAGACCGCAGTGTCATCAGCAAATATAGACATTGTGCAGTGTTCCAGTTGCGGGACATCTGCCGTATATATGTTGTACAGCACTGGAGACAGACAAGAGCCTTGAGGGCAACCAGCAGGGATGTTAAATATATCTGAACTTTTTGAACCGATGTGAACCCTGAAAGTCCTAGCGGTTAAAAAACTTTGGATTATTCTTACTAATTCCGTCGGAAAGTTAAACTGTATTAATTTATAAACTAGACCATCATGCCAAACTGAATCAAAAGCAACCTTTAAATCCAGTAGAACCATGCCTGTAGATTTCTGCTGGTTAAAGTTTGATTCGACTAAATTCCTTATTCTAATTAGCGGATGTACAGTATTGTGTTCTCGACGGAAGCCAAATTGTTGAGGAGGTAGTATGTTATTTGTGTCGATGAAATTTGTAATTTTGTCTCTAATTATTTTCTCTAAAACCTTACTGATGGATGAAAGCAAACTTATGGGACGGTAAGAAGATGGAGCATCTGGCGGCTTGTTAGGTTTCCTGATAGGAATAACCTTAGATTCCTTGAATTCGTTGGGAAAATATCCCAATTTAAGGCATGAATTAGCGAATAATGTCAAAAATTTGATACCCCTGTGAGGCAAAGCTTTGAGGCATTGGTTATTAATTCCATCAATACCTGGGGACTTTTTCGATTAAAGTCTCTTGATTATGGCAGAAACCGTTGATGTCGTGATTGAAATTTCATTAGCAGAAACTGTGTTTACAGAATTGAATGAATTGATGGTGTCCGTTACTAAATCATTTGTGGAAGAGTCGCCAAGATCTGAAGAAAGGGAATGATTATTAGAAAAAGTTTGTGCTAAAACCTCACATTTTTCTCGAATCGTTGTAAAGCGAGAGTTATTGTTCTTCAATATAGGAATGTTTGATGACTTCTTCCTTAAAATTTTTGTTAGGTTCCAAAAAGGGGAAGAGCCTTTATCTAATGTTAGTAATAAACGATTCCATGATTCATTCCTAAATATAACCATTTCCTCTTTAATAATAACGTTCAACCTTTTAACTTCGTAGTAATCAATGATATGTCTGTATCTCTGCCAATTGCGACGATGCCGATTTCGTGTACGAATTAAAATTTTAATACGGTTTGGCAAGGGTTTCCTTGTACTACTCTTGACTTTCATCGGAACACTATGAGCAATTGCTCGGTTTAGGGTATTTATTAAATGGGTTAATTTCATATCAATATCATCGGTGCTAGAAAGTTCTTCCGGGGGAAGATGAAGATGTCTGCGTATATATCTCGAGAATGCCGACCAGTTTGCGTTCTTAAAGTCATAATATTGTAGATCAACAGTATTGCATTGACTACTAATAATAATTTTCACCGGAAGATGGTCCGAGCTTAGGTCATTAACGACTTCGGCGGGGGACAGATTATTAAAGATATTAGTGAGAAATATATCGAGCGTTGAGCTTTGCCTATTCAAACTTCAAGGAATGTAAGTGCTTTCGCATGGGTGTATAATATCAATGTTGTAAGAGTTATGTTTCTCGTATAAAATGTTGCCCCAACAGTTAGCTCTGTAACATCCCCATGATTGATGGCGACAATTAAAGTCACCGCCAAGTACGTATCTGTCACTTCTGGTCATCTTGTGTAAGTCAGACGCAAATAAATTCTTTCGGTTCGCAGCTATTCCACCAGGAAAATAACAGCAATATACATTTATAGGACCAATGGTAGTATAAATTCTAACCCCTACGTTTTCAATCAGGTGAGTATTAATATTTTCAAGAAGTGAATGGGAAATATTTTTCTTTATAATTATTGCCACACCTCCGCCCCTTTGTTCTTCTCTATCGTTCCTATAAATAAAATACTCTTGGTGTTTAAGTGATATTGTGGGTTTTAACCATGTCTCAGAAACTAAGCAGACATGAATATTATGATTAATAAGAAAGTTAAATAACTCAATATGTTTGTTCCTAATGCCACGTGCATTCCAAGTAATTATGTTAATGTCATTAATCATTATGTTAAGAATTTACATGCGAGGTTAGTAATAACTTCAAATTGTTCGAACTTGCTTCTGCAATTTCTGAGAATAGTAATTAATTCTAGGGTTAGAGATTTCAGTTCCTGGATGGAAAATAATTCTCCGGGATTGATGTTGTTTCTGTTATTCGGTCCAGTGTTGTTGTTGAGGAAACTGTTATAGTTACTTGGATTTTGCCAGGCACTTGCCACCCGTTGACTGCTATGTTGAAGCAAATTGGGAAAGTTGTTGCTGTTGACGGCATTAATATTGTCGTTATTTGGATGGACTCGATGTCTCCTTGTCGAATGATTTTTTTCTTTTATTTCCAAAAATTTTTGTCTGCATGGACATCCATCGAAGGATGATTTATGAGGTCCGTCGCAATTTGCGCACTTGATCTGGGACTCCTTACACTCTGACGTTTTATGTTGGCCGGCACAGTTTGCGCAAAACGTCTTGACCTTACAATGGCTAGATCCGTGGCCAAACATTTGACAGTTGTAACACTGTGTAACTTGGTTTTTTTTATTCGTCTGGAATTCCCATTTGACCTTAACGTAATCAATGACGGAATGTTTTTGTCTTAACTCTTTCATTGTGATAGTTTTTCGTTGAAAGTAAACAACATATATAAAAAACTCCGCATACGTAGTCTTTTTGTGTACAATCTTCACATCTAGACAATGAAGTCCCATGTCCATTAGTTTCTTTTTGATCTTCATTGGATCATGTTTTTCAAGGCCGAGAAGCAAAGCTTTATAGGGCTTTTCTGCCTTAGTTGCATACGTAAAGTGCTCATATTTGTTTGCGAGAGCATTGCACATCAAATCGTAGTCTTGTTTGGAGTAGCAAAAGAACTTTATTCCTATTGAAATCTTTCTGATAGCAACGTTTTTGATCTCTACAGCTTTGCAAATAGCATGAACATCTTCAATCTTGCATTTCAAGATTGTAATCGGTGGAATATGTATTTTCACTGGAGCATTTGGTAGATCTTCAATATCATCCACATCAACAGTTTGTAATGGGGAATAATAATTACTCGAATTTGCTGTATTTGATACAGAATTGTTTGTTTTTGGTTTTTTCCCCTTCATATCCACGCCATGTGCGTTAGCATCGTCGTTAACATAAACCCGTTTTATTTTGTTTTGTTCTTGATTTCGTTTTGTTCTTATTACAACAACAATACTTTTTAACAATATCAACGAGAGCGAACTCAAATACGTCTGATGACAACAAGAGTAAATCGATGACTGATGAAGAGAATATCCGAAAAAATTAAATTAAAGCCTACCATTCTTCACTGCAAAAACAAGTTGGTACTTAATAAAAATGAAATACCACACGTCCAAAAACATTTTTTTAAAAGAAATTTTCCTTGATCAAAAGATTTAAAGACTACACGTTCTAAAATTAAGTATGCGACTACGGCATCAATTCAATCACAATTTTCATTAAAATAATAACAATTTACATTTTTTTTAAAGAAATTGTCCTTGGTCAAAATATTCAAAGATACAGCAATTGAATTAATGACTCTCTTCTTTAAATGTTCGTCTTTAAATTAATGGAAAAATATATTCTGTATGTATGTAATATTTCAATACTTTAAGGATTTTCTATATTAAACACTGAAGTAATAATTTTAAAGCCAGATCGGACATAATTACACTACGCTAAAATTTTTTTGTCGAAATCGTAAGTATAATCATAAGTTTTGTGTACGCCCTTCTTTAAATTGAAGAAAAATCGTTATTTTCTTAATTTAAGTAATATTTCATTATCTTAAGTAATATTTCAATACTTTTAAGCATTTTCTACACTAAAACAATGATGTAGACAAGTAGTAGCTTTAAAGCCGGATCGATCTTAATTATCAGTATGCCAAATTTCAATAATATTTTTGGCTGTTTTAACTTTAAGAAATGTCGGCACTTTAAGCTTATTTTATGACAGCTGGCATTATTTTAACGAAGAGAACATCCGAAAAAAATGGAGTTAAAGTCTACACTGAAAACCAGTTAGTAATAAAATTATTGACTACACATTCTAAAATTAAGTATGCGACCACGGCATCAATTCAATCACAATTTTCATTAAAATAATGACAATTTATATCTTTTTTTAAGAAATGTTCCTTGATCAAAAGTATCCTTGATAAAAAGTTCTTGACTTAATGACACTCTAATCATAAGTTTTGTGTACCCCCTTCTTTAAATGCTCGTCTTTAAACTAAAAAAAAAATTATTATTTTTCTGACAAACTTCATTATTTTAAGTAATATTTCAATACTTTTAAGGATTTTCTATATTAAACAATGATGTGGACAAGTTATAATTCTAAAGACTGATTGGACTTAATTACACCATGCAAAACAATTTTTTGTCGAAGGGCTTTGCATACAATTTTCTGGTGTAATATGGTGCCGAAAAAATATTAAATTTTTTTGGTAATTTAAAAAAAAAACTATCTTTAAAATTTCTATTTTCTTGAAGTTGCTTTAAGTATTTGGACCATATTTTCTGAAGTATATGCTCGATAAAGCCGGGATGTACTTTAAATTAAAGGAAATCGCAATGTTAATAACGACACTTTCAATTGAAAACAGAAGTTTAACAACTGTTGTTAAAACTCTTAGAAAAATTAGATTTTTTCCAAAAAAAGTTTTTTATTGCCACGAAAAAACCATAAAAAATTGGAAAAAAAATCGCAAAAAAATCGTTGTCCTCATTTCTTAAAGCTAGCATCCCACCGAAGAATTAACGGCTTATAACTTTGATGCAAGGCCATACAAATACTTAAAATTTTGTGGGATGTAATGCTTTTACAGTACCTAAAGTCCCGTGAAAATGGGTGTTATATCTTTTGGTACCTCCCATACAAATGGACCATTTTGCACAACAACTTAACGCTTTAAAACTTCGATTCCTGCGCATACAAAAACTTGAAATTGTGTACACTGTAATGTTTTTATAGTACACATAGTAAATTAAAAAATGAGCGGCATTGCCACGCCCCTTTTGGTACCTCCCAAACAAAATTGGCAAAATAAAGAATATGCTTTTTTTAATTTCGCTATTTTTACAATATGGGCCATAATTTATACATTTATCCGTAGACTTACTGCAAGTAGGCATTTATTTCTTCGTTAGGATGTTAGATTTCAAAAAATTGGTGAAACGAATTTAAATTATTTAAAATAAAATTAATGTTTTTCCTAATTGTTCAAGTTCCTAATTGTTTTAACGACGGTTACTATACTACCGTTTCTACATGAAAGTGACCTTCTCAGCTTTTCTTAATGATTCCTAATGATTTCCTTTAATTTAAATGGTGTCTTGGCTTTTTCGAGCTTATACTTCAAAAAAATAAATACTAAAGGAACCTTCCATGAAAATTGGAATTTTAGAAAAAGAATTAAAAAACATTACCATAAAAATGTCTTTTGGTTTCATAGAATAACATCCATATACAGAATGGATGTTATTTGAGTGTTACCGTTTCTATTATCCAATAGAAGCGCTGCATTTTCTGTTAATAGTCATCATCGTCTTATGTCTATTTTAAGCTTCCCTGTTAACTTGGGTGATCTGACGTTGTTGTAGTGGTAGTGCGCCCGTTGAGTTATTTTTAGCTGCAGAAACTCGAATTATGATGAAAACATGAAATGTTGATGTTAAATTCTTCCAGTGCCTTGACTGGGAATTGAACCCAGAACCTTCGGGATCCAAGTCTAATGCACTAACCACTGAGCTACCGAAGGCCACCTCAAGGATGAAGTACAAAATTGCTCAACATTTCAGGTATACGTGTGTATGTATGTGCTATTCTGTTGTCGACGTCGCCGTCTAAAATTATTCGAGAAACTTCTATTTCTTGTGCATCGCCGCTATTTTACCTAGATTGTGTTGTACGTCTTGTTAATAAGTCCGTTGAAGAGTGATTTATGCGAGCACTCAAAAAGGAACTTAATGAAAACAGAATACAGAAATGAAAAATTATTGCTGACAATATGGACATTTATTACTAATAATATGGAAATTTGATATTATAATAAAATCTTTTGTTAATTTTTTAGTAAAAATGTTTGTGTCATAAAAATGTTTCGAAAAAAAAATCTCAACGTAAGTATTATATTTGAAATATTTGGTCTTCTATTATTTTTCAATATTATAAAGGGTCCGCAATCTAACGTTTTTTTTCAACTAGTGCCTATTTCGTGAATTGTAAAACTTAGCTCATGTCTGATTTGACAGATAATTAGTTTTATCCTTCCGCTGAACGAATATGGTTGTGTATACGCTTGAACAACGCTGGGAAATATTGCGACATTACTTTGAAAATCATGGTAATGTTGCAGAATGTGAACTTACAGAAGATGCCGATTTTGCCAAAAAAAACTCATCTTTTCAGATGAAGCTCATTTTGATCTTGGCGGGTATGTAAACAAGCAAAATTGTCACATTTGGGGCACAGAAAACCCGCACGCACACATTGAAAAGCCGATACACCCAAAACGAGTCACTGTTTGGTGCGGATTTTGGTACAGAGGCATAATTGGGCCATGAGCAAGGAGTGGCCGTTACAGTCAATGGCGATCGTTATCGGGCCATGTTGAACGATTTTTTGTTCACAAAAATTGAAGAGGAGGATATTGGCAACTTTTGGTTTCAACAGGACGGCGCTACGTGACACACAGCCAAAGCTACATTCGATGGTTTGTTCCCTGTTTTTGAAGATTGCATTATCAGCCGCAGAGCTGATGTCGTTTGGCCACCTCGGAGCTGCGATTTGACACCGTTGGACTATTATTTGTGGGGTGCCCTCAAAGATAAGTGTTACGCCGACAAGCCCGAGACAATTGACGCTTTAAAGGACAATATTCGTGAAGCCATTGGTGAAATACAGCTGCACACAATCGATAATGTGCTTAAAAATTGGACCGATCGTGTAGGCTACTGCATGGCCAGCCGAGGCAGCCATTTGAATGAAATTATTTTCCATTATTAACCGGACGGATTGTACTTTCAAATAAAAAAAGAAATTTGAGAAAATATTCAGTAGTTTTTTTTATAGCATTTTCAAAAAAAAGTTATCTGGCGGACCCTTTATTATTGCGTTGTGATGCAATTTATCCAAAGTGATTGGCTTGTTAGCATAGGCTAAGAACTTGACGTAGCCTCAGAGCAAATACAGGGTGGCTGATATGTATTGCAACCAACTTCAGGTTGCTATCATTTCTAAACCGCTAGTCTGATAGCCGACAGATTTATTTCAGTGACACTTCATTTTATTCTTTACATTACAAGCTTATAAAAGCATTTTGATCTATTGCATTAAGAAAAAAAGTTATTCGTGATGGAATTCAAGCGGGATAGTGTGATTGCTTTATATTTTGGGTGGAAAAACACAAGTGGCTATCGTTAGAGCCCTCCAGCATTTAAATGTGAATAAATCTTTTGTTTCTCGTACCATTGCTCGTTACCGTGATACTGGCAGTGTTGCATCGCGTCCAAAAAGTGGACGAAAAAAACGGTAACAACACCAGAAATGATCCGAAAAGTGAAGGCCAGATTTGATCGAAATCCACGCCGCAGTGGTAGAAAAATTGCTCGTGAGCTGAACATATCTCGAGAACGGATACAACACATATTAAAAAATGAGCTTGAACTAAAGCCATTGAAGTTCCAAAAAGTACAAGAGCTCACCGATGCACAAAAAAAAGTTAGACTGGAAAGAGCCAAGGAGTTGCTTCGCTTGCACGAAAGTGACCAGTTACCGAATTTTGCTTTCTCCGGTGAGAAGCCATTCCAAATTGAGCAGTTTGTGAACAAACAAAATGATCGGGTTTACTTGCCAAAGAGGTCAGCTGAAAATTTACACCTTCGATTGGCCACCAGAACTCAAGCGCCGCCGATGGTAATGGTGTGGGCCGCCGTAACGGCCGATGGTCGCTCCCCGCTCGTATTCATCGACCCTGGGGTCAAAATAAATGCCGAATATTATCGGGAAAATGTCCTAAAGACAGTATTGAAGCCCTGGGTAGACTCAGCACCATCGCACTCAGCACGCGTCAACCAAGAATGGCTTAAAAATGAGGTTCCTCGCTTCATTTCTACCGCACAATGGCCACCAAGATCTCCGGATCTCATTCCGTTGGACTTTTGCGCCTGGGGCATTTTAGAGAGTAAGGTTCGCACTAAAAAATACCAAAGTATCGATCATCTCAAGACGGCGCTTCGCCGGGAATGGGCCAAAATACCGCAGAGCCACTTTCGTGCAGCGTGTGATGGCTTTGTCGGCCGTTCGAAGGCCATAATTCGTGCCAAAGGTGGCCAATTCCAACAAATCTAAACTGTTTCTAAAATGTTATGTTATTTCCGACATTTTTCGCTTTTGAACAATAAAATTAAAAAAAAATAATAAAAAAAAATATAGCGCTTTACATTACATATCAGCCACCCTGTAATCGTGGATGAGTTCGATAATATTTTTTAATAACTACTACTTAAGAAACTCCAAATTTATTTACATTTTATGTTCGAAATTTCCCCACTGTTCGTAATTCGGCCGCATCGCCCTGCGTATCGTCCTTCACAAAAGATGCACTCCACTCCACTCACTCAGTAAGTCTTTCCTTCTTTGTGCTTTTGAGATTTCATTCACAACAACGAACAACGTGACATGAAATGCTGAAATAGTGCTGCTGTCGTTTACTGTCTCTGCTGTTTGTTGCTGCCGCCGCCAACTTTAATATTGCTGCCATTAGCGCTGTCGGTTAGGCCGTGTTGTTAGTGGTATGAAAATGCGACCAGTGTAAAGTTTATTATTATTGCACAGTCCAACCAACCATTGTACATACATACAGACATACATACTCGTCTATGTATAGCTCAGCCATCCACCACCACCAACAGATCTGAGATCTGCTGCCTGATTTATTATTGCTTACCGGTGTTGTTAAAGTGCCACAGTCAGCGCTTAAATATCAGCAACAAAGACAACAACAACAGCACCACCAAAGACAACGACAACAACAACAACAGCGGATGAGACTATCTATCTCAGCACGAAGTTGTTAAATACCAAACCAGAGCAAATAGCAAATGTTGCTGCTGCCATCAATGGGTTGTAATGTTTGCTAGCTGTTGTTGTTGCTGCCGCTGTTAGTGTCAGTCGTTTGGTTGTTGGATTCGCTATAGTGTTTGTAGCAGTGTTACAGCACCACCATAAACTCAAATACTATGCAGTAGCTGTGCACAGTGGGGGAGAAATTAATTGATTTCGTATGCATAGTGATGGTTAAATGGGTTTTAGTCTATAGCAGACGGACGTACTAGTCTTCTCAGTCCTTTCACGGCTCCCTACAATCATGTAAAAAATCGTCATGCCCCTTTCGCATAAAAATATTACATATATTTTTTTTTTACTATGATCAATAATATTCAAAGCGATAAAGATTAGAATATGCCCGCAACCGTGAACATGTAATCAAGTTGCAATTCATGTTTTAAACTGTTTATTTTTGAAAAATTTAAATAGCATATCTGTAGGATAATCCATGGGAATCTAAAGGAGTTATTCTGCAAACGGTTTCACCTGAAATTTTGAAATTTTGTTCTTTATTGTTGGTCTGTGCTTTTGACAATTGCATTATTCTCGAAAATTTCTTTAAAATTGCATTTTTCGACAATATTTAGTTGGAATTACATTCTTCGACAAAATTAAATTGTTCTTCAAAAATTTATTTTTTTCGTAGAAATTTTTTTTTTTTTAAATTGAATTTTTAAAAAAATTGCGTTGAAATTAATTTTGTCTAGAAAATTTTGTTGAAATTGTATTTCTCTACAAAATTTCGTTGAGAATTAATTTTTCAAACCAACTTCGTTGAAATTGCATTTCTCTAGAAACTTAGGCTGAAATAGCATTCGCCCTTATTCCAGTTGGCGTCATCGACGTCGATTCTTAGTCGACACTGTTTAGATTAACGACTTCATAAATATTGAAATTTTTATACCCTACACCACACTGTGGTACAGGGTATTATAAGTTTGTTTCACGGCAGATGTTTGTAACACCTGAAAATAACACAGCTAGACCCACCTTAAAGTATACCGATCTACTCAGAATCAGTAGCTGAGTCGATTTAAGCATGTCCGTCCGTCCGTCCGTCCGTCCGTCTGTCTGTCTGTCCATGTAAAGTTGTTCGTCGACTACAGGTCGCAATTTCACTCCGATCGTTCTGAAATTTTGCAGTTTAGAGTATTTCGCAGCTGTTAAGATCGCTATTGAATTTGGTTGAAATCGGTTCAGATTTAGATATAGCTCCCATATATATCTTTCGTCCGATTTTGCTCTTTAGTCCTATAGAAGCTGTATTTTACATCCAATCGTTTTGGAATTTAGAATGGTAGAGTTTCTTGATCCATGAACCAACATTGCCGAATTTGAAGAAAATCGGTTAAGATTTAGCTATAGCTCCCATATATACGATTTGGCCCTTTAGTCCTATAAAAGCTGTATTTTACATCCAATCGTTTTGAAATTTAGAATGGTAGAGTTTCTTGATCCATGAACCAACACTACCGAATTTGAAAAAAATCGGTTAAGATTTAGCTATAGCTCCCATATATATATTTCGTCCGATTTGGCCCTTTAGTCCAATAGAAGCTGTATTTTACACCCAATCGTTTTGAAATTTAGAATGGTAGAGTTTCTTGATCCATGAACCAACATTGCCAAATTTGATGAAAATCGGTTAAGATTTAGCTGTAGCTCCCATATATATGTTTCGTCCGATTTGGCTCTTTAGTCCTATAGAAGCTGTATTTTACATACAATCGTTTTGGAATTTAGAATGGTAGAGTTTCTTGATCCATGAACCAACACTACCGAATTTGAAGAAAATCGGTTAAGATTTAGCTATAGCTCCCATATATATGTTTCGTCCGATTTGGCCCTTTAGTTCTATAGAAGCTATATTTTACATCCAATCGTTTTGAAATTTAGAATGGTAGAGTTTCTTGATCCATGAACCAACACTACCGAATTTGAAGAAAATCGGTTAAGATTTAGCTATAGCTCCCATATATATGTTTCGTCCGATTTGGCCCTTTAGTTCTATAGAAGCTATATTTTACATCCAATCGTTTTGAAATTTAGAATGGTAGAGTTTCTTGATCCATGAACCAACACTACCGAATTTGAAGAGAATCGGTAAAGATTTAGCTATAGCTCCCATATATATGTTTCATCCGATTTGGCTCTTTAGATCCAATCGTTTTTATACCCTACACCACACTGTGGTACAGGGTATTATTTAAGTATAAAATGTCCCAAAAGTAAATTTATGTAAACAATTTATACATGAATTACAAAATTTATATATCAGAGTTATTCAATATTACGAGAGTGGTTTAGGGTATTATATAGTCGGCCCCGCCCGACTTTAGCCTTTCCTTACTGATTTTAAATATTTTTAAGTTATAAAAAGGGTTTTTGCTAGTTCATGGATACCAAAAACATTCCTTTTGGCGTAAAGATGACAAAGCATAGAACTTAATAGATATGACGACGCCAACTGGAATAAGGGCTATTATTTTACAAAATTTCGTTGAAATTTCAATTTACTACGAGTAGAAATTTTTGTTGAATTTACATTTCTCTAGAAACATTTTTACAATTTACTTTTTCAAGAAAATGCCTTTGAAATTGCATTTTCTACAAAATTTAGATGGAATTTCATTATTCCACAAAATTTTTTTTTTTTAATTTTGCTGAAATTTTATTTTTCTAGAATTTTTTTTTCATTTCTCTAGAAAATTTCTTTGAAGTTGAATTTTTCCGAAAATTGCGGAATAATTGATTTTTTCTAGAAAAATTTGTTGAAATTGCATATATCTAGACAATTACCTTCAAATTCAATTTAATTAAAACTGCAAAATTTCGTTGAGATTTAATTTTTCCAACAAACTTCGTAGAAATTGCATTTCTCTAGAAACTTAGGCTAAAAGTGCATTATTCTACAAAATTACGTTGAAATTTCATTATATAACGAGTAGAAAATTTGGTGATACTACATTTCTCTACAAACATTTTTAATATTTACTCTGTCAAGAATGTGTCTTTGAAATTTCATTTTCCACAAAAATTTAGTTGGAATTTCATTATTCCACAAAATTGTTTTTTTTTTTAAATTTCGTTGAAATTTCATTTTTTCTGAAAAATTTGTTTTCATTTCTCTAGAAAAATTGAGTTTTTCTAAAGATTGCGGTAAAATTAATTTTTTCTACAAAATTTTGTTGAAATTGCAAATTTCTTTATTTAGACAATTGCATTCAAATTCGGGTTCTTTAAAACTGCAAAATTTCGTTGAGATTTAATTTTTTCAACAAACTTTGTTGAAATTGCATTTCTCTAGAAACTTAGGCTGAAAGTGCATAATTCTACAAAATTACGTTGAAATTTCATTTTACAACGAGTAGAAAATTTTGTTGAAATTACATATCACAAGAAAAATTTTTAAAATTTACTCTGTCAAGAATGTGTCTTTGAAATTGAATTTTCCACAAAAATGTGGTTGGAATTTCATTATTCCACAAAATGTTTTTTTTAAATTTTGTTGAAATTTAATTTTTCTAGAAAATTTGTTTTCATTTCCATAGAAAAAAAATTTCCTTGAAATTGCATTTTTCTAAAAAATTATTTTTTTCTTTGAAATTGATTTTTCTGGAAATTTTTGTTGAAATTGCATTTATCTAGACAATTACTTTTAAATTCCAATTCTTTAGAGAATTTCTTTAAAACTGCAAAATTTCGTTGAGATTTAATTTTCCCAATAAACTTTGTTGAAATTGAATTTCTCTAGAAACTTAGTCTGAAAGTGCTTTATTCTACAAAATTTCATTGAAATTTTATTTTACTATGAGTAGAATTTTTTTTGGAAATTACATTTCACTAGAAAAATGTTTAAAATTTACCTTTGCCTTGAAATTGCATTTTCTACAAAATTTAGTTAGCATTTCATTATTTCACAAAATTGTTTATTTTTGTTTGAATTTCGTTGAAATTTAATTTTGTTTACATTTATAGAACATTTCTTTAAACTGAATTTTTGGAGAAAAGAATTGCATTTGTCTAGAAACTTACGCTGACAGTTTTCTCGAAAATTTCGTTGAAATTACATTTCTCTTGAAAAATGTTCAAATTTAATTTTTTTGGTAATTTTCTTCAAAATTTATTTTTTTTGCAACATTTCTTGAAAATTTCGTTGAATCTTATTTTCTAGGCATTTTCTGAATTGCATTTCAATAGCAAATTACATTTAAATTGATTTTATTTAGCAAAATTTAAAAACATTTCTTTGAAAATGTATTTTTTCAAAAAAATGTTGATGAAATTGATTTTTTCTAGAAAATTTCTTTGATATTGAATTTTTCGAGAATATTTCCATTTGTAGCAAATTACGTTTAAATTGCATTTGTCTAGAAACTTACGTTGGCAGTTTTCTATAAAATTTCGTTGAAATTACATTTCTCTTGAAAAATGTTCAAATTGAATTTTTCTAGTAATTTTCTTCAAAATTTAATATTTTACAATATTTCTTTAAATTACGTTTAAATTGCATTTGTCTAGAAACTTACGTTGGCAGTTTTCTAGAAAATTTCGTTGAAATTACATTTCTCTTGAAAAATGTTCAAATTTAATTTTTTGGTAATTTTCTTCAAAATTAAATTTTTTTGCAACATTTCTTGAAAATTTCGTTGAATCTTATTTTCTAGGCATTTTTTGAATTGCATTTCTATAGCAAATTACATATAAATTGATTTTATTTAGCAAAATTTAAAAACATTTCTTTGAAAATGTATTTTTTCAAAAAAATGTCGATGAAATTAATTTTTTCTAGAAAATTTCTTTGATACTGCATTTTTCGAGAATATTTCCATTTGTAGCAAATTACGTTTAAATTGCATTTCTCTAGAAACTTACGTTGGCAGTTTTCTAGAAAATTTCGTTGAAATTACATTTCTCTTGAAAAATGTTCAAATTTAATTTTTCTAGCAATTTTTTCAACATTTAATTTTTTACAACATTTCTTGAAAATTTCGTTGAATTTTATTTTCTAGGCATTTTTTGAATTGCATTTTTATAGCAAATTACATTTAAATTGATTTTATTTGGCAAAATTTAAAAACATTTCTTTGAAAATGTATTTTTTCAAAAAAATTTCGATGAAATTGATTTTTTCTAGAAAATTTCTTTGATACTGCATTTTCTAAACTTTTCTTTGAAATTGAATTTTCTAGAAAATGTTAAATTTTTGTTGAATATTTATTTTTTGAAAATTTAATTTCTCTATAAATTTACGTTGGAATTGTATTTTTCTAAAAAAATTGTTGAAATTATATTTTTTTGAAGAAAAATCGATCAAATTGCACCTCTCTCCAGTTACTTGCAAATAATTTTTTTATGAAATTCCATCAAAACTGCATTTGTGAGAAAAAATTTTTATGTATAATTTTCTACATTTTTTTAAATACATAGCTTTTTTACAATATTTCGTTAATGTAGCTTTCTTTACAAAATTTCGTTAAAATTAAAATTTTTTTAAATTTCTTTAAGTTTTATGCAAAATATCTTCGAAATTGATTTTTTTAGAAAATTTCTGGTTAACACCCTTGAATCATGTCAGTGACTCTTAATCTGTGGTCATCGATACAGGATTACTTAGACCATAGACCTTTAATCTGGCCATCGACCCTTATTAACCTGATTTGTAATTCCGTCGGTGGCCATTAATCCATTACTCCGGGCATCGACCTTTAATCCGCTCATCAATCTTTACTCCGGTCACCGACCTCTAATCCGTCCTTCGACCCTTAATTTGATTGGTGGTCATTAATGCGGCCACGACATATATTTTCCCATAGTTCCTACGAGTAAAGGGCGGCTATTAGTCATCGACTTTTAATCTACCCATTGACATTTAATCAGATAGGCCACCATCGGTCATCGACCTTTAATCCTGTACCCTTAAAGACTATTAGCCGGATTATTGGCCACTGACCGGAATAAACGTCATTGACATTGATTGAAGGATACTCCCTGGATAAAGAGCTCCTGGATTGGATTAATGTCGAGAATCGTATTAAAGGGTGATAATCGATTTAAATATCGACATTTACTTTAAAGGACAAAAACGCCGGATTAGCGGCCACTGTTCAGATTAAAAAATCGTTGATTGAATGTATTAAAGATCGACGATAGAAATTTTCTGTAAAAAATTCAACTTCAAAAAATGTAGACCACATTTTCTTTGAAAAATTAAATTTTCAAAAAAAACGAGAGAAGCGTTATTTGAAAAAAGAATATAGAGAAATAATACAATTTTCAATGTTTTTTTTTAATTGTTATACAATTATCAACGATATATTTTTGGAAAATTGATATATTGAAGATTTTTTTTTTTTAAATACAAATCAGGTGTTTGTTAACTAAATATCAATAAAATAAATTTTCGACGAAATTTTCTAAAAAAAAGGCAATTTCGACAAAATTTTTTAGGAAAACTTAATTTAACAAAAATTTTCTAAAAACAAGAAATTTGGAATATATGTTTATTTTTGCCAAAAATTTCAAAAGAAATAATTTCGACTAAATTTTATAGAAAAATTCAATTGTCAATGATATTTTGTTAAAACATTACACAATTTGGTATTCAATTTGCAATGCAATTTCGCTGAAATTTTGTATTAATATTTAATTCAAAGTAATTTTATAAAAAAAATTAATTATCAACGATTTTTGGGAACAATTTTCAAAAAAAAGTTAATTTTTGTAAGATTGCGACTTCAGTGAAATTTTCAATTTTGAGAAATTTTTTTTTAAATGCAATTTCGACAAATATTTTCAGAAAAATGTAATTTTGACAAAATTTTCTAGAAAAAGCGAAATTTTCAAAAAAAATTTACTTCTGGAAAATTGTTAGAAAAAAATAAGATTTCGCCGAAGTTGTATAGAAAAATATACATGTATAAGTATATTAATATTATTGACAGCTAGAAAAAGGACAGATCAATTTAATATCTTCCTTGTCAAATATTGAATAGAATTGATTTTGAAATTTACAGAACAACGCCGTTTTCTAGACTCCCCGAAAGACCTAAAGCCACAAATAGCAACAAAATTTGTAAAAAAAAATATTAATTCTAAAACCAGTAAGGAAAGGCTAAAGTCGGGCGGGGCCGACTATATAATACCCTACACCACTCTCGTAATATTGAATAACTCTGATATATAAATTTTGTAATTCATGTATAAATGTGTTACATAAATTTACTTTTGAGACATTTTATACTTAAATAATACCCTGTACCACAGTGTGGTGTAGGGTATAAAAACGATTGGATCTAAAGAGCCAAATCGGATGAAACATATATATGTGGGAGCTATAGCTAAATCTTTACCGACTTTCTTCAAATTCGGCAATGTTGGTTCATGAATCAAGAAACTCTACCATTCTAAACTTCAAAACGATTGGATGTAAAATACAGCTTTTATAGGACTAAAGACCAAAATCGGACGAAACATATATATGGGAGCTATAGCTAAATCTTAATCGATTTTCTTCAAATTCGGTAGTGTTGGTTCATGGACCAAGAAACTCTACCATTCTAAACTTCAAAACGATTGGATGTAAAATACAGCTTTTATAGGACTAAAGACCAAAATCGGACGAAACATATATATGGGAGCTATAGCTAAATCTTAACCGATTTTCTTCAAATTCGGCAATGTTGGTTCATGGATCAAGAAACTCTACCATTCTAAATTTCAAAACGATCGGATGTAAAATACAGCTTCTATAGGACTAAAGGGCCAAATCGGACGAAACATATATATGGGAGCTATAGCTAAATCTTAATCGATTTTCTTCAAATTCGGTAGTGTTGGTTCATGGACCAAGAAACTCTACCATTCTAAACTTCAAAACGATTGGATGTAAAATACAGCTTTTATAGGACTAAAGACCAAAATCGGACGAAACATATACATGGGAGCTATAGCTAAATCTTAACCGATTTTCTTCAAATTCGGCAACGTTGGTTCATGGATCAAGAAACTCTACCATTCTAAATTTCAAAACGATCGGATGTAAAATACAGCTTCTATAGGACTAAAGGGTCAAATCGGACGAAAGATATATATGGGAGCTATATCTAAATCTGAACCGATTTCAACCAATAGCGATAGCGATCTTAACAGTCGCGAAATACTCTAAACTGCAAAATTTCAGAACGATCGGAGTGTAATTGCGACCTGTAGTCGACTCAGCTAGTGATTCTGAGTCGATCGGTATACTTTAAGGTGGGTCTAGCTGTGTTATTTTCAGGTGTTACAAACATCTGCCGTGAAACAAAGTTATAATACCCTGTACCACAGTGTGGTGTAGGGTATAATTAAAAAAAACTAATTTTCAACGATTTTATTTGGGAAAAAATTTAATATTGACTAGATTCTCTAAAAACACAAATTTTGACAAGAACTGCATTTTCGACTATATATAAAAAAATTAGATTTGGTAAAATCTTTAATAAATGAAATTTTCTATGAAAATACAATATCGACTAATTATGATTTAGAACACATACAAAATTTAGTTTTCCCCAAAAAGGTGTATCAGAAGTAAAAAACTTCCTTGGCATACTATAACACCAAGAGCCATTCCAATTCGCTGCGTTGCCAACCATGAAAAACCCAGCCGTGATTTGACTCTACTGGGGTTGAACTGTCATGTCAGCATGTTCTTGTCCCGCCATATTTTCATTTGTCTGAAATTGTTGCACACTGTTATGGTACACGATGACCCAAAATGACCGAGGGGTTTGAATTCATTATAACTTTTTATTTAAGACATAATTATTAATTTTTTTAAATACACTGTATTTATGGAGTACACTTTTTTCCTGTATTTAATACAACAAGTCGGCCCAAAATGACCGAAGGGGTTTGAATTCCTTATAACTTTTTTATGTACTATACTTTTTTTTAGTTCTTTTCAGTATTCTGTAATAAAGACTAAGGGAACTTGCTAAAAAAAATATTCTCTATTAATAAAAAAAATAATAATTATGTCTTAACTAAAAAGTTAAATTAACTCCAACCCCTTTTGTCATTTTGGATCACATTGTATAAATTAAAATGTTATTTTAACTTTTCTTCTCAAAAATCTTCCAACAAATTCCCATTGTGCAGTTTGTTGTGTCTGTCTGTGTGTTGCCTGACCTGGAACATTTTTGCATGATACTTGTGTAGTACTCCCAAAGTCTCAAAATTTGTTGTCTTTCGCCTGACGAAGTGGTGTGGATGGTGTTTGTGTTTCTTTTTTTTTCTGGTCGACTTGTTTTTTGGACATCTACTACTGCCTCTAATGCTGAGTGGCATTTCCCGCCGAAATATGTTGGCTATGGGTGGCGAGTACACCCATCTGTGTATGTTGGTTGTAGCTCGCTGCCCGGGTGTTGCAAATAATTTTCGGCCAAGGTGTTGTTTGTTTCCTTTGCTACCGGAGCTATTGATTGCATTTACATCCATATGTACATATTGTATGTATGTATACAACACAGACAGACTCCCCTAGAGAGATGAGGTGTGACGAAATGAAATGGTAATTTAACTCGTGTAACAAACATCTTTTTGCGGTTCAATCGATTTTGCACACAAATCAATAACGACTGCATGGACTCCGCCTCCTCCTCCTTCTCTATTAGAGTTGAAATTGAAAAATGTTTGACAATTTTATGGCATTCGTATTTTAAATTCATAGCATATTTATTTGGAACAAAAAATAATAGTTTTACTGTGACTTTGATGAGCGGTTAAACTAATCATAGTTATTGGAAGAAAAACATAAAACAAAATGCAATTTCCCAAAATTAGGATAACCCAGGGGTCATGCGTGTTGTTTCAATTTATTTTAATAAGAGATTATCGATGTTTCTTTTCTTTCAAAATTAGAAATTTTGAATACATCAAATTCCTGAGTTATGTATTAGCTTGAGGCTATCGTCTTCATTCTGCGTGCGAAGATTAATGATATTATCATGCACCATTTGACACGTTATGATAAATGTACCTCTGATTGAATTTTATAAACATATTAAATGTGTGTGCCATTTTTTTGTCAAATTTTTTTGAAGTTTAAATATTCCTATCTCTCGGCTTCGCCCATAAACAGTGC
The DNA here is from genome assembly GCA_963930755.1 of Eudasyphora cyanicolor. NCBI lineage: Eukaryota > Metazoa > Arthropoda > Insecta > Diptera > Muscidae > Eudasyphora > Eudasyphora cyanicolor. Next base: position 270,793,800 of record OZ005735.1, read on the forward strand.
CTTTGAGGCTCTACGGTTTTTGACATAGATTGGAAGTAATTGAGGATACGAGCTGTAGGTAACATTTTTGGCGTTACATTTATAGTAATACAGACTCATATGCTTCGCGTTGCTATGTAGGTAATTGTTGCGTCTGTTGTTATAAACGTCACCACATGCTGCTATAAACTTCCAAAGGCACTTGCACATATACAAAATTAATATATTGGGGTGGTTCGAGAAACTTTAAATATTAAACCTGAACTTTGCTCCAAAAAATAGTAACACATCAAATTAGTGCCCTAAGAAGCATATATGACTAGGAGAAAGTTGGTGCTATACATTTTATGTAATTTTAACTATGTCCGTCCCTGTCTGACATGTTCGAACGATAACTCCCGAAATGTGTGTGGTAATTATACCCTACGCCACACTGTGGTACAGTGTATTATAAGTTTTCTTCATGGCAGAAGTTTGTAACAACTTGAAATGCTACAGCTAGACCCACTTTAAAGTATGTTGTATAAATCTGTCCAAAACTCCAGCTACTCTCGAAAAAATGTTCAAAACTTCATATCATAGTTTCTCCTAGTTGGTTCACTGGACTTGTTTCTTTTTATGAAATTCGAAAAGGCCAAACAACAATAAAATATCGGTGACAACACGCTGAAAAAAAATCGCTTCTGTAGTATATTGTCCCAAACATATTCGGCTTGAAACATATATATGTTTAGGTTACATTCTAAACCTATAATATTTGGTACACACAAAAGTTGTGTATTTGGGAAGATATTGTTCTAAACAAATATTTGTTAACATCCCAATGTGACTGTTATTTTGAAACAAATATTTAAGTATTCATAAAATACATAAATTGTGTCTAATTTTTCAGTAATTCAAAGTTAAATTTTTAGAAATTTTTAATGTTCGTAAAAATAAAAAATAATCGTATAATAAAGTACTTAGAGGATTGACAACTAATGCTGGCTTGGAATATGTACTCAGAAATTTGAAATGATTGATTTAAAACAGAAGTTAATGCTACATATGGTATCATAACTGGGAGGTACAATTCGAAACCAAGGAAAAATTAAAACTGAAATTCGAAAAAGTCAGCAAAAGTTTTGGAAATCTTTTTTAAATAAAATATATTTGGAAAATATCCTAAATAATAATTTTAATTGTATTTAAACACATATTTTATTTGAGAAATTTAGTTTGCAAATACAATTTGTTGTAATATATTAATATATGCGTTCCAAATATATTTTATTGATTTTCAAATAAAATTTATTTGCTAAGAAATATATAATATTTAAAAATTTGTGTTCCAAATATATTTTCTTTCGGTTCAAACATATCAAAAAAGGCGATTTTGCCCCGTGAATACGTGAAGATTATGATATCCGAGGTCTGACCACATATTTGGATAAAGCACCTCAACATATTACTAAGGGAAGTGTTGTCGATATCTCGCTTAGTTTTTTTAATTAATAGGACGTTATCGGACGTTAAAATTTAAACCAATGATCTTTTTGTAAGAAATAAAGTAAAAAAATCGATAACTACTTTAGTTATCGAAATTGATTCTTTTATTATTTTGGGCTCATTTAAGATAAACGCCGGTGACGCACGCCAAAGTGTATTTGCCTGGAATCGATAACTATGGATGTTATCGATTATTAAAGTAGTTATCGATAACAAAAAGAGTTATCAAAATGTTTCCCCATTATTTCTTCTAATTATCGATACATTTTTCAAATTTTTACGTACAATAACTCCATAATTAATCAATATATCGATAACATGCCACTTAAAGGCATTACAGATGAAAACTTCTTTGCGTGGACACGATAACTAACTAACTAACAAAAAAGTTATCGATATTTGTTCAATTGTTTTCTTCTAATTTTCCATTAAATGTTTCAAATTGTAACATACGATAACTCGATAATTAATCAATAATCGCTAACATGCCCTTAAGGACCAAACGGACAACAGTGTCTTTGCGTGAAATCGATAACAATATATGTTATCGATTATTAAGGTAGTTATCAATAACAAAAAAGTTATCGAATTGTTTTCCAATTTTTTTCTTCTAATTAAAATTATTAACAGGTTAATAATTAAAAAAATTAATTAGTAATCAACAAAAAAGATATCGATTTTTTTCAATTATTTTTTTCTAATTTTCGATAAATTCTTCAAATTCTAAAGTACGATAACTCGTAACTAATCAATTAAATATCGATAACATTCCCCTTGATGACCAAACGGACCAAAGTGTCTTTGCGTGAAATCGATAACTATGGATGTTATTGATTATTAAGGTATTTTTTGGGGAAAAAAAGTTATCGAATTGTTATACCCTACACCACACTGTGGTACAGGGTATTATAACTTTGTGCATTTGTTTGTAACACCCAAAAGGAGAAGAAATAGACCCATCGTTTATTATACCGATCGACTTAGAATCACTTTCTGAGTTGATTTAGCTATGTCCGTCTGTCTGTCTGTCCGTCTGTAATGTAAGCGCTGTAAAAACTTCATTTTATATCCGATCAGTACGAAATTCGACAGAAGGAGGTCTTTTTACATGAATAAGTATTCAGGGAAGATGGGTTCAGATTTATATTAAAGCTCCGTATATATGTTCCTCCTGATTTGGTATCAAACCGCTATAGAAGTTGTATTTTACTTTCGATCATTAAAATTTTCCAGAAAGATGTTAATCACTTTAGGAACGAATATTGCTTAATTTAGCGATTATCGTTTCAGAATTAGATAATATGTTTCTACCCATTTACCAATTATTCCAAATTATTATGACAATAACCCTTATAGCATTGTTAAGGAGGTGTAGGGTATTATATAGTCGGCCCCGCCCGACTTTCTGCCTTTCCTTACTGGTTTTCTTCTAATTTTAATAAATAACAAGTTAATAATTAACAAAAAAGTTAGTTAATAATTAACAAAAAAGTTTGCGATTCTTGTTCAATTGTTTTCTTCTAACTTTCGATAAATTTTTCAAATTTTAACATACGATAACTCGATAATTAATCAATATATCGATAACATGCCTCTTAAATACCAAACGGACCACAGTCTCTTTGCGTGAAATCGATAACTATGTATGTTATCGATTATTAAGGTAGTTATCGATAACAAACAAGTTATTGAATTGTTTTCCATTTTGTTTCTTATAATTTTAATAAAATAACAAGGTAATAATTAACCAAAAAGTTAGTTTAGGTTTAGGTTTAGGCAGCCGTTTTTTCCCTTCAGCTCACATAGACCAGTTTAGGTCCCTAGTGGTACCACGGGCTAAAATGCCATTCATCGAAACCAACCAGAAATATCTGCTAGACTGCCTAGAAAGGCCGACCCCAGTATGTACAGTCGTCGTTTATGCAAAGGGGGGCAGTCGCATAGCATGTTCTTAATGCTCTCCACTTCTTCCTCTTCTCCAAAGCTTCTGCAGAAGTCATTGGAGTCAATACCAAGTTTTTTGGCGTGTTCGCCGATCGAGCAGTGTCCTGTCAGAACTAATACTAACGTTGAAAATCTTTACCTCCCTAGTGCGGGGAGATATTTTGACCTTCTCTGGTCATACCTTGGCCAGATTTGTCTAGCAAAAAAAGAAGTTAGTTAATAGTTAACAAAAAAAATATTTATCGATTTTTTTCAGTTGTTTTCTTCTGATTTTCGAAAAATTTTTTAAATTTTAACGTACGATAACTCGTTAGCTAATCAATACATCGATAACATGTCCCTTAATGACCAAACGGACAACATTTTCTTTGCGTGAAATCGATAACCATGGATGTTATCGATTATTAAAGTAGTTAACGGTAACAAAAAAAGTTATCAATTGGTTTTTTCCAAATTTTTTCTTCTTCTAACCATGGATGTTATCGATTATTAAGGTAGTTATAGGTAACAAATAAAGTTATCGAATTGTTTTCCAATTTTTTCTTCTAATTTTCGATTTTAAGCCCACTGGAAGGAAAAATAGTAGATTTTTCAAATGTTAACTTAACGTACGAAAATTCGAAAGATAATGGAGCTATCGATACCGCTTCCAATTCATTTTTCTTCCAATTTTGAGGTGATCTATACAAATATGTAGTGTGATGGCGGAGCCCTGGATGTCATATTCTCCCCAACGATATTATAAACCACAAATTTTTGCATTTTGGTTCTGCCAACACTTATATAACTTCACATTTGCAATATCCACCCTAATGTATTTCTCACTCCTAGACATGCGTTACTATCTGTTTATGTTTACGTTTTTTTTAAATATTTATATCAGAAACTACCTGTTCGTTTGTGTGATTATTGTTTCATGTTTTGGTTTGTTTATAACGTTTAAAATTATAAAGTTATTGGGCCGATGATGAGGCAGACGGCAGAGTCTAGCTTCAGCACGTTATGCCGGCTTTATTGCCAGTCAGTCAGTTAGACAGCGAGCCAGGCAGCCTGCCGGCGAGCGTTTGAGCATATGAGCTTTGTTACGCTTTGAGCATTTCATGTTGGTAATTATGAGCACTGAACGCTGAACGCCGAACGCTTAATGATGATACAATAAAGACACCTAAACGACGGTTATCGCTTTTGTTTCGATTACGTAACGTTATGTTTAACACTCTTCTTCTGATTGTTTGATGAGATATGACGCCGCGAACCAAACAAAGAAAATGAAGAAGAAACTAAAAATTTTTCTTTTTCTGATAAGTACTCATATGGGAGATACTTGTAAACTTGTAATGCGCCGCACCAGACAGACAGAGTGTCTCTAATAGCGAAGAAGGCATCTTTCGATGAAAAATAAGCATGACCACGCCACCACCACCTATCGATGACAGGCCGATGGATGGGTGAATAGAAGCGTTGTTCGTCCGCCCGTCAATCGCTTAATGATGATGGCTGATGTAAGCTCAACAAGTGAGGCTTTGTAATCTTTTGATTTGAAGATTCTTGACTTGAAGTTCAATGATTTACGCATGTAAAACTTCACAGATGCTGCAAACGATTTTACGCATGCGCACAAGTCTAAGAGGAAACCTTGTGTCGATTTGTGAGCTACGCCTGCGATTTGGGGGATTTTCATTTTTATTTTCTTGTTTATGTTTTTGATGTAATTGTTCTCCACTCATTGGTGTCTGCTTTTCTTCTTTGTCTTCTGTTAGTGGATCTGGATCATGCATCAACGACAGACAGACAAGATCTGGTTGTGTCCCAAACCCGACAACAACATTTCGAGTAGTGTTGTTTGGCTGTCGTTTATTGCGGTAATGGCTTTTTAATTTGACAGCAATGAATGACTGAAGAAAAAGCCAACAAATCAAACGGCCCCAACCAAAACGGCAGCAACACCGGCCACAGCTCCAGCTACAGCAGCATTGAAGACAAATAAAATTTACCAACAACATTGGAGCAACTGTGGTCCGGTCCCCCTCCCTGTCTGGAAAAAGAAACTGCCATTAACCACTGAAACGTACTTCACTCGTTTGGCGTAATGTAAACACACAGAAGTAAGTCAAGTCAACAGAAGAAAATAAGTGCGCATTGGAAAAAAATAACCAGACGACCGACCATTTCCCTGTCGTTAACCTTTGAGGAGTGAGAAATAGAGGAAGAGGCGACGTCTTTGGTGGTCGGACTAGTAGTTTCAAAACTGGGCAGAAAGTAAGCTGAGCCAGAGAAATGTACGCAATATTTGTAAGTGAACATGATTTTAATATGATCATTGATTAGCCTATTAATCATTCGTCGTTACATTTCAAGTTTATGTTTTGGTCTGCTATAATGTGTGCACATTATGAACGCCCAATTTCAACAAGTTTCGAAAGAAGAAAAATATAAAACATAGGATTATCTTTTATATGAGAATTACATCAATAATGTTGTTTAAATGACCCGTGAAACAATATATCAACACTGTACCCAACGAAATTAAACATCTCTGCCCTATAGGTCTATTGTGAATGACAGCTGGTCATATGATGTCTTGGTCAAATTGTGTGACACATTGGATCATTCACAACACGGAGGCTTTGTCAGAGCATTCGACATACAACTCATCATATAGGTGCTGGTCATGCAGATATCTCGGAGAACTCCAAAGCTGACGGTTTCTCCGGTAACATTGTTTTAAATTACCTAAAATTTTTTCAAAATATCCACATTTTATTTTCCCGTTCGATACAAAATTCTTTGAATTTGAAACAAACAAAAAGTTTAAACATAATTAAAATTAATTTCCTTAAAGCAACCACCCCGGGAAATTGGTCCGGTGCAATACCAAACGTGTGGTAGGTCCATTAAAATAGGGAGCGGTGCGAAGATGGTCCCCTTTTTTATCACAACAACCGGTAACTTCAACATACTTTTGTCATTAGAGGCTGTGAATTGCCAGCTTGTGACATATCCAAGTATTGGTATAAAAGAATGCAGTACAGTACCTGGCCCTTCAATGTCAGACAGCATAAGTCACATTTGAAGCTATTTAAATGTTTTATATTTAAACGTTGAACATCAAAGACCGGTATCAACTATTTCTGAACTAAGGAGTAGGTAGTAGTAGGCTAGGTTGAGGACGAGCCCAAAAATATGTTTACACCACTTTATTCGGAGACAATCTGGTCCATGTTGGTCATCCGGTCAAGGAGAAAATATCACAACTAGTCATCTAATATGATTTATATAATCCAACTAGTCATCTAAGAAGGTGTAGATAACCCAACGTTATATCTACTAAGCTGTAGATAACCACATTTGTCGTCAACTAAGGCGTAGATAACCCAACTGACCCTGTACTAAAGATCAGATTACCCAAATTGTCGGTTAACCAAGTATGTCGGAGTAGACAACCCAATTTGGTAGTCAACTAAGGAGTATATAACCCAACTGGATCTCTACTTATGATTAGATAATCTAACGGATCCTCTACTAATGAGTAGATAACCCTAATTGTCGTCTTCTAAGCAGTAGATAACCCAACTGGATCTCTATTTATGATTAGATAACCCAACGGATCCTCTACTGATGAGTAGACAACCCTAATTGGCCCTTTACTAAAGAGTAGATAACTCGTCGGTTGACCCAATTTATCGGCGTAGATAACCCAATATGTAGTCAACAAAGGAGTATATAACCCAACTGGACCTTTACTTACGATTAGATAACTCAACTGGTCTTCTACTAATGAGTAGATAAATCTACGTCTCGTCTTCTAAGCACTAGATAACCCAACTGGCCCTCTACTAAAGAGCATATAACCCAAATCGTCGGTTAATCTAATATGTCGGAGAAGACAATCCAATTTGTAGTCAACTAAGGAGTATATAACCCAGCTGGATCTCTACTTATGATTAGATAACCCAACGGATCTTCTGGTAATGAGTAGATAACCCTGTGTGTCGTCTTCTAAGCAGTAGAAAACCCAACTGGACATCTACTAAAGAGTAGATAACTCATCGGTTGACCCAATTTATAGGCGTAGATAAACCAATATGTAGTCAACTAAGGAGTATATAACCCAACTGGACTTCTACTTACGATAAGATAACTCAACTGGTCTTCTACTAATGAGTAGTTAACCAAATTTTTCAGAGTAGATCACTCAATTTGTAGTCAACTAAGGAGTAGATAACCTAACTAGACCTCTACTATTGAATCGATAATCCCAACTTGCCGTCTTCTAAGCAGTAGATAAACCAAGTGGCATTTTACAAAGTAGTAGATAACCCAACTATTCGTCTACTATGGAGCGTATAACCGAATTGACACTCTACTAGGGTGTAGATAACTCAACTTGTCGTATACTAAGGAACATCTAGCCCAACTGGTCGCCTACTGAGGTATTGCTTTCTCTGATGCTGCCGTATGGTGAAATACCAAATCCAGAAATATTGTGTGGTGCAGTAAAACCTTATCAAACACTAGGGACCTAACTGGTCTATGTGAGCTTGTATAAAAAAAATACGGCTGCCACCCTAACCTAAACCCTAATCAACTGCTGCCAATCATTCCCTACTTGGTAGGTCCCAATATAAACAGAACATAGGTAAATTGGCACCTTAATTTCCGTAGGGCTCCAAGTCAATTGAACTGGTACCAAGTCTGTAATTTTATCAACCTAAATATCCATTATAGGCCCCCAGACTAGTCACATCATGGGTGATTTTAACATGGTGTTGACATAAAAAGAGCGAATTGTACCCTCAGTAGATAACATAGGAGTAGTTAATTTAAAATCGATATATGCGAATAACTAGTTTCCGAAATACCCCAACGGGTAAGGAAGGCCAACGTTCTGTAAGATAGATGTGGGGAAATGCTTGGACTCCTCTTCTAAAATTGTCCATTAGATATCACTAGCAGTAGTTCGAGCAATAATGTTCTTCAGTATATTGTTGTCGCGGTCGTTGCGATCCACCACCAATCAACTAGTCAAGGTTGAGAGAACTGCCTGCTTCAGCTCCCGTGGAGCCTTAACGACTACAGAGCCGATACAAGTCCTACAGAATACAAAAAAATAGAAACTATCTCCACTTATATACAGATGGTTCGATTACACTGTAGTCTTGATATAACTCACAGTCTACAAGATACGTAGTGTTTATCAACTTTAAATAATGACAATAAGGGAAGTTGTACACTGGCTAAGTCGCAAGATAGTGACCGACACCGGCGTCGTCATTTATTCGGACTGCCACGCTGCCATTAAATCTGTGGAGGCCACATCTCTAAATTCGCAAACAGCCCTCGTCTTCTATTGATCGCTGAACTGTTTAGCATAACTGCACATAAGTATCTGGATATAGGAATATCCTGGCGAATTGCGAAGTTGGCGAACTTGCTAGGATGCTAAAGAGATATTAAAAATTCTCAAAGTATTTTTATTCTTGAGTGCAACTGCCCACATGCAAGCTGAGGACTAGGGAGGAGGAAGTCATGCTGCATGCTCCAATGAGAGGTGGGTAAACATATAGACAGACCTGTTGGATAGCTAGACAAATCTGGCCACGATATGATCTGATAAGGTAAAAATGTGTCCTGCCACTAGAGAGGAGTTCTGGCGGAACACTGCCTGATCGGCGAACACATCATGAGGTTGGGAATAAAGCCCAATGACTTCTGGATATGAAAAAGTGGATGGAAAAAGGAAGATGTGCCTAACCTAACAAAGTTAACAAAAAAATTATTTTTTTCTCATTGCAGCGGGGAACACGCGATGTTCAAAAATGTCTTAATTTTCTATCTGGATGCTTATTTAATATATAATTCAATGCAGGGCGCTTATTTTAGGAGATATAGCCATTTTATGTTTTGGATCCGAATTTGTAATATTAACTTACATATGAATTTTATTTTTTCCGAAAAAGTTTATAAAAGGTTGGTAAATTGTAAAATATAATAAAATTTCCAAAAATTTTACGGGGATTTAAATTTTAAACAAATGATATTTTTGATACTTCGAAATTTGTAATTGCATACATTTTTTTCAAACAATAGTTTAAGACTATTACAAATCCAAAACAGTAATTCAATTTTGGGGGACGCAAAATTTTGTAAAAGCTATGAGCGAAATACTAAAACAGGTCTGGCAATGTTTGACATTTTTTCCCAGTTTCTGTACAGAAAGATTAGGACAGTTTTCTTACATCTACGGACCAACTTCAAATATTTCTGCTGAGTGTATACTTCAGTCGTTTAACTCAATTAAGATTCATTGAAAATTCGAATTAGCGGTTTCACCAACAACAAATCAAAAAAAGTCTACATCTTCAAAATATTCCAAAAATTGACCCATATTCCATAGACAAAACCGCCAACGGAAATCTTTTATTTCACAAATAAAAAAAATATGAAACAACAACAAAATACGAAAATGTCCAAAACAAACAAATTTCTCGTAACCTCGTAATACATTTGGCATTCTTATTTTCACCAGACTCAAACTCAATGCCGCCGCAAAGCATCGTCATTAAAATAATGTTCAATTTCAACTTAAGCTCTTTTCTTCAAAAAAAAATCATAAGTCTCAAAACACACAAAATTGTATGGCTTTTATAATGGGAGATTGCGGCTAAAGAGACAGAAAACAGCCGTGAATAGTGCGGTTTTCCACTGCCGCTGACGGCTGAAAATGTTTTTTGCCGTTGCCACCATCGTCATCAACAGCAGCATCCGCCGAATAGCTTCAGCAGACGTCTTTAAACGCCTGAGCTAAGCTTTGCAGCGGCGGCGGTGGCTGAAGTTGTAGGAAAATATGTTGGTTAACTCGCCTATTTATTGCTGCTAATTGAGTCAATTGCTGACTGACGGAGTCTGCCATGATGGGTAGGTAGGTAGGTACCGAGTACACCATTGCCATCCCAGCCATTCTTCAGTTCGATTTGCAATGATCGTCGTGACGTGTCACGATGCGCGACTATGTTCAACTTCCACCATTTGAATTGGGATTTGTATTGAATACTTACATTTCATTTTCATTTCGCTGTGATTGCACTACGCTTCACTGCAACAAGTACTTGAGGAGTACACTTAAAGAAATTCTAGTTTTTTAACTTACGTGTTATGCTTCTGCAAAGAAGTTTAAATGATATTTACCTGAAATAGAAAAGAACATTTTGATTAATATTAAAATTCATGAAAGGAATGTATAATACTTATATATGTTAATAATAACATAGCGTATATTTTTGATTAAAATTCAAATTCAGGAAATAACATATTAAAAATAAAACAAATAATTTTAATTTGTCAAAAAAGTTAATTGATTTAGGGAACATGCATGCAATCTTGCCCTCAATAGTCTATTGTGCCTCAAAGCGAATCATACACTGGAAAAAGATAGTAATAAAATTAATGACGACACATTCTTAAATTAATGATGTGACCACGGCATCAATTCTATCACAATTTTCATTAAAATAATGACAATTTACATCTTTCATAAGAAATTTCCCTTGATCTGAAGTTTCTTGCAATTTATTTAATGACACTAATCCTAAGTTTTGTGTAAGTCTTTAAATTAAAGATTTTTGATTATTTTAATATTTCATTATTTTAAGTAATGTTTTAATACTTTTAAGGATTTTTTACAATATAAGACAAGTAATAGTTTTAAAGCCGGATCGGACTTAATTATCGGTATGCAAAATTTGAGTAATAAAAGTTAAGGTAGTGCCGACTTAAAAAAAGGCGGCACTGTAAGTTGATTTTATGACAGTTAGCACTATTTTAAAGAATACTTCTTAAATTGACTCTATATGAGCGATGATTGTTCTCTCCCTTTCTCATAATTAATTATACTCCCTCTCTCGTTCATGGAGAATCAGGGTTTTTTTGTTAACGTTTAAATTTAGTTTTAAAGATAGAAGCGGAGTATTGTGTTTCAGACAATAGAGATTCTGCTGTTTGTTTATTTTTTAAGATCAGTTTTTGAGAAGTAGTATAAGACCTCAGTGTGTTTTGGAGTGCGCTTCGTGAATGTGTTATAATTAAATTCTGATAAAGATGTAAGTTATACGTGAATACAAAAATGTAATTATATTTTAAAATATTTTACATTTATTCATATTAACACCAGGAAAACTCAAGGATGACGTACAAAATAGCGGCGATAATCGGGTCTGTTCTGTAGCAAGGTGATTTGAAATCACGGTGATTTCGAACTCCAAAAGTAATGTAAAGTCGCCGGTGATTTTAAAATCACCGTGATATCAAATCGCCGTGATTACAGAACAGACCCGAATATTTCATGCATACGTGTATGTGCTATTCTGTCGTTGACGTCGCCTTCTACATACATATATTCGAAAAACTTCTATTTCTTGTGCATCGTAGTTATGGCTGTATTGTGTTGTACATACATGGGAGATGATCTTGTTAATAAGTCCGCTGAAGACGGACTTATGCGGGCACTTAAAAAGGAGCTGAACGAAAAACAGAACGCGGAAATGAAAAATGATTGCAGACAATATGAAAATTTGTTTCAAATTATATGAAAATAAAATTTTTTTTTAAATTTTTTAGTGAACACATTTTTAATGTCTTATATGAGGATTTGTGTCATAGACGAGTGACAAAAATCTCAACGTAAGTATTATATTTGAAAGATTTTTATATTATTTTTCAATATTATCTTATTGTGCTATGATGCAATTTATGTTTATTCCTTTTTTGTATATAAATCATTATGTTTGATTTCATTTCAGAAACATATTCGTTATTATAATTTTTGATCACGCAATGAACTTTTTTTGAAGAAAAATACATCATGTCAAGAAAGTGTTTAGACTTTCGATTTGTTCAGGATAAAAAAATACCTTTTTATTTCATTTTTATTTTATTTGCATTTTTGAAATTGTATTATGTAGTCAACCAGTTAGACAGCAGAATAGTATCAAAAAATGTTCATAAATGTACTACAGATCGAAGTAAGGGCCCGTCAAAGTGTAAAAAGACTTTCTCGACACCAATTTTTGTGAGGAAATTAATTTTTATTACTGTTTTTGTCTAAATTATATATATACACGCTGAAAAAAATCGCTTCTGTAGTATATTGTCCCAAACATATTCGGCTTGAAACATATATATGTTTAGGGTACACACTAAACATATAATATTTGGTACACACAAAAATTATATGTTTGGGAAGATGTTGTTCTAAACAAATCTTTCTTTACATCGCAACATGTATTTACTTTGGACGATTTTTTTTCGAAGCAAATATTCATTTGCATTTAATTAAGTATTCAGAAAATACCTAAATTGTGTTAAATATATCAGTGATTCAAAGTTAATTTTTTAGAAATTTTCATGTCGTAAAAATAATAATAATTGAAATCGTATAATCTTGAATCGAAATATATTACTTGGAGGATTTAAAACTAATGATGGCCTGAAATACTCAGAAATTTTAAATGATTTATTTAAAACAGAAATTAATGCTGCATTTGGTATCATAACTGGGAGGTTCAACGCCAAATTAAAAAAAAAATAAAACTGAAATTCGAAAAATTCTACAAAAGTTTCGAAAATCTTTTTTAAATAAAATATATTTGGAGAAATTCCTAAACAATAATTTTATTTGTATTCAAACACATATTTTATTTGAGAAACTTAGTTTGCAAATATTATATGTTGTAACATATTAATATATGAGTTCCAAATATATTTCATTGATTTTCAAATAAAATTTATTTGCTCAGAAATGCATAATATTTAAAAATGTGTGTTCCAAATATATTTTCTTTCGATTCAAACATATCAAAAAAGGCGATTTTGCCCCGTGTATATATACTAAATCATCCACTGAGTTAATTTTAAATATTATGTATTTATGAACAAGTACATTTTATTGAAAATCAAGAAACTTTATTTGGAGCGCATATGTTAATATATTACAACAAGATATATTTGATAACAAATTTTCTCAAGTAAAATATGTGTTTAAATACAAATAAAATTATTATTTAAGAATTTTGTTTAAGAAAGATTTTTAAAACTTTGTTGACTTTTTCGATCTTCACTTTTAATTTTTTCTGGATTTCGAATTATATCGTACAATTAAAAATGTCATAGGTCGCATTAAATTTTGTTAAAGGGACCAATTTTTAATTTCTAAATATGCTAAGTTATCATTTGTTGTAAATTTATCCTTATTTATTATAAAAAACTTTTGAGAACATTAACAATTTCTTAAAAGTGGACTTTGAATTACTGAAAAACTTAAAACAACCAAAGATATTTTAATTACCATTTAAAATTTCTATTTAAATTACCGAAAAACTTTAAACTTGGCATACAATCGATATACGAATAATTTCTGAATGCAAATAAATACTTGTTTCGGAAATAATGGTCCCAAATAAAACCAGTAAGGAAAGGCTAAAGTCGGGCGGGGCCGACTATATAATACCCTACACCACTCTCGTAATATTGAATAACTCTGAAATATAAATTTTGTAGTTCATGTATAAATTTATTTATTTATTCTAAATTTCAAAACGATTGGATGTAAAATACAGCTTCTATAGAACTAAAGGGCCAAATCGGACGAAACATATATATGGGCGCTATAGCTAAATCTTAACCGATTTTCTTCAAATTCGGCAATGTTGGTTCATGGATCAAGAAACTCTACCATTCCACATTTCAAAACGATTGGATGTAAAATACAGCTTTTATTGGACTAAAGGTCCAAATCGGACGAAACATATATATGGGAGCTATAGCTAAATCTTAACCGATTTTTTTCAAATTCGGTAGTGTTGGTTCATGAATCAAGAAACTCTACCATTCTAAATTTCAAAATGATTGGATGTAAAATACAGCTTCTACAGGACTAAAGAGGAAAATCGGACGAAACATATATATGGGAGCTATAGCTAAATCTTAACCGATTTTCTTCAAATTCGGCAATGTTGGTTCATGGATCAAGAAACTCTACCATTCCAAATTTCAAAACGATTGCATGTAAAATACAGCTTCTATAGGACTAAAGGGCCAAATCGGACGAAACATATATATGGGAGCTATAGCTAAATCTTAACCGATTTTCTTCAAATTCGGCAATGTTGGTTCATGGATCAAGAAACTCTACCATTCTAAATTTCAAAAAGATTGGATGTAAAATACAGCATTTATAGGACTAAAGGTCCAAATCGGACGAAACATATATATGGGAGCTATAGCTAAATCTTAACCGATTTTCTTCAAATTCGGTAGTGTTGGTTCATGGATCAAGAAACTCTACCATTCTAAATTTCAAAATGATTGGATGTAAAATACAGCTTCTATAGGACTAAAGGGCCAAATCGGACGAAAGATATATATGGGAGCTATATCTAAATCTGAACCGATTTCAACCAAATTCAATAGCGATCTTAACAGCTGCGAAATACTCTAAATTGCAAAATTTCAGAACGATCGGAGTGAAATTGCGACCTGTAGTCGACGAACAACTTTACATCCACAGACGGACGGACGGACGGACGGACGGACGGACGGACATGCTTAAATCGACTCAGCTAGTGATTCTGAGTCGATCGGTATACTTTAAGGTGGGTCTAGCTGTGTTATTTTTAGGTGTTACAAACATCTGCCGTGAAACAAACTTATAATACCCTGTACCACAGAGTGGTGTAGGGTATAAAAATATTAGGACGGAAACAAGGATTTTCTTAGACGATCAACTTCCCAAGTATATAATATTTATACCCTCACTTTAGTGTGACGAGGGTATATATCATTTGCTACGGAAAAAAGTGTAACACATCGAAGGAGTGACCTAAGACCCCAAGTATGTTCGGCGGAAATCCGTTTTGGGTCATTTTAAGTCGAATGAGCAATGTCCGTCCGTCTGTCTGTCTGCTGGCTGGTGCATGATAACTCTCGAAAGGAGTAACCGATTGACTTCAAATTTCGTACGTGGTAATATTTTTTTCTATCTCCGGTTAAGTTCGAAGATGGGCCATATTGGTCCACTCCTTCTGGAACCTCCCCCACAAAGGGTTAAAATGTTGTGAAATATTGATTCTATAATAACTGCTATTATACGTATTCGAATCTTCTGAAATTCCACACATAGTATTAGTTTGTTAGTCGCTACCAACTCGAGGAAAATGGGCGAAATTGCCACGCCCCTTTCGGTACCTCCCACACAAATGCACCATTTTGCACTAAAAGTTAAAAGCTTATAACATTAATATCAGTGTTTAGAAATACTTGAAATTTTGTACAGTGTAATGCTTTTATAGTGCCTACAGTCCAGTGAAAAATGGGCGTTATTGCCGCGCCCCTTTTGGTACCTCCCACACAAATGCACCATTTTGCACCAAAAGTTAACAGATTATAACATTAATACCAGTGTATACAATTACTTGCAATTTTGTACAGTGTAATGCTTTTATAATGCCTATAGTCCAGTGAAAAATGAGCGTTATCACCACGCCCCTTTTTGTACCTCCCACACAAAATGGCCAAATTATACCACAATTTAATATCTCAACGTTAATATGCCAGTCCATATAAACGGTTACAATTCGGCACAGTGCAATGTATTTAAAGTATCTACTGTTCAGCGAAATATAGGTGTATTTCTTAAACCCCTTCTGGTACCTCCCACAAAAATTGACAGAATAATTTGTGTAATATTCAATATTACATTACTCACAAAGTGAGGGTATACCTTAGTCGGTTTACCCGACTGAAACTTTCTTACTTGTTTTGTGTTCAAAATATTATATGTTTCAAATGTACCCTAAAGATATATATGTTTCAAGCAGAATATATTTAGGACATTATACTACAGATGCGATTTTTTCAGCGTGTGTGTACATGATTTTAACTCAATACTAGAGTCCACGTAGACCTGCCTATACTGGGGACGATCAACGGGGTCTTAGTCTATACTAGAGTCGACCACTGACGCCCCTGTCTATACTATAGCCAACAACTGAAATCTTTATCTATACACTGATAGAAAAAGCTTCGTCATGACGACGAATTTGTACATCATCACGATTATTTTTTCGTCAAAAGTCGGCTAACGTACGGAATAATCCTCTTGATGAATTTGTTCGTCACCATGACGAATCACTGTTTCCAAAAACTTTCGTCCTCAGGATGATCACATTTCATCCCTACGATGAATCGAGTTCATTACCACGACGAATCCCATTCATCACCACGATGAACACCATTCATCCTTACGATGAATCGAGTTCATCATCACGACGAATCCCATTCATCACCACGACGAACTCCATTCATCACCATTATAAAATTTTTTAAATGAAACTTTTTCAACAAATTATTTAACTAAGGTAATCAGAACACATATAAACGGTACAATTAAGCACAAACTACAGGGTTTTCCAACAAGAGGTGTTATTTTGAATCATCCGGTATTTCGGTAGCTGTCACTTTTGAAGCTTTTCTTATTTGACAAGTAAAAACTATTCAACAACGCATTGAAATTATTAAAATTCGAAAAATCGAAAATCATCGAAAAATCTTCTTGACTAATGAGGCCCATTTCCACCTCGGTGGCTACGCCAACAAGCAAAATTGTCGCATCTGGGGCTCGGAAAACCCAAGAGTTATTGTTGAGAAGCCTCTCCATTCTCAACGTGTGGCTGTTTGGTGCGATTTATCGTCCGGCGGCGGCATTGGACCTTACCTTTTCGAAAATGAGGTTGGATCAACAGTTACGGTGAATGGATTGCACTATCGAGAGACGATTAATGATTTTTTATGGTCGGAGTTGGATGGTATTGATCTGGGCAACGTTTACTTTCAACAAGACGGCGCCACGTGCCACACAAGCAACGAAACCATTGCTCTGTTACGGGAAAAGTTTCCGGGCCGTGTTATCTCTCGAAAAGGTGATCACAATTGGCCACGAGATCTTGTGATTAAATACCTTGCGATTCCTTCCTTTGGGGCCACGTGAAAGATAAGGTCTACGCCAACAGCCCAGCGTCGATTCAAGACCTCAAAGATAGAATTCGTGAGGCTATCGAGGACATAGGGCAGCCACTTTGCGATTTGGTTATGGAAAATTTCATGAAAAGTATATGGTCCTGTAAGCGTGGTCGTGGTGGCCATTTGGCTGATGTTGTTTTTCATTATTAACGGCATACCTTCCTCTTTATTATGAAATAAACATCCGATCATTTATCTCAAAACATGGAATTTTTCTTTGAATACCAAAATAACACTTCTTGTTGGAAAACCCTTTACAACAGATAATTTTAGCCACCATTTTCGTAGTTGGCGCAACCAAATATGATTGTTGTCAACATGGAAGCAGAAGTATACCACAACCAAAATGTTGGTTGTCCTGATGGAATCGCATGATAGTAGACTGAACTACCAAAATTCGGTTGGCAAATAATTCGGGTGAGGCAACCGAACTGTATTCTGGGTGTATATGTTATGTTTGTTTCGCTCAGTGCATTTCGAATTGAATGCCGGCAGATGATCATTCTCCTTAGGCAACAAAAGCCCACAAAGAAAAGCTGTTAAGTAGAAACCACCGCCACCGCCGCCACCATAAAATGATTATTAAATGAAAACCCCAAAGTGGAAAAAAGCAAATGAATGAAGACGAATAATAATAATGAAAAAGAGAAGAAAAAGTAGAAAATCATCAATTGGCGAAGATTAGCATAATGACAGTTTTTCAACTCAATAACGTGCGAGTACTTCACCAAAGTGCGGCTGACAAAAACTTTCATTTTACGACGAACACAATGATTTGAAGCTGAGTGGGGCTGAGGCTGACAGATAGAGCGACGACTGACTGGCAGAGTCGCTGGTGGGTTGAATGGGTTGGATGGGCCGATTGGGTTAGTTAGAAGAAGAATAAAAAAACGCCAAATAAAAAGATACAGAAAACCCTTCTATTAAGGCAAGATTCCATTAAATTGTGCTGGTGGCAGAGTGGGAGTGGGAAGAGGAGGAGGACTTTGAACAAAAGCGAAAGAAGTTCTTTTTCACAAAAATTTCGAAACTTGTACTCGTACTTATTTATGTACGAGTATGTATGTACAACGTTCCAATTTTCTTCTTCAGCTGTTGGTACCATTCGCTCAACCATTTCCAGTCAGTCATTGTGACTTAATTGAAATTAATTATGGGAAATTGTCTTCGTTGTACTTTTTAATGTGGCGGTGCTTAAGTATTTCTCGTTGAGTTTACCAGCATTTCTGGCAGTCGTTCCGTCGTTCGTTCGCTCGCTCGTCGCTGTGTCTTGTTGTGCAACACAATGGGGAAAACATTAACAAATGTGCGACGCTGCGCAGGCGCTCTTCCACTTTAGCCCGCTTCTTGTGGGGGTAATTACTTTTTCCAAAAAATTAGAAGAAGAAAAAACGCACAGCCGGATAAATAGACAATGAGTGTGTTCTGTTTTCTATTTCTTCTTCTGGAGGTTGATTAAAAATTATCTTCAAATGTGGGTTAAGAAGAAATCGTCGTCTTCACGATGATGATGATGATAAACCACAAAACCACTGATCCACGCTATGCTATCCATCTAAGTAGAGAGTTAACGAACTATCTCATCAAATGCTGAAAAGCAACGTTTAATTTCAAAGCAATTCTAGTACTGCGGTACAACAGTACTGCTGATGGTGGCGGTGTAAATGACCCCCCACCGAAGTCCGCAATTATTTCGAGTCACATTAAAAGCTTTTTACGTTTTCCAAAAAATAAATAAAAAATAAAAATTCATAAAAGGTTAACTCCGGCGGGTCGACTACGCCGACAATGACTATGAATGAACAAAATAAACGAATGTCTGAATGAAATGCAAAGAATTGTTTTCTACTTCCGTTCTAATTGGTCTTTGCGAGGCTTCTCAAAGTTCGTTGTACGTTGACGACTCTTAACTTTGAAAAATTGTACTCCATTTAATGGTATTTTGCATATTTCCTTGATCTTTAATGTTTTCGATTGGAGTACAAAGGGGTTATTTTATTGTGCCAAAAAAAAAGCAGAATGATTTATTATAGTCTCTTGACACTTGTCAGAAAATTTTTTGGTGGGTTGCTACAATTTATTATGAGTTATAACACATTTCGCCAACCTTTTCGTTATTTGCATAAGAGTTGAAAGAAAGTGGTGTGAAAACTTTCCCAAATCGCGAGTAAATAGGTTAAGTCAGAAAATAAATTAACCGTTTCGTTTCATATCACATATTGGATGGGTGAGAAGCGCCCGTTTAGAATTTCCTCGTAAGATTAAAAACTATTATGAACGGTCAGTTGGTCATGGAGTGATTTTCATAGTTTTATGTTAATGGTAATTCCGACGAGAATAAATCAAAACACACACATTTTAATAATTATCTCTTTCGATTTTTTTCGAAAAAATTGGCACATTAAATAAGTCTTCAAGTGAGCATGGTATGAGAGTTTTAGCATGTTGACTTAGTTCGGCAAAATACGGGTTTGGTTAGCAGTTCTTGTTAAATTCAATTTACTGCTTCCATAAGTATTTCAGCTGATTTAAGTTAAAGACTTACACTATTGCTGATGAATTCTGAAGATGATAGAGTGGTGTCTATCGAAACTGCAGTCAATTCTACCAAGCAATTAAAACTCTCTACCAATTTTTTTTTATTTGTTTCTATTACTATTTAGCAATAGACAGAAAGTAAGTGAAACATATGGTCTCAAACCAAAATAAATTCTGACTGAATAACAAAAGAACAGACCAACAATAAATAACAACAACACATTTTTTCGTTTTAGTTTTTAAAATCACTTTGTTGGTTTGTGGTACAGAGGAGTTCAGAAAATTCCTACCTCAGGGATTTTCCTCAACAGCAGTGGAATCAAATATGTCTGTCCTTGTCGCAACAGGTAAATATCCTGGAAAAGTATCAATTCAGGTTCTTAATTTATTTGTACTAAAGGGTTAAAAAAAAGGTTGAACAGACCACGAAAACACGTAAATGAAACCTTGATGGATCTTAAAGATAAAGCAATTTTTTTGAGTCATTTGTTTGTAACCCTTAAAAACAACGATTTAGACCCATAGTTTATTATACCGATCGGCGTAGAATCACTTTCTGAGTCGATTTAGCCATGTCCGTCTTTTTGTCTGTCTGTCCATGTTATCAAAGAGCATGTCGCAAATATAAAACAATCTTTACGAAAATTTTCAGGCAATGAAGCCGACCAAAATTATCGGCGGCGGCGGCGCATGTAAAAATAACGATCGGCGGCGGCGAGCCGATCAAATTTCAACAATCGGCTGAGTCGATAAAGTTCCAACAAACGATGGCGCACTAATGTAATTCTTATGTGAAGATGGCTCTTTAAGATATTTCCAATTAGACGGAAAAACTTAAAATTAACCCAAAAGTTTAAGAAAAGTTATGTTCATTTTGAAGTTATGTCTAAAATCGGTTCAATAAATCTCTACTTATTAGTCTTTGTTGTGAAAGTGAATTTATTGTGAATGACATAGTGCCTGTTGTGTTCTCTTTAGAACGACGTAGACTTTGTAAAAATTGGTTCGGCCGCTCAAGAGCTTTTGTAATTTCTGTAAAAACCAAAAACGCATTTTCAATAAATTTTTTGATTTTTATACATTTTTACGCAAAACAAACTTCTTTAAAAATTCTGACCATATTGTCTTACTTAGTAGTCACTTTCTTAATTTTCATGGTTGCATAAAATAAATCTTTTTGACTCACTTAGTCCAGATTTACACTAGTATATTTTTTTCAGCAGATTATCCGCTAATTCTCTTTTAAACTTGCCTCTGCGTTTAGACAAGTAATTTTATTTCGGATATTCCTGTGTGAATTGTTGTTGTTCAAAGTGCGAGTGAAAAACACAAACCGTTCAGCCCGATAAGCCCGAGTACGGGAGAGTTTTTCCCCCCTCTTGCCGACTGCCTCTCTCTCCTACAAAACGCCGATAATCTGCTGAACATTCAGCCAGTGTTAATCGGGACTGAATAAAGTTCGGCGGCTGAATTTCAGCCGATGTGAGCCGCTAAAATCGGCGGCGGCGCGCCGCCGATTTGCGCCGCGTCGGCTTCATAGCCTGATACCGATCCATGTTTTAATATAGCCACCATATCAAGGTCATCACCGATGTCATTTCTTGACACCCTACACCATTTTCAATTTTAATTAAAAAAATCAATTAAATTACGAATAAGAGAAATTGAAATTCGAAGATTCTACAGGATTTTCCAATAAGAGTGATATGATTTCTTTGAAAAAAAGACACACTTATTGTTAAGGAAATTCAAAAGTTTTTTATTTAATGTGAAGTACAATCGATACAATTAAGTTCTAAATAAAACGTCATTCAAAAGGCCTCCACGACTTCTTCTGCATGAACGAATTCGATGAACCCAATTTGCGAGCACTTTTTCCTCAAAATCAAGTCGTATGTCATGAATGTCACGTTCAATATTGACTTGTAAATCTTGAAGAGAGTCTGGTTTATTTCGAAAGACCAATGACTTCAAATAAGCCCACAAGAAATAGTCTAATGGTGCTTAATCTCACAACTTCTTGGAGGCCATTCAATATCACAATTTCTTGAAATAATCGAATCTCCAAACTTTTCTCGCAACAATTTAATTGTTTCATTTGCTGTGTGGCACGTAGCCACAATCGGTCAATGGCAAAAAGATAGCTCTTAACGATATCTAAAATATTGCTCATGGGTATCAAGATCGTATGTCGACTGGGAAGCGTTTTTTTTTTTGGATTAAAAAAAATGGACTTAGCATAATTTTCAAATGTGAACGGAATTTTTTATTGCTAGCTCCTTAACGGAATGTCGGATCGGGAATCGGCAAAAGATAGCTTTTAATGAGAGCTAAAATATTGCTCATGGGTGTCAAGGTCGTAGGCCAACTAGAAAGTGTTTTTTTGGATTTAAAAAAAATGGGCTTAGCGCACGAAAAGTTGCATTTGGAGAACGATTATTTTGATAATAAAACTGAATAATTTGTAAACGTTGTTCTTGCGTATATCTCTCCATGATGAAATTGTAAACTTTACTGAATAAAATAAAAACAAATTATGTACAGATCATGACATATTACAAATGCTCGAAACGTCACTTAATAACCATATCATCCCTATTGGAAACCCCGTTATATACCGCGTTTTGATATGTATAAGCCCCTCATGAAGGTCACGTTTTTTAACAAATGTGACTGGTTTTTAGAAATGTACTCTATTTAAACTGTAACTATTAGTGGGTTTCCGTACATTTGTTGGCCAACAATGGTGGAGGGTTTTATGCTGTCGGACCCGCCGACTTTACTTTACTTTCCTTACTGGTTTTATATTGAATTTTAGATTCGTCGTTTGGACTAGTATAACTTCTAAACGAATTGACCAATTGATGTTATTTTTACACATTATATTTATATTATCAACGTTAGTATGTGTGAGTTCATCTGGATAAGTGGCACGTTTTGAACATATTCCTCATTTATGGTTCAAAATCACTCATATTCGCGGTATAGGTTAATTTAGTGTGAAAAATTCCTGAGAAAAATGTAGCTTTGAAGCTATGTACAATGAAGTTTGAAAAACTAAAATATTCATTACCACTCGAAGAAAGATTAAAAGAAGACTTAATTAAGCAACCTTCCTACCGTCCTGCCCTACGTCCTCGATAGCCTCACGAATTCTATCTTTGAGGTCTTGAATCGATGCTGGGCTGTTGGCGTAGACCTTATCTTTTACGTGGCCCCAAAGGAAGAAGTCGCAAGGTGTTAAATCACAAGATCTCGGTGGCCAATTGTGATCACCTCTTCGAGTGATAACACGATCCGGAAACTTTTCCCGTAACAGAGCAATGGTTTCGTTACTTGTGTGGCACGTAGCGCCGTCTTGTTGAAAGTACACGTTGTCCAGATCAATACCATCCAACTCCGATCATAAAAAATCATTATTCATCTCTCGATAGCGCAATCCATTCACCGTAACTGTCGATTTAACCTCATTTTCGAAAAAGTAAGGTCCAATGACCCCGCCGGACCATAAACCGCACCAAACAGTCACACGTTGAGGATGGAGAGGCTTCTCAACAATAACTCTTGGGTTTTCCTAGCCCCAGATGCGACAATTTTGCTTGTTGACGTAGCCACCCACCGAGGTGGAAATGGGCCTCATCAGTCCAGATGATTTTCGAATTTTAATAATTTTAATGCGCTGTTGAATCGTGTATCGTTCCATTTTTAGTAATGGCGTAGTTTCTAATGGTCAAATGCCAAAGAATAAAAGCTTCAAAAGTGACAGCTACCGAAATACCGGGTGATTCAAAATAACACCTTTTGTTGAAAAACCCTGTATATTTTTTGCATACCTTCAGCGGTTTCAAAGATATCTTACAATATATTGCGAAAAATCCAATTTTTTTAAGAAAATGTTGATAATTTTGTAATTAAAACCTCTTAGAAACATTGACAAATGCAAAATTTTTGTATATAATTATTATTTGATCCTGATCGATCATGAATAAAATGAGACCATTCCGGAGAAAATCGATGTATAATTTAAAAAGATTTAGCTAATTAAGTTAGTCTACAAACATAGAATATCCGTTTTAGTAGTGTGTACGTGTACGTTACGTAGATGTTACGTTATTAACATAATGTTATGTTACATTTGGTATTTTTTTGTTTAATAATTTTGGGGGTTGGTAGATTGGCTAAATTAACGACATCTTTTTAAATTATGCATCGATTAGAATTATTTTTTGAGATAAGATATCTTTGAAAACGCTAAGGGGATAAAGAAAAGAAAGAAGAGGATAATGGGATAAGGCACTGGAACATGTAAGGAAGGCCAACGTCGCCTTATATTCCTGCAGGAAAGCAGTAGGGTCGCGGTGGGGCCTCTATCCTAAACTGGTGCTTTGGATTTATATAGTAGTAGTTCGTCCAATACTGTTATAAGGCATTGTGGTATGGTGGACGGCAACTGACAAACTAACCGTCAAAGGTTCAGAGAACTGCCTGCCTGAGCATAAGCGGAGCCTTAAGGACAACAGCGACTGAGTCTCTACAAGCCCTACTCCATATACTGCGGATTAATATTGTGGCGAGAGGAGTTGCATCCAGAGTGGCACTATGATTTAACTGAGGATATCAAAGTGTAGTTCTGTAGTAGCCGAGCGAGTGGACTATGACGGTGTAAACCTTCGAGAGGAACTACATCACAATGATACCAGCCATAGATGAATGGGTTGGCAGACTACCAGGTAAGAAAAACCAAAACCACTTCTATATGGAAGGTTCGAAGTTTGATGAAAAGGTTGGCTTAGGAGTACACTGTGAAGAACTTAGTTTGGATATAGCTCCTGCAGTGTCTATCAAGCCGAAATAATGGCAATATGGGAAGTCGCCAAATGGCTGAGTCAGCAACATACATAGTAACCAACAATGGCGTTGTCGTTTACTCGGACAGCCAGGCTGCCATCAATTCTCTGGAGGCAACATCTCTAAATTCACAAACAGCCCTCGACTGCCGCAGATCTCTTAACGAGATGGCTGAGCAGTTTAACATACACCCCATATGGGTGCCTGGGCATAGGGATATCCCGGGGAACTGCAAAGCCGATAAACTTGCTAGGAAAGGGACGACATTGCAAATTCTCGAAGAATTTAAATTCATTGATTTTGGCCATCGCAATAGTGGATGTGTGAACTGGTGCATTATCTTGATTGTGAGCAAACGTGGCACCCATCTTGCGCAAAGCCTTCCTTTCATCAAATGTTCCATAAATATGCCATGTTTGGCAATTATAGGCACTTGAAATGCCTATAATTTCAGGTAGCTCACGAACCTTCAACCATCTGCCATCGAATACAGTTTCGTGGAATTTTTTAACCATTTCTAGCGTGGACAGCTCAATTGGTCGACCACTACGGTGTTCGTCTTTGCAGCTCGTACGGCCCCGTTTAAACTCTGCCATCCAATATTTTATAGTTGTTAACGAAGGACAAGACTCCCTCAAAGTGGAATTTAGCTCGGTTTTAATATTGGTTGGACTGAGACCTTTCAAATGAAAGTATTGTAACGGGTTTTCCAATAGGGATGATATGATTTTGAAGCGACGTTTCGGCCATTTGTAATATGTCATGATCTGTCATTTGTTTTTCATTGCATTCAGTAGTGTTTACAATTTCATCATGAAGAGGTATACGCAAGAACAACGTTTACAGTTTTATTATCAAATTAATCTTTCTCCAATCGCAAGTCAATTTTTTTTATTTAAAAAAACACTTTCCAGTTGGCCAACGACCTTGACACCCATGAGCAATATTTTAGCCCTCGTTAAGAGCTATCTTTTTGCCATTGTCCATTTTTCTTTAAATAAAAAAAAAAACACTTTCCAGTCGACCAACGATCTTGACACCCATGAGCAATATTTTAGCTCTCGTTAAGAGCTATCTTTTTGCCATTGACCGATTGTGGCTACGTGCCACACAGCAAATGAAACAATTAAATTGTTGCGCAAATGTTTGGAGATTCGATTATTTCAAGAAATTGTGATATTGAAAGGCCTCCAAGAAGTTGTGAGATTAAGCACCATTAGACTATATCTTGTGGGCTTATTTGAAGTCATTGGTCTTTCGAAATAAACCAGACTCTCTTCAAACTTTACAAGCCAATATTGAAGGTGCCATTCATGACATACGACTTGATTTAGTGGAAAAAGTGCTCGAAAATTGGGTTCATCGAATTCGATACCAAATCATCTTGACTGATGAGGCCCATTTCCACCTCGGTGGCTACGTCAACAAGCAAAATTTTCGCATCTGGGGCTCGGAAAACCCAAGAGTTATTGTTGAGAAGCCTCTGCATCCTCAACGTGTGACTGTTTGGTGCGGTTTATGGTCCGGCGGGATCATTGGACCTTACTTTTTCGAAAATGAGGTTGGATCAAGAGTTACGGTAAATGGATTGCGCTATCGAGAGATGATTAATGATTTTTTATGGTCGGAGTTGGATGGTATTGATCTGGACAACATTTACTTTCAACAAGACGACGCTACGTGCCACACAAGCAACGAAACCATTGCTCTGTTGCGGGAAAAGTTTCCGGACCGTGTTATCCCTCGAAGAGGTGGTCACAACTGGCCGCCGAGATCTTGTGATTTAACACCTTGCGACTTCTTCCTTTGGGGCCACGTGAAAGATAAGGCCTACGCCAGCAGCCCAGTGTCGATTCAAGACCTCAAAGATAGAAATCGTGAGGCTATCGAGGATATAGAGCAGCCACTTTGAGATTTGGTTATGGAAAATTTCATGAAAAGGATATGGTCCTGTAATAGAGTGATCAAAACCGGTTTAAAATAAACCGGCCCACCGGTTTTTTGCTTCCACCGTCCCCGGTTTTTCTCAAAATCATGAATTTTGAACAACCGGTGCAACCGGTTTTTTTGGTTTGTTTCCACCGGTTTTCCGGTTTTTTTATTATCACTAAAATATTAAAAATTATTTACAACTTTATATACAAAATATCACAAATTAAGATAATAATATTAAAGATCTCCTTATATGGCCTAAAAAGACTCGGCAACTTTGCTAGAATCCGAAGCCATTCACCAATTTCTTTACAAATTACAAAAATTTAAAGAAAATAAATGATTCATACGCGCAGAAGTTATGTGAAAAGTAAACACATTCTCCCACTTCCAAACCGAAACAAAAACAAGTAAGAAAATTTCATTTGGGTAAACCGACTAGTGTATACTCTTATATATTTATATGTATACTCGTATATACCCACCTGCAGTTAAGGACTTTTCGAGTTGGAGGGTGTCAAATATTGACATTTTTGTCAAACGGTTGTTTTTCCCATCTGAAATGCTAAAATGTTTGGTTGAACGTTAATTTTTTTTCAGAGGTTTATATTTATTTTGATAGATCAACAGGTCCCATCCCATTAATAGGTCACAAAGCTTTTAAAGGAAATTATCTAGGCTTTCTTTTGAGCAAAAAAATCAAAAATTAAAACATAGATTTTTACCAAAATTTCAAAAAAGTTTAATTTTGCAAAAAAGTAATGAAAATATATTTGCTAATTTTTTTAAAAGATTGAAGAAAAGACTATCGATAACACTTTTGGAAAATGTTTCTAAATACAATAGCTAATTAGTTATAAGTATGAGATAAAAGGATCGTTTGACTCAAATGACAATATTCATCACAGTCCAACTCATAACTACTATCCAACAGGACTAAATTTGGTGCAAGATTCCTGATCAGAAGACATCGCTTTTGTTTTTCAAACGGCAATTTTCATACTGTTTTGTTATGCAGAAAAAAACCGGTTCTACCGGTTTCCCCGGTTTTCTTCGAAGAAAAAAACCGTCCACCGGTTTTTTTATAACTTAAATAAACCATCCACCGGTTTTTTATTTTTTCAAAAAAACCGGTTTTTTGATCACTCTATCCTGTAAGCGTGGTTCTGGTGGCCATTTGGCTGATGTTGTTTTTCATTATTAACGGCATACCTTTTTCTTTATTATGAAATAAACATCCGATCATTTATCTAAAAAAAAATGGAATTTTTCTTTAAATACCAAAATAACACCTCATGTTGGAAAACCCTTTACTTCACATTAAATAAATAACTTTTGAATTTTCTTTTTTTCAAAGAAATCATATCACTCTTATTGGAAAACCTTTATTACATTCTGTTACATCAAATTTACTAAGATCGTTTACTTTTGAGTGCTAAAAAAAGCATTTTTTTTCAAACTAACCGCCATCTATATGTCATGTCGACTAATTGAGGGACTGACCTTGTACTAGAAGTTCAAGATTAAGTGACATATTCACTAACTCTTATTGAAGGTTCATTTTATAGATTTTTAACGTTAAAATGTACCATCAACCTTTTTATGAATATGACCCCAAACCTTCATCCACATTTTGAAATGGGTTTCAAATCTTAATTATTTTTATTTGTTGACTTGTATTTCATTTCCTGTAATCTATTCATAATTCGCTGTGAAAACCCTGTAAATTAGATACGACATACAGATGGCGTTTTGTTTGGTGCTTCTGAATTAATTGCTATATCAAAGTTAATTGGCATTACTGCACACTTCAGTCCATAAAATTATGATTAACGGACAAAATTGCTTAAATCATTTTAACAAAATATCACCAAACACTTGAGAGTTTTGCTGATAGTGTTTCCTCATATGAATGACACATAGATGGCGCTTTAGTTAAGCCTAATTAATCATCTTAACCAATCGATTTATTTAATTACGTTGAGAAATTTTTTTTTTTTATTCATGTTTCTTTCAATTGGTTACCATTTAATTCTGTACAACCTGTTCATTGGATTATTATTACCCAGATTAGAAGTCGCTAGCAAATTAGCCACAGGCCTGATAACTAGGCAACAACGGATGGATAGACGGGCGGACGGACGGACTTCCTCCAAAGCATCACTAACAACCTTTGGGCTTTGCTCGTCGCCATCGTCGTCATCGTTGTAGTCGATAATAGAGTAGTTATAAAACCGCAAAAAATTACGTCATTATTAGATTTCATTAAAATCCACAAAACAAACAAAAAATAGAAGCTTTAGCCGCAGCAGCAGCAGTGGCAGAAATAACATCCGTACGCTTTATTAACATTCATTAAAACAAATTTAATTAATTGCGTACTGAAAACAAAACACACAGAGAAAATCCAAATCCGAACGAACAGCAAAACACTGGGGCAGCAGCAATAGTGGTGGCCATAAAACAAACTCAGCAAACAAATATAACAGCGGGTACACCGGCAAAAAAGACAGAACAAGCCAAGCCAACCCAGGCGGGTATAAACTGAATTGGCTGACTGACTGATTGACTGACTTACTACCTTAACTAGCGATGCGGAAAGCATAGCTCATTTGCACATAGCTAAAGCAACACCACCACCGGCAACATAAGCAGCAATATCCCAAGCAACATTGACTGCAGCGGCAGCAGCAGCAACACCATCATCATCTCCTCCATCAGTTCACAGCAATGGTCAAAAGCGCCGGCGCACCAGCCAACATCTTAGCGGTCAAACCAAAGCATTTTGAATGGATGCCATATACAAGGCGATCGAATGGATGGCTGGATAGATGGATGGATCTATGGGTGATGATGATGGGTGATGTGCTCCACTATAACAATTGCGAATTACCAAATAATACCTCTATATCTCCTCAACCAACAACGATACACTGACCGACCCAACGATGACGTTAAACTGACCGAATCGCTGTTGTTGGTTGTTAGTTGTTGCTGCCAATGCTGATGGTAGGTTAGATTGTACTGGGTTTGGGTTACACGATGTTGTGAAATGTTTTCGCAAAGCCCAGCAACTTCAGGACCGGCCGGATGGAGATTTGCATGTCTTGGCAGAGAGGCCAACCCAAGTAAGTCAAAGCAGCCGCAGTAACCATTCAAGCTGCACAAACCAAATCACTAGACCAGCGACGAAGACGACGGACGGACGGCCAAACGAACGACTTTGTAAGATTTCTTTCTCACATTATCATATTGCCATAAATTCTAAAAATAATGGGAAATCACCAACACTCCACTGCCACTAGCAGCAGTAGGTACTTCTCACAGCTATAGAATAGAAGAATAAAAAAACAACAACACAGCTACAGAAACAGAAACAGATCACGGCAATAAAAACAATAACACAACTCAAAAGCGAGGAAAATCCAATCCAATTGTTTAGAAACGTTTAATTATAGATCCATGAAAAACCCCAACCGAGAAACCGTCAACAATAACAACAGCCACCGCCACCACCAACGCCATCACCATGTTATCGGCCAGGCCCGGCCCGGCACGTCCCCTCTTCACCCAAAAGGCTTGACTTAACAAGTACCTGATGTGTCCGTGCACATTTCTTGAGAAGATGTGGAAAAAACATGAAACGACTTGACTCCGCCATGAGGAGCAGACAATGAATCCGAAAGTGAAACCAACAGGGACAGACGGACGGACACGTCTTTTGGAAAATGCCATGAGAACAAGTTGATCCGTTTGTCGGTCCGTCCATCTGAATGCCAAGCAGCCAAGCAGCCAGCCAGCCGGGTACCACCTCCTCCTGTACATGACAACAATATGAGTGTTTACAATGGCGCGGAATATCTCAAGAAGCTCAGTCAGTGTTCGTTTAGTGGAGTTCAGTTGGGCTTGATGATATTTTCTCGCTGGGTACTTGATATTAATGGTGGTGGCGCAGGCGCTGGCTTTTGGAGGTGCACAATGGGGTCATCATATAAATAATAATAAAAATAAGCAATTAACTAAAGGATTTCCTTTGGTAGGTTGGTGGCCC
Organism: Eudasyphora cyanicolor; assembly: GCA_963930755.1. Classification (NCBI taxonomy): domain Eukaryota; kingdom Metazoa; phylum Arthropoda; class Insecta; order Diptera; family Muscidae; genus Eudasyphora; species Eudasyphora cyanicolor. Next base: position 270,824,653 of record OZ005735.1, read on the forward strand.
TAAGCTTCAAAAGCTGGTCGACTACTTTAAACGATACAAAAAAATAATAAAAACCAGTAAGGAAAGGCTAAAGTCGGGCGGGGCCGACTATATAATACCCTACACCACTCTCGTAATATTGAATAACTCTGAAATATACATTTTGTAGTTAATGTTTAAATTGTTTATTCTAAATTTCAAAACGATTGGATGTAAAATACAGCTTCTACAGAACTAAAGGGCCAAATCGGACGAAGCATATATATGGGAGCTATAGCTAAATCTTAACCGATTTTCTTCAAATTCGGCAATGTTGGTTCATGGATCAAGAAACTCTACCATTCTACATTTCAAAATGATTGGATGTAAAATACAGCTTCTATAGAACTAAAGGGCCAAATCGGACGAAACATATATATGGGAGCTATAGCTAAATCTTAACCGATTTTCTTCAAATTCGGCAATGTTGGTTCATGGATCAAGAAACTCTACCATTCTACATTTCAAAATGATTGGATGTAAAATACAGCTTCTATAGAACTAAAGGGCCAAATCGGACGAAACATATATATGGGAGCTATAGCTAAATCTTAACCGATTTTCTTCAAATTCGGTAGTGTTGGTTCACGGATCAAGAAACTCTACCATTCTAAATTTCAAAATGATTGGATGTAAAATACAGCTTCTTCAGGACTAAAGAGCAAAATCAGACGAAACATATATATGGGAGCTATAGCTAAATCTTAACCGATTTTCTTCAAATTCGGCAATGTTGGTTCATAGATCAAGAAACTCTACCATTCTAAATTTCAAAATGATTGGATGTAAAATACAGCTTCTTCAGGACTAAAGAGCAAAATCAGACGAAACATATATATGGGAGCTATAGCTAAATCTTAACCGATTTTCTTCAAATTCGGCAATGTTGGTTCATGGATGAAGAATCTCTACCATTCTAAATTTCAAAACGATTGGATGTAAAATACAGCTTTTATAGGACTAAAGGGCCAAATCGGACGAAACATATATATGGGAGCTATAGCTAAATCTTAACCGATTTTCTTCAAATTCGGTAGTGTTGGTTCACGGATCAAGAAACTCTACCATTCTAAATTTCAAAATGATTGGATGTAAAATACAGCTTCTTCAGGACTAAAGAGCAAAATCAGACGAAACATATATATGGGAGCTATAGCTAAATCTTAACCGATTTTCTTCAAATTCGGCAATGTTGGTTCATAGATCAAGAAACTCTACCATTCTAAATTTCAAAACGATTGGATGTAAAATACAGCTTCTATAGGACTAAAGGGCCAAATCGGACGAAACATATATATGGGAGCTATAGCTAAATCTTAACCGATTTTCTTCAAATTCGGCAATGTTGGTTCATAGATCAAGAAACTCTACCATTCTAAATTTCAAAACGATTGGATGTAAAATGCAGCTTCTATAGGACTAAAGGGCCAAATCGGACGAAAGATATATATGGGAGCTATATCAAAATTTGAACCGATTTCAACCAAATTCAATAGCGATCTTAACAGCTGCGAAGTACTCTAAACTGCAAAATTTCAGAACGATCGGAGTGAAATTGCGACCTGAAGTCGACGAACAACTTTACATGGACAGACGGACGGACGGACATCGTTAAATCGACTCAGCTAGTGATTCTGAGTCGATCGGTATACTTTAAGGTGGGTCTAGCTGTGTTATTTTCAGGTGTTACAAACATCTGCCGTGAAACAAACTTATAATACCATTTACCACAGTGTGGTGTAGGGTATAAAAAACCCAAAAATGTGCAACAAAAAACACTGTGGAACAGGGTTGGATATTACAAAACATTGCATGCTGTAATGAATGCAGGGAAAGTGCAAAAAAGATCCCTGAAAAGCTATCAAATATTCCGCAATGCAATAAAAGCTTGATCCATGAAAAAGTACCATGAGAAGAAGTAAATAATAGGACACAGTGAAATAATTCAACTAATAGGCCTTGAAGCCACCGGAGAAAAAGCCTGTAAAGAGTAGAAGAGTTCCCAAAGATGCTGGAAATGAATGAAGAACGATATCGGGTCCGTCAATAAGAGCGCTACAAAAGTTTTTTTTAAATAAAACAAAAATCAATGGATATCAATGAAACTCTTTATTCCTGTGAAAGTACGTTCGATGCCATTATGTATGGAACTCGATTTCTTTTGCATGGCCACCACGGGCACGCTTGCAGAAGTCCAGACGCTGAACCCAATTTTCGACGGTTTTCAAGCATAAATCGGCCGATACTGCTGCAATTTCACGTTCGAGATTCGTACGAAATTCATCAATCGTCGCTGGCTTGTTGGCATAGACCATAGTCTTGACGTAGCCCCACAGGAAATAGTCTAACGGCGTCAAATCGCACGACCGAGGCGGCCAATCGACTGGACCATTTCGTTGGTTTCCAATAAATTGATTGTGGCATTCGCTGTGTGGCTTGTGGCGCCGTCCTGTTGGAACCACATGTCCTCCAAGTCCATATCATCCAATTGGGGTCAAAACTATTCGGTTATCATTGAACGGTAGCGATTCCCATTCACAGTAACGTGCCGGTCTTGATCATCACGGAAGAAGTACGGCCCCATGACGCCGCCGGCCCATAAACCGCACCAAACCGTAATTTATTCGGGATGCAATGATGACTCATGGAGTACGTGTGGATTGTTGTCTGACCAATAACGCATATTTTGTTTATTGGCGAAGCCATTCAGCCAGAAATGAGCCTCATCGCTGAAGATGATTTTTCGATTTTTCGCGCTCTTAACGTTGAGGCCACTGACTCCGAATTTCGGTAGTACATTTTAATAATTTCGACTCGTTGTTGGCTCGTATATCTTTCCATCATGAAATGGCAAACCGTACTGAAGAGAAATCTCAAAAGAGCGGCAAAAAATATGGCGTCGTTTGCTGTCCCTGTCGGTCTACTTTTGTAGCTTCCCTGTTGAAAAACCCTTTACAATGAAATGAGCCGGCAATTAATCTAAAAATAATCAGACAAAGGATCGATCAACGACGTATCCCTTTTAACAGATCCCTGAAGTAAAGATAAACGACTTGTTAACTTATAACTGACTATGCGAACGAAATGCCGCAAGAAATTTATCGAGAAGTATTCCCGGAAAAATTGCAAACATATATAAAACGCGATCCATTTCGAGGTTCTCTACTTTTTAAAGAAAAAAACACAGAAAATGCAAATTGAATGGGGAATGTTTATTATCATTTGAAGGAACACTCTTGGGCTTTAATTTTTGAAGATTATGTCTATCAAATGTTGGCCGCGGCTACGTCTCAGATGGTCCATTGAGTCCAATTTTCGAAGACTCGTTCGAGCATTTCGACTGGTAACTGGCGAATGACACGCGTGATGTTTTGCTCCAAGGCCTGAATCGATGCGGGTTTGTCCGCATGAACTTTAGACTTTACATATCCCCACAGGAAAAAGTCTAACGGTGTGATATCACACGATCTTGGTGGCCAATCGACCGGCCGAAAACGTAAAATTATCTGCTCACCGAAGTGTTTTCTCAATAAATCCATTGATTGATGCGATGTGTGGGAAGTGGCGCCGTCTTGTTGAAAACAAATGTTGCCGAGATAACGGGCTTCAATTTTGGGCATCAAATAGTCGGTTATCATGTAGACGGTTACGTTCTCACCAGCATCATTTTTGAAGAAATATGGACCGATGATTCCACCGGCCCACAAACCACATCAAACAATACTTAACAAAAATAAAATAGTGACAACATGACACGACTCGCACGTGATCTGTTCAAAAAAGGCTATTGAAAAAAGTATCTCTACTTGGATCACCCGTTACAACGGAAAAGATATTCAAGGGATATTATTTGCTTGAGGGCACAGGCAAACAATAAGGTACAGAGGAATGTCTCTCTGACCGATATCGGAAAGTACTTGCGAAGATATCCCTAAACAAACTGGGAAGAGAATGACGACAGTTTTTGGCAATTAATCCATTAAGAAATTTGAAAATAACTCGAGACATTTCAGCGGAATAAAGATAAATAACCAGACAACTGATCGGTTCCTAATCGAACCGTTAAAAATCAACAATGGATCCCACTAGTGGATCCCTGAAGTGCCTGCGAATATATCGCTCATTTAGAAAAATAATGTCACATTTTGAGTTATGACAGATCACTTAAGTGTCACTTAAATGATCTACATAAAAATAACTATTTAGCTGAATGGGATGACATAACTTCGGAAATGCGCCAAATATTATTGTCTCCCTCAGAAATCAGCCCAATCATGGATCAGCTTGTAGATACTGAAATGTGGGACAATTCAGCATGCTCACCTCAAAAAAATAATGATTTTGAGTTGTGACGTTCTTTTTAGCGATATCATTGTGCGGGGAATTCCTAAAGGTGAATGACGAATGACGACAGTTTTTATGAAACGATTTGGCAATTAATCCATTTCGGAATTTAAAAGAGAATTCAAGATATTTCAGAATTAACAAGAATAAACAGACAACTGATTGATTCCTAACCTTTAAAGACTAACAGTGGATCCTATTAATGAATCCCTAAGGTAAAAAAATCAGTGGCCCGGTAAATAAGCACTGATTGTAATGATGCATGAACTAAAATCTGAGCGCACTGAGTGTAGATCTAAAAAAACAGCCCCGGCCAACAAGGTGTTCAGGATGACGCATGTCCCTTTAACGACTATCAGCAAGTACTTACAATTAAATCAATACATCGGTCCTGAAGTTATGGAAAATTGATTCAGCAAAGAGGCAAAAAAAACACTCGAAAGTAGCTTTTCAAAACTCGTTTTAAGGTTAATAACCACAGATCCTGGTAACGAAGCCGTGGAGTAACATAACGGAAGATAATAGGTTTAGGTTAGGGTGGCAGCCGTATTTTTCTTACCAGCTCACATGGACCAGTTTAGGTCCCTAGTGTTACCACGGGCTAAAATGTCCCTCATCGAAACCAACCTGTTTGATATACAAATTTATCGATAGTACGAATAACGGTACCGGAAAGATCTGTTAGACTGCCTAGAAAGGCCGACCCCAGTATACCCAGTCGTCGTTTACTCAAAGCGGGACAGTAGCACAGCAAGTGCTAAATGCTCTTCACTTCTTCCTCATCGCCACAGCTTCTGCAGAAGTCATTAGAGTCAATACACAGTCTTTTGGCGTGTTCGCCGATCAAGCAGTGTACCGTCAGAACTGATACTAACGTTGACAATCTTTTCAAGTTCATCAGCTTTGCAGTTCCACGGGATATCCCTATGCCCAGGCACCATATGATATTAAACTGCTCAGCCATCTCGTTAAGAGATCTGCGGCAGTCAAGGGGTGTTTGTGAATTCAGGGATGTGGCCTCCAGAGAATTAATGGCAGCCTGGCTGTCCAAGTAAATGACAACGACAGTGTTGGTTACTATGTTGCGACTCAGCCCTTTGGCGACTTCGCATATTACCATTATTTCGGCTTGATAAGTACTGCAGGTATCTGGTATTCTGATATCCCTTTCAAGGGATAGAATGATTGTGAATAAATCATTCTGGGGGATTCCCTAAAGATATTATGATGTGAATTATGATAGCTACTGTGAAAGGATTTGGCAAATGCCACATTAATAAATTTTAAAATCACTCATCAGAAATATAACGGAAAATAGCTATCAACAACAAATCCTTCTTACTGATTCCATAAGTAAACTTGAAATGTCCCGGTAAATAATCAGTGAAACTACCGAATCTAAATCCTTTTAGTACAGGTATTGACCGATAAATATCGGTAAATCCCAAAAGGTTAAGAGAAAAAATGTAACAACACCAGAAATGATCCGACAAGTGAAGGCCAAATTTGATCGAAATCCACGCCGCAGTGGTAGAAAAATTGCTCGTGGGCTGAACATATCGCGAGAACGGATACAACACATATTAAAAAATGAGCTTGGACTAAAGCCATTGAAGTTCCATAAAGTGTAAGAGCTCACCGAGGCACAAAAAAAGTTAGACTGGAAAGAGCCAAGGAGTTGCTTCGCTTGCACGAAAGTGGCCAGTTACCGAATTTGGTTTTCTCCGATGAGAAGCCATTCCAAATTGAGCAGTTTGTGAACAAACAAAATGATCGGGTTTACTTGCAAAAGAGGTCAGCTGAAAATGTACACCTTCTATTGGCCAGCAGAACTCAAGCGCCGCCGATGGTAATGGTGTGGGCCGCCGTAACGGCCGATGGTCGCTCCCCGCTCCTAATCATCGACCATGGGGTGAAAATAAATGCCGAATATTATCAGGAAAATGTCCTAAAGACAGTATTGAAGCCCTGGGCAGACAAACATTTCGGCCGCAGACCATGGACATTCCAACAGGACTCAGCATCATCGCACTTAGCACGCGTCAACCAAGAATGGCTTAAAATGGAGGTTCCTCGCTTCATTTCTACCGCACAATGGCCACCAAGATCTCCGGATCTCAATCCGTTGGACTTTTGTGCCTGGGGCATTTTAGAGAGTAAGGTTCACGCTAAAAAATTCCAAAGTATCGATCATCTCAAGACGGCGCTTCGCCGGGAATGGTGCAAAATACCGCAGAGTCACTTTCGTGCAGCGTGTGATGGCTTTGTCGGCCGTTTGAAGGCCATAATTCGTGCCAAAGGTGGCCAATTCGAACAAATCTAAACTGTTTCTAAAATTTTATGTTATTTCCGACATTTTTGCTTTTGAACAATAAAATTTAAAAAAAAATTAAAAAAATATAGCGCTTAACTTTGTTGCATTACATATCAGCCACCCTGTATGTAAACAAGTGTCTGTGTACACACAAAATTGGTATTTTGCACCGACTACCTGATTGTGTTTCACTGTCACGGAAATTTGTTTAGCCCGCGGACTACCGACATCAAAGTGTTTCGACACTTATAGTTCTGTCATTTGATATGATATCGAAAGGAACAGTTTTTTTGTATCACATACACAAGATATTCCGCAGACTTGTCGGTCCGTTCCCTTGGTGCGTTGATATTGGTTCAATCAATTCGTATTGTATAATTTGTAGGACTTCTCCAAGGAAATCTAGCTCTGTTTTGAAATTAGGTAGTCTTCGGACTTCTTTCCTCATTTCTAAAAGTATCCAAGAAGTAAGTAAGACAAACATGAGATTCTCTCAGCCGCCAGTTGCTCCATTTTATTTATTTATATGAATTAACATACAAAGTAAATTTATATTCTAATATTAAGGTCCAGGGAAGCCGGGTTACAAAGACCATAAGGCTAGATTTTGCAGCGACAGACCAGAGCCTCTGGTGGGAATCGAACCCACAACCGCCAAACTCATAGGCGAGCACGCTACCAACTAACTTATTAGGGGGCTCTTGCTCCCTTTTGTTTTTGACAAAGTCGTAGTTCCGTCAGAGACGTAAGCAGTGAGATTCCTCCTTGGGACTTGAAAGCGAAATCGGAATTTTTTCCGTCTATTGCATAGATCAGGGTTAATGAAATTGGGAGCCGAAGCTGCTTATAATGCAGGGGATTTATAGTTAAAGCATTTCTATGCGAGAATGTTTGCTTAATATCGAGCCATGAGCGCAAATCTATCGTAAGCGACTTTTTATCAAAAAGATTAATTTTCGAAACAAAGATTAATTCTCGTTTGAGTATTTAGAAAATATATATAATACATATATAATACCTTAATTCAATGCTAATTTTTTAGAAATTGTTAATGTTTGTAAAAATCCTTTATAATTGTAAATTGCATGATCTTGAATAACAATGAATTGTTTGAAGGATTGACAACAAATTATGACTTGGAATATTTAGAAATAAAAAAATATTTGGAGAAATTCCTAAGCAATACATTTATTTGTGCAGATACATCTATAAAAGTAGTTACAAGAAAAATAAACCGTGATTTTCTTACAATTTTGAGTTTTAAAGCATTAATACAAATTATCGTAAGCGACATATTTTTGCCCACATATGCAAAAATGAGTATGTACATTTTATCGTAAGCGCCATAAATTGCTAAAAATACATGAATTGTTGTGGTTTTTTGTTACCCCTTAGATAAATAAAGGAAACGGTACAATGTGTGCATCAAAACATTTCAATGTTGTTACTTGTGGTTCGAAATAAACAAAAAAAACCTCTCCTGTACAATTTGTTCTTTGTCGCTTGCGATAGATTTGCGCTCATGGCTGCATATGTTCGCAGGGCTTAAATAGAGACGTACAGCCAAAACATCTAAGAAGCCCAGGTATGTTAGACCGAATTCTGAATATTTCTATTTAGTTGGGTATACATAATCGGGTATGTTCTGGCACTACTTGGAGCATCTCACGTGAAATGTCTCAAGATATAGATCTATCACATGTTAGTGTACTCTCTACAGTTGCGGGATACCTCCTTATTCGACAGGTAATGTGGATGTGAGAAGTGAGATCAATGTGAGGTGAGTACCAGTACTGGGGCGAATGTCAGTATTAGATTACATTTACGTTGGAAATGTAGATGAGGTTCGGATTTGGATATTCTGTTCGCAGGGTTTCAGGATTGACGGGGAGCTAAAACTGCTGAAAAGCCTTGTTACAGATGTTAGACCGATGTTTGCATACTTGGTTAGTTAGGTTAATGTTAGTATTACCTTATCTTTACGTTGAAAATTTACATGAGGTTCAGGTTTGGCTATACTACAATGACAAATGGTCACAGTCAATTGAAGCTTCCAAGGCTCTAACTCTTTTTATGTACTCTGTTTAATATTTCATTAGTCTGCGAGACTTACAGGAAAACTTAATCATCATATGTTGATCCCAAACTGCGGAAGTCTGTGCAATGGAAATTTTGGAATTTCCCCCATTGTGCTTCTTGAATCGTGGTGGCTGTGCAGTGGGTGTTTGGCTTTTTAATTTTATTTTCATGCGAACTTGAAGACTTTTTGAATCATTTTGAGTCATGTGAACCACTGGCGCATTAGTTATGCGAATAGAAATGAAAATCACAACGATTTTCACAATAAAAGTGAATGAATGAATAAATGTGGCCTGCATGTCAGGCTTGAAAGACAACATATGGACGGGAAAATGAAATAGACAGACGGACGGACGGACGGACAGGAGCTTTGATGCCACAAAGGAAATAGGGGAGGGATGGATGGAGGGATGGATACAATAGCATAGAGGGACGGGTAGATAGATGGTCTGCTCAGATGCTGACATCCATACCCCAACAACTAAAAACTGACAAAGATGATGACGGCGACGACGACGACGAGTATGATGAGACACGCTCTTGGCATAAAACTGACGCTTTGACTAAGACGACATCATCATTATTTGGTCGCAAGGAATAACTAAGTAATAACTGCAAGTATTTATTCCGGCCGATACTTGTATAAAGTGAAAGTAAGTTCACACAATTACAATTGATACGGGTAACAGCAAAACAGCAGCAACAACAACAACACCAAGTACAACGAGAAGACGCTGGAACGTTCATTTATATGCTCCTCATCATCACCAGCGCCAGCACCATCACCATTGCTCTGATCATCACCAACAGAGAGACAGACAGACAGACGGACGGACAGACAGACCGAACAAACGAACGACCGGCATGTTCAGCATGTGAATAAATGCGAATTAATGAATATTTAAAATGCTTGAATTGCATGTACATGCCTCCAGATGCTGCCGCCATAGGTCAGGATAAAAAAAAACGCAAAATCTCCTCAAAACGGCCAACAAACAGACACAGCCATCAACGAGGAGGAAGATGCGGCGGCAACCTTTGCTGCCTTGTTGCTGCTCTTCTATTGCAACGGCTGTGGCTGCTGCTGCTGCTGCCGCCGTTCATTTTACATAATCCGCAAAATATTTGCGCAAATTAACAATCAGCATTTGATAGTTACATAAACAATGCAAATGATTATGGAATCCATTTCAATTCCATGTTCCAACACTCGTTTCGTATGTGTGAACGCACGATTTGATAGCAAAACAGATAACGCCGAACAGAAAAACAGATCTATTCAATATTCGCTTTGTATTCAGCACTGTAAGAATTATGCATGTCTTACATTTGGAATTTAAAATTGAGCTAAAAGCAAGGAAAGCCATTGTTTCCGTAGTATTCACTCACCACTATTTACACACCACACCACACACTGCAAACATTTGTCAGATTTGCATAGTTTTCAAATCCCACCGCCCAATTTGATTTCCTCTATACAACTGATTTCATAATTCTGGTATTGCTTCTGTGCCTTTTGCCCTCCTTATAAATGTAAGTTATTCATTCATTAGGTTAATATTCTACTCTTTTTCAACTTGTGTTGCAATATTTATGATCAATTAAATGATTTGAAATTAAGTTTAAAACATTTAAACTTTGAAATGGGTTCAAAGTGGTTAAAAAGAAGCTTGCAAAGCTTCTTCGTTCCATAGCCTTTCTCATACAATAGGCACATGTTTTAATATAAGCTTGGTTTTTATAAAGTCCAAGTTGAGAGAAATCTGTAAAAATGTCACTTTTACAATACTTCTTTTACATGACACCGCAATCGTGTTCAAAGCATATTTCTATTAGGCAACATAAAATAAATTTTGTGCAATAAGTAAATAGATATGGCTAGAAAATGTTAGGTTAGGATGAAGTAATGCAGACATTTTCACACCTCTTGTCAAGGACATAAACTTAAGGTAGTGGATCGGTCTGTTCTGCAAATTTTTCCTCAGCATTTTCCAAATGATCTTATAAAATGGATGAGATCTGGCATTGGCATATGAAATATTCCATTGTTTCTGTATATTTCCTACATGCTCCTTTTCCTCCTCCTTTTCAGAGTTGCCAGACTAATTTCAACCAAAATAGACCAAATTCGGGCCCAAGTGTCTTAAAAATTACTTACAAAATCTTCAGCACCAAAATCAAGCATTTACCTAAAGATTTTGACTTTATAGGCTACGAAAACCTGAACCTATTTTACATTAATTCCAGGGCGATCCCAAAATTAGCCGACCTATCAAAGAAAACACAACAAATTTGGGAAATTTCAAAGTAATGCAAATGTACCAGCAAGTAAATATTAAATAAATATTATTATAACATAATCTCCTTTTACCTCGATACACTTTTCCCAATGATATTCTATAGCTTCGACACCCTGTTTATAGGAAGAACTATTATGGCTCCTTAAAATAACTATCAACTGCAGACTCCACCTGTTCATTGTTGGCAAATCGTTTACCAACGAGCCGTTTTTTTCAAATTTGGAAATAGAAAATAATACGAGGAACTTAAATCTGGCGAATAAGGTGTGTGATGAAGCAATTCGAACTGGGCTTTTTGCCTTGAATCCACCGCTTAAACCCTGCAATACGTTAGCATGATACTCGCGATTGTGTTTGTTTTTGGGAGGTAATCAATAAAAATAATCCTACGCGCATGCAAAAAAAACAAAGACGCCATAATCATTCCTGGAGATGTAACTGTATTCACCTTCTTTAGACACGATTCTCCCATTCCAGTCCACTGCTTTGACTGTTCCCTTGTCTCGGGAGAGAAGTGGTGGAACCATGTCTCATCCATGGTTACGAAACGACTCAAAAACACGTTTTTATTGCGACATCGCCCAACACGTTGTTTTTGTTCCATTGTGATCAAACGCGGCACCCATCTCGCACACTGCTTTGTCATTTTCAAATTATCGGCCAATATGCGATGTATATCATTATTTTAAATACCTATAATTTCAATTAGCTCATGTACATTCAGCCAACGATCATCCTATACCATTTTTTGGATTGTCATAACCGTTTCTGGCGTGGACACCTTAACTGGTCGACCACTTCTGTGTTCGTCTTGGCAGCCGTAAACAAAGGAGCAGTCGTAAACGAAGGGGCAGACTTCCCCAGAGTAGAATCTAGCTCAGCTTTAGTATTTGTTGGACTTAAACATTTCAAATAAAATATTGTAAGGGTTTTCCAATAAGAGTGATATGATTTCTTTGAAATAAAACACACTTATTGTTAAGGAAATTCAAAAGTTTTTCATTTAATGTGAAGTACAATCGATACAATTAAGTTCTAAATAATACGTGATTCAAATGGCCTCCACGACTTCTTCTGCAGGAACGAATTCGATGATCCCAATTTTCGAGCACTTTTTCCACTAAAACAAGTCGTATGTCATGAATGGCACATTCAATATTGACTTGAAAAGCTTGAAGAGACTCCGGTTTATTTCGAAAGACCAATGACTTCAAATAACCCCACAAGAAATAGTATAATGGTGTTAAATCACAACTTCTTGGAGGCCATTCTATATCACAATTTCTTGAAATCTCCAAACTTTTCTCGCAAAAATTCAATTAAGGTCGTAGGTCGACTGGAAAGTGTTTTTTTTTGGATTTAAAAAAAATGGACAGCGTTTTTTTCAAATGTGAACGGAAAGTTTATTTTTCCTCTAGATCCTTAACGGCACGTCGGATCGGGAATCGGCTAATGGCAAAAATATAGCTCTTAAAGAGAGCTATTTATATTGCTCATGGGTGCCAAGGTCGTAGGTCGACTGGAGTGTTTTTTTTTTGTTTAAATAAAATGGACTTAGCGCACGAAAAGTTGCAATTGGAGAACGATTATTTTGATAATAAAACTGAATAGTTTGTAAACGTTGTTCTTGCGTATATCTCTCCATGAAATTGTAAATACTACTGAATACAATGAAAAACAAATGACAGATCATGACATATTACAAATGGCCGAAACGTCACTTTAAAATCATATCATCCCTATTGGAAAACCCGTTATATGTGATAAATTTAGCAAGATGAATGTGATGCTAACAAAATTAGAATTGTTGCAAGACTATACGCTATTCCTAAGTAAGTAAACAACCAATAAGGAAAGGCTAAGGACTATGATTCCGTACATATATATTGAATATAAATATGAGATAATTACCTTATAAATCTAAATGTAAACAGAACTGGTTAAAAATCGACAATATGCATTCTAGGATAAATAAATTCTCCCCTACTAAGTTTTAAAAGGATTGAATGTGAAATACAGATTCCGTAGCGCTACAAGGCCAAATCTAAAGGAAAATTTATATCGACCTAAACCGATTTTGACCAATTCCGATAGGCTTCCAGAAACGAACATAATTTCCAAAAATTATGGTATATTAAAACAGAGGCAGTGATTGTTAAAAATTGTGTCAGTTGCAAGTCAAGCGTCGATAAATAAATAATAATATTTAATTACCGGTATTGAATACCTATAGCAATATCTTATTTTCAATTTCTTAGTAGAAATATTATTTTAAAAACTTTAATTTTTAACCGCCGGAGTCGGAGCTGGAGTCGGAGTCGAATCATATTAACAACCGACTCCGGGAGTCGGAGTCGAGTAGTTTTGGCTCGACTTCACAGCCCTGATTGTATTGACTGAAACATTTCATATGTAATATTGTATTACATAGCGGTGACCAAATTTTTCCATGTTTACAAACTCACTGAGATCGTTTACTTTTGAGTGTTTAAAAAAAACTAAACAATGTAGCGCCTTAAAACGTAAAACATATGTTTTAGAAGGTTGCCACTTTTCACAAAAGTAACTTTTCCCAACTACTACCGCCATCTATATGGACAAATTTGGTCACCGATATGTAATACAATATTACATTTGAAATGTTTCAGTCCAACAAATACTCAAGCTGCTCCTTCGTTTACGACTGCTCCTTTGATTACGGCTGCCAAGACGAACACAGTAGTGGTCGACCAATTGAGGTGTCCACAGCAGAAACGGTTATAAAAATCCCAAAACTGGTATTGCATGATCGTCGGCTGAAGGTACGTGAGCTAGGTGAAATGATAGGTATTTAAAATAATGCTGTACATCGCATATTGACGGATAATTTGAAAATGAGAAAGCGGTGTGCAAGATGGGTGCCACGATTGCTCACAATGGAACAAAAACAGCTTATTTGGCGAAGTTTCACCGCAATAAAGACGAGTTTTTGGGTCGTTTTGTAACCATGGGTGAGCCATGGGTCCACCACTTCAAACCTGACAATGACGAACAGTCAAAGCAGTGGACTGGAATGGGAGAATCGTATCTAAAGAAGGTGAATACAGTTCCATCTCCAGGAATGATTATGGCGTCATTGTTTATTTTTTGTAGCGCGTAGGATAATTTTTATTTAATTACCTCCCAAAAAGAAACGCAATTGCGAGTATCATGCTAACGTATTGCAGGGTTTAAGTGGTGAAGTCAAGGGAAAAATGGGCAGTTAGGATTGCTTCATCACGCATCTTATTCGCCAGATTTATGTTCCTCGTAATATTTTCTATTTCCAAACTTGAAAAAAATGGCTCTTTGGTAAACGATTTGCCAACAATGGACAGGTGGAGTCTGCGGTTGATTTAAGGAGCTATATTGATTCTTCCTATAAACAGCATGTCGAAGCTATAGAATATCATTGGGAAAAGTGTATTGAGCTAAAAGGTAATAAAGATAGTTTTTCCCAAATTCGGCTAACTTTGGTCCGCACTCTTAAGTTTTTCAGAAATCTGCTTAAAAATCCACATTCAAATACAATACATACATATCTAAACACAAAATATGCACCTTCATGAATTTAATATTTACTTGCTGGTACATTTGCATTACTTTGAAATACTGATATTGATATCGTCTGTGCAGTCTTGTTCGTCGTAAAATTCAAATACGATTTAGCCATATCCGTTAGTCTGTCCACTATTGAATGTGCAATAATAAAGCTGTGCAATAATAAAGCTTTGTGACTCAACTCTGGCAAAACTTAATTTCTTATATATGTGAGTTACTCAGGATGAGAATTTATCATATCGGTCCATGTCCACGATATGGTCGAAGAATCCACGAACTTGTACCTATTAGTGTACCTAAGTGTACCTAGAACCATTTACACCAACAAGGATCATCGTAGGTCAATGAGTTGCTGTAATCACTATATAGAGATCCACCGGATTTTACTTGTTGACGACATAGCAACCGATTGGGCTAAATTTTTGCCCAAACCGATTGGGCTAAAATTTTGGTTAAAAATTTTGGGTAGTTTTTTTTCTCCTATTCAATATCTATATATATCCTATTCAATATCTATATATATATATATACATATATCGAAATAAATATAACCGTATTAAAATATAGAAAAAGTGCTACAAAATTTACCTTGAGCAAAAAAATGGACTAGACGAATGATGCAGAAGTTCTTATTTTTGGGGCTACTTTCACGCCCAATTCTCAGAATTGAGTCCCAAAATCGTGTGTTGTGCTGTGTTAGGTTAGGTGAAGTTAAGTTCCCAGCAAAAAAATATGGAAGTATTTCCTGGGGAATCACATTTCAAGTGCTGCCATAGATAAAGTTGGTGCATTTTTCACTTCCAAATATGTTCTTTTGTAATAGTTGTAAATATACTTATACTAGTATTTTTGAAAATATATAAAAATATTTAAAAATTATTATTAATAGTAATTTTTTTTTAATTAAAAACATACGTTAGTAAAAATTAAAAAACTTAAATTTTAATATAATGGTTAAATAACAGCTGCGGCATTCGAACCTAGATAAATAGAGCATCCAAACCAGTGAATAAGATTGTAATTTTCACAAATTAGCTAAAAAGTACTCATACGTAAAAGTGTTATAATTCATCGCAGGGCAGAAGTAATACGAACTCGTTTGTGGTCGTGCGCATTAGCTTGTGCTGTTATGCTACTGCAACGATAGGAGATCAAGGTTCAATTCACGGCAAGACCAAAATAGTTCACTTTGAAAAATTAAATAAAAATTTTTTTGAGCAAATATTTTGCATGCAAAGAGCATATGGCGCGACAAGCCCTTATTAAATTCTTCAGTGAAGATCCAATTTAGAAGTACCTCTGGATCGCAATAATAACATTTTCTTCGATTTTATGGAAGTTCTTGTATATTTTGGTGGCTTATATTAAAGAAGTGGAAGCATTGTCAGGTGTAATGTTCGTTAGAAAAAAAGATTATGGTTGCCCGGATTTCGAAGTAAAGCTTGTTTTTTTAGTAAATATTCAGAAAACAGTTCGGCTATATCTTGAGCCGCCAGTGACATAGAGCAAAGACGTGGTCAATATGGCTATTCGATCGAACTTGCTCGTAATGAATATTTATATAAACTGTTACAGAAACGTAGTCTTAGAACAACGAAATTAGACATGAGGTTAGCCTTTGGCACACAGACTTGGGATAACAAGAGACTTTCCTAAATGTTTTCTTAATCGACTCGAATACGACTCGGTCTACCAGAGAAGTACTAATAACGAACTCGCGAAATTAGTGCTTTTTGATTAGTATAAGAGGGGGAACACAAGGTTGCAAATATGGTAATATCTACCGGAAGATGGGAAAGCAAGTTAATAATTGAAGTAAGAATGGGCCACAGACCTTCATGACTTTCATGTTTCAATGTAAAACATTTTATAAATATTCTAAATATAAATTTCTATGAATAAGGCCTATATGACAGAGAATGGATTCTGAGAATTTTATTTCATTGAGATTCGAGTAAATGCACCACAATAAAAATAAGCCTATTACAAATTATGTATGTTTATAGATATAATAAGGCGCATAGAATTGCCTTATTTTTAATGTATAGTGGGGCTTTTGTTTCAATTTCAATGAAATATAATTCCCAGAACACTTTATCTATATTCATAGGCTTTTTTTCATAGAAATTTATATTTAGAATTTTTATAAAATGTTTTACATAGAAAAACAGTTCGATAAACCTCACATGAATTTTATGAGTAAGGTCCCATGTGTTTATTTATGGAGATAACAGCAGTCACAGCCAAATGAAATTATTTTAAACTTTTTTGCAGCAGAACATACTTAAGTGTATTATTATTTTGTATAATAATTTTAAATGAATGAATCCAGACTATATTTTTGTGCTATATTTCAAATTTATAAAACCCGGCACAAATAGGACAGACTAAAACATAAATTTTCCTTTATGAAAAATCGTTGCCTTATTTCTATATATAGAAAATAAGGAGACAAAGGAAATAGTATTCGTAAAACCTTTACTATTCACAGACTATGAATACCGCAATGAATTGAGCATTTTGTAGTTTCAAAGCCTTTTTATTAAAGGCATTTTTCAAATATAAACAATTTTTGCAAACGCACATTGCTTTGCTACATGGGAAAACCAGATGGCCAAACTAGAAACTACCAAACTACTTTGCCACATTTTGCACCCAGATGCTTGTGGTCGGTTGGTTTTCCTGCCAACCTCCAAGCAAACACGGCGGCACACTTGTTCGGTTGACCATTGGCGGTGGCTAACAGCTGCAAACCAGAAAGGAACCTCCACTCCATTCCACTTTAGACTTGGAGTTTAGGAGTTTTGCGTGTATGTACTGCAAAATGAGATCAGAAAAATAATAAAATACTTTTGATTGGAAGGCTGCTGCAGTGCGCATTGCGGCTTAGACCGACTAAACTGACCCTTTCAAAATGAGTGAATTAGTGAGTGAGCGAGTGACTGAATGAATGATATTGGGCAATTTGGTGGCACTGACTTGTTTGTTTATGCTTCTTTTTGTTTCAAATTAAAACCCACTCAGGTGGGCCAATTGGCCACCATCTAAACACGCACATGCGAACTTGTTTTTTGGGAAACAGAGGCGGGAGCAGCCACAGCGACTGAAGCTATGCAGCAATACGCGGGTAGTTGGAAAAGTTTTGTTGGTCAGTGATATCATGACACCCGTTATTAAAACCTGTATCCACCCATCCATCTCGCCTTGGACACCACGAAATCTGCAACATCTGTAAGGTGCCAACTGCCAACATCCAAATGGCCAACATGCACACCCCTCCCCCCATTCCAACCATGCAGTTAGTAGGTACGGGTATATGCAAATATGATTTGTGCAATCTAATACATATCTCTTGGATGGACGGACGGACAGATAGATGGACAGACGGCCGTATGGACATACTTTCAGCCAACGACAAATGGTCGGACGAACAATGGGGGGATTTCGAAAAAAAAATGGAAATATATTTGCAGTTTATCAATGATACTTTTATAGAAAATACATATATTATTCAGCTAATGTTTGGAAAATTGTATACAAAATTTTGCCGAAATTGAATTTTTATAGAAAATTTCGTCGCAATTTCACTCTTATACAAATCTCGTCGAAATTTCCTGTTTATAGAAAATTTCGTCCCAATTTCATTCTTATAAAAAATTTCGTCGAAATTTCATTCTTATAGAAAAATTTCGTCGAAATGTCATTCTTGTAGGAAATATCGTTGCAAATAATTTTTAAGGAAAATTTCGAGGAAATTTCATTTTAAGGAAAATTTCGTCGAAATTTAATTTTTATTTTTTTTATAGAAAATTTTCGTGGAAATTTCACTTTTATTGCAAATTCATTGATATTGGAAATTTCGTCGAAATTCCATTCTTATTGGAAGTTTCGACGAAATTTCATTTTTAATGAAAATTTCGTCAAAGTTACATTGTTATGGAAAATTTCGTCGAAAATTAATTTCTACTGAACATTTAGTGGAAGTTTCTTTTTTATGAAAAATTTCGTCGAAAATTTATTTTTATGAAAAAATCGTCGGAATTTAGTTTTTATGTTCTTATAGAAAATTTCGTCGAAATTTCACTCTTATTGGAAATTCATTCCTGGAAATTTTTAATGAACATTTAGTCGAAATTTCACTTTTATTGGAAATTCATTTACATTGGAAATTTCGTTTAAATTTTCTTCAAAATTTCATTTTTATGGGAAATTTCGTTGAAGTAACATTTTTATGGAAAATTTCGTCGGAATTTAATTTTTATTGAACATTTAGTCGATGTTTCATTTTTCTGGAAAATTTCGGCGAAAATATTTTTATAGAAAAATTATTTTGAAAAAAGTTTTATTTTTATCAATATTAATTGAAATTCTAGAAATTTTCGTACAAATTTCTTTTTTTTTTTTAAATAAATTTTCAAATGGACTTCGAAATTTTCTACGTAAAAAGTATCAATTTCGATGAAATTTTCTACGAAAAAGTATCAATTTCGATGACATTTTATTTAAAGAGCCAATCTCGACAAAATTTTCTATAAACATGCAATTTCGGTGAAATTTTCTATAAAAATCCATTTTCGTCGAAATTTCAATAAACATAGACGCAATTCCATAAAAAGTCAATTTGGAAGAAATTCCATAAAAGGCCAATTTCGACGAAATTTTTCATAAAATGTAAATTTCGACGAAATTTTTCATAAAAAGTAAATTTCGACGAAATTTTTCATAAAAAGTAAATTTCGACGACGTTTTCTATAAAAACTCAATTTCGACGACATTTTCTATAAAAACTCAATTTCAAATTTCGACGAAATTTTCTATGAAAATTCAATTTCGACGAAATTTTCTATGAAAATTCAATTTCGACGAAATTTTCTATGAAAATTCAATTTCGACGAAATATTCTATGAAAATTCAATTTCGACGAAATTTTCTATGAAAATTCAATTTCGACGAAATTTTCTATGAAAATTCAATTTCGACGAAATTTTCTATGAAAATTCAATTTCGACGAAATTTTCTATGAAAATTCAATTTCGACGAAATTTTCTATGAAAATTCAATTTCGACGAAATTTTCTATGAAAATTCAATTTCGACGAAATTTTCTATGAAAATTCAATTTCGACGAAATTTTCTATGAAAATTCAATTTCGACGAAATTTTCTATGAAAATTCAATTTCGACGAAATTTTCTATGAAAATTGAATTTCGACGAAATTTTCTATGAAAATTGAATTTCGACGAAATTTTCTATGAAAATTCAATTTCGACGAAATTTTCTATGAAAATGGAATTTCGACGAAATTTTCTATGAAAATTCAATTTCGACGAAATTTTCTATGAAAATTCAATTTCGACGAAATTTTCTATGAAAATTCAATTTCGACGAAATTTTCTATGAAAATTGAATTTCGACGAAATTTTCTATGAAAATTGAATTTCGACGAAATTTTCTATGAAAATTGAATTTCGACGAAATTTTCTATGAAAATTGAATTTCGACGAAATTTTCTATGAAAATTGAATTTCGACGAAATTTTCTATGAAAATTGAATTTCGACGAAATTTTCTATGAAAATTGAATTTCGACGAAATTTTCTATGAAAATTGAATTTCGACGAAATTTTCTATGAAAATTGAATTTCGACGAAATTTTCTATGAAAATTGAATTTCGACGAAATTTTCTATGAAAATTGAATTTCGACGAAATTTTCTATGAAAATTGAATTTCGACGAAATTTTCTATGAAAATTGAATTTCGACGAAATTTTCTATGAAAATTGAATTTCGACGAAATTTTCTATGAAAATTGAATTTCGACGAAATTTTCTATGAAAATTGAATTTCGACGAAATTTTCTATGAAAATTGAATTTCGACGAAATTTTCTATGAAAATTGAATTTCGACGAAATTTTCTATGAAAATTGAATTTCGACGAAATTTTCTATGAAAATTGAATTTCGACGAAATTTTCTATGAAAATTGAATTTCGACGAAATTTTCTATGAAAATTGAATTTCGACGAAATTTTCTATGAAAATTGAATTTCGACGAAATTTTCTATGAAAATTGAATTTCGACGAAATTTTCTATGAAAATTGAATTTCGACGAAATTTTCTATGAAAATTGAATTTCGACGAAATTTTCTATGAAAATTCAACTTCGACGAAATTTTCTATGAAAATTGAATTTCGACGAAATTTTCTATGAAAATGGAATTTCGACGAAATTTTCTATGAAAATGGAATTTCGACGAAATTTTCTATGAAAATGGAATTTCGACGAAATTTTCTATGAAAATGGAATTTCGACGAAATTTTCTATGAAAATGGAATTTCGACGAAATTTTCTATGAAAATGGAATTTCGACGAAATTTTCTATGAAAATTCAATTTCGACGAAATTTTCTATGAAAATTGAATTTCGACGAAATTTTCTATGAAAATTGAATTTCGACGAAATTTTCTATGAAAATTGAATTTCGACGAAATTTTCTATGAAAATTGAATTTCGACGAAATTTTCTATGAAAATTGAATTTCGACGAAATTTTCTATGAAAATTGAATTTCGACGAAATTTTCTATGAAAATTGAATTTCGACGAAATTTTCTATGAAAATTGAATTTTGACGAAATTTTCTATGAAAATTGAATTTCGACGAAATTTTCTATGAAAATTGAATTTCGACGAAATTTTCTATGAAAATTGAATTTCGACGAAATTTTCTATGAAAATTGAATTTCGACGAAATTTTCTATGAAAATTGAATTTCGACGAAATTTTCTATGAAAATTGAATTTCGACGAAATTTTCTATGAAAATTGAATTTCGACGAAATTTTCTATGAAAATTGAATTTCGACGAAATTTTCTATGAAAATTGAATTTCGACGAAATTTTCTATGAAAATTGAATTTCGACGAAATTTTCTATGAAAATTGAATTTCGACGAAATTTTCTATGAAAATTGAATTTCGACGAAATTTTCTATGAAAATTGAATTTCGACGAAATTTTCTATGAAAATTGAATTTCGACGAAATTTTCTATGAAAATTGAATTTCGACGAAATTTTCTATGAAAATTGAATTTCGACGAAATTTTCTATGAAAATTGAATTTCGACGAAATTTTCTATGAAAATTGAATTTTGACGAAATTTTCTATGAAAATTCAATTTCGACGCAATTTTTTTATAAGAATTCAATTTCGACGAAATTTTTTTAAGAATTCAATTTCTACCAAATATTCTATAAGTATCCAATTTTGACGAAATTTTCTATAAAAATGTAAATGTGACGAAATTTTCTATAAAAATGTAAATGTCGACGAAATTGTCTATAAGCATTCAATTTCGACGAAATTTTTATAAGCATTAAATTTCGATGAAATTTTCTATAAGAATTAAATTTCGACGAAATTTTCTATAAGAATTAAATTTCGACGAAATTTTCTATAAGAATTAAATTTCGACGAAATTTTCTATAAGAATTAAATTTCGACGAAATATATGAATTCAATTTCGACGAAATTTTCTATATGAATTCAATTTCGACGAAATTTTCTATATGAATTCAATTTCGACGAATTTTTCTATATGAATTCAATTTCGACGAAATTTTCTATATGAATTCAATTTCGACGAAATTTTCTATGAAAATTCAATTTCGACGAAATTTTCTATGAAAATTCAATTTCGACGAAATTTTCTATGAAAATTCAATTTCGACGAAATTTTCTATGAAAATTCAATTTCGACGAAATTTTCTATGAAAATTCAATTTCGACGAAATATTCTATGAAAATTCAATTTCGACGAAATTTTCTATGAAAATTCAATTTCGACGAAATTTTCTATGAAAATTCAATTTCGACGAAATTTTCTATGAAAATTCAATTTCGACGAAATTTTCTATGAAAATTCAATTTCGACGAAATTTTCTATGAAAATTCAATTTCGACGAAATTTTCTATGAAAATTCAATTTCGAAATTTTCTATGAAAATTGAATTTCGACGAAATTTTCTATGAAAATGGAATTTCGACGAAATTTTCTATGAAAATGGAATTTCGACGAAATTTTCTATGAAAATGGAATTTCGACGAAATTTTCTATGAAAATTGAATTTCGACGAAATTTTCTATGAAAATTGAATTTTGACGAAATTTTCTATGAAAATTGAATTTCGACGAAATTTTCTATGAAAATTGAATTTCGACGAAATTTTCTATGAAAATTGAATTTCGACGAAATTTTCTATGAAAATTGAATTTCGACGAAATTTTCTATGAAAATTGAATTTCGACGAAATTTTCTATGAAAATTGAATTTCGACGAAATTTTCTATGAAAATTGAATTTCGACGAAATTTTCTATGAAAATTGAATTTCGACGAAATTTTCTATGAAAATATGAAAATTGAATTTCGACGAAATTTTCTATGAAAATTGAATTTCGACGAAATTTTCTATGAAAATTGAATTTCGACGAAATTTTCTATGAAAATTGAATTTCGACGAAATTTTCTATGAAAATTGAATTTCGACGAAATTTTCTATGAAAATTGAATTTCGACGAAATTTTCTATGAAAATTGAATTTCGACGAAATTTTCTATGAAAATTGAATTTTGACGAAATTTTCTATGAAAATTCAATTTCGACGCAATTTTTTTATAAGAATTCAATTTCAATTTCGACGAAATTTTTTTAAGAATTCAATTTCTACAAAATATTCTATAAGTATCCAATTTTGACGAAATTTTCTATAAAAATGTAAATGTGACGAAATTTTCTATAAAAATGTAAATGTCGACGAAATTTTCTATAAAAATGTAAATGTCGACGAAATTTTCTATAAGCATTCAATTTCGACGAAATTTTTATAAGCATTAAATTTCGATGAAATTTTCTATAAGAATTAAATTTCGACGAAATTTTCTATAAGAATTAAATTTCGACGAAATTTTCTATAAGAATTAAATTTCGACGAAATTTTCTATATGAATTCAATTTCGACGAAATTTTCTATATGAATTCAATTTCGACGAAATTTTCTATAAGAATTCAATTTCGACGAAATTTTCTATAAGAATTAAATTTCGACGAAATTTTCTATAAGAATTAAATTTCGACGAAATTTTCTATAAGAATTAAATTTCGACGAAATTTTCTATAAGAATTAAATTTCGACGAAATTTTCTATATGAATTCAATTTCGACGAAATTTTCTATAAGAAATTAATTTGGACGAAATTTTCTGTAAGAATTCAATTTCTACGAAATTTTCTATAAGAATTAAATTTCGACGAAATTTTCTATAAGAATTAAATTTCGACGAAATTTTCTATATGAATTCAATTTCGACGAAATTTTCTATAAGAATTTAATTTGGACGAAATTTTCTATAAAAAGTAAATTTTGAAGTAATTTTGTATAAAAATTCAATGTGGACGAAATTTTCTATCACAATGTAATTTGACGAAAATTTACGGAAAAATCAATTTCGACGAAGTGTCTGTGCAACAACCGGTTGACTGGTTAAAGAAAGACAGATTTATTTTCATGTTTTCGAAATTCCCCCACTGTGGCGCGGATAGACCCACATTGACATGCTCTGAATATTTTGAAGCGAGAAGTAGAAAAAAATCCACAAGTGGTCAAACAATTGCGCCATTCAAATGTTACTGTATTTCTTATATTTTTTCTCAAACTGGGGCTGCGTGTGGGGCTCCGTGAAGCTTTGTCTTAAGTACTCCGTCTCCATATAACTACCGAGGAAGCAGGAAAAACCACATGAACACCAACTGGTGTTTTGCTGTTGTTGCAGTTTGCCAATGTCCCACTTAATCTGAATACATACATTGGAGCAAATTACTTAAGCAACAATGTGCAATTTAATAAGCGGTGACGATGACCGTCACTCCATCCATCTATTACCACGATGATTAGAATGACACAAATACTCCAAACAGTAGCCGTCCCCGAGCTAAGCTAAGCAAAAACAAAGATAAGATGGCCTTAGGCCCGCCTCACTTTAAGACATCCCCTTCAAAACTCTCATAGCCGCAATCAATGCACAAAGAAATATGAAAATATTTAAAATATTTACTTCCGTGAATTAAGTCGAATCATCCTTGTCATTGATGGCAAACCATGAATTTGAAAGCCATGTGAATTCCCTCCCAAAAGCCACTACCACTTGAGAGTTTAGAGGAGACTTGGTTCAATCCAACTCCTCGATCATTCGGTCGTTCGTTCGTCAGTCAGTTGTTAGTAACCACTTTGTGGTCAATTCAAATGTTAAGCTTTAGCTTTAGATTTTCGAGTGCAAATGTCAAAAACGTTGTTGTTTCATCCGCAGCAGCAGCAACAACAGCGGTACCGCTGTCAGTATCGTCAGCATCGTCATTGCATTGAACTGTCCATGCGTGGCATCGGATGAATAAAATCAACCTCACAGTGGTTCGATAATAGATTGTTAAATTGAAAATCACTTGCAGTTCTGAATGGTGACATTCTAATTGTAATATTTAAAGATTTCTTTATGAAAATCAAATAAAAATACCACGTGAAGTATATTTCGATCTACTATAAAAAAATAAGAACCAATTGGTCGAATATTATAAAGTAGATGACGCAACTGGTCGTTGGGTCTGTAGTGTAAAAGACACACAATTGTTATATACTGTAGAGCAGATGACCCAACTGCTCGTTTACTATAGTGTAAGGACCCACATTTCGTGTATTGTAGATCATGTGATCGAACTAGTCGTCTGCTATAGAGCAAATTAACCAATTAGTTGTCTACTACAAAGTAGATGTCCCAATTGGTTTTCTACAACAAAATAGATGCCCCAACTGGTGTCTACTTCAAAATAGATGACCCAATTGGTGTCTACTGCAAAATAGATGACCCAACTGGTAGTCTACTATAAAGTAGATAACCCAACAGATCGTCTACTATAAAGCAGATGACCCAAAAGTTCGTCCACTTTAAAGTAGATGACTCAACTGCTCGTCCGATTTAGAGAAGATGATCGAAATTGTTCCATACTATGCAAAAGATGACCCAATTAGTCGTTGTATATAAAGTAGATGGCCCAATAGGTCGTTTAGTATAAAGTAGAAAAGCCAAATGATTGTGTACTAGAAAGTAGATAGCCCAATTGGTCGTTTTATATAAAGTAGATGACCCAACTGACTGTACACTATAAAGTAAATGTCCCAAATTGTCGTCTGCTGGAAAGTAGGTGACCAAAATGTCGTCTAGTTTAAAGTAGACTCGCCTATTAAAGGGTAGATGTCGTAGGGTAGATGACCCAAAAGGGCGTCTACTATAGAGTAGATGACCTAACTCGTCGTTTACTATTGAGTAGATGACCCAAGGGTGGATAAGCTAACTATAGTAGACGAACAGTTGTACTACAAAGTAAATGACGTAACTGGTCGTGTACTAGAAAATAGATTACCCAACTTGTCGTCTACAGTAAAGTAGATGACCAAACTGTTCCTCTCCTATAGAGTATATGACAAAGCTGGTTGTGTACTACAGAGTAGATGACCAAAATTTTCGTCTGCTGTAGACTAGATGACCAAACTGGTCGACTTCTGTAGAGTAGACGACCAAATTGGTCCTTCTCAGTACTGTAGATGAACAAACTGGTCTTCTAGTGTAGAATATATGATCCAACAGGTGGTCTACTATAGAGTAGATAACCGAAATCGTCATCTTCTGGAGAGTAGATGACCCAACTGGTCTTCTACTATCTATAGAGTAGATGACCAAATTGGTCGTCTACTACAGAGTAGATGACCAATCTAGTCGTCTACTAAAGAGTAGATGACCAAACTGCTCGTCTACTATAGAGTAGATGACCCAACTGGTCGTCTACTATAGAGGCGACCAAACTGGTCGTCTACTATAGAGTATATGGCCAAACTGGTCGTTTACTATAGAGTAGATGGTCGTCTACTAAGAGCAGATGACCCAACTAGTCGTCTACTATAGAGTAGATGGTCGTCTACTAAGAGCAGATGACCCAACTAGTCGTCTACTATAGAGTAAATGAAAAATCTGTAGTAGAGTAGATGGCCAAACTGGTCGTCTATGACCTAACTGGTCGTCCAATACAGAGTATATGGCCTAAACGGTCGTCTAATATGGAGTAGATGACCTAAATGGTCGCAGATGGCCAAAATGGTCGTCTACTATTAAGTAAATGACCTAACTGGTCTTCTACTATAGAGTATATGACCATACGGGTCGTCTACTATAGAGTAGATGACCATACAGGTCGTCTACTATAGAGTAGATGACCCAACTGGTCGTCTACTATAGAGTAGATGACCCAACTGGTCGTCTACTATAGAGTAGATGACCCAACTGGTCGTCTACTATAGAGTAGATGACCCAACTGGTCGT
This sequence comes from Eudasyphora cyanicolor, assembly GCA_963930755.1. NCBI lineage: Eukaryota > Metazoa > Arthropoda > Insecta > Diptera > Muscidae > Eudasyphora > Eudasyphora cyanicolor. The sequence goes on from OZ005735.1 coordinate 270,851,710, forward strand.
CTACTATAGAGTAGATGACCCAACTGGTCGTCTACTATAGAGTAGATGACCCAACTGGTCGTCTACTAAAGAGTAGATGACCCAAGTGGACGTCTACTATAGAGTAAATGGCCAAACTGGTCGTTTACTATAGAGTAGATGGTCGTATTACAGAGTAGATGGTAGTCTTTTATAGAGTATATAGTAGTCTAATATAGAGTAGGTGGTCGTCTACTATAGAGTAGATCGTCGTTTACTGTATTACCAATCTGTAGTAGAGTAGATGGCACAAACTGGTCATCTACTATAGAATAGATGACCATACATGTCGTCTACTATAGAGTAGATGACCCAACTGGTCATCTACTATAGAATAGATGACCATACATGTCGTCTACTATAGAGTAGATGACCCAACTGATCTTCTACTACATAGTAGATGACCCAACTGGTCGTCTACCACAGAGTAGATGAACCAACTGGTCGTCTACTATAGAGTAGATGAACCAACTAGTCCTTTACTGTAGAGTAGATGACCCAACTGGTCGTCTACTATAGAGTAGATGACCCAACTGGTCGTCTACTATAGAGTAGATGACCCAACTGGTCGTCTACTTTAGCGTAGATGAACCACCTAGTCGTGTACTGTAGAATAGGCGGCCCAATTGGTCGTCTACAGTAGAGTACTCGTAGATGACCCAATTGGTAGTCTACAATAGAGTAGATTATCCAATGTTGTGTATTCTGGAGCGAAAGAGAGAGAATTGGATGTTGTCTTACAAGTTCTATAGACTAGATGAGGCAATTGACCGTCCTCTAAAAGGTATATTACACTAGTATACTCGTAGAGTGGATGTCCTCATTGGTCGTCCACTATAGAGTAGAAGACCATGTTGTTCGTCGAATATAGAGTACATGATTCAGTAGGTCCTAAAGTGATGATAATTCAAACGGTCGTCATAAAATAGCCCATTTGGTCGTTTTCTAGAGAGTAAATGGCCCAATTGGTCTTCTCTATTTGGAATGAAGGTACCGATATATTTTTAATATGTATATCAGAGGTAGCCTAATTTGAGGCGCGGTACGCCTCTATTTGGAACACAAGTGCACTTTCGGTTAATATTTATAGATTTCTCCTATCTTATCCACTTGTCTAACAAGTCCAGGACTTTAAAATGTAGTCATTCCACCTCACTGTGCACCATTATAACATAATGCAAAACAACATCGGCAACAGCAAATGCAACGACAACATCAACACTAACAACATGAACAACACGAAATGTTGTTGAAAACAAAGACCTTTAACGCTAAACTCAACTCACGTACAATTGAATGCAAAACACTTGGCAGAGATTAAACAAAATATGCCGCAGAATAAATGCTCGTTCGGCGGTCGCTCGCTCGCGATTGCATCGGTATGGGAAACTTTTTGTGAAATGTTTGACTGGCTGGCTGGCTGACCATTGTTTGTCTCCGAGAGTTGGAAATTGGTATCACAGGTCACGGGGGTTGATTTATTGGGCACAGACACGGATGGACGGACGGACGGAGGTCGGATTGGCACAAAGCTATCCACACGCACTTGGCCTGTGGCTAGCGAAGTTTTATTATTATTATTGATACAAATTTCAAACTATTCGTTGCATTTGCCCAATTGGCATTTTAAGATGTGCAGAGGCGTTCCATTCCAACTCAACATTTGCGACTGCTACTCTATAGATATTAAGTCCTCCACATTCAGTCACATCTTCCATAGAAAGCCAAAACAACAAAACCAAAAAAGGGCGTCACGTCTTTGCGGTTTCAAAAAAATTAATTTATTCTTTTTTTTTTTTTGTTTGCATACAATTTTGGCATTTTCCGCTAATTTAACCACAAAAATAACAAAACTATGCGAAAATTATGTCGACGGAAATAAAATAAACAAAAAAAAAAACAAATTAATGTATCTTTAAATTTTGATTGTTGGCTATTTCTTTTGTGATCTACAAAACTTTGTTTCAAAACTTCCACCAAAAAAAGCACACAATCAATTCCAATTTATAAATATCATGTGGTTTTTTCGTGCTCAATGATTAGGTAACTCAGTAATCTTGAGTTGATCTGAGAAAAGATAGAATTATATCTTCTTTTTGTCAGACAAAAGATCAGCGAAAGATATCATTAATTGTGATTTGAACTTTAAAACAAAACTAAAAAGTTTTACATCCGTTGATGTTTTTTTTCAGAAATCAACAACGAAGAAGAATTATAGAAATGCTACCCAATCGACATTTCCTGTTAGTTTCCGTTTTACATTGAACAAAGTAATTTTTTCTATATTAATGTAGTTAAGAAATAATTGAAGTTCAACTATAAATTGAACCGAGTGAGTACGAGTATTTCCTGTGAATTTCCGATTTAAACAATGTTGAGAATGATTAATGTTCTTATGAATGTTAATTTCTCCAAGTGTGGAGGAAAGAAAGGGGGAGAAAACTAGTTGCATTGCCAAGTAAGAACTTTTAACAGTTGTCTAATGTAGACATAACTTTCAAATTGTGTGGGAACAGTTTTTAAATTACTTAGTACGAGTATAAGCTATTGCATGAAATGTTACTCGCAGACTTTATGAAACACATCGTTCACTCTTTTGAAAGATGTCGTGCTCAACGGCCAGACAGACGGACGGACAGACATATATCAAATGACGTCAGCATTTACTGACCTTTATTTATTCAATACAAAGTAAATGTATATTCTAATTGTACGGTCCAAGGAAAAGCCGGGTTACAAAGACCATGTGGCTAGAGTTTGCAGCGATAGACCAGAGCCTCTGGTGGGAATCGAACCTACGACCCCCATACTCATAGGCGAGCACGCTACCAACTCACCTACTGGGGCGCTCTGACCTTTATTTTTAATGGATTTCACAGTAGAAGACGCAACTGGTCGTCTACTATACAGTAGATGACACAACTGGCCGTCTACTATAGAGTAGATGACCAAACTAGTCGTATACAATAGAGTGGATGACCCAACTGGTTGTCTACTACAGAGACCCAATTGGTCGTCTACTATACAGTAGATAACCCAACTGGTGGTCTATTATACAGCAGATGGCCCAACTGGTCGTCTACTATAGAGTAGATGACAAAACTGGTCGTCTACTATAGAGAATATGACCCAACTGACCGTCTAGCATACAGTAGGTGACACAATTGGTCGCCTTCTATAGCGTAGATGACTCAACTGATCGTCTACTATAGAGTAAATAACCGACAGGCCGTTTAGTATAAAGTAGATGACCCAACTAATCGTCTACCACAGCGTAAACGAACTGATCGTCTACCATAGAGTAGATGACCCAGCTGGTCGTCTACTATAGAGTAGATGACCAAACTAGTCGTATACTATAGAGTGGATGACCCAACTGGTTGTCTACTACAGAGTAAATGACCATCTGGTCGTCTACAATAGAGTAGATGATCCAACTAGTCGTCTACCATAGAGTAGATGACCCAATTGGCACTCAACTATAGGTGGATAACCCAACAGGTCGTCTACCATAGAGTAGATGACCCAATTGGCACTCAACTATAGGTAGATGATCCAACTGTTCGTCTACTATAGAGTAGATGACCCAACTAGTGGTCTACCATAGAGTAGATGACCCAACTGGTCGTCTACTACACAGTAGATGACCCAATTGGTCGTCTATTATACATTAGATCACCCAACTAGCCGTCTATTATACAGGGTTTTCCAATAAGAGTGATATGATTTCCTTGAAAAAAAAAACACATTTATTGTTAAGGAAAGGCAAACGTTTTTTATTTAATGTGAATTACAATTGATACAATTAAGTTCTAAATAAAACGTCATTCAAATGACCACGATTTATTCTGCAGGAACGAATTCGATGAACCCAATTTTCGAGCACTTTTTCCACTAAATCAAGTCGTACGTCATGAATGGCACTTTCAAAATTGTCTTGTAAAGCTTGAAGAGAGTCTGGTTTATTCCGAAAGACCAATGATTAGATGAGCCAATTCGTTGTTTCCTAAAGGTTAGATAGACCTAATTGTGTGTTTGCGAATGACGTTGAAAGTAGATAACACAACTAATTGTGTCGAGTGTGTAGATGAGACAATTGGTCTCGTCACAATTGGTTGTCTTCTAAAGAGTAGATGACCCACCTGCCCATCCGCCATGGTGTAGATGACCCAACTGGTCGTTTACCATAGAGTAGATAACACAATTGATCGTATTATAGAATGTAATTAACCTAATTGGTAATGTTCTATAGAGTAGATGACACAATTGGTCGTCTTCTAGAAAGTATAGAAACCAATTAGTCGAGTTCCATAAAGTAAATAGCCCAATTGGTTGTATTCTAGAGAGTATATTGTCCCATAAGTCATCTTTTAAATTGTATACGAGTATGTTTCAATTCTCAGCCATTCTGCTACGCCTGATATCTAAAATGTTACTCTGGTAAACACTACAGTGATCAGACAGTATTTTGCAAGTGATTGCTAATTATGTTTGGAACCGCCAGTATATGACGTTCACGTATCCCCTTCATCCAGGAAAGCTTCTTGTCAAAAAGTTATTCTGTTATAGTGTAATCAAGATTGCCTGCAAGGTCATCCATTGTGTCTGTAGACATTAACAGTAGTTGCTGCATAATGCCTTGTTAAAATGTCCAGCGACAGTCGGTTTCGTTCTCAGAGAAGGTAATTTCAATACCTACATATGTGTGGTTAAGTTCATCCCAAGATAATTATCTGAAGCTCATCTTGCAGTGGTGTGAAGGGCTTGTTGTAGAATGCCTCTAACCGCTGATGCCACATCATCTGCATAGGCAACAACCCAAAACCCAATCTTCTCCAGAAAAAGCAGAATACGGTTCATGCAGATATGACATAGCCGAGGTAACAGCAAGTCTTTTTAAGGCGGTTTTCTGTTGACAAATCTTTCGAGGTCAGTAGCAGAGTATGAAGCCGCCGAGCCGAGCCGCCGATTTTAGCCGCCGCCGACCTTTTTTCACCAGCCGAAGCCGCCGCCGATCTTTGCGGCTAAAATCGGCTGAAACACAGCTGCCGTTCCATAGAAAAACTTTAAAATATGGATAGATACAATTTACATTTTTGATAAGCAAATAGCTATATATCAGATACATCGTCCCCTTAATAGAAGAATAATGTGTACGCATATACACTATTATTTTTTATTGCATTCTAAGAATCTACGCAATTGGTTCTATATCTGCTAAAATTCTACTTTCACAAATTGGGTTATTGGGTGTTTGAAATTGTTCATTAATAAATAATAATATCGAGTTTCAATTTCACAAAAACTTCAAATATGATTTTCTCGAAACGACAAATAAATTATACACTATTCATTTATTGGGTGGACGATATGGAAGTGAGTGATTTTCGTTTTGATTCGTTTATTGTCACAAGCGGGAGCTTAACATATCTTAAAAATCATAATATTGGTAGTAATAGAAAATTCTTTTTTAAAGGAAATAAGAGGATTTTTATTTATTATTAGATTATGTACATATATGTAGAGATAAAAATATTTTCGGAAAAAAATCAATGGAGTATTAAAGTATAGTATAACATAAAGAATCAATCAAGTTAAGCTCAAAACAGTAGAGGTCATTCTATTTAAACCAAGGTAATTCCACACAAATTTAAAATTTCACTAAAACGTCGATTCGTCTCTCCTGGAAACAACCTGTTTCGACTTAAGCTATGTATAGACGAATGGCGGAAAATGCAACCCTGTGACCGTACAACCGTGTGAACATAAAATTGTTGTCTTGCAACGTCGGCAGAAAAGTCATTGTGAGATAATTTGCAGAATATTGGCCACTGTCTATAAAATATTTTTATTGGCAATCCTGCATATAAATATTTACAAAATATATTTTAAATATATGAAATTCTAAGGGTTTCGTCCTAACAATCTGTCATTGTCCGTACATTTGTGGAACTTTAACAGGGTTGATAAAGTTGTCCGATCTGACAATCGTCTATACATAAATTTAGCTTACTTTGAAAATAGAGTATATCATAGAGCCGCCTAGCGGCATGGAATCGATGATTTTTCATCTCACAATATCTTACAATTAACTTAAAAACATCTATTATTTAAGAATAAATACCAGAGCTTAACTTTTCAACTATTATTTTAAATGTTAAAATATCTATCACAGAGCCGCCGTATGTCAATTTTATGTCGGCTTAGCCGCCTAGCCGCCGCCGCCGATCTATAATTTTCAATGGCAGCCGCCGCCGCCAATTTTGGCTCGGCTTCATTCTCTGGTCAGTAGACCCTGAGTTTGCTAAAATTCGTGTCTTAATGAGCAGCTCCCGAATAAACCTACGTATGCTCCCCTAAGGTTGCCAGAGTAGCGACAACTATTGCAGCTGAATTTACATTTACAACTGAAAGTTCGTTATATGTATGTTTACGAAAGCTTAAACTTTACAATCCTTAACCGTGAAATACATTTCGATAGAGCCGACTAGATCATGAAGGATGTTCTCGTTGGATTTCCGCTTAAGTGTTAGCCCTAAGATAACTATAGATTACTCTGTAATTTTTTTTTAAAGGAGAATAAGAAAAAAAACACACTTATTGTTAAGGAAATTAAAAAGTTTTTTATTCAATGTGAAGTACAATCGATACAATTTAGTTCTAAATAAAACGTCATTCAAATGGCCTCCACGACTTCTTCAGCAGGAACGAATTCGATGAACCCAATTTTCGAGCACTTCTTCCACTTGAAGAGAGTCTGGTTTATTTCGAAAGACCAATGATTTCAAATAACCCCACAAGAAATAGTGTAATGGTGTTAAATCACAACTTCTTGGAGGCCATTCAATATCACAATTTCTTCAAATAATCGAATCTTCAAACATTTCTCGCAACAATTCAATTGTTTCATTTGCTGTGTGGCACGTAGCCACAATCGGTCAATGGCAAAAAGATAGCTCTTAATGACAGCTAAAATATTGCTCATGGGTGTCAAGGTCGTAGGTCGACCCACCAATAAATTGTTGGATTTAAAACAAAAAATGGACAGCATAATTTTCAAATGTGAACGGAAAGTTTAGTTTTGCTCTAGCCCCTCGGATCGGGAATCGGTCAATGGCAAAAAGATAGCTCTTAACGAGAGCTAAAATATTGCTCATGGGCATCCAGGTCGTAGGTCGACTGGAAAGCGTTTTTTTTTGGATTTTAAAAAAAATTGACTTAGCGCACGAAAAGTTGCAATTGGAGAACGATTATTTTGATAATAAAACTGAATAATTTGTAAACGTTGTTCTTGTAAACACTACTGAATACAATGAATAACAAATGACAGATCATGACATATTACAAATGGCCGAAACGTCACTTCAAAATCATATCATCCCTATTGGAAAACCCAATACTAATCAAACGAAAATCCTTAGACACTGTATGGTACGCCATTCCCTCTTTGAGAATGAGGACAACCTTAATTCCGCTCCATTTCAATATTATGTATATAGACCTGTTTGATGTGTGTCTATCAATCACTGCCTGTAGCGTTATAACGAGAGTCATTGTCGCAGTCACCGACTGGAAAGTCTTTGGGTTATTATTTATCCTTAGAGTAGTGCTCAAACTTGTTATCTTGTGTCTTCAGGCAATTGCTATTTGTCCTTCAGCTCTTTTGTGAGACATCAACAGTTTTCAGGGTAAAAATGTAATAATAACTATTTCGTAAAAGTGAATGTGAATAAACCACAACTGAATTATACACACTTATTGGTATTAAGAGAAATATATCAATTGCGGAAAGAAACAAATTTTGAGATAGGATCTATAGTAATTATTCGCTGAAAACGACGTGTCGTTCAGCTGGAATGCCCTGCTAAATTCCTTAACATAACGCCATGTAAAAATACTTGCTTTCTATCATTGCATAGAAGCAGGTCTTGGTCTTAAGCCTGAATAATATTCCAGTTCAAGTCGTGACATAAGTATCTAATAATATAAATTGTATAAAGTTCTCAGCAACTGTAGTTGCAAATGTAAGTGCATTTGGGTGGGGAACAGACGTATGCAAGTCTTAAATGGATCAACCTAATGAATTCCGAAAGTACCAATCTCTTATTACTGATTAATTTCGCAGTTATTCGTGTGTTTTTTTTTCGTTCAAACTGATTGTGTTATTGTTTATTTTTCTATTTACTTTGTTTTTTGTTGTTGACTTGTTGTTTGTCTTGCAGTTAATGTTGTTATTATTTTTATTATTTAAACCTATGAAAAAGTTTCTCCATTCATAATTCGATTGGGTCGAGCGACACAAACTCAAGCAGCAGAGCTCTAAAACAGTGGTAGATGGAGCTGCTGCTGCTGGAACCCGAACCCGAACTCGAACGGCTGGAGTTGCAACAAAAGACAACAAGCAAACACACAACATAGCAGCAGCAGCAAAAGTCAAAGAAAACCAACACGTCCGACGACCACGGACATTGGCGGCGTCGACGACAACGACAGCGATTACACCCAATCAAAGTGTACTTAACTTTTGAGCCGATGACGGCGACAACGACGACTCGTACTCGTACTGGTTTAAATGACTTCAAGGTTTTTCTGTTTTATTTTCATTTCTTCTTGCTGCCATGAATCGCCATGGATTGGATTGGTACGAATCGGATCGAATCTCGAATTGCTGGTACCGATGGATAATTATGATGGAGTAATGTTTTCTTCTCAATCAAAGAAGTCTCCCTCTCCACCGGGTGAAGTCGCCTTCTTTATTTCCCAAGTGATACGTGTGTTTGGTGGTGACGGACGGGCAGACGCACTGACGATCTGAATGACTGGCTGTTGGTTGCATTTGCTGTCAGCCGCCAACCTTATTTGCCGGCAATTGCTGTTGCGATAGCTTTGGGCCATTTTAAATGTGCTGCTTTGGTGTGTATCTTGTCAAGCCACTTGTTCACCACCTTCAGCTGCGTCGGCAGCCTTCGTCTTGGGTTAAGTTGACAGTATTTGCAGTTTAACTATCATGCCAAGGGACTTAACTTAGTTATGAGTATATTATTAGACCGACAAATCTTGAGTTCGCAACCTAACAGAGGACTTTGCAACATTCAATATTTCCCAGGACCGAGTATGTATTGGTAACATACTGAAACACGTTCTGTCTAAGATCACCTGCGTATTATAGAGCTTCACGCACATGGAAACGTGGACAGCTGTGCCCCATTTTTACAGGGAATATTTTTATAAAAAAATTAAAGAAATGACTTGAAATGCTTTTTACCTTAAAGTTTTTCCAATAAACAAATTTCAAATAACGTTCATATAAATTGAACTAAAATCAAGTAAATGCGTTAAGTTCAGCCTGGCCGATTCTTATATACACTCCACCATGAATGCTTTCGGGCACAAATAAAGTCATATTACAAAATTTCAGGTTTTTGTTGAGTTAAGAAGTAAAATCTAGAGGGACCTTTGTATGGGGGCTATATCAAAACTAAGATCTATAGCTACCGTTGTTCGTTTGAGGGTGCGGGTATAAATTAACCCCAGTTACCAATTTTCAGCCCGATCAGTTGACATTTGTGGTCTCTATGGGGTTAAGAAGTCAAATCGGACAGATGCTATACATGGGGGGCTATATCCAAATGTGCACCGATATAGCCCATTCTCAATCTCAAGTTACCTGCAGGTATAAGAAGTATCTATACCAAATTTCAGCCACATAGCTCAAGTATTATAGATTGTAGCGTGATTACAACAGACGGACGGACGGAAAGACGGACATGGCTAAATCGTCTTAGAATTTTAAGACGTTTAAGAATATATGTACTTTATGGGGTTTCTGATCAATATTTAGAGGTATTACAAACGGAATGACAAAATGAATATACCCCCCATCCTAGGGTATAACAAGTGAACCGCAGTCCAAAAATAACTCTTCAACATCTTCATTATTCAAAATATGTACTTTCCATTCACTTGAAACGAACCCTTTGATCTTCCGCTCAAATCCACTGTGAGAAACCAGTAAGGAAAGGCAGAAAGTCGGGCGGGGCCGACTATATAATACCCTAAACCTCACTAACAATGCGATAAGGGTCATTGCCATAATAATTTGGAATAATTGGTAAATGGGTAGAAACATATTATCTAATTCTGAAACGATAATCGCTAAATTAAGCAATATTCGTTCCTAAATTGAGAAACATCTTTCTGGAAAATTGTAATGATCGGAAGTAAAATACAACTTCTATAGCGGTTTGATACCAAATCAGGAGGAACAATCAATATAAATCTGAACCGATCTTCCCTGAATACTCATTCATGTAAAAAGACCTCCTTCTGTCGAATTTCGTACTGATCGCATATAAAATACAGTCTCTACAGCGCCTACATGTCAAATCGGGGGTAACGTATATATGGGGGCTATATCTAAATCTGAACCGATTTCTTCCAAATTTAACAGTGTTCATTCATATAATAAGAAACCTCTTTCTGCCGAATTTCATACTGATCGGATATAAAATAACATTTTTACAGCGCTTACAAGTCAAATCGGGGGTGACGTATATATGGGGGCTATATCTAAATCTGAACCGATTTTCTCCGAATTTGGCAGTATTCCTTCATGTAATAAGAAACCTCTTTCTGCCAAATTTTGCACTGATCGGATATAAAATACAGTTTTTACAGCGCTTACATGTCAAATCGGGGGTAACATATATATGGGGGCTATATCTGAATCTGAACCGATTTTCTCCGAATTTAGCAGTATTCCTTCATGTAATAAGAAACCTCTCTTTGCCGAATTTCGCACTGATCGGATATAAAATAAAATTTTTACAGCGCTTATATGTCAAATCGGGGGTAATGTATATATGGGGGCTATATCTAAATCTGAACCGATTTCTTCCAAATTTAACAGAGTTCATTCATGTAATAAGAAACCTTTTCCTGCCGAATTTCATACTGATCGGATATAAAATAAAGTTTTTACAGCGCTTACATGTCAAATCGGGGCTAACATATATAGGGGGCTATATCTAAATCTGAACCGATTTTAACCAAATTCAATAGGGATCGTCCTTGGGCCAAAAAAAAGATATGTGTAAAGTTTCGTCGAGATCGGACCATAATTGCGACCTGTACTTTGATTACAAGAATACATGCACAGACGGACAGACAGACAGACGGACAGACAGACAGACGGACATAGCTAAATCGACTCAGAAAGTGATTCTAAGTCGATCGGTATAATAAACGATGGGTCTATTTCTTCTCCTTTTGGGTGTTACAAACAAATGCACAAAGTTATAATACCCTGTACCACAGTGTGGTGTAGGGTATAAAAACAGACCGAAGGAATTTTAGGTTGCTCACAATAATGATACTTATTTTTCTGAATGTAGGTTATATGAGGAGTAATATAATTTTTAATTTTGCTTAATTACTTACGATTTTATTCCAAATAAAGTTCATATTAAAATTATGTTTGCTCTTACCTGAAAATAAAAAACAATAGTATAAATGTATATTTGAAGTATTAAACGAAAACGAAAATCTATATACAGGGTTTCCCATTAAGAGTGATATGATTTCTTTGAAAAAAAAACACACTTATTGTTAAGGAAATTCTAACGTTTTTTCATTTAATGTGAAGTACAATCGATACAATTAAGTTCTAAATAAAACGTCATTCACATGGCCTCCACGACTTCTTCTGCAAGAATGAATTCGATGAACCCAATTTCCGAGCACTTTTTCCACTAAATAAAGTCGTATGTCATGAATCACACGTTAAATATTGACTTGTAAAGCTTGAAGAGAGTCTGGTTTATTTAGAAAGATTAATGACTTCAAATAACCCCACAAGAAACAGTCAATATAACAATTTCTTGAAATAATCGAATCTCCAAACTTTTCTCTTAGAAATTCAATTGTTTCATTTGCTGTGTGGCACGTAGTCACAATCGGTCAATGGCAAACAGACAGCTCTTAACGAGAGCTAAAATACTGCTCATGGGTGTCAAGGTCGTAAGTCGACTGAAAAGTGTTTTTTTTTTTTGATTTAAATAAAAAGGCTTAGTGCATGAAAAATTCCAATTGGAGAACGATTATTTTGATAATAAAACGGAATAATTTGTAAACGTAGTTCTTGCGTATATCTCTCCATGATGAAATTGTAAACTCTACTGAATACAATGAAAAACGAATGGCAGATCATAACATATTACAAATGGCCGAAACGTCACTTCAATATGGGGAATTTCATGTCAAGTGAGTACATTTTGAAAACCGATTTCTTCTGATCAGAATGAAACTTGCACAAAGTTTAGTCCTAAAATTTCAACGAGATCAGTTAAGAACTGTTCAAGTTGGAGGGTGATGAATATTGAAATTTTGGTCACACTGTCCTTTTTTCCCATCCATACAACTAATTACCTATTTTACCCAAAGTGTTTTCGATAACTTTTTCTTCAATCTTTTGATATTTTCCCTGAATACACTGCATTCGTCGTTATCTGCTATGCTAAACGGTATTATGGTCTGGGAGGCGGAAAATTAAGTTCGTCTTCTGGTTCCTTAATAAAAAGTCTCCGTCTCTTCCTCCTAGCTTGGACCCATCCGTGTAACTGCTGGTTCCCACTGGCACATGAGCCATTGTTCCGTTCTCACAGGAGCGTCTGTCTGGCTACAAATGAAGCACAGGTTGCTGCAAGTCGTACTGTAACGTGGTTCTGTCTTCGGCTGATGTAAGTTCAGTCGTGTCCAATGTCTCCATAAGGGCCTACAAAGCTTACGAAATAATAACACAAGCAGTTGCCTCTTTTGGGGCAATAATACAATTCCGTTTTTTATTGTTGTTATCAAAGTTATAGTCTACTTGGATGAAATGTGACAAATTACTCGAGTTGGATATAGTTTTGACAACCGATTTTAGTTAATCGGGAATTGTACATGTACACGCAAAGAAAAAATTCGTTTCTGCGAAGCGAAATATTAGACAACTACAATTCTCGTTTACGACGACTGAAATTTTTTTTGGTCAGAACAAACAATTGTTTACCCAAAATAAGTTTCTGTCACAACAAACGAAATTTCAGTTTCTGCAAACGAGAATTGTAGTTGTCTAATATTTCGCTTCGCAGATACGAATTTTTTCTTTGCGTGTAATCGATTTAAGTTGATCGGAAACTTTAGTTAATAGCGGTTTCGAGATAATCGGGAGCTATTCCCTTCAACTCCTTCTATTTGTATGCAGCCGATTACGGAGTCAAGTCGGATCGGCAAAGCGTTAATAGAAGTATCTGCAGCAACTGCTTTCGCGTTGGTATCCCGGATGCTCGGCAACAAGATCAGTTCGGGATTTGATTGAGCCCTCGGCTTGAGTGTATGTGCTGAAAATTATTCAGCGTCGGTATTCGGTGCGCTCGGCAAGCGGATCCATTCGGGATTCGGTTAGGTCCTCGACGTGGGATACACGCAGCGAACGTTTCAGCATCGGGTCCTAGTACGATCGGTAAGCGGGTCGGTTCGGGTTTTGGTTAAGGACTCGGCTAAATGTATCTGCGGCAAACGGTTCAGCATCGGGACGCAGGATTGCTTCGGAATTTGCTGCTGCATTCGGCTTTCTCGGGAGCGGCGGCGTTTTCTTCGTCTTACAAACTATTTATCTAATTACATACTACTGGACTAACTACGGGTTGAACAGTAGACCGAAATCTCTGTGGTTTGAATAGTAGACCGACGTCTCTGTGGGGGAACAGTAAGCCGAAGCCTCTAATGGGGAACAGTAAACCAAAGTATCTGTGGGGGAACAGTAAACCGAAGTCTCTGTGGGGAAACAGTAAACCGAAATCTCTGTGGGGGAACAGTAAGCCGAAACCTCTGTGGGGGAACAGTAAGCCTAAGCCTATGAGGGGTAACAGTAAGCCGAAACCTCTGTGGGGAACAGTAAGCCGAAGCCTCTGTGGGGGAACAGTAAACCGAAGTCTCTGTGGGGAACAGTAAGCCGAAGCCTCTGTGGAGGAACAATAAACCGAAGTCTCTGTGGGGAACAGATGAGTATTTGGATTTAGGTGGATTCCTGCCAGTCAAGGCTTAACTCCGCCGTGCTCTAAACACTCGGGTAAATTTATGCTTCGACCAGCGCCCTCACACACAATGTGCATGAGTTCCAATGAATTCAGTGTTTCTGGCCACTGGTTCCCCTCCTTGGTTAGGAGCGGAGCCCATCTAAAACTCCTTCCAATCTTTGGGTCATGGCGCCCGGTTGGTTTGCAACTCCACATCCGAGACTCCACTCTCCCAGCGATTGTGGTTTCAACCACAGCCACCACGTTGCATCCAACAGGATCCTCACCAATGGTCAGGCCGGTACCTGCGTACCGAGGGCTTTCCTGACCCCCGTGGTACCAGATTAAGTGCTCTGGTCAGACTGCGTAGCCGAAGATACTACCAGTTAGACTCCAGAAAATCTAGGACTGGTGACCAGTCTTGGATCTACTTATTCAGCCCCCATCCTGAGAATAGATGGGAGCTATAGAATTCGTAGATCCTTTGTGGATCACAGACCGGTCCCTATAGCGGACTGGATCCTCTAGGGATCTACTTGTCCAGCCCCCATCCTGGGACTAGATGGGAGCTATAAGATTCGTAGATCCCAATCTGGGATCACTGTCCAGTCCCCACCCTGAGAATAGGTGGGAACTATAGGATTCGTAGATCCCCCTCTGTGAGGGGAACAGTAAGCCGAAGCCTCTGTGGGGGAACAGTAAACCGAAGTCTCTGTGGGGGAACAGACAGCCGAAGCCTCTGTGGGGGAACAGTACGCCGAAGCCTCTGTGGGGGAACAGTACGCCGAAGACTCTGTGAAAATGTATTTGCCTTATGGCGTCAAAATTACAGCTTAGACTATGTTTCAAGTCCAGCTGTCGGTCGCGTTACTTTATTTCGAGTTAAATATGACCGCGAGCCGGTTGAGGATTCACTCCTGAATGATAGCAAAAGGTGGAACACTTATAATGGCCACTACACAAAGTGAATGAGAATTATACCAGATATGACAGAAATGGATATGCACTGTACTGAAAATCGTACTGTAAAATCGTCTGATGGTACGATTTTTGGTCTCGATTTATCCATTCACTAGAGATTATAAAATCTTCTGATGGTACGATTTTTGGTCTCGATTTATCCATTCACCCATCACTTGTAGACGTCTTGTTGCGAGGGCTGCCTCATACTTTATACGGATGTCTGTTGGTATGTATGTGCCAAAGCTCTTGTTGGTGCTGTTATAATATATAAGTCCCCCTTATGCTTAGACACCACATACGTTGAACTATTTGCAATGGTATTACGTTTCACTTCTTTGCCATTGACCACTACAGAGGCGTAGGTTATTGTTGGTCTAATCACACTCGTGTAAAGCCAGTGTGTCATATTTCGACGTAGACCCCATTTTGAACCTATAACTCTTCTGCACAACGACCAACATCTATGGGCTTTGGTAACTCTTTCTTCTCGATGGTCTTTCCAACTCAGTTTCTGATTCAAGATTACTCCCAAGTATTTTACCATTTTCTTATCGAGAAATCGAGGCTCGACAAAAAGCGGGATCTTCTTTTTCCTTGTAAATAGACATATTTCTGTTTTTTTTAAGCATAACTCAAGAACCATTTATCCTAATTGGTTCAGGCAATAAAATTTTGTCATCCCATCAGCGGTTCAAAGATAACATATCTTCCGATAAAAGGGCGAAATTGACCCATTAAGAGGGGAGCTAGAGGGTTAAAATTTTCATAAAATTCCACAGCTGGACCATAAGTTTATTCTACAAAAATGATCTACTCAACATGCCCTTTATTATAGGCTCGCTATTCTGTTCCAATCAAAAAGTCTTAATTTGTTGGACAGTGGTTTTAGAAGTTTTATTGTCTACATTTGAAAATCATTTTTATTTTAATTTTTTCCGATCATGCTCTAGGGGCCGGATATATACTTATTCCTTTCACATTATCGTTTCTGGACTGAAAAAAATTTGTAAAAAACAAAACCACAATTCTCAAAATAAATTCCAATATTCTCTAAAATTAAATTAAAATTTTTGTGAATACTGCAAGGAGTGTTTTAGGCTAAGAGTGAACACATTTTAAGGGGGTAGCGTTAATTCGTGCAAAAAGGCACATTTTTATGATTTTTTTTGTGACGAAAATATAACTTTCAAAGTTTATTGTGTAATATTTTCATTAAAAAATATTAAAAACCAGTAAGGAAAGGCTAAAGTCGGGCGGTGCCGACTATATAATACCCTACACCACTCTCGTAATATTGAATAACTCTGATATATAAATTTTGTAATTCATGTATAAATTGTTTACATTAATTTACTTTTGGGACATTTTATACTTAAATAATACCCTGTACCACAGTGTGGTGTAGGGTATAAAAACGATTGGATCCAAAGAGCCAAATCGGATGAAACATATATATGGGAGCTATAGCTAAATCTTAACCGATTTTCTTCAAATTCGGCAATGTTGGTTCATAGATCAAGAAACTCTACCATTCTAAATTTCAAAACGATTGGATGTAAAATACAGCTTTTATAGGACTAAATGTCCAAATCGGACGAAACATATATATGGGAGCTAAATCTTAACCAAATTCGGTAGTGTTGGTTCATGGATCAAGAAACTCTACCATTCTAAATTTCAAAATGATTGGATGTAAAATACAGCTTCTTCAGGACTAAAGAGCAAAATCGGACGAAACATATATATTGGAGCTATAGCTAAATCTTAACCGATTTTCTTCAAATTCGGCAATGTTGGTTCATGGATCAAGAAACTCTACCATTCTAAATTTCAAAACGATTGGATGTAAAATACAGCTTCTATAGGACTAAAGGGCCAAATCGGACGAAAGATATATATGGGAGCTATATCTAAATCTGAACCGATTTCAACCAAATTCAATAGCGATCTTAACAGCCGCGAAATACTCTAAACTGCAAAATTTCAGAACGATCGGAGTGAAATTGCGACCTGTAGTCGACGAACAACTTTACATGGACAGACGGACGGACGGACGGACATCGTTAAATCGACTCAGCTAGTGATTCTGAGTCGATCGGTATACTTTAAGGTTGGTCTAGCTGTGTTATTTTCAGGTGTTACAAACATCTGCCGTGAAACAAATTTATAATACCCTGTACCACAGTGTGGTGTAGGGTATAAATATGGCAACGACAGCATTTCTGCGGAAGCATCTCGAAAAAATTTAAATCGCAGTGCCCCTCATAACTCGATACCGGATCATCAGAAAATAAAAAAGCAAATTTATTTAGTTAGATAATCGTTATAGCCAAATAACGCTGTCGAGTTTTTTTTCAAAATTAAAATTTTTCAATTTTTTTTTAACACTTTGAAGTGAAAAATGCGATTTTTGCGAGAAAAAATTCAACTAATTGGATATTGTTAAACAAAAAAATTGACAAATTTAAAAAAATATGTAAAGAAATAGTGTTAAAAATTTCAAAAGGATCGGTTCAGTAGTTTTTGAGTTAGAGGGGCACGGTCTTTGAAACGCTTTAAAGTTTTTCTGATGTACTGAGTCACGTATGAGGGGCGTTTGCTTAGATTGCTGTATCTGTCACTTTTACTCCGATTCACCTCAAATTTTCACACAATATTCTTGAAAGGTTCTCTATTCAGAAAAAAAATTAAAAAAATCCAAAACCAGTAAGGAAAGGCTAAAGTCGGGCGGGGCCGACTATATAATACCCTACACCACTCTCGTAATATTGAATAACTCTGAAATATAAATTTTGTAATTCATGTATAAATTGTTTACATAAATTTACTTTTGGGACATTTTATACTTAAATAATACCCTGTACCACAGTGTGGTGTAGGGTATAAACAAGATTGGATGTAAACTACAGAATCTATAGAACTAAAGGGCCAAATCGGACGAAACATATATATGGGAGCTATAGCTAAATCTTAACCGATTTTATTCAAATTCGGCAATGTTGGTTCATGGATCAAGAAACTCTACCATTCTAAATTTCAAAACGATTGGATGTAAAATACAGCTTCTACAGGACTAAAGAGCAAAATCGGACGAAACATATATATGGGAGCTATAGCTAAATCTTAACCGATTTTCTTCAAATTCGGTAGTGTTGATTCATGGATCAAGAAACTCTACCATTCTAAATTTCAAAATGATTGGATGTAAAATACAGCTTCTACAGGACTAAAGAGCAAAATCGGACGAAACATATATATGGGAGCTATAGCTAAATCTTAACCGATTTCAACCAAATTCAATAGGGATCTTAACAGCTGCGAAATACTCTAAACTGCAAAATTTCAGAACGATCGGAGTGAAATTGCGACCTGTAGTCGACGAACAACTTTACATGGACAGACGGACGGACGGACAGACATGGTTAAATCGACTCAGCTAGTGATTCTGAGTCGATCGGCATACTTTAAGGTGGGTCTAGCTGTGTTATTTTTAGGTGTTACAAACATCTGCCGTGAAACAAACTTATAATACCCTGTACCACAGTGTGGTGTAGGGTATAAATATGGCAACGACAGCATTTCTGCGGAAGCATCTCGAAAAAATTTAAATTGCAGTGCCCCTTATAACTCGATACCGGATCATCAGAAAATAAAAAAGCAAATTTATTTCGTTAGATAATCGTTATAGCCAAATTATGCTGTCGAGTTTTTTTTTAAATTAAAATTTTTAAATTTTTTTAACACTGAAGTGAAAAATGCGATTTTTGCGAGAAAAAAATTCAACTAATATAATACAATATAGATATTGTTAAACAAAAAAATTTACAAATTTAAAAAAACTCGACAGCGTTACCTCGTAAAATATTGAAAGAAATAGTGTTAAAAATTTCAAAAGGATCGGTTCAGTAGTTTTTGAGTTAGAGGGGCACGGTCTTTGAAACGCTTTAAAGGTTTTCTGATGTACTGAGTCACGTATGAGGGGCGGTTGCTTAGATTGCTGTATCTGTCACTTTTACTCCGATTCACCTCAAATTTTCACACAATATTCTTGAAAGGTTCTCTATTCAGAAAAAAAATTAAAAAATGCAAAAAAAGGTTTATAAACTTCACCCCTCCTTAATTCGAAATACTTAACTGAAAATATAAATGCTTTGGATTTCCCAGCAAACTTTGTGGTTATTTATCGCTGATTTAGTCCGAGAGCGCTATATCTCGTAAATTTAAATTTCTGTTATAAATACTCTTGATGAAATGAAATCAAGAATGGAATAAAGAAACATTTTAAGTATATGAAATACGGTTATCTTCCTCTGAAATAAATTAATTCCTGCACGCAAAGATATAATTCTTTCCACACGATTGATATTACAGATGACTATACGAGAATGTACCGAAAAGAAATACTTTTTTTTTGCAAAGGTAAGATGTTGCCTAAAATTTTTCTGCTGTGGAAAGAAAAAGTTTCTTAGTCTGAGGATACCACGATTGCTCTATTTTGAAATGCCACATGATTTCGGATTGCTCCTCACTTCGTAGCTCTTCATAGAAAATGTTAGTTACGACAATTTGCATTCCATCTACACGTACATTATTTGTAACTGTTTTTGATGCTGATGACGATGCGGCTGTGGATGGATATCGGTGATGCTGATGGCGATGGTGACGATAGCGATGTGGAAGCTGATGTTGCTGCTGCTTCTGACGGCAATGACGATGATGCTGGCACTGCGTCAGCAAAGTTGTATTTGTTGCTGACGGCGATGAATTTTACGCACTTTTCATTTTCATTTCAATCGAAAAACAAACAAACAAACGCATGAACGACCGACCGACCGAACGTACGACAAATACTTTCATCGCACATTAAATTGTCATTTGACGAGACGTCAAAAATCCAATCGTTTGATGCATTAAATAAATAATTTTCATTTTTATGTGAATACGCAGCAGCAACATTTCTGTCAGTCCGTCCGCTCGTCTGTCTACCCGTTTGTTTGTCTATCAGGCATGGACCCGTTTCTGTGGTGACAATTCAGAGATTGCCAAAGACAAAAGTATGCGAGAGTCCGACAGACATTGTGGAGCAGTTTGGAAAGGTAGAGAGACAGCGAGAGTAACGAGGGTCGTCTGGGTGGTAGCTTTTATACAATCTACTCATAAACTGAAGGAGTATGAGTACCACTTGGCCCCAGGCTTCTAACACCAAACCCAAGGGGTGGAATTGTCGCAATGACAATGCGTCAAATACGTCCTAATTGTGTCAATTTAATCACAATCTCACATATGTATTTATCACCATAACTGGGTGACGCTGATTGTGTTATTGTTTTTTTTTTTTGTTTTTTTAAAGGCACAAAGAAAAGAAAAGTTGTTGAAATTGAATACAATTTAAAAAAATTCCTTATTAGATAACAATTTTAATTGGTTTTATAGTAATTGCAAAAATAATGATATTAACCGTTTTCTTAATTTACGGTTTTTTATGATAATGATTTTTTTCAACAACTATCTATAAAACCACCAAATATGTATGTGTATGAATTAGAAATTTGGAATCCAGTTTGTTGTTGCTCCTCTGAAATAGTGGACAACACAATAAGTGTTGCTCCCACCAATGAATGGTACGAGTATCACATTTCACCCACATTTAATTCAGCGTAGGTGGAATTACTATTATTTATGCTCATTTTTGGAGCTGACTTTGCTGACAACGTTCAATATCATTGAAACAATAGAAGAATTATCAAAAAAAAAAAAAATTGACAATTCAATTAAATTATGCATGTTTATATAAGCCCCCAAACCACCATCGAATTGAAATATACATACATACATACATTAATTTCGTCATATGACATTTGAAAATGCATGGATAAGGTTATACTTCATTTTATACATTTGTATATTTTAATATTTGAATTACAATACAAAATAAATGTGGGCAATTCCTGACAAAACATTATGTTTTTGGTGAACCCGCTTTTTTCGCTTTTTCAATAAACATGTTTATGTGTTGTAGATACCAGCTTCAACATTTGCAAAAATAGGTTGGAGACTAGATGCGTAATACCTTTTTATTTCCATGTACTTCCCATATAAAGGATTTTCCAATAGGAATGATATGATTTTAAAGTGACGTTTCGGCCATTTGTAATATGTCATGATCTGTCTTTTGTTTTTCATTGTATTCAGTAATGTTTACAATTTCATAATGGATAGATATTTGCAAGAACAACGTTTAAAATTTATGCAGTTTTATTATCAAAAAAATCGTTCGCCAACTGCAACTTTTCGGGCGATAAACCATTTTTTTTAAATAAAAAACACTTTCCAGTCGTCCTACCTTGATATTATAGCCCTCGTTAAGAACTATATTTTTCCCATTGACCGATTCCCGATCCGACGTACCGTTAAGGAGCTAGAGCAAAAATAAACTTTCCGTTCACATTTGAAAAAGATGCTAAGTCCTTTTTTTAATCCAAAAAAAAAAACACATTCCAGTCGACCTACGACCTTGACACCCATTAGCAATATTTTAGCTCTCGTTAGGAGCTATCTTTTTGCCATTGACCAATTGTGGCTACGTGCCACGCAGTAAAAGAAACAATTGAATAGTTGCGAGAAAAGTTTGGAGATTCGATTATTTCAAGAAATTTTTATATTGAATGGCCGCCAAGAAGTTGTGTTTAAACAACATTAGACTTTTCTTGTGGGGTTATTTGAAGTCATTGGTCTTTCGAAATAACCCAGACTCTCTTCAGGCTTTACAAGTCAATATTGAACGTGTCATTCATGACATACGACTTGATTTAGTGGAAAAAATGCTCGAAAATTGGGTTAATCGAATTCGTTTCTGCAGAAGAAGTCGTGGAGGCCATTTGAATGACGTTTTATTTAGATCTTAATTGTATCGATTGTACTTCACATTAAATAAAAAACTTTTGAATTTCCTTAACAACAGTGTTTTTTTTTCAAAGAAATCATATCACTCTTATTCGAAAACCCCATATATGTGGTTAATGTTATTCATTGTTCGACCAATTACACAAAAGTTGTAATTTTGTCAATTTTGATTTTTTGTAAAAGCTTCCGTATATCGCATAAACATTTTAAATTTAAAGAAAAATATGTGTTCGATATAGCCACATTTAGAGTACGGATATCTTATGACCAGTGATCTGTGTTCGATTTAGCCACATTTAGAGTACGGATATCTTATGACCAGTGATCTGATATATCTGAATGGGTCATCTCAAAATAAGAAGAAACAATTAAGGACTTGTTATCGTTATCGATAACTCGCTTACATATTGAGATATCGGAAATATACTGAGGAATATACTTATATATCCCAATAGATAACCTAACTAGCCGTGTTATAAAAAGTGGATAACCCAACTGGTCATCTACTCAGGAATAGATAACCAAACAGTTCATGTACGAGTACATACTACGTAAGGAGTAAATAACCCAGCTGGACGTCTAAAAAGGAGTATATGTCCCAAAAGGTCCTCTAATAAGGAGAAGATAACCCAACAGGTCGAGTAGTAAGGAATGCATAACCCAAACGTTTCTGTACTACGGAGTAGATAACACAGCTGGACATCTAATAAGGAGTATACAAAATAAGAAACCTGGTCATTTACTATGAAATAGCTAACCCAATTGTTCTTCTACTAAAGAGTATAGATTCCAACTGGTCATCTACTAAGGAGAAGATAACCTAACTGTTCGTCCACTAACCAATAGATAACTCAACTGGTCATCTGACGAATAGATAACGCAATTGGTTATCTACTAATAAACAGATAACCCAACTAGTCGCCATATAAGGAGTAGAAGACCCCACAGACTCCACTAAGGACTATATAGCACAAGTAATCGTCAACCTAAAATTAGTCATAGCTGGTAGTGCTCTAAGGAGTAGATAACCAAACTGGTTCTGTACTAAATAGTAGATAACCTAACTGGTTCTGTACTAAAGAGTAGATAACCCAACTGGATGGCTACAAATGGGTAAATAAGCCAACTGGACATCTCCTAAGGAGTAGATAATCCAATAATCCAAGGTCGAGTAGTAAGTTGTAGATAACCCAGTTGAACGTCCAATAAGGAGTACATAAAGCAACTGATCGTCTACGAAGAGTAGTTAACAAAACTGGTCATCTAATAAGGTGTAGATAAACCAACTGGTCATCAGCTAAAGAGAATATACCCTAACTGGTCGCCAACTTAGGAGTAGATAAGGGAACTCTGGGAGTCGTTAAAAATTATATCTTCAATGACTACTTGAAACCAGCGGAGATCAGGTGGGTTAAGACTGAAGCATGTCGAATATACAAAAGCACCTGGCCACGATACAACACTCAACGAACATAGTTTCTGATCAGCCAAAATTGACGGAACTTGTCACGACTAGTCGCTGTGCTAACTGGCCACTGGCCAATTGGAGATCATGTAAAGCAGTTAAAACTTCAATACAACGACAATTGTCGCTGTTGCGACAACGAGGAGGAAGAGGGGACAGTCGAACACCTTATCTGTTCCTGTCCAGCACTAATACAGCGCAGACTTAAAACTTTAGGTCAACCGTCATAACATCGTCGAAGCGTAATTATATAGATCTGGGAGACCTTGTCAAATACCTCAACTTATCGGGCTGGATATAAAGACACAAGAGTATAGCAGACACTACGCGATTGAAGTGGTTATCAAAACGGTATCTTAGTATACTAATTGAGGCTAGGGAACGGTTCTTAGCCACCACGTTAACCAACCAACCAAGCAACATGCAGCCTACTAAGGAAATAACTAACCCAAAATTTTCTACTACGAAATAGGTAACCCAAAAGGTCGTGTAGTAAGGAGTAGATTACCAAGCAGGAAGTCTAATAATGAGATAATAAGGAGTCCAACTGATCCCTCACCTTAGTACATAAAGGGTGGGCCAATCAAAATTTTATATTTGGAGAAAAAACAGTTTTCTAACTTTAAAGACAGTGGCAATGATTTATTTGTCATTGGCTTATGATTATAATCATTAACGTAAGAACATTCCACACTTAATATTTAGACAATTTAATAAAAATTCAGCCGAGTTTCTTAATATGAAGTCAATTATTTTTAATTTATGTAGGAAAAGATCTAACTTTAAAGGCATCTTATCATCGGCTCGAAATTATTGCCGCTGTCTTTAACATTTTTTTTCAGTGTACTGATAACTTTTTCAAATTTCTGGTTTTATTGGAAAAGGTTTAACTTTGTCATTTAATAACGGAACAAAATATCATTCATATGACTACCACGACTGGCTCGGTAGTACCGCAATTTTCAGTGCATCTTCGACTGTTTCGGGTCGTATCTCTTCAAAGGCAACTTCGTTATCATGTTTCAACGCTTTATTTGTCTCTGGATGCTTTGCGTAATATTTATCTCCTTAATGACTCCCCACAGAAAATAATCCAAGGGGCTGAAATCACGTCAAGTCAAAGTAATCGGTAGTTCAAATTTAAAAGTGTCAATGGTCCACCCTTTAGTCCAATTGGTCGTCAACTTAGGAGTTATTAACTCGTCTGGTCTTCAACTTAGGAGTAAATAGTCCAACTAGTTTTATATTAAGGAATATATAATACAACATGCCAACTTCTAAGGAATAGATAAGCTAACAGTTTGTGTAATAAGTAATAGATAACTCAGGTGGAAGTCTAACTATGAATATGTAACTATATACCCAACTGAATGACTACTAAGGAGTAGTTAATCCAACTGTTCGTCTAATAAGAATAATATAATCCAAGTGGTCATCACCAAGGAGTAGTTAAACCAGCTGATCGTCTAAAAAGGAGAAGATAACCCAACTGATTCTCTACTAAGGAGAATATAGTCCAACTGTTGGTTAAATTATAAGTTGATAGCCCAACTGGCCCCCTACTAACGAGTAAATAACCCAACTGACAGCCTACTAAGGAGTAAATATACCAACTGTTCATCTACTAAGGAGTAGATAACTCAGTTGCGCGTCAACTAAGCAGTAAATACACCGCTCGTTCTCTACTAGGGAGTAGATAATACAACTTGTACACGGTTTTCCAACAAGAGGTGTTATTTTGAATCAGCAACTACGCCATTACTAAAAATGGAACGATGCACGATCATCGAACGATACAAAACATTCAAAAAACGATACGAACGATACAAAATCATATTGACTGATGAGGCCCATTTCCACCTCGGTGGCTACGTCAACAAGCAAAATTGTCGCATCTGGGGCTCGGAAAACCCAAGAGTTATTGTTGAGAAGACTCTCCGTCCTCTCCACGTGTGACTGTTTGGTGCGGTTTATGGTCCGGCGGGGTCATTGGACCTTACTTTTTCGAAAATGAGGTTGGATCAACAGTTACGATGAATGGATTGCGCTATCGAGAGATGATTAATGATTTTTTATAGTCGGAGTTGGATGGTATTGATCTGGACAACTTTTACTTTCAAGAAGACGGCGCTACGTGCCACACAAGCAACGAAACCATTGCTATGTTACGGGAAAAAGTTTCCGGACCGTGTTATCTCTCGAAGAGGTGATCACAATTTTCCACCGAGATCTTGTGATTTAACACCTTGCGACTTCTTCCTTTGGGGCCACGTGAAAGATAAGGTCTACGCCAACAGCCCAGCGTCGATTCAAGACCTCTAAGATAGAATTCGTGAGGCTATCGAGGACATAGGGCATCCACTTTGCGATTTGGTTATGGAAAATTTCATGAAAAGGATATGGTGCTGTAAGCGTGGTCGTGGTGGCCATTTGGCTGATGTTATTTTTCATTATTAACGACATACTTCCACTTTATTATGAAACAAACATCCGATCATTTATCTCAAAAAATGGCATTTTTCTTTGAATACCAAAATAACACCTCTTATTGGAAAGCCCTTTAGTATACTAAGGAGTAGATAATCCAACTGTTTTTATACTAAGTAGTAGATTTCTCTGATGTTGTAGTCGTGTGATGACATACCACATCCAGAAATACATATTATTTGGTGCATTTAAACCTAAATAATTGATTCAAATCAATCCCTCCTACGTCACCGGATCAGTGATAGAACCCAATAAAACCAGTTCTGGAATGTTCTTGGATCTGTAGACTCAGCTAATTTGACACTTCAATATTTGTACTGACTTTGAAATATTGCTCTGAGACTCTATAAAGTATAATTGGGGATCAAATCCTGGAATTCATGAACATGACTTCATTTTTGTGGCTACCTCGACTGGCTTCGCAGAAGCGCATTCTCTCATCCGAACTTTTCAAGACCTTACTGGCGGTTTCTGGCTCTATATCACGAATGGCTTGTTCGATTTACATCTTAGGAACATGAATCGTTGATGGATTGTTCGCATAACATCGGTATTACATGATACTCCACAAAAAACGGTCTAACGGCTTCAAATGGAAGCTACGAGGTGACCAATTTATATAGCCCAAACGGCTGATAACACAATTACCGAACTTGATGCGCAATATATTGATTGTTGCATGGCGTACCATCCTGCTGAAATCAAAAATCGCCGAAGTCGAGGCCTTTTTCAGCGGTATTTTTGCTTGTTGACATAGCTGCCAGGATGAGAATGAACTTCGTCAGAAAATATGAAAATTTGCGAGCAAAATCGTTGTTCATTACGAGATGCTCTAAAGTCTAAACAGAGTACCGATTGCGGCCGTGTTCTCTCAATTGCAGGGTCAAGTTAATAATGCTAGGTCTTTATACAAAATTCGCGATAGGTTAATGGGTGAAATTTTGAGTTGTTAAGATCGATGGCGATTCGATGTTCCAGGCCACGGCATCCACATTATCGTCAGGGCGCACGGTACTACGGCAAGGATCTTGAGAGTTGTCTTTTAGCATGTCAGTCTCAGGACCTTTTTGCGTACATCAGGCGCGGTGGTTGCTTCATTTCGGTCAGAAATTAGTTTCATTAAACGCATTGTTTGAGTTACACAGCATTGACATTGAAAATTAATTTCCATTACTTTCCAACGTTGTTCAATAGTAAAGCTATATATTCCATACCATGGATATGAGATATTGATTTTCTATGAAGATTTCGACAGAGAAAGAGCTGTCTCGAACATATGATTTAACCAGTAAGGAAAGACTAAAGTCGGGCGGTGCCGACTATATAATACCCTACACCACTCTCGTAATATTGAATAACTCTGATATATAAATTTTGTAATTCATGTATAAATTGTTTACATAAATTTACTTTTCGGACATTTTATACTTAAATAATACCCTGTACCACAGTGTGGTGTAGGGTACAAAAACGATTGGATCTAAAGAGCCAAATCGGACGAAACATATATATGGGGGATATAGCTAAATCTTAACCGATTTTCTTCAAATTCGGTAGTGTTGGTTCATGGATCAAGAAACTCTACCATTCTAAATTTCACAACGATTGGATGTAAAATACAGCTTTTATAGGACTAAAGGGCCAAATCGGACGAAACATATATATGGGAGCTATAGCTAAATCTTAACCGATTTTCTTCAAATTCGGCAGTGTTGGTTCATGGATCAAGAAACTCTACCATTCTAAATTTCAAAATGAGTGGTTGTAAAATACAGCTTCTACAGGACTAAAGGGCCAAATCGGTCGAAAGATATATATGGGAGCTATATCTAAATCTGAACCGATTTCAACCAAATTCAATAGCGATCTTAACAGCCGCGAAATACTCTAAACTGCAAAATTTCAGAACGATCGGAGTGAAATTGCGACCTGTAGCCGACGAACAACTTTACATGGACAGACGGACGGACGGACGGACGGACAGACATCGTTAAATCGACTCAGCTAGTGATTCTGAGTCGATCGGTATACTTTAAGGTGGGTCTAGATGTGTTATTTTCAGGTGTTACAAACATCTGCCGTGAAACAAACTTATAATACCCTGTACCACAGTGTGGTGTAGGGTATAAAAAGAAATCAATAGATATTCCGCCCGGAATATATTATTGATCGTCGTAAAACTCAATCACGCTATGGTCTGTAATAATAGAGCTAGATTACTTAACTTTGGCAGCTATATTTTTTATCGTTGCAGGTCGTTGGGGACTGAAATGAGGCATATCGGTTAAAGTTTTGGTATAAATTCCCAATAGAGGTCGCCCCGAAATATTTGTCTTTAAGCCATGGAAATGTTCTAAACATATAAGCTAAACCTTTTCAGCTCAGCTTTCAGAAAGAATTTAAGAAACTTACAAAAATCGGTATAATATATATTGGGATAGGGATTTCCGCGATTTCTAGGACTTAGTCAGATGTTAATTTTTTGATGCAGTTTTTTAGGGTTAATGCCACGAGTAAGAAGAAAGGGGTTCTTTAAAAATATTTTCCCTAGGGTATTCGAATTTTCTTCCTCACAAATAACAAATTTATAACAAAAATGTCTGTTTTAAATCTTCGCTGAATAGACTAACCTATCTTCATTTGCCAGCAAACTGTGTGGGATAAAATTGGTGTGATAGAGGAATTCGTATTCGACTCAGGGTATATAATTTATGCTGGCATAAGCTGGCTAAGACAATGTTATTAATGATACAAAAATAAAACAAATACACTTCGGTTTATATTACCCAAAGTTTTTGCTGTAGCATATGTAATACACACTTATGTTGACAATAGAAGGAAATACACATTGTGTGGCCGGAAATGTTGTTCCTGCATAATTTCTTTTGGTTTCTTTGCATGCACAAATTATCACACCTCCCCCAATGGCAAGTCGGTAATTCTGAAAATATCACACCGATTTCATTAAATATTCAACAATAAACTTGTAGGGGATCGTGGAAAGTCTTAAGCATTTTGTTTTCGCTGATTCCACAAAACACTTTGTGGTTAGATATCGCCAGATCTCCAAAACAAACGTGTAAACTCGTGTATGTGGACACCTAGAGACACGCGGTTTGCTAAGGTTCTAATTGATATGCAGATCACGAGTTTAGTGGGGATGGGGGGAACATTATCACTCTACGCTCATTATTCGTTCAGCGGATTTGTACAAATCGTAGTCCCCAAAGCGACACATCACGTTTTGAAAAGAAATTATAAATCATAAAGCGTCTGCACTTGTTACTGCGTGTTATGGACTATTTTGACAAAAATTGTGTGAACAAAAAGACGATTTTATTATAATCGTAAGTCAGTCACCACCAAAACAAATAAACATGTTTTCAAACCATAAAAGACAACCGAAATCCGGCACCAATAAAATAAGGAAATTGTGCACAGTTAAGTCCGACGACCGGGATGAATTATACATATACTCGCATGGATTTACGTACCATACACCAGCACAATGGGTTGGGGGTTTTGTTATAAACAATGCCGAAATTGTTTTTTCGTAGATTTGAGTTACACTAAGAAAAATATTTTTTTTATTTTGTCATCATGAGACTTCGGCTCCTAGCATATTTTTCATTTTTTATAAGATGGGAACCAAACATTGCATATAGGCGTTTTATCGTTGAAATATAGAAAAATTTAGTGCATATCGAAAATATGCAAACAAATATTTGAACGATAAAAAGTCTAAATACAAAGTTTGGTTCCAATCTGATAAAAAATATGTAAAAATCCGATGACTATGTACACGCTGAAAAAAAATCGCTTCTGTAGTATACTGTCCAAAACATATTCTGCTGGAAATATACAGATGTTTAAGGTACACTCCAAAAATGTAATAGTTGACTCACAAAAATATTATATGTTTGGGAGGATATTGTTCTAAACAAAATTACGTTCCCGTCCTAATTTTTATTTTGGCAATATATCAATTCCTTTATTTAGAGGCAAGTTTTCTGATTTTCAAAAGTTCAAAGTTCAATTTTTTAAATCGTATAATCTTTTGTAACTATAAATTGCATTAATGGATTGACAAAACGTGATGAATTGGTATATTTATAAAGTAAAAATTTGGGCTGTAATCCAAAATCTAATGCCGCTTAAGACATTTTTCGATATAAAGAATAACACGAAATCTAGGAAAAAGTCAGCAAAGTTTTAAAAAGTTTAAATAAAATATATTTGGAAAACTTTTTAAACAATAACTTTGTTTGTGTGGAAACACATATTTTATTTGTGAAAGTCAGTTCGCAAATATATTGTGTTCTAATATGCGTTACAAACTAAATTTCTTGATTTTCAAATAAAATTTATTTGTTAACAAATATATAATATTTTAAAAAATTGCCTCCAAACATAATTTCTTTCAAGTCAAACATATCAAAAATGGCGATTTTCTCCCGTGTAGTTATCATAAATTTTTTCCGACACTAAAGAAACCACGTCATTGACAAAAGTTGAAAAAATAATTTCTCGAAATCTTTAAAATTAAATGGAGATACAGGGTTTTCCAACAAGAGGTGTAGCTGTCACTTTTGAAGCTTTTATTCTTTGACATTTGACAAGTAGAAACTACGCAATTACTAAAAATGGAACGATACACTATTCAACAACGCATTGAAATTATTACAATTCACTATCCGGAATTCCATCGAAAAATCATCTTGACTGATGAGGCTCATTTCCACCTCGGTGGCTACGTCAACAAGCAAAATTGTCGCATCTGGGGCTCGGAAAACCTAAGAGTTATTGTTGAGAATCCTCTCCATCCTCAACGTGTGACTGTTTGGTACGGTTTATGGTCCGGCGGGGTCATTGGACCTTACTTTTTCGAAAATGAGGTTGGATCAACAGTTACGGTGAATGGATTGCGCTATCGAGTGGTGATTAATGATTTTTTATGGTCGGAGTTGGATGGTATTGATCTGGACAACGTTTACTTTCAACAAGACGGCGCTACGTTCCACACAAGCAACGAAACCATTGCTCTGTTACGGGAAAAGTTTCCGAAACGTGTTATCTCTCAAAGAGGTGATCATAATTGGCCACCGAGATCTTGTGATTTAACACCTTGCGACTTCTTCCTTTGGGGCCACGTGAAAGATAAGGTCTACGCCAACAGCCCAGCGTCGATTCAAGACCTCAAAGATAGAATTCGTGAGGCTATCGAGGACATAGGGCAGCCACTTTGCGATTTGGTTATGGAAAATTCCATGAAAAGGATATGGTCCTGTAAGCGTGGTCGTGGTGGCCATTTGGCTGATGTTGTTGTTCATTATTAACGGCATACCTTCCACTTTATTATGAAATAAACATTCGATCATTTATCTCAAAAAATGGCATTTTTCTTTGAATACCAAAATAACACCTCTTGTTGGAAACCCCTTTACTAAGCTCACGAAAAATACAGTTGAAATTTTCAATTTGTACCAACAAAATATTTAAAATCCTTTTGTTCTGCAGAATTTCTACTTCTAAAATAACAATCTTTAAAGGCCGGGTTAGGCAAACGTAACCGTAATTTAACTTTAGCGCCGACGTAACGTTGCCCGCTGGAGCAATTACCAAAAATTCAACAACGTGCCATATTACTCAGCCATTCACAACAAAAATAGCAACAAATTGATTTTACTTATATTTATTTGCTACTAATTTTTCATTTTATTTCTTATTCATCATTACATTTCAAAATTTTCGCATAATTCTTTTTTCATTATTTTACAGATTTTGTTTTCAAATGCACGTAAACGTACCGTCCAAATCAAATTTCAGCAGATTCAGCCGTCCGTTTACGTTACGTTTACGTTGGCTAATCGTTTGCACTAATTTCCATATGTCAGATTGAATCAGCTGATTCGTTACGTACGGGGGCGTTACGGTTACGTTTCCCTAACCCAGCCTTAAGATTTACAATTAAATGCAGGTGGCCCACTACAACAACAACAGCACTCAACATATCAACCTTTCATGTATCAGCCGGATGTGATTTTTGCACAAAACCCATTATTCCCTTACAAGGCCCAATTGACTCAGCAGTAGAAGTAACATGACAATACACTTCGATACATATCGCTTCTCAGGTAAGATCTTACAGCAGTTCAAAATGGATCTTCTTTAGTCAAAATGCTGCCGGAAACACCATTTCGGTTAACCGTCATCGATACATAGGCATGATTAACTATTTTTTGTGGCCGGAGATTAAGTTGGCCACTTAGTGGCATCGTTTTGAGCATTTTTTCAGCATTTTTTGTGGGGTACTGTGAAGGACCATTGTTATGCTAATAGTCCAACAACGATTCTGGCCCTTAAGGCAAATATCGAGCAAACCATTCGTGAGATAGCGCCAGACATCGTCAACATACCAATGAACTCAGAATTACTAGCTGAGTCCATTTAACCATGTCCGTCCGTCTGTTCATCATGAGTTTTTCGTTAAATACAGGTCGCAATTTCGCTCCGATCTGAGAATTGGCCATAAGGACTCTTTCACACCTGGGAAGAAACCTATTGAAATTTGTCAAAATCGGTTCAGATATCAATATATAGCCCCCATATATATGTCCCTTTAAATTTGGCTTTTAGCGCTAAAGAAGCCGCATTTCACTTTCAACGCTTCTGTATTTAGCAGGGTGGAGTTTCTTGATACATGGATTGCCGAGTTTGAAGAAAATCGGTATAGATTTACATATAGCCCCCACATATGTATATGTTCCTTCCGACTTGAACTTTTAGCACTACAGAAGTTGTATTTTATATCCAATTAGCAGGCTAGAATTTCTTCATCCATTGATCCACATTGTCGAAGTTGAGGATAATCTGTTTAGATATTGATGTTGCCTCTATATAAATGTTCCTTCTAATCTGGTCTGTTAGCGCTATATTTATCCCCTCACATTAGAGAGGAGAGTAAATATCATTTGCTACGAGCAAAAAGTGTAACACATTGAAGGAGTGAACTAAGACCCAAGTATGTTTGGCGCAAATTCGATTTACGCCATTTTAAGTCATTTAAGCAATGTCCGTCCGACCGGCTGTCTGTCTGTAACTCTCGAAAAGATTAACCGACTGACTTAAAATTTGATATGCGGTAATATTTTACTCTATCTCCGGCTAAGTTCGAAGATGGCCCATATTGGTTCACTCCTTCTAGTACCTCCCCCATAAAGGGTTAAATTTTAGTGAAATATTGATTCTTTAATACCTTCTATACTACTTGCTCGAATCTTCTGAAATTACACACATAGTATTAGTTTATTAGTCGCTAACACCTCAAGAAAAATGGTTGAAGTTACCACGACGATTTTGGTACCTCCCACACAAACGGACCATTTCGCACCAAAAGTTAACTGCTTATAGCTTTAATATCGGTTCATAAAATTTTTGAAATTTTGTACAGTATAGTACCAGTTGTCTAGTGAAATTTGAGCGTTGTTGGCACGCCCCTTTTGGTACCTCCCACACAAATGGACCATTTTGTACCATAACTTGAATACTAGTGCATACAAATACTTGAAATTTTATACAGTATAATGCTTTTATAGTACCTAGTGACCAGAGAAAAACGGGCGGTATTGGCACGTACCTTTTGGTACCTCCCACACAAATGGACTTTTTGGACCAAAAGTTAACAGATTTTAACTTAAATACCAGTGCATACAAATAGTTGAAATTTCCTACAGTGTAATTATTTTATAGTATCTAAAGTCTAGAGAAAAATGGCCGTTATTGGCACGCCCCTTTTGGTACCTCCCACACAAATGGACCATTTTGTACCAAAAGTTAACCGTTTTTAACTTTAATACCAGTACATACTTTAAAGTTATTAAATGCAATTAAATTTGATAATAATTTAATTAAAACAAAAGAAAATAAATTTACGAATATTTTTATGGGACTCAAGGTGAGGGGTTTCATATGACGGTTTACCCGACCGAACTTTTTTACTTGTTTTATCATATATTATTTTAACAGTGGCAACACTTTCCCGAAATTTAGTATATGGAATGAAATGTACCGCTTTACGCTTGAACAAAATTCGTAAATACTTCAAACAAAGCAATCATTTCTTATTGAAAGATATAAAACGAGTTAATTTAATGGGGATCAATATAGCCACAGCGCTTCTGTTTCATTGTCATATTAACATCATTGATGAATATAACAATATTAGACAATAAAAGTGAGGATGTGATTACGTATAAATATTTACGTATTTCGTTGTGGACAGTTTTAAAACATTTTAATCGGCTTACTATTACAAAACAAATATAACGTTAAGTTTTATGTATTCTGATTTTGTGGTTGTGTTTAGAAAGACATACGACAAGCGCACAATCGGAGGAAATAAAACAAGTAAACGCGTTAAGTTCGTCCATGCCGAACCTTATACATGGATTGCATTCAATTTTTATTACTGGAAAAATATTTGGATATGGAGCAAACCATGAAACGATCCTTTTTATACCCTCACTTTAGTGTGACGAGGGTATATATCATTTGCTACGGAAAAAAGTGTAACACATCGAAGGAGTGATCTAAGACCTTAAGTATGTTCGGAGGAAATCCGTTTTGGGTCATTTTAAGTCGAATGAGCAATGTCCGTCCGTCTGTCTGTCTGTCTGTCTGTCTGTCTGTCTGTCTGTCTGTCTGTGTGTCTGCTGGCTGGTGCGCACGATAACTCTCGAAAGGAGTAACCGATTGACTTCAAATTTGGTATGTGGTAATATTTTGATCTATCTCCGGATGAGTTCGAAGATGGGCCATATTGGTCTACTCCTTCTGGTACCTCCCACACAAAGGGTTAAAATTTAGTGAAATATTGATTCTTTAATAACTTCTATACTACTTATTCGAATCTTTTGAAATTCTGCACATAATATTAGTATATTAGTCGCTATTAACTCGAGAAAAATGGGTGAAGTTGTCATGCCCCTTTTGGTACCTCCCACACAAATGGACCATTTTGCATCAAAATTTAACTGCTTATAACTTTAATACAAGTGCATAATACAGTATAATGTTTTTGTAGCGCCTATAGTCCGGTAAAAAATGGGCATTATTGTACAGCCCCTTTTGGTACC
Organism: Eudasyphora cyanicolor; assembly: GCA_963930755.1. Taxonomy (NCBI): domain Eukaryota; kingdom Metazoa; phylum Arthropoda; class Insecta; order Diptera; family Muscidae; genus Eudasyphora; species Eudasyphora cyanicolor. The sequence continues at coordinate 270,886,740 of OZ005735.1, forward strand.
TCCCACACAAATGGACCGTTTCGTACCAAAAGTAAACGGCTTGTAACTTTAATACCAGTGCATACAAATACTTGAAATTTTGTACAGTGTAATGCTGTTATAGTGCCTATAGTCCTGTAAAAAGTGGGCGTTATCACCCCGCCCCTTTTTGTACCTCCCACACAAAATGACCAAATCATACCAAAATTACATAGCTCGTAACTTTAATATACCAGTGCACATAAACGCTTATAGTTCAGCACAATGCAATGTATTTAAGAATGTACTGTTTACCGAAAAATATGTGTATTTGGAAAACCCCTTCTGGTACCTCCCACACAAATTGACAGATTTATTGGTGTAATGTTATATATTACATTACTCACAAAGTGAGGGTATACCTTAGTCGGTTTACCCGACTGAAACTTTCTTACTTGTTGTTTAAGTAAATTATTAAAAAACGAACGATTCAATTTTTAGGCCGCAAATTTTTAGCTTTTTGAGAGCTTTTTTGAGAGCTACATCTACACGGGGACTACAAAAAAATAAAATTTTATTTGTATATATTTGACTGAGATTAATTCTTGCCAAAATAGAATATAAACTGCAAAGTTTCAGCTAAATTTCTTAGAAAATGTGGTGTTTATGGCTTAAATAAGCCTTTCTGGTTGCGACATCTATGGGTGGACTATAACAAAATATGAACTGATATAAAAAATGCTTACTGCGATGAATTCTTGTCTTAATTAAATACAAACTGCCAAGATTTAGTTAAAATGCTTAGGAAATATGGTATTTACAGCTTTAATACGTGTATTTTGGAGCGACCTCTGTAGGGTGACTATAACAAAATATGAACCGATTTGTAAAATTTTTGCTGTGATGAATTCTTTTTAAAATAGAATACAAACTTCTGCTAAATTGCTTAAAAATGGCTCAAAATCCGCCATTTGGAGCGACCTCTATAGGGGAGCTATATTAAAACATTGACCAATATGGCCCATTTGCAATCCCAAACAACCTGCAACTATAATAAATATTTCTACCAAATTTTATCAACCTAGCTCTATTATTACAAACTGTAGCGTGATTACAACAGACGGACGGACGGACAGACGAACATGGCTAAATCGTCTTAGAATTTTACGTCGATTAAGAATATATACTTTATGGGACCTCCGATTTAGAGCTGTTACAAACGGAGTGACAAAATTTTAGTGAAGTTGTACATACTTTACCAAAAATATGTTTAGTAGTTTTACCATTTTGTTAACAAAGAATATTTCTGGTGAAGTATAACTCCAAATGGCCATAACTTTTGACTCAGAGGGTAAATCAAATTGCAATATTTTTGCATCAAATAGAAAATTTGGTTGTCTATCCAAAAAAAAATGATATGATTTTGAAGTGACATTTCGGCCATTTGTAATATGTCATGATCTGTCATTTGTTTTTCATGTTTACAATTTCATCAGGGAGAGATATACGCAAAAACAACGTTTACAAATCATCCAGTTTTATTATCAAAATAATCGTTCTCCAATTGCAACGTTTCGTGCGCTAAGTCCATTTTTTTAAATCAAAAAAACACTTTTTAGTCGACCTTGACACCCAGGAACAATATTTTAGCTCTCGTTAAGAGCTATCTTTTTGCCATTGACCGATTCCCGATCCGACGTACCGTTAAGGAGCCAGAGCAAAAATAAACATTCCGTTCACATTTGAATATTATGCTAAGTCCAATTAAATCCAAAAAAAAACACTTTCCAGTCGACCTACGACCTTGACACCCATGAACAATATTTTAGCTCTCGTTAAAAGCTATCTTTTTGCCATTGACCGATTGTGGCTACGTGCCTCACAGCAAATAAAACAATTGAATTATTGCGAGAAAAGTTTGGAGATTCGATTATTTCAAGAAATTGTGATATTGAATGACATCCAAGAAGATAGGTTAGGTTAGCTGAGGACGGCGCCCGGCTCAATAAAAGTCAATCGTCCACATAGACCATATTTGATCCATTGTGATTCCTCATGAATTCTTCTTCTTCACGCTCTGCTTAGTCTGCAGTTTGATCTGATGCCTTAATAAACTGTAAAAGTCTGAGAGGGTCCAATCCTTTAAGTTCTACCAACTCCTGAAAGAAAAATGATCCCAGTATCTTGTTTCTTCTATACGATAAAGTAGGACATTGACAAAGGAAATGAAAGGCATTTTGTACCCACACGGAGGAAAAAAACGGCCTCTGTAACATATTGCCCCAAACATATTTTGCAGGCAACATATATATGTTTGGAGCAGCTCCCAAACATATTATGTTTGGGGTAGCGGTAATGTTCCCAAACATTTATATGATTGTATGTAATCATATATATGCTTATGTCCAAACATTTATATGATTGTGTGTAATCATATATATGCTTATGTCCAAACATTTATATGATTGTATGTAATCATATATATGATTGCATTTAATCATGTATATGATTGTATATTGTTGTTTTTTATCAAAAGTCTTAACCCTTTGTGACGCACCTATAATATATTTATAAAATTCTAGTCTAATGTTCCATTAATTATCCATTATTCGGACTGCGGACTATGCCACTTTTCTTTCAACTTGGTTGGTAGCTCCGTTGATCCACCCCATTGACTGAAAAACGTCAACACCTTATACCACTGGCTATATAGAGCCAACGAGAATTATATGCACAGCGTGTATTTTAATTTACTTTCATGTTACACCCGAAACAAGAAAGTATAAGCATAGCCATATATTCATTCTGACTGGCTGTGGCTGTCAATGGTTGTATGTGGGTGCGTGCGTGTGTTCGCTGTGATGGCTTAGCACAGTGGTGATGGTGGATGCTCTATGAGTCACATAATTGGGCTCTCAGAGAGTAATACTCTCTAAAAATCTAAAAAATATGCTCTAATATATTATTTTGCCAAAAATATGTTAGGACACAATCATATCGTTTTATAATATGCTAGAATTTTGCCCCGAACATATTATGATTGTCTGCAAACATAATATGTTTACCCACAAACATATATATGATTGTGCCCGTCCCAAACATATTTATGATTGCATCCAAACATATTTTTAACATATTTTTTTCTCCGTGCAACAGGGTAATGACACCACCTACACAAATCGTCATTTCTTAGGCCAATTCTAAGAAATGAGAAATGTCTCCAAGAAGTTGTGATTTAACACCATTAGACTATTGCTTGTGGGGTTATTTGAAGTCATAGAATACAAACTTCGAAATAAACCAATATTGAACGTGCCATTCATGACATACGACTTGATTTAGTGGAAAAATTGCTCGAAAATTGGGTTCATCGAATTCGTTCCTGCAGAAGAAGTTGTGGAGGCCATTTGAATGACGTTTTATTTAGAACTTAATTGTATCGATTGTACTTCACATTAAAAAAAGAAACTTTTGAATTTCCTTAACAATAAGTGTTTCCTTTTTCAAAGAAATCATATCAGTCTTATTAGAAAACTTATTGGGGTCTTAGGTCACTCCTTCGATGTGTTACACTTTTGATCCGTAGCAAATGATATATACCATCGTCACACTAAAGTGAGGGTATGAAAACCACAAATTTCTACGAATCGGACGGAAATTTGTTAATATGTATGAGTTTATTTGTGCACGAAACCATTCATAGGCGGTCCATGGTGGAGGGCACGTAAGACTCGGCAAGACCGAAGATAACACTGTTTTTACTGGTTTTAATTCCCATTGAATATATAGGGTCGTGGGACATTCATTATTGCGCTCCTTATTAATTTTGCAGTTCTGGGAAATTTTTTACAAATTTGTCGCATATCATTATTGAACGTGATTATTATAACAATACTGCTACTGTTTTCCTAACCATATTTGCAATGTTGATGAATCTAATAACATTGCACAATAAAATAAAAAAAAACACATTTTCATTTAAATATTCATGAGTTTGTGTAGACACATTTAAATTGATTTATGTCAACTGTCTATTTAATTGTATTCTGTACAATAACATTTAAATTAATGTTTATATTTATGTCCGGGTGACACAGTCCAGATGGTCTGTGGTGAGAATTCCTGACGGACAATTTCATTAACAAATCATAAAGTAAGAAAAATGCAGTCAAGTAAACCGACCAAAGTATAGCCCCACTTTGTAGGAGATAAAATATGGAATAATTTGCTACTTTCTTTGGGAGACTCCAGAACAGTGGATTATTTTGGTCATTCTTTATCAGACTATAGTCATAACAAAAGGAGGTTCTGTAATTGGCTCAAAACCGAAAATGTAAGTAGCCTCTACGCCGTATTGGCATCAACATTTTTCATTTCACGCGAAAATCTGTCGAACACCAGTTAAAAATAACGTAAGCTATAGCAATATGTTGTGGTCTACTTTTTGATTTACTGCCAACTATTCATACCCTACACTATTCTGTGGTACAGGGTATTATAAGTTTGTTTTTGCCCAGATATTTGTAACGCTCCAAAATACTGAAGACAGACCCACTAGATATCGATCGACTCCAAATAACTAGCAGAATTGATTTACCCATGCCTGTCCGTCCGCCGACCCTAAGCTTGTTGGAAAAGTGCAATTTGCAATTTATTTCCGATGTTACTAAAATTTGATGCAGATTAATTTCTTGCATCAAGGACGAAGAAGCCTATTGAAAGCCCGGACAAGATGGGTTGAGATTTAGATATTTAAGCGGTATTTAAGCTTAATTTTCCACGGATCTTTGTGAAAGTTAGCACAGGACAGGTCAATAACACATTACAGCATTTTTCAGCTCATTGATTTGGGACTCGATTCTGGGAATTGGACGTGAAAGCAGCTCCAAAAATAAGAACTTCTGCATTATTCGTTTTGTCAAGTTGGCTCAATTACTAAATTAATGGCCATACGATTTTTTTTCCTCAAGATGGATTTTTAGCACTTTTTCTATATTTTTTCTCGGTATACCGTACGGAATATCTCTTTTGTATATGAAGCAAAGTTGTAGACATTGAATATAGAGAAAAATGCGGAACAAAAATTTTTTCCGGTAAGTTTGTTTCGCATTTTTTTATGTGTTGTACTGTGTAAGACAATAATTACCGCTACCACATTTCGTTAAAACCGGTTCAGATTTGGATATAGCTCCCATATATATGTGCCTACCGATTTGGCATTTAAGCGGTATATAAGCTTTATTTTCCAGGAGATCTTTATGAAATGTTCGCGCTGAAAAAAATCGCTTCTGTAGTATATTGTCCCAAACATATTCTGCATGAAATATACAAATGTTTAGGGTACACTCGAAATATATTTATATTTGGCACACACAAATATTATATATTTGGGAAGATGTTGTTCTAAACAAACCTTTGTTTCCGTCCTAACATTTTTTACTTGGGACTATTATTTACGAAACAAGTATTTATAAGCATTTGAGTATTAAGAAGTTTTTCAGTAATAAAATAATTGCTTTCACATATTTATAATGTTCGTAAAATTTCCTTACAATTGAAATGATACATTGCTGGATGGATTGACTATTAATGACGACTTTTACTAATTCAAAATTATTCATTTAAGGTATAACTCGATAGCAATGAGAAATTGAAAATGAAAATCAAAAAAAGTCTTCAACATTTTGAAAAAATTAAAAAAAAAGTATTTGGAGAAATTCCTAAACAATAATTTTATTTGTATATAAACACATATTTTATTTGAGAAAAATATTTTGCAAATATATTTTGTTGTAATATTTTAATAATATATATTTTGTTCTATTATAAAAATTTATTTGCTCAGAAATAATGAGTGATCCATTTCGAGGTTCCCTACTTTTTTAAAGAAACCCAGTAAGGAAAGGCTAAAGTCGGGCGGTGCCGACTATATAATACCCTACACCACTCTCGTAATATTGAATAACTCTGATATATAAATTTTGTAATTCATGTATAAATTGTTTACATAAATTTACTTTTGGGACATTTTATACTTAAATAATACCCTGTAACACAGTGTGGTGTAGGGTATAAAAACGATTGGATCTAAAGAGACAAATCGGATGAAACATATATATGGGAGCTATAGCTAAATCTTAACCGATTTTCTTCAAATTCGGCAATGTTGGTTCATGGATCAAGAAACTCTACCATTCTAAATTTCAAAACGATTGGATGTAAAATACAGCTTCTACAGGACTAAAGGGCCAAATCGGACGAAACATGTATATGGGAGCTATAGCTAAACCTTAACCGATTTTCTTCAAATTCGGCAATGTTGGTTCATGAATCAAGAAACTCTACCATTCTAAATTTCAAAACGATTGGATGTAAAATACAGCTTCTTCAGGACTAAAGAGCAAAATCGGACGAAACATATATATGGGAGCTATAGCTAATTCTTAACCGATTTTCTTCAAATTCGGCAATGTTGGTTCATGGATCAAGAAACTCTACCATTCTAAATTTCAAAACGATTGGATGTAAAATACAGCGTCTACAGGACTAAAGGGCCAAATCGGACGAAACATGTATATGGAGCTATAGCTAAATCTTAACCGATTTTCTTCAAATTCGGTAGTGTTGGTTCATGGATCAAGAAACTCTACCATTCTAAATTTCAAAATGATTGGATGTAAAGTACAGCTTCTTCAGGACTAAAGAGCAAAATCGGACGAAACATATATATGGGAGCCGTAGCTAAATCTTAACCGATTTTCTTCAAATTCGGCAATGTTGGTTCATGGATCAAGAAACTCTACCATTCAAAATTTCAAAACGATTGGATGTAAAATACAGCTTCTACAGGACTAAAGGGCCAAATCTGACGAAATATGTATATGGGAGCTATAGCTAAATCTTAACCGATTTTCTTCAAATTCGATAGTGTTGGTTCATGGAACAATAAACTCTACCATTCTAAATTTCAAAACGATTGGATGTAAAATAAAGCTTCTACAGGACTAAAGGGCCAAATCGGACGAAACATGTATATGGGAGCTATAGCTAAATCTTAACCGATTTTCTTCAAATTCGGTAGTGTTGGTTCATGGATCCAGAAACTCTACCATTCTAAATTTCAAAATGATTGGATGTAAAATACAGCTTCTACAGGACTAAAGAGCAAAATCGGACGAAACATATATATGGGAGCTATAGCTAAATCTTAACCGATTTCAACCAAATTCAATAGGGATCTTAACAGCTGCGAAATACTCTAAACTGCAAAATTTCAGAACGATCGGAGTGAAATTGCGACCTGTAGTCGACGAACAACTTTACATGGACAGACGGACAGACATGGTTAAATCGTCTCAGCTAGTGATTCTGAGTCGATCGGTATACAAACATCTGCCGTGAAACAAACTTATAATACCCTGTACCACAGTGTGGTGTAAGGTATAAAAATGGAACGAAACACGATCATCGAACGATACAAAACGATCAAGAAACGATCGAACAAAAAAACGATACGAACGATACAAAATCATCTTGACTGATGAGGCCCATTTCCACCTCGGTGGCTACGTCAACAAGCAAAATTGTCGCATCTGGGGCTCGGAAAACCCAAGAGTTATTGTTGAGAAGCCTCAGCATCCTCATCCTGTGACTGTTTGGTGCGGTTTATGGTCCGGCGGGATCATTGGACCTTACTTTTTCGAAAATGAGGTTGAATCAACAGTTACGGTGAATGGATTGCGCTATCGAGTGGTGATTAATGATTTTTTATGGTCGGAGTTGGATGGTATTGATCTGGACAAGGTTTACATTCAACAAGACGGCGCTACGTGCCACACAAGCAACGTAACCATTGCTCAGTTACGGGAAAAGTTTCTGGACCGTGTTATTTCTCGAAGAGGTGATCACAATTGGCCACCGAGATCTTGTGACTTAACACCTTGCGACTTCTTCCAGCGTCGATTGAAGACCAGCGTCGATTCAAGACCTCAAAGATAGAATTCGTGAGGCTATCGAGGACATAGGGCAGCCACTTTGCGATTTGGTTATGGACAATTTTATGAATAGGATATGGTCCTGTAGGCGTGGTCGTGGTGGCCATTTGGCTGATGTTGTTTTTCATTATTAACGGCATACCTTCCTCTTTATTATGAAATAAACATCCGATCATTTATCTCAAAAAATTTCATTTTTCTTTGAATACCAAAATAACACCTCTTGTTGGAAAACCCTTTATTTCATGTTTTCCTAACAATTTGAGTTACCCCTCTATTATTTGTATACAAGTCTCATATTGCAACATCATTCCCCTTTTTCAAGACTCACATACATACGAGTATCATGATTTTTCTGCTCTAGAAACTTTTAGCAAAACTGTTTTTACGAATTAACACTTTTGTGCAATCGCACTTGGTGGCATCATTGCATCCAAAGCTCCACAACCAAATATATTCATTAAGTCTACGATCATAAGCCCACAGCGTCAAATGTCTAAACGAATAGAAAATTTATTCGGAAGCTCATGAATATGACAAAAGATTGCATTGCATTATCATATTAAATAGTTTTCAGTTTTTTTTCTTCTTTCTGTCAGAGTAGAGTCATGCGTAACTAATTTCGCTTTGATGTTTATAATTTCCCTAACTGATTGATTAAACCTCGCACAATTAAAGAGGGAAAAAAACCACCAAGATTTGAGGAGAAGAAAGTTGTGCGTATAGAAAGCCCAAATAAAGCAGTAGAAGTCATTTCAATTATACAGAAATATACAAACATACGAGTGTGGAAGAGTATGTACGAGTATGTATGTATAAATAAATGTGCGTATGAAAGTGTACGATGATTGTACGTGCGTAAGTGTGTTTGTTTGTATTACGATTGATTTGATTTGAGCAGGTTTTGAGTCGTAATCCTAAAAACGACGACAAACAACAACAAAAGCTCCCCATCATGAAGAGTGAGTAGTGAGTGGTGGAGAGAGAGAGACCCCCAAAACAAAGATGCTGACGGCGACGTTCAATTGTTATTGTCGTTGTTGGCAAATGCAGTTGCTATTTGTGGTGGTGGTGATGGGAATTGGTGGTGGTTTGTGTATTTGCTGCATTGCAGTGCAGTTCAATTTCATTTCCACCACTACCACCACCACCGCCAACAACCACCTCCCGTATTTGGGACTTGTTCGCAATGAGTTTGTTTTGCTTTTTCCAAAAAATTCGCATGATGATCGTTGGCCATGATAACACTTTCGGTTGGCGGTTGGCATGCCAAACATGCACCGCAGGGGAAAAAATACAAAAATAAAACAAAAATCTAAGATCATGTTCCTCTTCGTCCTTCCTTCCACTCTACCACCACCACCCGCCGACCAATAATCATTCGCGGTGAACCGTGTGACACAAACACACAACCGCCACAATACAAATTTCGGGGCCTGCAATAAGCTGCTCCGAGAATGGAGCCAAGTAGTGGCGGTGGAGTGCAAATTACGTCAGATTAGTTGAAAATAAAAACTACAACAATAACAGCAACTGCAACTGCGACGGCAGCAGTAACTTTTTTTTTTGAACAGTTGCAGCCGCATTGCATTGTCAGCGTTTTCTGGTTAATTCGTCGTTAAATCCCATCACCTTGTAATTGTTTTGATGTAGATTTCATTTCATTTCATTTTTATTTGATTTTTATTCCATTTCAACTTTTCCACTTAATGCTGTATGTATCTCCTCCAGCTGGGGATTTTCGTCGGACTGTCGGCCGGCCTGTCCGACCAGCCCCTCCACCCATCCCGTCTCTATGTTTGTCTTCAATATTGCATTTTGAATAACTCTCATATGTCCCAAAGTATGTGGGGTGGTATTTATGTGAGTGCATCAGTGTATGCGTGTTGAGAATACTGATTTAGAGACGTTCGTTCATTCGCACACTCTGAATGGGAGCACAGTGGTTGTGGATAGAAATCGATTGTCTTCAACATTTCTCTAGTTTAAACTAAAAATAATAATTGAAAAACCCATAAATTGTAATTTTAATTTAAAGAAATTTCCAATAAAATTGCCCAGTTAAAGTAAACACATAGACCAGTAAAGAAAGCTTAATACAGAGTCGACTGTATGATACCCTACATCATTTTGTTAGAGCAGAATAATCTATATGGGGGATTTCAGGTTAAGTGAGTCAATTTTGAAAAGCCATGTCTTCCGATCAGGATAAAACTTGGAGGGAGTTGAATTTTAAAATTTTGGTCAATCGGACATTTTGTCCCATCCAAATAACTTATTACCTACACTCAGAAAAAAATGAACCCAAAGATAAGTTAAAATTAACTAAACTTCAGGAAAATTCAGATGGCGCTAAAGCAATTTTTTCCCAAATCAAGTTCACATTTGTCCTTAATATAAGCAAATGTTTTGAACTTAGTTTTAGTTAATACTAACTTGAATTTAGTAAATATTCCTTTATATCTAGTTCAATTGAACTCATATTAAGGAAAAAGTAACTCAGTTTTAGTAAAAATTTACATGAAATTTGGAAAAAATCTAGTTAAATTTTAACTAAAATCAGGTACATTTTTACTTGAAATCAGGAAATTTTTACTAAAAATTAAGAAAATTGTAGCACAATCAAGTAATTTTTTTACTAAGATCAAGTTAAATTTTTACTAAATGGAAGTAAAATAATTCCTCAAATCAAGTTCAATTTTACTTGAATATACGAAAATTAAACTAAAATGTAAGAAACGTTTAACTATAAATGAGTAATTTTTGAACTTGCAACTTGTAGAAGTAAACTAAATTTTAGTTCATTACTACTAATATAATTCAGCAAAATATTCTCGGGAATTTTCCAATACATATTTTGCTCCAATGTATTTGAAACAAATTAAAAAAAAACCTGAAACAAACAGAATTCTCATTCAATGTCTCAATCGTATGTCTTAAGTATTTCACATATAATCCTATATATTTGCTGCGAAGTTAAATTACTTAACTTCGCAGCTGCTGTTTGAAATGATATTTGAGCAGTTAAGGAAAGAATCTCTTGAAACGAACGGGAATTTTTTGCTTAACGAATATTCAAGGATTATTTGAAAACCGTATTATAAATTTCAGAAAAACATGAACTAGAACTAAGGAAATTCGGATATTTCTAGTTAAAATTTCCTAAAATGACTTATTTTCGAGAAGTAGTAAATGTTTCTTCGACGCTAGGAAATCCTTCCTCGGTAAAAGACAAAATTTACCAAATAGTAAGAAATTTTTACTTGGTCGATGAAATTTTAAGTAAGTAAAATCATATCCCATTTCCGAGTATGTAAGCAATTTGCTATATGTATCTTTGAATTTTGTTCAATTTAATCATTGAAAGTAAAATTTCCCAGTTTTGATGAAAATTTAACTAAACATGAGTAAAAATCTTGAACTAAACTGAGATTTGATTTTACTCACATAAACGATTGCCATTTTTCTGAGTGTATTGTGTATTGAAAGTATTGCCCAATTTTTTCGATAGCCTTTTCTTCAGTCTTCTTAAGAAAATAAAAAATTCGCAAAAATCTTTTTTGAGAATTTTTTATTTGCGAAATTAATTTTTTTTTGCATTTTTGGCAAAAACTATATTTAAAATGTTATTTTTTTTTTTTTGCTCAAACAAAAGTATTTGTCAATGGTTTTAATATCTTAAAAAAATTTTCAGGATGTGACCGGCTTATGCATATGGGCCTTTCCAAAGAGATGTCAACCGCAGCCAAAAAATTTAATGTCTATAAAAGTAAGTTGTTTTGCCTATTTTTTATAGGGAATCTATCAAATTTTAATAATTTTCCCAAAAATTACTTTTATTCACAACACATTTTGAAATATTCGGGTCCAAAGTCAAACAATTGCAAAATTTATGTTTTTAACATTTGTATTGCATGTTTTGTTTTGATTATTTATCTCTCTTTTAAATCTCGATTTACATTTACAGAATATAAGAAAATAATTTTTGTTGTGAAAATATATTGAATATATTAAAAATCATTTATAATCAACCTTTCGATGTCTAATTACATAAAAAGTAAAAAATAAACATAAAAAGTATGATGGAATAAAATGACGTATGCGAATGTGTTAAAAATTAAATAAAAAAAAACTACTTAATATTTTTGAATAAAAAATAAAAAACATTAATAAGATACACCAATGAATAACATTTTAAAATTAGTCGCATTAAAATATTCCTTCAGGTTTCGCTGAAATCAGTGTTTGCTTTGAAAGCTTAGTTTTTTGTAATTATCATGAAATCAAACAAAAATTCGTCAAAATCAACCTAAGCACCAGTTATAGTCCTAATCAAGATCTAAAGTTTCGGCATTTGTCAAAATGAAATAATATTTTGGTATATGTTTTTTTTTTCACTTTGAATGCGTACGAATGTCGCAGTCGACATTGGGGAAATGCCCATATATCGTATTTTATGTCCACATATTTTAGCATAACTCGAGAACTATTTGGCCTAATTGGTTCAGGAGTGCTTTAAAGAATCCTAAATAAAGTATAAGTAGTCTTCACTTTATTCTAATATAATTTTTTCATTCCATCAGCGGTTTCAAAGACAACTTACAAGATATTGAGAAAAATCAAATTTTTAGAGAAAATGTTAATAATTTTTTAACTAAAACCTCTTAAAAACATCGTCATCAAACTTCAAATAAGCCGTTAACTCTTTGTTGAAAATGGCAAATGTGTATAGGTGGTAGCAAAATGGGCGTGGCAATAACAAACTTTTTCACGGGATGTAAATACTATAAAAGCTGTACACTCTACAAAATTTCAAGTATTTAATAAATATAACATTTTGTGCAAAATGGTCCATTTGTATGGGAAGTATTAAAAGGGGCGTGGCAGCTTCACCTATTTTTCTCACGGTGATAGAGACCAAGAAACTAATACTATGTGAGGAATTCTGAAAGATGCTGATAAATAGGTTAGAAGTTATTAAAGAATCAATATTTCGCAAATTTTGACCCTTTCGTAGAGGAGGTATTCGAAGAAGTGGAATAACATGGCCCATATTTGCTATTAGCCTGAGACAGAAACAAATATAGACACCTACCAAATTTGAAGTCAATCGGTTACTCCTATCGAAAGTTACCATGCGCACCAGCCAGACAGACCGACGGACATTCTTTAAAATGACTATTTTTGTGGTATCTTAGGTCACCGACTTACACTTTTGACCCTCAGCAACAGATGTATACCCACAATAGTGGGGGTATAAAAACAAGATTTTGTCGAAATTATCTTACTTCTACCAAAAGGGCTATTATTTCTATATTTATTTATTTATTTATTTATTGTTGATTTTTTTTCTATTTTCTATGATTTTTTATTTTCATCAAAAAAAAAATTTTAAAAAAATAATTTTTCTAATTAATTTGTAACTAGGATATTCTCCTGATTTGTTCTAATTTTTTTAACTACAGTTCCAAAACTTCTGTATCCACGTAAAAGTGATATTTTCAACATCTGTAGCCTTCATAATGTCCCTTAATTTAAAGATTAGCCTTTATCGAGCTTACACTTAAAATATGGCCCAAATACTATCGTCCATTAACAAGAAAAACTGTATTAATAAAAAATACGGAAATAAAACAATGCTTAATATATTTTCGTTTTTTATACCCTCACTTTAGTAATACGAGGGTATATATCATTTGCTACGGGCCAAAAGTGTAACACATCAAAGGAGTGACCTAAGACCCTAAGTATGTTCGGCGGATATACGTTTTGGGTAATTTTGAGTCGAATGAGCAATGTCCGTCTGTCAGCTGGCTGGTGCGGACGATAACTCTCGAAAGAAGTAAACGATTGACTTCACATTTAGTATGTAATTTTTTTTGTATCTCCGACTGAGTTCGAAGATGAGTCATATTGGTCCACTCCTTTTAGAACCTCCCTCACAAAAGGGTTAAAATGTTTGACTGGTATACTTTATTAACTGGTATACTACGTATTACAACCTTTTAAAATTCAGCACATAGTATTACTTTGTTAGTAGCTATCTCCTCGGGAAAAAATGGACAAGGTTGCCGCGCCCCTTTTGGTACCACCCACACAAATGGACCATTTATCACCAAAAGTTAACAGGTTAAAACTTCAATAACAGTACTTATAGTCTAGTGAAAAGTGGGCGTTATTGCCCCTCCCCTTTTGGTACCTCCCACACAAATGGACTATTTTGCACCAAAAGTAAACAGCTTATAACTTTAATACCAGTGCATACAGATACTTGAAATTTTGGACAGTGTAATGGTTTTATAGTCCCTACAGTCCAGCTAAAAATTGTCATTATTGCCATGACCCTTTGGTACGTCCCACACAAAGGTACCATTTTGTACCAAAAGTTAACAGCTTATGGCCCTTATTCATAAAAATTTTATGAAGGTTTGAAGAACGTTTTAACACTGCTAAAACGTTCCTCAAACATGCATTAAGTTTTTATGAATAAGGCCCTATATCTTTATAATTGCGCATACAAATACTTGAAATGTTCTACAGTGTAATGCTTTTATAGCACCTACAGTTCAGTGCAAAATGGGTGTCATTGACATGCTTCTTTTGGTACCACCCACACAAATTGACTATTTTGCACCAAAAGCTTATAACTTTAATACTAGTACCTACTCCAAAGTTATTAAATGCAATTTAAATTGACAATAATTTAATCAAAACAAAAAATAAAAAAATGTACGAATATTTTTTTGGTACTGGAACTGAGGGGATTCTTAAGTCGATTTAACCGACTGAACTTTCTTACTTGTTTTTTCTTAAAAGTTAAATGTTGAAATGTTTTTAGGATCTCTGATGTTTTTAAATACATAATTGCAACATTACAGCATAAGTAAAAGTTAACACTAACAGCGCCGACCTGAAAAAGAACCCATAGTAATTTTTCGTGACAAATATTTTTGTCAAAGACACCAACGTAAAGGGTCGACGATTTGTATGACTTTTGGAATATAATAAGTTTTGATTGCAATTTTGTCGGGGTAAGAGCGTAAGAAGCGTTGATAACTGTTTATACCCTCACTTTAGTGTGACGAGGGTATATATCATTTGCTACGGACAAAAGTGTAACACGTCGAAGGAGTGACCTAAGACCCCAAGTATGTTCGGAGGAAATCCGTTTTGGGTCATTTTAAGTCGAATGAGCAATGTCCGTCCGTCTGTCTGTCTGTCTGTGTGTCTGCTGGCTGGTGCGCACGATAACTCTCGAAAGGAGTAACCGATTGACCTCAAATTTGGTATGTGGTAATATTTTTTTCTATCTCCGGCTAAGTTCGAAGATGGGCCATATCGGTCCACTCCTTCTAGTACCTCCCTCACAAAGGGTTAAAATGTTGTGATTCTTTAATATTGATTCTTTAATAACTGCTATACTACTTATTCGAATCTTTTGAAATTCCACACATAGTATTAGCTTATTAGTCGTTATCAACTCGAGAAAAATGGGCGAAGTCGCCACGTCCCTTTTGGTACCTCCCACACAAATGCACCATTTTGCACCAAAAGTTAACAGCTTATAACACTAATAGCAGTGTATAAAAATACTTGAAATTTTGTACAGTATTATGCTTTTATATTGCCTACAGTCCAGGGAAAAATGGGTGTTGTTGTCACGCCCCTTTTGGTACCTCCCACACAAAGGTACCTTTTTTCACCAAAAGTTAACAGCTTATAACATTAAAACCAGTGTATAAAAATACTTGAAATTTTGTACAGTGTAATGTTTTTATAGTGTCTATAGCCCTGTGAAAAATGGGCGTTATTGCCACGCCCCTCTTTGTACCTCCCACACAAAATGCCCAAATCATACCACAATTTAATGTCTCATAACGTTTATACCAGTGCATATAAATGCTTATAAGTCGGCACAGTGCAATGAATTTAAAGTATCTAATGTTCAGCAAAAAAAAAGGTGTATTTGATAAACCCCTTCTGGTACCTCCCACACAAATTGACAGAATAATTCGAGTAATATTCAATATTACATTACTCACAAAGTGAGGGTATACCTTAGTCGGTTTACCCGACTGAAACTTTCTTACTTGTTTTATTGTTCATTGGACCGACAAATGTATTCTGAAGCCTTTCTGATTTTCCATCAATCTTCGTAGCCGAATATTTCGGAAACAAGAACTAAAATAGAATAACGGCTACACCGTTGGATTCAGCATGAATATAATTTCCCACTTAGTCTGTAACATTTTCGGGTTAGCACAGATTTCCTAATTAAAGAAACTGAGCATAACTCGATCTTATTTTGTACGTCACAAAGACTTAAGACTGGCTTAGACCGTAACCGTTTTGTTGCCAGCGGCAGCAATTTACCAAATCTATTCAACGTAACACACATTCACAATTAATACATGTACATAGTAACAAATTAATTTGTTTCTTTTAATTCTGGTACTTTAAATATGTATTTGTTTTTTTATTATATTGCAAAAGCTTCGCAAATTTCTTCTTTTTCGTTGTATTATGGACATTACGTATTTGCAACATATCCTCAAACTTCAATCAAATGGAGCTAGCTTGGCGTCGATTAAAGGTAATGTAATTATTAATTTTTTTAAATTTACTAGCTGACCCGGTGCGCTTCGCTGCCCTCAAAGTGCGTTTCAGTGAAATAGAACCATATGATATGTTGACCCTCTAGATATTACGGCAGTGTTTTCGGGTCATCCATATTGCACTTAAAGAGGATGAGTGCAACGCCTCTCTATATTTCGTTTTGAGCACTTTGTCCATCGACCGTATTTTCATGCAAATTTTCAAAACCGTCCTGCAATGATATTGGAAATTTTTCAAATTCACATCTCGGGTTGTATGGGTCACTCTCTTTTGCAAAGATATCGCTTCAATACTATTTCAAATATTGCGTTCAACATTTTTTATTTATATGGGGGTGTCATGCCAACTGTTTCCATCGTTCCTGTTTGTAGTTCCATCACCCCTAATGGTACCAAGGCCAGACAGCCAAACTTCGAAATCATGCTGATATAGTGATCGAAATATTGAATTTTGAAATTTCAGGTTGTGTAGGAGTAACCACTGTTAATACGATGCCAGTTTTTGGTTCAATCATTGGTTGTGGTTCGAAGGTTACACACCCATTTTTACAGGCAATAGTGCAGGAAATATTATATATTCAGATGTCATGTTTCACATTTCAGGTTGTGTGGGTGGTGCCACGCCCACTGTTGCTATCACGCCAGTTTCTTGCTCCAGCACTCTATCTGGTTCCACATACCAAATTTCGAGAATTTTGGTCCAATAGCAATTAAAAAATTTGCACTTCTAGTGTCTAGTGTCACAATCACACCTGTTGGTGGCTCCAACACGCATACTGCTACCAAGGCACAAATACTAAATATCGCCGATCTTACTGCAATAGTACTCAAAATATAGTATTTGTAAATTTCAGGTTGTGTGGGCGGTGATACGCCCACTGTCGCTATCACCCCAGTTTTCAGCTACATGACGCGTAATGCCACCAAGCTCACACATACCCAATTTCGAGAATTTTGCTCCAATAGTATTCGAAATATTTCATATTTGAATTTTAGGTTGTATGAGCGGTGCCACGCCCACTGTCACTATCACATCGGTTTTTGGCTCTATGATGTTTACTGGTACCAAGGACACACATATCGAATTTGGAGTATTTTGAACCAATAGTACCCAAGATACTCCACTTTTAAATTTTACATTGTATGGGCGGTGACACGCCCCTTTGTCCAATCAAACCCGAATACAGCAACGAACCTTCCACACACCTTAAAGATATTCTCATGCAAAAAATCCGCAAACTCTGTTCAGCCGTTTTGGAGTCCATCGCGTAACAACGAACACCATTTAATTTTTAAATATATATATAAGATTACAACCAAATCGGACTAGTCGTTTTCGAGTTGTGAAAAATTATTTGCATACTATATATAGGGTTTTCCAACAAGAGGTGTTATTTTGAATCACCCGGTATTTCGGTAGCTGTCACTTTTGAAGCTTTTATTCTTTGACATTTGACCAGTAGAAACTACGCCATTACTAAAAATGGAACGATACACAATTCAACAACGCATTGAAATTATTAAAAATCGAAAATCATCGAAAAATCATCTTGACTGATGAGACCCATTTCCACCTCGGTGGCAACGTCAACAAGCAAAATTGTTGCATCTGGGGCTCGGAAAAACCAAGAGTTATTGTTGAGAAGCCTCTCCATCCTCAACGTGTGACTGTTTGGTGCGATTTATAGTCCGGCGGGGACATTGGACCTTACTTTTTCGAAAATGAGGTTGGATCAACAGTTATGGTGAATGGATTGCACTATCGAGAGATGATTAATGATTTTTTATGGTCGGAGTTGGATGGTATTGATCTGGACAACGTTTATTTTCAACAAGACGGCGCTACGTGCCACACAAGCAACGAAACCATTGCTCTGTTACGGGAAAAGTTTCCGGACCGTGTTATCTCTCGAAGAGGTGATCACAATTGGCCACCGAGATCTTGTGATTTAACACCTTGCGACTTCTTCCTTTGGGGCCACGTGAAAGATAAGGTCTACGCCAACAGCCCAGCGTCGATTCAAGACCTCAAAGATAGAATTCGTGAGGCTATCGAGGACATAGGGCAGCCACTTTGCGATTTGGTTATGGGAAATTTCATTGAAAGGATATGGTCCTGTAAGCGTGGTCGTGGTGGCCATTAGGCTGATGTTGTTTTTCATTATTAACGGCATACCTTCCTCTTTATTATGAAATAAACATCCGATCATTTGTCTCAAAAAATTTCATTTTTCTTTGAATACCCAAATAACACCTCTTGTTGGAAAACCCACGACAATTTCTAGACAATTTTGCGATTTTGAAGCACTAGATGCTGTTTTTTCAAACCAGATTGTTTAACATTTCTTTTCTTCCAGTATATACCTACAATGATGCTGAGTGCCGTAAGACAAAATTCCCAACGTTTAACTAGATATAGCCCTTGTAAAAATTAAATTTTCTCAGAAAAATTGCTCAAAATCAAGTTTCAGACAAAATATTCACGATAAGATAAAATCCGAATTGCATCTAAACCAGAAAACACCATATGACATTTTCTTACTATCGATAAACACTTTTAGAAACTGATGTCAAAAAGGAGTCAAATTTGTATGTGTTACACTGTGTAATTGTTTACACGGATTCCCATATTACCGATGGGATCAGCTGATCTGTTATACTGACGTTACGGTTACGTTACGGTTACGTTTGTCGAACACTGCATTTTGGTACTGAATACGAGTATAAGTAGTGTTTGTTATTAGTTCTGTATTATATTATTATAACTAAATTCTTCTTCTGAGTGGCTTCTCATCGAATATTTCCCCAATCACTGTGCATCTCCGCAAACTTTAATAAATTACATTGATACACAGAAGTGTATGAGGATGACAATAGACTAAGTGACTGACTGAGTGCATTGTAGGTATGTAGTGTAGTGTAAGTATTTATGTATTGTTCAACCACAAATCTCAAATGACGCTATAAGATACAATTTCATTTATTATTATCGGTTCATACCTTTTTTTAATGAGTAATAAACGTATTTTTATGCATTCACAATCCACGATCCGAGAGCTATGATGATGATTATGATATGCAGCAGCAGAATTCAAAATACATACTTAGCTATGTACGGCTGAGTGTCTATATGTATTTGGTACTTTGGATACTCGTATTAGTACGTGTATGTACGAATGTCTGTCTGTTGGTATGTATTTTTAAAAACACTTCAGCGGAGTCTCTTCTTCGTTTCGTCTTATATGTGAGATTCTGTTGGGGTTTCTCCGTTGAAGATATTCAACACTCGACCGAAAGACTGTTAAGTCCCATCGAACGAACGAACGACCAAAACCGACCGATTCCGTATTGGGGAGGCGGCGAAATATTTTACACACGAAAACTGGAATTATGAGGAGGGCATTGGTGGCAGAAGCAGCAGCTTTGGTAGACATGCATCCATCCATTCCATGCCTAATACTCCGCGTCCGCGAAAGCACTTAAAGGACTGGTCGGTCCTCCACGATTGTTTCATTAACGACTTTATAACACACACGTTACCACTACCCCACTATTACTGTTTGCGACGACATCTCTTTGGGATTTGTACCTATATAACCAATTATAATAATACTCCTTTAGAGGGTTGATGGATTGACTGAACAAAGTGTTCACAATTTTTGCAATATCACATTTGTGTTATTTTTTTTTGTTTTCTTCCCTGTTTTCATTCAAGATATTCTTTGCACACATTAATCCCCTGTTTTGTAATTAATCCAATTCTTTTGTTGTTGTTTACATTACATTGACCGTTTCCCGGTGAAGTATATCACTCACAGAGATGGTGAGAAAAGAGCAAAACAATAACATAACATATTAATGTAGTCTCTTCCGTTTTCCCGATTCTGTTCCGATGCCGTTGTTACATATACTCTTACATCCGCCACAGACAATACACGACCGTTACCATCTGAAGCCAAAAATCAACTGAATCCATTCGGCCGCCAATCTGCCACTCTTCCGCCAACAATCAAAGCAAATACAAGCAGCAGCAGCAGCAATTCCAGTTGGGAGTGCAATGCTGCGTTTGTTGTATCTCTGCCGCTTCTGCTGCTGCATGGCGCTGCGGTGTTGCTGTTACAATTGTTTGTTGAACAACACAACGCGCACCGAGCAAGCAGCATAAACACGCATCGATCCAAACATCCACAGACATTACCCAGACAACATTGCGGCGGAATATTGTGATTACAAAGATGCACTTTTATTATAGGCTACACCACACTGTGGAACAGGTCTATTTTTATGATTTCGGGCCGAGAGGATTTTTTTTGAGCAAAGAACGAACACTACCTAATTTAAAGAAAATCGGTTCAGACATAGATATGTGGATATATGTATATATATCCCCAGTCAGAGATCGGCAAACAGCGTTGAAGATTTATTTTATTTTGTTTTTTGGAAATATTTCGAACATTCGCGTGTGCCTTCATTATGCTACGGTGGCAATGCTATAACAGTACGCTTCAGGCTTGCCAGTTTTTTATTGGCGAATCCCCAAATTTTTATTTTTTATCCCCTAAATCCCCGAAAAAAGATTTCTTATCCCCAAAAAAATCCCCAGGAAATATTATAACTTATGTGAATGATGTATTTAAAAATTCAATGTACTTTCAATGTATGTAAAATTCATTTTGTGTGTACAAAATTTATGTTGTCAATTTATCAAATATCAAATATATCTAATTAAAAGTCTTCCATCGCATCTATGTACATCATCCAATTTTTTGTACATGTTTTTGGTATTAAAAGTTTGATCATTTCTGCCAATGGACTAAATTATTGACAACACACAGAATTTTTTTTAAAGTACATCAAAGAGTTAATACCAGCGATTCCAGTTCTTTAAAATAGAGCTGGACCAGCAGAATCCTGTTACAAGTAAACGTTACTCCAAAATAAGCTTAAATTGTCCGAAATGTCGTCTCGGAAGAATTATTTACACTTTATAAACTGCATTTGGTTTCAATTAAGATTTATAAATATCTATAGAATTATGTATCGGCATTTGCTACAGGTCTATTTAAGTCGTACTCTAATACACTGCGAGTCAAGCTACTTTTTGTACGAACTTTTGACAAAATTTTTACGGACGCATTCTCTAAAAAATAGATTTAACAGAAAATACAAATAACAATAAATGTAATTATAAGAAATCGCAATCCCCGCCAAATCCCCGGATCCCCAAACCAAAAAATATATCCCCATTCGCAAAGAAAAATCTCCAAATTGGGGATAAATCCCCTAAACTGGCAGTGCTGGTACGCTTATTGACGTATAATTTATGTTTGACACTACATTCTCATTAACGAACAGATGCACGATGCTGTCACCGAATTTGTCGCCAATGGATTGTCATGCCCGACGATCTTGAACTTTGTCTTGCAGTGTGTCTTCTACATGTTCTATGCACCAGTTTGGAATGGATATTGCCTTTCAAAAGGTCGTGAATAAAGTTTTCCCTCAGGTTGTCATTGAAGAAAAGTGTATGTGATTTAGGTCCTGCATTACATGATCATTGACGACAATGTCATCAAAGGCCAAAAAGCCTACTGGGCAGCTTCTCTCTAAGCATAAAATTTGCATCTTGAAATGATCCATACAACAAAAATCGCAATGGGCCTTTGTACATTTTTATCATTCATTGCTACTGTAGTGTTACATATCGAAGGAGTGACGTAAGACCAAAGGAATGTTTGGCGAATATCCGTTTTGGTTAATTTTAAGTCGAATGAGTAAAGTTCGTCCGTATGTCTGCTGGCTGGTGCGCACTATAACTCTCGAACGGTGTAACCGATTGACTTCAAATTTGGTATGCGGTAATATTTTTCTCCATCTCAAGCTACGCTGGAAGTTGGGCCATACTGATCCACCATTTTGTACAAAAAGTTAACAGCTTATATCGTGAATATCCTACAGTCCTGTTAAAAATGACACACGCGCTTTAGTACCTCCCATACAAAAAGAGCCTAGACATACCCAAATTAAATAGCTCATCATTTTATTACATATACCAATGCATATTTACATTGCTCACAAGGTGAGGGTATACTACCTTAGTCGGTTTACCCGAATGAATTTCTTACGTGTTTCTCCATTCTTGAATATTTTGGAAAAATTACTATTTTTAAAGATCCCTGGAAATTAATTTTTGAGATATGGTTTCTTCGGCAAAACTTTTTGGAATGAACCATAGAAGAAGAATCGCGATGCGTCCTGGTCGCAAAAAATATGACCCGCCGCACAGTGGTTCTGAATCGTTTTAATGGCCAATACTCTGTAACATTTGAACTGATAGTGATATTTAAGTAATTTTTGATTATTTTATTTTATTCGAATCAAGCTTTTCTCCAATTTAAATTGCAACAAAATCTGTTCAGTAGTTATTGAGGAGTTCAAGGTCAACGTTGAACTTTTGAATTTATTAATATTGTGCATTGAATTGTGGGTTTTTGTTTTTTCATCTTCTTTATTATTGATAAATAAACTATTTTAATAAAAAATTTTGAAAAATTAAATAAAAAATTTCCACAAAAAAAATCCTGCAAATATTCCATATTTAAATATTTAGTTCCGTATTATTTCTGTCATCTAGCAACCCTTTGCTTCTTCTCCTAAGTCCCGATGATGTTCTTTCCATTGATGTTCAATGCTAGAGATGAGCGGCTCTGAGGTTGCCAACAAAATATTAAATAGACCTTCGTTTGTAAAATTTCGTGATATTTTTCTGGTTCTGGTTCGTGATTTTTTCGTATAAAATCTGTAATCCGTATTTCTTTTTTTCCTAAGCTTTCTCTGATATATCTCCGATTCGTACTAAATGCAGCTTAATAGTATCTCCTCCATGCTATAGAATTTTGTGAACTGTTGCAGACATATTTCTCCATGGATATTTGGTATTATATATTCGTGCAGTTTTCTTGCTATATTCAATAAATTTTTTAGCATCAATTTGTTTCTTGCACGCAAGTACATCGATAATTGTTTTAAATATTGAAATAAAATTTATTTCAACACCAGTTATTTCAGATGCTTTTTCGGGATCAAAAAATAATCTTCTTGCTGTATTGCCTGAGAAGTTCATCCTGAACATGTTTCTTTTTTAAACTTCTTAAATCCTTGTTTTATTGATCCTGTAGGTCCAAAATACAAATCATAAGTGATTTTAGGTACAGGGTTTTCCAAGAAGAGGTGTTATTTTGAATCACCCGGTATTTCGGTAGCTGTCACTTTTGAAGCTTTTATTCTTTGACAATTGACTACGCCATTACTAAAAATGGAACGATACACGATACAACAACGCATTGAAATTTTTAAAATTTGAAAATCATCGAAAAATCATCTTGACTGATGAGGCCCATTTCCACCTTGGTGGCTACGTCAACAAGCAAAATTGTCGCATCTGGGGCTCGAAAAACCCATGAGTAATTGTTTAAAAGCCTCTCCATCCTCATTCTTTTTTAATGGTATCATGAGTTTCTTTTTTAAATTCAAATTTGTTTGGTCTGAAGTATTTCGTAGAAGATGGTGTTTGATTTTGCCAAATATCCCCTCGTACTGGTCGAGGGTTCCGAGTCTTCCAAATTCTTTCTCAATCGCAATGGCATAAGTGACACCATGAACATATCTGCGTCTGAAGTATTTTCACATACAGATTGCTGGTATTGTTTTTGTCCAGAAGAACCATCACATCCCCATTTGCAAAAGAGAGTTAACTTGCAGTTCCCATATTTCTTCAAATCATGTCCTTTAAATGATTGTAGCAAGCGTTGAGCTGTATGATCAAGTAGGTCTTGAAGTTTTACCTCTGCCGAACTCGATGTGATTTTAATAGCGTCCGTTGGTGGCAAACAGTTCTTTTTAGCAGTAAGTATGATATGATGGACACAGAATTGAGCCTTTTTTAATCGCACGCAATCTGAGCTGGGTATATTGGTGTCTTGTTAACCTCAAATCCAATAATAATGCTAATACCTCTTCAATTAAGAACTGTTTTTCATCGCTTGTAGTTGGAATACTCTTAATACTCAATTTGTTCTCACGGGACTAGTGTTTAAAACATGTCCAACAATATCGGCTTTTGTACGGTTGTTTTTTGTGATCGCAATTGATGTAACAAGCATTCTGCAATAGTTTCACATCCGATTTCTTCATTGATATGCTTAAGTTTTCACCTTTTAGATCTATCGCTACAGTTGTCGAGTGATTTTGGTGCTCTACCACCACAATTGTTTTGATTTTTACTTTCTATCTGGACACTATGTTCGCCCTCTTACCAGTTTGCAAAGGTGCTATCAAATCTAATTTTACTCCATCCAACTTTTTTTAGCGCTTAGTTAAATTTTTGATTCCAGCTGTACCTCGGTGGTGCAGGAATTAACTTTTCTTTGAACGTTACTTAAAACATCTTCCTTCTTCTTGTTTCTAAAATACTCTTCGGACAATTCTTTATAGCTGAAGTTCTCCATTTGTTTAACATTTTAAAATGGGATTGTTTCTGTTTAGACATATTTTTGCTTTGTTGGCCTTTGATATTCGGTATGCTACGTCATTGCTAGACCCACCAGTATTCGAAACTATGCTACCGAGGTAACAAAAGAACGTTACATCAGCCAAGTAGCTGGTGCCTATTTTGAACCTGCTGCTATTTACGGTGTTGCAGCGCACAATCTTGATCTTGGCGGTGTTGATTTCCAGGCCAGTCTTGGCTGCTTCGGTTTCCAGAGATCTGAGCTTTGATGTCATGTCTCTGTAGCTATGCGATAGCAAACATATCGATACCTCCATTCTAAACTATGCTAATTACAAAAACTTAGTTTTTAGGAGAGTTTTTTTAGCGTTGTCGTGAAGGACTCTGCATTTGACATCTCTGTACAACGACTAGACCAGCGATATACATTTTGGTAGAACTCCCTTGCAGGTTAGAGCAGTCAATATCCTTAAGATTATCTAACGCTATTTTAAGTCGATTAAAACCATTAATGGAGGTGACTGCCATTCGGTGGACTGTTATGTGATCATTCCAAAGCTATTTATACGATCAATGGAGGATTTATGCGGTCTAAAACCGGCTTGCTCACAACGGAGATCTGGCATAATCGCTTTGGAAATCTTGCTATTTAATATATATATATGATATGATCTTGTTTAGTGCTCTCAGAATGGCGATGCCCCTCCAATTCCTGCATTCAGTAAAATCACCTTTTTTTGGGTATGTTTATTGTGGAACCTTCTTTGAGCTGGGCTTCAAGTTTATTGGTTGCACGAAATGAGAGGTAGTATTTAACACGACGATGTCTGACTGTCGGCCTTGAGCATTTTTAGCGGCTATATTTTCCACTCCAGGCAAATTTACCTGTCGATACAGATTTAAAATTGACAGTTTCGAATAACACTGTCCAACAGCATTTTTGGAACAGAATAGCGACCGTATAATTCTGAAAGGCCATGTTGAGTAGATCATTTTTGTAGAATAAACTTATAGTTCAGCTGCTCTAAGTGTTTTTTACATTTTTTGGTCGAAGGGAGCATTATACTAAATGAAAAAATGATGAATGAGGGTCAAATTGACCCATTAAGAGGGGAGCTAGAGGGTTAAGAACTTCCACAAAAATGGCCCTCTTAAAATTCCACTATGTAACTCTGACAATAATAAATCTCTCATACGTTATCTTACAGCTTTTTTTTGTTTAGTGTAATACTCCTTTCGACCAAAAAATTTAATCTTTGACACACTGTAACAAAAAAACTCATACCAGACCATAGGCTTATTCTACAAAAATAATCTACTCAACATGCCCTTTCAGAATTATAGAGACGCTCTTCTGCTCCAATAATTCCACAGATATCACGGCTTTAAATTTACATTATAGTATTTTTTTTGTATAAGTTGGCATGTAATTTTGCTAATTAAACGTAAAACGTAATTAAATTTTGCTAATTAAACGTATAATAACAACTTTGGTGTCCTTGGCGACCCTAACTGAAATTTTCCGGCAAAATATTTCGTAGATTATTTAAATCCTTAAATATCCTTTTTGAAAGGACTTTTTTTAATTTTTTAGAAAAAAGGGCCAAATTGACCAGTTAAAAGGGTAGCTAGAGGGTTAAGATCTTCCACAAAAATGATCCTCATATAATTCCACTATGTAACTCTGACAATGAGATATCTCAGACATTAACTTAAATCTTTTTTTTTCATTTAGTATAATGCTACCTTCAACCAAAAAATGAAAAATTTGACCCACATAAGTTTATTGTACAAAAATGATATACTAAGAGGGTAGCTACAGGGTTAAGATCTTCCACAAAAATGATCCTCATATAATTCCACTATGTAACTCTGACAATGAGATATCTCAGACATTAACTTAAATCATTTTTTTCATTTAGTATAATGCTACCTCCAACAAAAAAATTAAAAATTTGAACCACATAAGTTTATTCTACAAAAATGATATACTCAACGTGCCCTTTCAGAATTATAGGGTCGCTATTCTGTTCCAATCAAAAAGTCTTAATTTGTTGGACAGTGTAATTTTAAGATAAATTATCTCATAAAGTTAATTCGTACAAAAAAGGCACATTTTTTGTGACGAAACGGTAATTTTTTTTTCATTGAAACCAATGGTACATTAAAGTATACCTTTCAAATTTTATTGTGTAAAATTTGCATAAAAAATATTAAATATGGCAACGGTTGCCCCTCATAACTCGATACCGTATCATCAGAAATTGAAAAAATAAATTTATTTACATTGAAGTGAAAAATGCGATTTTTGCGAGAAAAAATCGACTAATTGTTTATTGTTAAACAAAAAAATTAACAAACTTAAAGAATAACTCGACAGCGTCACCTCGTAAATTATGTAAAGACGATCGGTTCAGTAGTTTTTGAGTTATGAGGGGCACCGTCTTTTCAAACATGGGTTGTGGGAAAAAAGCTTTAAAGTTTTTCTGATGCGCTGAGTCACATATGAGGCGAGGTTGCTTAGACTGCTGTATCTTTGTTCGTTTTTTTCTCCGATTTACCTCAAATTTTCACACAATATTCTTGAAAGGTTCTCTATTCAGGAAAAAAAATTAAAAGTTTATAAACGTTACCCCCCTTTGAGATAAGAACTACCATATTTATAATATGAGCACTCAATTTCTCCGAAATATGTACATTCGCGCTATAAATACACTAATTTTGTTCACTGGGATACAACAGTGGAGTTAATGCAGTCAGCACTCGCAAAAATAAGTAAATGCAAACACTCGCACATAAAATACAGCAAATGCAGAGAAAGAGAATGACATGAAACACACAGCGCCAAAGAGCATGCGATTCAACAGTGTGAGAGTGGGGACGAGGTACTCTCATATCATTTTTTCCCCCCAAAACAGGATAAAGCAGAGTTTTGGCTGCCGTTGACTCTGGTTGCTGTTGTTGTTATTGTTGCTGCTGTTTTGATTCTGTTTTTAACAACTTCTACTTCATAAACACAATAAACAAGATTTATCACTTTGTTATGAATCGACGAATGACTACGACGACGACCAAATGGCAAAAAACGAAACATGCAGAGAATCGAATGATGGTAGAGTAGTTAGTTGGTTGTAGCTTACATACTCGTACACTATTGCATGTACTTATGATTGAGGTATGTATGTTTGTATGTATGATCGTACTTTGGTATGTACTAAACACTCGCACTCTTTTTTGTGTACCTTTTTGGGCTGCAGCATGCAGTATGAGAAACAAAGACCGCTATTGAATAAAGGTCATCATCGTTCGCGATGTATTTCAGTTTTTTTTTTGTTATTTCGTGATGTTTTGGTTATTTCGTAAAAATATCAACAAAAAAGAAATCAAAACAAAAAATATTTAAATGGTTGGAAATGTGTTTTATTTTTGCAAGCCAAAGAAGTAAATGCCATAAATGAAAACTGGTAAAGACGATTAAAGTCAAATGAAAATGAAGCAAATTTCCACACTACATCCATTATCGCACCAAAAATGGTGATGGTGTTTGGGTTGGTTAATTTGTCAAATATTTCGCTTTAAATGCTCCACATTAAATAATGGCCTTTCAAAAGCAATCGATCGATCTAACGAACGACTATCGATCACTCAGCAAGGTTATAATTCGAAATGTGCATTGGACGTATCAGGGTTTTCGTCGCTCGCTGGTTGGTGGTAATTTCCAAAATTGTCATAGCACTAGCACCACTAAAGAAGTCATGCTTAAAACGATAATTGTTTATTGTACTGTATTTTATTTATACTAGTCATTAAAATTTAATTAGCATTACGATGATAACGCATGGGCGCCGCCGATTTCGTAGAAGACAGAATTACAGCGCAATTTGCAATCCTTCTCTCACTCTCTCTCACTGCTGCACAGTGTTTTGGAATTTGTCTGATTTTTTACTTGTCGACCTAATATTTTTGTTTGCATACTAACTAGGTATACGGATTATTTTTAGAAGGTCCTAGGAGTGCTCCGAGTCAATTTTTTAAAAAAATGCTTACTTAGAATTCTTAAGGGGATTTAAAATTTAGTCATTCAGAATTAAAACAAAAAGGTTCAAATGTAGGTATAGCTCCAAAGTATAAATGTTGGATGACACGGGTATAAGGATGGAAACTATAGAGGGCACTGGGCCAATAGAGTCAGTTACAGAACGAAAATGTGATGCATGAAGTACCTATTACGGATCAAACGGATGGTATGGTTAAAGAAGCGATAAATATCTGCTCTCCCTTCAAGGCGGCGGGTTAGGATGGAATATTTCCAGCACTTCTGCATAATTGGGTAGATCTGGTATCAACTCTTATGGCTGGAGTATTCACTACATGCCTAACTCATGCATATACAGCAAAAAATTGGCAGGAATCAAGAATGGTCTTCATACCCAATCCTGCCAAGGCGAGTTATATGACCCCAAGGGCTTATCGACCTATCAGCCTAACTTGTAATTCAAACAACACGCCTATGCCAAAGGAAGATCAGTGAAAACAGCTCTGCCTAGAGTAGAGCACCACATAGAAGAGTCATTCTTCTAGCTAAGCTCAGCTAACCTAACAGTTACTGGTTTTATTGTGAAAAAGTGACAAGCCTGTGGACAATGCATCATCTTACAGACCAATTCTGCGTGATTGTGACACTGTATATAAAAAACGCGTTTAATACGGCTAGTTGGGAGGTTATAAAACAGGCGACAGGAGAAAAACACTTCGAGTCACATCATTCGAATAATTGATAATTATTTACAAGATAGAGTACTAGAATACGAAACTGATGAAGGTATGCAACATCATGAAGTATCTGCTGGGGTCCCTCAAGGGTCAATATTGGGTATCTTTCCTGGGGAACCTCATGCATGATGGTCTCCTGAACTTGCAGCTTCCCGGCAACTGCAAACTAGTGGGATATGCAGACGACGTAGCCCTAGTTGTGACGCAATCATCGGCAGCCATAGCTGAAATTAAAACGAACCATTGATTCAGTCGAATAAGTTCATGGTTGAAATCCAAACACCTAAAGCTGGCAGCTGAAAAGACAGAGGCTATATTTGTAACAGGTAGAAGCTCATTAATATTACCAAAATTTAAGGTAGACGGACATGAGGTAATGTTTAGTAGGATTCTGCGATATCTAGGACTAGAACTGGACAGGCGGATGTCTTTTAGTTAGCACGTGAAACTCGTTACGGATAAGTCACTGAAAACAGCAACGGACCTGGTCAAACAACTCGAAAATTGATAGCTAGCGTTGCATATGCAAAGTTGTTCTATGGCGCTCCGGATTTCAGCGATAGCGTGCGAACAAATATGACTCTATCAAAAAGAATGTTTCATATAAATCCAAAACGGAAAACAGTGTCAAGTCTTATAACTTTCACGAAAAGCCACATAACCTATGAACAAAATCAGACATTGATCATAAATATCGATGAACATCTTTCGTTTTTATTTACAATTAAGTGAAGGTATCTCATTGTGAATCGAATGTATCTCTTTGGAAAAAACGTTGACGACTTTTTTGTGGTTCCCATTTTTTCTGATTTTTTTTACAGAAACCACATTTATGAGCGGTCATTATTTTAAAAGATTTGAAAAAATTTAAAAATTTGCCAAAATGCTGATAAATAAAAATTTTAAAATTATTTTGTGCGTGAGGCTTTTTTTTATCGAATCACTTTATACCTATGTATGATTTTATCTAATCTTAAATAAAAACTCATCTAAATATGATACAGGGAAACGAGGTTGTATAAAAGTCATCACCCTAATATACATATAAGGGTTGGGTTACTTCGTGTCCTGCAAGTTAAGTGTATACAAATAAGAGCATGCAGATGCATTTTAATATCTGCGTAAACATCCACCACTGTGACAGGAATACGGAAATGTTCTTGGTTATCCATTTCAAATAATTCACAATATTACAAACCCATACCAAACAATAACAATGAAATCATGATAGCACAGTGGGGTGAGGGAGGTAGGTACGAGTAATTCCGAACATCTACACAAAGATTTTATTTAATTTGATTCTGATTCAAACACTTTATTCTGGATGGTTATATCGGGTAATTTAAGAAGGAAGTACAACTTCCAGAAACATGGTTGTACTCATTTTCTTGCTAAATTCTTGTGTTCTCTCAATCAGTAGCTCTCTTTTTGCACTTCAGTGAAAACAAAAATATAATTTAGATTTCGCAGAGCAACCGACCTCGCAACTCCCCCAAATAAACGATGAAGTTATTTCAGTTGATTCGTCTACTCGTTTGCACACGAAGTAAAATGTAAATGTATGTGTGTGTACATATGTGGGGTCGTTGTTTGCATACCGGAATGGAGTTTGAAATATGTACATATGTAATTACACAAGTGTTTTGCCGGCTTCAAAGAGAGCAGAAGAAAGATTTGTTTTGTTATGCTGCCAACAATATGTTCACCATACCTACCCTGCAGCGAAGCGGACCAGTTCATAAATAGTTCTAGACTGGTCCATGAGAATGTCTGAACTAGTTCTACATAATACTCTTTGTCCAGCAATCAACTGTTTCTTTTTACATGGGCTTGTCCTAGGAAGAATCAATTGTATCCAGTTGCATTCGTTTGAAACAGTTCTGATATAGTTCAGAATGGAATAGTTTAGAATTAATTCTAGGGAACTAGCTCTGATATAGTTCTTCAGGAATATATCTAAACTACTCCATAACTGTTCCAAACGAATACAGCCGGAGACAATTGATTCTTCCTAGGACAAGCCCATGTTAAAAGAAACAGTTGTTTGCTGGACAAAAGATATTATGTACAATTAGTTCATGCTCTCTTGGTTATAGACCAATCTAGATTCACTTCTCAGCTTGCCTTTATTATGAAATAAAATTAAAAAAAGAAAATATTTATTGCATGGTTTTTATTTTTAAAATATGTATAGAAATTAAATTCAAATATATTTATAAAAATTCATTGAAAAAAGGAATTAAATTAATTCCTAGAAAAGGGAAACTTGAAATATTTATAATTATTATTAACATTATTACGTCTTACTTGTTTAACAGTGCACACAAGACTGAAATGACAAGCACCACCAAAAATTCCTAACGGTAAACACTTAGAATTATTTCAGAGCAAACAAAAAACACAAACAAATGTTCACGCTGTACAAAATCAAACAAAAGCAGAGCTGTCTAGGCAGATTTGTTTGAATTCGCTTGTTTTTTTGCGCTCAACTGTTTCTGGCTGCATTGCTTTTGCTCTAGTCTGGATCTAGTTCGTTTTGGACCAGCTCGTAATCGGTCCTTTTCAGAGTCTGTTTCCAATTTCTCTGCAGGGT
Organism: Eudasyphora cyanicolor; assembly: GCA_963930755.1. Lineage (NCBI taxonomy): Eukaryota > Metazoa > Arthropoda > Insecta > Diptera > Muscidae > Eudasyphora > Eudasyphora cyanicolor. The sequence goes on from OZ005735.1 coordinate 270,919,182, forward strand.
ACAGACACTCGTCATATGTATGTATATTCCTCTATAAGAGAGAGCGTTTAGTGAGCACTACTCCAGTTATTACTCTCCTCTATATCAATTGCTCAATTTCAATTACAAGAATAGTACTTCGTTTGGTACGTAAATACTCTACTCATTGTAGGTAAGTATGCATCATAACACGAGGAAGAAGAAGAACATCAGCTGCAGCAGCAGCCACAACAAGAACAACCACAATATGATTGTAAATATAAAGGGTGGGCCAGGCCAGATGCAGTGGTGCGGGAGGTATTAGAGTACTTGCACTTACACACGTTTCACATATTATATCTTCGGCATAAAATAAACAAACCGTAAGAGTCGCGCATACAGCAGATAGACAGACGGATGGACGGACGGATAGTTCGACATATACATATACATACTTGCATTACAAACAAAATAAACAAACAATAGTTAGCACAACAACGACATCGACAGATAGAATAGCACTCAAAGAGACGATAAAAATTCATTTGTATTGTGTTTATTTAACAATGTGCCAAATAATTTTATTAACAACAACAATGCCGCCCAGACGGTAATCAATGGGTCATCTCCAATTCAATGAGAGCTCATCACCACCCCACACATTTATATTCATACACACACCACACAACTTCATCTCATTGGAAGCAACCAAACCAATCACCCACCCACTCATTTCCACCCATTAACCCCATTCCCATTTGCGAACAATCTAAGTTCGACGCAACTTCATTTCAATTTCAATTCTATTTTATTGTCTGTATTTGATTAACCCCTCTCAACTCAATCCCGAACTAAATATGCGCCCAGCACAATCGGCTATCGACAGTCAACAGTCGGCACTACAAACTACAATTTAGTTCAAGGAAATGGAATGCCATTTTCTGTAACAGTTGCACACCAACGTAATCGTCACATTTATAATAAGTCATGAGAAGAGTAGGCAATGAGAAACGAATGAATAGCTAAAATTCCAAAAACATCATCCATTATGTACTACAAAAATTAAATATATACAGGGTGTCTCAAAAGAAAGTTTATATTTAGAGGATTGATTAAAAAATAAGCAGTAAGAATATTTGACATTCCGGCATACATTTTAGACATAACTATCCACCTGTCCGCAGGCGAGTTACTAAAACAATGACCCACTGACTTAAAAAGTCCAGAATGTGATTGTCGGCTTTTTATATCGATACCTCCATTCTAAACTATGCTAAGTGCAAAACGGTAGTTTTTCAGGAGAGGCAATCAAAGTTTGATGCATTTTTTAAATTTTATGGAATTTCTTTATATAGCAAATCGAACTACCTGTACTGTTTTGTGCATAACTTTTGATTGGGTTGACGGATAAATACCAAATTTGACTGAATATAATATGGAATAGTTAGAAATGCAATGTCCCTTAAAACATGCTAAGTCGACTTAGAATGGAGGTATCGATATATGGGTGATTTCGACATTACCGGATAATTTGCTGTCTTTGAGAATTTTAATTAGGAAAAATAACGGGTTTTTCAACAGGGATGATATAATTTTGAAGTGACGTTTCGGCCATTTCTTATATGTCATGATCTGTCATTTGTTTTTCATTGTAGTCAGTAGTCTTTACAAATTCACCATGGAGAGATATACACACGAACAACGTTTACAAATTATTCAGTTTTATTATCGAAATAATCGTTCTACTTGCAACTTTTCTTGCGCTAAGTAAATTTTTTTAAAATCCAAAAAAACCCTTTGCAGTCGACCTACTACCTTGACACCCATAAACAATATTTTAGCTCTCGTTACGAGCTATCTTTTTGCCATTGACCGATTCCCGATCCGACGTACCGTTAAGGAGCTAGAGCAGAAATAAACTTTCTGTTCACATTTAAAAATTATGCTAAGTAGATTTTTTTAAATCTAAAAATTACACTTTCCAGTCGACCTACGACCTCGACACCCATGAGCAATATTTTAGCTCTCGTTAAGAGCTTTCTTTTTGCCATTGACCGATTGTGGCTACGTGCCACACAGCAAATGAAACAATTGAATTGTTGCGAGAAAAGTTTGGAGATTCGATTATTTCAAGAAATTGTGATATTGAATGGCCTCCAAGAAGTTGTGATTTAACACCATTAGACTATTTCTTGTGGGGTTATTTGAAGTCAGTGGTCTTTCGAAATAAACCAGACTCTCCTCAAGCTTTACAAGTCAATATTGAACGTGCCATTCATGAATTACGACTTGATTTAGTGGAAAATGAGCTGGGTTCATTGAATTTGGACCTGCAGAAGAAGTCGTGGAGGCCATTTGAATGACGTTTTATTTAGAACTTAATTATACCCTACACCGTACTGTGGTACAGGGTATTATAAGTTTGTTTCATGACAGATGTTTGTAACACCTGAAAATAACACAGCTAGACCCACCTTAAAGTATACCGATCGACTCAGAATCACTAGCTGAGTCGATTTAACGATGTCTGTCCGTCCGTCCGTCTGTCCATGTAAAGTTGTTCGTCGACTACAGGTTGCAATTTCACTCCGATCGTTCTGAAATTTTGCAGTTTAGAGTATTTCGCTGCTGTTAAGATCGCTATTGAATTTAGTTGAAATCGGTTCAGATTTAGATATAGCTCCCATATATATCTTCCGTCCGATTTGGCCCTTTAGTCCTATAGAAGCTGTATTTTACATCCAATCGTTTTGAAATTTAGAATGGTAGAGTTTCTTGATCCATGAACCAACATTACCGAATTTGAAGAAAATCGGTTAAGATTTAGCTATAGCTCCCATATATATGTTTCGTCCGTTTTGGCCCTTTAGTCCTATAGAAGCTGTATTTTACATCCAATCATTTTGAAATTTAGAATGGTAGAGTTTCTTGATTTATGAAACAACACTACCGAATTTGAAGAATATCGGTTAAGATTTAGCTATAGCTCCCATATATATGTTTCGTCCGATTTGGCCTTTAGTCCTATAAAAGCTGTATTTTACATCCAATCGTTTTGAAATTTAGAATGGTAGAGTTTCTTGATCCATGAACCAACATTGCCGAATTTGAAGAAAATCGGTAAAGATTTAGCTATAGCTCCCATATATATATGTTTCATCCGATTTGGCTCTTTAGATCCAATCGTTTTTATACCCTACACCACACTGTGGTACAGGGTATTATTTAAGTATAAAATGTCCCAAAAGTAAATTTATGTAAACAATTTATACATGAATTACAAAATTTATATATCAAAGTTATTCAATATTACGAGAGTGGTGTAGGGTATTATATAGTCGGCCCCGCCCGACTTTAGCCTTTACTTACTGGTTTTATTTAGATTGTCACTTTACATTAATTGTACAGTCGACCATAGTGGAAGACTGTAGTTTATATAAAGTCCTAAGTGATTGACTGCAGTGTGGGGAAAGAGTTCAGTGGTCGAATGTACTACAGATGAAGAGTTAAGTAATTGACTGTAGTCTGGTTAAAGACTTCTGTAGACTACTTTAGTATTCTATAAAGACCTCAGTGGTCGAAAGTAGTATAGAGGAAAATCTCAGTTGGTGACTCTAGTATAAAGGTTCTGGTCGAATATGGTATAGAGGATCATCCTCTATAGTATAGAGGATCATGATGTTAGTGATCGACAGTAGTGTAAAGAGTTTAGTGGCCGACTGTTGTATAGAGTAAGATCTCATTGGTCGAATCTAGTTTATAGAGGAATAAATCAGTGTGAAGTATGAAAGAAGACCTCAGCGGTAGACTGGAGTTTGTAGAGGAAGAAATCAGTAGATGCAGGACAACTCTAGTATAGAGGAAGAAATCAATGGGCGACTCTATTATCGAGAAGTAGGCTCTAGTATAAAGGAAGACTTCAGTCGTCGTCTCTAGTACAGAAGAAGACTTCTGTGGTTACCTGTAGCAGAGAAATAGACTTATAGTATAGATGAAGGTATTTGTGGCCGTCTTTATTACAGAGAAAAGCCCATCGATCGACTATAGTATCAAGAAATACTTTAGCGGTCGGCTCTGTTATGGAATAAATTCCTACTCTCTGATGTTGTTATTATTGATTACGAGTATTGCACATGAATATTGGTCACTTGTTCAATGGACTTTTATTAAATCACATTCTTTGTTCGTCCATTATAGTTTTTGCTGATAATATCTTCAAGACGAACACTTTTGTGAGTGACTGTGTATGTTTATATGTACATATACATATATGGAATAGGGAAACTACATTTCAGACCCTTAAATTTGTGTTCAAATGTATAAGTGTGTGTATGAGGAAATATATATGTATTTTCATATCTGTCGACAAATTAATGAAATATCTCTAAGTAAATACTGTATGTGTTCTGCATTTTTATTTCAATAAAAATAGATACACAATGCCAGAGGCATTCCTCATTATATTCATTGGCGTATAACATGCTCAAGAGGCAAAACACCGGGTGTGAAGTGTCAAAAACTATTTATATTTTCTCTTGAAGGACAACGCCACCACTAAGATACAAATATAAAATTCCAAACGATCCCCCCCGATTTTATACGAACAGCTATGCAACACTTTATATTTCCACGAAGTCTCGTAGAAACTAAACAAAATATGATTGCGGATCGTTGGAGATCGGGTGAACGAACACCGCATATAACACTGCACGTGTGGTGAGTGAAGTGAGTTCGGATGGACATGCGAACGGACTGGTAGACAGAGGCTATCGAACGAACCGCATTTGCGTTATTTTTGGATTCAAATTTGAGAAAAGGCGAAAAAAGGAAAACTCCATAAGACAGAACGACACAAGACAACAACTTATGCGTCGTCGCCTGGTGGACAAACTGGATTTATTTTGGAATTTCTGTTTAGGAGCCACATCCATAGCTGTTTCGTTGGCTGTTGGCCAAACTTGTCTCACGTTATGTTACGCCTGCCCAACCAACCGCCGCCTTCCTGACTTCGCCGTCTTGCTGAGAGTTTTGTTCTTAAAGCTAATCTGTGCAACGCCGCCACCGCTGCCGCTAAACGAAGATGATGACGACGACCACGCCGCCGCCAGTGTCGAAAAGGATCCTGTTGTCCATGCTTACCCATTTGGCCAAATCACAACAAAAACAATACAACAACAACAAAAAATCAAACTTGTTTGGTGGCTGTTCTTGTAGTTTAAGTTAGTTAAGACCTGGCTCTGACTTTGACTCTGGCTGGATGGCTGACTGGCTAACTAACTGACTGGATAGTTGAGTGAATTGCTCCTCTTCGTGCTAAAGTACAATTGTGGGACTGGATGTGGAACCTCGACAAAAACACCACCACGATCATAGTCAGCAGCATCAGCACCAGCACCACAATTACGATGGATGCTGCTGCTGCGGCAGAGCGTCATTAAGTCGTGTAATAAGCGCGCGATGTGGCGTCTCTAAATATAACCATTCAAGGCTATCCATGACTCATGATGGGAACAAAGATAGACAGACAGACGGACGGACAGGCGGTTGGACGGACACTGGAATAGAGAAATTCCTTTGGGGGTAGGATCAGATCAATGTGTTTTTCTTCTTTGTTTTTGCATTATTAAAACTGCCTGACTCGGTTTGAGTTTTGATACTTTTGATCTTTTCGACAGAGCGGAGAGCATTTTCTGAGAATGGAATGTAGAATTTAAGTAAATCATAATTTATGGATGGAAAAGGAGAGGACTTTACGAAAGACTTTATTTTCTATACTTTAATTATAAGCAAGAAAAAAATATAAAATTGTAAATTTGATATCTGAACTTGTAAACGTTGAGAAATTTGAATTAGCATTTAAAATTTAAAAGGTTTTAACTACCTATATAATTAGTCGTAAATATACTGGTATTATATTCATAAAGCTAGAGCTAATTCAAATCGGACAAGACCATTATATCAATGATTTGAACTATATGGTGTAGTTTAAATGGAATTGTTTTTATCTATATATATAAAATTGTTGCGTGACTGGCTGACTGAGTGGCTGACTTACTGGCTGACTGACTGACTGACTGGCTGACTGATCATCGCTCAGACCAAACGGCTGAAGCTAGAATCATGAAATTTGGTGGGAGGGTAGCCCTTGGGATGTATACGAGCAATAAGACGGGATTTTTCGAAATTCGTACTACTACCCGCGCAATGGGGCAAAAAGGGATAACTATGGTACCACCGCCAAATCTAAACGGAATGAGCTAGAATCGCCCTTATGAGGTCGACCCAGAAATTGACTGAAGTTTTTTTAAAATCCGAACATTTACCCGAATAATGGGGCAAAAAGGGATAAATGTGGTAAAACAGCCAAATCCAAATGGCAAGAGCTAGAATCGTGAAATTTGCTGTTAGAGTAGCTCTTGGGACGTAAACTAGAACAAGGAGCAATTTTTTTGAAAATTGTAGGGGCACAGTGGGACAGAAAGGGGTAAATATGGTACCACCGCCAACTTTAACGTCTAGAATTAGAATGGTGAAAATTGAGGCGCGGTATGTCCTTAGGAAAACGGATCGGGATAGTGCGATTTTTTTTGTAATCGTACTTTTCGGGGCACAGTGGGGCAAAAACTGTTAAATAGGCTACAGTTGTTGTAAAAATGTTAGATATGATCCCATGGTTCTAGGGTAGCTTTTCTAACATAAACTAGAGATCGGAAGTGATTTTTGGAAATTCTAACTTTGAGAGGCACAGTGGGGCAAAACGAGTTAATTCTGATGCATTGGGGCAAAAATTAATCAATCTGGCAAAATTGGAACTTAAACTGGAGATGTGAAGAGCACAGTGGGTCAAAAACATTAATTACTGTATAGTGGGTAAAAATGGTACAGTGGATAAAATGTGATTAAATATAGTACAGTGGGCGGAGGCTGTGTTAAGTATGGTAGAGTGGGGACAAATTTTAAATACGGTACAGTGAGACAAAAAGTGTTAAATACGGTACAGTGAGACAAAAAGTGCTAAATATGGTACAGTGAAACAAAAAGGGTTAACTATGGTACAGTGGGGAAAAAGTAGTTAAATATTGTAAAGTGAGAAAAAATGGATTAAACATTGTGCAGTGGGACAAAAAGTATTAACTATGGAGCAGAGGTGGGCAAAAATTTATTAATTTATACAGTGGGGAAAAATGATTAGATATGGTACAGTGGGGCAAAAGTAGTTAAATATTGTAAAGTGAGAAAAAATTGATTAAACATTGTACAGTGGGACAAAAAGGATTAACTATGAAGCAGAGGGGCAAAAATTTATTAATTTATACAGAGGGGCAAAAATGATTAGATATGGTACAGTGTGACAAAAATGGTTAACTATGGTACAGTGGGTCAAATTTATTAATTTATACAGAGGGGCAAAAATGATTAGATATGGTACAGTGTGACAAAAAGTGTTAAATATGGTACAGTGAGACAAAAAATGGTTAAATATGGCACAGTGGGACAAAAGGGCTCAACTATGGTACAGTGGGGAAAAAAATAGTTAAATATGGTAAAGTGGGACAAAATGGATTAATTATGGTACAGTGGGACAAAAAGGATTAACTATGGAGCAGAGGGGCAAAAATTTATTAATTTATACAGTGGGGCAAAAATGATTAGATATGGTACAGTGGGGCAAAAGTAGTTAAATATTGTAAAGTGAGAAAAAAAAATGGATTAAACATTGTACATTGGGACAAAAAGGATTAACTATGGAGCAGAAGGGCAAAAATTTATTAATTTATACAGTCGGGCAAAAATGATTAGATATGGTATAGTATGACAAAAATGGTTTACTATGGTACAGTGGGTCAAATAGGGGTTAAGTATGGTAGAGTGGTGAACATTTATAAATATGGTGCAGTGAGACAAAAAGTGTTAAATATGGTACAGTGAGACAAAAAATGGTTAAATATGGTACAGTGGGACAAAAGGGGTCAACTATGGTACAGTGGGGAAAAAATAGTTAAATATGGAAAATGGGACAAAATGGATTAAGTATGGTACAGTGGGGCGAAAATTATTAACTATGATACAGTGGGGCAAAAAGGATTAAATATGATACAGTGTGAGAAAAATGCTTAAATATGGTACAGTGGGTCAAAAAGGGACAAAAAGGTGTTAAATATGATGCAGTGTAGCAAATAGGATTAAATATGAAACAGTGGGGCAAAAACTGTAAATATGTTACAGTGAGGCAAAGGGTTTTATATTGCACAATGGGACAAACAAAAAGTGTTAACCATAGTACAATGGGGAAAAATAGTTAAAAATGGTAAAATGGGTTAAATATGGTACAGTGGGCCAAAAAGCGTTACCTCGGAAACAGTGAGGCAAAAATGTGTTAACTATGGTACAGTGGAGCAAAAAAGAAAAATTAAATATGGTACAATGTGAAAAAATTTTTGACTATTGTACAGTGGGTCAAAAATGGTAAATATGGTACAGTCGGGAAAATGGTTAAAAATGGTAAAGTAGGAAAAAAATGGTTAAATATGGTACTGTAGGACAAAAAGGTGTTAAATATGATTCAGTGGGCGAAAAGCGTTACATTTAGCGCATTGGGCAAAAACATGGAACATAAATAGGAGTTAAGAAGTCATTTTTTCAAATGTTATGCTTTTAGTTAAAGTTTAAAATTTTGGTGCAGAGTGGCTAAAAGGCATTAAATAGGGTTGATTGTAGCAAAATGTGTTAAATATGGTACAGTGAAGCAAAAAGGGTTAAAAATGCTAAAGTGTGGCAAAATGATTAAATGTGGTCAGCGGGGAAAAAATGTTTTATATGTTCCAGATATGTATACAATTTCGTACTTTAGAAGAACAGTGGAATAATTAAATATTGAATTAAGTTAAGTAGTACAGTGATTCATGGCCAGAGTGCGAAACTTCTATGTTAACCGTGGGACAAAAAAAGCTAAATAAGGCACAATATGGTAAAAAGTCAAAGATAGAATGTAAACTATGATTTTCTCTAAAAGCACACTTTTAGTGGCACTGTTGGGGCAAAAACTATTAAATGTTGTACAGTGGTGCAAAAATGGTTAATTATGACACATTGGGTTAAATGTGGTACAATGGAGAGAAAATGATTGACGCCAAAACATCTAATGAGGCTTTGTTCAGAACTACCTCCTCTACTCTGCTATGAATATATCAACATCAGATCTGCTTCCTTTCGTGAAAACAGCATTTTTACCCAAGGAGACAAACTTAATTACATATATTTGTAACAAAAATCGGTAATATTTAGAACTATGAGACACATTACTTTTATAATGACCGCGATATTTGAAATATTAATTATATCGCGATTTTTTTTTTCATAATTTTGCACATACTTGTTAACTTTGCTTTCCATTCTTCTAGAGGGATTTCCATTAAGGACATAACATTTTTATATATTAACAAAACACAGAATATTTCAGATATAGAGATCCAGGTGTAGTGCAAGTGCTACATTTTACAGTGCTCTATTCTTTGGACCCAATTTTCCACCACTCTTGCACACATTTCGACCGGAACGTTGGCATAGACCAATGACTTGATGTGGCCCCATGAAAGGAAATCCAATGGCATTAAATCGCATGAATGAGGTCAAGCTCATCCAATTCTAGCCAAAAATAATTTTCTAACATGGCACGATAGCGCTCTCCATTGACAGTAACGTGACGATTGTTTTCATCGACGAAAAAATACGGCCCAATCACACCTGCGGCATTAAAAACACACCACAAAGTAATTTTTTGCGTATGCAATTGTGTCTCTTTAAGCACATGTGGGTTTGTTGCTGTCCACATGTCGGTTTGTTGCTAAACATGATTTTTCGATGAAATTCTGGATTTTCGTTGGACCACCGACTCAGAATTTCGGTAGTAATATTTATTGATTTCCAAACGATGCATGTAAGTGAACTTTACCATGATGAAAATGTTGACTTCGACTAACGTTTTTATACCCTCACTTTAGTGTGACGAGGGTATATATCATTTGCTACGGAAAAAGTGTAACACATCGAAGGAGTGACCTAAGACTCCAAGTATGTTCGGCGGAAATCCGTTTTGGGTCATTTTAAGTCGAATTAGCAATGTCCGTCCGTCTGTCTGTCCGTCCGTCTGTCCGTCTGTCTGTCTGTCCGTCTGTCTGTCTGTCTGTCTGTCTGCTGGCTGGTGCGCACGATAACTCTCGAAAGGAGTAACCGATTGACCTCAAATTTGGTATGTGGTAATATTTTTTCCTATCTCCGGCTAAGTTCGAAGATGGGCCATATTGGTCCACTCCTTCTGGTAAACACCCTCCCCCCCCACAAAGAGTTAAAATGTTGTGAAATATTGATTCTTTAATAACTGCTATACTGGTTATTCGAATCTTTTGAAATTCCACACATAGTATTAGCTTATTAGTCGCTATCAACTCGAGAAAAATGGGCGTAGTCGCCACGTCCCTTTTGGCACCTCCCACACAAATGCACCATTTGGCACCAAAAGTTAACAGCTGATAACATTAATAACAGTGTATAAAAATACTTGAAATTTTGTACAGTATTATGCTTTTATATTGCCTACAGTCCAGGGAAAAATGGGTGTTGTTGCCACGCCCCTTTTGGTACCTCCCACACAAAGGTACCTTTTTGCACCAAAAGTTAACAGCTTATAACATTAAAACCAGTGTATAAAAATACTTGGAATTTTGTACAGTGTATTGTTTTTATAGTGTCTATAGCCATGTGAAAAATGGGCGTTATTGCCACGCCCCTTTTTGTACCACCCACACAAAATGCCCAAATCATACCACAATTTAATGTCTCATAACGTTTATACCAGTGCACATAAATGCTTATAAGTCGGCACAGTGCAATGAATTTATAGTATCTAATGTTCAGCGTAAAACCCCAGTGATAAACCCTTTCTGGTACCTCCCACACAAATTCACAGAATAATTCGAGTAATATTCAATATTACATTACTCACAAAGTGAGGGTATACCTTAGTCGGTTTACCCGACTGAAACTTTCTTACTTGTTACACTGAAAGATCATTAAAAATGTTTGAGGGTGCGTCGACATAAAGATACGAAATTGTTATGTCCCTATTAGAAAACCCTATATGTACAATCCAATTTGACTTTTTCAACTGCGGACGCTATATTTTGTCTTCTCTCATTTCGAAATTTCCATGTATTGAAGTGTTGAGAAAATTGAGAGTTTGTTTTAATTTCCAATCACGCCCTTTCTGAATTAAGCTAACAATATAAAAAAAACTTTTTCCGAATGTTAAATACAGTATAACCTCTCTAATCCGGACACTCGATAGTCCGAACTATCCAGTAATCCGGACATCTGAATGGTCCGGACAATTTCGAAAATTTACCTCTGTAGTCCGGACATCAATATGTTTTTGTGTTTGTTTTTAAGTTTTTTATCGTTATTATACCTTTAGCCAAAAAAATAATTATGTAGTGGTTCTGGGAAATGATAATTTTTTTCAAAGTAACTGGTGGTTGCTAAAGTTCAAAATTTGTAATGACATTGGTGCTTGGAAATATGAGGCGAAAAATTATATAGTGATAAATCTGCTGTATTATTTTTGAAAACCGTCGAGGAAGTGGAACTTGACTCTGCTCTATTTTTGAGGGCTCTTCCAACAACAACGTTTTTAATTCAGCTCCAGGCAGAAAAATGTCAGCAGATAGATTTTCCTTCATGGTAACGAGCCTGGATCTCATACGTTGCCTTTCCTTTTAATTGGTAGGCATGAAAATCCATGTGCGTTTAAACAATTTTAACTTCGACTTCCGTTTGTGAAGATTGAAGAAATTTCTGATAAATGCTAAGAAGCCGCTGATAGCACTTCAGTTATTGGGTTAGGCTCCATCACAAGAAAATGAAATCAATACGGATTATTACACAGAAAGAAAATGGGACCATACAAATCTTTCATTTCTTGTTCACCACTGATGATGTTATAGTTCCGTCAGTTATGTCAAACGAAAATATTGAAAAGGACATAGACTCCATTGTAGTCTTGAAGAAATTCACTATTTTTTGTAGACAAATAAGAAAGCAGCCGAACCCTTTCAAGCGCTATTTTATAGGTTGAGAAAGTAATAATATTTCTAAAAAAATTAAAAACAGATCTAAAAAACTGCAAAAAGATAAGTGTAAAAGAGTCGATTGCATTTATTATTTACCTTTTTCTTTTTAAGAAACGCGTTTCTTAATTAAATATGAAAATATGACCCACTTTCGAGTTTTGTACTGTAGTCCGGACAATTCAGTAATCCGGACAAAGGTCGAAACTATATCTGTGCGGATTATAGAGGTTATACTGTAGTAAGTAAACCTACCTAATTTTTCATTTTCAGTATTTCACATTCGATTATTGTATTCGTTCTTTCAAAAACAGAAAAAATCAAAACAAAAGTAAAAACCCAAAATTCATCAAAAATGTTCTTAAAAATTGCAAATAATTTTTATTCAAACATTTGGCATCAATTGTGGTCAACAAAATTCTCCAAACAACATTTATGTCAGGGCATCCCAAAATTAAGAACAACCGTCTCTTGTCTGAGAAAAAATCACAATTGGAGACGTCACATGGAATATAACAATAAACGTCGAAAAGTCATACCCAATTTGGTATATCTGCACAATCCTTGGACATATTTAATAACAAAATTTAATTTGCTAAAAGTACAATTATTGTGGGATCGGGAATTTGTCGAAACGGAATTTGTAAGAGGAGCAAAACAGGTAATCATTCACAATGGGGTTTTTTATTTCCGCCAAACTATTCACAATAATGTCATGCGCATAGACAATGGTGTTAATGGTTGGGGAATTGGCTAGGGGTGTTTTGTGTTAGCGTGGCATTAAACCGGCGGTGTCCGGCCGAATATCACAGTTTTTAGTAAATACATTGACAACGAAGTGGTATATGAACTTGGCTGTGTTATAACACATTATAACAATTGCATTATTATAACCAGTAAGGAAAGGCTAAAGTCGGGCGGGGCCGACTATATAATACCCTACACCACTCTCGTAATATTGAATAACTCTGAAATATAAATTTTGTAGTTCATGTATAAATTGTTTATTCTAAATTTAAAAACGATTGGATGTAAAATACAGCTTCTATAGAACTAAAAGGCCAAATCGGACGAAACATATATATGGGAGCTATAGCTAAATCTTAGCCGATTTTCTTCAAATTCGGCAATGTTGGTTCATGGATCAAGAAACTCTACCATTCTAAATTTCAAAACGATTGGATGTAAAATACAGCTTTTATAGGACTAAAGGTCCAAATCGGACGAAACATATATATGGGAGCTATAGCTAAATCTTAACCGATTTTCTTCAAATTCGGTAGTGTTGGTTCATGGATCAAGAATCTCTACCATTCTAAATTTCAAAATGATTGGATGTAAAATACAGCTTCTACAGGACTAAAGAGGAAAATCGGACGAAACATATATATGGGAGCTATAGCTAAATCTTAACCGATTTTCTTCAAATTCGGCAATGTTGGTTCATGGATCAAGAAACTCTACCAGTCTAAATTTCAAAACGATTGCATGTAAAATACAGCTTCTATAGGACTAAAGGGCCAAATCGAACGAAACATATATATGGGAGCTATAGCTAAATCTTAACCGATTTTCTTCAAATTCAGCAATGTTGGTTCATGGATCAAGAAACTCTACCATTCTAAATATCAAAAAGATTGGATGTAAAATACAGCATTTATAGGACTAAAGGTCCAAATCGGACGAAACATATATATGGGAGCTATAGCTAAATCTTAACCGATTTGCTTCAAATTCGGTAGTGTTGGTTCATGGATCAAGAAACTCTACCATTCTAAATTTCAAAATGATTGGATGTAAAATACAGCTTCTACAGGACTAAAGAGGAAAATCGGACGAAACATATATATGGGAGCTATAGCTAAATCTTAACCGATTTTCTTCAAATTCGGCAATGTTGGTTAATGGATCAAGCAACTCTACCATTCTAAATTTCAAAACGATTGGATGTAAAATACAGCTTCTATAGGACTAAAGGACCAAATCGGACGAAACATATATATGGGAGCTATAGCTAAATCTTAACCGATTTTCTTCAAATTCGGCAATGTTTGTTCATGGATCAAGAAACTTTACCATTCTAAATTACAAAACGATTGGATGTAAAATACAGCTTCTATAGGTCTAAAGGGCCAAATCGGACGGAAGATATATATGGGAGCTATATCTAAATCTGAACCGATTTCAACCAAATTCAATAGCGATCTTAACAGCTGCGAAATACTCTAAACTGCAAAATTTCAGAACGATCGGAGTGAAATTGCGACCTGTAGTCGACGAACAACTTTACATCCACAGACGGACGGACGGACGGACGGACGGACGGACGGACGGACATGCTTAAATCGACTCAGCTAGTGATTCTGAGTCGATCGGTATACTTTAAGGTGGGTCTAGCTGTGTTATTTTCAGGTGTTACAAACATCTGCCGTGAAACAAACTTATAATACCCTGTACCACAGAGTGGTGTAGGGTATAACAAAAATTCTACCTATCAGAATAATTAGTTAATTTGCTACAACTTGTTAAGTTATGCATCGATTTTCTTCGGAATGGTCTCATTTTATTCACAGTCGATCAGATTTTACGATGAAATAATAAAAAAAGATATGTGGCAGCACCAAGACCGTCGTGTTCGAATGACAAACAATCTGGCAAGGTTGTAACGAACCAGAGGAGGAGAAAACAACAGCTGATTCCACGAGAAGTTTTCGCCGTCAGCGGTAGCATTTCTAGTAATACTTCGTAAGATTTTGTGAACTAGTTTTAATAGTAATAAATAGAAATAAATAGTTGTTAAGTATAAATACAAACGTCTTATTACTACAACGACAACTATATTGGTGACCCCGCTTTTCACGCACAATCTGAAGTGGTATTTTTTACATTGCTACAAAAACTTCTTGGAAGCAGAGCAGCGAAAAAAAATTGATAGCAGAGCAGCAGCAGCGCTTTTAAAATTTTCAACGTATTTTTTCATGCATAATTTGCCAAAATAGTCAACGTTTTTGCTTATGCATTCCAGACACAACTTGAGGCAACGAGAATACTCTAATTACAACGACGAATCGCTCCGTGGTGAAAATATGGAATTTTTCGACAGTAGTAGTATAAACATGTCGGAAATGGAAAATTTAATTCAGCAAATAGAGGCGCTACAACGTGAAGTACACTCTCTTCGGCAGTCATCAGTGAACGCATATGAAGGACAGCGATCGAACCTGCATAAAGTGCATATTCCAAAATTCAACCGACAAAATCCGGAATTATTTTTTGCTCAGGTTGAACGTTCATTTTCTCTCTGTGGTGTTACAACGGATACGGGCAAATTTGATGTTGTTTCTGTGCGCCTTGAAGACGACATACTCTTGTCGGTTGAAGACCTCATAACAAATCCGCCGTATGACGACAAATATTCTACATTGAAGGAGAGACTTATTTCAAAATTTTCTGAGTCTTCCGAGTCTAAATTGCGACGTTTATTGCAAGGTGGTGAGACAACAGGTATGAAGCCGTCGGAAATGCTATCCCACATGAGACGTTTGGCACCTGGTAAAGGAAATGAAACGATTATTCGGACACTATTTCTCTGGCAAATGCCAGATTCGATTCGCCCTCTATTAACTGTGTGGGAAGAGGAGGATTTAGACAAACTAGCTAAAAACGCAGAAAAAATGTTGGATGCTATAGGAAATACTGTGTATGCTGTCTCCGAGGCACCACCACATTCTGATACCAACATTTCGATTGACGCAATTAATTCGCCTGTGTATTTAGCTGATATTTGCAAGACTTTAACGGATCTTTCTGCTAAAGTGGACACCTTTCAAGCGAGCAATAAAAGCAGATACGGTCATCATCGATCCAGATCTCACAGTCATTCACGTTCAAATAATAGACCTTCTAACAACAAATTGCTTTGCAGGTATCATCAAAAGTTTGGAGATTCTGCCAAACATTGTAAACCGAATTGTCTACGCTACAATACTAGTTCGAGAAGATTAATAGGGCTGTCGTCACTTAACACGGCTGGCGATGGCGGCAATGACAACCCAGTAAAGGAGAATCGGCTACATATCTACGACACATGTACAAAGTCTCGATTTTTAATTGATTCCGGATCAGTGGTGTCAGTTGTACCCCCAATCCTTAATCAGAACAACTCTAAAGCCGTCCAGCATGAGACTTCTTGCTGCAAACAGCAGTGAAATACAAACTTATGGTAATTGTGTTCTTAAATTAGACCTAGGTCTACGTCGTGAACTCAAGTGGTTATTTACCATTGCCGATGTTCAGTCGCCCATTTTGGGGGCAGACTTTCTAATTCATTACAATTTGATGATTGATTTAAAACGGAAATGCCTCATCGATAATACGACAAATTTAACAAGCCGTGGTGAAATTCGTAAAACCAAAGATTTTAGTATTTCAACATTATCGCCTTCGACAGGTCCCTTCCATGAATTACTGAAGGAGTTTATTGACATCACAACTACTACTTTGACGCGTAAATCAACGAGTGATGCAATTATTGTTCATAACATCGAAACAATCGGAAACCCCGTTGCAGATCGTCCACGAAGACTTTCTGGAGAGAAACTAGCAGCTGCTAAAGCGGAAATTGACTTCCTATTGGACAATGGTATATGTCGTCCCTCCAAAAGTCCGTGGGCTAGCCCGCTTCATATGGTGTCGAAAAAAGATGGTGGTTGGCGAGCGTGTGGGGATTACCGAAAGCTGAATTCCAAAACTGTACCTGACCGATACCCAATTGCCAACATCAACGATTTTTGTGAGAAATTATATGGTAAGTCAGTTTTTTCTACACTCGACCTTGTTAAGGCTTATTACCAAATACCAATGGCTGCAGA
Source organism: Eudasyphora cyanicolor (assembly GCA_963930755.1). Taxonomy (NCBI): domain Eukaryota; kingdom Metazoa; phylum Arthropoda; class Insecta; order Diptera; family Muscidae; genus Eudasyphora; species Eudasyphora cyanicolor. The sequence continues at coordinate 270,936,133 of OZ005735.1, forward strand.
AGACATCCAAAAAACAGCAGTGTGCACCCCTTTTGGACTTGTGGAATTTTTATATATGCCATTCGGGTTGAGAAACGCCACACAAACCTTTCAGAGGTTTATGGACTCCGTTTTGAGAGGTCTTGATTTTGTTTATTGTTATATTGACGACATGATTGTTATATCTGAGTCTATTGAGGAACACCAAATACATTTACGGCAGATTTTTGACCGCCTTCGACAATTCGGTCTAACAATCAACGTCAATAAATGTAAATTTGGACAATCTGAAGTACAGTTTCTTGGTTACATCATCAACGGCAATGGTTGTACACCTCCAACAGATCGTGTTGCCGCTATTGAAAATTACACCAAACCTGAAACTATTTGCGAGCTTCGCAGATTCCTCGGTGTCGTCAATTTTTATCGTCGTTGCATCCCACATGCCGCTCAGCTACAGGCACCACTCAATGAATTCCTTAAGGACTCCAAGAAAAATGATAAGAGGAAGGTTCCTTGGACACTTGAAGCTGAAAATGCTTTTGCATCTTGCAAACGCAGCCTTCGTGAAGCAACTATGCTAGCTCATCCAGCACCCAATTCAGATTTGGCCCTTACAACCGACGCATCAGACATTGCCATTGGAGCTGTATTGGAACAAAAAGCAAATGAAATTTGGCAGCCACTCGGATTTTTCTCTCGAAAATTATCTGCGGCAGAGAGAAATTATAGCACATATGACAGAGAGTTGCTTGCTATCTACGAGGCTATAAGATATTTTCGTCATTTGCTGGAGGCAAGACATTTCATCGTTCGGACCGATCACAAACCGCTCGTCTATGCATTTTCGCAAAAACCAGAAAAAGCCTCTCCTCGACAATTGAGGCACCTTGATTTCATTTCGCAATTCACGACAGAAATTTTGTACTTGTCCGGTTCTGAAAACTCAGTGGCAGATGCACTGTCCCGCCTTAACGCAATTTCAATGCCAACATCAGTCACTCTAATGGAAATGCAATCAGCTCAAGAGATGGACGAAGAGTTGAAAACTATTTTGGATGGCGCAAATTCTTTAAAACTTCAAATAGTACATTTTGATACGACATCAGTATACTGTGACGTATCCACAGGATATGTTCGAATGTATGTTCCTGAGTCACTACGTCAACAAATCTTCAATTCAATTCATAATCTTTCACATCCTGGCGGCCGTGCTAGTCTTCAACAGATACGTGAGAAATACGTATGGCCTGGAATGAAGAAACAAATCCTAAATTGGTCTCGGAATTGCATATCGTGCCAAAGAGCAAAAATAACCAGACACAACCGCCTTACTCCAGACAAGATAGATGTCCCAGACAATCGTTTCGATCATGTTCATTTGGACATCGTGATAATGCCGTTAGTACAGGGTTATAGATATTGTCTCACCATGATCGATCGATTTTCACGATGGCCTGAAGCTGTTCCTCTGAAGGACATGTCGGCCCAGACGGTCGCGACTGCATTTTGGTCCAACTGGATTTCACGCTTTGGTTGTCCTAAGACAATTACGACAGACCAGGGCACACAATTCGAGTCCGCGTTATTGAAGGCCCTAACGAATTTAATAGGTTCGAAACGTACTCGAACAACTGCTTATCATCCACAATCGAATGGAATGATTGAGAGATGGCACAGATCTTTCAAAGCAGCTTTAATGTGTCATTCACAAGTATCGTGGGTCGATATACTTCCAACTGTTTTGTTCGGATTAAGGACAGCTGTCAAAGAGGATCTTCAAGCTTCGCCTTCGGATCTTCTTTATGGTGGGCACTTACGGTTACCTCAAGAATTCTTCACCGAATCAGAAATTCCTGCCAATTCATCTGAATTTTTAAGGAAACTTCGTGAATACTTCAACTTCCTGCGACCAATTCCAGTGTCTCACCACAACAAAAACAAAATGTTTATTTTCAAGAACCTCGATGATTGCACTCACGTTTTTCTTCGGACGGACGCAGTACGAGGACCACTTGAACCACCTTACACTGGACCGTTTGAGATAGTCCAACGAATTTCAGATCGGTTATATACGATACGAATTAAGAACAAGGACGTGAACATATCGGTAGATCGACTCAAGCCAGCTTTCGTCATCAATAATACTGAGCCTGAACATCCTCAAACAACACAAACACCTCTAACGAGTCCTCAAACAACAGCAACACCTCTACCGAGTCCTCAGACATTCTCTCAAGACTCATCAACTCAGAGTACACAGTCCACCGAACTTCCAATTGTGCGGAACACACCAACTAGGAGAATATCGTTCCAAGCGGATCGGGTATCGGATCCTGACTTGGTCACTGGAGAGGGAGTGGCTGTGGCAGCACCAAGACCGTCGTGTTCGAATGACAAACAATCTGGCAAGGTTGTAACGAACCAGAGGAGGAGAAAACAACAGCTGATTCCACGAGAAGTTTTCGCCGTCAGCGGTAGCATTTCTAGTAATACTTCGTAAGATTTTGTGAACTAGTTTTAATAGTAATAAATAGAAATAAATAGTTGTTAAGTATAAATACAAACGTCTTATTACTACAACGACAACTATAGATATAACTTTGGATTTTTCGATGTTTTTATGAGGTTTTAATTAAAAAAATGCTAGAATTTTCTGTAAAATTTTTCGGAAAATCTTGTAAGATATCTTTGCATCCGCTGATGAACAAATTATCTTAGAAGAAGATGAAGACAACTTAATTTAGAATTATTTATAGATTTCCTGAACCAGCTACGAAAAATGGTTCTCGCGTTATGCTAAAATATTTATATATGCTTGAACCTTAAATTGTTATGGGTTTATTTTAATAGATAAATATATAGACCACAAAGCTGTCACAGAAAAAGCTAAAAAAACAAAAATAAAAATAAGTTTTTTACAAAAATGTCAAAACAAGTTTAAAATTCGCCAAGAATATGTTTTCGATTTTTGTATATTTTTTAAAAAAGATTGAAGAAAAAGCTGTATAAAACACTGGGCAAAATTTTCTAAATACACTAGGTAGTTATATGGATGGGAAAAAAAGTGTCGTTTGAAAAAAATTTCAAAATTTAACGCCCTCCAACTCGGACAGTTCTTAACCGATACCGCTGGACAAATTTAGTTGTAACTACTATCCAATTGGACTAAACTTGGTGCCAGTACCATTATATGTTTTGTGTTTTTGACATTTTTTATAATTAAGACAAAGAATATTTTTTTAAATTATTATTTCAAATGGCCATAGCTTTTATCTCAGCGGGAATATCTGCTGGTAATATTTTTTTCATCAAATTGCTAATTTTGTTGTCTATCCAGAAAATATAATGAGAATGGACTCGGTATATATCCAGATCTAATATAAACAGATGCGTAGGGAAGGATCGGGAATAAATTTTAAAAATAATGTTTTCAACAGACTGAAACTTTTTAAATTCATAAAATATTTAAAAATTTATGTTTAATTTTTTTTTGTAATTTTTACGTCTTGGCACCAGAGATTGAGACTAATTTGAACATTATTATATTTTTAAAGGAAAAACACAGTTCTCAAAATAAATTCGAAAATCTTCAAAAACTAAATTTTTAGTTTTTCCCCAAAATCTATTATACTAAAACCTTTCTCAAAACTTCTTTTGCAGTTTATTGTGTAGCACATTACTATATATAAAAATGGTAAAGGTTTTCACATCCTAGCTTTGCGATTGTCGAAAATGTGGCCAAGTTTTTAAATGTTCTTAAGGGGGTAACGTTAATTCGTGGGTAACGTTAATTTGATTAAAACCAATGGTATATTATATTATATCTTTCAAAGAATATATTGTGTATGTTATCTTAGTTCGGCAAAATACGGGTTTGGTTAGCAGTTCTTGTTAAATACAATTTACTGCGTCCATAAGTATTTTAGCTTATTTAAGTTAAAGACATACACTATTGCTACTGAATTCAGAAGATGATAGAGTGGTGTCTATCGAAACTGCAGTCAATTATACCAAGCAATTAAAACTCTCTACCAATTTTTGTAGTTGTTTCTATTACTTTTTTGCAATAGACAGAAAGTAACTGAAACATATGGTCTCAAACCAAAATAAATTCTGACTGAATAACAAAAGCACAGACCAACAATAAATAACAACAGCACATTTTGTAAAAATTTAATAAAATAATATTAAAAAATATGACAATGGCAGCAATTATTCGGAAGCGTCTCGAAAAAAGTTGATTTGCGGTGGACATCATAACTCGGCGATGGATCATCTGAACAAAAAAACCAAAATTATTTCGTTAGATAATCGTTTTCCCCAGGTAAAGTTGGGAGGGTTTTTCAAAAAATTTGTTTTTTCAATTTTTGGGATCTCTGAAGTGAAATACGCGATTTTTGCAACAAACAAAGTTAATTTGTTATGGTAAAATAAAAAAATAATAACAAATTTAAAAAAAATTCCCAGCGTTACCTCGTACATTATATACATAAATAGTGTTCAAGTAACGGGGTTTCCAATAGGGATGATATGTTTTGAAGTGACGTTTCGGCCATTTGTAATATGTCATGATTTGTCATTTGTTTTACATTGTATTCAGTAGTGTAGTGTGCGCTAAGTCCTTTTTATACCCTACACCACACTGTGGTACAGGGTATTATGACTTTGTGCATTTGTTTGTAACACCCAAAAGGAGAAGAGATAGATCCATTGTTTATTATACCGATCGACTTGTAATCACTTTCTGAGTCGATTTAGCTATGTCCGTCTGTCCGTCTGTCCGTCTGTAGATGTATTCTTGTAATCAAAGTACAGGTCGCAATTATGGCCCGATCTTGACGAAACTTTTCACATATCTTTTTTTTTGGCCCAAGGACGATCCCTATTTAATTTGGTTAAAATCGGTTCAGATTTGGATATAGCCCCCATATATATGTTAACCCCGATTTGACATGTAAGCGCTGTAAAAACTTTATTTTATATCCGATCAGTATGAAACTCATCAGAAAGAGGTATCTTATTATATTAATGAACACTGCTAAATTTGGAAGAAATCGGTTCAGATTTAGATATAGCCCCCATATATACGTTACCCCCGATTTCACATGTAAGCGCCGTAAAAAATTTATTTTATAACCGATCAGTGTGAAATTCGGCAGAAAGCATATATATGTTTCCCCCGATTTGACATGTAAGCGCTGTAGAAACTGTATTTTATATCCGATCAGTAAAAAAAATTGGCAGAAAGAGGTTTCTCATTACGTGAATTAACACTGCCAAATTTGAGGGAAATCGGTTCAGATTTAGATATAGCCCCCATCAGGGACGTATCCAGGATTTTGGTTCGGGGAGGGGGCCCAACCATTTTTCCCATAACAAAGATAAACAATTAAAAAATTGCGTTTATTGTGTAGGTAATGGAAGTTAATTTCTTTAGTTTTTTATTCCTAAATATAAATGTGTACTTTAGTACGAGATCAGTAAAACTTTTTATAATAAAATACGTAAGAGTTAAAAATGTAATCTTCGATTTTTTGAAAGAAATAAATCAATTGCTTCATCGATTTTGACTTCATCTTTGTATATAGACATCAAAGCCAGATAAGATAGCCTTTCTCCTTCCATTCTGTTCTGGAGATAAGTTTTTATTCTTCTTAACGTCGAGAAACTTCGCTCAGCAGATGCCGTTGTCACAGGTATTGTGGCCAGTATCTGCAAACGAGTAAAAACGCTTGGGAACATGTCCTCATCACAAACTGAAATAGCATCTAATGCATTTAATGGCTTATCATTCTTCTGCTTCCAATAATCAATACATATACTTATTTCAGCTAAAACAGATTTTGCTGAATTTTTTAAATCTGTTTGTAAAAAAGTGTGACTTTTTCGAAATCTTCCTTTATTAGATTTACAACTCGTATCGGAACGATATTAAACAGACTTGTAATTATAGCTTCATGTTCGGAAAATCTATTATTTAAATGTGATATTACTTCGTCCAGATATGGTATGAACAATGTTGTCCTTAAATACGCCTTGACATCTGAACCAGGAATATTAGCCCTATACTTTTGAGTGCCTACTCTTCTAGGCTGTGCAGCTTCTATTCCAAAACTTCTTGCAAGTTGTGTGGATTCTTCAAACAGTTTATCAAACTCCGCATCTGAATTTCTACGCATGTCACTTAATTTAGTCGTTGCCAATTTTATGATTTCGTAAGCCTTTATTATATCTAGGTTAATCGTTTGCAAATACCGTGATAAGTTCTGTGTAATGGCCAAAACCGTACTACTTATTACCACACCCAATATAAAGTCAAATTTACATACACGGTTGTGCAAACTCATTCCATCACTGCAACCTACATGTTAAAAAGGTAGATAGATAAGAAATCATAAATGTAATTTTAACTTAATTTCTGCCATATCTGGTTGTCATAAATTTAAAGCCAACCAATAATTACACCGGTCGACAAAAACAACATTTTTTCTTAGGTTTCTGTTTTAATGCCAAGATTCTGATTCTAGACGTCAAAAAACGTCAAAATCTCCAATCTTAGCTTTTAAGTTTGTTTTTGTAATTTTTTTAAATATAACATTTGTTCATTTTTAGATTGTTTTATGGGAGTTTTATTTTAAAAATATTAAAATTTTATCAAAATATCAAACTTTTTTTTGCAATATTTTGTAATACTCGTATATCGTCGAAACCGCTGAACGGATGGAAAATGGTATTATATGAAGTTGAAGGCTACTTCATATTTAATTCTTTAAAACTTTCCTCAACCAAATCGGATAAATGGTTCTCGAGTTATGCCACTATATGTGGTTCAACCTCTCTTTTTTCCATCCGTTCAGCGGTTTCGACGATATCTTACAAAGTATTGCAAAAAATCATGTTTTTTGAGAAAATTTTTATAATTTTTAAATAAAAGCCTCATAAAAACATCTAGAAACGCATTATTGTCAAACGCGCCCGCCCCTCTAGATACGTCCCTGGCCCCTATATATATGTTACCCCCGATTTGACATGTAAATGCTGTAGAAACTGTATTTTATATCCGATCAGTGCGAAATTCGGCAGAAAGAGGTTTCTTATTACTCGAAGGAATACTGCCAAATTCGGAGAAAATCGGTTCAGATTTAGATATAGCCCCCATATATATGTTACCCCCGATTTGACATGTAAATGCTGTAGAAACTGTACTTTATATCCGATCAGTGCGAAATTCGGCAGAAAGTGGTTTCTCATTACTCGAAGGAATACTGCCAAATTCGGAGAAAATCGGTTCAGATTTAGATATAGCCCCTATATATATGTAACCCCCCACCCATTTGACATGTAAATGCTGTAGAAACTGTACTTTATATCCGATCAGTGCGAAATTCGGCAGAAAGTGGTTTCTCATTACTCGAAGGAATACTGCCAAATTCGGAGAAAATCGGTTCAGATTTAGATATAGCCCCCATATATATGTTACCACCGATTTGACATGTAAGCGCTGTAGAGACTGTATTTTATATCCGATCAGTACGAAATTCTACAGAAAGAGGTCTTTTTACATGAATGATTATTCAGGGAAAATCGGTTCAGATTTATATATAACCTCCATATATATGTTCCTCCTGATTTGGTATCAAAGTGCTATAGAAGTTGTACTTTACTTCCGATCATTAATATATTCCGGAAAGATGTTTCTCAATTTAGGAACAAATGTGGCTTAATTTAGCGATTATTGGCTCAGAATTAGATAATATGTTCCTGCCTACTTACCAATTATTCCAAATTATTATCGCATTGTTAGGGAAGTGTAGGGTATTATATAGTCGGCCCCGCCCGACTTTCTGCCTTTCCTTACTGGTTATATTTCAAATAAACTGGCATTGACATTTCAACTACGAATCCAACAACAAAACTCCTTGTGGTTGTTGTAGATTTTTTGTTGTTGTGCTAGTAACACAACCTTGTATAATTGAATCATGAATACCACATATACATACTATTTTGTCAAAAAAAAAATAAAATTTTTTTTAAATGAAAGATGAAATGGTCATATCTTTTGTCCTATTATATACTAGCTTGAACCCGGTGCGCTTCGCAGCCCCCATCTTTTATTTATTTTCTGTTTAGGGTAGTGTAACATAGATATGCCTCTTTCTTTCAAAATGGCACGATTATATATGGGGAAAAAAGGAGAAGATGTGATTACCTTTATACTATAAAATTCGAACCCTCGATACAATTCTACACCATTTCCAAATGTAATTCAGAAAATATCAATTGAAATTCAGAAATTCCATTTGAAATTCAGAACTCGTCACTTGAAATTCAGATTTTCCATTTCATTTTCAGAATTCGTCAATTGAAAATCAGAATTTCCATTTGAAATTCAGAACTCGTCAATTGAAATTCAGATTTTCCATTTGAAATTCAGAACTCGTCAATTGAAATTCAGATTTTCCATTTAAAATTCAGAATTCGTCAATTGAAATTCAGATGTTCCATTTCAAATTCAGAATTCGTCAATTAAAATTCAGAATTTCAAGTTGCAATTCAGATCTCGTCATTTGAAATTCAGAAATTAGATTTTCAGAACATTCTTATATGAAATTATGTATGTAGACTAGAAGTCATATACATACATCTTCAGCCAGAAAAAGCATGTCTGGTCGTGGACTGGGATTTAAGTGGTGCAAGTAAAACCAGCTTATATGTTTCCAAACATAATTTTGTAGGATCAAATTGCCATTCGTAATAATAAAAATTGACCAACGAAGGACAGATTTTCTCATCAATGGTGCAAAAGAGTGGAGTGAATTGTCAGAATTAGGGAAGCGGATGATTGTATCAGCTCTTTCTCGAGTCAGATTTAATTTAAAAATCGTTTTTCACTTCAGTCAAATCCATTGCAAAATGTTCCTATACCTAAATAATAACTACGGCGGCATAAGATTGACTTGAGATGGTTCTTAATTCAAAGTATTTCCCATACGTAAATTTTAAATAACTTTGATATTACTACAAGTAATAACAAGTGGACCATAGGCCAAAAAAACAACGCTACTGCATCCGAGGAGTTGACTAACCACCTCCGAAACGTCATGCATTGGTTGGTGTTGGATTTCAAAGACGTTTTCTTTTTCACTTCACTATTGAAAATACCTAGCATGACTTAAAAGGAATTCTTTGATCTTCATCTCAACTCCACAGTGAGAAAACCATGAAATAAAAAAAAAATATTTTCCTGTTTTCAAATAGAAATTTTGAATTTCAATAAATAGTTTCTGAATTACAAATGAAAAGTTCTGAATTTCAAATGAAAAATTCTGAATTTCAACTTTCGAGTTCTGAATTTCAAATGACGAGTTCTGAATTTCAAGTGTCGAGTTCTGAATTTCAACTGACGAATTCTGAATTACAAATGGATATTCTGAATTGTAATTGAGGAGTTCTGAATTTTAAACGTAAAATCTGAATTTCAAATGACGACTTCTGAATTTCAAATGACGACTTCTGAATTTCAAATGGAATTTCTGAATTTCAATTGACGAGTTCTGAATTTAAAATGCAAAATCTGAATTTCAAGTGACGAATTCTGAATTTCAAGTGACGAGTTCTGAATTTCAAATGGAATTTCTGAATTTCAATTGACGAATTCTGAATTTAAATTGATTTTTTCTGAACTACATTTGGAAATGGTGTAGTTTGTGTTCCAAGAGTTACCCTGACATCATGGTACAATATTTATCCCTTTCCACACTGTACCTCTGAACGTTGAAAAACTATTTTTTTGGATCATATTTTAGCAACTTTCCCCTAGTTTATGTATCTACATTCACACCCTGGTACAATATAAAACCATGTTTGTCCCACTGTGTCTATAAAGGTACGAATTTAAAAAGCTAAAGTGAATCGCTCCATTTTGCCACATTTAACCCCTTGTGTGTCATAATTAACCAATTTTACACGATCGTACTATATTTAAAAATCATAATTGATATTTCAAGATCCAAAGTCGCAACCTTAGGCCATATTTCAAAATTTTTGTCCCCTATATGTGCCATTTATTTGACTTGTTTTTCCCCACGGTTTAAGTAGAAGAACCTGTTTGGAAAAAAACCATTTCTTAGCTTTGGTTTATGCTGTAAGAGTTACCTTTGCACTTTGGGACCACATTCAACACTTTATGCACCACTGTTCCATATTAAACTCTTTTTATTACACTGTGCTTTTAAAGTACGAGTTTTTATACATATCTGGGACTATTGTTTCCCTTTTTTCCCCCACTTACCACATTTAATCATTTTACCGTATTTAACTTTTTTTGTTTCCCCGTACCATATTTAACCCTTTTTGCTCTACTAAACCATTTTTAACACCGGATGTCTAACATATTGAACAATTTTTGCTTGCCCCAACTTCATCATAATTTTAACCTTTTTGCACCACAGTGCTACTACTAAAAGCATAAATTTTGAAAAAAAAAACATTCTTATTTAATATTTTAGTTACCCTCTCTCCCTGCAACCTTTTTTTTGCCCACTGTACTAAATATAAGATTTTTGACCCACTGTACCATATTTAACCCTTTTCGGTCCACTGAATCATATTTAACACCTTATTGTTCTACTATATTGTGTCCACTATATTTAACTATTTTTGCCCCACTGTACCATAGTTAAAACCTTTTGTGCCCCACTGTTCCATAATTAACGCTTTTTGCCCCACTGTACCATACTTAACCCATTTTGTTCCACGTTACCATATTTTACTGTTTGCGGTCACTCTTACCATTTTTGTCATACTGTACCATATTTTACTATTTGTGGCCACTCTAACCATTTTTGTCAAACTGTACCATATTTAACCATTTGTGTCCCACTGTAGCATAGTTAACACATGTTTGTCCCACTGTTCCATAGTTAAAGCTTTTTGCCCCACTGTACCATATTTAACCCATTTTGCCCCACTGTATCATAGTAAATACATTTTTGGCCCACTATTCCATAGTTAACGCTTTTTGCCCCCACAGTACCATTTTTAACCCATTTTGTCCCACATTACCATATACAGGGTTGCCCATATTCGACGGACCCACGGACTCGTTGAGCCCATTCCAATCGACGAGGCTTGTCCGCAGGCAACAATCTTTGCGTCAATTGAATTTTGTACGGGAACAAATGCAAATCAACGCGAATAATCCGTTGTAAAGTGGACCGAGCCATGCCCAACTGCTGAGAACGGCGTTTTTGGGATGTTCTTGGGGACCTCTCAACACTGGCTCGTACGGCAGCGATATTCTCGGCCGATCGCCTTGGTCGACTTTTATTTGGCCTCTTCGGATTAGAAAGAGCCTCACCAGTCGAAAATTTTTCGAATAAACGCTTAATGGTGTTCTTAGAAGGCGCACTTCTCACATTTTTTAATATTTTAAAAGCACGTTGACTTGACTTCTTTTGTTGAATGTAAATTTCAACCATTTCTGAGCGCTCGCGTGGCGTGTATTGTTCCATAGTAAAAATCTGCTTGGACTGACGGTTCAAACGCGGTATGTCATTAAGCGATCTGACATCTCTGTCAAAAGTTATGGCGTTGCCAGATGGGTCCGTCGAATATGGGAGACCCTGTATAACTATTTTTGCCCCACTGTACCATAGTTAACCCTTTTTGCACAACTGCGCCCCATTTAACTCTGTATCTCACTGTACAAAATTTTCGCCCCACTGTACCACATTTAAACAATTTTTGTCTCACTGTACCGTATTTAAAATGTGTATCCACGCTAGCATACTTAACCCTTTTTCCCCGACTGTACCACATTTAATCATATTTTCTCCACTGTGCATTATTTAACCGTTTTTGACCACTGTACTCCTAAAACCAAATAAACTCTTCATATCTCATGTTTAAGTTCCAATTTTGGCAGATTGTTCCATTATTTCCCCATGCTCTATAATTAACCCGTCTTGTCCCACTGTGCCTCTTAAAGTTAGAATTACTGAAAATCACTTCCGATCTCTAGTTTATGTTCCCAACGTTACCCTGGAACCATTGATCCATGTTTGACATTTTTAAGCCACTGCACCATATTTTACACTTTTTGCCCCACTGTGCCCCGAAAACTACTAATAAAAAAAAACTGACTATCCCGATCCGTTGTGTTAAAGACATCCCTAGCTTCAATTTTCACCATTCTATTATTAGGCTTTAAATTTGGCGGCGGTACCATATTTATACCTTTCTGTCCCACTGTGCCTCTAAATTTTTAAAAAAATCGCTCCTTGTTCTTGTTTACGTCCCAAGAGCTACTCTCACACCAAATTTCACGATTCTAGGTCTTGCCATTTGGATTTGGCTGTTGTACCACATTTTTCCCATTTTACCCCACTGTGTACGTAAATGTTCGAATTTCGAAAAATCCTGTCAATTTCTGAGTCAACCTCATAAGGGCTACCCTCACACCAAATTTCACGATTCTGGCTATTGCCATTTGAATTTGCCTGTTGTGCTACATTTATCCCATTTTTCCCTTTTTACCCCACTGTGTACGGAAATGTTCGAATTTCGAAAAATCCTGTAAATATTTCATGATTCTAGCTTAAGACGTTTGGTCTGGGTGATGATCAGTCAGTCAATCATCTGACTGATCATCATCTAAAACCATGCCAAGTTGTGTTGCAGTCGGTTGACTGGTTAAGAAACGGCCGAATTATTTCCCTTCTTAATTCCTCCCACTGTACATCGGTTCCTTCGGCGTCAAATTGCAGCAAATATAAAAAGAAAAAAGCTTCTGTAGTATTTATGGCAGCAAACATATTATTTATACTCTTCTTTTAAGTAGGAAGTTTTTTAAGTTTATCCCGTTTTTAGACAATCTGCACCGAAATTAAAAAAAAATATTGATAAAAAATGTATTCCAATTTCATTTCCATAAAAACAATATTTTATTTCTGAATAATACTATTATTCTTCCAGGCGGCAGTGGTTTTAACTGATACCATACGAAAACAAAATTCGTCAAATATTAGTAAATTTACAACTCCAGCGGGTTATCAACAAATCACACGTGATATGAGGTTGTCGCGTGATGATACGCGCCTGCAGCTGGTACGATTCGAGGCGGAACATTTGAGGCGAGCCATACCCATGAAAGTGGTCACCAGATTTAACTATGGTATTTATATCATAACAAAAATTATGTAACAAACTGAAAAAAATCCACAATTATACACGTTTTTTTGGCGGCAACAATGTAAAAAATCATTAAAATAAGTATATTTAGTACTTACATTTAGGATAATTTTTTGGAATTAAATAACTTTTCTTTCTATATACGTTTTTTTGGCGGCAACAATACAACAAATCATTAACATAAGTATATTTTGTACCTAAATTTAGGATAATTTTTTTCGAATTAAGCAAATTTTCTTTAGTTTAGGTATCAACTTCATTTATCTTAAGATTTTATTGTCTTTGTTGTCGAACCAATGTCATTGTCTTTAATATTATAACACCTATTTTCCGTCTAATGGAATACGAACTTTATGACTTATTTCTCTTCTTTCTCATTTAGGTCGCAAGTATTGTTTCATTGATATGTTGTTTGTGGGACTGCGCAATACTAAGGATTTTGAAACAGTCGAGGAGATTGTGGAAGTTCAGCGAATATTACGCACTTTGGATTCAAACTTTGGGACATTATCAGAAGTGTCTTCGGTGCCGCATCGTATAGTCTTTGCCGAAATTTTTATGAGATTTCGTAGAAATTGCACAAAAAATGGCAATGACTATCATAGTCATCATATTGACAATAGTCAATTTGCCAACGAAAAAGATTGGGCTGTGGGATTTTATAAAATTATTTCATTTGATGTATTCAATTATAATCCGAAATAAGGAGACATGGAATAGAGAGAGGAAATCTATGTAAAGTTTAGTGAATTTTGAAATTTTTGAAGGTTTATTAATTAATAAAAGTGACCCCAATGCATATTTTTACACGCTATGTTTATTTAAGCCCACTTACCCTATACTCACTTTGTCATATGACTTTCAGAAAAAGGTGTGGCACCATCGATCATTGTCCGCACTGAAAAAAAATTGTCATAAAATTAGAGAATGGCTCCAAAGACGTCATTAGTTTTTAAAATAAGTAAATTTTGTGCATAAAATATAGATAATTTCATTAATATTAAGTAATTTTTAGTAAATTATCTTAATTATAAGTACAAAAGGTACTTATTTTGAAGACTAAGGACGTCTTTGGATCAATTCTTTAATTTTATGACAATTTTTTTCAGTGCATGTAAAATTCATACATGAAAAGTATGTTTTGTCAAATGGGTGATAGTGGGAAATGAACTTTAGTACTGGACAATGAGGAAGAAGTTATAAACCAAAATAAAACGGCCACAATGGGCGACACATATGGAAATTGTGCGGAATTTGGAATTGCCAATCTTCCGAAGGTTTATTATTATTAATCAATAAAAGTGTTCGCAACGAATATTATTACAAATGAAGTTCATTAAGAGCCGGACAAATATGCTCCTCTGCCATCACACATTGTATGTGTAGGGCATTTTGCAAATCCTTGACGTCATCAGCTTTACTGAGCGATTTAATTTTATTAATATACTCTTGATTTTCCTCAGTCAATTGCCGTTTCTTCACTTCCAAGAGTATAGTTTGAGCTTCGACCAAAGCTTGGCGATGCCAAAAGTTTTTCATCAGATCCATATGTGCCTTCAATTCCTCTTCCGATAAGTCCACGTGTGATTGAAGATCTAAAACTTGGAGACGCAAATGGTCCTCATCCTCAGTATAGTCCGGAGTGCTACATTCCTGAAAATCTCCCCAGGCAACAACTTTTTCCGATTCAGTTTGAAGTTTTCGGCAGTTCGCTGAGAGGGAGAGCAAAAGTTCACCGTATTTTTGGAGCTTTTCAAATTGCTGAATGAAAGGAAATAAGGAGCATTTATTGAGTTCACAAATTCTTCAGTCATTCATAATTTATATGAACTTTCATACTCCGAAAAAAGGTGAACTTAAAATAAGAAAAAAATAAACTAAACCTACGAAAAATTTACTATGATCGGTCACTCCTTTGGAGAGCTATCGTGTGCATTAGCCAGACGGATGGACGAACATTGTTTAAAAAAGGATTTCTGCCAAAAATATTTATAATCTTAGTTCACTTCTTCGATGTATTATACTTTTATCCCATAGGAAATAATATGTAAGCTCCGCAACCTATGGTCAACTGGGCATCTTTTAGATGCTAGGACACAGGGAGGGCGGACAGATTGGAAATGAAAGGGTAAATATCTTTGTCTCAGAGGGCAGATAGTAGTTTATCCTAACCTAACCTAACCTAACCCAACCTAACCTAACCTAACCTAACCTAACCTAACCTAACCTAACCTAACCTAACCTAACCTAACCTAACCTAACCTAACCTAACCTAACCTAACCTAACCTAACCTAACCTAACCTAACCTAACCTAACCTAACCTAACCTAACCTAACCTAACCTAACCTAACCTAACCTAACCTAACCTATCCTAACCAAACCAAACCTAATCTAAACTAATCTAATCTAATCTAACCTAACCTAACCTAACCTAACCTAACCTAACCTAACCTAACCTAACCTAACCTAACCTAACCTAACCTAACCTAACCTAACCTAACCTAACCTAACCTAACCTAACCTAATCTAACTTAACCCAACCTAACCTAACCAAACCAAACCAAACCAAACCAAACCAAACCAAACCAAACCAAACCAAACCAAACCAAACCAAACCAAACCAAACCTTACGTAACCTAACCTAACCTAACCTAACCTAACCTAACCTAACCTGACCTAACCTAACCTAACCTAACCTAACCTAACCTAACCTAACCTAACCTAACCTAACCTAACCTAACCTAACCTAACCTAACCTAACCTAACCTAACCTAACCTCATCTTTTTTTTTTTTTTTTTTTTTTATGAGGTGAAAATCGTCGAAATACATTTGCCTGATGGAGTTGGCAAATAGTGCGGGACTTTAACCCGCTAAAAACACCTCTACACTTGTCCATTCAGCCCTGTGGAACCACCTTCAGGTATTACTTCACAGGGTGGGGAAGATCTTCACGATCCATCACTACCTAACATTTCTTCGTCGTAAGTTTTCTTGCTCGCACAATTCGGTCATAATGGACCTAATTAACGTCGCTATACACTGCCAATTACTTTGTGAAGATAGCATAAAACCAACTAAGTTGTCCGGAGTCAAAACAACTCCTAGCGATTCCTCCAACTGCAGCCTCAGATTTGTAAACCGAGGACATTCAAACAAGACATGTTCAGCATCCTCCACACTATATTCACAATTTGGGCAAAATGGGTCTGTTTCTCGGCCGATGCGATGTAGGTAGTATTTGAAGCTACCATGGCCGCTCAGCATCTGCGACAAGAAGTAGTCCAATTCTCCATATGATCTATCCAGCCATACTCTTATATTGGGGATTAGTCGACACGTCCATCGCCCATCACTGGATGTCGTCCACCTGTTTTGCCAATCATGGATGGATTTGTCCCTTGCAATTTTTTGGGCCTCCGCATGGGTCATATTTTCTGTCGTTGATTTCAGATCGTTAGCATAGTTTGTTTCACTAGCAAGCAGGTCAATAGGTATCATGTTTGCCATCACCAAAGCCGCCGCATCCGACACCGTCCGATAAGCCGAACATACTCGTAGAGCCGCCAACCTATATACTGGGGCGATTTCATCTCTGTATGATTGGTATTTCATCGCCTGGGACCACGCTGGAGCTGCATACAGGATGACATTTCTGACAACCCCTGCTAACAACCTCCGTTGGGAGTACTTTGGGCCTCTAGTATTTGGCATTAAACGAGATATAGCCATAAACGTAGTTCTAGCTTTTTCACTAATGTAGGTCAGGTGAGGTTTGAATGATAGTCTCATATCGATCAGCACTCCAAGATACTTTAGATATGGTTTGGAGCGTATAGAACTATTACCAACTATAATTTGTATCTCCTCCATCACTTTGCGGCTACTAATCAGAACGACTTCCGTCTTGTGTTCTGCCAACGTTAAACCTGCTTTGTTAAGCCAGGATTGTACCAATTTAACGCTTGAATTTGTTACCGTTTCTGCTTCTCCCAGGTATTTTGCCACTATCACTAGCGCAATATCATCCGCGAAACCAACAATCTTGGCATTGTCTGGTAGATGTAGTCTCAGTACACCATCGTACATCAGGTTCCATAATAGTGGTCCAAGCACGGAACCCTGTGGAACACCTCCTGTTACCTTGTAGTCCTTCGGACCCTCGTCAGTGTCATAAGACAGATATCTATTTCTAAAGTAGTCCTTGACAATTTCCACGAGATAGGATGGAGTATCGATACGTTGCAACGCATTTACAATTTCATCCCATTTTGCAGTGTTGAAAGCATTTTTCACGTCCAGTGTCACAACAACGCAGTATTCTTTTCCGCCGTGTTTTCCACCTTTTCCTTGTATAGCAGTCGCAGCTGTATTCACTACTATTTTTATTGCACCCATTGTAGACTTGCGTTTCCTGAATCCAAATTGGAATTCTGATAGGCCATCAATGCATTCAATATGCTCTTCTAGTCGTCCACATATTAGACCTTCCAATAATTTGCCACACGTATCAATCATGCACAATGGTCGGTAGGATGATGGGTTTTCTGCGGGTTTCTTGTCCTTAGGTATAAGTAGTAGCTTCTGTCTTTTCCATATTTTAGGGAAGGAGCCTCCTTGCAAGCATGTGTTCATTAACAGCGTTACTTGGTTCGGGCAAGTGTTAACGAATTCCCTTAGTACTCGGTTGGGGATCCCATCAGGACCCGGTGATTTTTTATCCTTGAGCCTTGAAATTACTTTTAAGACTTCAGGAACAGTTACTGGTACAGGTGAAACTGGTACATTGCTGGTATGATCCATCCAGTATGGAGGCGTCTGTTCTGGAAAAAGGTGTTTAACAATTCCATCGAGAACAGCGACTTCTTTGGGTGGCGATGCATTTAAGCATTTAAGCTTCTTCTTAACAATTTTATATGCTAGTCCCCATGGGTTTGAGTCTGGGTCGTCGCATATCTCCAAGAAGAACTGTCTTTTGCTTCTTTTTATAGCCTGGCTCAGAATTTTCTTTTTTGACTTATACACTTGGTGATGAGTTTGGTTTGTTTGACGTCCTCTTGATCTGGTATACAATCTTCGGGCTCTTATACACTCCCCACGCAACATTGCTATCTCTTCATTCCACCAATATACGGGTGGTTTATTTTCCCTACTTCCTCTCCTGGTCATTGAGATATCACATGCCCGGATAATTTGGCCAATGCATTGCTCTGCCATGTTTTCTGGTGATCCACTGAGGGTCAAATCTTCCACAGCTGCACAAAATACGTCCTTGTCAAATGTGCTAAGCTTCCAACCTCTCCCAGTAGAGATGACGGTGGGTGGCGTAGAATGCTCGGATATATTAATTATGATAGCGCGATGGTCACTGTGCGTATAGATATCAGACACACTCCAGTTTGTTCGCATCGTAATATTATTGCTTGCAAAAGCAATGTCTATTACGGAACCTCTTCCATTACGACTGAAAGTATGCTCGTTTCCAGAGTTTAGTAGGACCACTCCAAGCCCTGCAAAAGCCTCAAGTAGGAGGTTGCCCCTTGCATTCGTTCTTGGGCAACCCCATTCAATTGCCCATGCATTAAAGTCTCCCGCAATTATTACATTATTCTTGGTTCTTGCATCAGAAACTAGATTATCTATAATATTTCCGTATTCCTGTATGGACAAGCTTGGTGGAATATAACAGCTGTAAATGGTTATCCCCGAAACAGAACAACGTACAAATCCGCCAGGTGCAACCGTTCCTGCATTTTGCAGCATTAATCCGCTTACGCTCCATATCGCCGAGGTTTTTGAAATATCTGTAAGCCAGCATGATGTATCTTGATGATGATAGGGTTCGCTTAGGAGAGCCATGTCTACACTAAAAAAAAGGCGTACTGAAAATCAATGAATTTTTCGTAAAGTTTAAGATTTCGGCAATGATTTCGAGCTAAAGACAATCGCTATAAAAATAAGAAGGTTTTATAGTTAATTTAAAGACGTGAATAGTACTTATTTTGAGGATGCATTTCATAGAATTAAGAATTTTGGGTAATAAAACTAATTAAGTTTGATTTTAAAATAAACACATGTTTGCGTAAATGTAAGTATGGCGCGTGCTTATTTTTAGTAAAATATCATATAATTTAAAACATTATCGTAATAAAATTTAAAATGTTTGTCCTTGATATAAGAATATACTGGTAATTAATTTAAGGCATACATGAATTTTAATACAGTTTTTTTAAATATGTATGGAAAATTCGTTACATTATATTGATCATTTACTACTCATAGAAAATTCAATAACACAACACTTTATCTTTCTAAATAAATATTTTATTTGTTATATTTTATATTGGAATATACAAAAAAATATAATAATTATTACGGATAACATTGAACATTTTATAATTTAAAACAATATGTAATTGTATAAAGACAAATCGGCCAACACACTATGAAGTTTGACTTTTATTCGAATATTGTATTGTTATGTATCGATTCTATAGCGGGATTCGTTTCTCTATTTGTTGTCCATGAACAATTTTTATCGGAACCGACGTTAATGATTTTTAACCTAGAATTTGGCTGGAATTTAAATAGAAATTATATAAAACAAATATTATATTATTATATTTGGCTGGAATTTAAATAGAAATTATATAAAACAAATATTATATTATTATATCATATAGTTTGGATGCTCACTCATTTCCTGCAATTTGTAAATTTTTACTTCCCCACTGCATTTTTCATATATCCAAATAAAGTTCAATTGCGCGAACTAAAATAAAAATAATTTGAATAGAAATCAAACAGAATGATTTATATACGATAAAGTGTTAAAATAAATTTTATCATATAACTGTCACAAAATGTTGAAAGATAAGAGATATATTAAAATCTTTGGAATATACTTACTTACACTGAAATATTTAGTCACTCTTCTACGACACAAATTCTCATAATAGATCCATAAAAAATTTGTTGTACTAAAAGTTAAAAAAAATATTTATGTAAGATATTATTAATAATAGAAACTAATTGTTTTGAAAGTGGCGAAAGTGACATTTTTCATATAAATTGAGTTATCAAAAATAATATTCTTAAAAAAATCAATCGTGACTTAGATTTTAAAATCTTAAGTTTTGTTAGCAAACAAAACTACAAAAACTTATTAAAAATTACTTCTGTAAAACAAAAGCTAATGCTGCTTATGACATTATTAACCTTGGTGTTAGATTAGCAAATCTGTACGAATCCTATATTAAGAGTCCATTTGGTCAACATTACATTTTTCATATAAAATAAATATGAAAGACAATATTTTACATTTATTTTTATTCAATACTTCGTGAAAAGAAAGCAATTGTTATTTTTGGGCAAAAACGCTTATTATTTTGATTTTAGTAAAACAAAAATATCCCTTGGACCAATAAGGCAATATATATACATACATATATTACCGTTTATAAAGGAAACGATACAAAAATTGGACCAAATGGTCCTAATCTAACAGCAGGTTTAATTATGAAGTACTTATGAAGCAATTATGAACACGAAATCAAGGAAAAATTTAAACTAAAATTCAAAAAAGGAAAAAATCTTTTTAAATAAATTATATTTGGAAAACTTTTTAACAATAACTTTGTTAGTGTGATAACACGGATTTTAAATGTGAACGTCAGTTCGCAAATATATTTATTCTAATACATTAATACTCGTATATGCGTTCCAAATTAAATTTCTTGATTTTCAAATAAAATATATTTGTTCAGAAATACATAATACTTACAAATATTATTTCCAAATCTATTTCCTTTCAATCCAAACATTCCCATGTAGGGGAATGCTCACTTATTTATTGCAAGTTATAAATGGCATTCAGCACTGCATTTTTCATATATCCATCACATTTATCTTCAAATATTGCGTGATCTAAAATTAAAATAATTCAATTTTTTCTGAAAATAAATCAAATAAAATTATCTATTAACAAAAAAAAAATGAAAATAAATTTTATCATATCGCAATTGGAAAATGCTGAAAACTAAGAGAAATATTTCAACTTTCATATATAATACTTACGTTGAAATATTTTGTAAAATTTGCCACTCTTCTCACAAAAGACCCATTCTAAAATTGTTTTACTAAAAAAATTAAAAAAGATAGTTATATGTATAACATATTATTAATAATAAATTTCTATATTGCCACAAATAATTTTACATTTCTGCATTATGCGCTGGTATTTTTAATAAATAAATACTTTCAATTAAAATGTATTTTGTTCATTTTGTAATTGCCAATAAGATGTTAATTTCAGGATAATAATATTACTTTTCACGTACCTAAAAATTTTCCCATTGTCTCTTTCAGTATTACAAAATATATTACTCACATTTTTGTCATCCATTTGGCACAAATCTCTTCACAGGACTTACAAACAAGATCTCCTTCAAAAACGCATGTACATCGCCATAAATAACATACAGCAAAAATAACTATGACACACGCACTCCCTTATCACAGAGATCGATGGTGACGCCGACGGCATAACCACATGCATACACACATGTACACGACGGTTTCATTTGTTGTTGTTGCTATGCTTTAGCAAAAATAACTGCTAACAGCCCACATTAAAATTATTTTCGGTGCAATATGCACGTATACTTACATATTCACAGCAATCAAATTTTTTCACAATCCGCGTTCCGAAAACAGACAACCGTTTCCTTCCATCGCTTGTAAATAACTGACGATTTAAAAGAAAACGAAGAACAGAACTGTTCTCTATTTTCTCTTCTAGCATTCCATAACAAATATTGATTAACACATTACCAAACAAAACTGATTCTCCGAGCGAGAGAGGGAGGGAGAGATTGTATAATTCTCTCGTATGTATTCTTAAAAATAATGACAATAGTCATAAAATTTATTACCAAGACAGCCTTTCCTTTAAGTGGAGCATAGCCTTAGATTTATTACTCAAATATCTCTTACTGTTAATTAAGACCGATTCGGCATTAAAACTATGACATGTCTACGTCGTAGTGTTAATGTAAAAAATCCTTAAAAGTATTGAAATATTACTTAAAATAATGCGGATTGTCACAAAAATAATGATTTTTTTCTTTAATTTAAATGCGTACATTTAAAGAAGCGCGTACACAAAACTAATGATTGGATAGACATTAATTCAAATTCAAAAAAATTTATATTAAGGAAAATTTCGTAAAAAACGTGTAAATTTTCATTATTTTAATGAAAATTGTCATTGAATTGATGCCGAGGCAGCATACTTAATATAAGAATGTGTCTTCATTAGTTTTATTACTATTTTTTTTTTCAGTGTATATTCTGCTCACGTACGCTTTGTTTTAGAAGTTCCTGAGCTGCACTACAATGGTTCAAGTTTAATTGAAGTAATTTCATGCAGTTATTTCATTTTTTGTACGGCCTCTCTGTACCGGGGGCAATTTTTGTCTCCCGTTGAGTGACTTTTTATTGTGTCCTTGCACAGTAAACATTTTGGCATATTTTTGCATGTTTTAGCTTTATGCCCTTCCATACCACATCTTAGACATTTGCCAGAGTAGTCATGCACACTATTACATTTAGAAGCTAAATGTCCAAAATCAAAACATCTCAGACATTTTCTAGGAATTTTCTTCTCTCTTATTCTACATATTGACCATTCTATACGGACTTTCGTAGCTTTTATCAATGACCTTGCCAAGGCAGCATTTAGCGCAAGTGTAGCCGTTTGAGTTCCGTCATAAGCTTTACGAACAGATTTTATTGCTGTTACATGCAACGATTTTAATTCCGGGAAGGCTTTTATTAGATCTCGATGAATCTCATCCTTGCCAGTGGTTTCCTCTATATCCTTAATTTCAATATAAGTTTCGTGTGTCAACACCCGTACCTGTGCTTGTGATCCCAAAACCTCTTCAATGTTTTGCTTGAATTCGCCAGTATTTTGGTGTGCCGATTTGTTTAGCTCAAACAGTAGCTCACCTTTAGCCGTTCTTCGTATTTTCCTAACATTTTGTCCCAATACGTCCAGTTTTGGCTCACTCTTAACTTTTCTAAGTATATCCGCATAAGATAGTCCACCAACTTCTTTGATGACAAGGGCATCAGGGCGGATCGGCCATTGTTTCTTTCTCTTACGGGCTTTAGCTCTAACTCTCGTCCATTCAGGTACCACACCGCTTGCACTAGCACCATTGGATGGAGGTACCGGAGTGATTGTTTCAACGTTTGCCACATTGTGTACCACGGTCACTTTATTTGGATTGTCCACTTTTTTCTTCTTAGACCTATTGCCTTTAGGACTCGCGCCAGTCGTGCTGTCCCTTGTTCTCTTTGGTGTTTGTGACAAGGACGAAACTGGATCAGGCACTATATCCTTCAAAATTCCAGGTCCTTTTGGTGTCTGGTTTTGCTTTTGGGTTTTATCTCCAGTGACTAATTCGTCTGATGCATTCAGAAACATCGCCTGTATTTCTCGTGTTATTGACACAATCTCCTTGTGAACATTGGTCCGTCCTTTAACGAATTCAACTAGCACATTTATTTTTTCTCCTAGTTTAGACATGCTACTCTTAGGTTGGTTAGCCTTTACATTCAGTCCATCGTGTGCTAGTCCTCCGTTAGATGAATTTGGAGGTGTTCTCGCCATCAAACTGTTTCTACCGAATGGGTTTGCCATCGGTGTTGCTTTCATTGCCGTACTGCCATTGACTGCTGCCATATCATTTTGATATATATTATTGTTATTTTGGTTTCCATTCCAGTCGCATGATCTCGACGACCGGGAGCCTGCAATGTCGCCCCCTACTGCCGCCGGTACTGGGTTATTAACTCCCTGCACCGTAAGTTTTATACTTTCTACTGACTTTTCCATGTTGGATTTTCTGTCAGGGTTCTTACCCTTATCGTTTTATACCTTCCGCCAGGTTATTTTCATACAGCCGCCCCTAACATGGGAACAGACGCCGATCAGGAACCCGCCCAATTATGGGCAAGTCACTCCCGGATTTTGTAAACTAGGGTACCACGGGGACGTCACACCCCTGATTGCACCTCTCTAGAGAGCACCCTTGTGGGGGATACTTATTTAATGGCGGCATCCTTACGCCATGTCACAGAGCCTTCTTCGAGCATATGTACCTTTTTATAGTACGCTCTCGGACTTTGCCGCTCTTGGTCGGGGACTGCTTATCAATCGCAGCAAACCTACATATCTGTAGGCCGTCCGGCTATCCACCACCTGCCGACCCCCCTAGTAGCCTGAGCTTAGCACTAGGAACCTAACCTAACCTAACCTAACCTAACCTAACCTAACCTAACCTAACCTAACCTAACCTAACCTAACCTAACCTAACCTAACCTAACCTAACCTAACCTAATGTGGAAATGATGGTCATAAGGCCAAAGAATGCAAAAACTCGATTCGCTGTATTATATGTGCAGATGCAGGTCGTCAAAAAGTTAATCACTACATTGGTAGCGCCGCAGCATGCAACAACAAAAAATGAGACTTAGACTTAAACAAATAAATCTGGGCAGAGGACGTGAAGCCCAAGACCTTATGATGTCTAGTGGATACCAAAAGAAGATAGACATATTGATAATTAGCGAGCAATATAGGAGAACTGATAATAGTGCATGGTTTCAAGATAAACTAGGAAAAGCTGCGATATGTGTATTGAACAGCAACATAATAGTGAAGAAAGTGAACGAAGAGCTGGAATATTTTGTGGTAACACAAACCAAAGGTCTGAGGATTTATAGTTGCTACTTCTCACCCAGTGTTGAGATATCAGAGTTCATTACGGCTCTTGATAAATTGGCTGCAGACATTCGAAAAAGTGACACTCCAGTGCTGATTGGAGGTGATTTTAATGCGAAATCCCCGGAATGGGGGTGTGATGTCCTTGACCGACGAGGAGAAGCAGTAGGAGACATGATTTCGTGTCTTGGATTTATATGCCTAAACAGAGGAAGCTCCCATACGTTTAGAAGGGGATCAACGGGCTCAATTATTGATTTAACCTTTGCGTCTTCATCAGTCGCGAGGAAAACCCTTACCTGGCAAGTTTTAGAGGACGAAACGTTAAGTGATCATCAATATATTTCAATCGAAATTGATATGCATACGTGTGATTCAAAACCCATGGAACCAAGGCCGCGATGGAATACAAACAACATTGATATCCATGCATGTAAAAATGTACTTCTTGATTATAAGTCTAGAGTAACTACCACTGAAATAATTGATTCCGGAGACGTGGATGAAATATCATTATACTTGAACGAGATACTTAATGATACATGTAACGCCGGAATGTCAAAAGTTATCAAAATTAGACGGAAACCTGCATACTGGTGGAACAGAGATATAGCCGTATTGAGAAAAAACTGTCACAAATCAAAACGTCTAGCAACAAGACATAGAGGTAATGACTACTACATGGAGCAATACAGACACTCTAGAAAAATTCTAAGGCGCGCTATAAAGGATGCCAAAAGAAAAGCCTGGGAAGATCTTTGCAAAGAAATAAACTGTGATCCGTGGGGCCTACCATATCGTATAGTAATGAAGAAGGTTGGAAATAACCGACAGATACCAGGTATAACAGATCCAATTTGGGCAAAAACAATTGTAAATTCGCTTTTCCCCAAAGTAGAAGATAATAATACATTGTCGTCTATCTCAATGAGTTCAGTAAATGAACCCATCTCTGATAACGAAATCAAGAAAAAATGTGGAAAACTAAGAAAGCGGAAGGCACCTGGCCCAGATGGAGTACCAAATGAAATCATCGCCGTACTGGGAGAATACTGGCCTGAACTACTAGCTTATGTATACAACCTATGTCTTGTGAATGGCATATTTCCAAAAGAATGGAAGAAACAAATTCTAGTTTTGCTGCGCAAAGGAGATAAGCCTTTGGACAAAGCGTCATCCTATAGACCACTCTGCCTGTTAAACACAGCTGGGAAATTCCTAGAGCGTCTAGTACTTGACAGACTCGAAGAAGAGTTGAAAGACAGAGGAGGATTTTCATCAATGCAATTTGGTTTCGTTAAAGGAAAATCAACTCTTGATGCAATTTTTGAAGTCGTCCGATTTACGGAGATATCGAGAGCGCACAAACATTTCTGCGTAATAGTAACGCTAGATATTAAGAATGCTTTTAACACTGCGAACTGGAATATAATAAAAAATTCAATGAGAGAGAAAAGCTTCTCGCAATATCTTATAAAGATAATTGACAGCTACCTGGATGACAGGGTACTAATGTACCGAACTGATAATGGTATGGAAGAGTACAATGTGTCAGCAGGCGTTCCTCAGGGGTCAATACTAGGACCGTTCTTATGGAATTTAATGTATGACGAGTTGTTGAGATTAAAATTACCCAAAAATTGCAAGCTTGTTGGATATGCCGATGACGTAGCTTTGGTGGTGACGCAATCATCAACAGCAGTGGAAATAACAACCAATGACTGCCTTAGCAGAATTAGCACGTGGCTGAGATCAAACAAATTAAAACTTGCAGCTGAAAAGACGGAGGCGATAATCGTGACAGACAAGCGAGTTTTTTCATTGCCGAAATTGGAAGTAGAAGGACATGAAGTTCAATTTAAAAAAAGTTTGCGATACCTTGGAGTAGAGCTAGACGGAAGAATGTCTTACGATGTACATATTAAACTTGTCACCGAAAAGGCACTGAAGACGGCATCGAAACTCACACAAATAATGCCAAACATGAGAGGTCCTGGTCAGACGACACGTAAACTAATAGCCAGTGTAGCGTTTGCGCAAATGTTATATGGTGCTCCAGTTTTCGGTGATACCGTTTGTAATAACACCACGCTTCTAAAAAAAGTAAATAAAGTACAGAGGATGTCGACACTGCGAATCATTTCGGCGTACCGCACAGTTTCCACAGCTGCTGCATCGGTACTCAGTGGTATTCCACCAATGTACCTAAAACTGAGAGAAATCAAAGAAATTTACGATGAGAGGAAACTATTGAACACATCGAATATACATCTCGAAACAAATAGGATAAAGAGACAGGCAAGGACTCGCCTATATCATAGATGGCAACATATATGGGATAATGAGGACAAAGGAAGGTGGACGCATAAACTAATCCCTAACATAGAAAAATGGTTGGAACGAAAATACGGCGAAGTAAATTATTATCTTACACAAGCGCTGAGTGGACATGGAAATTTCGCAGCTTATTTATATAAATTTAAAATAAGAGAAAGTCCCATGTGTGATATGTGCGGCAATATGGAAGATACAGCTGAACACACTGTTTTCGAGTGCAATTTTTGGTCGGAACGACGGGAAATATTGAATAGTTCACTTGAAATGAATATAACCCCAACAAACATGGTAGCCATAATGCTGGAAAATGAAACAAACTGGGCCAAATGCTCGACGTTTATTGGAAATGTAATGCGGTCGAAACAGATTTACCAAGAAACGCATACTCTGAACCCCTAATCTAAATAAATACTACGGGGGAATAAGAGAAGGATGAGGCTTGAAAGTAGCATAATATGAACCCACCCCGAAGTAATGCGAAAGCGGTCCCGGGGTGGTGGTTCTTGCGTAGGACCACTAGTTGATAGCGCGCTATCACTACGTCCATACCAAAAAAAAAAAAAAAAACCTAACCTAACCTAACCTAACCTAACCTAACCTAACCTAACCTAACTTAACCTAACCTAACCTAACCTAACCTAACCTAACCTAACCTAACCTAACCTAACCTAACCTAACCTAACCTAACCTAACCTAACCTAACCTAACCTAACCTAACCTAACCTAACCTAACCTAACCTAACCTAACCTAACCTAACCTAACCTAACCTAACCTAACCTAACCTAACCTAACCTAACCTAACCTAACCTAACCTAACCTAACCTAACCTAACCTAACCTAACCTAACCTAACCTAACCTAACCTAACCTAACCTAACCTAACCTAACCAAACCTAACCTAACCTATTGCAAATAACGTGAAATTTCTCTGAAAATGCTTCAGTCGTTCAAGTTCTGTCATTGTAGAGTACGCAACAAGATCATTACCGGAAGTTAATCTTGCCATAGTACGAGGGCCTGCTGTAGAAGTTCTCTAGAAAGAAGTTCTCGGAAACTTGAAATTATAGCAAGGCAATATGTCGCAGGTACTGTTTTTAGACCTAAAGAACTGCCACTCTGGTCAGGAAAGGGCTAAGGACATAGTGTCATTCTAGACACATGATCAGTTGTATCGAAACGGACTGATCGCATCCCTGGACATATGCGATTCGTGAACGTCTATACAGACGGTGCCAAACTCAACAACCAATTAGGTTTTGGTGTATTTGCTATGGAACTATTATTATTAGAGAGTTATCAGAATGGCTGAGAATTATTTTTCTTTTCGGTATCAATATTTAACTGATAGAGTGGTAATCAA
Source organism: Eudasyphora cyanicolor (assembly GCA_963930755.1). NCBI lineage: Eukaryota > Metazoa > Arthropoda > Insecta > Diptera > Muscidae > Eudasyphora > Eudasyphora cyanicolor. The sequence continues at coordinate 270,964,793 of OZ005735.1, forward strand.
AACTTGTCTTAACGGGATGGCTGAACACTTCAATATTCACCTGATTTGGGTTCCGGGCCACAAATACACACCAAGGACCTGTAAAGCAAATAAACTTGAAATAATAGGAACTACTTTACACACTGAGAATACAAAATGACTTTTACAGAAGCTGCGAAAACGAAAAGAAATATATCGAACACCTTCTGTGTATATGTCCTGATCCTTCCTGAAGGCGGCAGTCAGATCACAAAGGGATGATCGCACCCATGGGCATAGGAGATTTGTTACAGTTCCAAACTCAACAACCAAGTGGGCTTTGGTGTATTTTCTAAGAAACTAGAGCTATATTATTAGACTGGTATCAGAATTCCTGAGAATTAATGTTCTGACTAAAGTCGGTATCAATATTTTCTGTGGCAGTCAGGCTATTAAGACCCTGGGAACTGTATTCCTGAATTCAAAAACTGCCTTCAAATGTCGCAGAACTCTTAACAAATGGCTGAACAGTTCAATATTCAACTGATAAAGGTACCGGTACTCAACGACTGTAAATCAGATAAACTTGCAAGACTAGGAACTACCTTACACGCTCCAGGGAACTGGAATATGTGGGCATGCCTCCAGCGACCTGCCAACTCTTTTAGAAAAAGCACTACGTCAACAAATAATAAGTGGTTAATAGGCATGAACTGCATACATTCCAGGCTTATGTGGCCCTACATAAAATACAATCGCACCAACGACCTGCTTCGTTATAGAGACCTGACATCTCATTTATAGCGCCCGTAGAGACGAGTCATTGCCTTATCGGAAGGCACGCAGATAGACTGAAGGTCTTACAATGACACTTGCAGAAGATGTGGAGGCGAAGAGGGGCAGGAATTAACAGAACATCTTTTGTGATTGTGCCCGGCTCTCTCTAGAAGGCGGCAAGCTACCCTAAGCTCTAATTTCTTTGTTAAAATCCACCTACTCTTGAGCTTTGTTTGATAGCGACACCTATAGGGTAGCTAGAAAAACCAGCAATGAGACGACCTGAAATGGTAAAAATATGTATCTCATTGCACTAGAAATGAAAAGACATTAGTGTCAGTTCTGACGGAATACTACCTGATGGGTGAACACGCCAGGAGGCTGATAATTAAGTAGAATGACTTCTGCGGAAGCTGTGGAGATGTGGAAGAAGTGGAGAGCATTGAGCACCTGCTTTGATACTTGAGTAGGCGACGTCTGGATATACTACCTTTCTAGGAAGTCTGGCATATCTTGCTGGTACCGATATTCGTATTATTGATAACTTTGTGTATCAACAGGTTGGTTTCAATGAAGATATCACTAGGGACCTCAACTTCTGCAGAAGCTGTGGAGGTAAAAAAGAAGTGGACAGCATTGAGCACCTGCTTTCTTACTGTCCCACATTGAGTATATATTATACTGGGTCTGGATTTTCTAGGAAATCTGGCAGGTCTTGCTGGTAAAAATATTCGGATTATTGACAACTTTGCCTATCAAACAGGCTGGCTTCAATGAGGAGCACGATCGCGTGGTAGCACTAGGAACCTCCATTAGTCTATGTGAGCTGTAACTCTACCCTAACCTATCCTGAGCTTTGAAAAGCAATCAAATTGCTTCAATTAGAGGGGACGGGAAAAACTTACATACAGCGGACTACATAAGTGAGCCCGACACACAACCTGCCATTCTTTACCTAGATCTACTATGATCAGATACGAAGCAGTAGGGAATTTACAATTATTGTTTTTTTTATCATATTTTATGAACATTAACGGACATTGTGAAAACGTTCATAAAGAAGAGAAAAAACTGGCCTTAACTTAAAGATTTGAGCCAAAGACGTCCTCATCTTTAAAACAACTACATTCCATGCTTATAATAAAGATTATTTGTCTAATATTAAAGACTCGCATAAAAATATTAAGGAATTGTCTTAATTTTTTAGTAAGATTAAGAGGACTTTTTCTTAAATCTTTAAATGTAGTCCAGTTTTTTCTCTCTGAGCTGATTCTGAGAATTTTTTAAAAAAAGTAAGTCTTCTCTTCTTGTTTCGAATCTTACTTTACATAATCCATAACATTCGGTTGTCAACACCTTCAACTTCTCATGAGTCTCCTCCCCATCTAATTTCGTCTGTTGTTCAATGCGTTTGCGCAAGCCGAGAAAGTAGCCTTGTTCCAGTTTCAAATCATTGATTTTACGCTGATCCTCAGCCTCTACCCGTGCCAATTCACTCTGCAAATCCTGCAGCTGACGAGTATAAAAAGCCTCCGTGTCATTAAGTTTTTGAGATTCTACAACAAAAGTACGCTGACGTTCCATTAGCGTATTAACGCGTTCATATTTGTGGGCATCCAAAGAAGTATCGCGCAAAGAATGGAGAAATTCTAGCAATTGCTTCTGCAAACTCTGCATTTTTAAAGCAATGGCATCACGCATTATATAACGTTTTTCAATTTCGGTATTTACGCGATCATCGCGTTTGTCTAGAAATATTTCAAAATCCTCTTTAACCGTTTTTGCCACAATTAAATTGGTGGCATGTAAAACATTTTCGCAATTGCGTTGGAATGCGTCTTCAATTTTCTTTTTTTCTTGAGATTCATTATAGAAATCGTGCAAAATTTCGCTGGCCTGTTCTTCGTAGCGTAGTCGAGCTGCCTTTTGGAAGACTTTAAAGGTATCTTATGAGAGGGGGAAGAGAAATATTAATATTGAAAATTTAATTTGGACTTTTTCCAATCCATTCCATCGACTAACCACTCAAATAGTCCATTATCTTCAATTGTGTGCCAAAATTGCGTTTATGCATTTCTTCAGTTTTCTTGATTTCCTCCAGGATTAAAGCAACCTTATCATCCTTTTGGGCTAAGATTCGATTGGTTTTAAGTTCCCAGGACTTAGGGCGACGTAAAACATATCAATATCAATACATGTACATAAAATTATTGTCGAATATCCTTTAAAACTCACCTGTAACTCTTCTCGCATTTGCACCAATTTTATTTCTCCGCACATTTGCATCCATTCTTCTTGACCACGCTGGGAACTCTTTTCGGCCAATGCCAACTCTCGTTTTAATTGGTCCTTAAGTAGAACACATATGTACTTATATATTTTGTTATCATATTTGAGTTCTTTCGATGTTTAACTGGAAGGACGAACTTACGACCATTTCCAATTTTTGAAACTCCACTAAGGCCTGCTGCTGGCGTTCCTTTCTTTCCGCCTTAGTTAGACGCTTCTTTTTAGGCTTTGGCGGCGGTGGTGCTTCCTCATCTGCTAGGTAGTCCACATAAGCTGCGGTAGGATTGAAACTAGCCATGCTGTTGAAGAGAAATTAATAATTTATTATTATATAAAATAAATTGTTTTCTTTCAAAAAGTGCAAAATGTTGTATATGGAGAATTCAACGACAAATCGACCAAAAATAATAAATAATGAGATATGTCATTCCCGAGCGAGTAAGTTGTCAGGTACGAAAGAAATTTGTTTCCAACGAGTGAGGTTTTTCGCGGTTTTCAGACCGATATTCCTGAATTTTTTGTAATTGTCAGATTTAAAAAATTAATATTAATCGATAAGTAAAACTGTTTTTTTTTAGCGTGTAACAGTTCATTACTATTCGTTCGTACCTGACAGATTTTGACGTTTGGCCGGGAAGGAATGTCTTCTGATATTAATTTTTCTTTGAAATCGACAGCTTCAAAAAAATTTCGGTTTTGATTTCTTCAATTATTTTTATATTTTGTAGTACACCTGAAGAAACGCTTTGTGGAATTTTTTGAGATTTTTCCCTTAACTCGTTCAGTTATCGTTATCGGTATTTTATCGTTATCGTTATCTGCGTACCGGGTTTTTGATCGTAACTTCCTAAGATATGATCCGATTTGAATTTTTTTTAAATGTTGGTAATTTGCGGAATTTTTCAGAAACATACCATACATTATGTTGTAGTTCGATAATAGAAAGAAAAAGTGAGCTTTTATAAATTATGTTTATTTTAAAAACAAAAGCAAACAAAACTCGTAGACGTCTACGAGGGCGGTTCGGAAACTTCTTAGCCTATCAATGAAAGAGAATAGTTAGTTTTTCAGAAATATTTTTATTTTTCAATATAATCTCCTGAAACTCCAATACACTTAGTCCAACGCTTATCTAGCAATTCTATCCCTGGATTAAAATAGTTTTCCTCAAGGTCTTCAAAATAGTGGTTTACAACTGTAATTGCATCTTCATTTGAGGTAAAACGCTTGCCAACAAGGATTTTTTTTAGATTTGGGAACAGGTAAAAGTCACTGGGAGCTAAATCAGGAGAATAAGGTGGGTGGTCAAGCAACTCGTACTTTAATTCGTTGATTTTAGCCATTGTTAAAACACTCTTGTGCGCTGGTGCGTTGTCTTGATGAAAAATTTATTTTTTTGTGTTGTAAGCTAGGACGTTTATCTCGAATTTGTACATTTAATTGATCCCAAAGGTTGCAATGGTACTCTGAATTTATTGTTTTACCCTTTTGCAGATAGTCAATCAATAAAATACCTTTGAAGTCCCAAAAAACCGTTGCCATAACCTTACCAGCCGATTGAATTGTTTTTGCCAACTTTGGGGCACTTCCTCCAGCTTCAGTCCATTGTTTGGATTGTTCTTTTGTCTCTGGAGTATAGTGGTGGATCCATGTCTCATCAACAGTTATGAAACGACGCTTAAAATCCACCGCTTTCGCTTAAAACGATCCAAACAAGCTTGAGAAATGTTCATTCTTATGCGTTTTTGGTCGACTGTTAACAAGTGCGGCACCCATCTTGCAGAAAGCTTTTCATCTGTAGTTCTTCATGCAAAATTAAATGGACTCGATCATTTGAGATGCCCATGATATTAGCTATTTCACGCACTTTTATTCGTCGATCATTTAATACCATATCATGCACTTTGGCTACAATTTCTGTTGTTGTTGCTGTTTTTGGACGTCCACTACGTGGTTCATCTTCAATGCTTGTACGACCACGTTTAAATTCAGCAACCCAATTTTTTACTGTTGCATATGAAGAAGCACTTTCACCTAACACATTCACCATATCATTATGAATTTCTTGTCCCGATAAACCTTTTTTTGTAAATATTTAATGACACCACGCATTTCTAATTTTTCCATTGTAAAAAAATCGCGGATGCGTCTTTTGTGAACACCTGTTTCTATATGAAGGAGTTGCCAGATCGAAACATGTTTAACAAGTTTAACATGTGTTCATAGCAGAGATGGAAGTTTCCAAAACACTTAACTTTTTTCTGTTTACACCGCGATTTTTGTGCTAGGCTAAGAGTTTCCGAACCGCCCTCGTAAATCCAAAACTAAACTAAAAACTAATTTATATTTTTTTTCACATTGACAAAACAACCATCTTGTCAAGGCCTGCTACAACATCCTTCCCTCTTCATTTTGCTCAGGTTCGTTTCCGCAGTTGGTTGCAATGCTTTCGATGTAAGATAGAATCCCCATCCGACTCCACCAAAAAATTATAAATAACCGATCCAAGTTTTTCAACTATTTTTCCAGGGCACCATTTGTACTTTCCGTTATGGAACATATGTGCATAAACCAGATCCCCTGCTTGAAAAGTTCTTTCTCTCGCTCCATGTTTTGTGTTGAAGGTATACTCCATTTCTTTATCCTTAATGGTGATATTTGGCTTTTCCACCCGCAGCAAATCGAGACGTGACCTTAAATTTCTGCCAATAAACCAGTCAGCCGGTGTTTTATTTTCAGGAACATTCCGATTTGGTGTAGAACGATATGCGGGAAGAAAATTTATTAAGTTGTGTTTGTCGTTTTTAGAATCCACCTCATAAGCCTTCTTTAAAGATCGTTTAAAGGTGTCAACAAATCGTTCTGCCTGCCCGTTTGATTGAGGGTGGTATGGCGGGGTAGTTATATGGGTGATTCCAAACTTTTGGCAGCACAATTTAAACTCTGCACTCGTGAATTGTGTCCCGTTGTCAGATACAATCGTTTTCGGACAACCGTATCTCCCGAAAAATTCCTCCAAATTAGTAATGATTGTCTTTGATGATATTGATAAAATTTGAATAATTTCTGGCCATTTAGAAAATGCATCTACCATCACCAGATAATAGTGTCCTCGAACGGGCCCAGCGATATCGATATGGAGTCTCTCTAACACTTCTTGAGGTTTTGGCCATGAACTAAGTATTGTTTTGGTAGGTACTTTCGCTGCTAAATTACATCCATAACACTGTTTGACATAGTTGCCTATATCCAAATCAATACCGGCCCAGTATACGTATGACCTTGCAACAGCTTTCATATGATCAATGCCTCGGTGTCCTCGGTGCATTTCCTTTAAAATAGAAGGTTTTATTTCCGAAGGAATTATAATTCTTTCTCCGTATACCAAACAGTCATCTACAATGCTTATTGAGTTTCTTCTATTAAAAAACTGTAGGATATCTTTCGACATTGTTTTAGAATTTGTAGGCCAACCTTCTTCTATATATTTTTTTACTGTCATTAGTACCGAATCTGTTGCCGCTGTATCCAATATGTCCCTTCTAGTAACAGGAAGTTCTTTAATCATCACCTATTTAATATCGCTTTCTACATTTAAGTTCGCAACTACGAATTCTTCCTTATCCGTTTTGTTATCGATTAATCTTGATAACACGTCAACATTGCCAAATTCTGTCGTACTCACGTATTGAATGTCGAAATCGTAATTCATCATTACTAGCGCCCACCTTTGTAATCTGTTTGCAATATGTGTAGGTATTCCTTTTTTTGATCCAAAAATCGCCAATAGTGGTTTATGATCCGTCAGTAGAGTGAATTTCCGACCATAAATCATTTTGTGAAATTTGGTACATGCGTACACAATTGCCATAGCCTCTTTCTCAATTTGACTATATCGTTTCTCAGTAGGAGTAATATTACGAGCTATGTGATAAATAACCTTGTTGGATCCATTCGGCATGCTATGGAAAATTTGTGCGCCTATTCCCACATTTGAGGGACGACTGTAATGGGCCAATCCGGATTATAGTGTGTAAGAACCAGATCTGATGATAACATCAATTAAAATTTTTTAAACGAATTTTCACATGCTTCCGACCAATTCCATTTTACATCAGCTTTGAGAAGTACATCCAGTGGATGTCGAAGCTGTCTCATTTCAGGAACAAATTTTGCGTAATAATTTACAGCTCCCAAAAAATGATCTTACTTCGGATACATTTGTGGGACGTGGTAATTTCTGAATGGTAGAAATTTTTTCCGGGTCTGGGTGAATTCCTTCTGAATCCAAAATGTGCCCCAAATATTTTATTGATGATTTGAAGATGTCACATTTTTGCCAGTTGACAGTTAATCCATGCTCCTGAAATCTCTCCATCACTTTCATCACTAATTTATAGTTAAGTTCCATGTTGGGTGTTGCTATTATTATATCATCCAAGTAGGTGATAACGTTATCAAGACCGAATAAAATTTTCTCTATAGCTTGTTGAAAAGCCCCTGGTGCAGATTTAACGCCAAATGTAAGTCTATTATATGCATATAGGTTTAGGTTAGGGTGGCAGCCGTATTTTTTTACAAGCTCACATAGACCAGTTTAGGTCCCTAGTGTTACCACGGGCTGAAATGCCCCTCATCGAAACCAACCTGTTTGATATATAAATTTATCGATAGTACGAATATCAGTACTGGAAAGATCTGTTAGGCTGCCTAAAAAGGCCGACCCCAGTATGTCCAGTCGTCGTTTACTCAAAGCGGGACAGTCGCAAAGCAAGTGCTCAATGCTCTCCACTTCTTCCTCATCTCCACAGCTTCGGCAGAAGTCATTGGACTCAATACCCAATCTTTTGGCGTGTTCGCCGATCAAGCAGTGTCCCGTCAGAACCTGTACTAACGTAGACAATCGTTTCCTCTCTAGTGCGAGGGGATATTTTGACCTTCTCAGGTCATACCTTGGCCAGATTTGTCTAGCTACCCTGCAGGTGCCGATTTCTGTCCATCTTTCGTTGGACTGCCTGATTGCCTCTTGCCTAAGCCAAAGCTTGCACGTGGATAGTGGCGCACCAATATATGCAAATTCTCCGAGAATTTGTAATGTCGTCCCTTTCCTAGCAAGTTCATCGGCTTTGCAGTTCCCCGGGATATCCCTATGCCCAGGCACCCATATGAGGTGTATATTAAACTGCTCAGCCATCTCGTTAAGAGATCTGATGGCAGCCTGGCTGTCCGAGTAAATGACAACGCCAGTGTTGGTTACTATGTTGCGACTCAGCCACTTGGCGACTTCCCATATTGCCATTATTTCGGCTTGATAGACACTGCAGGTATCTGGTAGTCTGTGAGCTATATCCAGAATAAGTTCTTCACAGTGTACTCCGAAGCCAACCTTTTCATCAAGCTTCGAACCATCCGTGTAAAAGTGGAGATGGTTTCTATTACCTGGTATTCTGCCGACCCATTCATCTCTGGCGGGAATCATAGTGATGTAATTTCCCTCGAAGGTGTACATATATGCATATAAACCTTTATGAGTATTGACTGTTAATATCTTCTTGGACTCATCATCAACCTCGAACTGTAAGTATGCATCGGATAAATCGATTGTACTAAACACGGAAAAATTAGCCATCTTCGAAAATATATCATCAATATGTGGAATTGGGTACTGGTTTTTCTGAAGACATGAATTTAACCCCGTGGAGTAATCACCACAAATACGAATCTTATTATTCGGTTTTCGAACGACCACAATGGGGGCTGCCCAATCGGTATGCGTTATCGGTGTAATAATGTCCGCTGCTTGTAGTCGATTCAACTCCTCCTCCACGACCTGTAACATTGTTTAAACACGGGTTTGCTGTGTGGAATCAATTCCAATGTAATTTTAAATTTCTTGCAATGACCCGTTTTTGTATCTAAAACATCTGGGTACTGCATTTTTACGATATCATATACCATGTCTTTGTTGAGGTTACAACTTGAAATGTTAAAACAAATGGAATTTAGCGGTTTTTCCCAGAAACCGAACTTCTCTATAAGATCAATGCCAAATATGTTCAAGGTATTAGACTTTGCCACATATATTGTCGAGTAAAATGTTTTATCGCCATGGTTGTTTGCTGCAGTAAACTCGCCTACTAGTTGAATATAATTGTTTGAAGCATCCGACGCTTTTCTATTACATCGCGACAGCTTTGGGCAGTTCAATGTCTTCCAGTTTAGTTCAGAAATTATTGTAATATCCGAAGCAGTGTCAAATTGAAGTTCGAGTGATATGTCCCAAACTTTTATAGTAATAAACTTTCTTGCAGAACGTTGCTGTTTCCATGGATGGACAGCCGTATTTGAATTTATAGAAATCACTTGCGAATCACGTTGATTTCCTTCTTGTGTGTTGTCACACAATGCTTTTTTCACCCGGCTGCCACTTTGGTTAACACAGGCGCAATATCCATCCTTATGTCCGATTTTGTTACAAACCTTGCATTTATGATTATAATAGGAACAATCTTTTACAAAATGCATGGCACCACATTGCCAGCACGGTCTTCTCGGAGATGGTTTCTCTTTTTTTATATTCGGTCGTTGATTATACTTTACCTTCTGAACCGATGTTTCCGGTGAACATATTTCTCTTGCAGATGCTTGTCGTTCCACCAATTTTACGTCTTCCTTGAGTGATTTGTACCGTTGGGCTTCATATAGCAAAGATTCAAGTGTAATTTTCGATGACGCGTTATCCAAAAGTGATATTAACTTCGACCGTAATTCTGCTTCCTTAGTGCTTTTTAGACCCATAATAAAAATTATGCATTTGAGTTCGTCGCAGGTCATTTGGCCATGGACGAAAAGTTCACATTGTTTATTTACTCTGGCCGCATAGCTGGGAAAATCTTCCATATCGTTTTTCTCAGTGTTGAGACATTTGAAACGAATGCTAAATAGCGATTCTTTTCTGTCAAATATGTTCGAAAGTTGATCCACTGTCTGTTCAAAATTACAATCTTTCGGTTTCCGTGGTAGAATATAATCCGCATACTTTGTATAGTCCTTTTGGCTCAATTTCCTCAGCAACAAACGGACTTTAGAACTGTCGTCCAGAGATTTAGCATCCTCTGCAAAATGTTCCTCAAATCGAGCATACCAAGTTGAAAATGTCAAATTATCTTCAGGATCGTAGTGGAATTCCTGTATATTTCTGGATATAATATCCATTAATGCCTCGTGTTGTTGTGATTGCATTGCTTCTGATGATGTGCTGATGTTTGCATCAAGTTTCTTCGAGAACAGTTCGATCAGTTGCTGTTGACGATTTGCAGCTTCTTGCTGTTGAATCAGTAGCTGTTCCAAAATGTTTTGAAAAGACATCGCGTGTATTCTTAACAATCCTCGTCGCCAATTGTTGTAGTTCGATAACAGAAAGAAAAATGAGCTGTTATAAATTATGTTTATTTAAAAAACAAAAGCAAACAAAACTCGTAGACGTCTAAATCCAAAACTAAACTAAAAACTAATTTATATTTTTTCACATTGACAAAACAACCATCTTGTCAAGGCCTGCTACAACACATTAAAACCAGTACGGAAAGGCTAAAGTCGGGCGGGGCCGACTATATAATACCCTACACCACTCTCGTAATATTGAATAACTCTGAAATATAAATTTTGTAGTTCATGTATAAATTGTTTATTTTAAATTTCAAAACGATTGGATGTAAAATACAGCTTCTATAGAACTAAAGGGCCAAATCGGACGAAACATATATATGGGAGCTATAGCTAAATCTTAACCGATTTCAACCAAATTCAATAGCGATCTTAACAGCTGCGAAATACTCTAAACTGCAAAATTTCAGAACGAACGGAGTGAAATTGCGACCTGTAGTCGACGAACAACTTTACATGGACAGACGGACAGACATGCTTAAATCGACTCAGCTGGCGATTCTGAGTCGATCGGTATACTAGCTGTATACTAGCTATCGGTGGGTCTAGATGTGTTATTTTCAGGTGTTACAAACATCTGCCGTGAAACAAACTTATAATACCCTGTACCACAGTGTGGTGTAGGGTATAAAAAACCGTTGAATTGTCATTAAAGGGTAATGTGGACACCTATAGTGGTTTTTACAAGGTTTTACCTGTTGTGTTTTTTTGTCAAATAAATCACCCAAAAATCTAATATTGTTTTAATGTTAAATTCAAAAAAATATTGACATTTTTGGTGATGAAACAATACATTTCATGTCTTGTGACCAATTTAAGATTTGTATAAGATCTAAGTATATTTGAATTTTTGACAGCATAGAATAATCAAATTGTTGGGGCCCTAATTTGCACTCAAACAACAGTGTGTGTACAGTGGGAGGAATTAAGAAAAGGAAAATAATGCGGCCGTTACTTAACCAGACAACCTATTATGACAAAACTTGACATGTTTGTAGAAGAGGTATTAGCGGATCGGAAATATGATATATTAAAAAAACCGCTGTGTTGTCATAAAAGTGTATTGTGGGCACTTAAAAGGGATTTTTTACAAGGAATCTTTTTGTCAAATACTTCACCTAAAAAATCCACCGATTTCTACTACTTTTGATCTATAGTTATTTTGTAGGGAGATTATCGGGGGTAAGAGGATCAGCGTGGGTGACGGGTGTTTTGGAAGAAATACTTCCTGAAGAGTCTCCTTTATTTTGTTCTTTGGCGTGGAACATCTAGTCAGAGGCATTCAAGTCACAAGAAAAGGGGCTTGCAGCGATTTTTTTTTAAAAATTTTAAAAAATAAAAAAAACAAGTAAGAAAGTTTCAGTCGGGTAAACCGACTAAGGTATACCCTCACTTTGTGAGTAATGTAATATTGAATATTACTCGAATTATTCTGTCAATTTGTGTGAGAGGTACCAGAAGGGGTTTATCAAATACACCTATTTTTCGCTGAACATTAGATACGTTAAATTCATTGCACTGTGCCGAATTATAAGCATTTATGTGCACTGGTAAAAACATTGAGATATTAAATTGTGGTATGATTTGGGCATATTGTGGGGGAGGTACAAAAAGGGGTGTGGCGATAACGCCCATTTTTCACAGGGCTATAGGCACTATAAAAACATTACACTGTACAAAATTTCAAGTATTTTTATACACTGGTTTTAATGTTATATGCTGTTAACTTTTGGTGCAAAAAGGTACCTTTGTGTGGGAGGTACCAAAAGGGGCGTGGCAACAACACCCATTTTTCCCTGGACTGTAGGCAATATAAAAGCATAATACTGTACACAATTTCAAGTATTTTTATACACTGTTATTAATGTTATAAACTGTTGACTTTTTGTGCAAAATGGTGCCTTTGTGTGGGAGGTACCAAAAGGGACGTGGCGACTTCGCCCATTTTTCTCGAGTTGATAACGACTAATAAGCTAATACTATGTGTGGAATTTCAAAAGATTCGAATAAGTAGTATAGCAGTTATTAAAGAATCAATATTTCACAACATTTTAACCCTTTGTGGGGGAGGTACTAGAAGGAGTGAACCAATATGGCCCATCTTCGAACTTAGCCGGAGATAGAAAAAAATATTACCACATACCAAATTTGAGGTCAATCGGTTACTCCTTTCGAGAGTTATCGTGCGCACCAGCCAGCAGACAGACAGACAGACAGACAGACGGACGGACATTGCTCATTCGACTTAAAATGACCCAAAACGGATTTCCTCCGAACATACTTGGGGTCTTAGGTCACTCCTTCGACGTGTTACACTTTTTTCCGTAGCAAATGATATATACCCTCGTCACACTAAAGTGAGGATATAAATATGAATAATTTTAGGACCACTTTCATCCAAAGCCAATATGTTAGAGAATTCATAGAAGTTTAAAATATAAAAAAATTCTCAAAAATCGTAGTGTACAAACAGTTTAAAAAATTACATTTAAATTGTAAAACTTAAAAATTGTACACAATTTTTTTTTTTTATATTTTATCTAATTTTTTTTCTGAAAAGTGCCGAAAAATACCAGCATTAAAATTTTTTTTCAAATCTGATCATAACTTAAGAAGTGATGACCAAAAACCCGATAAACAGAGTGATATTTTAAATAGAGATAACTTCAGAACGAGTTATATGAAGAATCTCAAAAAATTCCAGAAAGCGTTCCTCAGGTGTACTAAAAAATATAAAAAAATGGGAAAAATCAAAACCCACTTTTTTTGAAACCGTCGATTTGTCGTGGAATTCCCCATATATAAGTTCGCAAAAGTTCTTTAGATTTACCGTGGCTACAATTTTGCCAAATATTGTTATTGAAAAATGATGAGTCCATTTAAATTATGCTGAAAAAGTAAAAAAAAATATTTTTTTCCTTCACTTTTTCAAAAAAAACGTCCGGGAAAATTTTTTTTCCATAAAATGTTAAAAAACTTTTTTCACCACATTTTCAGCTACATTATTGCCAGATGTATTTAAGCGATATCACCAAGTCTGAATTAGTTGTTGGACAAAAGCTAATGACACCTTTTTAGAGGGGCCCACTGGTTTTCAGAAACTTTTGGGGCCAATAAAAAAACTTAGTCACCAATTTCACCAAACCGATTGTAGGGTTATACTACCCTTTGGTAGGAGAATCGAACCTATACTGTCAAGTCCGTGCCAGAATGTGCAAAGACATCCCTTGTGACTTGAGGTATTAAATGAAAACATTGGACCAAAAAGGGATGTACCCCTAAATGAAGAGCCTAAATCGTAAAATTTACTTTAAAATTTGCCATTTACACTTAATCATTTGAGGGGTAAGTGGGGAAAATAGAATACATTTGGTAAAATATAAAAAGGTACCGTGATACTTTTCCCTAAAATATTCAAGTTTAACTATACGAGTATTTATAAGTATAATCTAGCTTCAGAGAAAATTACTCATTAGTCATTCATTTAATTAAATTGTTTAGTTAGAAAAGCGTAAGATTTTTTAGCGAAATAATATTGTAAACAAAAATATTCACTAAGGAAGTGTCACTAAGGAATTCTGAAGAATATTGAGTTTGATTAAAATTGTAAGCAGCGATGTATCAATCAAACGAATTTAAATTTACATGCCAATCAATTATATCGCAATTTCGAAGAAAATCGCTTTCATTATTTCTAAATTATAAACTACTCTTGTTGATTGATTCGTTGGAGAGCGATGTGTCAAAAAATCATAAATTATTCGCACAGATAAGAATATTTCTTTGAGAGATGTGTTGTTTTAAAATTTTCTTTCAGAGCAATATAATAAAAAGGTTCTTTCAAAGAAATGCAAAGTACTTTCAATTAAAACCAACAATAAAATTTAATAATTTATTTAATACATTTAATTTCGTGACAACAAACGACAGTGTTGAGCCATGACACTCAATTTGTTGTTGACATTACCTTTATTGGCCACAATTGGCTTTATCTTTGGGTCTTAATCTTATGACTGACTCTCTATCTTAATTGGTGTAAAACATATAGCACTGGGATTTGCACCCCCCACTCCCCAAAAAAATATTTCCTACTATGTGTGTAAGTGTGCTGCATATTAGGGTGAATTATTGAATTGAAATTTTTCAAAATTTCAAAGAGAGGTATTTTGATAACGTCTTAAAAAAAAATTACATTAAGTAAAATTCAACATGTTTATGGTGAAGTTTAACAAAAGGCAAATTTCTAGATTTTTCTGTAGAGTTTAATTAAGAGTGTTAGTCTGTACTTAGCTAGACACAATTAGAATTTTTAGTCTATTGTGATATCACATGGACGGGAGATGAAAATTTGTAGACGCCTTTGTTCAACCATTTGAATTGCCTTACAAATTCTAAATATAAGATGGCTCATGGAGCAGAGCACCTCTCCTTCTCTTCCAAATGAGTGGAGTGTGGTGTTAAATTCTCAAATTTGACCGGTTTTTTCAGCAAACTATGTGTTCTTTGCATTTGTGGTCTAGGGTATCTTTGTATCAAAGATTTGTATGGAATATATTATTATAAATGTTAACTAATCATAAAAAACCTACTAATAGGGAGGCCAAAAATGAATTGTTCATCAAAACTTTTACTATATGTGTCAAAACACACTAAAGTCCAAAACTTTACACAAAATCAAAAACTGGTCAAAATCCTCTTAACTGGTATCATTATTGCTGCGGCAACTCTGTCGTATGCATGTTTATGTATAGGGTAATTCCAAAATAAAACGACACAAAAATTACAAGTTTAATATTTGACCCTTTCGATTTCAATGAAATACAGGGATTTCCAATAAGTGTGATATGGTTTCTTTGAAAAAAAACACACTTATTGTTAAGGAAATTCAAAACTTTTTTATTTAAGTTTTAATAAAACGTCATTCAAATGACCACCACGACTTCTTCTGCAGGAACGAATTCGATGAAACCAATTTTCGAGCGCTTTATCCACTAAATCAAGTCGTATGTCATGAATGGCACGTTCAACATTGACTTGTAAAGCTTGAAGAGAGTCTGGTTTATTTCGAAAGACCAATGATTTCAAATAACCCCACAAGAATTAGTCTAATGGTGTTAAATCACAACTTCTTGGAGGCCATTCAATATCACAATTTCTTGAAATAATCGCATCTCCAAACTTTTCTCGCAACAATTCAATTGCTTCATTTGCTGTGTGGCACGTAGCCACAATCGGTCAGTGAAAAGATAACTCTTAACGAGAGCTAAAATATTGATCATGGGTGTCAAGGACGTAGGTCGACTGGAAAGTGTTTTTTTTGGGATTTATTATGTATATGGATAAATTATGTATATTCTTGATCGTCGTAAAATTCTAAGACGATTTAGTCATGTCCGTCTGTCTGTCCGACTGTCTGTTGAAATCACGCTACAGTCCGTTATAATAGAGCTAGGTTGATCAAATTTGGTAGAAATATTTCTTATATTTGCAGGTCGTTTGGGATTGCAAATAGGCCATATTGGTCAATGTTTTGCTATAGCCGCTCCAAATTACGCTTATTTAAGTCATTAATAAAAATTTATTTAATCGGTTCATATGTTGTCTCAAAAAATATTAGTACATTTTATTTATTTATTATACCCTCACTTTAGTGTGACGAGGGTATATATCATTTGCTACGGAAAAAAGTGTAACACGTCGAAGGAGTGACCTAAGACCCCAAGTATGTTCGGAGGAAATCCGTCTTGGGTCATTTAAAGTCGAATGAGCAATGTCCGTCCGTCTGTCTGTCTGTCTGTCTATCTGTCTGTCTGTCTGTCTGTCTGCTGGCTGGTGCGCACGATAACTCTCGAAAGGAGTAACCGATTGACCTCAAATTTGGTATGTGGTAATATTTTTTTCTATCTACGGCTAAGTTCGAAGATGGGCCATATTGGTCCACTCCTTCTAGTACCTCCCCCACAAAGGGTTAAAATGTTGTGAAATATTGATTCTTTAATAACTGCTATACTACTCATTCGAATCTTTTGAAATTCCACACATAGTATTAGCTTATTAGTCGCTATCAACTCGAGAAAAATGGGCGAAGTCGCCACGTCCCTTTTGGTACCTCCCACACAAATGCACCATTTTGCACCAAAAGTTTCCAGCTTATAACATTAATACCAGTGTTTAGAAATACTTGAAATTTTGTACAGTGTAATGCTTTTATAGTGCCTACAGTCCAGTGAAAAATGGGCGTAATTGCCGCGGCCCTTTTGGTACCTCCCACACAAATGCACAATTTTGCACCAAAAGTTTCCAGCTTATAACATTAATACCAGTGTTTAGAGATACTTGAAATTTTTTACAGTATTATGCTGTTATATTGCCTACAGTCCAGGGAAAAATAGGTGTTGTTGCCACGCCCCTTTTGGTACCTCCCACACAAAGGTACGTTTTTTCCACCAAAAGTTAACAGCTTATAACATTAAAACCAGTGTATAAAAATACTTGAAATTTTGTACAGTGTAATGTTTTTATAGTGTCTATAGCCCTGCGAAAAATGGGCGTTATTGCCACACCCGTTTTTGTACCTCCCACACAAAATGCCCAAATCATACCACAATTTAATGTCTCATAACGTTTATACCATTGCACATAAATGCTTATAAGTCGGCACAGTGCAATGAATTTAAAGTATCTAATGTTCAGCGAAAAAAAAGTGTATTTGATAAACCCCTTCTGGTACCTCCCACACAAATTGACAGAATAATTCGAGTAATATTCAATATTACATTACTCACAAAGTGAGGGTATACCTTAGTCGGTTTACCCGACTGAAACTTTCTTACTTGTTTTTTGTTTTATTTAAATTATTTCAATTTAAATTGCATTTAATAACTTTAACGTATGTACTGGTATTAATGTTAAAAGCTGTTTACTTTTGGTACAAAATGGTCCATTTGTGTGAGAGGTACCAAAAGGGGCTTCCCAATAACTCTGGACTCTAGGTACCATAAACAAATTACACTGTACTAGAACGGGCGTGGCAATAACGCCCACTTTGTACTGGACTGTAGCTACTACAAAAACATTTCACTGCATAAAAATTTCATGTTTATACCCTCACTTTAGTGTGACGAGGGTATATATCATTTGCTACGGAAAAAAGTGTAACACATCGAAGGAGTGATCTAAGACCCTAAGTATGTTCGGAGGAAATCCGTTTTGGGTCATTTTAAGTCGAATGAGCAATGTCCGTCCGTCTGTCTGTCTGTCTGTCTGTCTGTCTGTCTGTCTGTCTGTGTGTCTGCTGGCTGGTGCGCACGATAACTCTCGAAAGGAGTAACCGATTGACTTCAAATTTGGTATGTGGTAATATTTTGATCTATCTCCGGATGAGTTCGAAGATGGGCCATATTGGTCTACTCCTTCTGGTACCTCCCACACAAAGGGTTAAAATTTAGTGAAATATTGATTCTTTAATAACTTCTATACTACTTATTCGAATCTTTTGAAATTCTGCACATAATATTAGTATATTAGTCGCTATTAACTCGAGAAAAATGGGTGAAGTTGGCATGCCCCTTTTGGTACCTCCCACACAAATGGACCATTTTGCATCAAAATTTAACTGCTTATAACTTTAATACAAGTGCATAAAAATGCTTGAAATTTTCTACAGTATAATGTTTTTGTAGCGCCTATAGTCCGGTAAAAAATGGGCATCATTGTACAGCCCCTTTTGGTACCGCCCACACAAATGGCCCGTTTCGTACCAAAGTAAACGGCTTGTAACTTTAATACCAGTGCATACAAATACTTGAAATTTTGTACAGTGTAATGCTGTTGTAGTGCCTATAGTCCTGTAAAAAGTGGGCGTTATCACCCCGCCCCTTTTTGTACCTCCCACACAAAATGACCAAATCATACCAAAATTACATAGCTCGTAACTTTAATATACCAGTGCACACAAACGCTTATAGTTCAGCACAATGCAATGTATTTAAGAATGTACTGTTTACCGAAAAATATGTGTATTTGGAAAACCCCTTCTGGTACCTCCCACACAAATTGACAGATTTATTGGTGTAATGTTATATATTACATTACTCACAAAGTGAGGGTATACCTTAGTCGGTTTACCCGACTGAAACTTTCTTACTTGTTTTTTTTTGAATTTTCAATCGGAATGTACGAAGTTATGAAACAGGTCAATGTATCATTAGATGTCACATAGACATATTTTCTCAGAATGAGATTGCTGAAGTCGTGGTAATAGGTTCAAGATGGAATGTGTAAGGTGTCCGTAATATAGCAAATTCGTCCATCACCAATATCAGATGAATTTTGACGTTTTTTACACATTTTGAGACGTTTGTTTAATGTGATTGGCCCTCTTTATACCCTCACTTTAGTGTGACGAGGGTATATATCATTTGCTACGGAAAAAAGTGTAACACATCGAAGGAGTGACCTAAGACCCCAAGTATGTTCGCCGGAAATCCGTTTTGGGTAATTTTAAGTCGAATGAGCAATGTCCGTCCGTCTGTCTGTCTGTCTGTCTGCTGGCTGGTGCGCACGATAACTCTCGAAAGGAGTAACCGATTGACTTCAAATTTCGTATGTGGTAATATTTTTGTCTATCTCCGGCTAAGTTCGAAGATGGGCCATATTGGTCCACTCCTTCTGGTACCTCCCCCACAAAGGGTTAAAATGTTGTGAAATATTGATTCTTTAATAACTGCTATTATGCGTATTCGAATCTTCTGAAATTCCACACATAGTATTAGTTTGTTAGTCGCTATCAACTCGAGCAAAATGGGCGAAATTGCCACGCCCCTTTTGGTACCTCCCACACAAATGCACCATTTTGCACTAAAAGTGAAAAGCTTATAACATTAATACCAGTGTTTAGAAATACTTGAAATTTTGTACAGCGTAATGTTTTTATAGTGCCTACAGTCCATTGAAAAATGGGCGTTATTGTCAAGCCCCTTTTGGTACCTCTCCCACAAAGGTACCATTTTGCACCAAAAGTTAACAGTTGATAACATTAATATCAGTGTATACAATTACTTGAAATTTTGTACAGTGTAATGCTTTTATAATGCCTATAGTCCAGTGAAAAATGAGCGCTATCACCACACAAAATGGCCAAAAAAAAAATACCAGTCCATATAAACGGTTACAATTCGGCACAGTGCAATGTATTTAAAGTATGTACTGTTTAGCGAAATATAGGTGCATTTCTTAAACCCCTTCTGGTACCTCCCACAAAAGTTGACAGAATAATTTGTGTATTATTCAATATTACATTACTCACAAAGTGAGGGTATACCTTAGTCGGTTTACCCGACTGAAACTTTCTTACTTGTTTTACCATTTTTGACCAAAAAACCGAACATCACTCGGGGGTCATAACAGGTAACGTAAGGGTCATAAATTGTAACGTATGGGCCACATGTTAACATAGGTGTCGTAACAGGTTACGTAAACGTTATAACTGTTAACGTAGGCATCACAACTGGTTGTAACTGGCGACGTTACTCGGATATATGATATATTCAAATATTCCAAGATATATTCAGTTAAAATTTGGTGCTTCTCCGTCAACCCAATCAAAAGTTATTCACTAAACAGTAGAGGTTATTCAATTTGCATTATAAAGAAAATTTAAAAAAATATGTAACTTTGAATGAAGCTCAATCTTCTCATCAAAAGTTGCCAAAAAGGTCATAACTGGTAGCGTAAGGGTAATTACTGGCATCGTAAGGATCACAACTCGTAACATAAGGTGCATAACAGGAAGCGTAAGAGTAATAGCTGGTAACATAAGGACCATAACTGGTAACGTTACTCGGATATGTGTTTGCGACGTCGAAAATAAAACCTAATCTTCTCAATAAAAGAGCTAAAACTGAAAAAAACGTGTTCGATCAAAAGCCAATTTTTTCTCACAGTCTTCTCAGATTACACTGGCGTAGTTCAACGTGAGTTGCCAAAGAGTCCTACGATCGACAAGAAATATATATACGGGTAAGCGAAATTTAAAACTAGTAACTGCTTATAATTCGGCCTACCTTCGAATTATTTTTACATGTACATGTCATTGGAGGAAAGTGCTTCCACTCAAGCATACAAAAAGTTGAAAAATAACCACTTAACCACACGCTTACAATTATTCAAAAGTAAGCGTGGACGTCAGTAATAATTCTATGAGTGTGTTTTGTGTGGCAAAATTTTATGTGGTGAGAAAGAAGAAAGAAGAGCGTTAAATTGGAAAGAGCGTAACATTAGGAAGAGCGTAGAATTGGGAGAAAGTAGTTCTTGATTGTTGTCGTCATATGACGAAAAATTTAATTTGCCGGGAGGTGAGAATTGAACTCGCGACCTCATGGTTTCGTAGTTTAGCATCATAACCACTGGCCTACCTCGCGATTCGTAGACAAATCGCTTAATAATAAAGTACATAAATATAACCCATCAAAATCTTGTCAATTACATGTCGTTACCACAGGCATTATCAGGTAATGATATCTCATTATCACCAGCATTACTTTCGGTAAATAAATAACGACTAACTAAATAATGACAAAAATAAGTTATTGTTAGTAATCTAACTTAGAGAATCTAATTTGAATTTATAAACTTTTCTTTAAATGATTTAACTGAATAAAAACTACAACGTATATACGTAAGTCGTTTAAGAAAAAATCATAAATCGTAAATCATTTAATGAAAAGTTGTTAAATTCAAATAAGGTTCTCTAACTTAGATTACTAGCAATAACTTATTTTTGTAATTATTTAGTTAGTCGTTATTTATTTACCGAAAGTAATGCTGGCGATAAAGAGATATTATTATCTGGTAATGCGAGTGGTAATGACATGTACATACTAAGATTTTGCTGGGAAGCGTCAAAATTGTAACGTAAGAGTCATAACTGGTATCCTTACTCGGATATGGGTGATTCCAAGGGAACGGGTGTGACATTGTTACGGAGTATTTTCCTGATTTTCATCTATATAATTTATGACGACAATTCACAAAGGGTGATTTATGCAGATATACTTAAGTGCTACCTACTGGCATTCAAGGAAATTAAATAATATTTTAAATAAAAAAATATGGCTGATATATCACCGTAACGGGCGTGACCTTAGGATTTGCTAAAATCTTGATCAGTCGTTGTCTTTATTGTACACTGTATAATGTTTGTATGTACTGCTAACAAAAAATATTTTTCTTGATATATTGAGAGTACTCGTATAGTGTATAATGTAGAGCTCATTCCAATTAATTTTAATTATTATTTAATTTGTTATAAATATATTATTATGTATGTATTATGTGACACACCAATGTAACGGGTGTGGCATAGTCTCAATCTGCAGGAGTAATAAGTAGAACGAACTATTGTCCAGGATTTATTAGCCACATGCATATATTCTGCGAAAAAAAAAACAAAATTTAAGTCGGTTTATTCACTAAACTATATTTATATTGCCGACCTTCTCTAACACATAGAGCAAAAATATACAAAAAAAAAATTACGTTATCAAAACAAATTTTGGCATCTTAAAAACTCTTTCTCTTTTGTATCAATGTTTATGACAAAGCTGTTTATACCCTCACTTTAGTGTGACGAGGGTATATATCATTTGCTACGGAAAAAAGTGTAACACATCGAAGGAGTGATCTAAGACCCTAAGTATGTTCGGAGGAAATCCGTTTTGGGTCATTTTAAGTCGAATGAGCAATGTCCGTCCGTCTGTCTGTCTGTCTGTCTGTGTGTCTGCTGGCTGGTGCGCACGATAACTCTCGAAAGGAGTAACCGATTGACTTCAAATTTGGTATGTGGTAATATTTTGATCTATCTCCGGATGAGTTCGAAGATGGGCCATATTGGTCTACTCCTTCTGGTACCTCCCACACAAAGGGTTAACATTTAGTGAAATATTGATTCTTTAATAACTTCTATACTACTTATTCGAATCTTTTGAAATTCTGCACATAATATTAGTATATTAGTCGCTATTAACTCGAGAAAAATGGGTGAAGTTGGCATGCCCCTTTTGGTACCTCCCACACAAATGGACCATTTTGCATCAAAATTTAACTGCTTATAACTTTAATACAAGTGCATAAAAATGCTTGAAATTTTCTACAGTATAATGTTTTTGTAGCGCCTATAGTCCGGTAAAAAATGGGCATCATTGTACAGCCCCTTTCGGTACCGCCCACACAAATGGCCCGTTTCGTACCAAAGTAGACGGCTTGTAACTTTAATACCAGTGCATACAAATACTTGAAATTTTGTACAGTGTAATGCTGTTATAGTGCCTATAGTCCTGTAAAAAGTGGGCGTTATCACCCGCCCCTTTTTGTACCTCCCACACAAAATGACCAAATCATACCAAAATTACATAGCTCGTAACTTTAATATACCAGTGCACATAAACGCTTATAGTTCAGCACAATGCAATGTATTTACCGAAAAATACGTGTTTTTGGAAAACCCCTTCTGGTACCTCCCACACAAATTGACAGATTTATTGGTGTAATGTTATATATTACATTACTCACAAAGTGAGGGTATACCTTAGTCGGTTTACCCGACTGAAACTTTCTTACTTGTTTTCATTTTCTAAAAGGATTAATTTCTAAATTAGAATACGCTGTGCGTCCTGGTAGAATATTATAAGAAGTATTTTCAAAATAATGTTTAGGACGGTTGTTTTAGTTTTTCATCTATTTTCTAAATGCATATATTGATATCCGTTAACCCTATTTGAGAAACATACTTATGCCTTTTATTCCAGAACCAAACAAAACCTTGTAGCAATGAATAGGGTGATTTAAAATGGCATTACGGGCATTCGCTGCCGCACACATCGTTCTCCTAATGATTGCCCCTATACCATCTACTAATTGTTTCAATTTATATCGAAATTTCTGCTTTCTATTATTTAATTTCATACTTGAAATAGAATTAATTAAATAGACAATATTTTTAAATCGATTAAAAATTATTTACGGTCTTTGCGTAACGGGTGTGACAAATCTTGCAAATTCTAACGTAACTATTGTAATGATAGCGACACATTTTGATTTACTTTATACTATATAACCTTGAACTAACTTACGAAAAACATGATATATGCATATCTATTAAAAATGTATTCGATTTAACTTTTTTATATTTTCCGTATCGGGTGTGACAAGCAGAACTCTCCATGACGCAAAACCGTTTGCAAGTACTGAATATTTTCCAAATGTTACGAGTTATGCACTAAACTACACTTAAGGATGTGTACTTTCTTGTAGTCTAAAGACAAATTTCAGAAATATAAAATATGTCGAAAAATAGTTTATGTCAGCTGGACAGTAAAAGTAGTTGCATCCAGCAATTTTATAATAACCTATAGAAACTCATTGGTAGGAAAAAACTATTCCTAAATTTCATCAACTCTTCATGAATTTCTAAAATCCAATTGTTCGTGATGTCCCTTCTGGAATTTGTTTTGCTAAAATCGCAATTATTTTTTATGTGTGAGGGGGTCAGTTTACGTGGAAGCACCCATATACGAATATGGTTATGGCCTCGAAAATAATTCAACTGTTCCCAATAAAAGTTCCAGAAGAGCTAAGACTGAAAACAAACGAGTTCGATCAAATGCCAACTTTTCCTCATAGTCTTCTTCGATTATATTGGCATAGTGCAACGTGATTTCTTGCCTAAGGGTCTTACGATCGATAAGTAATATTACCATGAACTTAGGCACCATTTAGATGAAGCAAAACCAAGAAATCATCTGGAATTGTGGAACATTCTGTCATAGCTATGTGCCACAGTAATGCGCGATACGTGGCATTGGCCAGAAGAACCATATTTTCCGAACTTGGATTCATGGGACTTTTTCCTATTCACAAAACCGATGATACCTAAGAAGGATGCAGACTTTCCAGGATTGAGGAGACAGAATCTTTGCAAGAGTTCAAGGCTATATTAAAAATCGCATATCAGAAGTGCTTCGAGGATTTGAAAAATGCGCTGGCAAAGGTGTTATATCTGTGGGGGATCTCTTTGAAGGAGATAATATCGAAAAAAGAAATTCCATTTCCAATTTTCGGATCTGATTCAATACTAGATCTGTTTCATCTCAGGGAATCCGACTGAAAGATAGAGAGATAATGCAAATCAAGCTCCAATTTTCTATAACACCTAATGTAAAGTATCTTCTATCTAAATGTTTACTGGGTTGCGAGCAACTTATTAAATAATTTAGTTAGCGATAACACCACCGCCCATAAAACACCAAATTTCCGATCAATGTAATCTAACAATAATCGGTGTTAAATCGACAAGTAGTAATTCCATTCAATGGCTACTGTTATTAACCGCAAACCGCAATAGATAAACCACCAAAAGACTTTAAAGCACTCCACTCCACTCCAGCACTCCAATCGACCAAAGCTTTTCCATCAGCTGAAATGAATTACCAACTGAAAAGCAAGATACAAGTTTATATGGTGGGCGCAAACCGGGAGCTAAGAGCTGAGAGGGCGTACGTATGACGTACGACGACGATAAGCTGTTTCGCGGTCTCTTGCAACGATCGCAATCACTGAAACCGAATTTCGGCTATTACATTTCGAAAGCATGGATCGTGGATCGAGTGTTGAAGTCGACTGGTGGCGGATTACCATTAACTACCGACGCCAGACGTCGACGTGTGTGTCGGCGTTGTTTTCCTGCACAGTGGCGTTGTTAGCGTACTGCGCTACCCGCTGCTAATGATATTTCAATTGCGCTGCTCTGTGCTCTGTACCAAGCGCAAATCGTAGCGCGAAGTCAACGCGAACAAGTAACGCACTTGAGAGTTCAGTCGTTGACGGAGACTCGAAAGCTTAGGACGGTATTTTCAAGCGAAAAAACGGGAATTTCTTCACTCAAGTAACGTGAGTTGGCCAACCACCCGACAAAAATAAAACGAAAAGTAAAAAAGTGGTTTGTGCTCAAGCGCTGATCCGAGATCTGCTGTTTAGCAAGAAACCAGCGGCAGAAACCGACAAAGCTAAGAAAGTGTTCCAGGAAGTGAGGTGTACTACTACTGAATCCGCAATCTGGTGCTGATCGATCTGCACTCTTTCAAGGTAAACCAGACCGAATGCAGCCGCAGTGGATTCTTGTTATTGTGTGTTTGTTTTAGAAAAAAGGCTAAAGGCAAACGGTGATTTTCTTTTATTAATACATACATTTGTATATCGTACAAAACAAAATATAAACCACGACACGTTTGAAATATCAAAATTAGCATTTTGTGGCTGGTTTGGGGTTTAATTTTGCTTTACAACAAAATTGTGGAATGAGCTGGAGATCGATCGCTGATCTCTTTTGCATATGGCTGCTTGATTGTTTTCAAAAAAAAAGTTATTGAAACAGGTAACTTCAGCAGGTAACTTGACAATCAGATCCGTGAGTGCGGCACAGGTTCAATTATAAATAAAATAGTGAAAACTCTTATTCAGAAGCTCCGAAAGTAAACTAAACCCCTATACTGAGCAAAAAATTTCCTTTGCCCTAACGAAATCCGCATTGCATTTATCATATGAGACAAGCGATCACTTGCCCTTTAAGTCGACTTCACCGGAAACGTCAAGTCATTGATTGCCTCTATTCTACTGTTAAAAAGAATGTAATGCAATATTGTTCAAAAACAGTTCTGTTTTATGAAAAAATATAAAACGGATTGGCAAGTTTCAGCGGCCGGCGTCAGACGACTAAAGAATACCAAAAGCTTCAGAAAAAATTAGTTTGGAATTTGGTGGCGACGGTAGATCCTAAAAAGGTTGGAAATATGTTGCTCATTCTTTGCTAGATTGCAGTCATTGCAAGCGAAAGTGGCCAGTTGGCTCTTTCCAGTCTAACTTTTTTTTGTGCATCGGTGAGCTCTTGCACTTTTTGGAACTTCAATGGCTTTAGTCCAAGCTCATTTTTTAATATGTGTTGTATCGGTTCTCGCGTTATGTTCAGCTCACGAGCAATTTTTCTACCACTGCGGCGTGGATTTCGATCATTTCTGGTGTTGTTACCGTTTGTTTTAGTCCACTTTTTGGACGCGATGCAACACTGCCAGTATCACGGTAACGAGCAATGGTACGAGAAACAAAAGATTTATTCACATTTAAATGCTGGAGGGCTCGAACGATAGCCACTTGTGTTTTTCCACCCAAATATATAGCAATCACACTATCACGCTTGAATTCCATCACGAATAACTTTTTTTCTGAATGCAATAGATGAAAATGCTTTTGTAAGCTTGTAAACAATAAAATTAACTGTCACTGAAATAAATCTGTCAGCTATCAGACTAGCGGTTTATAAATGATAGCAACCTGAAGTTGGTTGCAATACAATACATCAGCCATTCGACACACTACACTCCTTCTCGTAAATTAAGTTAATGAGGTACCAGAGATGAAAATATTTGATCGTCCTCGGTAAAATAGAATGTTGAAGATTGTCGGAAGGTCATAGAATGTTTAACCTAATACAGTTACTGAATAGGTACAGTAATATTCGGAACTAGCAAATAACCGCAATTTCGCATGATTTATACAGTGTTTATATACATATGCTACGCGTCAAAAGTACACAATAACGAATGAGTGACCTTAAACCCTATGTTTGACCGAAATCCGTTTCAGGACATTTTAAATACCTTCGAGCTCTATTCCTACATCTGTCTGTCAGACTGGTGCACATGGTGACTCTCGAAGGTAGTGATCGATTGAATTCAAATAGTGATTGTGATAATAACTTTGAATCGGATCTTAAATTTTAATCCGAATATCCATAGCGGCTCGGCAAAAATGAACCAAATTTTCCGGTCCCTTGTGATACCTCCCACAGCATAAATGACCATTTTATGGGCTACGAAAACAAAATGAAAACTGGTCACCAAAAATTCCATACAAAATTGGCAGATTTTTTTATACGACAAGTATAAATTGCTACAAATTGGGTAAGGCTTCGCAATTTTTAGGCGATGTTTCTTTCCTATTTTTTTTGGCTGATATTTCATTATACGAAAAAATCGCCCAAAAAATATGAATGTAATTTTTCCAGTTCACATTCAAGAAGAGTATATTTGAAACCAGTATTTGAGACGGGTGAACTTTTCTCACAGGTTAACATCTGGAAGATCGACTAAAACAGAAAAACAGTTCTTTGCATTCCTAATTTGGAAGTTGTCCACAGTTCTTTAAGCCCGATCCATTTTTAGTGAAGTACTCTAAATCAGCTCCACTGACTTCTGTACCAAATATTGTTTCTCTACAATCCATAGTTTCTATACGAGTATGTTCTAATAAAATACCGGCCACTTTTCATATAGTAAATAAAATAATTTTTTAAAAAAATCAAGTTAATTTGTGTGCAAAAAGTTTATAAAAAGCTTCTAAATGGTGATATACGTTCTCGCTATCATTTTTTTAAAGAAAAAATATTGAAAAAAAAATAAAATTTTAAATCTTAAAACAAGTACGAAAGTTCAGTCGGGTAAACCGGCTCAAAAATCCCCTCACCTTGAGTCGCAAAAAAATATTCGCAAATTTATTTAGTTTTGTTTTGATTATTTAATAATTTAATGTTTTCATTGCATTTAATAACTTTAAAGTATGTTCTGGTATTAACGATAAAAGCTGTTTCCATTTGGTACAAAATGGTCCATTTGTGTGGGAGGTACTAACACATTTTCTTGGCATTTAAAAGCATTACACTGTACAAAATTTCAAGTATTTCTATGCACTGGTATTAAAGGTATAAGCTGTTAACTGTTGGTGTAAAATGGTCCATTTGTGTGGTCCATTTGTACCAAAAGGACCACGCAATTACGTACCAATTACGGCTACTTTTCTCTAGAGTCTTGGTTCTATAAAACCAATGCACTGTACAAAATTTAAAGTATTTTTATGAACTGGTATTAAGATTAAAAGCTTTTAACTTTTGGTACAAAAACGTCCATTTGTGTGAAAGGTACCAAAAGGGGCGTGCCAACAACGCCCATTTTTCTCTGGACTTTAGGTACTATAAAAGCATTACACTGTACAAAATTTCAAGTATTTTTATGTATTAAAGTTATAAGCTGGTAACTTTTGGTACAAAATAGTCCATTTGTGTGGAAGGTACCAAAAAGAGTCTGGCAATAATGCCCATTTTCCACTGTATTGTAGGTACTTTCAAACCATTATACTGTACAACATTTCAAGTATATATATGCACTGGTATTAAAGTTATAAGCTGTTAACTTTTGGTGTAAAATGGTCCATTTGTTTGGGAGGTACCAAAAGGGGCGTTGCAACTGCGCCCATTTTTCTCGAGGTAATAGTGACGAATAAACTAATACTATGTGTATAATTTCAGAGAATTCAAATAAGTAGTCTACAAGTTATTAAATAATCAATATTTCACTAAATGTTAACCCTTTGTGAGGGAGGTACTAGAAGAAGTGGACCCATATGGCCCATCTTCGAACTTAGCCGGAGATAGAAGAAAATATTACCACGTACCAAATTTGAAGTCAATCGGTTACTCCTTTCGAGAGTTATCGTGCGCACCAGCCAGCAGACAGACAGACGGACGGACGGACATTGCTCATTCTACTTAAAATGACCAAAAACGTATATCCGCCGAACATACTTCTTCGATGTGTTACACTTTTGGCTCGTAGCAAATGATATATACCCTCCTCTCTAAGGTGAGGGGATAAAAATGTCAAAAAAATGTTAAGGCAAATTTTCCAGTTCAATACACACCGGAGAAGAAAAACTTTGAAAGAGGTTGAACTCTTCTTGAAGAAGCAAATCTGGAGATCGACAATTCAGAAAAACTTTTCTTTGTGTATATTTCTAATTTTAGAATATGTCTGCAGAACGTCTTTAATCCCGACCCATTTTAATTAAATTCCATATATCAACGCCACTGACTTATGGGTCAGAATATTTAATATGGACCTATGTAGTTTATTTTTAGCTAAAATGTTTATAAGCAGTTACAAATAGGTAAAATAAGATCACGCTATAACTTTTTTTAAAAAAATTTTTTGAAAAAATTTTGTAGGCATTTTAATTTTTTAAAAAATAAAAAAAATAGTTTTTGTTTTTTACGAAATTTGTAATAGCTCTCAAACGGCTGAACTGATTTTTGCAAAGTTTACTTTGTTGAAAAGAGGACACAAAAGTTTGTACGACAGTTTTTTTTTTTTTGTTAAAACTTTGTAGAAAAAATTGTTCCCCCTCGATTTTCTTCTATTTTTCACACAATATTCATCGCACTCTCATAAATCCAGAACAGTAAAAAAATTGTATCAGACTCAATATTTGTAAAAGTTATGCACGAAATACCAAGA
This sequence comes from Eudasyphora cyanicolor, assembly GCA_963930755.1. Taxonomy (NCBI): domain Eukaryota; kingdom Metazoa; phylum Arthropoda; class Insecta; order Diptera; family Muscidae; genus Eudasyphora; species Eudasyphora cyanicolor. The sequence continues at coordinate 270,994,660 of OZ005735.1, forward strand.
CTAGTCTGACATTTTTCGTCTGTTTTTGCAAAACACTGCACAGTGGTACGAATTCAACAAGGAAAATAATTTGACCGTTTCTTAACCAAACAACCGATTGCGACCAAACTTGGCATGGTAGATGAAGATGTGTAAGAGAAGTTAAGTTTTATATTTGGGCTCCCATCTGCTTAAAACATTACCAATATTTTGATTCTCGCTCTGATAGAACTGAAGTTGTTCACTGGTTTAGAGGTTATGTTATGTATCTCTCTATCTCATTGGAGGCTCAGGCTATAGACGTATTATTTTAAGGTTATTCACGAAACAAAACAAGCTTTCATTTGAGATGTGAACAGCTGCAATCATATTTTCGACCCGCCCTAACGCACTCTGTTAATAAACACGCTTATTGTGAATATCTATGTAAAGTCTTTTTTATAGGAGGAGCGATTATGTTTTCTGCAATCCCAAAATAATTCGCAATCTTATCTTTATTCTCAACCGCCTATAAATACATTAAAATTCCACAAAAAAATCACAATTTTATTATGTTATGCTTTTATCACAAGATGATAAACAAATATTGCATCAATATACAGATATTTTTAAAATCATTTTATGGTATATCAAAAAAAAACAAGTAAGAAAGTTTCAGTCGGGTAAACCGACTAAGGTATACCCTCACTTTGTGAGTAATGTAATATATAACATTACACCAATAAATCTGTCAATTTGTGTGGGAGGTACCAGAAGGGGTTTTCCAAATACACATATTTTTCGGTAAACAGTACATTCTTAAATACATTGCATTGTGCTGAACTATAAGCGTTTATGTGCACTGGTATATTAAAGTTACGAGCTATGTAATTTTGGTATGAGTTGGTCATTTTGTGTGGGAGGTACAAAAAGGGGCGGGGTGATAACGCCCACTTTTTACAGGACTATAGGCACTATAACAGCATTACACTGTACAAAATTTCAAGTATTTGTATGCACTGGTATTAAAGTTACAAGCCGTTTACTTTTGGTACGAAACGGTCCATTTGTGTGGGAGGTACCAAAAGGGGCTGTACAATAATGCCCATTTTTTACCGGACTATAGGCGCTACAAAAACATTATACTGTAGAAAATTTCAAGCATTTTTATGCACTTGTATTAAAGTTATAAGCAGTTAAATTTTGATGCAAAATGGTCCATTTGTGTGGGAGGTACCAAAACGGGCATGTCAACTTCACCCATTTTTCTCGAGTTAATAGCGACTAATATACTAATATTATGTGCAGAATTTCAAAAGATTCGAATAAGTAGTATAGAAGTTATTAAAGAATCAATATTTCACTAAATTTTAACCCTTTGTGTGGGAGGTACCAGAAGGAGTAGACCAATATGGCCCATCTTCGAACTCATCCGGAGATAGATCAAAATATTACCACATACCAAATTTGAAGTCAATCGGTTACTCCTATCGAGAGTTATCGTGCGCACCAGCCAGCAGACACACAGACAGACAGGCAGACAGACAGACAGACAGACAGACAGACAGACAGACGGACGGACATTGCTCATTCGACTTAAAATGACCCAAAACGGATTTCCTCCGAACATACTTAGGGTCTTAGATCACTCCTTCGATGTGTTACACTTTTTTCCGTAGCAAATGATATATACCCTCGTCACACTAAAGTGAGGGTATAAATATGGGTGATAAATGGAAATTCATATTTGATCGCGAAAAAATGGGAGTGTTTATAGGCAACATTTTGATTGAATTTGATAGTGACGACTAAACTATTACTAGGTGTGAAATTTTAGACAATATGTGACATATCATTTATAAAAGATTACATATTTTACTAAAAAATTCGGAGAAAATATTACAAGACCGATGGATAGAGTCAAAAAATGCTCTAACGAATTATCGCTAATTATACTTAGTATACGAGTATAGGATCATAGGTCACTCCTTCCTGAAAGGAGAAAGTATAAATATAACCAGTAAGGAAAGGCTAAAGTCGGGCGGGGCCGACTATATAATACCCTACACCACTCTCGTAATATTGAATAACTCTGATATATAAATTTTGTAATTCATGTATAAATTGTATACATAAATTTACTTTTGGGACATTTTATACTTAAATAATACCCTGTACCACAGTGTGGTGTAGGGTATAAAAACGATTGGATCTAAAGAGCCAAATCGGATGAAACATATATATGGGAGCTATAGCTAAATCTTTCGGCAATGTTGGTTCATGGATCAAGAAACTCTACCATTCTAACTTTCAAAACGATTGGATGTAAAATATAGCTTCTATAGAACTAAAGGGCCAAATCGGACGAAACATATATATGGGAGCTATAGCTTATTCTCAACCGATTTTCTTCTAATTCTGTAGTGTTGGTTCATGGATCAAGAAACTCTACCATTCTAAATTTCAAAATGATTGGATGTAAAATAAAGCTTCTATAGAACTAAAGGGCCAAATCGGACGAAACATATATATGGGAGCTATATCTAAATCTGAACCGATTTCAACCAAATTCAATAGTGATCTTAACAGCTGCGAAATACTCTAAACTGCAAAATTTCAGAACGATCGGAGTGAAATTGCGACCTGTAGTCGACGAACAACTTTACATGGACGGACGGACGGACGGACGGACATCGTTAAATCGACTCAGCTAGTGATTCTGAGTCGATCGGTATACTTTAAGGTGGGTCTATCTGTGTTATTTTCAGGTGTTACAAACATCTGCCATGAAACAAACTTATAATACCCTGTACCACAGAGTGGTGTAGGGTATAAAAATTTGTTAAATGTTTACAAATCAAAATAAATTTTGTTTTCGTGGTTTGCGATGCGAACCCAAGCAAAAAACAAAAATGTATTAGCATGAGAGTTTTAGTATGTTGACTTAGTTCGGCAAAATACGGGGTTTGGTTAAATTCAATTTACTGCTTCCATAATTATTTCAGCTGATTTAAGTTAAAGACATACACTATTGCTACTGAATTCTGAAGATGATACAGTGTTGTCTATCGAAACTGCAGTCAATTATACCAAGCAATTAAAACTCTCTACCAATTTCTGTAGTTGTTTCTATTACTTTTTTGCAATAGACCGAAAGTAACTGAAACATATGGTCTTGAACCAAAAAAAATTCTGACTGCATAATAATTTTAATTGTATAAACCAATTTATTAATTGAAATAATTTATTAATTGAACCAATTTATTAATTGAATCAATTTATTAATTGAACCAATTTATTAATTTAAGCAATTTATTAATTTAAGCAATTTATTATTTTTTGCGCAACCGGGGGTCGTGGGAGGCGTGAGGATTTACAACAATTTGTAAATTAAACCAATTTATTAATTGAAACAATTTACTAATTTAAACAATTAATTAATTGAAACAATTGTTTAATGGAACCAATTTATCAATAGAACCAATTTATTAATTAAACCAATTTATTATTTTTTGCTCTATAGCTGGGCTTCCCAACCAGGGGTGTGGGAGGCGTGAGGATTTAGGGAGATTTTCCTAATGGTATTAAAAATTTAGAGCAAAACAACAAGGTGCAGGTGGAATTTGTAAAATGTTTTATTTATATAGATGCAAACATAATATCAACGAAAGTGTACAAGGTCTGTCAAGTCCTAATTTAAAATTTTCTTTTCCGTACACGGGGCAAAATCACCTTTTTTGATATGTTTGAATCGAAAGAAAATATATTTGGAACACAAATTTTTGAATATTATATATTTCTGAGCAAATAAATTTTATTTGAAAATCAATAAAATGTATTTGGAACGCATATATTAATATATTACAACAAAATTTATTTGCAAACTAAATTTCTCAAATAAAATATGTGTTTAAATACAAACAAAATTATTGTTTAGGAAATTTTTCCAAATATATTTTATTTAAAAAAATTTTCAAAACATTTACTGACTTTTTCGAAATTCTGTTTTAATTTTTCCTTGTTTTCGAATTAGACCTCCCAGTTATGATACCATATTAACTTCCGTTTTAAATCAATCATTTAAATTCAATCAATCCTCTAAGTAATTTATTTTAATCCAAGATTATACGATTTCAATTATTATTATTTTACGAACATTTAACATTTCTAAAAAAATTAACTTTGAATTACTGAAAAATTTAACACAATTTATGTATTTTCCGAATTTTTAACATTTTTTTTACGAACATTTAACATTTCTAAAAAAATAACTTTGAATTACTGAAAAATTTAACACAATTTATGTATTTTACGAATACTTAAATGCAAATAAATATTTGTTTCGGAAATAATAGTCCCAAATAATAACATATTGGGATGTAAACAAAGATTTGTTTAGAACGACATCTTCCCAAATATATAATTTGTGTATATACCAAATACTATCAGCCTGTTTCTGTAACTTAAAATTTTGCTTTCGTTCGCTTGCCAGACGACAAACAGCTGATTTGGGTTTCACTAACTACCATCACAACGGCAAGTCGCACGATAATGAACTCGTACGAAAACGTAATCATTTCAGTGTAAATTTTGGTTTCTCTATCTCTCTTTGCTGTCATCTGGGCGAACACAAGTGTCAGATCGAGTCACTTTATTTTATTTGTCGACTGATAGGAACAATGCAATATAAACGTTATTAAAAGCTAAAAATAAGTAGATATAAATATAATTATGGTAAAAACAATTAAAAAATAATAAAATTGTATACATATGTTTACATTTTTAAGCATAAAGAAGTCAACATTGGCAGCTCGCTAAGATGGAAAAATTCATCAGTGCACAATGAGAGAGAGAGAGAAAGAAATGAGAGTGTTGGATCAGCTCAGCTGAACCACCCAGGGTTGATTTTTGGCCACCACTAGAGTAAAGGATACAGAGTTGTATTTTCTAAGGTCTACCATACAAAAATGTGTTCTTTTTTAGACCGGAAGTTGTGAAATTATTGACCTGGCAATTACATTATTTGCCAATTGGTAAATTGTTAACGTCATTGACGTAAAGCCAGGCGAACGAACGAACGAACCTTAGAGAAACCAAATTCCAGACGAAAGTGAGTGATTGGTTTTCGTTCGCAGAGACTTTCGTTAGAAATACAGAAACAGGCCGTATATGTTTAGAGTGTACCCTGAAAATATATATGTTTCAAGCCGAATATGTTTGGGACAATATACTACAGAAGCGATTTTTTTTCAGCGTGTACATTATTGATATGTTGAATACGGGTCAGAATATTTAATGTCGACCTATGTTTATGGGCACCTTCATTTTTGAAAAAAATTAAAAAAATGAGTTTTAGTGTTTTACGAAATTTGTAATTGCTCTCGAACGGCTGAACCGATTTTTGCAAAGTTTACGTTGTTTTAAAGAGGACACAATGCGCCATTTTTTATACAAATTTTAAAAAATAATTTTACGAAAGTTTTTTCAAAACCGATTTTCTTCAAGTTTTTACAGAATATTCGTCGCACTCTCACAAATCCAGAACAGTAAACAAATTTTTGGCAGACTCTATATTTGTAAAAGTTATGGACGAAGTACCAAGACTTCTAGTCTGACAATTGGAATTTAAAAAGGGGAAATAATTCTGCCTTTTCTTAACCAAACAACCGATTGCGACCAAAGAGGTGTTGGTAGATGAAGAGGTGTTAGAGAAGTTAAGTTTTATATTTGGGCCCCCTATGTCAGACAGGGGTGGAGCTAGAGGGCTTCAAAGTGGGCCACATCGGGTGAAGAAAATGTTCAAGCGCGTGTAACTCGTGTTGAAGAAAATCGAGGGGAGCAAGTTTTTTCACAAAGGTTTTTAAAAAAAAAACTTTCTTAAACAATTTTTTTAAAAAAACTTCCAATAACATTTTTTTTCTCTAAAAATGGCGCATTGTATTCTCTTTAAAACAAAGTAAACTTTGCAAAAATCGGTTCTGCCGTTCAAGAGCAATTACAAATTTCGTAAAATACAAAAAGTACTTTTTTTAATTTTTTCAAAAAATAAAATGCACATACAATTTTTGGAAAATTTAAAAAAAAAAAAAAAGAAATAATAGTGAGGTCTATTTTACCTATTTGTAATTGCTTATAAACATTTTAGCCAAAAATAAACTAGCTAGGTCGATATTAAATATTCTGACCCATACCTAATATAAATGTTCAAGATATATAATTGAACAGGGTTTTCCAACAAGAGGTGTTATTTTAAATCACCCGGTAGCTGTCACTTTTGATGCTTTTATTCTTTGACATTGGACAAGTAGAAACTACGCCATTACTAAAAATGGAACGATACACGATCATTGAACGATACAAAACGATAAAAAAAACGATACGAACGATACAAAATCATCTTGACTGATGAGGCCCATTTCCATTAGGCTTCTCAACAATAACCCAAGAGCCTCTCCATCCTCAACGTGTGACTGTTTGGTGAGGTTTATGTTCCGGCGGGGTCATTGGACCTTACTTTTTCGAAAATGAGGTTAGATCAACAGTTACGGAGAATGGATTGCGCTATCGAGAGATGATTAATGATTTTTTATGGTCGGAGTTGGATGGTATTGATCTGGACAACGTTTACTTTCAACAAGACGGCGCTACGTGCGACACAAGCAACGAAACCATTGCTGTGTTACGGGAAAAGCTTCCGGACCGTGTTATCTCTCGAAAAGGTGATCACAATTGGCCACCGAGATCTTGTGTTCTAACACCTTGCGACTTCTTCCTTTGAGGCCACGTGAAAGATAAGGTCTACGCCAACAGCCCAGCGTACCAAAAGGGCCGTGGCAACTTCGCCCATTTTTCTTGAGGTTTAAGCTACTAATAAACTAATACTATGTGTGGAATTTCGGAAGATTCGAGTAAGTAGTATAGACGTTATTAAAGAATCAATATTTCACTAAATGTTAACCCTTTGTGGGAGAGGTACTAGAAGGAGTGGACCAATATTGCCCATCTTCGAACATAGCCGGAGATAGAAAAAATATTTCCATATACCGAATTTGAAGTCAATCGGTTATTCCTTTCGAGAGTTATCGTGCGAACCAGCCAGCAGACAGACAGACAGACGGACGGACATTGCTCATTCGACTTAATCTAAATATGAAGAGATCTCTTTCTGCCGAATTTCGTACTGATCGGATATAAAATACAGTTTTTACAGCGATATTGAGGCTATATCTAAATCTGAACCGATTTTCAAATGTTCTATTGTCTCTAAGTGTATCACGAGACAGCTCTCTGTCAATTTTTGTACAAATCGTTTCAAAAATGTTGCTTATACAGTGCACATATGCCAAATCGGAGGTACATATATATGGAAGCTATATGTAAATCTGAACCGATTTTAACCAATAGGGATCGCCAAAAAAAGATATGTGTAAAGTATCGTCGAGATCGGACCATAATTGCGACCTGTACTTTCATTACAAGAATACATGCACAGACAGACGGACGGAACGACGGACGGACACAGCTAAATCAACTCAGAAAGTGATTCTAAGACGATCGGTATAATAAACCATGGGTCTATTTCTTCTCCTTTTGGGTGTTACAAACAAATGCTAAAAGTTATATACCCTGCACCACAGTGTGGTGTAGGGTATAAATAGAAAAAAAATTGCAAACAATTGGTTTATTAAATGTTTTTAAAAGCAAACGAGAATTTGAATAAAAAATCTATTGATATATATATAGAAATTATAACTCTTTTTATAGAAGTAAGAGAATTTTCAAGAAATCAGACTTTAAAACAAAATTGTGATACTCGTATGAAATGTTTGTTTAGAAAGTGTCGAAAATCAACTTCATTTTAAAACTTGTTTTTAAAAATCTGTGTGAAGAATAGATATAAAATATTTATACACATCTTATCGCAAGACTTCAAAGATTCTCTATGGTGTATAATTTTTCGCGTTTGAGTTAAGCCACTTTCAAAACAAACTTTTTAAAATGGCGTAAACGCAATATTCCCTTCATAAAAATGTGCTTTTTGAAATAAATTTTAATTTTACCATTACTAAAAGCCAGAATATGCTCAAATGAGTTATTAGTACAGCGTTTATAAAAAGTAATTTAATAACTACACTCAAAAAAGTATGTTAGTAAATTTTTATTGATTTGAAAATTAAAATGGAATCATTTGCTGTAACTTATAGCAAATTTCCTGATGGATTGTTTTTCCACTGTAAATAAAACTTTCTTTACATTGGATAAATATGCATATTCTTCCAAGGAATGACCTATACTTATATTTAGCAACCTCACGGTCAAGTATAATATTATTTTTTATTTCAATTAAGGTTTATGAAGAAAATGTTGATAACATTAAATTTAAAACGATTTTTTTTTAATTTTTCTTGCATTTCATTATTTAAAGACGAAGACGCATCTTAATTAAGCTCAATATTAATTTTAAAAGTGCATAAAATTGTAGTATCTATATATATTGTAATCATAATTATGAGTTCTGCAACACAATTCACTGTTGTTTAAATATCAATAGTATTTACGTTTCTTTCAAAACAAACGTTTTTTTTATCGCCTCACCTTACAGAAAGGATGATAGAAGGATTTTCCAATAGGGATGATATGATTTTGAAGTGACGTTTCGGCCATTTGTAATATGTCATGATCTGTCATTTGTTTTTTCATTGTATTCAGTAGTGTTTAAAATTTCATCATGGAGAGATATACGCAAGAATAACATTTACAAATTATTCAATTTTATTATCAAAATAATCGTTCTCAAAAAAAAAACACTTTCCAGTCGACCAACGACCTTGACACCCATGAGCAATATTTTAGGTCTCGTTAAGAGCTAGCCATTGACCGATTCCCGATCCGACGTGACGTTAAGGAGCTAGAGCAAAAATAAACTTTCATATTTGAAAATGATGCTAAGTCAATTTTTTTTTAAATAAAAAAAAAAAAAACTTTCCAGTCGACCTACGACCTTGACACCCATTAGCAATATTTTAGCTCTCGTTAAGAGCTATCTTTTTGCCATTGACCAATTGTGGCTACGTGCCACACAGCAAATGAAAAACTTGAATTGTTGCGAGAAAAGTTGGGTGATTAGATTTTTTCAAGAAATTGTGATATTGAGTGACCTCCAAGAGGATGTGATTTAACACCATTAGACTTTTTATTGTGTGGTTATTTGAAGTCATTGGTCTTTCGAAATAAACCAGACTCTCTTCAAGCTTTACAAGTCAATTTTGAACGTGTCATTCATGACATACGACTTGATTTAGTGGAAAAAGTGCTCGAAAATTGGGTTCATCGAATTCGTTCCTGCAGAAGATGTCGTGGAGGCCATTTGAATGACGTTTTATTTAGAACTTAATTGTATCGATTGTACTTCACATTAAATAAAAATCTTTAGAATTTCCTTAGCAATAAGTGGGCTTTTGTCAAAGAAATCATATTACTCTTATTGGAAACCCCTTTTTTTAATAACATATATTATGGCAATTTATGACCATGTTGTGTGGTATCTGTGATCATAATATGGCTGCGTCATAATCATATTATGCTCAGGTTACCGTGACAATAATACATATAGCTGTGTCGCAAGCATAATATGGTTGCGTCTGTGTCGTGACCATATATGGTAAAAATCTGTCGATATACTCTTCTCATGACCATATGTTTCCGTCATAGCCATTACATTGTTGGGTCTTATCATAATATTTGACCTTTTTTTGGTGTTTGTGTTAATTTTTGAGCTTTGGTTTGTTCTGACACATATAGTAAAATTTTATGGCCAACATTTTTGTAGAACATTTCATCCCCGTCCTCCCCATTTTAAGGGGTGTTTTTTACGATTTGTTAAAATGGGGCCAAAAATTACAGTTATGTGGTGGAGCTAGAGAGTTAATATGTTCCACAAAAATATTGGCCTTAATATTTTCTATAAAGTTGCTGAACCTACCCTATACCAAAAAAATATATTTTTGTTACATAACAGTGAAATACTTACATTTTTGGGGTACAATGTGGTTTTTTGAGCTATTAAGGGTACCTAGACACGTTCAGATTGTATTGATATGTTCACAAGAGTTGTTCAGATTTACGTTGGCTACAATTTTGCAAAACATTGTTAGCGAAAAATTAAGAGCCCCTGAAAGATATGCTGAAAAAAGTGAAAAAAATATTTTTTTCCTATACTTTTTCAAAAAAAAGTACCGGAAAAAAATTGTTTTCGCAAAAAAATGTTAAGAAACTTTGTTCAGCATATTCTTAGCTACATTATTGCCAAATATAGTTAAGCGGTATCACCAAGTCTGAATTAGTTGTTGGTCAAAAGCTGATTTCAGAAACTTTGGAGGCCCATAAAAAAAAGTGGTCACTAATTTCGCCAAACCGAGTATAGGGTTATACTACCCTTTGATAGTAGAATCGAACCTATACTGTAAAGTCCGTGTACTTTTCAAAAAGTGTTCATTTGTTGCATAGTGTTATTAGCGACTGTAGTGTGTCTTTGGTGGCCCCTTCTGAAATTTTCCGGCAACAATTTTCGTAGAATATTTTAATCCTAAATGTCTTTTGTGAAAGGACATTTTTTTAGTTTCCTCGAAAAAAGGCCCAAATTGGCCCATAAAGAGCGGAGCTAGATGGTTAAGATCTTCCACAAAAATTATCCTCATAAAATTCCACTATATAATTCTGACAATAAAAAATCTCTCAGACATTAACTGACATTTTTTTCATTTAGTAAAATGGTCCCTTCAACCAAAAACAAAAACTTTGACTCACTGTAAAATAAATGTCAGTCCAGCAGGACCATAAGTTTGTTCTACAAAAATGATTTACTTAACATGCCCTTTCAGAATTATAGGTTCGCTATTCAGTTACAATCAAAAAGTCTTAATTTGTTGGACAGTGTTATTATTATATACGAAACTCACATGTTTTGATCTCGCACAGTGTTTACAAGAAGAACTCTGAACACATTTCTCTTATCTTATGTGGCATCTTTAGAAAATATAGGTGAATCAAATTTATTTTGGTCCGTGATAAAAATTAAGCCAACATCTTGTGATGTCAATCCAGCCATTATGAAAGGATGGACGGACGAATGGGGCGGGTGTTTAATTATTAGTTTTCAGCTTAAGGTATTATTCGTAGAACAAGTGATTATTTTTATATTAGCAATTGTAAAATAAACTTTGCCATTTTTCCTCATTGTGATCCGTTAATCTTTATGGGAGTACCAACCAGCGCGACAAGTGCGTCGTTCGTTGGTTGTCGCCATCAATGGTGTATGGTGTGTGGTGTGTGTTATGACTTCCATCATAACTTTGTTAAAAATCTCGTTCGTTGGCGGTTAATTCAAATTTCCCGCATGTCAATTTAGCTGAGCGTTCTGTCGGTGACTATCTTTATAGCAGTCGAAATAATAAATCATATCTTTTATTATTATTATTTTTGTTTCGATTCATACAATTTTTTCTTACGTTAAGTTTGTTGTTTATTATGCCTCCATCCGTCAATTCGAGTGCTAATTTAATTTTAGAAAATTCCAAATGACATTGAGTGATGAAAATGAAAGTGAAATTTTTTATAGGAACAAATTAACTAATTGAACAATGGCAATGCCATTGAACAAAACATAGAAGATAGAGAAGAACATGCAAATTCTTTACTTTAATAATTCCTGAGGGTTTGGACTTTATTATCTTAACAAGATTTTATAATTTTTAAAACTTTAAGAATTTAATTAAGGTTTTGTTACTTTACATAAGAATTTTACTAATATTTTATAATTTTTAAAATTCTGGATGGAAATCTACAAGATCACCAAGGTTTCACTGCCATAATAGCTGACATTTATTATTTCCGTTAATATTTCTTTTTTATGCCACTTTTCGATCAATATTATTTGTCGTTCATGAAACGTTTACCTTAGCAATTTGTGACTGCAAATTAGTTAAGTTAATATTTAAAATTAATCGGTCTTTTTTTCGCGTGTTGTCCGTCATGATTGAGCTATACTAATGATGTATTTATACAAGTAATGCTGTGTGAATTTTATAATTTCAAAATGTCAGGGTACGGAATGCGGAATTTGTCTCACACGCAAAAAGGAGTGTGAGACAAATTGCCAAATTGATCTGACAAATAAGTTCATAATGTGATAAAGACAATTACGACAATAGTGCTATAGGCCCAGATCACTTCCAAGATATTGAACTTTTGAATTATTATTATTTAATGTTACGTTGAGACCGAGGTAAGAACGGTAGTGAGTTCGGCAGGTGCGCAAATTATATACCCTTCATCCTGCATTGTATTCAACTCTATAACCGGGAAAAATCTTTCATATACAGGGTTGCCCATATTCGACGGACCCATGTTTTTTTTGGGCCCATTCCAATCGACGAGGCTTGTCCGCAGGCAACAATCTTTGCGTCAATTGAATTTTGTACGGGAACAAATGCAAATCAACGCGAATAATCCGTTGTAAAGTGGACCGAGCCATGCCCAACTGATGAGAACGGCGTTTTTGGGATGTTCTTGGGGACCTCTCAACACTGGCTCGTACGGCAGCGATATTCTCGGCCGATCGCCTTGGTCGACTTTTATTTGGCCTCTTCGGATTAGAAAGAGCCTCACCAGTCGAAAATTTTTCGTATAAACGCTTAATGGTGTTCTTAGAAGGCGCACTTCTCACATTTTTTAATATTTTAAAAGCACGTTGAGTTTTCACAATTGACTTCTTCTGTTGAATGTAAATTTCAACTATTTCGCGTGGCGTGTATTGTTCCATGGTAAAAATCTGCTTGGACTGACGCTTCAAACGCGGTATGTCATTAAGCGATCTGACATCTCTGTCAAAAGTTATGGCGTTGCCAGATGGGTCCGTCGAATATGGGAGACCCTGTAGAAAAGAAGAAAATCATGGAGCGATATAGTTTTTGGTAGCAAATTCTTAACGATAATAAATAAAATGATATATGAAAAATTTTTGCCAATTTTTTTTAGAAAATGTGGTATTTTTGCTTAACCAAAGATATTTAAGAGAGTCTTCTTTATGGAGAATATATAAAAACGAAGATCGATATGACAAATTTTCGCTGTGCAGAATTTTTGTATAAATCAAATACAAAATGTCAGATAAATAGACTGGAATTTTTTTTTTACACAAGTACCAAATTTGTGAAGAATTATTGTCAAAAGATTTAAAACTACATAATTGCCGCCAACTTTTTTGACAAGTGTGGCTCTTAAGTAAATATATTATAGAGCGTCCTCTGTAGTAGAGTTATATCAAATACTGTACCAGTATGATCAATTTTCGTGATGCAGGATGTATTAAGACATGATACATAAACTGCAAAATTTAAGCCTAATCGTCTGGAAATTTTGGAATATACACACAGGTATATACATACAGTTTGGTTGCCTCAACCGAATTATTTGCCAACCGAATTTTGGTAGTTTTGTCTACTATCATGCGATTCCATCAGGACAACCAAAATGTTGGTTGTGGCATACTTCTTCTGCTTCCATGTTGACAACAATCATATTTGGTTGCGCCAACTACGAAAATGGTGCCTAAAATTATCTGTTGTATGTTGCCACAACCAACTGTTTTAAAAAATTGGTTGTTCTGACAATTTGTCAGTCATATACTACCGACAATTAAATAAAAACAGTTTTCATAATTTTTTTATTGAACAAAAAACCAAACAATTCATAATAAAATTAAAAATCTCATATTACAAATTCATCACTATTATGAGATGTGGAAATATTTGACACAAATTTTAGTACACGAAAAAAACACAAAACGTTAATGCAAATACCGCTTAACCCTGTGCTTTCAATTTCATGATTGTTGCTTTTATTTTTAGTTTATGTAAAACATTTTGCACAGCGTATTCTGCATTCCACACGAGATTATTTTTGATTACCTATACCGTTCTTGAACAAAATGTCGAAGATTTTTTTATGTCGAGTAATTTTATTTTTTGTTTGTCATGTATCAGCAAAAGAACAGCAACCAATCTTTCGGTTATATTTCCCAAAATACATTTAATTAATCTAAATTTGGGAAATGATTGGGATAACCAATAAACGATTATTTATTAATATTTTTTCTGTTGTAGTAACCAATTATTCGTTGCAATAATAATCGTTGGTCTATTGATACAATTTCTGTTGTCAAGAATAAAATATTGGTTGTCAGAAGCAAAAATCGATCATATGGTACTATAAAGAAAGTTTAAAATTGGTTGCCACAACTATCCGAGTGTCAATGAAAAAAAAAACAATCTTAATTAGATTGATACAACCATCGATTTAGTTGCAAGCATTTTTATTTGATCGTATCCATGTTATTATTGTTGTTTCTAGTGTTTATATATAAATACAACCAAAACACGGTGTAGGCAATATACTTATTGTTGCTAGTACTATTTTTTTTATTGTTACAATCGAATTCCAACCAATTATTTTCCTGTGTGTATGGCTTAAATAAGAATATATTAATATCGACCTATGTAGTTTATTTTTGGCTAAATCGTTTATAAGCATTTACAAATGGGTAAAATAAGATCTCGCCATAATTTAAAAAAAAATTTTAAAAAATGTATGTGCATTTTAATATTTGAAAATAATTCAAAAAATGAGTTTTTGTGTTTTACGAAATTTGTAATTGCTCTCGAACGGCTGAAACGATTTTTGCAAAGTTTACTTTGTTTTAAAGAGGACACTTGTACATTTATTTTTTTTATAATTTCTACAAAATTTCAACAAAATCTTGTTTTTATACCCCCACCATTGTGAACGAGTTTATATCGATACCTCCATTTTTCAATAGACTGACTTAAGAATTCCCTCACATTAAGTCGATATTGCATGTTTATAGGAAAATTGCATTTTCTATTTGGAAATATTCCAAATTACATTCATCCTAAATTTGGTGTTTATCCGCCAACCCAATCAAAAAATATTCACAAAACAGTATTGGTCATTAGATTTGCATTATTAATGAATTCCACACAAATTTAAAAAATGCAAAAAACTTTAATCGCGTCTCCTGAAAAACTACCTTTTTGCACTTACCAAGGTTTAGAATGGTGGTATCAATATATCAGTTATTGCGGGCCAAAAGTGTAACACATCGAAGAAGTGACCTAAGAGACCCCAAAAATAATTGGCGGAAACCCGTTTTGGGTATTTTGCACTAAAAGTCCATTTATAACTTATATTCCAGTCCATACATACCTGCAGTCCCGAGAAAAATGGACGAAGTTGCCACGCCCCTTTTGGTACATCCCATACAAATGGAAAATTTTTCGCAAAAAATTAATAACTTATAACTTTTATTCCAATCCATATAAAATGAGAAATTTTGCGCAGTGTAATGCTATTATAGTACCTACATTCCCGTGAAAAATTGGCGTTATTGCTACGCACCTTTTATGACCTCCTATACAAATATACAATTTGCATCAAAATTTAGCGGCTTATAACATCGATTTCTGCGCATACAAATACTTGAATTTTGTTCAGTGTAAAGATTTTATAGTAACCATAGCCTATTGAGAAATGGTCCTTATTGCCACGCCCCTTTTGGTACCTCCCAAACAAAATGGACAAAATAAAAAATATGAAAATTTATTTTTTGAATTTCTTCAGCTAGTGATTCTGAGTCGATCGGTATACTTTAAGGTGGGCCTAGCTATATATAAATACCCGGTATACAAATCAATGAATAAATATATATTTACCCATAAATTTTTTCGAATAGACATTATTCCCTTGGTTAGGACGCTAGCTTTCAGAAATATTGTTTGCGATTTTTTTCTACTTTTTATGGTTTTTTAATTAATGAACCTCTGTCTATGCGTGAAAGTGTTAGCTCTCAAGGCCATCCCGGCTCTATCTGCCTTATACTTCAAAAAATATGGTCCACAAAACTTGGAATTAAAAAAAAAACAAATTGGTTTCATAACAAAGTATGTCTCAATCTACAAAAAAAGTTGTCAGGTCTCCGACACAATAAAAAATAATTTGTTGCCCAATGGCAACAAATTGATTTATTTCCATTTTCAAATGACAAGTTTTGAATATTAATTGCTTTTTGTATTTCAAATGAATAGTTTTGAATTTCAATCGGCTTATAATACCCTCACTTTAGTGATACGAGGGTATATATCATTTGCTAGGGGCCAAAAGTCTAACACATCGAAGGAGTGACCTAAGACCCTAAGTATGTTCGGCGGATATCCGTTTTGGGTCATTTTAAGTCGAATAATCAATGTCCGTCCGTCTGTCTGCCTGTCGGCTGGTGCGCTCGAAAGGAGTAACCGATTGACTCCAAATTAGGTATGTGGTAATATTTTGTCCTATCTCCGGCTAAGTTCGAAGATGGACGATATTAGTTCACTCCTTTTAGTACCTGCCCCACAAAGGGTTAATATTTAGTGAATCATTTATTATTAAATAACTTCTATACTACGTATAGAAATTCCACACATAGTATTAGTTAATTAGTCGCTATCAACTCGAGAAAGATGGGCCACGTTGCTACGCCCCTTTTGGTACCTCCCATACAAATGCACCATTTTGCACCAAAACTTAACAGCTTATAACATTAATACCAGTGTATAAAAATACTTGAAATTTTGTACAGTGTAGTGTTTTTATAGTGCCTACAGTCCAGTGAAAAATGGGTGTTATTGCCACGCCCCTTTTGGTACCTCCCACACAAAGGTACCATTTTGCACCAAAAGTTAACAGCTTATAACATTACTACCAGTGTATAAAAATACTTGAAATTTTGTACAGTGTAATGTTTTTATAGTGTCTATAGCCCTGTGACAAATGACGTTATTGCCACGCCCCTTTTTGTACCTCCCACAAAAAGGTACCATTTTGCACAAAAAGTTAAGGGCTTACAGCGTGAATACCAATGCACGAAAAAGCAACAACATTTTACACAGTGTAACGCTTTTGAAGTACCTATATCCCTGTAAAAAATGGGCGTTATCACCACGCCCCTTTTTGTACCTCCCACACAAAATGGCCAAATCATACCAAAATTTAATATCTCATAACGTTAATATACCAGTGCACATAAACGTGTGCAATGTATTTAGAATATCTACTATTCAGCGAAAAATAGGTGTATTTGTTAAAAACCTTGTGGTACCTCCCACACAAATTGACAGAATAATTCGTTTGATATTCCATATTACATTACTCACAAAGTGAGGTTATACTTTAGTCGGTTTACCCGACTGAAACTTTCTTACTTGTTAATTGACTTTTTGTAGTTAGAAAATTAATAAAAATTGCAGAATTTGAAGCCATTTAATAGATTGCTACAGAATTTATGAAGAAATGATTTATAATTTGTCAATTAGTTTGAGTTAATTTGTTCTTAATTTTGAACCGATTTATTTTGAAATTTAAATGGAATTTTCATATTTCTAATCGTTTAAATTATATTAAACATTATTTTGTTTATACTTTTCTTTACAGTTATATCTTTTTTGTACTTATCTGTGTTTTGATTTTCAAAATTTCCCCTGATTATGCGAAATTGTATTGAAATTATCTTTAAATTTGTTTACAAACTATGTTTAACTAACAATAACAATCGGTGGTTATGATGGCGTGCAGTTGTTATTGTTATTTTTTTTTTTTTTCATTCGTGTTGTAAATAACTCTAACTACTTAATTTAATGCTGTTTGTTTATTTGTTTGTTCGTTTTTTCAGCGCATTCATTACAGATCAATCTGTCCGTCTGTCAGTCGAAGCGTGTGCGTGTCTCTGGGCGTTTTATTGGTTTGCATGGATTGCATTTATTAGAGCCTCTTCACTTGTGGTTGCTGCTGTTATTTGTTGTTGCTACTGGAATATATGAACTAACCTCGAAAAAATGGAAAAGGAGAATGGACATCAATTGGAGGCTTCAACCTATGATGCGTAAGTTTTGAAATGAATTGTAAATAATGTGCAAAGAAATTTAATTAGCTGCATAAATAAAATGTAACACATATAAATGTAACAATGTTATATTCAGATCGTGGAAAAAAATTGATTTAAAAGTGATAGAAAACTTTAAAATTTTCGATTCTTTAAATAAATCTTACCTAAAATTTTAGATTTTAACCGTGGTTTTCCGCTTTTGGAATAGTTCCACATATTTTTAGACTTTATTTTTAATCAGTTTAATCAGAAAAGCTTTGGAAAAATTGTAAAGAGCGGGAAGAAAAAACAGATATAGAAAATTGTATATTTTTATTATACAGGGATTTCCAATAAGAGTGATATGATTTCTTTGAAAAAAAACACACTTATTGTTAAGGAAATTAAAAAAATGTTAATGTGAAGTATAATCGATACAATTAAGTTCTAAATAAAACGTCATTCAAATGGCCTCCACGACTTCTTCTGCATGAACGAATTCGATGAACCTAATTTCCGAGCACTTTTTCCACTAAATCAAGTCGTATATCATGAATGGCACGTTCAATATTGACTTGTAAAGCTTGAAGAAAGTCTGGTTTATTTCGAAAGTCCAATGACTTCAAATAACCCCACAACAAATAGTCTAATGGTGTTAAATCACAACTTCTTGGAGGCCATTCAATATCACAATTTTTTTAAATAATCGAATCTCCAAACTTTTCTCGCAACAATTCAATTGTTTCATTTGCTGTGTGGCACGGTCAATGGCAAAAAGATAGCTCAAGGTCGTAGGTCGACTGGAAAGCGTTTTTTTGCATTTAAAAATCGTGTGTGTGCGAATATTGTGAAGAGCTGCAGCAGTTCGGAGGAAGGGATGCATAGAAAAATCTCAAGTACCGTCTGAAGAACTGTTAATAAAACAACACACACAAACAACGTTTCACATATTATTCCAACGCATAAACAATTTATAGGACTGCAATCTCACAAAATTAGAACAAGTTACGTTCTTTGTTCTCCCAACTCTCCTTAAAATGTTCAAACATGTTTAAATACAATGTGTTTCCTTAAACGTTTCTCGTTTACCATAAACGTAAATTATGAAAATTTTGGAATAAGAGAATGTTTGTTAAACGTTTTCATTCACTGGAAATATTTCAAATGTTACGGGAGAAGCAGAGCGTTTGAGACAAAGAATTGTGTTTGCGATAAAATAATGTAATTGTGCCAATTTTGGTCTAAAATAATGTTCGTGTACAGCAAGAGAAACTACGTTTACGATAAACGTTTTCATTCACTCGAAATATTTCAAATGTTACGGGAAAAGTAGCGCGTTTGAGACAAGGAATTACGTTTTCGAAAAATAATGTAAATTATGCAAATTTTGGGCTGAAATAATGTTAGGAACTACGTTTACGATAAACGTTTTCATTCACTGGAAATATTTAAACAGTTACGGGAAAAGTACAGCGTTTGAGACAAAGAATTATGTTTGCCATAAAATAATGTAATTATGCATATTTTGGACTAAAATAACATTCATCTGCAGCAAGAGAAACTACGTTTACGATAAACATTTTCAATCACTGGAAATATTTCAACTGTTACGGGAAAAGTAGAGCGTTTGAGACAAAGAACTATGTTTCCGATAAAATAATGTAATTATGAAAATTGTGGAATAAAAGAATGTTCGTGTACAGCAAGAGAAACTAATCTAAAATATTTCAACTGTCGCTGAAATATTTCAACTGTTACGCGAAAAGTAGAACGTTTGAAACAAGGAATTATGTTTTCGACAAAAATAATGTAATAATGACAATTTTGGACTTAAATAATGTTTCTGTACAGCAAGAGAAACTATGTTTACGATAAACGTTTTCATTCACTGGAAATATTTCAACTGTTACGGGAAAAGTAGAGCATTTGAGACAAATAACTATGTTTGAGATAAACCACCTTCTAATGTTTTGATTTCTTTTTATACTCTACACCACACTGTGGTACAGGGTATTATGACTTTGTGCATTTGTTTGTAACACACAAAAGGAGAAGAGATAGATCCATTGTTTATTATACCGATCGACTTGAAATCACTTTCTGAGTCGATTTAGCTATGTCCGTCTGTCTGTCCGTCTGTCTGTAGATGTATTCTTGTAATCAAAGTACAGGTCGCAATTATGGCCCGATCTTGACGAAACTTTACACATATCTTTTTTTGGCCCAAGGACGATCCCTATTTAATTTGGTTAAAATCGGTTCAGATTTGGATATAGCCCCCATATATATGTTAGTCCCGATTTGACATGTAAGCGCTGTAAAAACTTTATTTTATATTCGATCAGTATGAAATTCAGCAGGAAGATGTCTCTTATTATATGAATGAACACTGTTAAATTCGGAGAAAATCGGTTCAGATTTAGATATAGCCCCCATATATATGTTACCCCCGATTTTACATGTAAGCGCTGTAAACATTTTATTTTATATCCGATCAGTGCGAAATTCGGCAAAAAGAGGTTTCTTTCTACATGAAGGAATACTGCCGAATTCGGAGAAAATCGGTTCAGATTTAGATATAGCCTCCATATATATGTTACCACCGATTTGACATGTAAGCGCTGTAGAGACTGTATTTTATATCCGATCAGTACGAAATTCTACAGAAAGAGGTATTTTTACATGAATGAGTATTAAGGGAAAATCGGTTCAGATTTATATATAACCTCCATATATATGTTCCTCCTGAGTTGGTATCAAAGCACTATAGATGTCGTACTTTACTTCCGATCATTAATATTTTCCGGAAAGATGTTTCTCAATTTAGGAACGAATATTGCTTAATTTAGCGATTATAGGCTCAGAATTAGATAATATGTTCGTGCCTACAAACCAATTATTCCAAATTATTATCGCAATGACCTTTATCGCATTGTTAGGGAAGTGTAGGGTATTATATAGTCGGCCCCGCCCGACTTTCTGCCTTTCCTTACTGGTTTTTCCTTTGCGTGCATCTCTTCTCTTCTTGGGCGTTACAAAACAATGCCTAAAGTAATAATAACCTGTAACACAGAGTGGTGTCCGGTATAAATAGCGATGATCACATTAATATATCTTTTTCAATCTGTTGCATAGAGTATTTTGTCAATTAAAACGTGACGTAGGTTTCCGTAGCCCTAAATTTGTTGAATTTCTTAATTTAGGTCTTGATTAATGACATACATACATCGGATGTTAGTTGCCATAAACTCTCATTAGACTCTTGTTTCCCTATTAAGCAGTATCGCTCAGTGATATGCAATGTTTACAAATTTGTAACAACAATTCTTTATTTCTGCATAAGGTGTGTTCATTTACCCAGAGAATTACATCAATCTAAACCAGTTTCCATTCACCATTTAAGATAGTCAGGCCAAGCCTCTTGTTCGAGACAAAGAAAAAAATAGCGCAATTATTCAAGCAATTAAGAACAAACTAGGAAAAAATACATTCATAAATTACCCTCAACAAGAAATATTCAAAATCTTTTGTGGTTATTCACAATTGCCAACATAATCGCTATCACAATCATAATCACATTCACCTCGGAAATCACTTTATGAGGGGACTTGCGCGCTGCCAATGCTTTCCGTAAAAAAAAACTACGAGGGGGGCACGTGCCCTAAAGTGGTCGGCTCCACTATCATGAAGAAATTGTGTAATAATTCAAACCTCCCTTCCCGCTATCTACCTCCCACATTCCCAACCGCCCGCATTTCTCAGCTTCCGTCTACAGTTTAGGTAGTATTTTCTTCATTGGCGGCAGGCAGAGATTGGCGTGATAAGAGCGACCAGACCTCAAGTGCAAACTCACTCACATATACATACATATACACATACTTTTATGATATCTAACATCAAAACTACAAAAGATAAAAATTAATGACTGACATTCAATTACCTAATTTAAAAAAAAGAAAACAGATTTAACATAAATTTCTCTAAACGTCATAGCAGAATGACAGACACATTGTACATATATACGTGGGTGGGGTACTGAAGTGTGGAGAAATTATATTATGTCACATGGAATAAATGCGGATTAGACAAGTAGTAATGTTTTCATTTCATTAAGAAGATCACACACTTGGATTTATTGTCCGAAAAATAAATGAATGAATGAATAAAAAAGTTGATGCATGAGTGCTTGATTAATATACTCGTATGTAGCTACTTTATTTATTAACTAATAAATTTGTGTATTCTCACTTTAGAGGTATAAATTATTTTCTACGGGCCAAACATTTAACGCATTGAAGGAGTGCTCTTAAAACATAAGTATGTTTGGCGGAAATCAGTTTAGCACATAAGTGATTTGAGCAATGTCCGTCTGTCTGACGGGTCGCACGATAACTCTGGAAAGGAGTAACCGATAAACTTAAAATTTTGTATTTGACAATATTTTTTTTCGATCTCAGGCTAAGTTCGAAGATGGGTCATATTGATCCACTTCTTCTACATCATTTTCAACTGTGATTCGAAAAAATCTATTAAATTTCGAATAAGATCAATTGAAATTTAAATATCCAATCCGCAGAAATTCGCAGAATATTAATTGAATTTCGAAAACTCCATTTGAAATTCGAAACACATCAATTAAAATTCGAATCACATCATTTTAAATTTGAAACATACCCGTATCATTTGAAATTCGAAATACATCAATTGAAATTCGAAACACATCAATTGAAATTCGAAACTCATCAATTAAAATTCGAATCACATCATTTGCAATTTGAAACATATCATTTGAAATTCGAAATACATCAATTAAAATTCGAAACACATCAATTGAAATTCGAAACAAGTCATTTAAAATTCGAAACACATCAATTAAAATTGGAATCACATCATTTGAAATTTGAAACATATCATTTTAAATTCGAAATACATCAATTGAAATTCAAAACACATCAATTGAAATTCGAAGCAATTCATTTGAAATTCGAAACACATAAATTAAAATTCGAATCACATCATTTGACATTTGAACTCAGTCAATTTGAATACATCAATTGAAATTCGAAAAACATCAATTGAAATACGAAACACATCAATTAAAATTCGAATCACATCATTTGAATTTGAAACATATCATTTGAAATTCGAAATACATCAATTGAAATTCGAAACACATCAATTGAAATTCGAAACACATCATTTAAAATTCGAAACACATCAATTGAAATTTGAAAAACATTAATTGAAATTCGAAACACATCATTTAAAATTCGAAACACATTATTTGAAATTCGAAACACATGCATTGAAATTCGAAACACATCAATTGAATACTGATATATCATTAACTTTAGGGGATGATTTTCAGAAGGGGTGTCGGGTATTTTGGGAGAAATACTAATTCGAGTATTCCCTTTAATTTTTTCCTTCACAGATATCATCAAATGTGAATACTAAAATTGTGTCTGAATTTACTAACCTCTTTGTTTACCCAGTAAACTTTGTGGATAAATACGATTTATATAAAAACCAGTAAGGAAAGGCTAAAGTCGGGCGGGGCCGACTATATAATACCCTACACCACTCTCGTAATATTGAATAACTCTGATATATAAATTTTGTAATTCATGTATAAATTGTTTACATAAATTTACTTTTGGAACATTTTATACTTAAATAATACCCTGTACCACAGTGTGGAGTAGGGTATAAAAACGATTGGATCTAAAGAGCCAAATCGGATGAAACATATGTATATATGGGAGCTATAGCTAAATCTTAACCGATTTTCTTCAAATTCGACAATGTTGGTTCATGGATCAAGAAGCTCTACCATTCTAAATTTCAAGACGATTGGATGTAAAATACAGCTTCTATAGAACTAAAGGCCAAATCGGACGAAACATATATATGGGAGCTATAGCTACATCTTAACCGATTTTCTTCAAATTCGGTAGTGTTGGTTCATGGATCAAGAAACTCTACCATTCTAAATTTCAAAACGAATGGATGTAAAATACAGCTTCTATAGAACTAAAGGGCCAAATCGGACGAAACATATATATGGGAGCTATAGCTAAATATTAACCGATTTTCTTCAAATTCGGTAGTGTTGGTTCATGGATCAAGAAACTCTACCATTCTCAATTTCATAACGATTGGATGTAAAATACAGCTTCTATAGGCCTAAAGGGCCAAATCGGACGAAAGATATATATGGGAGCTATATCTAACTCTGAACCGATTTCAACCAAATTCAATAGCGATCTTAACAGCTGCGAAATACTCTAAACTGCAAAATTTCAGAGAGTGAAATTGCGACCTGTAGTCGACGAACAACTTTACATGGACAGACGGACGGACAGACATGGTTAAATCGACTCAGCTAGTGATTCTGAGTCGATCGGTATACTTTAAGGTGGGTCTAGCTGTGTTATTTTCAGGTGTTACAAACATCTGCCGTGAAACAAACTTATAATACCCTGTACCACAGCGTGGTGTAGGGTATAAACACTGGTTGGGCATTAAAGTGTATTATGGGAACCTATGTATAGTGATTTTTGACAAGAAATATTTATGATGAACATTGCGATTTTTACGGCACTGGATGAACTTTTTTCGGGTAGGTTTTTTCCGCATTTTATCTCCTAGCCAATATCGACTTTGCTTCAGACACGAAAGAGTTATTTCGTACTGTTTACCAAGAAAACAATATATAAAAGGGCACAAAATCCACCTTGAACAGAAAAAAATCCAACTTGACTAAACGAATGCTGCAAATGAATAAAATTGTTGACTCTCCTCTGTTTAAACCTCAAATAAAACTTTCAAAACTTTGTGAAAAGGTCTGCAATGTTTGGGCACAACAAATATTTCAATATGTACCTTATAGAACTGTTTTATTTTTAGTTAATGAAAATAATTAACCAATTTAATATTTACTAAATATTAAATTCACGAATTAATTACACTGTGGAACACAAAAAAATAACAAGGTTCTGACAATGGATTGTGAAAGACAGGGCAAAAAAGGATATACATACGTGTATTGGCGTTTTGAAACTTTACGTATGTAGGTCATTTTAGAGGGAGATTAATATTTCCCCTTTTTGCACATCCTTTTGTGGGTAATTTTCTACAAAAATATTTGCCATAAAATTCTACTACAAGTCTCTGAATACACCAAAATTCAATCTAAATGCCAGAAATAAGGCAAAACGTAATATACATTTTTAGGTTTACCACATTCGAAAAAGCACGAAATTAATGTAAAGTTTTGACTTATTTCTGAGTTTTTTGTTTTGGTGTATTTAGAGACTTACGAGTATGGTAGAATTTTATTTTTGTAAATGTACCCGCTAAACGTCTGCTTCAGGGGCGATTTTTACTGTTCTTCAAAAAATACCCTAAAGACCCCTAAATTGAGGAGCTAGACCATAAAGATCCCTAAATTGAGGAGCTGGAGGGTTAATAATTCAACACAAATATAGGGTTTTCCAATAGGGATGATATGATTTCGAAGTGACGTTTCGGCCATTTGTAATATGTCATGATCTGTCATTTGTTTTTCATTGTATTCAGTAGTGTTTACAATTTCGTCATGGTGAGATATACGCAAGAACAACGTTTACAAATTATTCAGTTTTATTATCAAAATAATCGTTCTCCAATTGCAACTTTTCGTGTTTTTTTGGATTTAAAAAAATTGAATGAATCCAAATAAACACTTTCCAGTCGACCTACGACCTTGACTTATTTTAGCACTCATTAAGAGCTATCTTTTTGTCATTGACCGATTCCCGATCCGACGTACCGTTAAGGAGCTAGAGCAAACATAAACTTTCCGTTCACATTTAAAAATTATCAACTCCATTTTTTAATCAAAAAAAAAAAAAACACTTTCCGGTCGACTTACGACCTTGACATCCATGAGCAATTGTTTAGCTCTCGTTACGAGCTATCTTACCACACAGCAAATGAAACAATTGACTTGTTGCGAGACAAATTTGGAGATTCGATTATTTCAAGAAATTGTGATATTGAATGGCCTCCAAGAAGTTGTGATTTAACACCATTAGACTATTTCTGTTGGGGTTTTTTTAAGTCATTGGATTGTACTTCACATTAAATAAAAAACTTGTGAATTTCCCTAACAATAAGTGTGTTTTTTTTTTCAAAGAAATCATATCACTCTTATTGGAAAACCCTGTATAAAAACATTGATATTGATTTTTGACAAGGAATCTTTATGTTGAATACATCACTCAAAAAATTTATTGATTTCTACGACTTTTGCTATATCATTAGTTTTGGAGAGTGTTTTTTTAAGGGAAAGGTGATGATCGGTGGTGGCGAGAGTCTTCAGAGCAATACTTCTTGAAGTATCTCCTGTATTTTGTTCTTTGACATGGAACTTTTTTCCGAATCCTTCTATACTAAAATTTTGTCTGAATTTACTAACGACTTTGTTTGCTCAGCAAACTTTGTGGTTAAATATCTCGATGAATGTAGCAAAACACAAACCTTAACCTAAATGCCAGAAATAAGTGAAAACTAAGAAACCATATTTAGGTTAATTTCGAACTATTTCGAATTGGTGCTAAGGCTAAACATGGATTTTAAGTTTTGACTTATTTCTGGAATTTAAGTTGAGTTTTGTTTTTTTGGTGCATTCAGAGACTTATAGTAGAATTTTATGGCAAATATTTTTATACCCTCACTTTAGTGATGCGAGGCTATATATCATTTGCTACGGGCCAAAAGTGTAACACATCGAAGGAGTGACATAAGACCCTCAGTATGTTCGGCGGATATCCGTTTTAGGTCGTTTGAAGTCGAATGAGCAATGTCCGTCCGTCTGTCTGTCTGCTGGCTGGTGCGCACAATTGGTTACCCTCGAAAGGAGTAACCAATTGACTTCAAATTTGCTATGTGGTAATATTTTTTCTATCTCCGGCTAAGTTCGAAGATGGGCCATATTGGTCCACTCCTTATAGTACCTCCCGCACGAAGGGTTAATATTTAGCCAATTATTGATTAGTTAATAACTTCTATACTACTTATTTCAATCCTTTGAAATTCTACACTAATTACTTAGTTACTATCAACTCGATCAAAATGGGCAAAGTTGCCGTGCCCCTTTTAGTATCTCCTACACATAAGGACGATTTTGCATCAAAAATTTAACTGCTTATAACAATAATATCACTTCATGCAAATACTTGACATTTTTGACAGTGTAATGCTTTTACAGTACCTATAGTCCAGTGAAAACTGGGCGTAACTGACACGCCCCTTTTGGTACCTCCCACACAAATGTAGTATTTTGTACCAAAATTAACAGATTAATTCGTATAATATTTCATATTACAGTACTCATAAAGTCAGGTATCGGTTTACCCGACTGTAATTTTCTTACTTGTTGTAGAACGTTTTGACCCGATTCTTACACTTCTCCACGAAAGGGACCAAAAAGACCCCTAGGTTGAAGAGCTTAAGGGTTAACATATTGAACAAATATGTTCATCGTAGTGTGCAAAGTAATGTTGCTGAAGACTTCCTCAATCTAAAATGTAAGGATCACACGATTTCCTATGCCGATTCATCATAAGAATGTGCAAAGGGCAATGGGAGGAAATACAGATCCCCCTCTAAAATGACATCCATACGTAAATTTTCATAACGCCGATACACGTAAATTCTTTTTTAACCCATCTATCAGAATCCAATGTCAGAACCTTGTTATTTTTTGAAAATGTTTTATTTTGTGCTATTTTATCCATTTAGAGAAACAGCGAATAAATTAAGTAATTACTTAATGATTTGTTGAATTAATAAATATATTAAGTAATTATTTAATGAATTTATTGAGTAATACGATACAAGATTTACGAATTAATTGAAACTCCATTAACACTGGAGAAACTGATTTAAATTAATATGAAAATTATAAGTAATACATTGATTCATTACTGAAGTGAAGAATTAATGCATTCAATGACTACTAATTTAATTGTTAAATTAGCGAAAACATATATACAAATATCACAAATACATGGTGCTCATCACCTGACTTGAAATAGAAAAAATTTTTTCGGTTTGTCATTCAACAAATGATAAATCTAATTAGTTGACTTTAATGAGTGCATTACGAGTATATGTATTTACGTCTGGCGGGGAATAACTTGGTCGAACTGTTCGGAATATTTTTTTCAGTCATCAACCTCAATCATCATTCTATAATTAACACTGATTTACAAAAAGTACATAAAAAATGTGTATCAAATAATTTAATGCGAAACTTAATTGAACTTCAATGACAATTATAACTATTTGTTTATGATTTTTTATAAAATAAGTAAAAAAGGTGTTAAACATCTGACGTTACAAATCTTATTAATCCCTTCATAACTGATATATCTAAAATGTATAGAGATAAATCCATAATTGTTATATTTTTTCAAGTACACGGTTCAAAATCTGCAAAAACGCAGATTGAATAGAAATAAAATTATATGTATTTGGAACAGAGATTTTTAAATATTATATAATTCTGAACAAATAAATTTTATTTGAAAATTATTAACATTTATTTAGAGCACATATGTTAATATAACGGGTTTTATAGTAAGAGTGATATGATTTCTTTGTTTATTTAATGTGAAGTACAATCGATATAATTAATAGCGAATTCTTTTCTGCAAAAAAGTGCAACACTTGCATTGCCCTTTTTCCGAAAATTGCACTATTATATCGCTTTTTGAAATTTTAGATGTGCTAAATTCGAGTAACTTAATTACTAAATTTCAAAAAAGTATCACAAAAGTGCCGTTTTCGGAAAAAGGGCAATGAACTTGTTGCACTTTTTTACAGAAAAGAATTCGCCATAAGTTCTAAATAAAACGACATTCAAATGGCCTCCACGACTTCTTCTGCAGGAACGAATTCGATGAACCCAATTTTCGAGCACTCTTTCCTCTAAATCAAGTCGTATGTCATGAATGGCACCTTCAATATTGACTTGTAAAGCTTGAAGAGAGTCTGGATTATTTCGAAAGACCAATGACTTCAAATAACCCCACAAGAGATAGTCTAACGGTGTTAAATCACAACTTCTTGGAGGCCATTCAATATCACAGTTTCTTGAAATAATCGAATCTCCAAACTTTTCTCGCAATAATTCAATTGTTTCATATGCTGTGCGGCACGTAGCCACAATCGGTCAATGGCAAAAAGATAGCTCTTAACTAGAGCTAAAATATTGATCAAGGGTGTCAAGGTCGTAGGTTGACTGGAAAGTGTTTTTTTTTTTGGATTTTAACAAAAAATGGACTTAGCATAATTTTCAAATGTGAACGGAAAGTTTATTTTTGCTCTAGCTCCCTAACGGTACGTCGGATCGGGAATCAGTTAATGGCAAAAAGACAGCTCTTAACGAGAGCATGGGTGTCAAGGTCGTAGGCCGACTGGAAAGTGGATTTTTGGGATTTTAAAAAAATTGAGAGAACGATTATTTTGATAATAAAACTGAATAATTTGATGAAATCGTAAACTCTACTGAATACTCGTACAATGCAAAACAAATGACAGATCATGATATATTACAAATAGCCGAAACGTCACTTCAAAATCATATCATCCCTATTGGAAAACCCGTTATATCTACGCGAACAAGATATATTACCCCCTTTTTTCAAATATATTTTTGACAATACATATTTTAATACTGTAGAAAATATTCCAGTTACATTTAACTAATTATTTTCAGTTAATACTGTCAGTTTTAATTTTAACGGAGCTTCTTCAAACCCATTTTTATCCCCTCACCTTAGAGAGGAGGGTATATATCATTTGCTACGAGCCAAAAGTGTAACACATCGAAGGAGTGACCTAAGACCCTAAGTATGTTCGGCGGATATCTGTTTTGGGTGATTTTAAGTCGAATGAGCAATGTCCGACCGTCCGTCTGTCTGTCTGTCTGCTGGCTGGTGCGCACGATAACTTTCGAAAGGAGTAACCGATTGACTTCAAATTTGGTATGTGTTAATAGTTTCTTCTATCTCCGGCTAAGTTCGAAGATGGGCCATATTGGTCCACTCCTTCTAGTACCTTCCCCAAAAAGGGTTAACATTTAGTGAAATATTGATTATTTAATAACTTCTATTCTACACACTTTAATCCTCTGAAATTCTACACATGGTATTAGTTTATTAGTGACTAATACCTCGAGAAGAATGGGCGAAGTTGCCACGCCCCTTTTGGTACCTCCCACACAAATGGACAAGTTTGAACCAAAAGTTAATAGCTCATAACTTTATTACCAGTGCATACAAAGACTTAAAATTTTGTACAGTTTAATGATTTAATAGTACCCACAATAAAGTGAAAAATTGACATTATTGCCACCCTCCTTCTGGTACCTCCCACACAAATGGACCATTTTGTACCAAAAGATAATAAATAGCTTATAACTTTATTACCATTGCATACAAAGACCTGCAATTTTGTACAGTGTAATGATTTAATAGTACCTACAATACAGTGAAAAATGAGCATTATTTCCAAGCTATTTTTGGTACCTCCCACACAAATGGACCATATTACACCAAAAATTAACAGTTTATAACTTTAATAGCAGTCCATATAAATACTTTAAATTTTGTACAGTGACCGTTATTGGGACGCCCCTTTTGGTACCTCTCACACAAATGGACTATTTTATACCAAAAGTTAACAGCTTTTAACTTTAATACCAGTAAATATTTTAAATTTATTAAATGTAATATAAATTGATAATAAATTAAATTAAAACAAAAAATAAATAAATTAACTAAATTTTTTTTGGGACTCAAGGGGATTCATAAGTTGGTTAACCCGACTGAACTTTCTTACGTGGTTAAAGTGTCACTTAACATTTAAAGGAGCTATCTGAAAACGGACCTAAGAGTTCAAAGACTGGAAAACTTTGAAATCTGTGATTCTGAACGAGATTCAAAAATAGCTTGATTTATCAATAGAATGTCTTCGGACATGACCTACTTTACGAGGAAACAGCTAACCCCGGCCGAATGAAATTGGGCCCCAGGAAAATATACCCCAATATTTTTATGAATAGGGGCCCCAAAAAATAACATATCATACAACAACAATTTTATTTGGGGCTTAATTTCATTTTTTGTCTGCTTTTTGGGGTTTAATTTCATTGTTTATCTGTTTTTGGGGGCTTATTTTAATCTTTAAATTTAGAAACAGGAGAGGCCACGCATAAGCATTTTGCTCCACGTTGCCAATTTTGGATCCTGTCCATAGGAGAAAGTCTTAAACAGAGGCCGAAGGCCGACCGCACAGGAAAATATTTATAATTAGAAAATAGGTTCGTATACGTGGATTATTGCGTACTCCCCAGATTTACGATGAGGAAATTTCTTAGTTTTTTGTTGGGGGGTTTATATTCATTTCATGTTGTTATATAGTTTGGGGTGTAATTTCCTAAATCAGTTTTTGTAACGAAAATAGCCCCCAAATTTGGGGCGCACTTTCATTTTCAATTTGGGGTGCATTTTCTTGGGGTCCAACTTCCGGCCGCCGCTAACCCCATGTGCATTTCATGTTCTAATTTTTATGAATTTTTTTAAAATTCTTAAAATTAATTTTTATTATTTATTTACAAATTCTTAAAATTAAAAAATAAAATAATTTTTATCTATCTTTGAAAATGTTGTACAGATTAAAATCAATTCAGAAGTTGTTGCATAGTGTTTTGTACTCCAATATCTGCAATACCTATTTACTGTCGCCAATACTTCAAATAAGAGCTGTTATTTAAAAACATATGTTTTCTATTATATTTTCAATTGAGAAAATATAATAGATATAAGTTGATGTTCTTGCGACGATTGAAATTTGAATCTTATAACTAACAAATTTATTTTTTCATCTCACCGAGAGAGTGCAACCAAAAAACAAAAACATTTTAAACATTTTTTCCTACAAAAATGCATAGTTTAACAGTTTCCAACATTACGGCATTTACTTATACCAGTCTAATCGTATTTATGTTAGTCGTATCAGATCAGCTGATAAAGCAACAGCTGAAACTTACCTACAAATTAAACTGAGCCACAGGGATTATTGCAGTAATCCAAAATACAGGTTTTAAATTTTGCTTTGTTGTTTCCAGCTGCAATCAGCTTTTGGTGATTAATGAACTCAGAAAAAAAGCTCACGAAGTACAAAACACGAGAGTCAAAATAAAACACTCGAAATATAAATTCAGTATTAATAAGAAAGTCATATGTTTAAAAATTAATCATTAAAAACATGTGTTAACCAGAAGCGTGGGTCTCACATCATAATACGAGTACTACATAATTAGCATACACATTCCAAAGCATTGTCTTTACAAATTGTTAATAACACATGATACAAATAACTAACTAAGTAATCTTAATTCAATTACAAATTGTCATCTAAACCAATCTACACAAGTACGACGTGAATGAACCAATACACACGTTCGACTACATACATTAGAGTGGGTAGTGAAAAATGTTTTTTTTTAATACAGCAAAAATGTGCCATAGCTAATTTTTTTATTAAAAATTATTGTACATTCCTATGCAAACAATGCGAAAAATAAGTTGCTATTAAATATACTTATTTTTTTGGAAAATTTCCTCAATTAATGTAAATTGCTTCTCATAAACATAATTCGTTGAGTGTATTCAAATGTTGTATGGCACGTGTGAATGTGAGCTTAATAGGAGGTATCACATCGAGGCACAGATGGCGAACGGAGGCGTAAACAAAAGCTTCGTCTATTGCTTTTGCATATCGACGATCGTAGATATTCGTACTCGTCACACATACATACCTCACCTCCATGAGTTCGAAATATTTCCATTGTATTGTGAAAGCGAAAGTGGCGAATGACTGACTGACTGTGTATTTATTAAATATTGAAAAGTTAGACGGTGTGCTAGTCGTAGCTACACAGTGGGGTAGGTAATGACCCTAATGAGAATAACATAAGCTAAGATTAACGGCGCACAATGGTTCAGAATCGTTTTTTAATGGCCACAGCTCTGTAACTTTTGAACCAACAGAGATATTTTAGTAATTTTTATTCGACAGATAACTCCTTAAGCTTTTCTCCAGTTTCAATTTCAATAATAAAGTTGGAAAGTGGAAATGTGGGGTTTTTATCCCCTCACATTAGAGAGTAGGGTATATATAATTTGCTGTCTGTCTGTCATTGTGTCTGTCTGCTGGCTAGTGCCCACGATAACTCTCAAAAGGAGTAATCGATTGACTTTAAATTTGGTATGCGGTAATATCGAAGATGGGCCATATTGGTCCACTCCTTCTAGTACCTCACCCAAAAGGTTTAACTTTTAGTGAAATATTGATTCTTTAATACCTTCTATTCTACTTACTCGAATCTGAAATTTCACACATAGTATTAGTTTGTTAGTTGCTAACACGTCAAGAAAAATGGCCTAAGTGGCCACTCCCTTTTTGGTACCTCCCACACAAATGGACCATTTTGCACCAAAACCTAACTGTTTATGGCTTTAATATCATTTCATACAAATACTTAAAATTTTGTACAGTATAATGCTTTAATAGTACCTAGAGTCCTGAGAAAAATGACCATTATTGGCACGCTCCTTTTGGTACCTCCCACAAAAATGAACCATTTTGTACCAAAAGTTACAAGCTTATAACTTTAATACCAGTGCATACAAATACTTGAAATTTTGAACAGTGCAATGCTTATACATTATCTAGAGACCAGAGAAAAGTGACCGTTATTGGCACGCCCGTTTTGATACCTCCCATACAAATGGACCATTTTGTACCAAAAGTAAACAGTTTTTAGTTTTAATACCAGTACATACTTTAAAGTTATTAAATGCAATTAATTTTGATAATAATTTAATTTAAAAAAAATTAACTTACGAATATTTTATTGGGACTCAAGGTGAGGGGTTAAGTCGGTTTACCCGACTGAACTTTCTTACTTGTTTTTATACCCTCCACCATAGGATGGGGGGTATATTCATTTTGTCACTCCGTTTGTAACACCTCTAAATATTGATCTGTCCGTCTATCCGTCCGTCCGCCCGTCTGTTGTAATCACGCTACAGTCCGCAATAATAGATCAGGGTTGATCAAATTTGGTACAAATACTTCTTATAGTTGCAGGTTGTTTGGGATTGCAAATGGGTCATATGGGTCAATGTTTTGATATAGCCCCCATATATAGCATCTTACTTATTGTGATTCCTAGTGTTTTCATCTTCTATACATTCACATATTTGTATACCCTCCTCCATAGGAGGGGGGGTATAACACTTCTAAATATTGAGCTGAGACCCCATAAAGTATATATATTCTTAATCGTCTAAATTCTAAGACGATTAAGCCATGTCCGTCTGTCCGTCCGTCCGTCTGTTGTAATCACGCTACAATCTATAATACTTGAGCTAGGTGGCTGAAATTTGGTATAGATACTTCTTGTACCTGCAGGTAACTTGGAATTGAGAATGGATATATCGGTCTACATTTTGATATAACCCCCATGTATATCATCTGTCCGATTTGAACTTCTTAACGCCATAGAGACCACAAATGTCAACTGATCGGCCTGAAAATTAGTAACTGGGGTTACTTTATACCCGCACCCTCACACGGACAACGGTAGCTGTAGGTCCATGTTTTGATATAGCCCCCATACAAAGGTCCCTCTAGATTTTACTTCTTAACGCAACAAAAACCCCAAATTTCAACGAATCGGTCTGAAATTTTGTAATATGACTTTATTTGTGCCCGAAACCATTCACATGATATCCATGGTGGAGGGTATGTAAGATTCGGCCAGGCCGAACTTAATGCTTTTACTTGTTTAATGTTAATTTTGTTTTTTATTTAAAAAACATTAAGGGAAACAATTTATTTTTTATTTACACAGTACAGCTTTTTTCAGCTCATTGATTTGGGACTCAATTCTGAGAATTGGACGTGAAAATGCCCCAAAAATAAGAACTTCTGCATCATCATTTTAGTCAAGTTCGCTCAATTAATAATTTAATGGTCATATGAATTTTTGCTCAAGGTGGATTTTTAGAACTTTTTCTATATTTTTTTCTCGGTACGGAATATCTCTTTTATGTCTAAAGCAAAGTTGTAGATATTAATAGGAGAAAAAATGCGGAGCAAACCTACCCGAAAAAAGTGCATCATCCATTGCCTTAAAAATCGTAAATTTTGGTTTCTCAACTCTCTTTGATGTCATCTGGGCGAACAGAAATGTCAGATCGAGTCACTTTATTTTATTTGCCGACGATAGGAACAATGACAAAAAACATTATAAAAGCAAAAAATCAGTAGATATTAATAATTGGTTTTCCAATAAGAGTGATATGATTTCTTTGAAAAAAAAACACACTTATTGTTAAGGAAATTAAAAGGTTTTTTATTTCATGTGAAGTAAAATCGATACAATTAAGTTCTAAATAAAACGTCATTCAAATGGCCTCCACGACTTCTTCTGCAGGAACGAATTCGATGAACCCAATTTTCGAGCAATTTTTCCACTAAATCAAGTGGTATGTCATGAATGGCACGTTCAATATTGATATGTAAAGCTTGAAGAGAGTCTGGTTTATTTCTAAAGACCAATGACTTCAAATAACCCCACAAGAAATTGTCTAATAGTGTTAAATCACAACTTCTTGGAGGACATTCATATGACCTATCTCTCCATGATGAAATTGTAAACACTACTGAATGTAATGAAAAACAAATGACAGATCATGACATATTACTAATGGCCGAAACGTCACTTCAAAATCATATCATCCCTATTGGAAAACCCTTTATAATTATGGTAAAAACAATAAAATAATAAAAAAAAATATGTATACATATGTATATTAAAGAAGTGAACATTGGGAGCTCGCTAAGATGGAAAAAAATCATCAGTGCACAATGAGAGAGACATGAGAGAGAGAGAGAAATGAGAGTGTTGGATCAGCTCAGCTGACCCACCCAGGGTTGATTTTTTGGCCACTGCTAGTGTAAAGAGTACAGAAGTGTATTTGCTAAGGTCGACCCTACAAAAATGTGGGCTTTTTTAAAACGGAAGTTGTGAAATTATTTATCTGGCAATTACATTATTTTCTAATTGGTAAATTGCTAACGTCATTGACGTAAGGACAGGCGAGCGAACAAACGAACCTTAGATAAACCAAATTCCTGACGAAAGTGAGAGAGAGTGGTTTTCGTTCGCAGAAACAGGCCGTAATCGTTATTATACCCTACACCACACTGTGGTACAGGGTATTATAAGTTTGTTTCACGGCAGATGTATGTAACACCTTAAAATAACACAGCTAGACCCACCTTAAAGTATACCGATCGACTCAGAATCACTAGCTGAGTCGATTTAACCATGTCTGTCCGTCCGTCCGTCCGTCTGTCCATGTAAAGTTGTTCGTCGACTACAGGTCACTCCGATCGTTCTGAAATTTTGCAGTTTAGAGTATTTCGCGGCTGTTAAGATCGCTATTGAATTTGGTTGAAATCGGTTCAGATTTAGATATAGCTCCCATATATATCTTTCGTCCGATTTGGCCCTTTAGTCCTATAGAAGCTCTATTTTACATCCGATCGTTTTAAAATTTAGAATGGTAGAGTTTCTTGATCCATGAACCAACATTGCTGAATTTGAAGAAAATCGGTTATGATTTAGCTATAGCTCCCATATATATGTTTCGTCCGATTTGGCCCTTTAGTCCTATAGAAGCTGTATTTTACATCCGATCGTTTTGAAATTTATAATGGTAGAGTTTCTTGATCCATTAACTAACATTGCCGAATTTGAAGAAAATCGGTTCAGATTTAGATATAGCTCCCATATATATCTTTCGTCCGATTTGGTCCCTTAGTCCTATAGAAGCTGTATTTTACATCCGATCGTTTTGAAATTTAGAATGGTAGAGTTTCTTGATCCATGAACCAACATTGCCGAATTTGAAGAAAATCGGTTCAGATTTAGATATAGCTCCCATATATATCTTTCGTCCGATTTGGTCCTTTAGTCCTATAGAAGCTGTATTTTACATCCGATCGTTTTGAAATTTAGAATGGTAGAGTTTCTTGATCCATGAACCAACATTGCCGAATTTGAAGAAAATCGGTTAAGATTTAGCTATAGCTGCCATATATATGTTTCGTCCGATTTGGCCCTTTAGTCCTATAGAAGCTGTATTTTACATCCGATCGTTTTGAAATTTAGAATGGTAGAGTTTCTTGATCCATGAACCAACATTGCCGAATTTGAAGAAAATCGGTTAAGATTTAGCTATAGCTCCCATATATATGTTTCATCCGATTTGGCTCTTTAGATCCAATCGTTTTTATACTCTACACCACACTGTGGTACAGGGTATTATTTAAGTATAAAATGTCCCAACAGTAAATTTATGTAAACAATTTATACATGAATTACAAAATTTATATATCAGAGTTATTCAATATTACGAGAGTGGTGTAGGGTATTATATAGTCGGCACCGCCCGACTTTAGCCTTTCCTTACTGGTTTTTAATTGTAATTTCGTAAACTAGTGTTCTTCTTTGTACTTGTCGTACGTTATCTCGCGTTACTTTAATACTTTAATATGGTTGCCAGTTCTGTTCTGTTTCCTGCTACGTTCATTACTTGCTATGCTCTGATCCTGCTATGTTCGGTTTATGCTACGAGCCGTATCTGCTATGCTATGTTCTTGTCAATATCCATTCCAGCAACGCTCTGTACCTGCTGCGATTCTGCTACATTCTGTTCCTGCTGTGCTTTGTTCCTGGAACGTCACGTTCCTGTTATGCTCTGTTCCTGAAACTCCCTGTTCCTTCTACGATCTGTTCTGACGTGCTCTGTTTCTGCAATGCTTTGTTCCTGCTGTGCCATATTTTAGCTTCGTTCTATTCCTGCAATGCTCTGTTTCGGTTCCTGAAACAATCTGTTCTTCTAGTGCTTTTGTCCTGATATGCTCTGTTCATACTGTGCTCTGTGCGTGTTTTCGCTCTCTTACTGCGTTCTGTTCTGTTCATGCTATACCTTTAATTTCGTTTCTAACACTCCTTGACCCCTCTAATTTCTGCTTTAGTTAAATGTTGTTCATGTTTTTTATGTTCCTATAATACCATGTTCCAGTATTTTCTCTGTCCTGTTTACTTTACTTATTCTGCACCTTCTTTAGGGCCTGTCTCTGTAACTTTTTTTCGTCGTCTACTGCGAACGATCAAAAATCACTCAATTATTCCGAGAAATCTATAAATCACAGAAGTTTATATTTCGTTGTGTCTGTAAAAAATCATGTAAAAAGCTTGTTCCTAAAATATTTCTAACCTGCGTTTTATAGAATTCATGTAATAGCTGAGAGAATTTTGATCGTTCGCCGTAGACGAACGAAAATAAGTTACAGAAACAGGCCCTTATTCTGTACCCGTAATCTTCAATAACAATATTAGGTGAATATAAATAGACAGATTTATTTCTTATAGGTTATGTTAGGTGGAAGAGAGAAGACGTTTTAATATATCATGTCCATGGACATATATGTAAGTGGATCGGCCTATTGTGCGCTCCTTATTTATGATTATTTTTAGCCCTCGATAGTTATAATCGGTACTAGACAGGAATTTCCTCAGTATCTTCCAGCCATATCCTCCTAGTTTCGATGTTTTCCCAGTATTTCATGCATTCGTCATTATCTGCAGTCCATTTCATTTAATTACAGGTTTATTAATTGCATACATATGTAGAGTAGATATTTATTTATTTCTTAAAATTGTGTATTTTAATTATCGCTTCTACTAATTTCAAAGTTTTGTCAAAACATTTTTTACTTACCCTAAAACTTCAAATTGCAAAAAGGGAATTAATCGTTTTGAATAATAATATATACAAATTGAATGGCAAAATCTGACCCGATTATTGGCGCGTGCTATAAATGTTGTCGCACGCGCCTGTCCGACGATGATACATTATTATTTGGTCGTCACGGTATAGTTCGTCGTTTCTACTCAAAGTTAAAAGACCAGCAGGAGGCTTAACTGGGTTTGACTGTCTAGAGTGTGTCCAGATTCAGGTATGTTTCCATCAACTCGTTATTAAGAGGGGAAGCGTGGAAGATAAGCTTTCAAAATGCCGAATTGCTGTTTTGGTTACAGGTCTATTCGATCTATGTTAATCGCGCTGTAGAGAGACCAATTCGAAGGTCGTCATACGAGTACCGTACCGTCGTCCGGAATGGTGTTCCGAAGACCGAGGCAATTCAGGAGAATGCATCTTTCCCATTGCCTAAGCCTTTTCATTTGACAGGAAGACATTCCAAACCAGGACGCAAAAGCATAGACAATGATGGATCAGATGAACTGAGTATAGATCAAAAGTTTAACGTCGTTGCTGAGTCCTTCTCGTCGTCTCAGCAAGGGAATATAAACGATTGACTTTTGCCAAAATGTTATCAATACGTCTCACAAATTTTAAGTCCATCGAGAAGACGATGCCAAGGTATTTTATACTGGCTGATGTGCGAATTCCTATGTTAATGAGCTTGCGCTTGCCTTTAAAAATGATACTATCATATTTTGATACATTTCATCTGAGTCCCCATCTGTCGAAATAGTTCGATAACTCCTAAAGATAAGAATTTATCCTAGAGTTTACATTTGAAGCCACTGGCCCGGAAGAGGCAATGAGTATACCGTCTGCGGAATATCACAAGGAAGTATATTGTAAAGTACTGGACCTAGGACAGAGGCCTGTTATACTCAAGCCACTACATTATTCTAATCAGATAGGTTGTAGCCAACCTTAACTGTGTAGGAGCGATCTTTTAGGAAGTTTGCTACCATATGACAGGTGTTGTCACCAAATCCGCAGGTCAACATCTTGAATAAGATACTGGAGTACCATGCAGTATCAAACGTCTTGGAAGAATTAAAGTTCGCTACCATCCGACAGGTGTTGTCACCAAATCCGCAGGTCAACATCTTGAATAAGATAACGCCTGGAAAAATCAAGTCTAACTACAGGTATCACATGCCTCTTACACAGTACAGCATTTTTCAGCTCATTGATTTGGGACTCAATTCTGAAAATAAGAACTTCTGCATCACTCGTTTAGTCAAGATGGCACAATCAATAATATAATAACCATACGATTTTTTTTGCTCAAGTTGGATTTTTAGCACTTTTTCTATATTTTTTCTCGGTATACCGCACGGAAAATCTACTTTGTGTCTGAATCAAAGTTGTAGATATGGAATAGGAGAAAAAATGCGGAACAAACCTACCCGAGAAAAGTGTATCCAGTGCCTTAAAAATTGCAAAAATGACCACAAACTACTTCTACAGCTTTCACGTCCAATTCTCAGAATTGAATCCCAACATCATATGTTATACTGTGTTATTCAAGGCGCTGGTACAAAGATTGCATGCACAGAGATTGCATGCGATGTGGAATGACCCTTTGCGAAAACAGAAATAGTTGTCAGCAAGTATTTCTACATCGTCTGTCCTTTTTTCAGTGTTACAGGAAGTGCTCCAGAAGGTTATCTGATGTCCTATGTTGCTCAGGTGTGTTTGTAAGCGCTTGAAAGTCCTGTTAGAACACACATCATCTTACTAGTCTCGATCTTTTTGGAGTTTCGCTATCTCACATAGTTTTGTTAGCCATGGCAATCCAGTGCTTTAATTTGTCGTTTGTGGCATCGAACGGCTTCGAATTGTCCAAATTTATTACTTGAAGTTCTGTGAAGATGTTAGCATCTATAGGCATTGTGGTGTTACAGAGCTATGGTCTGGCAGGCAGAAACAAAGTTCGAACTCTGATTCTTCAACAAGATGTCAAAGTCCCGTCTTCCTAAGTTGCCAGGGGCACAGACGATAATATTCCGTTCAGCAAGAAGTATCTGTCTGCCACAAATGCTTCACAGAAATGTGTTCGGAGATTTTCTTTGCTGGAATGTAGCCGACTAGTGACTATGATATCTTCTGATGGTACGACTTTCGGTTCGTATTATTCATTCGAAGGCTGCCTCATACCTTATAGGGATTTCTATTGGCTGAATGTGCAACGCCCTTGTTGGTGTGGCTCATGAAGCCAATTCGTATTATTCATTCGAAGGCTGCCTCATACCTTATAGGGATTTCTATTGGCTGAATGTGCAACGCCCTTGTTGGTGTGGCTCACGAAGCCAATGACTTCTGCAGAAGCTGTGGAGATGAAGAGGAAGTGGAGAAATTGAGCACCTGCTTGGTTACTGTCCTGCATTGAGTAAAAGACGGGCCGACCCCTTGCTAGGAAGTCTGACAGGGACCTTAGTTGGTCTATGTAAGGTGGTAACACCGGCTGTCACTTTAACCTAAAATTCCAACCTAACCTAGATATAAACTTTCTGTTGAGACACCCTGTTTTTCTTTTAAATCTGGCGATATTAGTAGATCTATGAATGACATTTTTTGATAATTTTCATGTTTAAATTTGTTTATAATTTATTCGTTTTTTTTTTGCTGGAATGCGGTAAAAAAAGAAATCTTCTGATGGTACGACTTTCGGTTCGATTTATCCATTCAAAGGCTGCCTCATACTTTATACGGATTTCTATTGGTTGAATGGGTAGAATAGTCTCCAACGCCATTGTTGGTGTGGCTCTTGAATCCAATGACTTATGCAGAAGCTGTGCAGATGAGGAGGAAGTGGAGAACATTGAGCACCTGCTTGTCCACTGTCCTGCATTGAGTAAAAGACGGGCCGACCCCTTGCTAGGAAGTCTGACAGGGGTCTCAGTTGGTCTATGTGAGCTGGTAACACCGGCTGCCACCTTAACCTAAAATTCCAACCTAACCTAGATATAAACTTTATTTTGAGACAACCTGTTTTTCTTTTAAATCTGGCGATATTAGTAGATCTATTGAATATTTTTTGATAATTTTCAAATTCTAATTTAGAGACAAGACCACTTTGCAATGTGTTTATGTTTTAGACAGTCCCATTGTGCAATTTTCTGCAGTGGTTAGTGTAATAGCTATAGTCAGTATCTGTTACCACAAACGAATAGTGTTGCGATTAGAGCGTTGTAGACAATAATGAATGGTTAGTGAGTGGGTAATATGACCTTGTTGCTACTGTTTGGAAGACGTCTGCCAAGGAAATGAGCGGATCATCTTGTGAGGGCGGAATAGATGATTTGTAACAATTGAATTTCAGTTAAAAAGTTCAGTAGCTTATTTTATATACGAGAGCATAGTATGTGTCTTGTATTACTTTTAGTTATCATGTTTACATTTCTGTATAATATATTCGTTTTTCTTTCTCTTCTTTCAGTAACGAAATTGTCGAAGATGAACCACTCACCTGGAGGTTTTGGAGGAAACGTCGCTACATTGTGGTTTTGTTGGCTTTCTTCGGTTTCTTCAATGTCTATTCGCTGC
Organism: Eudasyphora cyanicolor; assembly: GCA_963930755.1. NCBI lineage: Eukaryota > Metazoa > Arthropoda > Insecta > Diptera > Muscidae > Eudasyphora > Eudasyphora cyanicolor. The sequence continues at coordinate 271,037,095 of OZ005735.1, forward strand.
GTGTCAATTTGAGTGTGGCCATTGTGGCCATGACAGAAAACCGCACGGTGATCGATGAAAATGGTATGGAAACGTGGGAGCAAGATTTCCCCTGGGACTCCAAACAGAAGGGTCTGATATTGAGTTCCTTCTTCTATGGCTATATATTGACACAGTTTATTGGAGGTTTTGTTGGAGCGAAAATTGGTGGTAATCTTGTAAGTTGTTTTTTCTGCAAATAAAAAAAAGTGAAATAAATTTTTGGATTTTTCTATAATGTTTATGGATTGAACTATGAAATACTACACACAGAGGGAGAAATATGGTTGAGAACAGGAACTATTCTTGCTACTCTACTGTACTCAAACATAGTTTCTTCTCTATGTATATTAAAATTCCAACCTTATTCATTAAATATATTAATTATGCATTCTTAAAGAACTATCCCCAATAGCCTCTCACCTACATTTATTTCTGGCAACCTAAACTCAATTTTGTACTTTCCAACCATCCTCTAGGTTTTTGGTATTGGCATTGGAGCCACCGCAATACTAACGCTTTTCACCCCATTGGCTGCCAAACATAGTCTGGAAACGTTATTGGCGGTGCGCATCATAGAAGGTATATTCGAGGTAAGCTGGAACATTCGCCCCTTTAATACGAATATTCTTCCACATTATTAACCAAATTATTTGTTCCGATTACAGGGTGTCACTTTCCCCTGTATTCATGCCGTGTGGTCACGTTGGTCGCCACCCCTGGAAAGATCTCGCATGGCTTCGATAGCCTTTGCCGGTAATTATGCTGGTACCGTTATAGCCATGCCTTCCTCTGGTCTTTTGGCTTCAGCCTATGGCTGGGAAAGTGTCTTCTATGTATTTGGAGCTATTGGCTGCGTTTGGCTAGTTTTGTGGATGCTCATTGTTCGTTCGGGACCTGATAAGGATCGTTTCTGCTCGGAAAATGAACGTGAATATATTATGAAGAAAATTGGTGTTGTTGGCAACAATCGTATTAGACATCCGTGGAAGGCTATCTTCACTTCACTGCCATTTTATGCTATAATAGCATCACATTTCTCCGAAAATTGGGGATTCTATACATTGCTGACACAGTTGCCAACGTTCCTTAAAGGTAAGTAATTATGTAAAAATTCACAGATTTATGTACACTGAGATAAAATGTGCTAATTTTAAAGATTTTAAGCAAAGTGCAAATCTTTAAAATAAGTAAATTTCATGCCTAGAAAGTGTTTGATTTAAACATTAGGACGTATTTGTAAAGAAATACATATTTAAAATAATGAAGACTTCGCTGCAACGAAGAATTACTAATTTTTAATCCTAAGACGTCTTAGAAGATGGGGAAGAAGTTTCCACGAAATTATTTATAAAAAGTCGCGAGTACATTTCCTATAAAATAATAAATTTATGAAATTTTCAATAGAAATCACGACGACATTTTCAATAGAAAATGGAATTTCCACGAAATAGAGTTCACAACAAAGGCAAATTTTTATATAAATATTTTTTCAATAAAAAAAATTGTTTGATGTTTTCTTTTGCATGATATTTGGAGAAAATGTTCTATTAAAATGCAATTTCGGAAAAACTTGCAATAAAAAATTTAAATTGACATTTTAGATAAATTTGCAATTTCGTCGAAAATTGTCTTTTGTTAAAATTTTCTATTGAATACTCAAATTCTGCTTTTATTTCAAATTGTAACTTCGACAAATTTTGTTTAAAAATATAGTTTGACGAAAAAAAAATGTCGACCCTATTTCAATACAAATACAATTTAGACGACATTTTTATTCAAATTGCAAATTTGACAAAATTTCCAATAAATATGTAATTTTGAATAAATTTCCGATACAAAAATAATTTCGATGAAATTTTTAATGAAAATTTAAAAAATTAAATTAAAATACAATATCGAGAAAAATTGTAATAAAAAAAACAGAATATTTAGAAAATTTTGGATAAAATCACAATTTCAACGAAATTTTTGATAAAAAAAATTTTAAGTTTTCTATTGCATGATATTTAGATGAAATTGTCTATTAAAATACAATTTCGAAAAATTTCCAACAAAAAATTTAAATATACATTGTAGGTAAATTGGCGATTTCGGCGAATTTCCTGTAAAAATGTTGTTCGACAAAATTTTCTATACAAATGTTATTTCGGCAAAATTTTCATTAAATTACATTTCATCAAAATTATTCTCTTTAGACATTTTCAATAGGAAATGGAATTTCCACGAAATTTTTGATATAGAATACACAACAAAGGCAAATTTTTATATAAATATTTTTTTCTATTTAATAAAATAAAATCGCAATTTCAACAAAATTGTCAATAAAAAAATTGTTTGATGTTTTCTTTTGCATGATATTTGGAGAAAATGTTCTATTAAAATGCAATTTCGGAAAAACTTGCAACAAAAAATTTAAATTGACATTTTAGGTAAATTTGCAATTTTGGCGAAATTTCCGATAAAAATATTGTTCGACAAAATGTTCTATACAACATTTTTTTTAAAATTACCATTTTATCAAAATTCTCTTTAACAATTTTATTTCGATGAAATTTTCTATAAATATAATTTTGATTAAAATTTTTATAAAAATGTATTAAAATCCAAAAAAAAAAATTTTAATTTAATCATTTCTTAATTTTGTATAAAAATTTATTTATTTATTAACTTTCCATAAAAATTAATTATGACCACATTTTTATAAATGTGTAAATATAAAAATAATTTTGGGCAAATATGCAATAAGACGACAATTTTCGACGAAATTGTCTGTAGAATTTTGTTAAAATTTTCTATTGAATACTCAAATTCTGCTTTTATTTAAAATTTTAACTTCGACAAATTTTGTTTAAAAATATAGTTTGACGAAATTTGGATAAAAAAAATGTCGACCCTATTTCAATACAAATACAATTTAGACGACATTTTTATTCAAATTGCAAATTTGACAAAATTTCCAATAAATATGTAATTTTGAATAAATTTCCGATACAAAAATAATTTCGATGAAATTTTTAATGAAAATTTAAAAAATTAAATTAAAATACAATATCGAGAAAAATTTTAATAAAAAAAAACAAAATATTTAGAAAATTTTGGATAAAATCACAATTTCAACGAAATTTTTAATAAAAAAAATTTTAAGTTTTCTATTGCATGATATTTAGATGAAATTTTTTATTAAAATACAATAAATTGTAGATAAATTGGCAATTTCGGCGAATTTGCTGTAAAAATGTTGTTCGACAAAATTTTCTATACAAATGTTATTTGGGCAAAATTTTCGTTAAAATTACATTTCATCAAAATTATTCTCTTTAACCATTTTTATTTCGGCGAAATTTTCAATAAAATTTTAATTTTGCTTAAAATTTCTATAAAAATTTATTTCGACAAAAATTTCTTAAAAAATAATTAATAACGACGAAATTTTTAAAAATGTGCAATTTTCAATACCGTTTAGATAAATTTGCAATAATGGTGATATTTCCGATAAAAATGTTATTTCGACAAAATTTTCTATAAAAATGTAATTTCGCCAAAATTTTTGATCAAGTTACCATTTCATCAAAATTCTCTTTAACTTTAATTTTATTTTGGCGAAAAAAAATTAAATGAAAATTTATGTCGGCAAAAATTTCGTAAAAAACGGCAAATGTTCTTTAGAAAACGAAATATTAGTAAAAATTTGTATAGAATATTAAAATTCGACTTTTATTTAAATTATTTTTTCCTTATTATACAATTATTTCAAATTCGGCTTTTATTTAAAATTATAACTTCGACAAATTTTATTTAGAAATATAGTTTGGCGAAATTTCGATAAAAAAATGTTAACCCTATTTCAGTACAAATACAATTTAGACCACATTTCCAATAAATATGTAATTACGAAAAAAAATTCCGATACAAAAGTCATTTCGATTAAAATTTTTAATGAAAAATTCCAAAATTTTGCAAATTTTCATTTTAAATACAATATTGATGATAAATTCAATAAAAATGCAATTTAGACGAAATTTTCAATACAAAAATTAGTTTGACATAATTTTCAATAAAATGTAGTTCTGATTTTTAACAATTCTGATCTATAGCAATGCTATGTCTATAAAATAACCAATACAAATGCAATTTCGGCACAATATTTAATAGAATTGCAATGCCGGTAATATTTAAAATCAAGACCACAAAAAATTCAATTTGGACGAAATTTTCTATAAATATAAAATTTGGACAAAATTTTCAATAAAAAGCAATTTCAACATTTTCGAAGAAATTTCAAAGAAATTTTGGATATTATTGTAATTTCAACTAAATATTTTAAATTTGAAGAAATTTTCGACAAAGCAATGCCACTTTCTATAGAAAATGCAATCTGACGAAATTTCCTGTTTCACTAGAAACATTTTCATAAATATGCAAATTTAGCAAAAAAAAAACTTTAATAAAAAAATTGAATTTGTGACGACTTTTCCATAAAATAGTAAAAATTCCTAAAAAGTGTTCTTAAAATTTAATTCGACAAAATTGTCAAAACAAAAATTAAATTTTGGCGAAATTGTCAGTTTTGACTACATTTTCAGTAAAAAATTGATAAAAAATTTTTAATGTGTCATTTCGTCGAACATTTCTATAAAAATTAAATTTCGACGAAATTTTCTATAAAAATTTAATTTGACAACAAAATGTCCAACAAAAATTCAATTCGTCGAAACTTTTAATTCAAATTCAATTTAGACGAAATTTTCAATAAAAAATGCAAATTCGACAATATTTGCAATAAAACTGTAATTAAAACAAAATTTAGAATAAAATTCAATTTACACACAATTTAGACAAAATTTTCAATAAAATGGCAATTTTAAAAATTTTCTTAAAATAAAAATAAAATTTGACATGAAATTTTCAATAAAATTACCATCATCAAAAGAAAATTTTATATCGACGAAATTTTATAAAAAATGTTATTTCGACTAAAATTGGACAAAATAAAAAGTTTAATTTGACAATTTCGAAGAAATTTTCGATAACAATTTTGTTTCGACGAAATGTTGCCAATATTTTCAATTAAATTATCATTTCATCAAAATTTTCTATGAAGATTTAATATCACGAAATTTTCTATAAAAATGTTATTTAGATTATCATAAATTTAAATTTTAGCAAAAATTTTAATAAAAACATCAAATTATGGCAAAATTTTCGATAAAATTGTCACAGCGTCGAACTTTTCTATAACAAATTAAATTCGATGAATTTTTCTATAAAAAAGTAATTCGACAAAATTGTAAAAAAAAATACAAAATTGTCAGTAACAATAATTTAATTTCGACCAAATTTTTTAAAGAAAATTCAATTTCTACGACATTTTCAATAAAAATTCCAAAAAAAAAATTGATAATGTTATAATTTTCGACAAAATTGCCTTTCCGATACATTTCTATAAAAATCAAATTTCGACTATAAATAAATTAAAGTATAAAGTATATATCGAGAAAAAATATATACAAATTTGGTTTTGACAATTTTTCTAATAAGTCTACTATTTTGAACAAAATTTCAATACAAATATTCAACACAATATATTAGTTTAGTGATATTTTCAGTAAAACATTCAATTTTCAATAAAAATTCAATTTCAAAAAATTTTCAATAAAATGCAATTAACCAATTGATAATAAAAATTAATTTAAAATCGATATTTTTGACCAAATTTTCCATAAAAGCAGTTCAGACTAAATTGACAAAATAAAATGTAATTTTGACAAATTTCCAATAAAATTAGAATTTCGACGAGATTTTTAATAGAAACATGCAAAATCGGCTGATTTAGCATTAAATATTTAATTTTGACCAAATTTTCAATAAAAATGCTGCTTCGAAGAAATTTACTAAAAAAAATTAATCTTATCAAAGTTTTCTATAGAATATTGAAAATGTTGTTTCAAAGTTTCGTCAAAAATTCTAGTTAAAATGTAATTTTGACAAAATGTTCCCAAATTGCAACCAAAATAAAATTTTATTTTGACGAAATTTTTTAAAAAAAATTTTAATTTCCACATAATCTTCAATAAAAATATAACTTGATTTTCTAAACCACGCAATTTTGATAAAATTTCCAATTAGAATGCAATTTCGACAAGCTCCGACAAAATTCACAATCAATAAAAATTTGGACGAAATTTGGTACACAAATTTCTCCAAAATTATCAATAAAATTACATATTTTACAAAATTGTCAGTAATAATAATTGTAAAAAATAAATTTTCTCTTTATAGAGCATTTTGAAAATCTATAGAAATTGCAACATCAACGAATTTTTCTATAAAAAAAGCAATTTCGAAGAAATTTTCTATAAAAATATAAATTTGACAAAAATTTTTTTCAAAATATTTTGCCGAAGTTTTTTATAAAAATATAATTTCAACGAAATTTTCTATATAAACATAATTTCAACGAACTTTTTGATAAAGATGTAATTTCGATGAAATTTTGGATAAAAATTTAATATCGAGGAAATTTTCGATAGAAATTTAATTTTGATGAAATTTTCCATGAAAAAAAATTTTTTTGGCGGAATTTTTGATAAAAATGTAATTTCGAGGAAATTTTCAACAAAAATTGGCTATAATAATATAATTTCGACGAAATTTTCAAAAAATAATATAATTTCGATTTTCTATAAAAATTTAATTTCCACTATTATCAGTAAAAATTATAAATTCGAAAACCTTTCGCAAAAAATTAAATTTTCTGTAGTTCAACGATTTTTTCTGTAGAAAATGCATTTCCGAAGAAATTATCTTTAAAAATATAATTTTGACAAAATTTTCTTTCAAAACTTAATTTCGAAGAAATTTTCGAAAAAAAATATATATTTTATAAAAATATAATTTCGACGAAATTTTCGATAAAAACTTACTTTTGACAAAATTGTTTATAAAAATGTAATATCATTGAAAGTTTCGATAAAAGTGTAATTTCGTCAATATTTTCGATAAAACTTAAATTTCACGAAATATTTTATAAAAATTTAATTTGAAAGAATTTTTTGTAAAATATCTATAATTTTTTTTATTAAAATATAATATCGACGAAATTTACAAAATATATATATAATTTCGACGAAATTCTGTCTAAAATTAACTTAAAAATTAAATTTCCAGAAAATTATCAGTAAAAATTCGAAAAAAATTAAATTTTCTGTAGTTTAACGATTTTTTTCCGTAGAAAATGCATTTTCGAAGAAATTATCTATACAAATATAATTTTGAAAAAATTTTCTTTCGAAATTTAATTTCGACGAAATTTTCAACAAAAAAAAAACTATAATTTCGACGAAATTCTGTGTAAAATTTTCTACTTATATAAAAATTTAATATCCTCTAAATTGTCAGTAAAAATTGCAGATTCGAAAAACTTTCACATAAAATTAAATTTTCTGTAGTTCAACAATTTTTTTCTGTAGAAAATGCACTTTCGAAGAAATTATCTATAAAAACATAATTTTGACAACATTTTCTTTCAAAATGTAATATTTTATAAAAAAGTAATTTCAACGAAATTTTCGATAAAAACTTAGTTTTGACAAAATTGTTCATAAAAACTTAGTTTTGACGAAAATTTTATAAAACTGTAATTTCATCGAAATTTTCGATAAAAATGTAATTTCGTCGAAATTTTCGATAAATATGAAATTTCAAGAAATATTTTATAAACATTTAATTTATAAAAAATAAACTTTTTGTAAAATATTCTATAAAATTTTCTATTAAAATATAATTTCGACGAAATTCTGTAAAAAATTTACTATAAAAATTAAATTTCCAGAAAATTATCAGTAAAAATTGCAAATTCGAAAAACTGTCGCAACAAATTAAATTTTTTGTAGTTTAAAGATTTTTTCCTGTAGAAAATGATTTTTCGAAGAAATTAACTATAAAAAATATAATTTTGAAAAAAATTTCTTTCAAAATGTAATTTCGGCGAAATTTTCAACCAAAAAAATATAATTTCGATGAAATTCTGTGTAAAATTGTATACTTATTATTTATTTATTGTTGGTCGGTGCTTTTGTTATTCAGTCAGAATTTATTTTGTTTCGAGACCATATGTTTCAGTTTTCTACTTATAAAAAATTAAATTACCAATAAAAATTACAGATTCGAAAAACTTTCACAACAAATTTAATTTTCTGTAGTTCAACGATTTTTTTCTGTAGAAAATGCACTTTCGAAGAAATTATCTATAAAAACATAATTTTGACTAAATTTTCTTTCAAAATTTAATTTCGAAGAAATTTTCGAAAAAAAATATATTTTATAAAAATGTAATTTCGACGAAATTTTCGAAAACTTATTTTAGACGAATTGTTTATAAAAATATAATTTCATCGAAATTTTCGATAAAAATTAAATTTCGTCCAAATTTTCGATAAAAATGAATTTCACGAAATATTTTATAAAAACTAAATTTGAAAGAATTTGTTTGAAAAATTTCTATAAAATTTTCTATTAAAATGTAAATTCGACGAAATCTTCTAAAAAAAAATTTAATCTTGAGGAAGTTTTCTATGAAAATGTAATTTTGATAGAATTTGCTATAAAAAAGAAATTTTCTAGAAAAAATCAGTTTTGGTAAAATTTGCAATAAAATGCTTTTCACCAAAATTGTTAAAAAAGGAGCAAAAAATCGCAATTTTTCAATTGAATTTCGACGTAATTTTAATAAGAATCCAAAATCGACGATTTGAATAAAAATTCAATTTCAATTTCGACTAAATATTTGATAGAAATGCAATTTCGGCAAAATTTCCTAAAAAACTATCTTTTAACAAAAAAATTAATTTTTAGCGATTTTTCTATAAAATTTCAATTTGTGCAAATTTTCAAGAAAATATGTAATGCTGACAAAATTATAGGTAAACTTAATAGAAAATTCTATACAATTTCAAATTTTTATAACAACGATTTCGAATAAATTTTCAGTAAAAAATTGCAAATTCAAACTTTTTTTTTAAAAACAAAACAATTTTTATATAGAATCGCTATACTTCCACGAAATTTTTTATAAAAATGTAATTTCGATGAAATTTTCTACAGAAATGCAATTTCGATAAAGATTCCCGTAAAAAAATTCCAATTTCAACTGCATTTTCCATAAAATTGAAATTTTTAATTAAATTGAAATTTCATAATAAACAATTTCGACCACAATATTTGTGGTCGAAGTTGTATTATATAAAATTTTTACGAAATTTCCTATAAAAATGTTTCTAATATAGAAATATCGGCTATTTTTTTATATAAATGTAATTTCGACGAATATTTCTATAAAATTTAAATATTGACGAAATTTTAAATAAAATTGCAATATCTAAGAACATATTAATTTATAAAAATCAAATTTCTATTAATATAATATTTGCACAAAAATGTTGTAAACAAATAGCTATTTGAACGAAATTTTCTATAAGATTTCAATCTCAACGAATATGCAATATCGAAGAAATTTCCAGCATTGCTAGTGTTATTATATAGTCGGCTCCGCCCGACTTTTGACTTATTTTATTCCCTCTTCTATACTTTGATTTAATAGAAAATATGTATGCTTTTTCTTCTTTTAGACACATTAAACTTTGATTTGGACAAAACTGGTTTCCTCTCTGCTGTACCTTACCTGGCCATGGGTATACTATTGGGCGTCTCTGGCTATTTGGCCGATTGGCTGCAAGTGAAGGGCTATTGGACCACAACACAAGTAAGACGTAACTTCAATTGCGGAGCTTTCTTGGCGCAGACCGTATTCATGATACTCACCGCGTATCTGTTGGATCCCACTTGGTCGGTGGTGTGCATTACAATAGCGGTGGGCCTGGGAGCTTTCGCCTGGTCAGGATTTGCGTAAGTTTAGAGCAGATATCAGATATTTTTGATTTATTGAAACTCATCCCATGTTTTCCCCATATTACAGTGTCAATCACTTGGATATTGCTCCTCAACATGCCAGTGTTTTGATGGGTATTGGCAATACCTTTGCCACAATTCCCGGTATTGTGAGTCCCATGTTGACCGGTTACCTGGTGGTCGAACAAACCAGTGAAGAATGGCAGACGGTATTCTTCATTTCGGCCGGTATTTATCTGGTCGGCTGTGTCATCTATTGGTTCTGGGCCTCGGGCGAATTACAGGAATGGGCCAAGACACCCGAACAAAAGGCACTTGAAATGACTCATAACAATAATGCGAGCAATGCAAATGCCTATGTCAACGAAGCCATGGATGTCAAGGAAGACATGAAGTGAGGGTGAAAGATGAAAGAAAAGAAGAGAAACATCATGGAGAAAAACGTTCATTCCCCTCACCTCCCTCTGCAAAAATAGTCTGCTGTCAATCATTCCAAGCGTTTTTTGTTTTGTATTCGTTGAACTGTTTTTGTAAATATTTATTTAATCACATTTTTACTATTTCACGTCGATATAAGAAGAAAAGACATTAAAATATACAAATTTGTATAACTGTATGAATGTATGTATGTATATCTGCACTGGGAAAAATAATAAGCGCGTTGGCACCAAAGACATTTCAATATTAAAATTAATCACTTTTAATATTGAATTTTTGATAATTGAATTGATAATAAGTCCATTCTCTCTGTTTTAAGTCAGAAAAGTCTATATTAATGTTCCTAATTGTCTTTATATTAATGCCTAATATTTTATTTGTCATTGTTTTTAATATTAGGCAAATTTGTATTTTTTGCATGTGTTTATGTATTTCTGTGCAATTTTGATGATTGTTATTCTGGCGCGCCACACACACGCAGATCATCTGGCGTTTAGGTCAATACACTGTGCCTAGTGTTGTTCAGTTCTTCAAAATAAACAATTAGTGATGTTAAGTAATCGAATCGAAAAAAAATGTTTAATGATTATTCACTCATTTGGACGTGGCATGTCTTCTGCTTCTGATCAAACGATCAAAGGCATTCCTGTGCCATGGATTTTTTTAAAATGAAAACAAAATTTGAGTTTTTACCCCCAATTTTCGCCCCCACCCGCCATCAACACAGCAACATTTTCCTCCATTTTCTCTCTCCCACATAGACTTTGTCTTTTCTCGGACTTTTTTCTCGAGATTTTCCTTTCATATTTTTGTAAACATTATTGGAATTTCTTTAATTTGGCTCAGAGCCAAAGATAAATTTAATTGAAATTAATAGCCAAAATTCTTGGGATTCTTAAGGTGTACAACGACGACGCCAACGAGTACTGTGAGTGGGTATGTGCGTTCACTTGTACACTACTAATCTATTCACAAATCCATAGATATATTCGTATGTATGTATGTACATTTACACTGTGTACACTTTACACACGGAAGGAATAAGAAGAAGAAGCACATTCTTTTTATGAATATACTTACACTAAATATAAAATTCTATTAAGTGTAAGTGTTTGCCCGGATGTGTGGGTACGTACTTGTGTAGCTGTCGAAGAAAAGTTAATTAGACAATCGCACATTTATTTACTCATGTCCGTCAGGGAATAGTGCAAAGCAAAAGTATTCATACTTATGGATTTGATTTTTAAGGAAACAAGCATCAAACTTTTTTCAACAATTTAAATTGGCAATCTAAACAAAAGGAAATGTGATACCAATTTTTTATACAAATTTCAATTAACTGTCTTTAGTTTTTATAAAATTTACATTTGGGGCAACGAAGTGGACTGGGTCAAGCTAGTATTTTATAAAATTGCAAATTTCGAAATTTTTATTTTAGTTGTTTCAATTGTCTAGAAAAAACCATAGATTCAAAATTTTAACGACATTTTATATTATTTAAAATTTTTAAAAAACTTCTATAAAAATTAAATTTCGCCCAAATTTTCTATAAAAATGTAATTTCGAAAAAGTTTTTCATTAATGATTTAAACTTATTAATATAAAATTACGACAAAAGTAAAAATAAAATTTTGGCGCAATTTTATATAAAAATGCAATTTCAATGAAATTTTCGACAACATTTTGAATAAAATGCAATGTCTACGATATTTTATATAGAAATGTTATTTCGACGAAATTTTCTATAAATTGCTATTCCGACAAAATTTTCTAATAATATAAAATTACAACAAGATTTTCTATAAAAATGAAATTTCGACGAAATTGTACATACATTTTTATATAAAAATGCAATTTCAGCGAAAATTTCGACGAAATTTGCTATAAAAATGCAATTTCGGCGAAATTTTCTATAAAAAATCATTTTCGACGAAATTTTTTATAAAAAGGAGGTGTCAACGAAATTTTCTATAAAAATAAAATGTTGACCGAATTTTCTACAAAAATGCAATTTCGACGAAATTTTCTATAAAAATGCAATTTCGGCAAAATTTTCTTTAAAAATGCAATCTCGGCGAAATTTTCTATAAAAATGCAATCTCGACGAAATTTTCTATAAAAATGCAATCTCGACGAAATTTTCTATAAAAATGCAATTTGGACGAAATTTTCTATAAAAATGTGATTTCGACGAAATTTTCTATAAAAATGCAATTCGACGACATTTTCTATTAAAATTAAATTTCGACGAAATTTGTATAAAAATTCAATTTTTACCAAATGTTCTTTAAAATGTCGAAGAAATTTTCTGTAAAAATTCAATTTCTACGAAATTTTTTATAAAAAGGAGGTGTCAACGAAATTTTCTATAAAAATAAAATTTTGACCGAATTTTCTATAAAAATGCAATTTCGACGAAATTTTCTATAAAAATGCAATTTCGGCAAAATTTTCTTTAAAAATGCAATCTCGGCGAAATTTTCTATAAAAATGCAATCTCGACGAAATTTTCTATAAAAATCCAATTTCGACGAAATTTTCTATAAAAATGCAATTTGGACGAAATTTTCTATAAAAATGCGATTTCGACGAAATTTTCTATAAAAATGCAATTCGACGACATTTTCTATTAAAATTAAATTTCGACGAAATTTGTATAAAAATTCAATTTTTACCAAATGTTCTTTAAAATGTCGAAGAAATTTTCGGTACAAATTCAATTTCGACGAAATTTTTTATAAAAAGGAGGTGTCAACGAAATTTTCTATAAAAATAAAATTTTGACCGAATTTTCTATAAAAATGCAATTTCGACGAAATTTTCTATAAAAATGCAATTTCGGCAAAATTTTCTTTAAAAATGCAATCTCGGCGAAATTTTCTATAAAAATGCAATTTCGGCGAAATTTTCTATAAAAATCCAATTTCGACGAAATTTTCTATAAAAATGCAATTTGGACGAAATTTTCTATAAAAATCCAATTTCGACGAAATTTTCTATACAAATGCAATTCGACGACATTTTCTATTAAAATTAAATTTCGACGAAATTTGTATAAAAATTCAATTTTTACCAAATGTTCTTTAAAATGTCGAAGAAATTTTCTGTAAAAATTCAATTTCGGCGAAATTTTCCATAAAAATGCAATCTCGACGAAATTTTCTATAAAAATGCAATCTCGACGAAATTTTCTAAAAAAAATGCGATTTCGACGAAATTTTCTATAAAAATGCAATATCGACGACATTTTCTATTATAATTAAATTTCGAAGAAGTTTTCAAAGAAATGTACTATAAAAATGCACTATCAACGAAAATTCCTACAAAATGCAATTTCGACGAAATTTCTAAAAAATGGAATTTTGACGAATTTTTCTAAAAAATGGAATTTCGACGAAATTTTCTATAAAAATATAATTTTTCTATAAAAATAAAATTTTGATGAAATTTTTTGAAAAGAAAATGCAATTGCAATGCGAAGAAATTTCCTAGAAGAAAATGCAATTTCCACGAAATTTTCTATAACAAGTAAGAAAGTTCAGTCGGGTAAACCGACTTATGAATCCCCTCACCTTGAGTCCCAAAATAATAATCTTAAATTTATTTTGTGCTCTTATTAAATTATTATCAATTTAAATTGCATTTAATAACTTTAAAGTACGTACTGTCCATTTGTGTGAGAGGTACCAAAAGGGCCGTCCCAATAACGGTCACTTTTCCCTAGACTCTAGGTACTACAAAAGTATTACATTGTACGAAATTTCAAGTATTTATGTATATGCACTGGTATTAAAGTTATAAATTGTACACTTTTGGTGTAAAATAGTCCATTTGTGTGGGAGGTACCAAAAGGGGCGGGAAAATAAAGCCCATTTTTCTCTGGACTCTAGGTACTATAAAAGCATTACACTGTACAAAAATGGCAAGTATTTGTATGCACTGGTATTAAATTTATAAGCTATTAACTTTTGGTTCAAAATTGTCCATTTGTGTGGGCGGTACCAAAAGGGGCGCGGAACTAATACTATGAAGAATTTCAGAGGATTCAAATAAGTAGTTATGAAATAATCAATATTTCACTAAATGTTAACCCTTTGTGGGGGAGGTACTAGAAGGAGTGGACCAATATGGCCCATCTTCGAACTTAGCCGGAGATGGAAGAAAATATTACCACATACCAAATTTGAAGTCAATCGGTTACTCCTTGCGAGAGTTATCGTGCGCACCAGCCAGCAGACAGACAGACAGACGGACGGACATTGCTCATTCGACTTAAAATGACCCAAAACGGATATCCGCCGAACATACTTGGGGTCTTAGGTCACTCCTTCGATATATTACACTTTTGGTTCGTAGCAAATGATATATACCCTCCTCTCTAAGGTGAGGCGATAAAAATGCAATGTCAACGAAGCTATATATAAAGGGTTGTTAAATTTTAAGGGCCGATGTTGATTTTGAATAATTTATTTAGGAAATTATTGTTATTTCCTTTTATTATTATTGCCATGGTTCAATTATGTATGGAACAAAATATCGGCCAAATGCCCGCCGCGACCTCGGCGTCACACCTCCATCCGATGGTCCAAATTTTCGATGACGCTGAGGCATAATTGAGGTTCTATGCCGTTAATGTGCCGAATTATCTCATCCTTCAGCTCTTGAATTGTTGCTGGCTTATCGACGTACACCTTTTCTTTCAAATAACCCCAAAGAAAGAAGTCCAACGGTGTCAAATCACATGATCTTGGTGGCCAATTGACATCGCCACGACGTGAGATAACACGGCCATTGAATTTGTTGCGCAAAAGAGCCATTGTTTCGTTAGCTGTGTGTAGCAAGTGGCACCGTCCTTTTGAAACCACATATTGTCCACATCCATATCTTCCAATTCGGTCTATAAAAAGTTCGTTATGATCTCACGATAGCGAACACCATTCACAGTAACTGCCTGACCGGCCTCATTTCGAAGAAGTATGGCCCGATGACGTCGCCAGCGTATATGAGATGCGAACAGTTGATCGATGTCCAGCCTATGGTCAAACCGTGTATTGACATTTTCTAAAGCCTTTTCAACATATATCGCTCAGCACTTACAGCGGTAACATATCTAACGTTGTCAATATGATCAATTCACAGGCTGTAGTCAATGTAGCAGTGACCAAAACAAGCAAAGGAGACTGCTGAGTCTCCTATGTATAAGAGCTTGATAGGTGATATTTTGAATATGTATATACTCGAGTGTTGACCAACGACTTTTTAATTATGTTTTCTTTGGCCCATGATCAGTTCTCGCGCTATCAAAATATTTAATTCTACTCAGCGGCTCTATTGCTGCGTCTGTCCACAGGAGCAGTAGACGGACATCCGGATACAGGAGCCCTACGCAGTGGGAGGAAGGGTGTGCGGTATCAGGACACCCATCTTTATACTGCTTGTGGCCAACTGTGAAGGCGCTCCAAGAACCTGCATTTTGGCCAGGAAAGATCTAAGTATCTTTCTCCTGGCTAATTTAAGTGTTAAAGACCAAACATCTGCTAGTCTGGAGATCGGTAATCGCATATATTGGGTGGTCTCCAGTTACTTTCCTTATGAAGCTGTAGTACCGACTGATCTATTCAGGGAAGTAGTAGAAGAAGCAACGTCTGACCAGGTCGAGCTGATTATTGGCGCAGACACGAACGCTCATCACACTATCTGGGGCAGTACGGATATAAACAATAGGGGTGATTCGCTTCTTGACTTTATTCTAACTACCAACTTAAGTATTTATAACATAGGTAATAAATCGACCTTTACAATTAAAGACAGACAAGAAGTACAAGACGTAACGTTTGCTACTGACCGGCTGTCAGACAAAATTCCTGGATGGGATGTACTGGACGACCACTCATTCTTAGATCACCATTATATTGGGTTCAAACGCGCTGAAAAAGCGCCTGGACCTGCCGTCCACAGAAATGTGAGAAAGACAAAGTGGCACCTGTATGAGAAGAATTTCAAGAAAGTCCTCAACTCCAAACTTCTGTACGAACCGAATGACAAAGCCGGTCTGGATAATCTGGTCGAGCATATCACCACATCATTCAATAGTTCCCTTGAAGAAGCCTGTCGAAAAACAAGGTACAAGTGTAAAACTAAACCCCAATGGTGGACTTCTGAGCTAATGGCTATGAAAAAGACCTGCAACAAGCTATTCAACAAGGCTAAATCTACTGGGGTCGCTAATGTTTGGGATGCCTATAAAGAGCAACTCAAGATCTATAAGAAGGAGCTTAGAAAGGCGCCACAGAAGGTATACGCTCTTGGTATACCTTCTATGGCGAAGCGGAAAAATACTATCAGCTTCACCCTGTACAGTGGGTTACTTGCAGGTTGAGGCAAATAACTGGACAAGAAACAGCGAGCAGTCGCTGAACATACTGCTCGACACACATTTCCCGGGGAACTCACCAACAGAACCCGAAGATCAACAAGACCAACAAGAATGCGAGTGGACTGCGAGCGTTGCTAGCTTGTTGACTGAGAGATCCAGAATAAGCTGGGCTATTAACAGCTTTGAGCCCTTAAAGTCACCTGAACCAGACGGCATCACTTCAGCAGAAATGCAGAAAATGTTGAAGTACATTATCCCCTGGCTGGAGAAAATTTATGTAGGCTGTATCAGGCTTTCATACATCCCGAATCGATGGAGGGATACCAAAGTGGTATTCATACCTAAAGCGGGGAAGATATCACACACTAGGCCAAAAGACTTCAGACCAAATTGCCTATCCTCCTTCCTATTGAAAGGTCTGGAAAGACTTTTAGATTATTTCATTAGGGAAAACCCGGATACAAAACTCCTGTCGGTGAACCAACATGCTTACAATAAGGGGAAGTCTACAGAATCAGCCCTGCACGAACTTGTGAGCACTATCGAATCGTCCCAGCATTTCAAGGAATTCACCATGGTGGCATTTCTTGACATAGAAGGGGCTTTTAACAACATTCACTCAGATGCAGTAATTGCGGCACTGTCACATCTAAAAGTTAACTCTAGTTTGATTAGACTAATTCAAAGACTGCTCAACAGCATGTCTTGGGTCCACAACTCTAACAAGGTTTGTAAACAGAGGGACCCCACGAGGAGGAGTACTGTCTCCACTAATTTGGAACCTAGCGGTGAATGAAATCCTGCTAGATCTAGAACGTTGTGGCTGCAAGGTCGTGGCATATGCGGACGACGTGGCAATCGCAGTGAGTGGCAAATTCGAAAACGTCCTCCGAGACATTCTACAGGTGGCTCTGAACAAATTGGCTAGATGGGCCAGATGCAGCGGTTTGGGCGTAAACCCAAACAAGACAGAATTGGTTCTCTTTACTAGGATGAACAATGTCCCACATGTGGACCCTCCACCTCGGATAAATGGAACAGATCTAGCCTTTTCTGAAAGTGCAAAATTTTTAGGAATTATTCTAGATAGAAAACTGTTATTTAGACTTAACATATTGGAACGTGTAAGGAAGGCCAACGTCGCCTTATATTCCTGCAAAAAGGCTGTAGGGTCGCCGTGGGGCCTCTCTCCTAAAATCGCCCACTGGATATATATAGCAGTAGTTCGTCCAATACTGTTATACGGCATTGTGGTATGGTGGACGGCAACTGACAAACTAACCATCACCAACCTACTAACAAAGGTTCAGAGAACAGCCTGCCTGAGCATATGCGGAGCCTTAAGGACTACAGCGAACGAGTCTCTACAAGCTCTACTCCATATACTGCCGATTAATATTGTGGCGAGAGAAGTTGCAACCAAAGCGGCAATAAGATTAAACTGCCTATCAATGTGGAGGTACAAAAACTACGGTCACATGAGGATATCAACGTGTAGTGCTATGGTAACCGACCGAGTGGACTATATACCAACTGTGTACACACTCGAGAGAAATTACATCACTATGATTCCCGCCAGAGATGAATGGGTTGGAACAATACCAATATTAATAAACCATCTCCACTTTTACACGGATGGTTCGAAGCTTGATGAAAAGATTGGTTTCGGAGTACACTGTGCAGAGCTTAGTTTGGATATAGCTCACAGACTACCAGATACCTGCAGTGTCTATCAAGCCGAAATAATGGCAATATGGGAAGTAGCCAAGTGGCTGAGTCGCAACATAGTAACCAACACTGGCGTTGTCATTTACTCGGACAGCCAGGCTGCCATCAATTCACTGGAGGCCACATCCCTAAATTCACCAATAGCCCTCGACTGCCGCAGATCTCTTAACGAGATGGCTGAGCAGTTTCATATACACCTCATATGGGTGCCTGGGCATAGGGATATCCCGGGGAACTGCAAAGCCGATGAACTTGCTAGGAAAGGGACGACATTACAAATTCTCGAAGAATTTGCATATATTGGTGCGCCACTATCCACGTGCAAGCTTTGGCTTACGCAAGAGGCAATCAGGCAGTCCAACGAAAGATGCACAGAAATCGGCACCTGCAGGGTAACTGGACAAATCTGGCCAAGGTATGGCCTGAGAAGATCAAAATATCTCCTCGCACTAGAGAGGCAAAGATTGTCCACGTTAGTATCAGTTCTGACGGGACTTGATCGGCGAACACGCCAAAAGATTGGGTATTGACTCTAATGACTTCTGCAGAAGCTGTGGAGATGAGGAAGAAGTGGAGAGCATTGAGCACTTGCTATGCGACTGCACCGCTCTGAGTAAACCACGACTGGACATAATGGGGTCGGCCTTTCAAGGCAGCCTAACAGATTTTTCCAGTACCATTATTCGTACTATGGATAAATTTATATATCAAACAGGTTGGTTTCGATGAGGGGCATTTCAGCCCGTGGTAACACTAGGGACCTAAACTGGTCTATGCGAGCTTATATAAAAAAAATACGGCTGACACCCTAATCTAAACCTAAACCTAATACTACTTTTGTATTTCATAAGAATCTTAAATGATACAAAGATAAAATAATATGCAGTATAATACATGGGAAAACAATTTTGAAAACTAAGATTGTGGTCAGCTTAGCAGTGACCAAAGCAATTTCCACTCTTTCAGTAATTAAAAAGTACCTTGAAAGCAATAATCATTATTTAATTGCATTTCAAAATTTTTACGAAATAAAAATCTATAAATTTATGTGTACGTACTGATCTCAAAGGAGATGCAAAAAATAACTATCGGATGTCGAGCCTGAGGTGAACCCGGGCATAAAACCGCATTTTCATTTTTTCGAAATATATCGATCAGTGATTATTGTGGTAACATCTAACATGATCAATTTCGAGTTCTTAGAAGGTGGTCAGTGTATCAATAAAAATTATTTTAAAGGAGCTCTGGCAAACCGCGAAGATAAAGGGTAATTAAAATGCTCTTATTACATATAAATGTTCCCATGCGAAGCAGCGGGTACCTGCTATTTCCTATAAAAATGCAATTTCGACGAAATTTTCTATAAAAATAGAATTTCGGCGAAATTGTCTATAAAAATAGAAAATAAAAATAGAATTTCGACGAAATTTTATATAAAAATAGAAATTCGACTAAATTTTCTATAAAAATGCAATGTCAACAAAGTTTTCTATAAAAATAGAATTTCAACGAAATTTTTTATAAAATAGGAATTTCGACGGAATTTTCGATAAAAATGTCATTTCATCAAAATTTTCGATAAAAAAAAGCAAATTTCGACGAAATTTTCTATAAAAATGTAATTTTCGACGAAATTTTCTATAAAATTTAAATTTCACGAAATATTTGATAAAAATTTGAAATAAATTTTTTGTGAAATATTAGACGAAATTTTCGATAAAGATGCAATTTCCACGCAATTTTCTACAAAAATGCAATTTCTTCGAAATTTCTATAAAAATGCATTTGGGTCTAAATTGTCTATAAAAATGCCATTTCGAAGAAAATTTCTATAAAAATAGAATTTTAAGGAAATTTTTTATAAAAAAGTAATTTCGACGAAATTTTCGATAAAAATAAAAATTCGGTCGAAATTTTCGATAAAAAGTAATTTCACAAAATTGTTTATAAAAATGTAATTTGAAAAAAATTTTGTAAAATATTTTATAAAAATATTCTATTTTTTTCCACGAAATTTTCTATTAAAATGTAAAAGGTCGAAACCTTTTCTATAAAAATGCAATTTCGACGAGATTTTCTGGAAAATTAAATTACGAAATTTTGCAGTTTATTTATTAATATTAATTGCAGAACAAAGTAAATTTATAATTTAATTTTACGGCCCAGGGAAAATCGGGTTACAATATATATAATACCTACGACCTCCGAACTTGTAGGGGAGCACGCTACCAACTCACCTACTGAGGCGCTCCATATTTGTAGTTTAAGAACTGTATTAAATAACATAGAACATATTTTTTTTCAAATTAAAAATATCAAAATTAAATTTGACAGAATTATCTAGAAAAAAAATTAATTTTATAAAATTTTCCAGAAAAAAACATTTGAAGAAATGTCCTATAAAATGGTTGGTAATTCAAATGAAATTTTCTATAAAATGGAAATTTTAAGGAAATATTTATATAATATCTATTTCGATGAAATTTCCTAGAAAATTGCAGTTTCTATAAAATTTCAAATTTGATGAAAATTTCAGTAAAATTTCTATTTGATGACATTTTCTATCTTCGTTTTTGATATCCTTGTACTGTACGAACCACTGTATAAACACAACGAAGAACTACTGAAAACGCTCAACTTAGAATCGCACAGTGGCCGGGTGGATTAACTTGCGCGAATTGAGCGTCACCACAGCTTTGAGAACCCGAGTTTACGAAACCTCCATGTGGCCCTGCCCTTAGCGGGTTTTTTGTATTACGCTTCCCAACCATGCAAATTGTTTAGCTTGCCAAATAAAACACTGCACATATTTATTGAGATTGACTACTCAAAGCTGTTGGATTGACAGTAATTCGCCAATCACTGCTGTCAATGTGTACATGACGAAAACTTTTGTGTCAGAGTTTAAACTGAAATACCTTTGTTTTCTAAAAATTCCGATAAAGACAAATTTATTTTTGAATATCATCAGCACCAACTGAAATATGTTCGGTATGTCGATGTGAAGACAAAACAATGCATTTTACCGCCGAATAGAAACAAAATAACAACAAATTATGGCAAATATGTGTGTAGAGAATTGTGTATGTGTCAGTTTGTATGTAATACAACAATTTGGCATGTTTTAAAAGCGTGATATGTATGTAAATCGGGTTCGCCGTAAATATACACCTAATATATTTATAAAAAAAATTGTTTAACATTTCCTATATGATACACTCGTATCTAGCCAAACGCTTTGTTAGTTCTGCTATTCTATATCAATTGACCTTGACCAATCCACTTGAAATCGTAGAGAAAGGGACGATGTTCTTTCTATCTGAATCTATCTACCAAATAATACATAAGTATATAGGTAGACGAATGGCTAACTCTATCTATCTATTTGAATGATGTTTTTCCGATTAAGCTAACAAGTGAACGGACGCAAGGATGGACAGACAAACGAAATTCGATGCTAAAATTTTTGCTTTAAATTTGCAAATTTTGAGAATGTTTTTTAGTCAAACGATTGACATGCATTACATCATCAACGCCCTGCGAATGCAGCACATAGTAGGGCAGCGGTTGCGCGTCGCAGTCGTAAATGAAACGTAATCAGCTTGAATGAAGAATACCTGAGAAAAATCGATACACTCACATGTAAACGTTATACTTGTACGTACTCGTAGTACGTTAAATGTTAAACGGTAAACGGTAAATGACTACGAACGACACACGGTGACATGCCACCTCTTCACACCATAATCACCATCATCGTCGCCGTTGTCGTTGTTGTCGTCGCTCGCCACCCACAATCCGTCCATTTTTGCCAACCTCTAAAGCTGTACGGTGCTGACTAAGCGCCATCGTACCTTACACAGTGGGATATGTTCGTGCAAAATGTGATTAAAACGAAGAGGCGCTAGACAAGCTTGGCTAGTATCATCCTCTTATAACCTAGCCTGGTTGGTTACAAGATATTTGATGAAATTGTCTATAAAATTTTCTGAAAAAATTTTCAATAAAAATTAATATTTGACGACATTTACTAGAAAAAAATCAATCAAACTTAAACGATATTTTCTAGAAAAATTCACATTCGATAAACTTCTGTAGAAAAAATTTAATATCGATGAAATTTTCGAAAAAAATTTAATTTTGAGAAAAATTCAATTTCTATGAAATTTTCAATTTATATGAAATTTTTAGAAAAATTTTATTTCTAGAAAACATCAATTTCTATGAAATTTTCTAGAAAAATTAAATTCTATGAAATTGGCTAGAAAAATTCAATTTCGATGAAATTTTCTAGGAAAAAATCAATTTCGATGAAATATTCTAGGAACAATTCGATTTCGATGAAATTTTCTAGGAAAATTTAAATTTCGATGAAATTTTCTAGGAAAAATTCAATTTCGGTGAAATTTTCTAGGAAAAATTCAATTTCGATGAAATTTTTTATTCAATTTTCAAATTCAATTTCGATGAAATTTTCTAGGAAAAATTCAATTTCGATGAAATTTTCTAGCAAAAATTCAATTTCGATGAAATTTTCTAGGAAAAATTCAATTTCGATGAAATTTTCTATCAAAAATTCAATTTCGATGAAATTTTCTATCAAAAATTCAATTTCGATGAAATTTTCTAGCAAAAATTCAATTTCGATGAAATTTTCTAGCAAAAATTCAATTTCGATGAAATTTTCTAGCAAAAATTCAATTTCGATGAAATTTTCTAGGAAAAATTCAATTTCGATGAAATTTTCTAGGAAAAATTCAATTTCGATGAAATTTTCTAGGAAAAATTCAATTTCGATGAAATTTTCTAGGAAAAATTCAATTTCGATGAAATTTTCTAGGAAAAATTCAATTTCGATGAAATTTTCTAGGAAACATTCAATTTCGATGAAATTTTCTAGGAAAAATTCAATTTCGATGAAATTTTCTAGGAAAAATTAAATTTCTATGAAATTTTCTAGGAAAAATTAAATTTCTATGAAATTTTCTAGGAAAAATTAAATTTCTATGAAATTTTCTAGGAAAAATTAAATTTCTATGAAATTTTCTAGGAAAAATTAAATTTCTATGAAATTTTCTAGGAAAAATTAAATTTCTATGAAATTTTCTAGGAAAAATTAAATTTCTATGAAATTTTCTAGGAAAAATTAAATTTCTATGAAATTTTCTAGGAAAAATTAAATTTCTATGAAATTTTCTAGGAAAAATTAAATTTCTATGAAATTTTCTAGGAAAAATTAAATTTCTATGAAATTTTCTAGGAAAAATTAAATTTCTATGAAATTTTCTAGGAAAAATTAAATTTCTATGAAATTTTCTAGGAAAAATTAAATTTCTATGAAATTTTCTAGGAAAAATTAAATTTCTATGAAATTTTCTAGGAAAAATTAAATTTCTATGAAATTTTCTAGAAAAATTCAATTTCAATGAAATTTTCTAGAAAAATTCAATTTCAATGAAATTTTCTAGAAAAATTCAATTTCAATGAAATTTTCTAGAAAAATTCAATTTCAATGAAATTTTCTAGAAAAATTCAATTTCAATGAAATTTTCTAGAAAAATTCAATTTCAATGAAATTTTCTAGAAAAATTCAATTTCAATGAAATTTTCTAGAAAAATTCAATTTCAATGAAATTTTCTAGAAAAATTCAATTTCAATGAAATTTTCTAGAAAAATTCAATTTCAATGAAATTTTCTAGAAAAATTCAATTTCAATGAAATTTTCTAGAAAAATTCAATTTCAATGAAATTTTCTAGAAAAATTCAATTTCAATGAAATTTTCTAGAAAAATTCAATTTCAATGAAATTTTCTAGAAAAATTCAATTTCAATGAAATTTTCTAGAAAAATTCAATTTCAATGAAATTTTCTAGAAAAATTCAATTTCAATGAAATTTTCTAGAAAAATTCAATTTCAATGAAATTTTCTAGAAAAATTCAATTTCAATGAAATTTTCTAGAAAAAATCAATTTTCTAGGAAAAATTCAATTTCGATGAAATTTTCCAGGAAAAATTCAATTTCGATGAAATTTTCTAGGAAAATTCAATTTTGATGAAATTTTCTAGAAAAATTCAATTCGATGAAATTTTCTAGAAAAATTCAATTACAATGAAATTTTCTAGAAAAATTCAATTTCGATGAAATTTTCCAGGAAAAATTCAATTACGATGAAATTTTTTAGGAAAAATTCAATTTCGATGAATATTTCTAGAAAACAATAAAATATCTAGGAAATATTCATTTCGATGAAATTTTCTAGGAAAAAATCAATTTCGATGAAAATTTCTAGAAAATTCAATTTCGATGAAATTTTCTAGAAAAATTCACTATCAATGAAATTTTGTAGAAAAAATTCAATTTCAATGAAATTTTCTAGAAAAAATTCAATTCCAATGAAATTTTCTAGAAAAATTCAATTTCAATGAAATTTTCTAGAAAAAATTCAATTTCAATGAAATTTTCTAGAAAAAATTCAATTTCAATGAAATTTTCTAGAAAAATTCAATTTCAATGAAATTTTCTAAAAAAATTAAATTTCAATGAAATTTTCTAGAAAAATTAAATTTCAATGAAATTTTCTAGAAATATTAAATTTCAATGAAATTTTCTAGAAAAATTCAATTTCAATGAAATTTTCTAAAAAAATTCAATTTCAATGAAATTTTCTAGAAAAATTCAATTTCAATGAAATTTTCTAGAAAAATTCAATTTCAATGAAATTTTCTAGAAAAATTCAATTTCAATGAAATTTTCTAGAAAAATTCAATTTCAATGAAATTTTCTAGAAAAATTCAATTTCAATGAAATTTTCTAGAAAAATTCAATTTCAATGAAATTTTCTAGAAAAATTCAATTTCAATGAAATTTTCTAGAAAAATTCAATTTCAATGAAATTTTCTAGAAAAATTCAATTTCAATGAAATTTCTTTGAAAAATTCAATTTCAATGAAATTTTCTAGAAAAATGCAATTTCGTTTAAAAGTAAATTCAATATTTTTGTACAAAATAGGAATTTTTACAACAATTCCATAATATTACATTTTCTAGAACATTTAAATTTCAACAAAATTTAATGTAAATGAAAATATTTCTAAAAACTTCAAAATTGATTAAATTTTTCAAAAAAAAAAAAATAAATCAACCATTTTCACAAAATTGCAATTTTTACAACATTTCTATAAAGTTAAAAATTTTATTTTCGATAAAATTTTATGTAAATGAAAATATTTCTCAAAACTTCAAAATTGTTTAAATTTTCCACGAAAAAAAGTAAAAACAATCACAAAATTGCAATTTTACAACATTTCTATAAAATCACTAATTACTAAAAATTTATAAAATTCCCACAAAAAAGTAAATTTATTTTTTTAAAAAAAAAATATTTTTACTGCATTTCTATAAAATTACATTTTCTACAAAAATTTATTTTGCGACAAAATTTTCACGAAAAATGCAAATCCGACGAAACTTTCTAGAAAAATTTAATTTCTACTATAGTTTTAAAAAAAATACATTTCGAAGAAATATTCTAGAAAAAATCCAATTTAGACAAAAAGCGAATTCGTTAAATTTTTGTAGAAAACCCAAATTATAAAGAAAATTACATTCAATTTAAATTTCGATGACAACATTTTCTAAAAAACGCAGTAACATAGTAATTTTTTAGAAAATTTCTAGAAAAATTCCAATTTTAATAAAACTACCACAAAAAACAAATTCGACGAAATTTTGCAACAAATTAAATTTTTAAAATGTTTTAAATAGCAATTTGGTGAAATTTGTAATAATTTTCTGTAAAATTCCAATTCCTACGAAATTTTTTATAAATTAACAACTTAACAAAATGTTCCATAAATTTGAATTTCGACAAAAAATATTCTATAAAATGCAATTTCCATAAAATTGCGATTTTAAAAAATTTGCTAACGCAATTTTCTATAAAATTAAAATTTTACAAAATTTTCTTGAAAATAAAATTTTGTCGTCTTATAAGAAGAAGCATTTTTTACGAAAATTACTTTAAATTGAAATGTCGATAAAAATCTTTCTAGAAAATTCCAAAATTGATTGAATTTTCAAAAAAAAGTAAGTTCAACATTTCTATAAAATGACTTTTTTCTAGAATAAGTTACTTCTGACATGTTCTAGAAAAATGCAAATTCGACGAAACTTTCTAGAAAAATGCAATTTCGACAAAACTTCTAGAAAAACAACGTTTTGAAGAAAATTTCTAAAAAAAATTAATTTCAAAAACCTTTTCTATTAAAACTAATTTCGTTGAATTTTTGTAGTAGTATGTATTCATTACATTTTTTGTAACTGAAACACATAGTCTTGAACCAAAATAAATTATGATTGAATAAACAAACGACAAGCCAACTATAAACAACAACAACAAAGAAATACCAATTATTAAGAAAATTTGATTAAATTGCAATTTCGATGACAAAATTTTCTAGAAGGAACTCAATTTCGAAAAGGTTTTATTAAAGATAGTAATTTTGTCGAAATTTTCTTAAAAATTCAAATTTTAATAAACGTTGTAACGTTAGGCGATTTTTTTTACAAAATACCAATTTTGGCGAAATTTTCTATAAAAATAAATTTTTATGAAATTTACTGTAAAAATCCAATTTCTTCTGAATTTTTAACAATATACAAATGTTCCATAAATTTGAATTTCGACATCATTTACGATAAATTAAAATTTTTACATAATTTCTATAAAATTGCGATTTTGACAAAATTTCCATAAAATTTAAACTGCAACGGCAGTTTCAATAAAATTCAGTTTCGGTGAAATATGATTTCTGCAAAATTCAATCTCTACGAAATTTTATAGAAAAATGCAATTACTACAAAATTGTCTAGAAAATACAATTTAGTCGGATTTTTGTGAAAACATGCAATTTTATCGAATATTTTTGTAATATTGCAACTTCGATGACAAATTTTTCTAGAAAAAACTCAAACATTTCGACAAACTAGTTTAGAAAACTTCCTAGAAAAATGTAATTTCGAACCAATTTTGCTGAAAAATCAAATTTCGGTTTAATTTTTTAAAAACAAATTTTTGTGGAACAAACTATTTTCTAAGAAAATTTCAATGTCGACAAAATATTTTAGAAAATTTAAATTCTATCTACATTTTCTAGACAAGAACAAATTATTTAACATTTTCAAAAAAAAAACAAACACAAAAAACACAAATTTTTCTAGAAAAAACTCAAACATTTCGACAAACTAGTTTAGAAAACTTCCTAGAAAAATGTAATTTCATACCAATTTTGCAGAAAAATTTAATTTCGGTTCATTTTTTTAGAACACATTTTTGTGGAACAAACTATTTTCTAAGAAAATTTCAATGTCGACAAAATATTTTAGAAAATTTATATTCTATCGACATTTTCTAGACAAGAAAAAATTATATTACAATTTCAAAAAAAACACACAAACATATATTTACAAAATTGCATTTCTGACAAAATACAAAAAAAACTATAATTCTGAATTGTTAAAAAGTTTTCTATAAAATTACAATTTCGTCAAAATTTTCTAGAAAATAAAATTTCATCAAAATAATGTTTTTTGCAAGATTTCGCAGGTCGACTTTTTTTTGGAAACATCAAATTTTAGCAAATTTTATTTTTAAAATTAATTTTCTATGAAATTTTTCATAAAATTACAATTTCAATAAAATTTTCTAAATACAAATTTAATATTAAAATGGTTTTCATAAAACTACAATTTCAATAAAATTTTCTAAATAAAAATGTAATATTAAAATGGTTTGAACAGGACTGATTGTGAGGATACAAAACAGGCTGTGTCGGTGTTTAATATGCGATTGTTAGATATATTAGGCGTATTTTCGTTACACCATAAGTGCTTAATTTGTATGGGGAGCTAAGCACTTTTAAGCACTATTAGTTCCCGATGAAGTTTGGTGCTTGTGTTCATGTCTTAATCGAGTATGATGTTGCCAGATTGGGCAGCCTATATTTAGCAATATGGCATCCCATTTTTTGAGAGATTTTAGCAATTATTGTGAATTAATGGGAAGAAGAAGAACAAAAATGGGAAATTATTTTAATATTTGCAAAAGAGTGTAAACAATTGAACATAGAATAGTAAATATATGTTTTATAAATACTTTTCACGAATTTTTTGTCTGTTTCGCACTGTTCTTTCTTCGCAACTCATGACACCATTGCTACCAGATAGTGAAAATCCGCCACTTATTGCTTATGTGTCAGTTAGTGGAAGTCAGTTGTTTTCGTTGCAAAGTGCTAAACTAAAAGTGCTAGCTTGTAACGAAAACATGCCTATTATAATATTGAAAAAATGGGATGAAATTGGCAAAAAATTTACATATTGACAGATACATATATGTTTTTGTCTTCCAATAGGACACTGTGCTCCCTATAGAACACCCCCTTTTCGATTTTTTAATTCGTTCGGAGAGTTGTTGGTGGTTAAATATGTATCGTCGGCTGTTATGCGAGTTGCTCTGTTCTGCTCTGCTCTGTACGTTTCGGCAACAGCAGTAGCAACAACAAAAACAACACCGCACCAATGTTTTGTTTGAAATATTTACGTTTGGTTTTTTTGTTCTCTCAACATAGAGCGGTGGATAGATGGATGGCCAGTGAGTGAGGCCAGACCAGTTCGTTTTTAAACGTAGAACCGAAAAGACGTACAATTTGGCTAAAAAATTAAATTGTAAAAAAAATAATCCTCAAAAAAAAACATAAACGAATAAAAAACCAAACGCAATTCGGTAGTAATTTTAACAAAACAGAAAAGAAAAAAAAACAATAAAGTATACAATGCAAATTCTGGAACAAAGAGAACCTCTGGTGAATGCGGCCTCCGGTGAAATATTTCAGGAGTATGAAAACACCAATGCAGCCAATAGCAAAACGGATGTTGGCGAAATTCCACAAAAGTAAGTAGTAGTGTGGCCCTGTTCATCAACATCACAGTTCGAATGTGTGAGGCATTTTGAACTATGTGATATCTGCACATATGTAAATGTACTGAAAGTGTGGGAGAATCTTCCCCCAGTCCGTCCTCCGCAATCGGCAGTTGAATAGCCGAGTCGAGCCGCATTCTTTCATTAACAGTGAAAGTGTTTTGGTTTTGTGTCTCTGACAAATAACAACAACATTATTAACAACATAGCATCACCCCAGCCCCCTTCTCTGCCTCCCCACACAACAACAACAACAAATAATTTGGCTTACGACCAAAAAAATAGAATAGAAAAAAACATAAATTTTTCTGACTCGGCTGGCCATTCAAAAAAGCAAAAAAATTACTTTGTTTTGTTAGTCAGCACAGCATTTTGTCGCGCTAACTATACGAGTATATTTGTGCGAATTCATAAACAATTCGACCATTAGGCTTCGCTACACTTCCACCTCCATTCCATCATCCTAGAAAGAAGTATATTTTGTGACAGACGTTCTAGTGAACAATGTCGTAAAACTTGTTTAACTCAAAGCTTCTTTCAAAAAAAAAAACATCATCCTAACAAAGCAAATTTGTTCGTTGGCCATAGCAACGGATGGTAATGCCAAGAGATGGAGGAAAAGGAAATTGTTCATCCTCCAACACCTCTGCCTCGACGCCATAACCATTTATTGGGGGCGGGGCGGGGAGGTGATTTAATGGGGATATTGGGAGGTGAGGGCGACAACGACAACAAACCATCCATCCGTCCACCTGATGTGCCAAAAATAAGCGAATATCTCACACACTCACAATCATCACAAGTGTTTATTTTTAAAACGAAATTCGAAAATAATTATTGTCGGCCAAGAACGATCCTCAGATATGTACTACAGCAATGCAGTAGTAGTAAATTAAAAGAAAATCTTTTTGATCTTTGACCCACTTACACGCGTGGGGGTGGGGTACGAATGGATTTTGTAATGAAATTGAGGTGTAATTAAAAAAAAAACAATAAAATAAATAAAACATATTCTACCTAATGCAGGCTTTCTCAAAAGAGAGCAGCGGCTCCTTAGGCAGTAGGGCGGGTCCATTTAAAAATCGCCCATTGCTCAGTGAAAATCGTATTCTAGGGATCAAAATAAGAAACTTTGCCGAAGGAACCATACCTCTAAAACGAATTCTGATGTCCCGGAAAAAATCCCACTTTGACCCATTTAGAGTGCTCCAATCGAGTCCAAATGTATGACCGACCCCCACTCAGTGAAGTGCTCACTGAAAATCGTATTCTAGGGATCAAAATAAGAAACTTTGCCGAAGGAACCATACCTCTAAAACGAATTCTGATGTCCCGGATCGACATGTTGATCGAAATTGTAGACAAATACATTGTAATACAATTTTATATGAAAATAAACATTTTTAAGCTCGACAATGAAGGATACATTTACCGGAAATGTGGTTTGTAGTTGTCTAAATTATCGTTTCTGGGGAAAGCATTTATTTCTTTCATTCCTGTTCTGTAGGCCGAGAGTAGATTGATGCGGAAATTTGATTCCGCATAATTGCGGAATTTCGCCATTTTTGTTCAAAGAAACAAATTTATAAACTTTGCTTATATGTATAGAGTACACTCATAAATTATTCAAGCAGATTCCACCTTATGACTTTACAGTTTAGTCTACTTCTGGTATTTTGCTGAAATTTTGTAAATTTCCCACCATCACTTTTCAACTTTTAAAATACTACAATTAACGTAAGTTCGTACTATTGTGTTTTAGAACTCACAGGCTTTAGTCATAAATGATGGAAGTTAAAAATTATTTTTAACGTTGAAATTATTTTTAAATTCAGAATTCCATTTTTAATTTTACACATTTCTTGCAATTTATAAATTGACTTTTAGCAACTAGGATTTATCCATATTCCTCTGTCACGATATAATCTACAATAATAAAACTAGTAGTTGTTTGGGTTTGAAAATGAACCATATCAGTCCATGTGTCGATATAGTCCCCACAGAAGGATACTAACCGATTTTATTTCTTTACACCATACTTCAAGTAATTGGGATGACATTTTGAAACATGCGTCAAAGATTACATAGAACTACTTAGAGACCATGATTTCATATAGCCCCAAATAGATGTCCCAATCAATTTGAATTCTTGGCGCCTTTGTAACAAATATTATGATTTTGGGGTGCAATTCGGCAATTATTATTTCCATTGGTAATGGATCTCATTGAACCAAATTTATATATATCCCCCATTAAAATGTAAAAAAATATTTGCCGTAACAATCTCATATGCTAAGCGACTGAACTAAAATTTGGCGAATTTTACCCAGAATCAATTAATCGAACAATTCCAGATATTTTTTCTGTTATATCATTGAATGCGATCCATGATGTAGGGTATATTCGATTCGGACGGGCAACTTTTCGAAGTTTCATCAAAATCGGAAAATTTTGTTACCAAACTTTACAAAATATCGAAAACTTTGATTTTATAAAATTGGTCGGCTACAACGGGTTTTGGTCGTTTTTTGGAAAAATGTTGGTCGTAAAAATATTTCTTCTGTGGCAACACTGGTGTTGGATCAGCTCAACTGACCCACACAGGGTTGAATTTTGGCCACCGCTAGTGCAATGGATACAGAGATGTATTTTCTAAGGTCGAGCATTTAAAAATGTGTCCTTTTTTAGACCGGAAGTTGTGAAATTATTGATCTGGCAATTACATTTTTTTCCAATTTGTAAATTGCTAACGTCATTGACGTAAGGCCAGGCGAACGAAACTTAGAGAAACCAAATTCCTGACGAAAGTGAGTGTCTGGTTTTCGTTCGCAGAGACTTTCGTTAGAAATACAGAAACAGGCCATAAGTATGAAAAATAATGTCTCTTAAATGACCACCGTTTTCAGCTTCTCACTGATGGGCTCTTTTTAGAGCATTTTCCATAACACCTTTCAAAACTTGTGGCTGTAGCGTTCGAATTTCTGCAACAATGTTTGACTTGAGTTCAAGGAATGTCTCTGGCTTGTTCACATACACTCGCTCCTTCAAATAACCCCAAAGAAAATAGTCGGGTGCTGTCAAATCTGGCGATCGCGCTGGCCAATTAATTTCCAAAAATTTGACTTAAAAGTACCATTGTGTCTCGGGCAGTATGGGCAGTGGCTCCGTCCTGCTGAAACCACATACCAGGTCTGTTTTCAAGAGCAGGACGTAAAAAATTTTCTATCATAAACCGATACCACTCTCCATTTACGGATACAGCACTTCCATCTTCATTCTCGAAGAAGTAAGGCCCAATGACATTTTCAGATGTGATCCCACACCATACTGTACACGTGATGGGGTACAATTGGCGTTGATGAATGGCTCTTGGATTTTGAGAACCCCAGAACCTACAGTTTTGAGAACCCCTACAGATCTGGGGTTCTCAAAATCATTTTCATTTTCAAATGAAAATGAGCTTCATCACTCATAATCAAATTTTTAATAAAGTTGATTTCATTTCTGGCCAACTCTTGAAATTTAACTGCAAAACAAACAGAATAATAGAATAATAAAATTCTATTGTTCTGGTTCTCAGTTCAATTGTGAACCTCTCCATTATAAATTCTCCAAGTGTTGTCTATATAATCTGAAAGAAAAAATAAAAAAAATGAATAAACGAAAAATATAAATACTTTTACAGGGTTTTCCAATAAGAGTGATATGATTTCTTTGACAAAAAAACACACTTATTGTTGAGGAAATTCGAATGTTTTTTATTTAATGTGAAGTACAATCTATACAATTAAGTTCTAAATAAAACGTCATTCAAATGGCCTCCACGACTTCTTCTGCAGGAACGAATTCGATGAACCCAATTTTCGAGCACTTTTTCCACTAAACCAAGTCGTATGTCTTGAATGGCACGTTCAATATTGACTTGTAAAACTTGAAGAGAGTCTGGTTTATTTCGAAAGACCAATGACTTCAAATAACCCCACAAGAAATAGTCTAATGGTGTTAAATCACAACTTCTTGGAGACCATTCAATATCACAATTTCTTGAAATAATCAAATCTCCAAACTTTTCTCGCAACAATTCAATTGTTTCATTTGCTGTGTGGCACGTAGCCACAATCGGTCAATGGCAAAATGATAGCTCTAAACTAGAGCTATAATATTGCTCATGGGTGTCGAAGTAGTAGGTCGACTGGAAAGTGTTTTTTTTTTATTTAAAAAAAATGGACTTAGCATCATTTTCAAATGTGAACGGAAAGATTAGTTTTGCACTAGCTCCTTAACGGTACGTCGGATCGGGAATCGGTAAATGGCAAAAAGATAGCTCTTAATTATTATATTGCATATTATAGTTGGGCCATTAGAGACATGTCCACATATTCCACTTCCCCTGGGGCAGGAAAGGTACTTCCGAGTCATGGAAAATCATCTGTTTTGCAATTCCCTTCTGGGTTCCCGCGGCGCGACATACAACACAGGTGAATATTGCAACCATCTCGTTAAGAGATCTACGACAGTCGACTGCAGTTCCTGCATTTAAGATGACAGTTTCCTGTCTATCAGATACAATTTTAAAATCATTAAATTTCAGTTATTCAGTAACCTATCAATAAGTAATAGCTGCGATTTCTGTCTATTAGTTTGATTCATACCCACATATATACCAGTTGCTCTGGAATATAAAATTAGTTCCTACTCTTGCAAATGTATCTGTTTTGCAGGTCCTTGAAATTCTCCGTGGACCACCACCAGGGACAGGTGAATGTTGAACTCTTCGGCTTAGATTTGCAACATATGAGGGAAGTTCTCGAATTTGAGAAGACGATTTCCAAGTACGTTTGAGGCAGCCTTACTCTCGGAGACAATGTTGATACGTACATACTATAGTCAGAACTTGAAACCTTAGGTATTATGTTACCTATCTTATAGGATAAATGTTACAAGTTCCTTAGAAAACACATCAAACCCCACTTCAGGGTTAAATTCCGAATCATCTGTATAGAAATTCACAAATTTTCAGGGATGAAACCAATCTATTCTAATATAACAGGTGACGCAAAGGTAATCCTCCTATCAGAAAATGCTATAAATTTTGCGATTGGCCCCTAATGTCAGTTCTGTTTTGACATTTGTGTAGTAAACACATGCGAAATACACGTTAATAAACAATGTTACGCTACACTGCTCCAGAACGCGGAATATTGCTGACTATTTATTTGACCAATAATAGTTCACTACACTAGACGACAAAGTTATATATCATTATCGGACAAGTTGTGCAATCAGATATGGGCAGAAATCGACACATATAGGCTAGATGGGCATAAATCTGGCTAAAATACGATCTAAGAAGGTCATAACAGAAGGTCAACGCACTAGAAAGGAAATAAATGTCAACGTTATCGCGTATTCTGACGTGATACTGCCTGATCGGCGAACATGCCAGGCGGTAGGGAATAGAGTCCACTGACTTGTGCAGATGAGGAGGAAGTGGAGAGCATTGGGCACCTGTTTTGTCACTGTCCCGCATGTAGGAAAAGACGTTGGATATTCTAGGGTCAGCCTTTCTAAGAACTCCGATAGATCTGGCTTTCGTACTTCGATCTGGCCTTCGTACTATTGATAACAGTGTGTATCAAACAGATTGGTTTGTATTACATTGTATGTATCTTTTGCTGAAAAGAATTAGTTCTGTCTTGCTATCATTCACTTCAAGATCATTATCGAAGCTCATCTTGTGGTATTGTGAAGGGCCCGTTGTACGATGTCTCTAAGATTACTTGGAAACTTCCCTCTAACCGCTATAGTCACGTCATCCGCATAGGAAATAGCATTGACACTCATATTCTGCAGAGAATGCAGAATGCTGTTCTTGGAGAGAATACACAAAGTGTTACAATTTCATAAATTACTGAATCCCTCATAACTTATATATTACTTAAGATGGCGCTACAACAGACATTAATTTGCAATTTGGCTCTCTCATAACATTATAATAACAAATTATTTATGAAAATAAATAAAAGTATTTTTATTAATATTTAAAAACAAAAATTCAAAACTGCCTAACGACATCTTTGCAAAAGTTAAACAATGAAATTTTCCATCTCTACAATATTGAACTCGAAGCTTATAATTAAAAAAGAGAAAAACTCGCTGTTTTTGATGCTCATCTTTGTGGCAAATTTTTTGGGTATTTGTGTCCTGGAATTAAAATATCATTGTTATCATTGCAAATCACATGATCTCACATACTCGTAATGCAGAATCATATATTAAAATTATGTTAGTATCTTTTAATACCAAAAATAGTCAATTAATTATAATTTTCATATAAGAGAAACAAAAAAATCCTTTTGTGGTAAATTTTTGAGATCTTTAATGTACTCAAAATTCAAATCCATATTTTCTAAGGATATGAACTTCCATGAGTGAGCCAAATTTCTGGTCACACCACAACACAATGCGACACCAAGACTGGGATTCGAACCTAGTGACTTCGTAGTGCAAAGCACGTACCCATAAGCTGATTCATTCTCGCTGAATAGTGAATAGTATATGAGTCTTCACCTTGAACTTTCCAAGTTCAAGTTTCTCCATAAACTTCTATACATTATATTTTTGAGAGATCTTTACTGTTCTCAAATTTCAATAAAATGCAAATC
Source organism: Eudasyphora cyanicolor (assembly GCA_963930755.1). NCBI lineage: Eukaryota > Metazoa > Arthropoda > Insecta > Diptera > Muscidae > Eudasyphora > Eudasyphora cyanicolor. Next base: position 271,073,207 of record OZ005735.1, read on the forward strand.
ATGTCTTTAATGTACTCAAAATTCAATAACATTTATATCATGGAAAGCCATATTTTCTAATGATTTTTTAAATTGGATTATTGATACAGCAACTGGCATTCGAACCCACTGACTTCGTAGTGCAATGCGTACATATGACGTGTTTTATTCTCGCTGAATAGTAAATATAATATGTATGACTAGCAATTTCTTTCTCGAAATTTAAGTTTTCCCTATGAACTCCAACTTCAAGTTTTCCCCATAATCTTCCATGAGTGACTCAATATTCTTGTCACACCCCAAAACTATGTGCTAAACGCACAATACCGTTTGACCCCATGTAGCGTTCGTTCTTTGGCTATAGAAATTCCACAACGTAGTCGAGATATCTTTATTTTTATATGAAACTGAAAATGAATTTTCAAAGTAAATCTATGACGTCTGTGCTGTGCTCCGTTGGCCTAAGCAAACATTGGAAAAACAGATCACTAGAGCAAAATATTCGTTTCCCCTTTTCGCCCCCAAAAATTCCCAAATGGGGAAAATTGGAAATGGAGAAGTAAAGGGAATAAATAAAAACCGAAAATCAACCTGAATGGTCTGAAGTGGTTGTGGAATATCAAAGAATCTTTGATCTATTTTTAAAATGTTTGCGAGGAGGAGAAGAAGATGTGTTTTTCACAAGACGAAGAAAACAACAAAATTCCTTGCTTAAAAATAGAACAAAAACAAAGTAATAATACTCCCACCGTTTTGGATGCTCGTATTGTTGACTTCTTGACGTCAGTCTGGTTAGGTCATGTCTTTGTTTTTCTGCTCGAACAAAAATAATTATGAAGATACGATACGGATAGACAGGAAAATACGTGCAAACGTAAACAGATATTAAGAGACGTCAAAGAGGATGGACGGACGTAGGGATGGATGGATGGATGGATGGACAATGAGGCATTAGTCCATCCGTCCATTGAAAAACTCAAAATTGTTTAGATAATTGCTGCTGCCTTCACTCTCTTCATGATCGCTCTTTCTACGCCTGATGAATCAGCTATGAATGAACAAAAGATTTTTCTTTTAATTAAATTTTCCCATTTTCCCACCAAAAATAAAAAATAACAAAAGCGTAAATTATTTAATCCAATTTGTTTTCGCATTTGCTGTGAACGACACACAATGCAATACAATGACTTTGTTTAATAGAATTAATTAATGTGTTCATTGGGCACTCAATCAAACAAATGATAAGCATTTTATATGTATTTTTAATTGTCAACAATTTTAATTTGTTTGTGGGGAAAGCAATTCGTTCGTTTCTAGGCAGTTGGCAAAATTTCCATGACCCTGAGATTAACGATCAAATCAAATATTTGTGTCATTGTTTTGGCATTTTTTTGGGGGGGGGGTCTGTTCGGAATATTTATGAATATTTTTGCATTAAGGTCTCCTTCATTTTGGCATTCTTGTTCAAGGCGAATTAGCATATGGTTGATATGCAATACATATATTCCGTAGAGATTTTCTAACGATTATACCATTATAATTTTGAGATTTGTAGTTTTCTTTTTAACTTGATGATAATGATGACGATTTTTTTATTTTTTTTGCTTCTTATGAAATTATTTTTGGAATTAATTTTTGCAACAATTCGCTAATCAAGTATTTTTACGTGAAAAAATTTTGTGCCCCAATTTTGCTGATATATGTATATAAACGAAACGAATGTTTATAATTCAACTTTTAAAAGGTCAGGGTGTGACAGAAATCGATTCTCATAAATTCTAAATTTTATTACTATGTATTTGTTAAATGGATATGGCGTTTTAATTTTGTTTATATGCTGTTTATATCTTCACTTTAGATGGGAGAAGTGTATATTAATTTACTACGGCCCAAAATTGTAACACTTCGAAGGAATGACCTAAGTATTTTTTTGGCGGAAATCCGTTTTGGGGCATTTTAAGTCATTTGCACAATGCCTGTCTGTCTGTCTGGCTGATCGCACTATAACTCTCGAAAGGAGTAACGGATTGACTTTAAATTTGGTATGTGATTATATTTTTTCTATCTCAGGCTAAGTTGGCCCCCCTTCTAGTAACTCCCACCACAAAGGATTAACATTTTGTGAATTAAGAATCTTTAATAACTTCTATACTAAATACTTATCCGAATATTCATTAATTCCGCACATAGTATTGTTTACTCAGTCTTTATCAGCATGTGGAAAATGGGAAAAGTGGCCCCGCCCCTTTTGGTACCTCCAACACAAACGGACCATTTTGTATATAAAGTTTACTGCTAATATCTTTAATATCAGTGCATACAAATACTTGAAATTTTGTGCAGTGTAATGCTTCTATAGTGCCTGCAGTCTGGTAAAAGCTTGGCGTTATTGCCACGCCCCTTTTGGCCACATCACACTGAATTGTATGCAGTTCCTGAACAGTGACCACATGTCATTTGTTGCGTAAGTGCACTATCTCTCAAGAAGAGCTTGTAGGTCGCTAGAGGCATGCCCACATGTTCCAGGTCCCATGGAACGTGTAAGATAGTTCCTAGTCTTGCAAGATTATCTGCCTTGAAGTTCCCCGGTATGTCCCGGTGGACCGACACCCATTTCACGTGAAAATTAAACTGTTCAGTCATCTCGTTAAGATATTTGCGACTGTGGAGGGCAGAAATATAGTTTCCAGGGACATGACATCAGCCTGACATTCAGAGAAAATATTTATAACGACTTTGGTCGGAATATAAATTTTCAGCCATTCCGCTACCTCTTTAATAGCTGCGACTTCTGCCTAGTAAACACTGCAGTGATCTGACAGTGTTTTTGCAAGTGACAACTCAAGTTCCAGAGAAAAGACACCAAAGTCCACTTGTTTATTGAGTTTGGAACCGTCTGTATAGAAATTAACGAATCTCTTATGTCCTGAGATACGACCATTACATTCCGATGTATCAGGTACATAGTGAGGTACTTCTTCAGGTGCTTCTTGTTAAAGAGTGGTTTAGATAATAGTGTAATCAACAGTTCCCGGAAGGTCAGGCATTCTGTCTAGAATGACACCATTGCCGAGTCTAATCGCAGTACATGCGGCATATTGCACTGCTACGAGTATATTGTATAGCGGCATAAAATGTAGTATATCATTCAGTGGCTCAGTTGGTGTCTCAATCAGCGCAGCAGTGTTTAGTATCGCGCAGAAGGTGGTATTTCTGCAGAGCTGCCCACTATACAACAGTGTCGTACAGCACTATCGGTCTGACTACTGCCGTATATAGCCAATAAACTATACGAAGGTTCAGATCCCCGCGTTTTCCCATTGCCCTTTTACAGACATTTCCTGATTATAGTGACAGCTCCGAGTCTAATCGCAGTCCATGCGGCATATTGCACTGCTATATTGTCTAGCGGCATTTAATGTAGTATAGCATTCAGTGGCTCGGTTGGTGTCTCTATCAGCGCATCAGTGTTTAGTATCGCGCAGAAGGTGCATTTCTGCAGAGCTGTCCACTAAACTACAGTGCCGTACAGCACTATCGGTCAGTGCTATTGGTTTGACTACTGCAATATATAGGCAATAAACTGTACGCAGGTTCAGACTCCAGCGTTTTCACTTTGCCCTTTTACAGGTATATAGCGCTCCCACAGCCTTATTTGCTCTTTCCGCGCTTTCATAGAAAATAGGAATTTTAATACCCCTCAAGGAGACAGGTGCAACTGTTGGTACATTATATGTCCTGCTAAAAATAACTAGTTCCGTCCTGGTCGGGCCAACACCAAAACCATTGGAAGCCCTTGTGGTTGTACTCGTATATATAATGGGCCTGCTGTATAATGTCTCTAAGAGTTCTCCGAAACTTCCCTCTAACAGCTACCCAGTAAAAAATTTTCGAAAAAGCAATCAAGTAGAGAATTAAGCAGATTTGTGTGTAATAATTCCCCACTCGCTTCCCTAACCGATTCTTTTTATAAAGGGATGAGACTTCCGGAACTAATTCTCAATTGATGAAAAATGAACGCCTTCTTTTTTTGACATTTTCACAAGTTTAGAAAAACGAAAAAAATGTTTCTTTCGTTTTTATTTCTCTTTATTTTCTATTTATAATTTTATTTTTATAGACTTATATATTTTTTGTTTCGATCCGACGAGGATTTGAACCCGGGTTACTTGCTTCAAAACAGTGCACCACCAACGGCCTCGAACTCATCAACGATAATTTCTACTAAGTTTTTAAGGAACCCAGATTTTGTCGATAGCCTCGCTTCTTTGTTTGGAATTAAGCTGATAATTTTACAGTTCTATTTTTAGACTCGCCTACTTTTTCTGATTTTTGGAATTAAGTTCTCCATTAGAAAACCCAGAAAAAATATAGTACATTATAATCCGGTAGGAAAAGTGCAATGAAGAACTAATGTCTTGGCGCTAGTTCTACAGCTAGAATGCAGAGAGCAATGCTTAATTGAATCTTGACAAACGAAACTGGAAGAATTTCTGGGCGATTCAGTTACAAATACAACCAGTAATTTTTTAATGGGTATTGCCACGTCATCTGCGTAGGCAATAACTCTTAAACCCATGATCTTCAGAGAAAGCAGAATATTGTCAATGGAGAGATTTCATAGCAGAGGAGACAGAACACCCCGTGAGGCGTTACCCTGCTGAAAATCTATGGAGGTCAGTTGACTCTAAGCTAACTGAAATGCATCTCTTAATCAGAATGTTCTGAATAAACCTTATTTTAACGCTATCAAATCCCAAGATTGTCAATGCCGCATTATTGCGGCTGGATTTATGTCATTGAAGGACTCCTCTATATTTAATAAAGCTACCACAGTATATTCCTTAACAGAGAGGCATCCTTCAATAAAGCTTACTAGATCATGCAGGGCGGTTTCGGTAGACTTGTTCTTGCTGTAGGCAGTGTTGAGTGGACAGTAGCCTGTGATCAATTTTAGTCCTAAGGTAGCTATCTATTAATCTCTCCAGAGTTTTAATGAGAAATGACGATAGACTATTTGGCCGAAAATCCTTAACTCCAGTATGGGATGGCTTTTCCGCTTTTGGGTTGAAAACACCCTTGGTTTCTCTTCATTGGGTTTGTATGTAACCTAATTGATACAACATGTGTATATCTCTTTGAGTCAGGAAGTATCAGTATTGTATCAGCCACTGCCTATAGCTCCGCCGGCGAGACATTGTTTGGTTCTGGCGACTTAGAAGGTTTATAGATTTTAATATCCCAAAGAAATCTAGATTCGGTTACAATCTCGCTGGCGACGTCTGATAACCGTACTTCAAGGGAATCCCCAATTGAAGTATTCAATGCTTCCGTGTTGCCCGGAAAATATCTATCTAGTTAAAGACCTATCATCTTTCTTGATATGCTCAGCAGTATAAGGTGTTGAGGCAAAATTTTCCGTAACCTTGAGTCTTCGCACAAGCTTTCTATGCCATTACAGAAATCTATCCAGGATTTATTTTGAATCTTTCTTAACTCTTTTTTGTACTGCTTGAGTTCTTCCTTCTACATATGTATCCCAGTTCTATGCGGCTTTTGTGGTCTTTGTCTTATTAAAGAGTTTCTACAGCATAACTAATTGAGACGACCAGAATGGCTTTAGTTTGAGACATGTGGCTTCTAACGAGCCATTAAGAGTAGCAGTGACTCGTTCCACCGTTTCTTCTATATCGCCGATAGTCTGCATATTCATTTCAGTAATAAATTCAAAAGACCTGTTGAAGATGTCTCTAAAGTTTCCACAATTTGCCTTCCTCACATTGTGTGCGAAGACGGAATTATGAGGCTTCTCATTTTGATAGGCCAAAGAAAATGGCGACCTCTGATAGCCGCACTTCATGAGAATCCCCAATTGAAGTATTCAATGCTTCCGTGTTGCTCGGAAAATGTCTATCTAGGAACAATCCCATCGATTCCTCACTGGACGTCGTTGAAGAACTATCACTTTTCGCACCTTTACGCCTGTAACATACTTTATTATCGACCGACTTTTAATATCTCAACTGATTTGAAAAAAAGAAAGTTATAATTTTCGCCCTGTATAATACTTCGCCCCTTTCCTTGAAGTCAGTACTTCCCCACTACGATGGTGAGCATTGACACACGATTAGGTCTTTGCTGTTTTCGTTTCCCGCTTCTACCAGTGTTTTCAGTGCACAGGGTGGCGTCTCAGTGTTATGTGCCATATAAACGGAAGCCAACCAAACATGATTGTTATATATCTCAAGGCTGGCTGCTACTACGTATGTCTTCAGTGAAGACTCTTCACTATGAAAAAAAGGAAGAAGATACGAGTACATATTGCACTTGTTTTTGGGAAGTATTCAGACTCTACATCTTCCGTTATCTGTACCTTAAAGCAGCCAAAACTCTAGCGTCCTAAGCCCACACAGCAAATCTCCTCTCAACAATGTTTCCTGTATTAGGACATCAGGAGGGTTTTTAAGGCATCTGATGCAACCTTAAAATCTTAGAGGTTTATCTGTAGAAGCCGGATCACTGTCAGCTTTCGCCACCATTGTTATATCTTTTTTGTCGTCTGTGTCACAGGATGATCCCGTGATGAAGAGCTTCTCCACACGTCCAAGCACATGCAGCTATTATAAGTGCGAAGAGGGAGTTTCATCTTTGGATACTACATCAGCGTTATTGGAGAGGTCGAATAGAGACTCTGCATTACGAGTATGCGTATAAAAAAGCAAATTTTAAAGAGACCTCTATATGTGTCTATATCAAAACATGGATCTTTTCTTGTTGTGAAGAATCCTTGTTTCTATATACTAACTGCGTACACCTTCGAGAGGAACTACATCGCTATGATCCCAGCCAGAGATGAATGGGTTGGCAGAGTACCATGTAATATAAACCATCTCCACTTCTTTACGGATGGTTCGAAGCTTGATGATAAGGTTGGCTTCGGAGTACACTTACTCTTGATATAGCTCACAGACTACCAGATACGTACAGTGCCTAGCAAGCCAAAATAATGAAAATATGGGAAGTCGCTGAGTCACAACATAATGACCAACACTGGTGTTGTCTTTTACTCGGACAGCCAGGCTGCCACCAATTCTCTGGAGGCGACATCCCTAAATTCACAAACAGCCCTCGACTGCCGCAGATCTCTTAAGGTGATGGCTGAGCAGTTTAACATACACCTTATTTAGGTACCTGTGCATAGGTTTATACAGGGGCACTGCAAAGCCGATGAACTTGCTAGGAAAGGGACAACATTATAAATTCTCGAAGAATTTGCATATATTGGTGCCCCACGATCCACATGCAAGCTTTGGTTTAGACAACAGGCAATCTGGAAGTCCAACAAAAGATGAACAGAAATTGGCATATGTGGGGTAGCTAGACAAATTTGTGCAAGATATGACTTGAGAGGGTCAAAACATGTCCTCGCACTAGAGAGGAAAAGCGTTAGTGTTAGAGTCAGTTCTGATGGGACCCAGCCTGTTCGGTGAACACGGCAATAGGTTGGGCATTGACTACAAAGACTTCTACAGATGCTGTGGAGATGAGGAAGAAGTGGAGAGCATTCGGCACCTGCTATGCTACTGCCCCGCTTTGAGTAAACGACGTCTCGACATTCTCAGGTCGGCTTTTATAGGAAAGTTAACAGATTTTGCCGGTTAAAACATGTTGGTTTTGATGAGGGCTATTTGAACCTGTGTTAACACTGGGAATCTAAACTGGTCTATGTGAGGTGGTAAAAAACGTCTGCCACCCTTATCTAAAAACGGCTAAGTTTCAGCTGAATTGTTTGGAAAACAATCCCCAGGATCGACCTATATAGGAGAGCTACATTAAACAGCTATGGCTCATTCTCAATCCCAAACGAACTACAACTATAAGAAATATTCCTTCTAAATTTAACCGAATTGACTCTATTATTACGTACTGTGGAGTGTTTTCAACAGGCAGACGGACATGGCTTAGAATTTTACGACGATAGAGTCTCAGATCGATATTTCAAGGTGTTGCAAAAGGAGTAACAAAGTTAGTATACGCCCGTCCTATGGTTTGTAAATTTATCAAATATCTAAATATATGGTTTTTCGGGTGAGCGCCCCAGTAGGCGAGTTGGTAGCGTATTCGCCTATGAGTTTGGGGGTCGTGGGTTCGATTCCCACCAGAGGCTCTGGTCTGTCGCTGCAAACATTAAGTCATATGGTCTTTGTAACACGGTCTTTCCCTGGACCTTAAAATTAAATTTACTTTGTATTGTAATTCATATAAATAAATAAATGGTTTTTCGGGAATATTATTTCAATAAAATATTCCATCAAAAATAACTTGTTTAGAATACTTTTATATAACAAGATGAAGCTAATAAATAGTATATGATTAATTCTGGCAATTAATAATACTCATTTGGCAAAATAGAAATACCAAACCACACATACTGAGACAAACCACATTGTATTGTAATAAAAATCCAACAACAAATTCGAATAACTTAGTAATTTTTTTTCTAAACTTCTTTTCATTTCCAGCATTCCCGGAGTTTCGCAACTGCTGCCCCATCTGTATCTCTGCGGGGCCAGTGTACTGTCGCCCACTGTCTTCACCAAACTCGGCATTGACTTTGTCATTAATGTAGCCGCTGAATTGCCCGATACTCCATTGCCTTCCACTGCCCCTATTCTGTATTTACGCATTGATATTTCGGATCGCCCTAATGCCGAATTATCGAAGCATTTTGATGAGGTGGCCGATATGATTGAAAAGGTGCGACAAAATGGCGGTAAAACCCTCGTCCACTGTGTGGCCGGAGTGAGTCGCTCAGCCTCGCTGTGTTTGGCGTACTTGATGAAATTCGCAGGCATGACTCTAAGAGAAGCCTTTACACATGTCCGGAATATACGTCCCCAGATTCGACCCAACACTGGCTTCTTTCAACAACTGCGCTGCTATGAAGAACTGCGTTATGGTTCGCAGTCAGTGCAAATGCTTTACTTGGAATGTCTGCAACGAGAAATTCCCGATGTTTATGAGGCGGAATTTCGTCCCATGGAAGAATTCTACAGGAAACACCGCTATGGCAACAGACGTAGTCACGAGAAACCTCTTACCACCTAAAGGCGGAGGAAACGAAACGGTCGTCCGAGTACAACACAAAACACACACATACATTTTGGGAATGTAGAAACCCAAAAATCATTTTATTTTGTAGCACCGTGAAAGCAGTTTCCTCAAGGAAAAGCATTTTGATCATAAATTGTCACACAGTCTTGGCAATGAAAAGCCGAGGAAAGCATTTGTACGCCCTCTGTCTGGCCCAGTATCAGGGGCATGATTGATCATCTTGGATAGATACATATGTATGTATGTATGTAAATACTCATCCTTGCTGGGAATGGTGGAGGGGAATTGTCTGTGAATCATTTGTAATATGTTTGCTGTGAATTTAGTTTAGAATTAAATCGCACATCTGTAATTGTTACATATACACACATTCGTACATGAATATGTATGACATATCAAAAAAAAATACAAATTGTTATGTGTTTTTTGAAGAACAAATAAAATTTTATTTTTTTAAAAAGGAAATCTGTGCAATATTTTTTATATTTTTGTATGCTTCAAATACGATTTTATGAAAACAAAACAAAAAATTGTTTTATGGTATATTTTTTTTATTTTTTTTTCTAAAATTCTAATTTTTAGTGACATTTAATATTTTTTGAAATATAAGCCCAATAGAGCCCCTAACATTAAAGAAAATTATAAGGGCTACAAATGTTGGGAATATCACTTTCAAGTACAGACAGTGGTTTAGTAAGTACTGTCCTTAAAACAATAAGAAACCAGTAAGGAAAGGCAGAAAGTCGGGCGGGGCCGACTATATAATACCCTACACCTCCCTAACAATGCGATAAGGGTCATTGCCATAATAATTTGGAATAATTGGTAAATGGGTAGAAACATATTATCCAATTCTGAAACGATAATCGCTAAATTAAGCAATATTCGTTCCTAAATTGAGAAACATCTTTCTGGAAAATTTTAATGATCGGAAGTAAAATACAACGTCTAAAGCGGTTGGATACCAAATCAGGAAGAACACTCAATATAAATCTGAACCGATCTTCCCTGAATACTCATTCATGTAAAAAGACCTCCTTCTGTCGAATTTCGTACTGATCGCATATAAAATACAGTCTCTACAGCGCCTACAAGTCAAATCGGGGGTAACGTATATATGGGGGCTATATCTAAATCTGAACCGATTTTCTCCGAATTTAGCAGTATTCCTTCATGTAATAAGCAACCTCTTTCTGCCAAATTTTGCACTGATCGGATATAAAAAACAGTTTTTACAGCGCTTACATGTCAAATCGGGGGTAACATATATATGGGGGCTATATCTGAATCTGAACCGATTTTCTCCGAATTTAGCAGTATTCCTTTATGTAATAAGAAACCTCTCTTTGCCGAATTTCGCACTGATCGGATATAAAATACAGTTTTTACAGCGCTTACATATCAAATCGGGGGTAACATGTATATGGGGGCTATATCTAAATCTGAACCGATTTCTTCCAAATTTAACAGAGTTCATTCATGTAATAAGAAACCTTTTCCTGCCGAATTTCATACTGATCGGATATAAAATAAAGTTTTTTACAGCGCTTACATGTCAAATCGGGGCTAACATATATATGGGGGCTTTATCTAAATCTGAACCGATTTTAACCAAATTCAATAGGGATCGTCCTTGGGCCAAAAAAAAAGATATGTGTAAAGTTTCGTCGAGATCGGACCATAATTGCGACCTGTACTTTGATTACAAGAATACATGTACAGACGGACAGACAGACAGACAGACAGACAGACAGACAGACAGACAGACAGACAGACAGACGGACAGACGGACATAGCTAAATCGACTCAGAAAGTGATTCTAAGTCGATCGGTATAATAAACGATGGGTCTATTTCTTCTCCTTTTGGGTGTTACAAACAAATGCACAAAGTTATAATACCCTGTACCACAGTGTGGTGTAGGGTATACACATTTTATGTGTTGTTGTTATTTATTGTTGGTCTGTGCTTTTGTTATTCAGTCAGAATTTATTTTGGTTTGAGACCATATGTTTCAGTTACTTTCTGTCTATTGCAAAAAAGTAATAGAAACAAATACAAAAATTGGTAGAGAGTTTTAATTTCTTGGTAGAATTGACTGCAGTTTCGATAGACACCACTCTATCATCTTCAGAATTCAGTAGCAATAGTGTATGTCTTTAACTTAAATCAGCTGAAATACTTATGGAAGCAGTAAATTAAATTTAACAAGAACTGCTAACCAAACTCGTATTTTGCCACATGAGTTTTCGTGGTTCGCGAGCAAAAAACAAAAATATATTGGTATGAGAGTTTTAGTATGATGACTTAGTTGAACAAAATGCGGGTTTTGTTAGCAGTTCTTGTTAAATTTAATTTACTGCTTCCATAAGTATTTCAGCTGATTTAAGTTAAAGACATACACTATTGCTACTGAATTCTGAAGATGATACACTGAAAAAAAATTTGTCATAAAATTAAAGAAATGCTCCAAAGACGTCATTAGTTTTTAAAATAAGTACATTTTATACTTAAAATATAGATAATTTCAATAATATTAAGTAATTTACTTAATTTTATGTACATTTTCTTAATTTTAAGTACAAAATTTACTTATTTTAAAAACTAATGACGTCTTTGGAGCATTTCTTTAATTTTATGACACATTTTTTTTCAGTGTAGAGTGGTGTCTATCGAAACTGCAGTAAATTCTACCAAGTAATTAAAAGTCTCTACCTATTTTTGTATTTGTTTCTATTATTTTTTTGCAATAGACAGAAAGTAACTGAAACATATGGTCTCAAACCAAAATAAATTCTGACTGAATAAAAAATTTTATTTAAAAAAAAAGGAAATTTTTTGTTTCCATTGTTTTAAAAGCTAGGATGCTAACGAAGAAAACCATGATTAGATAAAAAAAATCTATGGATAAATGTATAAATTGTGACCCGTATAGTAAAAATAAGGGACTTTCAACAAAAATAATTTTTCATATGTTTTATTTTGACCATTTTGTTTAGGAAGTCAAAAATCAGGTGCTCTGTAGTCAGATCACAGTATAACATTGAATTTCGTAAGTGCTATGAACTCTACTTAGATAAGTTACATCACAATTTTAAGATAAACCCTAAATCGTTCTATGATTTTGTCAATATGAAACGTACGTGTAATCCAAGGCCTTCTAGTGTTAGAATTGATGGTGAAGAATTCTGTGGTGATCAGTCAATTGTCGATTTTTTTTTGCAAAATTCTTTGCATCAACCTATTCTCAGTGTTAGCAGTGCCAACTTAGGTGTTTCCTACCCTTACAATATTCCATCATTGAATCATTTGAATATTCCTTAGTTTGATTTATCTTTCATATCGTCAAACCGACTCAACCGTCAAGAAATGTAGTAACTGCGGTGAAAACCATACAGCAAACTGCAGAGGTTGTAGTGTATATACTAGGGCGGGTCGATTTAAAAATCGCCCATTGCTCAGTGAAAATCGTATTCTAGGGATCAAAATAAGAAACTTTGCCGAAGGAACCATACCTCTATAAAGGAATTCTGATGTCCCGGAAAAAATCCCACTTTGACCCATTTAGAGTGCTCCAATCGAGTCCAAATGTATGGAACCACCAGGGGGTTCCAGGGGGTGTGCCACTGGCATGGGTGGGTCGGGCCTCCAAAGTTAGTGGGGGTCGGTCATACATTTGGACTCGATTGGAGCACTCTAAATGGGTCAAAGTGGAATTTTTCAAAATTTGCCCCTACCCAAAAGTTCGACCCAAATTCCGGGACATCAGAATTCGTTTTAGATGTATGGTTCCTTCGGCAAAGTTTCTTATTTGGATCCCTAGAATACGATTTTCACTGAGCAATGGCGACTTTTTTTGCCTCCCCACAAATCGACCCGGCCTAGTATATACCCATATCAAAAATTCCACTAAAGTACCGAGATTACCAATTTATGCACAATACCAACAAACACATGGCAAATCCTAGCTCAAATAACAATAATCCAAGCAGTATCCCCAAAAACCCGACACCTCCAAACTCATCATACGCTCAAAAATTGTGAACCTGTCCCATCCAAACTCTATTGAAAAATTAATTCAAACTATGGTTTCATTCATGGCAAATATGCAAAAGATGATGCAGGAAATGATGAGAAATCATAGTATATTAATTCAAACCGTTCTGAATCAAAAATAGCCCCACTGACAATATGTTATTGGAACGCAAGCGGCCTAAGCCAACACAAGAAGGAAGTGGAACATTTTCTTCAAAATCTAAAAATAGATGTACTACTAGTCTCTGAGACGCACTTTACTATAAGAATTTGCTTTAGAATCAATGGTTATTGTACATATGACACCAAACATCCAAGCGGCAGGGCCTGTGGTGGCACATCAATTATTATACGTAAAACGATTAAACACTGTCCTATGACCGAATATAAGACGAACCACTTACAAGCGACTACAATTTAAATCACTGACATCAATACTGCTATACGAGTATCTTGAATTTATTGTCCTCCAAGGTATAATATCGACAAAGATCAATTTACGGACTTTTTCTCGACATTGAGGTCCAAGTTCGTTGCGGCTGGGGACTATAATGCCAAATCTAGATATTGTTTTTAGCGGTCAACCAACCTACTGGCCTTCAGATTTGAACAAAACACCCGATTTAATTGACTTCGCCGTGATAAAATATAAAGTCGCGAAAACCTGTCTGTCCGTCCATCATTAGATTTTCATCAGATTATTCTCCAACAATCCTTATTCTGTTTGAATTCAGACAAGAAAATGAACTTGCAACTATTTTCAACAAGCGCACAAACTGGACGAAATACAAGAAATACATAATCACTCATTTATATGGGGAAATTTCATTACGATCGTCAGACGATATAGAGTCAGCCGTACACGCAAAAAAAAATTCGTTTCTGGGAAACGAAATATTAGACAACTACAATTCTCGTTTACGACGACTGAAATTCTTTTGGCCAGAACAAAAAAAATGCTTACGCGAAATAAATTTCTGTCACAACAAAATAAATTTCAGTTCCGGCAAACGAGAATTGTAGTTATCTAATATTTCTTTGCCTGTAAACCTTCTCACAGATGTATTAAACAAGGCGGTAACAGAGGCTTCAAGAAATACCTAGCCACTTGAAATCGATGCTCTCGTCAGGGAGAAAAGAAACCTCCGAAGGGAATGGCAACGATTCCGCTCCCCAGCTCTAAGAAGGCATCTTCGAATTTGCCCAAAAAAAATAAACGCTGCATTAAAGTCAATCTCAAGGATTACCTATGGAATTTGGAACCATCAAGAGGAACAGACTATAATCTCTGGAAAGCCACAAAAAATATGGGAATACCGATTGCACACGAATCACCACTTCGTCTAGAAAGTGGCTGCTGGGCAAAGAATACAGAAGAGAAAGTTAATGCATTTGCAACCTACCTAGAAACAGTATTCACACCTAATGCTAATTCACATAGTGTAATCCCTCAAGATATATATAGAACAGGATCTGCAATCAATGGTGTGTACGGTGGAAATCCGACCGCAATCATCGAAGAAGTCTCAAACCCCTACGATTAAGGCTTAACGACATAGAAGAATCTATAAATGATCTAAAACTGAAAAAATCGCCCGGGTGAGACGGCATTAACACAAAAATGCTAAAGGAACTTCTTCATTCAGCCGTCAGAACAATATTATTTATCTTTACGCCTCAGCTATTTCCCTAGATCATGGAAACAATCTGAAATAGTAATGATTCCTAAGCCTGGCAAAGACCCTACTCAAATAAAATCGTATCGACCGATAAGCTTGTTATCAATCCTGCCAAAAATGTTTGAGAAGAACTTCTTAAAAAAGATAACACCACACATATCGTCAAACGGTGTGATTCCCGATCACCAATTTGGATTTCGAGAGAAGTACAGCAGCATTGAACAGATACGTCGAATAACAACTTCAAGAAGAAAAGCCTGCGAAAATAAACAGTACTGCTCAGCACTCTTCATAAAAATCTCCCAAGCCTTTGACAAGGTATGGCACGAAGGTCTAATGATAAAAATATGTAGATTGTTACCAGATAATACGCACAAACTTATGGCGAGCTACCTATCACATCGGTCATTCAACGTAAAGTCAAAAGGCACACTTTCCAGCACCAAACAAATTTCTGCTGGTGTTCCACAAGGAAGCATCCTTGGGCCAATAATGTATGTTATACATATATACTGTCGGCATGCCCACTACACCTTCAACTCTCATGTCCACTTTTGCGGATGATACAGCCCAGCAAAAAATAAAAGAAGTACTTCCAAAAGAATAACATTATAAGTACTTCCAATTCATAAGTATGAACATTTTTTCGGCATTTAATGAAGTTCTTCTAAATAACTAACCAAAATGTAATTTCGGAATATAAATTATTAACCCAAGAATGCATAATTTTAAAACGATTGGATGTAAAACGAATCTTGTGAAGTGATAAAAGTCCAGATCGGAAGGAACATATGTATGAGGGCTATGATATATATGTAAAATACTGCGTCTATAGTGCTAAAGGGAAGAAATATATATTTATATGGCGGCTATATCAGAATTAGTGAATGGTTCTGGAAGCTAGTCGACTTTTTCATAAATTAAATTTCGTTTCAGTCGACTAGGTCGATAAATCGGACCTACAAGTCGATTAAAATAACATAGCCGATTAAAATAACATAAAGTCATTTCAAAGTTTGCTGATTTTCTTCGAAATATGTTAAATTTTGGAATTGTAGTACATTGGATTGCGATAAAAACTGAATTTATGAACAACACTTTATACTTTCCAGAAATGTTAATATAGCGTCACCAGAAATGCCCAAGAGCGTAACCCTCAAAAAATTAAAATTCGTTTTTCGTCAAAAAATCACGATTTTATTCAAGAAAAAAAGACGTAACATCAAGTGCTCGTTTTTGATAAAGAACAAAAGGCGTAACTCACATTGTATTAGACAGAACGTACTGTATTCATCTATTTAACCTTTGTAGTTGTTCTCTTGTTGCTGTTTTGATTTTTATAAATCGTGTTTGACACCTATTTTGACTATATTTGTGACCTGCACATATATTACAAGAACGCATGCACAAACTGACATAGCTAAATCGGTTCAGAAAGTGATTCTAAGTCGATCGGTATAATAAACGATGGTTCTATATATCTCTTCTCATTTTTGGTGTTAGAAACAAATGTATAAAATCATAATAAATTGTACCACAGTGTGGTGTAGGTTATAATTAAATAATTTTAAAAGAAATTGTGGTAATTAAATATACCATACCATACATACTGTACCACACTGTGGTACTTTACTACTCTCTGAACCGGGGCTACGGAAAACTTTTTTTTGTGAGAATGTTAATTACACTATGGGGTCACACTTTTCAAGAGCCATCTACACCATACAGATTACAGACATCTTCAAATGTCCTAAACATACATACATATGTATATATGATCGTAATCTCTTTGGCCAATAGTATATTATTTATACGTTCCCTTCCCTATGTCAACATTTGTATTCCTTTAAAATATGAAATCTCTGGACCCAAAGATGTTAATAATAACGACATACATTCATCAAATAAATACAACACCAAAAAAGCAAGTCTTACAGTGCTTTAAAAGAGTTGTGCAAAAGTGGTGACAAAGAAGTACTTCCCCGGCGCGACAACCCCTTGTTAAATTCATTGGTGAAAATCCAAATTAGAACAACTTCCGGATCATAAGTTGGGGATTTTTATTGCTTCTTTGGGTGCTCTTTTTTTGCTGGGAGCTATCGTCAGCATCCATAATGATGCTATAACTGCATCCAACCAACTACAAACACAAGTCTGTGAGCTAGAAAAATGGCTGCAAGAATGGAGAATAGTAGTCAACGCAAGTAGTCACAAGTTTACCCTCAAGAGGGATACATGAACTGCTGTAAAAATCTTCAACTCTATGGTTCCTCAAAAAGATAACGTAAAGTATCTAGGAATCCACTTGGACCGTCGTCTAACTTGGACACAATCGCAATAATACATATAATCGCAAAATTAACCCAAATAAAGCTGAAATCAAATCAGCTGCAATGGCTTATCAGTCCCAGGTCAAATCTACACATAGAATACAAAGTCTTGTTGTACAAAACAGTTATAAAACCAATACGCACGTACGGCATTCAACTCTGGGGAACAGCATGTGATATAGAAATAGCTTGAAAACAATTTGCCACCAACTTCCTTAGTTCATAATTTGAATACTATATTTATACCCTACACCACACTGTGGTACAGGGTATTATGACTTTGTGCATTTGTTTGTAACGCCCAAAAAGAGAAGAAATAGAACCATAGTTTATTATACCGATCGTCATAGAATCAATTTTTGAGTCGATTTAGCCATGTCCGTCTGTCCGTCTGTCTGTCCGTCTGTCCATGTATTCTTGTAATCAAAGTACAGGTCGCAATTATGGTCCGATCTCGACGAAACTTTACACATATCTTTTGTTTGGCCCAAGGACGATCCCTATTGAATTTGGTTAGAATCGGTTCAGATGTAGATATAGCCCCCATATATATGTTAGCCCCGATTTGACATGTAAGTGCTGTAAAAACTTTATTTTATAACCGATCAGTATGAAATTCGGCAGAAAGAGGTTTCTTATAATATGAATGAACACTATTAAATTTGGAAGAAATCGGTTCAGATTTAGATATAGCCCCCATATATAAGTTACCCCCGATTTGACGTGTAACCGCTGTAGAAACTGTATTTTATATCCGATCAGCGCGAATTTAGGCAAAAAGAGGTTTCTTATTACATGAAGGAATACTGCCAAATTCGGAGAAAATCGGTTCAGATTTAGATATAGCCCCCATATACATGTTACCCCCGATTTGATATGTAAGCGCTGTAAAAACTGTATTTTATATCCGATCAGTATGAAATTCGGCAGAAAGAGGTTTCCTATTATATAAATGAACGCTTCTAACTTTGGAAGAAATCGGTTCAGATTTAGATATATCCCCCATATATACGTTACCCCCGATTTGACATGTAAGCTCTGTAAAAATGTAATTTTATATCCGATCAGTGCGAAATTCAGCAGTAAGAGGTTTCTTATTACATGAATTAATACTGCCAAATTCGGAGAAAATCGGTAAAAATGTTATTTTATGTCCGATCAGAATTAGATAATATGTTTCTACCTCTATCACATTGTTAGGGAGGTGTAGGGTATTATATAGTCGGCCCCGCCCGACTTTCTGCCTTTCCTTACTGGTTTTATTATTATTATAAATGCAAATAACTTAATGTTAACACTTTCAATAAAATTTTGTATATAAATATAAGGTGCAATCTCGCAGGGTTCATTACACTGGTAATTACCCTTAGAATAAATTAGGTTAAGATTTGATTACTTATTATTATTTTCATTTACTGAAAGATTCAATAAATAAATATGAATATGAAAAAAAAAATTTAGGGAAGCTAAAGACTTTTAACAGTGCTGGCCCACATGCTATACCGAGTGTAATCCTGAAGCTATGTGCACAAAGTATTGCTGTCCCGCGAAATTAAGTATATTCCCAAAATTTTTTGAAAAAATTATCACTGAGATTTTATCTCATAGTGTATCACCTATTCTTAGTCCATTCCAAAATGGATTTCGTAAGGAACTTTCCACTTTGACAAATTTGGTCCAATTTACCTCCCAGGTTTATACTGATTTTAGTAAAGCTTTTGATAGAGTTCATCATAAACTCTTACTATAAAAGCTGAATCATATTGGTTTTAGTAATGACTTGTTGAGTTGGATATCCTCTTATCTTAACAGTCGTGTCCAGATTGTTAAATTTGGTAGTTACTTCACAGGCCCGATTTTGGTTTCTTCTGGTGTAACCCAAGGTAGTCAGTCATATTGGCCCATTGCTGTTTCTACTATTTATCAATGATTTACCAGATTCACATATTAGTTCTAGATTACTGATGTATGCATATGATGTTAAGATATTTTATTCTCGTAACACAGCTGATGATTATTTGTTTCTTCAAAATGTTTTTGACAATTTTATTGATGTGAAATTAATTGCATGGACATTAATATGAAGAAGTGTAAACATATGTGTTTTTCTAGATCGAAATTGATTCCATCTACATTCAGTCTTCATGGTTCCAATTTAGAAATTGTTGAATCCTTTGTGTATCTTGGTATATTAATGGATCCTAAACATATCTTCATTAATCACATAATTACAATGGTGAACAAAGCTTATGGTGTCCTTGGCTCATTAAGCGATGGGCGAAAGAATTTTCAGATCGATATGTAACGAAACAGTTGTATACTTCACTTGTTAGACCTATTCTAGAATATGGGACCCCCAATATGGGATTTTTGTTAATAAAATTGAATACGTTCTGAAACAATTTTCATTACTCGCTTTGATACACCTGCATTGGAGTAGAGATTTTGCTCTTCCACCCTATACTAAAGCTGAGTATAGACGATTGCCAGATCGGCAAACGTTATCAACCCTGCTAAAGTGCTGCAAATATACGGACAATGACAGATTGTTAGGCAAAGGTGAATTGACAGTTCAGACGATTGCAAGAAAACATTACAATTTTATATATTTACAATATATGTTGTAAATATTTATATGCAGGATTGCAAATAAAAATACATTATAGACAGTGTTGCAAATAAAATGTTTTTTCTGGCCATGGCGCCGTTGTCACATGCATAAACTTCGCACATATAACAATCTGCAAATTATCTCGCAATGACTTTTCTGCTAACGTTGCAAAGCAAAAATTGTGTGTTCACACGGTTGTAAATTCTCAGGGTTACATTTTTCCGCCATTTTTCTGGCAATATTGTCCGATCTACAAGTCGTGTGTACTTACCTTAATAGATTGTGCTTGATAATATTGCTTACTCTTTAGAGCAGACGTATTATGATGAACACCACAATGATATTGAAGGTTATAAATTGTGATGTGCTTTCTGGTTACATGCTTTATAAGATAAGGTTTACGGTCCATTCAGATCTTCCAGATATTTCCAATTATTGCATAGTGATTTTCAACGTACAAATTACGCATCTGCAGAGCCCATCTATAGAATGCGCCTATACTTTAACACTTTATATGATATTATAGACTTTAATGTAGGAATAATAGATATAGTAAAATCTAATCTACAAAATTAGACAGTTTTTATGTACACGCTGAAAAAAATTCGCTTCTGTAGTATATTGTCCCAAACATATTCGGCTTCAAATATTCATATGTTTAGGGTACACTCCAAATATATAATATTTGACACACACAAATATTATATGTTTGGGAGGATATTGTTCTAAACAAAGATATGTTCCTATTCTAAAATTTCCTAGTATTTCCGAAAAAAATATTAATTTGTATTTATGTATTTTGGCAATGTATCAATACCTTAATTTAAAGACAAGATTTCTGTTTTTCAGATGTTCAAGGAACAATTTTTTTATAAATGTTATATGTTTGAAAAGTTTAATTAAAACTTAAATCGTATAATCTTTCGTAAATATAAATTGCATTAATGGATTGACAAATATTTATAAATTAAATGACGTTTTTAGCTATAAAGTTTAACACGAAAACTAGGAAAAACTAACTAAAATTCGAATAAGTCAGCAAAGTTTTTAAATAAAATATATTTGAAAAACTACCTAACTAATAACATTGTCTGTGTGTAAACACATATTTTATTTGTGAAAGTCAGTTTGCAAATAAATTATGTTCTAATATATTAATATATGCGCTCCAAACAAAATTTCTTGATTTTCAAATAAAATTTATTTGTTAACAAATATATAATATTTATAAAAATCGTTTCCAAGTATATTTTCTTCCAATTCACACATATCAAAAATTATGATTTTCCGACGTGTATGTTTGTATGTATATACCGGCTTTTGATATATATTCCGTAGCTGGTATTCCTCCTTCTATTTACTATTAACCGGCCATGGTTCGGATCATGGTGTATACGCAATCCCTACGTAATGGGGATGTGGCCCCCGCGGTCTGAAGGGGCGGGTAAGACTGGCTGCGTTGGGAACGTTCGTAAACAAAAGTACCAAATGAGGCGTGGCAATAACATCCATTTTCACGTGATTATAGGTACTATAATATCATTACACTGCCCAAAATTGCAAGTGTTTGTATGGACTGGAATCAAAGTTATAAGTCGTAACTATTTGTGAAAAATGATGCATTTGTACGGGAGGTACCACAAGGGGCGTGGCAACTTTTCCCATTTTTCTATGTTTCACAAAATGAAACAAACCTTTTTTGCGAACTCTTTGTCTACTTTTTATGGCCTTTTAAACGATTTTTTTAAAAATTCTAATTTTTTCAACGACAGTTACATAACTTCTGTTAAAATTATATAGTTCAAATACTCAAGTAACCTTCCAAGAAAAAAATTAAAAAAAATAATACTATTACAGAAAATTGCATGCACAGCCCTTCGGCAACAAATTTGTAATCTGGTATTTTATTTATTGCAATCAATATTTTTAAGAACACTGGACAATTTTGGAAACAAAGGCACAACGAATATTCGAAGTAGTGCAGCCGAATTAAATTGTACATTAAATAAATAATAAATATTAAAAAGTGAGCATACTTTTAGGCACACTATATATTCTGATTAGGGTGGATCGATGTGTATAGAAGAAGCAACAACTCAGCCAAAAACAGTACGGAATAAAAAAAGTCGGTCTGAGCCGACTATATGATCCCGTTGAACATCTTTGAGAAATTTTCAACAAAGAGATAAATCGAGAAAATGTAGGTGGAGATAAAAATAAGCTATTTCAGGCCATTGCAGATGCTTGGAACTGCATTGATACGAAGATGACAAACAATCGTATTGCTTACACGCAAAAAGAAGCAATGCTGTCCTTGACAAATACAGCAGAAATGCATAGTCCAGTATGTTTTGTCGTGCGAAGTTTCGACTTTTTTTGTTTTTTGTGAAATAAATATTTAATTTCAGATAATTTAAGCAGCCAAATTGATATTTTCGGGTGAACTGATGCAAAATCGTAGATAATAGGTGCAATTTTTGGAATATATTATTGATAGTTTTTCAGATTTTGGCGATTGAACAGAAATATGAAGTTAGTCCAATATGTATTGTCCGATACTGGTTATGGGGGCTATATCTAAATCTGAACCAACATCAGCTTAATTGAGTGATCTTTTTCAATGGCTGAAAGACTTCCCTCTTTACCCCGGTCTTGTGTAAAATACATCTTGCTTAGCCCTTAGAACCAGGGCTGTGGAGTCGGGGAAATTTGCCCGGAATCGAAAAATTATGGTCGACTCCGAGATGGATTGTGCAAAATGTACAATTGTGCGATAGAATTTTGCACTCGAAAAATTTTTGGTAAACAATTTTGGTACAAAAGAAGGATAAAATATTCGAATGTTTTAACCAAATAATTTTGTATGCCAAATATATCTATAAAGTTAACCAAACTATCGAGTTTTTATGTAAAGCAGTTTTAGGAAAACTCTGATTATATTTAGCTAACAAAATAAGTATTTTTTAAGACTATACACTATTCCTAAGCGAGTACAAAACATGTAAGGAAAGACCTTGTTAGACCAGAATAAGTTCAGATATTTTGTAAATATAAATATGAGATAATTGCGTTCTTGGATAAATAAATTCTACCCTACTAAATTACAAAATGAATGAATGTGAAATACTGCTTCCATAGCGTTACAAGGTCAATTCTAAAGAAACTATATCTGGGGGCAATATCGATCTGAACCGAATTTCACCAATTCCAAAAGGTTTCCTCCCTAGTGAGAAAGAGTTGTTATTAATACCTACTTTCTGTTTTTTTTTTAACAGAGCTATATCTTATTTTCGGTAACATGAACTCACGTCTTAGTAGAAATATAATTTCAGAAATTTATGTTATTAAACTGCCGGAGTCTGAGTCGAATGATTTTAAAATTCGACTCCGGGAGTCGGAGTCGAGTAGTTTTGGCTGGACTCCACAACCCTGCTTAGAACCCTAATAGATCGTGCCTGCGCTCTGTTAAGATTCATCACAATCGAACCATAATTACGAGCTGCACTTTGATTATATGGATACATTTACATACGGACGGACGCACTGACTGACTCAGGAAGTGGTTCCAAGTCGATCGGCATAATCAACGATGGGTCTTTCTCTGCTCCTTTAAAGTGTTACCAACAAATGCACAAACTCATAATACCCTGGACCACGGTGTGGTATAGGGTACACCCGTACAAATTAGCAATAGATTTTCAATTAGTTCAATACAATGCCGATTGTAAATCCGGTCTTCTACATTACCAAACACAGTATTTATATGAAAAAAGTAATCTGCTATATTTTCATATTTTTTTTCTTTATTACTCCTCTGGGGAGCATAGGGCTTCAACAATACATTTCCATCTTACTCTATTCATTCTAACAATTTTTACTTCTTTCCATGTCTTGTCGATATTATGTATTTCACTTAGAATATTTCTTCGCCATGTGTTCCAGGGTCGGCCTTGGCGTCTATTGCCTTGGGGGTTCCACTCTAGCGTTTGTCTGGTTATGCTGATTGTTGGCTTGCGCAGTGTGTGACCTATTCAATTCCATTTCTTTCTGCCAATTTGATTGCATATTGGCTTTCATCTGCTCGGCTCCATAGATCGAAATTGCTTATGGTTACAGCCCGCAATATTCGGCGTATGTTTCGTAAACAGTTACACTGTGATACAAAATCGAATTTTCCGAATGGGAATGGGATGAGACCAATTGCAAATGAAAGTTGACATTATCCATAATAAAACCTTCAAGGATTTTTTCAGTTCTGTGCGAGATTTCTTTTTACACGTATTTGAAGTTTAATGATTTTGGAACGCTGTCTAACAAGAAGAGATCATTGAAAATTTGATAAAATAATGCTTATTTCTTTTTATTGTCATGGAAAGCTGTGGTATCTTACTGTTTTTGGGGTCGAGGAATTCATTTTTGATATTTATTTTTACCTACAACTCACGCTAGATGGCGCTGTCATACAAATGGTGCTATAGTATGTGAGAACAGTAGGAAGCACAAAAATATGATAAATGTAGTAGATGAGAACAGTATAAATCACAATAAGTAAGATGCTACATATGGGGGCTATATCGAAACATTGACCGATATGGCCCATTTGCAATCCCAAACAACCTGCACCTATAAGAAATATTTATACCAAATTTGATCAACCTAGCTCTATTATTACGGACTGTAGCATGATTACAACAGACGGACATGGCTAATGAATGATAATAATATTTCTTCATATGCATTCTACGAGGTCTACAAAATACAGTTAACATAAAAGATTTGTCTCTTAATTGCATTTTTCCCCGACCCTGTCCTAGTCTGTGAATAACGGAGCAGAATATAAACGGATATCTTTCACATCTACTTTTCTGAATTGGCAACAAAATTTTCTATATGGTGAAAAAACGATTGACCAGTTAAAGTTATATTTAAAAAAATAGTTTGTTGTTAATTTTTTTGTGGGAAAATGTATTTCGTATTTTGGAGTTATAGAAAAAATTATTTCAAAAAGTATAACACATTTATATTCATATGAAATGAAACTTCCTCAGGAATGTTCCCGAAAAAAGAACGTGTTTTGGGGATTTTGGAAATTGTGGGATTTTTCTTTACAAATATACTTATGTTAGAATTAACCTCGACGTGTTGTGTCAAGAAGTACAGAGTACAAAAAATAATAGAAATATATTAATTTTGAAATATTTTATGGGTTTATACTGTTTCCGTCTGCATTTGAAAACATTTTTTTAATTTTTATCTGATCCTTTCCTATGAATCGGTATATATACGAGTATATGGCTATCTATATGCTCTCGCAATAGTCATTTCCGGGTTTCCAGCATACCATGCAATTGCTCAAATCATGAAGTATGGCAATCCTATTACAAAATGCGAAGCAAATACCGCCCATTCACGTTGAATTCATTTAAATAATAAAGCATACTTTGAGGCGCACTCTCAAACAGTAAATGCTCTCGCAATAGATACATCACTACAGAATATTAAATCATAGTTCCCACCTGTTTTTGTGAATCTTGGATTTATGGGTCTGCCAAAAGGGTGCAGAAAATTAATAAATTTAAATTATTTTTAATTGAAAAACTCTTTGTTTTGAAATACTTACTACTCATTTAGCGTTTTGATGTCTATGAAGGTTTCATTTCTTTTGTTTTCGAGCAGATCGCACAACTCTGCTGTTCTGGCCACTCGGTCTTTCGCCAAAGTATTAGTGTGTTTACGGTCAACGACCACAAAGGTGCTTGACTCCCGAACTAGAAGAAGAAACTACGTAACATGGCTTCGTCTAAAAAATATGAAAAAAAATAACAACAATAACAAATAGAAAACAAAAAACGGAAAACGAAACTCTCTCAGACACATAAATCAACTTCCAAAAGTCAAAGTATGTATCACATTTACTAAATGGTCCGGTCCCGTCTGTCAAAAAGTTACTGGTGTTGGCGTTTATTATGTTTTTTGGCTTTTTTGACTAATTGTTGTCTGCCAGAGAAGAGACAATGTACAAGATGAGTGAGAGTACGCGTAAGTAGGTAAGAGCATTCACCTGGGCCACAGAGAGTATTCTTATCGTTGTCAAGTCATTCATAGTTAAAAAAAAAACCCAAGTACCACCTCTGTCTCTGGCACTCTGTCACTGCCAGCCAAGTTCAATGACATGCTCTTGATGATAGCACCACACACTCACGCACAGTGACATACACACACACACCCTGTGTTCCCCTTTGTACAAAATATAATTGGTTATCTTCTCTTCACTCCTCGCATACACACGACTAATTTCACTTTTACCGGCCGGCACATATCACTCACTCACAATAATAGCTCCCTCCGAAAATTTTGACTTTATTCGATACACCAGCACTCTCGGGTTCATCTGCTATGTGCGTGTGAGTGTCGTCTTGTATGTGTTTGCGTTTTTCATTTTTAGGTAAGAACATTAAAACCAGCAAAAAGGTCGTTGACCAAATTGTGGATATGCTCGACTCTAAAATATTCCCACTGAAGATCAGAATACAACAACTGTAACCATTAACCAACTGTGGATCGTCACACAGTGGGGTGAAATTATTCGGCAGTAAATTTGATACAAACTCGAGCCGCAGTCAAGTAAACCTACTAACGATGGAGCGACCTCACTTTGTGAGAAATTTATCAACTTCATGCCAGTCAAAAATTTAAAATATTACGACAATTTAAAGACTTGCGACTCGAGTGGAGTGGAGTGAACGACAACAAAATATAGATTTGTCACCTGGTTGCTGAAACTAAAGAGTAGCACCGTGTAAAGTATTGCTAAGGAAAACGCTTATTTGAGAAGATATAGACATTTAAAGTTACAAATTCTGTTAATTTTGCTCCAGGAATACTTCGTAAATTGCAAAAGAAATCCAGAAGTATGTCCAAAATGTAAGTAATCAGAAAATGTCATCCTTTACACTTTAGAGCCCTTATTTGAGGAGATAGGGTCATCTAAAGTTTTGCTAATTTCTAAGAAAAATATAAGTGGTCACAAAATGTCATTACTTTCCCTCTGGAATATTTGGGGAGATAGAGTCATTTAATGTTTAGTGAAGTGATCTAAAACGTTGACCAAAAAGTAACTGATCACAAAATTTCATCCTTTTCGATCGTGGAAGCTTTCTTAAGAAAATATAATCATTTAAATAATGACAAAAAAAAATAGATTGTGCTAAATCGAACTCGTTTATGGTTGTGGCGTTAATATCTTGTGTTATGCTATTATACAGAGCTAGCTGATCCTAGTTCAAATCACGAAAGTATGTTGATCTTCTTGGATCAAGAAACTACTCATTTGCAAAACTCGGGTGTAAATTAATTTTTGTTTAAAGGCTTTAATCCAAAAAGAATGTAAATATATCTAAATTTCTGCCGATTTCTTAGATTTAGAAATTCCCCTCGGCAGATCGGATGTAGAGAATGGTAAGTCGATAACCGATTATAGGGTTAAAAACGATTATTTCATGGTCGACTTTTTGCCTTCAACTGTATACTGAAATCGACTTTTAGATAGACATTTAGATTCGTGAATTGTAAATTATTTTCTCTTTGCGTTTGGTAACTCTATAAAAGGTAAACAATCTTTGCATCTGTGTACAAAAACTAAATCGAAATTTGCGAAAAAAGTGAAATTTTTGTTTTTATAAGAAAAATGCCACCAAGTATGGCATTATTGCAAAAAAATTGCAAATGGGAAAAAGGCTATGTGTAGAAAATGCAACAAAGTGTTCACATTTTGTAGAAGCACAACCTCATTGGCCATGCATCTTCAGAGCGCACACAATATAACAATTTCCAAAAAGGGAGATGTATTAAGGAGTCTGAGGCAGAAGATCTGCAAGAAATATCAGATGAGGAAATATTCCAAGAAACGCTAAGAAAAAATGTTAATTCTATACAAAATTTGTAAAATGTGGTATATTTCTTCAATAGCAAAAAACACAAACCATCAAGTTTTTTTAAAGCAAGTAATGTGAAACGAAATTCCCTTTCTACAACTGATGAGGAGACAAGTCGAGAATGTGTTCCCACGGAAATTAACAGCCCCATTCTGAAATCTTTTTATAAAAAGATTAGTAAGTACTGCACGCAAAGAAAAAATTCATTTCTGCGAAACGAAATATTAGACAACTACAATTCTCGTTTACGACGATTGAAACGCGAAATAAGCTTCTGTCACAACAAACGAAATTTCAGTTCCGGCAAAGGAAAATTGTAGTTGTCTAATATTTCGTTTCGCAGAAACGAATTTTTTCTTTGCGTGTGACAATGTGAAAGATACTTTTCTAAAACATAACACTTGTCTTGTAGGAGAAGGCGACAGAACCTTGAAAGTCAATGACGCGCTCTTGTATATCATTGCGGTAGACAATATGCCTTTCCGGACGGTGGAAAAAAGAGGTTTTAGGAAGTTTTGTAAGTACAAACCACCATGCATAAAAACTCGAGAGAATATGTTCAATTCAAAATACGAGCATATTAAAGAAAAATGCTAACCAAACTGAGCGCTGTCAAAAATATAATTATAACTACGGATTTGTGGACAGAGACTATGCACGTTAAAAGCTTCCTGGGCATTACAGTACATTTTATT
Organism: Eudasyphora cyanicolor; assembly: GCA_963930755.1. NCBI lineage: Eukaryota > Metazoa > Arthropoda > Insecta > Diptera > Muscidae > Eudasyphora > Eudasyphora cyanicolor. The sequence goes on from OZ005735.1 coordinate 271,101,583, forward strand.
GATGGTATGTATAATTAAACGTATTGGAATCATTTAACATCGAACCTTATATTTTGCAAAGGCATAAATCTCAAGTCCGTCGATATAGGAGCAAGGCCTATTGTAGAAAGAAAAACCATTCCGAACTTGCAAGAGGCTGTTATTTCCATCTGCAATACCTGGCACATTGAAAAGAGTCAAGTAGGAGCGGTCGTAACAGATAATAAGTCGAATATTCGGTTTATTCAGTTTTTGGCGCAGATAAACATCTTCGATGTTTCGCCCATACATTAAATCTTGTGGCGACAGATTCCATTGATTTTTATCAAACTGCAGAGGAATTCGAACTTCCGGAGTTTGAAAATTCGGATGAAGACGACACTGAGGAAGAATCTCGACCTTCAGAGTTAAAAAATGTCGTAAGAAAGCTGAAAAAATTGTTTCGATCTTCAAAAGAAGTGAAGCCGCTAGCACAGCTCTCATCATCAACCAAGAAGACTTAAGCAAGAGGTGAAAATGCGGTGGAATTCTTTGTATGTAATGTTAAAACGATATCTAGTTCTTCATGAATTTGTCAGTCGGGCATTACGAAAAATTTCGAGAGAAAAGTCGTCAAAAATGAAACCACCGCCAGATTTATCTACCACAGAAGTGGGGTGCTTAATGGAGGTAAGAGATATCCTCAAACCAATGTGTTTGGTAACTCAAGAATTATGCTCTGAAAACAATGCCACCGTCAGTAAAGTTATTCCACTTCTAAAAATGTTAAAAAGCGTAAGTACACATTTAATGAGATTATGAAATGTTCGTAAATGTATAATTTTTTATTCTTTTAATTGCAGAACCTTGAGAATACTCAGCTCCTTGACTTGACTGCAATCGAGCTCAAGAAAAGACTTCTGCATAATATTGATTCTAGGTTCAAATCCCTGGAAAACAATTCAATTGTGTGCACCGCTACTATTCTATAAAAAGCTTCACTTTAGCAATGAATCCGCTGTAGATAGAGCCGTTTCAAAAATAGGTATGTATATTTAGAAGATATAATAAAACGTTTTATATGATAAAATATATTATTTTTTAACAGCATCACGTGCAAAAAATGTGAAATCCAACCGAAGCACCACAGAAAACCCCATTAGACAACGAGATATGAACAATAATAGTAATTGCCTATGGAATATCCATGAAAGAATGGTAGAATTTCAAAATGCTCAGACTATTGAAGACGAGACTGGTGGAATTCTAGTCGAATTACGGCAATACCTACATCGGCCTGTATGTAACAGATATGTTAATCCAATAGAAGAATGGGAAAACTATAAAAGCATTTACCCGAATGTTTACGAAGTTGCGAGACAATTTCTAGGCATCTTAGCCACTTCAGTGCCATGTGAGCGTCTATTTTCAAAGCATGCTTGATTATAACGCAGCGCAGAAATCGTATAAGTTCAGAACACTTGAACCAACAACTACTTTTGCAGAATGTTTCCGAAGAGGATTGGTTTGATGAATAAAATTTTGTAATAACTGTTTATTAAAAATAAATTTATTCAACGTTTTTTTACCATAAAGAAAGTTTATGTAATGTTATGTGAAGATTTTAACCAAAGTGCAAAATAATGTATGATTATTTTAACTAATGCAATAAATGCATAATTCTGTAACAAGTATGAATTTTCATTTTATTTTTCAAAAACTGTATTTTTATTATATGTAATTTTATATAATTTTGTGTTACTGTTTCAAAAATAAATGCTAATTTGTTTATTCTTCATCATTAGTTTCAACTAATGGAGTTTTACTGAACATTGTGGCGTTTTAACCAAAACTGTAATCGACCATTGAAAAGTCGACTTTAAGGCCCGATTAATCGACTTGGTCGACCGAGATGAAAAATTGTTGATCTAAAAGTCGAAAGTCGACTTTGAGCTTCCGATAGCATTCACTAATCGGATGTAAAATACAGTTTCTACAGAGTTTAGATATCAAATCTGAAGGATCATATATACATATGGAGGCTGTATCTTTTGTCCAAAATAATAAGTGAACACAAAACTTCGTCCTTTTTGCTGTAGGATGCTTATGTAAGGAAATATAACCATTTAAAGTTTTGCTGATATTAGCAAAAAAGTGATCACAAAATTTCGTAATTTTCTTTTCAGAATACTGATTTTTTTTATAAAAAAAAGGGATCACAAAATTTCGCCAGGATTTCCTTATATATCATAGATTAGGATAACTAGAGATCACAAAATTGCGCCAGGATTTTCTTATATATCATAGATTAGGATAACTAGAACTCGTTTATGGTTGATCGCTTTAACATCCAGTGTTATAAGGTGCTAGTAGATCCAGGTTCAAATCGCGAAAAGACCAACAATATTTGACCGGCTTTATTTGGATAGAATAATCGGAAACGAATACCATCTAATTAGCTCCTGTATCAAGAAACTATTTCTTTTCAAAGATCGGTTTGAAATTATTTTTTAAGGGTTAGATGCAAAATAGATCTACGTATAACACTCGAGGTAAGGATTTTTCTGACTTTGTTTTCATTATCTTTAAGGGCCTTTCTCTCTTCAGAATAAACTAATGGAGACAAGGCTGCCACAGGGCATTAATCTGAACTGATCTGTCGTGTTAAACTACCAATCTCATTCTTATATTTTAATTGTTGAAACTTACAGGCGAACATACCGATACGCCTCTATATCTGAAGCAGAGGTATTGAGCTTATATTCACTCATCGATGGATAGTACACACGGATTTATGGATATGTTCCAAACGAAAGAAAATATATTTGGAACACAAATTTGTAAATATTATATTTTTCTAAGCAAATAAATTTTATTTGATAACACAGTGCGACAAAATAAACTTAAGTTGAGAAGCAAATTACGCGATACTAGTTTTCCTGTAGGTCTTATCGAGTAAAACAATAATCTTTTTTTTTTTTTTGGAATTCCCCGGACACCCCCAAAATCCGGATTTAAGGGTAAAAAAAACAATTTTCTTGCCTTTTTGACTTTAACTTTGTTAGTTATTAACCGATTTTCAATCTCTAAAGTAATTTGGAAAGAAGAAACATGGACCTTTCGAGCGATCTTTGTTTATTTATAGCTGTAGAAATATTTGTTTATTTGTCCTACAACACCTTTTTTTAATTTTTTTTCGTAATTTTCTAGTTTAGGCGATTGAAAAGAAAATCCGTTTTTTTACCCGTAAGTCCGGATTTTGGGGGTGTCCCGCAAATTTCGTGGAACAAACGTTTTTTTACTCGCCAAGACCTACAAGAAAAATAGTATCTCGATTTTTGGACGGTCGCACTGTGTAATCAATAAAATTTATTTGGAACGCATATTTTAATATATTACAATAAAATATGTTTGCAAATCTTTTCAAATAAAATATGTGTTTATATACAAATAATATTATTGTTTAGGAATTTCTCCAAATATATTTTATTTAAAAAAGAATTTCAAAACTTTGCTGAATTCTAATCTAATTTCAGTTTTAATTTTTCCTTCGTTTCCAATTATTCCGCCCACTTAAAATAACATATGCAGCATTAACTTCTGTTTTAAGGGACTTATGTTAAATTTCTGAGTATTCCAAGTCAGAATTTGTTTGTCAATCCTTCAAGTAAATTGTTGTTATCCAATATTATACGATTTCAATTATGAAGTGTTTTTACAAACATTATAATTTTCTAAAAATTAACATTGAGTTGCTGAAAAACAAAATTCGATATATTCTCGGAATACTTATGGCGAATTCTTTTCTGCAAAAAAGTGCAACATTTGCATTGCTCTTCTTCCGAAAACGGTACTTTTGTGATACTTTTTTGAAATTTGGTAATTAAGTTACTCGAATTTATCACAACTAAAATTTCAAAAAAGCGATATAGTGCTGTTTTCGGTAAAAGGGCACTGCAAGTGTTGCACTTTTTTGCAGAAAAGAATTCACCATTAAATTCAAAAAAATCTTTGTTTCGGAAATAACAGTCCCAAATAAAAAGTATCTTCCCAAATACATAATTTGTGTGTGTACCAAATATTATTTATTTAAAGTGTACCCTAAACATATATATGTTTCAAGCCGAATATGTGTGGGGCCTATAATACAGAAGCATTTTTTTTGAGCGTGTAATACACTGTGCAACAGTGAAAAAAAATACACGGACTTGAGAGTATAGGTTCAATTCTACTACCCTATGCTCGGTTTGGCGAAATTGGTGACCATTTTTTTTTCATGGGCCTTCAAAATTTCTGAAAATTAGTGGGCCCCTCGAAAAAGGTGTCGTCACCTTTTGTCCAACAACTAATTCAGACTTGGTGATACCGCATAACTATATTTGGCAATAATGTAGCTAAGAATATGCTGAACAAAGTTCGTTAAAATTTTTTGCGAAAAAAAATTTTTTCGGTACTTTGTTTGAAAAAGTAAAGGAAAATAATATTTTTTTTTTCACTTTTTTCAGCATAACTTCCAGGGACTCGTAATTTTTGCAGTTATGTGGGAGAGCTAGAGGGTTAATATGTTCCACAATAATATTGGCCTTAATATTTTCTATAACTTTGCTGAACATACCCTATACCAAAAAAATATATTTTTGTTACATAATAGTGAAATACTAACATTTTTGGGGTACAATGTTGTTTTTTGAGATATTTAGGGTGCCTAGACACGTTCAGATTGTATTGATATGTTTACAAAAGTTGTTCAGATTTACGTTGGCTACAATTTTGCTAACCATTGTTATAGAAAAATTACGAGTCCCTGGAAGTTATGCTGAAAAAAGTGAAAAAAAAATATTATTTTCCTTTACTTTTTCGAAAAAGGTACCGAAACAATTTTTGTTCGCAAAAAAATTTAAGAAACTTTGTTCAGCATATTCTTAGCTACATTATTGCCAAATGTAGCTAAGCGGTATCACCAAGTCTGAATTAGTTGTTGGACAAAAGCTGAACAACAACTTTTTCGAGGGGCCCACTGATTTTTAGAAATTTTGAAGGCCCATAAAAAAAAAATTGGTCACCAATTTCGCCAAACCGAGTATAGGGTCATACTACCCTTTGATAGTAGAATCGAACCTATACAGTCAAGTCCGTGTATTTTTCAAAAAGTGTTCATTTGTTGCATACCCTGATATTTGTAGTTGCAAAATATAAAATATTTCGAGTGTTCTCTAAACATTTATACATTCCAAGTGGAATATGTTTGGGACAATATACTGCAGAAGCGATTTTTTCAGCTTGTAGCTGTGACATGCAATACATACTGAAAGTTTGTGTTTGATTTCATCAAAAACAGTGGCAGTAACCTAGATTTCTATGCGTAGCTGGTTTAAGACAAAGCTACAGGATAGGATAAATATTTATATTTTAAATACAATTTTGGGACACTTTTTATATATTATTTGGGTAATTTTTTTTTTATTTATTTTGGGGTATATTTGTTAATTGTTGTGGACCATTATATTATTTTTATTTTGCAATATTTTATAATATACCATGCATTTTTCTTTCCCGGCACCGTCTCATAAATGCATGAACCACAATGGCCAACATATTCCTCGGAATTAATTCCAAAAGATTTTTTTCAGTTTGATCTATTCTGGAGGCCAAAGTATCTGGGGTATATCCCATGACAGTTATACAGACCAAAGTGCCTTTGTAAAGAAGGCCGGCGGCGCAAGAACACTTTCGTTCGCGTAGCCCTCTTTGGACGCAACCCAGGGGAGAATATCTTTAATCCTGGCCGAAGCCCGACCATGCGTAGTTAATTTGGTCCGCGAAGTCTTCTTTGGACTGAGCGTCTTTGAACTGGGTATGCGACTTTCGAGAAGAGAAAATCTGTTAACCCGGCCACGCAGAGACTCTTTGGACCACACTGCCGTCTTTGGATATACCCCAGAAAAGAGAAACTTTAACCCAGGCAGATAAACTTTGGTCCGTGATTTACGAAATTTTATAATTATTCAAATGACAAAACGAGCAAAAAGATCGTTGTGCTTTAGGACATTGCGTTTGGGCGATATGACATTTTTTAGACAATCGATTTTTGGTGATATGTCACTTTTTGGGCGCTAAGCCATTAAAATGTCCTATAACAGATCTATATACATATATATATATTCCCTCCTCCACTAAAGTAAGGGTATAAAAATACAGGTTTTTCCAATAAGAGTGATATGATTTCTTTGAAAAAAACACACTTATTGTTAAGGAAATTAAAAAGTTAATTAATGTGAAGTACAATCGATACAATTAAGTTCTAAATAAAACGTCATTCAAATGGCCTCCAAGACTTCTTCTGCAGAAACGAATTCGATGAACCAAATTTTCGAGCACTTTTTCCACTAAATCAAGTCGTATGTCATGAACGGCACGTTCAATATTGACTTGTAAAGCTTGAAGAGAGTCTGGTTTATTTCGAAAGACCAATGGCTTCAAATAACCCCACAAGAAATAGTCTAATGGTGTTAAATCACAACTTCTTGGAGGCCATTCAATATCACAATTTCTTGAAATAATCGAATCTCCTAACTTTTCTCGCAACAATTCAATTGTTTCATTTGCTGTGTGGCACGTAGCCACAATCGGTCAATGGCAAAAAGATAGCTCTTAACGAGAGCTCATGGGTGCCAAGGTCGTAGGTCGACCGGAAAGTGTTGTTTTTTTGGAAAAAAAATTGACAGCATCATTTTCAAATGAGAACGGAAAGTTTATTTTTGCTCTAGCTCCTTAACCGTACGTTGGATCGGGAATCGGTTAATGGCAAAAAGATAGCTCTTAACGAGAGCTAAAACATTGCTTATGGGTGTCAAGGTCGTAGGTCGACTGGAAAGTGGTTTTCTTTGGATTTAAAAAAATAGAAAAGTTGCAATGGGAGAACGATTATTTTGATAATAAAACTGAATATTTGTAAACGTTGTTCTTGCGTATATCTCTCCATGATGAAATTGTAAACACTACTGAATACAATGAAAAACAAGTGACAGATCATGAAATATTACAAATGGCCGAAACGTCACTTCAAAATCAGATCATCCCTATTGGAAAACCCGTTAAATATACACGCTGAAAAAAAATCGCTTCTGTAGTATATTGTCCCAAACATATTCGGCTTGAAACATATATATGTTTAGGGTAGACTCTAAGCATGTAATATTTGGTACATACAAAAATTGTGTATTTGGGAAGATGTTGTTCTAAACAAATATTTGTTTACATCCCAATGTGACTGCTATTTGTGAAACAAATATTTATTTGCATTTAAATATTCATAAAATACATAAATTGTGTCAAATTTTTCAGTAATTCAAAGTTAACTTTTTAGAAATTTTTAATGTTCGTAAGAAAAATTAATAATTGAAATCATATAATCTTGGGCCAATATAAAGTACTTAGAGAATTAACAACTAATGATGGCTTGGAATACTCAGAAATTTTAAATGATTGATTTAAAAGAGAAGGTAATGCTGCATATGGTATCATAACTGGGAGGTACAATTCGAAACCAAGGAAAAATTTAAACTGAAATTTGAAAAACTCAGCAAAAGTTTTGGATATCTTTTTTCCTAAATAATAATTTTATTTGTATTTAAACACATATTTTATTTGAGAAATTTAGTTTGCAAATATAAGTTGTTGTAATATATTAATATATGCGTTCCAAATATATTTTATTGGTTTTCAAATAAAATGTATTTGCTAAGAAATATAAAATATTTAAGAATTTGTGTTCCAAATATATTTTCTTTCGATTCAAACATATCAAAAAAGGCGATTTTGCCCCGTGTAGCGGTCAACACATTAATAATTGCCTTTCGCCCTGAAAGGGGCATTTCCATTATACCACATGTGTGATGATGTACATACAAGGTGGCGCAAAAGTAACCTTTCGATATTTTTTGGCTGTAATTTAAAAAATTATTGGTCAAATAAATAGTCAGCAATATTCCGCGTTCTGGAGCAGTGTAGCGTAACATTGTTTATTAACGTGTATTTCGCATGTGTTTACTACACAAATGTCAAAACAGAACTGACATTAGGGGCATCGCAAAATTTATAGCATTTTCTGATAGGAGGATTACTTTTGCGCCACCTGTTATAATCGTCCTAATAAAACACAAAATATATTTTCCATCCATAAAAGCTGAAAATATTTCCCACTGTGCTTCATGACTGCTGAGAATGCGAAGAGTATTTATGCTGCCATAACGCCGCAATTAGACAACGGCCGACAGCGTCGCATCATTACGAGAAAAAGGGAAATTCGAACATTTTCTTTTCGGACAAATTCAAAACAAACAAAAATCTAATTTCCCTCGCCATCGTTCTCCGGTTAGCTACTGCGCTCGTCTTCATTGTGACAACAGACAACGATTGTGGATTGCGGTGGTCGGCCGGTTGGTCGCATGGATGGACGGACGATCGGTGTTCGCAATTACGTTCAATAAACTCAAACAAAGAGTTGAGTTAAGTCGGCCGACTCTGCAGCAAAAGAAGAAGAAAATCGATGAGAAATTTTCATTTTATGAAATGCAGTTCAACGCTTTGAGAACAATGCAATTTCGCCATTGAAACCATAACACCCGCCGCGGACGCCGCCACAGCACTGCCATTGATTCGAAACAGAAATGAATTTACTACAAAATGTACATGTTTAAGCCGCAATTTTATTAAGAATTCTTCACTCTCTGAATGTGATCGTTTTGATTTTTGCTACTCTAACACAACAATTAACTGAAGAGCCGATATGAGAGCAATTGGACAGAGCAAAAAAGACGAATAAGTGGTGTGGTGATGATGATGATCACCATCATCACTCTTGCACTCGTGAGAAGTGAGTGCCAAACACTCATCGAAGGCGGATTCGGTGGATCTGGTTAGGCTAATTGGCAGGAGAAGTGCGAAATGCTTTTAACAATGCGGTCGCTTTGTTAAGTACTACTTTCGTTGTTCTCGTACTCGTACCGACTGCGAAAAAGTTTTCGTCATTTAGAAAATGAAATTATTTCGAATACATCCACGGCAAATGACTTCATTGAAGTGATATTATGTATATGATGAATATGACAGTATTGATTTATTGTAGCAAAACGAAATTATGTGTTCATTTCAAAAGAGTCAAAATGAAATTATGTGTTCATTTCAAAAGAGTCAATTTTATGTTGTTATGTGTTGCCGATTTAAGGAGCGAAAGTGCTATTTACCGATAGAAAATCATGGTCACTTACAAGTGGAGCGGTGGAGCTGCTCCATACTATTATATCTACTTCTCAGTTCATCATCTTCCGCTGGATGTTCCGATAGTCGTGGCTGCTGGTTGTGGTACTCTTATTTTTTCTTCCGGCTTGGCTTCAGCCTGCTGTAGGTTGCGGCATACATTACAAAAAAAAATTTTTTAGTACAACTCTTGGGATAAATGCATTGTTGTAGGAAATCCGCGATCTATGTAGTTTAAAGGATTCCCGCGTGTCCCTCCCTTTGGGTAATCTGTTAAGAAAATCCCCAAATAGACTTCAAAGCCGCAGTATTTATGAGGCCCCCTCTACGTTTATGGCCTGATTTTCCCTCTACCGCCTACCTTAATTTATGTTACACCAAATCATTCTACTGATTTCGATTTTCAAATAGAACAGACTTCATTTTATTGAACTTACGCACTAACATTATAGCTAAAAAAGTGCGCTCAGGCTTTTCTATCGCCATTGTTGCCTTTGTCTATATATATAAAAATGAATTGGTGTTCGTTGGTACGCGATGGACTCGAAAACGGCTGAACAGATTTTGCTGAATTTTTGTATGAAATTTATATCTTTTGGCGTGTAGAAGGTTCGTAGCTATATTCGGTTTTGATTGGACAAAGGGGCGTGGCAGCGCCTATACAATGTAAAATTTAAAAGTGGAATATCTTGGGTACTATTTAGGGTAATCAAAAACCGCACCGGTTACTCGGTTTCTCTTTAATAACCGCTTATCGGTTTTCGGTTTTTCTGCATTTTCGAATAACTCAAACCGTCGGTTTTTTCAACTCGGTTTATTCGACTCTTCGGTTTTTTTGAAACTATTATGAAATGATAATGAAAATATTATTTTTGAAACAGGAACCTACCTAAAATTTTGAAAACATCAATATAAAAACCGTTGATATCATTTGTGCATATCCATCGATTTCAAAAAGCAGTTTTGTATGTATTTATACTGTTTACATTGCTAACTTCCCTATAGACTTCGTCTGCATATTTTATCAAGGGTCTAGGTGATTATTGCCGTATAGAAATTAATTAACAATCCTTTATAATTGAAATGTCGGTATAAATAAAAATACACATGTCCAGTTTCACATTTCGACAAGTTTTCATCTCTATAGTATGCTCAAGTCAGAATCCGCTACTACTGATAATATATGTATATAATAGGTTTTCCATTTGATGGTAAGAGCTAAGATTTTGCTGATCTTTACTATTAGTCAAGTTTTATAAAAATCATAATCAATTTTTTTTAAAGAAAGCTTTTTAAAAATTGAACATATATATTATAAATATTGCAGAGATTATAATATTATATCATAAATGAAATCGGAACAATTACATATTATAAATACAAATATGAAGTGTTTACAATACAATTTTCAAAAAAATCTTAATTTAATTGGAATATGGTTGCGAATTGAATTTGCTCTACGCTTATTTTACGTCATCTAACAAAATTTTAAGCATTATTTATGCATTTTTATTAAAAAATGAAAAACCGAAAACCGGTTTTAGAGTTAACTTAATTTTCGAAGAAACCGAAAACCGTATTTTCAAAATAACCGGTTTTTTGATCACCCTAGTACTATTGGTTCAAAATACTCGAAATTCGATATGTGTGACCTTGGTACCAGTACCTATCATGGAGCCAAAAACCGGTGTGATAGTGACAGTGGGCGTGGCACCGCCCATACAGCCTAAAATTCAAATATGAAATATTTCGAATACTATAAGAGCAAAATTCTCGAAATTGGGTATGTGTGACCTTGGTGCCATTACGCGTCATGTAGCTGAAAACTGGGGTGATAGCGACAGTGGGCGTGGCACCGCCCACACAACCTAAAATTCAAATAGGAAATATTTTGAGTACTATTGCAGTAAAATTCTCGAAATTTAGTATGTGTGACCTTGGACCCAGTACGCGTCACAGGACTAAAACGGGGAAACAGTGAAAGTGGGCGTGGCACCGCTCACATAACCCAAAATTAAAATATGAAATATTTCGAATACTATAGTAGCAAAATTCTCAAAATTGGTTATGTGTGACCTTGGTGCCAGTACGCGTTATGTAGTTGAAAACTATGGTGATAGTGTTAGTTGGCGTGACAGCCCACCCAACCTAAAATTTTAAAATGCTATATATTTCGAGTATTATTGCTGTAAGAGTCTTCAAATTTGGTACCAGTATGCGTGGTGGAACGATAAACTGGTGTTTATCACACATATAGAGGGTGTGGCACCGCCCACACAACCTGAAATTTAAAAATAGTATATCTTGAGTACTATTGCAGTAAGATCGGCGATATGTAGTATTTCGGCATTGGTAGCAGTACGCGTGTTGGAGCCAAAAACAGGTGTGATTGTGATAGTAGGTGTGGTACCACCCACACCAGAAATTCAGAAATGCAATATTTTGATTGCTATTGGACCAAAACTCTCGAAATTTGGTATGTGGAACCAGATTGAGTGCTGGAGCAAGAAACTCGCGTGATAGTAACAGTGGTCGTGGCACCGCCCACACAACCTGAAATGTGAAACATGACATCTGAATATATAATATTTCCTGCACTATTGCAGCTAGCCTGTAAAAATGGGTGTGTAACCTTCTAACCACAAACAATGATTGTACCAAAAACAGGCGTCGTATTAACAGTAGGAGTACCCACCGTTCAATCATTACACTGTACAATCATTACACACAACCTGAAATTTCAAAATTCAATATTTCGATCACTATATCAGCCATGATTTCGAAGTTTGGCTGGCTGTCTGGAAAAAAGTGTCGATGGACAAAGTACTCAAAACGAAATATAGAGAGGCGTTGCACTCATCGCCTTGAAGTTTATAGTGGATGCTGTTGATAGCACTCTACGGAGTCTGATTAAAAAGCTGATCAGTGAAAGTATCTTGACCAAGTGTGTCTAGTATTCAAGTGCCTTCAAATTTAGCACGTGACTCAACAAAATTGGGAGATTTCGGATAAGAGGGCGTGACTACGCGCATGCGGCATCGTTATAGAAAACATAAATACTGATAGAATTATTGCACTAATTGGCATGACTGTATTTCACAGCAATCTATATGCCCCAACAGAGAATGAGCGACGTAGCCTCCCAAGGTGATTTGACGGGTATTGCATTACACGAAATTTGTTCATATAAGTGCAATATGGATGACCCGTACGAGTATATCAAGAGTGCCAACATATCATATGGTTCTATTTCACTGAAACGCACTTTGAGGGCAGCGAAGCGCACCGGGTCAGCTAGTATTTTTATAATAGCCCTAAGCTTACCTACAATGCAAAAGGACCTGATTCTAAACTCTTATTTTAGGCGGTGAGGCCATAGAAACATACCAAATAACCATAGTTTTTAAAGTGATTTTGTGTACTATTTTCTCGAAATCGTGCACTCAGACTTTTGTTCATCCATATATGGATTTGTATATTTGTATGTTTTAAACAAATATATTTTGTCATTGGTCTATTTTAAACTGTGGAGGCCAAAACAAATTCCATATCAAATTTGCCATATTTACATTTGACTATACAGTCAGTTTTGACTACAACTTTGACTGTAAATTTGACTGTAACTTTGACTATAAAGTCAGATTTTGACTATGTATTACCAGTATAACACATACAGGAAGGTTGTTGTCTCGAATATTTAAGTTTAACTTTTGACTCTATCTTCACTTCCTTTTTGTAATTGTAATGTGTGTGCTAAATTTCAATACATTCGGACCAAAAGAAAAAATTTCGTATGAAAAATTCATTTTGAGTTATATGGACGGTATATGATGGGCGTGGCCGATTTTGATGGAAATTTATATGTTTCTTAATGGCGTTAAGAAAGTGATTGGTTCCAAGTTTCATGAGTCTACTAGCCCTCCTTATAATTTTTTCACTCAAATGTATGAAGCCATCCCCACTGTGCGCCCATGTTGGTATCTGCAAAACAAAAAAAAAATAAAAAATATGAAAAATGATTCTTTTGGATTTCCCTTACTTTTACAATATGGGTCATAATTTATACATTTAACAATATATTTTGCTAAAAATTGCAATGTTTTCTGCGTTTTGATTCTAGAGTTCAAAAAATGGATCAGAAGACATTTTTGCGATTTTTTAATATATTTTATGGTACAAAGAACGATTTGTAAAAAAACATAATTTTTTCTAATATTTTTAGCGGCAGTTACTAAACCCTGTCTCAACGTAAACATAATATTCCCAACATTTTTTGCCCTTACTCGTATAATTTTCTATTATTTAAATGGCATCATTGGGCTTATAACTTCAAAAAAATTGTTCAAACACAAAAAACACCTTCCATGAAAATTATGTAATCTACCTGTATTGTTTATAAAATGCGTCTTCTAGAACATAAAGAAATTAAACCAGTAAGGAAAGGCAGAAAGTCGGGCGGGGCCGACTATATAATACCCTACACCTCCCTAACAATGCGATAAAGGTCATTGCGATACTAATTTGGAATAATTGGTAAGTCGGCAGCAACATATTATCTAATTCTGAGCCGATAATCGCTATATTAAGCAATATTTGTTCCTAAATTGAGAAACATATTTCCGGTAAATATTAATGATCGGAAGTAAAGTACAACTTCTATAGCGCTTTGATACCAAATCAGGAGGAACATGTATATGGAGGTTATATATAAATCTGAACCGATTTTCCCTGAATACTCATTCATGTAAAAATACCTCTTTCTGTAGAATTTCGTACTGATCGGATATAAAATACAGTCTCTACAGCGCTTACATGTCAAATCGGTGGTAACATATATATGGGGGCTATATCTAAATCTGAACCGATTTTCTCCGAATTTGGCAGTATTCCTTCGAGTAATAAGAAACATCTTTCTGCCGAATTTCGCACTGATCGGATATAAAATACAGTTTCTACAGCATTTACATGTCAAATCGGGAGTAACATATATATGGGGGCTATATCTAAATCTGAACCGATTTCCCTCAAATTTGGCAGTGTTAATTCACGTAATGAGAAACCTCTTTCTGCCGAATTTCGTATTGATCGGATTAAAAATACACTTTTTACAGCGCTTATATGTCAAATCGGGGCTAACATGTATATGGGGGCTATATCTAAATCTGAACCGATTTTAACCAAATAGGGTTCGTCCTTGGGCCAAAAAAAAGATATGTGTAAAGTTTCGTCGAGATCGGACCATAATTGCGACCTGTACTTTGATTACAAAAATACATGCACAGACAGACGGACAGACGGACAGACAGACGGACATAGCTAAATCAACTCAGAAAGTGATTCTAAGTCGATCGGTATAATAAACGATGGGTCTATTTCTTCTCCTTTTGGGTGTTACAAACAAATGCACAAAGTTATAATACCCTGTACCACAGTGTGGTGTAGGGTATAAAAAGTTGCCTTTGTGGGGGCCTATCTAATATATGGAGTCAAATCGGAAGATACTATTAACGGGTTTTCCAATGGGGATGATATGATTTTTAAGTGACGTTTCGGCCATTTGTAATATGTCATGGTCTGTCATTTGTTTTTCATTGTATTCAGTAGTGTCTACAATTTCATCATGGAGAGATATGCGCAAGAACAACGTTTATAAATTATTCAGTTTTATTATCAAAATAATCGTTCTCCAATTGCAAATTTCTGTGCGCTAAGTCATTTTTATACCCTACACCACACTGTGGTACAGGGTGTTATAACTTTGTGCATTTGTTTGTAACACCCAAAAGGAGAAGAAATAGACCCATCGTTAATTATACCGATTGACTTCTGTCGACAGTCCGTCTGTCTGTCTGTCCGTCTGTCTGTCTGTCTGTCTGTCTGTCCGTCTGTGCATGTATTCTTGTAATCAAAGTACAGGTCGCAATTATGCTCCGATCTCGACGAAACTTTACATATATCTTTTTTTGGCCCAAGGACGATCCCTATTGAATTTGGTTAAAATCGGTTCAGATTTAGATATAGCCCCCATATATATGTTAGCCCCGATTTGACATGTAAGCGCTGTAAAAACTTTATTTTATATCCGATCAGTATGAAATTCGGCAGGAAAAGGTTTCTTATTACATGAATGAATTCTGTTAAATTTGGAAGAAATCGGTTCAGATTTAGATATAGACCCCATATACATGTTACCCCCGATTTGATATGTAAGCGCTGTAAAAACTGTATTTTATATCCGATCAGTGCGAAATTCGGCAAAGAGAGGTTTCTTATTACATAAAGGAATACTGCTAAATTCGGAGAAAATCGGTTCAGATTTAGATATAGCCCCCATATATACGTTACCCCCGATTTGACTTGTAAGCGCTGTAAAAATGTTATTTTATATCCGATCAGTATGAAATTCGGCAGAAAGAGGTTTCTTATTATATGAATGAACACTGTTAAATTTGGAAGAAATCGGTTCAGATTTAGATATAGCCCCCATATATACGTTACCCCCGATTTGACATGTAGACGCTGTAGATACTGTATTTTATATGCGATCAGTACGAAATTCGACAGAAGGAGGTCGTTTTACATGAATGAGTATTCAGGGAAGATCGGTTTAGATTTATATTGATTGTTCCTCCTGATTTGGTATCAAACCGCTATAGAAGTTGTATTTTACTTCCGATCATTAAAATTTTCCAGAAAGATGTTTTTCAATTTAGGAACGAATATTGCTTAATTTAGCGATTATCGTTTCAGAATTAGATAATATGTTTCTACCCATTTACCAATTATTCCAAATTATTATGGCAATGACCCTTATCGCATTGTTAGGGAGGTGTAGGGTATTATATAGTCGGCCCCGCCCGACTTTCTGCCTTTCCTTACTGGTTTAATATATTGTATGGTGCTAGCGAAGAACGATTTGTAAAAAAACATAATTTTTTCTAATAGTTTTAGCGGCAGTTACTAAACCCTGTCTCAACGTAAACATAATATTCCCAAAATTTTTTGCCCTTACTCGTATAATTGTCTATTATTTAAATGGCATCATTGGGCTTATAACTTCAAAAAAATTGTTCAAACACTAAAAGCACCTTCCATGAAAATTATGTAATCTACCTGTATTGTTTATAAAATGCGTCTTCTACAAGGTGGCGCAAAAGTAATCCTCCTATCAGAAAATGCTATAAATTTTGCGATTGGCCCCTAATGTCAGTTCTGTTTTGACATTTGTGTAGTAAACACATGCGAAATACACGTTAATAAACAATGTTACGCTACACTGCTCCAGAACGCGGAATATTGCTGACTATTTATTTGACCAATAATCGGTCGGTGACTTTGGCACAACGTGAATTTCGTCGCAGATTTCCTGGCCGTCCAACGCCTACTGGTGAAACACTGCGACGTTTAGCCGCTCGCCTCGAAGAGACTGGCACAACACGAGATGCTGCCAGGCGTGGCAGACCCTGGAGTAGCCGTTCTGCAGAGAATATTGCTGCTGTAGCCGAGGATGTCATGGAAGCGCCGTCGACATCGACGGTCTCTACAGCGAATTTTGGTACAAGATTTGAAGATGTTTCAGTACAAAGTCCAGACGGTGCATCAGCTGTTAGCTGCTGACCGCCAATCGCGTCTAACATACGCTCAAGCCATCCTTAATCACCACCATGAGAAAGATGATTTTTCATCAAAAATAATCATGAGTGATGAGGCCCATTTCCATCTTAGCGGGTACGTAAATAAGCAAAATTTACGCTTCTGGGGCTCTGAAAGTCCGCGTGTAACCCACGAAGAGCCATTACACCCGCTCAAAGTCACTGTATGGTGTGCTGTTTTCGCTGGAGGAGTCATCGGACCTTTTTTCTTCGAAGACGTCGCGGGCCAAACGGTTACTGTGAATGGTGAGCGCTACAGAGCAATGATCAACGAGTTCTTTTTGCCGCAACTTGATGAATTGGGATTGGAAAACATGTGGTTCCAACAGGACGGTACAACGGCACACACTGCACGTGCCACAACCGATATGCTGAAGGATGCATTTCCCGGGCGCCTAATCTCCCGTTTTGGCGATTTGCACTGGCCAGCAAGATCGCCTGATTTGACCGCTCCAGACTTCTTTTTGTGGGGCTTTTTGAAGTCGCGGGTTTATGTCAACAAGCCTCAGACTCTTGCAGCTCTTAAAGACAATATCCGTCAAGAATGTGAGGACCTATCGCCGGAAGTTTTGGCCAAAGTGATGGAAAATGCCATAAAAAGGGCTCAAATGACAATCAACTGTGGCGGCGGCCATTTACATGACATCATATTCTCGACTTGATGTAAAAAAAAACAAGTAAGAAAGTTTCAGTCGGGTAAACCGACTAAGGTATACCCTCACTTTGTGAGTAATGTAATATGGAATATTAAACGAATTATTCTCTCAATTTGTATGGGAGGTACCAGAATGTTTTTAACAAATACACCTATTTTTCTCTGAATAGTAGATTCTTTAAATACATTGCACTGCGCCGAATTATAAGCGTTTTAGCACTGGTATATTAACGTTATGAGATATTAAATGTTGGTATGATTTGGCCATTTTGTGTGGGAGGTACAAAAAGGGGCGTGGTGATAACGGCCATTTTTTACAGGGCTATAGGGACTTCAAAAGCGTTACACTGTGCAAAATGTTGTTGCATTTTCGTGCATTGGTACTCATGCTGTGAGCTCTTAACTTTTTATGCAAAATGGTACCTTTGTGTGGGAGGTACAAAAAGGAGCGTGGAAATAGCGTCCATTTTTCACGGTGCAAAAGACACTATAAAAGCATTACACTGTAAAAAATTTCAAGTATTTTTATACACTGGTATTAATGTTATAAGCTGTTATCTTTTGGTGCAAAATGGTATCTTTGTGTAAGAGGTACCAAAAGGGGCGTGAATATGACCCCCATTTTTCACTGGACTGTAGGCACTATGAAAGCATTACACTGTACAAAATTTCAAGTATTTTTATGCACTGGTATTAATGTTATATGCTGTTAACTTTTGGTGCAAAATGGTGCATTTGTGTGGGAGGTACCAAAAGGGGCGTATCAACATGGCCCATTTTTCTCGAGTTGATAGCGACTAATAAACTAATGCTATGTGTGGAATTTCAGAAGATTTGAATAAGTAGTATAGCAGTTATTAAAGATTCAATATTTCACAACATTTTAACACTTTGTGGGGGAGGTACTAGAAGGAGTGGACCAATATGGCCCATCTTCGAACTTAGCCGGAGATAGAAAAAAATATTACCACGTACCAAATTTGAAGTCAATCGGTTACTCCTTTCGAGAGTTATCGTGCGCACCAGCCAGCAGACACACAGACAGACAGACAGACAGATAGACAGACAGACAGACAGACGGACGGACATTGCTCATTCGTCTTAAAATGACCCACAACGAATATCCGCCGAACATACTTAGGGTCCTAGATCACTCCTTCGATGTGTTACACTTTTTTTCGTAGCAAATGATATATACCCTCGTCACACTAAAGTGAGGGTATAATTAAAAGACCAAATAAAAATAATCCACAAGAAGAATCAAAGTTTTTCATTTTTTTTTTTTAAATTACAGCCAAAAAACATCGAAAGGTTACTTTTGCGCCACCTTGTAGAACATAAAGAAATTAAAAAAGTTGCCTTTGTGGGGGCCTATCTAATATATGGAGTCAAATCGGAAGATACTATTGACGGGTTTTCCAATGGGGATGATATGATTTTTAAGTGACGTTTCGGCCATTTGTAATATGTCATGGTCTGTCATTTGTTTTTCATTGTATTCAGTAGTGTCTACAATTTCATCATGGAGAGAAATGCGCAAGAACAACGTTTATAAATTGTTCAGTTTTATTATCAAAATAATCGTTCTCCAATTGCAAATTTCTGTGCGCTAAGTCATTTTTATACCCTACACCACACTGTGGTACAGGGTATTATAACTTTGTGCATTTGTTTGTAACACCCAAAAGGAGAAGAAATAGACCCATCGTTTATTATACCGATCGACTTAGAATCACTTTCTGAGTTGATTTAGCTATGTCCGTCTGTCTGTCTGTCCGTCTGTCCGTCTGTCTGTGCATGTATTCTTGTAATCAAAGTACAGGTCGCAATTATGGTCCGATCACGACAAAACTTTACACATATCTTTTTTTTGGCCCAAGGACGATCCCTATTGAATTTGGTTAAAATCGGTTCAGATTTAGATATAGCCCCCATATATATGTTAGCCCCGATTTGACATGTAAGCGCTGTAAAAACTTTATTTTATATCCGATCAGTATGAAATTCGGCAGAAAGGGGTTTGTTATTATATGAATGAATACTGTTAAATTTGGAAGAAATCGGTTCGGATTTAGATATAGCCCCCATATATATGTGTCCCCCGATTAGACCTGTAAGCGCTGTAAAAACTGTTTTTTATATCCGATCAGTGCAAAATTTGGCAGAAAGAGGTTGCTTATTACATGAAGGAATACTGCTAAATTCGGAGAAAATCGGTTCAGATTTAGATATAGCCCCCATATATACGTTACCCCCGATTTGACTTGTAGGCGCTGTAGAGACTGTATTTTATATGCGATCAGTACGAAATTCGACAGAAGGAGGTCTTTTTACATGAATGAGTATTCAGGGAAGATCGGTTCAGATTTATATTGATTGTTCCTCCTGATTTGTGATCAAACCGCTATAGAAGTTGTATTTTACTTCCGATCATTCAAATTTTCCAGAAAGATGTTTCTCAATTTAGGAACGAATATTGCTTAATTTAGCGATTATCGTTTCAGAATTAGATAATATGTTTCTACCCATTTACCAATTATTCCAAATTGTTATGGCAATGACCCTTATCGCATTGTTAGGGAGGTGTAGGTTATTATATAGTCGGCCCCGCCCGACTTTCTGCCTTTCCTTACTGGTTTTTAAATAAAAAAAAAACACTTTTCAGTCGATCTTGCAAAACCTTGACACCCATGAGCTCTCATTTTAGCTCTTGTTAAGAGCTATCTTTTTGCCATTGACCGATTCCCGATCCGACGTACCGTTAAGGAGCTATAGCAAAAATAAACTTTCCGTTCACATTTGAAAATGATGCTGTCCATTTTTTTTAAATCCAAAAAAACACTTTCCAGTCGACCTACGACCTTGACACCTATGACAATATTTTAGCTCTCTTTAAGAGCTATCTCTTTGCCATTGGCTGATTGTGGCTACGTGCCACACAGCAAATGAAACAATTGAATTGTTGCGGGAAAAGTTAGGAGATTCGATTATTTCAAGAAATTGTGATATTGAATGGCCTTCAAGAAGTTGTGATTTAACACCATTAGACTATTTCTTGTGGGGTTATTTGAAGTCATTGGTCTTTCGAAATAAACCGGCCTCTCTTCAAGCCTTACAAGTCAATATTGAACGATCCATCCATGACATACGACTTGATTTAGTGGAAAATGTGCTCGAAAATTGGGTTCATCGAATTCGTTACTGCAGAAGAAGCCGTGGAGGCCATTTGAATGACTTTTTATTTAGCACTTAATTATATCGATTGTACTTCACATTAAATAAAAAACTTTTGAATTTCCTTAACAATAAGTGCGTTTTTTTTCAAAGAAATCATATCACTCTTATTGGAAAAGCCTCTATATACATAGAAGCTATATCAAAACAACTTTCAATTAAATCGGATGACAATGTGAAACTTATGTGTGTGAATAAGTCAATTCGGAAGGTAACGTTAAATGGCATCTATATTAAAACATTTTTTAATAGTTTTAAATAGGTTCGTCTTTGACTACAGGAAAGTGTCCCTACGCAAAATTTTGAAAAGATCACTTCATATTTGGGAGACGCACTTTGATGACAAGACTGTGTGGACAGACGGACGGACTTGTCTAAATCGACTCAGAAAGTGATTATTATGTTTCTAAAGTACCTACAACTCAGTCAAGCCCATTATGTTGCCCTCCACACAAATTGATATCTTTAAATTGGGGATTAGGAAATATAAACAGACAAAGAATGGACAACGTACTCTCACCAGTTGTGGAATCTCCCACATAATATACATATATATAACATTATTCCATATTTTACTGAAGGTATACTCTAAGTCAGTTTACTCAACAGAAACTATACCATTTTTGTTGATACCTCTAAGATGAGGACATACTTGTTTAACTATGCATATTGACCTAATAGGGCTTAAATCTGCAAATTTGCGTTTTAATTGCAAGGAGAGCAAGAGAGATAACGAAAATATAAATAATAATAGTTAGTTGAAAGTGACTTTGTTATCACTTCGCTTTGTGTTTAGAAGAACCTTATTTATAGTTGGTTTCCTTCTGGAAAACTTTACCAATAAAAAACGAGAAAAATCAGCCGCGTTCTTTGGGAATAAGGCCACCAAATGTAAGATGATCAGTGGTGACCTTTCTTTTAATTTACACCATCAGCAGCGGTTACAACGCGAAGACCACAAAAAGAACAAAAAAGCCCCTTTGCAATGGAGATGTTGCTGCCAATGTTCTTGTTGTTGTTGTTGCAGATCCCATTATTACTTATTACAATTATTTTTTATTTGGGTTTTCTGCATTTCGTTCTGCACTTTTTGGCATAACGTGATTTTAATGTTAGAGCCCAGTGGTGATGGCGGCTGAAAGGCAATGTCAGTGGCGAAGGCGGGTGGCGGTGGTGGTACCACCACTCTTTTTTTGTTTTGTTGCAACAAAACTGATGTCTATTTCTAATTCTATTTTTGCACATAAAAGTGAGAGAATGAATGGCAACATTTCCATTGGCCCACTTTTAGTGTGTTTACCCCGGAAGTTAGTTGAGTCGTTGTACGAATTGTGAATTGTGTTGCGCATGCGCAACAGCATAAAAATTCTGGATGTTGTCTGTGGCACTGCATTGCATTGCCATCGCATGCACTGCACTCCAGTTCTTCTTGCAGTGGTGCTTCTTGCGCAGAGCTATGAATGGGGAACAGGAATGAGTGTTTGCATATAGACAAGGTCTGTCTGTGGGATGGAGTGGGGCGGGTGGGGACAAGACGGGCCCAGAGAGGGATTACAAAGACGAGAACGGCGACTGCGACGACTTGGGATATGCTCATGTTGTTGGAGTCGGTGTTGGTGTTGGCCATCTAACGGTTTCATATCTTTGTTGTCATCGCTGTTGGGCCGCCGCAGCGGCCTCCGTCGGTTGGCTCTTGTCGCTTAACGTTGCTGCTGTTGCAGAACGCCTTCTATGCATGCATTCTGTACCTGCGCGCGCGGCACATGCAACATAACGGTTTCAAATCATGGCCACTTTACTGCTTCCTTCTCTGTGTGTGCATTCGGCATCTCTGCGTCCTCCTGCCTCACTTCCCCCAGTCGCCCTGCCACAACGGTCTTTCACCTAATTCGGTTTTAGCCACGTTACCACCACACAAAACCAAAAACACTCTTCTGCAATAGAGAAAGCAACATTTCTAATTGATTCCAAGAAGTTGTGCAAAAACTGAGATCAGAGGCAGAGTGCAAGCTAAAAGCAAATGGGGGTTGCACTTATGGCCGATCTCTAGAGACGACCACTGACGACGACTGAGGTCGTCTTCTATACTAGAGATGACCACTGAGGTCGTCTTCCATACTAGAGATGACCACTGAGGTCGTCTTCCATACTAGAGATGACCACTGAGGTCGTCTTCTATACTAGAGATGACCACTGAGGTCGTCTTCCATACTAGAGATGACCATTTAGGTCGTCTTCTATACTAGAGACGACCACGGAGATCGTCTTCTATACTAGAGACGACCACGGAGGTCGTCTTCTATACTAGAAACGACCACTGAGGTCGTCTTCTATACTAGAAACGACCACTGAGGTCGTATTCTATACTAGAGTCCACCACTGAGGTCGTCTTCTATACTAGAGACGACCACTGAGGTCGTCTTCTATACTACAGACGACCACTGAGGTCGTCTTCTATACTAGAGACCACCACTGAGGTCGACTTCTATACTAGAGACCACCACTGAGGTCGTCCTTTATACTAGAGACGACCACTGAGGTCGACTTCTATACTAGAGACCACCACTGAGGTCGTCCTTTATACTAGAGACGACCACTGAGGTCGTCCTTTATACTAGAGACCACCACTGAGGTCGTCTTCTATACTGGAGACCACCACTGATGTCGTCTTCTATACTAGAGACCACCACTGAGGTCGTCTTCTATACTATAGACGACCAGAACTTCGTATATACTAGAGTGTGCAAAACATAGTCTCCCCCTCAATCGATGATCTGCTACTTCTCTGGCTTTCTAATGCCTTTGCAGAAAGAGAGTCTTTGTACACTGTGCCTGCGCAACGTTAATGCCTCTTAAATACAATGTTCGCTACACTTATCGTTAGTCTTCATCGAATGTGTTAGACCTCCTGCAAACTATAGCTCTCTTCTTTGGTCGTTGAGACTGATCAGACAAATTTCTTTTTCTGTTTTACTCTATGCATTTCTTCTTCGACCACTCTTCTGGTTCTTCTTCTGTGTGTTTGGTTTCTTCTACAATTTCTTCTGAGATGCATTCACCGCAGTGCGCGCCGGCGCAGTGCAATGAAATGCATGCAACTCAGCCAATGAAGTCAGTGTTAGTAGAGTCAGCGTTCCAAAAGTGGGTGAATGTACAGTAATTTTTGTTCGTTCGTTCCTGCGTTGTTGTTAGCTGAAATGTTGTCATAAAAGTCCAAGCCGATTTTGCAGTAGTGGCTTATGATTGCTTACGCATTTGCACTCCCCGCCACAAAGATTCCTCCCGTCACAACAACCTCAAGTACCAAAACAACAACAACAAAATATGATCGTAATTATGGCACTTGATTAGAATGTTCTTTTCGATTTGTTTGCCGTTTTGATGTTTCTCTTTCTTGATTCAATTAACTCAGCATGAAATACCATCAATTAGATTCCTGTCATAAATTTTGTGGTCTTTTTGCAATTTTTTTGTTTTGGTTTTTTAATATGAATTTACAATTGCCAGCTTTATGAAAATAGCTTGTTTTGGTCATATGGTAAAGAAATTTATGGCGCGAAGAAATAAAACGGGCATGAAGTAAACTTAAATGCTTTTTTAAAGTTATACATGCAAAAATAGGTAAAATTTTTAGGATATGTAAATTAAAACGCAGCTTTAGATATGTCTAAAAGGAAAATATGACAAAGATCTAATCTTAAAAAAATTGCAAAAAAAAAGTATTTGGTAAGTTTTATATATGGGCAAGTCCCAGAAATAGTCCACGAACCAAAGTTTGTGGAAATTGGTCCAGCTTTATTTTATTTTTTTAATGTTATAAATGTATATTATTTGGTAATCATAGAATACAAAAATGATTACCAAGTCCTATCCTTCCTCAGATATCTTTATGTTATAAAAAAAAAGTTTAAGTGTTTATGTCATTAATTTAGTGCTAACAAGGATGATCCGTTCGAATTCAGTTATAAACATATATTCATTCTTAAATTCATTTATAAGCATAAAACGTTTTCTAATAAATATAATCAATTTTAATGGATTTTTTAAAAAATTAAATTTTGATGAAATTTACTAAAGATATCAATTTTGAAAACATTTTCTATACAAATTTGATTAAAGTTTTAATAAAAACAAAATTTTACTGAAATTTTCTAGAACAATTAAATATCAATTAAATTACAATAGATATGCAATTTTGAGAACTTTGCAAGAAAAGATTAGTTTAGACAAGATTTTTTAGAAAAATTCAATTTTGCCAATTTGAAGGATATAATGCAATTTTCAATAAAATCATATTACGTCGAACTTTCCTATAGTGGGACTTAGTCCAGCACAAGAAATTGAAGAAATTTTATAAAAAATAAAATGTTATGGATTTTTTAAGAAGATTCAATTTGGACGAAATTCATTAAAAAATACCAATTTTGTAACATTTTCTGTACAAATTAGATTTCTATTAAATTTTTAATAAAAACAATGTTGCTGACATAGATATGCAATTTTGATGAGCTTTGAAAGAAAATATTAATTAAGAGGAGATTTTCTAGAAAAATGCAATTATGTCAATTTTGAAGGACATAATTCAATTGTCAATAAAATCATATTTCGTCTATCTTTTCCAATGCGGGACTTAGCCCAGCAGGAGAAATTTAAGAATTCAATTTTGACGAAGACATGTCAATGCATCAAATTTCCCAAAAAAAATCAACTTTGACGAAATTTTCTAGAAGAATTCAATTTTGAGAAATTTTATTAAAAATCAATTTTTTAGAAATATTCAGTTTTGACGAAATTTGTTAAAAATATCGTTTTGAAAACATTATCTATATACAAATTTGATTTCTATTAAAGTTTTAATAAAAACTACATTTTGCTGAAATTTTCTAAAAAATTAAATTTCCACTAAATTACAATAGAAATACAATTTTGATGAACTTTGCAAGAAAATATTATTTTGGTCGAGATTTTCTAGAAAAATGCAATTTTGTCAATTTTGAAGGACATAATGCAATTTCAATAAATTTATTAATTAAAATTTTCTTCGAATGTTGCTTTATTATTGTGACTATAATTTCCCAAGAAGACGTTCTATGTTCAAATTAAAGGTATCAGTATTTTTAATTTTAAAACCTATAAATTTTAGTTCTGCCTAACAGTTCATAAAAGTTGCTAAATGGCGAAATAAGATATCGCTATCATTTATTTTTGAAAAAAAATATATTGTTTGTTTTCTATGAAATTTTTAATTGCTCTTGAACGGCTGAACCGGCTTTCAAAGAATTTACATCGACAATATAACGGACATTCATCACGAATATTTTTTTTTAAGAATTCTAAAATTTTATTTATATTTTTTTCAGAAAAAAATCTTCCAACTTTTTATTTTTCTAAAGAATGGTGTTGGCAACTATTTTTTCTAAGAAATTTAGTTGAAAATGCATTTTCTTGAAAACTTCGTCAGAATTGAATTTTTTTCTGAAATATTTTGTTAAAATTGCATTTTTCTAGAAAAATCGTTGAGTTGAATTTCTTTATAAAGTTTGTGGAAAATTGCAAAATTACTTAAAATCATTTTTTTTTAAATTATGCAATTTCGTGAAAATTTTTTTGAAAAAATAATTTTGAAGAAATTTTCTAGAAATATGCAATTTCAACTAAGTTTTCAAGAAAAAATAGATTTTAAGACTATTTTTTAGAAAAATACAAATTTGAATGAACTTTGGGGAAATTTCCGGAAAAAAAGTACAATTTCAAGATTTTTAAAAAAATATTTTTTTATTAAAAATTTCCTATATAATTTTTATTGCCATCAACTTTTCTAGAAATATGACACTTCAATGAAATTTTGTTGAAAAAAAACTGCAATTCCAAAGAAATTTTGACATAAATATCAGTAAAAAATTTTTTTCGATGAAATTTTCAAAAAATTAATTTTTTGTATTCAATTTTATTATATCAGAAGAAGTTGAAGAAATTATATAAAAAATCAATTTTTATGGATTTTGTAGAAAAATTTAATTTTAACCAAATTTATTAAAAATCGAAATTTTAAAACCATTTTCTGTACAAATTTGATTTTTGTTCACGTTTAAATCAAAACTCAATTTTGCTAAAATTTTCTATAAAAATGCTATTTATACTAAATTACAATAGTTATGCAATTTCAATAAACTTTCCAAGAAAATATTAATTTAGGCGAGATTTTCTTGAAAAATGCTATTTTGAAGGACATAATGCAATTTTCAATAAAATCATATTTCGTCGATCTTTTCTAGAGCGGAACTTCGTCCAGCAGAAGATATTTTATAAAAAATAAATATTAATGGATTATTTTAGAAAGATTCAATTTTGACGAAATTTATTAAAATTACTAATTTTGAAAACTTTTTCTATGCAAATTCGATTTCTATTTCCAAGAAATGTTTACATAATTTTCAATATAAATTTATCTTCGACCAAATTTAGAAAAAAATTAATTTTGAAAAAATTTTCTAAAATAATTCAATTTTGAAAAAAAAATTTAAAATTACTTTTCTGGATTTTTCAGAAAAATTCATTTTTAACGATATTTATTGAAAATTCCAATTTTGAAAACATTTTCTATACAAATTCGACTTCTATTAAGTATAAAAACTAAATTTTGCTGAAATTTTCTAGAAAAATTCAATTTCCACTAAATTACAATAGATATGCAAGTTTGAAGAACTTTGCAGGAAAATATTCATTTAGACGAGATTTCTAGAAAAATGCAATTTTGTCAATTTTGAAGGACATAATGCAATTTTCAATAAAAGATTGAATTTTGACGAAATTTATTAAAGATACTAATTTTGATAACATTTTCTATACAAATTCGATTTGTATTTTCAAAGAAATTTTGACATAATTTTCAATAAAAATGTATTTTCGACCAAATTTTCAAAAAATTCAATTTTGACAAAATTTTCTAAAATAATTCAATTTTGAAAAAAATTTTATAAAAAATCAATTTTTATGGATTTTCCAGAAAAATTCAATTTTGACCAAATTTAATCAAAAATATCAATTTTGAAAACATTTTCTATACAAATTCGATTTCTATTAAAGTTTCAATAAAAAATAACTTTCGCTGAAATTTTCTTTAAAATGCAAATTTTGATGAACTTTGAAAAAAAATATTAATTTTCTAGAAAAATTAAATTTTGAAGGACATAATGCAAAAAAATCATATTTCGTCGATCTTTTCTAGATCGGGACTAAGAGCAACAGAAGAAATTGAAAAAAAATTATAAAAAATGAATTTTCATGGATTTTTTAACATATTAAATTTTGTAGAAAATTTTTAAAATTTATGGATTTTTTTAGAAAAATTAAATTTTGACATTTGAAAACATTTTCTACACAAATTCGATTTCTATTAAATTTTTAATAAAAAATGTAATTTTGCCCACCACAAGAAATTTAAGTCATTTTATAAAAAATATTTTTTTATGGATTTCTTAGATATATTTAATTTTGACGAAATCTACAATAAATATGCAATTTCAATGAACTTTGCACCATATTAATTTAAAGGAGATTTTCTAGAAAAATGCAATTTTGTAAATTTTTAACGACATAATGCAATTTTCAATACAATCATATTTCGTCGATATTTTTCAAAAATTTTTCGATTTTTTTCAGAAGAAATTTTTTAAAAATAATTGTTTATGGAGTTTTTAGACAGATTCAATTTTGACAAAATTTATTAAAAATACCAATTTTGAAAACATTTTCTATACAAATTCGATATCTATTTCCAAGAAAATTTGACATAAATTTCTATAAAAATATATCTTCAACCAAGTTTTCAAAAAATTTTATTTTGAAAAAATTTTCTAGAATAATTCAATTTTGAAGAATTTTTTTTAAAAATCACTTTTTACGGATTTTTCAGAAAAATGTTTTGAAAATTCCAATTTTGAAAACATTTTCTTTACAAATTCGATTTCAATTAAATTCTTAACAAAATCTAAATTTTGCTGAAATTTTCTAGAAAAATCCAATTTCCACTAAATTACAATAGATATTCAATTTTGATGAACTTTACAAGAAAATTTAAATATATACGAGATTTTCTAGAAAAATTTAATTTGGAAAGCCATAATTCAATTTTCAATAAAAACATATTTCGTCTATCTTTTCTAGAGCGGGACTTAGCCCAGGAGAAGAAATTTAAGAAATATTATAAAAAATAAATTTTATAGGTTTTTTTAGAAAGATTCAATTTTGACGAAATTTATTAAAAATACCAATTTTGAAAACATTTTCTATACAAATTCGATCTCTAATTAATTTTTAATAAAAACAAAATGTTTCTAGATATGCAATTTTGACGAACTTTGCAAAAAAATATTAATTTAGACGAAATTTTTTAGAAAAATGCAATTTTGTAAATTTTGAAGGACTTATGCATGTTTCATCGGACTTAGCCCAGCAGAAGAAATTGTATAAAAAATATAGTTTTTAGAAAGATTCAGTATTGATGAAATTTATTAAAAATACCAATTTTGAAAACATTTTCTGTACAAATTCGATTCATTTTTCCACAGAAATTTTGACATAATTTTCAAAAAATTGTATTTTCGATCAAATGTTTAAAAAAATAAATTTTGACGAAATTTTTTAGAATTATTTAATTCAATTTTATGGAGTTTTTTAAAAAAATCTATTTTGACGAAATTTTGAATAAAATCAGCAGAAGAAATTTATAAAAAATTAATTTTTATGGGTTAAGAATTGTATGGATTAGAAAGATTCAATTTTGACGAAATGTATTTTCGATCAAATGTTCAAAAAAATAAATTTTGACGAAATTTTTTAGAATAATTCAATTCAATTTTATGGAGTTTTTAAAAAAATCTATTTTGACGAAATTCCGAATAAAATCAGCAGAAGAAATTGAAGAAATTTTATAAAAAATAAATTTGTATGGGTTAAGAATTTTATGGATTAGAAAAATTAAATTTTGACGAAATTTTTTACAATAACAATTTTGAAAACATTTTGTATACAAATTCGATTTTTATTAAATTTTTAATAAAACAAAACTTTGCTGAAATTTCCAAAAAAAAATTAATTTCCACAATATTTAGGCCAAAAATGCATATTTTTCAGAGTTTATTATTTTTATTATTATTTTTTATTAGAATTATTTTTACTATAATAAATATTTATTCAAACTATTATATAAGTAAATATATTTCTTATTTAATTGGAATGTATATAATTTCCTCTACGCCATTAATTTCTTCTAAATCATCAATTTCCTAATAGTCATTATTTTGTGTTAATTAAAAAGAGACCGCAGTCATGTCTCTTCAAAAATGGGATCATTAAAAGATTAGGTTTCAAGACTACTACTAATGAGCTAAACAAACGACGACTGTCGGCTAATCTATTTTAAGATATTTGATTACGTTGTATAACTGTCGACAGATCAATTCACGTTTGTGGCACAATTATTTTTTTGCTGTGTTCTTCAACACTTTTGCCAATAAAAAACTAATTCTTATTTCGTATCCATTTCTTCACACAGCCATCCATCCATTCACACTGCTGCAATTGATGTGCAATTTTGATAAATTCGGGAACTGAATATCAAAATAAAGCCACAAAATAATAAAGTTGTACAACAACGTACCACCGCCAAGAACATTTCACATTCCATGGGAGTCCATCGCACCATTCGTTCGTTCATCGCTCGTTTGGCAAAGACACTGCACAAAGATCATAGATAGTCCACGGAGAAGACAAAATTTGTGAATTATATCACTATGGCCGGCTGTGTCTTTGGTTGTTATAAAATGATTGCCGACAAAATTTGAAAAAAAAAATGAAATAAAAATGACGGAAAGAGGGAATTCAACTACAGAAACAGAAGGCCCCCAGACCACCGACGTATGATCAACAACATTTTGCAAGCCCAAAGTATACGTCGTTCGCAATGTGTGTGTTTGTGTCTCTGTGGTTGTGTCAGTATTTGTCAGCGTTGATATACGACGTTCTCGGCTACTCGGCCGCTAAAGTTCATTGGCATACTTTTGCGCATGCGCAAAACCCACAATACGAGACATCAACCAAACAACAGCAGCAGCAGCAGTAGCAACAACACTAACAACATCAATGGCAACTCTTCACACCAGTTTTACACTTTGTGGCCACTGTCAATAAATACCCCAGGAAGACAGAAAGATGCAAACAACTGCCGAAGAGCCAAACGGAGTCTATGACGACAACTCATTTTTAAAGACGTCGAAGAAGTAGAAAACAGCCTAGCGTAATTGGAAGCTCTTCCAAGAGACCGCTAAATCCCGGAAAGAATACATACATAGTTAAATGCAAAAGAACCAAAAAAGTATTGAATTGAAGGTTAATCAAAAATAAATACACGTCTAATATTTTGAAGTACGAGTAATTGATAGGCAATTGAAATGGGTTAAAATATGTAATAATTAGGATTTTTAAATTTTTTAACTTTTAGAGCAAAAAGGGGAATGCAAATAAATTGTAATGCATATCGATACCTCCATTCTAAACTATGCTAAGTGCAAAAAGGTAGTTATTCAGGAGAGGCGATCAAAGTTTGATAAATTTTTTAAATTTGGAAATCAAATGACCTGTAATGTTTTTCGAATAACTTTTGATTGGGTTGATGGATAAACACCAAATTTTGACTGAATATAATTTGGTATGTTTAGAAATTAAAAAAGTACAATCTTCCAAAGATGGAAAAAACACCAAATTTTGACTGAATGTAATTTGGTATGTTTAGAAATTAAAAAAATACAATCTTCCAAAGATGGAAAAAATCTTTGTTCATCAAATACAAATCTTAAGGGCTTTTCTAGGGAAAATTCAAATTTGAAGGAATTTTTAAAAAAAATCAATTCAAGAATTTGTCTAGAAATGTTTAATTATGATGAAATTTTTCTATAAAAGTGTAATTTTCATTAAATTTTCTAGAAAAACGAAATTTCTACGAAATTGTTTTCAAAATTGGTATTTTATTTTCTATTGAAATTTTCTAAAAAAAATTGTTGAAAATTTAGATTTCTAAACAATTCCACAAAATTGAATTTTTACAGTTTTGAACAAAATACATTCTTATTGAAAATTATGTCAAAATGATTTTTTTTTGAAAATTAAGTCAACATTTCATTGGAATTGCAGTTTTTCTCAAAAAATTCTTGGAAATTAAATTTTTCAAATATTTCTAGAAAACTTAGTTAAAATTGCATATTTTTAGAAAATTTCTTTCAAATTTATAATTTCATAATAATTACAGTTTTCTACAAAAGTTCTTGAAATTGTCCTTTTTTAGAATTTGTATTTTTAGTTACATGTTTAGATAACTGCTAATTTCAACGAAATTTTGTAAAAAAAAATTCCAATTCCAAATTTTTGGTTTATATTTTTTTCAAAAAAACGATTTTGACCTAGAATTAAATTGTTCTTTTATAGAAAACTTCACCATTCCTTTAATTTTTTTAAAAGATTCATATTTCTTGAAAATTTTGTTAAAATGGCAAAATTTCTTGAAAATAATTTTTTTCTAAAATTTCGTGAAATTTTCCAATAAATTTCAAAGAAATTTTCTAGGAATATGCATTTCAACAACGTTTTTTGAAAAATACAAAATTGAAGGAATTTTCTGAAAAAGATCAATTTCAAGAATTTTTATAGAAAACTGTAATTATTATGAAATTGTCATTTTCATTAACTATTAGAAAAATTAAAGAAGTTTTTTTTTAGAAAAAGTGCAATTCCAAAGAAATTTTGACATACATTTCAATAAAAATGTATTTTCGACCAAATTTTCAAAAAATTCAATCTTGACAAAATTCGTAGAAATTTCACTTATCTAGAAAATTTAATAAAAATTGCTCTATTAATGAAAATTTCATCATAATTAGATTTTTAAATAGAAATTTTTTTTAGAAAATTTCTAAATTTTTTTTAATTCATTCAATATGCACATATCTTGAATATTTTGTTAAAATTGGAAAATTTCCTGAATTATTTTTTTCCAGAAAAAATAAATTTCAAAGATATTTTTTAGAAGTTATGCAATTTTAACTAAGTTTTCTAGAAATATTACATTTCAGACCATTGTTAAGAAAAATACAAATTTGAAGGAATTTTCTGAAAAAGAGCAATTTCAGGAACTTTTGTAGAAAACTGCAAGTATTAGGAAATTGTCATTTTCATTAACTTTTCTAGAAAAATTAAAGAAGTTTTTTTTTAGAAAAAGTGCAATTCGAAAGAAATTTTGACATAATTTTCAATAAAAATGTATTTTCGACCAAATTTTCAAAAAATTAAATCTTCAATAGAAAATAAAATAATAATTTTGAAAACAATTTCGTGTAGATTTCATTTTTCTTGAAAATTAAAAAAGAAAAATTGATGAATTTTTTTAAAAAAATAACAATTTTGAAAGCATTTTTGTAGAAATTATATTTTTCTAGAAAATTTAATAATAATTGCTCTTTTATAGAAAATTTCATCATAGTTAGATTTGTATATAAAAATTTTTAAATTTAATTTTTTTAAGAAATTCCTTCGAAATTGAATTGTTCAAAAAAAATCATTCAATGAACAAATTTCTTGAAAATTTTGTCGAAGTCTCATTTTCTGCAATATTTTGTTAAAGTAAAATTTTTCTAGAAACATCGTTAAATTAAATTTCTTTAGAATTTTCTTTTAAATTGCAAAATTTCTTGAAATTACTTTTTTCTAAAATAATGCATGGAAATTCGTGAAATTTTCCAGAGATAAAAAATTTCACAAAATGTTGTAGAAATATGCAATTTCAAATAATTTTTCTAGAAATATAAAATTTGAACAACTTTCTTTAGAAAAATACAAATTTGAAGGAATTTTCTGAAAAACGGCAATATCAAGAAGTAAGTAGAAAACTGTAATTAAAATGAAATAGCAATTTTCATTAAATTTTCTAGAAAAATTAAATTTTAACGAATTTGTTTAGAAAATGTAAAATTTTAATGAATTTTTGACATGATTTACCAAAAAAAATTATTTCGACCAAATTTTTAAAAAAGTGCAATCTTCAATAGAAAAAAATGTAATAATTTTGAAAACAATTTCGTATAGATTTAATTTTTCTAGAAAATATAAAAAAATTTATGATTTTTTTTTTAAAAATAACAATTTTGAAAGCATTTTTGTACATATTATATTTTTTAGAAAATTTAATAAAAATAGCTCTTTTATAGAAAATTTCATCATATGTAATTAGATTTGTATATAAAAATTTTTAAATTTAATTGTTTTTGAAATTTCCTTCAAATTTGGATTTTTCAAAAAAAATCATTCAATGAACAGATTTCTTGAAAATTTTGTCGAAGTTTAATTTTTCTGCAATATTTTGTTAAAATTACATTTTTCGAGAAACATAGTTACAATTAATTTCTTTAGAATTTTTTTTTTAAATTGCAAAATTTCTTGAAATTATTTTTTTTCTAAAATAATGCAATTTTAACTAAGTTTTCTAGAAATATTAGATTTGAACGCCATTTTTTTAGAAAAATACAAATTTGAAGGAATTTTTCGAAAAAGGCCAATTTCAAGATCTTTTGTAGAAAACTGTAATTATTATAAAATTTTAAATTTCAAAGAAATTTTCTTAAAATGCAATTTTAACTATGTTTTCTAGAAATATTAGAATTCAACACAATTTTCTAGAAAAGTTTAATTTCAATGAATTTTTTTAGAAAAAGTGCAATTCCCAAGAAATTGTTACATAATTTTTATTTTCGAAAAAATTTGCTTTTTTGCAAGAAAACAACGTACAATGGCAATTTCTACCCACTGCAAAACATGTCCAATGATTTTTCTTCTTTTTCATAATAAAAAACACAGAGAGAGTCATAACGACTCTCTCTGTGTTTTCAGAATAACGTCTTTAGATTCATCTAAAGAGTTACATTTTGAATTGTCTCCAAGTGTTTAAGCAAATGGGACCGTTGATTTATCATCTAAAGAGTACTATTTTTAGTTGTGCCTTTTTCAACTTATAATCCGAGTAAGATTTTTCAGTTAAAAAGGTACAACTCAAAATAATACCACTATTTATATACAAAAAATGAGTAACAACTCAAAAAATTTTTATTTTTCTGAAATCATAAAAAAAAATTAAAATAGCGTTATTATTTTTTTCTATAATATTTTATTGCAACGACATATTCTTTTTTGTAATTTTAAATTTTGAGTTGTTACCCTTTTGTGGAACAAGTGCGATATGTTTCAGTTACTTTCTGTCTATTGCAAAAAAGTAATAGAAACAAATACAAAAATTGGTAGAGAGTTTAATTTGCCTGGTAGAATTGAAAATTTCATCAAATTGCATTATTTTAAAAAAAAAATCTAAAGAAATTCAATTTAACGATGTTTCTCGAAAAATTTAATTTTAATAAAATATTGCAGAATAATGAGACTTCAACAAAATTTTCAAGAAATTTGTTCATTGAATGATTTTTTTTTAATAATCCAAATTTGAAGGAATTTCCAAAAAAAAAATTTAATTAAAAAATTTGTATATACAAATATAATTATGATGAAATTTTCTATAAAACAGCTATTTTTATTAAATTTTCTAATAAATATAATTTTTACAAAAATGCTTTCAAAATTGTTATTTTTAAAAAATTTCATAAATTTTGTTTTTAATTTTTTTAGAAAAATGAAATCTATACGAAATTGTTTTCAAAATTATTATTTTATTTTCTATTGAAGATTGAATTTTATGAAAATTTGGTCGAAAATATAAATTATGTAAAAATATCTTTGGAATTTCACTTTTTCTAAAAAAAAATCATTGAAATTAAACTTTTCTAGAAAATGGTGTTGAATTCTAATATTTCTAGAAAACATAGTTAAAATTGCATTTTAAGAAAATTTCTTTGAAATTTAAAATTTTATAATAATTACAGTTTTCTACAAAAGTTCTTGAAATTGGCCTATTTCGAAAAATTCCTTCACATTTGTATTTTTCTAAAAAATGGCGTTCAAATCTAATATTTCTAGAAAACTTAGTTAAAATTGCATTATTTTAGAAAAAAAAATAATTCCAAGAAATTTTGCAATTGTAAAAAAAAAATTCTAAAGAAATTAATTTTAACTATGTTTCTCGAAAAATTTAATTTTAACAAAATATTGCAGAAAAATTAAACTTCGAGAACATTTTCAAGAAATCTGTTCATTGAACGATTTTTTTTTTGAAAAATCCAAATTTGAAGGAAATTTAAAAAAAAATGAAATTTAAAAATTTGTTTATACAAATCTAATTACAAATGATGAAATTTTCTATAAAAGAGCTATTTTTATTAAATTTTCTAAAAAATACAATTTGTACAAAAATGCTTTCAATATTGTTATTTTTTTAAAAAAATTCATCAATTTTTTTTATATTTTCTAGAAAAATTAAATCTATAAGCAATTGTTTTCAAAATTATAATTTTTTTTTCTATTGAAGATTGCACTTTTATAAAAATTTGGTCGCAATAAATTTTTGCGGAAAATCATGTCAAAAATTCATTAAAATTTCACATTTTCTAAACAAATTCGTAAAATTTTAATTTTTCTAGAAAATTTAATGAAAACTGCTATTTTATATTAATTACAGTTTTCTTCTTCTTCATATTGCCGTTTTTTTTTAGAAAATTCCTTCAAATTTGTATTTTTCTCAAGAATGGTGTTCAAATCTTATATTTCTAGAAAAATTATTTGAAATTGCATATTTCTACAACATTTTGTGAAATTTTTTATCTCTGGAAAATTTCACGAATTTCCATGCATTATTTTAGAAAAAAGTAATTTCAAGAAATTTTGCAATTTAAAAGAAAATTCTAAAGAAATTTAATTTAACGATGTTTCTAGAAAAATTTTACTTTAACAAAATATTGCAGAAAATGAGACTTCGACAAAATTTTCAAGAAATTTGTTCATTGAATGATTTTTTTTGAAAAATTAAAATTCGAAGGAATTTCTAAAAAAAAAATAAATTTAAAAATTTTTTTTACACAAATCTAACTGGTGAAATTTTCTGTAAAAGAGCAATTTTTATTAAATTTTATAGAAAAATATAATTTCTACAAAAATGCTTTCAAAATTGTTATTTTTTTAAAAAATTTCATCAATTTTTCTTTTTTAATTTTCTAGAAAAATGAAATCTACACGAAATTGCTTTCAAAATTATTATTTTATTTTCTATTGAAGATTGAATTTTTTGAAAATTTGGTCGAAAATACATTTTTATTGAAAACCAGTAAGGAAAGGCTAAAGTCGGACGGTGCCGACTATATAATACCCTACACCACTCTCGTAATATTGAATAACTCTGATATATAAATTTTGTAATTGATGTATAAATTGTTTACATAAATTTACTTTTGGGACATTTTATACTTAAATAATACCCTGTACCACAGTGTGGTGTAGGGTATAAAAACGATTGGATCTAAAGAGCCAAATCGGATGAAACATATATATGGGAGCTATAGCTAAATCTTAACCGATTTTCTTCAAATTCGGTAGTGTTGGTTCATGGATCAAGAAACTCTACCATTCTAAATTTCAAAATGATTGGATGTAAAATACAGCTTCTTCAGGACTAAAGAGCAAAATCGGACGAAACATATATATGAGAGCTATAG
This sequence comes from Eudasyphora cyanicolor, assembly GCA_963930755.1. Lineage (NCBI taxonomy): Eukaryota > Metazoa > Arthropoda > Insecta > Diptera > Muscidae > Eudasyphora > Eudasyphora cyanicolor. The sequence continues at coordinate 271,139,034 of OZ005735.1, forward strand.
CTAAATCTTAACCGATTTTCTTCAAATTCGATAGTGTTGGTTCATGGATCAAGAAACTCTACTATTCTAAATTTTAAAAGGATTGGATGTAAAATACAGCTTCTACAGGACTAAAGAGCTAAATCGGACGAAACATATGTATGGGAGCTATAGCTAAATCTTAACCGATTTTCTTCAAATTTGGCAATGTTGGTTTATGGATCAATAAACTCTACCATTCTAAATTTCAAAACGATTGGATGTAAAATACAGCTTTTATAGGACTAAAGGGCCAAATCAGACGAAACATATCGAGACCTAACAGCGAAAAAAACTTAACCAACAAAAAGTAAATTTTTCAGGAGAAGGTTTTTTTTAGTTTTCCCTACACTCAGTGCAGGTATTAACATGAACTTTTCAAGTCAAGTTTTTTTTGGAGTAATTAATTAGTATTGATCGTTGCATTAGTCTTTTTTAACAAAAAAGTACGATTTTTGTTACTTAAGTTTTTTTCGCTGTCATTGTAGCAAGCTGAAGCGATGTATTTGTGTCGGTTAAGTTAAACACAATTGCATAGAAATATGCATTAGCATCTTTTTTACCCACTCCACCATAGGATGGGGGCTATAAATATTGATCTGAGACCCCATAAAGTATATATATTATTATTCGTCGTAAAATTGTAAGACTAGTTAGCCACGTTCGTCCGTCCGTCCGTCTGTTGTAATCACGCTATAATCTATAATACTTGAGCTAGGTGGCTGAAATTTGATAAATATATTTCATATATCGTCAGGTATGTTGGGATTGATAATGGGTAATATCGGTCCAATTTTGGATATAGCCCCCACATATATGGCATCTTCCCGATTTTCCTTCTTAACGTCATAGAGAACACAAATGTCAACTGATCGCGGTGAAAGTTGGCAACTGGGGTTTATTTATACCCGGTATCTTTGACACAAGCAACGGTAGCCATAGGTCCATGTTTTGATATAGCCCCCATACTAAGGTCCCTCTAGATATGACTTCTTAACGCCACAAAAACCGACGAATTCAATGAGCTGGGCTGAAATTTGGTATAATGAGTTTATTAGTACCCGTAACCATTCACATGCGATCCTTGGTGGATGGTTTATAAGATTCGGCATGGCCAAACTTAATGTTTTTAATTGTTTAAATTTATTTTGGAAATGTGGACGACTCAAAACAAAGGAAATACATTAACATTAAATATAATAAAAACCAGTAAGGAAAGGCTAAAGTTAGGCGTGGTCGACTATATGATACCCTAAACCATTTTCGTAGCAGAATAAGTACAAAACTAATCAAATTCACAACATTGAGAGATACATTTTATTTTTGTGGTCGATATTTAAAGTACACTCTGCCAAATTTCATAAATATTAAATAAACCTTCTACAGCACTTTGATACCAACTTGGAACGAAAACATATATGGGGGCAATATAAATCTCAACAGATTATTATCAAATTAAGATATCATTATTTCTGTGTCAAGAAACTCCTACCTGCCAAATATATAAAATGAGCGGATGTAAAATAAAGCTTCTCTGGCACGTTGATACCAAATCGGAAGGAAAGTATATACGGGGGCTATATATAAATCTGAACCGATTTCTTTCAAATTTGAAAGTGTTCATTCCTGAACCAATGAACTCCTTTATGCCAAATTTCGTAATGATCCGATGTAAAATTTGATTTATATAGCGCATAGATGCCGAATCGGAGGTAAAAATATATGGGGCCTATAATGAGCATTCTGCTAAATTTCATCACGATCGGACCACAAATACGACCACAACTTGGATTACAACGATACATTAGAGACGGAAATGGTTAATTCGACTCAGGAAGTAATTCCAAGTCAATCGGTATAATACACTATGGATCTCTTCTCCTTTTGGTTATAGTTACCTTTCTTCCACCAGATGCCATTATAATAAATATTATCAAACAATCGACGCAAAAATGCTAACGCCGTTCAAATAAAATTCAGAATGAAAATTTAACGTAAACGACACTACGCGGTCAGGAAATTTGTAAACAAAATGTAAATGTCGTTTGAGTTATTTTTGTTTTGTCTTTTTCTTCGTAACGGTACATTTCTCAGCTACGAAATTTTTACCGGTGATGGGAAATATGCTTCCTCATCGATTTTCATCAAAAAACGAAAATCGATAATTTTGTCGGTTAAGTTTTTTTGGCGGTTAGGGCTCGATATATATGGGAGCTATAGCTAAATCTTAACCGATTTTCTTCAAATTCGGTAGTGCTGGTTCATGGATCAAGAAACTCTACCATTCTAAATTTCAAAAGGATTGGATGTAAAATACAGCTTCTACAGGACTAAAGAGCAAAATCGGACGAAACATATATATGGGAGCTTTAGCTAAATCTTAACCGATTTTCTTCAAATTCGGCAATGTTGGTTCATGGATCAAGAAACTCTACCATTCTAAATTTCAAAACGATCGGATGTAAAATACAGCTGCTATAGGATTAAAGGGCCAAATCGGACGAAACATATATATGGGAGCTATAGCTAAATCTTAACCGATTTTTTTCAAATTCGGTAGTGTTGGTTCATGGATCAAGAAACTCTACCTTTCTAAATTTCAAAACGATTGGATGTAAAATACAGCTTCTATAGGACTAAAGTTCCAAATCGGACGAAAGATATATATGGGAGCTATATCTAAATCTGAACCGATTTCAACCAAATTCAATAGCGATCTTAACAGCCGCGAAATACTCTAAACTGCAAAATTTCAGAATGATCGGAGTGAAATTGCGACCTGTAGTCGACGAACAACTTTACATGGACAGACGGACGGACGGACGGACAGACATCGTTAAATCGACTCAGCTAGTGATTCGGAGTCGATCGGTATACTTTAAGGTGGGTCTAGCTGTGTTATTTTCAGGTGTTACAAACATCTGCCGTGAAACAAACTTATAATACCCTGTACCACAGTGTGGTGTAGGGTATAATTATGTCAAAATTTCTTTGGAATTTCACTTTTTCTAAAAAAACATCTTCAATTTTTCTAGAAAAGTTAATGAAAATGACAATTTCTTAATACTTACAGTTTTCTACAAAAGTTCCTGAAATTGCTCTTTTTCAGAAAATTCCTTCAAATTAAAATTTTAAAAAAAATTTCTAAAGAAATTCAATTTAACGATGTTTCTCGAAAAATTTAATGTTAATAAAATATTGCAGAAAAATGAGACTTCAACAAAATTTTCAAGAAATTTGTTCATTGAATGATTTTTTTTTTTTGAATAATCCAAATTTGAAGGAATTTCCAAAAAAAAAAATTAAATTAAAAAATTTTTATATACAAATCTAATTATGATGAAATTTTCTATAAAACAGCTATTTTTATTAAATTTTCTAATAAATATAATTTTTACAAAAATGCTTTCAAAATTGTTATTTTTAAAAAATTTCATAAATTTTATATTTAATTTTATTAGAAAAATTAAATCTATACGAAATTGTTTTCAAAATTATTATTTTATTTTCTACTGAAGATTGCATTTTTTGAAAATTTGGTCGAAAATAAATTTTTATTGAAAATTATGTAAAAATTGCTATGCAATTTCACTTTTTCTAAAAAAATTCATTGAAATTAAACTTTTTCTAGAAAATGGTGTTGAATTCTAGTATTTCTAGAAAACATGGGGGTAATTCCAACGGCAGTCGACCCACTTTTTAACACGACCCCCTCCGATTTCGATGAAATTTGGTACGCGCTATCTCCTAGTGTGTACAATTTGTATGATGTCTATATTTAGTCCAAATTCGTTATGGTTCTTGATTTACAACGTCCGAAAGTTGGTCGAATCTCTACTTTTTTCTTAAAGGATACTGAATTCAACAGAGTATAACTTAAGAACGCGTTATCCGATTTCAACGATTTTAGTGTCATTGTAACCGGCCACTCTCGTACTTCAAAATTTATAATTTAAAAAAAATATTGTCCTTGTCGAAGGACATTAAAAATCTAAAAAATTTTTTAATCCTTCAATATCTCAAAATGCACCTAATTTTTTTTCTTCACATTTTTTGTAGTTAAACCGTTAAATGTCCTTTATACGTGACATAAGTTTCACGATGGAGGTCATTTTAGTTTAAAAGATACAGATTTTTTACTGTTTTCTAAAAAAATGCAATTCAACAATTTTCTATAAAAGTGCAAATTTCATTACATTTTATAGGAAAATGAAATTTCTGCGAAATTTTGTAGAAAAATTAAATTCCAACGAAATTTTCTAAAAAAAAAACAATTTCAGTGAAATTTTGCAGAGAAATGCAATTTAGAGGAAATTTTCATTCAGCAAAATATATTTTTATAAAATACACAAAATTTGGTTTTCCCAAAACAAAATGTATCAGAAGGTAAATGTTTATGTAGAAATACTTTCTTGACTGTATAGATTTTCCTGAAATCTGACAGTTATTTCCTTAAAAAAGCTGTCGAATTTCACAAAGATCTGCTGATCACAAAAATGTTCCAAAGAGTTATTGTTTGTTTTTAAAGATTTCTGACAAAAATCAGGAATATTGACAATTTCCCCAAAGTTGATGATTTTTTCTCATTTCCAACTATTTAAACTTCCTTTCTAAAATAAACCTACTCTTTTGCAAATATTCCCGTTAAGAACAATCTCTTTGGGTTCCCTGATAACTTTCAAGCCTACCAACCAACACTCCCGCATCCCAGAAAGTTCTGCTGTTGCATCGCCATTCACCACTCTTTATTAGCGTTCCATGGGTTTATTGTTGCTGTTGTCCAATGGCTAAGAAAGCACATTCATACCGATCCGAACACAGAGCCACACACAGACACTCTACAGTCATTCGAGATTCACTTCTCCAAGACAACCGACGGACTTGTTTGTTTGTTTGTTTGTTTTCAGAGTTTTCACACTATTTTCAAATGTAAGTTACTCGCGGTCATTGGCTTTTTGTGCAGAAAAACGGCAGCAAAAACAAATACAAAAAAACTGCATCTGGAATACGGCGAGGGACGCGGCGGCGGCGCATCGACCATCATCGACAGCAGTTGCAGTTTCTTCGCCTTCTTGTTCTTCTCGGTTGGCGCGCTGGCGCTGTTGCCTTGATCGTTTTCATCATCACCATCTTTGTGGCGGTTGTCCGCGTCATTGGAAGAAAAGCAGGTTTTCGCATTGCTGCTCAGTTTCTAAGGTGACTGCAGGCCATTGGTCTGGTTTCCAATGATCCAATGGTATGAGGAAGTTCAACACTAAACCCGCCGAATGATGCGAGAGACACTGAATGAACGAACTCCACAGTGCAGAGCCAAAGAGTCCGGAGAGTAGTAATTCTTCAATATTCAATAAATTCATACATTTCAATATAAACAAGAATAACAACACCAACAGCAGCAACAAAAGTCATGATATTGTGTTGTTGTGACTCTCCGTCACAAACATTTCCATTTGTTTGGATGGCTTTGGCAAAGCAGGAGAAATAAAAACGAAAGACTTAAGACACAAACTCGTCGTTCTTATGCAGCACTCACTCTTCGTTCAATTGCAAAAACTACTCAACTTGGCGAACACATAACTGCACATTCTCTCAGTCAGCCGAACACTATCGGCTCTCGATGTGTTGTGGAGTGTATGCGTTTGTCTGTTGTTGTTTGTTGGCCAGACTCAACAACAACACCGCACATCTGCCGTCTTCGATTACTTTGAGAAGCCATCGTTCCGTCGTCGTCGTCGCCGTTCGTTCGTCCAAACACAACACAACAACAGCACTACAAACAAATCGCAAGCCAAGACCAGCAGAACACAGAACACAGTTCATCGAACTTGAGCGTAAATCTAGGCTAAGCACTCGCTCTGAGTTGCAATGAAAACGAAAAGTACCGCAAATTTACCGCTATTCGAACGTTGCCGTGTCGTGTGTGTTTCTGCGCGCAATTTGTGTACTTTATTCTGCTTTGTGGTCGTTGTCTTATTCTGCTTAGGCTTCGCCACAACTTCTGGGTTGTTGTCGTCGCTGTTTTCGACTTCAAGTTCTTTAACGTCACTTAAAGAAGGTTCTGTGTTTTGTTTTTTCTATTTTTTTTTTTTCACTTTGAATGTGTGGGTTGTGCTAAAGTTCTCCTCCTGCTCTGTTCGTCCCGTTCATCCACTCCTATTGCTTAGATCTTTTTGAATGTTGTTTTTAGAACTGTTGTTAAGAATTTCTTTTAGTGATCGTGCGTTTTTATTTCTGTTTTCTTTTCCCGAGAAATTTGACACTTTTTTCGCACTGATGTGTTGGAAGGGGAACAGTTGTTCTATATGTGAAGAGTTTGTCTTTCAGAGTCAGTGGTTGAAAAAACAAAATAGGGAAAAATGATGAGGATTAAATTCGAGCACTAGTCTGGGAGTGCATGACGGATATCTACTCGTATTCCTACTCAAGTGTCAATGAGTTTAGCAAGTGTAAAGTAATAATATTTAGCAATAATTTTAATTCAAAAAAATAAGTTCATCTTATTTTAAATTTTGAAAAGATTTTACTGTTTATGAGATATTTTTAACATAAATTTTATATTAATTGCACACCAGAAAATTGTTTGCAGCTAAGATTTGGTAGTCGATTTAGATATGGGTAAATCCTGCGGGACGAATGACGCGAATTTTAGTCTTTCAAAAGAGATAACTACAACTTGTACACAGGGTTTAGTGGGATTAAAGTGTACTTTCGAATAGCATAAAAAATATGTTTTTAACTGGTATTTGTTACGAAATAATTGATTACAAACTTCTGTGACGCACGCTACAGAAAGTGGAAGTAACTTTGATAGTTGAAGTTGTTTTCGTAATTTTTAGCAAAATTTACATAATAAAGCACACAAAATCTTATACCTAAAAGAAAGATGAATATAAGAGAATTATAAAATAACTTATTTGCAGCCAAAAATTTTTGTCGATTTTTATAAAAAGCCGTAAAACGTTTGTGACGCACGCTATACATGACACACGTTATTTTTTTATTGTAGCTTATAAATAAACAAAACGTTTTATTTTATTTTATCAAACTAATTTATATTATTATCCCCTCACCTTAGAGAGGGTCGTTTTAAGTCGAATGAGCAATGTCCGTCCGTCTGTCTGTCTATCTGCTGGTTGGTGCGCACGATAACTCTCGAAAGGAGTAACCGATTTGTTTGAAATTTGGCATGCGGTAATATTTTTCTCTATCTCCGGCTAAGATCGAATATGGGCCATTTTGGTCCACTACTTCTAGTAACACCCCACAAATTTAGTGAAATATTCATTCTTTAATACCTTCTATTCAACTTACTCGAATCTTCTAAAATATCACACATTGTATTAGATTGTTAGTTGCTAACACGTCAAGAAAAATGGGCGTAGTATCCACTCCCTTTTTGGTACCTCCCATACAAATGGACCATTTTGCACCAAAAGTTAACAGCTTATGGCTTTACTATCATTTCATACATATACTTGAAATTGTGTACTGTGTAATGCTTTTATAGTACATAGAGTCCAGAGAAAAATGGGCGTTATTGGCATGTCACTTTTGGTACCTCGCACACAAATAGATCTTTTTGTACCAAAAGTTAATAGATTTTTTCTTTAATACCAGTACATACTTAAAAGTCATTAAATGCAATTTAAATTGTTAATAATTTAATTAAAACAAGTAAGAAAGTTTTAGTCGGGTAAACCGACTGAGGAATACCCTCACTTTGTGAGTACTTAAAAATGTTGTTGGTATAAAATGGGACATTTGTGTGGGAGGTACTAAAAGGAGCGTACCAATAAGCCCCGTTTTTTAAAAATTAAAAACGCATTACACTGTAAAAAATTTCAAGGATTATTATGCACTGGTTTTAAAGTTATAATCTGTTAAATTTTGGTGCAAAATGTTCCATTTGTGTGGGATGTACCAAAAGGGGAGTGGCGACTTCTTCCATTTTTCACTGGATTGTAGGTACTACGAAACCATTACACTGTACAAAATTTCAAGACATTGTGTTCACAGGTATTCAAGTTATAAGCTGTTAGCTTTTGGTGCAAAATAGTACTTTTTGGTGGGAGGTAACTTCGTCCATTTTTCTCGAGGTAATAGTGACTAATAAACTAATACTATGTGTAGAATTTCAGAGGATTCAAACAAGTAGTACAGTAGTTATTAAATAATCAATATTTCACTAAATGTGGGGGAGGTACTAGAAGGACTGATCCAACATGGCCCATCTACGAACTTAGCTGGAGATAGAAGAAAATATTACCACATACCAAATTTAAAGTCAAACGTTTACTCCTTTCGAGAGTTATCGTGCGCACCAGCCAACAGACAGACAGACGGACATGGCTCATTCGACTTAAAATTACCCAAAACGGATATCCGCCGAACATACTTAGGGTCTTAGGTCTCTCATTCGATGTGTTACACTTGTGGCTCGTAGCAAATGATAAAGGGTGTCCCAAGAAGAACGCAATTTTTTAAATCTCGCAATATTCGAAGTGTCATTGTTTGACATTTGAATAATTGTTATTGTTTGTTAGTAGAAGGTACGAGGTTAGTAAAAATGGAGAAGGACAGCGAAGGGAGTTCGTTAATTGGGTATTGGAGAGACAACATGAAAATGCTGATTTTGCCGATAAAATCATCTTCAGTGACGAGGCCCATTTTCATCTTGATGGCTTCGTCAATAGGCAGAATTGTCGCATTTGGGGTGCGGAAAATCCTCGAGTGATTCACGAGAAGCAAATGCATCCTCAACGTGTCACTGTGTGTTGTGGTTTTTGGGCTGGAGGAATCATTGGACCTTTGAGGCAGGTCAAGCGCAAACAGTCAATGGTGTTCGGTATCGTGAAATGATAACCAGTTTTTTCTTGCCTAGAATTGAAGAAATGAATGTGGGGGGCATGTGGTTCCAACAAGACGGCGCCACATGTCATACAGCCAGAGAAACAATTCAATTGCTGCATCAGTAATTAAAAAATTGCGCTCTTCTTGGGGCACCCTTTATATACCCTCCTCTCTAAGGTGAGGTGGAGGGTATATACAATTCGGCCCGGCCGAACTTAGCGTTCTTACTTATTTTTAACTAAAGTTAAATTTTTTTAAGAAAGAAACATTAACCATAAATTAAGCTATCTTTCTAAGAGATTTTTAATAATTGAATTAAAATAACATATTTCATAACTTTAATTAAATATTTTTTTTTTATAAATTTAATCAAATAAATGTTTGTAAAAAATTAAATAAATAATTTTTATAAAAATTTAAATAAATTTTTGTAAAAAGTTAAACAAATTTTTGTAAAAAAATAAATAAATTTTTGTAAAAAATTAAATACAATGTTATACTCGTACTATTTTGAATTAATTTTTAAAAGATTTAAATCTTTTTTGTAACTATAGGGTGATCCATTTCGAGGTTCCCTACTTTTTTAAAGAAAAAAAACACAGACAATTCAAATTGAATGGGGAATGTTTATTATCAGTTGAATAAACATTCTTTGGCATTTATTTTTTGAAGATTATGTCTATCAAATGTTAGCCTCGGCTACGTCTCAGATGGTCTATCCGTTGAGTCCAACTTCCGATGACTCGTTCGACCATTCCGACTGGTAACTGGCGAATGACACGCGTAAACGTTGTTCAGGCGTAAGTCTTTCCATGATGGAAATGCCAAAAATAACATGACAGCATGACACGACTCACACGTGATCTGTCAAAAAAAGGCTATTGAAAAAAGTATCTCCACTTGGATCACCCGTTATAACATTACACTAATTAATCTGTCAATTTGTTGTCAATACCTTGTAAAAGTTGTTCAGGCGTAAGTCTTTCCACGATGGAAATGCCAAACAATACTTAACAAAAACAAGTAAGAAAGTTTCAGTCGGGTAAACCGACTAAGGTTTACCCTCACTTTGTGAGTAATGTAATATTGAATATTACACAAATTATTCTGTCAATTTTTGTGGGAGGTACCAGAAGGGGTTTAAGAAATACACCTATATTTCGCTGAACAGTAGATACTTTAAATACATTGCACTGTGCCGAATTGTAACCGTCTATATGGACTGGTATTTTTTTGGTCATTTTGTGTGGTGATAACGCTCATTTTTCACTGGACTATAAGCATAATAAAAGCATTACACTGTACAAAATTTCAAGTAATTGTATACACTGATATTAATGTTATAAACTGTTAACTTTTGGTGCAAAATGATACCTTTGTGGGAAAGGTAGCAAAAGGGGCGTGACAATAACGCATATTTTTCAATGGACTTGTAGGCACTATAAAAACATTACGCTGTACAAAATTTCAAGTATTTCTAAACACTGGTATTAATGTTATAAGCTTTTAACTTTTAGTGCAAAATGGTGCATTTGTGTGGGAGGTACCAAAAGGGGCGTGGCAATTTCGCCCTCGAGTTGATAGCGACTAACACACTAATACTATGTGTGGAATTTCATAAGATTCGAATAAATATAAAAGCAGTTATTAAAGAATCAATATTTCACAACATTTTAACCCTTTGTGGGGGAGGTACCAGAAGGAGTGGACCAATATGGCCCATCTTCGAACTTAGCCGGAGATAGAAAAAAATATTACCACGTACGAAATTTGAAGTCAATCGGTTACTCCTTTCGAGAGTTATCGTGCGCACCAGCCAGCAGACAGACAGACAGACAGACGGACGGACTTTGCTCAAATGACCCAAAACGGATTTCCGCCGAACATACTTGGGGTCTTAGATCACTCCTTCGATGTGTTACACTTTTTTCCGTAGCAAATGATATATACCCTCGTCACACTAAAGTGAGGGTATAATAACATGACAGCATGACACGACTCACACGTGATCTGTCAAAAAAAGGCTACTGAAAAAAGTATTTCTACTTGGATCACCCTATATATACATAAATAACAATTTTTTTTTACAATTAAATAAATTTTTGCAAAAAATTAAATACATTTTTGTAACAAATTAAATTGGTTTTTGTAACAATATTAATCAATTTTTGTAATAATATAATTTTTTTGGGAAAAAATAATTTTTAAAATTTAAATTAATGTTTTCTAAAAATGTAAATATTTTTTAATAAATTTTAATAATTTCTTTAAAAAATTAACATTTACATTAACAAGTGTACTCGCATAGCTCAATTTCCAAAAAAAAATTAAAATTAAATTCTTCTAATTCAATAGTTGCGAAACAAAAATCACAATTATTATATTTTTATAATTTTATCCTAAAGTCTGATCGGTCGCTCGTTGGGTCATAAAATGATCCTATTCCGAAGCAAATCAATGCCTAATTAAAAAAATGTGTAGCTAATTTAGCAAATATACAAATAAATAAATAAACATCTACATTTTCGAAAACACCTTATTTCAACCTAAAATAGGATTTCTTTAATTAACACCCTGGCAAAACCCCACTCTTGCCATTATAACATTTATTTTATATGAGACGCAAAAAATGACATTTTTTGAAATATTATCACGTTCTTCAGAATGCTATTATGTTTTCAAAATTCCCAAAACTAAAGCAGATAATTAAATATGTCATCACATCAACTGATGAATGTATTTTTGTTTTTATTTTTTACTTTCAACCCGTCCAACCAACCATCCATCCATCCAGCGGTCATTGACATATTTCCACTATCTTTGGAATGAAGTAAACAACATTTCGCAGAAATGAATTGAGTCAGTTGTTTTTATGTAGTATTCTTAAGTGATTTTTTTTGGGGTTTAGCTGATATGTACACTATAGACAAAACTAATGAATAAAATTTCATGAAATACGGTTAAAAATAGCCTAAAATACTAAGTATGTATGTATCGTATATCTGCTTAATTCGGCAGAGACATGAAAAATCGATTTAAAAAAGTTTATGATTTAAAAGTTTAATAAAAAATTTTAATATTTTTGCAAAAATTGAATTAAATATTTTTTTAGAGAAAAATTTTAATAAATTTTGCACAAATATAAACAAATTTTTGTATAAATTTAAAGAATTTTTGTACATATTTTGTGAATTTTTGTAAATATTTCGTGAATTAAAAAAAAATAATGAGTTTTTGTATTTCTTTAAGATTTAAATAATTTACTGTTAAAATTTTAGTAAATTTAAAAATAAAAATGTAATATTCAGTCTGAATTTATTTTGGTTTGAAATAAATACAAACAATTGGTAGAGAGTTTTAATTGCTTGGTAGAATTGACTGCAGTTTCGATAGACACCACTCTATCATCTTCAGAATTCAGTAGCAACAGCGCATGTCTTTAACTTAAATCAGCTGAAATACTTATGGAAGCGGTAAATTGAATTTAACAAGAACTGCTAACCAAACCCGTATTTTGCCGAACTAAATCAACATAGTAATTTTTGTAAAAATATAAATAAATTTTATTTGTTTCTGTGATCATGCGGTAGTTTCTAATTAAGTATGTTGTTTAGACTGGGCTATCTAAACAACATACATACTTAAATAAATTTTGTACACATAATTTTTTGTAGAACTGTAAAAATTTTTTTTAATAAATTCAAATATTTTCATGTTTATATTTTACTAGCTGACCCCAGCAGACGTTGTCCTGCCCGTTCTGTTTGCGATGAATTGGTCTGTTATTCATTGATATTTCATTAATAAATGCATACATTCCGAGTTTCAAATCACCATAAAAATGTGTATTGGACATAAGTCCACTACAGCGCCATCTACTGTATACAATTATACATACAAACTATTATATGTTTCAGTCAAATCGGTCTGGAAATGCGGATTTTGCTAATACCTTGACCACTCCGCCATTTTTCGCGCTTAAAATAGCTCTAAAACACGGATGACTCCGAAGTGAACTTAATGTTTCCAAGAGATAACAAACAAATTTAAAAAATTTCAGTAAAAATTTAAATAAATTTTTCGTAAAAACTTATAAATAATTTTTTGTAAAAACAATAAATAATTTTTTGTAAATATATAAAAAACATTTATAACAATTTAAATCAATTTTTGTGTAAACTTAAATAAACTATAATGAATGTTTGTAAAAAGGTAAATATTAAATAAATTTAAATAATTAGTTTAAGAGAAAGAAATAGAGATTTGTAATAATTTAGATACGCCATTGTAAAAATTTAGATAAATTTGCTTTAACTTTTTTTTTATTTATTTAAAAATTTTTTTCAAAATCGAACATACATTTTCGTAAAAGAATAATTAATTTTTTTAAAAACGTGAAAGATATTTATTAATATTTAATTATAAATAATATGGAAATTTTAAAAATTGTTTTAAAAATTATAACATTTTTTAATTTATTTTTTTAATAAGTATTTGTAAGTATTCAACTACATTTCTGTAACAATTTAAATCAATTATAAAAATCAAAATATAAATAAATTTTGTACAAATATAAATGAGTATTCGAAAAATTATAAATAATTTTTTTATCTTAATTTATTAAATAAATATTTATAAAAATGTAAATAATTTAATTTTAAATTAATTTGTTAAAGATTTATATACATCATTTTTTGTAAATAAATGTTTGTAAAAATTAAAAAAAAAATCTTAAAAAATTGAAATCGTTTTAAATTAAAAATATTTTTGTGAAGACTAATTAATTTTTGTGAAAATTTCAATGAATTTTTGCGGATATTTTAAAATTTAAATTTTAATATTTTTAAAAAAAAAATTAAAGAACTTTTTTTAATTTAAATAATGTTTTTTTAATTTAAATAATTTTTTCTAAAAATTTAATTTTTTTTGTTTAAGTTTAAACGATTTTTTTTAAAGTTATAACTTTTATTTTTATTATTTTAATACCTTTGTTTTATTTTATTTTTATTTTTTTATTTATAAATACCTTTTTGTACAATTTGAAAATTTTAAAAAAAATTAAATAGTTTTAAATTAAAAATATTTTTGTGAAGACTTTAATGAATTTTTGCGGATATTAAATACACTCTTTTGAATTAATTCTTTTTTAAAATTTTAATATTTTTTCAATAAATTAAATATTTTTTTTTTATTTAAATATTTTTTTTTTTAAATTTAAATATTTTTTTGTTTGTTTAAAAAAATTTTTTAACTTTAAATACCTTTTTGTACAATTTGGATTTTTCCAAAAATATAAATAAGTTGTAACAATGTAATTATTTTTTTAAATAAATTGCATTAAAATGTATCTAATTTTTTGAATAAACAAATTTTGGAAAATACATTTAAATAAAGTTTTACAATAATTTTTTTTAAATCTATATATTTTGCCATCATTTTTGGAAAAACTTTAATAATTTTATGTAAAAATGTTAATAATTTTTTTTTAATTTAAATTTTTTTGTAAAAGTTTAAATAATTCTTTGTGCAAATTTAAATATTTTTTTAAATTAATATCTGAAGATTTAAAAAAAAATTATTTTAGAAAATATTTTGTAATACTGTATTATGAAAATTAAATTAATTTCGCACAAATTTATATAAATTTTTTTAAATTAAATAAATTTCTTAGATAAATTAAATCAAATTTAAGTTTCAATAAATTTTTGTAAAGATAGAAATAATTTTTTTACAAAATAAATTATTTTTTTTTATTTTTAATAATATATATTTTGTTTTTGTCTTCAATAAATTTAAATTTGTATAATTTTAAGAGAAAAAATATTTCATTTCATAAGATATTTTTTTAATAAAAAAATATCTACGAGATCTTTTAATAAAGAAATTTGAATACATTTTTGTGAAAATGTAATTAAATAAACTATGTACAATTAAAATTATTCTACAAATTAAAACATAAATATAAAATAATTTTTGTAAAAATATAAATATTGTTATTTTTTAAATTAAAATAATTTTTTGTAAAAATGTAAATATATTGTTTTTAATTTAAATATTTCTTGAAGTGAGACATTTTCATAAAATATAGTTCATTGTCTAAGAGATATGTTTTCTAATTTCTCGTGAACAAAATCAAAGCACAGACCTACAATAAATAACAACAATACCTTTTGTAACAATGTAAATATTTTATTAAAAAAATTGCATTAATATTTATCTCCATTTCCAAGAGTTTTTTTAATAAACAAATTCATATTTGAAAATACATTTAAATAATAAATAAAAAAAATGTAAATATATTGCTTTCATTTAAATATTTCTTTAAGTGAAACATTTTCATAAAATATTGTTAATTTTATAAGAGATATATTTTCTAATTTTTTTCACGAAAAACTCAAAGCCCTTTGGTCTGAAAAAGCACAGACCAACAATAAATAGCAACCACATGTTTTGTAACAACGTAAATATTTTTTTAAATAAATTGCATTAAAATTTTTGTCATTTTCCAAGAGTTTTTTCATTTCGGAAAATACATTTAAATACGATTTTGTAAAAATTTTAATATTTTTTTTTTACATTTTAAATAATTTTTTTTAAAATTGTTTTAAATTAAATTTTTTTTTGTATTTTTCCATCATTTTTGAAAAAAATTTAATAAATTTGTGTAAAAATTTAAATAAAAAAATTTAAATTTAAATAATTAAATTTAAATAACTTTGTGTAAAAATTTAAATGATTTTTTGTAAAAATTTAAATATTTTTTGAATTCATTTGTTAAAGATTTAAAAAATTGTATTTTAGAACATATTGTACCATATTGTGCAATATTGTATTGTGAAAATTTAAATAAATTTTTGTACAAACTTAAATACATTTTCGTAAAAATTTTAATATTTTTTAAATGAAATAAATTTCTTAGAAAAATTAAATCAAATTTTAATTTCAATAATTTTTTGTATAAATAGAAATAAATTTTTTACAAAATAAATTATTTTTTGTAAGATTTCTAATAATTCTTTAATAGTACATATTTTGTTTTTGTCTTTAAAAATTTTAATTTGTACAAATTTAAAAGAAAAAAATTTTCCACAAAATGTATCTTATTTCAGAAGAATTTTTTTTAATAAAAAATGTCTACGAGATCTTTTAACAAAGAAATTTGAATAAATTTTTGTGAAAATGTAATAACATAAACATTGAACAATTTAAAATTTGTGTAAAGATTGAAACAAAAGAAATTGTAAGTATATAAAATAATTTTTTTAAAAATATAAATATCGTTTTAAAAATGTTTTTTTAAAAATGTGAATATATTTTTAAAAATGTAAATATATTGTTTTAATTTAAATATTTCTTTAAGTGAAACATTTTCATAAAATATAGTTAACATTTTTAGGCAAAAATAAAATTCATCGGTTAATATAAAAATGCTGAGCCTTTTAGAAAAAAACAAATCTTTTATATTCGCTGTCTTTAAGTATTTATAGAATTTTTTAAACTAGTTTTGAATACGGTAATTTTCCTCACCACTAAATCTCCACCTTCACATTAATTGAATTCCCGCAGTTATTTGGGAGATATGTGTGCACAGATCGCCATCATTATTTATTATTTGTCAACCAGTACTGATGATGAATGAGTCTTACTTTTGGGTTGGTTAACCCCCACAACAGTCGGTCGGTCGGTCGGCCCATCGATCGGTCAATGACGCATTTCCGTTATCTGTGCGGCGCGCAACAAATAAAGAAAGCAATTCGCAGAAATGGATTGAGTCAGTTGTTTTGACCAAAAGGTTCTTTTTTGGCCAAAAGAGACAAAACAGTTCTTTTGCTTCATAAGCGAATGGCCGAATGGCCGAATGGCCGAACGGCGGCGTCGGCGGCGGCGTGAACGGCGTAAATTAAAGCAAACGCAAAACGATCTTCGAAAGCAAAACCAATTGGTGAAAGTTCTGCGAATATTTGTTTGCGCCGTCGCAACGCTACGTATTAATCGACAACGAACGAGAGTCGTTCACGAACGAACGAGCGAACGCGTTTGTTTTTCAAGTTGTTGGCGTTGTTATTACTGTGATCGTTTGTTGTTCTTGTTGCTGTTGTAAGAAGTTTTTACTATTCTTTTCTTGATGATTCCAACGAACCCGGGGCTTAAAGACGAACGACCGACGGCCGCTTTAACAGTGAAGGCGATGGCGACGGCGACGAGGGAAGAGACGCAGACGTGAAGTGACAATGAGGCATACATTGTTGACATGGCTTACACGAGAGCATTGAACTTTTGTGTTGGCTGTAAACACGGGTCTTAACAACAACACAAAAAAAAAGAAAAATAAAAACGAAAAAAACAAACATACAATTATGGGCCAAGAGATATGTCCGTCCATCTGTATCCATACGCACTTAGCCATATCGCACATACGGGTCGCTAACTTGGCCATCAGAACATGAGACGACTGTGGTCTAAGTGTTGTTGGCGGTGGTGTTAAGAAGGCTTAGAATTTTTAAAAATGGTATATCGTATGTAAGTAATGTTTTTTTC
Source organism: Eudasyphora cyanicolor (assembly GCA_963930755.1). Taxonomy (NCBI): domain Eukaryota; kingdom Metazoa; phylum Arthropoda; class Insecta; order Diptera; family Muscidae; genus Eudasyphora; species Eudasyphora cyanicolor. Next base: position 271,156,440 of record OZ005735.1, read on the forward strand.
GTTTTTTTTTTCTTTCAAACACTTTTCATTGGCATAAAATTAAATTTCTTTGACTGTTCGTTCGTTTGCGGAGAGAAAATATTTTCATTGTTTAAGCCGATTATTAATATTCAAGAATTGTTTGACTGCTGACATCTCGGGAGATTCGTTACGAAAATAATACCAAATATGAAGATCTGCAAGATCCGGAAGAATTTGTCCGAAAAAAAATTAGGTTACGCCTAATTCATAAAAACAACTCGTAACAAATAAGATTTTTTTGACTAAGTTCTAAGCGAAATACTTGACATGATATTAAATGTTATTAAAATTGAAAAATATAACTTAACTATATTTTTTACACATATGAAGGGTGGGCCATTTAAAATTTTAAACTTGAACTAGCGATTACTTTGACTTGAGATTTGAACCCTTTGGATTATTTTCTGTGGGGAGCCATTAAGGATAAATGTTACCCAAAGCATCCAGAGACAATTGAAGGGTTAAAACATGAAATCGAAGTTGCCATAGAAGAGATTCGACTCGAAACAATGGAAAATGTACTGAAAAATTTAAATAATGTTTTAATAAACGCGTAATAAAAACATCAAAAAATGGTAAATTTTTAAATTTTTATTTTTTTATCGTAAAGCCGGTCATAAATACGGATTAATGAGTTATTCTATAGTATGTGCTTCATCCTCTCAAATTTTTTAAATCGCGTTCTATTGCGATAACTAGGGCTAAATCTAAATCTAACCATCTTTTAGGCCACGAAGTGATTATCTCATACTGGGTGGTCCAAATGATCGAAGCGGTTTGAGTTCATTATAACTTTTTATTTAGAATATTTAATAAATATGTTTTTAATACACTATTATTAATGGAGCCTATTTTTTCCTGTGTATATACAGGGTGGCCCAAAATGACCGAAGGGGTTTGAATTCTGTTATATTTTCGAATAAAACACGGGTTCAACTTTGAACGTAATTCGGCTTATTTAGATGACTTGAGTCCAATAATAAATATCAGACATTTGGCCGTGTAAAAAAAACTTCACATTGTCGGTTCACCCTTGGCGCATAACCTACAATATCCTCAAGATCGCCTTTTTGAGTGCTGAGAAATTTATACCGGAGACTGAATATGGATTCCTTTCTGTCAAAGATGAATTTTAGGTATTGCACATTCTCATTAAATGCCCATCCTATGGTTTCTTTGGCAAAATGGACAAGTTTCAGTTTCTTGGACAATAATTCGATTAAAGCTTGTAGTCATTTTACAGTTTCCTATTGCTGTGTAAGAAGGTCTGCAGTAACATTCTCCAATGTATGTAGACATCGCGTATGTTCGTTATAATCATCGTCGCCAAATTCTTATGTTTTCGAATAAAACATGTGTTCACTTCTATCACAAAAATTTAAGTACCTAATTTGTTTTCCAAATTCCAAATATGCAATACAAATGCAACGTCTACTATAAGAAATATAAGTACAATATTAATCAAATACAATATTATAGAATAAGTATTATCCCAACAAATTCCTTACGATTTTTTTTAACATGATTTTTTTTTTAAATTTTTTTTCAGTATTTTGTAAAAAAGACTTGGAGAACTTACAATGGAACAGTACACACAGAATACAGTTTGGTTGCCTCAACCGAATTATTTGCCAACCGAATTTTGGTAGTTCTGTCTATTATCATGCGATTCCATCAGGACAACCAACATTTTGGTTATGGTATACTTCTGCTTCCATGTCGACAACAATCATATTTGGTGACGCCAACTACGAAAATAGTGGCTAAAATTATCTGTTGTATGTTGCCACAACCAACTGTTTTAAAAAATTGGGTGTTCTGACAATTTATCAGTCATATACTACCGACAATTAATTGAAAACAGTTTTCATTAATTTTTATTTTATTTATTGAACAAAAACCAAACAATTCATAACAAAATTAAAAATCCCATATTACAAATTCATCACTATTATGAGATGTGGAAATATTTGACACAAATTTTAGTACACAAAAAAAACACAAAACTTTTATGCAAATAATGCTTAACGCTGTGCTTTCAATTTCATGTTGTTGCTTTCATTTTTGTACAACATTTTGCACAACATATTCTGCATTCCACACACGAGATTATTTTTGACTACATATACTGTTCTTGAACAAAATGTTGAAGCTCTATTTATGTCGAATAATTGTATGTTTTGTTTGTCATATATCAGCAAAAGAACAGCAACCTATCTTTCGGTTGTATTTCCCAAAAAACAGTTAATTATTCTAAATTTGGGAAATGATTGGGATAACCATAAAACGATTATTTATTAATATTTTTTCTGTTGTAGTAACCAATTATTCGTTGCAATAATAATCGTTGGTCTATTGATACAATTTCTGTTGTCAAGAATAAAACATTGGTTGTCACAACCAAAAATCGATCATATGGTACTATAAGGAAAGTTGGAAATTGGTTACCACAACTATCCGACTGTCAATGAAAAAAACACTCTTAATTCGATTGATACAACCATCGATTTAGTTGCAAGCACTTTCATTTGATCGTATCCATGTTATTATTGTTGTTTCAACTATATTTATATATAAATACAACCGACACACGATGTAGGCAATATACTTTTTGGCAACCTGTGTGAAAGCCTCTCTTAGACTATTTAGTCCATGGAACTACTACAGGGACGTAAGGATAAACTTATCCCCTCCCGTCGAACAATTCTATTGATTTAGTATAAAAATAAAAGTTGTCGGATATTAATATCAGCCAAACCTGGAAATGCCGGTCCCAAATTTGCCCACCTTACAACGAAAACACAAAAAATTTGGGAAAATGTTTCTTTACTTCTCAACATAATCTCGTTTTAGCTCGACACACTTTTTCCAGAGATTTTCGATACCCCGTTTATAGTAAGAACTGTCTAACTCCAGAAAATAACCACCACCCGCAACCTCCATCTCTTCATTGCTGGCAAAGCCATTTTTTCATGTTCGGAAACAAAAAATAATCCGAGGGCGCTAAATCTAACTAATAAGGTTCGTGCTGAAGCAATTCGAAGTTTAATTCATTGATTTTGGCCATCGCAGTAGTGAATGTGTGAACTCGTGCATTGCCTTGATTATGAGCAAACGCGGCACCCATCTTGCGCACATCCTGCTTCAATATGCTATGTATAGCACTTTTTGCAATGTTTATGACTTCAGCTAGCTCACGAAATTTCAACCAACGATCATCCAATGCCATTTTCTGGATTTTTTAACCATTTCTGGGGTGGACACCTCAAATGGTCGACCACTACGATGTTCGGTGCAGCTCGTACGGCACCGTTTAAACTCCGCCATCCAATATTTTATAGTTGTAAACGAAGGAGCAGACTCTCCCAAAGTATAATCTAGCTAGGTTTAATATGGGTTGGACTGAACCCTTTCAAATGAAAGTTGAAAGTTACATATCGGTGACCAATTTTTTCCATTCTTACAAATTCGCTGAAATTGTGTAATTTGGAGTGCTAAAAAAATTATTATTATTTGAACGCTGCGAAGGGAATTTGGAGCGCGGCTTTTAGTATAGTAAATACACGTGGCAAAATCGCCTTTTTTGTTATGTTTGAATCAAAAGAAAATATATTTGGAACACATTTTTTTTTTTTTAATTATATATATATTTCTGAGCAAATTAATTTTATTTGAAAATCAATAAAATCTATCTTTGAACGCATATATTAATATATTACAACAAAATGTATTTACAAACTAATTTTCTCAACTAAAATATGTGTTTATCTTTATATATAAAATCCGTTGTACGTTTGTTAGTAACGCATGATCTCCGAAACCATAAAAGCTAATGGGCTGAAAATTTAACAATATATTCAGTTTGGGGTCATTTGAGGTTTAGAATTATTTTCACCTCGTAAATTGCGGAGTGGTCAAGTTATTTGCAAAATTCGCATTTCCAAAACGATTTGACTGAAATTTAAAATGTATGTGTGGTTTGTCTTGATAATAGTTTGCATGTATGATTCTGGACTGGTAGAGGGCGTTTCCTGAAACTCGGGATATATACATTTTTGAATAAAATATCAAAGAATAACAAACCAATACATCCCAAACAGGACGGACAGGACAACGTCTGCTGGGGTCAGCTAGTATACAAATAAAATTATTGCTTAAGAATTTCTCCAATTATATTTTGTTTAAAATTTTTTTTCAAAGCATTGCAGATTTTTCATTGATTTCGAGTTATACCTAAGAATTTAAAATGACAATTCGCAATAAAATTTGTTTTAAAGCACTTTTTTTAATATCTATTTATTCCTTGTCATCATTTCAAGCATCACTCATGAAGCAATGTATCGTTATGCAATATTTTACGACTTCAATTGTAAAATAATTTTATTTTTTACTGAAAAGCATACAACTTCTCCTAAAAAATATATTTTTCGTAAATAATAGGCCCAAATAAAATAACAAGTAAGAAAGTTCAGTCGGGTAAACCGACTAATGAATTCCCTCACCTTGAGTTTCAAAAAAATATTAGTACATTTATTTATTTTTTTGTTTTATTTAAATTATTATCAATTTAAATTGCATTTAATAACTTTAAAGTATGTACTGGTACTAAAGTTAACATCTCTTTACTTTTGGTACAAAATGGTCCATTTGTGTGAGAGGTACCAACGGGGGCGTAAAAATTACGGCCACTTTCCTCTAGACTGTAGGTACTATAAAAGCATTGCACTGTAAGAAATTTCAAGTATTTATAAAGTTCAAAGCTGTTAACTATTGGTACAACACGGTCCATTTGTGTGGGAGGTACCAAAAGGAGCGTGACAATAAGGCCCATTTTTCACTGTATTGTAGGTACTAATAAACCATTACACCGTACAAAATTTCAAGTGTTTGTATGCACTGGTAATAAAGTTATAAGCTACTAACTTTTGGATCAAAATTGTCCATTTGTGTGGGAGGTACCAAAAGAGGCGTGGTAACTTCGCCTATTTTTCTCGAGGTAATAGTGACTAATAAACTAATACTATGTGTAGAATTTCGGAGGATTCAAATAAGTAGTATAGAAGTTATTAAATAATCAATATTTCACTAAATGTTAACCCTTTGTGTGGGAGGTACTAAAAGGAGTGGACCAATATGGCCCATATTCGAACTTAGCCGGAGGTAGAAGTAAATATTACCACATACCAAATTTGAAGTCAATCGGTTACTCCTTACGAAAGTTATCGTGTGCACCAGCCAGCAGACAGACAGACGGACAGGCATTGCTCATTCGACTTAAAATGACCCAAAATGGATATCCGCCGAACATACTTAGGGTCTTAGGTCACTCCTTCGATGTGTTACACTTTTGGCTCGTAGCAAATGATATATACACTCCTCTCTAAGGTGAGGGGATAAAAATACAGAGATTTTAATATAAAATATGTTCGCAATATTTTGTAAGATATACAGGGTGGCTGATGTGTAATGCAACAAAGTAAAGCGCTATTTTTTTTAATTTTTTTTTTTAATTTTATTGTTCAAAAGCAAAAAATATCGGAAATAACATAAAATTTTAGAAACAGTTTAGATTTGTTCGAATTGGCCACCTTTGGCACGAATTATGGCCTTCAAACGGACAACAAAGCCATCACACGCTGCACGAAAGTGGCTCTGCGGTATTTTGGCCCATTCCCGGCGAAGCGCCGTCTTGAGATGATCGATACTTTGGTATTTTTTAGTGCGAACCTTACTCTCTAAAATGCCCCAGGCGCAAAAGTCCAACGGATTGAGATCCGGAGATCTTGGTGGCCATTGTGCGGTAGAAATGAAGCGAGGAACCTCCTTTTTAAGCCATTCTTGGTTGACGCGTGCTGAGTGCGATGGTCTGCGGCCGAAATGTTTGTCTGCCCAGGGCTTCAATATTGTTTTCCCGATAATATTCGGCATTTATTTTGACCCCATGGTCGATGAATACGAGTGGGCCGTTACGGCGGTCCACACCATTACCATCGGCGGCGCTTGAGTTCTGGTGGCCAATCGAAGGTGTAAATTTTCAGCTGACCTCTTTGGCAAGTAAACCCGATCATTTTGTTTGTTCACAAACTGCTCAATTTGGAATGGCTTCTCATCGGAGAAAACCAAATTCGGTAACTGGCCACTTTCGTGCAAGCGAAGCAACTCCTTGGCTCTTTCCAGTCTAACTTTTTTTTTGTGCATCGGTGAGCTCTTGCACTTTTTGGAACTTCAATGGCTTTAGTCCAAGCTCATTTTTTAATATGTGTTGTATCCGTTCTCGCGATATGTTCAGGTCACGAGCAATTTTTCTACCACTGCGGCGTGGATTTCGATCAAATCTGGCCTTCACTTTTCGGATCTTTTCTGGTGTTGTTACCGTTTTTTTCCTCCACTTTTTGGACGCGATGCAACACTGCCAGTATCACGGTAACGAGCAATGGTACGAGAAACAAAAGATTTAATCACATTTAAATGCTGGAGGGCTCTAACGATAGCCACTTGTGTTTTTCCACCCAAATATAAAGCAATCACACTATCACGCTTGAATTCCATCACGAATAACTTTTTTCTGAATGCAATAGATCAAAATGCTTTTGTAAGCTTGTAAACAATAAAATGAACTGCCACTGAAATAAATCTGTCAGCTATCAGACTAGCGGTTTAGAAATGAAAGCAACTTGAAGTTGGTTGCAATACATATCAGCCACCCTGTATTTAAAACCGCTTGTGGGATGAAGACATTATAATAGAAGAAGATGAAGGCTACGTAATTTTACATTATTTAAAGATTTCCAGAATCAATTACAATAAATGGTGCTTCAGTTATGCTAAGATATACAGCTAAACAAAAAAAGAGTAACACATACATATTATCATTATTAATTTGAATAAGAACTGTAAAATTATTTTGTGCGAATGCTGTTCACATTCACTGATGAAGCAATGCGACAAAATATTTATTTACCGTTATCATTCATAGTTTTTTGTTGTTGGTCATTTAAAATAGTTCAATTTGTTTTAATGACCAGTACTTATTCTTCCATCAAACATTGAAATTGGAATTGATACTTTTTCAGTGTGTTATTTTATAAACAAGAGAGGTTATATTCGCACTATTCGAAAAGGGCAAAAAACGATCTCAAATAGCCGAAATTGTGGATTATTCCTGAAGAATGGTACACAATGCCATCAATACGATAAATAGAAAGAAGTACAGTTTTTTTAACACTAGTAAATATCGCAAAATTCCCCCACCTAAAACCACGAACCGAGTCAACAAAGTCATTGTCAGAAAATCACGATAAATAGAAAGAAGTCCAGATTTTTTTAATACTAGTAAATATCGCAAAATTCCCCCACCTAAAACCACGAACCGAGTCAACAAAGTCATTGTCAGAAAATCACCGTCGATCCTTTCAAGTCATTGCGAATATTAATGACCGAAATAAATGAGGAATTTGGCGCAAATGTTTCGGTTAGACTTGGTAAGAAGATGACTCAACGATGTTTGACTGTTTGGACGCACAGGCAGGTCACTAAAATAAATAAAAGACCAGCTCCATTTTGCAAAATCGAACATCCTTACTTAAATGAGGTAAGGATGCTAAATTTTGGAGAAGAGTACTTTGAAGCGACGAAACTAATATTAATCAGATTGTACCTAATGAAAAAATATGTGTGCGTCATCCAAAATGTAAAGAATTCAAATGGAAATACATCAACTGACTTTAAGAAAACAATTATATAGAGAGCTTTTTATCTGTCCATAGCTGTATGATTGAACCAAAATTTTCTTAGAGGTCTGTGTTTATTTTGATAGATATACAAGACCATAAATCCCACTAATAGGCCATAAGACTCATAAATGAAAAGACCTAAGCTTTCGTTTGAGCAAAAAACGAGTAAAAGCGTTAAATTCGGCCATGCCGAATCTTATACACCCTCTACCATGGATAGCATTTGAATGGTTACTCATTATACTAAATTTCAGGCAAATTTCGTTGAAATTTGAGGTTTTTGTGGCGTTACGAAGTCAAAACTAGAGGGACCTTTGTATGGGGGCTATATCAAAACATGGACTTATGACTACCGTTGCTTGTGTGAAGGATACCGGGTATAAATAAACCGCAGTTTCCAATTTTCACGCCGATCAGTTGACATTTGTGATATCTATGACGTTAGCAAGTCAAATCGGGAAGATGTCATATATGGGAGCTATATCCAAAATTGGACCGATATTGCCCATTTTCAATCCCAACATACCTGCAGATATAACAAATAAATGCACCAAACGAACTGGGCGAGCATTCACAGGCGTTTTCACATCTCCTGCAGACCCGGTTTGCTGACATTTGCGCACAATTCTACCGATTGTGGATTATGCTCGATTATAATGATAAAAAAACATCACGAAGTGCACGAAATGCATTTTAATTTGAACGCCAATTTTCGCAAAAGGCTTAAAAAACTTTAACGCGTTGCTCGATTGCGTATCTTTCCATGGTTCAAATTGAGTTAGTCTGAAATTGAGAAATGTCAAATGAAATGCAGAAAAAAACTTGACGCTTATGTAGGTGTGGTTCACATTCAACATCGGTCCTTAACCACCCTCTATAAGTAATAGCATTTTTATTTAAAAATGTGGGAAATGGCAATTATTTTTTATTGTCTAATGATTCTGTCTATTTTGTAATTTCAATATTTATCATAGTTTATAAAGGAAAATCATTGGCATTTTTTTGTAAATATTGTTTTACAAAAGAACGAGGCTGAACACCATCTTGGAATTTGTAGGGTCAGTTAAGGACAAATGAGGCGAAATGACTATATTTTTCTCCGAATTTTAAGTTGGTGTCATTGATGTGCAAGATGCAAAATAAAGTTGCATATGGAACTGATGCAACTGATAAAAACTTTGAATTCACCAGCAATAATAGGCATGTTTTCGTTACACCATAAGTGCTTAATTTGTATGGGGAGCTAAGCACTTTTAAGCACTAATAGTTCCCGATGAAGTTTGGTGCTTGTGTTTGCTGCTTGCTTAAACGAGTATGATGTTGCCAGATTGGGCATCCTATATTTAGCAATATGGCATCCCATTTTTGGAGAGATTTTATCAATTATTCTGAATTAACGGGAAGAAGAAGAACAAAAATGGGAAATTATTTTAATATTTGCAAAAAGAGTGTAAACAATTGAACATAGAATAGTAAATATATGTTTTATAAATACTTTTCACGAATTTCTTGTCTGTTTCGCACTGTTCTTTCTTCGCAACTCATGACACCATTGCTACCAGATAGTGAAAATCCGCCACTTATTGCTTATGTGTCAGTTAGTGGAAGTCAGTTGTTTTCGTTGCAAAGTGCTAAACTGAAATTGCTAGCTTGTAACGAAAACATGCCTAATATATGTACTTTAAAGTACAAGTCAAAACCTTACGAACGAGCCATCATTTGTAAAATTCTGTCCACACGTTTGCATAATACATAACTCTCAAATTACACCTTTTTTAGATATTTTCCCCAATTTTTCACATTTAACATCTGAAAAAAAATTGTTTTTTTTTCTCGCCAAATACAAGATGATTCATTTCCAAATTAAAACTCATATAGAAATTTTCTAGACAATTTTTTTCCAAAAATCGTTCGGTTTGATATGGAATGAACGATATACGAGTAAACAAACTTTTTCAAAAAAAAACTATGTATTATTTTGGAGATGTAGAGACAATTTTATGTTATACTTTATGTAATATATTTATATTCATCTTAAAGTAAACTTCTTCTGTTATTATCATTAACTTGCGTTAGTCTTATTTACGGCCCTATGCTCCCTGGAGGAGTAAAAGGTACACATGTATATAACGGGTGATCCAAGTAGAGATACTTTTTTCAATAGCCTTTATTTGACAGATCACGTGTGAGTCGTGACATGCTGTCATGTTATTTTTGTTAAGTATTGTTTGGCATTTCATCATGGAAAGACTTACGCCTGAACAAAGTTTACAAATCGTTCAACTTTAGTACGAAAATTCACGTTCTGTAAGGTATGTGTTTCGTGCACTTCGCTCAACTTATGGTCAACATAATCGCCCTACTGAGCATACTATTCGCAACACCATCACCCTTCTTGAGACCCAGCATTCATTATTGGATAATATTCGACCGAATAGACCACGTCCTGCATGCAGTGAAGAAAATGTACCGGCCGTAGCTGAGAGTGTACACGAAGACCGTGGAGAGTCGATTCGGCGCCGTTCGCAGCAACTCGGGCTGACGTATGGAACGACTTGGCGCATTTTACGTCGAGATCTTAAATTGAAAGCATACATAATACAGTTTGTGCAAGAACTGAAGCCGCCCGACCTTCCCAAGCGCCATCGCTTCGCTCTATGGGCTCATGAAAAGTTCCAAGAAGATCCGACGTTTTCGAGCCAAATTTTGTTCAGCGATGAGGCCCATTTCTGGCTCAATGGGTACGTAAACAAGCAAAATTGCCGCATTTGGGACGAATAGCAATCTGAAGAGATTCAAGAGCTGCCACTCCAGAAAAAACAACGGTTTGGTGTGGTTTGTGGGCCGGTGGAATCTTCTTCTTTCTTCAAAAATGATCCCGGTGAGAACGTAACCGTCAATGGCGACCATAACCGACAATTTGATGCCTGAAATTGAAGCTCGTGATCTCGGCGACATTTGGTTTCAACAAGACGGCGCGGTACCACTTCCCACACATCGCATGAATCAATGGATTTATTGAGAGAACACTTCGGTGAGCGGATAATTTCACGTTTTGGGCCGGTCGATTGGCCACCAAGATCCTGTGATTCGCCAGTTACCAGTCGAAATGCTCCAACTAGTCATCGAAAATTGGACTCAACGGATGGACCATTTGAGACGTAGCCTCGGCCAACATTTGATAGACTTAATCCTCAAAAAATAAATGCCAAAGAATGTTCTTCAAATGATAATAAAGATTCCCCATTCAATTTGAATTTTCTGTGTTTTTTTCTTTAAAAAAGCAGGGAACCTCGAAATGGATCACGCTATATAAAAACCAATTTTGGGCCCCCCAATACTCTTAAGGGCATCCCAGTGGTTTTTTATACCCTACACCACACTGTGGTACAGCGTATTATAAGTTTGTTTCACGGCAGATGTTTGTAACACCTGGAAATAACACAGCTAGACCCACCTTAAAGTACACCGATCGACTCAGAATCATTAGCTGAGTCGATTTAACCATGTCCGTCCGTCTGTCCATGTAAAGTTGTTCGTCGACTACAGGTCGCAATTTCACTCCGATCATTCTGAAATTTTGCAGTTTAGACTATTTCGCAGCTGTAAAGATCCCTATTGAATTTGGTTGAAATCGGTTCAGATTTAGATATAGCTCCCATATATATCTTTCGTCCGATTTGGCCCTTTAGTCCTATAGAAGCTGTATTTTACATCCAATCGTTTTGAAATTGAGAATGGTAGAGTTTCTTGATCCATGAACCAACATTGCCGAATTTGAAGAAAATCGGCAAATATTTAGATATAGCTCCCTTATATAGGTTTCGTCCGATTTTGCTCTTTAGTCCTGTAGAACCTGTATTTTACATCCAATCTTTTTGAAATTTAGAATGGTCGAGTTTCTTGATCCATGAACCAACACTACCGAATTTGAAGAAAATCGGTAAAGATTTAGCTATAGCTCCCATATATATGTTTCGTCCGATTTGGCCCTTTAGTTCTATAGAAGCTGTATTTTACATCCAATCGTTTTGAAATTGAGAATGGTAGAGTTTCTTGAACCATGAACCAACATTGCCGAATTTGAAGAAAATCGGTTAAGATTTAGCTATAGCTCTCATATATATGTTTCGTCCGATTTGGCCCTTTAGTCCTGTAGAAGCTGTATTTTACATCCAATCGTTTTTATACCCTACACCACACTGTGGTACAGGGTATTATTTAAGTATAAAATGTCCCAAAAGTAAATTTATGTAAACAATTTATACATGAATTACAAAATTTATATTTCAGAGTTATTCAATATTACGAGAGTGGTGTAGGGTCCGACTTTAGCCTTTCCTTACTAGTTTTAATATATCGTATTTATTCACAAAGTTTGCTGGCTAAACAAAGGGTTAGAAAGTTCAAGCACAATTTTAGCAGAGAAAACTTCGGAATAGAAGTTCCATGTTAAAGAACGGCAACACTTTAAGAAGCATTTTTCCCAAAACACCCGATATCCCCCGCTCATCCCCTTAGCACTGAAAATCCCCCTCCAAAAATAGTGATATGTCAAACTTCGCGGAGAATGTTTTCGAAAAAAGAATGGCTGGACAATTTTAAATAACGCTGTCACGCTTCTCCAAATTACACAGTTTTTTACGTAAATTTCAAAACTTGCTCACAATTTCGACAATGGCAAAGCTAGAATATCAAAAACTTTGCCATTTTTATCCACTCACCTTAAAGGAAGGAGGCTATACATATATCATTTGCTACGAGCCAAAAGTGTCACACATCGAATGAGTCACCTAAGGCCCCAAGTGTGTTTGGTGGAAATTCGATTTGGGTCATTTGAGCAATGCCCGTCCGTCCGTCTGCCTGTCTGATGGCTGGTGCGCACTATAACTCGCGAAAGGAGTAACCGATTGACTTCAAATTTGGTATGCGGTAATATTTTTCTCCATCTCAGGTTAAGTTCGTTCGAAGATGGGCCGTTTTGGTGCACTTGGTTATCTTTGAACAATTGAGAATAAAGGATCACGAACACAAAAACGCAATTCATGACCGATAATTACGATATATTTTAAAAACCATGTGGTTGGCATAAAAGTGAATTGTGGGAACCCTACAAGGAATCTTTTTGTCGAATACATCAGCCAAGAAATCCATCGAGTTCTGCGACCTTTGATACAGCATAATTTTTGGAGGGAGATTTTCAGGGATAAGGTGATGAGCGGGGGTGTCGGGTGTTTTGGGAGAAATACTTCTTGAATTGTCCCCTTTCTTTCATTCGTTGACATGGAACATCTAGTTTTCTATGACAAAATTTCTATACCAAAATTGTGTTTGAATTTACTAATCTTCTTGTTTACGCAGCAAACTTTGTGGCTAAATATCTGAAAATGCGATGTCGCAGAAAAAAACGGTTAATGCCATTAAAATTAGCGGGTAAATTTCATACGGAGTACGTTGTTTTCATCGAGGATACATTTTTGTGCACACACAGTGTTATTTATGTACCTATAAAGTTCATCAAGTGCATTTATTTTTTATACAAACCTCTTTTTGTTATTCCAGACAATTAATTATCTGCATCTGACAGCAATTTTCCACATTTCCCTATGGAACAGATGTCTTTTCCTCGACTGGGCGATTGATGCTGGTGACTCATTTCCTATGCAACAATGCGCAGATTGTGGCGCTCAGAATGTGAGCGCCTGTCTGGCATAATTCTGATTAACATATTTTCCCCCCATTTATCCAGCCGTCACCATCATCATCGTCGGCAGCAGCAGCAACATCGACCAACACAGATTCACAAGAATCACTTGATGGCTATGGCGACATTTGCAAAACCCTAAAACAGCGAAAGGTTCAATAAACTTCCATGAACTCCAGAGCACCATTTCCGTGTTATTAGCCGCCGCATCGTTGACGACAACGGCTGAAAAGACAAAGTTGCCACCACAATCGTCGAAGTAGCGGCGGCGGCTGCGCAGACAAACACATCACTCGGAGAAGAGAAGATCGGTTCGGAAAAGCTGCTGCATACTTTCGTTGCAAATCGCTGCAATTCATGTATGACCAGTTTTGTAAGAAGTCGACAACGACTCCGGCTACAACTCGACGTTTGTTTGAATGTTTGCTGGCAAGAGAAAGCCTTTCTTTTTATTTGATGCTCCCCCTATCCTTCTATCGCCCGCTCCACTCAGTCCTCCGCTGAACTGAGAAGGAAAAACTAAGAAAACTCCAATGCTGCAGAGCTGAGCTTAGCGCAATTTCTTAACTTCTAAAACAACATTCTAATGTCGGTTTGGATAATGATTCTAAGTTTTACAAAATTGTTGCTTTATGTTTGTTTGTTTGTATATTTCGTTCTTTCATTCTGGCAGTTCAACATTCCCAAAGAAGTTCATGAAGGCCTACTATCATTGACCTTTTTGCCCGGATTTTGTGTGTGTGCGGTTAGAAAAATTTCCTCTGCCGAATTAAAAACAAAACAAATGATTGTGGCTATTACTCGCCCCCAACCCTCGGAACATGATGAGTTATGGCCATTATTAAATGTTAAAACAAATTTTCCATTTGTTTGTTTTTCGGTGATGGAACGTGTTACATTGTTTTGGGCTTCCGCATTTTCCCCCGCTTTACCTTTCGTGTCTTCAGTTCATTTCTTAATGTTGTTTCTGTTTTTTTTTTGTGAGTTGAGCTGGAGTTTAAAGAACTCTTCTCTGGAGAAGGGGGCTTAGAGAAGCAACAAATGTTAAGTTCACGCGCCGGCCAATGAACTCGGCGTTCTTTCTTTCTTTTTTTCATTTTTTTTTAAACTTTTTTTGGTAAATCTATCAACCAAAAAATAACAAAACATAATAGCCCAGCGAACCACAGCACAATAACCTCTCGTAATGTTTGAATGTCTGAATGTGTGTGGCGGTCTAATAGAGCTCCGCCGGGGCCCCGCACTATTGCGTGGTGGAGTTCAACAAACTCCCCACACACTCACCCGGACAAACTTATGTATAAATTGTATAAATGCCGAGGCAAACGAACGCTTAATTAGAGTTAGAATTCATGATGACGATGTCGATGTTAATATGAGCGATGATGAAGGTAATAATGATGATCGTGAAATGGAAATAATCATAAGATAGAACAACATTCATCAAAACGAAAGACTGGCGAGCGGGCGAACAACAATTCTAACAAATTCGTAGCATAGCTTTAGAATAGTTCAAAAAGAAAGGCTGAAAGTCAATAATTCAAAATAATAGTGTTTAAAAGGGACAATAAACTAAACAATTATCTTTAATCTCATATTTACTATCGCTGAATTAGAGGTATAATAAAAAACATAATATAAATCCATCAATATAAATATGAAATAATATCAAATTTGGCATTTAAAGTTCACAGCTAAAAATCTGAAAAATTCATCTTAAGGAATCATATTGTCTAAGGAGCAAATTTTTGCATTTATTTTCTTCTAACGGGTTTTCCAATGGAGATAATATGATTTTGAAGTGACGTTTCGGCCATTTGTAAAATGTCACGATCTGTCAATTGTTTTTCATTGTATTCAGTAGTGTTTACAATTTCATCATGGAGAGATATGCGCAAGAACAACGTTTACAAATTATTCAGATTTTTATAAAAAAAAAAACAACTTTCCAGTCGACCTACGACCTTGACAACCCTGAGCAGTTTTGTTTTAGCTCTAGTTAAGAGCTATCTTTTTGCCATTGACCGATTTCCGATCCGACGTACCGTTAAGGAGCTAGAGCAAAAATAACTTTCCGTTCACATTTGAAAATCCAAAAAAAAACCCTTTCCAGTCGACCTACGACCTTGACACCCATGAGCAATATTGTAGGTCGAACCTAAAAATGCGGTTTCAAGTTAAACATATGAAAAAAGGCGATTTTGCCCCGTACAAAGAAGCTATTTTTTCCGTGTGTAGATTTTGGGTGATTCAGAAGCGATTTATTTCAGCGTGCAGATTTTGTAACTTTTCTGACAAAATTACATTCATGGTTTTGGGCGATATGATGCCACGCCCCTTATTTATTAACACAAACACACGCTGAAAAAAATCGCTTCGCAATATATTTATATTGTCCCAAACAAGTTCTGCTAGAAATATCTAAATACTCGAAATATATTATATCTAGCACACACAAATCTACATATACTCGACGTATATGGGCAAAAGTCAACATTTTTTCATTGGGGTAATCTACATTAGTTGTCACTTTTCTCGCGTTGTGTACAAATTTCGGTGCAAAAGTTGATGGAATTAGATAAACCACAAACATACAAGTCTTTTCCCAAAAAATTTTGTTATTATCTTATATACTTTAAAAGATATAAGCACATACATTTTAAAACCTAGAAATGTTTATATATTTATTCATTCTTTTAGAGGTTGTGGCCAAACTATTCATTCTAGAGATACTGGTAAGTTACAAAAAATACGAGGTACACATGGAGGAAGAATTTTTCGTGGGCATTGTTCATGTGAGATCTTTCCGCGAAAATATATAGCTCATAACTTTTGCAAATTCGATTTCAAGTGTATTTTGTTTTTTGACCGCGGTCAGCGCGCTCCTCTATGTAATCACCGAAGAAGCGATTATAGTGGCTGGATGTACCTACAAATCCATATAGGTGTCGATGATGTGCTCCTAATGGATCCAAAGCTAGAGCTCTCCAAACTTTGGTTCAACTTGCGTGAATTTTTTTTTTTGATAATGTATTTTGCGGGGCTCTTCGACAGTTATACATACATTGAGCTGAATTTATTGTCTCAGAAGGTTTTTAACATAGCGAATCCTAAAATCAGGGTCGCATAACAAAGTAATGAATCACTGAAATGTTATTCACTTTTTTCAAATTTTGCAAAAATTACAAATTTTGTACTCGACAAGTTGTATAGTATAAAGCTCTTAAATGCATTTCTATGTTCTTTGGGGGTACTGCTGTAGTGCACTTAACAACCATGTATACTTATTTAAAGATTGAAGTCTTGTACGCGAAGAACACGACAGTTTTGTCTCAGCAATGATCGTCAAGGCACACCCAGTGCTCGGTACAGATATGGCGGAAGTTCATATAAATTAAAAGGATTTTTACCGATCTATACCGAAATCATAGACTTGTCATGTTATTTTGATGATTGTTGAAATTATGCAATTTACATAACCTCAAAATAAATCCATTCATTATTAGTTTCCCTCTTAAGATATATTATGGTTTTAAGCGAATTCATACAATATAAGTTAGCCCGGATGAGCACATAATTACTTTATGTCATTGCCGACTTCACAATCCGCGAAATTCATAAGAATATATTTTAAAATGTCTTCGTGTTATAATATCACTAAAAAAAATCCGCGAATTCTCTTTCTTTTTACAGGGTTTTCAACAGGGACGCTACAAAAGTAGACCGACAGGGACAGCAAACGACGCCATATTTTTTGCCGCTCTTTTGACATTTCTCTTCAGTAAGGTTTGCTATTTCATGATGGAAAGATATACGAGCCAACACCGAGTCGAAATTATTAAAATTTACTACCGAAATTCGGAGTCAGTGGCCTCAACGTTAAGAGCGCGAAAAATCGAAAAATCATCTTCAGCGATGAGGCTCATATCTGGCTGAATGGCTTCGTCAATAAACAAAATATGCGTTATTGGTCAGACAGCAATCCAGACGGTTTGGTGCGGTTTATGGGCCGGCGGCGTCATTGGGCCGTACTTCTTCCGTGATGATCAAGACCGGCACGTTACTGTGAATGGGAATCGCTTCCGTTCAATGATAACCGAATATTTTTGGCCCCAATTGCATGATATGGACTTGGAGGACATGTGGTTCCAACAGGACGGCGCCACAAGCCACACAGCGAATGCCACAATCAATTTATTGGAAACCAAGTTTGCAGAACGTGTTATCTCACGAAATGGTCCAGTCGATTGGCCGCCTCGGTCGTGCGATTTGACGCCGTTAGACTATCTCCTGTGGGGCTACGTCAAGTCTATGGTCTATGCCAACAAGCCAGCGACGATTGATGAACTTCGTACGAATATCGAACGTGAAATTGCAGCAGTATCGGCCAATTTATGCTTGAAAACCGTCGAAAATTGGGTTCAGCGTCTGGACTTCTGCAAGCGTGCCCGTGGTGGCCATGCAAAAGAAATCGAAATCCATACATAATGGCATCGAACGTACTTTCACAGGAATAAAGAATTTCATTGATATCCAAAATCGTTTTTGTTTTATTTAAAAAAAACTTTTGTAGCGCTCTTATTGACGGACCCGATATATGAAGTTCTTTTAATTTATTATTAAAGGCTTTAACAAATATTATTATGTAATCTTACAAAAGAAGTTTATCAAAAAATACACTCAAAAAGACCTTAACATTCAACTCCCATCAATACTTAGACATTTTGTAGAGAATTGATGCATTGAAATAAAACACAATTCGTATTTTGAAACAAATATAACTTTTTAACCAACAGAGATATTACCTCCATTCTTTCTGAAGATCACAGCTAGTACTCTCATCTATTCGGGACATTTTTCACACATTTTTCCGATTTTTATATTTCGCGGGTTTCGTTATATAGAGTTTTCCAATAAGAGTGATATGATTTGTTTGAAAAAAATAAACCCCACTTATTGTTAAGGAAATTCAAAAGTTTTTTATTTAATGTGAAGTATTTACAATCGATACAATTAAGTTCTAAATGAAACGTCATTCAAATGGCCTCCACGACTGCATCTGCAGGAACCAATTCGATGAACCCAATTTTCGAGCACTTTTTCCACTAAATCAAGTCGTATCTCATGAATGGCACGTTCAATATTGACTTGTAAAGCTTGAAGAGAGTTTGGTTTATTTCGAAAGACCAATGACTTCAAATAACCCCACAAGAAATTGTCTAATGGTGTTAAATCACAACTTCTTGGAGGCAATTCAATATCACAATTTGTTGATGTATTTTTGCTCGAGCTCCTTAACGGTACGTCGGATCGGGAGTCGGATAGCTCTTAACGAGAGCTAAAATATTGCTCATGGGTGTCAAAGTCGTAGGTCGACTGGAAAGTGTTTTTTTGGATTTAAAAAAATGGACTTAGCGCACGAAAAGTTGCAATTGGAGAACGATTATTTTGATAATAACTGAATAATTGTTAAACGTTGTTCTTGCGTATATCTCTCCATGATGAAATTGTAAACACTACTGAATACAATGAAAAACAAATGACAGATCATGACATATTACAAATGGCCGAAACGTCACTTCAAAATCATATCATCCCTATTGGAAAACCCGTTATATATATCTAAATATATCTAAATCTAAACCGATTTTCATCGAATTTGTCAGTACTCATTCATGTAAGACGAAACCTCATTTTGCGACCTGCACTTAAATTACAACGAAACATGTACAGACGGACGGACATAGTTAAATCGACTCTGGAAGTGATTCCAAGTCGATCTATCTCTTCTCCTTTTGTTGGGTGTTACAAACAAATACATAAACTCATAATACACTGGACCACAGTGTGGTGTAGGGTATACACGATGGCTTAATATACAAAGGGCGTATCTTGATTGTTGTCCTAATTGCGTTTTCCGTTTATTCTGGAGGATTGCTACGAAATGCACTTTAGGTTTTTTAAATTTTCGGGGGGCTATAGTTGGAAATAAAGGATTTATAGGTATTGTAAAAACCCCATAAGTCCAGTCAAAGAATTTGTTTGGTTTTTATTCCGTTTTTTCGTGCCCCTGTTAAAGCAAAACAAAATCGAGATGCGCCCTTTTTATATTAAGCCACCGATATAAATAAAGAAGTTAAATTTTTTTAGCAAATCACGCCGAGTTAGATCAGTTAGATCAGTTATTATACTGTCTTATCCTATTAAAATTTAACATCCCATACCATCTGAAATACAATATTATTAGATACAATTTCTTGATCTATTATATTTGAATGATCTGTTATATATATGTCCGTTTAGTCGACTAAAAGCTCCTTACCTGCAGCTATAACGGGTTTATCGTTTAAGGAAAACTAACAATTGTAAGAAAAAATATGAGTTTCGCAGGACGGACATATTAAAATTATTGGTCGCATCATTATTCCGCATTTTGTATAGCTTGAAGATTGCAATTTCATGCAGGTTCCAGTTATTTTGCAAAATTAGGGTTATACTGTCGCAGACACACTTGGGCCCAATTTCCGACGCTACTCCGGTCGCCATTCATCTATCATAAGAGGAACATATGAAATCGTCACAAAATAAAGATAAAAGAACGACTACTAATCGAATACTCCGCTGGTCATGGAAATGTTGCGATTCTTTAACATTTATGTAAACGGCCAAAACAAACACACCCACTTTTCGGGGCAAAACCAGAAAAAAAACTCGAAAATACCCGCATTTGTATTAAAAGAAGCAACAATTTATTTTTAACTGCTGCTGACGCTGACTCTGACGTCGTTTCGCCGTCTCATACTTTCAGAACCCTCGACACCCCTCCCCTTCCATGTAATGGAACTAAGGTAAATGCATTTTTCTTTTGTCGTTGTGTGACCACAAATTATTTGTGGAAGAAAGTATCGGAACAGACGGATGCGTCTGTTCCCAAATGCGTTCGAAGTCAAGACAAAGACAAGAAGACTGACTGACTGACTGAACACAAATTTAATAAATTAAAAAACACTCTCTTTCGTTAACGTTTCCATTTCAATGAGAGCCGAAATGGTTATATAGTACTTATACATACATACATATATATTCAAATACATAAATTCTTACACTCTTACATGCAGACATACACATATTGATATTAAGCAACTGTTCTTTTCTTTCCTCGCTTTTTTTTATTTATTTCTTTGTACTTTTTTTTCTTACTTTTCTTCTTATGCAAAAGGGTCAATAAACCCGAGTTTTGACCATCGGCCATCGTTGTTGGTTTCTATGTCCGTCCACCCATCCGTCCGTCTGTCTGTCGAAGTTGTTGTCTTTCGGTTTTTTTTTGTTCTTTATATTTTGGGCGCTGAAGAATTTTTGGCGTTCAGTGAACCCCCAAAATATGTTTGACTGCTGTAAAATTAAGCAACAACAAGTACAACAAAAAGAAAGAAATGATATAAAATAAAATAAAAATGAAATAAAATAAAAAAAGAAATGAAAAGGCGGCCCACGAATGAGAAGATCGTTGACTTGAAAGCAAACAAAAGACTTAGACAACAAACTTGTTGCTGCTCTACTGTCGACTCAATTCAACGCTGCGAATAGACGTAAATGCTTTCCGCTTAACTATTATTATTATGAGCGAGCGAATGAATGCCGCAAGACACGGGCGTCTGTTTTGTTGATTGTATAATTTCTAGATTCACTTAATTTCTTTTGCCATTCTCCGATAATGGCCAAGCGCTCGCTCATAAACCATTGTCGTCAAATTGACTTTCGGGGTGGGGGCTGGCCAATGATGTAAGAACAGTCAAGCCAAGCGAACCCTCAACTAAAGCCCTTTACCCAACAAATACTCGGTATTTGTCGGTAAATATATTCAGAGTTCAACAGAGTCCATTGGTCAAATGAAGAAATATAAGTAACTCCACACATGTGCCAAAAATATAAAACAAAAGAGAAAGGTTTCCAGTTCTCCAGTGTACGAGCACCACTCGTTTGTTCACTGATGGTGCGATAAGGTGTCCCTGGAAAACACTTAAACATGATTTTTTTTTTATATTCGCAACTGTCCATCTGTAGCTCCATAAAATTGTCATAAAAGAAATATTTCGAAAATCGTAATGCCAAAAACTGCAATTAAATCTGTAAACCATAACATTTTATGTTCATGGTCCAGATACAGATTTTCTGGAAGGTGTTCTGACATTTAGTGGAGGATTTATTGTACTATTAATTCGCCTACTTCAGGCTTGGAAAGAAATTGGGTCTGAAATTTAAGACCAAATGTGGATACAAGAATATTCGTGTAGTTTATATTGCTTCCATTTTCAACTGGAAAGTGTTCAAATGGAAAATTTTAAAGATTTGGTATACGGTGTGTTGCTGTGTCATAATGTCGATTTTTATAAAACATTATATCGGGTGGATCGCCGTAATTTGCTTATTTGGGAATGAAATATAAAAGTTATGAACCTTAGAAAAATTTAATTTATATTTTAATTATATTGAACTGTAAGGGAATTTATAAATTACATGGGTTTAAATAGTATATCTGGCAAAAGTCGACCTCAACATCAAAAATCAGCCTCAACATTGTTAATTAGGTATTCCAAGGTGTTGGGACGGTTGATATACAGTATACAGTCGACATTTGCCAGATAAACTGTTTAAAACCATGTAATTGATAAATTCCCTTACTGCTCAATATAATTAAAATATAAAATAACTTTTTCTAAGGTTCATAACTTTTTTATTTCACTCACAAATAAGCAAATTAACGCGCTTGACTCTGTATATAAAAAAAGTAGGAAAATTATGGTTTGATCGTAGATTTGGCCAAAAATAATAAATAATAAGATATGTCATCCCCGAGCGTGTAAGTTGTCATGTACGAACGAATAGAAATTTCAACGAGTAGCACTTCATCGAGTTTTTGGACCGATTTTCCCGAATTTTTTGTAACTGCCACAATTAATCGATTAGTGCTAAAAAGTTCAAACTATGTTCGCGGAAAACTGTTTTTTCGCGTGTGACAGTTCATTCCTATTCGTTCTTAACTGATAGATTTTGACGTTTCGTCCGGACGGAACATATGTATAATTGAAGGTCTGTGGATTTGGCTTGAGGTCCGAGGTAAATTAAAGACTGTATTTTATTTTGTATTTATTTTCGATATTTTCCTAATATTTCGGTCATCATCAGGGGTTATATTTTTATTGTTGTAAAAAAATATAGTCCTTCACTATGTGAGCTTTTATTAGTTTTTTTATTAGTCGAGTAAACCGACTAATGGAATTTAGTACTTTGTGGGGAAGCCAGAAACGTGGAAATATTTCACTCAGTCTGAAGTCATTGCAACAGTTATCTAAAATAAAGAATATTAAAACATTTAAATGATGTACCCTCACTTTAGTGGAGGATGTCAGAATTTTTAATAATAATCTATTGCTTCATAATAATAACCTATTGCTTCCCTTTTTAAAAAAACTTTGCATTCTACAATACATATAAGTAATAGAGGCAAAGATGGTCTGAAGACAGGAGAATATCCTAATGACAAATCAATAACCTATGAATTTAATTTTTGCCTAAAAATTAACTAAATAGTAAAAACGATATCGCAATAATTTATTTTTTGAAAAACAAATTTTTACAAAAATTTTGTGGGGATTTGAAATTAAAAAACCGAGAAAAATGCATTTTTCAAATTTTTATCGTTTTTTAACTGCTGAACCGACTTTTTACAAAGTTTACGTCGTTTCATAGATAACATAAGAGACAATTTTTATCCCCTTACCTTAGAGAGGAGGGTATATATAACGGGTTTTCCAATACGGATGCTATTTAATTTTGAAGTGACGTTTCGGCCATTTGTGATATGTCATGATCTTTCAATTGTTTTTCATTGTATTCAGTAGTGTTTACAATTTCATCATGGAGAGATATACAGGGTCTCCCATATTCGACGGACCCATCTGGCAACGCCATAACTTTTGACAGAGATGTCAGATCGCTTAATGACACACCGCGTTTGAAGCGTCAGTCCAAGCAGAGTTTTACCATGGAACAATACACGCCACCCGAGCGCTCTGAAATAGTTGAAATTTACATTCAACAGAAGAAGTCAAGTCAACGTGCTTTTAAAATATTAAAAAATGTGAGAAGTGCGCCTTCTAAGAACACCATTAAGCGTTTATACGAAAAATTTTCGACTGGTGAGGCTCTTTCTAATCCGAAGAGGCCAAATAAAAGTCGACCAAGGCGATCGGCCGAGAATATCGCTGCCGTACGAGCCAGTGTTGAGAGGTCCCCAAGAACATCCCAAAAACGCCGTTCTCAGCAGTTGGGCATGGCTCGGTCCACTTTACAACGGATTATTCGCGTTGATTTGCATTTGTTCCCGTACAAAATTCAATTGACGCAAAGATTGTTGCCTGAGGACAAGCCTCGTCGATTGGAATGGGCCCAACGAGTCCGTGGGTCCGTCGAATATGGGCAACCCTGTACTCAAGAACAACGTTTAAAAATTATTCAGTTTTATTATCAAAATAATCGTTCTCCAATTGCAACTTTTTGTCCATTTTTTTTAAATCCAAAAAAAGACACTCTCCAGTCAACCTACGACCTTGGCACTGACGAACAATATTTTAGCTCTCGTTAAGAGCTATATTTTTGCCATTGACCAATTCCCGATCCGAAGTACCGATAAGGAGCTAGAGCAAAAATAACCTTTCCGTTCACATTTGAAAATGATGCTAAGTCCATTTTTTTAAATCCAAAAAAGCACTTTCCCGTCGGCCAACGACCTTGACACCCATGAGCAATATTTTTGATCTCGTTAAGAGCTATCTTTTTGTCATTGAAAGATTGTGGCTACGTGCCACACAGCAAGTGAGATAATTGAATTGTTGCGAGAAATGTTTGGAGATTCAATTATTTCAAGAAATTGTAATATTGAATGCCCTCCAAGAAATTGTGATTTAACACCATTAGACAATTTCTTTGGAGGGTTATTTGAAGTCATTGGTCTTTCGAAATAAACAAGACTCTATTCAAGCTTTACAATTCAATATTTAACGTGCCATTCATGACATACGACTTGATTTAGTGGAAAAATGCTCGAAAATTGGGTTCATCGAATTCGTTCCTGCAGAAGAAGTCGTGGAGGCCATTTGAATGACGTTTTATTTAGAACTTAATTGTATCGATTGTGCTTCACATTAAATAAAAAAACTTTCGAATTTTCTTAACAATAAGTGTGTTTTTTTTATAACTCATATCACTCTTATTGGAAAACCCGCTATAAGAAGCTTTTTTCGCACAAACAATTAAACATTTTGCAATGGTAAAATGCTTAACTATGATCCCAGAATATGAGGGTAGCACTTGGAATATATTTCACTAAAGTATAGTCATTACAACCTGGCAAGTTTCACGATTTTATATGAGTTGTTTTACTCTTGTTAAGCTACCGTTTGTTGTATTTTTGGCAATTCGTGTAGGAGGTACATACTGAAAGGAAATATATCACACACAACTTTTCAAAAAACTATTTTCCCTAAGTGCAATGTCACTTCATAGATATGTTGCATTTTGGTCTGATTTACACCATAATAGGCCGATGTTATTTTTGAAATAAAACATAATTACACAGGAAATCACTTCCATCTGGCTGCATGATTAAAATTTAATTATGAATTTTGATATTTAAACAGATTCAACCAGACGCTGTTCTCCTCCCCCATAGTATGGGTACGGGTACGGGTACAGATGCTGCAGATTGTGCAAAGGAACGGCATATGATATGTCTTCAAAATTCGAACAACTGCTAGTGGGCACCGTTAGCTATGCATAATTGTTTTCCGTTTTCTATACAATTCCCATCAAAAAAAAGAGTTATCGGATATTAAAATGAACATAAACCGTTATGCAACAAATTTGATTATGCTCGAGAACAAGTAAACAACAACAACATTCTCCTAGAGCTGGGAAGAATTTGAATCTGAATAGAATTTCCGCCATCCGTTATGATCAAACAAAACAGATAAACCCCTGAAAAGAGGAATCCTTTATTAAACAATCATTATGACAGCGTTGTTGGCTGACACATGGAAATCACGCGAAGGACTCCGGGAAACGACAATACTATGCAACCTATTTGTTGTTGTTTCTATTTTCAATCAACAAAAAAAGGGGTTCCTTTCTCAGGATCTGTTCAGCAACATATGATGACGATGATGATGATATTCAGCAGAAGAGAAATTAAATCCTTCGGCTTTTGTAGGAAAAGACATTCGAAAGTGGAGGATTTGAAAAACATCCCCTTTACACCTTTCAAGTGAGCGCGAATAAAACAAAAAGGTTGCGCATACTCAATTCACACACACACGCATGGACGGACAGACGGACGCAGGATAACTAACTGTACAACGCATTCAATCCTTCCGTTGGCCTTAGGAATTTTATGGCTATCCATAAAGAGGGCATCAGTGTTTAGGGGCAAGGGCAAAGAAAAGGGATGAATGACGGCGGAAACGGATTATGTTGCATGACTAATAACAATTTCAATCAGAAGGTGCTAATGCTGCAGGTAGATGGGCAACGAAGCGATGCATTTAAGTGATCCTGATGTTGTCTCTGCTGTAATATTCCCACCAACAGGTTACATGGTAGCCGTGACTATGATGGTGGTGATGGAGAACTGTAGAGTCAGGTGATATCCCCTAGCATCCCCCGAAGGAAAGCAAACACAATTTCTAAAGATACCAAAGCTCCATTACCATATCTCCTTTATGTCACCAAGCATGTTTACTTCGATGTAATCCTTTTCCTCATTCCTTCAAACAAGACCTTCTAAGTCTTTCCTACTAAATACGAATAATGCCCAAATTATTGGGAATTTTTATTTTAAGGAACTCTAGATAAGACCCTCAAAACAATTGGGTGCGGCCAGGAAATTAGCGCAAGGTCATTGCAGGTCAGGTCATTACTGCAAGAAAATACCCCTTTTAAGCGTGAAATTGAAACGGCAGCTCGCGCTCCTAAATTGACGTTTTTTCAGAAAAAACAACACGAAAGGAGTGTCAACCCTTTCGCTGTGTCATAAAATTAAGGACAAGGTCGCAATTCGTTCCGTTTAATGAGATCAGTAAAACGAGAACAAGGACAATGTCCGAAAATTGAGTACAACCCTTTCTAAGTAGCTAGTGAAATGATCAGGTATGCAAATTGACCGTGTGAGATAGGAAAGTAGTTCAAGGTTGAATGGATTTAATAGCGTTGCCTTTAATACAGCGGAAAAATTAGTTCAATCTGTAAAGTAGATATTTTGTAAATACAGACTAAGCTGAACTAATCCTCAAATGATATTGGTAATACCCGAAGAAGAATGGTTTATTTTAGAAAAAAGAAACAACGCTGTAGAACGGAAAATATTTTTGGCGCGATATAATAATTCAACAATTAAAGGTCAAATAAACGGAGATTACTAAAAAGATTAACAAATTTGTTGTTATGGCCGTGCGGTAATTTTAATTCATTTTTTTGTTTAAACCTTGCCTTACCTTATTTACCTTATTATTCATTAATTGAGGAGGTACTTTTCAAAACTTGACTATTCCACTTTTTGTGTTTTTGCACAATGTTAGAAGATACTATGGCCCTTCGTATTGAACCCGATTTGTTTATGCCTTATTAATGACGATACTATTAGTTCTACAGATTTCGCACAATTTTATTTTCGCTGAGCTTCGAATTCAATGCCATCAAACAAAAAAAGAATAAACAAATCAATTCTGTCAAAATGGAATAGTCAAGTTTTGAAAAGTACCTCCTCAATTAGTAGCTGGCCCTGCGAACTACGTTCCGCCCAAATTTGCTTCCTGTTATTCGGTCAATTCAAATTATTATTTTATATAGGGGTTTCCAATAAGAGTGATATGATTTCTTTGAAAACACACTTATTGTTAAGGAAATTCTAAAGTTTTTTATTTAATGTGAAGTACAATCGATTCAATTAAGTTCTAAATAAAACGTCACACGATGGGAAAATATGATGAAATATGCGCGCATAGAACTTTGAATGCAACTATCAAAAATCATTTTTTTGGGAATGCTGTTTTATTGTGGATAACATTTAATGAAAATACCTTAAAATTTTATGAAAATACCTCCAGGCGATTTCGAGTTATGACCATTCAAAGTTTGTCTTTTTTACTAATAAATGCAAATAACATTGCGATGATAAAATGTATATACTAAAATGCTTGTAGAATTCGCGTTTGTTGGTGAAATGCGACCGAACTTTGCAACATATAATAAGGTTATATTCATCTTAATTTTTGTGTATAAGACGTATTTTTGACGTCTTTAAATAAAGAGATATTTCAAAGTAAAAATACAGTTTTTTTTAATTTTAATAAAAAATTATCCACAGTAAATGGAATACAACTTTTTTGGATCACGTGGGATCACTACCATTTAGCATAGAGAAGAGAGGTGACTAAGTGATGAATCCAACAGTACCTAGTTTAGCTGCGACTTTTTGCGATTATGACAGATTTTTGTTCTTTAAATATGTCCTTTTTTACTTTATATATAGAAAATATGTGTGGTTAGTTACATCTATCTATAAACCGATTTTCCCGAAACACATAGACCGATATTCTCGGTCCAAAAAAATAACTTCTACGAAATTTCGGCAAAATGGGATAATAAATACGTCCGGTACAAGCCCGGCTGCAAGTTTGTAGTGTCCAACGATCAAAAATGACGATTTTATTAATATTATTAGGATTGTATGTGTAATTTTTATAATTTACTTCTTGTAAAAAAACTATAAAAATATAGATAAACGCTACTGCAGTTTATGTATATTAGGGTGGACCGATTATTTTTTGTTTTTTATTTAAGTTTTCCTTTATTAACAGTCTACGACCCATTGTAAGGGGTGATCCAAGTAGAGATACTTTTTTCAATAGCCTTTTTTGACAGATCACGTGTGAGTCAGGTCATGCTCTCATGTTATTTTTGTTAAGTATTGTTTGGCATTTCATCATGGAAAGACTTACGCCTGAATAATGTTTACAACGTTTTGACAACAAATTGACAGATGCCAAAGAATGTTCTGTTAAATGATAATAAACATTCCCCATTCAATTTGAATTTTCTGTGTGTTTTTTTTAAAAAAAAGTAGGGAACCTCCAAATGGATCACCCTATATAAGTCCATTAGAGCAAAACTTCAGCTTTCAAAAATATTGCAGACTACAATTTTATCTTATTTTAGTTTCAATTTAAGAGCATTGCCCGGATTTCTAGACTTTTAACGCAATGTTGACAAAAATATTTTTGAACTTCAATGGTCTATACATTTAAAACGCAGCAACACACAATCAAGTAACCCAAATAGATTTTGAACTAAATTTTGTCAGCTTTAATTTATTTAATTTAAATCAAGATCACCGAATTTGGTACGATATTCTGGTTTTTACATTAATATCCACAAAGTCGCTTTTGTAGGCCCACTGTGCGCTACACGGTAACAGTAAAATAAAATCTGGGTACACCAATTTATTTTCCCAAGAATTGTCTTGAAGAGGGTTCAACCGTAGGACTCTATCCTTAACGGTATAGTCAGGAGATGGAAAATACTGTTATGCGCGCGTATTTGTCCCATTTTTCCCATTGTGCGTCATTCAAATGACCTCCACGACTTCTTCTGCAGGAACGAATTCGATGAACCCAATTTTTATATGTCATGAATGGCACGTTAAATATTGACTTGTAAAGCTTGAAGAGAGTCTGGTTTATTTCCAAAGAGCAATGACTTCAAATAAACCCACAAGAAATAGTCTAATGGTGTTAAATCACAACTTCTTGGAGGCCTCCAAACTTTTCTTGCAACAATTCAATTGTTTCATTTGCTGTGTGGCACGTAGCCGCAATCGGTCAATGGCTCTTAACGAGAGCTAAAATATTGCTCATGGGTGTCAAGGTCGTAGGTCGACTGGAAAGTGTTTTTTTTGGATTTTTAAAAAA
Organism: Eudasyphora cyanicolor; assembly: GCA_963930755.1. Taxonomy (NCBI): domain Eukaryota; kingdom Metazoa; phylum Arthropoda; class Insecta; order Diptera; family Muscidae; genus Eudasyphora; species Eudasyphora cyanicolor. The sequence continues at coordinate 271,185,920 of OZ005735.1, forward strand.
AATGGACTTAGCGCACGAAAAGTTGCATTTGGAGAACGATTATTTTGATAATAAAACTGAATAATTTGTAAACGTTGTTCTTGCGTATATCTCTCCATGATGAAATTGTAAACACTACTGAATACAATGAAAAACAATTGACAGATCATGACATATTACAAATGGCCGAAACGTCACTTCAAAATCATATCATCCCTATTGGAAAACCCGTTACGTGAAGTATAATAATGTCTATGTACATCTAGCGGCAGACTCAAGTCGTATGGAAGCACTGATAACTTTTTAGAAAGCTATCAAAAACTCCAAACATCAAGCCAAATGATGCAATAGTTAACCAGATTGTGTTTTAGTATTGTATTTATGTAGTTTACGCGCTTGCTAATACGATATAGTACGAAAAATACTCGTATTATATTTTTTGTGTGGAAGGCAAGCGAAAACCCTATTCTCGAGTTATGTGGTTATGCTGACCACGCCTCTTTGCACATTACTAAATAGTGTCCTTCTATGGTGCAATACGAATTCGCCAAGCCCAAAATCGTGAAAATCGAAAGATCCATTCTCGTGTTATGGGGTTGTGTTCGCTGTGACATGCCCATTTGACCAATCCTAAAGTTTCCTCCACAGTTTCCTTCCTTGGACAATACAACCCCATCAAGCCTGAAATCATAAAATCGAAAGATTCGTTCTAGAGTTATGAGGTTGTGTTGTCCGCACAATGCCCTTTTGACAAATAAAAATGTTCATCCAGTGTCTTTCCTTGGACACAAGCCAAAAATGGTTTTCTCCATTGGGCAAATACGAATACATCAAGCACAAAATCGTAGAATACAAACGATCCGTACTTGAGCTATGATATTAGGTTGCTTTGGCCATGTCGCGCCCCTTTGACCAATTCTAAAGTTGATTCCATTGTGTACCTCCTGGCGCCAATACGAATCCATTAAGTCCAAAATCGTAAAATTCGAACGATCCATACTGACAGTATACAGTAGAAATTTCCACCACAGTAAATGATATGTTCTCGAGTAATAAGGTTGTATGTACGGACCGCGCTCCATTGACCAAGCATAAATTATTATCCTACTCAGTTTTCTTCCTTGAACCAATACGAATACATCAAGCTAAAAATAGTGAAAACGAAAGTTCAGTTCTCGAGTTAGGAGGTTATGTGGGCAGTTCCACGTCCGCTTGACCAATCATAAATTCTTTCCCAGAGTGTCCTGCATTGGGCAAATACGAATGTATCAAGCCCAAAATAGTGGAAATCGAATGTTTTCGAGTTATGAGATTGTATGGACGGTACCGCACTCATTTGACCAATCAGAAATTGTCCTCCACTATGTCCTTTCATGGGCCGGTATACGAATACACCAAGCAAAAACTCGTGAACATCGAAGGATCCGTTATCTTGTTATGAGGTACGGTGATATGCCTCTTTGACCTTGACATGCATCCCCATCCTTGGGACTTGTACGAATTGATCAAGCCCAAATTCCCGAAAATCGAATGATCTGTTCTCGAGCTATGACGTTGTGCGTGGTCAGTTTCACGCCCTTTTGAGCAATCCTATATGTTCTTCCATAGCTTCCTTCTTGTGCCAATACGAATCTACTAAGAACAAAATTGTGAAAATCAAGCGATCCGTTCTAGAGCTGTAATGCGGTTTCACGCCCCTTTGACTAGTGCTAAAATTACCTCTATAGTGTTCTTCCTTAGGTCAATACGAATACATTAAGCCCAAAATATTGCAAATCGAACGATCCGTTCTCGTGCTATAAAGTGTTGTTGGTAGTTTCGCATCCTTTGACCAACCATAAATGTATCGTAAAATTCGAACAATCCATACTCGAGTTATGAGGTTGTGTTGCACGCTACGCGCCGTTTTGAAGTGACACATTGTGTCACTTCAAGCCAAAAACTTCAAAATCTAACGATGCATTTTCGAGCTATGGGATTGTATTGACCGCGCGAAGCCTCTTTGACCAATTGTAAATTTTTGTCCATAGTGCTCTCCCTTAGGCCAATACGAATCCATTAAGCCCAATATTGTGAAAATCAAACAATCCGTTCTCGAGCTATAATGCTGTGGTGGCAGTGTCGCGCACCATTTACCAATGCAGAATTTCCCTCCATCCAAAATGGGAAAATTGTAACGCTTCCTTCTCGGGCTATTAGCTTGTGTTGGCCGTTTTGCGCCTCCTTGACCAATCCTAAATTTTCCTCCACAGTGTCACCTTTGGAATCACTAAGAACTTATTAAGCCCAAGATCATGAAATTCCAACAATCTGTTCTCGAGTGATGTGTGTTTAAACGTGCGGCATTGAGTTTTGTATATACATATACACACAGAATACAGTTTGGTTGCCTCAATCGAATTTTGGTAGTTCTGTCTACTATCATGCGATTCCATCAGGATAACCAACATTTTGGTTGTGGTATACTTCTGCTTCCATGTTGACAACAATCATATTTGATTGCGCCAACTACGAACACGGTGGCCAAAAATTATCTGTCGTATGTTGCCACAACCAACTGTTTTTAAAAATTGGTTGTTCTGACAATTTATCAATCATATACAATTAATTGAAAACAGTTTTCATTAATTTTTATTTTATTTATTGAACAATAAACCAAACAATTCATAACATAAATAAAAATCCCATATTAGAAATTCATCACTATTATGAGATGTGGAAATATTTGACACACATTTTAGTACACGAGAGTACAAAACTTTTATGCACAAATCGCTTAACCTTGTGCTTTTAATTGCATGATTGTTGCTTTTATTTTATATTTACGTAAAACATTTTGCGCGACATATTCTGCATTTCAAACATTATTATCCACTCGAGATTATATTTGACTACATACACCGTTCTTGAAGAAAATTTTGAAGATAGAACAGCAACCAATCTTCCGGTTGTATTTCCCAAATACATTTAATCATTCTAAATTTGGGAAATTATTGGGATAACAAAAAAACGATTATTTATTAATATTTATACCCTACACCACACTGTGGTACAGGGTATTATAAGTTTGTTTCACGGCAGATGTTTGTAACACCTGAAAATAACACAGCTAGACCCACCTTAAAGTATACCGATCGACTCAGAATCACTAGCTGAGTCGATTTAACGATGTCTGTCCGTCCGTCCGTCCGTCTGTCCATGTAAAGTTGTTCGTCGACTACAGGTCGCAATTTCACTCCGATCGTTCTGAAATTTTGCAGTTTAGAGTATTTCGCGGCTGTTAAGATCGCTATTGAATTTGGTTGAAATCGGTTCAGATTTAGATATAGCTCCCATATATATTTTTCGTCCGATTTGGCCCTTTAGTCCTATAGTCCTATAGAAGCTGTATTTTACATCCGATCGTTTTGAAATTTAGAATGGTTGAGTTTCTTGATCCATGAACCAACATTGCCGAATTTGAAGAAAATGGGTTAAGATTTAGCTATAGCTCCCATATATATGTTTCGTCCGATTTGGACCTTTAGTTCTATAGAAGCTGTATTTTACATCCAATCGTTTTGAAATTTAGAATGGTAGAGTTTCTTGATCCATGAACCAACACTACCGAATTTGAAGAAAATCGGTTAAGATTTAGCTATAGCTCCCATATATATGTTTCGTCCGATTTGGCCCTTTAGTCCTATAAAAGCTGTATTTTACATCCAATCGTGTTGAAATTTAGAATGGTAGAGTTTCTTGATCCATGAACCAACACTACCGAATTTGAAGAAAATCGGTTAAGATTTAGCTATAGCTCCCATATATATGTTTCGTCCAATTTGGCCCTTTAGTCCTATAAAAGCTGTATTTTACATCCAATCGTTTTGAAATTTAGAATGGTAGAGTTTCTTTATTCATGAACCAACATTGCCGAATTTGAAGAAAATCGGTAAAGATTTAGCTATAGCTCCCATATATATGTTTCATCCGATTTGGCTCTTTAGATCCAATCGTTTTTATACCCTACACCACACTGTGGTACAATATTACGAGAGTGGTGTAGGGTATTATATAGTCGGCACCGCCCGACTTTAGCCTTTCCTTACTGGTTTTCTGTTGTAGTAACCAATTATTCGTTGCAATAATAATCTTTGGTCGATTGATACAATTTCGGTTGTCAAGAATAAAAAATTCGTTGTCACAACCAAAAATCGATCATATGGTACTATCATGAAAGTTTAAAAGTAGTTACCACAACTAACCGAGCGTCAATGAAAAAAACAGTCTTAATTCGATTGATACAACCATCGATTTCGTTGTATGCATTTTAATTTGATCGTATCCATGTTATTGCTGCTGTTTCAACTATTTATATATAAATACAACCAGCACACGGTGTATGCAATAGAATTTTTGTTGCTAGTACTGTTTTTTTGTTATTGTTACTATCGAATTCGAACCAATTATTTTCCTAGGTGTAGATATGGAGCATACTTTCCGCATTTGACACCCCTTTAATCCCAAATACATAGTCTTAATTTCCACAAATTCGATAGTATTAGATAATAGCGAAAATTAAAAAATTTTATGTCAGTCGAACATAATCTCGACTTTTATATCTACTATATTTTGGCTAAAAACAAAATTTTTTAAAAAAATAGTAAGGACAGACTAAATTCTTTTGGATTCGACTACACTACGTTTATAGATCAATATTTAGATTTTAAACTACGGATGCAAAAATATTATACAGCGATAGACGCCGAATCGGAAGGTAAAATGTATGGGATTACAGGGTGGCTGATATATATTGCAACCAACTTCAGGTTGCTATCATTTCTAAACCGCTAGTCTGATAGCTGAGAGATTTATTTCAGTGACAGTTCATTTTATTGTTTACAAGCTTACAAAAGCATTTTAATCTATTGCATTCAGAAAAAAGTTATTCGTGATGGAATTCAAGCGTGATAGTGTGATTGCTTTATATTTGGGTGGAAAAACACAAGTGGCTATCGTTAGAGCCCTCCAGCATTTAAATGTGAATAAATCTTTTGTTTCTCGTACCATTGCTCGTTACCGTGATACTGGCAGTGTTGCATCGCGTCCAAAAAGTGGACGAAAAAAAACGGTGACAACACCAGAAATTATCCGAAAAGTGAAGGCCAGATTTGATCGAAATCCACGCCGCAGTGGTAGAAAAATTGCTCGTGAGCGGAACATATCGCGAGAACGGATACAACACATATTAAAAAATGAGCTTGGACTAAAGCCATTGAAGTTCCAAAAAGTGCAAGAGCTCACCGATGCACAAAAAAAAGTTAGACTGGAAAGAGCCAAGGAGTTGCTTCGCTTGCACGAAAGTGGCCAGTTACCGAATTTGGTTTTCTCCGATGAGAAGCCATTCCAAATTGAGCAGTTTGTGAACAAACAAAATGATCGGGTTTACTTGCCAAAGAGGTCAGCTGAAAATGTACACCTTCGATTGGCCACCAGAACTCAAGCGCCGCCGATGGTAATGGTGTGGGCCGCCGTAACGGCCATCGCACTCAGCACGCGTCAACCAAGAATGGCTTAAAAAGGAGGTTCCTCGCTTCATTTCTACCGCACAATGGCCACCAAGATCTCCGGATCTCAATCCGCTGGACTTTTGCGCCTGGGGCATTTTAGAGAGTAAGGTTCGCACTAAAAAATACGAAAATATCGATCATCTCAAGACGGCGCTTCGCCGGGAATGGGCCAAAATACCGCAGAGCCACTTTCGTGCAGCGTGTGAGGCTTTGTCGGCCGTTTGAAGGCCATAATTCGTGCCAAAGGTGGCCAATTCGAACAAATCTAAACTGTTTCTAAAATTGTATGTTATTTCCGACATTTTCTGCTTTTGAACAATAAAATTTAAAAAAAAAATTAAAAAAATATAGCGCTTTACTTTGTTGCGTTACATATCAGCCACCCTGTATACGTATATATACAAAAATTCCTTAAATTTGAATACATTTGCTCTTGGATCAAAGTCTTAGTGTTGTAAAATACATCTTCTATAGCGCTTAGATGTCAAATAGGGAGGAACATATATTGGGGATATATCTAAATCTGAACAGGTTTTCACCACTTTTCATCCCTACATAGACAATGTACTTTGATTACAAGGATACAAAGACAGACGAACATAACCAGACTCAGAAAGTGATTATTAGTCAATCGACATAGCAAACCATGGATCTATTGTATATTTATATAAAATATAGAGAGATCAAAAATGATAGCGAGATCTTATTTTAACTATTTATAACTGTTTATAAACATTTTAGCCAAAAATGAACTACATAGGTCGATATTAAATATTCTGGCCCATATCCATTTGGGTGATACAAACAAATGCACAATGTTATAATACCATGTACCACATTGTGGTGTCAGGTATAAAAACACATTTTGAACATTTCTTCGAACTTCCGTATAACCCTTTTCATATACATAGTTATTTGAAGTTGGATCAACCAACCCCCTTAATACATCATGCAGGATGGAAATATTAGATGTTCGACATATGCTGAATCGAAAGTTATAATATTTCACTATCAATTTTAATTGAAGAGTTGAACACAAAGATTCATTTAACCACAAACATCTGGAATGCTTTTCTTTGTAATAGTTTCCTTTTCTGAAGTCCTGCGCATAAAGGATAATATATTTAGATACAGTTAACATTTTTCCCATTTCCCGTTTTGAGCAACAGGCTCCAAAAATTGAGCGAATCGAATTTCGAGAGCTGTTCCTTTCGATTGCCCTATTGAAATATTGAGGATGCGTCTGTCAGTATTTAATAACGCCGTTAGGTAATGAAAGCATTCGAAAGTGCTTGAGAATACAGCACATCCTGCAAAACAATCTTGTAATAACATAACTCTATGATTATGAGAATATAGGCATACATTTTCCTTTTTCCCACACCGATGATACACCATAATTATGATCGAGACGATATCAGAGACACATCAAATGTTCATTTTCTCAGCTTTCCTTCCCTTATTCATACACCGTGTTCGTTCGTCTTCATCTCAATTATCGCTAACGGGATACCATGAAATGAAAGGATTTTCCCCTCATTATTTTTTTGGGTACCTTTTCTATTTTTTATTATTATTATTTTTCGTTTTTTATGTGAGAGTTTTGTTTTTTGATGAAAAGAAAGGAAAACAACGCCTTCACATTGATGATGATGGTGAGTCAGTGCAGAGAGGGATCACGCAACCACCTAACAGCATCGAAAAGGAAACAAACAGTTAGGCTTTTCATGCCACCACACAATCGAATCGCAGCATTGCCGCAGAGCCGCATCCTGTGTGTGAAGACATTTCCATGAGCGATTCACAGTTTTGGGAATTTGATTATTAAATCCTTGATGACTGGTTACGGCGCATGCATCTGTCGCACAATGAGCTCAGGGATGAATGAATGAATGGTTACACCACCATCACCGCCACAACGAGACAACCAGCATATTGAGCCAGCGTAAAAAACGTTCACACACACAAAAGAAAAGCGAGAAAATCTTGCGCCGTTTTTAAGGGTAGGGTTTCCTTTTGCGTCACACACGCATCGGTTTATCCTTTTCCTCTTTAATTACGCTGTAACACTAGATTACAGTAATTTCTCTAGAGGGAAGTGGAACTAATTTCGTATGCATTTTGATTGTTTAAGCTATTAGATAATATTTAAAATTGTTGTAGAATTTAGCTTTTTTCCCTTTATTTATTCCAGTAGGGAACATAGGACTTCTACAAAGAATTCCCACTTAACCTATCGTTACATAATACTTTAATTTCATCAAAAGACATGTTAACTTTCGCCAGTTCTGTATCTGTTGTTCTGCGCCAAGTATTCCTTCCTATGAAGCTTATGTTTGCGTAAAAACTTTATAAAAAGTTGCTAAATGGAAATATAGGAAATTGCAAAAAACTGTTTTATTTTTTTTGGGGGTTTAACTTTTTTAAAAATTGAAGAAAAACGGAGGAACCGATTTCTACAAAGTTTACATCGTTTAAAAGATGACATAACGAGCTATTTTTATGAATTTTTTCCAAAAACAAAAATGTTAAAATTTGCCAGACTTGCCTTAGCATTTCGTCCATAACTTTTACAAATATTGTGTCGCTAAAAATCCAATAACTGTTTTGGTTAAGAGAAAGTCTGGAGCTTGAAATTATTTTTTTTTAAATTTTTACAACAAAAAATCCATTAAAAATTTTTTACATAATAGAATTTTAACTTTTCAGTCGACCTACGACTTTGACATCCATGAGCAATATTTTAGCTCTCGTTAAGAGCTATCTTTTTGCCATTGATCGATTCCCGATCCGACGTACCGTTAAGGAGCCAGAGCAAAAATAAACTTTCCGTTCACATTTAAAAATGATGCTAAGTCCATTTTTTTTAAATCCAAAATAAAACTCTTTTTATTCGACCTACGACCTTGACACTCATGAGCAATATTTTAGCTCTCGTTAAAAGCTATCTTTTTCCCATTGACCGATTGTGGCTACGTGCGACACAGCAAATGAAACAAGTGAATTGTTGCGAGAAAAGTTTGGAGATTCAATTATTTCAAGAAACGGTGATATTGAATGGCCTCCAAGAAGTTGTGATTTAACACCATTAGACTATTTCTTGTGGGGTTATTTGAAGTCATTAGTCTTTCGAAATAAACCAGACTCTCGTCAAGCTTTACAAGTCAACATTGAACGTGCCATTCATGACATACGATTTGATTTAGTGGAAAAAGTGCTGGAAAATTGGGTTCTGCAAATTCGTTCCTGCAGAAGAAGTCGTGAAGGCCATTTAAATGACGTTTTATTTAGAACTTAATTGTATGAATTGTACTTCACATTAAATAAAAAACTTTTGAATTTCCTTAACAATAAGTTTGCTTTTTTTCCAAGAAATCATATCACTCTTATTGGAAAACCCTGTAAAATTGGCCATTGATGTTCAAATAAAAATCTAAATATTTCTAGAAAATGCTTAAAAATTATTTTTTTTAAGAAAATTTCGTTGAATTGCTTCAAAATTTAATTTTTCCAGAAAATTTCCTTCATAGGTCTTTACTAAAGTCAACGATCTTTAATCCCGGCAGTGGCCACGAATCAGGAATCATTGTCCTTTAGACGACCCATCGATCTTAATCCGTTCAGTGAACGTTAATCCGGTTATTGTGGCCTTTGAAATTTCAACATAAAAAAATTTATTTCCAAAAATTTTGTATGGAAATGCTAATTTAACAAAATTTTCCAGAGACATTCAGTTCAACTATTTTTGCAATGCAAATGCAATTTCAAAAAATGTTTCAGAAAATTTAATTTCGGCAAAAATTTGCAAAAAAATAAGCAATTTCAAATAAAAATTTAAAAAAATTGATTTTAACAAATAAATTTAAAACATAAAAATTTGAAGGATTTTTCTAGAAAAAGTGAATTTCTTAAAAAAAATTAAATTTCTCAAGAATTTTTGTACCAACATTTAATTATGATGACATTTTCTATAAAATTGCATTTTTAAATAAATTTCAAATAATTAGGAAAACTTTTCAAAGAAATCCATTTTAAGGATTTCTCAAGCAAAATTCAATTTGAAACCAGTAAGGAAAGGCTAAAGTCGGGCGGGGCCGATTATATAATACCCTACACCACTCTCGTAATATTGAATAACTCTGAAATATAAATTTTGTAGTTCATGTTTAAATTGTTTATTCTAAATTTCAAAACGATTGGATGTAAAATACAGCTTCTATAGGACTAAAGGGCCAAATCGGACGAAAGATATATATGGGAGCTATATCTAAATCTGAACCGATTTCAACCAAATTCAATAGCGATCTTAACAGCTGCGAAATACTCTAAACTGCAAAATTTCAGAACGATCGGAGTGAAATTGCGACCTGTAGTCGACGAACAACTTTACATGGACTGACGGACGGACGGACGGACAGACATGCTTAAATCGAATCAGGTAGTGATTCTGAGTCGATCGGTATACTTTAAGATGGGTCTAGCTGTGTTATTTTCAGGTGTTACAAACATCTGCCGTGAAACAAACTTATAATACCCTGTACCACAGTGTGGTGTAGGGTATAAAAATGTTGCATAATTATTTGCAGTTATATGTTTTAACCAGTAAGGAAAGGCTAAAGTCGGGCGGTGCCGACTATATAATACCCTACACCACTCTCGTAATATTGAATAACTCTGATATATAAATTTTGTAATTCATGTATAAATTGTTTACATACATTTACTTTTGGGACATTTTATACTTAAATAATACCCTGTACCACAGTGTGGTGTAGGGTATAAAAACGATTGGATCTAAAGAGCCAAATCGGATGAAACATATATATGGGAGCTATAGCTAAATCTTTACCAATTTTCTTCAAATTCGGCAATGTTGGTTCATGAATAAAGAAACTCTACCATTCTAAATTTCAAAACGATTGGATGTAAAATACAGCTTTTATAGGACTAAATGGCCAACTCGGACGAAACATATATATGGGAGCTATAGCTAAATCTTAACCGATTTTCTTCATATTCGGCAATGTTGGTTCATGGATCAAGAAACTCTACCATTCTAAATTTCAAAACGATTGGATGTAAAATACAGCTTTTATAGGACTAAATGGCCAACTCGGACGAAACATATATATGGGAGCTATAGCTAAATCTTAACCGATTTTCTTCAAATTCGGCAATGTTGGTTCATGGATCAATAAACTCTACCATTCTAAATATCAAAATGATTGGATGTAAAATACAGCTTCTACAGGGCTAAAGAGTAAAATCGGACGAAACATATATATGGGAGCTATAGCTAAATCTTAACCGATTTTCTTTAAATTCGGCAATGTTGGTTCATGGATCAAGAAACTCTACCATTCTAAATTTCAAAACGATCGGATGTAAAATACAGCTTCTATAGGACTAAAGGGCCAAATCGGACGAAACATATATATGGGAGCTATAGCTAAATCTTAACCGATTTTCTTCAAATTCGGCAATGTTGGTTCATGGATCAAGAAACTCTACCATTCTAAATTTCAAAATGATTGGATGTAAAATACAGCTTCTACAGGACTAAAGAGCAAAATCGGACGAAACATATATATGGGAGTTATAGCTAAATCTTAACCGATTTTCTTCAAATTCGGTAGTGTTGGTTCATGGATCACTAAACTCTACCATTCTAAATTTCAAAATGATTGGATGTAAAATACAGCTTCTACAGGACTAAAGAGTAAAATCGGACGAAACATATATATGGGAGCTATAGCTAAATCTTAACCGATTTTCTTCAAATTCGGCAATGTTGGTTCATGGATCAAGAAACTCTACCATTCTAAATTTCAAAACGATTGGATGTAAAATACAGCTTCTATAGAACTAAAGGGCCAAATCGGACGAAACATATATATGGGAGCTATATCTAAATCTTAAACGATTTTCTTCAAATTCGGTAGTGTTGGTTCATGGATCAAGAAACTCTACCATTCTAAATTTCAAAACGATTGGATGTAAAATACAGCTTCTATAGGACTAAAGGGCCAAATCGGACGAAAGATATATTTGGGAGCTATATCTAAATCTGAACCGATTTCAACCAATTTCAATAACGATCTTAACAGCTGCGAAATACTCTAAACTGCAAAATTTCAGAACGATCGGAGTGAAATTGCGACCTGTAGTCGACGAACAACTTTACATGGACAGACGGGCAGACATGCTGAAATCGACTCAGCTAGTGATTCTGAGTCGATCGGTATACTTTAAGGTGGGTCTAGCTGTGTTATTTTCAGGTGTTACAAACATCTGCCGTGAAACAAACTTATAATACCCTGTACCACAGTGTGGTGTAGGGTATAAAAATGTTGCATAATTATTTGCAACTATTTGTTTTAAAAATATTTTTTTATTGAAAATTTCTTTTTTTCTAGAAAATTTTGTTGGCATTGCATATTTTTAGAAAATTTATTAAAATTTTAATTTTTCTAGAAAATTTCGTTAAAATTTAATTTTTCATTAGAATTTCTTCAAAATGGATTTTTGAAGAAAATTTTCTCCATAGACCTTTAATACTCAACGGCTTTTATCCGGGCAATGGCCACTAATCAGGAGTTATCGTCTATCAGATGTCTCACCTATTTTAAATCCGTTCATTGGTCGTTAATCCACTCATCGACATTTAAAATTTTAACAAAATTTTCTAGAAATTCAAGAAATGTTGTAAAGGAATGCAAATTTAACAAAGTTTTACAAAGAAATGCAATTCAACGATTTTTCTAGAAAAATGAAATTTCAAAAAATATTGCAGAAAAATGCAATTTCGGCAAAATTTTGCAAACAAAAATATTTTAAAGGAATATGCTAAAAAAATAAATTTTAACAAAATAAAAAATTGAAAAATGTATTGTTGTTTATTTTGGGGTTTGTGCTTTTATTATACAATAATTTAGTAATTTCAGTAACATTCTGTCTATAGCAAAACTGTAATAGAAACAAATACAAAAACAAGTAAGAAAGTTTCAGTCGGGTAAACCGACTAAGGTATACTACATACCCTCACTTTGTGAGTAATGTAATATGGAATATTACACGAATTAATGTGTAAATCTGTGTGGGAGGTACCAGAATTGCTGATACTTTAAATACATTGCGCTGTGCGGAAGTATTAGTGTTTATGTGCACTAATATATTAACGTTATGAGCTATTCAATTTTGGTATAATTTCAACATTTTGTGTGGGAGGTACAAAAAGGGGAGTGGTGGCAACGCTAATTTTTCACAGGACTATAGTCACTGCAAAAGCGTTACACTGTGCAAAATTTTGTAGTATTCTTGTGGATTGGTACTCACGCTATAAGCTTTCAAATTTTTATACAAAATGGTACGTTTGTGTGGGAGGTACCAAAAGGGGCGTGGTAACAACGCCCATTTTTCACTGGACTATGGACGCTATAAAAGCATTAGCCTGTGCAAAATTTCAAGTATTATTATGCACTGCTATTAATGCTATAAGCTGTTAACTTTTTGTACAAAATGGTCCCTCTGTGTGAAAGGTCCAAAAGGGGCGGGACCACTTTACCCATTTTTCCCAAGTTGATAGCGACAGATACACTATTACTATGTGTGGATAAACTATTACTACAGAGGATTCGGATAAGTAGTATAGAAGTTATAAGGGAATCAATAATTCACTAAATTTTAACCCTTTGTGAGGGAGGTACTAGAACGAGTGGACCAATATGGCCCATCTTCGAACTAAGCCTGAATTGAAAAAAATATTATCCCATACCAAATTTGAAGTCAATCCGTTACAGCCAGTCAGACAGACAGATGGACAGACAGACAAACGGATGGACATTGCTCAAATGACTTAAAATGGCTCAAAACGGATTTCCGCCAAACATACTTGGGGTCTTAGGTCACTCCTTCGATGTGTTACACTTTTTGTCCGTAGCAAATGATATAACCCTCGTCACACTAAAGTGAGGGTATAAAAATGGGAAATCATTTCAATTGCTCAATCAATAATTTAAGTTACAGACATACATTATTGCTATTGAATTCTGAAGAGTGGTGTCAATCGAAACTGCAGTCAATTCTACCAGGCAATTGAAACTCTCTAAATTTTTTTGTTTTTGTTTCTATTACATTTTTGCAAAAGTCAGAATGTAACTGAAACATATGATCTTCAATCGAATATACAAGGCTTCATAATGGATGTTCCATGTCAAGAGAAAAATTAAAATGGACACTTCAAGAAGTATTTATCCCACACACCCCACAACACCGCTCATGTCCTTGCCCCTGAAAATCACCCCTCCCTGGTTTCAACAAGACGGCGCCGCTTCCCACGCATCGCATCAATCAATGGATTTATTGAGAGAACACTTCGGTGAGCAGATAATTTCACGTTTTGGGCCGGTCGATTGGCCACCAAGATCGTGTGATATCCACCGTTAGACTTTTTCCTGTGAGGATATGTAAAGTCTAAAGTTTATGCGGACAAACCCACTTCGATTCAGGCCTTGGAGCAAAACATCACGAGTGTCATTCGCCAGTTACCAGTCGAAATGCTCGAACGAGTCATCGAAAATTGGACTCAACGGATGGACCATTTGAGACGTAGCCGCGGCCAACATTTGATAGACATAATCCTCAAAAAATAAATGCCAAAGAATGTTCTTCAAATGATAATAAAGATTCCCCATTCAATTTGAATTTTCTGTGTTTTTTTCTTTAAAAAAAGCAGGGAACCTCGAAATGGATCACGCTATATTAAAAGTCGTAGAAATCTATCGATTTTGTAGCGATATATTCGAAAAAAATCCCTTGTTAAAAACCAATTTTGGGCCCCGCAATACACTTTAAGGGCATCCCAGTGGTTTTTTATACCCTACACCACACTGTGGTACAGCGTATTATAAGTTTGTTTCACGGCAGATGTTTGTAACACCTGGAAATAACACAGCTAGACCCACCTTAATGTATACCGATCGACTCAGAATCACTAGCTGAGTCGATTTCAGCATGTCTGTCCGTCTGTCCATGTAAAGTTGTTCGTCGACTACAGGCCGCAATTTCACTCCGATCATTCTGAAATTTTGCAGTTTAGAGTACTTCGCAGCTGTAAAGATCCCTATTGAATTTGGTTGAAATCGGTTCAGATTTAGATATAGCTCCCATACATATCTTTCGTCCGATTTGACCCTTTAGTCCTGTAGAAGCTGTATTTTACATCCAATCGATTTGAAATTTAGACTCGTAGAGTTTCTTGATCCATGAACGAACATTGCCGAATTTGAAGAAAATCGGCTAATATTTAGATATAGCTCCCATACATATCTTTCGTCCGATTTGACCCTTTAGTCCTGTAGAAGCTGTATTTTACATCCTATCGTTTTGAAATTTAGAATGGTAGAGTTTCTTGATCCATGAACCAACACTGCCGAATTTGAAGAAAATCGGTTAAGATTTAGCTATAGCTCCCATATATATGTTTCGTCCGAGTTTGCTCTTTAGTACTGTAGAACCTGTATTTTACATCCAAACATTTTGAAATTTAGAATGGTCGAGTTTCTTGATCCATGAACCAACATTGCCGAATTTGAAGAAAATCGGTTAAGATTTAGCTATAGCTCCCATATATATGTTTCGTCCGATTTTGGTCTTTAGTCCTGAAGAAGCTGTATTTTACACCCAATCATTTTGAAATTTAGAATGATAGAGTTTCTTGATCCATGAACCAATATTGCCGAATTTGAAGAAAATCGGTTAAGATTTAGCTATAGCTCCCATATATATGTTTCGTCCGATTTGGCCCTTTAGTCCTATAGAAGCTGTATTTTACATCCAATCGTTTTGAAATTGAGAATGGTAGAGTTTCTTGATCCATGAACCAACATTGCCGAATTTGAAGAAAATCGGTTAAGATTTAGCTATAGCTCCCATATATATCTTTCGTCCGATTTGGCCCTTTAGTCCTATAGAAGCTGTATTTTACATCCAAACATTTTGAAATTTAGAATAGTTGAGTTTCTTGATCCATGAACCAACATTGCCGAATTTGAAGAAAATCGGTTAAGATTTAGCTATAGCTCCCATATATATCTTTCGTCCGATTTGGCCCTTTAGTCCTATAGAAGCTGTATTTTACATCCAATCGTTTTTATACCCTACACCATACTGTGGTACAGGGTATTATTTAAGTATAAAATGTCCCAAAAGTAAATTTATGTAAACAATTTATATGTACATGAATTACAAAATTTGTATTTCAAAGTTATTCAATATTACGAGAGTGGTGCAGGGTATTATATAGTCGGCCCCGCCCGACTTTAGCCATTCCTTACTGGTTTTAATATATCGTATTTATTCACAAAGTTTGCTGGCTAAACAAAGGGTTAGAAAGTTCAAGCACGATTTTAGCATAGAAAACTTCGGAATAGAAGTTCCATGTTAAAGAACGAAATACATGTTAAAGAACGGCGACACTTTAAGAAGAATTTTTCCCAAAACACCCGATATCCCCCGCTCATCCCCTTAGCACTGAAAATCCCCCTCCAAAAATAGTGATATGTCAAAAGTCGTCGAAAACGAATTTTTTGCATGATGTGTTCAACAGAAAAGATTTTTTAGGGGTAAGGGGATCAACGGGGGTGTCGGGTATTTTGGGAGAAATACTTCTTGAAGTGTCCCCTTTAATTTTTTCCTCGATATGGAACATCTATTACGAAGTCTTATACACTAAAATTGTGTCTGAATTTACTAACCTCTTTAATTACCCAGAAAAATGTGATTCTAAATATCTCGAAAACGTGATGTCAAAGGAAAAAAACGGTTAATGCCATTCGATTTTGCGAATTATGTGAGGTAAGTTGGTTTCATCGAGGATACATTTTGGTGTACACACAGTGTTGCCTATTGAAACAAAATATTCACTGAAAAACTCCTGTGTCTTTTATGATAGCCGCTTTTAGATATAAATAAAACCACGATTCCAGCGATATTCTCAATATTAAACCACAACTTTAAGTTTGGTTGTAATAATAAAATACTGCACTCAAATAGGGTTGATTTTTGTAAACTAGTGTAAGAGAGTTCTGCGCAAATGCGCAATTAAGGGCGTTAATGCTCGACTGCGTTATTTATGCACTTGTGGCGCAATTGATCCATTTCCTGGAGTTTTATTTTAGACGGTTGAGCATTTGAAACACGAAAGCTTTAAAGTGTGTCAGTGGGTAAAGGGTTCAAGGAAAATTAGAGCGGAAGTAAATTGTTTGTAAATTAGGTCATCCTAAGGAAATCCTAGTAAAAACATAAATTCCGCATTTTGCTGTTTTATTTTAAAATTCTTCTTCTTCATATTTTCCCAAGAGCCTCTAATTTAACCGAAGGGAAGCAGCCTCAGCGTCACATGTGGCAGGTAAATTTTTAGTCACGCTCTAAAAATGAAATTTCCTTAGTTTTTAATAGAAAAACAAAGCGTGTATTACTAAAAAACAAAAGCGCCTAAGGACGAACTCGACCGTGGGATGGCTTACCTGATCGCTGGCGGTCAGCGGTCTCACTCGTACAAGGGAGTACTCATATTTACGCAACTATGAACGCAAGGCTATGAACTGTCATAAAATTATGATTTATTATGTCACATTCGAGGAACACAGTCGCCGCCGACACGCTACGCAGTTTCTGTTGTTGTTGTCGTCCTGTTGCATATCCTTGTTACGTAACATATAAATACATACATATGGATGTTATGCAATCTAGAGGACCGTGGAAAGGTGAAATTAGTTTTGGTACTTTCTCTTCGCCCATTCTTTGTTTGCGAGGATAATTTCTCATTTTTTTGTCATTCGTTAAGAAAAAGGTCATGAATATTTTCAAAACATCTTTGAATATTATGAAATATGGTGGTTTTCCAAAACACGCTTTCTATTTTTTTGCTTCGATTTTTAGTTGAAGGCCATTGGAAATCTGTGGATTTCTCGAGAAATGATTTATGTTTGTATAATTGTTATTATATTAGTTTCTTGGAGAAATGCACACAAAAAAATCTGTTTTGAATTTTACTTTGCCAAAGAGATCAGTTCGCAGATAGATTATAAATAAAAAACCAGTAAGGAAAGGCTAAAGTCGGGCGGTGCCGACTATATAATACCCTACACCACTCTCGTAATATTGAATAACTCTGATATATAAATTTTGTAATTCATGTATAAATTGTTTACATAAATTTACTTTTGGGACATTTTATACTTAAATAATACCCTGTACCACAGTGTGGTGTAGGGTATAAAAACGATTGGATCTAAAGAGCCAAATCGGATGAAGCATATATATGGGAGCTATAGCTAAATCTTAACCGATTTTCTTCAAATTTGGCAATGTTGGTTCATGGATCAAGAAACTCTACCATTCTAAATTTCAAAACGATCGGATGTAAAATACAGCTTCTATAGGACTAAAGGGCCAAATCGGACGAAACATATATATGGGAGCTATAGCTAAATCTTAACCGATTGTCTTCAAATTCGGTAGTGTTGGTTCATGGATCAAGAAACTCTACCATTCTATATTTCAAAATGATTGGATGTAAAATACAGCTTCTATAGGACTAAAGGGCCAAATCGGACGAAACATGTATATGGGAGCTATAGCTAAATCTTAACCGATTTTCTTCAAATTCGGCAATGTTGGTTCATGGATCAAGAAACTCTACCATTCTAAATTTCAAAATGATTGGATGTAAAATATAGCTTCTATAGAACTAACGGGCCAAATTGGACGAAACATATGTATATATGGGAGCTATAGCTAAATCTTAACCGATTTTCTTCAAATTCGGCAATGTTGATTCATGGGTCAAGAAACTCTACCATTCTAAATTTCAAAACGATTGGATGTAAAATACAGCTTTTATAGGACTAAATGGCCAAATCGGACGAAACATATATATGGGAGCTATAGCTAAATCTTAACCGATTTTCTTCAAATTCGGCAATGTTGGTTCATGGATCATGAAACTCTACCATTCTAAATTCCAAAACGATTGGATGTAAAATACAGCTTCTATAGGACTAAAGGGCCAAATCGGACGAAAGATATATATGGGAGCTATATCTAAATCTGAACCGATTTCAACCAAATTCAATAGCAATCTTAACAGCCGCGAAATACTCTAAACTGCAAAATTTCAGAACGATCGGAGTGAAATTGCGACCTGTAGTCGACGAACAACTTTACATGGACAGACGGACAACGGACGGACAGACATATTTAAATCGACTCAGCTAGTGATTCTGAGTCGATCGGTATACTTTAAGGTGGGTCTCGCTGTGTTATTTTCAGGTGTTACAAACATCTGCCGTGAAACAAACGTATAATATACCCTGTACCACAGTGTGGTGTAGGGTATAACAACAAATTCATTATTGTAAAAAGTGGAAAACTCAAGGCTTTGAAGAAAACACCACATAGAATCAAATCATATCCCTTAGTTAATTATTTAAACAAAAATTTAGAAGGTTTTATTCTACTATGAAAACCCTAAGAAAATCTATATATATTTGCTACGTTGTGGCCTGCAGATTACATTATGCCCTACATCACATTGAGGTACAAGTTATTTTAAGTTTGTTTTGTTTAGTTAAATTTTCCTCAAAACTGGGAAATTTTACTTTCAATGAGTAAATTGAACTAAATTCAAAGATATAGCAAATTGGTTACATACTCGGAAATGGGATATGATTTTACTTACTTAAAATTCCATCGACCAAGTAAAAATTTCCTACTATTTGGTAAATTTTGACTTTTACCGAGGAAGGATATCCTAGCGTCGAAGAAACATTTACTACTCCTCGAAAATAAATCATTTTAGGAAATTTTAACTAGAAATATCCGAATTTCCTTAGTTCTAGTTCATGTTTTTCTGAAATTTATAATACGGTATTCAAATAATCCTTGAATATTCGTTAAGCAAAAAATTCCCGTTCGTTTCAAGAGATTCTTTCCTTAACTGCTCAAATATCATTTCAAAGAGCAGCTGCGAAGTTAAGTAATTTAACTTCGCAGCAAATATATAGGATGTGAAATACTTAAGACATATGATTGAGACATTGAATGAGAATTCTGTTTGTTTCAGGTTTTTTGCATTTGTTTCAAATACATTGGAGCAAAATATTTATTGGAAAATTCCCGAGAATATTTTGCTGAATTATACACGCTGAAAAAAAATCGCTTCTGTAGTATATTGTCCCAAACATATTCGGCTTGAAATATACATAGGTTTAGGGTACACTCCAAATATATAATATTTGACACACACAAATATTATATGTTTATGAGGATATTGTTCTAAACAAAAATATGTTCCCATTCTAATATTTTTTTATTTGGAACTAGTATTTCCGAAACAAAGATTAATTTGTATTTATGTATTTTGGCAATGCTTCAATGCCTTAATTTAAAGACAAGTTTTCTGGTTTTCAGATGCTCAAAGAGTAAATTTTTTTAATAAATTATACATGTTAGTAAAATTCAATTAAAACTTAAATGGTATAATCTTTGTAAATATAAATTGCATTGATGGGTTGACAGAAAGTGATGAATTGGAAAAAACTAACTAAAATTCGAATAAGTCAGCAAAGTTTTAAAAATAATTTTTAAAAAAATATATTTGGAAAACTTCTCAAACAATAACTTTGTTTGTGTGTAAACACATATTTTATTTGTGACAGTCAGTTTTCAAATAAATTTTGTTCTACTAAATGCGCTTCAAGCAAAATTTCTTGATTTTCAAATAAAATTTATTTGTTAACAAATATATAATATTTAAAAAAATCGTTTCCAATTATATTTTCTTTCAATTCAAACATATCAAAAATGGTGATTTTCCCCCGTGTATTAGTAGTAATGAACTAAAATTTAGTTTACGAGTACTTCTACAAGTTGCAAGTTAAAAAATTACTCATTTATAGTTAAACGTTTCTTACATTTTAGTTAAATTTTCGTATATTCAAGTAAAATTGAACTTGATTTGAGGAATTATTTTACTTCCATTTAGTAAAAATTTAACTTAATCTTAGTAAAAAAATTACTTGATTTTAGTGAAAATTTAACTAGATTTTTTCCCAAATTTCATGTAAATTTTTACTTAAACTGAGTTAATTTTTCCTTAATATGAGTTCAATTGAACTAGATATAAAGGAATATTTACTAAATTCAAGTTAGTATTAACTAAAACTTCAAAACATTTGCTACTATTAAGGACAAATGTGAACTTGATTTGGGAAAAAATTGCTTTAGCGCCATATGAAGTTTAATTTTCCTGAAGTTTAGTTCATTTTAACTTATCTTTGGGTTCATTTTTTTCTGAGTGTAGTTACAAATTGGTCTTCATATATGGATATAGCTCTCATATACATATAAAGGGTAAACCATTAACGGCCTATTCCACAATCTCCGGTTATCCTACAGTTAGAGCTAACCTACAGTTATAGCTTTAAAATTGTTTGAAATTTTTATTTTTTAACTGCGAGTTAGCTCTAACCGGAGGTTGTGAAATTGGGAGTTAAATTTTAAATTTGAATCGACTATAAAATAGTACTGATAATTTTTTATCAAATTTCTGGTTTTATTGGAAAGCTTGGACTTTGTCATTTAATTAAGGAACACAATATCATGCATATGACTACCATGACTGGCTCGGCAGTACCTCATGCGATCAACCCAATTTTTCAGTAAATTTTCGATTGTTTCGAGTCAAATTTCCTCAATGGCAACTTCGATTTCACGTTTCAACGCTTCTATTGTCTCTGGATGCTTTGCGTAACAATTATCCTTAATGGCTTCCCACAGAAAATAGTTGAAATCTAAAGTTTTAAATGGCCCACCCTTTATATGCCAGCAGATTTGACGCCTATGCGCTAGATACGCCGAGCCTCATCTGCCAACCGATCTTTATGACAGATCAAGTAACGAACACTGTCTGATTTTTAAGAAAAACGTTTCAGATTCATTTACTGCCACCATATACGTACATATATGGGTCAAAATTATTAATATCGACCTATGTAGTTTATTTTTGGCTAAAATGTTTATAAGCAGTTGCAAATAGGTAAAATAAGATCTCGCTATAATTTTTTTTTTTTACAATTTAAAGTGAGTTTTTGTAAGTTTTTTTTGGAAAATTTTTTGTAGCAAAAATTTTTACTGAATATTCGTCGCACTCTCACAAATCCAAAACAATAAAAAATTTTTGTGAGACTCAATATTTGTAAAAGTTATAATCGAAATAGCAAGACTAGTCTGACATTTTTCTGTCTGTTTTTGCAAAACACTGCACAGTGGTACGAGTCTAAAATGGGGAAATAATTCCAACCAAACAACCGTTTGCGACCAAACTTGGCATGGTAGATGAAGAGGTGTTAGAGAAGTTAAGTTTTATATTTCGGCCCCCCCTATGTCAGACAGGGGCGGAGCTAGAGGGCCTCAAAGTTGGCCACATCGGGTGAAGAAACTCGTGCTTCTCTTCCTATTTATAAAATTTCTTTTTGTGTGCGTTCTACTTACTGAGGTTTATAAAAAACGTTTAACACCTATGAATTATCTCGTCTAGTTACAAAGATATCGCAATTAAAAATTGAATTTTTCATTTTTTCACTTACCGTGTGCTAGTATTTTGTAAATATCGAAGCACAATATGCACCGATATCATCCGTATCAACATGTCTGGATGGGCAAAACAATTTCCTATATGACGAAAAAGCATTGGTTCGATATACCAAATAGTACAAAAGTTATGACCACTTGAATTCGCATCACTGTGCAGTGTTTTGCAAAAACAGACGAAAATTTTCAGACTAGTCTTGGCATTTCGTCCATAACTTTTGCAAATATTGAGTCTCACTGTTCTGGATTTGTGCGAGTGCGACGAATATTATGTGAAAATTTGAAGAAAATCGAGGGGGGTGGCAATTTTTTGTACAAAGGTTTTTTCAAAAAAATCTTCCATAAACAAATTTTTCAAAAAAGAACAAATTTCGTAGAACACAAAAACTATTTTATTTTAATTTTTTTAAAAATTAAGATGTCCATAAAAAATTTTTAAAAAAATGCTAGCGAAATCTTATTTTACCTATTTGATTGATTTCTTTGAAAAAAACACAGTTATTACACTATGCAACAAATAAACACTTTTTGGAAAATATACGGACTTGACAGTATAGGTTCGATTATACTGTCAAAGGGTAGTATAACCCTATACTTGGTTTGGCGAAATTGGTAACCAATTTTTTTTTAATGGCCCCCAATGTCAGTGGGCCACTCGAAAAGGTGTCATCAGCTTTTGTCCAACAACTAATTCAGACTTGGTGATACCGCTTAACCATCTTTGGCAATAATGTAGCTAAGAATATGCTGAACAAAGTTCCTTAACATTTTTTGCGAAACAAATTTTTTTCCTGTACTTTTTTTGAAAACGAGAAGGAAAAAATTTTTTTTTTCCATTTTTTTCAGCATAATTTCCGGGGACTCGTAATTTTTTAATAATAATGGTTGGCAAAATTGTAGCCAACGTAAATCTGAACAACTTTTGTGAACATATCAATACAATCTGAACGTGTCTGGGCACCCTAAATAGCTCAAAAAACCACATTGTACTCCAAAAATGTTAGTATTTCACTATTATGTAACAAAAATATATTTTTTTGGTATAGGGTATGTTCAGCAAATTTATAGAAAATATTAAGGCCAATATTTTTGTGGAACATATTAACCCTCTAGCTCCCCCACATAACTGTAATCTTTGGCCCCATTATAACAAATCGTAAAAAACACCCATTAAACTGGGGGGGGATGAAATGGTCTACAAAAATGTTCGCCATAAAATTTTACTATATGTGTCAGAACACACCAAAGCTCAAAACATAACACAAATACCAAAAAAGGTCAAATTCCTGTTCGTGCAGCAATGTTAGTCGTACGATATAGTAGTGGTCGAAGCAATAAAGATACCAGTAAAGAGCGTTGTTGACTGGAATTTGACCGTTTTTTTAGTTTTGTGTTAAGATTTGGGCTTTGGTGTGTTCCGACACATACAGTAAAATTGTACGGCGAACATTTTTGTGGAAGATTTCATCCCCGCCCTACCCCTTTTAGAGGGTGTTTTTTACGATTTCTTAAAATGGGGCCAAAAATTACAGTTATGTGGCGGAGCTAGAGGGTTAATATGTTCCACAAAAATATTGGCCTTAATATTTTCTATAAAGTTGCTGAACATACCCTATACCAAAAAAATATATTTTTGTTACATAACAGTGAAATACTTACATTTTTGGAGTACAATGTGGTTTTTTGAGCTATTTAGGGTGCCCAGACACGTTCAGATTGTATTGATATGTTCACAAAAGTTGTTCAGACCATGTTGGTTTTTTGAGCTATTTACGGTGCCTAGACACGTTCAGATTGTATTGATATGTTCACAAAAGTTGTTCAGATTTACGTTGGCTACAATTTTGCCAAGCATTGTTAGTGAAAAATTACGAGTCCCCGGAAGTTATGCTGAAAAAAGTGAAAAAAATATTTTTTTCCTTCACTTTTTCAAAAAAAAGTACCGGAATTTTTTTTTTTGCAAAAAATTTTAACAAGCTTTTTTCAGCATATTCTTAGCTACATTATTGCCAAACATAGTTAAGCGGTATCACCAAGTCTGAAATAGTTGTTGGACAAAAGCTGATTACACCTTTTTCGAGGGGCCCACTGATTTTCAGAAACTTTGGAGGCCCATAAAAAAAATTGGTCACCAATTTCGCCAAACCCTTTGATAGTAGAATCGAACCTATACTGTCAAGTCCGTGTATTTTTTTCACTGTTGCACAGTGTTATTAAGGAAATTCAAAAGTTTTTTATATAATGTGATGTACAATCTATACAATTAAGTTCTAAATAAAACGTCATTCAAATGGCCTCCACAACTTCTTCTGCAGGAACGAATTCGATGAACCCAATTTTCGAGCACTTTTTCCACTAAATCAAGTCGTATGTCATGAATGGCACGTTCAATATTGACTTGTAAAGCTTGAAGAGAGTCTGGTTTATTTCGAAAGACCAATGACTTCAAATAACCCCACAAGAAATAGTCTAATGGTGTTAAATCACAACTTCTTGGAGTCCATTTATTGAATCACAATTTCTTGAAATAATCGAATCTCCAAACTTTTCTCGCAACAATTCAATTGTTTCATTTGCTGTGTGGCACTAGCCACAATCGGTCAATGGCAAAAATATAGCTCTCAACGAAAGTGTTTTTTTTTTTTATTTTAAAAAAAATAGACTTAGCGCACGAAAAGTTGCAATTGGAGAACGATTATTTTGATAACCATCTCCGCCTAAGTTCAAAGATGGACCATATTTGTTCACTCCTTCTAATACCAGTGCATACTTTAAAGTTATTAAATACAATTTAAATTGATTATAATTGAATTAAAACAAAAAATAAATTAATTTACGAATATTGTTGGAACTGGAGGTGAGGGGATTCATAAGTCGGTCTACCCGACTGCACTTTCTTACTTGTTTTGACTATAATTTCGGAATGAGACTTCCAATCTGTTCCTCAATCACTACATATGTATGTATTTGTATGTAAATACGATGTTCCTACCATTGGTTTGACAACGTAATAATTGTCACGTTGGTGAACTACGTGGAAGTTTCCTCCAAAATCATAAGCAATAGGTATTAAAGGTAACTCCGACATACATTTTTATTAAAACTGACTTTAGTAAACACAATGCTCCAATTTGTGAAAAAAACTAACTTTTAAGAGTAGAGAGAAAATGTGTTTTTTTACCCTCCACCATAGGATGGGGGTATATTAATTTTGTCACTAGGTTTGTAACACCTCTAAATATTGATCTGAGACCCCATAAAGTATATATATTCTTAATCGTCGTAAAATTCTAAGACGATTTAGCCATGACAGTCTGTCCGTCCGTCCGTCTGTTGTAATAGAGCTAGGTTGATAAAATTTGGTAGAAATATTTGTTAAGTTGCAGGTTGTTTAGGATTGCAAATGGCCAATGTTTTGATCTAGCTCCCCAATAGAGGTCGCTCCAAAATACGGTTTTTTTGGCCATATATACCAAATTGTTAAAGTAATTTAGCAGAAACTTTGCAGTTTGTATTCTATTCTGACAAGAATTCATCACAGCAAAAATTTTACAAATCGATTCATATTTTCTTACAGTCACCCTATAGAGGTCGCCCCCAAATATACGTATTTAAGTCATAAATACCATATTTTCTAAGCAGTGAATCTTGGCCGTTTGTATTTAAAGAAGACAAGAATGCATCGCAGTAAAAATGTTTTAAATAAACTCATATTTTGTTATAGCCCACCTATAGATGTCGCGCCCTAAAAGGCTTATTCTTAGCAGTTTATACTCTATTTTGGCAAGAATTCATCTCAATAAAATTTATACAAGGTTTTCCAATAAGAGTCATATGATTTCTTTGAATCTCCAAACTTTTCTCGAAACAATTCAATTGTTTCATTTGCTCTGTGTGGCACGTAGCCACAATCGGTCAATGGCAAAAGATAGCTCATAACCGGAGCTAAAATATTGCTCATGGGTGTCAAGGTCGTAAGTCGACTGGAAAGTGTTTTTTTATTTTAGATTATAATAAAAATGGACTTAGCGCACGAAAAGTTGCAATTGGAGAACGATTATTTTGAAAATAAAACTGAATAATTTGTAAACGATGTTCTTGCGTATATCTCTCCATGATGAAATTGTAAACACTACTAAATTCAATGAAAACCAAATGAGAGATCATGACATACTACAAATGGCCGAAACGTCACTTCAAAATCATATCATCCCTATTGGAAAACTCATTACAAATAAAATGTAATAAGTGGCTCTCAAAAAAGCTATTTTAAGCTACATATACCACATTTTGCAGGTGAAGAGTTTGGCTAGATAATTTACAGCCTAAAAATTGCAGCGTCCGTTTTTATACCCTCCACCATAGAATGGGGGGTATATTCATTTTGTCACTCCGTATGTAACACCTCTAAATATTGATCTGAGACCCCCATAAAGTATATATATTCTTAATCATCGTAAAATTCTAAGACGATTTAGCCATGTCCGTCCGCCCGTCTGTTGTAATCACGCTACAATCTATAATACTTGAGCTAGGTGGCTGAAATTTGGTATAGATACTTCTTATAGCTGCAGGTAACTTGGGATTGAAAATGGGCGATATCGGTTCATATTTAGATATAGCTCCCATATATAGTATCTAACTTGTTGTGTTCTCATCTGCTATATTTTTTGTGTTTTTCGGTGTTATTTTCTTGAGGTTTGAGTTATTTTGTGAGGTCACATGCTATCCATAGTGGAGGGTACATAAGATTCGGTATGGCCGAACTTAACGCTTTTACTTGTTTTTAATAATTTACTTAAACAAAAATGATCGTTTCATGATTTGCTCCATGTCCAAAGATTTTTCGAGTAATAAAATTGAATGCAATCCATGGTGGAGGGTATATATCAGATTCGGCATTGCCGAACTTAACGCTCTTACTTGTTTTGGCTTCATCTTTCCACAAAAAAAAAACAATTGGAATTGATTTCGACATTTTTTTATTGAAATTTTAATGAAATTTTAGAGTTTACTTTTCAATATCCCAATGTTCTGCCAATGGTCTGTCACCAATGCCTTCAATATACTAAAAGGCAAACAAAGGAAAACACCCGTTGTCTAGGTCAGTTGCCATCCATCTATGGATAAACTAACTGCATTTTGAACCTAACCTAACCTAATTGTTGTGATGTGATCACATTCTCTGCGTCTGTGTGTGTGTGTGCACTTTAATGCACTCCCTCACACACCCTCGAGACTCATACACACGCACAAAAACAAAACAATTTCAAGTGGAATTCCCAAATTACGAGTAACCTTATCACACACAAAAAATTGAAAGAATTGAGAAAGGAACGTTTCTGTGGAAAAAAAGCGAAGAAAAAACCGTCAGTCAGCAAATGAAATATGGACGTTTTGTTGGCGAAATGTGCAGCAAACTTCACACACCCATACATGAGTTTGCACACAAACACACACATACTCGTCTATACATTGCAACAATCCACGATCATCATCAATAAGCCAACGAACGCCAACAGACAACCTGAAATGTTTACGTACAACTGTTACACGAAGAAAAGCACCGTTAGTTTGCAATATAACGTCACTGTGTTGTTGTACGAGTTGTCTTCTGCAACTGTTGCCATTGTTGCTGTTGTTGCTGCTGTGACTGACTGTGACTGCAGTCACTATCGGTCATTGGCTTAACACACATTTTTCATTTCGTTGCGGAAAGAGAGTGAATTCCTTTTTACCAAACGAGCGGAGAAAATGTGCAACGAGAGCCGCCGAAACAGTTAAAACGAAAAGAACGAGAATTTGCCAATTCCCCATAACACAATGAACGAACGAACAAACGAACAGCAACAACATCAACAACAAGCTAACAACACAAAGAAATTGCAGTTGCGCTAAGAGCCACCAAACTACCACACAACAACAGCAACTACAAAGAAATTTCAGTCAACAAAAGCCCACAGCAACATACGAGTATGACGACAATGAAGACGAAGAAATTGCAGCAGACTCATACACGAGTCAGTATATTGCACGACAGAAACTTCTTTTCTTCTGCTCGTTTCTTCTACCGCATTCGTGTTGTTGTTATTGCTGTTGCCATTTTTCTAACACGTCGACAATTTGAATGCAATTTTGGCTTCGACTTGTTGCATGTGGTCGTCGAGAGTGATTGCTTCCACACATGCCTTCTGGTATATGTATGTATGTGTGTGGGTATGTGCGCATGTGTGTTATGAAGTATAGAAAAATGCGAACAAAAGTTCACATCCAATTCTGCTGCGCCGCTGAGCTACTGTTGCAATTCTGTGGTTTTGCGTGGAGAAATGACATTTAAGTTTCATGCAACCACTCGACATTGAAGTGGGTCGAGATCAGAGAATGAAGCCGAGCCAAATTTGGCGGCGGCGGCTGCCATTGAAAATTATAGATCGGCGGCGGCGGCTAGGCGGCTGAGCCGACATAAAATTTACATTCGGCGGCTCTATGATAGACATTTTAACATTTAAAATAATAGTTGAAAAGTTAAGCTCTGGTATTTATTCTTAAATAATAGATGTTTTTAAATTAACTGTAAGATATTGTGGGGTAAAAAAATCATCGATTCCAGCCGCTAGGCGGCTCTATGATATACTCTATTTTCGAAGTATGATAAAGCTATGTATAGACGATTGTCAGATCGGAAAACTTTATCAACCCTGTTAAAGTGCCGCAAATGTACGGAAAATGACAGATAGTTAGGCAAAGGTGAAGACGATTGCAAGAAACCCTTACAATTTCATATATTGAACATATATTTTGTAAATATATATTTATATGCAGGATTGTCAATAAAAATATTTTATAGGCAGTGGCCAATAAAATGTTTTTCTGGCAATGGCGCCGTTGTCACATGCATAAACTTCGCATATACTACAATCTGCATATTATCTCACAATGACTTTTCTGCCAAAATTGCAAGACAAAAATTTTTCACACGGTTGTACGTTCATAGGGTTGCATTTTTCCGCCATTTTTCTATACATAGCTTAAGTCGAAACAGGCTGTTTCCAGGAGAGGCGAATTGACGTTTTAGTGAAATTTCAAATTTGTGTGGAATTACCTTGTGGTTTAAATAGAATGACATCTACCGTTTTGAGCTTAACTTTATTGATTCTTTAGAATGGAGGTATTAATTTAATGTTATACTATTCTTTAATACTACACTGATTTTTTTCCGAAAATATTTTTATCTCTATATGTACAGGGTTGCCCATATTCGACGGACCCACGGACTCGTTGGGCCCATTCCAATCGACGAGGCTTGTCCGCAGGCAACAATCTTTGCGTCAATTGAATTTTGTACGGGAACAAATGCAAATCAACGCGAATAATCCGTTGTAAAGTGGACCGAGCCATGCCCAACTGCTGAGAACGGCGTTTTTGGGATGTTCTTGGGGACCTCTCAACACTGGCTCGTACGGCAGCGATATTCTCGGCCGATCGCCTTGGTCGACTTTTATTTGGCCTCTTCGGATTAGAAAGAGCCTCACCAGTCGAAAATTTTTCGTATAAACGCTTAACGGTGTTCTTAGAAGGCGCACTTCTCACATTTTTTAATATTTTAAAAGCACGTTGACTTGACTTCTTCTGTTGAATGTAAATTTCAACTATTTCAGAGCGCTCGCGTGGCGTGTATTGTTCCATGGTAAAAATCTGCTTGGACTGACGCTTCAAACGCGGTATGTCATTAAGCGATCTGACATCTCTGTCAAAAGTTATGGCGTTGCCAGATGGGTCCGTCGAATATGGGAGACCCTGTACATTATCATAATAAATAAAAAATCTTATTATTTCCTTTAAAAAAGAATTTTTATAATTATTTTTCTATTACTATCAATTTTATGATTTTTAAGACATGTTAAGCTCCCGCTTGTGACAATAAACGAATCTCACTCACTTCCATATCGTCCACCCAATAAATGAATAGTGTATAATTTATTTGTCGTTTCGAGAAAATCATATTTATTATTTATTAATGAACAATTTCAAACACCCAATAACCCAATTTGTGGAAGTAGAATTTCAACAGATATAGAACCAATTGAGTAGACTCTTAGAATGCAATAAAAAATAATAGTGTATATGCGTACAAATTATTCTACTATTAAGGGGACGATATATCTGCTATATAGCTATTTGCTTATCAAGAATGTAAATGGTATCTTAAAGTTTTTCTATGGAACGGCGGCTGTGTTTCAGCCGATTTGAGCCGCAAAGATCGGCGGCGGCTTCGGCTGGTGAAAAAAGGTCGGCGGCGGCTAAAATCGGCGGCTCGGCTCGGCGGCTTCATACTCTGGTCGAGATTGGATTAGATTAGAATGAAAGGAAGGGTTTTGCTTGACCGATAATTCATATATAACTTTTTTATCTTTATTTTCATGATTTCTTAAAGTCATAAATAGGAAATGAAGATTTGTATGCCCTCCACCATAGGATGTGGGTATACTAACTTCATTTATTCAGTTTGCAACACATTGATATATTAATATAGCTCCCGTATAGAGGACGCTTATAATTATATAGGCTATAAAAAACTAATTTTCTATGCATATTGGCTAAAACATTAAAGTTTGCATTCTATTTTGACAAGAAAAATTACCCAAATCAGTTCAGTTACTATTCCTATTTGGGGATCAGAATATTAAATATCGACCTATGTAGTTTATTTGTGACCAAAATGTTTATAAGCATTTACAAATAGGTACAATAAGATCTCGCTATCATCTTTTTTAAAAAAAA
This sequence comes from Eudasyphora cyanicolor, assembly GCA_963930755.1. Taxonomy (NCBI): domain Eukaryota; kingdom Metazoa; phylum Arthropoda; class Insecta; order Diptera; family Muscidae; genus Eudasyphora; species Eudasyphora cyanicolor. The sequence goes on from OZ005735.1 coordinate 271,216,882, forward strand.
AATTTTGGAAAAATTTTATGGGCATTTTAATTTTTGAAAAAAATAAAAAAATGAGTTTTTGTGTTTTACGAAATTTGTAATAGCTCTCGAACGGCTGAACCGATTTCAGGGTGGGCCTAAAGAAACCAAGGGGTGTAAAAGTTTAATAACTTTTTCGTTTATTATTTCTTTTTTATTTTTTCTTCCAGATTATATAATATACAAAAGGCAATTTTTTTTACACTAAGTATGAAAAATAATGTCTCTTAAATGACCACCGTTTTCAGCTTTGCACTGATGGGCTCTTTTTAGAGCCCATTCCTTTCAAAACTTATGGCTGTAGCGTTCGAATTTCTGCAACAATGTTTGCCTTGAGTTCAAGGATTGTCTCTGGCTTGTTCACATACACTCGCTCCTTCAAATAACCCCAAAGAAAATAGTCGGGTGCTGTCAAATCTGGCGATCGCGCTGGCCAGATAATTTCCGAATTTCTGGAAATTATTCGCTCTCCAAAAATTTGACTTAAAAGTGCCATTGTGTCTCGGGCAGTATGGGCAATGGCTCCGTCCTGCTGAAACCACATACCAGGTCTGTTTTTAAGAGAACAGAGCAGGACGTAAAAAAATTTCTATCATAAACCGATACCGCTCTCCATTTACGGTTACAGCACTTCCATCTTCATTCTCGAAGAAGTAAGGCCCAATGACATTTTCAGATGTGATCCCACACCATACTGCACACCTGATGGGGTGCAATTGGCGTTGATGAATGGCTCTTGGATTTTGAGAACCCCAGAACCTACAGTTCTGCTTATTAACAAAGCCATTCAAATGAAAATGAGCTCCATCACTCATAATCAAATTTTTGTCAATTCTATTGTCATAATCAATTCTATTGTTCTGGTTCTCTGTTCAATTGTGAACCTCTCCATTATAAATTCTCCAAGTGTTGTCTATATAATCTGAAAGAAAAAATAAAAAAAAATTAATAAACGAAAAAGTTATTAAACTTTTACACCCCTTGGTTTCTTTAGGCCCATCCTGTATAAAAAATTGCTTGACCGATAACACTTTGCAACAATATTATAACCCTATACTCGGCTTGGCGAAATTGGTGACCAATTTTTTGTATGGGCCTCCAAAGTATCTGAACATCAATGGGCCCCTCGAAGAAACTAATTTGACTGGAATGTAACCGTTTTTTTTTGTTTTCGTGTTATGTTTTGGGCTTTTGTGTGTTCTGATACATACATATATGTAGTAAAATTTTATGGCCAACATTTTTGTAGAACATTTCATCCCCACCCTCCTTATTGTAAAGAGTGTTTTTTACGATTTGTTAAAATAAGGCCAAGAATTACAGTTATGTGTGGGCGCTAGAGTGTTAATATGTTTCTCGAAAATATTGGCCTTAATATTTTCTATAAATTTATTGGACAAACCCTACACAAAAAAATATTTTTGTTACAAAATAGTAGTACTAACATTTTTGAGCTATTTAGTTTGCCTAGACACGTTCATTGTATTGTATTGATATGTTCACAAAAGTTTTTCAGATTTACAGAATATTGTTAGTTCAAAATTACGAGTCCCTGAAAGTTATGCTGAAAAAAGTGAAAAAAAATATTTTTTTCTTCACTTTTCAAAAAAAATTAAGGAAATTTTTTTTTAATGTGAAGTATAATCGAAACAAATAAGTTTTTTTTTTTATTTTTTATAAACTTTGTTATATTCAATGCTTAATACTAATTACATACATAAATAAAAGTAACAAGAATAAGAAAAAAGCATTATTTTACAATGTAAAGCCTCAGCGTCTTATAGACATTGTAGAGGCAAGTTGGCAATTACTTATATACACATGATTTCATCAGCAAAAATTAATTAAATTAATTAAATTAATTTAAAATATATATTTATAAAAGAAGTTATATGATATATATTTGTTTACAATAGAAGTTCAACCTGTTGTAGTAAATATTTTTTTAATTCACTTTTAAATAACGAAATTCTATTTATAGCTTTTAAATTATGTGGCAGATTATTAAATTCGTGACTGCCCATGTACTCAATTCTTTGTTTAGTAAGCTCAAGTCTGCATCTAGTAACTCTAAGATTAGTGTTATTCCTGGTATTGAAAGAACTTTGGTTAATTGAAAATGTGATTGTATGGTGTCCTATACTGCGAATACATTTAAAGACATATACCAACAGCTGCATCTTGTACATACCGTAAAGAGGTAATACAGAGGGAAATACTTCTCTGTACAATAAAATAGTTGAATATGTTATGGGTAGGTTTGCAACAGTTTTTAAAGCTTTACTTTGCAGTCTGTGTAAGGATCTAAATTCTCCACTCTTTCTATACCCATATAATACCGTCAAATAGTTTAAATTACTCTGAACAATTGCATGATATATCAAGAATTTTGTTTCATAATTGAACTTACTTTTAAATTTGTACAAAATCCCCACAGCTTGTGATAATTTCCTTTTCAGGAACTGTATATGTAAATCCCAAGGAAGATTGGTCTGCAAATGTATTCCTAAATACTTAAGCGAATTCATTTCACAAATTTTCTTACCATCAATAAAAATAGTAAAATTATTAATGTGAACATAATACGGCTTAAAACGGATAACTTTAGTTTTATCTGCGTTTAAAAAGAGTTTATTGATCCTGTCAAATTCACATATTAAGGCTGCATCACGTTCCATATATGCTTTAGCGACGGTCTCATGCTTGTATGGATAAATGAGGCAGATGTCATCTGCATATATAAATAGTTTACCGCTTAAATCAAGATTTGTGATATCATTAAGATATAATTTAAAAAGTAATGGTTCAAGTACACTTCCTTGGGGTACACCGTATTCAACCAGATCGTACGAGCTTTTGTGCCCATTAACATCAACATATTGTTTTCTGTTGGACAAATAGCTTTCTATAATTCTTAATGCATCTCCTTGTATACCATAATATTTAAATTTAATTGATAAAATGCTGTGATCAATCAAGTCGAAAGTTCTAAATAAAACGTCATTCAAATGGCCTCCACGACTTCTTCTGCAGGAACGAATTCGATGAACCCAGTTTTCGAGCACTTTTTCCACTAAATCAGGTCGTATGTCATGAATGACACGTTCAATATTGACTTGTAAAGCTTGAAGAGAGTCTGGTTTATTTCGAAAGTCCAATGACTTCAAATAACACCACAAGAAATAGTCGAATGGTGTTAAATCACAACTTCTTGGAGGCCATTCAATATCACAATTTCTTGAAATAATCGAATCTCCAAACTTTTCTCGCAACAATTCAATTGTTTCATTTGCTGTGTGGCACGTAGCCACAATCGGTCAATGGCAAAAAGATAGCTCTTAACGAGAACTAAAATATCAATATCAAGGACAAGGTCGTAGGTCGATTGAAAATCGTTTTTTTATGGATTTTAAAAATTGGAGAACGATTATTTTGATAATAAAACTGAATAATTTGTAAACGTTGTTCTTGCGTATATCTCTCCATGATGAAATTGTAAACACTACTGAATACAATGAAAAACATATGACAGAGCATGACATATTACAAATGGCCGAAACGTCACTTCAAAATCATATCATCCCTATTGGAAAACCCGTTATAAAATGTTAAGAAGCTTTGATCAGCATATCGTTAGTCTAATTCAGAAAGGACATAACTAACAATTTTTTTGTAAACACGCTTTTTTCATATTCCGTTAGAATACCCCGAAACACATCTCCTATGAAAAAATAGTGTGATTGTGAAAAAATTGCGGTTTTATGTATAGGCAATTCAAAAAAGGCGTAACTCATTTTAAAAACAAGTAAGAAAGTTCAATCGGGTAAACCCTCACCTTGAGTCTCAAAAAAATGTCAGTACATTTATTTATTTTTCTTGTTTTATTTAAATTATTATCAATTTAAATTGCATTTAATAAATTTAAAGTATGTACTGGTATTAAAGTTAAAAGCTGTTAACTTTTGCTGTAAAATGGTCCATTTGTGTGGGAGGTACCAAAAGGGGCCTCCCACACTAGGTACTCTAGGTACTATAGAAGCATTGCACTGTTAATAAAGTTATAAGCTATTAACTTTTGCTGTAAAATGGTCCATTTGTGAAGGAGTTACCAAAAGGGGCGTGACAACTTCGCCCATTTTTCTCGAGATAATAGCGACTAATAAAATAATACATTGTGTTGAATTTCAGAAGATTCTAATGCGTAGTATAGAAGTTATTAAAGAATCAATATTTCACTAAATGTTAACCCTTTTGTGTGGGAGGTACCAGAAGGAGTGGACCGATATGGCCCATCTTCGAACTTAGCCGGAGATAGACAAAAATATTACCGTTTACCTAATTTTATGTCAATCGGTTACTCCTTTCGAGAGTTATCGTGCGCACCAGACAGCAGAGACATACAGACGGACGGACATTTCTCATTCGACTTAAAATCACCCAAAACTAATATCCGCCGAACATACTAAGGGTCTTAGATCACTCCTTCGATGTGTTACACTTCTGGCCCGTTGTTTTGTTCATTGACACTCGGTTAGTTGTGGTAACTACTTTGAAACTTTCATTATAGTACCATATGATCGATATTTGGTTGAGACAACGAATGTTTTATTCTTGACAACAGAAAGTGTACCAATAGACCAAGGATTATTATTGCAACGAATAATTGGTTACTACAACAGAAAAAATATTCGTAAATAATCGGTTTTTGGTTATCCCACTCATTTCCCAAATTTAGAATAATTAAATGGTTTTTGGGAAATACAACTGAAAGATTGGATAATAATGTGTGGAATGCAGAACATGTTGTGCAAAATGTTTTACATAAATAAACCAGTAAGGAAAAACAGAAAGTCGGGCGGGGCCGACTATGTAATACCCTACACCTACCTACCAATGCGAAAATGGGCATTGCGATAAGAATTTGGCAATGTTCATACATGTAATAAGCAAACTCTCTGCCGATTTTCGTACTGATAGTATATAAAACACGGTTTCTATAGCGCTTACATGTCAAATCGGGTGTAACATATATATTGGGACTATGTTAAAATCTGAACCGATTTTTCCCGAATTTGGCAGTGTTCATACATGTAATAAGAAAACTCTCTCTGTTAAATTTCGTACTGATCGGATATAAAACACGATTTCTACAGCGCTTAAATGTTAAATCGGGTGGAACATATATATGGGGGCTATATCTAAATCTGAACCGATTTTCCCCGAATTGCGCAGTGTTTTTTCATGTAATAAGAGAACTTTCTCTGCCGAATTTCGTACAGGTCGGATGTAAAATACGGTTTCTACAGCGTTTTCATGCCAAATCGGGTGAAACATATATATGGGGACTATATCTAAATCTGACCCGATTTTCCCCGAATTTGGCAGTGTTTATTAATGTAATAAGAGAACTCTCTCTGTCAAATTTCGTACTGATCTGATTTAAAATACAGTTCCTACAGCGCTTACATGTCAAATCGGGTGAAACATATATATGGGGGCTATATCTAAATCTGAACGGATTTTCCCCGAATTGCGCAGTGTTTTTTCATGTAATAAGAGAACTCTCTCTGCCAAATTTCGTACTGATCTGATTTAAAATACAGTTCCTACAGCGCTTACATGTCAAATCGGGTGAAACATATATATGGGGGCTATATCTAAATCTGAACGGATTTTCTCCGAATTTGGTAGTGTTCATTCACGTAATAATAAAACTCTCTCTGCCGAATTTCATAAAGATCGGATGTAAAATGTGGTTTCTACAGCGCTTACATGTCAAATCGGGTGAAACATATATATGGGGACTATATCCAACTCTGAACCGATTTTAACCAATTTCAATAGGGATCGTCCTTGGGCCAAAAAAGAGCACTATGCTAAATTTCATCACAATCGGACCATAAATACGACCTGCACTTTGATTACAAGAATACATGGACAGACAGACGGACAGACGGACATGGCTAAATCGACTCAGAAAGTGATTCTGAGTCGATCGGTATAATAAACAATGGGTCTATCTCTTCTCCTTTTAGGTGTTACAAACAAATGCACAAAGTCATAATACCCTGTACCACAGTGTGGTGTAGGGTATAAAAATAAAATCAACAATCATGAAATTGAAAGCACAGGGTTAAGCGATATTTGCATTAAAGTTTTGTGTTTTTTTCGTGTACTAAAATTTGTGTCAAATATTTTCAGATCTCATAATAGTGATGAATTTGTAATATGAGATTTTTAATTTTGTTATGAATTGTTTGGTTTTTTGTTCAATAAATAAAATAAAAATTAATTAAAACTGTTTTTAATTAATTGCCGGTAGTATATGCCTGACAAATTGCCAGAACAACCAATTTTTAAAAACGTTTGGTTGTGGTAACATACAACAGATAACTTTAGCCTCCATTTTCGTAGTTGGCACAACCAAATAAGATTGTTATCAGAATGGAAGCAGAAGTATACCACAACCAAAATTTTGGTTGTCCTGATAGAATCGCATGATAGTAGACAGAACTACCAACATTCGGTTGGCAAAAAATTCGGTTGAGGCAATTAAACTGTATTCTGTGTGTAGTAATTCTGACGTAGGTGCCAATGTCGGCGCATCGAATGGCAGATATATTGACACCAGGTACATATTTCCATTACCTTGCCTCAGCACCGTTGCGTCCGATGTTGACAACTCTGGAGAGAAAAGAAATTATAAGTTTTTATGGCACATAATACAAGTTTTTGGACGAGGGCCTGTGTTAGCGTAGAAAAGGTTGTATGTACATAGTTCACAGGGTTTAATCCAGTAACCTTGTTGCCAGTTATCCATGGTTGCTGGATCAAAGCAATATGAACCCTACCTTTATTTATGATGTCCATCAGTGCGTTGGATGCTGTCTCGCTCCGGTGGAGGTTTATCTGGATGACCTCATTCATTGTCTTTCCGGTAAAAGTTTCTTTTGGGAGTCTATCCTATCTGGTGGCACTCCCTCATTATTTGGTAGTGGGTCATTTTGTCATTTCTTTTCGTTCACTACCTATAACACCATAGACATTTGGGGGCATTTTGGGGGCAGTGTTAGTTTGTGTCGCTCCCTCATTGTTTAGAATCGTTGCGGGGCTCTTTTTATTTTGATCACAACCTTCGCTGGAAACTTCCTGCAAAAGTGGCGGTACTATTGGTAAACTGGTGGTGTTATTGACTACTTCCACATCAGTTTTTGGCAGTGTCTTACTTGTCTCCATCCGTTCACTACCAGTGTTTTCCTCTTCAGACAGTATATTTGGACTCGATTCATCTGTCCTGCCAATCGGCACCAATTTTGAAAAAGACTGTCCAGATCAAGAAGTACGCCATGCCCTTCGCCATGACAAGATTGTTCTTGGATTCTGGGTCTATGCCCAATACTAGGATAGTACCCTCGTTATCATCCTTCCTATAGAAGACTTCCCACTTTCTCGCGGATAGTTTTGAATTCTGTTTGCCAATGATGTCGAGTATGTACTCTGATGAGAACTCACTCGGACATCCCTTGACATATAGAGTCGTTTTTATGAGTTCATGAATGTCGTTTTTAGCTTTGCGCCGTCCTAAGTTGAGGGGAAGCTATCCACAAGTTTTACGATGACACCAGCGCAGCGTTGTGAGTCGTTTTTATGAGTTCAGGAATGTCGTTTTCCCTTACCAATTTTAGCTTTGCGCCGTCCCAAGGTGAGGGGAAGCTAGCCACAAGTTTTACAAGGACACTAGCACAGCCTTAGCATCAAAACACCCCTCTCAAACTAGCAACTCATTACTTCGATTGGTGGTTCAACTTTACCGCCCACGATCGAAGGACCCCGACTAGGGATTTCCGTTTGTGTGGTTACGTTTCTCCGAAGGGAGAACTGACTCGTTTAGCGGACTCCATGTACATATGTGTTGTAGGTAGAAACATCAGATTCATCTCGTAATATGTTCGGTCGGTTCAGCTTATTCAGTTTCCTTCTTTGTGCCCCTGACAGTCTCTTTGAGTTAGCAACAATAGTGATATTGTTTTTATTTGATGACTCAGAGTCAGAGGCCCCACTGGCTTTTAAAGGATAAATCTGAAATGTTTACTTTATAACTCTCGTTCAAGTTTCATAAATATCGGTTAGAAAATGTGGATTGTGTAACGCTTGTAAAATCGGAAGATATGTACATATAAGAGTTATACTTAAATGTCAACAACTTTTTTGAATTTTGGCAGTGAAAAAAGCGATTTTGCACACCCACTTTATTATTCACAGAGTAATAAAATAGCTGCATACTTGTGTACACATAAAGACATATATCAAATCTTAACTTCATCTTCCATCCAACCAACCACTCACCAAAAGTCACAATGATCTTGGGAAGATATTTACTCCTCTTGGGGATGAGGGACGAGGACAGCAGGCGGCAGAGGAATGATTTTGATTTGAGTTAAAAAAGAGAAATGTGAAATGGTTCTGGATGAAGTTGTTGCTCCTAGAGATAGTAGTTACCTCCATAGATGATCGCTGTGGCGGTTGTTGGGCGAACGAAGTCTTGTTCTTAGACTTGACTTTGCTTTGCTGCCTAGCATCTATGTTTCTCGCTCTCTGCTTTTAAAGGTAACTTAAGGCTATTGAACCAATTACCTACTGTTGGTCGGTTGATCAGTGAATGCATTGGTGCAACAACCGTCAGTCCAACAAACAAAAATCGGGCAAAGTAAGGGGGCATTTTGAAAACTCCAAAGTTGCAGTAGAGTTCACAAAGTGTTAGATTCAAACAACAACTGCAGACCACATTGTAAAATCTATATAGCCAGCTAATAATAATGATTTTTTTTATTGGTTGAAGCGGTCTCTGTATAAGCGCGAGTTTTGTGTTTTTTAAGAATCATTTTTTAGCATTATGAGCTGTGTTTTGATGACTTTTGTCGCTATTGCTAATGTACGAGTATGTATTTTGGCCACATCACTCCTTTTCGAAAGTACTCAGACAGGTTGAGAAAGAAGTATTGGATTTGTTTCCAATTTCCAGCCAATCGACCAGCAGCAATATTCATTTGTGTGATTACTTGACCGCCCCGACTTTTGTTTATTTAATCTTCAATTACGCTACTTGAAAATTGCGTATATTGCTTCTGCTTCTGCTGCTGTTGGTATGTGGGACTGTGTGGGGCTCGACTGGGCTTGGATCGTTATGAGTTGGCTTATATTCGTATAAGTACCCGCATACTTTGCACGTTTGCAAAAATGCGCAAAACTCCAAAAAGAATAACTCATGTGCACAGACAGACGGACATACATACATACTACGTAGGTACATACATATGTATGTTGTACATATAAGGTGTGGACAAGCGGACGAGTATGACGATAGGTACTTAAGATCTCTCTCTCCTCCTCCTTTTCTATAAGAACTAGAATTGGGTCAAGCCATGATCACGCAGTCGAAATGGTAAAAATCGCAACTCTTATCTAAGAACGCCAACAGAAATGTTGACACGTACACACATGTGCACAATTGAACAGAATATGCGCACATGCGCACACCGCATTCACACTGAATGATGTACTTATTCGCTCTTATCGAGTGTCATGTTCAAATTGCCATTGGCGGTTAAACATTGAGGCTGAGGTTGAGGCGTATGCAAATCATTGAAACATAAACGGACACCTGAATGGGGAAACTTAGACGACAAAAAAAATGTTAGGGGGGTTCACGTTTGAATCATTGACAGTGTCAATTGTAATAGAATCCGGTACAGATTCTAATCCAAGAAAATTCCAAATATTTGTAGTTTAGAAAGTGTCACATTTTTTCCTTATTTTTCTAGATGGGTAGGTATTCTTTTTGTGAGGGCAAAATCAACGGTTGCAGAGAATACCTAAGTCTAATCAGGAGTGAAGTCATCACAGAACATGTATCAAAACATTGGTCTTGTGGTGTTTTTAATCCAAGGAGGGTTTGGATAAGATAGGAATAGAAATAGGTAAAGGAATAGGAATTGGAATAGGGATAGGAATAGGAATAGGAATAGGAATAGGAATAGGAATAGGAATAGGAATAGGAATAGGAATAGGAATAGGAATAGGAATAGGAATAGGAATAGGAATAGGAATAGGAATAGGAATAGGAATAGGAATAGGAATAGGAATAGGAATAGGAATAGGAATAGGAATAGGAATAGGAATAGGAATAGGAATAGGAATAGGAATAGGAATAGGAATAGGAATAGGAATAGGAATAGGAATAGGAATAGGAATAGGAATAGGAATAGGAATAGGAATAGGAATAGGAATAGGAATAGGAATAGGAATAGGAATAGGAATAGGAATAGGAATAGGAATAGGAATAGGAATAGGAATAGGAATAGGAATAGGAATAGGAATAGGAATAGGAATAGGAATAGGAATAGGAATAGGAATAGGAATAGGAATAGGAATAGGAATAGGAATAGGAATAGGAATAGGAATAGGAATAGGAATAGGAATAGGAATAGGAATAGGAATAGGAATAGGAATAGGAATAGGAATAGGAATAGGAATAGGAATAGGAATAGGAATAGGAATAGGAATAGGAATAGGAATAGGAATAGGAATAGGAATAGGAATAGGAATAGGAATAGGAATAGGAATAGGAATAGGAATAGGAATAGGAATAGGAATAGGAATAGGAATAGGAATAGGAATAGGAATAGGAATAGGAATAGGAATAGGAATAGGAATAGGAATAGGAATAGGAATAGGAATAGGAATAGGAATAGGAATAGGAATAGGAATAGGAATAGGAATAGGAATAGGAATAGGAATAGGAATAGGAATAGGAATAGGAATAGGAATAGGAATAGGAATAGGAATAGGAATAGGAATAGGAATAGGAATAGGAATAGGAATAGGAATAGGAATAGGAATAGGAATAGGAATAGGAATAGGAATAGGAATAGGAATAGGAATAGGAATAGGAATAGGAATAGGAATAGGAATAGGAATAGGAATAGGAATAGGAATAGGAATAGGAATAGGAATAGGAATAGGAATAGGAATAGGAATAGGAATAGGAATAGGAATAGGAATAGGAATAGGAATAGGAATAGGAATAGGAATAGGAATAGTTACAATTATCTAACGTAATGATTTTGTTTTTTTGATTTCAGATGATCCATCACCGAGTAATGATACACACAGAAAACAGTTTGGTTGCCTCAACCGAATTATTTGCCAACCGAATTTTGCTAGTTCTGTCCACTATCATGCGATTCAATCAGGACAACCAACATGTTGGTTATGGTAAACTTCTGCTTCCATCTTGACAACAATCATCTTTGGTTGTGCCAACTACGAAAATGGTACCTACAATTATCTGTTGCATGCTGCCACATCAACTGTTTTAAAAAAAATTGGTTCTCTGACAATTTTTCAGTCATATATTACCGGCAATTTATTAAAAACAGTTTTCTTTACTTTTTATTTTTTTACCAAACCAAAATGAAAAAAACCAAACAATCCATAACAAAATTAAAAATCCAATATTACACCCAGGAAAATAATTGGTTGGAATTCGATTGTAACAAAAACTTACTAGCAACTTAAAATATATTGCCTGCACCGTGTGTCGGTTGTGTTTATATATAAATAGTTGAAACAACAAATAAAAATGCTTGCAACTAAATCGATGGTTGTATCAATCAATTTAAGATTGTTTATTCATTGACACTCGGTTAGTTGTGGTAATTACTTTTAAATTTTCATTATAGTACCATATGATCGATTTTTGGTTGTGACAACCAACGTTTTATTCTTGACAACAGAAATTGTAACAATAGAACAAAGATTATTATTGCAACGAATAATTGGTTACTACAACAGAAAAGATATTAATAAATAATCGTTTTTTGGTTATCACAATAATTTCCAAAATTTAGAATAATTACTTTCTATTTCTTACAGTAGCCTCAGCGGTCAGGTGGTCAGCGCCTCCTGTTGAGAATTTTGCGACCTTTATTTTTCCTAAACCTTCACGTGCCAATTACGAACAATTCCGCAGAAGGAAGTATCCAATTTGGTCCAGTAGTTTTCATGTTTTAAGCAGTCGAATAATCCACGATTAATTTTTATATAACAGGTGGCGCAAAAGTAATCCTCCTATCAGAAAATGCTATAAATCTTGCGATTGGCCCCTAATGTCAGTTCTGTTTTGACATTTGTGTAGTAAACACATGCGAAATACACGTTAATAAACAATGTTACGCTACACTGCTCCAGAACGCGGAATATTGCTGACTATTTATTTGACCAATAATATACATATAGATTAAACTGTGGTACTGGATATTATAAACACCTAAAAATATTACAGGCGATCGACTCATAATCACTAGTTGAGTCGATTGAATCTTGTGTGTCTGTCTGTCTTTAATCTTAAGTTGTTCGATAAGAATAGGTCGCAATTTTACTCTAATCTTGTTGAGATTTGGTAATAAGGACTCTTTCACACCAGGGAAGTACCCAATTGGAATTGGGGAAAATTTGTTCAAAATTAGATATATCCCCGTTTATATATATTTGTCTCTTTAGCGCAGTACATGCTGTATTTCACATTCAATTCTTTCGAAATGTAGCAGAATGAATTTTCTATAGACAACGATCCTCATTGCCTAGTTTAAAGAACATCGGTTCAGATATAAATACATATAGCTCCCATAGGAGGGGAAAGGGATTGACCTAAGACCCCCAAATCCGTTTTAAGACATTTTAAGTCATTTGAGCTGTATCCGTCTGTCCGTTCATCCGTCTGATGCCTAGTGTGATAACTTTCGAAAGGAGTAAGCTATTTACTTTAAGTTTTGGTCCACTCCTTCTAGAACCTCTCCCACAAAGGGCTACCATTTAGTGAAATATTCATTCTAGTAACTTTTATTCTACTTATCCGAAACTTGAGAAACATCTTGTGAAGTTGCTTCACCTTTTTTGGTACCTCCCACACAAAAGTTTCATTTTGTACAAAATGTTAACAGCTTATAACTTTAATACCGGACATACAAATAATTCAAGGGAAGACGAACTCTCTTTTGAAGAATCAAAAAGGCTTCCTACAAGATCTGCAGCAGTTGAGCAACATCAGTCAAACCATTTGTCTGTCCGGCTGGTGCGATAAATCTCGAAAGGGAAGCTCTATTGACTTCAAATTTGGTATGTAGTTTTCCATCTCAGCTAAGTTTGGAGATGTGCCGCACTGGTTCACACTTTCTAGTTTCTTTCCCGAAAGGAGTTAATATTTAGTGAACTAATCTTCTTCTTGGTTTCGACTTAACTCCCATCGAAGTATAGGGCCTCTACAAAAGTTCTCCATTCTGTTTTATTGGTGGCTAATGCTTCCAGAAAAAGCTGGAACGAACTTCGAAGTGAAATATTGATTCCCTAATAACTTCTATACTATATATCCGAATCTTCTGTAATTATACATATAGTAATAGTCTATCTGTTACTATCGCCTTGAGAAAACTACGCTATGAGATCTGCGGCAGTTAACCTGAGAGGTTTAATAAGATATTCTTTATTTTCGCATTTCGTTAAGAAAATGTGAATTTTTATCACATGAAAAGTATTGGACTTTGAATTCGAAATTTTAGAAGAAAGTTAAACACGAACTATTTTCCCATGCTTTGCAGATGTTACCTAAAAATATTGCTCTAAAGAGCCGCCCCAAATCTTTAAGATTTCTGTACAAAAACCCTTTGTCTTTTAAGGTTTTTAATAAATCACTTTTGGGCGCCTTTTGACATATTGATTTTATTAAATAAATCGTTACTCCCAATTTACTCTTACTTTTCCCACACTATAACAAAAAGGGCCGAAATTTATTGTTGTAACCATATAAACTTCTAGAACTAATTTTAATTAATTTCTAAACTGCTACCCAAACTCCAGATTAAGAAAAGGGGGAAACGAACTGTTAAACTAGCCATCAATTTTTATTAAGTTTTCCTAATTTTTACTTTCCTCCTTCCACCACTCTCCCTTCCACCCTCCTCCACCAACACCTTCTTTATTACGTTTTAGAGGCCAATGACCGCAACTTTTTTCTAGAGTTTATCGTGGCGTTTAAACACTCTCGCCGCCTTTTCCAGAATAAACCGAGTAAAACTCCCCGAAAAAAAATCAATTTAATTTCATTTCGTTTCATTAACTTTTCTTTGGTTCTCTCTTTATTATTTTCTTTAGCCATCAACAACTTCTTTGTGTTCTTTCATTTCAGTTGTTGTTGCTGTAAAATCGCGCTCTTTTTTTTCGGTTCTGGTCAATGAACTCACTCACTCACTTCACCGCAATGAAAACGAACTCATATTTTAACACAACAATCGTATACGGCTCATACTGTGCCCATCCAAATAGCCGGGCTTAAAACACAACAAGAAGCCAGCCAGCCGAGCCAAGCCGGGCTGAGCCATCCATTCAGCCCAATCAGCCGGCCAGCATGAGCTGGCAAATCACTTACCAACCAACAGCACAAGAAGTCAACGAACTTGGCCAAAAAAAAATAAAATAAAACATCAAAAAAAAACTTACCAAAAACAACCGAAATAAATACAACAAATATTTTAACCAAAGGAAAAAAACTACCAGTCACTCTTTTTCAGAATCCAAGTATGGGGTTTTGGACAGACCAACAACAACAACATGCATGGAATATGGGATAAAGGGGAGCCCGAGAACGACAGCGACGCGACGACAGTAAAACATATTTTTTGGAGAAAAAAAGTGAAGAAACACATTTTTTGGGCAAAGAAAGCTTAAACTTACAACATTGAAATTGTTATTACAAACCCAAAAATAAAACAGAAAAACAACATCGACAATGGCAACAACAACAACAACACGGACAACATTTCGATAGAATCGATTCGTTTTAACATGTAAACAATAAAAAAAACCACGATCAGCACCAACAAGCAACAACAATAACAAGCACACACATTATCATCCATAAACGCTTACGCACGCATGCGCACACGCACTCACTTTTACATTCGAACACACACACACACACCTCTACATAAATAATAAATAAAATGTTGGCTTGTTTTTTGATTGATTTGATTTCTGGTTTCAGATGTTTTTATTCTTCGCTTATGTTCGTCGACCGTGTTTGTGTGAGTGTTATGGCTAAGTACGAGCGAAATCAGAAGACTTAAGCAACAAACGCGCCAATGCACAGTGGTTGGATTTCGAAATGAAGTGGAAATATGTTTACACCTTTCAATGAAACTTCGCATAATGCAGGCACAGATATTAGCAAGACTATATTTTAATTTATGACCTTAAAGCCTCAAAGATCTATATTTCGTGTAACAACACATTTTAAATGAATAAATTGTTGTACAGGGCAGAGTGAGCTATATGGTTTAAAAGGTTTATAACTTTATGCGATTATTATAATTTTTTTAAATACAGTATATTATTGGGGTATTTTTTGCAATTAGCTTTGAAAAATGATATCCTGTAAGTGATGTCCATTTTCTGCTTCGCATATACGTGCTCTTTTTAGCATATTTTCCATAACTTTTCTCAACATTTCGGAAAAATTCAATTATTTTTGTACGTTGTTCGATTCACAATTAATTCCCCAAGTCTCTTTCACAAAATGCTAAAAAAACAAAGAAAGAATAATAATTAAAAAAGTTATAAAGAATTCAAACCATATAGCTCATTCTGCGCCACCCTGTACTAATGAACTCATTTTAAAGATACATAAAAACAAGTTAGAAAGTTTCAGTCGGGTAAATCGACTAAGGTATACCCTCACTTTGTGAGTAATGTAATATTGAATATTACACAAATTATTCTGTCAATTTTTTGGGTTTAAGAAATACACCTATATTTCGCTGAACAGTAGATACTTTAAATACATTGCACTGTGCCGAATTGTAACCGTTTATATGGACTGGTATATTAACGTTGAGATATTAAATTGTGGTATAATTTGGCCATTTTGTGTGGGAGGTACAAAAAGGGGCGTGGTGATAACGCTCATTTTTCACTGGACTATAGGCATTATAAAAGCATTACACTGTACAAAATTTCAAGTAATTGTATACACTGATATTAATGTTATAAACTGTTAACTTTTGGTGCAAAATGGTACCTTTGTGGGAGAGGTACCAAAAGGGGCGTGACAATAACGCCCATTTTTCACTGGACTGTAGGCACTATAAAAGCATTACACTGTACAAAATTTCAAGTATTTCTAAACACTGGTATTAATGTTATAAGCTTTTAACTTTTAGTGCAAAATGGTGCATTTGTGTGGGAGGTACAAAAAGGGGAGTGGCAATTTCGCCAATTTTCCTCGAGTTGATAGCGACTAACAAACTACTACTATGTGTGGAATTTCAGAAGATTCGAATACGTATAATAGCAGTTATTAAAGAATCAATATTTCACAACATTTTAACCCTTTGTGGGGGAGGTACCAGAAGGAGTGGACTAATATGGCCCATCTTCGAACTTAGCCGGAGATAGAAAAAAGTATTACCACATACGAAATTTGAAGTCAATCGGTTACTCCTTTCGAGAGTTATCGTGCGCACCAGCCAGCAGACACACAGACAGACAGACGGACGGACATTGCTCATTCGACTTAAAATGACCCAAAACGGATTTCCGCCGAACATACTTGGGGTCTTAGGTCATTCCTTCGATGTGTTACACTTTTTTCCGTAGCAAATGATATATACCCTCGTCACACTAAAGTGAGGGTATAATAATGTGTGAAATATACTAGTCGAGACCTACAAAACCTCCATCACTTCTATAGGCTACCTAGAATAACTCCTGCTGTACGAGTATAGAGTTATGTGGTCTTAGCAAAATATACAGGGTGTTTTTTGTAGACGTGTGGTTTTCAATCTGGCAATACTTTTTTCGGAGTTGGTCTTTTTGACAGCTGTCACTTGATTTATGCTCAGTTTAGTTTGCCATTTCATAACGAATAGACTTGCTCCGGAACAACGTTTGCAATCCCGATTTTCACAAGAAAATTTTGTTCAGCGATGAAGCTCACTTTTGGGTGAATGAGTATGTTATTAAAAAAATTTTTGAATTTGGGCTAATGATAAACCGCAAGCCATTGTCCAGACGCCGTTACGACCACAAAAAGACACTGTTTGGTGGCTCTATGGGCAAAGGGAATCATTGGTCCATATTTCTTCAAAAATGAAGCCGGCCACAATATTTCAGTCAATGGCGAACGCTATACATAGAGCCATGATTAATGACTTTTTCGGGCCTGAATTGGAGGATGTTGATGTGGACGACCTTTGGACGGCGCTACATGATATACAGCCAACGAAACTATCAATTTATTGAAAGAAAGTTTGGTGAGCGCATTATCTGGCGTGGTGGGCCTCCAAGATAGTGTGATTTGACACCGCTGGACTATTTTTTGTGGGGTTATGTGAAGTCGCTAGTCTACGCAGATAAGTCTGACACGATTGACACCTTGGAAGAGAATATTCGGCGCGTTATTGCTGACATACAGCCCCAAATGCTGCAAAAAGTTGTCGAAAATTTGGCCTCTCGGTTGGAATTTATTCGAGCCAGCGGCGGCGGCCACTAGACCGAAATCATTCTTACAACATAATGTCAAACCCTTATCTTTATAATAAAACTAAATTCCTGACCATAACATTAAATTATATGCGTTTTATTTCTTCTTGAAAACCAAACGTCTAAAAAAACCCTCTTTATTAATCATGAAGTACAGGAAAATTATCAAAGGTGCTAATAACAAGCGTGTTTTTGTATATATTTTAGTGAATATATCTGCTTGGTAGGTCCAGAAAAAATTAAGAATTGTTCTTTAGTCTCAAGAGAGATATATTAACATGTTTAGGTCTAAACGAGGGAGTTTAGTAATGCTTTAAGTACAGGGTTTTCCAACAAGAGGTGTTATTTTGAATCACCCGGTATTTCGATAACTGTCACTTTTGAAGCTTTTATTCTTTGACATTTGACAAATAGAAACCATGCCTTTACTAAAAACGGAACGATACACGACTCAACAACGCATTGAAATTATTAAAATTCGAAAAATCGAAAATCATCGAAAAATCAGTCAAGATGATTTCCATTTCCACCTCGGTGGATACGTCAACAAGCAAAATTGTCGCATCTGGGGCTCGGAAAACCCAAGAGTTATTGTTGAGAAGCCTCTCCATCCTCAACGTGTGACTGTTTGGTGCGGTTTATGATACGGCGGGGTCATTCGACCTTACTTCTTCGAAAATGAGGTTCGATCAACAGTTACGGTGGATGGATTGCGCTACCGAGAGATGATTAATGATTTTTTATGGTCGGAGTAGCATGGTATTGATCTGGACAACGTTTACTTTCAACAAGACGGCGCTACGTGCCACACAAGCAACGAAACCTTTGCTCTGTTACGGGAAAAGTTTCCGGACCGTGTTATCTCTCGAAGAGGTGATCACAATTAGCCACCGAGATCTTGTGATTTAACACCTTGCGACTTCTTCCTATGGGGTCACGTGAAAGATAAGGTCTACGCCAACAGCCCAGCGTCGATTCAAGACCTCAAAGATAGAATTCGTGAGGATATCGAGGACACAGGGCAGCCACTTTGCAATTTGGTTATGGAAAATTTCATGAAAAGGATATGGTCCTGTAAGCGTGGTCGAGGTGGCCATTTGACTGATGTTTTTTTTTCATTATTAACGGCATACCTTCCTCTTTATTATGAAATAAACATCCGATCATTTATCTCAAAAAATTGCATTTTTCTTTGAATACCAAAATAACACCTCTTGTTGGAAAACTCTTTATATGCTTAATATGGCCGAGGTTCTTTCATGATAATCGGATATTGTCAACAAGACACTGTGAAATCAACCAAATACTTCAATTGGAGTTTCATTCGCAGTACAGCAATCAGATGCCGCCCAGCGAGATGGGCTGTCAGAAGCTTGAAATCTTTCAAGTTGCCAGAACCAAACAATGACTCGCCGGCGGAGTGATATGCAGTGAATAATACGATTGCAAAATGGAAAGAAACCAAGGTTGTTTACACCCCAAAAGCGGGAAAGCCGTCCTATTCTGGAGCCAAGGTATGCGGCCTATTCATCTTTTGTCATTTCACCTTAAAAACGTGAAGAGATTGATAGTTATCTTAGGATTACGATTGATCACAGGCTACTGTCCAATCAAGAACTTGCCTTCAGCAAGGGCAAGTCCACCATAACCGCCCTGCATGATCTAGTCAGCTTTATTTAGGTTAAGGAATATAACGGGTTTTCCAATAGGGATGCTATGATTTTGAAGTGACGTTTCGGCCATTTGTAATATGTCATGATCTGTCATTTGTTTTTCATTGTATTTAGTAGTGTTTACAATTTCATCATGGAGAGATATACGCAAGAACAACGTTTACAAATTATTTAGTTTTATTATCAAAATAATCGTTCTCCAATCCCAACTTTTCGTGCGCGAAGTCAATTTTTTTAAATCCAAACAAACACTTTCCAGTCGACCTACGACCTTGACACCCATGAGCAATATTTTAGCTCTTGTTAAGAGCTATCTTTTTGCCATTGACCGATTCCCGATCCGATGTACCGTTAAGGAGCCATAGCAAAAATAAACTTTCCGCTCACATTTGAATATGATGCTGTCAATTTTTGTTTAAATCAAAAAAAACACTTTCCAGTCGACCTACGACCTTGACACCCATGAGCAATATCGTAGCTCTCGTTAAGAGCTATATTTTTGCCATTGACCGATTGCGGCTACGTACCACACGGCAAATGAAACAATTGAATTGTTGCGAGAAATGTTTGGTCGATAGATTATTTCAAGAAATTGTGATATTGAATGGCCTCCAAGAAGTTGTGATTTAAATCCAGCCGCTATAATTACGGCTTTAGCAACCTCGGAGGCTAATAGCAGTATACGTAGGTTCATTTATAACCTTCTGATTAAGATTATGTAAATAGCACAGTACAGCAAATGATTTTGGGACTCAATTCTGAGAATAGGACGTGAAAGTTGCCGCAAAAATAAGAACTTCTGCATCATTCGTTAATAATAATAATTAAGAATTTAATGGCCATACGATATTTTTTCTCAAGTTGGATTTGTTGTTTCATTTGCTGAGTGGCACGTAGCCACAATCGGTCAATGGCAAAAAGATAGCTCTTAACGAGAGCTAAAATGGGTGTCAAGGTGCTCATGGGTGTCGAGGTCGTAGGTAGACTGAAAATTTGTTTTTTTTGGATTTTAAAAAAATTGCCTTAGTTTCATTTTCAAATGTGAACGGAAAGTTTATTTTTGCTCTAGCTCTTTAAAGGTACGGGAATCGGTCAATGGCAAAAAGATAGCTCTCAACTGATAGCTAAAAACCTAAAATATTGCTCAATGGCGTCAAGGTCGTACTGAAAAGTGTTTTTTTTTTTGGATTTAAAAAAATTGACTTGGTGCACGAAAATTTGCAATTGGAGAACGATTATATTAATAATAAAACTGAATAATTTATAAAGAAAGTGTTTTTTTTTTTTGGATTTAAAAAAAATTGACTTAGTGCACGAAAATTTGCAATTGGAGAACGATTATATTGATAATAAAACTGAATAATTGGTAAACGTTGTTCTTGCATATATCTCTCCATGGTGAAATTGTAAACACTACTGAATACAATGAAAAACAAATGACAGATCATGACATATTACAAATGGCCGAAACGTCACTTCAAAATCATATCATCCGTATTGGAAAGCCCGTTATATGCATCACTGGTGCGCTGAGAACGACACCTACTGTGGTACTAAATGTTATTCTACATTTAATGGTCTTATCCCAGGACATAAGACATTCGTTTACTTCTATGCAGACGGTTTCAAACTCAAGAATCAAGTGGACTTTGGTGTTTTTTTTCTGAAGAACTTGATCTACACACTGTAGACTTTGCCAGGCAAAAATCGTACACGCTGAAAAAAATCGCTTCTGTAGTATATTGTCCCAAACATATTCAGCTTGAAATATGCATATATTTAGGGTACACTCCAAATATAAAATTTTTGACACACACAAATAGTATATGTTTGGGAGGATATTGTTTTAAACAAAAATATGTTTCCATTCTAATATTTCTTTATTTGGATTTAATATTTCCGAAACAAATATTTATTTGTATTAAAGTATTTTGGCAATGTCTCAATTTCTTATTTTAAAGTCATGTTTTCTGTTTTTCAGAAGTTCAAAAGGTAATTTTTTTATAAATTGTATATGTTTGTAAAATTAAAATAGAATTTAAATCGTATAATCTTTCGTAAATATAAATTGCATTAACAGATTGACAAAAAGAGATGAATTGGAATATTTATAAATTAAAAATTATTGATGTAAAACAACAGCTAATGCTGCTAAAGACATTTGTAATTATAAAGTTTAACACGAAATCTAGGAAAAACCAAGTAAAATTCGAAAAAGTAACCAAAGTTGTAAAAATCTTTCTTAAATAAAATATATTTGGAAAACTTCTTAAACAATAACGTTGTTTGTCTGTAAACACATATTTTATTTGTGAAAGTCAGTTTGCAGATATATTATGTTTTAATATATTAATATATGCGTTCCAAACAAAATTTTTTGGTTTTCAAATAAAATGTATTTGTTAACAAATATATAATATTTAAAAATTTAGTTTCCAAATATATTTTCTTTCAATACAAACATATCAAAAATGGCAATTTTCCCCGTGTGGCTATTAAAGACGCAGCGGAATGGAATGGCTGAAAATTATTGTTCTGACCTAAGTCGGTATAAATATTTTTTCTGATAGTCAGGCTGCTATCAAGTCCCAGGAAACTATATTCCTGAATTTAAAAATTGCAATGCAGTTCAATATTCATCTGATATGGGTGCCGGGCCACAGGGACAAAAGGGACCAAATGACTTCAAGGCAGAAGAAACTTGCAAGACTAGAAACTACCTTACACGCTTTAGGAGAACAGGAATATACGGTCATGCATCTAGCGACCGGCAAGCTCCTCTTGAGAGATAGTGCACTTACGGCAAAAAATGGCAGGCAGTCACAAGTCCGGAACTGGATACATTCCAGTCTGATGTGGCCCGGGCTAAACACAAAACGCACCAACGCACTGTTGTTGTTGTCGAGATCGGGCGTCTCACTTATCGTGTCTGTCATGAAGGGTCATTGTCTTACTGGACGGCACGCAGAGAGATTAAAGGTATTGCTTAACGACTTTTGCAGAAGCTGTAGAGACGAAGGGGAGCACGAATTAATAGAATACCTTCTGTGTCTGTGCCCCGCTCTCTCTAGAAGGCGGCATAAAACCTTGGGCTCTTATTTCTTTGAGGGGTTAGCTGACATGTTAGTGTAGTTTTCTTACAGTAGGCTCTTTGATTAACAAATCACTAAATTATTTTCTAATTTATTTGTTTCTTCACTGCACTGAAATAATTATATTCATAATGCGAATATTTAAATATCTTTTTGTAATTAATTTTTGAAAATTTTTCGAAATTTTTTTTTTTAGAATCTATGAAATATTTCTTAGACAAAATTTCAAAAATTTCATAATTTTATATAAAACATTTGCAAGAAAACTTTTATATAATTTATACTATTTCATAGATATTGATATAAAATCGCCACTGAATTTATAAACAAATAGTTCTGAAATCCCTTCATAAATATTATGAGGTTTTGTTATTTCACAAACTACAAAAATAGTTCTACAAAAAGCGCTATATAACCACTGTACATCGCCTAATGCCTTGTCTTTAGTGCTGCGCCATAAGTTTTGTGTGTGTTAAAAGGGGTTCGTTCATTTGCTCCGATCGTAGGCGATACGACGCCTTCGTTTGCTCACCCTTTCAGTCGTTTATTCTAACATCCAATTTTAACGTCCGTTCGTGTTTGATAATTACAACGACACGACAACCATCGTCGTCGTAGCATTTGTGTACTATTTGTCGCTTCATTGTCGAGTTTCAATTTCGATTTCAACATAAATCCCTGACTAATAAAAATATTTATTTAACATCATTCTTTGCTGGTGGTGTTGGTGTGGGGCCCCACATGTGCCAAGATAAATGAAGACACTAGGAGGAATATACATAAATATTTCAATTTTGGAGGGAAACATGTTTTGCCTTGGACAATGAATGAATGGACGGATGGACAGAGACATTATGTACCTATGTAGTTACTTAGACCATAAATGCTTTTAATGAATTGGCCATTAAACAATAAAAAACATTTGTCGGACTTTGGCTTTACGCAATTTTTTCGGTGTGACCAGTTTATGCTGTCATAACAAGGCCTATTCTAGCATTTTATGGTCAGGTCATCCAACTTGGAAGGTTTAGCTAAAGGTGCCTTCACGGTTGTCCAATGATTTGTATAATAAATTCCCATGACATATCACAAAAGCGAGTAAAAATTATAAAATAAAAAAAATACATAACCGATTACACCAGTTCACAAAAATTTTGCCGAAGGGCTGTGCAAAACATTTACTGGTGTAATTGAAAATATTTAAAATAATTTTTATCGTATTTTTTATAATTCTATTTTTCATGGAAGATACCTTCAGTATTTGGACCATAAGTTTTGAAGTATAAGCCAGACAGTGCTGGAATACGCCTTACACTTAAGGCAATTATGATGGCTATAAATGTTGCAAATAATTCTTTCACGTAGAAAAATTAGAAAAATTTCTATTTTTTCAAAAATATTTTTTCTTTAATCCTAACGATAAAAACAATGGCAACTTACAAGCTTTTAACTTTTTGTGCAAAATAGTGGTTTTCTCAGTGTTACAGCGACAGATCTATTATTGCTATGTGTGGAATTACAGAGGATACGGATAGGTAGTATAGAAATTATTAGAGAATCAATATTTCACTACATTTTAACTCTTTGTGAGGTGTTAGTATCCCGGGGACAGGTGTATACTAACCTTGTCATTCCGTTTGCGAAACCTTGAAATATTGATCTGAACATCGGTATATTATATATACTTATTCCTAATCTTCTGTTTGACGTATTCAAATGAAACTTTGCAGTTTGTGTTTTTAGGTTTCATGAAATAAAAATGGGTCAAATCAATTAATATTTTGTTATAGTACACATAAAGCGGTCGCTCTCAAACATACTTTAATAATAAGGCTGAAAGTTTGCAGTTTGTGTTCTATATTACAATATTCTTCAAAGAAAAATTGGTTTACGTACATAATTTGCGTTGCTACTACAGCGAAAAACGAAGCTAGTTCTATATATGTATAACTAAGGGGCGTGGTTCCACCCACTTTTCCCGAAAAAAGACAATTTATTTCTGTTCCACTGACTTACACACCAAGTTGTATGTTTTTAGCTCTTATAATTCAGGAGATAACGCTGAAAAAATGCGTTTTTACCCGACCTTCCTTTAGTCCTTGTATGGGGAAAATCTTTAATCCTTGACTGAATTTGTACAAATGCAATTCTAACCGTTGCAGAACAATAACACATGTTTCTGCAAAATTTCAGCCACCTAGTCAGCCACCTGACCTGTTGTCTGCGTTCCACAGACAGACGGACATGGCTATATCGTCTTAGAATTTTAAATCAATTTTCGTCAGCTAGAAATGTCTCTTAAACCCATGGTTTCTTGGAGAAATATTCTTAAAATTCTCCGTAGATTTCATTTTTCCTGACGCTTTGTTCATTTTTTCCACCCATACAAATTGACCCCCCTAATATATATATATATATCAAAATATGTAACACTGGAACCAGAGTGCGTGATGGATAAAAAACTGATGTTATAGTATTAGCGGAGGTGGAACCTCACACACAAGCTAAATTTAAATATACAAAATAACGAATACTATTTCAGCAAGAGTTTCGAAATTTGGCATGTCTAACTTCAAATCAGTGCGCATGATAGAGCTATGCTCATATAAATAACAAATTATAACGGTTGTAATAACGGGCCAACGATCTTTAATCTGGGTCAATGACCTTTAATCGGGGTCAATAACTTTTAATTGGGGTCTGTGACCTTTAATTTTGAGTCTACGACATTTACTCGGGATAATTGACTTTTAATCCGGCTTTAATCGGAATCATTGGCCTTTAATCGGGATCATTTACTTTTAAGCCGCGGGCAATAGCCTTTAATCCCACGTCAATGACCTTTAATCCGAGGTCAATGATCTTTAATCCGGATCCAATGACCTTTATTGGGGTCAACGTCTTTAAATCGGTATCATTGACCTTTAATATGGGGTCAATGACCTTAATCGGAGGACAGTGGCATTTAATCCGGTCAATAACTATTTAACTATTTATCGGCGTCAATGTCCTTTAATCGGGGTCATTGACTTTTATTCCGTGATTAATGACCTTTAATCTGAGGTCAATGACCATTCATCAGAGGTCAATTACTTTTAATCCGAGGTCAATTACCTTTAATCGGGGACATAAACCTTAAATGCTAGATCATTTATCGGGGTCAATGTCCTTTAATCAGTGTCATAGACCTTTAATTCGGGGCCAATGACCTTAATCCGACATTTAATCCGGGGTCAATGGCCTAAATCAGAGGACAATGACATCTAATCCAGGGCCAATGACCTTTCATCGGGGGTCAATGACCTTTCCTCGGGGGTCAATGTCATTTTATCGGGTTAATGTCCTTTAATCGGGGTCATTGACCTTTAATCTGTGGTCAATGACCATTAATCCAAGGTGAACGACCTTTAAACTAGGTGAATTACCATTAATCATAGCTCAATTGCCATTAATCCTAGGTCAATAACATTTAATTTTGATCCTTTAATCCGGTGTTATTGACTATAATCCGCGTACCAATGACATATGATCCAGTGTCAATGACCTTAATCCGAGTCAATGACCTTAATCCGAGGTCAATGACCTTTAATCCGGAGTCAATGACCTTCAATCCGGGATCACCGGTGTCATTGGTCTTTAATCAGGGGTCAATGACCTTTAATATGGGCTAATGACCTTTAATCTGGGGTCATTGACAATTAATCCGGGGTCAAAGACCTCTAATCCGGGATCATTGACCTTTAGTCGGCGTCATTGCCCATTAATCAGGGGTCAATGACCTTTAATCCGGGGTCAATGACCTCTAATCCGGGATCATTGACCTTTAGTCAGAGGTCAATGACATTTTATTCGGCGTCAATGGCCTTTAATCCGGGGTCAGTGAACTTTAATCCGGGGTCATTGGCCTTTATCGCTGTCATTGACCATTAATGATCTATAATTCTTCAACTATATCTATAATTCTTCAACTAATTGATTTGTTTAAATTGAAACCTACTCATGGAATTTTAAGCTGTATGATATTGAATTACTCATATACGTATACGCTGAAAAAAAATCGCGTCTGTAGTATATTGTCCCAAACATATTCTGCTTGAAATATATAAATGTTTATGTTACAGTCGAAATTTGGCTAAACAAATCTTTGGTTCCGCCCAGTATTCTTTAGTTTGAACTATTAATTAAGACAAGTTTTGTGTTTTTCAGTAATTCAAAGTCAAAATTAGTGCTTTAAATCAAACGTTATTGCTACTTATGCCATTTAAATTTTGTAAGATATAACTCGAAATCAATGAAAAATTAAAAATAAATTTCGAAAAGCATTTTGTAAACAAAAGCTCTTTGGAGAAATTCCTAAAAATAATTTTATTTGTATATAAACATATATTTTATTTGAGAAAATTAGTTTGCAAATATATTTTGTTGTAATATATTAATATATGTGTTCCAAATAAATTTTATTGATTTTCAAATAAAATTTATTTGCTCAGAAATATATAATATTTATAAATTTGTGTTCCTTTCGATTCGAACATATTGAAAGAGGCGATTTTGCCCCGTGTACATTAAATTTTAATTCTATCTATGAGATTCTTCTTTGAGATTATCAATTTAAACAGGCATCGCATACATTCATATGTCCCGCATTATGTAATCCATTATACACAACAACAACACAAAATATAAATTCATAAATACAAATTCATATCGGTCAGAGGAAGTCAACTTAATGAGTTATCTATTAATCAAAAAAAACTGATTACATTTCTGATCGATTTCATTAACACTCCGGCTGGGAGCTGTAAAAGAGCGCAAAAATCTTCTCCTCCTCCTACTCCACACTCACCACTGCATCGAAATGGCCATGATCTTGACAGTGATTTGAGCGAGCGAAATGAGTGTAACCAGAGTCCAATTACGAGACGAAACATATAGAATAAAACTACAATCTAACTCTCCCTCTAACTCTCTGTCAGTCTCTCGAGATCGTGTCTGTGTGTGGTGGTACTGGAGGTTCTCATTGATAGACATTAGTAATAATCTGTGTTTGAATGAGCAGATATTTTGTATTTTAGTTGTAATTCAATTGCCTCTTCAAATAGCTAAGATGAGTGGGGATAATGCCACTGACGGATCCGCCGCGCTCTTTTAATTCTTCTCATCTGGTCGGACAATAAAGCTCTACTACAATTAACTACAAGTGTTGGTTACACTATTTAATAGACAAATGGCAAAGCAAACACACATTACACAGCAGAACACACATTGGGGGAATTTCGAAAAATGACAACATATTGGCGATTTTTTAACAAGTCAGCTTAACGTAATGAAACTACCTTCTATACAAAACAATAGAACTTAGTTCCACCTAGAATAGTTATATACATATTTGAGATTAACTTTTGTGATTCTGAATCCATATGAAAGACATATCCTCGCGTAGATTCTACTAGCCCAGACCCAGATTTCAGAAACATAAAAGTTACAGTAACAAGTTGTATATATCAAGGTATTTTAAGGCCCTATGTTTCACCTAGAAATTTTTTGGAAAATATATATACTCGAGGTGAATCAAATTAATGCCCCTCTCTAAGGCATTGAAAAATCCAAATTACAAACATTCGCTCTACAATAGATTTTCTATAAATGTGCGAAGTTTTATTGCAATCGCTTGACTCGGTAAGAGATTTTGTAACCATAGAAATTCCCCCACTGTGCGCTAAGTAATGTAAAAAAAAACAATTAATAGCCCCAGAGGAGAACTTTTGAAGATACGCTCAGTAATGAAAATTATAGAGATATTCTTGCCTCATAGACCGAAGAGCAGAGAAAGAAAGGCTGGAAATCCAACTAGACTATGTATAGGTGTGTGTGAGTGAGTGGTGTAAGTGTCAGCGTCTATGTCTATCTTTAGCATTTGTGATGAGGGATTTCTGTCTCAATTCGAACCTCTAACTCATCATGACTACCACAATTGACGAGCGGACGGGACGGACCACTCTACAGCAGCAACATAAACACCGACAAAAACAACAACAAAATAGACATCGTAATTAGAAGCAAACGGTCATTGCTCTTCTCCGCTTTTGCTTTTGCCTCACTGTCTCAATATACATACATTGTGGTACAAGTATAATGGAATGAATGGTATGGTTTAGAAGCGGCTAAAATATGTTTCAATAGGGGAAAGGGGTGTTTGAGTTTATGCTCGGGTAGGGGATTTTCAAACATAAACATTTATGTTTTTTTTTTTACTTTTTCCATTTCAAGATTTCGCTTCTCACTTACTATTTTTTTGGGGATCGGTAATTGCCAAGAACTCAACCATTTTTATTTTGGAAAAATATTTTTTTTTTGTTAAACTCAAGTCTTTTATTTTCGTATCTTTTTTTTCATATCTATGATAAATAGCCAAGATATGGCCATTATGATTGCTTTCAAAGCTTCAAAAAAAAAGAAATAGTTAAAAAAAGGCGGCAATTGTTTGCAGACCTCCTCTTTATACTTTTATTTTTAACCTTGAACTTTTCGTAG
Organism: Eudasyphora cyanicolor; assembly: GCA_963930755.1. NCBI lineage: Eukaryota > Metazoa > Arthropoda > Insecta > Diptera > Muscidae > Eudasyphora > Eudasyphora cyanicolor. The sequence goes on from OZ005735.1 coordinate 271,245,791, forward strand.
CTGAGAATTTTTCATATGTAATTATTTGGGAAAAAAATAATGGTTCCTCTACTTTGAGGGTACTTTTGAAGAGGAAGTGGAAATGATGGATGGCTTTTTTCGGAAGTTCGGAATTTCGATAAGAGCAATTAGTTCAATGTTCGGAAACTAATCGCAAATTTACTTTTGGTACATTAGAGAAAACTAAAAGCTTTTATCGTCATAGCCGAAACACTGACTGAACTAAATTCAAAATGATAGTCGGCAATGGAAAAAAGCCTAATTTAGCAAATACAAAAAAGGTATTTGATTTTTATACCCTCCACCATAGGATGGGGGGTATATTCATTTTGTCACTCCGTTTGTAACACCTCTAAATATTGATCGGAGACCCCATAAAGTATATATATTCTTAATCGTCGTAAAATTCTAAGACGATTTAGCCATGTCCGTCAGTCCGTCCGTCTGTGGTAATCACGCTACAGTCCGCAATAATAGAGCTAGGTTGATCAAATTTGGTACAAATACTTCTTATAGTTGCAGGTTGTTTGGGATTGCAAATGGGCCATATCGGTCCATATTTAGATATAGCTCCCATATATAGCATCTAACTTGTTGTGATTCCTACTATTCTCATCTACTATATTTTTTGTGTTTTCGGTGTTATTTTCTTTAGGTTTGAGTTTTTTTGTGAGGTCACATGCTATCCATGGTGGAGGGTATATAAAATTCGGCATGGCCAAACTTAACGCTTTTACTTGTTATTTAATGACTTAAATGTGTAAATAAATCTTTTGGTTTTTTTATTTGTTACTTAAACATTACTAGCTGTACCCTCCGGCGCGCTTCGCTACAAATTTAATGTCAGTAAAAGAGTCACATCATACTTATACATTTGTCGCGTACGAACAGATACAACTTTAGAGAACTAAACAGTCGATCCACTTTTGTGTTGCAATTGCGAATATTGAAGGAAAAGCTACCTCGACCTCGGACTAAAGGGCATTGACCTCCGGTTAAACATCAATGAACCTATTACAGGTCAATGAACCCCATTAAAGGTCCTTGACACCGATTAAAGATCTTTGCCCGGGATTAATGGTCAATGGCTCCGATTAAAGGTCATTGACCCCGGTTTAAGATCGTTGACCTCGGCTTAAAGGTCATTGACCCCAGATGAAAGTTCAATGACACCGACTAAAGGTCAATGACCCGGATAAAAGGTCATTAACCCCGGGTTAAAGGTCATTGACGCCTGATTAAAGGTCAATAACAGCGGTAAAGGTCAATGACCCCGTATTAAAGGTCATTGACCCCGATTTAAGTTCAATGACATCCGATTAAAGGTCATTGAGCCCTGATAAAAGGTCAATAACAGCGGTAAAGTCAATAACCCCGGATTAAAAGTCATTGACTCCTCATTAATGGTCAATGACAGCGATAAAGGCCAATGACCCCGGATTAAAGTTCACTGACCCCGGATTAAAGGCCATTGACGCCGAATAAAATGTCATTGACCTCTGACTAAAGGTCAATGATCCCGGATTAGAGGTCATTGACCCCGGATTAAAGGTCATTGCCCATTAATCAGGGGTCAATGACCTTTAATCCGGGGTCAATGACCTCTAATCCGGGATCATTGACCTTTAGTCAGAGGTCAATGACATTTTATTCGGCGTCAATGGCCTTTAATCCGGGGTCAGTGAACTTTAATCCGGGGTCATTGGCCTTTATCGCTGTCATTGACCATTAATGAGGAGTCAATGACTTTTAATCCGGGGTTATTGACTTTACCGCTGTTATTGACCTTTTATCAGGGTTCAATGACCTTTAATCGGATGTCATTGAACTTAAATCGGGGTCAATGACCTTTAATACGGGGTCATTGACCTTTACCGCTGTTATTGACCTTTAATCAGGCGTCAATGACCTTTAACCCGGGGTTAATGACCTTTTATCCGGGTCATTGACCTTTAGTCGGTGTCATTGAACTTTCATCTGGGGTCAATGACCTTTAAGCCGAGGTCAACGATCTTAAACCGGGGTCAATGACCTTTAATCGGAGCCATTGACCATTAATCCCGGGCAAAGATCTTTAATCGGTGTCAAGGACCTTTAATGGGGTTCATTGACCTGTAATAGGTTCATTGATGTTTAACCGGAGGTCAATGCCCTTTAGTCCGAGGTCGAGGTAGCTTTTCCTTCAATATTCGCAATTGCAACACAAAAGTGGATCGACTGTTTAGTTCTCTAAAGTTGTATCTGTTCGTACGCGACAAATGTATAAGTATGATGTGACTCTTTTACTGACATTAAATTTGTAGCGAAGCGCGCCGGAGGGTACAGCTAGTAATGTTTAAGTAACAAATAAAAAAACCAAAAGATTTATTTACACATTTAAGTCATTAAATAACAAGTAAAAGCGTTAAGTTTGGCCATGCCGAATTTTATATACCCTCCACCATGGATAGCATGTGACCTCACAAAAAAACTCAAACCTAAAGAAAATAACACCGAAAACACAAAAAATATAGTAGATGAGAATAGTAGGAATCACAACAAGTTAGATGCTATATATGGGAGCTATATCTAAATATGGACCGATATGGCCCATTTGCAATCCCAAACAACCTGCAACTATAAGAAGTATTTGTACCAAATTTGATCAACCTAGCTCTATTATTGCGGACTGTAGCGTGATTACCACAGACGGACGGACTGACGGACATGGCTAAATCGTCTTAGAATTTTACGACGATTAAGAATATATATACTTTATGGGGTCTCCGATCAATATTTAGAGGTGTTACAAACGGAGTGACAAAATGAATATACCCCCCATCCTATGGTGGAGGGTATAAAAATCAAATACCTTTTTTGTATTTGCTAAATTAGGCTTTTTTCCATTGCCGACTATCATTTTGAATTTAGTTCAGTCAGTGTTTCGGCTATGACGATAAAAGCTTTTAGTTTTCTCTAATGTACCAAAAGTAAATTTGCGATTAGTTTCCGAACATTGAACTAATTGCTCTTATCGAAATTCCGAACTTCCGAAAAAAGCCATCCATCATTTCCACTTCCTCTTCAAAAGTACCCTCAAAGTAGAGGAACCATTATTTTTTTCCCAAATAATTACATATGAAAAATTCTCAGCTACGAAAAGTTCAAGGTTAAAAATAAAAGTATAAAGAGGAGGTCTGCAAACAATTGCCGCCTTTTTTTAACTATTTCTTTTTTTTTGAAGCTTTGAAAGCAATCATAATGGCCATATCTTGGCTATTTATCATAGATATGAAAAAAAAGATACGAAAATAAAAGACTTGAGTTTAACAAAAAAAAAATATTTTTCCAAAATAAAAATGGTTGAGTTCTTGGCAATTACCGATCCCCAAAAAAATAGTAAGTGAGAAGCGAAATCTTGAAATGGAAAAAGTAAAAAAAAAAACATAAATGTTTATGTTTGAAAATCCCCTACCCGAGCATAAACTCAAACACCCCTTTCCCCTATTGAAACATATTTTAGCCGCTTCTAAACCATACCATTCATTCCATTATACTTGTACCACAATGTATGTATATTGAGACAGTGAGGCAAAAGCAAAAGCGGAGAAGAGCAATGACCGTTTGCTTCTAATTACGATGTCTATTTTGTTGTTGTTTTTGTCGGTGTTTATGTTGCTGCTGTAGAGTGGTCCGTCCCGTCCGCTCGTCAATTGTGGTAGTCATGATGAGTTAGAGGTTCGAATTGAGACAGAAATCCCTCATCACAAATGCTAAAGATAGACATAGACGCTGACACTTACACCACTCACTCACACACACCTATACATAGTCTAGTTGGATTTCCAGCCTTTCTTTCTCTGCTCTTCGGTCTATGAGGCAAGAATATCTCTATAATTTTCATTACTGAGCGTATCTTCAAAAGTTCTCCTCTGGGGCTATTAATTGTTTTTTTTACATTACTTAGCGCACAGTGGGGGAATTTCTATGGTTACAAAATCTCTTACCGAGTCAAGCGATTGCAATAAAACTTCGCACATTTATAGAAAATCTATTGTAGAGCGAATGTTTGTAATTTGGATTTTTCAATGCCTTAGAGAGGGGCATTAATTTGATTCACCTCGAGTATATATATTTTCCAAAAAATTTCTAGGTGAAACATAGGGCCTTAAAATACCTTGATATATACAACTTGTTACTGTAACTTTTATGTTTCTGAAATCTGGGTCTGGGCTAGTAGAATCTACGCGAGGATATGTCTTTCATATGGATTCAGAATCACAAAAGTTAATCTCAAATATGTATATAACTATTCTAGGTGGAACTAAGTTCTATTGTTTTGTATAGAAGGTAGTTTCATTACGTTAAGCTGACTTGTTAAAAAATCGCCAATATGTTGTCATTTTTCGAAATTCCCCCAATGTGTGTTCTGCTGTGTAATGTGTGTTTGCTTTGCCATTTGTCTATTAAATAGTGTAACCAACACTTGTAGTTAATTGTAGTAGAGCTTTATTGTCCGACCAGATGAGAAGAATTAAAAGAGCGCGGCGGATCCGTCAGTGGCATTATCCCCACTCATCTTAGCTATTTGAAGAGGCAATTGAATTACAACTAAAATACAAAATATCTGCTCATTCAAACACAGATTATTACTAATGTCTATCAATGAGAACCTCCAGTACCACCACACACAGACACGATCTCGAGAGACTGACAGAGAGTTAGAGGGAGAGTTAGATTGTAGTTTTATTCTATATGTTTCGTCTCGTAATTGGACTCTGGTTACACTCATTTCGCTCGCTCAAATCACTGTCAAGATCATGGCCATTTCGATGCAGTGGTGAGTGTGGAGTAGGAGGAGGAGAAGATTTTTGCGCTCTTTTACAGCTCCCAGCCGGAGTGTTAATGAAATCGATCAGAAATGTAATCAGTTTTTTTTGATTAATAGATAACTCATTAAGTTGACTTCCTCTGACCGATATGAATTTGTATTTATGAATTTATATTTTGTGTTGTTGTTGTGTATAATGGATTACATAATGCGGGACATATGAATGTATGCGATGCCTGTTTAAATTGATAATCTCAAAGAAGAATCTCATAGATAGAATTAAAATTTAATGTACACGGGGCAAAATCGCCTCTTTCAATATGTTCGAATCGAAAGGAACACAAATTTATAAATATTATATATTTCTGAGCAAATAAATTTTATTTGAAAATCAATAAAATTTATTTGGAACACATATATTAATATATTACAACAAAATATATTTGCAAACTAATTTTCTCAAATAAAATATATGTTTATATACAAATAAAATTATTTTTAGGAATTTCTCCAAAGAGCTTTTGTTTACAAAATGCTTTTCGAAATTTATTTTTAATTTTTCATTGATTTCGAGTTATATCTTACAAAATTTAAATGGCATAAGTAGCAATAACGTTTGATTTAAAGCACTAATTTTGACTTTGAATTACTGAAAAACACAAAACTTGTCTTAATTAATAGTTCAAACTAAAGAATACTGGGCGGAACCAAAGATTTGTTTAGCCAAATTTCGACTGTAACATAAACATTTATATATTTCAAGCAGAATATGTTTGGGACAATATACTACAGACGCGATTTTTTTTCAGCGTATACGTATATGAGTAATTCAATATCATACAGCTTAAAATTCCATGAGTAGGTTTCAATTTAAACAAATCAATTAGTTGAAGAATTATAGATTGTATTTTTATACCCTCACTTTAGTGTGACGAGGGTATATATCATTTGCTACGGAAAAAAGTGTAACACGTCGAAGGAGTGACCTAAGACCCCAAGTATGTTCGCAGGAAATCCGTTTTGGGTCATTTTAAGTCGAATGAGCAATGTCTGTCTGTCTGTCTGTCTGTCTGTCTGCTGGCTGGTGCGCACGATAACTCTCGAAAGGAGTAACCGATTGACCTCAAATTTGGTATGTGGTAATATTTTTTTCTATCTCCGGCGAAAGTTCGAAGATGGGCCATATTGGTCCACTCCTTCTAGTACCTCCCCCACAAAGGGTTAAAATGTTGTGAAATATTGATTCTTTAATAACTGCTATACTACTTATTCCAATCTTTTGAAATTCCACACATAGTATTAGCTTATTAGTCGCTATCAACTCGATAAAAATGGGCGAAGTCGCCAAGTCCCTTTTGTTACCTCCCACACAAATGCACCATTTTGCACCAAAAGTTAACAGCTTATAACATTAATAACAGTGTATAAAAATACTTGAAATTTTGTACAGTATTATGCTTTTATATTGCCTACAGTCCAGGGAAAAATGGGTGTTGTTGCCACGCCCCTTTTGGTACCTCCCACACAAAGGTACCTTTTTGCACCAAAAGTTAACAGCTTATAAAATTAAAACCAGTGTAAAAAAATACTTGAAATGTTGTACAGTGTAATGTTTTTATAGTGTCTATAGCCCTGTGAAAAATGGGCGTTATTGCCACGCCCCTTTTTGTACCTCCCACACAAAATGCCCAAATCATACCACAATTTAATATCTCATAACGTTTTTACCAGTGCACATAAATGCTTATAAGTCGGCACAGTGCAATGAATTTAAAGTATGTAATGTTCAGCGAAAAAAAGGTGTATTTGATAAACCCCCTCTGGTACCTCCCACACAAATTGACAAAATAATTCGAGTAATATTCAATATTACATTACTCGGTTTACCCGACTGAAACTTTCTTACTTGTTGAAACTATAAAATACTTGAGCAACAAGATTAAATTATTTAAATGAAAGACTGAAGTCGCAAACGTAGTGTACACTACACGGACTACAACACAACTACAAGGAGAAAAATCGCCATTTTTGATATGTAGGAATTGAAAGAAAATATATTTGGAACAAACATTTTTAAATATTATATATTTGAAAATCAAAATATTTTGCTTGGAACGCATATATTAATATATTAGAACAAAATATATTTGCGAACTGACTTTCACAAATAAAATATGTGTTTACACACAAACGAAGTTGTCTACAAACGATTTTTAAAACTTTGCTGACTTTTTCGAATTTTAGTTTAACTATTTCCTAGATATTGTGTTCTGTTTTTAGTTAAAAATATCGCAGCATTAGCTTTTGTTTTACAGAAATACTATTTAATTTATAAATATTCCTACACATATATATGTATGATTAGCGTACACTCTAAACATATAATATTGGGTACTCAAACAAAAAGTATATATTAGGGAAAATCTTATTCTAAACAAAACTTTGTTTACATCCCAATATGTTTTTATTTGGGACTACTTTTTCCGAAACAGATATTTATTTGCACTTAAGACATCAGAAAATACGCTAGTTTGTTAAATTTTTTACTAATTCAAAGTTATTTTTTTAGATTTTTTTTAAATCGTATAATCTTGCATCAAAATAAATTACTTGCAAGATTGCCAAGAAATGATGACTTGGAATAATAACTCAGAAATTTGAAATGATTGGTTTATCCAGTAGTTAATTCTATGGTATTGTAACTGGAGGTACAATTCGAAACTAAGGAAAAATTTAAACTGAAATTCTAAAAAGTCAGCAAAAGTTTTGAAAATCTATTTTAAAAAAAATATATTTGCATAAATTCCTAAACTATAATTTTATTTGGAATTGGACATATATTTTATTTGAGAAAATTAGTATGCAAACATATTTTGTTGTAATATATTAATATATGCGATCCAAATATATTTTATTGGTTTAAAAATAAAATTTATTTGCTCTGAAATACAGGGTTTTCCAACAAGAGGTGTTATTTTGAGTCAGCCGGTATTTCGGTAGCTGTCACTTTTGAAGCTTTCATTCTCTGACATTTGACAAGTAGAAACTATGCCATTACTAAAAATGGAACGATACACAATTCAACAACGCACTGAAATTATTAAAATTCGAAAATCATCTTGACTGACGAGGCCCATTTCCGCCTCGGTGGCTACGTCAACAAGCAAAATTGTCGCATCTGTGGCTCGGAAAACCCAAGAGTTATTGTTGAGAAGCCTCTCCATCCTCAACGTGTGTCTGTTTGGTGCGGTTTATGGTCCGGCGGGGTCATTGGACCTTACTTTTTCGAAAATGAGGTTGGATCAACAATTACAGTGAATGGATTGCGCTATCGAGAGATGATTAATGATTTTTTATGGTCGGAGTTGGATGGTATTGATCTGGACAACGCTTTCTTTCAACAAGACGGCGCTACGTGCTACACAAGCAACGAAACCATTGCTCTGTTACGGGAAAAGTTTCCGGACCGTGTTATCCCTCGAAGAGGTGATCACAATTGGCCACCGAGATCTTGTGATTAACACCTTGCGACTTCTTCCTTTGGGGCCACGTGAAAGATAAGGTCTACGCCAACAGCCCAGCGTCGATTCAAGACCTCAAAGATATAATTCGTGAGGCTATCGAGGACATAGGGCAGCCACTTTGCGATTTGGTTATGGAAAATTTCATGAAAAGGATATGGTCCTGTAAGCGTGGTCGTGGTGGCCATTTGGCTGATGTTGTTTTTCATTATTAACGGCATACCTTCCTCTTTATTATGAAATGAACATCCGATCATTTACCTCAAAAAATGACATTTTTCGTTGAATACCAAAATAACACCTCTTTTTGGAAAATCCTTTACTATGATTGGCCAATATGGCTCATCTTTGAGAAAAATATAAATATTTATACACGTCCAGAACCAAAAAAATAGTAACATAACTCAAGTTGCAAGACTTATTAACGGAAAAACTAAAAATAGCATAATATTTCGAAAATAAATAATGAAACCAGTAAGGAAAGGCAGAAAGTCAGGCGGGGCCGACTATATAATACCCTACACCTCTCTAACAATTCGATAAGGGTCATTGCCATAATAATTTGGAATAATTGGTAAATGGGTAGAAACATATTATCTAATTCTGAAACGATTATCGCTAAATTAAGCAATATTCGTTCCTAAATTGAGAAACATTTTTCTGGAAAATTTTAATGATCGGAAGTAAAATACAACTTCTATCCGCTATAGATTTGATACCAAATCAGGAGGAACATGTAGATGGAGCTTTAATATAAATCTGAACCAATCTTCCCTGAATACTTATTCATGTAAAAAGACCTCCTTCTGTCGAATTTCGTACTGATCGGATATAAAATACAGTCTCTACAGCGCTTACATGTCAAATCGGGGGTAAAATATATATATGGGGTCTATATCTAAATCCGAACCGATTTTCTCCGAATTTGGCAGTATTCCTTCATGTAATAAGAAACCTCTTTCTGCCGAATTTCGCACTGATCGGATATAAAATACAGTTTTTACAGCGCTTACATGTGAAATCGGGGCTAACATATATATGGGGGCTATATCTAAATCTGAACCGACTTTCTCCGAACTTAGCATTATTCCTTCATGTAATAAGAAACCTCTCTTTGCCTAATTTCGCACTGATCGGATATAAAATAACATTTTTACAGAGCTTACATATCAAATCGGGGGTAACGTATATATGGGGGCTATATCAAAATCTGAACCGATTTCTTCCAAATTTAACAGTGTTCATCCGGATATAAAATAAAGTTTTTACAGCGCTTACATGTCAAATCGGGGTAACATATATATGGGGGCTATATCTAAATCTGAACCGATTTTAACCAAATTCAATAGGGATCGTCCTTGAGCCAAAAAAAAGATATGTGTAAAGTTTCGTCGAGATCGGACCATAATTGCGACCTGTACTTTGATTACAAGAATACATGCACAGACAGACAGACGGACAGACAAACGGACAGACGGACATAGCTAAATCAACTCAGAAAGTGATTCTAAGTCGATCGGTATAATTAACGATGGTTCTATTTCTTCTCCTTTTGGGTGTTACAAACAAATGCACAAAGTTATAATACCCTGTACCACAGTGTGGTGTAGGGTATAAAAACACGCCGGACTTCAAAAGAGTACAAAACAAAAATCTTATTGGTTCAAAAGACTTAGACAACAAACTTCATAATAAATCTAAATCGCTTGGGGTAGTACTAACACCAATAAAAGGGGACACGCCCTTATAGAATTTTTGAATACAAATGACCTCATAACTCTTATCATAGGAAACACTGCAACCTTTGTTAACAAAATTAGGGAAAAAGTATAAGGTATAACGATAACGATTCGGATGAACACTCCTATTCGGACCACCGTTATATAAGGTTTAAAATTGCACGGCCACCGCCAAACCCAATAAGTTTCCGTAATAAAGCTAAGACCGACTGGACTAATTTCGGAAACCTACTTAGAAATCGATTGGTGCAGCCTACCCGCGATTATCTATGTGCAGAAGACATTGATATCAATGTGAAAAAGATTACCGAGGCTCTTGTAAAATTATTCGAAGATAGTTGCCCCCTTTCGAGAAAGGAAATCTTCCTATGAGAAACCCTGGATGACAGGACAAATTCGCACGATTGGCAAAGATGTCCGCAGACTTTACAACAGTGCTCGATGTAAAAAACAATCAGTATATTGGGACGACTACCACAGAAGGCTCAAAGAATACAATAAAATCATTAGATCGGCGAAACGTAACTCCTGGAGGCTTTTCTGTGAGCAGGTAGACAGCGTTAACAGCATGTCTAAAATGAAAAAGTTTCTCTCAAAAACTCATGTCCAAACCGAAACACTGGTGGATGGCACGGGTAAGAGGATGGAAACTATAGAGGAGACCGTAAGGCTCTTGGTGAAAACTCATTTTCAGGAGGAACAGTTACAGAATGAAAATGTATTGTATCAAGTACCTATTACGGATATAACAGAAGGTATGGTTAAAGAAGCGATAAAAAGTTTCTCTCCCTTTAAGGCTGCGGGACCGGATGGAATATTTCCAGCACGTCTGCAGAATGAGGTGGATCTGGTATCAACTCATCTGGCTGGAGTTTTCACTGCATGCCAAACCCATTGTTATACCCAAAAAAACTGGCAGGAATCAAGGGTGGTCTTCATACCAAAGCCTGGCAAGGCGAGTTATACGACCCCAAAGGCTTATCGACCTATTAACCCAAATTCTTTCCTGTTGAAAACAATGGAGCGAATAATTGATGACATGGTCAAAAGTAAAATAGCGGATGACAGGCTAAAATTAAAACAACACGCCTATGTCAAAGGAAGATCAGTGGAAACATCTCTGCATGAGGTAGTGCACCGCATAGAAGAGTCCTTCAGTACAGAAATGTATACACTTGCTGTTTGCATAGACATTGAGAGCGCTTTTAACAATGTACTGAACCGATACACTTATCCAGTCCTTAGACGAGTTACAGGTTGACCGGGCGCTGAAAAACTGGATCAACAATATGCTTAGGAATAGGTGGATTATTTGTGGGTCATATGACGTAAAAATTAGAGACAAGGTAAATCGTGGTATACCTCAAGGGGGCATTTTATCGCCTCTTCTATGGGTTACGACGATACACAATCTCCTAAAAGCCCTCACCAATGAAGCACTTAAACCAGTCTGTTATGCAGACGACGTTGTAATACTTCTAAGGGGCTTTCATCCAAATCTATTATGCATAAGAGCTGAAGAGGCACTTAACATAGCATATAACTGGGCACAACCAAGGGGATTAAATGGTAACCCAGACAAAACAGAAATATGTCTATTTACAAGGAAAACGAAGATCCCACGTTTTACCCGGCCTCGATTCCTGAATAAGACAATTGCTGTACCGAAAAAAGGTAAAATACTTGGGAGTAATCTTGGATCAGAAACTGTACTGGAAAGATCATCTTGAAGCAAGAGTTACAAAGGCCCACAGTTGTTGGTCGTTGTGCAGAAGAGCTATAGGTTTAAAATGGGGACTTCGTCCAAATATGACTCACTGGCGTGATTAGACCAATAATCACCTACGCCTGTATAGTGTGGTGGACATCAATGGACAAGAAGTGCAACGTAATACCTTTGCAAAAAAATTCAACGTATGTGCTGTCTAGGCATAAGCGGGGCATTTAGAACTGCACCAAGAAAAGCGTTGGAGACTATACTGCACATCCAACCAATAGACATCCGTATAAAGTATGAGGCAGCCCTCACAGCAAGACGTCTGCAAGTGATGGGTGAATGGATAAATTGAGACCACAAGTCGTACCATCAGAAGATTTTAAAATCTCTAGTTGGTCACATTCAAACGCCAGAAATCTCCGACCGCATTCCTGAAGTGCGGCTTACAGCTACCTGTGATACGTTTGTGCCAGACAGACGCTCCTGGGAAAATGGAAGTTTGGCCCATGTGCCAGTGGAAACCAGCTGCTGGACGGATGGGTCCAAGCGAGGAGGAAGGACGGGGCTGGGACTTTTTATTTATGAGCCAGAAGTCGAACTTCACTTCCGCCTCCCTGACCATAACACGGTATTGTGTGAACTGGCTCAGTAACACCACAAAGCCTAAATATGCCAACATCTTCACAGATAGCCAAATGGCGATTAAAGCAATAACATCGGAAAGGGTCTAGAATTGTGTTGGACAGTAAAAGAACGATAAATGATAACTCAGTCCATGGTCAATTGCTAATTTGCTGGGTACCAGGACACAACGGAGTAATTGGAAATGAACGGGCAAACAGCTTGGCTTCATAGGGCAGAGAACTTCGAGCAATAAACTTGGAAAATTGGAAACCTTTCGAAGGGCAGTGATGGCTCACAAAACTGTGTGGAATAGCGCAACAGTAGGAGCAACTGCAAAGATACTGTGAGGTGACCCAAATGCAAAGAAAACAAGAAGTCTTCTGAAAGTAAACAAGATCGATATTAGTAAGATGAAGAGTGTTCTAACGGGACACTCAAGATTACAAGCATATCTTCATCGCATAGGACTAGCAGGAAACGACGAATGCATGGCATGCAGAGAAAACATCGAAACGATGGAACATTTTCTGTGTCACTGCCCAGCTTTCACACATGCAAGATCCCAACATTTCGGGTCCGACATATTACCAGACTTGACTCATCTCAGAGGATATGACTGGAAGATACTGAGAAAATGCGTGTCTAGTACCGATTTTCTGTAACTCGTGAGGTATAAAAAGATCATAAATAAGGAGCGCACAACAGGCCGAACCACTGGCTTAAGTGTCTGTTCACGGACATGAGACGTTTAAACGTCTCCTCTCTTCAACCTAACCTAACCTAAATCATAATAAACCCCCCCCCCCTGTTCCGTATTCCGAGAGCGGATTGAATCCGAAATTCTAATTCATAAAATTGTCCATAATTTCTGTTTGAGGGCTTTTGAAGATTATCTGTAAACGCAGATTGCCTTTATGTTTCCATTCGAACATATTTGATGCATTCAAAACATATTTGGGTCCAAGGAAACAATTTTAGAAACTCGCAAAACTGTGTGGAATAGCGCAACAGTAGGAGCAACTGCAAAGATACTGTGGGGTGACCCAAATGAAAAGAAAACTAGAAGTCTTCTGAAAGTAAACAAAATCGATATTAGTAAGATGAAGAGTGTTCTAACGGGACACTCAAGATTACAAGCATATCTTCATCGCATAGGACTAGCAGGAAACGACGAATGCATGGCATGCAGAGAAAACATCGAAACGATGAAACATTTTCTGTGTCACTGCCCGGCTTTCACACATGCAAGATCCCAACATTTCGGGATCCGGGCGAAAATTTTCCGATTCAAGCCACATTCGGAATACAGAACAGAGGCGAAATAGTTATTTTTTAAAAATTTCAAATTTTGTGTTTAAAATGAGCTTATTTTCAAAATAAGAGACATCTTTAGCGTCAATCTTTACACACATGATATGTTTTTTCTGTGTTGAAACTCCGAACCACTTCGAAAGTGCTAGTCTATGGTTCGGAAAACTCCTCTGATACAAATTGAGTACAAATCAACTGAAGCGTGATGTTTCTGCAGCGCGTAATTGGTACGTATGATGTATATCTGTGGATTTCTGGAATAAAGTACCTATCTCAAAAAATCTTAATATTTTAGGTGCTAGACGCTTGCAGATAATTTTTTTGCCCATATGAGCCAAGTTTTGCAATTAAGATATATTGAAAAATTGTTTAGCGAGAGTGCTGTAATTTTCTGTATGTGCATATGGTGGCAGTCTACGTGATTGGTCCATAAAGGGCGGGATCACACCAAAGGGCGTCGTTCCATCGAGAATGAAATATTGCATACAATGTAATGTGTATTTATTCAATGAAATACAAAACTTAAATGGCGTAGCGCCATATCGCCCAATGTCATATCGCGCAAAAAAAATCAATGTTAGGTGTTGTTGTAGAAAAATTTGGTTTTTGGGCAAAATGACATCGACATTGGGCAATATGTCATAATGAACAGTAGATATTTTTGTTCACCCAAAAAAAGTTATGTCATAACGCCCAAAGTACACAATCAAATTTATTCTCAAGTGTCCATCACGTTAATCAAAATAAAAAAACAACTTTCGATAGTCCGGGGTTAAAGAGGTGATACATATCAGTATGTGTCACCGACAGTTCTTTTTCTACCCTATGCTTTGTACCATTTTTATCAAAATGTCATATCGCCCTCAAAAAAACTTTGGGCTTTATGACATTTCCAGAAAACCAATTTGGGCGATATGTCGCATACAGGGTTTTGGGCGATATGACATTGGGCGATATAACGCTACGCCAGCTTAAATACATCCCATTACAAATATTTCAGAACTAAAAAATCAAAGCAAATCAGATAATAATTATAAAGTAGGATATAAACATAAATCAAATATGTACATAATTTCCTCCTTCCCAAATTCTTTTAAATTTGAGGAGAATACCGTTCAGGTTTGCGTTTTATTCGATTTATTAACGGAGTTGTGTCGCGGTCTGTGTTGGATAAGGACCCATGTGCAGTTACCAATTTATGTCGGCCTTGATGAGAAGTAGTAGGTTGATCTTCCAATTGCTCTCGGTCTTGTTGAGAAATATTAGGCTGTTCCTTCCAAGCTTGAAATTGACGATACAATGTTATGAGTGGAGTTGACCGCACCGAAGCAGATACATATATGTTCAGCTGTTTCGTTTGAGATTGTTGGTATATTCGAACTGTCATGACCAGTTTCTGCATTTAAGAAATTACAGTTATCCAACAACAATCGTGCAGATTAATTCACATCAATGTTGATTCTTATGCTTCTTGATAATTTTGTTATTAATTGTTATCAAGTACAAGACATTTCCCAGACGTTTCAGATTGGAACCCTGCACCATTTTCTCTCGATCCAAAGTTTTTGCATAAAACGTTATCATTAATATCCCTGGGACTCGTTGAAGGTATTGGTAATGATATAAGTTCCGTGGTTGACGGCCATGAATTATTTATGCGGGAGACTTGCCATCTTTATTCGGTGTTGTTCTATACGTTGTCAAATATTCTAAAAGTGAAGATTCCAAAACATTACCCGTAGGGAGTTGTTTTGTTAGATATGTTTTAAACGTTCCAACGAAGCTCTCAGCTTAGCCATTAGAAGCGGGATGGAACGGTGAAGTTGTAAAAATTTATTGAACTCCTTGACAGTGAATTGCGTGCCTTTTTTGTCTGTAACAATAGTTTCGGGTAATCCTTCAATCGAAAATATACTCTGCTGAGTTTTAATCGTAGCAATGGACGTAGCATTTGTATCCTTTAAAACATACGGAAATTTAGAACATTGCGTTTTTAAAAGGACCCGCATAATCTAAATGTATGATTTGCCAATGTGAAGTAGATGGGGGCCATGAAGAAAATTGTTTTGGAAGATCCGGACTGCGAGCGTTACAGGCACGACATGAAGAAACTAATCTACAAATATCATCATCCATATTTGGCCACCTGGAATAATACCTGCCCATTTGTTTCAGAAATTGCAGGTCGCAATTTTATTCCGATCTTGACGATCTTTATTTTCTGGCAGATCTTTATGACATTTTGCACATGAATGTTCTATGAGGCAGTAATAACCTATGCCAAATTCCTAAAAATAAGATTTTATATGTAGCTCCCACATCGATATCTCCATTCTAAAACATGTTAAATCGAGTTAGCATTTTTGCTCAAATTTTGCACGCGCATACTGCAAGATGATACGCAATTTTGACAGTTTACCGTTTGTCAAAATTTATAGCGGTTTAGATTTTATAGGGTGCCAAAATGGGGCATCTAATTTTTTTTTTTGATAATTAAGCTATGTTCAAGTCGATATAACTTTAGAACGAAAGGTCAGATTTAAATGAAATAAGTACCATTTTAAAGATATATAGATAACGTTCTTTCTAAGTATTATATGCAAAAAGGTCACTAAATTTGTATAAAGGATACCAAAAGGACGAACATGTCTTTAATCCTTGATTATCCTGAAAAAAGTATTTTCAATTTTTATACCCTACACCACACTGTGGTACAGGGTATTATAAGTTTGTTTCACGGCAGATGTTTGTAACACCTGAAAATAACACAGCTAGACCCACCTTAAAGTATACCGATCGACTCAGAATCACTAGCTGAGTCGATTTAACGATGTCCGTCCGTCCGTCCGTCTGTCCATGTAAAGTTGTTCGTCGACTACAGGTCGCAATTTCACTCCGATCGTTCTGAGAGTTTAGAGTATTTCGCGGCTGTTAAGATCGCTATTGAATTTGGTTGAAATCGGTTCAGTTTTAGATATAGCTCCCATATATATCTTTCGTCCGATTTGGCCCTTTAGTCCTATAAAGCTGTATTTTACATCCAATCGTTTTGAAATTTAGAACGGTAGAGTTTCTTGATCCATGAACCAACACTACCGAATTTGAGAAAAATCGGTTAAGATTTAGCTATAGCTCCCATATATATGTTTCGTCCGATTTGGCCATTTAGTCCTATAAAAGCTGTATTTTACATCCAATCATTTTGAAATTTAGAATGGTAGAGTTTCTTGATCCGTGAACCAACACTACCGAATTTGAAGAAAATCGTTTAAGATTTAGCTATAGCTCCCATATATATGTTTCGTCCGATTTGGCCATTTAGTCCTATAAAAGCTGTATTTTACATCCAATCGTTTTGAAATTTAGAATGGTACAGTTTCTTGATCCATGAACCAACATTGCCGAATTTGAAGAAAATCGGTTAAGATTTAACGATGTCCGTCCGTCCGTCCGTCTGTCCATGTAAAGTTGTTCGTCGACTACAGGTCGCAATTTCACTCCGATCGTTTTGAAATTTTGCAGTTTAGAGTATTTCGCAGCTGTTAAGATCGCTATTGAATTTGGTTGAAATCGGTTCAGATTTAGATATAGCTCCCATATATATCTTTCTTCCGATTTGGCCCTTTAGTCCTATAGAAGCTGTATTTTACATCCAATCGTTTTGAAATTTAGAATGGTAGAGTTTCTTGATCCATAAACCAACACAACCGGTTAAGATTTAGCTATAGCTCCCATATATATGTTTCGTCCGATTTGGCCCTTTAGACCTATAGAAGCTGTATTTTACATCCGATCGTTTTGACATTTAGAATGGTAGAGTTTCTTCATCCATGAACCAACATTGCCGAATTTGAAGAAAATCGGTTAAGATTTAGCTATAGCTCCCATATATATGTTTCGTCCGATTTAGCCCTTTAATCCTATAAAAGCTGTATTTTACATCCAATCGTTTTGAAATTTAGAATGGTAGAGTTTCTTGATCCATGAACCAACATTGCCGAATTTGAAGAAAATCAATTAAGATTTAGCTATAGCTCCCATATATATGTTTCGTCCGATTTTGCTCTTTAGTCCTGAAGAAGCTGTATTTTACATCCAATCATTTTGAAATTTAGAATGGTAGAGTTTCTTGATCCATGAACCAACACTACCGAATTTGAAGAAAATCGGTTAAGATTTAGCTATAGCTCCCATATATATGTTTCGTCCGATTTGGCCCTTTAGTTCTATAGAAGCTATATTTTACATCCAATCGTTTTGAAATTTTGAATGGTAGAGTTTCTTGATTCATGAACCAACATTGCCGAATTTGAAGAAAATCGGTAAAGATTTAGCTATAGCTCCCATATATATGTTTCATCCGATTTGGCTCTTTAGATCCAATCGTTTTTATACCCTACACCACACTGTGGTACAGGGTATTATTTAAGTATAAAATGTCCCAAAAGACAATGTATGTAAACAATTTATACATGAATTACAAAATTTATATATCAGAGTTATTCAATATTACTAGAGTGCTAAAGTCCGCCCGACTTTAGCACTTCTTTGCTGGTTCTTTGCTGCAATTCAGATCCTCAGATTTTTACCTCAAACCCATATCTCATAAGATCCCTGACCTTTTTGCCCGCCTGACCCAAAACAGACAGACGGATAAGGATAGATGCTTGCCCCCATAAAATGTACCACTTGATGAGACACTTTAAATAAATTTCGCACAACCAATCAGAATCGTTTGATTTGAATTTATGCTCTTCTTTACAGAATATTCTCCCCGCAAGAGACAAACAACAATGAAATGAACCTGTGACTGTGTACGAGTGTGTGTGTGTGCAAATATCTAACAGAGTGTGGGTTTAGAACGTTACACAATTCGCAGTTGAAGCCTACTCGTGTGCATAGCTGTGTGAGTGCCACTAAATTACTTACTAAGAAACAGAAGAGAGACTTTTACAGTGGGAGCATGAAAAGAGAGTGTTTACAACACAACACAATCCGGAGCGCAGATCCATACCTTTCATATGACATTAGAAGTATTCTTTTACAATTCAGTAAATGTTATGAGAGTGTAGGGGAATTTACGTTACTCTACTCTCTCTATGTGTGTTGCTTGTTGTTTCTGTGCTTGCCGTTAAGAACCTTAGGCCGTAACAACAAACAGCCAGCGACACACACACACACAGTAACACTCATTCACCTTTCCATATGATTCAAATACAACAAGTGGTGGTGAGTGCGGCTTAGAGAATCCACACATTTTAGAACACCTGAAGTCTGACGTAGCCAAAGAGACAGGCTCTTTTCTTTCTCCTCGCGTGGTATGCGTGTGTATGTGTGCTAAGAAGAGGAGTATAATTCTCATTGTGTCCAAGGGTGTGTGTGTGTGTGCGGTAGGTAAGAAGAAAAAGTCTAACCATGAGCTGCTCGTTACTTTCAGAAGTCTCCTCATAACACGGCTCGACATTGAAGTTGAGACACGACTCATCCGTGAATCAGTTTTCCGTAAGCAACAACGCGATCGACACATACGGTAGCGTAACTCACAAAAATCAAAGCAAAAAAAAGAAAACAAACACATCACAGAATTCTAAATTTATACAAAACACACACGCACAGATCGCCTTTAACAGAAAAAAAAACACAAGCAAAAGAAAGTGTTGTAATGCAAAAAAAAGGAATTACTAATTAAAGTTAAATATAGCAAATGCAATGAATAAAATTTATAAAAATAAATTTCTTAAAAAGTGAGACTACGGCACAGGTGGAAGACCAGAACTCTACAACAAAATTCATTTAACACTTAGAATAAGAATGAATAAAAATGCTCAAATAATACAACAAAGAAAGACTGTTTAAAAGTTAAAAAATTAAATAAACCCAAAAGCAAATTAAGCAAAGAAAAGAATGAAAATTTGCTTAAATTCATGAAAACAAAAAGAATTACAAGAAAATATAGAAATTTTGAAGAAAAAGAATTCAAAATTGAAATAAAAAGAAAATCCAACAAGTGTCCCAAAACAAGTGCTTTAGGAGATTTTCAGACAAACACACTCATACACACATATCTAACGGATTAACCTCTTCACAAGCCAATGGATTACCACAAATGGATTATAAATACGGATTAAATTCCCTAAAGAAAAATGGTAAGTATTGAGGAGTTAAACTAAGTAATGGTAGAATAAATATAGAGTTAAGCCTGGTCTAACTTAATGACAAGACAAGAGATTCATGGGAGTAGGAAAATTTTAAAGAAATTTAAGAAAAAATAATTTTGGTCATTGATTTTGAGCGCCAAATTTTATTTTCAAAAGACTAAAGACACAAACTTGCACTTACTGAGCTTCAAACGACTTAGACAACAAACATTAAGACTTAAGATACAAGACTTTGTCAACACACATAGAAAAAGACACAAACTGACATTTAGGGCGGGTGAAATATCGAAGGCTCAATAAATGGAAAACATACATATGTATAAAAAAGTAACACAAATTGTGTTTTTCAATTACCGAACTTCAAATGACTTAGACAGCAAACTTGAGAGAATATAATAAAAGACTTAAGACACAAACTTAAACTTAGAGCAAAAAAGAGTTGGAAAACTCTTCAGTTGGGAAAGAATTCTAAAAGAACCAAAATCAAAATAGGTACAAAAACTTGGTTTTAAACTTATATATATACACAAGAAACTTTTACAAATTATAATAAAAGATTGAGAACACAAACGTAGACTTGATCTGACAAGAGTAAGAAGTCTCCTCAACTTTTAATTTTTTTTATTTTATTATAAAAGCTCCAAAAACTAAGAAAACACAATAAACTTTAGGTTTTAACATTACTGAGCTTTAAAACATTTACATAACAAAATATAATAAAGATCACACTGAAAAAAAATTTGTCATAAAATTAAAGAATAGCTCCAAACACGTCATTAATCTTAGAAATAAGTAAGATTTTAACATAAAATTAAGAAAATTTATTTAATATAAATAATAATAATAATAATATAACTAAAAAATTTATTTAATAAAAAATAATAACAATATAAATTAATATTAATTAAATTTTCTTAATTTTAAGTAAAAAACGTACTTATTTCAAAGATTAATGAAAAAAAATTTTCATAAAACGAAAGAATGGCTACAAATTCGTCATTGATCTTTGATATACATAAGTAAGTTTTTTACTTAACATTAAGAATATTTAATTAATATAAATAATAATAATATAACTTAAATATTAATTAATCAAAAATAATAACAATATAAATTGATATTAATTACATTTTCTTAGCTTTAAATAATAAACGTACTTATTTCAAAGATTAATGAAAACAAATTTTCATAAAATGAAAGAATGGCTCCAAAGTTGTCATTAATCTTTGAAATAAGTAAGTTTTTTACTTAAAATTAAGAAAATTTAATTAATATAAATAATAATAATGTGACTAAAATATTAATTAATAAAAAATAATAACAATATAAATTAAATTTTCTTAGTTTTAAGTAAAAAACGTACTTATTTCAAAGATTAATGAAAAAAATTTGTCATAACATGCAAGAATAGCTCGAAAGTCGTCATTAATCTTTAAAATAAGTAAGTTTTTTACTTAATATTAAGAAATTTTAACACAAACTTGAAAAGTTTAGGAAACCATAAAAAATATATAGAAATACTTGTGTAGTAAAAATTCTGGTTTTTCAAATGCTAAAACAAAAAAAAAATTCAAACATTAATTGAATGATTTTTTGGCGGGAACTTTGATGTAGGCAATCATAAGGGGATAAAGAAAGTTATGGAAGTTTCACATGACTTTTTTATACAGAAAATTAATTCTACATGTATTATGCAAATCTATGGAATTATAGAATTCTATTGATATCAAACTTATTGTAGTTTGAAGAATTTTCAGGGGCCAGAAATGTACGACAAATACGAGTACGTTTGTTGTTCGTCTGATATTATTAAATTATGATAATTTCATATTCATATTTTTGGCAATTGTAAAAATCGAATTTCAAAGAAATAAATAAAATAAAAATTGTATTCAAATTTTATTAATCTATTAATATAATTTTTTTAATAATTTGATGATATATAGGCGAAGATCTCGGATTTTATGCATATTTTTAATTTTTCCGCCGACTGGAACCAAACTTAGCATTTAGACATTTTATCGTTCAAATATAGAAAATATTAGTACATATCGAGAATATGCAAAAAAAATGTATTTGAACGATAAATGGGCAAAATGCAAAGATTGGTTTCAATTGGATGAAATATTAAAACTATGCAAAAATCCGAGTCTACTCATGATAAATTTTCATTTAGTAAAATAATTTATTACTCTACTATATAATTTGTAGCCGTAGAACACCCTAAAAGAGCACCCTAATGTGGAATATTATAAAGCGGATATTTCTTGTTCAACTAATTATTTATTATCGCCTCTTTTTCCCATATTTTTGGTTTATTTTAATATAGAAAAATTAACTAAAAACTATTGACACAAGCTTTATTTACATTTGAAAATATTCAAAAATAGCTAAAACATGTTCAGCACACATGAAGAGGTTCAAGTCCTAAGAAAGCGATGAGTTGAGAAATAAAGACCATAATAATGGTTTTTCCAATAAGAGTGATATGATTTCTTTGAAAAAAAAGCACATACTTATTGCTAAGGAAAGTTTTTTATTTAATGTGAAGCACAATCGATAAAATTAAGTTCTAAATAAAACGTCATTCAAATGAAATCACAACTTCGTGGAGGCCATTCAATATCTCAATTTCTTGAAATAAGCGAATCTCCAAACTTTTCTCGCAAAAATTCAATTGTATCATTTGCTGTGTGGCACGTAGCTCAAATCGGTCAATGGCAAAAAGATAGCTCTTAACGAGAGCTAAAATATGCTCATGGGTGTCAAGGTCGTAGGTCGAATGGAAAGTGTTTTTTATGTTAAAAAAAAATGGACTTGCATCATTTTCAAATGGGAACGAAATGTTTATATTTGCTCTAGCTCCTTAACAGTACGTCGGATCGGGAATCGGTCAATGACAAAAAGATAGCTCTTAACGAGAGCTGAAATATTGCTCTTGGGTGTCAAGGTCGTAGGTCGACTGGAAAGTTTTTTTTTGGATTTAAAAAAAATTAGCGCACGAAAATTTGCAATTGAAGAACGATTATTTCGATAATAAATAATTTGTAAACGTTGTTCTTGCGTATATCTCTCCCTAATTAAATTGTAAACGCTACTGAATACAATGAAAAACAAATGACAGATCATGACATATTACAAATGGCCGAAACGTCACTTCAAAATCATATCATCCCTATTGGAAAACCCGTTATAACGGCAATCTTCTGAAAACCAAAAACCTAAGCAACAAACTGCAGACCCCATTATGAAAGACTTGAGACACGAACTAAACATAATGAGGAACAGGAACAATTTTGACAAAAACTTACAAATAATTATCTAGACCTGTTATATCCCGAATGATTTAAGATGCAAAAAATTCAACAGCAGAAATCACTCAAAAAGACAAAATTCCAAATAACAGACCACATCAAAACACTTAAGACACAAATTTAAATATAATCAATAGCAAAAACAATTCTCAAGAAGAAATACTAGTATAGGTAAAAAAAGCAAACAACAAATTAAAAGGACATAGGTCTTAAAAATAAGCTGTATGATTTTATACAGGAAAAACTTAAGATCTAAACTTAAACGTGGGCAGGAGCCAAAACAAAAGACTGAAGCGAGAAACTGGAGATTCAAAAACAGAAGACTGAAGCGACAAACTGGAGATTCTAAAACAAACGTCTTTAAACAAGAAATCGAAGATACCAACTCAAACATATACACTATAACGTAAGGGTTTATTTAGCACAATGACATAAGCGCCCAACTAAAGACCCCGAAAAAACGAAAGACTTAAGAAACAAACTTAAACACAGCGAAGAGCAGGAAAAATTCTAAAGAAAACGAATAGTTCAAAAACCTCAAAACAAAAACTTTAAAATAATAATGAGTAAGTTATAAAACCGTAAAAGAATTAAAAAAACAATTTTGCTAACACAAAAATTTTAAAAGTTCAAGTTAACAAGCTTCACTTTAAAAACAGCACCCCCCACGTCCCCCCTCCCAACTTCTCCGCAGACGTCATATATTACATAAGCCCAAATCTAAAACTACACACAAAGAAATATGAAAATGATTAATTACATTTTAAACAAAAAGTAACTTTAAACCCCTTTACCTCCGGGTAAGAACAAAAAGAACAATTTTAGGCTTGGGATTCAAAAAGAGCAACCGCAAACATGTGCGTTTTTTTGTTGATTAATTTATTTTTTGGTTTTGCGTTTCTTGAGAAGGGAATTTTTCAAATTTTTTCATTCATTTCTATATATAGTATAAACATTTAAAACAAATGACGACAACGGCATAATCATCATCTGGAGAAGCAGCCAACAGCAAATCTCCTCTCACCCAAAACGTTGTTGATTTGTTTATAATATTTGTTTGTTTTTTTGCTTCAGCTTTTTCTCAAATTGTGTTTAGAAGAATTAGAAAACCGGTTTGCGGGTTTTGTGCAAATTACGTTTGTTGAGAAAGAAACAAAAACCAATACAGCAACAACCACAACTACAACAACGATAAAAAATCACATTTTGTTTTATAACGTAAAGCTGAAACAACTTTTTGAAAACCTTGACTTTGACTTTAAATGACTTTTTTCGTATAATGTCAGGTTTAAAGCGAAATGGAAACAACAACAACAGCAATTATAAAATAAAATATAAACAAACCGTAGCAGCAGATAATAAAAGCAAATGATGAAATGCTGAAGCTTTGCTTTTGCAACCCTTAGCATGGGAACTTTTATCAATTTTATAAAATAAAATAATGATTTTTGATGACGAGGAATTCAGTGCAATTAATCAGCTGAAAGCGAAGAATACAGCAATAGATAATAAATAAAAAATTATTTACAATTCCTTTAGAGTATATTAGAAAAATTGTGAGGCTTAATTATAATAAAGATTTATGAAATTGCTAACATTAATTTAGCTTTTTATTAGTCAGTTAATATCCTAAGAGTTGAAATATGTCCCAAGAAACAATAGTTTGTGGTCTTCAAGCTACAAAAAACCTACGCAAATCTAATAACAAAAGACTTAGGAAACGAACTTCATCATTTCAATACGTCCAAATGTAAGGCTTTATTGTTATGAAAACATTTTAAATTGTTACCTCCAAATTTAGTGTCTTATTAGTCGATTTAAATCCTAAGAAATCCATGAGTTGAAATCTCAAAAAGCTATCGTTTGTAGTCTCTAAGTTACAAACAACATAGGCAGCAAGCTTAAAATCTCAAATCAAAAGACTTAAGGCACATACTTCAAGCCAAAAGAAGTTTAGAAGCAGCTAAATATTTTCAAAATATCCACAATATGATCCTAAACTGCTATAGAGCATATTGAAGGTGTAGATTAGGACTTTTTTAGTTTTGGAGGACATTAGTAGAAATGTCCGTCCTTCCTCCGGTCTGTCTGTGTGGTCCATTCGATAATTTACAGAGAAATGACTTGACCATTATTCTATTCTAAAAAATGAACTCTATTGCCCCCTTCCCCTTTTGGGTACAAGAAAAATAGATATCCTTTAAGTCTTTCTAGAATTGAAAGCTGTAGAAATGTTGATATTATATCTAAGATCTTTTTCCGGTCGCACCTCTCTTATAAATTACTAAAAGCCATTGAGAAATAATAACCCATAACTTTAGTTGAATGCCCCAATGATCTTCAATTTTATTATTCAACAATATTTTGTCAATGCTTTTAGTTCTACAAAAACGAGTTCATCAAATACTGTTTGTAAATAGGATTTAGAGTTCTCTCAGACTTCCGGACTCGATTTATCCATATTTACAGATTTTCTCTCTGAGCTAAGGTTTTTGAGACATTTCTTGGATTCAAAATATTCACAAAAACCTTTAAAAATTCCGTAATGAATTTAAGGCTCAAGGAGTAGGAATATTCAAATCATATCGGAGAAGCAAATTAAGAGGAGTATCAGATACAAATTTACGGATTTTCTCTCTGAGCTAAGGTTTTTGAGACATTTCTTGGTTTCAAAATATTCAAAAAACTTTAAAATTTCCGTAATGAATTTAAGGCTCAAGGAGTAGGAATATCCAAATCATATCGGAGAAGCAAATTAAGAGGAGTATCAGATAAATATTTTTCTAGTAGAAACCATACACCCTACAGCCCTCCTTAGCTACATAAATCATCAACCAACAGAAGCAGCTATAAAACAAAACACAAAAACCGTGAAACTTTTTTTTTGGCTTATATCTTCTACGAAATAGTTGAATTTTAGACTTAAGCAGTTGGAATATTCAAATCATATCCGAGAAGGAAAAAAAGAAGAGTAAATATTTCACTTGTGTACACCAACTGCCTCACTCCTCTTCTTACCCACATAAAATATCAACAAAAAGAAAAATCTATAAAAAAATCACCGAAATTGTTAAAACTTTGAGCTAAGAGCGTCTACAAAGTAGTTGCATTTTAGGCTTATGGAACTGAAATACTCAAATCACATCTGAGAAGGAAATTAAGAGGAGTTTTCGATACATGTTTTTCTTGTGAAACCCAACCCTCTCGCTCCCCTCCTTAGCCCCATAAAACATCAACAAAAAGAAGGATCTACAAAAAATCACAGACTTTTTAAACTTTTCTGCTGATAACTTTAACAAAATAGCTGAATTTTAGGCTTATGGAGTGGAAATATTGAAATCATGCCGGAGAAGGAAATAAAGAGGAGTTTTTGCTAAATATTTGTCTTGTGAAAGCCATCTCTCCCACTCCTCTCCTTACCCCCTTAAAACATCAAAAAAAGATGAGTCTCTAAAATATCAACAAATTTGTTAAACTTTTCAGCTGATATATTCTGCAAAATTGTTAAAGTTGGAATTTTCAAATTATATCAAAGAAAATAAAGGAAAGTTTTAGATAAATATTTCCCTTACTCCCCTCCCTACCCCCATAAAACATCAACAGACAGAAGCATTTATAAAAACTAATCACAGAAACTTTTTTATCTGATAACTTCTACAAAATGATTGAATTTTAGCCTCATGGAGTAGAAATATTGAAATCATGCCGGAGAAAGAAATAAAGAGGAGTTTTAGGTAAATATTTGTCTTGTGAAAGCCATCTCTCCTACTCCTCTCCTTACCACCATAAAACATTAACAAAAAGAAGCATATATAAGTATAAAAAAACACAGAAGTTTTTAACTGAATTTTAGGATTATGCATTTGGAATATTCAAATCATGCCGCAGAAGGAAATTAGGAGGAGTTTCAGATAAATATTTGTCTTTTAGAAACCAAACCTCCTACTCCCCTCCTTAGCCTCGTAAAACGTCAACAAAGCAAAACGTCTTTTAAAAATAAATGACATTGTAAAACTTTTCGGCTGATATCTTCCACAAAACAGCTGAATTTTACGGTTATGGAGTAGTAATATTCCAATCACGCCAGAGAAGGAATTAAAGAGGAGTTTTTAATAAATAGATTTCTTCTGAAAGCCAAATCTCCTGCTCCTCTCCTTACCACCATAAAACATTAACAAAAAGAAGCATATATTACAAAAAAAAATAAGTTTTTAACTGGAATCTTTTACAAAATAATTGGATTTAACACTTACGAATTTGGAATATTCAAATCATACCGGAGAAGGAAATTAAGAGGAGTATCGAATAGATATTTTACTTGTAGAAACAAAACCCCCTACCCCCCTCCTTGGCCAGAAAAAACGTCAGCAAAAAGAATCATATATAAAAAATCACAGATTTTGTTCAACTTTCTGCTGATATCTTCTACAAAATAGCTGAATTTTACGTTTAAAATTTCTCTTATGAAAGCCAACTCTCCTACTCCTCTCTTTAGCCGCATAAAACATCAACAAAATGAAGTATCTATAAAAAAGGCACAGAAACTGTGAAACTTTTTAGTTGATTACTTCTACAAAACCATTAAATTTTAGGCTTATGGAGTAGGATTATTAAAAATATGCCGGAGAAGAAAATAAAGAGGAGTTTTATATAAATATTTGTCTTGTGAAAGTCAGCCCTACTACTTCTCTCCTTATCCCCATAAAACATCAAAAAGATTATATAAAAAAGGACACAGAAGCTTCTACAAAATAGTTGAATTTTATGCTTATGCAGTTGAAATATTCCAACATGCCGGAGAAGGAAATTGAGATGCATTTTAGATACCTATTTTTCTGCAACCCAACTCCTTTACTCCTCTCCTTCCTCCCATAAAACATCAAAAGAAAAATAGAATCAACTAAAAATCACATACATTTTTAATGTTTTCAGCTGATATCTTCTACAAAGTAGTTGTTAATGAAAAATAATTATTAAGAAATTTCTTTGTCTTTCATCAACAATTAAAAAGAATAATATCTCCACCATTCTCCAAAGAAAATTATTATATAAAAATTCCCATTAACTCAAACACTTACCATTTTCTAATAACGAAAAAATCATTCGCTCACATACACTCGCACACTCGAAAACCTTACCTCACTTAACATTTTTGTCTCTAACCAAAGAAATTCCTATGATGAAGTTAAGGTCTACAACCACAATAACAAAAACACGCAGAACAATATCTTCATCATCATCAGCAGCAATAAGAAGAAAACAAATCGAAAGAAAACCATAACAACAAACCAAGTTCGTTCATTCACTTTTCATCTGGAGTTTATTAACCTTTAGAAAAAAGGCTTTGAACTGAAATCTAGGCAGAAACACTAGAAAACACTTCACCGAACCCAAAGAAAACCCCTTTTCCCCAGAGAGAGTTAAAGGCCAGAGGTGGAGGGGGGGACTTACTCCACATGAGGCATCCCAGAACAAGCAAGGCAGCAGCCAAGCAACCAACCTCTAACATAATGGTCATTATCATCATCATCAGGTACAGTGTTTGTCTTCTTCTGCGGTTCGGTTTCATTTTCATTTGAAAAATACATTTTTATATAAAGCCAAGATTAGAATTGCCTTTGCTTCTATACTTGTTGTCTTGGCCATGTTCTGGTTGTGGTGTGCAGGCTAGAATATGTGGTTGTAGATGAGTCGCAGATGATGAAGTCTTCTGGCTGAAGCCATTACCCCGATCAAGGCAATAAACCTTAAGCTGCAGTTAAAAGTGACATCAAAGCAGCGGAAATTGCAGCAGCCACGCAGCCGCGTGCGCAGTTAAGGAGAGCAAGTCAAGCATAGCCAAGAACCCCAGGAACCAACCACGTCAACAAAAAGTGAATCTTTTTCTTCCAGCACAGAACAAGACAACGAACTGAAAAAAACACGTGTGTGCTGCTTGAAGGTTTTAAACCCGGCTTATTAGTTTCCAACTCACTCTCTCTCTGTCTGTCTCTCTGTGTAAAACTCCCTTTTTATTCTGCTCTTGTTGCCGGAGTTAAGGAAACCAGTTCACCTTTTGAATAACATCATTGCAATGTCTTTGACTTACAACAGAGCTATACGAGTATATGCTGCTCCATCTCCTCATTATTATGGAAGCAGGGAAGCCTTAATGTACTCGCAGTTGGGGCACACTTGGTAGTAGTGTTCTAAGTAAGTCTTTGCTTAGAATCATTTTGGCGTGAAAAGGTTATTCAACCAAATTGATGAACATTAGGATCTTGACTTGGAGTTGTAATGATGAGGAGGAAAAATATTTATTGTCTTTGGGAAAAACAGTGGAGGATTTTCGGAAATTTGGAAATAATTATAGAATTTCTTAAGTAATGAGACGATTCGTATGAATCTTGGCATATTTACTTAAATCCGAATTGATGAACTTAAGTTTGAAATTTCGGGTTTTTGGTTGACACAAAAAGAGAGAGAAGGAAAGCATCTACGAGTATTTAAAAAATCACAGAAAATATGAAACTTTTAGTTGATATCTGCTACACAATAGTTGGATTTAAGGCTTTTGAAATTGGAATATTCAAATATTGAAATTTCAGAGGACTTTTAGATAAATATTTGGGAAACCAACCACGTTACTCCATCTCCGAACTAAACTTAAATTTGTAGAAAATATGAATTCAGACGGTACATTCGGCAGTTAGAGCATCAGCTAGACAGACAGATGGACAGATATAGCTCAAATGACTTAAACTGTTAAGAAACAGAATTCCTTTAGAAATATTTAGGGTTTTCACGTCAGTCATTCGGTCACTTCAATCGAGGCGTTATTATGAGAACCAACCAGACAGACAAACGGACATAGCTCAAATGGCTTAAACATACCCTCCTGTTCTGTATTCCGAATGTGGCTGGAATCGGAATATTCCGCTCGGAATCGAGTTCCTAAATTTGTTTCTTCGGACCCAATGTATCAAATATGTTTGAATGGGAAAATAAAGACAACCTGCGTTTACGGAGAATCTTCAAAAGTCTTCAAACAGAAATTATGGCCAAATTTTTGAATTAGAAATTCGGATTCAATTCGCTCTCGGAATACAGAACAGGGGCGATTATCATCATCATCTCATAGCATTACAGCTTGGGGAGAGCTTTAGTTTGATCCGATATTTTTCCCCATTCTGTTTTATTTTTGGATATCTGTTGCTTCCACACGGTCTTTCCATCTGGATCTTCGTCGACCGCATCTATTATTGTAATTTAACATTGCCTTTTGAGGTCTGCTGTCTTCCATCTTTGCAACATGTCCTACCCATCTAAGCCGTTGTGCCTTCATAAATGTCACTATATCCTCTCCGTCACAAAATACAAACATTTCGTCATTGCTTCTTTGGACATAGTCACCATTTAAGTCTTGTCATAGGCCAAATATCTCACGTAGTGTTTTTCGCTTATTATATACGCAAGCACTGTTATTCATTTGTAGTTATAGGCCAGGTTTCACATACATATGTGGCAGTGGGTCCACTTAGTTTTATATATATTTATTTTGCATATTTTTGAGATAAACGTAGACGTGAAGATTTTTATCTGCGCAAAGTATGCTCTATTTGCCGCAGCTATTCCATCACATCGTCTTGCATACTATTATTTTTTTTAGCAGGGCTCCCAGGTATGTAAAACTGGTAGCTCCTTCAAAGTATTCTTTTTTTCCTTTACTTATTCCACTTGGCAACATATGTAGGGCTTCTATAAGATTATTCCAATTTATTCTATTATTACAAAGATTTTTTAGTTCTTCAAAAGTTATATGTTTCTGCCTCAGTTCCTGTAATATATTTTTGTTATTGTTTTTTGGGCGTTCAGATAGTCGGCTGCCTTGTGATGGTCCGAAACATATTTGCATTTAAAATCTAAGGAATATTATAAGTTCGTTGAAATTCCCCCACTGTATGGAGATTTCAGTTTTCCTCTACATTTGCTGCTTCACATTTTCTCTTACTCTTTCATTCTGCTCAAGAAGAAGACAAAGACAATGATGATGATCTTGATCATGATCATGTTAGTTACCTTGCTGGCTCATCATTAACATTATGGGAATCACTCTTACTCTTCTTCTGGAAACAAGTGGGCAGGTTGCTGACTGGCTGCTTGCAACACCAGAGAAGGTCAATGGCTTTGTGCTGCTGCTGCTTTTGCTTTTGCTTCTTCTTCTTCTCATTCTTTTTTTTTTTTTTTGGTTGGGTAATCATCCCCAAATTGGTTTTGGTTTGAAACACACGCACACATAATAAAGCAACAATTGTTTGTTTTTGTATAGCATTGTTTTCCCACCACCTTTAACAGAAAAAAAAACAAAAGACTTAAGCTATAAACCTGATCTCTTAATTGCTTGAATGCGACAATTTTGTTTTTGAGCGAATTAAGGGGGAGGCGATCTAAAAGAGAGTGAGTTTTTAGGAATAATTTTACCGCTACTTAACGATCAACAACAAGAAATATAAAAGGTCTTCTCAAATTCATTTCACTTCTGTCTTTTCTGTGTAAATGACTGCCAGAATATCAAATTACAAAAAGTGATTCACACCAGCTCTACACTCACTTGTTCGTTCACACACTCACTCACTCACTCACTGTCTGACTGACTCACTGTGTGTTATGCAAGCATTAAACCAAAAATTCCAGTTCAATGACCTCTGCTATGGACTGAAATTCTTTAGACACTTTTTCGACACCTTTGTGAATACATTGACTACATCTCTGCGTGTGTGTGGAGTTTTGTTGCTGCTCACGCCAATTATGTCACACGCAAGCACTGCCACAAACACCAACACAATTATGCTCATTTGTTTAGGGTTACCAGCCAGAGACAAAACCTAAATGGACATGCACCATTTTTTTTCTTTCTCGTTTTTTTTATATGCACTGACCAAAAACAAGTGCATTTCCGCAATAATCAGAGACACAGCACACAGGAAAAAGCCTTGGCTTTTTTACACGCTTCGCTAACCCATTGAAAATGCAGCCCAGCGCCAACAACAAAGCCGAAAGGTGTAATGACGTTAAACAACCAGCAACAAAAAGGCAACTGCAATCAATGACAATGACGACAACACGACAACATTGAACATGGTGACGATGATGGTCAATGTCGTCGTCGTCTTGGTTGTCGTTGTTGCTCACACAAATGTTAACAGTTAAAAATAATGACATTGGCATTAAAGAGTTGCTCTCGCTCTCTCTCTTTTAAACAAGAAAAATTGCAACTCTTTGAATGAAAGAGTTTTTTGAAAAGAACCAGCCTCCTTTAATAAGGGAGAAGGGGGAGAGACAACTTAAGATAGTCGCAATGTCTGCAGAGCAAAAAAAAAACAAAAACACCAGAATGAGTAAAGCAAGAAGACGAAGAAGAACAAGAAATAAGTAGTTATAAGCCAGAGCGAGAGAGGGGAAACGGGTTTTGTTATTGTAGCAAACCCAGAAAGAAAAACAACAGTAACAAGACCGAACGACTTCATCTTCGTGTGGTGCTCGTGGTCGTTAGTTTTAGTTCAATGACCGACCTACTCAAGCGCGTTACAAAATTTCACACAAAATGGTTGAAGAAGTAGTAAAAGCAAAGAGCATAAATTAAAAACAAAAAGAGAAAAAGACCAGACAATACGCACACGTCGTCCAAATGAGAAAAAAGAGAGTCTCATATACAAGAGAAATACAACACAGGGTGTCTAATATATTAACAGAAAACATACTCGTAGTCTTTGGGCGCACGCACACACAAAGCAGAGCGGGTAAATGTGTGTGGGTGTTTGCGTAGGAAAAATTTAAAACGAATGTCAAGGCACTACTATTCACCATGAACTCTTAACGAGGTTGGCAGTTCTCTTCGGCAGTACGACGAGCACGAGTACACATACAAACACTCACACACAGCTTGCATAAAAATATGTTAAGTCTCGGAGGTGCTCGGTTGTGTTCTGTGTTCTGTTGTGATGGGGTGTTCGTTCGGCATATGTAATGAGTTAGTTGTATTGCGAATGTGAATGGCTAACGGTATTTTTTTGCCATAATGGCGTTTAACCAGCCAAACAACAACAATGTCTTCTTTAGTTAAATCGAAACGAAATAATGTTGACAACCAGCCACACACACACACGCACACATGTGCTCATATAGAGATGCATATGTATACAGATATGTTGGCTGTTGGGCTTAAGGTTAAAAACATGATTAAATTGTGGTTAACAAAAAAAAAAAAACAAACCGATTCTGATGAATGATGTTAACCTAGTGGTCTTGCCAGGCTGATGGGAGATTCTAAGTGAACGAGCGCAGAGGTTAATGACCTAAAACGAGCATACATAATATGAATGAATGAAATAATAAAATATAATGTTGGCATGTTTTTAATTAAAGCAAAACGGGGGTTGGGGGGGGTGGGAATCTGGAGTTAAGCTAAGTTTAATTGAGAGCAGGACATCGTAGGGTGATAATATGAAATAAAGGACTTTTTTTTACAAAATTTACGAATTTTTTTATAAACATTTTTTATTTGTGTTACCATAATAGATAGACCTTATTGGTGATAGCTCATGATTGCATGTGAAGTAATTAACATTAACTTTGATGGAGTCCAAAGACCTTTTTCACAGAGAATTAATTAAAATGAAGTCGTGATGAATTTGATTAATCACAGTGGAGGTCAAAGACCTGCAACCATAGTTTAGGTTTGTGGTACACTTTTAGGATATATAATGCTAGCAGACTACAATAAAATGTATATCAATGGAAAGCTCTGTTTTCAAAGATTTGCCGAATTAAATTTGTTTTTAAATTCAATTTATATATATTATTATTTATCAAATATTTTTAAACATTTTCAGAAAGGAAATTGAATAATATCAATATTTGTCTGTTTTATTTTTTCTTTAAATACTTTCGCCAAATTATAAATAACTTAAAATTGTCATAAATCCTTAATTAAAGGTCCAGAGTTCATTCAATAAAAATTTTTATAACATAAGTTAGGTCTTATGTTAAGGTACTATCGCACTCAACAAACTTCCTGTAAATAAATTTTTAATTTATTGAACAACGATAAAATTAAATGAGTTGATATTAAATTTATAAGTATGTTCAAATTATTCGATCTAAAAATAAATACAGCTATGATTTAAAGCTTAAAACAAAGTGGAGATATTTTTCCCCAATAACAACATAAATTCTTGTGTTACATGTTTAATCTGCTTTAAGCCCTCAAATTCTAAAAAAAGTGTATATCAGTGGAGTCCTTATTGT
Organism: Eudasyphora cyanicolor; assembly: GCA_963930755.1. Taxonomy (NCBI): domain Eukaryota; kingdom Metazoa; phylum Arthropoda; class Insecta; order Diptera; family Muscidae; genus Eudasyphora; species Eudasyphora cyanicolor. The sequence continues at coordinate 271,280,271 of OZ005735.1, forward strand.
CCACAGATGTTCAGGAAAATTTCACTCATAATTAAGAAGAGAAGATTGAAAAATATCAATATCTTATTTGCTTTTTGTTTAAATACTTTCTCCACATAATAAATAACTTAAAATTGTCATAAATCCTTAATTAAAGGTCCTATACTATTTAAAACAGTTTTTAAATTGTTCAGGCACTAGTTGGTCGTCTATTAAAGCTCTATCTCACTCAGCAAACTTCCTGTACATAAATTGTTAATTTATTGACATTATTATTCAGTTGAAGCAACTGATCTTTGATTTAAAGCTTGAAAAAAAATAAGTGTAAATATTTTTTTTAAAGAAAACTTAAATTTTGTGGTGGATGTTTAGGGTATTTTAGACCTTCAAAGTCTAAGAAAATGTATAGGAATCCTACTTTTCCAAAGATGTGCAGAAAAATATCATTCATAATTAAGAAGATAAGTTTTAAATAAATCAATATATTTTTTTTTTGTTAAAATACTTTCTCCAAATAATAAATAATTTGAAATTGTCACAAATCCTGAATTGTGACAATGAAGGCTCTATCTCACTTAGAAAAATGTCTGTAAATAAATTGTTAATTTATTGAACGGTAAACTTTATCTGTTGATATTGAATTTATATTGATTTTTTTCAAACTGACTATATCTACAGATCTATGATTTAAAGCTTAAAAAAATTGGGAATATTTTCAGTGTCAGGTATTTTAGGCCTTTTAAAGTAAAAATGTATATCAGCGGTGTCCCATTTTTCCAAAGAGGTGCAGAAAAATATCCATAATTAAGATTGAAAAATATAAATCAGGGTTGTTGTGGAATCCGATTGCTGTCGGAATCGGAATTGAAATCGAGAAAAAAAAATAACTTTCTGTGACACAAAATTTATTTTTTTTCTCGTCGTGGAATTTGACTGTTGTTCGAATTGGAATTGAAATCGAAAAAAATAACCTTTTGTGACACCAAAGTTATTTTCTTTCTCGGTTTCAATTCCGATTCCGACAACAATCGGATTCCACAACAACCCTGAAAATTTTAATTATCTTTTGTTTAAATACTTTCGCCAATTAATAAATAACTTAAAATCGTTATAAATCCTTAATTTAAGGTCCAGAGTTCATTCGCTATAATTTTTACAACTTAAATTGATCAAGCATATGTTGGGTCTTCTGTCGAGGTCCTATCGCACTCAGCAAACTTCCTGTAATTAAATTGTTAAATTATTGAACGGTAAACTTGATTCGGTTGATATTGAATTTGTATTGAATTTATTGGAAATAGCTATAGCAACAGCTCTATGATTTAAAGAAAAAAATAGGGAATATTTTTTCCAAAGAAAAAAAATTGTTGTAGATGTTTTAAGTATTTCAGGCCTTCAAAGTCTAAGAAAATTAATATCAGAGGTGTCCTATTTTTCCAAAGATGTGCATCATTCGTACTAAAGAAGAGAACATTGAAAAATATAAATATTTGTCTGGTTTATTTTATGCTTAAACACTTTCGCCAATGGTGTTGTATTTCCAAATTTCCAAAGATGTTAAAAAATTACCATTCATCATAATGAAGGGTTTTGTGGTGCAGTTTTCGGACGTTCAATGGCTCCTGAATTTTTGGACACATGTGCCAATTTATATTTTTATTTTTGAGCACCCCAGTAGGTGAGTAGGTAGCGTGATCGCCTATGAGATTGGGGTCGTGGGTTCAATTCCCACCAGAGGCTCTGGTCTGTCGCTACAAAAATCTAGCCACATGGTCTCTGTAACCTGGCTTTTCCCTGGACCGTAAAATTAGAATATAAATTTACTTTGTATTGTAATTCAAATAAATAAATATTTTTATTTTGTTTTAGTAAACTATTATTTAATGAGAAAATTAAATAAATTTGTCGGTCATTTTAAATGAATTATGACATTTTTCTATGATTCTAAGCGACTGCGAATTTCAATTTTTCATTATTTGAAAACAATCATTCATTAATTTCGTTGCGAATTCAGTGGCGTATACCCTACACTTTATGAATGGGTTTAAGGCTGGTGTACACTACACCCTAACCCCCACTTCTGCTGTCTTTCTCTCTCTCTTCCTATAGAAAGGTTGACGACCCAAGATTCAAGTCAAACTTTCTGCAGAGTTGCGAAATGTCTAAGCAGTGCTTTTGCTTTTCTCTGTCTGGTCGCGTGTCTGTGGCCAAAAAGGAAACAAAACAATGGCAACATCAACAACAACACGAACGAACAAACCAGAGCAGACAGAGTCAAACGACACTCTGCACAAGCAGAACAGACGAACGACACTGCACTCTATAATCTATAGCGACGACGAGGATGACTGCAAACGAAGTCGCAATTAGTGGGTGTGTGTCTGAATGTGTTTTCTGTGCAGACGCATTCGTGCTGCAGATTCCTTGCTTTCCTTGTTCATTCTGCTTCACACACACACATCACACAACACAACCTGCAATGTTGAAAGTTCTAACATGAACATTTAGTCCTATCCCGGGCTGCTAACGTGTAGGGCAGGTCATGCCTAACCATTAAAATACTTAGTATATATCTCGAAAAATACACACAACCGAAAAAAAAATAAAAATAAAGAAGACTGATTTTTCCCCCAAAAAATTCATCATTCAATACAATTATCATGCTCATATGTAGTTTTAAGCCTATCACAAACGACAAAAAATACAGAAGATAGTAAAAACCAATAATAACATCTCTAGAAAAGTGTATATACCGTAAGGAAGAAAAAAAGAAGAAAATCTAAATCGATTTTAAACGGAGAAGAAAACTCCTTTTTTGATACCAAAAAAGAAAATTGTAAAAATATAATTCCTTGTAAAACCGAAGGAAAAAATATTGTGCCACCGCAATGTGTTCAGGATTTAGTAAATTGTTGCGACGATATCCTCTATATTTTCGCGATATCTTTGCATTTGTGAATATATTTAAATCGCGTTTAAAACAAACTTAAACTAAACCGCAAAGAAAAAAGAATAAAACCGAAAAAACGACGAAATTCCAAAATTAAAACGAAGACTGTCGCAGGACTATCCCTTAAATTTGTAATAAGTAAAAAAAAAAGAAAGAAAACAACACAAAAAAGAGAGAGTGAAAGACTGATACATTCTAACTAAAATTATAAGCAAGCAATCATTAATATTTAAGTTAAAATTTTAATTAAGTCTCAAAAAAAACACAACAACTACATTAGGAGTCAGCTATCAATCAATCAATTCAATCATCATTACTACTACAAGGTAAACATTTAGTACATATATGTATATATTTTTTCTTTTAACAAAATTCCTTAGTCCTTTTTGTCATCATTGAGAAAAAAAAACTCTTTCCGAAACCAAGAGAAGAGGGAATGAAGGTGGTGGCGACGTCATCAACACCACCATTACCACCCATCATCAAAAGCAACGTTAAGTGTAGCCAACCAACCAAGGCAAATATTGTTGAGCAGGTCTGGGTCTGGTGTTGTTGTTTTCGTTTCATTGTGCACTAGGGTGTACTGAAAAAATATTTTCCTCTGACTTTTGTTGCTTTTATTTCTAATTTATATTTGTTAATTTCTAAGACCAATATTTGGATTTTTTCGATAGACAATAAGTGACAGAAGCATCCTCTAAATTTTATTTAAAATTTGGCTTCATTAGTAAATTGGTGACAACGCCTTTATTTTAACAATTTTTAATTTTCACAGAGGATATTTGCCAAAATATCAATATTTTTCCGGTTTATTTTTTGTTTAAATAATTTAGTTAAAGCTGTTTGGTTTTATAACTTTTAATTTTTATAATATAGTCAAAAATCCCTATGTAAAGGTTCTTTATTTTTTATGTTAAGTTTTCTTAAAACGTATTTACAACTTAAAATCTTCATAAATCCTTAATTTGGAATATTAAGATTAAAATATTTAGGGTCATATTAATACTAATAATAAAATAAGTAATTTTAATCATAAATCCCAAAAAAATCCATCAGAGGTAATATAGAAATTGGAGAGACAACAAAAAAGAAGTATTTTCTAACATTCTCAGATTTTAGAAAATTGTAAAAATTAAAAATATTTCTCAAATACATCTGGATAAAATAACACCTCTTTGAATTTTGACAAATTTCATATACTTGATGAAATACCACCCCATTGAAAATTCCAGAACATTTTGGTTCCCAGTACACCCCAAAGTTCATGTTGTTGCTGCTTTGCTATTGTTGTCCTTTTTGAACGTTGACGCCATGGCCAGGTTCAATGACCGACAGCTCCAATGAAACCAACAACAGCAGTAGCAAAATAACAACAACACCATTAAGGGCAATGCATTGCAAAAAACAACAAACGACAGACAGACAGACAAATCGACACACACAACATGCAATTTGTTGTCCTCCTAAGTCTGCAAAGGACCTGTACTGTCACTACTGCGCAGGTCCTGCAACAACGTAATCGTGAACCTGCGACAACAATTGCCGCTGCAAAATGATGGTCATAAACATTGCCGAGGCAGCCGGGTGGCTGAGAGTGTATGTGGCGGGGGGCAAGGGACTGAAGGATTTGTTGTTTTCTGAATGATGGGGAAAATTAAAAGTGAAACTTTGCTCAATTTTTCTGCAGACAAATGGTAGACGTACTACGCGACGCCTAGGAAAAGTTCAATGACCAGGCAGTCACTGCCTCTACCTCTGCAGCAGAGACAGGCAACCTCTACTGCATTATGTATAGCCCCTAAACACTTCAGGGCAACCATGGGAAAATGTTCAGTTCTGCCAGTTTAAAATAGAAAGGAAAGCGCATAAAAGAAAAGTTTGCAGCGGCGACGACACAAACAGCTCCTGCCTCAATCCTCGGACCTTGTCCGAGGCTTCAACTCTATGTGGTGTAAAGTCAACGCCCGTTTGGTTGGGTTGTTGTGCCACTAACACTACACTAGGGAACAACGGCCGCCACAGCAGTAGCAGCAGGTCTAACCATCATCATATTGAGTAAGGACCTTCTGGCTAGACATGGCGACGCAAGAGTGCAAGTTGTTCCTTTCGCATGACGGTCTGGTCTGGTCTGGTCTGATGGGCTATGTCTGCCCCGCTGTCTTTCGCTTTTCATTTGGGTGTGTATACCCCAAAAGAGGGATATACAGAGAGACAGCAAAGAGGCTAGAGGGACAGAGGGAGACGAAAAGGCGACGACCGGCGTCAACAACCGATTTGACGCTAGTTCAATAACCTGAACACTGAACTCAACTTTAACCCACGAACGAAGTGAACTTACGAGTGTCCTGCCCGTCTGAGTCTCAGAGTGAATGAGAGTGTATGCGATTTATGTATTAAAAGCGAAAAGGATAAAAGTCAGCATAAAATCATATGCAACTGCCGAAGTGTTTGTATGAGTGTGTGAAATTTCTGTCTGACGTGTTTGTTTTCTCTGGTTGTTGACATTCAAATGGGTGCGACTAGACAATGGGTTGTAGCAAAAAAATATCGTACCTTCTCACCACCCCCCCCCCCCTGCTTGACTACCAAAAAATTGTTGGGAATGTTGATGCAGGCAAGCACTTTACCATATTTATTACACATCCTGACAAATGTAGTCGCCGCATTACAGCCGCCGCCACTTGGGTTCATTCAACTTTGACTTGTGTTCGCCGAGAGTTCAGTCTGTGATTTTTTGTTGTTTTTGCGATAGCCTAGCCGGAAATAAATCAATAAATTATAAACAATTTCTGTTAGGGTTGTTGTTCGCAGCAGCAGCAGCAACAACATCATCAGTCATTTGCCTTCTCCGCCCTTTAATATTTATTTACAGCGTACAAACACTTTCACTGCGCAATTGTTGTATTATTAACAATTTTTTTTTGCAATGTAATTACATGGGAATTTTTATTTTCGTTGCAATTTCTTATCAGCTCTAAATTGGCTGATAAGAAATTTCTAAGTTCTAAACAAAGAAGCCCTTTTGTTTTGTGATTTTTCATTTCAAAACATGCACGTGTATTTACAAAAGCCTTTTACAGCAATTGACCTACGTCAAAGTTATATTTTTAGTGATTATTTTTTAAGTAAAAGTATACGTATATACTTTCATTTAATAGACAATTCTGTGAAGAGATAGGGAAATTTAAATTAATTAATGGGTGCTAACATTGTGAATGTTATATTTCAGACGATCTTATAGGAAAACTTAGATTGTCTGTCGGAACTCCTGAAATGAATATTAACTAGGGATAGCGATAGCCGTTTCTTATTTTTTCTGGTATGTTTTGCTTTAGTTTCTGAATGATTTTTTCAGCTTATATTTTTTTAATTAAACTTTATATTATTTTGATTAATTTTATTTGAACATTTTTAGCGTATCATCAAATTTTCATAAATACTTTATTTAAAATTAAATATGCTATAATGATAATACTTTCTTACTGATTTTTCTGTTAGTTTTATTTTAGTTATACATTAAAAATATTGAATGTTTATATTTTAGCTTAACTTAAAATTGTCATAAATCCTTAAAAAATCCAATTTAATCCGTAAGTTTGTCAATACAATGTCCTATTAATTTAGCAATGTTTTATTTAAGTTTATTTTATAACGATTTAGTTAATCAGTTTGGACTGATAATTGAATGGCTCAAATGCCAACTCGATTAACTCCACTTTTTCGAAATTTTAAACTCAAAGCACTTGATATACGCCAAATTTAGTACTATTCATAAACAATTTTCCTCAACTATTTGCTTTATGGAGTTAATCGATTTAGCATTAGAGACATTACATTTTTAGTAAACTTTCTTAAAATGTGCGTAAGTTTCCATGACTTAAAATCGCTATAAATTCCTAATTAAAATTCAATCGGGTAGCTTTATTTTCTTATTGCGTTTTTATAAGAATCGGTTTTGCCTTGAACTATGAATAATTTATTCAACTACAGTTGTTATATATTTAAATTTAATTTTTGATTCAATTTTATACAAATTTCTTCGTTTTTCTTTTATTAATTTTTTTTGTTTACTCTAAGTAAAATGTGTTTTGTAAGCACTGTTTTGGATTTAGAAAGATATAAGTTTTTACATTTTTGCATTTGTCAATTTTAATTTTATTTACTGCCATTTTTAGCTTAGTTTGTTTAAAATACTTTTATTTTTTGCATAACTTAAAATGGTTATAGATCCTTAGTATTTTTGTCGTTTATAATTTCTTTAATTTTTTCCATAAATTCTATGTTATCCTTTTCATGCCAACTTTAGTTTACACTGCTTATTTTTAGTTGATTTATTTATGTTTATTTAAGTTTTTTGGATTCGAGTTGTTAGCTCCTAAAGATTAACATTTTTATTTTATGGATTTTAATTTAAGAGTTTTCATTGCGATTAGCGGGAATTTATTTTCTTGTGTTCACTTCCAATTATTGGCCCTTTTTCGAAATTCAAATATTAAGATTTAATAAAAATGTTTATTTAATACTTATTTCATCCACTTTTAACATTTCCCGTGCGCACTTTTTAATTTATTATAAACCTATGCATTTCGGTTATATTTCTGTTTCAAATTTGTGTACAATTAAATAAATTAGATTTTATTACATGTTTATACTATTAAGTTCGGTTTTTTTATTATTAACTTATTTTTTATATATCTAATTTTAAATAAATAATAATAATATATGCCTTTTTAAAGAAAGACATTTAGAGTGGAGAAGAAAACAAACAATTACTTCTATTCGACTTGAAAAATTGTTTAAAAAAATCATAATTTTGATGAAAATATATAATTGAAATATTTATTAATTAATCAATATTTTCAATAAATGTTCTTAATTGTTACTTTTGATCCCCTGAAAAATGAGTGCAGACAATTTCTTACACAGAACCCTACTGAAGAAGTGTACAACATAAAACTTCCAGAAAATATAGTCTTCAAATGTTAATTGTGCATATCTACTTCTCCCATTTTCCGTTACACACATTATTTAAAACAAGTGTGTAATATGTAAGAACGAACGAACAAATGAATCGCATACACGAAAGCAGCAAGTGAATGTGTAGTAGACACACAATGTGCGAGTAATTGCATACAAGCGAAAGTGACAATAACAAAAAACACACAGCGGCACTCGCACTCTCATCACATACTCCCTCCCCACAGTACCCCAATCCACAGTCCACCTCTTTTTGGGGATACAACATCCTTATAATATATATTCTCTTATTTTGAGCTACAGAGTTACTCTCTTTCTTGGGGCAAGTAAAGTGAAGACCATTCACTGGGAAAACGTTATGTGAGGGAGGGCAGTTAGGGAAGTCAGAAATGAGAAATGAGAACGCCTGCGCTGTTTGTTGATGTTTACCATAACATTTTGCAACATTTTTCAAGGTTAAAGTGCAATGATTCAGGAGGAGACAAACAACCAGCTCAGTCACACTCCAGACTGCATATGAACACTGCTCACACTCTAGACAAACATCGCTTGCATTCAAGGTCAATGGAGTGAAGGGTTGGGTGGAGAGGAGAGAAACAAATCTCCCCTAAGAAAGAGAAACAAGTTGGGGTATTTTATGATGTAGAAGAAGAAGGGTGGGGGCAATGGGAAGTTTGAAGAAAAAATATAGTCAAGATTAGCAACAACTGTTTTTTTCGAAATCTTCCTGATCGGTTTTGATGAGTTCACTATTTTACTAAAACCAGAAGCAACAAAAAGTTAATAATTTATATTTATTTTATTTTTGCTAACGATGAGTACTTTGTTTGTTTTGTTGATATTGCCGCTGCAGTTGTTGTTGTTGGTTTGCTTTGTACTGCATTTTTTATTACAAACACTGTAAAAAAATGTTAGTGATAAAAATAAAGATGGCCAAATATGCAAATCAAAGATAATTTTTTTAACGCAAAGGATTATTTACTAATTTTTGTTAAACAATATTTTCTTCTGTGCAAAATTCTCATGTCTTAGGTTTATAACTGGGAAATCAACATATTTTAGACATTTCTTTACTTGTCTAGAAATTATTAATTTAAAGTAGTTTTCTTTGATAAAAAGATTTATATCTTTGATTTCAATTATTTTCCTTAATTTACAGAATTTTTCTATATTTTTTCCTCTGTGTACCTCATACGTCTGTTCACTTGATTGTTTGCTTACTATTGTGTCGTCGCCGTAGTTGTATTCGTCGCTCATCGTTGCACTGTACATTGTTCAATGTGTTCATATGTACTTCTCGTTTACACACCGGCATATATACTCGGTCGACACTAAGTGCATTAGAATTTAGTGGCCTTGAAAGCTTATCAATTTCATTTGTGTAAAGCTTTCTGTTTACATAGACTTTACTGCGGTTGAGATAAATGCATTCATACTCGAGAGCTCGTTGGCGCTCTGTTAGCGCGGAGAGCGGTTATAGATATGAGATAGAAGCACGATGAGTATTCGTGTGTGTCTGTGCTGTGGAGGGAAAATGAGTATATGAGTGACTCTGTTTTGAGGAGTGACAAAAATTGACATGTGGTTGTACTTCTAAAACCACATCCAGAAGAAAATTGTAACAAATTAATTAGAGAAGAGAAACTATAACAATTTATAAGCCGTAAATAAATAAAACTATGCCAGCAAATTACCATTCAACATTCTTAATGGCCTCTCAACCATGAACCCTCTTAGCCCGGCACAAATACTTCCTGGTTACGATTGCATCATTTTTGTACAAAACGGCAGATGCTCGCCAAAGCATTACAGCGCCATCATTATCGTCAACCTCAGGCTCTCCCGCCACCACGTTAAAAACCCCAGAAGCGCTCCCCGATCACATTGTTTTGCCAAAATAGCAACGCAATTTCAAAAAAATCAAAACACACCAAAAAAATCTAGTTCTGTCGGTTATTTGGTCGCCAGTCTCATTCATAGACGGGGCAATTGCCGCCGCCGACGTCGCCGCATTGCATGTTTTCAATTTTGATTGCAATGCTTTGCTTTATTGGCAGAGAACAGTTTATAATTAGACATTTGTGTATCGTGCATTGTTGTTGTTGCTGCTATTGCTGATGTGCTTTTGCACTTGCACTTGGCACGCATTTTCACAAATTTAGAACAATAATGGCAGCAATAAAAAATTAACAATCAAATAGCGCGGAACAACATAAAAATGACATCAAAAGTTTTAGAAAATTTAAAAGAAAAAAATATACAATTAACTTCCTTAAACTAGAAATATGTTATACTAACGTTTAAAAAAAAAAAGATTCATTTATTCTGTTGTAAGAAATAAAAATATAAATTTCCTTAGCAAAACGTAAAATGGCTGTATCTCCTTAAATAAGTCCTACAGCGAACAGACAGATTTTTAGCTAACTTAAAATGAATGTATCTCCTTAAATAAGTCCTACAGCTAAAAGACAGATTTTTAGCTAACTTAAAATGGCTGTATCTCCTTAAATAAGCGAAAGGGGCGATCTCTTGTAATCACTTATTTTTGTCATCATGAAAATTTTGAACTTCCGTAATATTCTTTTGGTACCCTTTTCGCTTCTTAATATAATTAATTTATACAAGTGGAAATCCCTTTTCCAAAGATGTGCAGAATCATTCAAGTTAATGTAATTTACACTAACTAATTTTATTTACACTAAACAATTTTATTACAGTGGAAAACTAGTTTTCCAAAGATAAGCAGCATCCTAATAATAAATCAGTTTGTTAGGTTAACACAATAATTTTTTGTAATACACTTTGCGGAGTTTTAAATCCCTCAAATGTTTGTCATCAATTGTCAGGCTTTTCCAAAGATGTGTACAATAATATTATGTTGCATTATAACTATAATATGAGTGTGCTTATGTTTGCGTAAATATTGAAATCAGTTATTTTAATTAATTAAATTAGGATTGAATCAATTTTTAAGTGAAGATTTATAAAAATCCCATAATTGTTTAATAGCAGTTTTTATGTCGGGCCCCTTTTTCTGAGCATATTAATAATATTAACTTCTATGTTTCACAAAATATTTCGATTGGGAACTAATAGCGCTTAAAATCGCTTAGCTCTCCAAATAAATAAAGCGATTGTGATATAACAAAAACACGCCTAATGTAAGAAATTTCTCTAATTTCTAAATTTTTGGAGGGAAACTAAAAATTAAATTTTTTTTATCTACACCAGTCCTTAATTTCAACATTTGTATACTTTCATTATTTTTGACAAAAACATACGACTCTCATAGTGTAAATTCCAATTCGCAATCTCTCAAATTCGTTCATTTTCATTATATCCTCGAAAGACAAACTGTACTATACGTATTGTGCTTTTAGACGACACGTTTCTTCTTGCATCCGCTCTTACTCCATCTCTCTCTCTCTGCATATCATGTTGTAAAGCAAAAAATATACATGATGAACGAGTGCGTATGAGTAACGTGTGTTGTGTTCAGTTGTTCCGTGATTAACAAAACTGTTCCGCCTCATCTTCACTCTGTGTGTGCAAAGGGAAGGGCGGTGACAGTTAAAAGTGGACATTTGAGAACCAGGAAATCTTGACGTTGAGATTACATAGTATGTACATGTAATTGAGAGTTTCTACAACAACAAAACCCCGACTCTATTAAAACGGGAACAACGACAATAGGAAAAAAACGACAATTGTAAATTACTTAAAGCGCATCATGACCTTGACGGGCCAAACGTAAAACAATAAGACATAACAAAAAAATGTACACACACTTTCATGTAATTTTATATGCAAATATGCTGCACAGTGGGTAAGAGAGGTTCATTTAATTTCTACCAGAAACAAATCTTAGCTGCCACCTAATATCAAATTCTTGGCAGATTCATGTAACTCTAAATCATAAATTTTCAATTTGCCTCTGAAATACTTCCTCAAAAGGTGAGCGTCCGCATTCTAGATTTCTTTTCCTTTTTTCATTTCAAGTTGAATGTCAATGCAATTGTGTGTGAACACAAAACACACAAGAGAAAAATTTCTTATCGTCGTTTGAAAACAAAATAACAACAACAACATGAAAATATGCGCAGCGAAGCAGCAGACGACGTTTGTACTTTTAATAAAATGAAATGTCCTTCAAAATGCTTTTGTTGTTTGCATTATGGTCGCCAGCGTTGCCGTTGTACTCATAGTGCGACGTCGTCGTCGTCTTTATTTTGTAATAGCTTTAGATGCGAGAAAAAATACGGTTTTTGGCGCGCTGTTTACATTACGCTTAGCTATAAATAATGTACAACCAACCCACCGCGAAAAAGAGAGTGAGAACAGAAATTATGATGAGATCTTCATCCGCCACCCCAACCCAACGATAACCCACAAACCATATGTGCATAGAAACGTATATAGGCGAGTATTAGGCTGCAATGAAAAGAAGAAATGCATAATAAAATAAATAAAATAAATAAAATAAAAAAAAAAATAAAATAAATAAAATAAATAAAATAAATAAAATAAATAAAATAAATAAAATAAAAAAAAAATAAAATAAATAAAATAAATAAAATAAATAAAATAAATAAAATAAATAAAATAAATAAAATAAATAAAATAAATAAAATAAATAAAATAAATAAAATAAATAAAATAAATAAAATAAATAAAATAAATAAAATAAATAAAATAAATAAAATAAATAAAATAAATAAAATAAATAAAATAAATAAAATAAATAAAATAAATAAAATAAATAAAATAAATAAAATAAATAAAATAAATAAAATAAATAAAATAAATAAAATAAATAAAATAAATAAAATAAATAAAATAAATAAAATAAATAAAATAAATAAAATAAATAAAATAAATAAAATAAATAAAATAAATAAAATAAATAAAATAAATAAAATAAATAAAATAAATAAAATAAATAAAATAAATAAAATAAATAAAATAAATAAAATAAATAAAATAAATAAAATAAATAAAATAAATAAAATAAATAAAATAAATAAAATAAATAAAATAAATAAAATAAATAAAATAAATAAAATAAATAAAATAAATAAAATAAATAAAATAAATAAAATAAATAAAATAAATAAAATAAATAAAATAAATAAAATAAATAAAATAAATAAAATAAATAAAATAAATAAAATAAATAAAATAAATAAAATAAATAAAATAAATAAAATAAATAAAATAAATAAAATAAATAAAATAAATAAAATAAATAAAATAAATAAAATAAATAAAATAAATAAAATAAATAAAATAAATAAAATAAATAAAATAAATAAAATAAATAAAATAAATAAAATAAATAAAATAAATAAAATAAATAAAATAAATAAAATAAATAAAATAAATAAAATAAATAAAATAAATAAAATAAATAAAATAAATAAAATAAATAAAATAAATAAAATAAATAAAATAAATAAAATAAATAAAATAAATAAAATAAATAAAATAAATAAAATAAATAAAATAAATAAAATAAATAAAATAAATAAAATAAATAAAATAAATAAAATAAATAAAATAAATAAAATAAATAAAATAAATAAAATAAATAAAATAAATAAAATAAATAAAATAAATAAAATAAATAAAATAAATAAAATAAATAAAATAAATAAAATAAATAAAATAAATAAAATAAATTATTAAAACGCGAACACAATGCTTGCAATTCAAGTATTCTTTATTGAACAATATAACTATGACTATTAATGTACGTATGTATATCAGAACTGAGGAAAAACGAAAAAGACAATAAAATGTATTCTACATTTCTGACGTTTAAATCTAAGTAGTTTACAGTTTACAAATACATATTATTCTAACGATGTGTAGTGTGTTTGCTTCGATGCTTCAACACCTCCCCTCGAAGTAGAGACACTACAAATCATGCTGGTAGTTGAGATGTTAAACCCAAGTTTGTTGAACATAACTGATGTTTATTTCTACTGAGTCCTTTTGTGAGAATGTCAGCCGGCATGTCCTCTGTTGGTAGATACTCAAGGGTGATGTCGTTGTTCCGAAGACAATCGCGCACAAAATGGTGACGGATGTCAATATGCTTCGTTCGAGCACTATATCCAAAATTGTTGATCAGCTTCTGTGCGCTTTGGCTGTCATTGAACAGTGTAACACCTTCACTTTCAATGCCTATAGCATTCAGAATACCTCGAAGGTAAAGGGCTTCTTTTGTTGCTTCAGCTATAGCTATATATTCAGCTTCGGTGCTAGATAGTGAAACCGTTCGCTGTTTTCGCGCCTCCCAGCTTATGGCGCAGCCTCCCAACATAAATGCGTACCCTGAATACGAACGTCGATCAGATATGTTTCCACCCCAATCTGCATCGACTACTCCATACAATTCTATGTTTGTGTTCTTGAACTGTAATCCGCAATTGAGTGTACCTCGTATATATCTTAGAATCCGCTTTGCAGCTTTCCAATGTTCTTCTCTGTAATTCGAATTGAACTGACTCATATAATTGACGGCGTAAGCAATGTCAGGACGCGTTGTAACTGCCAAGTACATTAATGCTCCAATTAGTCTTTGATATGGATATTTAGACATTACACCTCCATTCTTTATGGTTGGCAGAGACAACTTGCAATTCGATTCAATTGGAGTCGGAGATGGCTTGCAATTAGCCATACCGAAACGATCTAAGATCAATTCCGCATAATTATGTTGCGATAAAAACACCTGTTTTGATTTTAAATTTTGTTGAAAATCTATCCCCAAGCAACGTTTCGCAGGTCCAATATCTTTCATATCGAATGATTTGGATAGGGATTTCTTGATTGTTTTTATCCATTCTGGTTCATTTGAGGCCAATAATAAATCATCTACATAGATGGAGAGAATTAAAATTTTGTCGCCTTCTCTTCTCGAGAATAAGCATGGATCTTGCTTAGTCGGTTTTAAACCAATTTCAAGTAATTTCTCCGTTAGTTTCTGGTACCACATCAGACCAGATTGACGCAGTCCATATAAAGCCTTTTTTAGTAGACAAACTGGATTGTTGGTAGTCTGCAGAGCTTTCAACCACCTTTCTGCTGTCTCTTCGACGTAACGGCCATGCTTTTTAGCATTATTCGATCCTATCGATTTGCCTGATTTTACTTTTTCCAGTATTAGCTCTAACTGATCTGGAACTTCCATATATACACTCGCATCAAGATTACCGTTTAGGTATGCCGTTGTCACATCCATTTGGTGTATATCCAGGTCAAATTCCGCTGCCAATGCAGCTAGAAGTCTAATTGATGAAGATCGTACGACGGGGGAGTAAGTCTCGTGAAAATCTTCACCTGGTCGTTGCGCGTAACCCTTTGCAACTAAACGTACTTTCTTCTTCTCTCCGGCCTTTCCATCATCTTTCGTTCGAAATACTAAACGATTGCCAATAATTTTTCGTTGGTCAGGACGCTCGACTATTTCCCAAGTATTATTACGTATTTGAGCTAAATATTCGTCCTCAATCGCCTTCGCCCAATCCTTGGAGTCTTCAGTCTCCATAGCCTCATTTATAGTGATTGGATCTATAACATTTGACAAAAATGCTAACTCACATTCTTCAAAGTTGTCTTCTTCAGACTGAACTGATGGTGTTCTCTCGTTGTCGTCATCTGTGCCACTTTCAGCATCTTTTGCAGGTTGAAACAATTTCTTAGGTCGTCCTCGTAGACCAAGTCTTTGCAGCTTTGGACGTCCTCTACCTCTTTTTGCTTTATTTTCATTTTCAGTACGTACCTCGGGATAGCCATCATCATTTGCTACGTCATCTGCCTCGGATGTTTCGATCCTTTCCGCCTCTCGGGAGTTGTCTGTCACTTCAACTTCAATGTGATTATCGTTAAATAAAATAAATAAAATAAATAAAATAAATAAAATAAATAAAATAAATAAAATAAATAAAATAAATAAAATAAATAAAATAAATAAAATAAATAAAATAAATAAAATAAATAAAATAAATAAAATAAATAAAATAAATAAAATAAATAAAATAAATAAAATAAAATAAAAGGTTGAACAAAATTAATAAAATAAAATATATAAACATAATATTAAATAAATAAAAAATAAAATCATTTTCTTTCTTGTTATTCTTTTTTTCGTTTTACCCTATTCTATCTGACTATGTAGCTTTTTAGTTATGGTCATACAATACGACGAGCGCATATTATAGTCTTCCAATTCCCATTACGAATCGTGCTTCTTTTTTACTACACACCGTCCATCTATCCATTAGTACTCACTCATCTACATTTGTATTTATTTACGAGCAAATGCTTTGAAATGCATTTATTTTTATGTCAATTACACACATATTTTTTTCGTTTCGTTTTCATTTTTCATATATACTACATATGTATGAATAGCGAGTGCAAACAACACTTCCTTGTTCTAAATAGAAATTTATATGATTAAGGGCCGATTATGGCGGTGTATATACTAAATTTATTAAAAATGAAAATGTTTTTTATTTATTATTAGGTTTTTAATTTAGAACTATTTTTATGGCAAGTGGTCAGTTAACTATTGGTTAAACTGGAATTTTAATAAACATGCTTATGTCTTAACTTTAACTGCAGTTTCTAAAAACAGGTTCAAAATCAAACAAAATTTTAATTCACTACACACATTTGGTAAATAAAAGCAGATTTTAGCTATTTTTTTCAAAAAAAAAAATTATTTTCAATTATTTTTTTTTTGTTAACTATAATCCCGTTGTATTTCCGGAATTTTTCAAATGATAAGCTCAGAGCAACTAAGCTTGAATTTGATTAATTAAAATAAATTGATTAACAGTTGAACTAAATGTCCAGGTTTAATCCTCGATTGTGTATATCTGTATAGATGCCGCCTCTATTTTAGCTTTACGACCTTTAAAATGCAAAGCTGTTGCTGGGCTTAAAAAGCTTTCGTGCAGGGTTGAATTTCTTAGAACAATTTAATGTTTGTTTAGCCTTAGACTGATCTTTTTAAGACAACCAATTATTGTGTCTACCTCTTTTTTTAAATTTGGAAGCTTTCAAAGCTCGGCATAGAAAGCGTTTTTACATGACTCTTCGTACAGGGTTGCATTTCTTAGAACAATCAAATGTTTTTTGTTCAGTCTTAAACTGATCATTTGAAGATGGTCCTTATTTCTTTTTTTTTTGTCTGCAAGTGTAGGAAGAGCAAAATCAAAATAAAAACAAAAAAGAAATATGGCGCCATTTAAAATGTCATGCGGATGATGATGACACTTTTCGAAAGATTGCCCCCCGGGAATAGCCGGCTAATACGGTAGGGTTACTCTCCCACCCATTTTTTGTAAACATTTTCGAGGTCTTATCTTTATGGCAAGGGATTTACAGAAGTCGACTGCCCAGTTCTTTCCTGGTTTTGGGGTCTTCTGCAGTTTTTTTGTTTTTGTTGTGACCTACACCACCATGAAGAATTATGTGTGTTCTTCTGGGGGCACCACTACCAACAAACGATCATTATCAATTGCCGCCACCAGCACCACTACTACTGCAACTACTGCTATGATACGACGGTGTTGTCGTAGCTAAGTTCGGCGAATAGTTGCATTGTTGCTGTTTTTTTTTCATTATGTAGTTAAACGTTTTTCGCGGTTTCGCAGTTTTCCGCATGTTTCGGTACTTAGAATGTTTTTGCAAGTGGCTCGGACGGTTATGTTACGTTTAGTAGTATAAACGGTGCGTTTAGAACGGCGGCAATACGACACGAACCAAAAGCTAGTTGCGCATTGCAAGAAAAAAACTAATAATAATAATAAAAGAAAAGAAAACGAATTAAAAAGAATTTGATTGATTAAAATGAATGAATCCCCCCTAAAATTAAAAAAATATATATTTAGGATAGGGGAAAGTTAAAATATTTGAAATTAGAGAAAATATAAATAAAAAGAAATAAGACTTTTTTGAATAAAAAATACAATTAAAAAACAAAAATAGTTATGACTAATTTTTTAAGAACTTTAAGAGAAATTTGTAGTTTTTAAAGGTATGTGTTGAAGTTTTTGAAGGTGTTCAGGGATATCGCCAAAAAAACGTGTTCATTAAGGACTTTGAAGTGTTTTGAAGAAGAAATAATTTTTTTTGAAAATTTTTTTATAAAAAAGGTGTGTATTTTTTAAAAATATTTATTCTTTTTTACATTTTTTTTAAATGTTAGAATTTTTTTAAAATATATTTATTAATAAAATCTAAAAAAAAGCTGCTAACATTAATATAAATACATATACATTCCTCTTTATTATGAGCACTATCTCTCTCGTTCTCTTTCTTGGTGGGAGAGTGTCTACTTTTTTTATTAACAACAATTCAAAAAAGCTCTTTAAATTAAAATATGTATTTATATTAAGCTATCCAGTCTACTTGTTTTTTTTTGCATTCGGTTTATGTTATTTATTTATTCTTTACTCTCTTTCTTGGTGGGACAGTCTATTCTTGTATTTTTTTTTTATAAAAAGGGTGTGTTTTTTAATTGTTTTATTAATAACATTTCAAAAAAGCTCCTTTAGTTAAAATATTATCCAATATCCAGTCAGTTTTAGTGTTTTCTTTGCCTTATGGTTAATATTAAACTTTATTATTTATTAAGAGCACTATCTTGTTTAATATCTGTCTCTCTCTCAAACATTTTGTTGATAATAATTAATAAAATTTAAAAAAAAAAACTTCTCCCTAACCTAAAATAATATCCATTATCCTGATATTTTTATTTATTGCCTTAGGTTTATGTTACACTTTCTTCATTCTTACACTGACAAAAAAAATATCATAAAATTAAAGATTGGCTCCAAAGACGTCATTAGTTTTTAAAATAAGAACATTTTGTACTTAAAATATAGATAATTTCATTAATATTAAGTAATTTACTTAATTTTAAGTAAATTTTCTTAATTTAAAGTACAAAATGTACTTATTTTGAAGACTAAGGAAGTTTGGAGCATTTCTTTAATTTTATGACAAATTGTTTTCAGTGTAGGTGTACTCCCTCTTTTTCCCTTGGTAGGAGGTGCTCTTTGTTTTCTTTCTTATAAATAAGTTTATATTTTTTATTAAAAAACCAAAACAATGCCTGATAACTTATCCGTTATCATTTTATTTTCAATAATTACCTTAGGTTTAGGTTATACTTTCTTCGTTCTTAGATGTACTCTCTCTTTTGGCGGATTGCGCTCTTCTTTTATATTTTGTATAAAAAGTGTATATTTTGATATTTTTCAACCAAAAATCATTTGCTAAAATATTATCCGGTTATTTTAATTCTTTGCCTTAGGTACTTTTTTCGTTCTCTTTTTTTTTTGTATAAAAAGTGTATATTTTTTTAATAAAAATTAAAAAAAAACTCCTTGTGTTAAAATATTTTCCGTTATCCGGTCATTTGTATTCCCTCATCTCACAGAGGAGGGAATACATCATTTGCTACGAGCCAATAACGTAACGCATTTAATGAGTGACCTAAGACCCCAAGTAAGTTCGCCGAAAATCGGTTTAGGGTCATTTTAAGTCATTTGTGCAATGTCCGTCCGCCAGTCTGTCTGTCTTTCTGCTCGGGCGCACGATAACTATCGAAAGGAGTGACCGATTGACTTCAAATTTGGTATGCGGTCATATTATTTCTTCATCTCAGGTTCGAAGATGGGTCATATGGGTCCGCTCCTTCTAGTTCCTCCCCCACAAAGGTTTAACATTTACTTATAGTGAAATATTGATTCTTTGATAACATCTACACTAATTATTTGAATCTTCTGAAACTCCACACACAGTACATGTTTATTAGTCGCCATCACCTCGAGAAAAATTGATGCAGTTGCCACGCCCCATTTGGTACCTCCCACACAGAAGTAGTATTTTGCACCAAAAGTTAACAGCTTATAACTTTAATATCAGTTCGTACAAATATTTTAAATTTATGTACAGTGTAATGATTTTACAGTACTACAGTCTAGTAAAAAGTGGACATTGTTAGCACTCCCCTTTTAGTACCTCCCACACAAAGAAACCATTTTGTACAAAAAGTTAACTGCTAATATATTTAATACCAGTGCATTTATATACTTGAAATTGTTCAGTGTAATGCATATATAATACATACAGTCCGGGAAAAAATGGGCAATATTGCCACGCCCCTTTTGGTACCTACCACACAAAATGGTCTATTTTGCACCAAAAATTAACAGCTTCTAACTTTAATACCAGAGGATTCTTTAAAGTTATTCAATTTAAATTAAAAAAAATTAACTAAATAATAATTTAATTTAAACAAAAAAATGAATAAATTTAGGAATATTTTTTGGGACTAAAGGTGAGGGAATTCGTATGTCGGTTAACCGACTGAACTTTGTTACTTGTTAGCTATTGCCTTAGGATTCCGTTATACTTTATTCGTTTTTTTTTTCATTTTTTTTTTGTATAAAAAGTGTATATTTTGTAATAAAAATTTAAAAATATTGAAATATTATCCGTTATCCGGTCATTTTTAGTTATTGCCTTAGGTTTTTGCTATACTCTGTTACGTTCTGATATGCACTCACTCTCTCTCTCTCTAATTTATTGGTGGGTTACGCTCTTTTATTTTTGATATATAAAAAGTGTAGATTTCCTTTAGTTTTTATTAATAACAATTCAAAAATACTACTTAAGTTAAAGTATTATCCGGTCATTTTTAGTTATTGCCTTAAGTTTCCTTTATACTTTCTTCGTTCTTAGCTGAACTCCCTCCCTTTTTCCTTCTCTCTCACTCTCTTTTTTAGTTAGCGTTGCTCTTCTTCTTTCAATTTTTACACACGGAAGAGGAACTCTTTTCGTTTAAAGCTTTGTTATTTTAAAAAATGTGCTTTGGGGGGTGCTCAGCACATTTCCCTTATACATTTCACTCATTGAGTGGCAATTATTTTGTTGGGGTTTTCTCTCTCTCTCACCCCCTTTAAAATTGTGACGTTTCGCATTGCTGCTCAAAGCAAAGAAGAGTGTGTGCGTACACAGGCAGGCATGCTTAGGACTTGCATTAACACTTTTCCATTTCATGTTAAACACCAAAGCTATTGACATTTCATACATGTATGTGTCTGCGTGTGCGGGTAAAGTTGAGTGCGAATGCAATTTTTTCGCACTCACACATATGCATATACCCTCTGCTTGTTCATACGACTTACACACATAGATGTGGGTCAGTAGGTAGGTTTACCATCTAAAGAAAGACGTTGGGTTGGGGGAGGGGATAGGGTTGGGTCCTAACTACTTGCCTTTGTATGAAATATGAATTCTTTTTGTTAAACAATTTCGATTTCCGCATTTGTCCCTGTATTAGTGCAAAGAACTTTTAGTTGGAGTAAAAGTTTTCAATATTTATTTTTTTTCACACAAAAATGCAAACACAACAACAAATCAGCACTATCAACAGCTACATATACACAACGATAACACGGAGAACAAATGGAAATCAATGTCTAGGTTAGACTCAAAATTGGGGAACGTTTTGTAAGAAGTGCAATTTCTAATGCGGTCGCGTCAGGGTGTCAGGAGCACAGCGACAAAATTCCAAAACAAAATAAGAATGAAAAAAATAAAAATGCATTTAATTAAACAAAAAACATATGGTCACATAAAAGGGCTAGAGAAAATGTAAAAAAAGAAAAACAAGAAATAACTACCTCAAAAATATAAAAAAAATAATAAAAATTAAAACTAATGTTAAGGTGAGTTTTTTGTGAAATGCAAATCCTTTTTGCCTGGCAAAAAATAACCAATAATAACCATAATTCAGTGAATCTAGGAAAAAAGGAGAAAAAGCTTTGCTGCTTCTCATCTCACTCTCACACACGCACTCAACAATTTAAAAAGAGTGTGGTTAATTATAGTACGTAACGGCACCACCACCCCATCCATTCATCATATGGCGGCTGCTATACCTACAAATACACTCACACTCTCAATTAAAAAAAAAAAACAAAACTATTCACGTTATTTGCAAATGCCGACGACACGTTTAGGGGAGCGGATAAGAGTCGTGGGGGGTAAAGACGGTCAGTCAGACGGCCAAGACCGAAACCGAGACGACACTAGAACGAATGCATCAACGACGATGAACTAAAGTAAAAGTGAATTTCTATAAAATGCAAATTTATCAAAGTGTGGGAAGCAACAATACAATGACGACAATGGCCAAGCGAAATGGAAAGGGAAAGAGGAAATGCCTGCATTACACACTCACCCACACACACACACACACACACATAGAGACACAATGAAAAGCAACAAGCTTTTCTAGCTAGGGAAAAAGCCAAGGCAACTGGATAGCCTTGAACTTTAGACTATATTCTCAATGACCGCTAAGGCTAACAAGCAAACAAAAAAACAAATATCCCACATTTAAACTAATATTCGTCTCTATTTCACTTCTTTTTCTTCCGCAGATTAACACAACATTTTCTAAACACAAATAGTTATCACAAAAGTCCTTTGGGAAATAAATTTCGGCTTTCAACCCATTCACAAGAAGAACAGAAAAAAACAGGAGGCCATTTAGAACCTCTGGAATTATAACCAAAAAATTAACTAGGAAAAAATTCCCCCACATCCCAAAATACGTACTCCCACCCCACCCCACACAAAAATTTTACAAAATGAATATCAGCTTACAAACGGAGCAATCACAGCGCAGTAATATTAGCACAACATTGGCGGCCCAAAATGCCAGCAAACCACAAACCACACAGCAGCACAGTGAACAAGAGCCGCCCAGTTCGACAAGAGGGCCCTCCTCACAGCTGAGCCGAAGGCCCAGTCCGGCGGCGGCTCGCAGTCCTTCGCCCGATGGCTCCCGGGACTATGATGTTACACGCATGAGAGAAGAAGACTTTGAACGCTTGGCCGTCTATATAGTGCCCGATGTGCAGTGTGAACGGGGTCTGCCCAATCGCTCGGATAAGACACTGCCGCGCAGTTTGACTCTGAAACCCTCGCTGGTTTTCTCATCAGCCAATGTTAAGGTAAGTTTCGAAAAAAATCGTCACAAAGACCGAAAAACTAATTTAATCTTATTATTCCTTTAGACTGAAGGTGTCTGGAGCACGGGTGTTATACCCCGAGGCACTCGATTTGGGCCCTTTGAAGGGGTACCCACACCACACTATCCCAACGATCCCAATACGGCGCGTTACTTTTGGAGGGTAAGTTTTCAAGCTAAACTTCTAACTTAACTTATCCCCGAATATCTCATCAATCTCCCGCACTTTAACTATCTAAATCTAACCAAAGACGACTGAAGGTATAGGATAGACACCTTAAGCCATTTGCAAGAGCTTTTCGAAAGATGTCAGAAAACATATCGCTCATTTAGAAAAAGAACGTAACAACTCAAAATATTTTTTTGTCCTACATTTCAATACCTACAATTGGGCTGATACCCGAGGAAGACAACAATATTTGGCGCACTTCAGAAGTTATGTCATTCCATTCTGCCAAATAGTTATTTTTGTATAGATCATTTATATCAAACTTAAGTGAAATGTCATATTTTGAGTTGTGACGTTCTTCTTCTAAATGAGCGATATGTATGCTACCGACATACAATGATAGAACGCCATCTACCGAGAGCTTTTTGAGCTCATACAAAATGCCTATACCTTCCAGTAGTCTTTTCGCTAACTAAGGTTTACCAAATCTCAAAAAAAACTAGGGAAGCTTTCACGAAACTCTAACTATCTCCTCTAACTCTAAGGCTCACCAAAAAAAACGATAATAAATAATGGAAGCTTTCAGGAAAATCGCTTTGTCATCCCAAACTCATTAATATCAATAACAATTTGAAGGTATAGAAACTTGAAGTCATTTGCTAAAGCTTTTCTCAAGATGCCATAAAACATAAATTCCCCGCATCATTTGTATACGACTGAGAAACATTTTCTAATGACATCTATGGAGAGCTTTGTTGTTATTTTGTCAGCCAGCTCTGATAAGGTGTCTATACTACCTGCTGTCTTTATTAATGTCAAGATAAACAAAGAAATCTTTCAACCTGATCTCTCCCTAGCTCTTTAACTATCTAACTAAAGTTTAACAAAAACGGTAAAGGAAACTTTACCGAAAATATATCTAAAAAAACTAAATAACATCATGATAAATAAGAAAGCTTTCAACTCTAATTCCATCTAAAGTTTTTCCCTACAAGAAGAGGGATGAAAGTTAAAAAAAGCTTTCCCAAAACTATCTATCCTACCAAACTCACTAAATCACGATAAACTAGAAAGCTTTCAACTCTAACTCTCTCTCTCTAAAGCTTTCTTCTACAAGAACAAAGACAAGAGTTAAAAAAGATAATTAAAAAAAAAGGATCTTGAGAATAAACTAAAATTTTTCACTCTCGTATATGCAAGGTTTCATCTAGGTTAGGTCTAACCATAAAAAAATCATAACCCCAATTAAAAAAAAACTTAACCAAAAAACTCATCAAAATTTAACTAACCCCGGATTTTTTTATTTTTATTTAATTTCATGTAACTCTTAACCCAAATAAAAAACACAAAAAAATCATTTTAAACCCCCCACCCTCTCCATCCAATATTCAACAACCAAAATTCGAACACTAATCAGGTGCAGGGAACACGCCATATAACTTATGGGAATATAAAGGTACTATTTTTTTTGTTTGCTACTCTCTCTCTCTCTCTCTCTATCTAACTCTATCTGTTCCTCTCTCTAACACTTTCCTTTAAATGTTGTATAACTATTAGTTAAAAAAAATTCTCTTGATGTTGAATTTTATTGTGTATTGCTCTAAATGTAATCGTATTGTAATGCGTATGTATTGAAGGACCTCCTAAAAATTCAAGCGGCAGGGTTTTGTTTGCTAGAACCAAATGCCAGGCCTGATTAAAGTGGAGAGTCTCAACAAAAGAAAAACTCTCTTCCTCTATTTCTCTCTATCCAAGTCTCTTTGCAAGAAATTTTTAGCTAAAATTAACCGCTCAACTCTCGAATTTAAACTAATTTTCCCTTCTCTTCCTTTCTCCCATAGATCTTCAAAGATGATGACTTCTATTATCTGGATGGCTCTGATCGTTCTCAGGCCAATTGGATGCGTTATGTAGCCTCGGCCTACAGTCTGGACACCATGAATTTGGTGGCCTGCCAACATCAGGAGAACATTTACTTCTATACCACCCGGGACATTATGCCCAATGAGGAGCTGATGGTCTGGTATTGCAAAGATTTTGCCAAACGTTTGGGTTATGATGTTGACCCTGAACGTACCTTATTTGGCGCCTGCAAAGAGGGCAACGATGAGGATGATGAGGCCGAAGCGGAAGCAGAACCGGAAGATGAAACTGAAGCTGAGTATGCGTGTCATAAGAAATCCGTTGCCGGTCCCTCATATAGCATGCCTGCTCCTGAGATACCACCAGAGATTGCCTACAATCATATTACCTATGTTATGGGTCTGCATTTGCCACCACCTGCCGCTTCCTCGAGTACACAGAACGACAGACGTTCGCCAACACTAAGTCCCTCCCCGCCTGCCACAAATCAAGCACAAACCACCACCACCAGCAACATCACACACCCGCATATACACCACCACAGCCAAGGAGTTGTGGGGCAACATCATTCAAGAACTTTGATACGTCATACACATCATCAGCAAAATGTCCTACATCTTAAGCAGGAACCAGCATCATCGGTCATAGTGCAGGACCATCATTGCTCGACCATGGAACCCAAGGAAGCCGTTGGAGGGTCGCCTTTGTCTCACAAGGAGGCGCAGTATGAACATCAGCTGACACCCAATGATGGCAGCGTCCGCTCGGTGCGTTCTGATGAGGGCTATCACAGCAATGAATACCATGAGGATCGTCTCACGCCCTCTGGTGGCGATGATAGCGACAGCGAGAGTGAGCACAACTATGTGCTGGATTGCTCCAAGAAAGCAATAGCTCCCAAAGAGACTGTGATTGCACATTCACAAAAGGCCTGCAACAGCTCGGTGGCCATAGTGGCCAACTCTATGGCGGTGGCAGCGGCGGCGGCGGTAGCTGCTGCTGCATCCACGGCAGCGAGCGATTGCGGCAAAAACGAATACCGTAAGTTCAAAGTGAAAATGCCACTGAAATACGAGTTTAAGAATAGTATCAAGACTGAGGCTACAAATGCCACCACTACCACCTCCACGACCAACACCTCCTTCGCAACGAGCAAAATGGATGAGCAGCTACAAGCGGCCAGCTCGAGTGAGGATGAAGCGCAGCGCACAACCTGCACCTCCTCGACCCAATTGGATGAGCTAATGGATACCGAATCCTGCCGCTCGTCTAGGATTGTGGAGTCCACTGCCGCTAATACACAGCCAGCTTCGAGCACCGTCATAGTGCTGGAGAATAGCCAAAAGCGCACAATAGTCCCTCTCTCAAAGCCCTACTATGAAGCTGAATCCAGTTCACCACCACCTGCGGGTCAGGGCTACATACGCTATACACCGCCTTCTAGCATTTTGGAAACCATACTCACCGGTCAACATCAGCATCGTTTGGAAACAGCAGCTGCGGCGGCGGCCGCTGCAGTGGCCTGTCGTCAGGCCAATTCGGCCACACCTCCCCCCTCGTCGCCGACAGAAATGGCCTATTCATATAAGAAGTCTCATCGCTACGGCAATGCCGTGAGTCCTGACTCATCTTCGAATAATATGGTGACCGGTGATCATGAACGGACTCATGAAGTGGAAGCGGAAATGCACCTTAGCTCGCCCGCTTGTAAGAAGGATCTCTGCTCTCCTCCACCGCCAACGCATCAGCAGCATCATGTCATGTTCTCACCGCATGGAGTCCATGCGGCCTATGTCAATGATGGTCAGCATACACCGCCTTATTCCACCTACTCCTCGTATTCGAACAGCAGTCTGAATGGCCAATCGGTGAGCGTATTGCATGCGCCCACCTCCACCTTCCACTCGCCACCACACAGTGCTCAATCGCCGTTTGATCGGCAATCACATTCCTCCAGCGGTTCCAATCAAAATCTGCACATGCTGCAAGGCAGCACACAAATGTTGAATCATCCTTTAATGCAACCCCTGACCCCATTGCAAAGACTATCCCCGCTACGTATATCGCCACCGAGCTGTCTCAGTCCCGATGGCAATTCTTGTCCGCGCAGTGGCAGTCCCCTCAGCCCCAACTCGCTGGGTTCAAGGGGCTATCGTTCGCTGCCCTACCCGCTCAAAAAGAAGGATGGCAAAATGCATTACGAGTGCAATGTCTGCTGCAAGACTTTCGGGCAACTAAGCAATCTAAAGGTCCACCTGAGAACGCATTCGGGTGAGAGGCCCTTCAAGTGTAATGTCTGCACTAAGAGTTTTACGCAATTGGCGCATCTGCAGAAGCATCATTTGGTACACACGGGCGAGAAGCCGCATCAGTGTGATATCTGCAAGAAGCGTTTCTCTTCGACCTCAAATCTGAAGACCCATCTCAGGCTGCACAGTGGTCAAAAGCCCTACGCCTGCGATTTGTGTCCCCAGAAGTTTACGCAGTTTGTGCACTTGAAATTGCACAAACGTTTGCATACCAATGATAGGCCCTATGTGTGTCAAGGTTGTGATAAGAAATATATAAGCGCCTCGGGTCTGAGGACTCATTGGAAGACCACAAGTTGTAAGCCGAATAATTTGGAAGAAGAGCTGGCTATGGCAGCAGCCGCCACAACGGAATGTTTGGGTAAGTTAAAGGAAGGAAAGAAGTTTCGATGAGACATTTTATTAATGTGGTTTCTTCTTTACAGATAACGATCATCCGGAACCGGACTCTCGAGAAGCCTTTGAACAAATGCAACAACATATACATCCCCATTTGCGTCACATGAGTGGCGCCGAACACATATCCTCACCACGAGTATTAGGTCATCCGCAACAGCAGCATTTGGCCCACATGCAATCACAGCATGTACCCATGATGCATCAGCATTTGCCTCCTCCTAACTCGGCGGCAGCCTCAATGCTGCTGACCACAGCCAATCAATTGCATCAGCAGCAGCAGCAACAACAGCAGCCCATGCATCAGCATCAACAACATCAGCAACATCTCCTGCAGCAGCAATCACTGAAAGTGAAACCCCAAATCCATATGATGCCCGGCAATCCGCATGACAGCAACTCTGCTGGGGCCAACAATGGTGTAACACACGCCCATGTGGCAGCGGCGGCGGCAGCTCATGCAGCAGCCGCAGCAGCTGCCGCTGCCCATGCAGCCGCCTCCGGTCACTCGTTGGGACCACCACAAGATAACCGACCCTCGGTTATAGAATCCAATCAACCCATGATTATAGAGTGCACGTAAAGAAAGGCTGCGTTAATGAAGGCCCACGTAAGTAAAGGCCTGCATTCTGAATCCACTACTGAACTGGGATAAGAGGAGGTTAACCCGGAACGGACCTTCCTCCCCCCGCCCCAAGAAAAACTCCAAACCCAAAACCACATGTTTCCTCTACAACAACAAAGTGCAATACACAAATCGGTATTATTATATGAGAAACAGAGATAGAAAGAAAGAAAGAGACAGAGAGAGAGAGAGAGTCAAAGGTATTGAAATTACCTGTAAACGTTTAATCTCTTTTCGCAAATGAAAAACAAAACGAAAGAAATGAAATTCTTGAAAAGTCGATCTCAACAATTGGCAGCCAATTAAAAAATGAAAAACCACAACCGCCCGCCCCACAAAACAAAACAAAACACTCCAAAAATGTTAAAAACTACCAGAAAGCCAAGCCTAGGCGCCCACGTTTCAAGGCCCTCTTTTGTACATACATACATAATAGATAGTGTGTCAAACGCGCTTTCATTTCTACACTACCCCCCCTAAAACTCCGCCCTAAACACACCCCCCTTTAGCATCATATTGTCTATTAAAATTTATAAAAAAAAACAATCAAAAATGTCAAGAAATCATACTCCGATATCGCGTCATTAATATAAAGAAAAAAGTGCATTTAATACAAAAACAATATATATATAAATAATAATCATATATTTGATATAATTAAATCATTCATATAAATACCATACATACATAATTAGGATACATACATACGTACGGATACATACATAAAAAAACCTACATACATCAAATACTGTAAATATCGTTATAACAACAAATATCAAATTACATAAAAGTTGCCTTATTTCATTAGATTTATTATTACTAACTTACAATTAGTGTATGAACGAACGATTATTGACAAGATTATTGATAAAGAAAAAAAATTAAATTAAATTCAATTTATTAAGCAAGAAACAAAACGTTAATGAGGAAGAAAAAAGTAAAATTTTAGACTTTGTTTTTAGTAAAAACAAAATAGTAGTAAATGGTTCTTTCGACTTGGTTATCTAACTCTGATGACTGTTTAGGAAAATGTGGATCACTCTGTTAACATAATGTTAACTCTTTTCTGTTAATTTTTCACTCCCAGAGAGTAAACAATTATGCTCTGTTAATACAACAGTTTTTTAAAGGAATAACATCTCTGTTAACTTAGAAAATTAATGGTCCTTCGACCTCATGTTATGTTAACTCAATTCTATGCTTTTTAAGATTAATTTGTTATTTCGGAAAAAAATGGTTAGAAAAAATTTGAAGAATGTTTAACAATAGTTTGGGAAAACGCGTATTACTATGTTAATTCATTTAAAAATTATTCTCTGTTAGCAAAAGCTTTTAGCAGACTAACAACTCTGTTAATATTTAAATAAATGGCAAATTTTAGGGTTTGACTTTCGTATAAACAGAATAAATTATCAAAAAATGACTCAGATCGTTCTCAGGCCAGTTGGATGCGTTATGTAGTCTCGGCCTAGTGTGAACGCCATGAATTTGGTGGTTTGTCAACATCAGGAGAACCTTTACTTCTTTATCACCTGGGACATTGAGCCCAATGAGGAACTGATGGTCTGATAGTGCAATGATTTTACCAAAGGTTTGGGTTATGATGTCTACAAAAATAAATGGTCCCTCGACTTAGTGAGAAACATTTCGATGACTGTTTAAAAAGGTGGTAGGGAAACCGTAGATCACTCTGGTAACATAAGGTTAACTCACTCAGTTAAAAATGTTTCTCTGTTAACTCTCTTAACAATGAAATGTAAACGTTCGTTTTTTTTATAAAATCTTAATAAATGGTCTTCGACTCAGTAAGCTAATTTAATTACTATTTAAGAAGTGTTAGGAAAAAACGCGGATCACCCTGTTAACTTAGTGTGAACTCAAATCAGTCAAACTGTATTCTCTGTTAATCCATAAGCTTTTGACAAATTGACATCTATGTTAATATCTAACATATATGTTAAAATAAATGGTCCTTCGACTTGGCGTAATGTTAACTCAATTCAGTTAATTTTTTATTTCTTCCTCTAAACCGAAAGCTTTTAACAAATTAATAGATTTATTAAACATATGAATATATG